>OX421362.1:56354140-61154140 GCA_949126925.1 Cheilosia vernalis
GTACCCTACATAAAATATGTATAGATATTAGTTTAATCTATAACCAAGTAGGTAGCAGTAGCTCCATTAATCGCAAAAATAATCCCACCCAGTCGGTGGAATTTGCGACTCGTCGACCTAGGTGTTGCAAGCTGGAATTTTTTGCAGCAAGGGAAATGACAGATGCGAAAAAAGTGTTCGACGTAAACCCGGAGCTCAAGGAATAAGCTAAGCACTGCACTTATGTGCAGTTCCTGACCTTGCTTGCTCAGTGATGACATGATGGATACAAAGCTCGACATGACATCTATACGAGTTGGTGTCTGGAAATGGAAAGTACATCCTTGGTCTTGGTGGCACCAGATTACTGAAATCGAAAGCGGAGATCACATAAAAAATTATGAACTAGTGGTGTATCTTTAAATAACTGTATGGAATCACTATCAAAGTGAGTAAGACTTGTGTATTATGGTTCTTTCAATATGATGAGTTGCAACAACAACAACGCATTAACAAAGAAATAAATAGTTATCCTTTTATCCTTTTATAGGATAGGTACTTATACTCACCGATATTTTTTATAAGTTGATAAGTAGGATGATCTTGCGCCAGTTGCCTCAGCTTCACTTGCACCAACATGTGCGAATAGGAGTTTCGACCATTTATGGAATTTCGAAAGAAATGCGATGCTGTGAAGAAAGGTCGTATCACATGCCGAAGAAAACAAGTCAAGAATGACTCTTTTAGAGATTGAAGAAGAGGATCTTATGGATCTTGACATTTTAACAATTCTTAAGTAAAGCCCCTAACAAAGTAGGTATGTCCCAAAACTTAAAAATAAACACAGCATTTTGCTTTCGTAACGACTAAGGAGATTTTCATCATGCTTCTGCGCCAAAGAACACTGGAATCATGAATTTCTTATATTTCAGACATTCTGACAAGTTTGGGAGGGAAGCCAAAAACTAGACAACTCTATACAGCTCGTTTTTATAAATGATGTCATGCGGGCTTAAAAACCATAAAAATACTATCGATTTGGAGCTCTTCGGTTTACTCCAGCATCTTCCGTGAAAATTTGGTAGTTCGAATCTAAAACTGCACTGGCCTTAGTCGATCACACTTTACAGCTGGGGTCTTCTTTTTGTGGAACAGACAAAAGCTGCTGTAGCTCCGACCATATCTTAGGGATGAGTTAAATAAATAAATAAATAGTTGGCGCAACAGGTCTGTAGGGCCTCTAAACCTAGCTTCTCACAACCATTCGTTATGGGTGAGTTTTTCATTTGTGGAACGAATGGAAGGGAACAGTTGGTGAGTGTTTTCTACTACCACGTCATCTAAATCTGCCTTGAAACGATCGGCAGCTAAGTCAACCTTGTTGGACGTCCAGCTTCGATATTGCATTCCTAAATTGATTTTAGCCTGGTGGAAGGGAGTCTTGCCTCTCATCGTCCAGATTGAATGGTTCATTCTGCCTGACAGCGGATTCTATATATTCATGCAGAAATATTTGTTCCATAACCTCAACACCGACTGTTACTATACTACAAGATTTCCTTGTTCGTCTCTACAGGTCTCTCTTCGGAGACCTTACTTTGTTTAGTAAGGAATCATAAAGGTACGAGTGACCGAACATTTTTAACCTTAATCGGTCTGTATAGTGTAATACATATATAATGTAGACGACCGTGTTGTTTCAACTTCGAAAACCGACTCGTCGCTTACCTATCGGTCTGCTTCGAGCCTCTGGGTCATGTCGCCCAATCAACATGCCGCAGTTGCTGGGCCGAGGGCAATGGCATCGATGGGGCAACAATGCTGAATCATCACAACAAACTGCATTGTTGCCCAACCAACGTCAAATTGCAACGATGCTTTTTGAGTGCATTAGCATTGGTTGGGAAACAATGCTGAGTTATCACAACAAACTCCTTTGCTTATGATAGCGAGCATTGGCCCCAAGCCCAACCAGCGACATATTGCTGAGCGCAACATCCCTCCCCCCCTCGGGAAAGGTTCGAAACAGACAAGCAAGCGACAACTCGTTCAGTTTATTTTCAAAAATTTTTAACAACAAATATTATTTACATATGTAACACTATAAATTAAGACATCATTTTGCAAATTCTTAATTTAATATATATATCACTAACAAATTGAAATGGAAATTCAGTAGATTGTATATCGTACATAAATGGTTGAAAATTTAGGACAATATTTATTGACAATTAGATATATTTGAAAAGTACGACATTAAGTATTTTTATTTATAAGTACAAGTTGACATTGTTAATCAATTTCCTATGAAGGATTGTGATATGCTAATACATATGTAGGACAATATATATATATTTTTTTCTATATTATGCTTATATTATAGAACTTATCAAACTGTTTGAACTATTTATTAAGGCTATAATTCATAATAGGTGATCTAATTACAAACTGATTCATTAACTACTGTTACCTGCTAAGACTTAAAACTAAATGTAAATTAACCACCATATCTAATTGACTTAATCTTTAATGTTTAAAGTGTTTAACCGTATGTATCTATTATTTCAATTTATTTCTATGTTTATTTATTTATTTTTTAAGATACTAATCTACACTCGAGCAAATGTAATCTCTCTCGTTGACTTCCTCGTTGTGGAGCTTCGATTTGTGGTAGTTGATGTTGGATAGATGTTGACGTTTTTTCCCGAACTGGTGGGATCTCAAAGTCTTCTAGAAGTACCTCGATAGGCAGTCGATCATCGTGCGATCGAATGCTCTGCTCAGTTGAATCTCTATGTCGGAGTTGATTTGCGTGCGCCCGAACAAGTTTGTCTCTTGTGTTGACCCGGACGTTGTAGTTGACAGCTCCGATTCTTTCGATTATCTCGCCTGAAACCCAACTGCTTTTGTTAAGCTTGTAAAGCTTTACGAAGATCTTTTCTCCAGGGCTGAAGTTCCTTTCCTTCGCTCCGTGATGACGGTTAAACTGTTGATTTTGTTTATCATTGATAAGGCCTTTAACCGGAGGACAGGATTGGTGAAGTAAGTCCATCGACGTTCTTATCTTGCGTCCATATATTAGTTCGGTTGGAGATGCTCCGTTTGGTGTACTTCGGTTTGGTGTTGTTCTGTACATGAATAAAGATTGTTGTAGAATCTCTTGGGTGGTTCCCTCCCTTTTCAACTTTTGAAGAGACCGTTTAAGTGTGTCGACGAACCGCTCTGCTTGTCCGTTGGATTGAGGGTGGAACGGCGCAGTTTTAATGTGATCAATCCCAGCGGAATCGCAGAAAGTTTTGAACTGATGACTACAGAATTGCGTTCCGCTGTCTGATACAAGTGTTTTTGGATAACCATGCCTAGAAAATATTTCCCTCAATATTTGAGGTAGTGGCAATGATTTCAGGCCACTTTGAGTAGGCATCAATGATCAGCAGGTAGTAGGTGTCCTGTATAGGTCCGGCATAATCTATGTGAACTCGCTCCCAAAGGCCACGACTGAAGTGTAGTTTTGACTGGTGACTTGGCTGCCAATTGGCAATCTGTGCATTGCTTCACATACTGCTCAATGTCCTTGTCGATTTGCGGCCAGTAAATATACCCTCTAGCGATTGCCTTCATTTTCTCGACGCCAGGATGTCCACGATGTACTTGGTGCAGGATCTTGGTTCGGAAGCGTTCAGGAATGACTAGTCTATCTCCGAACATAATGCAATCATTAACTAGTGACAAAGCTTCGCGTCTGTTGAAGTATTGCAGCACTGTAGTAGGACCGGTGATCTCATTGTTTCACTGCGCACCATGTGGAATGTAAGTGGCAGTTGCTGAATGGTATGTGTCAAATCGGCGGAAGCGTCGTCTTCTACTGTGGTGCTCGCGATGACGTAATCTTCCGTGGTGGTTTGTGAATGCTGAGAAGCATTAAGGCCCAACGTTGCAGTCGATTGGCGGTATAGACTGGAATCCCTTTCTTACAACCGAAAATAGATAGCAGGGGTTTATGATCCGTTTGGAGTATGAAACGGCCATAGTAATTGATAGCCCCCAGAAAGGACCTAAGTTGAGATATATTTTGCGGTTCTGGCATTGACGCAATAGCTTTGGTCTTTTCTGGATCAGGCTTTAATCCACTTGAGCTGAGCACATGACCTAAATAGTGCAGTGAAGATGTGAAGAAAACACATTTGTCCAACTTGATGCGAAATCCGTACTCTTGCAATTGCGACAGAACGGCATGAAGTCTGTGTGTGTGTTGCGCTGCCGATTCTCCAGAAACAAGAATATCGTCCAAGTAAGCAGAGACGCCCTCGAGACCAGACAGAATTGTATCCATCAGTTGCTGAAATGCGCCAGGCGCTGACTTCACTCCGGGAGGCAGGCGATAGAAACGGAAAAGTCCCCGGTGTGTGTTGATAGCGAGCCAGTTCTTGCATTCGTCATCCACTTCCACTTGAAGGTACGCATCAGACAGATCGATGTGGCTGAATATTTATATAAATAGTGCTGGTGATGGTGAGGTTTCGGTCAACGTGACTACATGTGCCTCGAGGATAACAAAAATTAACCTAAATAATAATAAACAATACATTTCTACTTTTTTTTAAATATAAATTTAATACTAGACAGAACAAATAATATTAACAGCAGATATCAAGATTGAAATAAAAACCTTTTACAACTATTTAAACAATTTAATTTTTGATACTAATACAGTTTTAGTGACAGTACCTACTCGTAGCCTAACAAGAAGTAGCAATAAACAAAAGGTTTTCGGCGGCTTTTATCTGAAATAAAATAGGTTTTTTAATTATTTGTTAAAAGGGAAAAAAAAATTAAATAAATTGTGTTCGGTAATTTAGTTAATTGTAAAAGGGCTTCAGTTGGTTGTTATGCACCCTCTTGGTTTTTCTACCTACTTTTATTACAGAATTAACCAGCCCACTTATAGACACTATTTCATAGGGACCCAACCAGATCGGTGAGAATTTGTTTTTTCTGACAGGGTTTCGGAACAGCACCTTTTGCCCGACCACAAACGAAACAGGATTTATGTGACGATCGTACTGTTTCTTAGACATTCTTTTAGCTTGATCTAAGTTTTTCCTAGCTAATTCATGCGACCTTTGTAATTGGTATTTTAACCGTTGAGGGTAATTGTCTGCATTGTATAACGGGGCAGGAAGTCTTTTCAAATTCGTCGGCATTTCGAATTCGAAACCATACAAACTATTCAATGGTGTCTGTTTAGTGGCAGTATGCTGGGTATTATTGTGCACGTGCATCGCTTGGCTGAGCCATTGGTCCCAACTTTCTTCATTGTTGTCGACAAAACTCCTTAGATATTCCGCTAAGGGTCTGTGACTGCGTTCTAAAGAACCATTGGCTTGTGGATGGTAGGCAGTGATGTAGATTTTCTTTACTCCCAACAGCTTACATGTTTCAGTAAACAACTTTGAAGTAAAGTTTGTCCCATTATCCGTAACAAGAACACTTGGGATTCGGAAACGTGTAATAATTTCCTCATAAAAGGCTCTTGCTACAGTAGATGCTTCGGCATCTGGTATAGCAACACATGCCATATATTTCGTCAGATCATCTTGAAATGTTAGTATGTACCTATTACCCGAATGAGTTAACGGCAAAACACCAACCATGTCCATGTATACCTTTTCGAAGGGTAGGCGAGGAGTGTCTGTTACTATCATAGGCATTTTAGTCAATTTGGCAAACTTATTCTTCTGGCACTTTTCGCACCTCTTAATGTAATTGTTGATATCCCTTCGCATGTTTTTCCATCTAAACTGTTTTCGGATACGCGCATACGTTCTTTGCACCCCCTGATGACCGCCGAGAGCCGAATTATGGAAATCGCGAAGAACGGTTTGAATTTCTTCCGGATCCGTTAACAATTCGGATTGTGGGGCTCTGTGTCTACTGTCCGTAATATCCCCAGGGCCAAGTACGCGGTTGTCTTGTCGAGTAAATTCGTTACTGACGGCTTCGTGACTTTGCTTGGTCTTGCTTCTGGTTTCTACGGAATTGATTTCTTCGGTCGTATCAGTCTGTGGAATTCGGCTTAGCGCGTCTGCATTGGAGTTAGCCTTGCCAGGTTTATAAATGATTTTATAATCATACTCCGATAGCTTGTGATGGAATCTAAGAAGTCTCGTGGTAGGGTCTTTAACATGGAAGACTCCTATTAGAGGCCTGTGGTCCGTATAAACAGTAAACGCTCGACCTAGAAGATACGTGCGAAAGTGTTTGCTTGCCCATACTATCGCTAGTAATTCCTTTTCTATAGTCGAGTACCTTTTTTCGGAACTGTTTAATGATCGGCTGGCATAAGCTATAGGTTTGTCTTCGCCCATTTTTCCTTGGGATAACACAGCCCCCAGGGCTTCATTGCTGGCATCAGTTGTCAAAATGAAGGGTTGTGTGAAATCGGGATAGGATAGAATCGGTGGCGAAGAAATGGCGGCTTTAAGAAACTCGAAAGATTGCTGACACTCCTCGGACCATTCGAAATTACTTTCCTTTTTTAGTAAATTGTTTATGGGAGCAGCAATTTTTGAAAAGCGCGGTATAAATTTTCTATAGTAATTAGCTAATCCTAAGAAGGATTGGACCTGTTTCACCGTTTTAGGTACAGGGAATTCTGCAACGCATCGCGTCTTAGCTGGGTCGGGTGACGCCCCTCCTTCTGAACATATATGGCCCAGATATGTCACTTAGATAGATACCCTTGGTCGCGAATATAATAATATACCCAACCCAACCACCATATATTATCTATTAAATTTCCTATCTTGCATTTCTCGGCCAAAAACCCACAAATGGTAGGTGGTGTTTACGAATACTCATGCTTTGATATTGGTTGAAGAACTTTCAGCTACTGCCACTGCCGCCGGCTTTTCCCGGCAAACTTCGCTCCCTGTTGAACTTCCGAAAATAATTATTTATGTACCTACTTGCTCAAGGTGTAATTAACAAAAGAAATGAGAAAAACGCAGAAGGTTACGGTACCTATACCTATAGGTATAGTAAAATAAAATGAAGGGGGTTGTACCGTTCATCTCTTTCATATGAGTATATGACTATGCTGCACAGCGATTCCATAATGACGAATCGCATAGCGCTTCCTAAGTTTCTTTTTTTGCCTGCTCGAAATTTGCTTAACCTAAATGTTAACTGTAGAGGCATAAGGATGAAATCTAACGATCCTTGCGTTGATATATTTTGGAGCCGGATAAACCTGTTTTCTGTGGCCAAATGGCGGTTGTTTTATGGCGGCATCTTCTAAGTATATAGGTACGTACACCGACAGCCGTGCAGCGGAAGGAGTCAACTGAGAAATAACTACATCTCAACATTCAGAGGAGACACTACACACCACACACCACACACCAACAGCAACAGCCAACAACCAACAATCTGCAATAAAAATTAAAAGAAGAAGAAGTAAAATAAATAAATAAAAAGCATCGTGCAAGACAGGAAAAAAATGTTTTGTTTGCTTGCTTTTATACTTTCTTCTTTATTCAGGAGTTGTCCTTTTTACTTTTGAAGAAGCTCAAGGATATGTTGTTGCACTATATTGGCTATGCGAATGTATATGCCTGCACTTCCTGTTTGCGTTTGTGTTCCGGTGCTCTCATCTTGTACCGTCTCGTAGAAGCTTTATTTGTTGTTTTTAATTAAATTTATTGTTTTTCTCGTATAGTGTTATTCTTTTAGACATTCAGAGCCAAATAGAAAAGGAGAACAGCTAGAAAAATCTGTGTCTAAGAGATAATTCAAGAAATTTCGCATTTGTTACACTAAATCAGGGAGACACTTAAATTTAAGAGGCTAGTTGGTTATACCCTAGTTGATATGCAAACAGTGGAACTCGTATATGTATGTACTTCATTGAGAATTATAGAAGGTGTCGCAAAAGATGTTATAATTGTTGCAAATATAGTTGTACGTCAATCATTATTTGAGATTTTTGAACTAGACATGTATAAAACGGAGAAGCAATGGAGCACTATACTCCGCGAGAGCTTGGAATAATTGCCATTCTCAATCTCAACAGCGAAGAGGACGAATATGTGTCGAAAATCATCGTGATTATCAATTACGGGATTTATACGTGTTTAAATTATCATTACGTAGGTATCTTTCATCGCAAATCACCACGAACATACCTGTTATTGTTTCAATTCAATTCAATTCAAATCAATTTTGTTCAACAAACAAACAAAAATAAAGTGCACGACTGGGTCGAACGAAACTTTCTCGATACTAGACAAAAGAAAACAAAATTCTCTTTTGGATATTCATCTCATATGGCAGTTATATAAAATAACAATATAAGTTTTTAAAGGTTAAAGCTCTCAGTAACTTAACTGGCAATGTCGCAAGCATCTACTGTACTATTTTGTAAGGTCTCCTCACTTGTATTTTGAGTACAGGACAAGCGTACCTAGTAGCAGTTTCTGTTTTTGACCTAAGGATATGTTTTTAATTTTGATTGGAATATGATTTAAGTTTTTAATTATTGGAAGTATTGCTCGTGATAGACCGATATCTTTAGAAAGATTATGTAATAATTCAGGCGTTTGTGAATTTGCATTAGTAGCTATAAATTGAATATCCCGATGCTCGTGTGTGCGGTGCAAATGAAGTTTTTGTTTTTGTAAACAGTTGCAAATATTGCAATGTTTATTTGGAAAAATACAACTGACTGTATGATATTGTTCCGGATTATAGAAATACTTCGTTTTTGACATTTTATCGAAATCGAAGATGGGGTTTTCGAGATATGAGCAGTTTCTAAAATTAGCGTTTTCGGTGCTTCGAATTGAAAATTAAGGACACAATAGTTTTGAAAACATCAATTCGACTCTAAGTTTGCATTTTGGTCACAATCGTTATTGCCGTTTTAAGTTAACTAGACAAAACTATATTTTTAAAAAATACTCTTTTCATAAAATCCGTTGTACGATAATATAGAGAAAAACTGAGGTTGCTAATAAGTTATAAATGACCACATAGCCTTAGAAATTAATTTTTGCTACAATAGATACAAATAGACCGTTTTCGAGATATGTCGAAATTTCAAAAGTTCCGTTGTTCGAATTTTTAGCCAAAAACTGGGTACGCAGTCATGGTAACCTCACCTACTTAAGCTTAAATATGGATTTTGGTTGAAATCGTTATAGCCGTTTTCGATCAAATCGAACTGGTACGAAAATGTTGTATGGGAAGTAACATTAATACTGAGGTTACCTTGAAAAAAAAAAACACCTCCCGAACTGTAAGCCCAAAAACTCCAAATCCGAGGTTTGAACGGGAATCCGGGAAGCCGTTTGGACTGTAGGCCCGTGGAAGGACGGACAGACGGACAGACCGGACAGAATTTTGCGACCCACTTTTTTGAGTTCCTCTATCATCGTAATATCAGAATTGATTAAAATCTCGAGTTCGAAATTTTGTACGAAACCAATATCTTTCTCTTACTACGTAATGGAGAAAGTTAAAAAACAAATGTCAAACAAATTATTTCAAATTAAATATTCTTCGTGTTTCGGTGAGTTTTTGGTATTTTTGTTAAGGAAATGCAATCATAAATTGTTTTATTTGTGGCAGGTATGGGAACAAAACCAAAACAACACATTATGACACGAGCCAAAGTACTGTTATAGCAAGGTTTTTTTCATATTATCTTTTGCCGACACCGTTTTGAATTAGTCCAGTGAATTCATCCCCAGTATCACGGTTGCCACTTGAAAATAAGATTTGTGTCCAAAATTGGAAATAAAAATGACCAACCGTAGCTAAAAATGACCAAAATAATTTAACCCTCTACTGCATGCACTGTGATGCAGTGGAGAAAAAAGAAATTTTTATTTTTTTTTTTTTATTTTAAAGGACATTAAAAAAAAAATTTTGTTTCCATAATAGGTAATAATCGACATAATATTTGACATTTCAAAAAAACGCATTGTACATTGAAATGCACATGGATAACTGGGATACATATTCAAACATTTTACTTACAAATATCTAATATTGTAAAAAACAGAAATCTCAATATTATAGCCACCAACAATAGAAAATAAATGTTTATTTTTTATTTTTTGATATTTCCCGACGAATGCGCGCGTTGGAACGTAGAACTTGACTGCGATAATATGTTGGCTTGAACCAAATTCACTCTACTCTGGAAAATTTTAATTTGTATACACACGGAACAATCAATTCATCTTAATTGTTTAAACATATTCTTCATGTACACAGATCACATACTATTTTTTTAATTATTAATAAATTTTCATTTCGTAAAAAAATGACCAAATGGAATAATAAATGACCATGTGACCACGAGAAAAATTTATGACCAGATTTGGTCATAAATGACCAATGTGGCAACCGTGCCCAGTATACGTCTGACATGTAAAAATCGCTCAATCATCGGCCATTCCGATAGAGCATTATAGTTTTGTACCTGAATTGAGTATGATCACAAATGATGCCTTTGAGAGAGTTCCGAAAACTGAATCTCAATCAGAGTCCTGCCCTATTTATACAATACAGCCATGTGTCTTCATTTGTCATAAAACAAATTTTAACCGATAAATTTTGTCGAACATTCATGGCTTAGTCACAGCTGGGGCATAACTCTGTAATTCGATTCGAAAGTAAAAACTGTTCGAAAGATGTTTCCGATTCTAATTTCAAAAGTTATAACTGTATAACTTTCGAATCGAAAGGATATGCTGTAAAGAAATCTTTCCAACTTTCGAATAAATGTTCCGAGTCTCGAGCTGTTTTTTTTTTTGTCAAAAATGACATTTTAAATTCAACCAAAAGTCAAAAAATTCATTTTTGTTTATTTAAATTGATTCGTTGACAATTGAATTTCACAATGGATATGGATTCAGTTGCATTGTGGCTTGATAAAGAAATTTGTGCTGAAGAAAGAATTCAAAGAAAGATACTTACGGCCATATTATTTACTCCCTTTAATCCGGGTTATAAAAAATAAACCCAAGTCCATAATATTCAGTCGTTAAACCTGAACATTAACCCAGTTTTTTAAACTTGACAGCGTTTAATCCGATTAAATTTAAACCGTACTCCGGAGACCAGTTTAAGTACTTTAACCCGGGTTAAAACTCAATATCATAATATTCACTGTTTTGGTTTTGGTTACATTTTTGACATTTCTTTGCTCGTAAAAGGCAATAAATAAAAAAGTGAAATAAAATAAATAGCTAGCAACATCCTTTTTTGTTGGTCACGCGTAATCACAGATCACAACCATGTAAACAAATGGGTTTTGGGGGGATAGACGTACGAAAGATATCCAATCCATCTCTTTTAATCATTCATCTCTGTCTTTCTCCTTTCATTTTACATAAAGTTAAAAGGAAATGAAAAAACAACTATTGGCACAATATAAATCAAAATAAAATCTAATAAAATGTGACAAACAATAAAAAACAAATGTCATTATATGTGAATTTTGACATTACGCAGGTTTAAAACGGATCAAAAACGGTTTAAACTGTTTCAAATCCGCATTTAAATCCATCTTTAATCCAGCGGATTTAATGCATGTTTTTCAGTGAATAATATGGACATAGGTTTAAATTGTCGGGTTTAATAAATGCGGATTAATGGTCGGGTGTAAAATTAGATTAAACTTGCATTAGACCCAGAGTGAATAATATGGCCGTTAGAGACAATTATAACTAAATTGGCCTATCAAGTAAAAAAGGTAATGTTATAAAACACAAAATTTAATGACGAAATAATATATTTACCTATAGTAAATATTTTTTCTAGTTTTGTAAAAAATTATCGCTCTTCAAAAGATGCATTTATGTATGTTTTGAACAGCATAAGTGATGATCTAAGAGAAAGGAAAAGATCATCTTCAATATCACAATTATAAAACCAGGTGAAACCCTTAAATTTCTGGCACAAGGTGGATACCAGCACCAAATAGGTCAAGATCGATTCACTGGTCTGGCGCAGCAGACGGTTTCAACGGTTATTTCTGAATTCTGTAAAGCTATCGAGAAACAGCTGTGCCAAAACATATAAATTTTAATATGACTAATGAGGAAAAGATGGAATCCCAAAATTATTTCCATTTAAAATCTGGCATACCGGGAATAGTTGCAGTCGTGGATGGAACACACATTCAAATGCTTAGACCGAGGAACAATGAACATTCACTTTTCAATCGCAAACTGAAGCACAGCATAAATGCAATGGTGGTAAGTTCACTTTAAAATCTAGCTCTTGATTTCATTTAATTAATTTATGGGGCTTTGTTTCTTGAAGATATGTGATCACCGGATGATTATCCGAGCTGTTAATGGACGATACGGTGGAGCATCTCATGGTCATGACTCACATGTTTGGAATCTTTCCAATCAGCGGCAATACATTGAATACAACTTTAAGAATGGAGACCAATCAACTTGGATTATTATTATTGGTAACCATATTTATTCATAAAAATTAATAAAATTATGATATTCAGGGCTATCGTGAACAAAATTCCCCCGGAATATTCCCCATTTTTCAAAAATAGGTATCGGCAATGAATTTCGAAAAAGGGAAAAAATTCCCCCCGGAATAAATTGGTATCGCGAACAAAAATTCCCCACGGAATTTGATGGGATTCCCTCCGGAATATTTCCCTTGCAAATTTGTAGGTGTAAGTTCAAAACGTAAGCAGTTTGTACGGTTTAAATTTGGAAGTTTGCGGTTTTTTGGCGTTTTTATTTGTAAACTTCAAACAACAGATAGAATAAATTACAGATTGAAAGCAAATAAACGGATATTTAATCAAATTTCATGTGTGTTTCTGTTTTGAGCTGAGAGCAACCATTTGTATGTAGGTACTTGGTTTATTGACCCTATAGTATTGGGAAAATCTAATAAAGAAGAAATATGTAATAAAAACTATCTATATTGCAAAAGCTATTTAATTTCTACTTACAACGCCTGTGGTAACTCTAAGGGATTTGATTTATCTCTTAAAGTTCTTCCATTTAGTTTCACTTAATTTTTTTATTTTTGAATTGCTTACGCCAGCAATCTAACTGCTGCGCTGTGCATTTTGATTTTTTTTTTTCTATTTTTAACAATCAAACACTTTCTTTGCACTTAATATGTAAATTGAATTCGCGACTTTACAATAACTGATGAAATTATCAAAACTAATTGTTTTCAAACAAATATTTGCAAAATATTCTCAAATATGAGCCCAATTGACAATTCAAAATCACATTTGATATCTGTCAACGCCTTCGAAAAATAACTTCGAAAATTCCGGGGGAAATAAATTCCCATGGAGATTCACGATACGAGGAATATTTTCCATGGAACAAAAATGTTTCGGGGGGAATTTTTTTCCCTCGGAATTGCCGATAGCCCTGATTAGCGTTTTATTTCATAGGAGATTCCGGGTATCCACTCGAAACATGGATGTTAGTACCATATCGGAACGCCCCGGAAAATTCAGTGGAATCATTGTTTAATGACAAATTCAGTAAGGCTAGATCCACCGTAGAACGAGTATTTGGCGCTCTGAAAACAAGATTTCGCTGCCTACCTGCAGCGAGGGAACTTCATTATGCCCCAGAAAAAGTAACACAAATTTAAAATGCTTGTTGTGCTCTTAATAACATTTGTTTAATGTACAATGTTGAAGATCCTCCTGAACTATCCTCTCAAGAAAGGGATGACGATTGACGAGTTCAATATAAAAAATGTTGCTTCTTACAATGACGCCCCAGGACCAAGCGGCCAGAACTATTTAAATATTGCTAAAAAGAAAAGAGATAACATTAGAAACAACTTAATGTAAGAATTAAAGTATATTAACAATTGAATTAATTTTATTATTAAAGGAAAATAGTTATTTTAAAGAAATAAATAAATATAATCTTAATTTCCACTAAAATTTAATTTCTTGGCTGGCTCTTCGTCATCAACTCCAAAATTTGCTTTTTTAACTCTAATTTGGTTACATTTATTCTACTTTTTTCGACTTAATTTTTTTTTAATTCAAATTTTTCTTTTTCTAGCTCAAATCTCCTCTCATCGAGTTCTAGCTGTTTTTTGTACTTCTCTTCAAAGTCGAACTGCTTTCTCTTGTATCTTAAAATGTTTCTTAAATTTCCGTTTATTTCTTTAAACATCTTGTGAGAATTTTTTTGGTATTCGATTTGATTCTCTACTTGTGTTTTGTGTAAGTTTTGTTTTGATTTTGGAAAAACTCTATAGGATTCGAAATATTTGGTGTGAAATTTTCCTTGTGGGCTTCCGCTGATCGCATTGCCGAGTCCATCATCATGGCTTCATACATCTGTCCAATTTCGTCATCTGTTGTTTCCTTTTTGTTTTCATTTCCTCCAAAATCTTTTGTTCCCACCATTCCATTTACAGCCTCATTTATCAGCAGCAACTCTTATACATTTTCTTCCAAAGCATTAAAACTGCATTACTTAGACGGGCGACCTCCTGTTCCCGAAATCCGATTTTTGTTTTTCGAGCTTTCGACTTCATGTTGTTTTTATAATCTGCCCGAACCTTATAAATATTTTAATTTTTAAAATAAATATTTTTGAATGTGTACAATCACTTTTAAACGCTTGCTTTTTTCCATGCATAATCTTCACGCATTGGTGGACCAGCTGCATTCAAATCGGAAGCAAAACGCTTCCACAGATTATTTGAAGCTCTCCATGCGGCCGCAGTTTTTAAATAGCCCTTTGATAAATCCGGATGGGAACACATAAAATCAATTAAAATTTCAGATTGATTTTGTCTTGTATTAATATTTTTATTCGTGGCTTCCCTTCAAAATAAAATAAAATCTTCAAAAATATCATCGTATTAATATTTATTATCTTTTCTTCAATTACAGTGAAATTCGCCTATAACGACCTCAGTTATAACGACCATGTGGATATAACGACGGAAGCTCTGAGTCCCTTGATTTCACACCATATTTTCCATACAAATTCATCCTGATATAGCGACCTCGGATATAACGGCGATTCCGTATTATAGCGTCCGTTTTTTACAACAATTTCAATTTTTTCATCATCTACCTAGTTGCCTGTGCAAAAAAATGTAGCTTTGGTTTCGTTTGCTTAAATAGCGTCTGTTTTTTTAGTAGAATTCGAATTATTTCTTAGCGACGAAATAAAAAAAAAACATCTAGTTGCCTGTACAAAAAAAATAAAGTTGATTTATTTTGCTTGTCCTCCTTTGTTATTTCTTCAGTTGTTGCAAACTTAAAAGTTTTTGAGTCGAATTCTTTAAAAATAAAAAGGAATCAAAAATCCGAGCATGAAGACATTGAACACTCGCTATCTCAAACAGTGAAATATCACCGATTTTTTCAAGGAAATTAAATATGTATGTATCTATATATGCAAACCAGTGTTGCATCTCTTATAAGTTGCGCTTTGTTTATTATTACATTTGTTATTACAGGTTTTTCTTTTTAATTCTGACTTAATAATAAATCTATGAATACAGCTTTGTGTAGTAACATATCTACTGGTAAAGAATCAGTTTTTTTTTTTTTTTAATTCGTATGACCTTCGGTTATAGCGACATTCGGCTATAGCAACCATTTGAGCATGGTCCCTTCACCGTCGTTATATCCGGATTTCACTGTAATTTACAGTATCTTATCAAAAAATATTACTTATGTATTTTTTGTTACATAAATCTGTGGCCGCAAGCCATAACCGCCTAAGTCGAGTTATGACGAAATTGAGTTTTTTTCATAAACGAGTTCAGAATAGCAAGATTTATACCCTGTCAAATTTGTAGGTCTGTATCTTTTCTCAAACAGAAGTTATAAGCAGAAAACCTTACAGCCTAAGTCCCTTTCTGAAAATCATGATTTGCCAAAACAACTCAACTAAACAAAAAAATATTTTTTTATAACGTCGGTTTGATAACTTAAGTTAAGTTCTTTCAGTATCTAAAGTTCGTTTTGCCATACAAACTTATCTTTATATAGGTTAAGCTTATTCTGGATTTTGTTAAAAAAATTAACAAGGAATAAAAACATAAGTCAAGATAAGAAATTTATAGTCGTCCATATTTAAAAACTGTTGTTTTTAAATTTTTCTTAAGTCAACATAGGCCGTTATTCCGCAAAATAGAACTAATATTTAATTTTCATAACTCGAGTTAAGCTGTTATGGAAAATCACATTTCTGTTTGTTGATTAATTTAACTGGACTTAGGCTCTTTAGGCAAACCAAACTATATTTTTTTCAAAATTATAAATCGAGTTAGGCCGTTTTGGTATATTTGAATTTGAAAAAAGACAAATCTAAGTTCACTTAGGCTTTTCTGCCTTAACCAATACAATATTAATTTCTATAAAAACCCAGTCATAAGTTTACATACGTTGTTGTGACCAGTCGCATTTGCAGTTAAGAGTTAGTGAAATTTATTTTTAGAAGTGAAAAGTTTGATTGTAAAGTGTGTTTGCAATGTCTAACAGAGCTGTGAAAATGGTACAATTAGCGAGGATGCTTACTGAACGTGCTAAAGCCAAAGGTAAGTTTGTTATAATTATTAACATAATTTTATACTCTATAAAGTCGATAATTTAAAACAAAAAAACTCTGTGACATTGGTGACATATAAACAGTCATTTAGTTCTATTTATACATACTTTCAAACTACTTTTCAAGTAGGTACGTATTTTCTACCAAAATAATAATAAGAAAAACGAGCACATATTGTTTCGTCTACTCTATAAATTCGATTGTTTTTACTTTCATTAGTCATTTTGTGTAATTAAACCTTTGATTTTTACCAATTGTTTACTTTTCGGTAGATAATATTGTAATTTTGGTATGCCAAAATGAAGTACTCACTCTTCCAAAATTTTGTTCTTATTAATACAATTTCCTCCAGAAAACGTTCGGGGTTTTGAAAATGCAAGATTTCAGGGTGAAACGGAAACGCATGATGCAAACCAGAGTAATCCTAGTCCTACATCAACAGAGCAATGCACAAGTAATGAAGGGTTTAATAACGATCTACTGCCAAATTTTAAACCAAGGGTACTAAATGAAACACAGTCATCAATGAACGGGCTTTTCTTTGATGTTGGCTTGCTCCAAAGTAAGAAAATAAGTAGTTACTTTTACTATTACATTAATATTATATATAATTAATATAAAGGTACATTATTATATACAAGATATATTATTAGGGTTAGAATATTAAGACAAACGTAAACATGGTAATTATTTTCATACAGGTGAACTTAGCCTAACTGACAACGTTGAAACTGATTTCGAATTTGATAAAAGTTTACTCGAAAAACCCGAATGGATGAATTCTGATGATTCAATGAAAGATCCCGATTTTAACTTGCCTAGTAATTCAAACTCTGAGACTGATGATGAAATTATTGCTTTGGGAGCTCAATTAGAAGAAGCTTTAGCAACACCAAAATGCAAGAATAAGAAAAAACTTCGTGTTAATCTTCGAAATAGTGGCCAGTCATATAAATCAGTCAACGGAAAAACAGTTAAGGCTCGATCTTGGAAGGCGTTTGATAATTGCAGAAGTAAATGCAACGAGAGGATAGATATTGAAAAAATTAAATTACTGTTCCACCACTACTGGTCCCTAGGAACCTATGACCAAAGAATTTTGTATATTGGGTCTTTGATAAACATAGAAGATAAGAAATGTGACACCATGGTAAATGCAATCAACCGAAAGCGAAAACGTGAGCATACTATGAAATATACATTGGAAGTCGACGGAAGCGTTTCAAGTGTATGTAAAAAACATTTTCTTCAGTGTTTTGACGAAACTGAAAGTTTTGTTAAGTCAGTTATGAACAAAAAAATTGGCTGTCCATCGATTCCATTCAAAAATAGGAGAGGAAAACATACTCCTGCTAATAAAGTTCACGCAGCTGTAGAAGAAGAAGTGAGGAATCATATTTCAAGGTTTCCAGCGTATGAAAGCCATTATAGTCGAAGGGACACATGTAAAAAATATTTACCAGCTAGCCTTAATCTTACATCTATGCACCGCCTCTACAGATCAGAATCTTCAAATCCGGTAAGTCTATCGAAATACTCCCAAATTTTCAAAACCATGGGTCTTAAATTTAAAGCACCGAAAGTAGACACGTGTTCCACTTGCGATACGTATGTTTCGAAGATCAAAGTCGCTGAATCTGAAGAAGAAAAGTGTAAATTAATTGAACAAAAACAAGACCATTTAAATAAGGCCGAAATGGCATATGAAGCAAAGCGCAACGATAAAGTGGAGGCAGTAAATTCTAAACATGTGAAAACTTTCGCCTTTGACCTTCAACAATGCTTGCCAACGCCATTTTTAAGAAATTCTGTAAGCTTTTATAAGAGACAACTCTGGACCTTTAATTTAACGGTCCACGATTTAGAGTCAAATATCGCAAAATGTTTCATGTGGCATGAAGCTATGGCCCGTCGTGGCGGAAATGAGATTTCATCTTGTATTTACAAGTTACTGAAAAGCTTACCGGAAGAGACCAAATGTATAACATTCTACAGCGATTCATGTTCTGGGCAGAACAAGAACTCATTTGTTGCTGCTATGTTTATAGCATTTATATCCAACTCGGAAAATATTGATTGCGTTGATCACAAATTCCTCGAACCAGGTCATACGCACATGGAATGCGACAGCGACCACGCGCTAATTGAGCGCATGAAAAAAAAAACAAATGTCCAAATTGAAACGCCTAGGGATTGGTATCAATTCGTTAATACAGTTGGAACAAAGATTGCAACAGTGGAGATGAGGAACGAAGATTTTTATGATTTTTCCAAATTTTCTAAATCAAAATTTTCCTGGAAACGAGTTGATGAAGATGGCAATAAATTTAATTGGCATGAAGTTCGGTGGCTGCGATATACAAAACGCTGCAATGAAGTGGCATACAAAAATTCTTTGGATAAAAATGAGTCTTTTAAAATTTTAAAAGTAGGAAAGAGAGGAGCATCTATTAATGTCAACGAAATTTCAAACATAACCGACTTACCGTGCATTTCTGAAGAAAAACGAAAGGATCTTATGAGCTTAAAGCAATTCATAAGCCCTGATTTTCACTATTTTTATGATAATCTTTCTACCAATAAGGACGAGCCAAACACCCATCCCGACTTAACAGAGCCTGACTCAGAAGATGTTTGAGCGCCATATTTTTTATAATATTTATGAAATAACTTGTAAAAAATGTAAATGTATAAAAAAATAAAACTTGAATATTAGTAAAATATTCTTTTTTTAATTTAATTTGTTTGTTAATTGTAATCATACATACTAAGTCAACCAAGGAAATCTTATATCACAATATCATACAAGGACTAACAACCTAAGTCGACAAACGAAAATTGAAGCGTTCTTACTTAATATGCCATAACAGCCTAACTCAAGGTAAGCTTTTTATTTTGATCTTCTTAAATATGCCACAAAAGCCTAACTCGACGTAAGCTTTTTATTTTTTTCAAGTTCAATAAGCCATAAAAGCTTAAGTGTCTTTTTCTGAAATTACTACTTAATTATCTTACATACAAATAATTTGCTTTTACTATATAAAAAGAAAGTAAATTTTCTTCCTTTCTGCATTTAAAAAATTTTGAAACTAGCATAATATTTTTCTCTAACACGATTTAAAACTTCAAACTGCTCTCCTGAAAAGTATGAAAAATGGACTTAGGCGGTTATGGCTTGTGGCCACAGAATATGTACCTACTTACATTTTACCTTTCAGCAAAACTTTTCCGAGTGGCTATTAGATATCGAATGAAATTTCTAAATTTCGAATGTATTTAGAACGAAAATAGAGTTGTAAAGTATGATATTTCCGATTTTCGAACAAAGGTATCAAGATAAAGGAAGTTCGGATTTTAATTTTCGACAAATAACAAAGTAGGTAGGTACGTATTTTCCGAATTCGAACGACTTAACTTTAGAATCGAATTACAGAGTTAGGCCCAAGAGCTGGGTCTTGAATTTGGTATTAAATCATTTACAACGGACGCCTAAGTTTATATTTAGCAATAAATGTGAAAGGCCCTCTTTCCGAAACCTATAGTCTTAATCGAGAAGCATTCTAAAGTCTGTTAGGTTTTTCGTTCATGATGATTAGCATGCATATATAAAATATAAATGATGTTCACTCAGCTTGTATGCCCAAAGAGACTTGGTGGAAGCAGAAAACTTATGCGTGACGTTGCACTCAATTAAAGACTCCGCCACAAGTGATTTTCATTCCATCTTAACCTATGTAGATGTACGTCGCAAATAGCCACACCGCATACCGCAATATCAGATCTCATATATGTACAGTTCGGTGTCGACAAGCTGTCAAAATTTACAACAACACAACGAATGTTGCGAACCTTGTAATGTTTGACTTATGGGTGTCACTTATGTGATTTTCTTTTTTTCTGTCTTTCCCGGAGTTAAAAATTAAATTCCACAGAATGTTTTCGGCTTTGATTCAATTTAAACCAATCTCGAGTACCTGCAGACTACGTTGAAACAGCAAATAACCTCAACTCAAAAACGAATACGTTATTTAAATAAAAAAGTTTTCAATTGAAATTATTGCTACCTACTCCTTGAAGAGGAAACATTATACTTCTCGCAGTACAAATTATGTACAGAGACAATGAAGGAGATATTTTCCTGAATCTGTAATATGACGTCCAGGAGAAATACTTGGGTCACCCCCTTCTAATAAGCAGTTTCATCAAGGACGCTCCCATTTTAGTTGTCTACTACCTCTATCGCACTATCTTCACTTCGACGACGTAACAAGGGATAAGTGACACGCCCGGAAAATATAAAACTGTTCGTGTCATGTCGTAAGTCGAAAAGTGTCAATTTTTTATGTTACCCGTGGGAATGTGCGCGATTAAAAAGCACGGGCAATTTATGAAGAGTTATTTGTGCAGAATTTTATTTTGTGAGGGGACCGTTAGTGTTGCATGGCCAGCACTCGTGTGTGACCCACCAGCAAATACAATTTACGCTGTAGTCGCGGTAGAATAATTTAAAAGTTTTAAAGATTTACGTGCACGACACACACTTTTTATAATCGACTTCAAATTGATAGGAACGTTTCCTTACATCTAATTACAAGTAGATACAACCGCAAGTGCTAACATTTGCCCCCACTGAATAGTAGGGCATACCATCCCTGGCCAAAAATCGATCTGGAAACGTAATTCTTTGAGAATAAGCCAGTCAATTCGGTGGGATATACATAATAATAGAAGCATGGCACTGCAACATCAAGCAAAAATTCTTCAATGCATCAGAACGTTTGGATAGTCCTTAGTTGTGCCGAACAAGGAAAGCGGATAAAAGAAATGTAAAATTGTCTGATTCTAGTTATTGACTGTAAGGTTATTGGAAATTGGGTATAATTTGGAATATGGCGTAGACGAATACGTGACTCCTTCCTTGGTATGTGACATCATTCTGTATTCAGTTTGAATACCAATTGACATCTGGTGAAAACACAGTACAAACCAAAGACCTAACCTCTGCCCAAGCCCATCCCATGCAGATGTATGGGAACGCTGCAAATACAATTATACACAATGCCTATTCCAATAATGGTTATCGACAAATCCGTTTTAAAAATGCCATTCGAATTTATTGGAGCGAAGGGAAAAAATTCCTAATCACAGTCGATTAATGCTGACTAGACAGAGGATTTTGCTGGTGATAAATCTGTGTACGTAACTCGTGTGGCGAGTATGCTGGTTGTCATTAATACAACATTTTCAATTACAAGAAGTTTTTTGTTTTGAATGAGAAACACTCAGCGTCGCCGTATAAATCGCTTGTGTAATGTAACTACTGATGTTGTTGATTTTCCTCTTTTCACACGCAGCGACATCTGGTTGAGTGCAGTTTTCTGTTAATCATTTGAAAGCTCTATTCATAGTTCATAGAAGAGGGTGAGAAGCGTGTGATCACCGAAATGTTCCACCAGGAAAATGTTCGCAATTTTAACCGAAAGGTAAAAAGAACAAGTCATGACAACAAGACCCGAACAAAAATCTGAATAGACGAACAAATAAATCTTGTAGTAGAGTCAAAGTCCATTCGGAGGATATGGAAAACTATATTTCTTTAGACTGTTAAACGGCGGAGACGACATCGGGCAGTGGAAGATGATGAAGATATAGTTGGAGAAAGTATGCCTGATGAAAGGAACATCAGGAACGTTTGTCCGAACTACAAAAAAGAAGACCCTCTAAACTGCAGAGGCATCAGGCTCCTTATTCCTTACACCCGACTCCACAGGAAGGAGATAATTTCTCTCATAATGCATATCGCGAGATGAAATATCGTGTGAAGTAACTCTATTTCATCGTATGATTGGATGCCAGCAATCGCTCTCTGCGAATTTTTCTTGACATGCATGTCTGACATTAATTTGACAGATATTTGTCAAACATTTGAAAATGTCATTTCATTGTGTCCACATGCCGGTGAATGGTCTTTTACATATTTTGGTTTCGTGAATTGTGAATATAAACTGTACAATATAGGCCCAATTAATAAATACAAAATACAATTCTTCGTTTTTCATGGATTATTGGGAGTAAAGCAGGTAAGTAAAACATAATGGTAAATTTAATAGTTCATTGGTTCTGCAATTTCTATGAACAAAATATAACTGTTGTGGTACCTACATTTACAGATTTACCTTATGTTTTTTTTTTAATCACATGATCTATACATACCATTTATTTTTATGGTTTACAACAGCTATTGGATTATTATATACTTCAGAATAAAAATGGCCGAGTGGAGATTATCCCAACGGTGCAGGGAAATAAGTCCACGGGAACTAAGTCCACCGAGGGACTAGGTTCCCACCTAATGGGAAATAAAACCACTTTCGTGAAGTGGACTAAGTTCCCATGTAGGGTGGGAACTATTTCCACTTTCTGATGGGAACTTAGTACACACTCAAAAATAAGAAGGGGGAACTTACGTCCAAACTAAATTGGTCAACAAACTCACGATCTTTTATTGGAGTAACTCCGACAAAGCGTAATAACGCCAACAAAATTTGAGTAATAAGACCAACCTTGCACCCACCCCGTAATCCAACAGTAAATCCAAGCAGGGGGGTTGCAGGGGGGCAGCATGCCCCCCCATACAGATTTCATAGTTTGAGAGCGCAATAACACCAACTTGACGTTAAAAGGGAAATAAAACCACTCTGAGTTTTCGGAATTTATTTCCCACCTTATATGGGAACTAAGTCCACTTCACGAAAATGGTTTTATTTCCCCCTTGGTGTGTACTGAGCAGGGCCCGATCTAGGGGTGGGCAAGCCGGGCAATTGCCCGGAGCGGCAAATTTTGGGGGCGGAAAATTATTTTTTTCATTCAATTTTATTTCGAATTAAATGAAGTTTGAAACTTATTTTCATCTAAAATGTGGACTATGTTTGTTTTATTTGCTATTGTTCTCACTCTTTTCTTTTGATTCAACTACAAATCGAGCAACGAAATTGCAACGGCATTGTTGCCGGCATTATTACCATTGCAATTTCGTTGCTTGCTTGATTGATTGTCGGCGACAACTTGTCGCTACTTCGCTACTACATGTATTTATGTATATTTGAGTAGTTATAGCTATGATAATTTTTTGAGAGCAAGAGAGTGTTTTTTGTTCGTATGGATAAGCTTTGGCTATCAGTGATGTATCAAATCAACTGCAACTACGCGCGGCGTATTGCTAAAAACGAAGCGCTGCGACATCGATACACTTACACTAAAGAGCAGTGCTTGTTGCCAAAAAGCAACACAAAAATAACCAAAAAACAACAAAGACAGTAAAACAAAAAGTGCAACGAAAAATTTAATTTAATGTTCCTTATAATGATTTCTTATATTAAGCTTAGTGCCGTTCTGTCTGTCGGTTCAGACCTAAGGACTGTCTGCTCTCAGGCGCAGAGATCCTTGGGCCTTATCGATGATTGGTGCGCAAAAAATGGGCTTTCAGTGAATAATCTTAAAACTACGGTTGTTCTCTTCACGAGAAGTAGGAATGTCACTTGTCTGACTCAGCTTGTGCTAAAAGGCGTCACAACGACGATCTCCGATGAAGTCAAATAACTGGAAGTAATCCTCGATAGAAAGCTTCTTTGGCCCAAGCATGTTGAATCGAAAACCGATAAAGCGCTGTCAACTTTCTGCCAGTACAAAAGGCGCTTTTGGCAAGACATGGGGCCTATCTCCTAAAAGGTTCATTTGGATCTTTACGGCATCTCACATATGCATCGGTTGTATGTTGGAACAGCCTCTCGCGGAAACGTGTTGCTTCTTTTGCGAAACTTCAAAGAACGGTCTGTCTTGTATGCACAGGGGCGTTCCCTAGCACTCCGGACTTTGCTCTAGATGCCATGATGAACCTACCCTCTTGATATTTGTATCATGGGGTGTACGCTGAAAACCATCTCTCGATTAAAGAGAGGTGGTTTTTGGTACCACCACGCATTTTTGAAGAACTTGTGCGAAAATTAACTTATGGTCTTATGGATATGCCGTCTGACACAATGACACCAGAAACCCTACTGCGACAAAACTACCAAGTTAACTTTCCTCAGGCAATGGAATGGCTTCGGCCAGACTCTGAGCCAGGGAAAGAATGTCATCCGACATGATTTTGGTTCTGGAGTCTTTATGGAAAGTGAGAATATTAGACTACACTACCCCTGCGTCTGTGTTCCAAGCGGAGCTTTTCGCTATCCGTATGGCTATGCGATACATTGTGACAAACAGGTGGAGGGCTAGAAGTATATGCGTTTGCAGCGATAGCCAAGTTGCATTAAAAGCACTGCTTAACACTCTTACCTCGTCTCTATTAGTGCTCGAACTCAAGCTATCTCTGAACTTAGCAGTTTTCTCGTGAAATTTGTGTTTATGTTTGTTCACATTGAAAAGGGCGTCAAATTATATTTTGCCCAGGGCGGCATAGATGCTGGATCGGGCACTGGTACTGAGTCCCTCAGTGGACTTAGTTCCCGTGGACTTATTTCCCTGCACCTATCCCAACATGAAACCAAACGTTTAATTTGTATTGTATTTTAGGAAAAAGAATACCTTTGGAACTACAAAAGCAACCTATACAAATGAATTGGCCAAAAAATAAAGCTTGGGATTCTCTATCCAAGGAGTTCCAAAAAGATGATATGGACATTTTTATGAATCTTATCTTTTCTACTATAAAGATTTTTCTTTTCTGGGCGACGTCATTGTATTGCGAAAAACACAAACTAATTTTAACCTGGTAAGAAAGTACAAAAAAATAAAAATCAGATCAAACTAGATTTATATACTTTTGTTTCTAGGACGATATTAGGCTACGGCAGATCAGCATTTAGATATGGATTCCTCGGTAGGGTTTCCAGAATATTTTATTATTTCTTCCCCAACTGCAATAAGTCCATCAATCCCAATCGGTTCGGTGAGGAGTTCATCGGGCGGAGACCTCTAGCATCATCCAGCTCGAGAAGTGCAAGGTATGAGGACGCCATAGTTGCTATTATCTAAAAATAGAATTCATTGCAGGTATGTAATTCATAGCAGGGGTACTCATGAAAGGTAGTTTTATATACCAAACCTTTAAATTTGTCTCATTGCATGAATGCCCTTATCATGACTTTCGTTTATCTTTAAAATATATTTATTGCAATTTAAAATCAATTTTTGCCCCTCCCGTTCAAACCCCATCCAGAATGATTTTTTTTTTTATTGTTTTTATCCGAACTATACACGCTCACTTTTTTAACTTTCTCTATTACGTAGTAAGAGAAAGATATTGGTTTCGTACAAAATTTCGAGCTCGAGATTTTAATCAATTCTGCTATTACGACGATAGAGGAACTCAAAAAAGTGGGTCGCAAAATTCTGTCCGGTCTGTCTGTCTGTCCTTCCACAGGCCTACAGCCTAAACGACTTCCCGGATTACGTTCAAACCTCGGGAGGTGTTTTTTTTTTTTAAGGTAACCTCAATATTAATGGTAATTCTCATATAAAATTTTCGTACCAGCTTGATTTGATCTAGCTCTAGCGATTTCAACCAAAATTGATATTTAAGCGTAAGTATGTGAGGTTACCAGGACTGCGTACCTACCCAGTTTTTGGCTAAAAATTCGAACAACGGAACTTTTGAAATTTCGACATATCTCGAAAAGGCTCTATACGATTGTAACAAAAATGTATTTCTAAGGTAATGTGGTCATTTATAACTTAAAAGCCAAC
The DNA here is from genome assembly GCA_949126925.1 of Cheilosia vernalis. Lineage (NCBI taxonomy): Eukaryota > Metazoa > Arthropoda > Insecta > Diptera > Syrphidae > Cheilosia > Cheilosia vernalis. The sequence goes on from OX421362.1 coordinate 56,380,471, forward strand.
TCAGTTTTTCTTTATATTATCGTACAATGGATTTTTGAAAAAGGGATTTTTTTAAAATTTTTTGTTTTTTTCAGTTTACCGGAAAACGGCAATAACGATTTTGACCAAAATGCAAACTTAGAGTCAAATGGATGTTTTCAGAACTATTGTGTCCTCAATTTTCGATTTGCTGAACACTCTTAAAGTCAGTCAGACTCGCATTAAACGAGAAATTTTCGTGCGACCCAGTCGTGCACTTTATTTTTCCTATTATCCTGTTGGTAGGGAAAAAACCTCTTACAAATTTTATGTAATTAATACGATTTCTTTTTTTTTGTCAGAAACCGGAAGCAAGTAAGTACACCTACTCCTATTTTGGGAATAGCGTTGCTGCTCAGCTAGAGGAGCTAAGGCCCATAGAAGCATCTGCAGCTATGGCTGAATTGCAGCAAGCGCTCTCTAGGCACGTTATTCGGTCGCTGCAAAGAAATTCTTTTAATAATCTATAATGTTCGCTATCCTGCTCAAACGAAGTAGGTGACATTCTCCAAAACGCAGTACAAAACTCAGAAATATTTGGTGAAGAATTTTAACTACATACATATATGTACATAATATAGAATACTTCATTATAATATATACTTATTTTCTTTTATTAAATACGTTAATTACAACTTTTTGTATTGTCAGCTCTGACATCGTTTGTGGAAGAATGTGGGAATTTTCCAGTTCTACATTTGGGCATTTATTAAGAAGAGGTGAAATAAAGTTATGTAACATACAACAAGCTTTTACTACAGCTTCACAAGTTTCCAAGGCCAAGTCAGTGGGCCGATGAAAAATTCGAAACCTCGAGGCCAGTCGCCCAAATGCCATCTCAACCGTCAATCGGCACCGACTGAGTCTATAATTTAGGATTTCTAGCTGTGTTGTGTGTTGTGTCGTTAATTTGGATCTTTGACCAAATCCTTTCATTAAATAATGTTTGTTGAGTGCAAATATGTCGTCCCCGTAAGCTGTAACTTCCAGCCACTCACTTTCGGTGTGGGGGGTCTAAAATAAAAAATGATTGTTCGAATTAAAACAAAATTTCGTGTTCAATGCACTCAATTTGAGACAAACGACGTTTATATAGTTTCTATGAAGTGCATTACCTATATGTAGCAAATAGTACAACCGGAACAAACTTTGCAATATTTCGTTGAGAAATTCTTGACAAAAATTCCATCTACTTATATGAATCTCCCGCAGCGCAATATACCCTAGCGTGATTGCAAGCCGTACTCTGGGTGTGATTGCAAAACTGATTTCTGTATCTCGTCTTTTAATTGACAGTTCAATCAACAAAAAAAAAAAAATATACAAATTTGTAAGAAAAACGTATCCCGCTTTATTTACCAAGACAAGAAGAGGAGTGAATTTGTCAATAGACATATCTTACAAAAGTTTGTGTAGTCTTGCCCTTCATCCCACAAAATATCTTTGAGAAATGTTGCTCCAGCTCATGCGCCTCCTTTAGCATAAAGAAACGATTAGCCCAGAAACGATGGTTCCACTTTGGGTTTTCTTCTTCGTTCTTCAACTCCTCCGGTTGTTCTAACTCTTGAATTTTGTTGAATAGCAGTCAACTCCTTTCCACCAATTCTTTTCGTCATTTTACATCTAAGAGCTGCAAAATAATATTTGTTAAGATCTATTTAATTTAGTAGTATGTACTTATAAATTTTTATGAACTCATTTCTCGGAAAAAAAAAAAATACAAAAATCTATATATATAAAAGGCAATGAAGTCCGTGTGTGCGCGCATAACTCGATAAAGGATTGTTGTATTTCAACGATTTTGGGCTTGACGGTTTCGTTTTGGACCAAGGAAGGTTATAGGCTACTTTTTGTCGCGAAAACAGAACTTTGAGGGGATGAAAAAGGTTATGATAGTTTGTATGGGGAAATGCACTTTGAAAAAAAATAAACGGGATGGAAATCAAGTAGTGATACTTCATATACAAAAAAAAAAAAAATTTAATGCCAATTGTTGTTGTCAATTATTTTAATTATTTTGCAAGCAAATTGTTGTTGCAAACAATTTTGAAATTTCTTTTTTTTAAATACACCTAATAAGATTGCTTATGTTTACTATGTCACATTAAGTAGCTTTTTGAAATGGAGTAGATACTTCGATTTGTTTGATGGTGTTTGAATGCATCATTTTTGTTTGCCAAATATTTTCAGGATCCTTACATTAGTATGAGAGTGAGTAAGTTGAAATGTTTGAGATGATGATGATGATAGGCAACACAGGAGTTGTTGAGCGTTTTGAGTTTTTACGCACATAACTCGAAAGAGGATGGTTAGTTTTTAAAGATTTTGAGCTTGATGGTTTCGATTGGGCCCAAGGAAGGCCATAGGCTACTTTATGTCTCGAAAACAAAACTTTGACAGAATGATATAGGGGATGAAAGTTTGTGTGGGATTCGGCGATTCCAAGACAAATTTGATCATGCCGCCAGTGCGAAGGTCAAACGTTTCACGTCGCAGAAAATCAGGACGAACAGTCAGATCGGAATATTAACAATCGATAGAATATTTTGGAACTTCAGGAAAGAATACCATGCAGTCGTCCATACTGGAGACCGAGATAGACAACAACACAATCATCATCAGCATAGCGTTCCATGTTTCTCACATGGTCAATTGTATGTGGCGTGCTCACGTGTCGGCAAACCTCTCGCTTTGTACGTGTACGCACCCGTAAATGGAACGAAAAATGCTATGTACCATAAAGCACTTCAGTAAAAAAGCGGTAGGTTGGCCGACAAGTAAATCGCTACGGTTATTGCAATTGTATTTCGCCGGGCCAGCTGAATCTGAATCCTGAATATTTCTTTAGCGCGTGGTATTTGTAGTAAAACAGATTTTCGTTAAAATATTTTGCACTCGGGTACGAAGATATACATTATTAAAGTCGCATTATATTACCCCCATTACCATTTTCATGACACTTTGTTCGTTTGGGTACTTTATTATCCCCATTAAAGAGGGAAGGTACCAGTATTTCTATATCACATTTGCTTTTTCGTGCGAACCAACTTACAAACACATGAAAACTAATTTGACAGCTCACTTAAATTCGGGAACATTCCGGTAACAAGTCATACCCAAAATATGTGTTTCCCGAAATAGTAATTTTATAAGCTAAAACTTTTTCCTCACTTTGGCCAACGTTCCATTCTGCACTGGAAATAAAGGGTTTTTCAACAGGGACGATTTGACGCTGTTAGACTATTTCCTGTGGGGCTACGTCAAGTCTATGGTCTATGCCAACAAGCCAGCGATGATTGATGAACTTCGTAGGAATATCGAACGTGAAATTGCAGCAGTATCGGCCGATTTATGCTTGAAAACCGTCGTAAATTGGGTTCAGCGTCTGGACTTCTGCAAGCGTGCCCGTGGTGGCCATGCAAAAGAAATCGAGTTCCATACATAATGGCATCGAACGTACTTTCACAGGAATAAAGAATTTCATTGATATCCAAAACCGTTTTTGTTTTATTTAAAAAAAACTTTTGTAGCGCTCTTATTGAAAAACCCTTTAGTAAGCACTCTGATACACTATGCACACTGTTATCTACTGTTACGGAAGCATGTCAGAAATGTAGGAACATCGCTTACCTACACTATAACCAACAATTTCCACTTGGGCTATGTACCCGATAGCTGGTGCTGTCGTCGATCTCCGAAACCACACAACTCTTTTCAATGAAATATTGTGCATGTTTATGGCTGGTTCCCGGTTGAAAGATAGGACACCATCCTAAAGGTGATACCTTGCAAACCATAAGCGCAAAACGGGTTGTGGCACCTTTCATTCAAAAATCAAATCAAACGCTATTTCTAGAAAGTTGTATAATTAGGTAAAATCATAAATGGACATGGTCCAAATAAAGAACTTTGAGAAATCTGAGCAAGACTTAAAACGAAATATACGGTCAAAGCCGGGTGGGTACAGCTATATATAAATAAAGTGCACGACTGGGTCGAACGAAACTTTCTCGATACTAGACAAAAGAAAGCAAAATTCTCTTTTGGATATTCATCTCATATGGCAGTTATATAAAATAAAAATATAAGTTGCAAATATTGCAATGTTTAGTTGGAAAAATACTATTGCGTAACTATTAAGCTGAAAACTGACTGTATGATATTGTTCCGGATAAAAGAAATACTTCCTTTTTGACATTTTATCGAAATCGAAGATGGGGTTTTCGAGATATGAACAGTTTTTAAAATTAGCGTTTTCGGTGCTTCAAATTGAAAATTAAGGACACAATAGTTTTGAAAACATCCAATTGACACTTAGTTTGCATTTTGGTCAAAATCGTTATTGCGCTTTTAAGTTAACTAGACAAAACTATATTTTTAAAAAATTACTATTTCGATAATTTAGAGAAAAACTTAGCTTGCTATTAAGTTATAAATGACCACATTACCTTAGAAATTAATTTTTGCTACAATCGTATAGACCGTTTTTGAGATATGTCGAAATTTCAAAAGTATCGTTGCTCGAATTTTTAGCCAAAAACTGGGTACGCAGTCATGGTAACCTCACCTACTTAAGCTTAAATATCAATTTTGGTTGAAATCGTTAGAGCCGTTTTCGATCAAATCAAACTGGTACGAAAATGTTGTATGGGAAGTACCATTAATATTGAGGTTACCTTGCAAAAAAAAAACACCTCCCGAGCTGTAAGCCCAAAAACTCCAAATCCGAGGTTTGAACGTAATCCGGGAAGCCGTTTAGGCTGTAGGTCCGTGGAAGGACGGACAGACGGACAGACAGAATTTTGCGACCCACTTTTTTGAGTTCCTCTATCATCGTAATATCAGAATTGATTAAAATCTCGAGTTCGAAATTTTGTACGAAACCAATATCTTTCTCTTACTACGTAATGGAGAAAGTTAAAAAGACTGACGTCCGTATGTGCACTCATAACTCGGGAATAAATCGTTAGATTTTTATTATTTTTGGTTTAAAAAAGAACATGTTATGCTACTTTTTGTCGAGAAAACTCAATACCTTATGGGGATAGAATTTAGTATGGAGAATCGCATTTTGAAAAAAAATTACTGGATAGTGCCACTTCCAATAGGTGCAACAAAAAATATGTAAAATTTTAAATTTCTGAATTCCTTAGATATACCGCTACACAATTTGAAATTGTATAAGTCGGCCCAGTTATAATTTTGTTGTGAAACATCAATGCACCGCAAGTTTGCGAATGAAAGACATCGACATTGCTATACTTCAGTCATTTCTATTGCATAACTATAAGTTTTGAAAAAAGAATTTGAATTGACCGAATTACATAAAGTAGCATTAGCATTGTGCACGCTCGAAATTATTATTTTTATTAGGTACATTAAAGAAATTGGGCGGAACAAAGTTCGCCGGGTCAGCTAGTAAATAATAACTTTTTCAAATTATGATACGCACTTAAAAATTGTGAACAAAACAAAACCCGAAAAGTTTCCAAGACAAAAACGTCGACTATAAGCTATAACCACTCTCGCCGTTGCGATAGACACGAAATGTCATGGCATGATTTGCCCAGCACAGATAAAAGAATATTGTATGATATCGATATGGATATCCGACATTCAGATGGAGAGAAATATCTCTACTCTCTAGTAGAGTCGTCGTGTTAACATTACATAGAACTTTCTGTCTGCTGTACTTTAACGACCTGATTGATCTCTACCAGTGCGGTCTTAGGCCCGGCTAGGACATGTAGAGCGAATGGGAACACAACTATGGTTGCGACAGCAGTTTCAAACAGATTGCAATGATGGCAATATACGTCATCCAGCACCAAGGATCTGTAGCCGCGAAGAGCTACAGATCCTTGGTGCTCACCAGAATATAAGAAGAACTGATTTGTTCTCGGACATTAAGGATTGCCCCCGAAACTGGAAAAGCTAATGATTTTTCAAAAAACCGTTCTTGACTCGAACTTAACCAGACCCGATGCAATCACACACATTGAAAACAAAATACTAGCAAATAAAAGGAATAAGCTTGATTCCTGTCTCATATATAGTTAGGAATTTATAGCCATTCTATAATAAACATACAGACAAGAAATTGAATCCTACAAAAGAACGCAAAATCGTTACCCTCTCTTGAGGTAGCATGGGCTGAAATATCGCACCAAGGAAATGAGAATCAACACTGATGACCTATGTATGTATAGAGGCTGCGGTGATTAGGAGGTACATGAGGACTCCGCTCCACACTAACTTCGCCACTATCCAGTACTTTGCCACTTCAAAACAGAAACAGACTTCATTCAGTTCTATAATTGGAAGATACTTTTTCAAAACCTTATATAATCTCCCTATAACATATCTGTTGAAGACCTGCGTAGATTTGTATCAGTCCCGGGATTTCTTTGTCAAGCCGTAAATCGTTTAAGGTTCCTAAGGTGTCGTAGTATCATAACTCCAGAAGGGTATCACGCGGGATCTACACTGATCTAAGTGTGTCTGGTACTGGTTTCTACTACTTCCTCCCCAATCAACTTACCACACCTCTATGTAAAGTTGAGCTGGGTGGCTCGCTTCACCGCAAAGACATTTCTTCCTTTTTATAAATTTGTGTCCGAAAATAGTGCCGCAGATTCCAATATGAATAGTTCCAACAAAATCGGGTACTTGTAACTTGATTAATATTGATTGAGAGTTTTCATTTCATTTCCCACTAGACAGTTTGATGCTATCAATTAAAAATCGCACGGAAGCAGTAGCACAGTGCAAGATTTGTAGGCAAGTGCAGAGGCACACGCATAGAATAGAGCCACAGAGTCTATGCCTAGTCCACATTTAAAATTCACCTCAATAAACCGAAAATTTTACAATGCCGATTGGCAGCCAACTTCTATTGAATATAATATTTCAAATATATTTCAGAAGGTAACCTCTGGCATCAACTTAAACGTGTTCCATGTCCGGTTTAACTTTAAATTAGACTCGTAACAACATACGCGGCTAGGATGTGTGTGCAATTTGCATTTAAAGTCAACGCAAGCCCTTAGAAGCGAGCACAGGGATAGGCGTTGCACAGCCAATCACAATTCCGGTTTGCACGTGGTAATTAAGTGCTGAAATTATTATCGTATAGCCAACGTCAGAACACGCTACAATACAAGCCAGCCATAGTTGGTTCGCTTGATAAGAATACCAGCTGTGCATCGGCGGTGCACCTACTTTTTATGCACGCGTTCCTCGGTTCGTCTTCATCCAAGAGATTAGTTTATGTCATCTGTTTCCGGTGCGACTTGTAAGCGATGAATTAAGCGAAAAACTTGATTTTAATATTTTCATTCATTAAAACAGAGAACGTACCTATAGTACCAGCATATACATGCCACAATCGCAGCGAGGAGCAAAAACAAACAAGCTGTTCCGAGGAGTGGAGTCTACTATGAGATGTGTGTACCTTAATGGAGAAGGATTTCAGGGAGCGGTAGGTGCATACAGGGCCTCATCTAGGTGGCGAAGCGAGTCATTTTTGAACTATAAATAGAAAGTATGTGTGATAAGTCAAGGAGTGCAAACCAGTTAAAACATCTACACAGAACACAGATGCTACCAACTTTTCAGTTGCAGTCACGCATTAGATGCTAAAATGTAAGTCCACTAGAACATTTTTGTTAAGCATATAATATAACAAAAGTATGTACATACATTGTACTTGCTGTAGCAAAAGGATTGTCAATGTCAGTTGCCAAGAGATAAATAAATTTCCAAAGCAAAGGAGCCCAGTGATGTCGAGGTGGTTATTAAATTATATCCCCCGGACATGGAAGGACTCGTTTTTTTTTCACTTTAAGGGCGAATTTATTATTTTGGCCGATTTTCCACCTATCTAGGAGTATAGCTAACAGCTAACAGCTTTATGTATGTAGTGCACTCTGACGATGCGCATGGTGCAAAAAATAATATTGCTGCATATCTCGTATTTAATATCCCCTATCCACGCTGGCAAGTATCCAAATCACTGGGTGTGGCTTAGTAACTTAAGACTCGGGTTCATAAGCGGATAAAGATGTCCTCGCCTCTAATTGAAACTGCGCTGCGGTCCAAATCCATTCACTTATGGAGAACAAGAAACACTGTAAAAACGTTGCCGTTGTTGACATTAATGTAGGTATATCATGTTGGCATACATATACTACACCCATACCTACCCAGCAAACAAAGAAAGTATTATAAAGCCTTATTTCAATATAGCTTTGCATAAGCATAGGCATTATATAAGGTCTTATTTAACACTTATTATTAGTTTAACATAAGCATTAGATAAGGTCTTATTTAACATTTATTATCAGTTTAACATAAGCATTATATAAGATCTTATTTAACACTTATTATCAGTTTAACATAAGCATTAGATAAGGTCTCATTTAACACTTATTATCAGTTTAACATAAGCATTAGATAAGGTCCTATTTACAACTTATTATCAGTTTAACATAAGCACTAGATAAGGTCTTATTTAACATTTATTATCAGTTTAACATAAGCATTATATAAGATCTTATTTAACACTTATTATCAGTTTAACATAAGCATTGGATAAGGTCTTATTTAACATTTACTATCAGTTTAACATAAGCATTAGATAAGGTCTTATTTAACATTTATTATCAGTTTAACATAAGCATTAGATATGGTCTTATTTAACACTTATTATCAGTTTAACATAAGCATTAGATAAGGTCTTATTTAACATTTATTATCAGTTTAACATAAGCATTATATAAGATCTTATTTAACACTTATTATCAGTTTAACATAAGCATTAGATAAGGTCTCATTTAACACTTATTATCAGTTTAACATAAGCATTAGATAAGGTCCTATTTACAACTTATTATCAGTTTAACATAAGCACTAGATAAGGTCTTATTTAACATTTATTATCAGTTTAACATAAGCATTAGATAAGGTCTTATTTAACACTTATTATCAGTTTAACATAAGCATTAGATAAGGTCTTATTTAACATTTATTATCAGTTTAACATAAGCATTAGATAAGGTCTTATTTAACACTTATTATCAGTTTAACATAAGCACTAGATAAGGTCTTATTTAACATTTATTATCAGTTTAACATAAGCATTATATAAGGTCTTATTTAACACTTATTATCAGTTTAACATAAGCATTACATAAGATCTTATTTAACACTTATTATCCATTTAACATAAACAATGCATAAGATCTTATTTAACACTTATTATCAGTTTAACATAAGCATTACATAAGAACTTATGTAACACTTATTATCAGTTTAACATAAGCATTACATAAGATCTTATTTAACACTTATTATTAGTTTAACATAAGCATTATATAAGGTCTTATTTAACACTTATTATCAGCTTAACATAAGCATAACATAACACTTATTATCCATTTAACATAAACAATATATAAGGTCTTATTTAACACTTATTATAAGTTTAACATAAACATTATATAAGGTCTTATTTAACACTTATTATCAGTTTAACATAAGCATTATATAAGGTCTTATTTAACACTTATTATCAGTTTAACATAAGCATTAGATAAGGTCTTATTTAACATTTATTATCAGTTTAACATAAGCATTAGATAAGGTCTTATTTAACATTTATTATCAGTTTAACATAAGCATTATTTAACACTTATTATCAGTTTAACATAAGCATTAGATAAGGTCGCATTTAACACTTATTATCAGTTTAACATAAGCATTATATAAGGTCTTATTTAACACTTATTATCAGTTTAACATAATCATTAGATAAGGTCTTATTTAACACTTATTATCAGTTTAACATAAGCATTAGATAAGGTCTTATTTAACACTTATTATCAGTTTAACATAAGCATTAGATAAGGTCTTATTTAACATTTATTATCAGTTTAACATAAGCATTATATAAGATCTTATTTAACACTTATTATCAGTTTAACATAAGCATAAGATAAGGTCTTATTTAACACATCAGTTTAACATAAGCATTACATAAGATCTTATTTAACACTTATTATTAGTTTAATATAAGCATTATATAAGAACTTATTTAACACTTTTTATCAGTTTAACATAAGCATTAGATAAGGTCTTATTTAACACTTATTATCAGTTTAACATAAGCATTATATAAGGTCTTATTTAACATTTATTATCAGTTTAACGTAAGCATTAGATAAGGTGTTATTTAACATTTATTATCAGTTTAACATAAGCATTATAAAAGATCTTATTTAACACTTATTATCAGTTTAACATAAGCATTATATAAGAACTTATTTAACACTTATTATCAGTTTAACATAAGCATTATATAAGAACTTATTTAACACTTATTATCAGTTTAACATAAGCATTATATAAGAACTTATTTAACACTTATTATCAGTTTAACATAAGCATTAGATAAGGTCTTCTTTAACACTTATTATCAGTTTAACATAAGCATTATATAAGGTCTTATTTAACATTTATTATCAGTTTAACGTAAGCATTAGATAAGGTGTTATTTAACATTTATTATCAGTTTAACATAAGCATTATAAAAGATCTTATTTAACACTTATTATCAGTTTAACATAAGCATTATATAAGAACTTATTTAACACTTATTATCAGTTTAACATAAGCATTATATAAGAACTTATTTAACACTTATTATCAGTTTAACATAAGCATTATATAAGAACTTATTTAACACTTATTATTAGTTTAACATAAGCATTAGATAAGGTCGCATTTAACACTTATTATCAGTTTAACATAAGCATTATATAAGGTCTTATTTAACACTTATTATCAGTTTAACATAAGCATTAGATAAGGTCTTATTTAACACTTATTATCAGTTTAACATAAGCATTAGATAAGGTCTTATTTAACACTTATTATCAGTTTAACATAAACATTAGATAAGGTCTTATTTAACATTTATTATCAGTTTAACATAAGCATTATATAAGATCTTATTTAACACATCAGTTTAACATAAGCATTACATAAGATCTTATTTAACACTTATTATCAGTTTAACATAAGCATTATATAAGAACTTATTTAACACTTATTATCAGTTTAACATAAGCATTATATAAGAACTTATTTAACACTTATTATCAGTTTAACATAAGCATTATATAAGAACTTATTTAACACTTATTATTAGTTTAACATAAGCATTACATAAGATCTTATTTAACAGTTACTATTATCCAATTAACATAAACAATATATAAGGTCTTATTTAACACTTATTATAAGTTTAACATAAACATTATATAAGGTCTTATTTAACACTTATTATCAGTTTAACATAAGCATTACATAAGATCTTATTTAACACTTATTATCAGTTTAACATAAGCATTAGATAAGGTCTTATTATCAGTTTAACATAAGCATTATATAAGGTCTTATTTAACACTTATTATCAGTTTAACATAAACATTATATAAGGTCTTATTTAACACTTATTATCAGTTTAACATAAGCATTACATAAGATCTTATTTAACACTTATTATCAGTTTAACATAAGCATTATATAAGGTCTTATTTAATACTTATTATCAGTTTAACATAAGCATTACATAAGATCTTATTTAACACTTATTATCAGTTTAACATAAGCATTATATAAGGTCTTATTTAATACTTATTATCAGTTTAACATAAGCATTATATAAGAACTTATTTAACACTTATTATCAGTTTAACATAAGCATTATATAAGAACTTATTTAACACTTATTATTAGTTTAACATAAGCATTACATAAGATCTTATTTAACAGTTATTATTATCCATTTAACATAAACAATATATAAGGTCTTATTTAACACTTATTATAAGTTTAACATAAACATTATATAGGGTCTTATTTAACACTTATTATCAGTTTAACATAAGCATTAGATAAGGTCTTATTATCAGTTTAACATAAGCATTATATAAGGTCTTATTTAACACTTATTATCAGTTTAACATAAGCATTATATAAGGTCTTATTTAACATTTATTATCAGTTTAACGTAAGCATTAGATAAGGTCTTATTTAACATTTATTATCAGTTTAACATAAGCATTATAAAAGATCTTATTTAACACTTATTATCAGTTTAACATAAGCATTATATAAGAACTTATTTAACACTTATTATCAGTTTAACATAAGCATTATATAAGAACTTATTTAACACTTATTATTAGTTTAACATAAGCATTACATAAGATCTTATTTAACAGTTATTATTATCCATTTAACATAAACAATATATAAGGTCTTATTTAACATTTATTATAAGTTTAACATAAACATTATATAAGGTCTTATTTAACACTTATTATCAGTTTAACATAAGCATTACATAAGATCTTATTTAACACTTATTATCAGTTTAACATAAGCATTATATAAGGTCTTATTTAACACTTATTATCAGTTTAACATAAGCATTATATAAGAACTTATTTAACACTTATTATCAGTTTAACATAAGCATTATATAAGGTCTTATTTAACACTTATTATCAGTTTAACATAAGCATTACATAAGATCTTATTTAACACTTATTATCCATTTAACATAAACAATATATAAGGTCTTATTTAACACTTATTATAAGTTTAACATAAACATTATATAAGGTCTTATTTAACACTTATTATTAGTTTAACATAAGCATTACATAAGATCTTATTTAACACTTATTATCAGTTTAACATAAGCATTATATAAGAACTTATTTAACACTTATTATCAGTTTAACATAAGCATTATATAAGGTCTTATTTAACACTTATTATCAGTTTAACATAAGCATTACATAAGATCTTATTTAACACTTATTATCCATTTAACATAAACAATATATAAGGTCTTATTTAACACTTATTATAAGTTTAACATAAACATTATATAAGGTCTTATTTAACACTTATTATCAGTTTAACATAAGCAATGCATAAGATCTTATTTAACACTTATTATCAGTTTAACATAAGCATTATATAAGAACTTATGTAACACTTATTATCAGTTTAACATAAGCATTACATAAGATCTTATTTAACACTTATTATTAGTTTAACATAAGCATTATATAAGGTCTTATTTAACACTTATTATCAGTTTAACATAAGCATAACATAACACTTATTATCCATTTAACATAAACAATATATAAGGTCATATTTAACACTTATTATAAGTTTAACATAAACATTATATAAGGTCTTATTTAACACTTATTATCAGTTTAACATAAGCATTACATAAGATCTTATTTAACACTTATTATCAGTTTAACATAAGCATTACATAAGATCTTATTTAACACTTATTATCCATTTAACATAAACAATATATAAGGTCTTATTTAACACTTATTATAAGTTTAACATAAACATTATATAAGGTCTTATTTAACACTTATTATCAGTTTAACATAAGCATTACATAAGGTCTTATTTAACACTTATTATCAGTTTAACATAAGCATTACATAAGATCTTATTTAACACTTATTATCAGTTTAACATAAGCATTACATAAGACCTTATTTAACACTTATTATCAGTTTAACATAAGCATTATATAAGGTGTTATTTAACACTTATTATCAGTTTAACATAAGCATTACATAAGGTCTTATTTAACACTTATTATCAGTTTAACATAAGCATTACATAAGACCTTATTTAACACTTATTATCAGTTTAACATAAGCATTACATAAGATCTTATTTAACACTTATTATCAGTTTAACATAATCATTACATAAGATATTGTTTACCATTTAACATAAACAATATATAAGGTCTTACTTAACCCTTATTATAAGTTTAACATAAACATTATATAAGGTCTTATTTAACACTTATTATCAGTTTAACATAAGCATTACATTAGATCTTATTTAACACTTATTATCAGTTTAACATAAGCATTATATAAGGTCTTATTTAACACTTATTATTAGTTTAACATAAGCATTATATAAGATCTTATTTAACACTTATTATCCATTTAACATAAACATTATATAAGGTCTTATTTAACACTTATTATCAGTTTAACATAAACATTATATAAGGTCTTATTTAACACTTATTATCAGTTTAACATAAGCATTACATTAGATCTTATTTAACACTTATTATCAGTTTAACATAAGCATTATATAAGGTCTTATTTAACACTTATTATCCATTTAACATAAACATTATATAAGGTCTTATTTAACACTTATTATCAGTTTAACATAAGCATTATATAAGGTCTTATTTAACACTTATTATCAGTTTAACATAAGCATTACATAAGATCTTATTTAACACTTATTATCCATTTAACATAAACAATGCATAAGATCTTATTTAACACTTATTATCAGTTTAACATAAGCATTACATAAGAACTTATGTAACACTTATTATCAGTTTAACATAAGCATTACATAAGATCTTATTTAACACTTATTATTAGTTTAACATAAGCATTATATAAGATCTTATTTAACACTTATTATCCATTTAACATAAACATTATATAAGGTCTTGTTTAACACTTATTATCAGTTTAACATAAACATTATATAAGGTCTTATTTAACACTTATTATCAGTTTAACATAAGCATTACATTAGATCTTATTTAACACTTATTATCAGTTTAACATAAGCATTATATAAGGTCTTATTTAACACTTATTATCCATTTAACATAAACATTATATAAGGTCTTATTTAACACTTATTATCAGTTTAACATAAGCATTATATAAGGTCTTATTTAACACTTATTATCAGTTTAACATAAGCATTACATAAGATCTTATTTAACACTTATTATCCATTTAACATAAACAATGCATAAGATCTTATTTAACACTTATTATCAGTTTAACATAAGCATTACATAAGAACTTATGTAACACTTATTATCAGTTTAACATAAGCATTACATAAGATCTTATTTAACACTTATTATTAGTTTAACATAAGCATTATATAAGGTCTTATTTAACACTTATTATCAGTTTAACATAAGCATAACATAACACTTATTATCCATTTAACATAAACAATATATAAGGTCTTATTTAACACTTATTATTAGTTTAACATAAGCATTAGATAAGGTCTTATTTAACACTTATTATCAGTTTAACATAAGCATTAGATAAGGTCTTATTTAACACTTATTATCAGTTTAACATAAGCATTAGATAAGGTCTTATTATCAGTTTAACATAAGCATTATATAAGGTCTTATTTAACACTTATTATCAGTTTAACATAAGCATTATATAAGGTCTTATTTAACACTTATTATCAGTTTAACATAAGCAATAGATAAGGTCTTATTTAACATTTATTATCAGTTTAACATAAGCATTAGATAAGGTCTTATTTAACATTTATTATCAGTTTAACATAAGCATTATATAAGATCTTATTTAACACTTATTATCAGTTTAACATAAGCATTACATTAGATCTTATTTAACACTTATTATCAGTTTAACATAAGCATTATATAAGGTCTTATTTAACACTTATTATTAGTTTAACATAAGCATTATATAAGATCTTATTTAACACTTATTATCCATTTAACATAAACATTATATAAGGTCTTATTTAACACTTATTATCAGTTTAACATAAGCATTACATAAGATCTTATTTAAGACTTATTATTAGTTTAACATAAGCATTATATAAGATCTTATTTAACTCTTATTATCCGTTTAACATAAACATTGCATAAAATATGAAATAAGTATAACAAGAGACGTGTTTACTTTTTTCGTTATAAATATATTTTATTAATTAAAAGAAATAAGAAAAATTTAGCAACATTAAAAGTAAATTCATTGTTTATAGAATCATTTTATTTTGCAAGCGCAACTTTTGCTTGCGTTGGTCCATTCTGTTTTTTCCTTTTCGGATGGCCTCTTTGATGTCTTTTTCGTATTCATTGTATGACGTATAATATCTGTTTATGCATCCTATAAAAAATAAAAAAAAATTATAATTTGTAATTAAATAAAAAATATGGATATAAACTTACCGTACAGCGTTGATTGAAAAAATTTATAGTTGCTGATCGGCTTCATGTTTTTCCGGCCGTTCCAATTAATCTCCGTCAAGAGTCTATCAGCCACTAACACGCTTAAGCTGGAACTGATTTTGCCGCTTATTTTAGATCCAATTAATAATTTCTGCAATGATTTTGAAATTATTTTAATAGGAAAGATCCAAATTGATTAATTACTTACTATATCTACTTCAAAATCAGGCTTTAACTCCAGTCTTTTATCGAGATCTTCAAGATCCGATATGGCTTTCAAAGGAAAATTGAACACTTCCGCAGCAGTTATTCCGAAAAGTTTTTCATAAATCCTATTAATTTTGACAGTCTGTGCTGCTACTGCCGTAGCTTGACGCTCTAATGCAGCTTTCATCGACGACACAGCTTCTTTAAGATTTACAAAAGACGGACACTTCGAATTAGAGACGTAAAGTACCAAAAGTACCAATAAAAAAAATTACCCCACAGTAGTTGTGGCTAATGATGATGGTGATGGCGGCATGAGTTGTTCAGCATTTTGGTTTTGGGGTTGCATTACAAGTAAAAATGGTTCTTCTTCTGGATTGTTTTCTATAGATCAAAAGGAAAAAGAAAATGGACATAGGTTTATTTTCTAAAAAAATCAAATAAAATTAATCTTACCAGCTTGATGATCCATGGCTACCTATTAAAATCAGTGATAACGACGACGAATTGCGAAATAAAAGCGATAATTAACGTTCTTTTAATTTTTAATTTTGTGCAAAAATGGCAGTAAAATAAACATTGAATCGCAAATTCTTATTGGAAAATATTTCAAAATATTGGAATTCAATGTAAATACTTCTTCATTTTCAGCAAATCCACTTGTTTGACAAATACCTAACTGCAAAGAATTTACCGGATAAAAAAAAAAGGGCGAAATATTTAAAAGCTTTATGGCAACGATGTAGTATTTTGTATTCTTATTTCCTAGCGCAGTAATTTTATAAGGAATGTTATTTACGGAACTTGTAGGCGCAGTGGCTTAGTGGTTAGTGCGTTGGACTACTAAGCGAGAGGTTCAGGTTCGTATCCCGCAAAAACCCAATTTCCAACTGAGGGTTTTTTCAATGCAATGAATTAACTAATGTACTGATAAAGAAGTTGTACCCTTTTGTAAATCAAGAAAGAAAAATAAAACAACATTTGAAAGAAAGTCAAATTAATTTTAAATAAAGTTTTTAAATTTACTATTATCATTATAATGTTTTGTTAGATCGTTAAGTGTTTTGTTCTGTTTTTCCAGTTGTATTCAAAATTTCAATTGCACCCTTTTCGTTCGTTTGCTTTCTGTATTTTGGCTATTTCAAAGGTAAGTTAGTGATTTGCGAAAACTGCGTGCGATTTATAAAAAGTTATGATCATTTAGAGTTCGATAGGTACCTACCTACATACTAGACCATAATAAGAAATACATTGTTTTTGAAAACAAAGCAATTCAGACTTTCAAAGGATAAAATAATAATAATAGTTGAGTCTCACCTCAGGATTTAGGCTTCTTAGGGCGACTTATCACTATTATTTGTGAGATCTTTCGTAAAAGAAAGCTTTCAACTTTAAAATTATGGCATGCGTTTCTTAACAAATTCTTGGTTTCAATAATTCATTGAACATGTGCGTAAACTGATACATTTGTATCCGCTTTTGGCGTGTGAGAATGTGGCGTGTGGGGCGTGGGATTGAAAGAGATAGGGTGCGAAATGTAACATTTAACATTTGAAACGAATACCTGTTAAAATTACGGAAGGAACACAAATTATTTTATGCAGTGGTAAGAAATATGTGTTATTCGCCAACTCAAGCGTTATTATGATAGATATTTTTTGCAAAAAAAAAAAACTTTTTTCCATCAACTGTTCTGAAAACACATTTTGCACGGGCGAAGCCGGGGGGTACCTACAGCTAGTATTATTATATTTATTATTTACGGAACACATGTTATTGGGAAATTTTTTTGGAAATAAAGATTTGATTAAATTTTAATGATACTAAAGATTTATCAATCAATTCATTTTGAATTTTGATAATTAAGTTGTAGGTATAGGAATTTCATTTTATCTATTGTTTAATTGCATAAGAATATGTTGCGGTATTTTAACTTTTCTCTTAAGAATTTGCAAATAGTTTTCAAAAACATATAACAATCGGTTAAACCTATGTCTTTAATTGAATCTACTAAATAAATTAACATCAAGACACATTCGGCACGCGCAACACAACAATAAAAAATGTTCATACAACTCCTTTTGCATAACTTCCTTGAATATATAAATTTCTGTGTATTAAATTAATTGTCGGAATTCGGTGCCTTTCCACCTTGAAAGTTCTTCAAAAGGCCTCGGTTTCGTACAAAATTCCTTAGGAATATAAGATGCCAATTTCAAAAGCTTAACTGATAAGTTCTTTCTATTTTCTAAACATAAGAAAGGTCTTTGTAATTTGCCACTAAAAATCTTTGTCAAAATTTGTTTACTTATTCCGAGATCTAATAAATGAATATATTCGGATTACTTTTATATTTTAAGCTATGATGGTGTATATCGGTTCTGCTTGAAAAAACTTTCCTCAGTTCTTAAATGGACCCACAGATGTTGAATAAACAGTTCTTTTATTGATTCGCTTACCGATTTGCGTACAAAAAGGACAGCCGTGAAACGAATTGTGATGTAAGTACTGTTGATGTCATGAATGCCCTAGCGGGCGCATCACAAACGAATGCTCTGATTTTTAATTTACAAACAATATTCTCAATTTCGATTCCACTATTGTCTATCTCTCTTAGCTCAGAAACAAAATTTGCCAAATAATCATCCAAATTTGCAGGTTTATTAGGGCCGACAAAACAACCTATTATAAAAGATCTAAGATCTAATCTATCAACAAACGCGCCCAATATTGGCCACAATGCAGTACCCGAGCTTTTGTATAAGGGAAGCCCATCTACGTTTATGTCAATATTTATTGTGCCATTAGTGACAATATTTAAATTATTATATTTTTTTATCATTTTTGAAATACCGAAATGCATATAACTACCCGGCTCTATATCTACAATTACATTTTTTTCAATTTTGTTGACTTCAATTAAAGTTTGAACTGATAAGGGAACATCTAGTCCTTCTTCTTTTAATATAAGCAACAATTTATTTCCAGCATTATATTAAATATTTTCCTCTAAGAACCAATAAGCCAATATTGTTTTGAATGCGGGTGATTTATTATTTATTAATTCGCTAATATTTTCAAAACCGCCTTCTTCAATAAGATTATCACTTATAAAATAAAATGAACTGGCATTAATAGTTCCCACTTCATGTTCAAGGTTTTTTTCTGGCTCTGATAGTAGTTTATATTTTTCCTTTTTGAGCAGCCTTCTATGCCGCTTTCATAATCCCAATGTAGCCATTACTAACTTTGAAACTCACTTTCACTTTTCACTTAAATCTTTTTTATATTTAAAAATTATGTATATTTGGTTTTGCGTTGTTAGCACAATAATGACTCGTCAGAACAAAAATTCCTTATGAATTTCTTACGATAAGGTATTCGTTTATTATTAAGGAATATAGTACCGTTATGTCGCCAGTGATCTCTCTGATGCACTGTTGCCACTTTAGCGATTTTGTGGCTATTTCTATCGTATTTTTAAAGCTATCGGCAATTTTTAATAAAATGTTGTCGCTAAAAAAAAATTGGCGATTTCTAGGTACTTTTCATTACTACACTACCACGTACACGAATCCCGTAAAAGTGGCATCTCCGACCCATTCGACGACCGACGCGTTGGTTGGTGGTTGCACATGCACTTGCAAAGGCAGTAGGTGACGAGACAGGTTTTTTGTTGGAGATTTTTATTTTTTATTGTTTTTTTTTTAATGTAGTATTTAATTTGATTAATAATTTAATAATTAACGATTTATTTTAAAAATAAATACATATTTTTATGAACTTACGTTCAAATTGATAGTTTAGCGATTTCTAGCGGATTTTAGGTTATGGTCTAGCGACAAATTTCTTTCCTCAGTGCTCTGAGGGTGCAAAATAATGCGGCGCTAGCAAATATACTCCTTATGAATGCCTTACGATAAGGTATTCGTCTGGATTATTAATAAATTTAGTACCGTTGATCTGAAATCGTGTTCCTTCTTGTTGTCAACCTTATATATAAGGCTTAGCTCAGAATTATAATGGGTGATCAATAAGATTTTCTATTTTGTGTATGCCTTATTTAAACCTTAACCTGATATACCTACCTTACACGTTTTTTTGCTGGGTACTTGTACCTACCATATACCAATACAATACAAATATCATTCATCATCATCGCCTACGCCAGAGACAGGAGAGTGTACCTCTTATCTCATCTTTAAGTCTTTTCATCCCTTGCTTTTTGCTTTGATTGCTGACTCATTAATTGAATCTGCTGACAGATGGAAAGAAAATACGATGGCGATGGTACGTTCGTGCTCGCATAATGTGTGTCCTGTTGAATTTCTCCACTTCATTACCGAACGTTCCTTGGCTAAGGTTAAATTGACCGAAAAATCATTCATTCAATCGGGATTAGACAGATCCCTATGGAAGTTTTTGACCAATAATGATTTATCTATAATTGAAATCTAAGATTTATTTTGTATCCGATAGTCCATTGGGAGTGATAGTCGTATTCGTATACGGATATGCGATTTCGTTGATGTATGAATAACATTTGAGGGGCTCACTCACTGTGGACAGATCTCTATAAAGCGCTGCCTGATTTTACTGTCGCCGTCGAAAGGACGTGAAAAGTTTCCAATAGCCTGGTAACTTATTCATTCATTACTACCATCAGCTATGATGTGAATGTAACCAGGCGCACAGTGCCTTTTCTCCATATGTAATAATGTATGCCATGCATTTAGTTCCACCTAATGGCATGGCTTAATTTGTGATTCCAATATGAGGAGGAAGGAAGGCGTTTGTTTTTTTTTTCTGCTTTTTGTCAGAGATTTCGCACAGACGATGAACCCAGAAAAATACACTTGCACCACACGTTTAGGAATATTTAATTATTCCCACGAGACAATAGTGGGAACTTTTGGGGGAGCCCATTGTTAGGTTTGCTGTTTCCGCTCGTAGGCTTGTCTGCAGCAAGATCACTTCGCAGGTAAACGACTCGACCAACGACTACGTCTTGGTGATTGAATCATGACTGGGAGTATTTTCAATTGTCTTAGGCTGCTTCGGCTTCCCCCACTCTAGACCGTTCTCTTTAAAACGCTATATGTCATTATTGCATTTCAAGTAATCTAGTTAAGCAGTTTCTCAATGTTTTCTTTTTGTTTTGTTTGTGAAATTTCAAACCGTGTGGGGGAGATGAGAATACCTATACAGTTTGTTGTTTTACCAAACAAATGTTGATAAGTGGTTATTATTTGGTGGGCAATTAAACAACAAAAAACCAACTAGCTCTACACCCAGTGAACAACATTTGTTTCTGTTTACTGCCAATATTGGGCTACAGAACTTAAACTGCTCTCTATGGGCAACGTGTGTGAGTCGCATCGGTATTTATATGATCAATATTTATATGGAAAAATGCTGGCGAATTTCTCTGAATTATTACAGAATGTATCGAGAGAAAAATTATAAGTTTGTCTCATCAAAATAGTCATATATCTCGCAAGCGTTTCTCGAAACGTCAATTATGTCGATATGAACCTACATGTGGAACATCTTAAATATTAATTTTAAAAAAATTATCAGGTACAAGCTTACAGAAACCTCAAAGTCATTATTTGTACTTGCTTACAGTAGGTACCACGTTCCAGCAAAATGTGCAAATAGTTACAAAAAAGAAATTAAGTGCACTTCTGGGTCACACGAAACTTTCCCTTAAATTTGTTTGTTGTTTTCTATTTTATAAGTCAGGTGTGTTAAACGCTCAGAAGCGCTAATAAACAAAAGAAAGCTGGCAGAAAACATAAGAATATGTATAGCATTACATACTAAACAACATTGACAGTTTTAGCTAAAGTTTAAGGGAGTTAACAATTTTGTTTTATTTTTTTTTCTTTAAACTTCAAGTTTGAAAGTATTTTTTTCAAAAACTGTTAACAGAAATCACTTTATTTAAAAATAGTAGGTATGAACAAAATAGCGGATTACTGGCTTTTTTAAGAAAGAAATAATTTCAATGCGCCTTACCTATTTTTTTTTTTGAGAAAAACTAACTACGGGATCTTGATATTTTGTGAGTTTTATAACTCAAGTAATTTTCAACCAATTACTTGGTTTTTCTTTTAAACTATAGCTAATTCAGAAAAGCAATGGACATAGGCTATCTTTTGTCGCGAAAACAAAACTTTGAGGGGATGAAAGAGGTTATAACAGTTTGTATGGGGAAATGCACTTTGAAAAAAAAAAACTGGATGGAAATCGAGGAGTGACACTAGAAATACAAAAAAAAAAAAATGTTAAATCATATTAGGTAGGTATATTACCTATTACAGACAATTTATATGCGTACATTATGTATAATTCTTTCGGGGTTGTCCTATACGAAAACTTCTCCCGAAGTGGAGTTTTCGCACTGAACTACTAATCACGCAAATTTATGTCGCTTATCACTTGATGTTTCTAAGTTACTCCAGCTGGTGTACAACAAACTTACAGTTTTGTTTTCTTTAGCTGAATAAAAACAAAGCTCCATTAATTATAACTATGCACAGTAGAAATAGTTTATAAAGATATCGAAGGGATATCGAATTTCATCGCTACAACTGGTTCATAGTTGTATCCCGCATCTTTCTATACCTATTTGAAACAAATTGCAAAATTAATAAATAGTAGAACCACTTTTCTGATTTCTGATTTGTTGGGAAGATTGTGCAGAGATGCAATGCTGTCTGTAATTTGTTTTCCATTTTGTTTTGTATAAACCAGGTTACTTATGGGGAACTTCTACTACTGGGCGAAATCCATAATTTTTTAATACTTCACGTATCTAGGTAACTTGTTTTTAATTTGTCATGTAAAATATTTTTGTTTGCAAAATTTTGAAATCCATTATTAAAATTAGAAAACTTAAGGTAGGTAGCTATCAAGCCACCACCGTAGGTAGGTACCTACTACACATGTTACGTGTCTTAAATCATTTGGTTTCACCTGATCCACAAGAGCATTCCGAATATGATACATATAACCAGCTTAGAGATCAGCTAAATCTTTTGGCGCACAGTTCAGTGTCCTATTCATAGGTATATTAAGTTCTGGCGCCATGTCCTGTTCGATCTTACTTTCAGCTCACGAAAGAGGCAATCTCAAAATGCCAAAGTCAACAGAAATCAAAGACCAGCATGTATTTATGAATGAAATAGAAGCGCTAATAGTATTTTATTCTCTCGCTCAACTAGTACAAAAAAAGGGAAAACACGAAACTGCACCATGTTCCCCGATGGACCGGAAAAAGGCAATCAGCACTCTGTGCAGTGAAATAAATAAAGCCTTCGCTCACAAGACGTGCACTAATGCAGTGTACCCACAATTGCACAGCGATATCCAAAGCAAACATGTCCACGTACAAATGCTGCTGGCACAGCGCTAACTCACATAACCTGAATGAAATCGTGTGTAAAAGAAAGAAGCTATCTTAATCGAGAACTAGTTTGAGTAATAACTACTTTGGTCCATAAATTGAGGGTTTATTGGCAATCAGTGCTTGTTAGTTGCTTCTGAATATTAATTGCGAAACTATACTCGAGCAGTTGCTGTTTTAATATTGATGAACAACAGTGTAAAATCCAGAAGACGCTATTCTTCTACAATTAAACATTGTCCTTGTGTGTTCTTTTTTTTTCTATGTCCTTTTTTCCTTTTCGTACCATGCCAAAGAAGTAAGTACCTATGCATGAATAAAAATGTTGTGTATATCCGCACCCAAATTGCAAACAAACGTTGCATCCAATGCGAGGCGCAAACTCGACGAATATAATTGAATTGCGTTGAACAACAAGTGTGCCAAAGTGCACTAATAAATTGAGAATAAAAATGTCATGGCCGGACATACTCGTAAGTAAAAAAATTATACGCAAAGCAAGTAGGTACGAATGCCCACATAGTTGGCTTAAGATGCTATTACCAACCGAGATATGTAAAAACAGTATCGCAGATCGCAGTGTAACCGGAGAGAATATTCAAATCTTTAGAATTTAGATGTGGGGATGTGTGTAGTGTGTATACCTACGTCATCGGTTTCGGTATATAGATGTTTTTAGAGAGAGCTCTGAGCTCTGGTGGAACTTCTTCTATTTCGCCTCTGGCTGGGTGGGACTTTGGAGATGGGTTAGAGAGGAAGGGCTGTTCTACGCATTTGAAATGCATCGATGCTTCGTTGAGTTTATCTTAAGATATGACATGAGATTTTGAGATGGCACAGAAACAGAACACGCGCACACGATACCGAATGCTGGGAGCACTACATGTACACGTTCGTTCACGAGAGCATTGCGATGCGACCATACCCATTCCCAAATCCCAATGCCAAATTGCCAATACTGCGACGACCAGACACCAGAGAGAAGTCAAAAAACGGCGCTGTCGCATTTTGGTCCAACTGAGATGAGAAACAACACCAGCACAACAAGAGGTCTTTTTCGAATTCGAAATTTACCAATTATGGATAATACAAATTCCACTTGCTCGGCACTCTTTATTCAGCAGCTCTTGGACAACCAACATTTTGTTGTGTTCGTGTCGTTCGTACAACATGTACGCATGTATGGTGGAAAGTGGAATGACATTTGGTGTGTTTTCTTTTTGTCGACACAAGAATACGAAAACGTAAGAAACCCCTCTTGAGCCTGTTCTATGAGCACAGAGGTTATGTGAGCTGGCGATCGGAGCTGAAGCTGAGCTTGGTTTACAAACACAACTTCCTTAGAAGCTACCATTACGTTGCTGCAATCGTCAGTTTTAATTCGTCTGTGGTGTGGTTGAGTCGGTCGTTCGGGTTTCTTTGTCGTCCATGGAATAAAATTGAGTCACTTTTTTTTTAAAAGCAGAACGGCTGCTTTTTCGCCGTAGAATATAAATTTATACTCTTGCAACAAAAGATATACCTACAACATACCAATTCAGTTGAATACAGTGATGCTCATATTTAATATTGAAAATATTCGAAAGAAAAATGTTTATGTGATCTGTTTTAATTAGACTAGAAAAAAAAATACATAAGTTATACCTACTCTACAGAAACTCATAAAAGAGGATGAAAATGTCCCGTATCACCTCTGAAGGATTACTCTTATTTTTGGCAGCTTTCTTGGGTAAGCTAACCTGTGGTTTAAAAGAAATATACCTATGTGCTAACTGCATTCTGCATGATAGTCTGACTAGAAACCAAAGGTTTATTGGAAGACAGGTAGTACCATAAGGCTTTGATTTGACTCTATGCAAATAAAGTGTGACCCCTTGAGCAGAAGGTCTTAACAGAAAAGATTGGCAATTGACACCAGCCATTAAATATATTTTTTTTTACCGAAATTTCAAAATTTAATGACATTTGTTTGACAAAGATTTACACATTCAAATAATGTTTCCCCCCTAAGTGGTCAATTTCCCTGTCTTCATTAATGTATCGTCGAAATATTGTGTAACTCTGTTCCCACTGGCATTTCAACCGTGGGACTATGTCTGACTAAAACATGTTTTTCTAGTTTTTACAATACACAATCTAATAATATGTGCAAGGCGTACGAATGATTTCCATTATATACCCGTATGTATATGAGTTCGATTTCTTCGTTTCAAGATTGTTCATTCATAATTCCGAGTGTCGTATTCGATTTATTGTTTCACAAGGTTTTCACATTTCCGCTCAACTTTTTTTTTCTTTGTTTTTTTTTTTTTCTGACACCATTCTATAAAGTTTTATGGGGCCGCTAGCACCTTGTCACACAATCGGTTCTTTTTTTTTTGTTCACCTGCTCCAGCAGAAGATAAGAAAAAAATACTAATATTCCGGTTGATTAATTTAATAAGGAACCGCTCTTTTGGAGCCCAACGAATCGTGGACGAAATAACCTGATTTCAATTTGGTACCTCTTCGCTTCACAACAACAAGATCGAGGGACGATGTAAATAGGTATAGAGGAGAAGCAAATTCACTTTTTCCGTTGTTTGTAGGTAGGTGTCTTTTATCAATGAGCAGAGGCCTTTTCTTGCTAAATTTAGAATATCCAAAAATCAATAGGGTCGCCTGCATCTTAAGCCCTACACCATCATTACTCATTACGCCTGGTATGCGACAAACTTAGATCCTTACTTAACTATTATGAATACCACCGATGCAATGCAACATCAATTTCTCTCACACATATGTGTCTGCCTGGTATACAGGTGGGTTCTTCTGGGTTCACGATTCACAGGCAACAGAAGCAAGTAGTAAACGCTCACTCAACAGCCAGCAGCCCCAAAAGTAGACTTTGTGCACCTGCTCAATTTTCATGGACTGCTTGTGTGTTCTGCTGTGAACCCCTGGTCGGCGAAGAGGAAAGGGGGATGATGACTTCCTTGGGAAAGTGTTTTTTTTTACTGCCTCCTGTGAACTTTTCTGTTGAGTGTTGTGTTTGGGTATTTTTTGTTTTTGCTTCGTTTTTCGGATTACTCCGTGCTCTTGGGTATCAATTGAAATATTTTTTTCCTTGTTAGGTACATGTATATCATATCGTCACAGTTTGGTGCCGTCCAATTAAGTGTGATTTTTATGGAGCGTAAAGTCATTCGCCGTATCAGAGAAACGAGGAACACTCAATGGAAATATTTAATAACAAGCAAAGGATATTTTGACTGTTTGGATAATAGGTTTATGGATTTTGCCTATAAACATACAAAGGGGACTTTTATCTAGATGCGAACATAAAGGAATACCTATGCAAATTGCATTGCATCTGCATTTGTGTAAAAAAAAAAATGAGAAAAATATTTATAAAGTAAAATATATATGCAGTAATTTTTAATATGGGTGACCAGTTCCACATCAAAGTGGATGACTGTTTAACTCAATACATACATTCATTATGAATCGCTCATCTCCAGTGACCCCCGCATCTTTCCTAATTTAATTTAATTAGCTCCAGTGACCAGTCAATTGTAGGAGGCCTTTGGTGTTAATTATTCAATTTCTTTTAAGTTTCGCGTCCCAAACCATGAGATATGTTGAAGGTCTTAGTAAAAATTTTACGACTCTCATTGCTTTGATAAAGATACTTAGTGAGGGTACGTACATAATTAATGGGTGTATGTATAGCCTGCATAGCAACTATGGATCGCTTCAGACCTACTGTTAATGAATGCTTCATTTAAAGCCAGTAATCTGGGTATTTTTTTTTTCTATAAAACTCAAAAATTGTATAAAACGCTCAAACATTTTTTTGTATAGGTACATAGCAAAAGAATAAACTTTCCGAATTTTGTAGAAAAAAAATAAATTTTTTGTTTAGGCTTAGAGATTTTTACAACGTAAAGTAGGTATTTAATTTCGGGCATTAGTTTCATTTGAGCTCCCAACCAATGTAGGTATGTATATCTACTCTTTTTGTGCACCTCCAGTGGGTGTATTCCATCATCCCGAAATAAACTTTCTTTCCTGATTCAATAAGCTTGACACAGTTTCGACAAATCCACAATGCGCGCTTGCATGTGAGTTCTTTAGATTTTTCTTTTGTATCATCTGGACATCAAAAACGTTGCAAAAATATGGAATACTATACACGCGTCAACAGAGAGCCTGACCTAATGATTAACCAGTGTGACATCCGGTCAGTCGCATTTACGTGGTTAGTCCTCTTCCTTTTCATCATAAAACATAATACCTCTATACCTGTAGTTACAGCCATACCTTTATTTTTACTTTTCGGACCCTCTACTGCAAGAGAAACCCGTTTTGGTCACACTTCAAGGATTTCCCGTGGTAACAAAGTGCTTCCTTGAAGATTACACTTTGTTGTGCACTTAAACAAAATAAAACTGAAAAGGAGCGACCATTTCCTATGGGAGACGATCACTTTATTTAGATTGTAATGGGATGTAGGTGTGTTGTCGCATGTATTTTCTTAGTCATTCGGTCACTTGCTCTTAGTCATCGATGTGCTATAGGAAACCATTTCCCTTGGTCGTTGTGCAACTTTCCTTAAAAGGCTACAACGTTTCTTAGACAGTTATTCTTATTATAATTAACGTCAGACCTTTTTTTCTACATAGGCACAACCAAAATTCTTAAAAAAAAAAGAGAGAAAAGAAGTTGAACGATACATTTTATAATTGCTATATACATAATTACATGCTTCCCGGTCCCTCATCGTCAGTGTGCTGAGGGGGAAATCTAATCAATTTGGTAGTTCTGTGTTGGGAACAGGTAGAAAATTCCAAAAACAGAGGCCATTGACTGGCCGCGCACGTTCATTAGAATATAAATATTCAGTCCAAACAATTTGAATGGAGCCTATACGATGCGCACGTAGTGTACATTGTTAAGTTGCGACTTTTTTTTTCGTTTTTTTTTGTGCGAAAATGGCAAGTAGATGTTATTGTAAGTACACTTTTGCAGGACGCTATAGAGTAAAACATAAACATAAATGTTAAGTCTAAACTCTAAACGACACATTTGGAAATATTAATATTTGAACTACCTCTGGCGGTAGATTGTAGTTTACCTATTCGTTTGTTAAACTTCAAATAGCTGCCTGTCTAAAATGTTAACCAATAGGAGGTTCCAAAAAACAGTGTTTTTATCTAATTGGCCGCAATTTTGTGTTTATTTTTGCCGCTCTTAATAAATAAAAAAAAGTTGAATGTAAGTAGGTAGGTATGTCCTTCACCTTTTTAATCTATTTTATCGGCATTGGAAAAAACTGGTATATTTTGTCTCTACTCTTAGTTTGATTCAATGGTCTACTTAAGTCGACTCGTTGAAAGTGAAATGGATAGGGTGCAACATGAACTACTATGCTGTCAAGACAAATCTGTTTATAAGTAAATACCTACAACCGTATTAATAATAACCGCGTAACTTCATGTTATGCCCAACTTATGGCTTTGGTTAAATTGGTTAAAATCAAATTCCTTTATTAATGCAAATGCAAATCCGCTAAATGAGATACCTACCATTTTCGGACTAGAAATAAACGATCAAATTTTTCAAAAATAAAATCGTGATTGAGAGTATGAATAATATTCGAAAGAAATATAATTCTGCATTCCAATATGTGCATGCGACATTCCGAATCTAATTGTTTTCAGTATACAATTTGGTTAGGTGATGTCAGATCTACTATGTTATTATAGAAAAAACGTTAACTATATACTTATTGCAGGCTATTTTTTTTTATTTATAAAAATACTTCAATATATTTCAAATTGTTTTAAGAGTTAATTATTAATACGGCTCCTATCCTATAAAAAGATTACACTTCACTTTGCTTTGCGGACAGTTCAATAAATTAGACCCAACCTATAAAAGTAAGTTTGCCGAAATTACTCTCTACAAATAAGGGAGCATTGCGAACGATCGAATAAGTGGTAAAATGTTTAACCTACAATTTGCTCGGTGTGTATATTTTTTTCGGTCGCTTTATATTGGCCGCAGTGATACCAGACTTTTCAATGGCCCGGTTCCAATGGCCCGGTTCCAATGATAGCTAGCGCTGACTATCGTCTCTCCAAACTGCAGCTCTAGCCGAATTGTTAAATTTTCCTCTCAAGGACATTTTTTATATACATATTTTTTATACAAAACTTAAAAAATGTTGGAGAAAAATTCAGCTGTCAAATAAATTTAAACAATGTGATAACATTTTTTATACAAACAAAGTGGTGATAAATTTCATTAATAAAATTAGGAATAAAGAAAAGAATAAAGCGTCTAGCTGAAGCTGCAAAATTTGTGACATTAATGTGCATTTCCCGAAGTTAATAACATTTGAGACAAACTTAGCACTAAAATTTTGTAAATGGATGCAAATTGCTTGTTGGGAAGATTTTTCAAAAATTTGGGCAGTAATGACCAAAGGGGCGTGGAACTTCCTATACGAAAAAAATCATTGCGAAAGCATTTTCTCCGTATTTGATTGTGAATTGATGAGAGCATATTCCCAAAAAAAAACACTGCGAAATGTACAGGCTAGACTTTACAAAGAAGGTAAGTCACGTCCCTTTTAAAAGGAAGACACAAACATAAAGCAACATAGTTCCTATAGGTATGAGAAAAGTCGTGCGGTTACAGCTAGTAAAATACTCGAACTGATTTTGATTACTGTAACAAAAAATCACAAGTTTAACTAAATAATACATCCAACTACTCATTCAGATCAGACCATTACACAAATAATTAGATGACGAAACAAGTGTACGTACTTACTAGTTTCTCCAAGAAATTAGGTTTGTTCCTTTACTTTTGTAGTAAGAATGGAAAAGACTGTCAAAATGGCTATTGGTTATAAAAAATTCTCTCACAGAGAGAGAGACACTAACGAAAAAGTTAGAGGACGCTTTTGTAGTAAACTATAAAATATTTGATAAAATTGAAGAATTTGCTATGTGATTTACTAATGCCCACAACACATGTGCAGAAATTCTGGATGCAGCGCAGAGTGCAGTGCTGCAAGTAAAACTGATGTGCTGACACGATCAGCAGTGTCAAAAGGCGATGATTTTCTTTTGTGTTGTGAGTGCTGTAGTGAGTGCAGAATTATTCTAATCTGGTTGCGCCGTGAAAATGTTTACTGGCCATAATAAAATTAGTAGTTGTTGATTCTTCTTCCAAGCGTTGAAAGTGATTCGGAATTAATCGAACTTCTTTTTTATGAAGCTGAGTATGTCAAAGTTTTTGCGTTGAGCAGATTGTCTCCTTTTTACAGGAAGAATTTCGTCGTCACTATCTAAAATAACCTTAAGGAGAGCATTCATATTAATTAATACGGAAAAAATCAAAACAAATGCACGCATATCCCAAATGGGATAGCAAATGTCAATTCAGCTGTTAATTGTAAGGTGACTGACAGCTTTTAAACTTCTTACACCAAGGAATTTGTTGAGTAAAAATTTGTAAGATTCTCAGTGGAGGGGTAATATCTATGCTCTCTCGATGACGCTCTCTTTTGCAGGTAAATTTTAGAATATTTTTTGGGACGAATGGAAGTTTAGGTGATTGAGGAATCAAACACAAATTACCTACCCTTCAGTTTAGCATCGTGTTTCTTTAAAAAAATAAAATATAAACCTAGATAAGCTCGTGCTACATTTCTTGTTTTGCCAATGGACTTGCAATGATGCAACTCTATGTGGCTTATCTATATAACTATATATTTGTTTTTTAACTGCAGGTCACTTTCCAATTAATGTCGTCAACGGACAAACGAGTTACGCAATGCAAACGTTTCGGGTAACACCGCACGATGTGCACATTCTTGAGGGCACAGACACACTGCTTCGTTGCGAAATATCGAATCGGGTCGGAAAAGTTCAGTGGACGAAAGATGGATTCGCATTGGGATTTTCGGCAATTATCCTCGGCTATCCCAGGTACTCGGTTATTGGTGATTTCAACAGCGGTGTATACAACTTGCAAATATCGAACACAACTCTGGAGGACGATGCCGAGTATCAATGTCAAGTAGGACCAGCAACGGGAAATCCTGCCATTCGGGCCAACGCAAAGCTGAATATAATTGGTAAGTGACTAGATATAAGAAATACGCTTGTTAGGTCATCTCCGCAATTAAAATAATCTATTTAATACACTCTGTGTGCGCGCCGTTAAAAGGACCATTGCATTAGATAAAAGTTCAATCTGTAAGCTGTATACGCATATAACCATTGTTACACCCAGAGAAAAACATGTGTAAAATTTACCTAAATCGTGGTATAAGTTAGCTTAGTCCTAAGGCCGTTTTGAACTTGGTAAGTTCTAAGGTAGCTTACCTTAAATTGCTAAGGTAATCCAAAATTTTTAGACATGTGTAAAATCAGCCTAGTTTTTGGTAAACTTGCCTAAGGTATTTTACCTTACTCCTGAATTTAGCCTAACATGTTACTTAATCTTACCTATTTTATTTTTGTAGGTCTGTGTAAAATCATCCTAGTATTTGGTAATAGTATGCCAGGTTGTGTAAGGAGTTTTACCTTAAACCTTGGCTGAATTTAGCCTAACATTTAACCTTAGGAATGCATAATTTTACCTATTTTAATTTTTATAACATGTGTAAAATCAACCTAGTTTTTGGTAAAGGTATGCCAGGTTGTCCAAAAGCCATGTGTATGCAATACATATCAATCCACACATCATCAACATTGCAGCACTCGTAAATATCGCAAAATACACTCTACAAAATTATGCCCAAACAAATTTAATTTACCAGCCAGGTGAGAAAAGCTATAAAAATTAAATAAAAGAAATTGTTCAATGTTATGTAATTTTTGTTTTATATATTTTTTATTTTGTCTGCTAATTTATTTATGACAATAGATAGGTAAGTGCTATAATTAATAATTTTATATTATTTAAAAAATGTGACAGTATGCCATGAAGAAGTGTTGAGAAAGTAATATTAATATTATCTGGAAATAGAAAACATACATTTGACTAATACCAAATTTTCTTTGTGAAACATTGATTACGAACCGATGTCCATTTTGGCGATATTCGCATTAAGTTCTTTGTTGTTTAGCGTAGGTTGTGTTGTAGGTCTGAATTAGGTCTTTGCCTTGTTCTGTTCTGATTAAAACATCGAATGCTGTGATCTAAAGTATAAGAACAATATAAGTAAATACAATCAAGTCAATTATTAAAAAAACATCTGTCGTCGGACAGAACCCAAGTAGCTACTAGTTACTAGTTACTAGTTGGGAATATTTTCTATTAATAAAACCATTGTTTTCCTCGGGAAAAGAATGTGTTTGTATAAAAAAATAAATAAAACAAATGCTATATTTCACTGCACTCACCTGAAACTTGTTCTTCGATTATTCTTCTAATAGGTATTTTGTTTGTTATTTGACTTATTGTTTTTAACTTTAGATTTTTCACACTGTACTATAAACTGTAGTAGATAGGTATCTATAAATTTTTTTATTTCACTAACTTCAACTTATATCACTGATAATTTGTTGTTTTCAAAAAAACGTCCACACTACACAAAGGATAGACCAGAGTGGCTTGCTTTGCCGCAAGTAAAACACAATGCATTCAACAAGCGAAGGAAATATCACCTTAGATCTTATACATTTACCTTAGAACTAAGGCAATTTAGCATAGTCGGTGAAAATGTATGCGGAATCTCACCTCAGGCCTTAGGTACATTTACCTAGGAACTAAGGTAATTTGTACACTGTTTCTGAACCTAACGGTACATTTCGTAGCAATACACGAAAATAAATGTTGATTGGCTGGTTGCAGGCGGCTTCTATCAGGTGGCTTCTTTCAAACAGTTGGCCTGCACAATGCTCATGGTATATATTGGTATGCAAACGTTTATCCGTCACCTCCTATATTTACCTTAGATTCTAAGGCAATTTTGCATGGTCGGTGAAAATGTATGCGGAATATCACCTTAGGCCTAAGGTACATTAAACCAGTAACTAAAGTGGCTGATGAATGGTGATAAGTATTTAAAGGGATATCATTTATTAAGATAGCCGGAGGTAAAGTCACCTTAGGTTTAAGCGTTACGTATGTCCTTAGGTGGATATGTATTTATTTGTATTTAAGTAAAAATACCTAAGGCCCTTAGGCAATTTAACCTAGTTCTCATTGCCTATGGCATGCATAAATTTACCTATTTATTGGCAGTTTTATGCCACGCCAAAACATTTCATATAAAAATATTTACCTAATGTTTTTAAGGCAATTTAGCCTATTTTTCATGACCTATGCCATGCATAAATTAACCTATTCATTGGCAGATTTATGCCTGTCGTAAATATTTCATACAAAAATATTTACCTAAGGCGTTTAAGGCAATTTTACACTGTATTTTTCTCTGAGTGTATGCTAAGAGTTTTCTCATACAATCAGTCTCGTGATAAAGCCTCTGGCAAAAGGATTTAGAGTTATGCAATTAAAACTATTTAACATAAAGAAAATTTTATCCTCTAAGGCAAACGCTCCTCCCTTTTCTTACCACTGCGTTGTGCGTTCACTAAGTTGTCTTCATGGATGTTTTTGCATAAATTCGTATAGTAGATATATATGAGGAGGAGAAGGGTTGCTCCGTTTAAGATATATCTTCCAACGATGACTGCGAGTATATGACAACAAAAACAACTACGACAACGAAGAAAAAGATAATGATTATGATGATGACGACGATGATGCTGATGATGATGATGATGATGACGGCGACTAAGATGATGGTTTTCCAAGCATTGTTCTCCGGAGTATCCCTCTGCCGTACACATTATCATTTTCGTCTATTAAAAGCGTATGGTAAACAAGTCGCTTCGAGTTTTCATTATTCTCCTCCATGTGGGAGTATTCGGAGACCTTAATTATGTTTGCTCCGACTGAATTAGCATAGATTTTGAAATTTTGCCTTCGATTCGAAAGAACGCCTTCTTTCCCAACGTCATAGTCTACATATTGATCCCCACTTTGAGAGTATAGAAGTGCCTTAGTTATTACGTTTCGTTCGTTTCCATGCATTTCATCGTAATCTGCAATATTATATATAGTTGAAGTGAAATTCGTTGGCTGATATTCTATTCAAAGACACAGGGAAGGTGTTCGAATTTGGCACTTAATATGCACTGTGAGTTCCTTATCATCAATCGTTTCATTTCTTTTCCAGCTGCGCCCACTTCAATTCAGATAGACGGCTATTCACCCAACTCCAAGGTGGAAGTTATTGAAAAGCAGAATCTGACTCTTAAGTGTGTAGTAGAGAATGCGAAACCAGCTGCGGAAATTGTTTGGTACCGCGGAAATATTGAATACTTCAGTGGTAATTATAATAAATGCCAGTATAGATTTTTCCATTGAGCATGGCTTATTGATAACTACACAGCTTACGAGCCAGAAGTGCAGGTGAGAGAGACCCAGTTGAAAACATTTACCACTACTTCAACGCTAGCTATTCTGCCAACTGCCGATGACGATTACAAGGACTTTGCGTGTCAAGCGAAGCACCGAGCTCTGCCGCCAGATGTGCCGATGCGTGCCAGTATTCACTTGTCTGTCCTGTGTATGTGTTCTTTGGAGTACAAGACTGCTGCAGCGTTGTTATTATTAATTTTTTTGTTTGAACCTTTTAGATCCCCCCGGTCCGCCATTTTTCGAGGGCTATACCTCTGGTGAAAACGTGCGTCGTGGCCAAAAGGTTGAAATAGCCTGTCGAAGTAGAGGTGGAAACCCGCCAGCCCAGCTGGTGTGGTATAAGAACGGGCTGCCTATTTCTTCCCCACAGAGGTGAGCACACCAGTTTGTCAAGTTTAAG
This sequence comes from Cheilosia vernalis, assembly GCA_949126925.1. NCBI lineage: Eukaryota > Metazoa > Arthropoda > Insecta > Diptera > Syrphidae > Cheilosia > Cheilosia vernalis. The sequence continues at coordinate 56,416,117 of OX421362.1, forward strand.
TGCATATTTACAGAGATATTTGTTACACCAGGAACATGGGACGGTTGTCGGAAAACGTGTACGCATTCGTGGCTGAACCGCACGACGACGGAGCGAAGCTAACATGCGAAGCTAAAAACATTCTCTCGGAAAATGTCCTAAAGGCTGACCTGGACTTGTCAGTTATATGTAAGTTGAAGGGAATACCAATTTGCTGTCAGGTATTGAGTGAATTTTCGCAGTTGCACCGTCGGAAGTGACCATCACGGGTCCCACGGAAGCCGTAGCCGATCAGACTCTCGAGCTTTCCTGCGCGACCGCTCCATCGAATCCGTCGGCCGAACTGAGCTGGAGCATCGATGGCCGACAGGTGAATAGCAGCGGTTCAAAGACGTTACAAAGCTCTGAAGGTAAGTCTATATTGACTAGTGGAAGGTTGGAGTATAAATAACCTTTTGTTATAGGTGGTTGGATAACAGTCTCTAATGTGACTGTTACTGTTGCCTTGGGTAAGAAGTCACTTGTGGCGGTGTGTCACGGGTACAATGCTGCCTTGACCGAGGCGGTAGTAGCGACGCACACCATAAACGTTTTACGTGAGTATATTTTTAACTTTATTTATCTCCAACATGCAAACAGCCTACAGATAGAGGGAATGATTTTGCTGCAGTGTCAGGCTAATTAAAGTAAAAGGTTTTTTTTTTATATATATAACGCCCATCTCTAACATGACTCAGGAATATGTACCTACAGACAGTATGTGCAATTAATGTAATAATTAAACTTTCACTAGGCCTGCTCATCAACGAAAACGACGGATCGTGATTAATCAATCGTTCAGAGTTCAGCCTTCGTTGACATTTAATTTGTTCTGTTTCTGTCACAGTCACGGTGTGCAAATATTTAAAAGGACAACTCACTTTTTTTTTCGTTCGTGTTTTGCTACAAGTAAAGTAACACTAGCTACCTCATCAAACAACACGAAATCAGTGCCGGACCGTTAACATGAACTGAGGGTGTTTTACATTAAAAAAAAAATCACAATAAAATCTGCAAGAGATGCAAAAGAAGCCGTCCAATAAAATTCGAATGATTTATGTGTGTTAAAGTTAAATTTGTATAGGGGCGACATGAAACCATATAATATACTTGTCTTGACCTCATTCAATTGCCCTGAGATGCACGAGTTTTTATTTCCCAACCATTCTAGACCCACCATCGGCACCGACTTTAACTGGATACACAGAAGGGCAGATAATCGTAGCCGGGTCCATTCAAAAATTAACGTGCTCATCCTCAGGCGGAAATCCACCACCAAACATGGTTTGGTACAAGAATGACAAAAAGGTTGGTAGCTTCTTTAAGGAGGGCGCAATCAATTTCAATTTCTCTGTCAAATCTAGGTGAATTCCATTTCGAAGTTGAATGGAAATTCCGTCATCTCTGAACTGACAATTCTAGCAAACGCATCGGACAACCAGGCTCGGTACAAGTGTCAGGTGGAAAACTCCGCCAGCGAAATTCCATTATTCGAAGTGAAAACCCTGCATGTTTACTGTAAGCTATAGGATGTCAACTTATTTTCTTTGAAAAACCATTTAAATCATTCTTCAGTTCCTCCTGAGACGGTTAAAATTAGAATCGAGCCAAAAGACCTGCACCCGGGTAGAACTGCCAAATTGATTTGCGACTCCAGCTCGAGCAATCCCCCGGCCCTGGTATCATGGTGGAAAGACGGAATACCTGTTAATGGTGATAAGATTTGATTAGGCCATCGGGAGGGGAACAAAAATTAACTTTTGTACATTATTCAGGGGATAATCCCGCGAACCGGCCTGGCCTTTGGGGCGGCTCAGTGTCCACACTGGAGTTATACATTAATATCACCCAGGAAATGCACGATGTGATATACACCTGCCAGAGTATAAACGAAGCTCTCCAGCGTAGTGTCCACGAAACCGTGTCACTTGACATTTTATGTTAGTTGCAATAGTTCTTGCATGATTTATTTCAAAGACTTTATGTGTGTGTTCCTCTGCAGATCCTCCGAAATTTGCCACAACTCAGAGTTTGAAATTCACCGGGGTAGAGGGTGAGACACTACAAATCCCATTAGTGGCGACTGCTAATCCAATGACAATGTCATTCGCCTGGACTAAGGATGGCTTTCCAATTTCATCGAACAACAGAGTAGGAGGCAACGAGCGGATTGTTGCGGAAGGACCTGTTCTAAACATAATCAAATTGAAGAGGAATGACGCTGGCAGATACACCTGTGAGGCTATGAACTCACAGGGCACGACGACAATAAGTGTGTTCGTGATAGTCGAATGTAAGGATGATGGCGTATATCGACCAAAAAAAAAAAATTATACCTTCCTATGTCTCTTTCGTTTTCTGCTTTATCACTTTAGATGCGCCAGACATCGAATCAATATCGGATGGCAACAGTTTTGCCCCCGGCCAGGATGCAGTACTTTCGTGTTCGATTAATGGAAAACCATTAACCGAAGACCATGTCAGATGGGATAGATTTGGATACGATATGGCTACTCGAACTACAACAGCTTTCGTCAACGAAACCTCGTATTTGCACATCAAAAATGTTCAACACTCCGACATTGGGAACTTTACGTGTATGGTTGACAATCAGAGGGGTGCCATGGCACAGCGGGACGTCCTACTAATTGTTGAATGTGGGTATCAATTGCTGCGGTCAGCAGTGTGTGTGTAATGAATCTTTCTTTCGTTTATATATAGCTGCTCCGAAAGTCGATAAATTTCCATCAGCGACGCGGTTTGCTTCAAGTTTAGGCGAACGTGGCGTATTGCAGTGCACTGCGCAGGGGGCTCCGGCGCCCATATTTATATGGCGCAAAAATGGCAAGGAAATTAAAATGTATCGCCGAAACAAGTTCAAAAGTGAAGAATACCAAATTGACAAACTGTCGGCCGGCTCGAAGCTGTACATCGAGCAAGTGTCAAACGATGATTACGGAGTGTACGAATGTGTGGCGAAGAACATGCATGGTGAGTCAAGTGTGGCAATACAGTTGAACAAGCCGTCGCGTCCTGAAAGTCCGCAGAATTTGTCAATTCATAATGCAACCGATAACAGTGTTTTACTGTCATGGGTTGCTGGGTTCGATGGAGGGCTGCCAGTTTACTATCGAATTCGATACAGGTTGGTTTTGTGAGGACTTTGACTTTCATAGGTGTTGACAACTTACAATATTTGTAGGCAACTAGAGGAAGAAAAGTACAAATACGTGGAGGCACGACCGAATTTCTTGAATGCCACAATCTCCGGGTTGAAACCAAATGTTGTGTATGTCTTTTCGGTGATGGCGGCCAACGAAGCAGGAGGAAGCAAGTTTTTGCCGGATATTAAGACGTCCATTTCCAAGAGCAAACTGGAGGTTTTGTCTCCTGAAGCGGTGGAAAAAAGCGAGATGCCCAATTTGGTCATCATTGGGATTACCTCTGCAGCGATGGTATTGCTTTTGTTAAATGCTGCTCTGGTGGCATGGTTCGTAATTAGGCGTCAGAACAAGGACTCGTCTGAAAACGATCATCAAACTGAAGATGCGTATTCCAAGGATGAAAATCAGTCGGACTATAAGGTAGGACAGGAAACATTTTTTTTTACAGCATAGCACCATGAAATTGTGTTCATTTGCAGAGTGACAACCACAAAAAGGCGGCTTCTACGTATTTGGTAGAGAATGTGGACATAATACAATCGGCATCATTTCCCCCGAAATATCAGGAGAGTTCCCTGAGCTCGCCGCCTTATACAATAAATGCAGGTAAGAATCACAATACTCGTACAATAAAAAGGCAGCATCTCTAATAATGATTGCATGGCAAAAAAAAAACGAAATTGTGTAAAACCTTCAGCTTTTGCAGACTACACCAAAACGTTGCCGAACCCAAAACGCCATACGAAGATTATGAACGACAATCGATCGAAAGACGATCACATGCTGGTGTCGAACGGGATGTACATTCCGTCTCCATCACCAGCTTCGTCACTAGTGATCAAGGGCAGTTACATCTCTTCGCCGTCTCCGGCGCCCCCACCTGATGGATCATATTTCAATATGAGCGATAAATACCTATCGTATCCCCCAGTGGTAAGACGTTTAAATAAACACATCCAACAAGTTTCTTCATAACTTTACTCCTTAGGTATATTAAACCGAAAAAAGTTGTCATGGTGTTTGGACACATTTTAGAGACTGACAATGCCCCGATATGCACAGACAGGAGACATAAAATATGTGAACTCACCTTGGATCTGTGCAAAAGGCTGTGATACGTACCTGTTCTATGATATCATTGATACAATATTTATTTATTATAGCTATTACATAACCGAACTGCGAATATCTTTGCATACATTTTTGTAATTATTATAATAATATCGTCGCACGCATACATTACAATATTTTAAAAATAATTAAATTAGTTGTAAGGTTACAAAGTATAAAAGACAATAAGTTAGGTTATTTTTTAATATGCAACATAAACTTTATCTCAATTACTGCATGTTTATAGTGACGTAACATTTTAAAATATATTGCTAAATAGTTTAAGATTTTTTTTACTGAATAAATATTAAATATAAAATATTAATAAAAAAGTTGTGTGTATTTATTTGCCGCTATTTATTACTCAAAGTTAGAAGGTTTGCTTGGGAATTCTGATTGATGTGATTTGATTTTGGAGGTAGGTAGGTACCTACCTACAATTTGACGAAAAGTGTTTGCAATAAGATTCGTTAAAATGCATTCAGCAGGTAAGCATCACAAACATAAACAAAATATACTGTCTCAAAAGCAGTCGCTCTAGCGGGCTATCCGTCGGAAAGGAAAAGTCTACGATTTTATACGATTCGCAGGAATTTTGCTGAGAGGTACCAATTGATTGTAGAATTTTTCCGATACAAATGACAAATTTTTAGTGTCAATTTTGGCAGTTTCATAAGAATTGTTTGCAAGCTCCCCCAACAGCAATCAGTAGCGGAATTTATTTATGATTTGAAGTGAAAAAAATGCATAAAAAATATAAAAAAAACAACGCATTTTTTTGTGCCTTCAATTTGTGTTTCCATAGCAAAATCAAACGAAATAAAGTGCTCGACTGGTCGAACGAAACTTTCTCGTTAAGAGTATGGAGTATCCATATATATATGAACATAGAATCCCTTATTTCTGAGTATGTTTAGCAGTTCATTTACTACGGTTTACCATAGCAGGGCGATAGAACACCACTCTGGGGCAACTTTTGAGTTTTAACAGAATCATATTAAGAATACTGATATTATCTTTTGTATGTACACGCAGAAAAATCACTTATTTAAAATCAACCAACTTTCGGTTAAAAACTACCAAGTGATATTGTTAGAATAGCTCTTACAAAGTTAGTCAACTTGTTTAATGAAACTCGGTTAAAAATAACCGATTTATCAATTTCCTGTCCAAATGTTCTCGGTCGTAAATATCAAACTAACTAATAACAACAGAGTAACATGGTTGATACCAACTAATAAAGTGTGTTATTTTTAACAGTATGATTTAACCTTTTTAACTCTATAGTTTTCAACAACAAATACTTGTTTATTTTCTATAGAGACTTAGTTAACTTATACCCATTTTTTTTTTAACCGAGCAAAAATTCCACTTGGTCAAAAGCGAGCTTAGGGCGTTTCATCTAGATCTTTCAGAGTCTGTAGCTTGTTCTCATACGAGTAGATCCGTGATTAAAAAAAACCATAGGGAAGAAGACTGGAACATTTAAATCAGGCGCACTCTGCGGGTTAATGCAATGGCTTTCTATGAACGATATATAGGTACTTGGATCCTCACCACAAATTTTGTCAGGTTATACGTTACGTTGATTAATTTCGTCCACTGCGTCTTAGAGGCTCAGATGGCTTTCTACATTTTTAGACAATTTTGACAATTGGCCTTCCATGACCTTTTATATATGTATCACATGTCAGTCTCTTCGAAGCGAGCTGCTTGTGGTTCACCGCCTGACGCAGGACGGCTTTGAAACTTGCACCAAATTGCTTGTTGCGGGCATTTGCAAAAGTTATAGCTTCTTCAGAATGTGTGATACTCATATTGAGCCACTTTGTATCAAGCAAGTTACTTTCCCATTCCGACGATTTTTTTTTAATTTTGAATTTATATCCACTGCGGCACAATGCCATTAGTTGTGGAACTTTTTATTATTTTCCGTTCCCCTATCAATTTTTACCACTCAACGTTGAACAGCTCATTGTGCGTTACGTTAGTTAGACCCGTGACTGTTGGCACTGTTCCAGCAATGACATTTTTAGGATCTAAATAGTTGTGTACCTTAAGTTTTTCATCTATAAAGTCAACGCTTTCTTTTGTTATCTTAAAATCTACAGAAGACTACGTATTCCTAATTCATTCTCTAGTAAGCCTGCTTCAAATATAAACCAAAACTCATTTGAGACCATGGCAAATAGTTTTCAGAATTACTCACATCCGTATTCATGGCAATATTTTCCTGCTTCAATAAATGTTTAATTATATTAAGCTTTCATTCATTCAACTAAAACGTGGATTTTGGTTGTCGTAGACCATGTAACTCAATGATCTATAATATAGTTCATGTTGGCATAATACATACACCACTTAAGTGGTAGAAGTCCCATTACTGTCTGCGTAAACTATTTTGGTTCCGAATTTTGATCGCGTTAATTTACAAATAAAATTAATTCATAGCATTTAAGAATAATATAGGCATCATTTAAGTGTGGAAAATGATTTTAAGTTTTGAGTTGTGTCTTTTGTTCAGTCAGCTATTCTGCTATTCAATAACAAAAAGATTGGAAGTCGCTTTCTTGGTGTTTTCGTGCAAAGCGACTTTAAACGACTCATTTTGTAATAGCTATGTATGGGAAAACTTCTATTTTCAATGGAGTTTTCGAGAAAACCCGCTTTTCGGCTCGGTGTGAAAAGTGTATTAGTTGATACAAGATCTGTTAATTTGTTCGCTAGTGTCGAATCTTTTATTAACTACATTTTTAAAGTGGCAATATGCTCAGGCTTACATTTTCTTGATTGGTGTGTTCGATATGAAACCAAACTTATATTTACGATAGGTACCCTTGAGTTTCTCGCAGTAATTAAAATGCACCGAGACTTCGCAACGTTTGTTCCTTAACTTTTGTAGTAATAATGGAAAATACTGTCCAAATGGCAGTGGTGGGGATAAATTCTCTCAGAGGAGGATACACTTATTAACAGTTAAGGGAACGTAATTCAAAAATGCAAAAAATCAGTACGAAAAGTCGTTAAAATATCTGATAGTTGATTCATCATCCTATCGATGAAAGTATCTGGAATTAATCGAACTTCTTTTTGATGAATACGAGTATTTGGAAGAGCATTCGAGAATATGAAAAAGCGACACCGCATTATAAGAATTATATGGAGAAGATTGTTCCTTCTTACAGCGAGGATGAATTTCATTTCCACTTTCGAAAAGAATCCTAATAAAGGAGAACATTCAGTTTTATTTGACCGAACGTTGATACAATTTTTAATACGCAAAGGATCAAAACAAATGCACGCCTTTGCATGCAAAATTTCAAATCAGCTGTTAATTGTAAGTTGACGGACAGTTTTTCAATTCTTTCACCAAGAAATTTGTCGAGTAAGAATTCTTAAGAACAGACCTTATTTCGTGCAACGGAAATGCGACAATTTATATGGAACCGGTTCTTTCACTGATATATGGAATTGATGCAACGGACACACCGGATTCTATGATTCTATGCGCCCTTTAATGAGCGGCTAATATCTCAAACAGATTCTCATACCGGGTCTGAACACTAGAAGTAGAAACCGAAATGTCTTACCCACCACTTGAGTTGAGAAACCCATAAAGATAATAAAAAATCTATATGCGTTCCACATTCTTCTCAAACTCAAGTGCATTTACATTGCCTAGGTGAATCCGCCCAGGGGATCAGGATCACACAGTTCCCCAAGTTTTCGATATTTTTATCTACACGTCTTGTTGGCATACAATACAAAGCGTGGATGTGTTATACATACACACATCCTTACTTTGTGCATTTCAACATTAACTGTCTACATGACATAAGCGTCTTCATAAAACAAAACACAACAACAAACGGTGGCTTTTGGCGACGATGAATACAAAAATATATCCCAACTCCAAGCGTTCAAGAAAATAGAATAATCACCACCCGGTGTTTTAAGTGCGAACGAATATTCGCCTGCGTGTTGCGTATATGAGTTTTTTTTTCTTCTGTTTATGCACTCTGAGAAACCCCTCCAGTATGCTGGCTGAATGTTTATCACTTCAAATGATTTTTGTGCGATGTGGATTCAAATATAGAATCACAAGCATTTTTCGGGGGGAAATCACAGTTCTTTACCAGTCATACGCCAAAAAAAAATAAAAAAATTGAATAGAGACTGAGTTTGATTAGAGAGTGAGCTGAGATTGATTGCAGTTGCACAATTTTTAAGTGCGGAAGTGGCACGATATAATGCCTTCGGCCTTTTATTTTATTCTTGCTGCCTCTGTGCACGTTTTATGTATCGACAAAATGCGAATGGAATGCTTGTGTGATTGTCCTGCCCGTGCCATGAACGATAGTTCAAATCGATAAAAGAGGTCACACAGAAATGCACAAAAACCTCAAAAGGAGGGGGTGTTTTGCACTCTTATTTATTTGTGTTTTTTTTTTTTGTTTTTCGTTTTGTTTTTTTCTCAAAAGACTTGCGCAATCAAAATTAAACAGGAACTTTGTCAGGCTTTGTTTTGGGATTTCACAGCACAGCGACACTTACGTTGAGAGGAATTTTCAAAACTTAAAGTCTGCACACGGCGGGTACAGGCATGTTATCACGTTATTTTTTGAATAGACCCAACAATAGACCTTCAAGTGTAAATTACCAGTGTTAAATGGGGTTGTTGTGTGTTGATTTCTTATCCGGGTTGAAGCAGCACACACACACACACTGGGTTAATGATGAAGTTTTCAGATCCATTCAATGAACTAAATGCAGTCAATGGTCGCTCGTGTGACTTCAATTAAATATTTCAATTGACATGAATATCAAAGTTGTTTTTACGAATATAGGGGATGATGCGGATGGCATAAGGGAGGGAAAAAATTGTATAGACTTATACAAGCAATTATATGGGTTGTTTTTAAAATACTTCACAGTAATAGGAAACCTAACTAATTAGAAAAGTTTGCCGTGATCGCTGTTCGACTAGAAGTAGGGTACGAAGTTCACTAAGATGAGAGCATAAAATCACTTCCAAATGTGACGGTAATATTGGTTATATCGTGGTAGCCAAATGTGACGGTAACATCGACAGTTTTCTACGTAAGATGGTCGTAAATTCAGTAGAAACTTTGCTAACACAAATCCAAAAATCACCCTACATAGAAGACCACCTCAGAGGATTCCACTTCCGATGAGTCAAACATTACCTGGGCGGCAGTGATTTTATTCGTCGAAGCATCCCCAAATGAAATGTTTTCAGATTTTATACTTTGATTATATAGCCTTACAAGCTCTATCGATAAAACCAGAAGGAGTTGAATGGTAGTGGTGAAAGTAAAAGTGTACAGGCATAAGGCAGTATATTCCTCGACGTGCTCAAGAAGTCGGCCTTTCGCAGACTTTAACTTGGCAAATTTTGATCCCAAACTGGGTCCTACAAGATCCAACTGCTCCAGGAACTCAAATTACCATAGATAACGCCATTTGTTTGCCGACTTCGCAATAAGGCGTTTGAAAGAAGTTCCCAATTTTGGCTGAAAATAAATGGCTTTGTCAACAAGCAATATTGACGTACATATATATGGAGGACGCTAACCCACAAGAGGTTATCTGCATTGGCCCGTAGTTTTTGAAAATGATTTTGGTGAGGCTTTTACCATCTACCTTTTGCTTGTAATACTGACTGCTTTTTCAAGCGATTAAGTCCAAGAAGCGTCGCGTCGTTCTGTTTTATGTTCGTATGTGTGTATTTTTAGGGAAAAAAAGAAAAAAACACCAAAACAAAGATTTAAAATAAAGTAGCCGTGTCGTCATCATGTCGCAATTTGAATCCCATCTCGAAATGCATGCATGTTTCGTTGTATGCGGCATACCGTAACGTGACCATTTATTTTTTGTCAAAAAGCGGCGGGTTTTTTCAAGGTAAAAGCGGACGTGTTTCGGCGGGTTTGGCGGGTTTCCCAAAAGTAGATAGGTACTGACCTGAAAAATTTCGTGCAAAATAGAAAACGTTTTTTTGTTTTTGTTTCACGTATAATTCGTTAAAAAAATAATTAATTTAAAAAAATGATTATTTTATTGTTCCGCGGAATCGGAATCGGAGTCCGTTGCAGCCATAATCGATGAATCGGAATAATCATCGGATGACTACTGCGGAATCGGCAGACGCTCATACTTCTGCATGAAAGATATTTGTCGGAGAATGTCTGGATGTGATTTTAGTATTTTATAAAAATCGATACAGCTACTGTCGATATTATATTTAAGGTAAAGAACAGATTCGATAGTTTTGGTTGTTTCTTTGACACATGACATTTGCAATTTTCGCACATTTATGCCAACTGAAGTTATCTACGGCTTAGATATGCCATCAGTGTTGTCATATGTTTTTTTAATTAAAAAAAATTTCAAACGCAGTGAAAAAAAACGACTAGGGAAAATTTAATTCCGATTTTTATAAAAAGCGGGAAAATTGTTGTGGTGGCGGGTGGAGGGTTTTTAGGTAAAAAAGAGGGTAAAACCCGCCAAAAGCGGGTGAAATGGTCACATTCGCATACGGTATGTCTGCATTTCGCATTTTGATTGGTCTAGATCGATCACGGGAACAGTTTTATTTTCTGTTGACGTTTATAGAGGCGTAGGCAGCGCATCGTATTTTTGGTTAATGTTGACGTATTTACAATAGAAGTAAATTTACCAGTCCGGACGTACCTAATCTGACGACTTTAAACGGGTAAGATTTTGAGTGTGCCCAATGTCATCGGTGAGGCGTATGCGATAGCATGATATCCATCTCAATAGTTTAGCCAGAAAACGTTCGGTGATGCCTTACCCAATTTTGTGTTTGGAACGTAGCAATTTAATTTGAAATTGTTTGTACATATAACAATAGTAAGCCCTTGCAGTTGAAAGACCTATTTTTAAAGGACCTTGTGCTTGGTGATAACATGATTAATGTATTGCACTCAATGACTCCATAAATACCTGTGTTCATCCAATACAACTCAAACAAATACGGCAAACTAAACGCACACAAAATTAAGATCTCAATTGCCTAGTAGAGTACTAAGAAACTGTCTTGATAACAATATACTCGTACCTAAGTAGAGCAACTGTAGTAGGTATGGCTTTTCTTCAGATCGGAATACACAAATAACAACTAAACAGGAACAAGAAGAACGGCAATTCATTAACTTAATTGGCTATTAAGCTAAATGAATTCGAAATTATGTCCAGGGGAGAATAGAGAAACCAAAAGCTTTTGTCTGATTAGCAAGACATCTACCATCTAAATTCACCCTCACAATTCCGCTCATCTTTAATAACTCGACTCTTCTGGAGCTATCTCGGAAACTTTATTTGCAAATTACTTTTCCCTAGTTTAGTTCTTGTGACCCCCGACATACACATTACACATTCATGCATTCTTTAATAAATTCAGCATTTTAAATTAAAGAATTTATTTCGCTCTCCAACAAAAGAAACTGTAGACGTGATGACGGCCGGCCCTCTTAAATCATTACGCACAATCAGATTCCCTATAATAATTTGTTTGTTTTTAGAACGTGTTTCTTGGGATCGATTGCATAACTTTCCTCCTGTCTATTAAAATGATTTAAAATACTTTCAAGAAGAAATCCAAAAAACTTCACTTTTCATGAATAAATCACTGAATAATTTAAGAAAAAAAAATTATACTTTCTGTGAGTTCAATCAAATGCTGGCGATATTTAGTCGTTCCTCCTGTGGAAAAAACTTTGTTTGAATGAAAGCAATTTCGAGCAACCTTTATCTAATAGAATATTCGCAATTCGTGGAACTTACTAGCAATTTGAATTCATACTTTATCATTTATTCAAAATTCCTTTGTTATTAGATATTCTCTGTGACTAAGGAATAAATGAGAATTTCATTGTGTGGACAGAGTGCGAGTTGAAGTAATTAGACTGAGGTGACGAAATTTTAAGCTGTAAAAATAGATATTTACATTTTATTTGTTAGTAGGATTTGATTTCTTTTCATTGGGATTGGGATTGGGATGCTGTATCAGTGTTACATTTCTATGCTATGTATAGAGCTCCTGCAAAAAAATATTTGTAAATACAAAAATTTAGCCACTCTTTGGATACTCTTTACGCATTCATGGGTAGTTCTTAATTTTTGTCATTGTAAATTTATATGTAGGTACCAGCGGCGTCGCGTGAATTACTTAGATGGGTGTGCAATTCTTGAAAATTTTATATTTTTTTAAAAATACGGATTTATCACGATTTTTTTTTATTATAAAAAAAAGTCCACTGTTCAAATTAAAAATAGAAAAAAAAAAAACAAAAGCACCGCACGAAACTGCAGCCACTTATACTACCTAAACAAAAAGCAAAATTCGTTCATTTTTGCACGAGCGTCGATGTATTGCATTTGCATGTATATTTGACTTATGACGCTTTACGGAAACAGAACAAAACAAAAGAAAATAATGAATATTCCGTGTGCAAAACCGTCGCACGAGTTCACTACAAGTTCGTCAAAGTAAAGCGACATTAGCAGGTACGGCGTACGGGTGACGAATGACGATGGGGATGAATTCTTGTAGCTGAAGGAAGGTATATAACGGGTGATTTTTTAAGAGGTTTAGAACTTTTTTAAAAAAAAAAAACACAAAAAATTCGAAAAAATTAATGAAATATTTATTTGAATCGATAGTTTGAACCAATTTAATGTTTAAAGATAATTTCATGCAAATGTTGACCGCGGCTGCGTCTCAGGTAGCCCATCCGCTGAGTCCAATTTTGGCATACTCTTTCACACATATCGGCCGGTATCTCACGAATGAATGCTTGTCCCTATGTACACATTAGCCTTGACATACCCCCACAAAAAATACTCTAATGGTGTCAAATCGCACGATCTAGGCGGCCAATTGACCGGCCCGAAACGTGAAATTAACTGTTCACCAAACTCGCCTCGCAATTGCGCCATTGTTTCGCGTGCTGTGTGGCATGTGGCACCGTCTTGTTGAAACCACATATCATGCAAGTCAAGAACTTTAATTTCGGGCAGAAAAAAAGTTTGTTATCATCGCTCGGTAGCGTTCACCATTGACAGTAACGCTGCGATTCGCATCATCTTTGAAGAAATATGGCCCAATAATGCCGCCGTCCCATAAACCGCACCAAACAGTGGCTTTTTCGGGATGCATTGGTAGCTGTTGCAATGCTTCTGGCTGATCTTCACTCCAAATGCGGCAATTTTGCTTATTTACGTACCCATTCAACCAAAAATGAGCCTCATCGCTGAACACAATTTTTCGATAAAAAAGCGAAAATGAACATTTCGAACCGAGCACGAATTTTGATAGTAAAATTCAATAATTTGCAAGCGTTGTTCATTTGTAAGACGATCCATGGTTAAATTGCAAACCAAACTGAAGCTGTTTGACAGTGACACAAGGTACTAAACACACGTCAGCTGTCAAAACCAGTGTTGCCAAAACCAAACCAGCTAAAAAATCACCCTTTAGTTTGGAGTTGGATGAATTTATTTGAGGAATACGTGCACAGCCAGATTTCGTGCGAGTTCAATGTTTTTCTCTTTGTTTCTCAACGATAAAGGAATTTTGAAAGAAAAATTAGGAAGGATGAATATGAGTATTATTATAGTGGGCTGTGTGATGGAGGTTTTGTGGCTTATGGGATTTGTAAAGTGTATTTGAGCACATCATGTTTATGTGTGTTATTATTAGTTGAGTGTTCGATGAGTGAATTTTTTGGTTAGATTAGGGTGTGCAATACACACCTTGCACACCCTGACGAGACGCCACTGGTAGGTACGTACTCGAGCGGAGCGTTTGTTTGTTTTTTTCACGTCGAAGTTGCAGGAAACTTTACTCATAACAAATATATTAGACCAAAGTGTTTGTTAGGTGTTGGCCAATAATTGTCAGCCGCACTTAAAACAAAATTATTAGTAATAAACATGTAATTTTACCTTAAATATTTAATTAAAATAAACTGAAAAAGACATCAGACCATACACCATAAGTGTAAGCATTCACCGCTATTGCGAAGAGCTAACGGTACCTGTGAATTATCTCGGAAGCTATGGCCAGTATATGACAGAGGCCGAATCATCAAACGTCTACAGTTTGACAGGTCATCGCTTTCTAAGCTGGTAGGGGCTTCAACGGGTCATAACTTCTTATATGCAGAGGCTGCGGAGACGAGGAGGTCCATGAGGACACACTTCACTTCCTCTGCCACTGCCCGAGCCTTTGTCACTTGAGGAAAAGAACGCACTTGGAAGCTTTTACTTGAATGACTGATGATAACTTTCTGATGTTACACTTTCTGATCTTTAAAGGTTTTTTGAGGACGTCAGGATGGCTGGACGGCGTCGGGTAAACACAAGAAAAAAATACCCGAGCTAACCATCAGCAACATCAACGGATAGCCCCCAAATAAATGCATCACAATGGTTCCACAAGGACCTAGGTGTGGTATAGTAGCACTAGCACTTACCCTGCTCTACCAACCAATATATGTAGTTCAAAAGGCTGGCACAAAAAATGTATATCTCTACGCGAATTATTTGTCAACGTCCCAATAAATATATTCGAGTGAAAACCTAACATAACAAACAAATATGAACATTTTAAGTAGGTATGGTTAATATTTACAAGCCAGAAGTTTACTTCACTGCGATTTTTTCCTATAAAAGAAAGAGGCTTTAAATTGTTAATTTTTCAAGCTTAGTATAGGTGTATCAAAGGTAAATGAAAGAAATTCCAGATGACGATAATTGTTTTTGTTTCAAAATTCAATAGATTGTTGATTCCGAAATTTATGAGATTTTATATACCGAAGGAATCGCTAACACAAGGCAACAGCAACCTCCAGAACCTGGAAAAACTGTATCTAAAGCTATAATCGGCGTAAAAAGTGTATTTGATGCAATACAGCTTAATAATTAATGTTGATATTAATATCATTCATCTTCAACGTCCCATGGTTCAATCTACTTGACAGAGGGATTTAAATCGTCATGGCCACTAAACAGTCTTCCTATACTCAGCTCCAACAGCGATTCTACCACGATATTCCCACAGTCCTTGCAGGCTTCGGATCGGCTTTTTACTCTTTGGTAAAACTTTCGAACCTCATTCCTGTAGTAACATCTCTCTATTTTTTCCTGAGTAGCCGGTGTTCATCTCTTCTCTTCTGCACATAACGCTTACGAACAGCTCTAGTTATTCTTATCCAGTGCGCATCGCTATTTATGCTGATGGCATTTTGGCTTGATGCTGGCTGAGTAGGACCTCTTGAGAGATTCAGAGAGACTCGGAAATGATCTGGTGATTTCTTGCTATTGTAACCGTACTACGATTTTAATGTCACAGCTATGGCACTGCTCGTAGGTTTTGTCCAAAAGCTTGTGGAATCTTTCTTTGGTGTCGTCGTCTTTCTCCTACTAGGATAATGATATAGCGAACTTAGGGTCGATTAAGATTTATTGCTTCAGTCTGCCGCCAACAATGAATCTCAAAAGCGCTTGTCATTTTAATTATATTTGTTGCCCGCCGTTCCCCCACCTTAACTTATGCACAAACATATCTCAGAATGTAATAATAACAGTTGCGAGCAAGGTATTTTCGAGCTTTACCTTTAAGCTAGCATCCAAAGCTGTGAAGTTCGCGTAATTAAGAAGTAAGCTTACTTACATACTGCATACATCTTCAAAAATTTGGATATGGGACGTTGACGCCCGACAATGACATGTGCCTATATTCATAGGCATATCATATTGAATGAGTGGGAAGACTGCGATGAAATATAAAACAAATACTGCTCCATATTAAGCCATCTGCTGCTCTGAGAAATGCATACCAATTGGGTGTGTATATGTAGTTTCGACGTGATGCGAATTCAAATCTACATACGAACACAGATACAGCTTTTAAGATTCCATTTTATATTCGTACATATATAGATAGACCTACAACCTTAGGCAGCATATAACTTATTTGGAATACCTATATTTAAAATGCGAAGTTACCGATAACTAAGGGTCTCAGTGGCCGGGTAAATCAGCAACTTCCAGATGTATTCGCAAATTAAAATAATAATAACAGGAACGTTCTTCAATCATTGCAGTCTTTAGTTATACTTATACAAGGTTATGCAAATTCAAAAAATCATTAGAAAAAAATTGTGCTGCACATAACTTCCGCAAACCTAGTTCCTGCAAATATACAGATATTATGTTCCTACTTAGTTATAAAACCCAAGAAATATTTTTTGACTAATTGAAAATGGTCCGCAGAGAGCAAAAATGGAAAAGGGTTTTGTTTAATGGTAAGCAGCCGTTGCACTTTTTAAAACTACACATAGGTATACGTAAATAGCTAGGTACATTTGACAAGATAAGTTCTTGTTTAACTGCAAGATTAACTTTCCCACGATTTAGCAGAAGCCATCAACATCTCAAACTCCCAATGCAGCTCGTGCAAAAAAAAAAACAACCTTTACTTGAGAGGGAATTTTTTCAAGATTAAAAACAAAAGTATATATGAAATGTGGCCAACAGATGTTTAGCATCCACCAGCAGAGTTGAATGGGACTGCGAGTGAAGAGGAGACGACAAAACTTGTACAATTGTATTTTTCCTCCGAATGCGTGCAATACGGACACAGGCAGAAAATTAAGAATCATGTTTTCATCAACATTGCCAAGAATTTCACCTGACAGATATTAAAAAGTGCAATGGCCGCAATGCTATTTTTTGTTTTGAGATTTTTCATTACAGCAAATATAACAGGTCGCACTGAGGATAGAGGATTTTAATTTGAAACGACCGACCAGCGTCGTACAGTGAACACTGGGCACAATCGAAAACATGTCGTTCGCTCTTGTCGACATTGACAATTGGTAACGTAAAGCGGTTGAACTTTGCAGAATACACATACCTAGGACACAGGAGCATGCTTGCCCAAGAGCAATAGGTACATTTGTACATATACCAACTTTATATTTGGACAGAATGTAGGTCTGTGTATATTCTTTGTACATATCTATGTCGTTTATACGATTTAGATGAATTCATGGCCTGATGGGGCAAAATTTGAAATAGTCAGACACACAGGGTGGCTCGTGTGAATGTTTTAATCTTTTGGGCAGAATAATCCTCAGACTAATATGCACATTCAACCAGCTAATTGTCAGCGTACGAGTCTTGATTTATGTAATTCCGGTTTTCAGATTATATTATATACCTGAGTTTATAATCTTCTGAGCTTCCATTCAGTGAAAATAAAACCCTGGTTTATTTGATAAAAATGCGTATTCATTCAACAATTTTTTTTTTTTGTCAATATACGTAATTTTTCTATCAGACTGGCAAATTATTAATAATTATGCTTTATCTTGTCTTAAAATTATTGTTGTGATAGTACAAAAATTTGTGTGTTAACAAAAATCGTTTCTTGTGCGTATCTAAATTATTTGTTAAATTAATCAAATTAATTTTACAACAAAAGATTAATCAACTCTACCATTGCTGCCTTGTCAAATCAACAATTAGCTGTTGCTTTTACAAAAGCAGTTTGTTAGTTCAGTTATTGTATTTGCTAAATCAACAGTAAATATTGTTGATTGTACAGAAATAATTGCTCAGAACTGCCGTTGAGTTTTGTTGAATCTATAAACAGATTGTTGATTACATAGCAACAATGCAATTTCAACAGTTTAATTTGTTTTCAACAACGGAATTGTTGAGTGCATTTAAATAATATGCCAATTCTTTATTTATTGTTCTTTTCAATGAAATAAACCATTTTGTCGATATGGTCAATACCCACTTGCAGTTGTCCTTGAACTAAATTTTAAAGTACGTTATTATGAAAAGAAAGAAATTATATCCAAAATATGTCTATACAATACCCTAGTAAGATAGATTAGGTGTTGATAAATGATTCGCAAAACAAATAAGTTTATTAATTAGATTTATTAAAAAAAGTTGTTGAACAAATTATTTTATACTTTGTCCTGCTCTTCAATTTAAATTGAAAATCCCCTAAAATCTCCAAATTAATAAATCTCCATTGCCATAAATCGCCCAATTAAAATTATTGAAAAAACATAATAAAACGAAAAAGGAAAACAATTCATTTGATACAAACTTCAGCTAATATTGTCCATCTTCTTAAATTTTGTCATTAAATGCCAAAAGTGTTTCAACAGAAGGCTCAAAATTATTGCAGCAAATCGAATGAATGCGTACTCATTATCGACAGACAAATTCTTCAATCTTGAAATTGTACCCACTCTCGTTGGTATTTAAAAATCCCATTTTTTTGTTCGATTTTATACATTATTTTTTATTTACACAATCAAATGGCCAAGTTTGGAAATTTATTGTGACAGAATCTTTTAGTTTGACACATGTCATTAATTTTAGGGTTGTGCAATTTACTTCGAATAGGTAATTCAAAAATTCATTTAAAAATCGGAAATCGATAGATTTTTGTGAAGCCGAACCTTTTGGTTTTTTCTTCCCTGGAGTTAGTGCAAATATTCCTTCCATCTCGTCTAAAGTCCTTCCAATAATCATAAAGGCAGAGAATCATTAACAGATGATATTATATGAACCCTCTTACCGCCTTTGTTGGTCACTGACTTGCTGGTCGGAATAAAAACTGCATGCGGCGAATAAAACACGGAGGCAAATCGGCCATCTCTTTAAAAAAAATGCATTTTTTGTAACATACCTACATACGAGCAATCGAAAAAATAAAAAAGTTTTGGTCAATGACTCAGATAACAATTTTGCGCGCAAAAGTTTAAGAACACCTCAGCTAGCTGTGTGAACAAGACCTAGTATTAAAGGTAAGTATTAAATAGTCAAGCGGAATTATTAAAATAGGTACGCACTGCTTTTTCCTACAGCTTCTGCAGTAGTACTTTGAAAGGATATCCAGCCTTCTGACCATGTTTCCAATGATACAGTGCACAGTTATGACCCCGACGAGCACTCGGACTTGGTTTCTATCAAGGTTTTGTTTAGGTTCGTTGACCTTTGTGGAGTCAATTGCGGTCCGAACTAATTTCTTAATTGAAGCTCTTAGCTACTTTAAAAGCTGGTGTTATTTGTCTATCAGCTGATAGTATGCTCATTTTAGAAACGCAAATTATCTGCTGCCTCGTTCCCTTCCACACCTAGATGTATAGGACAGGAACCCAGAAAATCAGTACTGATTGATTTAGAGATTTTTGCTCTCCACAACGATGGTTAATACTAATAGTCCAGCATAAATATCCAAAACACCCTAAGCTCCAAAAAAAAAAAAGTATAGGTAATAGCCTTAAAAAAGCTTCTCACTTCAAACTGTTTGGATGTCCATCACTTAATTGCTTATCGCTTTCACTTACCCATCAAAAACAAAAACCAAACATGGTTGCAAAAAGACAGTAAACCTATTTTTTTTTTTGTATTTTTAGATCCGGACTACCTAGATTAGACAGCTAATTAAATGCATTAAAAGCTTGTGCGTCAGCTATAACGTCACACCAACATACCTAGCTGCTGGAGCAGATTCATATCACCTTACATGGTCTACTCAAGATTTCAATTAGGATAGCTTTTCCTCCCTCCGCCATCACGCAGCGCTAATTGTTAAAAATCTCAAGAACTGGTTTCAAAAGGTACCTACTCGAACAAATTATTACACTCAACACTCTGAAATGTTTCAAAACTTGATTCCAACTGCAGTTGTTAATTGTAAGGGAAAAATTTGGTGTCCACTTGACTCAATCATGATGTATCCCAATCCCAGGCTATAAGACGAATCGAATCCAAATTTTTATATCGCTTTTTGTCACATTACACGTACGAGTGCGTATGCACATTCATACTACCGCATATACGAATACGATACGTCAGCAGCTTCCAGTGGGAATAATTAATTCTCACGAGATGCAACAATTGATATACTCTCTACAATTCGTGCGAACTTGAGCTGCTTCAGAAGCATTACAGCGATTCAAGCATGTCATCCCTCCATCTCCCAAGAATGGGCTGAAGATGAATTATCAACTTGCTTTATTTATATTGCAGAGATTTATATTGCTTGTTTCGGGGCTAGGGCAAAGGGGTGCCACTTCCTGTTTCACATGCATGCATCAGCAAGAAATTGCAACCCAAGCTCGCCAGTATGTGCGCCATCGCCATGGCAAAAACAAAAAATAAGTAACAACGGACAGTCCAGTTTTCCTCACCTGTGCCGCATACGTAGGTAGGCTAGCTATATACACATTAACGTATGTTCATTACGTTGATAGTGCGAATGCGAAACTTGCAAAGGCCGGTCAGAAACCAGTTTCTCTGGAATAGTGCAGGCACAGGCACAGGCAGCGGCAGCAGGCTGGCATTTGTTTTTTGTGTTGAAAATAAAGAAACGGGGAAAAATTTGCCACCATAATAAATGGCCGCTTTTACTTCTTCTGACAATTGCCATTAGCAGAAAACGATGCACACAGCCGTGGCCACTACCTGTTCGCTGTTCGCAATCGCATTCGCATACCAACCGGTTTGAGCGGGCAACAGGCTTTTCAATAAAAGTCAGGTGCGCAAGCCTTGCGTCTTCTTTCATTCATAAAACTTTATTTATTTTGTTCGCCGTTTTTTTTTCGTATGGGGCCCCACTTAAGGGCTTTATTCGTTATAATAGGTATAGGACGAGTATCTACCTACAGATGATGGAACATTATTTTAGTATTTGTTTTATTCATACAGATGCTTGCTTGAGTGTGATGACATTTGTGGAACTTTGCACTTCTAACGTAATGAAGATAGCTACGACTGCAGTAATTTGGGAAAATGCTCTAAAAATGATCGTAAGCATCATTTTTTCATATATAGGCTGGCATAGAACTTAAAAATTAATTTGCTGTAGTTCAGTTTTTCCTCGATTGGTCACGTGAACAGATTTTTTTTAACTTTACGTTTATGGTGGCGTCGACGAATTTAGTCAATAATTTCGCGATTTTGTTCTAAGTTGACAGTTCATATATGGGGCAGATGTATGAAAAGTGACGCTACCGACGAATCTCGGTTGGTTGGTTTAAGTGGCCGTAGGGGAAAGTGGTCACCCTTCGTACGTGGGGCACATTCGTACAGTAAGTATAAAAGAAAAACTAAGCTTCACTAAAACACGTGTTTGCTCGTGTGCATAGACATACCAGGTAGCATTTCGCTCAACGAACTTCGGGACAGTCGGGCAAAAGGTATGATAGCTGACAAGCGTAACGTGTTTTCGAGCGCTGTGAGTAATTTTTTTACCGAAGTTCGCGATCGCATTGCGAGTAAGTTTTTTACGTTTCTTGCAAAATAGGGATGACGAATTTATGTTTACCATGTTTATTTTGTGTTTAAATTACTCATATTTCCCTATTAAATTTTAATTTATTATAAAGTTGTAATTTTTATTTTGTGCATAGCCTGGGGTACATTCGGACAGTAATACAGGGGGCACATTCGTACGCGTACGAATGCTCCCCTTCAAATTTTATTTACGAAAATTACAAGCAAAAAATCAATAATATCGATTTTAATGAAACAAAATTATATAGACCTCTTTAAAACTTGTTTTACGCATTCTATAAGGTTTATTAGAAATGGCAATGTCTTTATGTGTTGTAGCCTTTACAGTTATCTAGGCAATATAAAAAATATTAAAATAAAATTCGAAATGAATGAATAGGTACCTACCTATCGTTTTTTCTAAAATGCATAAAAAGATTTAGACCAGTTTCAAAAAAATTAAAACTCTTACCTGGTCAAATTAATAACACGTCTCTACAGCACGACTTCTTCGGTACTAATAGCAGTAGAAACGAAGAAAGAGGATTCGTTAGTCCAACACAAAGCTGTCATAGCTTCATATCATCTTGTTATACCTAGAAACGACTCAGTTCTCACTTACTCTACAAGTCAGAACAACCTTACCCTAAGCAGAACTGCACAGCAAAGAGCTTTCATACGACTAGGTAACGTAGTAGATAAAAGGCTCTTGTAAACAAGCATAGCATTATTAACGGGTAACAGCTAACAGGACATTGATCAACAATGTTCACACCCTACCCAAATTAAGTTTGTTAACAATCGCACCTTAAAGAGCTATGGTATGGTAACTATGGACAAGATATGGTTAAGTTTGCCAAGTTAGGGGTATAGGCATTGTTGCCATAAAAATATTTGGACAAATCTGCAGTTATGGTAAAAAAAAAAATCTGAAATGCAGACTTCTATGGAAAGATATTACTTCACAAAATGTTTTTTATTTAAATAACAATACAAAAAAAAAGAGTTGAATAGGAAAATGACAGCATACAGCGAAAGCAAGTGCACAAAAAATGTTGACATGTTTTTTTAAGGACCAAAGTATATTATTTTAAATGCAGACAAAATCAGAAGTGCAGATTTATGGAGAAATCTGATTGTTAAAAGTCTGCAGCTCGGTTGGAAATCTGCAAAACGCAGACAAATCTGCACTTATAGCAACATTGGGTATAGGAAACAAATTTTCGGGTTTGGTACCCATATAGTATTCTCAGGGAATACGCAAAAGCATTGAATTTAAAGTATCCAGCGAAATGGGAATAAGATTTTAAGTGAACTTTAAGTCAATTTGAATATTATTTAGTTATTTTGATATTTAATAAGTTTTTTTTTTGCTGTTTATAAAAATTAGCAAGTTAAATAAACTTTTTAAATACCCTGTATGAGTCTTCCCCATGTCGTACGAAAGTACCCCATCTACTGTACGAAAGTACCCCACAGGTGGGGTGCATTCGTACAAAAATCTAATCCTAGAATATTTTCTATAACTCTGTAAATCTTTGACATAATGGTTTCATACTTTTTTGTTATAAGCTACGATATATATAGAATATACAAATGCATTAACTACATACAAAGGTGAGTTAATTTTTAACTAAATAATAAAAATTCAAAAAGTGTACGAAGGGTGACCACTTTCCCCTATTCCCGTTTCGAAACTAACCAATGGAGTTGAGAAATTTGATGATCTTTTTGACATGGATGCCTTGGATGGCCGAAAGGTCATAAAAGAGATGACCGAGGGCACTGCGTCTGGTTTAGGCTGAGGACACTCACAAAAAAGATGGAACACTGTTGCACTCTTGTTTGTGGCAGCGCAGCTACTGCAATGGGTGTTATGGGTGATGCCAAACTTGGCTGCGTGAGTTTCTAAAGGCCAACGGCCCGTACTGTGTGTAGACATCTAAACGCATTCTGGCTAAGAGATTGTGTGTTCTGGCATCATCGTAGGTTGGCCAGATCTTTCTTGAAGGGATACAGTTCGTCAGGTTTATCCATCTATTTTCCGCCCTTGACGCGAAGAACAGAGCAGATCATTCCCCTCTATGTTCCTATGGTCAGTGTCTCCATGCATTCCTCAACAAGTTTGGACGTTGACTACGTTGAACCGACAGACTATCGCCAGACGATATCGTTTTGACGAATTAACATTTGCTTCACATAAAACAATAATCGTCGAAACGCTATCGCACAGACGATACAATTCGAGCAATACCTAATGAGGTATCGTTTTGCGGCTCGAGGAAATAACCCCCCAATGAAATAACCCCCCAAATAGAAAACGAAGTAACCCCCCAAAATCGAACATGAAATAAATCCCCAAGAATAAGTTCCCAAATAAGTAAGAAATCGGCGCGGGCGCCCTTCCGGCGGCGGGTCGTGCGGGGTCGCGTCGAGCGCGACGTACCACCGCAAATAACCCCGCCGCGGCCGTAAACGCGCCCCCCCTCTTCGCCGCGGCTCTGATTTAAAATAACTGTAATTGCTTGTTAATTTTGTTCGAATTCTTAACTATATATGTATTACACATTTTTTATACTTTCCTTGCCCAAATATTCCACGTATACTATTAAAAGCTGTCGAAAGCATCCTTGTGGCACAACCTTAAATGTTCCATTCATCAAATAACGTCTGTTAGTAAGTGATATCTTTTCTTCTATGAATTTCATCATGCGGTCAGAGCCAAAAATGCAAAAAAGCAGAGGATCTATCATCTGCTTCAATGTAAGCTTTAAAAAACGCAGTTGCATTCTCCTCATCTTTGGTCCTTCCAAAGTTATTCCAAATATATTCTCTTTGAAAAGCCTCAACGACGAAAACTTTGCTTACTAAATACTGGAACCCACGCTTCATTTTCGAAAAACAAAATTCCTAGTAGCTTCTTGATTCCTAAGTGAAGTCATGTTTATTTTAAGTTATTTAAGTTATTTCACAGTGAAATTTGAAGTATGAAATTATTCCCCAAAATTGTGAATTTTAAGACCTTCGTAACTTAAAATAAACGTGACTTCAGTCCCCAAAAACCCATGAAATAAATTTCCATAAACTATAAACCACCATACAAATTTTGGGAGGTTTTTTCATTTTCCATTTGCGGGGTTATTTCGTTGGGGGGTTATTTCCTGGAGCCTCGTTTCGCATCCATAACATTTGTATTGATAGTGATAGTACAGCAGTACGGAAATAACCGGATCAGACAGTTCAAAAATAAGGGCGAAATAAATAAGCTATTTGGCTTGTAACCCTCGGACAAGTCGGGATGCACATCCATGAAAGAATTATAATTGTCAATTTTCGATGTTATTTGTTATTATTAATTATAACTAAAAAACAAACTTTGGTTAATTCCACTTCGTAATTTTCAAGTTTGCCGGGATCAAATACAAAATTGTTAGCCAAAAAACTCATTTATGACGCATTTTAAACGACATCTGATTGGAATGTTGTTTAAGGGTCTAGAAAGACACTCAATGCTCTCACGATAGACAATACGATAGTGATAGAGTTACGGAAAGTAAATTGGTGACGAGATCGTTGACTACTATCGCTGAAACGATTATCGTTCCTAGAGTGACATTTGAGTGCCCTGACTGTCGACGAAGATGCCAATTTTCCTTGATTTTAAGTACTTCTGCTTGAAAGACGCTGGCTGCGTTGGGGTGGGGGAAAGATTTCTAGATGTCTTATGCTGCACTCCACAACCAATTTTAGAACCGTTTTATTTCCATTCTGATATAGAGGGGAATCTAGGCAAGAAGTTTTTACGGAAGTTGAGTTTGGGTATACAATGTAGTCCGTAGATATACGACCTGTGCCGTCAGGAGGGGAAAGTATGATGCTGGTATGCCCAAGGCCTTTCGGACACACATTTAGATTCCTCTAACTGCACTACAGGCTGAAATGTTTTTTATGTGCAGATCCACTGGCTGGAAATTTAAAATCACATTGAGTCCCTCGTTCGGACTTGATCGAAAGGCTCCTGTGGTTCCAATTTCAGCTGTTATTTGGGCTATACTTAATTTAATAATGTTATAGGCTTTTCTTAAGGAGACCAGTGATCCGTAGGTGAGGATATTGGACGTACCACTGATGTGAACAATTAACGAACCATCTTCGGTTGAAGCCCCCAGTTTAGTTTAAGGTCATGCATAACTCCAATCTCCAAGGTATTTTGCGCTGGTGGTTAAAGTAAAATTTTGGTTATATAAGCAGGGAAGTGGGAATGTTGGTATTTTGGTTTTGGTGGTGAAAAGCATCAGTTCAGTTTTGCTTGGGTTAACGCTAAGACCACAACGTATGAAAAAGTTAATAAAGCAGCGAATGCTTTCTACGCATGTAACCGCATCTTCGGAAGGAGTTGGGAACCAAACCCCAAAATTATCCTCTGGATCTATACAGAAATCGTTCGACCAATACTGACATATGGTAGTATAGTCTGGTGGCAAGCCGCCAGCAAATCGAGCAATCTTAATCCATACCAACAACGGGTATGGAAAGAACTCGCTTCCTGTGAAATATCAAGGAAGCTTTGGCCAGAATACAACAGAGGTCGGACCAAAAAACTTCTACAGTTTGGTAGCTCATCGCTATCTAAGTTATTAGGAGCTCTAACTGGCCATAACTACCTAAGAAACCACTTAATGAAACTAGTTCTCAAAGATGATGACATATGTAGAGGCTGCGAAGACGAGGAGGTCCACGAGGACACACCTCACGTCCTTTGTCACTGCCCGTCTCTCTGTCACTTGAGGAATAGAACATTTGGAAGTTATTACATCCATGACGTACATGAACTCTCTGATGTCTCTCTGTCTGATCTTTGCAGGTTTCTGAGGAAATCGGGATGGCTAGACAGCGTCAGATAACCACAAAGAAGGAGGATGGAGACCACCGATGTTACACCAACGGTTAACCCCTAAAGAAGGAAGGGCATCACAATGGGTCCACGAGTACCTAAGTGAGATATTGCAGGGCTCATCCTGCTCCACCTACCCTTTTACCTAACCTAACCTAGGTAACCTAAGACCACAACGTGTAGCCCCACCGCTTATCTTACCCAGTGCTTTTTCCATCATTTCGAAAACATTCCTGATACTGGAACAACCACGTCATGCGATACGCAACGAGACTTGACAGGATTCTATACGGCGGGTCTATTTTTTTGCATGCAGGGTTCATCTAGTCCACTTAAGATAACTAGATCTTTAAGGCCCGTTTTATTCACTCGAAGTTGAACACAACTTGGGGATTTTTATATGTGAATAAAATGGGCCTAATTGTTTTTACTCACACAAAGTTGACTGTCTCAACTTTGTATATTCCGAAGTTGAGAAAACCGAAAGTTTGTCAATTGTGGATTTGCTCAACTCCCCGTAGGCGCAGTGGCTTAGTGGTTAGTGTGTTGGACTACTAAGCGAGGGGTCCAGGTTCGAATCCCGCAAAAACCCAAATTCCAACGCAGGGTTTTTTCACTGCGCCACCTCTCGGGAATGTTTGACAAACATCCGAGAGTATAACTGTCTTGAAAGAGCTTCTCTACGGACCTGTTGCACCTAAAATTATAATTATTATCAACTCCCCGAAATAATAGAAGTTAACAAATCAAACTTAGGATTTTATGCTAAATATTGGACTAATGATTGGATTAAACCTCAAAGAATGTCACATAGGTATAGTCACGGGCTTCATTATATTTGACACTGTGCGACAAGCGCAAACGCAGAACGGCTACTGCATAAAATCTTTGAAGGCTAGCTCTGAGACTAAAAATTTAAATATAGAATTGTGGTGTTCCAAGGAGTAGTCGAACAGGGTCGTATCTGTATGCAATAAGAATTCGCGCTTTCAGACATTGAAGAAGAAATTGAATCTGTTCGCCGCCAACTGACTTAATTTCTTCTGACAGCTGAGCTGAGAAAAAAATCTATAATACGAGCTGCCTACTGCTCATAAGAGTCTATGCCTGCATAATTCAAAGGTAGGGGCCGCCTATGCACAACTTAACAGAGCCTAACCGCACTTTATTCCTATGGTTTCTTAGAACTTCCCCCAAAATTGCCACTTATATATGAATTTACAAGAACTGGTACCGTAATTTTTCCATGAGGAAGCTGACAATCTATATATGTTATATAGTGTTTGTCCTCTGACGAACTACTGGATCTGTATATTATCGACCTTTAGAAAAGAAGTAAATTCATGCACAATATAGGTGATTCAAATAAAAAACATCGCACATTTCAAAGGTCTGATACACAATATGTACAACTTCTAAGAAAGAATGTCCGTGTTTACTTTCATGGCGAACAATAGAAATGAAACGTATTCCTGTTCGTGCACATAACTCACTCGTTGCCCAGTTTTCAATTATGTAACTTCATATATAATATATGCTCGCATGTGTTATGTCAGTTGACCTTCTTCCGCATATTTATCTCCGACATTTGAGAACGAATTACAAACAATCTCAAGTGGCCATACGACCTACCAAATATTTATAGTTGCAGCCACAAAATACTGATTTTCTGACGGATCCAATAACAGTTCGCAACAGGGGTCTAATCTTCCAACTGTGTTGTCGCGACAGTTGGCCGGTCCGTGGTGACATGTGAATATCATAAGGAATATCTACTATCCAGTCTTTTGTTTCCATATTTAAGGAATGTTTGGTGATGGGAAATTTTTGGCTACCTACCCGCAGAAAATAACCACTTGACAACGTATGAGATGTGTGTAAGGCACGCTATACCTACTATGGTATGCAACGCAAATTATTATTGAACTGGCACATGGATAGAGCTCTATAATTAGACGTTGCAAGTGGTACGTTATTGAATCGCGTTGTTTTTTTTTTTTTACACAAGAAGTAGCATGCGGTCCCGCATGACTTCAGTGCGGTGAAGAATATTCTCTTCCAATTGGTCTGTTCTAAATTTAAATTGTGACGATTGATCCGTCGGGTTGTTTGTAAATACATTATCCTTGGATGCGATGGAAGCGGATCCTTTTTGCATGGGCATTAATGCGCTGCTCACTTTCTTAAGAGCATCAGCATTAATTTCGAAAATTCGAGATCATGTTTAATTTAAAATTTAATTCATATACTCGCACATTTTCAAACAGAAAGGAAATAAGTCAGACTTGTCTTACAAGGAAGAGCAAACAAATAAAACTTGGGCTAAAATCCTTAGTCATAGATTGCTTCATAGACTGACTGCTTAAGCAGAGTTCAAAATTCTGAAGGCATTTGTAAGGTGTTGAAATCTCTTTTTCGGGACCGTTTCAGCGCAACGATCCTTTTCAGTGTAAAATGTATTTTCAAGTCATATATATATATTGTAGTATAAAGTAAACATTAAATCCTTTGCATAACTCCCTAAAACTTTCCGCATCATCTTTATGTTAATATGGTACATCCAATGGTCCGTACACATTTTTAGTATTTATTATGAAGTGAGGAGAATGAAACTAAACCTTTCACTCGAAACCGAAAGGTACTCTGCCATAGATATGCACAAAGAAAAGATCACGTAGGTGTATAGGCATAATGCTTCCGTTAAAAAAGCTAAAATGCAGACAAAATTTCATCATGCCAAAATGCCTGATGATAATCAATTAAATTAAAAAAAAATCCAAATTTTCATAGTAAGGTACTAAAATGTAAATCATAAGTTTAACTTATTATTCAATTTGCGTATTTTTCGATATTTCTTGAAACTTAGATCACGCTTAGTTAAGGATATTAATGACCTAGCGTCTACTAAACATAGGCAAAGTTTGTGTTTACTTACTTATAGGTGGCGATACAGTTGGAATTGACCTTGACCTTTTCCATGGTCAACATACAACTCTAGTTCAAACTATTCACGAAATTGGTATATTTTGCCAAACAGAGCTTAAATTCCATTCGCAGGTTAATGCGGGACTGTTCATACCGCAAACGCATCACTTCGGTAAAAGATGGTCTAAAGAATTTTCTTCGGCCAAGCCAAGCTTCCTTTTAACTTGTTCGTGTAACCAGAGTCTGTAACACATCAAATATTATTTTCTTCGATTTGACCATCGTGATCTTTCTTATGGAACGATCCTCAGGCGTCTTTACTCTTTCAAAAGTAACCCAACAAAAGTTAGCTTATTTATTTCATCTACCATTATTGGCGCAAGACTTATAGTCCGATAAAGCTCACTTTAAAATTATTTTAGTAGGTACAATTAGCATTATTGGCACAAACTTATCCTATCTTGTAAATTATAGTCGACATTAAGCCCACTTCGTCGTTATTACTTTGTATTCAATTTAAAAGCACGAAAAGAACAATCCCTTAGTAAAAACCAACTCCCACCATATGTTGGAAGCCATTCCTATTGCAAAATTGAATATTTTATATTTTTTTTCGAAGATTTTTATAGAAATGTTTTCCCAGGGTACTAATATTTTTGAAGATCTGGAAATGTTTAAAGATTTTGATGATGACACGTTTTGTTAGAGCTTTAGATTTGATAAAATAACTTTTCAGTTTTTGATCGAGAATCTGCATATTTAAGAGCCTATAACAAATCGCGGGCAAGTCGTAGTTATCCACTCTTCATTTTTAATTTTTTTTTTTTCAATTATTTCATTGAAATTTGTTTATAGATAAGTCCCTAAACTGTGTTTGGTTTCTCAAACTGGCAAATCTTGAGTTTGTTTGGCTAAAATTTGCGTCCGATCTAAGATTGCTGTTATAGTTGTAGGTAGATCTTTATTTAACTAAAAAGTAAGGTACTGGTCTTGAAGTGATGTTAGTTAGTATCTACCTATCTCTCCTAATACAAGACGACTATATAATGGTTTATTAATTTCATTGGCATTTCGAGCAGCTTCACTTTAGAACTACTCACTCAACCAATCCGAAGGGGTTTCCCTGTATGGGGCCTAACGTGGAGTTGCTTTTCTGATTGTATTTCAGTTGAAGAACTCATGCTGATTCACGCAGTCTTTACCTTTACACTTTCAGATGTCAGCTCACAGGTGTCTTTCATCGTTTGCTGGTTCGTTTTCGTCGACATTGAATTGGGTAAGGGGGAATAATGGAAACAACGGCATCAGAGTATATTGAAGTGGTATGCGGGTATACAAAGCTACAACCACGAGTAGCCGTCGACCAACAAGAATTAGAGCGGCTTTGGTTTACTTTCGATTGGACACACGAACTATAGAATCTACGAAATTGATTAGTTTCGGATTTCTTTAATTGCATTGACACTAGGCCTTTTTTATTATGCTCCACGATTTACAACAATAGTACGATTTCCTACTGTTGTTGTAAACAGATCATGATCATGTGAGCATAATAAAAAATGCTTATTAACAATTGACATGTAATTCAGTACACAAATGTATTTGGGAACTCGAAGCATATTTTTTGTTCATACGTTCCAAATTAAAATGCTTATTAAAGACGTAGCAATCATTTAATTTTACATTTAAGGTCCACATGAACTATTAAGCGATTGAATAGGGATACCTGTCTGATGTTAGGCGAAAAACATTCATCAGCTATTAAATGTTTTACACATGCAAAACTCTAGATACGAGTATAACCCCACTTCTTCCGTTTATGTGTGCTCATTGAAATAATTTATTTTAATAGGTCTGGTTTTCAATTTAATATTTGTTTCGAATATACCTATCTACGCCTATTCAATGCTGTCAGCCCATATAAAATATACACGAGAGTCTTCCATAATTCATTCAGAAATCTTGAGGTTGATTGTTTAAGTATTAGTGGCTATTTTTTGGAAACCCACAACATGGCATTGGATGGGTGGGCTAAATGAACGACGAACGTAGCGTAGCAGTGGAAAAAATCAAGTCAAAAAGTTATCCACCTGGCCGATTTAATGACCATCCATTCATAAAAACGTTTTTTTTTTTTTTTTCTTAGGAAATTTAATGTGGGCGCAATAGTTGAGTTTGTGAAGCGTGGGCCAATGCTGGTTGGCAAAGCCTCTTTGTGTTGATAGTCATTTCGGAAAGTGAGTCGTAAAAAACGAATTAAACAATCGGACATCAGCCGGCAGCCATGGCAGTAGGTACCGCCAAGGTGTGCGTTGGTTCAGCTAAGACGAATCTGAATATATTTGATTTTGTGTAAAAGATTATTATAGTAAATATACTTATATATAAGTGACCCAGCAGCGTAGATAGACATGGCGACGACCGTTTTCTAAAGTGTATTCTATTTACAAGTTTGTTTATCAAACCGCCTCTGCGAATGCAAGAGCACTTAACCTGTTTTGACTGTACGTTGTATGAACACATTAGATTGGATAAAATAATGTCTCCCAAAATCGTTGTTTTGGAATTTAAACATGTCTATATATTTTTTGGTTTAGTTTTAGTTGAGTTTTTTTTAGCTTAATTTTTTTTGGTTTTATTTGTTTTCTGTTCTTTTGTTGCAAGATAACTAACGGCTTAGTAATATTTTTGTATTCAACAAATTATACAAAATCTTCCGTATTCTTTGTTTGGGAATTAAATGTCGCGTGTTGTTTGTTGCTGTAGGTTTTACTGCACATTTATGACAATATCTTACTAAAAATCGGATTTCAGACTCAACAATTGAAGGGTTGTAAGTCTAACTATTTGGCAGTCGGAGAGTACTCAGATATTTGTTTAGCTGTGTAGGTATAGTCTCCGATTGTCAATTAGTTTGGTATTTGTGTCTGGTTAATATTTTTTTCTTTTTTTTCTTTAGTCAGTCGGGTTTTTTGGTTTTTTTAAATTAACTTTTTTTATTCTTCTGTTTTTTTTTTTTTGCCATTTTTGAGTTAGGAATGGTTTTTAAAAGATGATATAAACGCACTTTTGAGAATTAGTGATCCTGGTCAATATTGGTCACATGAACCTTTGTATTCACATACATAGGTCACATTTTCATATGAACTTTTCTTATATATTTTAAATGACCTATGCATACAATTGATCTATGTAAAATTATGTTTCATTTGAAAACAAAAATTTAGTGCTTAAAAATGATCTAGACATACAATTTTTCCTCGAAAGTGCTTCACATGCATATTAATAAATGATACATACAAACTCAGCTCCCAGTCAAAATAAGCATTAAAAATGATTTCAGTGCATAAGTGATACATTCAATACATTCGGCTTCATCAATGCCTTATAGACAGTTACCGTTGAATTTATGTTTGGTTTTCCTGCATTTATTAAAGTATGATATGAATTAAAAGTTGGATACAATACATATTTTGTTCCTTAAATTTAAAATTTGTTTTCTTTGCTTATAATATTTGTATTTACCTTTAAATTCAGAATTAAGAATATATATATAATAATAGCAAAAAAGAATTTAGGAAACATATACGCATTATTTGAAAAAAAAAAAAAAAAATGTCACATGCCCAATAATTGGCCACTAAATTAATAAATTTGTTTAATGGTTGTTTTACTGAAGGTTTTTGTTTTATTCGTATTCAAACTTAAAACGACGTTTTCTCCGAACTAGGTGTTTGTCGTTTAGACCACTCCAATACTGAGGTGACGAATTGGAGACTATAAGGGTGGGAGCATGTGTATTAATTCGCTGTATTTGTTTTAGCCAAATAAATCCATAGTCATATTCAAATGCAGATGCAGATCTATTAAAAGAAATCACATTGCATTTCTTAATATATATTTTTAAGCTTTTAACGTTGCACCAATCAGTTATACTTTGCAGATCCGATTGAATCAAAGAACAGTCACCACTACTTTCAATACCTGAAAACAGTTTTTAATCATCTGCCTATAGTAATCATTGACTAATTTTGACTCTTGAAACGATATCTTTAATAAAAATAATGAAGAGCAGTGGACCTAAATGACTTCCTTGCGGAACACCCGAAGTGTACACCTAATACTTTTCGAGAGCGATGTTCCAATTTTTACTCATTGAGAGCGACCAGTTAGGAACGATCAAGGCCATAGAAATATTTTAGAGTGAATTCCAAAAGCTTCTAGCTTTTCAAGAAGAATTGAGTGATTGACCGAATCGAAGGCTTTACTAAAATCGGTATAGATGGCATCTACTTTGCTTTTGTTTTCCATCTCATTTAGAACACAAGATGAAAAGTAACCCAAGTTGGTGACAATAGATCGACCACACACAAAACCGTGCTGTGCTTCAGATAAACATTCTTCCGTTAAAAACTCTAGATTATTTTTAACAATGCTTTAAAAAAAAAAAAGAGATAGCTGTGAGCTTACAAATACCGAGATAGTTCTCGACGTTATTTTTGTGACCAGTCTTATGAATAGGGACAAGAAACGAAGTCTTCCAATCATTAAGAAGTATTTCCTCTTGAAGAAAACGGTTTGAAATATTTTATAGTGGAGTGCAAAGACCAATGGCACAATTTTTCAATATAATTGCTGGTATGCCATCAAGACCTAAAAAAAGAGATCCAGTACTAGCAAGATAAACAATAGTATTTCTTTTACTGTTATGACAATTGCGATTTGACCGATTCAAAGAAAGAATCGAAAAATTCGAAAGTAGACTCTACATTAGACGATTCCACGAATTTAAAATGCATTGTGCCGGGAATCCCAACTGATTTACGTTTGGAATCTATAAAATGCCAGAAGGATTCACTGTTGTTTTTAATTTTACTTTCTTTAGAAATAACATAATTTTTGTGAAGAAATTTACTAAGGCAGGTAAATACTTTTCGTAAGTTACTTTCTTTACGTAATTTACTAAATTCGTTCTAATCATTAGTATTACCATGCTTTTAAAGCTCAGTTTTTAATTGTTTTGGCTGATTTAGTGTTTTATTATACCAAGGAGGCTTGGAGAATGCTTGATCGTTGGAAATCGGGACATATCTAGCAAAGACATCATCTAGCATTTCAACAAACCCCTTGTACATAAAATCCCAACTCATGTTGGACAGTTCATTATAACCAATCTATATTATTAAACAAATTTATTGAGTTCAGTGAATTTGACTTAAATTTAACGAATGAATAAAATCAATGAAAAAATATTCATGAGTCTGCTTAATATTGTGAGGAGTAAAAAGTGAGTCAAACTACGTTCCTACAAATAATATTTGTGCAATTAAAGTCTCCGAAAACGCAAACAATTCCCAATGAAGCACAATTATTATTAACAAATCCAATGTTTTCTATATACCTATGTAGATGTACTTCTGGTAACAATTATTAATCTTAGGGGTTACGTAACTAACAACAAAAAACATTTCGCTTTTTACTAATACATACTATTTATAACAACTGAACTTGTCCGCACGCTTTCATTTTGAATCGCTTCGGAAAACATGGTCTACACTACTGCCTTGTTAAGCTTTGACAAGAACTTTCAGGAGACCGTCTCCTTCATTGTCATTCTAAGAGGGTGATTTTTTTTAAGGTAGTCGGCTCACTTCCATACTGACGGATCAACAACGGACGACGGGATAAGGGGAGGCGTATTCTTTGACAGACTAAATCTCATGCTCTCACTTTGTCTTCCAAATCAAATTAAAAACAAGCAATCTGCGTGGGTAAAAGAAATAATGATTTTTGCGGATATCTTCCGCATCTTTTGGGATACGGAATCAGATATAGATTGGTTGGAATCCATCTCAAATAAATTGAAAGTAGCTCTGGGCTGCCAATCCTTTTAAAGTGACCGATAATATTTTTACTTGCTTTAAACAAAGTCTAATACCATGTTTCCACAAACGTAATCAAATAAAATTGATTTTCCTAAATCATCTCATAAATTACATATGGTAAATACATTTTCGTGATTAATAATGACGGGATTTATATACCTATGTGTTTAATTTTTAATTACGCATCTGTCATCGCAAATCCACACAAAATAAAACCTAACATACCTGTTATTGTTTAAATTCAATTTTATTCAACAAACAAACAAAAACGAAACAAATGTCCAAAAAAATAATGAGGATAGTAATTATAATAATAATAATTTTTGGCGCAACAGGTCCGTAGGGACCCTAGGCCTAGCTTCTCACAACCATTCGTTGTGTGTGAGATTTCATTTTTGGAACGAATGGAAGGGATCTACAATTTTATGCCGATTCCAAACGGCTAGTTGAGAAGCTATTTCATGACATTTATACTCTCGGATGTTTGTCAGACGTTCGCGAGAGGTGGCGCAGTGAAAAAACCCTGAGTTGGAATTTGGGTATTTGAATAAAACAAATCAACAAAAAAACTATCTGGCCTGAAGTGGATGAATTCTTTTTCCTGGATGTTAAACTAAACCACATAAAATTGGGTGGAGACGCCTTTCGTGATTTATAAATCACATGGGCTAAATCACGTTGGTGCCTTGGTGGGAACATGGTACAAGTCTCCCGATAAAGCAAGACTGAGATGATCATGGTAAAATTCTTATATTTCTTAGATTATTTTCCGTATAATTTCTGCAAAGCTTTTATTTTCAGAATACCTCTCAAATTTCAAAAATATAACTTTCTAGGAATGCCTAAACTAAACAAGCCTGTCTTTAGCTCGCCTCTTTAAGTGCGTTCTAGGCGGCCTTGAAACTGATGTTCATATAGAATCTGTATACATTCTTCCGGAGTAGCCGATGTTCTTCACTCCTCTTTCGTTCGTAGAGCTCAGTACCAGCTCTCGTAATGCGTGCAGCCCCGCTTTGCACGTTGTTCTGCTGGATGCGCTTGCCAGCAGCAGCACTCTTCATCAAAGCAGGGGCTTAGTGACATGAACACATCAGTTTTAGAGTTTCTGATGGTACTTTGGCATCGATGCCACCGGTCGTCGGTACATGACAGCATAGAGCTTCTGGCAGCAATGCCCTGAGCAAATGGACTATTAGGCTGATTACATCTTTTGCTGAACGTTGAAAAGTTTCAAGAACCATAAACGTAGAATAAACAAATACCTATCCGTCTGGAATTTTGGGAGTGTCTCCTAGTGCGGAAGACATTTTAAATCAATTAAATAAAGAAACATTGGGGACGCTCGGATTCCTAGTTCAGTAAGCCTGATTAGATGTGTTTCAGTTTTTATTGGCCCAGAGTGGTCACGTGTATAGTTTTTGCAGTTGAAGTTTATTTAGGGGAAGCCGACAAATCTAGTCAAGAAATAGGTAACCTTGTTATATTTTAAATGTACTTGTTTGAAAATAATAATTTTATTTTAAATTTATCAAGGGCCTTTACCAAATAATAAATTGCAAAATCAAACAAAGGTAACGATGACCGCGAGATTACAAAAATAATTCAAGTTGCTTAGTCAACACGTTCGGATTCATATATTCCCGACAAATCAATTGTAAAGAAAAAATAAAACAAATGTAACTCAAGTGCAATAACCATTTCTTTTACAACTCGGATAAGATTGAGTCGCCTTCAAAGAGAAAAAAGTACGTTTTCCTAGAAATATTTTTTATACTTCTCTCTAAAACTGAAATTCTACAATTAAAACTGAAAATATGGCCCAAAAACGATGAAACTATTGCAAAATAGGCATCATTCAATCGAATCGAATGTTTCGACGAGGGTATTTAACGTTTTAATTAGTAATGTGAAGTAACAAAAAACTATGATCATCCAATCGCAAGGACGATTATCGTTGTTTGGTTGTTATACACGAAGTTGAAGTATCGACGGGACGATGTCGTTCGATCGTTTTGTGCTTACGCGATTAGAGCCCTGTCAAATGACGCTTAAATAAATAAATAATTATATGAATTAAAAAAAAAATGATTTCTGTCTCAGCCAGCGTTACCAAGTCAGTGCTTTCATCGTTAAATCTAGTAACCAAAATTTCAATTCAGTGCCGAAAAAGTAGATTTTGGAGCTTAAACAAATATTTTAGTATTTTTTTTTAACGCTGCCGCTGCACCGCCTTTTTGCTTACTTTGCGGCCATATAACACAGGGGCAATTTAAAAAAAAAACATAAATTAAATGTAAGTAGGTAGGTAGGTACCTACTATTTTTAAAGTTTTATTGAATTTTTTTTTTATTTTACAGTGCACTCGCGAATTGAGTGAATATGAATAAGATTTTGTTGTTGTTGTTTTTATAACTTCTATTTTTTTTTATCTACTTTCGAGTTGTTTTAAAAAACATTACAATTTTTGTGCCCAAGAGATCAAAATAACGCTAAATATTAAAAAAAAAGAAAAAAAGAAAAGGAATATAAGGCCAATGTTTGCGATTATATATTTATTTATACTAGTATCGCTTGCGGTCGAAAATCGACCATACCTTTTATAAGTACATAAACATATGTACCTATACTAAAAAACGTACTACAATTATTTTCATTATTTATTTTTGTTTTTTATAAATGAAACGAAAAGAGCGACATCTATATATCGAAAAAAAAAATACGTAAATAACTTGCTCCATCGGAAACAGACTACTCTAAGATGATTTATATTTAAATAGGTACGTTACTATGGAAACATGACGGCGACAAATTTATTGTCACCAAAATCCTTTTATTACCTGTTTTGTATGGGGAGGTCATAACTTAATTTTACCAGTCTTAATGGCGACATACACCCACGATGCACAAAGCACATCTATGGCACAGCACCTTTCAAATAACATAAGTTTCATTCTCCTCATTTTATGTTAAATAGGTACCAAAAAAGCGTACGGAAAGCTCGGATGTTCACGTATTAATATAATGATAAACTCGTCTAGATTGTAAAACTAAAATACTAAATTTTCCTTTTCCAGTTTAAAGATCAGAACAAACCGCTTTAAAATAAGAATTTTCATAAAATACATCTACATTAATTGAAATTTTTGTCGTGTACCTATTGCCTTAGCTACTTCAGTAATACTGCGGTGGTATTAAAAGAAAACACCCTCCAGCTGTTTAATCCATTATACGATTCCCAAAACTAAATTTTGTTGATGTCTTTTTTCAGGCTTTATTCCATTGCATGCATTAAGTTATCCCCCTTTTCGGATAGGCAACCTATCAAAGCAACGGCAAATTTGCGTAGCTAAGGTGAAGGTAATTTGTTTTGTTACTTTTGTTTTCGAAGGACTCTCAGCGGCAATTGCTTCAAGTGTTGTAGCAGATATTGTCTTTAGTGTGAGTGAGAGTGATTATCTTCTTGTCAATTTAATTGGACTGAATCAATAAGGACGCGTCAATAGATTGCCTGAAACGAGTTTCCATTTCAAAGCAAACAACTCGCGCAATTATCCTTTGAAATTCAACACTGCAGCAGAAACGTACCTCAATTTAATTGGAATATACAGCAGCAGCTATTACGACACTCTGATGCCAAATAAAAGGGTTCTATTGATTATTATTGATGAAGACACTGAGAAGGGAGAGGAACATCTTTCATCATTGTTTAATCGAATATCCCGGAGCGAGTTTTTATCGAATTTGATTCATGAGGTTGTTTACCATCCTTTGAGCGGTTATCACGAAATCTAATAAAATTTTATTGAATTTCCATGTTTCGTATAAGATCACAGACATTTTGTTTTTTGTTTCTTCTTCCATTGTAAATTGTAATATCCGTTATCTCTTAACAATATTACTAGAAAAGATACGGTTTGTGGGCATTGAATTATCAACAAAGTTACAGCACGGAAATGTGTGTCTGCTCATGTGGGTTATATACATTTTTAAATTCTATGTGATGTGTACTAAGGGTGGACGAATTTTAAGGGCTCGTACAAATGTGTGTTTCTTATTGAACAGTCAAAAGTATCAGTTTTGTTTACTCCTTACCAGCATTTGCCATTCTACGACATCATAAAACAAATATGCTTTGGTAAAAAGGACTGTGTTACTTCATTCTGCCTGCATATTCGCTAATAATTTCAGAGACGCCTTTTTTAAAGGCAGGTGAATGCATTGTAGCCAAGCACCCGGCACATGCTACAGACATTTAGGCCCATTTTATTCACTCGAAGTTGAACACAACTTCGGGATTTTAATATGGAAAACTCCCCGAGTTGTGTTCAACTTCGAGTGAATAAAATGGGCCTTAAAATATCAGGTGCAGTGTGCCACGACCAAGAGTTGCTTTGCTGATGTACAAATACACGCTCAGAAGACATCCGTCATGTATAAAAACCACAGACATAGGGTTGATGATTAAATTGTTAGGTACGGTTGATCGGATGCCTTTAGAGAGAAGTCCATCTGTCTCATGATTGAATAAACTAATTCAAGACACAGGCGATTTCAATGACGTTATTGAGTGGATGCGAGATACACATTAAGCCATTGCATGGGTTGATGGGTATAAAAAGGTGAATTGAGGTATTGCATTGCTGATGACGATGGGAAGACTATTGAAGTTTAAATAGAAAAATAGTCTGCGAATGTCGAGTGGATTTTTACAGCAGTTGTATGTATAGCTACTGAAATACATGGAGTACTAATCGACGAGTTTTCGACCAAAACACGGTTTTTGGCTCTGTGTGAAAAGGATATAAGTAAAAAGCTTTATAGTTTGATCTATTGAAAAATAAAAAAAAGCACTGAAGCTTGGAAAGTTGTACGTACCCAGGAAAGCCAAATATACTGAGTTCAGTACAATAGTAAGCCTTTTTGCAACAATGGTTTCAGTAAATTGAACCCCAACACTGGCACTGGACACCTTAGTGCGACTACCGCAATCTCTATACAGAACGTTGAAGTTAAAAACGCAATCTACCCAAAAACATATTTGGGTATGCACTGTACATGTGCAGGAACCCAAGACATTACAGGCGTAGGGACACAGTGGTTACTATGCAAGACTGTTGAGCGATGGGACAAATGATCGATACCCGGAAAAATACAAATAACATCTTAAGGTTTTTGTTACCGTGCCACTTCTCTCGAACGTTTGTAAAGCATCTGAGATCCAGCCGTTCGAACTGGGCAAATATATGCACTTTTCCTTTCATTTGTTCCAAGAATTAAAGCTCACACAAAACGAATGCTTGTGAGAAGCTAGGCATGCATGTTGTACCTACCTATACTTGTACGGACTTGTTCCATCAAATTTAGATTTTTTTTTGGTAGCTAACATTATCACAGTTCTGTGAATAAATTGTTCTCAGTATTGTGTGGCAATTCACATCAAGCTGAAGTTTTCGTTGAATTCCGAAAAAAAAATCCCCTTTCTCTCCCCTAAGGGAAATTTGCACTTGTTTTCATAAGATGAGAATATGAACAATTCATTCTTTGGACTTATTTTTCGTAATGAAAATACGTTTTAATTTTATTTTTAAATCATTCAAAAACCGGAAAAAATTGCGCTTTTCCCCCCAATCTGGGACCACTGCTGCCGGGTACCTATCCAGCTCATTATAATAAGTCAACAATGCTACGAACATGTCGAAATTTCTGCATAATGTTATACTAATTCATATTTGTACTTGACCGGCCTTGTCTGTTTAATAATCCGGTTTATAATCTTAATTTTACAAATTCAGCTCCGAGTAAATATTGTTTGAGATATATTTTTTTTTGTTGGGAGCGGGAGGTGCAACGGACCAGCGGGCAATGCCTTTAATTTTAAAAATGTTTGCTGTATAGGAAGTGACACTGCCGCCTATTTTTTTTCCATTTTTCAAAGATTTCAGATTTCGTGTGCCTATAATCGAACATAAAAACGTCACTTGCTCTTTTTTGCGTTGGAATTCGTGCGATTTGAATATGAGTAGTCTTCGACACTTTTCTAAGCGATTTCCATTCACTGCTTAAATTTTGTATTACAGCATTAGAAATATCCGTCCCGATTGATTTATAAATATTTATACATAAATAATTTACAAAAATAGATTCACCCGATGCAATGCATTTCTTTGCTGGAGAAAAAATTCACTAAAATGTAAACAACCTCCACCAGTTGTCAAACTCAAACGCACTTGTGTTGGTAAATCTGAGAAAATATCTAGATTCACAAAAGTGCTCTGAAATCTGAAAAAGATTGCTTTTTTTGTACCAAACGAACATAAAAAATTGATTTGAAAGCAAAAAAAGTGTTCTGAGAGCGCCTATACTTATAGGTATGCATTATTCGAACAGAGCACTTTGTGAATTATGATCGGGATAAAAAAACAAACATTTGTTCACATTTTAGTGTTGAACGCATTTTAGCCCAATACACCTGAAGCACAAGCACACAAATTTCGTTGCACCCAACACAACAAAACCCACCAATAAATTGAAATAGTTAAGTATAAATAATGTTCAGCATAATATGTTCGACGAAGAACATAAACTAGTACATCTACTAAGCGACACTTTCCTACGAAATATAATAGGATAAAATGCGTTGGTTGTACATAATTGAAACCATCGTAGATTAGAGTTGAATGTGTCGAACTAGTAGCGGGCGAAACGAAGGAAATAAGGATCCATACATCATAAGCTTTGTAAATGGTCATTCATTTCGTGGTTGGTAGCGCTGGCATTTGACACCTGTCAAATATTAGTTAAATGTTTGATATTTATGACAATGCATAGCTTATCAATCGAACAACACGTTAAAATTATTAAAATGCAGTATAACAAAAGTGGTGATTCAAACATAGAGACTTTTTGCGTATTAAGCGATTAAGCGGTCATAATCGACCGACTACCTACGCAAGTAATCTGTAAAGCTTAAAGAGAGTGAAAGCATTACAGATGTCGACAGGCCTGTGCATCATCGTAATGCACACTTAGTCGAAAATATTGCTGCTTAAAGTGAAAGTGTTGCTGATGATCCGATTTCATCGATTTATCGAATGATAACATATTTTTTTGGCCGGCAATTGAACGATATGTGGTTCCAACAAGACGAGGCAAAAAGCCACACAACACGACCAATTATGGCTTAATTGATCGCCAAGATAATGCTACCGAAAAATTAAAGACCCTTTAGTAACTTCGTATACAAAATAATCTCTACCTCTATAAAAGAGAACACATTTTTCTGTTTGTCCGCGAAGAGGAAGTAGGTTCGTAACGAAACCTCAACAATTTATATATTAATCGATTTGTTGTCAGTAGCGGTATTACATAGGATGGTTTTTAGTATCCTAAAGTCCGTTATTGTTCCTTCAAACCCATTTTATATGAGTTTTTAACTAAAAAAAGACCATTTTTTATGGTTTAAACATATATTACTACGAAATGGCCAAACAAATTTGAATATGAATTTATTCTTCGATTAGTACACTTCCCGGTGAAGAGATTGATGTATCAATCATTATTCTCTGAATTGTATAACAGAAGTTATAAGCAAAAATGTAATTATTTGAGACTTACATATTTCACAGATATGCGTAGGTCATTGCAATCAACAGCCTACCAGTGGAGTGCGGACAGCGTTGCCAACCAATTTTGACGAAAAAAATCCTAACTTGAAAAAAAAGATGCCTTTTTCAATAAAATACCTAGTGCATAAAATATTTTTTTTTTGTAAATTGGAACAATTAATCAAA
The DNA here is from genome assembly GCA_949126925.1 of Cheilosia vernalis. Taxonomy (NCBI): domain Eukaryota; kingdom Metazoa; phylum Arthropoda; class Insecta; order Diptera; family Syrphidae; genus Cheilosia; species Cheilosia vernalis. Next base: position 56,459,255 of record OX421362.1, read on the forward strand.
AATTAAACACAAATATAAAAAAAAATAACAAAAACTTTTTTTTTCGTTAGGAAACACATTCTTTAAGACCGAGCACCGAGGTCGTCTTTTTGCCAAGATTTTTTAAGAATATTTAAAAAAATAAAAAGTCAGTATACGTTGAATCAAAAAAATATATACATATATTTAAAATAAAAAAAAGATGCCTTTTTGGAAATAAAAAAGCCTTAAAGCCTTAGCTAATGAAATAATGCCTAAAAGGCATGAAAAAGCATAGGTTGGCATCGCTGTGTGGCACGTTTATCAATTTTTTTTTCTTCTCTCTTCTTTCTTTGTACTAGAAACTAGACTACTAGCTATTGTGTAGGTATAGTGTGAGTGTCTGGTTAATATTTTTTTAGTTTTTTGAAGTTATTACTTCTTTAGCGTTGGGCACTTTAAAGGACTATTCACATGAGAGCGAGCGAACGAATTGCTGAAATGAGAACAAACCACTTTTGATGCATTTATGAACAGAAAATTGTACATTTTAATATTCCAAGAGGAGGATAGTTAATTATCCCATCAAAATGTATTAAGAAAACATGTTAATAAACAGTTAAAATAACGAAATTTCGAATGGCAAACTTTTTGCCGCGAACGAATACACCCTTTGCGCGAATTGTCAAAGTTTATTCACAATCCACATCATTCAATTCGCGTTCCACAAACTAACGAATAAAGCATTCGTTCGAACTTAACCTCAAACTCAAAATGTTATAGAGACAAATAACGGCGACTGTCATTGGATTCGCGGGTTTCTGCGACCAAATTAAATGTATCATGTGAATGGACTGTCAAAACTTGCAAATATTCGTTCGTTCGTAGGTAGTTGGTCGCTCTCATGTGAATGATCCTTAAGATGGGAAGAAATTAATGAATTCGCGTTACCTTTAAAACGACACCGCGTCATCGTCACCGAGAAACCGACACCCGATAGGTGGCGCTGTTGTCGATTTTCTGAGAAACTCAACCGATCTCAATGAAACTTTGTATGTATGCATGGTTGTATGCAGCTAGAAAGATATCATAGTTTTGGACCCGATAGGTGGCGCTGTTGTCAATTTTTTTGAGAAACTCAACCGATCTCAATGAAACTTTGTATGTGTGCATGTTTGTATGCAGCTAGAAAGATATCATAGTTTTGGACCCGATAGGTGGCGCTGTTGTCAATTTTTTTGTAGAAACTCAACAGATTTCAATGAAACTTTGTATGTATGCATGGTTGTATGCAGCTAGAAATATATCATAGTTTTGGACCCGATAGGTGGCGCTGTTGTCAATTTTTTTGAGAAACTCAACAGATTTCAATGAAACTTTGTATGTGTGCCTGTGCATGTTTGTATGCAACCAGAAATATAGGATAGTTTTGGACCCGATAGGTGGCGCTGTTGTCGATTTTTTTGAGAAACTCAACCGATCTCAATGAAACTTTGTATGTGTGCCTGTGCATGTTTGTATGCAACCAGAAATATAGGATAGTTTTGGACCCGATAGGTGGCGCTGTTGTCAATTTTTTTGAGAAACTCAACCGATCTCAATGAAACTTTGTATGTGTGCATGTTTGTATGCAACCAGAAAGATAGGATAGTTTTGGAACCGATAGGTGGCGCTGTTGTCGATTTTTTTGAGAAACTCAACCGATCTCGATGAAACTTTGTATGTGTGCATGTTTGTATGCAACCAGAAAGATAGGATAGTTTTCTACCCGATAGGTGGCGCTGTTGTCGATTTTCTGAGAAACTCAACCGATCTCAATGAAACTTTGTATGTGTGCATGTTTGTATGCAGCTAGAAAGATATCATAGTTTTGGACCCGATAGGTGGCGCTGTTGTCGATTTTCTTGAGAAACTCAACCGATTTCAATGAAAATTTGTATGTATGCATGGTTGTTTGCAGCTAGAAAGATAGGATAGTTTTGGACCCGATAGGTGGCGCTGTTGTCGATTTTTTTGAGAAACTCAACCGATTTCAATGAAACTTTGTATGTGTGCATGGTTGTATGCAGCTAGAAAGATAGGATAGTTTTGGACCCGATAGGTGGCGCTGTTGTCAATTTTTTTGAGAAACTCAACCGATCTCAATGAAACTTTGTATGTGTGCATGTTTGTATGCAACCAGAAAGATAGGATAGTTTTGGACCCGATAGGTGGCGCTGTTGTCAATTTTTTTGAGAAACTCAACCGATTTCAATGAAACTTTGTATGTATGCATGGTTGTATGCAGCTAGAAAGATAGGATAGTTTTGGACCCGATAGGTGGCGCTGTTGTCGATTTTTTTTGAGAAACTCAACCGATCTCAATGAAACTTTGTATGTGTGCATGTTTGTATGCAGCTAGATAGGTAGGATAGTTTTGGACCCGATAGGCGGCGCTGTTGTCCGTTTTCTTAGAAACTCAACCGATCGCAATGAAACTTTGTTTATATGCATGGTTGGGCTGAGGTTTTTTTATTTAAATTTAGTTATTCTAAGATGTACTGTAGAAGAATTTTTCTGCGGAAACTTTTTTTCCTATTTTTTTTTTATTTTTAAAGTTTTAAATTTTCACTGAAAAGTGCATGTAAACAAACTGCACAAATGGACACGTTCACTTTGCATAACGTTTGTGTTGCAGTGGAGGGGGATGTGTGGGGGGGGGGGGGGGTGAATTTTGGAAAATATTATAGGTAGGTATTGCCATATGTCAAAAAGTTAAAACAATTTTGTCTTTTTTGATTTTTTTTTTTATGGAATTATACTGCTAATATATATATAAACTTTAGCTCCAGGCGCCTGCCTGACAGTTGTTGGCATACCCTTAGCGGAGCGACGAAGTCGCGTGAGCGTCTAAACCCTGCGAAAAAAAGGGTTAAAATCCTGTTAGCGAGCGAAGCGAGCCACGCACCCCATACTTTAAATACACCAGACTTTCTTAAAGGCGCCTGCCTGATAGTTGTTGACATACCCTTAGCGGAGCAGTTGTGCATGTGTATTGAGATTTCGGAAAAAAAGGTTTCAAATCTTTGTGCATAAATCACATAAACATGGTTTCATTTAAAAAAAAAGTATTAAAATTTAGTAGGTATAAAAAAAAGTAAAAAATGAATAAAAAAATTAAAAAAAAAAATTCATTTCCTCAAAAAAAAAATATTATATTTATGTTTTTTAGCCCATTTTAAGCTATAAAAAAATAAAAAAAAAAATGTTTGCTTAGTGCGCATATTGGAAACCCGCCCCCTCTCTTCTCTACCTCTATAAAAGAGAACACATTTTTCTGTTTGTCCGCGAGTAGGGAGTAGGTATACGTAACGATACCTCAATAATATATATAGCAATCGATTTGTCGTGAGTAGCGGTATTACATACTATGGTTTTTAGTATCCTCACTTCATGTTCACATGTATGCATTTATTAAAGGACCCAGCAAAGCGGGTACATCCAGCTAGTGTCTTCTATAGGAAATGTATGACAAAACTTAAGCCTGCTGTATGAAGCACTTCTGTCGAAGCTCGGACATTTACGAGTTCTTCCGAAAAGCCTGCGACTCCAAAACAACCTACTACCTATGGATTGGAGTGCGTAACGGAAGGTAGCTAGAAATAACCACAATTAGCTATAAACTGAAGAGAAGTACAGGTTAAATCCCAGGGTCACACGAGACTTTAGCTTAGTGTAATTTAGTGCAAATTAGGTATATGAAAGAAATATATGTATAAAAATTGGTGCACAATGATTAGATTGCACTGCATCGCATTCCAACACATGGGTTTGAAAGTAATAAACACAATTCACATAATCTGAGTCGCTACATATAACTTGGGTAATTTATCCTCCAATTACAGATTTTATTTCGTTCTTTTCCTGCAATAAGAAAACGTGCGTGTATTCATAAAAATGTATGTCCCTTTTGCCTTCTAAAGTAATATTATCAACATTCCACATAGTCTGAGTGCCTAAAAGGTACAAAGGATTAAATACACTGTATACACACATCCGCCCATCAAGATTACACTCCTCTATGCATACAGCAGCATACCTATTATGCTGCCAACCACGCACCCATAAAAGAAGATTTCGCCTGAAAATGATAAATAACAAAGTTAACGAAAGAATTTCAATATTGTGCTATGTACTTTTTGAAGAAGGTGGAAAACAATAAAATTGATCCTAGCACACATCTTCGCTATCAACATAGCACAACCGCAAGCTTTACGTTCATCCATTACCCTCGCATTATGAACCCGGTCCACACATCCACCGAATTTGTTGGTTTTAGTTGAAAATTCATATCGTGCCTTGTTTTTGTTTACCTCTAACAAGTATTTGTGATTATTAAGTTTACTCAAAGAGGACAAAGAGGAGCACAAATTTATATGAGCGATCCCTCGGTAACGTTTTATTATTTTACTATGATTATGGTTAGGCTATAAACCCGAGTCTCGTCGTTCGCTGAATTAATGTTGTGTTTTACTTCTTTCGCTACTGTATACTGTGTACAGTGCTACTGGCCTTTAAATCCTCATCAATTTTAAACATTTTTCTTTTTCCTTTTTATGGTTTTGTTATTTTTGACATAACATGCGAATTAGTTTTCAACGAACTGTATCTCTGAGATGACACTAGGTATACCACGACTTTAAGAATTCTGTTTTTTTTTCTTGGCTTGGCAGTCAAGACGTTCTAATGGGTGTTGAATTTGCTAAGCATAAGAAAATTGTATTCATGACTAATTGCTAAGGAAGACGCTGAAAGTTTATAGGTGTTTCCAAGATCTCCCTTCTGGCAATTCATTTAACAATGTACACCCCCGCCGACGGAGCGCTTATTTGCCACCCCTTATAACTGACAAAGACAGCATAGAGATGAACGTAAAGTTTATCTAACTAAATGTAAGTAGGTAGATGTGTCTTAAAGTGTTAAACGCATCGCGTATATACAATATGCGTGTGTGTGTGGGGGTATGCCTTCTAAAATCGTTAGGGTAATCCGAAAATTTATATCTGCATAATGGAGTACCTACTGTACCCAAACTCGTATATGAAGAAATGTTTTATCAGGAAGATGTATGAACAATTCCTAGCCCGCATGAGCAAATTAAACTTTCTTGTAATTTATTGTATAGCGGGAGTCCTCTCGGAATGATTCGTTAGTTATATAGTATTATAGTTACAAAACTGTTCATTAAAGTGATGACTAGTTGTGCTCTGTGTCTGAGCTGTATTGAAGACTTCTTAATACACATGCATACGAGGCGTTTACTTTTTTTGGGCAGCGAATCCATTGTGGTTATGTGGGCGCGAATAGTGGATGTCATTAGTCCCATACACAATAGATTAGTTGATTAATCCAATAAGCAAAACTTCAGAATTCATACTTAGCCCATTTGTATGCAGATATAATTTATGTCCATTTAATTAATCGCGTGCGAATGCAGAATTGGCGCTAACGAATGTGCAAATAGTGGAGGTGTACTGTAGTGTACAGCCCCCATTATAATTAATACACAGGCCATTACAATAGCATCTTAAATTCAATTTCATCGGCTAGTTAAATGAATAAAATGTTCCAAAACAGGACATTTGCTACTGTTTTACAGCGGATTAGCAAAGAAGCATAGGTATGCCGCCATCAAGTTTAAATTTCCGTAGCTATAGTAACATAAACAAAAAAGCGGCATTTTTTCAAAGACATCATGTAAACAAGAGAGCGACATCTTGTGCGAAGAGTCTTATTTCCATAGTAAAGCTTAAAGTCATCTATTCGAAAGATGAAATCCTATAAAGAGTAATTTAAAATTAATTTTGAATGTTTATTCCGTATTTTGAAAAAGAAAACAAAAATAACAAATTAAATAAGTTGAGTAGTCCATCTATTTCTTTTTAACTTCACCCCAATGAATATGATTGTTTCCTAGTAGCCATTTTATTCATTACGAGACAAGTTCCTTATTTTTTCTTTCTAATGATGTACCTATACCTACTAATACCTACATCGAATGACTTTTTAGCAACAACTAGATATACAAAGATAGGTAGTAAATAAATAAATAAATAATTAACGCAACAGATTCATGTAGGTAGCCCAAGGCTTAGCTTCTTACAACCATTAGTTTTGTATGTTTTTATTTTTGTGACGAATGGGTGGGTGCTCTGGAAGTTGTTCCAGGACAGAAATAAATGAATTTAAAAATATAGATAGGTACCTTTCGTTGGTCAATTATTAGTTCTCAATCTTTCAACGTATAATTATACCACATACAAACTTGTATGTCCAATATAATAAGTCAATGAGCACGTTCAAGTATTTAGTTTAGTAAGTCTGACAGCTGTCTGACTAGATCTGTCTCGATTTTTATTGGCCCATAATGGTCACGTGATTAGTTCTTGCAGTTGACGTTTATGGAGAGGTAGCCGACGAATCTTTTCTGACTGAGCACATAATTGACATTTCTTTTGTTGTCATCTGGTTGTCATTTGTGAGATTTTACAAGCGGGAATTAAATTTAAATTTTTAAAACAGACAAATAAATTTAAAAACAAAAATGTACGTTCAAATTGAATATAATGGAGTGCAATACACTTTGGATTGGATGCTCCTCTAGAAGTCTGCCGCAGGGTAGAAACAGGTAAATGTAAATTGTAGTAATAATTAGCACTTCAAATAAAATAGAATAATTCCAGACAAATGCTTTGCTTCTCGATATTTTGAAACGTTTTTGAAGATTAAATGCCAGAACAAACCATGCAAAAGAGATGTAAAGTGTTTGTAAAATTCAGTTATAGCATATTTACCTACTTTAGTTCTATATTTTAGCTATAGTACAAATACGAACTAAGAAATATCAACGTGAAAGCGATTGCTCTTTGAAATTTTCAACAGGATGCGTGAATTCGACAACTTTTAATACTGGACACCAAAAAAATTAGTAAATGTGATACATGCGAACATCCTGTTGGAAATCTATTTGGGCAACCGATTTAATTTTGATATCTCTATGTTTGTATTTGTTAGCTAAAAGAAAGCATAATTATGTATTGTACTGGCTGACACATTAATTAAAAATGTTGAGTTTGGATATTCAATGATTTGAATAATAACATAGGCAATACATTTAATTCGCAGGTAATGTTTAGGAAAATCATACTCCTTTGAAACTCCATCGACTTCTACCGAAGGACCAACAACAGTTCTAGAATTTTCAATTGTCTTCTTTGCCAAGCCTTCTACTCCAACACGGTCGTCAACTTCGACTACTAGTACTTCGGTTGCCTGATCATCTCTTCGAACGGAGTCATATCCTTCAGCAGAGCCGCAAAGCGCAGACGAATCCCCTGTCACTGGGAAGAAACATAATAATGCATTCTGATTGTATAATTTTTAAGATTTAGCCTTCGACTACAAGGCAGTGTTGTTATTCTTAGATGAGTGCATAAAGCTGAGGGAAGATCTGCGGAGTTGAAAGATGAGCAGGATAAATGTTTTTGACAAAATTGCGGCAAACATGTAACGGGTATTTCTTCAGCTCAGCCACACTTGACAAAAAGTTTGCGAATCTGCGTACAACGTTCAACAAAATCAAGGATAACAATAATGCCAAGAAGATGACAGGGCGCCGGCGTATGTGTTGGCCACATATGAAGCAAATGTGCTCCTTATATGAATATGAGCTCGACATAGTTGATGCGCCTGTAGTAACAAGTTTGGTAGTAACATCACCAGCTTCCTCAAGGCAATCATACAAGGAAATCGGCGGCTTTGGACGATGAAGGTGAAGCAGATGATTTCCCTCCAAGATATCGCCGTAATAACAGCAGTACGGCGAGGGAGGAATATATGGCAATCGAAAGGAAAAAGGTGAAAATTGGCAAGGCTATGTTGGAGGAGAGGCATGGCGATTGGGATAGGGAATAATGCGGAGCAAGCACCTGGAGTTGGACAGGGAGCGGTTAGAACAAGGTCTAAACTATATTTTTATTTTTTTAAATCTTGTAACAAAAATTTAATTTTTTTCCAGTAAATAAATGTGGGTGATAATAATACGTATACAAACTAGTTTTAAGTATCTTATTTATTTTTAGATCTAGTTTATCTTAAGTTTTGGAAATAAAATTAATTAAAACAGAGACATTCAACCCCTATTGCGAAGCTCAACTATCATTTTATAGTTGATACTTATCAATCAGTTTTATTAATTGGTATTGTGACTGTAAACTGTCAGTATTGCTGATCCATTGTGATTTTTTGTTTAATAATCAATTGTAAATGGAAAAAATCGATATTGCGAACAACAATTTTCACCGATTTTCTTGTCAGCTGTCAATTTTCCTTTCAATCGTAAATTTGCAGTTGGTAAGTTCGTGTTGATTACAAAAATAACTAAAATAATGTGAGTTTCGATAAAGTTTGTAATTTCTTTATCTACAAAGGTATCAAAAAGTAGTAAGCAACAAAAGACAGCTGTGCAGATTGGTCCAGTTGATGGAAGAGAACGTTGAATTTGCCAAAGGATTTTGCTCTATAGCTGTAGCTAATGCAAAGTGGAGAATAATTTCTGTAGAGCTAAATAGCCTAGGGCCCCTTAAACGAACTTCACAATATAGAAATATTTTGAAGGTATTCACAATAGCACAATATTTTATCAACTCATTTTCACAATACCGAATTTTAATTCAATTGATAAATTCTATCAACCGTCAGTTGATCTTCGCAATAAGGGTGATTAAATCATTTTTTTAAGATTCCCGGATTTCTAAGACATTGGGAGGACTGCTGCGAATCTGATGGAGAGGCTTCGGGGAAACTTTCTTCCAAAAATTCGTTTGTAATCACAGAAAAATAATTTGACGTTGATACAAGAAAAAAATCACAATTGTTAGTTCTTGCGTTCAGGTTACATCTAATCGAGACCAATCTAGTTGACTATATTCTTGAATGCGGCCAATGGTTCCCTTGCATTCGATTGTTGGAGTTTTCGATAGTATGGATTGTTTTTTAAAAGACAGTTGAATAATTGATAAACAATCGATAGTGTTATTAATATTGTTACATTCACGCAGCGATTCGAAAAGATTATTATGTTGAACTTTTCTAATAAAATCACTTTTATTACACTCTTATCGACTATTCTAATAATTCACTTATTAAGTTACAAAATAATATCACTTAAAACAATTCAAACCAATCACTTAATTACTGTATTTTTTACACTTTTTTATCTTCACAACCGATTACTATGAGTGTGTCAGAAATGTTTTGTGATCTTTAAATTAGACCTGTCCAGGATGTTGTCACTTGTCAGTCTGTGGCGGCCCGGCTTCTGTCTTCTCAGTCGAGAACACCCGAGCCGGTCAATTCCTCGTGGTGTGCAAGAGGTCAAAATTTCGCATCGGAAAAGCTAAGATTGCCGTATATGGGACTACACCAACCCACACGAGGTTCACCCCAGATGGCAATGTATAAAAAAAAAATTGAATGGTGGCGGAATAATAAGGATTTCGGGCTTTTAATGGCATACATGGGCCTTATAATCATAAAGGAACATCATTAATACATGACACACAGCTGGTTTCTATTTCAACCATTTATTAAGAACTCGTTATGCATCGAAATAAAAAGAACTAAGCCTCGTTATAAACAGGTGTACCAAAGACCTCATGGCAAAGCCGCACCAAGTTTTCCTTAACAATGAATAAGAAAACGAGAATACAAAAATGAACTAGGATCCAAGGCGTTTTTAGAGGTCTTGCCGTATGAATCCAAACAACTATATTCCGTATATCCCATCGGATTTGACGAACCCATCATAAGGCTCAACTTTTGCAAAACGAATAATAATGTGCATCGTTTTTTTTTTTTTGCCAAAGAATGCCCTATAAAAAGAACCTCAGCATTGTTTTCCGCATCCTCAAGAAATGTTTTGACCCTCTAAACTGCGCCAAGTACGGAAGTATCAGTCTTCTTAACATCGCGCGTCTACAACAGAATTATCTCTTCTCTTCTCTACCTCTATAAAAGGGAACACATTATTTCTGTTTGTCCGCGAGTAGGGAGTAGGTATGTAACGAAACCTAAACAATATATATATTAATAAAATAGTTTAATTGGGGCGTTTTGTAAATAGGTTTTTGGATAAAAAGCCCCAATATATTGACAAGACGTTGCATTATCCGTCTTTTCTCTTTTCGGCAAAATTTATGTAACCAGCCCTGACACAGTGTACACTGGATCCAATCTTCTAAACAAGCGGTCTTGTAATAATTTTCAGTACTTTTGATACACCTTTTACAATCTTCATCTGAAATTTCGTCTTTGGTTGTGTTTTTCAGACCATGATGCCCGGAGTGTAGTCCTTTTGTAATTCCAAGAAGTTCTAATGACGATGTTTATCAAAATATTGGGGGAGGCGTTTTAGACTTACTCCACTAGGGCATTTTGTAAATTTCGCAATGCAAAACGCCCCACTAAAATTATAGACATCCCATCCCTTTCTAAGAGATAAGCAAAACTGTACCGAAAGCGAAACTATAATTTAAGTTACTTTATAAGTTTATAAGAAACTTTGCTGCAACATTTTCGGTTTCTGAAGAAATAAAATTTTGATTGTATGTACCTACCGCCAAAAAATGTTTTCACAAAATATTTCGTAAATGACAACAAAAACACAACCGCCAACTACCGCATTCATCAGTGAATGAAACTCGTTCGCATAAGCTTAACGTGAGTTGTATAACCACATACCACACTGGTGTACGTCCTAGACTCATGCGGCGTTTTGTATAGTTTTACCCTAGCTTATCAATGAATTTGATTATTTTTCTATCACAATTATTTTGTTTTAAATTTAAGAAGTGGAACTCTGGCGAAGCAAGGCGAGCACGGGTCAGCTATAGTAAGTAGCTATATATAAAGTAATGTCTAGTTTTGGAATCCCTGCCAAACTCGTCCGGATGTGCAGGATGACGATGGAGAATGCACGCTGGTCCATCAAGGTCGGTAAAGAATTTACCGAGACCTTCGATGTGAAAAAAGTATTTACACAAGGTGATGCGCTGTCTTCAACATCACTCTTGAAAGAACAGTGCAAAGTTCAAACGCCAACACCAAAGACTATCCAAACTAGATGGTCAGCTTCCATGCACCTTTCCGATTTTCGCCAAAAATTTCGAACGAAGATCCTTTCCCGAGCGTAGGAGAGTATAAAATATTTTTTTTTAGGGAGTACCGGTACCGGGGACGGGGAGTATTGAACAAAAATTGAGAAACTTATTTTTAGCGTTTTCAATCGAAGTTGGCGTCCTGTATCAATCATATTGTGGTGGTCGTGGCACCGTCTGTCTAATTTGGTGTTAATTACTCATTCGCTGATGCCAAATTGCCAAGGTACACCATGTTAATAATATAACTTTGGTCAGTGAAAATATTGCGCACGTTGCGACCATCTAGCTAATTGTATTTGGGCTAAAATAAACACCAGATTAGACAGACGCCACCAAAGCAACATAGCAACCATAGGCTGTCTAAAGCAATCTGTCCCAATTGGAAAACTACTGACTAAAAATATATTACTTTTATTTTGTTCTGTACTCCCCAAAAAAATGTATTATACTCCCCAACGAAATTATGAAGCGGCAGCCCTGCTCCTATTGCTCCTAAACTTTCGGCAGTGCTGCTGTGAATAGATATGTATATTAATTGTCGGCGGGTCGCGGGTGGCACTATTTCAACAACAAACAATTTGTAAATGAATTTATAGCATTAAATGTAAAAAGAATAAATTTTTAGTGTTTTTTTTTTAGAAAGCTTCAACAAAAAATAGAACCTTGATTGACATCAAGTCAACACATAGGATTTTGTTATAAGTATGCGCGCTGCAGGAATGCACAGCTTGTTGCGTTTCTGCTGGGAAGATGAGTTTCGGGGATCGGGGTGAATACAACTTTTGTGGTCTGAGATTGACGGTGAATGGGAGAGGACATACAACAGGCTGTGCAGTGGCATCGACCTATGCAAAATAGTGAAGGTTTGATTGATGAGGTCCTGGGTTATGTAGAACGACAGACACGAATGCTCCGGCCCACAAAATCTTTGAATCCACACCCGAAGGAGGGCGTAGTATAGGAAGACAGCGACTCAGGTGGCGCACGCAAGTTAAAAAGGACCTTACCCAACTTTGCGTGCGAAACTGGAAACAGCTGGAGTTCGTCCGCTTGTTGGTTAAATCCCAGGTCCACCGAGGACTGTAGCTCACCTTAAGTAAGTATACAGTATCTATATATTTAGTTTTACAGTGGGTTTAGCATCGAGTCTTATGAAAAACCGCTTTTTGCCAAAGTGCATTCTATTTGCTAAGGTCCGATTGGGTTTCGGATGCATACCCTTGGCACAGATATACAAATACTGCCACCAAAACACCCCAACCTAACCCCCAAATTCTATAAACCTACTACAAATTAAAATCAATTGTTGCTTAAGAGCCAAACGCATCATAGTCGACCGGTCTTCCATTAATGAATTGTTTTCGCATAACAAAATATCTTCTGCGGCGAAAAAAAGCCGTCCTGCCTGCGGCATAATAAACATATGCATGGCGTGCCCGATGCACCGCACATCCACGGCTAAAAGGCTCTACAAATTGACTATAAACTGTACACTGTACAGCCTTCCATGTGTGTGCTCTATGTACACAAACGACCACTCCTAGGTATATCAGAACTGAGTGTATACTGTACATTCACCTATATTTAACATTTTCGTCGCCGATTGCATTAAACGACAGAGGAAATTGTTAATGAGTTTAATAGGCGACCGAACAAAACCGCTATCACTTTCAGTTTATTAAAAATATATTTTTAAAAATTGATTATTTTAATTCATTGATTATTGATTAAATAATTGTAATAAAAAAATACGATCATTGTGAGCCTCCCAGGATGAGATTGTCGAAATTCGTTAATTGAAAACCAAATCGACTATGGTTAATGAGTCGATTTTTATTCTGATTGGCAAAGAGCTCCGTTTTTTACACTTTGAACGGACGTGCTAATTAAATTGGTTAACTGAATACTGATATTAAATACCCAAAATGAAGTTTGATTAAAAATGCTTTTGCTATGGATTGTCTTAATAATTATTCGTGTATTTTGTTTGTGCATAGTAAAAACACGACGCTTTCAACTGTTTGTGTCGATGAGTACCTATACTGCTTAAGTCATTTGTTGCATTTGACATGGCTAATGTTTGAATCGAATGTTTGTTCATTTGCCTAGGTAAATTTACTTATGATTTTATTTTTATTTTGAGTTCTGGTTTTTGTGTATGTAATAAAAAGGCTGCACGTGCACATGTTGCTTACTTCAGGAATATTTTTAATTAATAAAAAAGAAATTGAAACTAATCAAATGTTCGAATACACGTCGGTCCTCTAAATTGACTTCAATTTGAGTGCTTGTTAACCACATAGTAGGTTTTATGTACATGAGAAGATGTTACCAGATATCAGTAAATGCTACTTTAAGGCCGGTATGCCACTTAAAACTTATAGCCAGCTTTCTCCCCCACTCAAATTGAAACAACCCTTACATAAACAATGCTATGATTATACATTTTCAGTAGCTTTGCCGCAATCTGATTTCTCATTTACTTTACGTTTTTCTTTTGTTTAAGGCAATAGGTAAAGTAATATTGCTTTCCGACACATCAGAACCTCTAGGGTCAAGCTCTGGCTTAGGTTTAGCTGGTCTAGGCTTATGACTTCTTCAAATTCTACTTTTGGAATACCATCGGGACGAGCTTGAAACTTTTCACACGAACCTTTCCTCTGCTGATTTTGATGTACTTACATATCGAATTTTACAATTAAATTCAACAAGATATGTTAAACTGCTTACTATTTTTTTAACAACTGCTGGAACCCATCGAATTACATTTTTTAACTCACTTCTGTATAAAACTCTCTCTCCCACAAAAAATTCTTAAATTGGGTAGCATTTGTTTCCGCTTTAATTACATTTCGATACCTTCCCGGAAGAATGTATTAAGCGACAATTTTTCAGAAAAGGACTTTTTGGCATGCCTTAGAAATTGTGCCAAGCGCCACGTTTTGATCTTGGTTTAACGTCTCCACCATTGATACAAACGACACTAGAGAGAAATACAAATAGTAGTACCTATCCGACATATTTGCTGGGTAGATATTTGTTACACCCTGTTGTTTGTTGTAACCACCAAAATTTGTATGCTAAGCGCCATTATAGTTATAAAAAATAATTGTACTATGCGACACATCCCACGAGAAAAAAATTGTGTAGGGTAAAGGTGCCAACAGTGAATCAGAGTACACAGTGAATAACTTGCTCTCATAACGTCTCTTTTTATTTTAAAATAAATCTGAAAAAGAGAAAAGAACACATTTTCACTTCCCCTCGCAACAGACTATCAGTCTGCGCGATTGCGATGTCGGAGATGGCTATACTCGTGTATTTGTGTTTTCTGCATAGGTAAGTAATTTTTTTTTCTGTTTTATTTTGTATCTTATTTAAAAAGTGTGTATTGTAACTTCATTTGAGTATATTATTTGTAGTTTTGCTTATATATCCTTGCCAATTCTTTTCGATTGGATTACTTTGGTGAAATATTTTATAAATTATTAACATGTTTTTGTGAAATGAGAGCAGTGTACACAGTGAATCAGTTGGAAGTGTTACACAGTAAATCCTTCGATGCTTCAAAATTTTGCATTCCATGTTAATTTTTCAAATACGGATGTTCGATAGAAGCTTATAGCAATAATTTTTAGCAACTGTTAAGTTTTTTTTATTTATTTTTTATATTATATTTGAAGAGTTTTTATTTTGATACATATTTTATGAAAAAAACTTGTGTTTTTACTAAATAAATCGATTTTAAATATCACTGTTTCACTGTGTACCATGCACTGATTCACTGTGTACACCCATAGTACACAGTGGATCACATGCGAAGGGTAATTTAAAAAATTTTTTTTTATTATCTCAGTATAAATAAAGCTTCGGGTTCTTATGATTAAAATGAGGATAAAACATTGAAAAAGCTGTGGAAAAAAATTAATAGCTATACTACTATAAATGCGAGCTCTACGGCGAAAGAAGTAAAAAATGATCCACTGTTGACACCTTTACCCTACATGGCGTTTAGTTTACCTGATATTGTCGCTTAGAACATAGTGCCACCGAAAAGTTGTTTCATTTGCAGTCGCTTGAAACATTTTTGTCTAGACATTATTACCGTCATGTGGAAATAGAATTAACAAAAGATGATTTTCGTGACTGGAAAAAAGAATCTTTAAATAATTTCCAACGCAGGGAGTTTAAACTATTGCTGGCGAGAAGGAAGATATTTTACCAGAGACTGACGAAGAAGACAACTTATCGGAAAAGTATGTGTGCTTATTGAAGATTTTCCCAAATACTTTTTTGATAAAAAACTATTTTAACTCTGTTTATAGTAAAAACTGAATAAATAAAAATGAATTAAACGACAATTTTTTGCCATCTTGTATTAAATCCTACCATGTCAATGATTTAAGCGACAATCTTTAGACCACAAAAATATTCTAAGCGACAAAAACCTATGTATCAAATGACAATCTTTAGACCATAAAAATGTTCTAAGCAACAAAAACTTTTTATCTAGTTAACATTTCGTTCATAGATTAATTTAAAATAATTTGTGGTGTAAATCCCAATCGAAATATGCTTATTACTACAAAAAAACGCAAATAATTACCTTCACAGTAAGTTTTTTTGTCTCCTGTAAAATTTAAAAAATGTCGCTTAGCATTCTTCCGGGAATGTATCGATTTTTAGAAACTTCTCTTTTAATTCAAACTTTATTTGAAATAGACTGAAAACCTTCATTCAATCTCCCTTCAAAATTAGCTTTAGGATTAATATAATCTAAAATTTTCAAAGGCTTAAAATATAGTATAAGCTCGGAGGGTGACTTGCCAGTGACAGTGCACAGAGTGTTACATATTATAAACCATTAAGAATTATTCAAAAATTTTGGGTATCCAAAAACCACAAATATTTTTCTTAGCTCAACTATAAAAGAGATGATAAATTAGCTGACGTCATAATTTTTACCACAAACAATTTGCTATAAGCATCCACCATAATCAAATGGAAAAAAACCAAATGCATCCTATCGAATGGATGCTCGGCGATTGGCTACTTAGTGTCACATTTTTCTTTCGGAACCTTCCCGGTGCTTATACGCAAATACCTAGATCATTCTCCTACATACATTTCAGTTTCTTTATCAATGCTAAGCCACCACATACATGTGTGTGACCTAGACAGAATCTTCATTCGGAAGATGCCGACATGACCTTCGTGTAAAACCTCCAAGACCACCCTAATCACTTTCCGAGGGATAACTATTCTGTGATTGCAGAAAACACACTGATCTTCTATACAGAGCATATTTCTTTTTATAAAATATACCCTCAAGTCCTCTTTTATAATATTAGGCCACCCGACTCTTAGAAATTTTGAAACTGACGACAAAACCTTATCTTGCAAAGTTTTTCTCTGTATCCTCTCAAAATCCACGAGATTATCAGAGGTAAAATAAAAAATAAACACTTGTTCCACTTCAGAGTCAACACTTAATGGGTGCCTTGAAAGAAAATCGACATGACTCATTTTTGAGCCTTTATTCCTATATACAAATTTGTATTGACACTGAGGCAAAAGTATTGACCAACGCTGAAGTCTAGCTGATGCTACAGGTGAATTCTGTCTGCTTGGATTACAAATTTCTTTGATAGCCATGTTATCCGTCATTAAAACAAAATCATGCCCATAAATATATGTGCGAATTTTTTTCACAGCAAAAACGACCGCTAGACCCTCTCCATGCAACTGAGAATAATTACGCTCAGCTGCATTTAAAGTGCAAGACGCAAAAAAAGAAACTGGCTTCCACTCCTACTGGACTAGCATCCGCAAGAACCACAATTTCCTTACTAGGGTGTAGGGTCATAGAGTTCCAAGAGATTTAGTAATGACTCTTTTCATTTTCTGAATGCCTTCTCGCATTCAGGCGTCCATATGAACTTCTGACCCTTACGCCCTAAGCAGTTCAACGGGTAACTATCGGACGAAAAGTTCGGTAAAAATTTACTGTAGAAGTTTAGTAACCCCAAAAATGATTCAAGTTGTTGTACATTTTTTGGGGCAGGTTCATCGACAATGGCCTTAACCTTGTCCTGGCCTCAGCCCTTCACTATAGATAGAGTGTGACACAAAAATTCAACGGATGATTTCAAAAACTTACACTTTGCTAAATTAATTCTAACGTTGGGTTCACTTAAACGTTTGCATGACCTCGGAGAGCAATGCAAGGCATTCCTCATTTGTTTCAGCGCCAATTATAATATCGTCAATATAACTCTTCACACGCTTTAATCCCAGCAAAATCCTATCCATAATGGATTGAAAAATTCCCGGTGCACTACTCACACCAAGAATAAGACGCGTAAATGCAAACAGCACTTTGAACGTATTTATAACTAGCAATTTCTTTGATGCTTCATTTACCGGAACTTGTACGTATGCACCTGAGAGATCTATAACACAGAATACACGACATCCCGACAAGAGGCCAACAATTTATTGGATCTTCGGTATTGGGTAATACATTGAATAAATGCGCTTGATTATCGTGACTCTGCAGTCGATACATATTTTTATAGAGCCATCCTTTTTTGGAAGTATAACAATTGGGCTTGCCCACCGACTGACGTCAACCTTCTCTGAAATTCCTGTCACTTGACTATTGGATCCCATAGATGGCATAATATACTAATGCTAAAATGCAGGATTCCTAATAAAACATATATTAGTCAACAATTTATATGTAGTGTAGGGTTCACAATAGGACACGTCTTTATTATTCGCTTGTTCACAGTCTGGTCAGTTTATTCTCGCAATATGTCAAACATATTATTCGTATTCGACCTTTTGATCATACCCATTTTTATAATTAATACAGTACAGATTATGTCGATACTACAGGTACGAGGGGAGTTCAATATATTCGCGGTATCGACATGTCGAATTAAATTAAAAATATTTTAATTTTTCAATATAATCTTCTCTTACATGAATGCTTTTATTACATCTTGAGATTTACTTTTCAATACCCTCAAAAAAATTGTTTTTATCTTTCTCTCCAAAATGTTCATTTATTGCAGTTTTGAGCTCCTCATCATCGGTAAATCGCTTACCACGAAGGTTTTTTTTTAAATCTGGGAACAAAAATTAATCACTAGGGACAAGGTCCGGACCATAGACTGGATGTTGAATTTTTTTCGAAACCACAATCCCGTACAAAAGCCTTAGAAATCCATGACGTGTGCACCGGAGCATTGTGAGCGATATGAGCATTCGAGGCACCCACCTTGCACTGACTTTGGAAAGATTTAGACAGTCATGAAGAATGGTGTGTTTGGTACCAATAGAAAGGTTAATCTTCATAGCTATCGTTTTAACCTTTACTCGGGCATCCTCAAGTACAAGTTTCTCGACTTGTGTAATGTTTTCTCCGGTGCAGCCAGTTAGTGGGCAGCCTGAGCGAAGGTCGTCTTCAATGCTTTCCCTGTCCCTTCTGCACCCATACCGCGAATATATTGAACTCCCCTCGTAGTAAGATTTATTTTTTAATTGGCACCTACCGGTTTGTAGCTGGGGCTTTGATTCGAAGATCCTCTTGGCTGTGACATTATTTCCCATTTGCTCCATGTGTGCTCGAGCCAATACGTAATCGACAATTGTCGTCTTTTGAAACACTTACAACACAAAGGGTTCATAGTTTTTTCCTCCATTCTACCCCTAGTATGCACCAGCACTCAAGTGCTCATAAAATATGATTGTGCTTAGAAAACCAAAGCTTGATATAAGGCACTGGAGGCGAATGTTTGCCGAAATTTTCGATTTTCCTGCGATTAATATTAGGGTCACTAGTTTCCAATCCATTTTTTTAGACCAAAGATAGATGGTCGCTATAAATAAAAATAAGCACGATATAGATATAAGACTAAAACGTCGCACAATTTCAAAATATCCAAAACATGGGGCATGGGAAAAGTTGCTGCATTAACGGAAATGGTATTCTGTGGTATATTTTCCTTTGAGTCGCGTAATACCCTATTTGCAGTGGGATCCGTCTTGCAAGTTCCATATTGCTGGTCGCAACGACCCCCGACAGCTTTTCGTAGCAATAAAAGTGTTTTTTTTTTTTTATTTTCTTTTTCTTTTATACTTGTATATTCCGAAAATCCACCGTTTTCTATGTAAAAATTGATAAAAATTGATCTTTGATTTAATATATATAATTATGTACTAAATGAGTGAAGGCTTGTCATCGGCGCATAAACAGTTACGAATTTAGCGTGCGAACAGGGTGCTGCTTTGTTAAAGTTTTGTAAAAAAAATTTAATGGAAGGTAAAACTTAGCGCGATCAGAAAACTAGGCCCTGAATAAAAAAAAAAGAAGAAAGAAGGGCAAGAAGTAAGTTTTTTTTTTTGTACTTTATTCTGCTGATATATATTTGAGTTTTCCTACCGTACAATAATTGACAATTACACAATGCAAATATTTTGTAAGAAACATCTGCCAACCGTGTGAACTAGCAATTTTCTACCTGTCAACGTTGTCAGACAAACTATATGCAGCAAACCATCTGTCAGAGTTTGGGACAAAACCTTGGCAACCGTGTGAACTGGCAATTCGGTATTCTAAGGTAGCTTGCTATTGTCATATCATTTAAATTTGTGAAAAAAAACTGTAAGAAATCGTTTAAAAGATGCTTAGGTTTGTAGCTAGACCTATACCCCACATTTCACAAAAAAGCAAACTTAAACGCCTGGAATTCGCCAAACAATTTGTACATAAGTCTTCATCATTTTGGAGGCAAGTATTGTGGACTGATGAAAGCTCTTTTCAGTTCCATGGATCAAAAAAGAAATTGTTCTGCAGAATTCCTAGGAAATTGCGAAGAATAGTGTCACCTGAATGTGAACGAGAACCCCATGGTGGTGGCAGCGTAATGTTTTGAGGATACGTTTCCTTAAATGACAATTGAGATTTGGTACCAATCGAAGAAACAATGTGTTCCGGATATAAAATTTATAAAGTTCATTAATTCAATTGTTTTCGTTTATATAAAGTAAAATTATGAAGTATACATTTTATTAATAATATTGTGGATAAGCCATAAGCTTTCATTTGACATTTGTCAAAATCTCTACACTCTGTCTAATATAAATAAAGCAATGTCAATGACCTATGAATGCATTCGCAATAAATCGAACACTTTATAACGTTGTAAGAAAAATACAGTGCGTTTTCTTCAATTTTCATCCGTTGTTCAACTAAAATATCAACGGGAAGTAATATTACATTTTTGCACAGTTTTCCCTTTGTGTAATAACCCAATAAAGTTTTGGACAAAACACAATGAATAAGGAGCAATATTTACATGTTCTAAGTAATCACAGGTGTCCTTCAGGCGACAAATTGATTGGACAGTAATTTATTTTGCAGCAATTTTAACCAATTTTCTAAGGGATGTAGGAGTGAACACATAGGATTGGCCACCTTATTTTAAGAGTGGGTGTCCCTCAGCTATGAACTCCGAGCTCAAGCAAACATGCTTACATGGATTTAGTGCACAGAATTTCAAATAGCCGAGCACACCCTCCCCCATTAAGATCACATTTGTGACTACAGAGTCTGTAAAATGAGAACTCGCTCAACGTTCACTAAATAAAAATAACAAACAATTCGCTGCACAAAAAATCAAAACAAATCAAAACAACAAAAAGGACAAGCTGGCTGCCTAGGGCGATAGGCTAGCTGTATTGAGCTGCAAACTCTGTCTGAATAGACTGAAAATGTTAGTGTGTGTGATATCCAGTTTTCTACGAATTACGTACAAATCCAATCGCAAATTTTCTACTTTTCAAGATATGTATCCAAAATTCAATAATTTATATTTTTGTAAAAATTGGTTCGGCTTGATTGTTGCTTTTGCTTTGCTTGTGGGTCTAGGATGGGTATAGTTAAACTAAGAATCTACGCCCACCGAACTTAGCCTAGGGATGATACACTATTCATGGATGTATTTATGATTGTCCTTTTACAAAATTCTACACCAAGGGGTTGGACAATCTTTCTTACCGCTAATATTAGGGGACATATTCTTAAATTTTAACAAAATAAAAGTTGTATCAATATGTAACTTTACGTTTCGGCCGTTGTGAGTAAATCGAAGTGGTTTCTGTACTTACTACTTAGGGGATACCTAATAATAATACATAAATTTAATGATATGTGCTTGTAATCTACACATTTCTTCGAACTAAAAGCGATATGGTATTACATGGATTATTCTATCAACTGTGAACTTTATTATTGCAGTCTAATTTAAGTCATGCTAATGCTAAACATTTTAAGCACTTTTATTATCTGCCAATTAGAAAAGCAGAGCTTCTCTTAGTTATTTTTATACTCGTTTTTAAAAACTTCAATTCACCAAAATATTCAAGTCTAATATATGTAGTTCTAGCAGTTACATTGCAATAATGTACGTACTATATAGTCAGATCCATAATAACTCTTACCGATAATTACATTATATACATTATATAGAAACTGATGAATGGGAATTGTTAGTACCTACTACTTTTAAGCTTTTAAACCAGACAGCTTACAGGAATAAGGTGATTTTTTTTTGACATCGGAAAGTCATAATAAGCATCTCCACCAGCACAACGTAAAAAGAAATTCAAAAAACAAAAACAATCAAATAGGGCATTTTTTTAAAGCAGAAATTTACTTATGGACTTGGTTTTTTTAGTTAGGTGTTCGACTTGCCATAGAAATTCTTGGATTTTCCATTTACATTTCTCAGAAAGTACCTTCTTTTAATTTTAGTAAATACACAAAATCATAGGGCCCGAACACTGTAAAGCTAAATTATATCTTGGTATTATGAACTTGCCCTTCAATTTTTTAAAAAGAGTTTCTGAGTTGTGGGTTTCTTTTAGCTAAAAAAATCTTTATTAATTTTCAATTTATTAATTTCTTTTTCTACACCTTCCATAACTATTAAGTCTCTAGCTGATAATACCATACTTTTCATTTTGTATAAGTGTTGACAATGCACTATACAGGAATGTTTTAATTAGGTACCTTATTTTAATTATTTTACTTTAAATTTATAAAACACAATTAATTAATATTTTAAAGCCAAACGTGGCCCTGTAAAGTAGGTACAGCTTCATTGAACAGGGAAATCCCTCCCTTATTTCGAAATATCTAACTAAAAATACAAATATTATACGTATGCTTTTTCCAATTAGATATAAAACAATAATATTTGAAACTGGGGTTCTACATCTGCATACAAGGAAATAAATTCAAATACATCTACAACAAACAAATCATCACCCATTTCCCACCCACTCTCATATCAATGTTTTTTGGATTACCAAAATTTATACACAAATATTGAACGTATGCCTTTTCCAAAGAAATATACAACATTTTTATTTGAAACTTCTACAAACAAAAAGAAAAAAAATTAAACACATTTACAACAACAAAGTCATTACCCAGTCCCCACCCACTCTCATATCAATTTTTCTCGGATTATCAAAATTTATCTCATTTTTGCTTCCTTCACTTTATCAAACAGCAAGAATATTAGTATGTATCTATCAGAAACCCAAACAAAACGAAATAAACAATTTTTTGTCATTTTTTGTTCAAGCAGCTCTAGTGAGCGAAAATCTGCAAACTATAAATTGTCAAAAGAGAGTAAATTTAGAGAAAAATCGAATAACGCCATGTCGGATATTTTGTGAACTACATTGCATAAGTGTGCGTAAACTCTGAAACAAAATTCAGAATGCAATAAAAAGGCAAACTTTTTAAAATTCGAATTTAACTATTTTATGAACTAAACATCTAATTTTTATTCATTGAGCAGACATACAAATATGCAAAGCCCATTCTCTTTTTTTAAGATTACAAAAATAGTTCCTTGTTCCTCCACAAAGATTGTTTGCTTTTAGTAATATTAACCTGCAGTTTTAAGATGGTAAGCACAAAAATTCAAAATTGTGCTTCAATAGCTACCTCGAGCGCTGGTTGAAGGGTTGTGATGCGTTTTATGAGAACACAAGCGTTCTCACTTAGCCTCTCACAATCAACTCCTACTCTCACCTCCACGTTGGTGACCGGTGGGTGCCTGCCTAGTACCTCGACTGGAGATTGGGTAACCAACCCCTTTGGAAGGTCGTTGGAGGCAGCGGACGAGAGAGGGGGTGGAGTGTCTCCTCACTAAGACACTTCCTACTGTTCCAGACGGCAGCGGACGAATTCCCTAGATGGAGTCAACGGTGGCGTCTACAATTCCAGTTAGGCCGAATTACTTAGTGATATCCCTATAAGAGCTGCTTCGACGTACTCGGACCCCAGGTCTATAGGGATCTCCAATAACACGCCAGGTTATTGGAAAAGAGTTGGTGGCGGATGAACCCTTAATGGGTCAACGGCAGCGCTCATATCCCGAAGTGGGTTACTGGCCTCGGATTATCCGGCCCGCTGTCCTAGGGTGAAAACAAGGACCTGGCCCTCCAGGTTGGGGGTTGTGCCGTCGGGGTAACTTCCCGACCATGGAAAAAAGCATTAGTTATGGGAGAGACACGAGGAGCCTCGGCTAACGAATTCCCTCAAACGGCAACCAGACCCGGAACGTCAACGGACAACGACCTAAGAGTAAGCACCTGGAACGTGCGGACGCTTTATACTCCAGGTGCTACTCAAAAACTTGAGTCTGTCCTCGCGCGGTACAAGGCAGACATTACCGCGGTCCAGGAGATACGATGGATAGGATCAGGTATGATGAAAAGGAAAAATTGCGACATTTATTACAGCTGCCATAAAAGATTGCATGTATTAGGATGCGGATTCGTCGTGGGAAATCGGCTAAGGTCAAAAGTTATTGACTTTAAGCCGATAAGTGATCGCCTGGCTGTGATCCGCATCAAAGCTACTTTCCAAAACATTAGCCTAATATGTGCACACGCCCCTACCGATGAGGCTGAAGACCCTACCAAGGAGGAGTTCTATGACCTCCTGGATAGAGCCTACGGAGCCTGTCCGGAGTATGACGTCAAAGTTGTGCTCGGGGACTTCAATGCCAAAATCGGTCAGGATAACATCTTTGGCGGGTTAGTTGGTAAGCACAGAATCCACGAAACGACAACAGACAACGGCCACCGACTAATTGACTTTGCAGCAGCTCGTAATACGGTGATAAGTAGCACTAGGTTTCCAAGGCTAAGGATCCACACAGCAACCTGGCGCTCTCCAGACGGTCGAACCGCCAACCAAATCGACCATGTGCTAATCGATGCTAGGCACGCATCCAACATCCTCGACGTGCACACATTCCGAGGGGCAAACGTCGACTCTGACCATTTTCTTGTCGCTGCTAAATTCAGAGCTCGACTGTCCAACGAGAAGAAGCTGCGAACCGCTCAAAAGAAGAAATTCGACGTTGGACGCCTAAGCACACCTGGAGTAGCCAGAGCCTACAGAGAGCGCCTGAGTGAGAAACTCCCCACTCTGCATTCACCTACCACAGACGCCAACAACCAGTGGTCCCAGTATCGCGACATCATCAAGGAGGTAGCCGAAACTACTATAGGGTACCAGCCACCCCAGAGAAAAAGCCCGTGGTATGATGATGAATGCGTACGTCGGAAAAAGGTGACAGAAGATGCACATATGAAGATGCTGCAGCGCAAAACAAGGGCAGCTAGGGAAGAGTATCGAGCCAGGAGGAGGGAGGAGAAGAAGACACTGCGTCGAAAGAAGAGGGCTTACGCAGCCTCCCAGCTCAAGGAGATCGAAGAGTCTCGCGATCGAAACAACATCCGGAGATTTTACAAGAAAGCCAAGCAACTGGCTGCTGGCTTCAAGACCGGAACGCAGGCTCTTCGAAACAGCGAAGGAGACCTAGTCACCGAAGCGCAGGGAATAGTAGATGTGTTTAAGCAGCACTTCCAGCAGCTGCTAAATGGGCATCATGTAGAGAGAGTGATAGGGCAGGAAGAGAACCCACGTCCAGTCAATGAAGAACCAGTTCCACCACCCAGTATAGAAGAAGTTGGCTTAGCTATAAAAAAGCTTAAGAACAACAAGGCCGCAGGCTCTGATGGTTTACCAGCGGAGCTCTTCAAATACGGTGGTGATGTTTTGGTAGGGCGCATCCACCAAATCATCAACCAGGTATGGATGGAAGAAAGCATGCCCGATGACTGGGCTATCAGCTCCATATGTCCCATCTACAAAAAAGGCGATCCTATGTCTTGCAAGAATTATCGAGGCATATCCCTGCTTAATGTCGCATACAAGATCCTATCCAACGTACTGTGTGAACGTCTTAAACCGTTCTGCAACACACTAATCGGCACATACCAGTGTGGCTTCCGGCCCGGCAGATCGACCATAGACCAAATTTTCACACTGAGGCAAATCCTGGAAAAGACCAATGAATTTCAAGTCGAGACTCACCACCTATTTATCGACTTCAAAGCCGCATATGATAGCATTCATCGTCAGGAGCTCTATATGGCGATGGCCGAATTCGGAATCCCGGCAAAACTGATCCAACTGTGTCGCGTAACGATGGAGAACACGCGCTGCTACGTGCAATTTGGAAGTAGCTCCTCCGAACTATTCCAAACATGCACCGGATTTCGGCAAGGAGATGCGCTATCATGTGACTTCTTCAATCTCGTGCTGGAGCAGATAGTGCGCAGGGCAGGTGTCAACACGGAAGGCACTATCTTCAACAGATCCGTTCAGCTACTGGGGTATGCGGACGATATCGACATCATCGGTCGCTTCCAGCGTGCCGTGACTGAGGCTTTTACGGCGATTGAGGAACAGGCGAAATTTGTTGGCCTTGAAGTAAACGAGGACAAGACCAAGTATATGCTATCAACAAACAAAAACGCATCTGTCCACCGCCTAGGACAAAACGTCACTATTGATAGCAACAATTTCGAGGTAGTTAAGGAGTTTATCTACCTCGGTGTAAATATGAACTCCACGAATGACACCCTAGTGGAGATCAGGCGAAGAATTACCCTAGGAAACGGCTGCTACTTCGGTTTGGCAAAACAATTGGGTTCAAAACTCCTAACTCGAGGGACGAAATGTACGCTCTACAAAACACTCATCCTGCCAGTTCTGCTTTATGGCGCCGAGTGCTGGACGATAAGCAGGAAGGGAGAGCTGATATTGGGCTCCTTTGAAAGAAAAATTCTTCGTCGGATTTTTGGTCCTGTGTGCGAGGAGGGCGAATGGAGGAGAAGATACAACCGCGAACTCTATGAGCTGTACCAAGATGTGGATGTAGTCCAAAAAGCCAAAACACGTCGACTACTTTGGCTCGGCCACATCGAGCGAATGGACGACAATGCTCCAGCTAAGAGGATCTTTGAATCTCAGCCCCCAGGTTCGAGGCGACAAGGAAGACCGAACCTCCGTTTTAAAGACCAAGCCATCGCGGATGCCAGAGCGCTTGGTCTGGCAAACTGGAAGCAGCGTGCCCGGGATCGCAGAGGATGGAAGGCTGCCGTGTCTCAGGCAGAGACTCTTCACGGGTCGGGAGCCCGTTAAGTAAGTAAGCTACCTCGAGCAGTTCATTGGTAACAAAAGTAAATCATAAAAAAAATAAAAATGTTTGATCTAGGGATTGCCCCACCGGGGCGCAGAAAAAACACCCAAAAAAGGGGGTTTATTGTACTTTATGCAATATCAAGGTCGAAAAATAAAATTGTGCTTCAATAGCTACCTGCGTCTATTTACTGGCTATTGAAAACCGTTTACTCCGGTCAATTATCTCTTAAGAACTGCGAGAAACTACGGGGCGCAGAAACGTCTACCCTGCCACCCAGCCTTAATATAATTGAGAATGTGTGGGCTTACCTACATTAAGCGAAAAATAAGTCCGTGCTTGACAAGAACGCGCGAGGAGATAATCGCTGAGGTTGAAGGTTTTTGGAAGGACATTTCTCCGCAAATCCTTCAAAAATTGGTGAACTCGACAATTTGTCTTACCAGTCCATTTTTCGACCAATAAAATGTTGTCAAAATACTTTTTCCCCATTCATTTTTAAAATATAATTTTTAATTTCAGAAATATAATACCTATTGAAATTAACTTATGTAATTTTTTTAAAGCTCATTCTTATACCAACAACACCTATTTTTTCAGATTTTTTCGCTCACTGAAAAAAAAAAGTTGTTAAGAAATAAGTGCAATTTTTTGGTTGTCAAGAGAGTAATAATAGTACCTAAGACCTAATACGTTTTCACTTACTCTTATGACTGTTATACTCTCTTCAGTAGTCGACTCTCTTTCGTTGGTGTCGGTGGTAATGGTAACAGTGTCGCGACTCGCGAATTCAATGGTATTTTCCCATCTCAAAAGTGCCCAATGCGCCTAAAGAAGTATTTATTCACTTAAAAAAATGAGTACCTAAATACATGAAAGCTCTTTCTTTAAGGTACGGTTCCTTCGGCTCATACAACATAATGGCCAACTGACAAGTTTCTGTATGGCAACTGGCTTACGTCTATGACAGCTCTGCTTTGTTTTCTATCTTTGTTTCTATTGCAATATGAAATCGTGCTGTTCAGACTAACTTTGTCAAGTGAGTCTCAGAAAACAGCTGCAAAAGTGTCCATACCTTTTTTAAACGCTGGTTGAAGGGTTGTGATGCGTTTTATGAGAACACAAGCGTTCTCACTTAGCCTCTCACAATCAACTCCTACTCTCACCTCCACGTTGGTGACCGGTGGGTGCCTAGTACCTCGACTGGAGATTGGGTAACCAACCCCTTTGGAAGGTCGTTGGAGGCAGCGGACGAGAGAGGGGGGAGGAGTGTCTCCTCACTAAGACACTTCCTCCTGTTCCAGACGGCAGCGGACGAATTCCCTAGATGGAGTCAACGGTGGCGTCTACAATTCCAGTTAGGCCGAATTACTTAGTGATATCCCTATAAGAGCTGCTTCGACGTACTCGGACCCCAGGTCTATAGGGATCTCCAATAACACGCCAGGTTATTGGAAAAGAGTTGGTGGCGGATGAACCCTTAATGGGTCAACGGCAGCGCTCATATCCCGAAGTGGGTTACTGGCCTCGGATTATCCGGCCCGCTGTCCTAGGGTGAAAACAAGGACCTGGCCCTCCAGGTTGGGGGTTGTGCCGTCGGGGTAACTTCCCGACCATGGAAAAAAGCATTAGTTATGGGAGAGACACGAGGAGCCTCGGATAACGAATTCCCTCAAACGGCAACCAGACCCGGAACTTCAACGGACAACGACCTAAGAGTATGCACCTGGAACGTGCGGACGCTTTATACTCCAGGTGCTACTCAAAAACTTGAGTCTGTCCTCGCGCGGTACAAGGCAGACATTACCGCGGTCCAGGAGATACGATGGATAGGATCAGGTATGATGAAAAGGAAAAATTGCGACATTTATTACAGCTGCCATAAAAGATTGCATGTATTAGGGTGCGGATTCGTCGTGGGAAATCGGCTAAGGTCAAAAGTTATTGACTTTAAGCCGATAAGTGATCGCCTGGCTGTGATCCGCATCAAAGCTACTTTCCAAAACA
Source organism: Cheilosia vernalis (assembly GCA_949126925.1). NCBI lineage: Eukaryota > Metazoa > Arthropoda > Insecta > Diptera > Syrphidae > Cheilosia > Cheilosia vernalis. Next base: position 56,488,002 of record OX421362.1, read on the forward strand.
TTAGCCTAATATGTGCACACGCCCCTACCGATGAGGCTGAAGACCCTACCAAGGAGGAGTTCTATGACCTCCTGGATAGAGCCTACGGAGCCTGTCCGGAGTATGACGTCAAAGTTGTGCTCGGGGACTTCAATGCCAAAATCGGTCAGGAAAACATCTTTGGCGGGTTAGTTGGTAAGCACAGAATCCACGAAACGACAACAGACAACGGCTACCGACTAATTGACTTTGCAGCAGCTCGTAATACGGTGATAAGTAGCACTAGGTTTCCAAGGCTAAGGATCCACACAGCAACCTGGCGCTCTCCAGACGGTCGAACCGCCAACCAAATCGACCATGTGCTAATCGATGCTAGGCACGCATCCAACATCCTCGACGTGCACACATTCCGAGGGGCAAACGTCGACTCTGACCATTTTCTTGTCGCTGCTAAATTCAGAGCTCGACTGTCCAACGAGAAGAAGCTGCGAACCGCTCAAAAGAAGAAATTCGACGTTGGACGCCTAAGCACACCTGGAGTAGCCAGAGCCTACAGAGAGCGCCTGAGTGAGAAACTCCCCACTGTGCATTCACCTACCACAGACGCCAACAACCAGTGGTCCCAGTATCGCGACATCATCAAGGAGGTAGCCGAAACTACTATAGGGTACCAGCCACCCCAGAGAAAAAGCCCGTGGTATGATGATGAATGCGTACGTCGGAAAAAGGTGACAGAAGATGCACATATGAAGATGCTGCAGCGCAAAACAAGGGCAGCGAGGGAAGAGTATCGAGCCAGGAGGAGGGAGGAGAAGAAGATACTGCGTCGAAAGAAGAGGGCTTACGCAGCCTCCCAGCTCAAGGAGATCGAAGAGTCTCGCGATCGAAACAACATCCGGAGATTTTACAAGAAAGCCAAGCAACTGGCTGCTGGCTTCAAGACCGGAACGCAGGCTCTTCGAAACAGCGAAGGAGACCTAGTCACCGAAGCGCAGGGAATAGTAGATGTGTTTAAGCAGCACTTCCAGCAGCTGCTAAATGGGCATCATGTAGAGAGAGTGATAGGGCAGGAAGAGAACCCACGTCCAGTCAATGAAGAACCAGTTCCACCACCCAGTATAGAAGAAGTTGGCTTAGCTATAAAAAAGCTCAAGAACAACAAGGCCGCAGGCTCTGATGGTTTACCAGCGGAGCTCTTCAAATACGGTGGTGATATTTTGGTAGGGCGCATGCACCAAATCATCAACCAGGTATGGATGGAAGAAAGCATGCCCGATGACTGGGCTATCAGCTCCATATGTCCCATCTACAAAAAAGGCGATCCTATGTCTTGCAAGAATTACCGAGGCATATCCCTGCTTAATGTCGCATACAAGATCCTATCCAACGTACTGTGTGAACGTCTTAAACCGTTCTGCAACACACTAATCGGCACATACCAGTGTGGCTTCCGGCCCGGCAGATCGACCATAGACCAAATTTTCACACTGAGGCAAATCCTGGAAAAGACCAATGAATTTCAAGTCGAGACTCACCACCTATTTATCGACTTCAAAGCCGCATATGATAGCATTCATCGTCAGGAGCTCTATATGGCGATGGCCGAATTCGGGATCCCGGCAAAACTGATCCAGCTGTGTCGCGTAACGCTGGAGAACACGCGCTGCTACGTGCAATTTGGAAGTAGCTCCTCCGAACTATTCCAAACATGCACCGGATTTCGGCAAGGAGATGCGCTATCATGTGACTTCTTCAATCTCGTGCTGGAGCAGATAGTGCGCAGGGCAGGTGTCAACACGGAAGGCACTATCTTCAACAGATCCGTTCAGCTACTGGGGTATGCGGACGATATCGACATCATCGGTCGCTCCCAGCGTGCCGTGACTGAGGCTTTTACGGCGATTGAGGAACAGGCGAAATTTGTTGGCCTTGAAGTAAACGAGGACAAGACCAAGTATATGCTATCAACAAACAAAAACACATCTGTCCACCGCCTAGGACAAAACGTCACTATTGATAGTAACAATTTCGAGATAGTTAAGGAGTTTATCTACCTCGGTGTAAATATGAACTCCACGAATGACACCCTAGTGGAGATCAGGCGAAGAATTACCCTAGGAAACCGCTGCTACTTCGGTTTGGCAAAACAATTGGGTTCAAAACTCCTAACTCGAAGGACGAAATGTACGCTCTACAAAACACTCATCCTGCCAGTTCTGCTTTATGGGGCCGAGTGCTGGACGATAAGCAGGAAGGGAGAGCTGATATTGGGCTCCTTTGAAAGAAAAATTCTTCGTCGGATTTTTGGTCCTGTGTGCGAGGAGGGCGAATGGAGGAGAAGATACAACCGCGAACTCTATGAGCTGTACCAAGATGTGGATGTAGTCCAAAAAGCCAAAACACGTCGACTACATTGGCTCGGCCACATCGAGCGAATGGACGACAATGCTCCAGCTAAGAGGATCTTTGAATCCCAGCCCCCAGGTTCGAGGCGACAAGGAAGACCGAACCTCCGTTTTAAAGACCAAGCCATCGCGGATGCCAGAGCGCTTGGTCTGGCAAACTGGAAGCAGCGTGCCCGGGATCGCAGAGGATGGAAGGCTGCAGTGTCTCAGGCAGAGACTCTTCACGGGTCGGGAGCCCGTTAAGTAAGTAAAGTAAGAAATAAAGATACTGTTGCAACATTTTGACTTTTACTTTTTTTTTTATTTTTGAACCTCGTTTCTCTGAGATCAACTGTGGCTTCCCTAAGGATGGTACAATAGCTAAAAGGAGTAGGTATTAACTTTATCTAACCATAAGCCATCAATAGGCTTAGATATCAACCAAATTATGCTCTTTCTATATGGGTATTACAATACTTTTAATAGGCCATTAAAATAATATTTTTTGTAATATATGCACAGTTCTATCTTCCCTAATATCCGTCTCTTTTAAAAAGTCAAAAGCAGTCCACGACTCCATTACCAATTTCAAAATACGAACATTTCAAATACGAGTCATTTGAGTCAAGTTTAACAGTGAAATCGTGAAACATTTCAGCTTCAGTGTAAAAACAACTTGATAGGCGGTCATCAAAGCAGAGGCCTCTCTTCTGAACCCTCCTCGTTCTTGTTTTGAATTTCGATTCCTAATAATAGGACATTTTAAATGAAAAATGAGACAAAAATTACACGAAGGCAAATGAGATTAACCTTGAATGAGGTGTACTCCCGCCTAAGCAGATCAACTTCTGCTTTGTAAATTAGGTATCTCCTGCTAGTAGGTATACTTTGCTGATACGAGTAGATATACAAACGTACATCGTACATACCCAGGAATGGGGCGAAGCTTTGTTATGCCGATAGGCATGAATAGTTACTAACAGGTACATGTACATCCATTTATAGTGGTGGCTTAAAAGGGGAGAAACAAAGAAACAAGACAGACAACAAGTAATTTAATGGGGCTATTGTTATGCTGGGTGGGTTAACTTTCTTATCTCGATATTGGTCGCAAAGGAATACGTCCCTTAATGTCAACCATAGGGATACAGTTCTCCACAGCCCATGTAAGGATATAGTAAATGTTTGCCAGAGGTATTTATTTTCTCATAATGAATAATTGAACGAAACTAATGGGCTTGTCCTTGCAAGGCAAACTGATGACTCCAGAAGTCGTGATTCAATACCGCTATTCTCGCACGTAACAATTTTCATGTTTAGAAATACTAATGCTTTGCGGTACTTGTTTCCGGAAACTTTAATAAAACAGTCGGATTACTAGTTCCGCTTGGGTATTGTCTATAGTTCTGTTTATATCCTTTTTGTTTTAACTTGTGCTATTAGTATCTTTTGTTTTAAAGCTGATTCTACGCACTAATATAGGTATTTGTTTTTGAATTTAAAGTTAAACATTTAAATCATGTAATTATATCTAGCTATTTACCTCTACAACTCTCCGCAAGTCCTGCGGGATATCATTGTCGTTTCACTGCCACCCCTCGTTAAACTGGAAGCCATTTTAAATATGCAAACATTTAAAATTACATATTTTTCTTGCATAGTGATAGTGCTAGTGTGTGGGGGTGTACCTATTCCGTATACATAAAAGTCGGATGAAGTTGGGTTCGGAGAAATAAAAATAACTCGAAACTAGAGCGAACTCTCATCTTAAATTCTTGCGAGTAAGTATATTACATGTACTTGTAGGAGCTAGTTGGTTATTTGAATATTGTATTTCATTGGCCATGTACCTTGTGAAGGTGGACTACAAAATCACCCCTCGAAACAGTGTTGAATGGTGCAAGTGGTATTTTATGAGTTAATGGCTGTAACTCGCACTTAGAACACTGAAATATGACCAATGCTGACTTTAAACGTCGACATAAAAGAAGCAACAAATAGACAAAAATAACGCGGCATATGCGATTACCTTCAGTCCATGAGCATTTTCCAATGAAACTCACCAGATAGTTTACGTCTAAAACCGTATATATAAACTAAAAGCGAAGTAAACTTACATCGCAAAAAATGACATGGGTGACCGACAAGACATCTGCCCTCTTCCACAGAGCCTTTATTCCGTACAGCTGAGTCAGTTGGTCAAATGAGAATTCGAAACTATAGTTGGTCCATAGCAAGATCTCTGTTTTGTCTGGAAAAGCCATACGGGCTGGGTCAGTTATGTAGAAGTTATACGTGTTTAGGAAGTGTTAAATTATTCATTTGAAAATATTTAAAAGATTGCCAAACCATACTCTGGCTAATGTGTGACGACAAATTATGAGTTTTGTTAACACTATAGTATTTTTAGTATCAGCCCGATGTTGACACAAGCAATTAAAACGGACTTCTTTTGTGAGTACGTACTTATTCTTGAAAGCACTTGTAATAGATCTAATACTGTGACAGGTTTTTTTTTTCATAATTATTTATTTCCTTTGTCTATTCTAAAAATTCTCATAACTGATTTGATCAAAAAACATGCTTTCTAATATAGTTGCCACTTGCTACGACTTTCAACTGATTTTTAAAAAACATATTTCTTTTCAGTTCTTCAATTATTTAGATCAGAATTCTGTGTTCGACAAACAGAACGGAACAACGAAATACTAGAAAGCTCCCAAACGGACGGATCTCAATTTGACCTACTGTATGAACTTTTTAAAGACTGTCCTTTAGGCCCATTTTATTCACTGGAAGTTGAACACAACTCGGGAAGTTTTCCATATAAAAATCCCCATAAGCAGGGTGCCTCAAGAATATTTTTCTACCCAGTTTTGTTCAAGCAATACCAGCAGATGATCTTTGAAAATATGTGTAATTTCCATGCACTGTTAATTATTTAAATTTGACGACTGTCTTGTCTATTTTACAAATCCGGCATTATATTTGCCAAATTGAAAACTATTAAAATTGTCATGAACAAAATACGAACCATTTTTTTTTTTTTTGTGTTTTTGGAGGTTCGCTGGAAGGGAAAATCATCGAAAGTCATTCGAGAACTAGTAGGTACGCGAGAGATGCTTCGACAATAGGGAAGGCTTTTCAGCCGATCTAAAACACCTCCCGAAAGCAATGACTTTTGCCAACCGAATGTGAATGTGATTATACATTCGACTAATGGAAAGATCCCTCGTTTGTAGAATCTCTGAACTTTTTTGTTAGAAAATATATTGACTTAGCTAATTTTTATAGATCAACATGTTTTATCCGCCTTGATCTCCTGGTTACACTGCCTGTATTTATAAATTCGGTTGTTTCTAAGCTAACGTGGTTGAGAAGCGTTGAGCATTTAAGGAACTTGTTCGACTTCTTTCTATACTGATTCAATATCTAGATCAGCGTTGTGCATTGAATATGACTTTGTTCCTTTGTAATATTTTTGAAAGACCTTAATTTTTTAGAAATACGTTTGGAGCGGTCATACCCACAACTGGTGCCCGTAGGTCCATACTGGTTGCAGAATTTGGTTTTATGGCAATAACTTATTGTTATTGTGGTCGATCACGGATGAATGTCTTCCAATAGGTCAATACATTTTACTGTAGGTATCACATGGTTCACAAGAAGTGAAGTTTCCAATTTGTTCCTTCCAGCTGTTTTCTTGAACTGCAACAAAACAAATTTTTTTTTGAGCTTAGTCACCCTGCATAAATTTCTCCAACTAAAATCTCCAACAAAATATTTCACTCTCTATTTCACAGCACTTTTTGGAGAGGAGTGAAAATTTCACTTCACTCGATCAGCGTACCAGCCTTAAGTTCCAATTCAAAAACTGAAATACAATAGATATTTTTTGTAGATTCTAAAAAAAAAATACAAAATTATTAACCAGCTATTCTTTCTGTGACGGCGTTTTGTCAAGTAAAGTCTTATACTCTGATTTGTTTTTTCCATTTCCAAATTTTTTTTTTTTAAAACAGTGATGTTTAAGTTTTGGACCAATTGTGAACCAATTTCGACCCAAAGCTAAAATTCTTGATCGCAATTATTCAATTGGGTATTTCAACACAATCCTGGTTCCGTTTAAAAGGGAACATTGGAGTTACCTAAGTTATTGAATTTTTTAATTTTTCTTAAGATTCTAACGATTTTTATGTAAATTGAAATTAAAAAAACAAAACTCAGAATTATAAATACAATTTAGAGCTTCAATTGCTCCTAGAAATATAATTTTTGTTTGCCAAATAACTCGTTGATGCTTCATTTCTTCTTCAGGTGCCGGAAATCGTATCCGATGTTGTTGGAAAAATTTATTTGTTAACACACTAGACAACTAGTTAAAGCAGAACTATGAATTACTGAGAGGTTTTTGAACTGTCGACCTAGAAGATCACATCTCCGCTATATACATACCTTACGAATGATTCTGTCAAAATATTTCCATCTGAATGAAATATTAGCCAAATAGTCCCCAGTCCATATGTGCTTCGCTTGAAACAAAACAATTGTTGCTTTTTCCGTAGGTATTTCCTTTGTTTTTTTGTACAAACAGAATTAAACTTAACTATTCACAATTCTTAAATTGTTTTATGCTAACAATGTGCGTACAAAATATTTAGCAAAAGGTCTGAGTCAACTAGATAGCAGACTCAGAATTTACATAGCATTTGCTTTGTCTGATAAGTTTTATTCATACCGATCTGAGTAATAGGTCAGTGCCGCCTCTTTTCGAACATGTCAAAAGTTGGAACTAACTCAACTTGGTTTTTATTCATACGAAACGTATGAAATGCTTTGATTTTGACATTTCTCTTGAGTACGTTCTGTTCACACAACCCATTGTCTCTCTTCAACACGGTTATAGATAATTATAGTAAGATCAACGTTTGTTCTCTAATTAACTCACCGATAAATTATTCTAATTGTTTTTATTTTTTCAATCTCCTCGTTTCGGACTTTTGCATATGTAGGTACCTACCTACCTATCTAGCGTAAGAAAAATAGTTACTTAATTTAATTTTTATAATTTTTTTCTTTAGGTAGGTATCCCCTCTATATTATTTCTGTAATTTCTGTAGTGTGTTTCTCCCTTTTGCAGTTCACACGGTCAACCAATCTTAACAAAAGAAAAGTCAAAAAAAAGATATTTTTAGGGTGCTTATCTTTGCATTTTTACTTTTTTTTAAATATTAACAAATTAAAAAAAACTAGCTGACCCGGCGAACTTCGTTCCGCCCAAATTCGTTATAATGTAATAAAAATAATAATTCCGAGAACGAACAATGAACATGCTGCTTTATGTGATTCGGCCAATTCAAATTCTGTATTCAAAAAAAAACATTGTTGATGATGTCTTTAAATCAAACCGCAATGATTGACGTGTCAGCCAACCTTAATTTTTCCACTAAAGTGCTTTACGGTACACGAAGTACAAAGCGGAAGATTTTGCTCACACGTGAGCACGCCACATACGATTGATTGATACGATTGAAAAACATGGGAATTCAATAATTGATGTCACAAATATCCAGCGATTGTCCTTGCGACTTACTTTTTTTTTTCATAATGAAAGCGATATGCATCGGAAATTGAAGGCGCTCGGAAACCAATTGCAAATCATCGGAATCCGCGGAATTATATAATTGGTGCTTGAATTTTTAAGTCAAAATCTTCGCTTCCAAGACATTTGATTTGAGATTCTTCACATTCAAATCAAACCCAATCCGTTAAAAAAGTTTCGGTTGATTGGGGTTGCTCAACAATATTATAACTGAGCCGACTTTCGAATTAAAATTGTGTAGCGGTGAGCCCGGAACATCTAAAGAATTTAAAAATCAAACTTTTGAAATAAGTTTTGTTGTATTGGCAGTGACACAACCCGTTTTCCTATCCAGTATATTTTTTTTACAAAGTGCGGTTGCCATACTAAGTTCTATTCCCAATCTCATCCCCTTAAACTTTTATTTTCACGACAAAAAGTAGCATAATGTCCTTCCTAAACGAATCCTCCAAGCCCAAAATCGTAAGAATCGAACGATCCATTCTCGAGTTATGAGTGCACACACAGACGTCAGTCTCTTTTATATATAGGGGTACCCACCAGGTTTGTCCGTGCCTTTCGTTGGGAACTATCGGGTCCAAAACTATTCTATTTTTAAAACTGGAACCAACTGGATGGGTATCCACAAAATTTCATTGAAATCGGTTGAGTGGTTTCGGAGATCGACAACACCTAACCAATTCCTCCGTAGATTTTGAAATTAAAACTCTTTCTTAGATTTCCTATCTGTGAATGTGCTAACTGCTAAGAGTCATCAGAGCATTATATGTTTTCACTAATCTTGACTGTAACTCTCTTCGGCCGTCGACTCTCTTTCGTGACGTCGTTTGTAATTTGTACAGGCATGCGCATGAAGAACGAAAGAAAAGTGTATCCCGAATCAAAGTATGTACCTACACAACTGCGTAGTTGAAATTTAGTGTAGTAAAACTCAACTTTTTCAATAGTTAATATTTTAAAAAAAGTAAAAATGCAAAGATAAGCACCCTGAAAATATCTTTTTTTTGACACTTGATTTGTTAAGATTGGTTGAGCGTGTGAGCCGCAAAAGGGAGAAACACACTACAAAAACAACAGAAATAATATAGAGAGGATGTATTTTACTGTATTAAATTTCAACTACGCAGTTGTGTACAAACTATGATTCCGGGAAATACTTTTCTTTCGTTCTTCATGCACATAAACTACAAACGACGTCACGAAAGAGAGTCGACGGTAGAAGAGAGTTAGAGTAAAGATTTATGTAAAACCTTCTGCCTACGCCTGAGCGATGAAGGGCACGTCGACCTATAAGATCTATTGTACCATAGGGCCAGAATAATGTTTAGGCGAGCAGATTCTCCACTTTTCTAACAAAGTTAATCAAGATGCTGGCAGATGACTTCTTCATCTCTTCGGGGCTCAGAAGCTCCCTGTAAAAGATAGTTCTCCTGATTCCACATAGGGCTGGACACTCACATATTATGTGCCCAAGCTGTTTCGTCTTCTTCAAGACACAACCGACAAAGTGAGGAGTCGGTTAAATTAATTTTTAATTTTTTAATGAATATTTAATTGATATCGTAGGTTGTGATGTCCTGTGAGGAAACCAGCCAGATTTTCGATATCATGCCTTCTCAGATTTAAATTTCTGTTGGCATCTTTTTTGAACGGCACGCTTGGCCTGTCTTAGACCTGGGATATTCTCCCAATATGAGCTACATTTTGTGTGATTTGGGAGTGTAGTAGAAGGGTTCTACGTCCGAGCGTTTGAAGGCCGTTGAAACAGCTTAGCACTGATTTGAAGGCAATAACAGGAGAGCTAAGGGCGTTTATAGCTGCTTGACTGTCCGTGAATATATGGATGTATATGCCTTTAGTACCCGTGTTGTATATGTGGTTAGGTCCGTGGAACCACGCATCCACTCCTGTTTCCATTTTGGAACCATCCGTAAACCACTTTCGACCATTTTGGCAAGTAGGTAAGTAGGTATCTCCGTAGAGAACCGTTTTTTGAAACATAAAGTCTTAGGAAAGCGGTCTGCTACCGCGCAGATTATGCCAAGTACTGTAATTTCAGATAAAAAATCCTTTAACTCAGGATGGTCGCTGAGAATTGTTTCTTTCAATTCGATTAAACTTGCCGAGCTGCGAATTGCCCTTTGTTTATGTATATGTGTAGAGGTGTTAGTCCTATTAAGGCTTCTATAGTCGCAGTAGGATAGGTACGCCTACGCATGGCTCCGGATATACCGAGACATGCAAGTCGCTTTAACCTTTGAAGCTTAGCAATGGCGTTCTTTTGTTTTGTTTTAGTCCGCCATACTAAAGAAGCGTATGTTATGATGGACCTGATCATCATTGTGTAGATCTTAACACAGATAGGAAATCTAAGAAATAATTTTATTTTCAAAATTTTGCGTGGGAATTGGGTAGGTGCGCTGACGGTCTATCCGATACGTGGCGCTGTTGTCCATCTCCGAAACCACTCAACCGATTTCAATGAAATTTTGTGGATGGGTATGGTTTGTTCCAGTTTTAAAGATAGGATAGTTTTGGAGCCGATAGTTCCACACGAAAGGCAAGCACAAACCGGGCGGGTACCCAATATATAAAAGTGAATGACGTCTGTGTGTGCACTCATAACTAGAGAATGGATTGTTAATTTTTACAATTTTGGGCTTGGGGGATTCGTATTGAAATGGCATTTATGCTACTTTTTCTCGTGAAAATAAAAGGTAAAGGGGATGAGATTGGGAATGAAACTTAGTATGGGAACCGAACTTTGGAAAAAACTAGACTGGATAGATAAACAATACAACCAAACTTATTTCAAATGTTTATTTTTAAATTCGTTGGATGTGCGGGGCTCATCACTACAAAATTTGAAACGAAAGTTTGATTTGAATGTGAAGAATCTCAAATCCAATGTCATGGAAGCGAAGATTTTGACCTAAAAATTCAAGCAACCATTATAAATAATTCTGCGGATTCCGACGATTTGCCATTGGTTTTCAAGCGCCTTCAACTTCCCATGCGTATCGCTTGGACAATCGCAGAATATTTGTGACATAAGTAGTATCGGCACTCTGCGATACTTGACTACGAAATAATATAAAACATGGAAAACTCTGTCACACTATAAAAATGTAAATCCCATGTTTTTCAAATGGTCAATCGTATGTGGCGTGCCAACTTTCCACTTTTTCACTCACTCAATCATTGCGGTTTGATTTAAACGCATCGACAATGCAATACTTCAGTTATTTATATTGTATTTATTATAAACATTTGAATAAAGAATTTGAATTGACCGAATTACATAGAGCAGCATGAGCAGAGCATTGCTCAGTTTTGGAATTATTATTTTCATTACATTAACGAATTTGGGCGGAACGAAGCTCGCTGGGTCAGCTAGTCATATGTTATTACTAATTTAATATTGCTAAAGAAGAATTTTATTTTTTTTAAGTTTTTGAAAACATGTTCATTTTAGACTTAAAAAATGTCGTGCTTACTTTAAAGCCTGTTTAAAAATAAGAACTAAAGTATTTAGTAAAAATTGCGTTTTCATTTGGCAGCACCTTTCTAATGTCTGAGGAAAAAAAGTAGAGCTCTTTTATATTACATAGATTTTATACGTATTCATATTTATACCGGGAGAATTTTAACGCCTAACAAAGCAGCACGGTTTCCACATTTGTCATTGTCACTAGTCCATTTTTAATTCCATTTCTTATTTTTTTACGGAATGAAATATTATCAATAATTAAAAAAATATGATGTGATCTGTGTACATGAAGAATATGTTGAAATAAATAAGATGAATTGATTGTTCTGTGTTTACAAATATTTCGGACTAAAATTATTTTGTTAATTTTTAGCTACAGTTGGTCATTTTGATTTCCATTTTGAACCCGGCGGGGGTCCGCTTATATAGTTATATAAATATATTCCGCGTACACGTGTTTTTTTTTACATAAAATTTGTTTTTATTTTAAGAAAAAAAAAAGGATTTATACTAAGGTTTCGCTTTCTATCGTGTATACAAACAATATATGAATTATACCTATCTCCTTCCCTTGTTTAAACATTTTGCTGAAAGTTATACGCATATATTTTAGAACTTTCAATAAATTGTGTATACAGACGAGTGTATGACAGTGTGTTCGTTGAACCTATTTAAAGCACATGCGACATATCACATTTCATATGGCAAAAGTTCAGCCAACTGTTTCCTTAAATATTGACACAATAAAGAGAAAATATTATGTCAGTTCCACTCCAGTGATATTCATATTTCCACAGGACTTTGCTAAACGCCGGACTATCGTATGTAGTAGATTAGTCGTGTTTGGAATCAATGTGTACCGATTCCGCTACAGTTATTCCTTATGAGAAACATTTTAATTGGCTTGTATACGATTTCGAGCCCTTCGTTCGCACTTTTTACGGTTGCATGAAATCCATAAATCTTCTTACGACTACATATAGTCCTACTTTGCATTACTTTATGGGTCGTCGTCATTGTCGTCGGGCGGGAAGGAAGTTGTAAATAAAAGTTCACCCACCCCACCCCCACAAATAAGTGTACTGCCAGAGTGTTAGTATGTATATCATTTTATTACAGATATGATTTTCATTCGTTTATTTCTTTTCTCCTGTTGCTATTAAATTCAATTCAAGGCAAAACCTATTTTATAGGTAATAATTTACCTCTGGGGGAAATTTTTCCTTTACGATTACTTGAGCGCGGAAAAGTGTAAGCACAAAACATTATTTTCTCGCAATAAAAACTTTTTATTAAGAACACCCGCCTGCCGAATATGATCCCCTAACTGGCAGATAAAACAATTGAATCTGACTCATCGAAAAAAGGTAATATCACAGTCAAGTGATTGAGCTATAAAATTGAGGGGACGCCATTAAATACGCGTTTTGTGTCAGTGTTGGCAGAAGTGTATGGGAGCTGCATTCATAGGAAAGGTACACATTATTTAATGTCGTACTGTGCATGTGTCGGAATCATTCATGCCTGCATAGTTCGGAGCTTTGCAGGTAGATTGCATACATTTGCGCATTTCATAAATATGTAATTTACCTAATTAAATGCCTGCTCCTTTGGCATGGATGGAGCGCTTTGTTCGAGCGAAGGGAGTATGCTTCTGATTCAGTTTAATTAATAAGTCCTCGGCCCAAATTTGATTCATTGTGTTTATATTATTTGTCTGCAATCGTCATTTGCTGGTTATGTAGGTATTTCTTTTGCGGTCTTGCTTGAGTTTACGTATTCCTTGTGAGAATTTCCCGGTTTGTGTAGTCAGTTTCCGTCCATTTAAATTTTGCAAAGGAGCGTTGGCAGGCATCGACTATAATATCTGTTTAAATGCAAAACTGGGGAGTGGGATGCGGTGTGTCACTAATTGTCCCCGCAAACAATTCGTGTTAAGTGGCCCGTTAATTGAATTTTATGAAAGTGCTTTTTTCTTTATTTCCAATTCGTAACACCCCCATTGACATGTCGTTCGGTGGCGCTCGTGCTATACAGAAGTGACATATAAATGTAGGTAGGTACCTACTTTACTCGTTTGTGCGTTCGGGGCGGCCTGTGAGCTTATGCCAGCGATCCACCGCATAGGAATCCTTTTTCTGTATTTTTTGTAACTATGTCTTCATTAAAGGCAATTAGTCAAGAGCCGAAAGTCTGCCTTATGTTCAGTCCCTAATGAATGGCTGTGGCTCATGCAGTCTTTCATCTGACACAAGTTTGGTACTGTCCTTTTTTCATATCAATGAATTGAGATTTTTCTGAAATATTGCTCTGCTACGTCTTTGTCATTCCTTTATGGTTTCTTTGTTTGTGGGATTCCCCTCGCTTTGCCTTTGTTCAAAGTGGCTAATTTTCTTAATTGAAGTAATTAATCCGTCTCTGTCGCTGGCGGGAATCATTTGATGTTGTTGTTTTTAGTGACTTTTTTCTTTGAATAAAATGTAGTAGGTACAGGAGCAAAATTATAAGAAGAAAAGCTTACTATAGTTCAGGGTCCTTAGATGAAAGTTGGAAGTAATTAAACATGGACAATAGAAAAAAAATAATAATAAAAAGAAAAGAATATGTAATTGGGTTTCTATGAGCCCTAATTTAACACGGTTTGACTGAATCTAATAGTGAATTAAAAAGTGTCGCACGGAATATTCAAGTAATAAAGTATATTTCTAATAATAGGAAGAAGTGTTGGCGTGAACATATAGAATTGTCTCAACAAAACACGTCTAAATTGGTTTTTCAATTTTATGTACCTAATATATAATGACTACGAGAGTACTACACCTTCTTATGTGAAACAGACAGACAGTGTAAAACATAACTCTAGCATCCCGTACTGATTCCCCAACAACTGAAAAAGTTGGAGGTTCTAGAGACGGGAACCCTATCCGTTCACAGTTGGATTCGCTTTTAAATAAGTTTCCAAAAAAGGCTAGTATTACCTACTGTAATACTAAGAGAGCTTACTTGGATAAGCACAAGTTATGAGTTAGAGGTAGCATCTAAAGGAAAGGGAACCTCATATTGACATTGCTCATCTACCCAAAGCATAGTTGATAATAATACACAATGCAACATGTCTTAACCTCTCCGTGGGTGGAACAATAGAGCTAAAACACCCAAAAGGAAGCAGATTAGCAGATCAGACGTTTCTTCAACAGTGAAAAGGTGGAAGCTAATGATCATAAACTAAGTATTAAATATACCGTCGTCAGCTCATCCAACTTAAGAGAGTTTGCCTACAAGCTGTTTTCCGTGTAACTAATTTGGAAAGGATGTGTTAAAGTAAATTCGCAACATGCATACACTTGCACACAAAGTATAACCTAACAGTTTGTTCGGATTTTTTTTCTTTTATTACACATTCCGCCATTAAGATTGAATTTTTTTGCTCCACATGTTATTTACAGACAGGAAGTTTAAGAATTTAATTTCAAAATGGGCGAGGCGATTCGGGCTGTTCAGAAAAATACAGAGCTACAATACCCCTTCTAATTGCACCACCTCGCTGTTTTATGTAGGGTGACGTGGTCGTAAATGCACCACCCTTTTTTCAAACGACCATAACATTTTTAAAATAAGTTTTTTTTGTTTGGTATTTTGACATACATTTTATGAATTTGTTATGGAAATATGTATAGAGTAAATTTGTTGATAGCATGTGAACATTTTAAGTTAAAATGAATTGTTCAAAAAATGAGAAATGGTGCATGGTGCACCATGGTAGGTACTAAATGCACCAGCTGTATGTGTATAATGCACCACCTATTATTTTAAAAATTAAAACAAATATTTCAATAGATAAACATAGTTTTATTAGACAAAAAAACAGTTCATTGCAACTTTGAAGAACATATAAATAAAAATAAATACTAATGACTTCATCTTCACATCAACATAAAAATAAGTTAACAATAAAACAAAAATAACAAAAATAAAATAGGTATTTAAACATAAACAAAATAAATAACTTAAAATTAATTACTTAACGAATATTTTATTTATATACAGATTCTGAGAATTTGTATAACGACTGTTGCCGCTTCGTTGGCCCCGATACAGAAGGATCTTGGTGGTGCATTGTGCACTACTACGGAATTTTAGGTTAAAATTTAAATAATCTGCAGACAACGCATCAAGGTTATAAACTCTTTATTATAAACCAAAAATAAAAGGTTAAACAATCATTTTATTAAAGCTAAATAAAGAAAAAAGTCACTTCCACTGAAGAAATAAAAAAATTAACTTACCCTTTTTTTTTCGTTTTTTACTGAAATTGTAAAAAAAAATTCGCACACGTCCGCGCACAAAGAAAGCCACTACCAGACTGAAATCTACTATCGTTGCCGGAAAAAACGAATACTTTTGAGTGAGGTAGACACAATTACATCTGTCAGTTAGGCAGATGGAGCTATGGTGCGTGGTGCACCACTGGTGCATCTACGACCATGTCACCCTACGCACAACAAATGCATTACCTTTGTGGCTGCTATAACCGAAACATATACACCGAATCAAATTTAGTATTCGTATTAATAAATAAAGTGCACGACTGGGTCGAACGAAACTTTCTCGATACTAGATTAATGAAAACAAAAAATTGGATATCTATCTCAAATGGCAGTTATATAAAATAACAATATAAATTTTTAAAAGTTTAAGCTCTCAGTAACAGGCAATTGTCGCAAGTTCTGGCTAGAGGGCTATAAGCGGCTATTGTACTATTTTATAAGGTCTTACAACTCACAAGATATGCGGCATTAAGCCTATTACAAAAATATACCGTAGATATATGTGAAAATACATAGATCGTGATTTCTGTAGTATTTTTTGATAAATAATTTAAAAAACTCACATCTTCGAATTTTTTGAGAATAATACGATAATAATGAGAAAAATTGAGTTTGCTGTTGTTCTAATGGACCACATTACCTTAAAAATGAATTTTTGTTACAATCGTATAGGTAGACCGTTTTCGAGATATTTCGAAATTTCTTAAGCTTAAATATCAATCTTGGTTGAAATCGTTAGAGCCGTTTTCCGGTAAACTGAAAAAAACTAAATGTTAAAAAATTCCTTTTTTCAAAAATCCATTGTACGATAATATAGAGAAAAACTGAGTTTGCTATTAAGTTATAAATGACCACATTACCTTAGAATTTACTTTTTGTTACAATTGTAAAGAGCGTTTTCGAGATATGTCGAAATTTCAAAAGTGCCGTTGTTCGTATTTTTAGCCAAAAACTGGGTACGCAGTCCTGGTAACCTCACCTACTTAAGCTTAAATATCAATTTTGGTTGAAATCGTTAGAGCCGTTTTCGATCAAATCAAACTGGTACGAAAATTTTATATGGGAAGTACCATTAATATTGAGGTTACCTTGAAAAAAAAAACCACCTCCCGAGCAGTAAGCCCAAACACTCCAAATCCGAGGTTTGAACGTAATCCGGGAAGCCGTTTAGGCTGTAGGCCTGCGGAAGGACGGACAGACGGACAGACCGGACAGAATTTTGTGACCCACTTTTTTAAGTTCCTCTATCATCGTAATATCAGAATTGATTAAAATCTCGAGTTCGAAATTTTGTACGAAACCAAAAAAATCATGTAGATTTGAAGACACGGTGATCAATATTATAAGGTCAACAGCTCCTGTCCGTTGTTTTGATGAACGTGAAAATTTTACCCAACCGTTTCCTCAAATTGAAAGAGAAATTCTTCAATTCGACGGATTGCACACTTTATTAATTTAATGAACGCTTTTTTCAAATAATGTATTTCTTCTCAAATTAAAAAACTATCTTTATTTTAGCATTTCTCTATCTTCAAATTGAAAAAAAAAAAAATCATATTAACGTACCTACTCGTTTCTTCACCTACATAATTATTTTGAAACATCTTTTTTTTAATATGATCCGATTCCGTCATTTTACCAATTGTCGGTTAAGCCCAAAGCCACATTTACAAAAAAAGAAAATATATAATATTGTAAGTTCTTCAAAAACTATTTTTTTATATATTTTGTAATAGTAATTAAATTAATACTAATAATTAAAAATTACTACTAATTAATAATTTAGTGATTTGAATTTAGTTCCTTCGGGTCCAAAATTGTTCCTGTTGCCGCTAAGGTCAATCCAGCTTTAATAACCACTCCACACAATGATTAAGAAGAAAATCACTAGTATTTATGTTATCACAAATATGTATATCTTTTAAAAAAGAAAAAGAAAACAGTTTTTGGTTTAATATAGGGTAATAGGGTAAACTGTCCCACAGTGGCCCACATTCCACAGTGAACCTTTTAAATTTACTTAATCTCTACTTATAAGAGAAAAACGAAATAAAGAGAAAATAACCGCGTTACGATCCTTTGTGAATTTACCTGGGACTTGAAGTAGTGCGCACGTCTGTGTAAGTTGTGCTCAAGAAAAAGTGATTTTACTTAATTAGTAAATTAGAAATCGTGCTTCTTATTTTTGTTCCATTTAAAAAACTATTGTGCTTTATGAGATTTGTGGGATACAATTTAAACTAAAAATTTAGCATTTTCTACGATCTTTTTAAAGCTGTATGTGGTTAAATACAAAGCTAATAAAGCATATAATAAGTAACTTCAAACCGTTTAAAGATTAAACAAATAATTTATAAACTACATCTAGTCAAACGCAAATTGGTCCACTGTTGGACAGTTTACCCTACTTCCATTTCCAAACGTTTTCAACTTCTTGATTTGTTGACCATTTTGCTTTGTAAAAGTGGCCCGTAGTGTCTTTTGCTGTAGGTACCTATCTTTTTAAATGCAATAAAATAGAAACGATTTATCACTAACTCTCATGCAATTTCGAGACATCGACTAAAAATAACAAACTGATAATGATAATAAAGAGGGTGAACAATTCACATAGTTTTTTTTTTTTAATTCAATGATTTGAACTGATATTTGAAAAAGTGATATATTGTTCATTCTTGTGGTTGGAACATATTTTTCAGGAAGTGTCTTTTAATGGTTCTTTCTATAAAATCTTCTTTCTTTTGCTTTTTTTTAATTTTGTACTTTTTCGAATTAAAAAAACTGTTTGGTTTAATTATTTCAAACTTTGTGAAAAGTCGAAAGCTAAAAAAATTAAAAAAATGGTTGAAAGCGAATTATTGAAACAAAGGAAAAATAAAAACACCCAAATTTCATCCTAAGGTTTTTTCCCTCTCGCCACTTTTCGCGAATGTCTGACAATACAACCGGGAGCATAATTGTCATGAAAAATCTTCTCAATTGTGCGCAGGCGCACCAGTGAAGCTTGAAGACTCCACAAAATTATGGCATGAGACTCGACAACATGTTAATAAATACGTTGTGGAGGCCTTAGTAGAAAATCAATTTCCAGGAAACACCAACGTCATCGATACCTCATAAACTTTCTTAACACTGGAAATTTAAGCAGTAAAACAGGTAGAGCATTTAATCAATACGATGGGTTCTATCGCCTACTTCAAAGCCCAAACTACGCCCCAAATTGTCCAGGCCCTCCAGAACAGAACCTCCGCGACAGATCGCGGATACATCCGAGATTGCAGAGGATGGAATGCTGCAGTGTCCGAGGCAGAGTCACTTCACCTGTCGGGAGTCAGTACCTAGTAACTAGTACCTACATTGTTTTTTTTCAGATTTTTTTCACTGAATCGGCAATACCTACTATTTACTTTAATTTTGACGTTAAGCCACTAGTACTTACGATAAAGTTCACACGAGCTTTCTTTAAATCGGCTTTCTAACTATTGTAAAATGTGGAATCTCGTAGTTAATTTAAGTAAGTCCCTAGTAATGATCCTTAAGAAAGGAGGTTTAAAGAATTGTACAAATGAAAAATGGAAACTTAGCAGTGAGGTTATCCAAGTGGTCAAGGAGTACAAATATTTTACGAGAAGCCTTAATATTGAGAGACATCTCAATGAAAAATTGACCAAGGTAAGAACTGCATGGCTTGCAGAAAATGCTTCAGCAATAAATTTGTCGCGCATAGTAGCAAGTTCAAAGTTTTCGAAGCTGTGTCGGAATATATCCTCTTATACGTAGCACAAGTTTGGTATGGCAAGATGCATGATAAAAGCGGAAAAGCTATTGATACATTACCTAAAGAAACCATTTCACTTACCGAAAACGTCGAATTTATGCTTTTGTTGGAAACAGGCTTATCGCCACTCTTTATAAAAACCCTTAAACGGCAGGTGCATTACATTCTCCAAGTGCGCAGCATACCAGATTATCGATTACCAAACAAAGCAATGGTATGTGCTTTTGAAGAGAAAATAAGATGCTCAAGGATTGGTTGGAACTGGCTAGTGGTTTTGGTATAGAACTACCTATATCTAAAGGATTTATCAACCACTTGCAAGCCACAGTTTTACCAGTTTATTGTTCAGATGGACGACAAAATTTAAGGCGTGCGATTTTGATATAACAAAATGTGGAAGACGAACCAATTTATTATGACAGCACAAATTTGCAAAATTCCTTATCCTTTTAGAAGCTGTTACTGATTTGTTTACACTATTTTTCACTTCTTCGCACCACGCACAGATAAGATAAAATGTAGGCAGCATACGTATACGGGTATGAATTTTGGAAATTTGTGTTTTGCTTAAGGCACCATCTGTTGCCCGAAACTTATTTATGGATTTGATTTCGTTATCCTTTGACTTGTAAATGTCCATTTTAGTATCAATATGTGATTTTTTTCATATAACGCTTTATATATTCATGGGGCATGGCGATAGTAGGTAATAAATTGGATGTCCAGTAGCATCTTTCGAAAAATTAAACGGAAGGGTGTAATACATTCTGAATTTTGGAACATCTACGCATATACGATGCCTACAGGGTGTCTGAGCGTGAGTAGGTATACTTAAATCAACGTCTTCGTCATTTATAGCTATACTGACATAAAACCTTATATTGACGATAGTTTAATATAATTCAAAAGGAAAAGGCGTGATAGGGTATTTCATAGCGAGATGCTTCTGTAAAGCCCATTCGTATGAAGGGCAGTTTCACCTACGTTACTTTGTTTGATTGTAAAAAAAAGAAACATCTAAATAAGTGCACATTTCGTAAGTGCTATTAGCATTTGCATATACGACTTACAACAGACGGCGGCCGATGACTTATTAAGAGCTCATTCCCAAAAAGACTTGTCTTACTATGGTTGGTGGCTCACGAAATATAATTGTCGTGACCTTTGGAAATGATTTAAAATATTATAATAGTTTATCAAAGCTTCATTCATAGGTATTATGCTAACGTGTTAAAACTTACGAGTACAAGCGATGTGTATGTACTATAGAAGGTAGAACATTTTAGGATCTGTAATCGATACTCCTTCATTGAAGAGTAGGTACACCAACAAGCATTTTCAAAATACAAAATCAGTCCGCTGGTTTGGAATATAATCACGTAATTTAATTTTCGCGGTGTAATTATTATTTTCAAACCACTCTTGGAGAGTGTTTGCAGATATCGAAAGGTACACCAGATATAAAGGAATTCACTCACAAAGTGGAGTACCTGCAGTTGGTGGAAATTGATGCGCAGTGGTGACTCTGACAACTTTAAAATGCTCCTCATTGACCATTGCAGTGCTTATCGAGAAGACAATGGACCTCGACGCTTCGCATATTCTTTGACAACTCAGAATGTCCTGAAAAGTGTTAGTCCTTTAATGAATGTTCGAAACCGTATTCTAAGCTACTACCGGACCTATTATTGACTCGTCTTATTTTCAGGTGTTTGTTGCTTTTTGTAACTGTTCGTCCTAGTAACGAGGTAATGTAAGGCAGACCGTTTCGTGTTCTTTAATTGAACAACTTTATTTCAAATAAAAAAAAAAATATTTAATCTAATAAAACTTATTATAATATAGATTAATAACTTAAACGTTGCATCCTTTTGGGAGGCGGGGAGAGGAGGAGAAAGAGAGCGATTGCGAAGATGTGACAAGAGAAAACAAAAAAAAAGAAATTCTTTCTTTTCGTTGTTCAGCGGTCCCCAAATTGCAGTCGGTAACAGTGTTGCCATTATGACCGGATTCCTGTCACATCTGTCCGAAACGTCTTCACTCTGACCGGAGATGATTTTGAAATGCGTTGTCAAAAGTTTTCATGAGTACGAATGATATGCCCTTTGTCACACAAGCAAATTTGTTCTTGCGCACGAAAACGTTCGAACGTTTCGCCTTACAGAATGCCCACCACGGTCTAACGAAAAAAAATTTAACAGGAAAAACCCTTATTGACGGGAACCTAATATTGTTCTATGACTAGACATAATACAGATATTTATAATTGGGATGAAACTTGGCCATACTTAACGAACATGCTACCAATTTCATATTGAAACCAATTATTGTGAATAATCCAAGAATAAAGTGGCTTTGCGCATCAAAATATTCTCACGAACTGTGACTAGGTGTGTGCTTTCAAACAAGACTGAAGTGAAGTGAGTATGCCGTACTGAATCATATCCATTGTGAAATTCAATTGACAACGAATAAATTTAAATAATCAAAAACTAATTATTTGACTTTTTGTTGAATTTAAAATGTCATTTTTGACTAAAAACAGCTGAGTCTCGGAACATTTATTCAAAAGTTATGCAAAGATTTTTTTACAACATATCCTTTCGATTCGAAAGTTGTACAGAGTAACGTTTGAAATTACAATCGGAAACAACTTTCGAACAGTTTTTACTTTCGAATCGAATTACAGAGCTAGGCCCCTGATTTGGAGTCAATGGTGGTCGAGCTTAGGGCATTAATCTGCTTGACTTTCCTTGAATATGGATGTTTGCGTCTTTGATACCTGAGTTAAAGATGGGGCTTGCTTGAAATACGCTTGGGCTTTTTCCATTGCTATTGAGACATTCGGGTATGGTCCGAATATGCCAGCTTCAACCCCTGAGTCCATGTTGGAACCGTCCGTATACCACTTTATGGTTTAGTGGCAGTTTGTTGGGTGTAAGTCCTGTTAGAGCTTCTATAGCAGTTGTAGGACAGGTCTGCATAGCTCCGGATATGCCTAGACAAGCCACACGCTGTATCTTGTTGAGCTTTTATAATAGATTTTAGATTAGATTAGATGATTTTTATTTCCAGCGAAAGATAAAATAAGATTATTTACAATTTAGTAACTTTGTTTACAAAAATCAATTAACATGGCATTGCCGTCTGTCTGATTGGCAAACCAAGAACAAAAAAGAAAAAAAAAAAAAAACTTGTAAGTGATAATTTACGTAACTCAGAAAACAGTATTAGCACAGTAATTATTTTGCATTTTAGAAACTTTCAGTTAAAATCCTTTCTCTGTATTGAAGAGCTATTTTGCAGTACCTACCTGGTTAGTTTTAGGACGTCTGCTTCATTAAGGATTTGTAAGACATGGTTTTCGGATAAGATAGTCCTTCCAAATATTGATCTTCTCGTCTCCCGTAAAATTGGGCACCTCCCAACAAAATGAAAGATATCCTCTCTCTCCGCTAAATTACACAAGCTGCAGATTATAGGTAGGTCATCTATATGTGGTAAATAATTCAGTTTGAGGAGTTCTCCACGCATTTTTAGCACTGTTGATATTTCCTCTACACTATGCTCATCCCGAAAATAGTTTTTCCCCTCGAGGTTGTAGCATAATCTACCATAAACTGCTCTATAGGGTGAGCCTGATGCTTCTTCTATAAACCTTTGACGTAACTGCTCATCCACACATTTGATCAAATGGTAGAGTTTGGGCTTCCAACTCCTTGCTTCATCTAGATTTAGATCAATTCCACATCCTCTAGCTAGTTCCAGCAAATCCTGATACCATGCAATTTTTCCACGAATTGACTGTAGGGCTGCTTTCTTTGGCAGGCGATAGTCCGGCATGTTCAATTCTTTGAGCACATAATCGATTTGTAATTTTAGTGTCTTCACGAATAGTGGTGATAAGTCTGTCTCCAACATGATCATATAATTTGGAGTGTTCGGTGGAAGATGAAAAGTTATTTTTAGATAATACCTTAGTAATTTCTCCACGATATCATAACATTTTCCTCCCCATACTTGCGCAGCGTAGAACATAATGGACTCCGAAACAGCTTCAAATACTTTAAACTTAGCACTATGTGCTATACATTTGTTACTAAAGCATTTTTTCCAAGCAACGTTAATGGCTAATTTTGATTTCGACAATTTTTCGCATAGGTGCTTTTCCATATTTAGGTTTCTCGTAAGGTATACTCCGAGATACTTATATTCTTTTACCACCTCGATCGCTTCCCCGTTGAAGTGCCATTTTTCGTTAGAGCAATATCTACCTCCACCTCTTTTAAATACCATTACTTGCGACTTCCCTAGGTTGATCGTCAGATTCCACATGTTACAGTACGCAAACAGCCGATTTATCATGAGTTGCAATGATTCGGGTGAGCTCGCCATCAAGACAATGTCATCGGCAAACAGAAGCGTTTTGGTCAGCTGTCCTGCATACTCCACACCTCCTGGTAAAATATCCACTATATCCTCGATGAACAGGGCAAATAAACTTGGGCTCAGAGCACATCCTTGTCTTACTCCTGACCGTGACTGAAACCATTCCGATAGCACCTCCCCATCCCAAACCGAAGCCTGGATGTCCTCGTATAAGTTTTGTATAACTCTTCCGAACTTCAAAGACATTCCCATCTTGTACAGCTTATAGAATAGGGCATTGCGGTCCACCGAATCAAAAGCTGCTTTGAAGTCAACAAAGAAGACATATAGTTTCTTGTTCCTGCAGAACATATACTGGACAATATTACTTAAAACAAACACGTGATCTATAGTGGAATACCCAGGCCGAAAACCAGCTTAATATTCCTTGAGTAAGTTATTTGTCCTTATCCAAGTATTAATTCTGATATGTAATATAGCTGTAAAAAGTTTGTAATACGAATTTAGAAAGGAAATGCCTCTGTAGTTCGCTGGGTCCGTCGTACAGCCTTTTTTATGGATGGGAAAGATCAGCGCTTCTTTGAAACGATGAGGGATATAGCTCCAGTTCTCAAAATTTCGTTAAACACTTTCGTAAGTTGAATGTTGAGCTCGTTAGTGCCATGTCTGTAAAATTCGATAGGAATCCCGTCCGATCCTGCAGCTTTGCCATCCTTAAGACTACTAAGTGCCTCAACAACATCTTGCAAAACAATCGGTCGGTCTAGAATTTCATCTCGGAATCCAGGAATGGCATAATGAATGCCATGCGGACTGATCGATGGATTCAAGAGCTCTTTAAAGTACGTTTCCAACACTCCCGGGCTTAGGTCTCTGCTAATAACGTTCTTTCCCCCATTTAGTCTCTTAGCTAGTTTCCAAAATTCTGCAGAGCTATTACATTGCGCCAAACTCTGGGCTTCCTTTTCAAAGTGGATCCTCTTTTTTTCTCTGCAAAGTGCCTTAAATTCCCTGTTGAGTTGGATATAAGTGTTTTTAATTTTAGTTTCATTGAAAGTCCGGAATAATCTAAGCCAGTCGAATGATAGCTTTCAAGCCTTCATACATTCCCTATCAAACCACGGTTCCTTAAATTGTTTTCTTCTAATCGTTTGTTGGTTAGTGGTTGGACACAATTCCTTTATAATTTCCTCGATTTTATTAAGGTCTATGTTCTGTGTGCTTTGAAGTCTCTCGTCTAGACTATTTCTATAGCAAGATGCTTCCGAATCTTTCCATATAAGCTTCGGCAGTCGATTAATATTTCGTGTACTCGTATTTTCAGCTACCATGATCTCAAAAGTGACAACAATAGGGAGATGATCCGAGTATGGAACATGCTTTACTTCCAAGTCAGTTATGTAGGAGTTCCATTCCCCGCCTATAAGACAGTAGTCATTGACGGATGTCCCTTGGCCTCCCACAAATGTAAACTCACCATGTTTGTCACTCAAGCTTGTACCATTGAGAATTCGTAGCCCGAAGGAGTCACAAAAATCCAACAGTTTCGTGCCATTTGCATTCTTAGTAAGATCTTTCGATTGACGATCTATTCCAGCTATTACATTTCCCGTACCTCGTTCCTTACCCACTCTTGCATTCAAGTCGCCTATTACAATCATGTTGGGATTATCGCAGTACGTCGCTATTCCGTGTAAGTTTTCAAATAATATATATAACTGTATTTTTTGTTGGCCGGACTTCTGATAAAAAAATTCTAATTTAAACTTTTGACGGTATTTTTTTAACAAATTAAAAAAAAAAATAAAAATCGGTTATTCGGTTATATTTGACCGGATTCACTTTTTTTTAGTGACAACACTGGTCAGTAGTGCTGCTGGTCTCTTGCACCCTGACCACAATATTTTAATACTAACAGAAACATATACATCAACCAGTCGGGTAAAAATTCCTTTCTCAAAATATATCGGAAGGGGGGAAGAACCTGAGAGCCGTCGCTTCGTTTGGTTCGATTTATAAATTATTGACAACTGCAACCACCTGTAGTATCGGCACTGTGCAACACTTGAACATATAGAATGTAAAACATTGAAAATACAGTCGTCATACTATATAAAATGTAAAATATGTAGGTACACTGGATACTGAACTTCAGAGCAATCGGTTCTCAGGTCTCTACGATTGGCGACGAGATAAAAAAAAAAAAAGACACAAAGAATGGAAAACTCAGGTGACTTACTAAGGAAAGAAAATAGCAACCAAAAATCAGTAATTTTAATTCCAATGTCAACAAAAAAAAAAAAAAAAGCGAAGTGTACCTATATAATAAAAAATAAAGTGCACGACTGGGTCGAACGAAACTTTCTCGATACTAGACAAAAGAAAACAAAATTCTCTTTTGGATATTCATCTCATATGGCAGTTATATAAAATAAAAATATAAGTTGCAAATACTGCAATGTTTAGTTGGAAAAATACTATTGCGTAACTATTAAGCTGAAAACTGACTGTATGATATTGTTCCGGATAAAAGAAATACTTCGTTTTTGACAATTTATCGAAATCGAAGATGGGGTTTTCGAGATATGAACAGTTTTTAAAATTAGCGTTTTCGGTGCTTCAAATTGAAAATTAAGGACACAATAGTTTTGAAAACATCCAATTGACACTTAGTTTGCATTTTGGTCAAAATCGTTATTGCGCTTTTAAGTTAACTAGACAGAACAATATTTTTAAAAAATTACTATTTCGATAATATAGAGAAAAACTTAGCTTGCTATTAAGTTATAAATGACCACATTACCTTAGAAATTAATTTTTGCTACAATCGTATAAACCGTTTTTGAGATATGTCGAAATTTCAAAAGTATCGTTGCTCGAATTTTTAGCCAAAAACTGGGTACGCAGTCATGGTAACATCACCTACTTAAGCTTAAATATCAATTTTGGTTGAAATCGTTAGAGCCGTTTTCGATCAAATCAAACTGGTACGAAAATGTTGTATGGGAAGTACCATTAATATTGAGGTTACCTTGCAAAAAAAAAACACCTCCCGAGCTGTAAGCCCAAAAACTCCAAATCCGAGGTTTGAACGTAATCCGGGAAGTCGTTTAGGCTGTAGGCCCGTGGAAGGACGGACAGACGGACAGACGGACAGACCGGACAGAATTTTGCGACCCACTTTTTTGAGTTCCTCTATCATCGTAATATCAGAATTGATTAAAATCTCGAGTTCGAAATTTTGTACGAAACCAATATCTTTCTCTTACTACGTAATGGAGAAAGTTAAAAATAGTTGAAGTTGAATGTTTTAAATTCTGTGTATAAAAAAAAAAAGAAAAAGAACTTGAGTGAATGTTGTGCTTAAATGCAGTAGAGAAAAAAAAATTGCAAGTTAATGTTTTACAAATTTTGGGTGGAAATGAAACTCCAAGTATCTGTTTTGCTTAAATGCAGTAAAAAAATAAAGTGCACGACTGGGTCGAACGAAACTTTCTCGATACTAGATTAAAGAAAACAAAAAAATTGGATATCTATCTCAAATGGCAGTTATATAAAATAACAATATATAAGTTTTAAAAAGTTTAAGCTCTCAGTAACAGGCAATTGTCGCAAGTTCTGGCTAGAGGGCTATAAGCGGCTACTGTACTATTTTGTAAGGTCTTACAACTCACAAGATATGGGAGAAAATATTATTGCGTAACTATTTAGTTGAAAACCGATTATAAGTTATTGTTCGGTATGTAAGCATTGCTTCGTAGTTTTATCGAAATCAACGATGGGGTTTTCGAGATATGAGCAGTTTTTAAAATTAGCGTTTTCGGTGCTTCGAATTGAAAATTAAAGACACAATAGTTTTGAAAACATCTATTTGACTTTAAGTCTGCATTTTGGTAAGAATCGTTGTAGCCGTTTTCAGGTAAACTAAACAAAACAACATTTTTAAAAAAATACAATTTTCAGAAATCCTTTGTACGATAATAATGAGAAAAACTGAGTTTGCTGTTGTTATAATGGGCCACATTACCTTAAAAATGTATTTTTGTTACAATCGTATAGGTAGACCGTTTTCGAGATATTTCGAAATTTCAAAAGTACCGTTGTTCGAATTTTTAGCCAAAAACTGGGTACGCAGTCCTGGTAACCTCACCTACTTAAGCTTAAATATCAATTTTGGTTGAAATCGTTAGAGCCGTTTTCCGGTAAACTGAAAAAAACTAAATTTTAAAAAATTCATTTTTTCAAAAATCCATTGTACGATAATATAGAGAAAAATTGAGTTTGCTATTAAGTTATAAATGACCACATTACCTTAGAAATATTTTTTTTGTTACAATCGTATAGAGCGCTTTCGAGATACATATGTCGAAATTTCAAAAGTACCGTTGTTCGAATTTTTAGCCAAAAACTGGGTACGCAGTCATGGTAACCCCGCCTACTTAAGCTTAAATATCAATTTTGGTTGAAATCGTTAGAGCCGATTTCGATCAAATCAATCTGGTACGAAAATTTTATATGGGAAGTACCATTAATATTGAGGTTACCTTGAAAAAAAAAACACCTCCCGAGCTGTAAGCCCAAAAACTCCAAATCCGAGGTTTGAACGTAATCCGGGAAGCCGTTTAGGCTGTAGGCTGGTGGAAGGACGGACAGACGGACAGACCGGACAGAATTTTGTGACCCACTTTTTTGAGTTCCTCTATCATCGTAATATCAGAATTGATTAAAATCTTGAGTTCGAAATTTTGTACGAAACCAATATCTTTCTCTTACTACGTAATGGAGAAAGTTAAAAAAATAGAAGAGGAAGGAATAGATTAAATTCGAATGATCACGAATTTAATGTTTTGCTTAAATGCAGTAAAAAAAAAAAAGGAGAGGAAGGAATAGATTAAATTCGAATGATCTCGAATTTAATGTGTTGCTTAAATGCTGTATAATTATAATGAAACAAGAAATTGAGGATTGAAATAATATGGATTGAAAAATATAGGAAATGAAGAAAAAAGGAAAAGAGTAGGTACAGTAATGAAAAACGGAAAACTGATCGAAATTGAAGAAGGAGATATGGTACTGGTAAAGAGGCAAGGAATGATTGGCAAACTGAAAAGAAATGAACGTAAAAATAATCTTAAAAAAAGAAAATATTCAAAATAAAGAAAGTATATGTAGTATCGGCACTGTGCAATACTTGAACATATAGAATGTAAAACATTGAAAATACTGTCACACTATATAAAATGTAAAATATGTAGGTACACTGGATACTGAACTTCAGAGCAATCGGTTCTCAGGTCTCTACGCCACCCTAAACCTAAGAAAGAGTTAAAGAGTTTGAAGTCTGGGCGTCCAGAGGTGTGCCAAAACCTCAACGATTTTTAATAAGTTTGGACGATGAGAACTCTATAAGTATAAAGTTGTGAAAGTGTATAACAACGGGCAATAGATTCTAAGAGATGCTTTCAGCAAAATTCCTTATGAGACATTGAGACTAATTTCACAGCCTGAAAATTTCTGTAATTTAGTGACGTCAAAGGAAGAATTGATTGAAAAGTTATTTCCTATGACATACTTATTTCTAAAAAAATACTACAGAAACCACGATCCATGTTTTTTCAAGTATCTATTGTATATTTTTGTAATAGGCTTAATGTCTCATAGCTACGTAAAACTTATTTTAGCAAATACAACCCACTTTCTTCTTTTTTCAACAACATACACATAACATACACATAAGATGTATATTCAATCTTATGTGTTATGTGTATGCTTGATAACATTGTTGTTCTAACATTTCGGTTATACATTCATAACGTATCTATTCCTACAACAATGTTGTATGCTTGATTGAAATCAAACATGATAACATCAACATTTTATTGTTAGATAAACATGTCAGCAGAAACATCTAACATGTTTATGTTTCTTTAACAAGGAATACGATAACTGAAGATTAGCGCTATTCTACTTTGAATATCTTTTTGCTTAATTGCACACTAATCGTAGTACTGAAGCTACGAACATGTTTAATTTATAAGAAATATGTTTCATTTCAATGTTTTCACCATATTTGTGTTTAAACAAAAACGCTTGGCATTGAGTTATTTGCAAAATCCCTAAGTTGAAACTTTATCACATTTATTGTTATTTAACAACTAAATCAACAATTAAATTGTATGCTAACAGTGAAACCATTTTGAAACAACTACAAACATATTTAAATTAAACATATCTGTGATACTTACGAACATTTTTATCAACCACGCCAAAGTATTTGTTTCAAAAATGTAGACTTATTTGTTTCAAATACAAACGTATTTGATTTGAACATTTTAAGCCCATTTTCGGTTAACAATGAAACATTTTTGATTCAACCAAGGTTTTTTCTTTCGGTGTTATTATTATTATTATTATTATAAATGCAAATTCACAAATGCTATAATTCTTACATTATGTTAAGGCATATGTATCGGTCTATTCAATCGTTAAAAACCTTAATCATATTCCAGTAAAAATTAAAAATATAAAAATATAGTGGCTCAAAAACAGAAACTCCCTAGGTACGCTTGTCCTGTACTCAAAAATCTTGTGAGCTGTAAGACCTAATAAAATAGTACAGTAGACGATTATAGCTCTCCAGCCAGAACTTGCGACAATTGTCTGTTACTGAGAGCTTTAACTTTTAAAAACTTAAATTGCTATATTTGATATAGCTTCCTTTCTTTTGCCTAGTATCGCCCCAGTCGTGCACTTTATTTATTTATTTTTTTTTTTTTTCGTAATGCCAAATAATATCTTATTGACGTTCCTAATAAATTGCCAAGTATAACATTGAAAATAATTTTTAAACAATATTTTTGTGGGGAGGTGCTATTCAAGTGGACCAACATTTGGTATACATAGTTTTAGTCATATCTCTTCAAAATTTATTAAAAAATATGGACTCCATTCCTTCTATTTTATTTCCAGAATTTAGTAACCTTGAATTAGAAGAAAAAACGCATCACTGACATTATTATTTTCAAAGATATTAAACTTCTAACACACAGCAAAGGGGGGTTCTATTCAAGGGAGCGGCACTGTTTAAGAAGCGTATGCTCTGATTCGTTTCGGATTTCTCATAAATCCAACGAGAATGTAATACAGCTTAACCTTAAAAGGGAGTTTAATTTTCCTTGCAGTGTTGCAGTTGAATTTAATTAACGAAATAACGTACTTTACTTTTTTTGTTTGAACAGTAATTTTTTTCAATTGGCTACACCCTTTTTGTCGTACCGATTACGGCGTTGTTTTAGAACCGATTTTTATAAAATATGTACCAAACGAAAGTTGGATGTCCTTTAGCGAAATCACTCATATTTGTCACAAACTAGAAATAATAGGTGGGGAAATCCGTGTATTTGATATTATAGGCCAACTGCTTAGAACAGCATTTCTTCTCATGTTCATATATATCATGCTCATGGAACGCAAAATCTTGATAGCGGAATTTCTCCGTTATAGTAAAGCAACTAAAACATAAGTCAACTCAACTGAAGGACATGGGACTTACAAAAATGTTCAGTCTTTCGAAAGCAGTAACTCGCTTTACTCTACAAAGACTCTCTCTATAATATCAAAAGAATAAAATATCCAACCAATCCCACCCATTGCCTCGACGAATATTTATTTCCAATCCTATTGATCTAAAATGCACTCATGTTAATTTTAGCCCATTCAATATTAATTAAATACTAAGATGTGTGAATATCACATCAAGATAAGGGTGGAAATTGCAGTCACCTAGAAAAAAAAACAAACAAACGAAAAACATTTGCCAGCGCCAAAAAACAAACAACAACAACTACTGGCGTTCAATTATACCCGCATAAAATACTTCTTGTTGGTAAGCAAAAACTATGTTTTTGGGTTTTACCATGAGAGAAGTGAAC
This sequence comes from Cheilosia vernalis, assembly GCA_949126925.1. Classification (NCBI taxonomy): domain Eukaryota; kingdom Metazoa; phylum Arthropoda; class Insecta; order Diptera; family Syrphidae; genus Cheilosia; species Cheilosia vernalis. The sequence goes on from OX421362.1 coordinate 56,519,883, forward strand.
CTGGCCATATCAACTAACCAAATAGGTCTTCAGCTCAACACCATAATACGCTGCTGGCAGGATATGTGCGAGTGGCCACTATTTTGGGTTGCTTTCTCGGTCAGAATATTCGAGTTTATGGCATTGTACAATATGTTTTGCCTATACATTCAGCTAGCATTGCATAGCCCATATCCAAATATAGCGTTCATGGTGACGCAATGGACTGTTTACCCGAACATTATGTCCAGCAGGGATTTCATTCATTCTGTGTATATGGCTGCAGTTTCATTCTGTTGGTGTACACACTTAACTGTCCTTATTCCTCTTGTTGTTGTTGTTGTGGAAGGCGTGCATGCCATTGGGCTACGTACGTTGGTAGCACCGGCATGCACCGGTAGCATTAACAAAAGCATCTCTCTCTATGAAATAAAATATTTTTGCGGTTCCACAAAAGTAGGTACGATTTTGGTTAAAATGCGGCCAGGCATATGCTAGTCGTATATGAATTTAATTTTATTCCAGTAATGATGGATTTTTTGATTGTTTTGCCCTGTTGGCTATGGTGTGGGAGTGTATATAGGTATATGCAGTGGTCGAACTGCTTTCAACCTTAAACTTGTCCCTTAGAACTAATTCAGCGGTTGGTATTAAACTCTTTTGAAGTTTAGAAAATCAGTCAATTTAAATGTGGCGAGAAAGTATAGGTTATGCGTAGTTTACCCGCCTTCGTTCCAAGCCGATGCACTGCGCTTGTGAAATTGTGATTTGCGTACACCATCGTAGCTGATATTTTCCGTTTCGATGTAGTTGATCATGTGAGGTTCTTTGCTTTTTGAATTGATTAAGAATTTGTTATTGTCAATTTAAAAGCAATGAAGTAGGAAACAAATATTTGGTTGGTCAAAAACATTTAAAAAAAAGTAGGCGTGGCAAAGAACGACACACCCTTAGCCTCTTCGGAGTCTTAAGAATTGTTTATAAAAAGCAATAGCGAGATCTATAACGTAAACCTACATACCTACATAGAACATCAGGTATCCTCACCAGTCGGTTGAGGTCCCATTTCAATTGTGCGTGCCAGCAAAAGATAGGGCTTTCTCTACTGTGTTGTGATTTCTTATAAGATTCGGGGACCTAGAGAGCCGGGGAGCTTAGGTCAACAGCTCGTAGGTATACATATCCTACGAAGTTTTTTTCTCTCGAAAGGGCCAAATATAGTATCATACGCTTTTCAAAGTCTGCAGCTTTGTTGGAAATTGTTTAGGTTAGGTAGGTAAGAGCAATTTTCACCCAGAAGCCATTAAGGTCAATTGTAATTATATTTTTTATAGTACAAGCAACTAACGAAACCATTCGGATCTATTGATGAACCTTCTTTAATATGGACTAGAGGTATCGTTGCTAGATCTACCAAGCCATAGCGAAATTCTTGGAGGGCTGGGCGTGGGCCAGTTTCCCAAGAGATGTTCCATTTCCTCTACATCCCTGCAACTTCTGCAGAATATTGCTTTCCTTACCTAGGTATATTTTGTTTTGGTTTTATGTATAGATGGAAATTCTACCTATCGTCGTCTATTTTGAATAATACTTTCTGTATGTTCTGTCTAAGAAGGTGGATTCTGGTTGACTGTGATTCTACTTTCCTTCGCCACCTATAGTTTTCTCTCTCTTTCGCTAGTGGAGATCGGGACGGGGGCCACGGTTGCCACATTGGTCTTTTTCTCTTGGTCACATGGTAATTTTTTTATTGCATTTGGTAATTTTTTTACGAAATGAAATATAATTAATAATTAAAAAAATAATATATGTCATATGTGTACTTACATGAAGAATAGAGGTATTCCTGATGCGATGCAACTGGTCTTGTATCATTGCGAAAGTGCGATAGTGCGATAATGCAACTTCTTTGGTGCCATGACATAAGGCCATATTTCGAAATATGGTGTTATGACACTTTCACAAAACGACATAAGGCCATGTTCGAACATATGGCCTTTTGTCGCTTTGCTAAAGCGTCATAAGGCCATAATTTTTTGCGACATAGGGCCATATTTCAAAAAACTATGGTACATGTTTATATTGTCAACAACAAGAACCTGTCTTTACGGTTAGAACGGTGTTATTTGTTGTGAGAACACTCGGTGAGGCCACTCATACATTTCGCTATGCAAAAGTGTAATAAAGCCAACTTTCAATAGTTGGTCTTATTTCACTCCGACAATGCGCAACACGCCAAATTGGTGTTATTGCGCTTTCAAACTATGAAATGTGTATGGGGGGGGGGGGGGGCATGCTGCCCCCCTGCAACCCCCCTGCTTGGATTTGCTGTTGGATTACGGGGTGGGTGCAAGGTTGGTCTTATTACTCAAATTTTGTTGGCGTTATTGCGCTTTGTCGGAGTGAAATAATATATATACATACAAAATAAAACATCTTTATTTAATCTTTTATAGCTTTGACTAACCAGAACAGTAGAATAACTTGAAAGCGACATAAGCCCATAATGGCCTTATGACGCATTAGCAAAGCGACAATTTTAAATTTTGGTGGGGCCAATACCCCCATATATTTCGCTTAATACAAGCTAAAACTAACATTTAATCTTAAAGTAACAACTTAAAACTAAGACACTTAAAAACTAAGACATGAAAAGCCTTAAAACTAAGACTTAAGGGTAAGGGGTATGGTGAAGGAGATCGAGTTTGAGGTGGGCAGTGCTGCGGTTGAAATCGAAAACTGAAAGGTTGGAATTAACCTTTCGCAGCATACGGGAGATCGGTTCATTGGAGCCATATGAGGTACGTAGGTTTGGTGGGTAAAAGAGACGAGGGCAACGTAGACTACGGGGGTTTGTGTTAAAGAAAATAGAGTTGTAAAGGGACGCGCAGTCGACGGTGCCGGAGAGAAGACGATAAATAAAAAGAATGTCTGCAGCGTCTCTGCGTTCCTCAAGGGAATTCAGGTTAATGAGATTGAGCCGGTCTATGTAGGGTGGCAAGATAAAAGGATCGTCCCAAGGCAGTCCTCGAAGCGCAAATCTAAGAAAGCGACGTTGGACGTTCTCAATTCTGTGTGCATGAACTCGATGAAAGGGAGACCACACTTGACTAGCGTATTCGAGGAGGGGGCGAACTAAGGAGATATAGAGAGATCTAGTCACATAAGGGTCGGAAAATTCTTTAGACCATCGTTTAACAAAGCCAAGTGTTGAGTTGGCCTTACAAATTATTTCGTCAATATGCGAACGGAAATTCGAATATGGCCTTATGTCGCTTTGTGAAAGTGTCATAACGCCATATATTGTAATATGGCCTTATGTCGCATGGCCTTATGTCACGGCACCAACTTCTTTCGCACTACAATAATAAAATATACTGACTAAAATGCCGCTACACTTTTGCACTTTATCTATAACCTGACTCTATTGTAGCAGAAAAATACAACAGGGTATAAAGTGCAGCCTTGTCAAGTTGACACATTTAAAAAAAAAAAAACATTTCAAAACAAATCTCAATTTTCCATTTTGATAAAAAAGAATAAGATTTCGCAATTCTACTAGGCTGTTACATCGAATCGTGAATACCCCTAATTTGTTGAGATAAATAAGATGAATTAATTGATCTGTGGTTACAAATATTTATGACTTAAACTATTTTGGTCATTTTTAGCTACAGTTTTTCATTTTTATTTCTAGTTTTCGACACATACTTTATTTTCAAGTGGCAACCGTGCCGGGAGCCCCATCACGGCTTTTTTTTTTTTTGTTGCGTTTTCTAGTACAGAAACTCAGAGGCTTATTCGTGTTGGTAATCTAGTAAAAGCCATCACATCAGTTGCAGTATTAATAATCCCTTTCTGACTTTCTGTCACTGGACTGGTGCACTAACTCTTTCTGTCGTAGGACTCTCGAGGATTCGGTATACGGGATCGATGTAGATTTTAGATCTCTTTCCAATTACAAATTTTCGACGGCATACTTTTCACAGTAAGCATTATGTTAGTTGAGGTGCGTCGGATACCAGCAACAAAGTTAAACTAAAATTTACCGATCGGAAGGTCTGACCTTCTTGCATACTGGATGGCTCGCAATACATAGAATCGTCAGTTTGGATGACGGTTGGTTTGTTTATCCAAAGACAGATATGTCCCCTCATGGACATGGGTTATTGTGTGCTCAATGAGAAGATGGGATTTTCCGGGCTTTTCGTGTGAAGTTAAACTTTGCTTAAGCTGCATTGGGAGTTTCAAACAATTGCTTTCAGAATGGTGTTAAAATGTTTTAGAAGTACTTGTGTTAAATTCTTCCGACTTTAAGCAATAAGATATCTTCATCGTCATGTCAGACTTGATATGGTGTTAAATTAAGTTTAACATGTGAATCGCTGGGATATACGATTTCAGAGACACAACACAATTTGTTGATACTTACAACATTTTTATGAAAACTTCACGCCCAGAAAAATGTTCCATTGATACAACAAGACCACAATATAACCACTAGCAATTTTAACATTTCCGGGAAGTTGTCTCAACATAAGGTACCTATTCGATTGGGCTTACAGGTTCTTTATGCGTAAAAAGAGTGATGGAAATGGGGGACATTTGACTTTCCTGATGCAGAAGCTGAACTATTGGCATAGATGAAGCGAAGAACCCTTCCAAATTCCGCCTACCTTTATCTGTGAATATTTCGAAAACATTTTAGAATTCAAATAGACGAAGGAAGTCGGTAATTTACTGAGTTTCTTCCATATAATTTTCTATCTTCCACCTGTTCCTTTCCTACTATAGGTACCCACAGTTTATACTTTCCAGATCCTCTGTATCACATTTACATACACGCCGTTTAGTATTTCGATGCAAAAAGTCAGCTTAGGCGAATAAACTAAATTACTCGCGTTGTGCTGTACCTAACCCTAATCTATGTATCTACTACGCATACGCTTAATATAATAATAACCGGAGTATTCCCGACGAATCTATTCCAAAGAGATTGCTGAATAATTTCATCCATTTGGTTGGACCATGGACCATCATCTCACCAACCCAACCTACACAAAGAAAACACTTGCCACCACTCCACAGCAATGCCAACGAGAACAGAATCGAACTGCTGACATAAAAGAGTAAACTCTCTACCTTCGGCTAAACACTGCATTCGAGTTTCGAGTGCGGAGTACGGACTACGCTACCATTATGTTCTGCATCTCTTCGTTCGGCGTTTTCGAATAAGAAGAACGAACAGATGGTAAAAACTTCGTCCTCATGAACGCGGAGGAGGAAATAGTGGTGTATATAGGAGTAGCGCTGCCGTTTACTGCATATACACACTTTCATGTTCCACATAGCTGTATCTCGCCCACAGAGTTTCACTTGCCTCTTTCGAAAATAACTTTAGTTCGGTTTTGGTTCTACTGCGAGAGTGACGTTATCGTACGGATAGGCTATTGTTCAATTCATACACAGATACAAAAACAAAACATGTATATAATATTTTTTTTCTTTTCCCTTTGATTACTGACGTACGTACGTACAGTAGTTATTTTACGGAAAACCCAATTGTGCAAGTTTTAGTGATAAAAGTTGAAGAAAAAAATAGTTTTGCTTAAATTTTAAAAGTATAAATTTAAAAAAAAAAAACCAACCGGGAGTGCTGTGTTCGAATTTTCTTCAAGCAATCGCAAACTCCGAATTGGATACACATCTCCCGCTGTGAATATTCAAATACCACAAGGGCACGCCAAAAGCTACCCCACAAAGGACGCTTATTTTTTTAATAGTTTATTTTGATATGTTGGATAGTTATTACCCCGTACACAGAAGAGCAGATACTCACACTGCACCTGGATATTCCAAAGTGTTTTATGGCGTTTGTCGAGAACAAAATACGACTGGCTTGTGTGTGTGGTCCTTGTAGTTCTTATCACCTCTTAATCCCGTGTGTTAGTTTAAATTCAATTAGATGCAGTAATAAAAGTTAATAGTTTTTCTATAACAAGGAGAGAAAGGATACAAATAATAATTTAAATACCTACCTACATAGTAATATTACAGGGTAAATAAAATGAAATGAATTGCATTTAGCTAATGCGAATACCTAAGTACATGATATTCAATTGAAGCCTTTTCAAACAAATTACGTGGTTGTGTAAAATCAATATATAAAAAGTTTAACAATGATAATATCCTAGTAATTGGTGATTTAGTTAGTTGATTGCCCCCCTTCTCCCATCAAAACGGATACATAAGCAAATATGGACTTTAAACATCAAAATTCATGGATTAAATTACTTTTTTGTGGTAAGTCGTCAAATGGTTGATATTATAGTAAATCTTGTGGTAGCTTTGTCAAAAGGTCAGAGTTTGTACGGATACAAATCGACTTTCTTACTGCATACATAAGTTACACTGCTGCATACACACAATACTTGGCATCTGTTGAACATAATATGCAACGTTCGTCAATACATATTTTTTTTAGTTCATCAAAAGTTTATCTCAGCGCGAACGACTTAATTCTATATTCTCGTAAGTTTTGCGTTAGTTTTTATCGGAAGATAGAAACGCCCCCAATTTTTTATAAATATATGTAGGTATACCTACATCAGTTGGTTTAAAGTCGTAAATTATTATGCCCCGAAAAGCGCCAGTACGATTAGAATGCATTTAACATGCCTCAAGTGGGTTTTATTTCCTTTCGTACAAGTCTGCGATTGTATTTATTAATTTGATACAGAAGTGTGAGCCGGTTCAATGCCCGCATTGATTGACTATAGCTAAGCGTGCTGCTGTAGTAAAATCAATTTAAAACAGACACTACAAAGGTAGGCAACTGGGTATAGGTATGTGCTTGTGCATACGCCCCTTAAGAGTTAACTTGTCATTTGATTTATAGCCAGACATGGTCTACCCGTACGTAAGTAAATAAGAATATAAGTTCACTCTGTCCTAACTTAACTTTGGAACATATTTCGTGGACTTGTTGCGCAAATGAGTTCCAAGAAAAATATTACATGGGCCTAGTCCACCTACATAATGTATGCAACACATATACCTAGTGCACTACCTACATAGATGTAAATGATTTATGTGGGCATTGGCAGTGAATTTTAATTATTGGTTTGTATCATAAACCCTATTTATATAGGTACCAACTTAAAGAAACACCAACCGGAAGTTTTTAAACAGTTAGTGCCATATTCACATTTGCTATTTGCATGTTAAACAAATATTATATGTTAAGCAAAAATGATTAAAGCCAAAGCCATGTGCACAGTACCAGTAGCACTTCAGCAACGTAACAATGGGATTTTCCGCTGCGATACAGATTAATGACAGAGTACAGAGTTCGAAAAATACGTAATCCAAGTAGCTGGTTAAATTCGACCACTAAGTCGAAGCTTGGCTTCACGCACTTCGAGGTATCCGTTCGGAAGAAATTCTGAACCGAAAGGCAGATCCGTTTGGAATTCAGAATTACGTTTGAGTTCGAGGTATCCGTTTCCTGAATAAAACAAATGGAGTGTAATAGTCGTATAAATAAAATTTTTCATTATTTTATTGTCGAAGAACTTCCGATGAAATTTTCAGTGTACCTAGCTGTAAAAAATGATTGACTGACCCTGTATCGCAATGCGGAGGAAACATTTTCCATAAATATATCGGAGATACCTACCTACGTCAAATGGGCTTTGTACAAATTATAGGATTCTCCGTTTCGAAGGGATAACTCAATGGGGTGAATTCTATTATTTGGACATTTATAACTGGGGAGTGAGGAGATGAAGGACACTAGTGGTGGGATGATTCTTCACTTCAATATGTAACTTATCGCTCCAACGACTATTTGAAGGTGACCGACGGAAAACTTGGCAATAAAGCAAGCACCACATAGAGAAAAACTGTAGCTACGCACTGAAAGTTCCATAGATAGGCAATGACGGTGACAAAATATTTGTCCGTCTAAGACTCTTAGGGATTAAAAAAAATTTATTTAACTATACAAAATCAGTTTCTGCTAATTTATTTTAAAGGAAACATAGGTATATGAATAAAACATGTTTTCAACTTTGACACTATTTTTTATTCACTTGTTTTTTGTTGTGTGCAACAGCTGAAACTTTGTCAAAACGTTTTTGGATGTCAACATAAAGTCGAAGTTAGCAATTGAAGTTTTTTTTAGAAATTAAATAAAATAATTTGTGACAAATAAATTTCTTGGTGTCGTGACAACAGAGGTTTGTCTAAAAAAAAAAACGTTGATGTTGTTTGGTAAGAAATTTTTTTTGCACTTTAGAATTTAGAACCTGTCTGTATATGGGAACTCCAGAATAAACAGTACATATGGATATGCAAGTAGCTACTGCTTATTCAAACTTGAGTTGCCTTTTAAAAGAGTTCTTTTATAATATCTTGGTTTTAAAATATTTAAAACTCGTGACGGAGAGTCATTAGATAAAATAATGCACGCAAATGGTCTTGGTGTTTTCGAAGACAATATAGAAACTAACTGACTTTAGGAACGTAGAAATGCTAATGAAGTGAGAAAGGAACAGAACCGTTGTAAGTCCAAACTCAGGAGACTCACAAAAGATACCACTGAAATCTTTTAAAAAAGTAAATAATGCCAGGTGACCGTTAAAAGCTTACTTATAGTCTACATTTTACTTGCTCAGAACTCAGAATTACTATATGTAAATAAAATTTCGTATTGACAAATTTCGGGTATAAAAGTCTTTTCAAAGTTTTCTTTTATGTTGACAGTGATTTCTTTTCTTGGTTTTATTATTATTGGAGTTATTGGAAAATAAAACCATTTAAATCTATTTACCATCTCATGTCATCAGCTTTTTGCGTATTTTGTAGCAACGAACACAATTTTTGGAAATTAAAATAATAACTAACCAAAAGTGCTGAAATGTGTCATATTCCACCATAGTTGACAGCTATTTGCGGTTTGTTTAGTTGTTGTACCTTGCACGTATCCTTAATGACATATGTAGAGGGATTGAAAATTAGATAAAGGACTGAATGGTTACTTCGAAACATATTTAGGGGGCAACGGCAAGAGGATTAGGAATTGGGGGTGTTCTGGGCTCTGATTACAAAATATAAAACTGAGGTATAACAAAATCACAACAGCATAGACAGGAATTAGTTTAAGACCAATAGAGGTATACGTACAAGACCACTTGCTTATAAGCTACATTTTGGCCTTGAAATCCACCACCAATCAAGTTCAAGCAAATACCACAATTGGAATTGATTTATAGTTTCAGCTGAACACATACTGTGTCACGGTGAATGTCTAATCAGACTGCGTTAACACCATATAGGAAAAAATTACCTTGAGGCAGAGGACATATCTGACAGCCCTCTCAAAGATCCACTGGTATTCATCAACGAATCCGGTATCATAAGCGAGCTCTAAATGGAGGTTATCACAAAAGGCCTACTTGTGGCCGCAGTGATGATCTAGATAACAAAAAAGAGAAAATAAGTAGTTTCTAAATTTGTTTGCTACGTCAAAATAATTTGACGACACCTGTCATCTGATTTCATGGAACTAACCTTCCATGCCTCCTTGGCGTTAACCTTACGTTTTTACCTAAAATATGTTCAGTCTTTAGTTGTGGATTGCGACATATATTCAATTGAATGCACACCAAATTATAAAAGGGGCAGACTTTCTTATCTCTGATACATGCAATCGTAATAAAACTGTATAGCATTATGTTCTGTTTGCGATTGAAGCGAAAATTAGCTGTTAATCGGTGTTTCATAAAATTAAAAGCCTCAATTTAAATAGGTATAGGTACTTGTAAAAATGTGTTGAGGCTTTTTACACAAGTACCAATAAAACAGATTCTGCAGACAAATTTATACAATTTTATCGGTCATTTCAAATGTCACTAAATAAGTTGATTTAATTTTTCGCCTTTTATTTAGGTTTAACTTTATTTCCAAAGTCTTATTTTGGCAGAAGAAAACTACAAATAAGTGGGAAACATTTTCACACGATAAAGTCATGATTTTTCAGAAAAGCTCTCGCAAAATTTAAATAATCATTATTTAAAAAGTATATTATAAAGCAGAGACAATACTGAGAACCTTAACTCGCAATCCTCTTGCCGCTGACCACCTAATTTTTTTTTAAATTTGTCATTTTGTTATCCTATCGGTGTTATGTCAATTTCAAATCCGGGTGACATGCAAAAACATAGAAAATGTAAGAAATAAATACTGCTAACCGCGACCAAGGAAATGTGCTAGAGATCGGGAATACCGCATTTTTACATTTAAATTTATTTATAGTTAAAAGGCGAATAATTTTATTTGCTTGGTTAATAAAACTGCCTACGGGAAATGCTTTACATACAAAAAAAAATATAAGGACGAACATGTTTACGCATTAGGTATAATGCCTTTTCGATATCATTAACATCGATTTCAAGTGTACATTTTTCTTAAATAATTAATGAAAGTTTTGTCAAAATGTTCTTGTTTTCATACAACCATGACAACTTTTCATAACAGATAAAATTCTATGATTTTTTTTATATATTTTGAGAGTATCTATGTTGGTGATCCGGAATTTTTGAAGTTTCCTGACATTTGTCAATACGAATTTTTCTGTATCAACACTAGCGCCACAAATCAAGGCACTTTCGTAAAAATATAGCTTGTAGGCAAAGCAACGGGAAATCGGGCGAAGTTGGGGGTCTAAGTATTGTCTCTGTTATATAGGTGGTCAAAAATAGTTCTCACGATAAGTCGAACAATTGCAGAACTAAAAAGTAGTTGTATGTACTGTTTACATTGTTTGCCTAAGCGTTACAGGAGCCTGTAGCCTGCACCTGCAGACTTGCATTTTGTTCTATAGTGAAACTGCTGCCTTGGACGTATTGTGGTGTGAATACGAATTGAGTGCGAGTGCTTCCCCATGGTTTTTGGTAGCAAAAGTTCATTTAGTGTGAGTAAGTATGTATACATTAGAGTGTAATGTGCATGGGCAGGGACACTTAAGAGAGCATTTAGAACCCAGACCCACCTCAATTTGAACATGGAGTCTGGCAATTGGTTATTGTTAGTTCCGTTTGATAAGTCTTATTATTACAAATAGGTAGGTACATAAACAGAAAATAAATGGAGAATACCCAGACTCAAATTTATGTACAAATTTATGAATATGTATATTTATTCGTCACGTATATACTTTGAGATATTTCTGACCAGGCACACCCTAAAAGTGTAGGTACCCACTCACATGAAAACATTTTCTTTTCTTTTAATGTTTCCCTCATCCTATGAAGCCGCATAAGTAATTACAGATCCAACGAATGTGTGACTCGCAATGCATGCTCTGAAAGATGGACACTGGCACATATCAATTTGATGATAAAAAGCGAGAAAAAAACTGTATTAATAGAATAACTTTGTAATTATATCTCTTTCTGCACTGTCTTAGCATGTGGATTCAAATTACAGAAGTGGGTATTTCTCTCATTTCCCTTCAGGCATGGGATGGGAGTATAAGCAAGTTAAGTTGTTGACCATTTATGGGAAAATGTTATTGTTCTCACGCGAAAAGCATCTGTCAAGGGTGACTTCTTTTACATGTTTCATGTGTCTGAAAAATGCATGAGGTTATATTACCAAGGCAATCGCCGCTTTCTTTCCATCTTGTTACGTTCATATATATTTTTAGCGTATCTACCTATTAAAAAATCTTATAGGCGAATGGAAATAGTTAAGAACCACTTTCACTGCCTTTCCCACAACATATTCGCTTGATTTTCAATGCTGGCTGAAATTCGTTTTACAATTTGTTGTGTATAGGTCAGGTCAATATTATGGTAGAATTTCTACCACTGGGGGACCTCTAGTATATATATTAATATCCTGTCTGAACGGATCTTATACCATATAAGTACGCTATAGCCGAAAGCCGCCTTTTGCAAAAGCTTCACCGAAAACAGAAGTTTTCCCATACATATTTCGGTTTTCAAAACGAGTCGTTTAAAGTCGTTTTCCACGAAAACGACTTCCGTTGGGTTGTTAAAACAAACAGACCTTTTGCAATATTGAGCAAATTCAGAAGAATAGCTGACAAAACAAATGTCACAGTTCGCAACTTTAATTCACTTTCCACGGTCTAATAATATTTTTAAATGTTCTGAGTCAATTTTATTTGCTATTTAATGAGATCGAAATTTGTAACCAAATTAATTTGCACCGAATTTTAACGACTAGTGTCTCACAGCTTATTGAAGCGTCAAACGAAAACTAGTTGGTGGTCTGTGTGATTGTGATTGTTTCGACTAAAACACGGTTTTCGGTCGGTGTGAAAAGGGTATTAAGGACCGTTTGTAGAAATAATTAAAACCATTTATGTTTGAAAGAATATTAAATTTCGCATTTTCTTTCTTGATTCGGCAATATATACGTATCTAAAGACAAGCATACATTACATATATCTCTTCTTAAATGACGGCTGTAATTGACGGACAACGCACAGGCTAACCCTTGATTCAAACTCGATGTAGATGGTCTACTTCTTGAACTGTCAAAAACGAATTCTGCTTATATAACATGTGGAAATTCGAAATTGGCAACCTGATCGACGATGCGGCATATACGAACGACAAGCTCACGACGGATATACTCGTAATTTGATTCAATTTGAACTACACACTTTGCGACTCATTGGAACGAAAATGTTCACTGTCCTTTAGGCTCTGTAACGATGCAGGTAGATAAATAGAGTAAATAAGTTTTTTATTGTATAAAACAAAGAAGAATTTATGTGGTGGGGCGATTTTTAATTTATCTTTGAAATGGAAATAAAATTAAACTTAAAGCTTAAATTTAAAATCTATATTATTTCTATTTGTTGAAAGCTAATTTATATATTGTTCTTAAAAGTAAACACAGTCTCAAGCGGGGGTTAGTAATTGAAGATTCAGAAATTCAGCTGCAAAGTTAAAGATACTCGTAACAAAATGATGATTTATTATTCAACACATACGCTTCGAAAATTCAATATCTTTCCATCAACGCAAAAGACAAGACGGATTCAATAGGTTGAATCGTCTTCCAAGAATTGACAGACTCCGTTTTTTTTAGGCCTTAATATAATTTAACTTAAACTCAAAGTTTTATTAAATAGAAACCAATTTAGAGCACATTTCGTAAAAAAGGTCAAGCAACATCTCCGCTCTAGAGCGTGTCCATTCATTGAATTGTATTTCACAATAAAACTTTATCCATTCACAACCCAATAATTCAATAGTCTCGGAAACTTGGGCACCAAGCTAACCATCTGCATGAATATTTAATATCTAATTACATAAAAGCATATATCAATGTTTACCGCCTTCAAAGCTATTGAACATCTCTGTTGCACGTCCTCTGCAGAATACATATGGGCGGCTATTACACTGCAGAACAATCTAACTTGCCTTCCTTTAAACAAGACGAAGCTTTTGAAGTGTCTGTTTTGGTTTGTAATATTAAAAAAAGCAAGGCTTCGCAGAGGTTGTGTGTTTGAATATACTGCTATTGTGTAGGTACCTATGCTATATATATAATATATATCATCATCATTAAAAGTGATGAAGACTATAATGTAGTCTCCCGGTGGGCTTGTGCATCATTTTGGAATAGCGAGATGTTAACCCGGAGCACAACTTGTTCATAACCATTACTAGACATTCCTTAGCAAATCTAGGGAGGAACATGCAAGTATTTATATATAGTGATGTGTACACGAAAATACTTCCCCTGGATTTGGATCAATGCGGGGTGGGATCCAAGTCTCAATGCCACGGTACAGAATATGACCAGCTACCTGGGTCCTCTGCACTGTCAGAAGGTATGCACCAGCTCACACAATTTGTTTGTTTTTCTCAACTTTTTTGCGTTTTCTGCAAGTGGGGTTTTTTTCGCAGCTCGTTGCTGCAAAATAATTATGGCTTCTGAGACCGTTGTGTGCAGGTTTGAATTCGCAGAAGAATACAGAATTATCGCAGAGTGGTTTGTTTTTCTCCCATTCTATTCTCATGTCGTTTTATTATTCTGTGCACCAAGTTGAGTATGAGAAGCGGATGAAATTCGCGTCAAGACAACACATTTAAGGAAATTCAATTTTCCTGTTGGAGCAATGCGGCAATTTCAGTTAGTTTTTATTTAAATTGGGCGTTCTGGGTTAAAGATCCTTAGGATGACAAAAAAATAAACACAAATGAGTCAAAGCACATGATAGCTTTGACCAAGCAGCCGAAATTTTTGTTTGTTAAAATATTAGGCACCTATACCTTGTTTGCTTTGTTCTACGAACCAAACAGATTATTAGCAGCAACATTATTTAAGTACTGATGTACATATTTTGCATTAATCGGGTCTCACTAATAGTCATTTTAATCTTACTAAATATTTTGTACGTCAAAATCGGTAATTTTATATGCCAAATTTCGGAATTGTATAATTTCGTAAAATCTAGCCTAGACACTTAATAGTATAGTAGTTAGTATTGCCCATTGCGCATGGCGAAATATTTGCACTTACGTATACATGTTATAGTTGAAAAGTACCTTGTAGTAAACAATTGAAACATTGAATTATATTTTATGAAAAGTCATTAAGGAAAAGTATAAAAAGGACGAATCTTTTCTCCTGGAGTACAATCAGTTTTGGACTGTGAAGGGAGTAAGCCAATGGTATATTTGGCGCATATCTAACATATGTGCCTTCGAGCAGTCACCCACGGGCTCGCTAAAGTCACAACTCTGTAGATAGTCATGACTCATGAGTATAAAGGGACAAGTAGGAGAATACGTCTGAAAAAACGTTAATTTTCTACGAATGTACTAGATTTAAAATCAATCAGGTCTGCGCCCTTAAGCGAAAAGGGCGGTCTTGCAGCCTTTGGGGTTGAGTTTTAAGTATTGCTGAGCTACATGCTTTTTGTATGTATAAAAGTTTCAAGTAAATCCGAACTAGAAAATATATTTTTTCCATTAATATGCCCATGTCCCCTAAAAATGGTTCTCGGCAAACAACAAAATATCCTTAAATATTGTCCAATTGCTTTAGTTTCACTTTTGTGTGTGATCTTATTATATAGGTACTCTACTCATAGAATCCGGCTGGGTGGATTTTCATATTTTTTTTTTTTTTAAATAAATGGGACCATTTTTGTAGGAATGGTTTAAAAGAAAAATTGTTCCACTATAAAAGCAAAACGCCTTCGAAGGGCGGCGGGACAAAGTTTTGCCGGGTCCGCAAGTTTCATATTTCAGAACTATCTGTATCCCCTCAAACGATGTTAGGTCACTTCCTAAACACCTGTCTAGTCATTTTTCACTTCTAGTCTATACATATGTAGCAACATTTCAAATTGGTGCAACTTATTGCTCGTGCTTTTAAAATTTGTAATAAATGTCTCAGACAATTGTTAATCGATTGATATAAGATCGCTCTAATAATTATGTATTTTTTTAACTAGCTGAACTTCGTTTCGCCCAAAATCATTCAATAATATAATTTAAAAAAAATTTAAGTTGTGTTTGTTGTATTGCAAGTGAAAGTCTCCGTTTTTTTATCCAGTCTATTTTTTTTTTTTTTTTTTCAAATTGCGGCTCCCCGTACCTACAAAATGTTATTCCCTTAAAGTTTTGTTCTCACAACAAAAAGTAGGTCTATAGCCTTTGTCGTTCCTTGTGCCAATATGATTCCACCAAGCCCATCATAAAAATGGAAGGATTTTTTTTAGTTATAAGTGCACACACGGACGTCAGTCCCTTTTATATAGTTATGTAAGTATATAGAAATTGAAATTCAATTGCGTAATTGACAGTCATAGTTAAATAAATGAAATCTGCTAAATGTGTCGGTGTCGTTCATAAGCTGGTTGATCTGAGCGTCTTCGTAACAGGACCTTCGCATATCATGTTTCGATTACGTTACGGATGCCAATGAACAAGAAAATGAAATTGGAAATTCTGATTTGCCTGACAATCACATAGACGTTCTGATTGATAGCTTTAAATGCGCATTGAATATGAGTAGTTTCAGGGAACTTTTGTTAGCTATGAAAGTCTCAAGGGTAAACATTCAACAAAGTTACAGTCTTATTGAGGCTTGCATTTCGAATGACTGTTGTCAGGGTAATTCGTTCATTGCCAATAGAGTGTTTGCAACGATATTTTTTAAAAATAAATATTATCACATGTTTAATGTTTTTATCCACGTGGATCTGGTTATTCGATAACCAGAATTTGTCTGCTTGAAGCACACTCATAGACGATTCGGTTCAACTACCCTTTCGTAAGGTATCCGACTAACTTGTATTGTAAGCTATCAATGGTTTCTTATTATGTCTACTCGATATTTTTTATCTTAATACACGGTCATTCATTTCGTGGTTTGAAGTTGGTAGCGCTATGAGTCGCGAACATCAGTCTCTGTCTTTTCCTCGAAGTTCGTCTACAATATATTAATAATAATTCACGAGGTGATTTTTGCTTTAAGGGCTGGAATCACAATTCTGCGTTGACTATCTTAGTAGTTTGTTCAGCCAATGTTAAATTAGTTCTGTGAGTTCTGTTGCTAAGCATACAGGAAAATATGAAATTTCTTCAGAAGAACTCGACCTAAAACCTTAGCTAAGAAGCGATATTGGTCTGATTGGCTATAAATGTCGACTTCGTATAGGAATTCAATCAAACACTTAACTTCGCATTGCCAACAGTGTCTAGTAAGCTTTAACATGAAACTTATTTACCATCCTCAACTGTTAAATGGTCACAATTACGTCATTAGAGCTTAAACTGCGAACAGTTGTACGAGCGTGGACTCAGTACGAGCTGACTGAATCACTGACACTGGTGGCAAAAGTTGCACCTTTCTCCTTTTAGAGCAGCCATATTATGGATGTTGCGAAATGCGTTAACACCGTGTCGGGTTTATCGCTGATTCGTTGCCTGATGGATAACCAATCATGATGTCACTAAGTCTTGTCGGCTATCATCCACTTCGCAATGACGTACCACTGGACGATTTGGAATTGAATCAGTTTCTGGTCTTTTAACTCCTAATAGTCTTCGAGCAACGAAAGCGTTCCTTAAAAACTTTTTTATCAAAGACTTAAAGTCCTCGGGTTGGTGGTGGCACTGCGGCATTAGCTGTTTTTTGAAATTGTTGCACTTATGTAAATTTGCGTTCAGCGAAATGTTCATCAGTTAGCCGAACATCAGGTTTAATCTGCCAATGCACATTTAAAACATTTTTTTCTTTAAATATTGCGATTGTGTAATTGTGTAGTAACTCCGCCCACTGTTTGCATTGCTTCATGCGCTTGGCTTCATCTTGTTGAAATCTCATTTGTGGGTTTTTCCAAAGAAATATCTACCTCAGGTCCCGAGGACTGTATGGTGGCATACAGTTGGGGTGACTTTTTTTTTATGCCAGTTTGATTTGTTCGAAAACGGCTCTAACGATTTCAGTTTTCAGTTTTTCGCTAAAATAACGGTACTTTACAAATGTTGCCATATCTCAACAGCGGTTCATACGATATTAACAAAAATACATTTCTGAGGTAATATGGTCATTCCTAACTTAATAACAGACTCGGTTTTTCTCTACATTATCGTAACGCCACTAACGATTTTGACAAAGATGCATAAGTAAAAAAAAATATTTAATGTTTCCAAAAGTTTTTTGTCCTTAATTTTCAATTGGAATCACAGTAAACGTTAATTTTAAAAACAGCTAGTATCTCAAAAACGTCATTTTTGATTTCCATTAAGCTTTAACAACCAATTAATGTTTACATCGCGAACAATAACTTGTAGGTACTCAGTTTTCAGCTAAATACAGTTAAATAATAGTAGATATTCTTCAAACCAAACATGCCAAAATATTTGTTACTGGTTTGTCTGCTTGGTGTTACAAAAATCGCTCCAACGATTTTGATCAGAATGCATATTGAAGATTATATAAGGTTATCTTTGGTTGCTTCTGAACTTGGTAGGAAGGTAACCAGTTGACAAGACCAATCTTTTAATGAACGAGAAAGTTTCGTGCGACCCAGTCGTGCACTTTATGTTGTTTCCCATTTGAATTACCCAAGTATTTTTTACACAAATCGGGGAAAAAAAATGTAATTAAACAAGTTATAAACTATTTAAAACCCTTCGTTAGTTGTACACCCTGAAAAATTTACGACATAGCCTGACTAATGTAATCTTATATGTTTCATAAACGTTTACTCACTTAAAGTTTTGTTGCTCAAAAAGGTAACAACAATACAAACATGCAGTTTAATTAATAGTATTTAAAATGTTTATAACATTGAAATAGTTAAGTAGCGACGCATATATACAATACACATTTATAGACCAAGCATGCATACGCATAGCCTAGCCATTGCTGTACGAAGCTCCTTTTTTCATGTGGTAGGTACACAGACCTTATTTTTGTATTGAAGAAAAAAAGAAAATTTTTTTCCCTTTCTGGTCCATATGTACATATATGTGCAATGCATGCGCACATATACCAATAACTTGGGTTAATTTCTGGTTCTTGTTTTTCTTTTTTTAATATTTGCTCCCCTGTGTATACAAAAGCTAGTTGAAATGAAGTTTTCCAAGTTCTGTATTTTGCTGTTTATCTACTTAATGGTACAAATAACTACAATGCCGTAAAGGGGGGGTAGGTATTAAACATTTTATGTATGCATTACTCCAAATACTATACTCACTGATGTGGGGTTGATTTCGTATGAGATGAGAGGGAGTTGGCATTTAGCAATGAATTGAAAATAAAAGCACATTCCTTCCTACATACACAAACATCTCACTAACACCAAACTTTTCCCGCTACGCTACCGCCCGCCCCCACCAACCTATTTCGCATTGTATTTTTGTCTTGTGTAATCTAATATTGCATACGGGTTGAATGTCAATAAAATCTGAAGAAGATAAAAGCGAACTCATTCTTAAAATGTCAAAGGGGTTCGCAACGCAGTATATTATAGCTATTGATGTATCTTGATAAAGGACAAAAGGTTTCGGTGCGTAATTTAATGCCACAGATTTTAGCGTCAGTTTTTTTTTTTTGTTCAATATAAATATGTATACATGGATAATGAAATATGTCGATGTTTGATTGTTTCGGTTGTGTTAGATAACATGTACTATGAAAAATTTAAATTGGCAGATTTGTTTGTTCCAATATGGATTTGACTAAGCAACTCAGAGGAAAAATAATAAGCAAACAACGATTAGTTAGCAACCAACTTTACTCCACCTTTATATAGTAATGCGATATATTTGCTGTCACTGCAAATGGCTTTGTTTTCTAATAGATACTTAAGCATTAATTTATGTGAATTTCAGTCGTAGTAAGATCGATTTCAAGTTATTGCCTTACGTATTAAACAATACATTTTCAAATAAATTCTTCAATATACTTGGAGGCTGATGATGCGAAACGAAATTTGTTGTTGGTCTATAAATCGCAATTGAAAGGGAAGCAAATGAATATTTTCGAAAATATAAGTTTGTAAGAGCTGTGTGACATAAGAATTCAATGGCCTACCAATTCAATAAGGTGAGATTAGGTTTACGGGTGGGTAAGGCCCTTTTATGCGTGTTAACCATTAGTGTTGGAGATAGTTAGCTCATGTCCCTCCTTCTTGTAATTACCCAACGCCGGCCGTTCAGTCACCATGATGTCCTCAAAAACCTGTAAAGATCAGAAAGTGAGGCATCAGAAAGTTCTCTTAAGTCATGAAAGTAATGTTTCTCAAGTTACAGAGGCTTGTGCACTGACTAGGGATGCCAGACGTCCCCCTTTTTCATACAAAAATGCTATTTGTCCCCCCCTCTTCGCTCTCTTCGCCTCAACGTGCATCTTTGAGATCTACAGCTAGGTTCCAGAATTCGAGTGAAATGAAATCGGAATCGAAATTGCAAATCGAGTGAATTAATTTTCAGCGTTCACTCCTAACCTCTAAATTAATTTCTAGTTTAAAACCAAGGAGGATGCTACGCTACCGGCCCGGGAGAGCATATCTGCTCTCACCTCTTCATTAAGCCACCAAAATTCGGTGAACTACTTTACAGTATTTGTTTTGTCTCGTTCTGCAATAGCAGTGCTAAAACGGAGGAGCTCCTGATAACTGGCGGCGCACCCGTCTTTGATGAGCCTTTATAAAGAGATTGTCAATCCTATTCAGTCGATCTCCTTGGTATAGGGTCTTGTTGGTATAGTGCAACACACTACCGACTAAGCCACAGCGCCTATGCTCAGCTTAAATGGTTTGCTTAATTTTATGTTTTGAGACGGTGTAGTCGGAAGTAGCCCTGTAAACTCTCAGGGTATTTGAGTTCGCTCCCATCGCAATTTGTTATACTCTCATTTCCGCAGTCAGAGCCACGGCAACGCTCCTCTCTGAAATACCTTACGGGACAAGAGAGGATTTATTTATTTTCAAAAAGGTCCATCAAGCCATCGGAAACGTTGCTCTTGGTTTTGACATATGCGGTGTGTTCTTCCCCTTAAACAGATATCCATTATAACTATTCTCGCTTGTTTTCGAAAACCGACCTTGCCTTTCATAAGTTTGTAGAACTAAAACCGTGCCGCATATTCGATATTATTTATGTTGCTTTTTTTTATAAATGAAAAATCGACATCAAAATATCGACAAAATACGCCCCTTTGAAAATAAGTTTTGCTCATAAATAATTATTACATTTTAATACGTTGCTATGAAAAATTAGAGCAACTAACTTTAGCAACTAACAGCATAAAGTGATTTTTAACCACTTTTCAGGATCGCAGGATAAAGTTTTGCCTGGTATATATGGGGAGGACGACTTTCACTTTTTTTCCTGATCCATAACACAGCAAAAGTAAGAGATATTTGAATAGAAAAAATATGCCATATAGAGCAGGGTACAGCGCATCCTATTATAACAATACCTAACTCAATTTAGACATAAGTCGACTTATTATTGATGTTGCTAAATATTTTCCGTAGTAAAATCATTTAGGTAAATAAAATTATACAGTTGCTTCTAGGGGTAGGTAAATTGCATTCCTTTGAAAATGGGCTCTAAGCTTTTTTATAACTTAATGTTACCAGTCTTAATGACGACATATACCAACCTTTCGAATGATCCGGGTTTTAATCTCCTCATTTCATAATAAATACTTTAAAAGTGAGTTAACACTGTCCTGCCGGGGACATCTAAAAAAAATGCGAATACGGGCCCGATTTACCACGTTATAATATACGTTTATTTACTTATGATATATGGCTTCAAAGTTGACTATGTCTGCACGTCCGAAATAAGACTAATTTAATATTAATGAATTCCCGTTAGGAACCAGTTGGTCTCACTGTGCGAATCGCTATTAAATACCTATTTAAAAACAAAGCAAGAAATCAAAAAACAATAAAATAAAAAGACTAAACAAAAAGAAAATCCAAACAAAATACTTTAAGGTAACAGGTACATAAGAAAGTTATCAATTACAGAATGATCAAAAGAAAATACAGAAAAACAAGAAAACTGTTTTCGATCTTTCACATCTAACAACAGCTCAAAAGTACCTATATGCGTTCTACTATACATACTTAGTCTACAAATTATTCTAATTTTTATTTTAATATGTACCGCCCCTCCAGGATATTTCAAAATGTAGTTTTGATTTCAATGCGCCATTGACGTAGAGCATCTTTCAGATATCGCTTTAGATAACGCTTCAGTTATAAAGCATGTTAATTTCAGCTGTGCTTAGAATCTTACATACATATATAAGACCCAAGTCCAAACTCAATTGAAATTTTCACTCTTTCTTCTCTTTACATTTAACATTTTATTCTCTTTGCGACACACAATCAATCGATTGGCGCCACAAAATTGATTTCAACACTGCATCGTCGGTGGCGTGTGCGAAGCAGTAATCCCAGATTGAGGGGGAAAACGCCAATTTTGGCATAGCATACCTAGTTTACCTAACTATCAAAAAGCTTAAGAGCAACAAGGAATCAGGCTCTGACGGTTTACCAACGGAGTTCTTCGGTATTTCAATACCCTTATGCTGCTTGTGCTAATAATGTTTGTAGATACAAATATATATATAAGCATGTTATTCCTTTTAAGCGTCATACTAAGTTTTTATCATAGAGTTCGCTAAGTGGTAGAGATTCTATCATTATTATTGTATTTACCTGGCTTGTACAACACAGCATATTGCAAAACTAATTACACGCAACATTGCGTCTCTGCACAATCTTCCCAACTGTAAAAAAAAAAATCAAGTGAATATGTTGTGTGAATAGTGAAAGTGGTTCTTAACAATTTGCCTACGCCTATTTATATATAAGACTAGCTGGCCCGGCGAACTTAGTTCCGCCCCAATTCGTTGGTGTAATGCAATTCGGCCAATTCAATTTCTTTATTCAAAAGTTATATTAAATACTATGACACTTAAAAAGAAAACCAAAAAAAAACAAAGTTCGATCCTTAAGTCCACTTTTGCTCTAAAGTAACAAAAATCAAATTATGCTAGTTATTGTGACTGAACTTTGTTTTTCCACTTGCGGCGAACTTCATGTTGTAACGGGTGATTTTTTAGCTGGTTTGGTTTTGGCAACACTGGTTTTGACAGCTGACGTGTGTTTAGTACCTTGTGTCACTGTCAAACAGCTTCAGTTTGGTTTGCAATTTAACCATGGATCGTCTTACAAATGAACAACGCTTGCAAATTATTGAATTTGACTATCAAAATTCGTGGTCGGTTCGAAATGTTCATCGCGCGCTGCTTCCATTTTATGATCGGCATTCTCGTCCTTCTGAGCAGTTTATTCGGAAGATTGTGACCAAATTTCGCACCAAATTTACTTTGTTGGACATTAAACCACCAACACGTTTACGTACTGTGCGTAGTGAAGAAAATATTGCGGCCGTATCAGCTAGTGTGACAGAAGACCGCGAAATGTCGATTCGGCGCCGTTCCCAGCAGTTAGGCCTTTGTTACAGCACTACGTGGAAAATTTTGCGGAAGGATTTGGGCGTAAAGCCTTTTAAGATACAGCTGGTGCAAGAACTAAAGCCAGCCGACCTACCACAACGCCGAATTTTTGGTGAATGGGCTCTTGGAAAGCTGGCCGAGGATCCGCTTTTTTATCGAAAAATTGTGTTCAGCGATGAGGCTCATTTTTGGTTGAATGGATACGTAAATAAGCAAAATTGCCGCATTTGGAGTGAAGATCAGCCAGAAGCATTGCAACAGCTACCAATGCATCCCGAAAAAGCCACTGTTTGGTGCGGTTTATGGGCCGGCGGCATTATTGGGCCATATTTCTTCAAAGATGATGCGAATCGCAGCGTTACTGTCAATGGTGAACGCTACCGAGCGATGATAACAAACTTTTTTTTGCCCGAAATGGAAGTTCTTGTCTTGCATGATATGTGGTTTCAACAAGACGGTGCCACGTGCCACACAGCACGCGAAACAATGGCGCAATTGCGAGGCGAGTTTGGTGAACAGTTAATTTCACGTTTCGGGCCGGTCAATTGGCCGCCTAGATCGTGCGATTTGACACCATTAGATTATTTTTTGTGGGGGTATGTCAAGGCTAATGTGTATAGGGACAAGCCCGCTTCGATTGACGCACTGGAAGCCAACATCCATGCATTCATTCGTGAGATACCGGCCGATATGTGTGAAAGAGTATGCCAAAATTGGACTCAGCGGATGGGCTACCTGAGACGCAGCCGCGGTCAACATTTGCATGAAATTATCTTTAAACATTAAATTGCAAGGTTCAAACTATCGATTCAAATAAATATTTCATTCATTTTTTCGAATTTTTTGTGTTTTTTTTTTTAAAAAAGTTCTAAACCTCTTAAAAAATCACCCGTTATTTGAAGTGTCACTACTCGATTTCTATCCAGTTTATTTTTTTTTTTTTATTTTTTTTTTTTTTTCAAAGTGCTTTTCCCCAAAAAAAAAAAGAAATGTGTGCCTGCAACGCCACCTGCTGAGAGTTGTCCGACTTTTCTTTTTTCCTTAACCAAGTATCCTATACCCTTCAAACTGGAACCAACCATACGCAACAACAAATTTACATGGAAATCGCATGAGTGGCTTTGGAGATCGAAAACATTACCAATTGAGTCTAAAAGAATGTTATCTTTTAAGTCTTGCTAAACCTTAAAAACGTCAATACGAACAAAACCAAAAAGTATCATGAAAATTGGCCCATCAGTTATCGAGATATAAAGTCATCGAGTTTCACACCGAAGGAATTATATTTATAAACTAGCTGGATGTACCCGCTTTGCTGGGTCCTTTAAGAAATGCATACATGTGAACATGAAGTGAGGATACTAAAAACCATCCTATATAATACCGCTACTCACGGCAAATCGATTGCTATATATATTATTGCGGTATCGTTACGTACCTACTCCCTACACGCGGACAAACAGAAAAATGTGTTCTCTTTTATAGAGGTAGAGAAGAGAGGGGGCGGGTTTCCAATATGCGCACTAAGCAAACATTTTTTTTTATTTTTTTATAGCTTAAAATGGGCTAAAAAATATAAATATAATATTTTTTTTTGAGGAAATGCATTTTTTTTTAAATTTTTTTTATTCATTTTTTACTTTTTTTTATATTAAATTTTAATATTTTTTTTTTAATGAAACCATGTTTATGTGATTTATGCACAAAGATTTGAAACCTTTTTTCCGAAATCTCAATACACATGCACAACTGCTCCGCTAAGGGTATGTCAACTACTATCAGGCAGGCGCCTTTAAGAAAGTCTGGTGTATTTAAAGTATGGGGTGCGTGGCTCGCTTCGCTCGCTAAAAGGATTTTAACCCTTTTTTCGCAGGGTTTAGACGCTCACGCGACTTCGTCGCTCCGCTAAGGGTATGGCAACAACTGTCAGGCAGGCGCCTGGAGCTAAAGTTTATATATATATATTTAGCAGTATAATATATTCAGTAAAAAAAAATCAAAAAAGACAAAATTGTTTTAACTTTTTGACATATGGCAATACCTACCTATAATATTTTCCAAAATTCACCCCCCCCCCCCCCCCCCACACATACCCCTCCACTGCAACACAAACGTTATGCAAAGTGAACGTGTCCATTTGTGCAGTTTGTTTACATGCACTTTTCAGTGAAAATTTAAAACTTTAAAAATAAAAAAAAAATAGGAAAAAAAGTTTCCGCAGAAAAATTCTTCTACAGTACATCATAGAATAACTCAATTTAAATAAAAAAAATAAAAAAAATGAATTTGCTCAGTGCGCATATTGGAAACCTTAGCACAACCATGCATATAAACAAAGTTTCATTGCGATCGGTTGAGTTTCTAAGAAAACGGACAACAGCGCCACCTATCGGGTCCAAAACTATCCTATCTTTCTAGCTGCATACAAACATGCACACATACAAAGTTTCATTGAGATAGGTTGAGCTTCTCAAAAAAAATTGACAACAACGCCACCTATCGGGTCCAAAACTATCCTATCTTTCTGGTTGCATACAAACATGCATACATACAAAGTTTCATTGAAATCGGTTGTGTTTCTCAAAAAAAATTGACAACAGCGCCACCTATCGGGTCCAAAACTATCCTATCTTTCTAGCTGCATACAAACATGCACACATACAAAGTTTCATTGAGATCGGTTAAGTTTCTCAAAAAAATTGACAACAGCGCCACCTATCGGGTCCAAAACTATCCTATCTTTCTGGTTGCATACAAACATGCACACATACAAAGTTTCATTGAAATCGGTTGTGTTTCTCAAAAAAAATGACAACAGCTCCACCTATCGGGTCCAAAACTATCCTATCTTTCTGGTTGCATACAAACATGCACACATACAAAGTTTCATTGCGATCGGTTGAGTTTCTAAGAAAACGGACAACAGCGCCGCCTATCGGGTCCAAAACTATCCTACCTTTCTAGCTGCATACAAACATGCACACATACAAAGTTTCATTGAGATAGGTTGAGTTTCTCAAAAAAATTGACAACACCGCCACCTATCGGGTCCAAAACTATCCTATCTTTCTGGTTGCATACAAACATGCACACATACAAAGTTTCATTGCGATCGGTTGAGTTTCTAAGAAAACGGACAACAGCGCCGCCTATCGGGTCCAAAACTATCCTACCTTTCTAGCTGCATACAAACATGCACACATACAAAGTTTCATTGAGATAGGTTGAGTTTCTCAAAAAAATTGACAACACCGCCACCTATCGGGTCCAAAACTATCCTATCTTTCTGGTTGCATACAAACATGCACACATACAAAGTTTCATTGCGATCGGTTGAGTTTCTAAGAAAACGGACAACAGCGCCGCCTATCGGGTCCAAAACTATCCTACCTTTCTAGCTGCATACAAACATGCACACATACAAAGTTTCATTGAGAGAGGTTGAGTTTCTCAAAAAAATTGACAACAGCGCCACCTATCGGGTCCAAAACTATCCTATCTTTCTAGCTGCATACAAACATGCACACATACAAAGTTTCATTGAGATCGGTTAAGTTTCTCAAAAAAATTGACAACAGCGCCACCTATCGGGTCCAAAACTATCCTATCTTTCTGGTTGCATACAAACATGCACACATACAAAGTTTCATTGAAATCGGTTGTGTTTCTCAAAAAAATTTACAACAGCGCCACCTATCGGGTCCAAAACTATCCTATCTTTCTAGCTGCATACAAACATGCACACATACAAAGTTTCATTGAAATCGGTTGTGTTTCTCAAAAAAAATGACAACAGCGCCACCTATCGGGTCCAAAACTATCCTATCTTTCAGGTTGCATACAAACATGCACACATACAAAATTTCATTGAAATCGGTTGTGTTTCTCAAAAAAATTGACAACAGCGCCACCTATCGGGTCTAAAACTATCCTATCTTTCTAGCTGCATACAAACATGCACACATACAAAGTTTCATTGAGATAGGTTGAGTTTCTCAAAAAAATTGACAACAGCGCCACCTATCGGGTCTAAAACTATCCTATCTTTCTAGCTGCATACAAACATGCACACATACAAAGTTTCATTGAGATAGGTTGAGTTTCTCAAAAAAATTGACAACAGCGCCACCTATCGGGTCCAAAACTATCCTATCTTTCAGGTTGCATACAAACATGCACACATACAAAATTTCATTGAGATCGGTTAAGTTTCTCAACAAATTTGACAACAGCGCCACCTATCGGGTCCAAAACTATCCTATCTTTCAGGTTGCATACAAACATGCACACATACAAAATTTCATTGAAATCGGTTGTTTCTCAAAAAAATTGACAACAGCGCCACCTATCGGGTCCAAAACTATCCTATCTTTCTAGCTGCATACAAACATGCACACATACAAAGTTTCATTGAGATAGGTTGAGTTTCTCAAAAAAAATTGACAACAACGCCACCTATCGGGTCCAAAACTATCCTATCTTTCTGGTTGCATACAAACATGCATACATACAAAGTTTCATTGAAATCGGTTGTGTTTCTCAAAAAAAATTGACAACAGCGCCACCTATCGGGTCCAAAACTATCCTATCTTTCTAGCTGCATACAAACATGCACACATACAAAGTTTCATTGAGATCGGTTAAGTTTCTCAAAAAAATTGACAACAGCGCCACCTATCGGGTCCAAAACTATCCTATCTTTCTGGTTGCATACAAACATGCACACATACAAAGTTTCATTGAAATCGGTTGTGTTTCTCAAAAAAAATGACAACAGCTCCACCTATCGGGTCCAAAACTATCCTATCTTTCTGGTTGCATACAAACATGCACACATACAAAGTTTCATTGCGATCGGTTGAGTTTCTAAGAAAACGGACAACAGCGCCGCCTATCGGGTCCAAAACTATCCTACCTTTCTAGCTGCATACAAACATGCACACATACAAAGTTTCATTGAGATAGGTTGAGTTTCTCAAAAAAATTGACAACACCGCCACCTATCGGGTCCAAAACTATCCTATCTTTCTGGTTGCATACAAACATGCACACATACAAAGTTTCATTGCGATCGGTTGAGTTTCTAAGAAAACGGACAACA
The DNA here is from genome assembly GCA_949126925.1 of Cheilosia vernalis. Classification (NCBI taxonomy): domain Eukaryota; kingdom Metazoa; phylum Arthropoda; class Insecta; order Diptera; family Syrphidae; genus Cheilosia; species Cheilosia vernalis. The sequence continues at coordinate 56,548,012 of OX421362.1, forward strand.
GCGCCGCCTATCGGGTCCAAAACTATCCTACCTTTCTAGCTGCATACAAACATGCACACATACAAAGTTTCATTGAGATAGGTTGAGTTTCTCAAAAAAATTGACAACACCGCCACCTATCGGGTCCAAAACTATCCTATCTTTCTGGTTGCATACAAACATGCACACATACAAAGTTTCATTGCGATCGGTTGAGTTTCTAAGAAAACGGACAACAGCGCCGCCTATCGGGTCCAAAACTATCCTACCTTTCTAGCTGCATACAAACATGCACACATACAAAGTTTCATTGAGAGAGGTTGAGTTTCTCAAAAAAATTGACAACAGCGCCACCTATCGGGTCCAAAACTATCCTATCTTTCTAGCTGCATACAAACATGCACACATACAAAGTTTCATTGAGATCGGTTAAGTTTCTCAAAAAAATTGACAACAGCGCCACCTATCGGGTCCAAAACTATCCTATCTTTCTGGTTGCATACAAACATGCACACATACAAAGTTTCATTGAAATCGGTTGTGTTTCTCAAAAAAATTTACAACAGCGCCACCTATCGGGTCCAAAACTATCCTATCTTTCTAGCTGCATACAAACATGCACACATACAAAGTTTCATTGAAATCGGTTGTGTTTCTCAAAAAAAATGACAACAGCGCCACCTATCGGGTCCAAAACTATCCTATCTTTCAGGTTGCATACAAACATGCACACATACAAAATTTCATTGAAATCGGTTGTGTTTCTCAAAAAAATTGACAACAGCGCCACCTATCGGGTCTAAAACTATCCTATCTTTCTAGCTGCATACAAACATGCACACATACAAAGTTTCATTGAGATAGGTTGAGTTTCTCAAAAAAATTGACAACAGCGCCACCTATCGGGTCTAAAACTATCCTATCTTTCTAGCTGCATACAAACATGCACACATACAAAGTTTCATTGAGATAGGTTGAGTTTCTCAAAAAAATTGACAACAACGCCACCTATCGGGTCCAAAACTATCCTATCTTTCAGGTTGCATACAAACATGCACACATACAAAGTTTCATTGAAATCGGTTGTGTTTCTCAAAAAAATTGACAACAGCACCACCTATCGGGTCCAAAACTATCCTATCTTTCTAGCCGCATACAAACATGCACACATACAAAGTTTCATTGCGATCGGTTGAGTTTCTCAGAAAATCGACAACAGCGACACCTATCGGTTGTCGGTTTCTCGGTGACGATGACGCGGTGTCGTTTTAAAGATAACGCGAATTCATTAATTTCTTCCCATCTTAAAGTGCCCAACGCTAAAGAAGTACCTAATAACTTCAAAAAACTAAAAAATATTAACCAGACACTCACACTATACCTACACAATAGCTAGTAGTCTAGTACAAAGAAAGAAGTGAGAAGAAAAAAAAATTGATAAACGTGTCCGCACAGCGATGCCAACCTATGCTTTTTCATGCCTTTTAGGCATTATTTCATTGGCTAAGGCTTTAAGGCTATTTTATTTCCAAAAAGGCATCTTTTTTTATTTCAAATATATGTATATGTATATATTTTTTTGATTCAACGTATACTGACTTTTTATTTCTTTAAATATTCTGAAAAAATCTTGGCAAAAAGAAGACATCGGTGCTCGGTCTTAAAGAATGTGTTTCCAAACGAAAAAAAAAGTTTTTGTTATTTTTTTTATATTATGTGTTTAATTTTTGATTTATTGTTCCAATTTACATAAAAAAAATATTTTATGCACTATTTTATTGAAAAAGGCATCTTTTTTTCAAGTTAAGCTTTTTTTCGTCAAAATTGGTTGGCAACGCTGTCCGCACTCCACTGGTAGGCTGTTGATTGCAATGACCTACGCATATCTGTGAAATATGTAAGTCTCAAATAATTACATTTTTGCTTATAACTTCTGTTATACAATTCAGAGAATAATGATTGATACATCAATCTCTTCACCGGGAAGTGTACTAATCGAAGAATAAATTCATATTCAAATGTGTTTGGCAATTTCGCAGTAATATTATGTTTAAACCATAAAAAATGGTCATTTTTTGGTTAAAAATTCATATAAAATGGGTTTGAAGGACCAATAACGGACTTTAGGATACTAAAAACCATCCTATGTAATACCGCTACTCACGACAAATCGATTAATGTATATATTGTTGAGGTTTCGTTACGAACCTACTCCCTCTTCGCGGACAAACAGAAAAATGTGTTCTCTTTTATAGAGGTAGAGATTATTGTTATTGTATTATTATATTTTAGAAGTTAATTGAATTTAAGTTAAAAACGAAACGTGTGCCTACAGCGCCACTGTTGAGAATTGTATGATTTTTTATAAACCATCTCTGATTCAAGACGAACAAAACAATACAAAAATCATTCAAATCTAACTAACGCACATATCTATTTCCTTCTACATTTAGAGACACAGGAATCTCAATTTTGACATCGGTGAAAGGGTTGTAGGGTCAACAAAGCAAGGCAGGCATGCTTGTTTAAGCCTGTGCTTAGCTCGTCGGTGGAGTGGGATCTTCTGCTTGGCTTGCGGACTACCGTACTTTTACATGCCTGAATTTGGATGCGAAAATTTTAAATTTGTTGGCATTAAAAGGATAGGAAGAAAATTGGGAAAGGATTAACTCTAAAAGAAATATTTGCTACTTTAATAGCTAAGAAGAAAACTAAACAAACCTATCAACTTGGTTGGTAAGCCTTCTCCCTTCTGTATACGTGAACACTCAAAACGCTCAACTACTCCTGTTGCCTGTCATCATTGTCCTCGTCATCTCAATCACATATACATTTCAACTTACTCACACATCCTAACGCAAGGATCCTGAAAAAGCTTGACAAAATTGATGGATTGCAACACCATCAAACAAATCAACGTATCTACTCCATTTCAAAATGTCACTTAATGTAACATAGTAAACTACTTATTAGGTATATTTAAGAAAAAAAAATTCAAAATTGTTGACAACAACAATTTGCTTAGAAAATAATTAAAATATTTGACAACAACAATTGCTTTTAAAATTTGAAATAATTTTTTTTTTTGATTTTGGAAGTTTCACTACTCGATTTATATCCAGTTCATTTTTTTTTCAAAGTGCTTTTCCCCATGAAAATCGAAATGTGTGCCTGCAACGCCACCTGTTGAGAATTTTCCGACTTTTCATTTTTCCTAAACCATCCCTGATTCAAGACGAACAAAATGAAACAAAAATCATTCAACTCGGTTTAGCAGTTCTCGAGCCTTTACCCGACTAACACACAACGATTGATTTTTAAGGTTCCGTACCCAAAGGGAAAAAACGTAACCTTATTAGTTTCGCTCGGATGTCTCTCCGTCTGTCTGTCTGTCTGTCTGTCTGTCTGTCCGAACCCACTAAGCCAATTTTGTTACCAGGTCTATCTCAAGAACCGATTGACATAGGAGGCTAAAATTTACACACAACATCCGGTATAACTAACGCTCGTATCTTTTTGCGGACAGAAAAGGGGATAAATGCCCGAAATTTTGAGATTTCAAGGGATATCGCATATCAAAAAAGAGGATATATAGGGGATATGTTTTTAACTTGTTTTCTCACTGAAAATGATGAGACTTAACCATAATATCAACACAAAAAATTAATGTAAATTGTGTTTAAAAAAATATTATTATTTTTTAACTACATACATATCTGTTCAAACAACCAATGTGCCGTCATCGCCATCGTCGTCATTCGCATCTGAATAGTTTTCGATAGCCATAATTTCTCCACTTTTGGTTTAATTCTTGTATTTGTCTAATACGATTGAACGAAGCAATTCTGGCTTTGTTTTCAGAAATTTGTAGAATATCTTTCAGAAAGTTTGGCGTTTAGTATGCATTTGCCTTTTGTTGTTTTCTGCATTTTATGTTGTTTTTTTACAAATTCACAAGTAAAATAAAACCACGAGAAAAGACAGCCTGCAAAAGTTGAATTCACAATGGCGTGGTAGGTCAGTTCGCTTATAGTATATGACGATATATCGATAAAAATCTGCTATGGTAAAAAGAGGAGTTTATAGGATAAAAAAGGGATTTTGGAAATTTTCAGAGGATAGTTTCTTTGACTTTGAAAAAAGGGATAATCCCCTTAAAAAGAGGATAGATACGAGCGTTAGGTATAACCTCTAGTTAAACGACAAATACCAATGGAAGGAATGCATCTATTGGTGTTGGATTAATTGGTAATCTGGTGAAAAAAATATTTTCATTCGCCCAAAAAACGGTTTATTTCTTGATTCACAAAAAAATACATAAATTCCTTTTTTGTAGATCATGTTCTTATCTATATATGTGCTGAATACTGTTTTGCCGAAAAGTTAATAGTTTACAAGATATTTTCAAAAAAGATAATTTTACCATGTAAAATACGTTGCTCTCATAAGTTTTAATCTCTACTACGCAGTTGTGCACAATTGACCCCATCAAAGACAGAACCCCACCAGGGTTCCCGCCTGCTAATTTCGTTGGGGAATATAATACATTTTTTTGGGGAGTACAGAACAAAATAAAAGTAATATATTTTTAGTCAATAGTTTTTAATTGGGACAGGTCGCATACAGAATGGAAAATTGGCGTGGGTTGGGTACTAGATAATAATTAGAAAATGAGATTCATGTGCGAGTAATTTTTGAGAGTAAAAATATTAAGTAATTAAATTAAACTAAGTTGTGATGAATTCATGAAGAGGGGAAAGATTGAATGATACAGATTTCAAATAATATCTGATGTGTTGGACTTTAGCCAAATACGGAACCTTCGGTGCGCGAGTGATACTCGAACTTGGCCGGTTTTTATATAATAGATTGACGAGAAGCTCGTAGAGACAGTTTGAGTGATGATCGTATATCAGACTATCTAATGTTTGTGACTTTACCCCTGGTGCGTAGGTATTGTCGCTTTGAGTTCATTAAGCAAAGCTCACGCCTACGTCTGGTATGTCCCGACTCCCGAATGTATATAGAGGTTTCACCCCCTCATCATTGCGTTATATCACACTTTGATTTTGTCTTGAACTTCATTTCATATTGCACTATTTTTAGCGTTTGTTTAAACGAGTATAACAACCACGTCAGCACAATATTTACTCTTAATATCCATTTAATATTATGCTGCTAATAAAACTTGTTTTACCCCATAACAATCGTTATGATGCCAATCATTTTCCGTCTGACCTATCACGATGACTCTTGCTCTCAATTCATACACACAAACATATGTGTCTCTAGATGTTCCTAAGGCCAAGATTATCAATCGATTGTAGCCAATTTCAATATATCCGTTCGTGTTTGTTGGTTGCCGTTAAAATGTTTTATTTATTATTTTTATTTTATACCCTATGCTTTCAACTTTTATAAGTACTTGCTTAAGGGGGCACTTCGTGTTGGTTCTAATATATTTCGACAGTTTTTTTGTTGCTTACGACGCACGGTGACTGTAACGTGAATGCACAATATATTCGAGAATAGGGTACACAAACGTTTTACTCAAGCCATTTTTTTTAAAGACAGTATTGTGTACCTCTTTCAATGTCTACAATGACTTGGAATGCGTTTCTCCGCTTATTAATAATACTCCAAAATAATTAAACTTCTCCACCTGTTTCATGGGGACTCCAATTGCTGGGTTTCTAGGATGATTGTGTTCAAAAACGTACATATGTCCACAGAATTTCGGTACTAAATACTGATCGTACAATACAGAAAGTACTCAATAGATGTTTATTTTTATTTTCTCGTTCAGAGTAGAGCACTGAACACGAACAGAGCACGTGCCTTTCAACATGTCCACGATCGGATCTATCTATGAAACACATTTGAACACTAGCTCATCTGTGCATGTGATATACATTCATACGTCTATAAAAAGACTGCACCTTTTTTTACTGGGGTGGTGGCCTAAAATTCCAGACTGATCGTGCTAGCTTGTACAGTATCCGTCACTTATAGACTGTGACAGTCCATCTGAAAAAAAGAAACTGGTGCGTGGTGGAAACGCAATCATGACTCACATCAAAAAGAAAATGCAATTCAACAAAACACGCTTTTTAGTTTCCTACCATTTCTTTTTTATTTATTTATATCAAAGCTATGTATGATCTATGTATGCTCCTTCTTTGACAATGCTAAATGCAACTTGCAAGTGGCACCTTTACATCCGGTAAACTAAGCGAATTTGGAAAGCAAAATGCGTTCAGTAAAATAATCTAAAAAGAATTAGTTCAAAAAAACTAAGCACAATAAAATGTCTGAAAAATATTTAAAAAAAAATCCTTCTTTAATTACTGCGAGTGGTTTTCCATTTCGCATATTGATAGATGTTAACTAAAGGCAAAATCCCTTAGAAATAGAAAAACACAATTCTTATTCTAAAGTCCACTTTTCCAAGTTTCACAATGAAACAAATTTAACAAAATTCAACTTCTGCTAGTTATTGTCACTCAATTTTGGTGTTTCACCAGAGGCGAACTTCAAGTTGTCGTTGATGTGAACCAAATAAACAAAAAAAAAAATGATTGGACGGATAAACCAATAGGAAATTCGAAAAAGTAAAAAAACGCTTGTAATTTGTTTTATTTGAAGTATGCCCCTTAGGATTTGAATTAGTCAGCGGTGACTCCAATTTAACTATGTCCTAACTTAATGTAAAATTTAAAGCTTATTTCTTATAATTTAGACTACGCGTAGATTTTTGGCCAAAAGTTGTTGTATTAATGTTTTTTATGTAAATTAATTTTAGATTGTGAAGTGGGATACCTTTCTTAGCTAGGTACTCTTCGTTATAAAATTAACAGTCCTAAATATATATTGCTGCATTTATGTTTTTGCCAGATATATTTGTGTTTAAAATTTCTAAGCGTAATAGTTGCGCTTTCAATTATTTTCCATCTGCAGAAATCTGCTAACAGAGGAAAAAACTATTTAAAAAATACGATTCTTAAAGTATGAATACATTTTTTTAATAGTTAATATTAAAAGTCACTGTTCATTTGATGTACGATTTTAAAAGCAAAGGTACGCCTCATTGTTAGTCCACCTTGATCAGCCAGCAGTATATTGTGTATTTTATACAATGAGTATGCTCAATGTCTTCCTATAGCCATGACCACAATGAACATATGTACAATAATTGTAAATGTATATTGCTACGATAACAATTAGGTATTAATGTTTGAAATTATATTTTGTGCAAAACATCAGATGTGGTTTCAATATCTGCAGTCCTTTATCACCATAAAGTTACACTGCACATGGATTTCTTTTTTTTTTCACCTACATAAGTTTGTATGTATATATAATCCTTTTATGGAAACTTAATTATATTTCCTTTTTCTGTTAGAGTAGAAATGAGCATTTTTTTAATGAGATATACTTCGTTTGCATTCTATTTAAAACGTGACTCTCTTATCAATTTTTTTATACCCCTTAGGCGTCTGTATTATATAAGAAAGAAAACACTAAAAGTCTGCATTGAAGAGTTTTAATGAAAAATAAACACACACCATTTTCAGCCAAAGCATTTTATCTATGTGTAGAGAATGGGGTATAATTATCTCGCTAAGCTTTACGGAAACATTAACTTAAAAAAATATGATTTTAAGTGTAAGGATATCTGTCACTTTTTTTCTATTTTTAAAAAAGGGAAGCACTTATTATGTCAGGGTTCTCCGAAACTTAATTCTGTTCTGAGTTTGAAATTGAGTTAACCAATTATAAACGAGGTCGGTGATTTCAAATCTTATACAAGCTGAGTCTTCTGTGTGGAAATAATGGAAGGGACCTACAATTTTATGAAATGTCTTAACAACTGGATGAGAAAGCATTTTACGGAAGTTCGACTTTCGGATGTAAATACTACGAGGGGAGTTCAATATATTCGCGGTATGAGGAGGATACTCAAAAGATGTGAAAAAAATATTTCGTGATTTTAGTAGCCCCGTTATTCAAGTGTTTTACTGTAAAATTTCATTTGGCTGTGATTATAAGTTTGCTTTGTATTTTGCGTTGAACGAAGGTGAAATGGCTGGTGTCGCGATGATCACTAAAATTGAGAACCGCGCTGCGATAAAATTTCTTACTAAACAAGGAAAAAGTAAAAAAATTATTCACGAAGAGATGGTGGCTGCTTTTCGAGATTCTGCACCTTCATTGTCAACTGTTCAAAAGTGGTCAAGTTTATTTCAAAGGGACAGGGAGAGCATTGAAGACGACCTTCGCTCAGGCTGCCCACTAACTGGCTGCACCGGAGAAAACATTACACAAGTCGAGAAACTTGTACTTGAGGATGTCCGAGTAAAGGTTAAAACGATAGCTATAAAGATTAACCTTTCTATTGGTACCATACACACCATTCTTCATGACTGTCTAAATCTTTCCAAAGTCAATGCAAGATGGGTGCCTCGAATGCTCACTTCGCTCACAATGCTCCGGTGCACACGGCATGGATTTCTAAGGCTGTTGTACGGGATTGTGGTTTCGAAAAAATTCAACATCCAGTCTATCGTCCGGACCTTGCCCCTAGTGATTAATTTTTGTTCCCAGATTTAAAAAAAACCTTCGTGGTAAGCGATTTACCGATGATGAGGAGCTCAAAACTGCAATAAATGAACATTTTGGAGAGAAAGATGAAAACTACTTTTTTTGAGGGTATAGAAAAGTTAATCTCAAGATTTTATTACATCATTAATGTAAGAGAAGATTATATTGAAAAATAAAAATATTTTTAATTTAATTCGTGTTTTCCTTCATGTCGATACCGCGAACATATTGAACTCCCCTCGTAGTTACATAAAATCGAGGTTTCAAACAAATTTGTTCATCTTTTGGAAGGCATTTATACTCTAATGCCAAATCAACGCTTCTAGATGGTTCATGCATCAGCTGATAGTGCGTCTTGCAGAGTAGGTACACACTGCGATAAATGAAATGAAAAACCATGGTTTCCGTAGTGGTATAGGCTATCGAATCAAGAAAAATGAATATTTAAAGTGGAAAAAATCGCTACTACTCTTTATTTAAAAAAAATAACTCAAAAGATTGAAGAGGAAAGAAATAATATACAATGAACAGAGAGACATCGCAACATGGCATTGTTGTTTGAATAAAACAAATTTAGGTAATCCTGATTAGAAATTTTAAAATATTTGTGTGTTTTCTCTTATGATCTTAATTGTAAAATCTCATTCAGCCTTCCTAATCACTGTAGTGTATTTCAGGCGGAGGTCATGGCGATCAAAGAGGCCTTGTCGTGGTTTCGGTATAATGTAATATGTGTAAAGGATATCACCATCTTTACCGACAGTCAAGCCGCGATTAAATCCCTGGATTCTGTCGTCTTCAATTCAACAACTACCCTCAATTGCCGACTATCTCTGAACGAGATGGCGAAACAATTCAAAATTCACCTTATATGGGTGCCGGGCCATAGAGACATTCCAGGTAATTGCATCGCCGATGAGCTAGCCAGACAAGGCACTACTATGTCGACTCTACCAGAAAAGAAGAGTCTTAATATGCCTCTTGCTACTTGCAAGCTCCTAATTAAACAAAACGCATTAAGCGCTACTAATCGCAGGTGATCTAGCGTCTAGCTGCTTAACGTGCCACACCTCGAAACAGATCTGGCCTTAGCTGGATTTCAAGCGGTCAAAAAGTCTCATTACACTGAAAAGACCCATAATAAGCACTCTAGTAGGTGTCATCACGGGACACTGCATCATATGGAGACATGCTCTCAGATTCCTCAGGCCTCCCTTCAAATGATTTCTGCAGAAGCTGTATGGACGAGGAGGAGGAGGAGACTATTCTGCACCTTCTCTGTACGTGTCCAGCACTGTCACTCCGTAGAAAACTATACCTCGGAGAATATTTCTTCGACAATCTCAGCGAACTCGCAAACATAGGTATCAACTGCCTCCATCGCTTCATTTTTAGCTCCGGCTGGTTCAACGGGTAGATAAGGAGTCGATATCGATCCTGTGGTAACACAATTGGCCTAATTTGGCCTAAGTGTGGCTGCACATGAGGCGGCCTGCCACTCTAACCTAACCTAACCCTATGCCTTTTCTATATAGACCTGAAATGAAGATGGGCATTCTTATACACAAGACTTATATCAAAATTAAGTCAAACAAAAACAGAGGTGGAATTCTGTAAGCAAACGTATACAAACATTTTCGTGTGTGAAAATGGCTTATGTTACAGGAAAAACAAAAGAAATTTTCATTGACATGATAGAAAATAAACGACAGCTGTTTCATTGTCATCATTTTCTTCGATTATTACCGCCGTTTAGTGACTTCAATCGAAATCAAATGAAAGCAAAACCGAATCACATTTGCACTCCAAAAAAACAAGAAGACATTTTTTTTTTTTTTATCCGAGGGTAGGTGAAAATCTTCCAAAGACACGAGAACAGCAAGCGCGTTCTCATAGTAGTGTCAGATTTGTACTGACTAAAAACACCAATTGTTAGATACTGCAACTAAGATATAACTTATCAAGCTATTTTTCTATCACTAAATAACAACTTTTGACAGGTTACTTTCCAACGAAAGATTCTGCGTGTTCCGTAAATTAGACGCGGTTATCTTATCTTGCCAAGTCGAACGGTTTCGTTCTTTGTAGTCGGCGCAATAAATTGCTCTCGTCCAAGATTTGTCGGGCTGTATTGTTGATATGCCCGATTAGTCGGTTTCTATGCTTTCTCGCGAAGCTTCTAGTTTCAGCTTCGATTGTTGGAATTCCGAGATCCCTATGGATATCGTCGTTTCTAATATACCATGGTGCTTGTACAATTTCTCTAAGCACTTTATTTTAAAAAGTTTGTAGAATATTGGCATTTGTTTTCTTGGTACAACCCCAAAGTTTTATACCGTAGGTCCACACCGGCTTTAGCACTTGCTTGTATAAAAGCAGTTTGTTCTCAGTACTGAGCTGGGAATGTTTTCCGAATAACCAGTACATTTCTCTATATTTGATATCGAGTTCTTTACGTTTCATTTTCACGTGCGAACTCCATTTCAGCTTTGCGTCGAGTGTCATTCCCAGGTATTTGGCCTCGTTTGCAAAGGGTATTCGGGCCAAGTTTAGAAAAATTGGCAAGTCATTAGTTTTCTTATAGGTGAAATTCACGTGAACAGACTTAGTTTCGTTGAGGGCGATCCGCCCAGTGGCGTAGCGAGGGGGGGGCAAGGGGGGCGCAGGCCCCGGGCGGCACTTTGCTAGGGGCGGCAATTTGGAGCTGCTACAATTTTCCAATATATAAAATCTATAAAACTGATTCTTATTCCTCTTTAACGAATCTATTTACAAGGTTTAACAGTATTAACACTGATTCACAGTAAGTAATGAGACATTCCTTGTAATGCTTAGCAACAAAATCCAATGAACGCTGCTCCCTAGTTTGCAACTACGTTTTATTACATTGCAGGTATACTTCTCTGATGAGTTCGTGTAGTTTTGTTTTATTTTGCCCAAACGAAGTGAAGTTTGCAAACATACACAAGCATTCTAGTTGGCAATTAAAGTTGCAGTCTTGTCTTGTTGCCGTGCTTTTCGTTATTGAAAATTAATTACCGAGGTCCCTAAGAAGAAAAAAATCTTCAGCGTTTTCTCACATAACAGGTCTGTCTGTCTTTAAAATCTTACGAATTTTTACTCGACACTGTTCTTTAACTCAAAAAATTTGTTGGTATAAGAATTTCAGAGGATATCCGTCACCTTACATTTGCCAAATGATTTAAATTTTTTTGCCCTGTTTGGCATAAATGTGTGCATTTGTTTTGATTTTTTGCGTATTAAAATGGTATCAATAGGCGGGAAAATAAGATTGAATGTTCTCCTCAAAATTCTTTTCGAAAGTGGCGACGAAATTCTTCCTCGCTCTAGCAAGGAGCAATCGCCACCATGTAATCTTAATGCAGAGTCGCTTTTTTCTCTTCTCGAATGATTGTAGTTCTATGAGTCAAACTCTTCCACACTCGGATTCATCAAGAAGAAGTTCGATTAATTTCAGATCACTTTCATCGCTACCTAGAAGATGTAACTAATTTTTTTAGTATATTAGAAAATTCCTCGAGTTTATCAGACTTTTCGTACCACCATTTTGAATATTTGAATTTTCATTTTTTTATAGATTATAACAAAAACGTTGCCTATAACTTTTTCGTAATTGTGTTTTGTTTTGTTTATAGAGGAAGTGAAGCTTGCAAACATTTCAGCCAGTAGTAGGTATAAAAATAACAAAAAATTGATACATATGAGTAATTTGAAGAGTGCTTGTACTACTCGTACTCGGTATCGAATACGAAGTGAATTTTTGTTCTTAACACGGTGTCTCCACGTGCAAATTTTCTTTCATGAAATCTGTCAAATTTGATCGCGTTGCAAGAACGACAATATGAAAGGAAATGTAGGGTGGGCATTTCGTATCATGAAATTTCATTCGTTGAAATGTCGTTGAGCAGAGCACATCGTTGCGTTCTCGCATGAAGGAATTAGAAGAATTGCGGAAACGAGCTGAGAAAGGAAAACGTAGGTTTTGGGTAAATCCATTTCTGGAAAAAAGGGAAATGCACAATTTAGAGGAACATTTATTGAAAGATGTTTTGTGGGAAGATGACAAGTTTCGCAATTTCTTCTCCACAACGTAGGCCGTTCGATGTCCTTGCCACTTTCTTTGGACAGTTGCAACCATGCATTCCTTTTAAGGTCCAACCTTGTGTAGTCTTTACTTTTATAGTTCCATAAACACTCGAATTTTTCACAATTGCTTATAAATTGAAGCACTTCTTCTATCTATCAAAGATTTTTTTTAGTGTTTGAAAAACTACTATAGGGGCGGCATAAATTGGGTCTGCCCCGGGCGGCACCAACCCACGCTACGCCACTGGATCCGCCAGTTCCTTGTCCACTCATTTACCTTATTCACTGCGGCTTGCAGATTTGTATTCGTTTCTTCGATTGTATTACCTACAGCTAGGATAGCTGTGTCGTCGGCGAACGTAGCAAGGGTAGTGCCATCTTCCCTTGGAATATCGCGAGTATATAACAAATAGAGAAGCGGACCAAGGACGCTTCCTTGCGGTACCCCGGCCGAAATTTCTTTTAGCTCCGAGTATTCGTTTCCATTTCTAACACGGAAGAGTCTATTCCGGAGATATGATTCTAGAATATCATATAGGCTTGCGGGGAGAACTTGTCGTAATTTAAATTTCAAGCCGTCGTGCCACACCTTATCAAAGGCTTGTGAGACGTCAAGGAATACGCTTGAGCAAATCTTTTTTTCTTCAAATGCTTTCACGATTACGTCAGTAGTTCTATGTACTTGGTCAATCGTCGAATGCTTGGTTCTGAACCCAAACTGGTGGTCAGGGATTAGATTATTGTCTTCAATAACCGGTTGTAGGCGCCTAAGCAATATTCTCTCGAATACTTTGGAAATTACTGGAAGAAGGGAAATCGGTCTATACGATTTTACTTCATTTGGCGGTTTTCCTGGTTTTAAAACCATTATGACCTCTGCGACTTTCCAATGACTCGGCACGTGTTTTAGTCTGAGCGCAGCATTTATAATATGAAGGAGCTTAATTAATGCTTTCCTTGGAAGAGCTTTGAGAACTTCTCCGGTGATCAAATCATAACCAGGAGCTTTCTTAGGTTTTAGGGATTCGATTTCACGTTTTAGTTCCCTTAGCGTTGCACTTGTGAGTGTTGATTCGTCAGGTTGTAATTCCGTCCTATTAGTATTGTCGTAGATCGCTTGGCCATCGTACGGTTTAAATTGAAAATATTTTTGTGTAGGTAACTTCTTTTGTGGAGAATGCGGCCGTAAATGAATTCGACATAACCTATCTTCACAAATGGTTCCAAGATGAACTGTGGAGTAGGAGCAGGCATTTTCTCATCAGAATTAAACATCGGTAAAACTCTTCGCCTTCCCAACGCATCCATCGTCTTTCACCCAGAAGTAGTTGCAATTCTTTCACCCAGAAGTAGTTGCAATTAAGGAGGTGTGTAGACTGCTCCTTAAAAATAGGCATCTTCGCCGAAAGTCAGGCCGCTATTAAGGTTATCGGTTCAACTAAGTGAACGTCCAAGCTTGTTGTGGAATGCAGGGAGACACTGACCAGGGCTTGTTATAGGTTTGAAATCACTCTCGTCTGGGATCCCGGCCATAGAAACATTGAGGGGAATGAGAAAGCTGGTGAACTTACCAGACGTGGCTCTGCCCTGTGCGTGTCTCATGCGAAGGAAGTTTCGCCTCCTCTGGGATATATAAAGAGAGAAATCCTCCTGCTCTTCACCTTAAGGGCTGGTTCAGTTGTGGTTTTGTGGTTTCAAAACGGTGCTCAATGCGTCGTTTGCGTTTTTCCCTCGTCGGTAAAGAGAATACAGCCACTTAAGCAAACCAACCAACTTCTTTTTAGTCGAAGTGTGGCTTAATTGCGTATAGTTTTAGGGTCGTTCTTATAGTGTAAAACTTTATTTTTTGTGCTCTTTTAATGTGCTATCTTTTGGCCATCTTTTCCTTCTCTGGTCCTATATATTGGCAATCAATGGTTGCAATTTTGATTTAATTGTGAAGTAGTTTCCTTTAAAAAAAACAGCTCTTTTACTGCAGTCGACTTATCTACCTCCATTTCTATGCATCAAGCAAGCTTTCGTAATTTCTTAAACTATGTGTTCAATAAACAAAGCAAATAAATACATTTATGTATGGGTATAGGCTATTTTAAGCTGCACTAAAATAAATGTCACCTTCTACTTCTAGCAACGATCACTCTTCTCATGCCATCCAAGAGTCATGAACAACAACAAAAATTTCGAGTTACACCACACGATCTTCAAGTGCTGGAGGGATCTGAGGCACTGCTGCGTTGTGAGGTGACCAATCAGGCGGGACAGGTGCAGTGGACCAAGGATGGGTTTGCATTGGGGTTCTCTGCAGTCATTCCTGGCTTTCCTCGATACTCCGTTTTGGGCGACCGAAAGCAGGGTGTATACAACCTTCGAATATCTAATGCATCTATCATGGACGACGCCGAATTCCAATGTCAAGTTGGACCAGCACGGCTTAATTCTGCGATTCGCGCAAACGCTAAGCTAACGGTTATATGTAAGTATAAGAGATATCTGTTCATTTCATAAAAAAAAAGTGTTTAAGCAATTGATTTTGATATCCCACAAAAGTCTACATTTGTGTTAAGCTTGAAGAGCAAAATAAAATTACAACTAAAGTAAAACTAGAACGGTGACAGGTATACAACTCCGTCTTCGAACAAAAGTTCCACTATAAAACTAACCAACCGAATTCGCCATCGAATGCAATCTCCGTTGTGGAGAAAGTTACTAAATTAATGAACTTCACTTAGAATTTGTCTTACCTAAGCTAAACCCTAGGGACTCAAAGAGAGCCGGCACAAATACTAAAACAGACTCATGCTATACAAAGCCGACATTATAGAAGCTCAAGAAGAGTCATGAAAATTTTTCTGTCGTAACATAGTCGACAGATTCAGGTTTGTCGTGTAAAAACGCTAGGTAAAGGCGGACAAAACGACCACCAACACCAGGATGGTCATTGGGATGCGGCATTGGAACTATGTTATGAGAAAGAGATCTATAGGGATGTTATTCTGAAAGATTTAAGTTTTCTTTGAGCTAGAGTTAGTTGTAGAGCTTAACATAGGATTATAGCTAGATTTAGTTTGTGAGCTTAAATTAGAGAAAGACTTAGTTTTGGTTCTTATAGGATTCCATTTACAAGTCAGTATTATGGTGATCGTCGATGATGACCGTATTGTACAATGAAAACCATAAAATTTCTTGTGTGAGTCACAGTTTTCTGACAAAGGCTGAACATAGTACTAAAATGAGTACTCTACTCACGCTGAAAGGGCTTGATGAAAGAGAGAATGCAATGGAACTCTGCAAATAAGTGAAGATTTGTAGGAACAAAATTAAAACCACGACCAAACAGAACAGCGTGCAGATACTACGATTGTCTACACCCGCAATATAAAAAAATGTATTGGGCTGTAAAAGGCCCGGCCTCAGCTCTCAGGAGTGTCTTAGCTACTACACGGGGTCTTAATAACAAACCGTTCTGGAATGTGAAAATTTTTATTCCTTGTAAATTTCTGTACACTTTAAAGATCTAATGCAATCTGCCCTGAACAAGCTATGGTCAAATGACTCAAACAAGGTCTGACTTGATGTCAATTTTTTTCAAGACAGGGCTAGTGTTGTTCATGAAAAGATGAAAAGCTTTCGACAGGCCCACCTAAACTTAAAAGCAATGAGCTAGAATTTACGAAAACGCCTACAAAGCATAATTTTGAAAGAATACTTGGTTGGAAGCTGAACAAGAAAAGTAGCTATTGTCAATCACACCTATTAGAAAGCTTTAGGTCCTGAGAGGGCAATTAGCATAAAGAAAATAACTGACTGTAGGTACACACCTGGGCCCTCAGTTTCACCCTAAAGCCCGTTTTAGAAACAATCGCCCCCACCTTAACCCTCCTACTTTTCCAAATACGTGAGCAATTGGGTTGATTGTTTTATTCACTATTTGCAACCCTGCAATGAACTCATTAATACCGCTGCTTTCCACACCAGGCACCTAACCTAACCTAAGGTTGGGCCATCTTATATTTGAATTCATCTCCAGCTTTGTTATTACATATTTCTTTCTAATTTAGCAAATGTAATTATTTGCATTTGAAAGTGATATTAACTTTTATTTTGGAAAACTGTTTTTTTCCGTAGTTTATTTTCCCAAAATTGTTAAACTTTAAAAAATCAAACATTCAAACTGTGCACAGCTTAAAATATGACAATTTCTTTAACTGTGAGTGTATGACGGGTTAAGGTATATGCTTAAACAAATTATTTCTGAAATGTCAATGTCTTATCGTTGCACCCTGCTCGACAATATCAAAAAAAGTTGTTTGTTGAGGGTGGCAGCTCAATCAGAATACGTAGATACATATCAAAAAAGCACATTATTTCCAGCATAGCTTTTTGTAACCTACGTGAAGTTAGCCCGCACTTTTTCTAGAATGAAAAACGTGAATTGCAGTTCGATAGACATTCGTTTGTAGTTGTTTGTAGTGAAATTTTTTTCGTTTGTAGTTCAACCGTTAGGAAGTTAGAACCATTTGAAAAAAAAAATTTGAATCCCTTAAAACATTGTTATCTCCGAAACCGTGGCAAGCAGAGCGATGAAATTTTCTGAGTCGAAAGTGTTTGCCATTACTAATCTAATAGAATTCAAATTATACCAATTGGCCTAACGGTTTATGACTTATTTGAAATTTAAGCAAAATTTGGGCTTCTAACTTAAGGTCCCCATAACTCAAAAACGGTTGAACTACAAACGATGAAACTTTGCATTTCTATTCTCTGAACCCTTTTCTAACTATGATATCAAATAGAAGACAGCCCGCATTACTGGACACTTTTTATTCGCAATTTAAGGGGAGCCTATAATGGTCCAAATTGACCCATTTTTAAGCGATCCGATATTTCCATTGCAGTTCAGTGGAAAACGATTTTGGATCACTTTCTTAGAAGAGGGTGGGTTGTTGCATTAGAAAAAAACATATTTCACCCTTCATAACTCGTTAGGAGTGGAAATATCGGATCGCTTAAAAATGGGTCAATTTGGACCACAAACGAATGTCGAACTGCAATTCACGTTTTTCATTCTAGAAAAAGTGCGGGCTAACTTCACGTAGGTCTTTTTGTATTCATATTACTTACATTAATATCTATAAGTTACATACTGTAATTAATATATTATTTTCGTTATAGCACCGCCTTTATCAATTGAAATACAGGGATATGCTCACGGATCCAAAGTGGAAGTCAGAGAGAATAAGGAGTTGATGCTGAAATGCACAGTAGCCAACGCAAAGCCAGCGTCTCAAATTGTGTGGTACCGCGGAAACATCGAATACAAGACAGGTAAGTCCACAACCAAGAAACTTGTCTGGGCATTAGTACCTACATAGCCTGTACATAGATTTTTCAAATTCGCTGCATGTAAGACGTTATTTAAAATTGAATATACGAACCTGCCCTAAGCATGTACAAGGATTTTGTATTTGCGAGGGATAAATATTCACAGCGGATATTAAATCGTATAATCCTTAAGAAGCCTTAAGAGGCTCTGGGTTTTAGGAACACAATAGCTTGTAGGTACATACTTTAATTTCACTGCAAAAATTTATTATTAATCGTTGCCGTTTGGTAGATATATGTAAATACATTTATGTATTTCAAAGACGCACTATGAGTTAAGCTTTATTTTATCACTTATTTGCACATCTTATTAATTATTATTACAAATATTTAAACAGAATCGATACAGGAATAATCCCAAATAATAACAAACAGTTCGGTCGTCTGTCAGGTTTAGATTAGTAAGTAGCTCAGCAGTAATGCCAGATCGTGGGTATTTTGGGCATTTTTATACCTCTCAGAACAGAGAAAGGCACTTTAAAATTCAAATACTGAATCGGAACAAAAACCGTTCAATAAAGAGACAAGATTATTTTTGATATAACCGTCGTGGACAAGTCAGTCCGAAAAGTCTAGTATCGTTGAGCTCAGGCCCCAGGACCTATAAAGCAGGGAGGGAATGGAACGAGAAAAATTATTTAAAAGCGATTTGTCATCTTTCTTACGGTCAACTTTATTCCGAGAATAATTTCAAGCGTTCCAGGACAGGTAAAAACACGTGTACCTACTTTATAAGAATGAGTTTAAGGTAAAAATATAGTTTTCGTAAAAAAATGTACTTAATATTTTGCAAACCAACAGATAAAAGATTAAAGCAATCTCTCGAAAATAATTTAACAAAAGAACTATAGCTCTAGTATATATCTTTGTTATTTAAAAGAAGACATTTAAACATAAATTATTTTAATTGAGACACACACATAATTGCATGTTTGAAATAACTTAAAACTTAAAATCAGGGCACTATTGGTATACATCCCAGCTGTATTCGCCGATGGTGGTTCTGAAAATTGCCATGTCCGATTCTTCTAATTCCTTGGATGTGCAAACTTATCTACGAGTAAAATAAAGTTTGCATTCAAGTAAATCTTTCCTCAATGAGATTCTGGACTATGCAAGGCAATATCATCATCCGAAAAGGTATCATCCATCACTTTAGTATCTGAAGCTTATTCTTATCTTTTTTGCAGGCCGATGTTCAAACTCGTCAAACATTTTTTCTTGTTTAGTTGAATATTTAAAACGTTATAACTGTTTTTGATTTAAATAAATTTGATCGGACATTCAAAATAGTTCTGGATTCGAAACTTCGATCGGAGATAGAAGCTATTTTGTATTTAGAGTTCATATAAAGTCAATCCTTAGAACTTTAATAATTTGTATTAAAAACAAACTAAAGCTTTATATGTTTTTACTATAGTAAATAATGTTAAACTCACAAAACAAAGCACATAAACTGACTTAGATCTATCATATCCATCATGGACTGTGAACTTACAATGAGAAATGTTCAGAAAAATCTATATGGTCCGATACTCCACTGTACGCAGTAAGGCACAAATTACATAGAGCATTGGTTTTAGCAAAACAATATTTTATGGGTTTTAGTTTCTGTGTAAAAACGGTAGACAGAGAAGACATATTTCGTGGAAAATAAAACGATTATATTCCTTTACTTTTTTTTACCTGATCTATAACACATCAACCGTAAGAGATATTTGAATGAAAACAATATGACATATAGAGTAGAATACGGTGCATCCGTAGTAACATTAACTCGAATAAGTCGACTTATGCAGTTTTTGATTGTTGCCACAGAAAAATGTGTGCCATAAGTTGGCACGTTATACTCGTACATAAATGTTCGTGAAAAAAACATCAATTATTGTATCGTCCATGACGCCATGGTTCCGTTTAGAAAACGGTCTTTGCCTATAGTTTTTTTTTTTTGGCAACTAAAGTATAGATACCCTACTCCATCCTCGGTCGATCCTAAGTGAAAACATTGGATGTGCTTATAGAGAATTTTTCAAAATTAAAAAGGAACATTAATTTTAAGTAAACAACAAAATATTTGTCCTTCTATAAACTTAAAAAGCCATATAGGATGTTTGCTAAGCAAACTGTTTAAAACAGATTGGGATGTAAAGCCAAACAAAAATACCAAACGCGCCGTCATCGTTTTTCCTGCCTGACTTTAATTCAAATGCTAAAATTGTTGTAATACTGTTGTCATTTCATTAATTCAAAGTGTCCATTGGAGTGGAAAAGCTTAGACTTTATTTACAGAAGGCATTAGCATAAAAACCTATCTGACTCTCGACCACTGTAACTTTGATAGGATACCGATGATGACAGTAAGCCGAAAATGCTAAGGTATACAAATTATAAATGAGGACATTTGTTTTTGGCAACTAACATCAAGTAGGTATTAACTATAGGTTTCGTCAATTTATCTGGATACATGCGTATGAGATGCAGAATATATTTGGTTTTATTATTATTTACACGCGTACATACATATAGTAGAATCTTTTTTAATTCGTGTTTTTCTTTAACAGATTTTCGTGAAGACAAAGTAGAAGAAATATCTCCGAAGCGATTCACGACAACCTCACAAATCAAGCTGAAACCAACGTCCGAAGATGATTATACGGAGTACTCCTGTCAGGCTAAACACAAAGCTCTGCCGCCAGATATGCCTATGCGGTCAACAGTGCAATTATCAGTCTTGTGTAAGTTCACTTGGAAAATGTAGTCGACTGAAAGTCGTTCACATTTTTCTTTTGCATGCGTTCTTTGGTTCTGGAACTAAATTCCATTTAACCGGAATTTTAATAAAACAGAATTTTACATAAACTAGCTAAAAATCAATTGCAATTTTATTAAATAACAAAGTGAATAATAATAACGACTTGAAAATAGTTGAAAACAAAAAAGTTCTGTAGAAGAGTTTTTCAGAATTCAACAATTAAAATTTGTTATTAGTTTCAGTTGTAGTTATTTTTTTCACATAGGTAAACTAAGTTTATGTATTTCCAATGAACTGAATTTTTCAGTAGGTATAAACGAGGGGCAATTTATAGGAATATTGCGAAAAAAAATTCCGTTCTTCCTTCCAGTGTTTCTATTTCAGTTGACGCGGAGGATTACTATGCAATAAATTTCTATTTTTAAATGCATACATATATTTTTTGTCGACTAATAGGAAAATTATCTCCGCCTTTTCCATTGAACATGCACTAACAAAAGCACGATTTCTGGCGAAACACTGAACCTTAGCAAAGGCCAAATTTAAACTCGACCACTAATTTATCATCGAGTTAACTCTTAAGTCGACTCTAACTTTCGATTCTGATAAAGTCATGTCCTATCATATTTAAGCTTCTTTATGTATTATTACACACTTTCTTATTTGGCTAAGGCCACAAATTCCCAGACTCACTGGCGCGCTTATAGCGTCGGCCAGAGGAAATTCAGGAGAACTTATAACTAATGAAAAACTAATCAGGGCAATCGACACATTCTCCCCGTTCAAATTCCCTGGTTGCGACGGATTTTTTCAATCACGCTCCAGAAAGCATTAGAAGAATTTTTATTAGCTGTCTAGAGTGCGGCTACATTTCCAAAGCCTGGGTCGGCATTCCGTTTTCACGAAGAAATTTGCATGTGTAACATAGGGCAAATCATTCGTGCGCACGAAAACGTTTGATCGTTTTGCCTTACAGAATCTGGCCCCTGGTGAGAGGTCAAGGTTGTCTTCATTCCGAAGGCATGGACACCAGCCACACCTCTGCCAAAGACTTCAGCCCTATAAGTCTGACACGTTCGTTCTTAAAATATTTAAAAAATTATTTAACACCTCTGTACGAGGTCGGCTAGATGGCAATGTGCTATCCACGGCTCACCATGCTTATACAAAAGGCAAAGGGGTTCAAACTGCTTTACATGAGGTCGTAAGCAATAAAGAAAAGTCATTAAGTGGCAAGGAATATACACTAGCTGCGTTCCTGGACATTGAAGGAGCCTTCAATAACGTTAAGATTTGCTCAGTGAAGAGAACACTTCAGAACTCGAATGTTGATCAATCTCAATCAATCAGTTCTCGGCGAAAATAATATCAAAGCAAAATTAGGTGACACCTCAGAGTAACTGCTTCGAGAGGCACTCCACAAGGAGGAGTCATCTCCCTTTACTCTGGGTCCTTGTCATTAGTGAAATAAATACTTGTAAAATTCAACAACATGGGAGTCAAGGTAACTAAATGAACATTTTTACCGACCATAAGTTACCTGTTAGGAAACTCACTTAGTGGCAAGTGGCGCCATTCTTGAGCGACTAGTTGTGAAAATGCCGTTGTCGGGTGCTGCTCGTCGCAGTCCTTTACAAGAACGTTGTTTCAACATCTACAGAATTATTTTAAGTTTAAAAAAAGAAGATTTGGTGCTCATCCAATAAACAGAAAAAGATCAGGTTATGGCGAATTCCACCATTCCACCACAATTAAATTTGTAAATTGAATAATGTTAAAATAATGTCAGTAATGTTTTTGAAATCTTTGAGCCTATCCTGCCATAATGCAGGACGGCTTTGAACTTCGCAAATTGCATTTTGAAGCAAGTTATCGTTTCAAAGAAACATAATTCTGTAATACATATAACTGCGTTTGTCTATAATTGGGATTCAAAAATCCAATATTTCAGCTTTTTGAAAAATTAATTTATTGCCTTCACAGGTTAAGAAAGGAAAAAAAAAAGCAAAAAATATATTGTATACAATTTTTAATTCATATCAAACCTACTTCTAAAAAAAAAATTATTATATTAATTACAATGCATAAATTTAACAGTAACTCTCTATAAGGCATTTATGAAGCCGACTGTATAGTATGTATCACTTATGCACTGAAATCATTTTTAATGCTTACTTTGACTCGGAGCTGGGTTTGAATGTATCATTTAGGTCCGTTTGTTGATACTACTCATAGCGACTTAAGTTCTACTTAAATACCTTATAGGCTACTTTTTCTATGTCATAAACTGTCACATAAGATTTTAAGTGGAACTTAAATCGCTATGAGTATCAGCAAACGGGTGTTAAACACTGAAAAATTATTATGCATATGAAGCACTTTAGACGAAGAATTGTATGTTTAGATCATTTAAGCACTGAATTTCTGATTTCAAATTAGTTCAATTGTATGTATAGGTAATTTAAAATATTTAACAAATTTCAGAAAAGCTCACACGAAAATGTGACCTTCACATGCAAAGGCTCATGTGACCGCAATACTGACCATTAATTCTCTAAAGAGCGCTTATATCATTTGTAATGTAACACTGATATCGTTGGCAGTAATTGAGATAGGATAGATTTAATTACACCAAAAGAAAGATCCCCTTTTTGTCTCTTAGAAAACATCCCTACCTGAAATATGGCAAAAATGTAAATTTGTCACTCCAAAACTGAAGTGACATTGTCTCCCCATCTGGACTTTGACTCCATCTACACAGATGGTTTAAAGATGGACTGTGGAACCGACATATTATTATCTAAGGAATTAAATATACATTACTCCATCAGACTACCTGACAGCAGTAGTGTTTTCCAAGAGCAGGTTGGAATACCTTGTAGCGATATTACCATCTTCATTGACATTCATGCGCTCGCAGCACACCACGAATCTCTTCCGTGAAAACTGATACATAACCAACAATGAGAGGGCGAGATAGGGGTCCGTAATGGATCTTGATAGAGCACTTCAATCGACCAATCCACCACTTTACATTCTCAGAGAGCTAGTGGAAAACAAAAATCTTATGAAAACCAACTACAGGTGGAAAAAACTCACGACCTGTGAAATATCACGGAACCTTTAGCCAGAATATAACAGAAGTCGGGCCAACAAACTTCTACAGTTTGATAGGTCATCGCTATCTCAGTAAGGTCTCTGACTGATCATTACAGGTTTCTGAGGTCGTCGCAATGGCTATAGACACCGTCAGGAAACCACAAACAGAGAAGGGATGGAGACCACCGATGTGGATGGAGACAACGGTTAGCCCCAAAAAAAAGAGCATCATAGGAGACCTAATTGAAGTTTTGCATGGCTCACCCTGCTCTAACCTACCCGTTTACCTAACGTAACATATTTACTCGTCAGTGACATTTTATAGGAGACAACGTAACCAGATTTCAAAGCATTATAGGGTAGTTCGCGACAACGTCAGTTTCAAATAAGAAGAAGTGACAGAACGACTTTTTGGAAAATAGAAGAGATTTTATATGTGGTATAATTATGTAACATTTGAACAAAATACTTCTGTGGCAATTTGAAACAAAAATATAACCCATCTGTAAAAGGATGGGCTTAGCAAAACACTCTATTGTACGAGTTTGGTGCGAAAACCACTGCACAAATTTTAACGAAACTTATTTTCAAATGTTATTTAGGAGAAGGTTCTCCTCGGTCGGTCATTGCCACGCCTACAATTTGTTACCATTTCAAACTTCAAAGCCTTTGTCATTGCTTACATTTTTTTTTATAATGCACTAGTGCTTAAGGGGTTTGGATTGTAATGAAAGGAGAAGACCGTTTGAGGCAATGCATTCCATATGCGTATTGTTCGACTTATAAAAAAATCTCTATACTTTACAGTACGTCCGCTCCGAATGTAGGCTTGAGGGAGAATTGATGAGCATTCGACGAGTAACAAGTATTGCGAGAGAATTGTTGAAGGGGCGGAATGCAGTTGTATATTTCATCAAAGCATTGGTGGTGAAAATAGCGATAAAACAAGGAAAGTCAAGATACGTTTATGCGGTGTTCAAGCGGGTCAGTTGACTCCGCTATATTTATATCGCCTATAAGTTTTATCGCACGCTTTTGGATAGGTACAATCCAGTAGGTGTAGTGTAGTTTTTGGTGTAGCTGACTAATCATGAGCGTTGTACTCAAGCTTAGGCCGAATAAAGGCCTTGTAAAAAAGAGAATAAAGAAGAAAATACCAATACTAAAGAAATAAAAAAAAGTTTGTATGCTTTAGATTAAAATACAAATATAACCTTTTTTTTAAAAGAGAGATGATTTAAAGTGACACTGCTAATAAATTTTAGAAAAGCATTAAAGCAACAGTGTGTTAAAATAAAAATATATTTGACTCAATCTGCTAAAATTTTAAAAGCAATTTTACCCATACTTTATATTTTGTGTTCTTCTTCTTAGATCCACCGGGACCTCCTTACATCGAAGGCTACACTCAAGGTGAAACACTGCGGCGGGGTCAAATGGTTGAGCTCATATGCCGGAGTCGTGGTGGAAATCCCCCAGCACAACTGATTTGGTACAAGAATGGATCACAAGTCAGAATGGCCTACAGGTATTACACAAATATTGGGAGCACATATTGAATTTCAACTAACTCTCTTTAATACAGGACATCGGGGCGATTGTCAGAAAATATCTACACCTTCACAGCGGAAGCCAGTGACAACAAAGCAAGATTTCGATGTGAAGCGAGTAACATTATGTCGCAGAATGCTCTCAAGGCTGATGTCGAACTGGCTGTTCTTTGTAAGTACAGTTATCTACCGACTAGCAAGCAAGTCTAATAATCAAAGTGTGCAAATGGATTAGATAAAACCTATACATATACTCCTATCCAAAGTTAGTTAACTTTTCAAACATCCACTCTCACATTCTTGGTAGGATAAATGTCACGTAAATTTCATATAGCAGACTCATGCAAACATGTATTATATTATGCGTTCGTTTTCCTGAGCGCTATTAAAAAAATTAAATTCCCCACTTTATGGAGGTAGCTTTCCTGTGTCCTTGTAACAACCTAACACGTCGGCATGAGTTCCTTAACCAGCCTTTCCCATCCCTATTTCACTTAAATATTAATGAAAGACGAACAAAATTCTAATTTTTTACGATATTCTGCATATGATGCGGGACATTTTTGTTTTTCTTTTCATGTCAATCTTACCAAAAGTTGCCCCAACCCATGTGTCAGTGTCAGGACCAACTGAAGCGAGGGTGGGTGATGTTGTGCCACTCACCTGTATAACCGCTCCATCAAATCCTCCAGCCGAAGTGAAATGGATGGTGGGGGGACGCCAGATACGTAATGCGACATCAAGGACTTCTGTTAGCCCAGATGGTAAGTACACACTCTTCTACACGTATACCCAATTATATTAATATATATATAGTGCATACTCCTACGTCCTTTTGAACCGTACATATTCTCGGGAAAAGGGAGCGAAGGCGACTACTGCATTGCAAATGCATATAGATGTAATCCTATATGTGTGCTTGTATGGATCTGCGATTATTAAAATGTTTTTACTTCAGAAATCAGAAGTTTGTTGGTTATGGACAAGAATGGAGGCATGTGTACATTTATGCGTTTCATACATCTGTGCACGAAGTTATCTAACAGGGTGTCTCAGTTTAGAGTAATAATTTATTAACTGGAAGTACTTGGAAGTAAAGAGCAAGAGTCCTAAGTTTTCAAGTTGAAGGAAGACGTACTATTCACCCTTCATCCATCTGAAAAATCTTCGATTTGTATTGTTAAGAAGGACTGCGAAATTTAGTTTTTTTCTATTTATTTTCAAAGATACCTCTATCCAGGGGGATAAAAAAAAAATTTCAAAAAGCACGGAAACACAACTGGTACCTAAACTTCGACAATAAATTCCGAGATTTGAGTTATCCGGACAATTTGCTGCATTTTCAAAAAAAAAAAAAAATTCACCATAAGTGATTAAGCTATGGATATGGAGATAAGAGTCTTATCTGGTCGCATTGGGTAAACAATGCCTAATGTATTACCGAACACTTCCTTAAAGTCATCAACTGATTGTACGGCGTCTGTTACCTAACTCATATGTACGGGATATAATTTTAATATACTTAAGTTATTTTTCTTTCAGAAATATATCTGTATTTTAACACAAATATTAAACTGTTTTTTAGGAGGGTGGATAACAACATCAAACATAACAGCACTCGTTGAGCCTAATAAAAGATCACTGGTTGTCATATGCCACGGACTGAACATGCAGTTAACAGAGAACGTAGTCTCTACCCACACTATAAATGTTTTATGTAAGTCTCTTTTTTAATCAAACCAAATATACCTATATATATATACCTACTATAAATAATATTCCTATAACTTTTAGTCAACCATATTCCGCTTAAAACGGAACATTATAATGTTATGTTATATTATTTAAGCATATCTTTAGATCGAGCTTTAGTCACTTCCTTGCATCTTATTTTTGACTGGAATCCTGAAGCTTCTTAACAAATTACACCTGATTCTGTTTCAAAAAATAAATGCAAATACGAAAACCGATCAATTTTATTTTAGAGTGGGTGGCTCGATTAGCATTGCTTAGCATTTTGCAAAGACTTTAAACTCAGATATAAATACTTTGCGGATATCATCCTATATTATACTTAAAAAATATATTTTTAGCGGAAATTTATATTCACCTCGTTCTTAGTAGTTTAAATTGAACTCGTTATAAGCAGCTTTTCACTTCAAGGCTTGCTCTAACTTTTGCTAAATTATAGACTAGGTAACTAACATTAACAACTTACTTAAACTTAAAAAATATTTATAGTTAAATACATGCACATTTATATAATTTTTAGTCATGCCAATAAACTAAATCTAATCTGACTATAAACAAGCAGGAACACAGAAACTTCCAAACGAATTGCATGCGAACCAATAAAATAATGTTTACTCTCCAATAGTTCAATTTCAATTCATTGTAAAATTTGTAGGTTAGTAACCCTTCCTTTTTCTTTTTGCAATGCTTTTTCAACACAATAGAAAATAAAACATTATTGCTTTATTAACTACTGGAGAAAAAATAAGTACTAATTGAACTTTAGGGAAAGTAATAGGCGAGATGATTTCTTGTCATCTAAACCACTAGGGCCTTAATTTATTGTCGTCCATGTGGTCCTGTTTTCGAGCTCAATATGGCTTTTAAACGACTATGATTAAAGCTCTTGAAGTCATCTGAGTAGACAGTAGGTAAGTATTTTTATAGTGCATTCGACACGATCATAACCATTCTTATGCACGATATATTAGAGATTTATATTCGTTGAGTTTCTGCTCAAAGCTCCTAGTAAAGGCCAATCTTTCAAATCGTTTTTAAAAAAGATTTTTTTTAGGAAAAAATACTTAAGCCTAAATGTATATGTATCGTTATCGCCAAGGTAAAGGACCATTCACATGGGCGCGAACTGCGAATAGGAGAACTGCGAACAAATCAATTTATCTGTATTTATAAATTGAAAATTGCTATTTGTTTTACCACAAAAGCATTATATTCAATTAATATAACACCTAATCTAAAAAAAAATATTAAACTTGATTGATTAAAATAACGGAATTTACAATTACAGCAATTCTCCCGCGAATTGAAAATTCTTGCCGCGAACTGTCACACTTTAGTCACAATCCACATAAAGCACAATTTTCACAAACCTGCGAATGAAAAATTCGCTCGAACTTAACCTTCAAAAATACAAATGAGTCGCGGGTACCTGCGACTAAAAAAAGTTTTCATGTAAATGAAGTGTCAGAATCTACGAATATTCTCCAGTTCGTAGTTCGCAATTCGCTCTCATGTGAATGGTCCTTTAATTAATTAATTAATAGTTGGCGCAACAGGTCTTAAGGGACCCATCAGGGCCTAGCTTCTCGCAACCATTCGTTTTGTGTGAGTTTTTCCATTTTTGGGACGAATGGAAGGGATCTACAATTTTATGCCGGTTCCAAACGGGCCGATTGAGAAGCTCTTTCATGACAGTTATACTCTCGGATGTTTGTCAGACGTTCGCGAGAGGTGGCGCAGTGAAAAAAACCCTGAGTTGGAATTTGGGTTTTTGCGGGATTCGAACCTGGACCCCTCGCTTAGTAGTCCAACACACTAACCACTAAGCCACTGCGATGGTCCTTAACCTAGTTTATTTCTCCGCCCAAAATACACGCAAGATTTAAATCAGCTAGAAAACCTAGCTTTTTTTCAATTATACTTGTTTTATAACTTAAACGGAATAACACTATACTATCGAAGCCATCAACGTGAAAATGACCTCCATCGCTTTGAATTATTTTGCTCGAATATATTTTCAATCACCCCTATCGTGGAATACGACGATTTCACCTACTCGATTCACTTTCACTTTCCGTATAAATCGTGGAATCCGCCGAGAGAGTTCCTTATCGACAGGTATTTTCATTCATAGGTAGTTCGAAAATCAGATGCTTTTGCATTAAATGGCAGCAGAGATGGTTGGTTGGTTTAGGTGGCTGTATTTCCCGACGAGGGAAAAACACAAGTAGCGCATTGAGCGCCGTTTTGAAACCATAACTAACGGAACCTGAAATGAAAGGGGGTGAAGGTAGTTAAGAGAGCTCAAAGGAGTTGAGAAATTTGATGATCTTTTGAAAATGCATGCTTTGGATGGCCGAAAGGTCATCAAAAAAGGGATGACCTAGTGCACTGCGTCTGGTTTTGGCTAGGGCCGGACACTCACAAAAAAGATGGAACACTTTTTCACTCTTGTTTGTATCAGCACAGCTACGGCAATGGGTATTGTGGGGGATGCCAAGCTTGGCTGCGTGAGTTGCTAAAGGCCAATGACCCGTACTGATTGCCGTTAGTCTGGCAGCATCTATACGCGTTCTGGCTAAAAGGTTGCTTGTTCTGGCATCATCGTAGGTTGGCCAAATCTTCCTTGAAATGACGCAGTTCGTCAGGTTCAACTATCTAGTCTCAGCCCATGAGGCGAAGTGAGAAAAATCCCTCTTAACATATCCCAGCGGAGGGAAGACTTCCTCCGCATGAGATACGCACAGAGCTGAGCCAAATCTGGCAAGTTCATCGGCTTTCTCATTCCCTACGATATTCCTATGGCCGGGAATGATATCAAACCGATGACAAGCCCTGGTCAGTGTCTCCCTGCATTCCACAACGAGCTTGGACATTGACTTAGTTGAGCTGGCAGCAGAGATAGAGCAAATAAATTTAAGATTTATTTTACAGAAATCAAATTAAAAATAAATTTATGTACATACTTTTTATTTATGTTTTCGGTTAATTAAACCAACATTTTCCTGTTTTTGATGTTTCTAAGTTACAAAATTTTAAGAAAATCACAACGAAACCGCACAAGAAACGTTATGATACGCAATCAATTACCTGCGTATTTGAAATGTCAAAGTTTGTATGGGGAGTTTCACTTCGATCGTTTCCTACGATGGCATTCACTTTGCCGACTGATGAATCTTTCACTTCCAATGTATTCTACGATGCATAGTATTGAATTTGAGTGAAAAGTTCCCCGTATTCCACGATAGGGGTTAATAAAAAATTTAACGAACTCTCTTTGTTGCGCATGTTCACTGTCAGTCTATAAGCCTTTAGTTGTTATACCTTTGCTTTTAAATAGCCTCTTGGAATTTGCAATTTGTTCAGGACGGCGATTCGAACTGTGTGTGGGCGGCCAAATTTTATCAAGTTTTAAATATTGTGCAACAATGAAAACAGATAGTTCTTTCGTCAGCTTTGTCAAACTGTTTTTTTTTTTTTTTGTTGCCAACACCTACCGCATGATTGGCGGCAAATTAAAATCTTGTGTGAGTTTTCTGACACTCTTTATAATGTGGTATTGGATTGGGTCTCTTCAGATTCGCTCCCAGATTTCAGATTTCGTGTGTCTAATCGAGCATAAAAACGTCGATTGTTAATTTTTAAGGATATCGTATCTAAAGGGAACCTTATCAGTTTCGCACAACTCTGAGAAAGTTTCGCAAAAGTTATTATAAAAAAATCCTTAACGAATTTATTGTTGACTAGCTGTGCCCGCAACTTCGTACGCGACGTGAGACTGTGTAATTTCCAATAAAAGAGATACTAATAGTTAAGTTTCAATACCTACATGAGATAATTAGATATACTTTTTATGATAATTTTTTTACAAAGCTTCTTGAAATACAATATGTATTTGAAGTTCTGTTGCCTGGATCATACACAAATTTGTACCCACACCAACAATAAATCAAACAACATAATTCACCTATATCGTCTTTACTTCTTGAATTCTTCAATTCTTTACTGTAAGGTAGGTATCACCTTCACCGTAGGTACTATACCTAACAACCGTTAAAACAAAAAAAAAAAAATATCAGGCACTCCGGGAGTGCAGACAGAAGTTATTACTTGAACATTTACGTGTGTATTTTTCGAATTGTCAGGAATTTTACTGCACAGGAAATATTTAAAACTGTTTTGGGAGTAAAAACAACTAACAAAAAAATCGACAACAGCGCCACCTATCTGATCCAAAAATATCCTATCTTTCTAGCTGCATTAAACCATGCATACAAACAAAGTTTCATTGAGATCGATTGAGTTTCTCAAAAAATCGACAACAGCGCCACCTACCGGGTCCAAAACTATTCTATCTTTCTAGCTGCATACAACCATGCACACAAACAAAGTTTCATTGAGATCGGCAGAGTTTCTCAAAAAAAATCGACAACAGCGCCACCTATCGGGTCGAAAACTATCCTATCTTTCTAGCTGCATACAACCATGCACACAAACAAATTTTCATTGAGATCGGCAGAGTTTCTCGAAAAAATCGACAACAGCGCCACCTATCGGGTCCAAAAATATCATATCTTTCTAGCTGCATACAACCATGACCACAAACAAAGTTTCATTGAGATCGGCTGAGTTTCTCAGAAAATGGACAACAGCGCCACCTATCGGGTGGAAAACTATCCTATCTTTCTAGCTGCATACAACCATGCACACAAACAAAGTTTCATTGAGAGCGGCTGAGTTTCTCAAAAAAATCGACAACAGCGCCACCTATCGGGTCCAAAAATATCATATCTTTCTAGCTGCATACAACCATGACCACAAACAAAGTTTCATTGAGATCGGCTGAGTTTCTCAGAAAATGGACAACAGCGCCACCTATCGGGTCCAAAACTATCCTAACTTTCTAGCTGCATACAACCATGCACACAAACAAAGTTTCATTGAGAGCGGCTGAGTTTCTCAAAAAAATCGACAACAGCGCCACCTATCGGGTCCAAAACTATCCTATTTTTTTGGCTACATCCAACCATGCTCACATACAAAGCTTCATTGAGATCGGCTGAGTTTCTCAGAAAATGGACAACAGCGCCACCTATCGGGTCCAAAACTATCCTAACTTTCTTGCTGCATCCAACCATGCACACATACAAAGTTTCATTGAGATCGGCTGAGTTTCTCAGAAAATGGACAACAGCGCCATCTATCGGATCCAAAACGATCCTATCTTTCTTGCTGCATCCAACCATGCTCACATACAAAGTTTCATTGAAATCGGTTGAGTTTCTCAAAAAAAGCGACAACTGCGCCACCTATCGGGTCCAAAACTATCCTATCTTTCTAGCTGCATACAACCATGCACACATACAAAGTTTCAATGAGATCGGCTGAGTTTCTCAGAAAATGGACAACAGCACCACCTATCGGGTCCAAAACTATCCTATCTTTCTAGCTACATCCAACCATGCTCACATACAAAGTTTCATTGAGATCGGCTGAGTTTCTCAGAAAATGGACAACAGCGCCACCTATCGGGTCCAAAACTATCCTAACTTTCTTGCTGCATCCAACCATGCACACATACAAAGTTTCATTGAGATCGGCTGAGTTTCTCAGAAAATGGACAACAGCGCCATCTATCGGATCCAAAACGATCCTATCTTTCTTGCTGCATCCAACCATGCTCAAATACAAAGTTTCATTGAAATCGGTTGAGTTTCTCAAAAAAAGCGACAACTGCGCCACCTATCGGGTCCAAAATTATCCTATCTTTCTAGCTGCATACAATCATGCACACAAACAAATTTTCATTGAGGTCGGCAGAGTTTCTCGAAAAAATCGACAATAGCGCCACCTATCGGGTCCAAAAATATCATATCTTTGTAGCTGCATACAACCATGACCACAAACAAAGTTTCATTGAGATCGGCTGAGTTTCTCAGAAAATCGACAACAGCGCCACCTATCGGGTCCAAAAATATCATATCTTTCTAGCTGCATACAACCATGACCAAAAACAAAGTTTCATTGAGATCGGCTGAGTTTCTCAGAAAATGGACAACAGCGCCACCTATCGGGTGGAAAACTATCCTATCTTTCTAGCTGCATACAACCATGCACACAAACAAAGTTTCATTGAGAGCGGCTGAGTTTCTCAAAAAAATCGACAACAGCGCCACCTATCGGGTCCAAAAATATCATATCTTTCTAGCTGCATACAACCATGACCACAAACAAAGTTTCATTGAGATCGGCTGAGTTTCTCAGAAAATGGACAACAGCGCCACCTATCGGGTCCAAAACTATCCTATTTTTTTGGCTACATCCAACCATGCTCACATACAAAGTTTCATTGAGATCGGCTGAGTTTCTCAGAAAATGGACAACAGCGCCAGCTATCGGGTCCAAAACTATCCTAACTTTCTTGCTGCATCCAACCATGCACACATACAAAGTTTCATTGAGATCGGCTGAGTTTCTCAGAAAATGGACAACAGCGCCATCTATCGGATCCAAAACGATCCTATCTTTCTTGCTGCATCCAACCATGCTCACATACAAAGTTCCATTGAAATCGGTTGAGTTTCTCAAAACTGCGCCACCTATCGGGTCCAAAACTATCCTATCTTTCTAGCTGCATACAACCATGCACACATACAAAGTTTCAATGAGATCGGCTGAGTTTCTCAGAAAATGGACAACAGCACCACCTATCGGGTCCAAAACTATCCTATCTTTCTAGCTACATCCAACCATGCTCACATACAAAGTTTCATTGAGATCGGCTGAGTTTCTCAGAAAATGGACAACAGCACCACCTATCGGGTCCAAAACTATCCTAACTTTCTTGCTGCATCCAACCATGCACACATACAAAGTTTCATTGAGATCGGCTGAGTTTCTCAGAAAATGGACAACAGCGCCACCTATCGGGTCCAAAACTATCCTATCTTTCTAGCTACATCCAACCATGCTCACATACAAAGTTTCATTGAGATCGGCTGAGTTTCTCAGAAAATGGACAACAGCGCCACCTATCGGGTCCAAAACTATCCTATCTTTCTAGCTGCATCCAACCATGCTCACATACAAAGTTTCATTGAGATCGGCTGAGTTTCTCAGAAAATGGACAACAGCGCCACCTATCGGGTGTCAGTTTCTCGGTGTCGATGACGCGGTGTCGTTTTAGAAGTAGCCCAAATTCATTGATTTCTTCCCATCTAAAAGTGTCCAACGCGCCTAAAGAAGTAATAACTTCAAAAAAAAACCTTGAACTCAATTTCTATATACACCACCACCACCTATGTACGATTGTACGTCCATCAGCGCACGTCATCAGCCACCTACGCATTTCCTCAGAAACACATTGTCGTTGTTGATTACATTTTACATACCCATTCATGTCGCATACTTCTCTTTCGTTTCACTTAATTCGGAGAAAAGACCACGCAGTTTTTTTTACATGAACGTGCTTGTGCGATGTGCGCCACCCAACCACCCCAAAGCAGAACAACGATCAAGAACCGCGGCTGCTGATAAAGTTCGATTTGAGAAAATAAATTTATTTTTTTCGTGTTAGATTTTAGGTTGTAGCTCAGCTTCTAGAGAACATAGAAAGCTGATTGATGGCTTGAAATAACTGTGAAAGTGTTGGCTCTCCTAAGGATTTTATTTTGTTTGCATTGATTAAGAATTGTTTGAGTAATGGCGAGATGAAGGCAGTAAAGTTAGTAAAAAAAACACATTTTGGTCAAAAACGCTACCAAAAAATAGGCTTGACGATGAAAGGAATAGCCTATGTGTTGCTCAAAATCTTAACTAACATTTCAAAAAAAGTTTCATCAAAATCTGTGCAGTAGTTTTCACGTCAACCGCGAACATAGAAAACGGCTACAGTTTTATTATATTTATAGATTATTATAGTGATTTTAAGATACGAGTAGTTACACAATAAGTTAGATATTTTAAACAGATTTAGCGAATTAAATATTGCATGCTCGACTACGAAAAACATGGAAAAGTACTTTTTTTCAATCTACTCAACAAAATTTTAGTAATTCACCGTTTGAAGCCGAGTACGCGAACAGACCTTTTATTATGTGACCATGTCTACTTCATTAGGAACATCAATATATATGCGCATTCACATTTTTACTACCCATTCAAACGTGTAATTGTGCAGAAGAATATATTCATATACTTTTAAGAACCTACATTTTTTACAGCTATACCTACATGCAAAAATAAAAATTCAATTTCTGTACGAAAACTTTTCCCATATTGACATGTAAAAAAAAACACGCCCACTTCATACTTAATAAAAAGAAAAAGAAAAACAAAATGTAGGTATTAAATTAAGGGTTACATATACTGTACAACATCACACGCATAGAAAAATCTACCTTCATAACTGTAAACATAAAGTCGTACAGCAATTGTTTTCTACATGTTGATTAATCCAGAACACGTTCAACTCCGGCAGAAAGGATGGTTGAAAACTTTTGATTATCAAAAAAGTTCTAGCTTTAGCTTTGAATGTTTTTAGTATCAGCAAAAATAAAGGTATACGCCAGCAAACGTTCATAATATTTCATGAGTAGGTAATTGAATTTCCTTTTTACCTGTAGCACTTAGAATTTTCTTTGGCATTCACTCTGCTTCGTATCACCACATAGCATATTGACGTCCTGTAGCCTTTTCATACGAAATTCAATTTGTCCTCTTTGATTTCATGAAAAATATATGACATACGGTGTTGTGTACTGACGAGGGCCTATACGAATAGTTGAATAACGATGAAAAATAGTATTTTAGTTGAATTCCGATATTCGTATTTCATACTAAAATGTTATCAATAAACACTAACGCTCCATGTTTTTGATTTATATGGAAATACGTTTTGTTATACATACTTGAGTGAAAGCTCGCACATGTGACTGTTGAGCAATATTTGTCCTGTTCTTTGCCAAAGGGAAAATGCACTTTTTGTTACATAACAATTTTTTTAATTCATTAGATCATAAACTACCACCACCGGCCAGTTTATTTTAAACAATTATTTTCTATAAGCGATGAAGGATCAACTTTAGTTTTATTATTATTAGATTCTTTTAGAATCAATGAGAGTTTTTTTTTTTTTTTTGAAATCTTATCTAATTGTGCCTGTAGCTGAAGGGAATTTAAAAAAATAATTTGTGGCAAGTATACTCGTTCGATTCCGGTCAATCTGGCTACGCAAAATGTAGTTTAGTAAAGTTGTTTGTTCTTCGCCTGTCTACCCAAGATGGTTAGCAATGAGAGATTTTTGTGTACCTATATAAACATATTTTATTATCCAAATACCAAAACGCTATCATAAGAAACTATAAAAATTCGATAAAAAGATGGTGAGTCCTGCTTAGAAATTCGCTGGTCTTTACAAGATTAGTTTTAGTGTGAATTTGGTCTGTTCGATCTCGGCCCAAAAGCTCCAGATACTCCTCCACTGCATTCTATTTCAGTGTTGTAGTTTAACGGACAATTCAAATCTTTCTGTAAAATAAGACCGTACCTTTTTTTGCTTTAAATAGCATCTTAGCTTCGGCGCCGATCAAGGGCTATGCAGAATCTTTTTACTTTTTCGAGATATACTCCCATTACACAACTCTTCGAATCCAACACTGGCATTAACTTCCTCTGCTGCTTTCTACCTGTCAATTCGTATCGGCTTATACCAACGCCACAATTATACTTCAGCGATCTAAAAGCTGGTGCTGGTACCTACATATGTACATTTCTTATGTAATGCTTTATTTGCTCAGTTTTCGGCTGAAACAAGAAACGCGATTAAGCGAGGGTAACTTATCCGGGAGTCACTAATTTGAAAATTTATTTCTGACTAGAAAAATATCCAAATATGTAGCGAAAAAAGTGCCGAAAATATTTATTCATAAATATACAACTGATAAATAAAATACGTCTTTATAAATCTGCTGAATTCTTAAATTTACAAAATACGGGATCTTAGAATAAAGTAACGCAGTACGTTCGGTTTCTTAACCATGGCTAAATTTCGGTCACGATAAAAATGGAACACGAAACAGCAGTCACTAAACCGTTGTTGAGAAATCAAACGCATTGACGGTTTTTCTTTCGCCCATCTATTGCGTTAAAGAGATTTTAGAATTTTTAGAATTTTTTTATACTCTTAAACTTATACTTAAAAAAAGTTTTGTATTTTTTCCAGATCCTCCCTCACCGCCTCTAATTTCGGGATATGTCGAAGGTCAAATTATTCCTGCTGGTTCTGTACAAAAATTACTCTGCGTGTCGTCAGGCGGAAACCCTTTGGCTACATTAACGTGGTTTAAAAACGATAAACGGGTAAGTTTGAAAATATTTTCAGATCTTAAGAACAAAATATTTAAGAGAGAGTGACAGAGTCGGACTTAAAGAGTTTTGTAGGTACTTAGCTCAACTATGCATAAGAAGGGTTCTTCATATATTGCCTTTTTGATTTCTTTTAGAGCTATATAAGAGGCTATCCCATTCTTGGTACTGGCTTCAGCTGTAGTAAGAGTATTGACCTTTGATGGGGCGGAAGTGAAACACGCGCCTTTGACTCCCAGAATGATATGGCCCCAAAATTCCGCCAACAATGCCGAGGTTTAATTTATCCAATTTAAAAAGAACACGTCGGCTTCATATTTAGCTAGGGCTCATTCCATTATTTCCAAGACATGCGAATCAATGTCATACAGCGGTCACCAAGTTGTCAATTCTGTGAGCATTTCTATTAAAGTGGAATTTTTTTTCCTTTGGTGAAATGCTGCTGCTTGCTGGCTTTAATAAAATACATGATTTGTATTATTATTCTGAATTGTAAATCTAGAAACGAAATGTTCTTCTTAACATCTTCGCGCTCATATGTTTTAAATTTGGTAATCATGGTAGAAATAACATTTGAGGTCTGGCATGTAACAGAAATGTCTGAAATTAGAATGTAAATCGACTGGAATAATAAAAAGCGTTTCTTAAAATGACTGTTATAATAGCCATCATTTGTACCACTTATATTGTGATGTGCTTATTCTCCGGCCGGGTTTTTGCTTGCCAAGGTTCGACAAAAGAAACACCAAACTATGGCTTAGAGGTAATTTTTATTCACCCTATGTATCTTAATATTATTACAATCTTTTTACTTAAACTACGTAATCTTCGAGCTAAGGGCTAAGCTACTTCTAACTACGAAGCCCAACGGCGGCGTGGTTCCTAGTGGTTCCAAAAGGCCCGACGTTGTGAATTGTAAGTGCCC
Source organism: Cheilosia vernalis (assembly GCA_949126925.1). Lineage (NCBI taxonomy): Eukaryota > Metazoa > Arthropoda > Insecta > Diptera > Syrphidae > Cheilosia > Cheilosia vernalis. Next base: position 56,586,524 of record OX421362.1, read on the forward strand.
AATGCAAACTCCACTCACATATGGAATGGGTACAATAGGCGAGAATAGGGGACGTTTCGTTACAATATGTACCTAACTATTGATTTGTTACACAAATGACGGCAGCAGCCATCCGACACCTATATCTGATAGGCGATTCCAATTACTGTTGACTCCTTGAAGTAATCTTAAAACCGCTCTTTCTTTTTATTGTTCATCCATTATTCTGAATTCAAAATACGTAAATAAATATCTACCTACTTCCCAAATCCTCAAAAAAAATTTAACGGAAAAGTTCTCCAAAAACACTTTTTTTTCCAACATGCAATACCTAGTTCAAATGAAGAATGTGACGGCTAATGTAGTCTTTCCATTATAAAATTTAAATTTTGGGAAATAGGGATTTCCCATTTAAAAGGAAAATGTTACACATTTGAACAGAACTTAAACCAGAGATGAATGATTAAAAGAGATGAATATCTTTCGTACGTCTATTCTCCCGAAATCCATTTGCTTGCATTGTTTTTTTGTAATTTCAACCCCCGACTGTGAGTGAATACGTGTGACCAACAAAAAAGCATGTTGCTAATGGCCGACCGCGAATCATCTTTCTTTTATGAGCATCGCGGTGTTTAATTGTTTTGTGTTTCATATTGAATTTGTTCTGTTTTTGTGGAGGTTTTGATTAAATTAAGAAAAACAGTAGAGAATACCTAATGCTTGCATTAAAGTCGATTTCATGAACTCACCTCATATCCTACAAGAAAAATGAGCAAGTGTATGTGACTTCATGAATTTTTCAGGAAAAACATCTTGTGTTGTAGGCAGCCGTCCTTCCACTGGAAAGTTATATAACTCTGTAGGTTTGTTTGACGTGGCTAGCACTAGTGCGCACTGAGAAGTGTCAGTTGATTTTCCCGCCTACCCAAAAACCTGCACAACCCTGAAAAATCGGCTATCATATCGAACGCAAAATATGCTGCCCTTAAGTCTGTCAGTTTTTGAATTTGAAAAATACTTATGTTTTGGTGAACGAAGTACGAAGATGATAACACTTTGTTCTGTTTATTGTTAAAAATGAGTGAACTCAATTCTGATCTTGTGCTTGCCATAATGCAAACAAGTTGATAAAACTGTTTGCAATATATGCGATGCACTAAAAAATGTGATCAGCTTTGATTCCAGATTTTTTTCATTCCATTTAAAATAATGTTTTAGTCCATAAACGTTGTTGTTTTCAAACAATCCCTTTGAATATCAAATTTATTGTATTTATCTTTATTACGATATTCAAATAAACGAATAACAGCAAGCGAAATGACAGCGCAACTCAGCACTGAGTTCTTGCCCCGACAAAATAACTGGGGTCAGTTCAGTGCACAACTAGGGCGCCCTAGAAGTCATGTCAAACACAGGTTTTCAGTACCAGGGCGAGTTCAGTGCTATATCGAATACATTAGGGTCCACGTCAAACAAACCTTGTATTCCATTATCGTTAACTTACACGTAGGTAATAGGTGTTGCCGCATAGTATGGTATCGTAGTGAATAGTTTAAACTGGAAAAATGATACCAAACACAAAACTCAAACGACGGTAATAGCCGTCATTTTTGTTTTTATGAACCTTAAAATACGACAGCTATAGACGTAATAAGCACGAAAGTGGTAAAATCGCTTTAGAAAATATTTTTTGTGCCAATGAAACGGTTTCAGAAGTAATTCTTTTCGATTTCGGCAACTTCTTTTTGACCAACAAAACATTAAAATTGCAACGGACTCAGCCTAAATAGAATTTTAAATGTTTTTTTTTTTTTCATTTTTCCTTTCGATTAGTGCTCGTAGTCTCTATAGATTAGATTAGATTAAAAGGCAGGAGAGCCTACGAGGGGCTCTGGCACTGCGGCTGCTTAGAGGAGCCTATTGTGCCTTCCCTTATAGTTTCTAGAGCCATCTTTTTACTCCAGAGGCAGTCAGGAAGACAAGTATCTTCTCTGGGTTTATGTCAGCAAGGGATGCTGGATTAACGAATTCATCCCCTAGGATGTCTTTCCTAAGACGATGAAGAGTCGGATAGTCAGTGAGTATGTGGAGAGAGGACTAGTCACTCTCAAGACAGAGTCTGCAGATTGGATCCGGTGAGATGCCAATGCGGTGAAGGTGTTTTTTCACTAGTATCTATAAGTCCGGCACATCTTACGCAAAGTGGCTAATTTATGACGTTGCTCAGTCACTACCCAATGATCCATTTCGTCTAAAGTAGTGTATTAGATTTCTCTTTGCAAATGTGTAACTGCATGTACGAATACGTAACACTGCATAAAAGTACCGATATAAAAAGGTAAGACTCTTACATTTTACTGTCCTTCTTTAAAGCGAGACAAATACTTGATTTGTTCCAGACATGTCCCCATACGCCATACCTTAAAAATTGTTTATTAAATATAAAAACTTTTTAATCACTTTAATATCAGGTGAACTCTGCAGTCAAAACAAACGACAAATCAGTTGCTGCTGAGATAACGATCTTAGCCAACGTCACTGACAACCAGGCACATTACCGATGCGAAGCTCATAATAGTGCAACGGAAATTCCATTATTCGAATCAACGACCCTAAGCGTTCATTGTAAGTATAAACATCATTCCAACAAAGAAAGTATTTTAAATTCGAAAATATAATCCTCATCCAGTTGCACCAGAGACAGTCAAAATCCGCTTAGAACCTGATGAACTAAAGCCAGGCAACGAGGCAACGCTTATCTGCGATTCTAGTTCAAGCAACCCGCCAGCAAAAATATCATGGTGGAAGGATGGGATTCCCATAGAAGGTAAAAAAAAATGTTTAAAACTTACCCTGCCAACAACATTTATCAAAAGGTGACATTATATGGAAATTTCGTTCCAATGCAACTCACTGTGTAAACTTGAATATGCATAATGTATATGCATTCGTACAGAGAACTGTTTTGTTTGACTATGTAATTTTCTTTGAATGTGTATTCTTTCACAGGAATCAACAATTACTCAAAGCCAGGACTATGGGGAGGAACAGTATCCACGTTAGAGCTCAAAGTCAATGTTACACAGGAAATGAATGGCGTTGTTTACACTTGCCAAAGCTCCAATGAGGCACTTCAACGCAGTGTACACGAGGCTATAAGTCTCGATGTTTTATGTAAGTTTACGTGGGTATGAGCACATAAGGACTTACTAAATGTATGCACCATGTTCGTTTTAGATGCACCCAAATTTGTCCCTCCACCTTCTTCAACCGTCGTAGGTGTAGAAGGCGAATCATTGCACGTACCATTGATGGCGAACGCAAACCCTATGTCAATTACATACGTTTGGACCAAGGACGGTCTACCGATAGTGTCCAGAAACGGGGAATCGTTGGATCAACGAATATTCTCAAATGGATCTACATTAAATATAACAAAATTGCATCGCAATGACGCTGGAATTTATAGATGCGAGGCTGCCAATTCTCAGGGAAATGCTGTGATCAATATAACAGTCATAGTTGAATGTAAGTAGTTGAGGGATTAAAATATCACCGAATGTTGCACTTATGTAACAAAAACGGGAACATTTTCCAGATGGAACCGCAATCAAATCGGTTTCAGAAAATGTCGTGGTGAATCCTGGAGAGGATGCGATGCTGTCATGCACAGTTGAGGGTAAGCCATTAGGCGAGGAACATGTTAAATGGGAGCGACTCGGTTATAATATGAGTGTAAAGACATCAACCGCATTCGCTAATGGAACATCATTTTTGCACATTAAAGGAGCGCAACGTGAAGACGTTGGAAATTTCAGATGCATTGCAGATAATAGAGTGGCGAATCCGACGAACCGAGATGTTTTGCTTATTGTGAAATGTAACTATGAGCGCACATAAGTTTCGAATTATTTTATCAATGAACTTTTTTTTTAAATAGTTGCTCCAGAAATCGACAAGTCTCCGACATTACTTCGAGCAGCTAGTGGAACGGGGGAGAAGGGACGATTGAGATGCCGTGCGCAGGCAGCTCCGAGGCCCTCATTTATATGGCTACAGTCTGGAAAAGATCTCAACATCAATCGAACATATAAATATGAAGTTGAGGTGAAAAAAATTGACTCTCTCACCTACGAATCAATTTTGTCTATTGAAAAAGTAGCCCCAGCGGACTACGGTGCATATGAATGCGTTGCTAAAAATGACCTAGGGGAAACAAAAGAAACTGTTCGCCTAGAAATAACATCGCCACCAGAACCACCACTGAGCCTTAACATCTTGAATATAACTCATGATTCTGTGACGGTAGAATGGACTCCGGGCTTTAATGGAGGTCTGAAGGCATCTTATAGAGTTCGTTACAGGTGAGTCTTCTGTATACTCTGTATTGCGAAAGTTTTTTGTGGAAGCTCTAGCTCTATAGTACTAAGCGAGGTGTTTTAGGTTCGATCGCCGGAAAACTACAAATTACGTCTTAACGATTTTTCCACTCCGCCACTTCACGTGTCTGGCAAACATCCGAGTGTATAATTTATCATGAAAAACTTTCTCAATTAACCGTTTGGACACGGCATAAGACTGAAGATTCAGTTCTATTCGTCCCAAAAAAAAACATGGTTTGGAGAAGGTATTCCTTATCTGTATTTACACCGCACCGAAAACCGTGAAATCGTCGAAAATTAAACGATGAATGCGCACCGAACACCAACAAGTTTTCGTTTGACGTTTCAATCAGTTGTGTGTTTCTTCCACAAACCTACGGGCTTTCACTAGGGGATCCACTCATTCTGTTTATTATTATTATTTGAGAGGGGTTATTGTACTGCGACCTTTTGGTCTATTGTACCCCCTGCTTACGCCTCAGAGTGGTTTTTTCCCTCAAAAGAGTTCCCCTCATAGTATAATTCATTCTAGAGGTTTTAGTACTCTTCTTTCTCCTTGGCGGAAGAAATTCGGCCTATAGCACTCTCTCCAGTCCAGTTTCCTTTAAGAATCTAAGGATGAGAGCTGGCTCTAGTGACTGTATTTCCTCATCAGATAGTTGGTACTTGCCCAAGTATTTCAGTCTTTTGTGGGTCAGTGCCCCACATGATCCCAGCAAGTGTTCTGGGATTTCACTGGACTCATCGCAGAATCTGCAGAGACCTTCTTCAGATATACCCAGTTTCCTGAGGTGTTCCTTGAGTCCACAGTGCCCCGTTAGGAAGCCCGTTAGGATACGAAGGTTATTTTTGCTCATGCCGATGCAAGCTTGGAATCTCTTCCGGTTGTATTGCCCCAGAAGTTTCTTGGCCTGCCTCATGCCCTGAGTGTTATGCCAGGTTCTTGCCCTGTTTTCTTTCTGTAATCCAATGGAACAAGAAAGCTGCATCTGATTGAATCCACAAAAGTATTGGTGAAATGCCAGAAAATAAATGTTTAAAATAGGTAGGTACATAAATTACACTTGCATGAGTGACTTCAAATTGAGAAGTGAAACTCTCTTCCAAGAATCACCAGAAGTGCATTTTATGTGCCAATGGAAGGTATCAGAACGGAAGTATTTTTGTTCGGTTTCGGACTCTCCCGGGCGCTTCTTTTTGTCAAATTTTTTTTCATTCAGAAAATCACTGTCATTGGATCACATGCAGTGATTACAGATTACAATACAAGATATATAATATTTCTTTAAGATTTTTGAGCTCCTAAATATGTACAAGACTTTTTACCCCAAATGCATTAAATGTCAAGAAATTTGATATCCATAATTTTCCACTTTTTCCATTAAAGATTTTTAAACTTTCTCCATTACGAAAGAGAAAGATATTGGTTTCGTACAAAATTTCGAACTCGAGATTTTAATCAATTCTGATATTACGATGATAACTCAAAAAAGTGGGTCACAAAACTCTGTCCGGTCTGTCCGTCTGTCCGTCCTCCCACAGGCCTACAGCCTAAACGGCTTCCCGGATTACGTTCAAACCTCGGATTTTTGAGTTTTTGGGCTTACAGGAGTTGTTTATTTTTCAGGTAACCTCAGTATTACTGGAATATAAAATGTTCGTACCAGTTTGATTTGATCGAAAACGGCTATAAAGATTTCAACCAAAATTTATATTTAAGCTTAAGTAGGTGAGGTTACCAGGACTGCGTACCCATTTTTTGGCTAAAAATTCGAACAACGAAACTTTTGAAATTTCGACATATCTCGAAAACGCTCTATACGATTGTAACAAAAAATAATTTCTAAGGTACCTAATGTGATAATTTATAACTTAATAGAAAACTCAGTTTTTCTCTATATTATCGTACAAAGGATTTTTGAAAAAAAGAATTTTTTAAAATTTAATTTTTTTCAGTTTACCGGAAAACGGCTCTAACGATTTCAACCAAAATTGATATTTAAGCTTAAGTAGGTGAGGTTACCAGGACTACGTACTAGCGTTGCCAGATGTCCCGGTTTACCCGGGACGTCCCGGATTCCAAACATAAATTCAACTGTCCCGCCGGGACAGCTTATTTCCCGGTTTTCCAACGAAACTCAGAGAAAAATATTCAGTGAAAACATTTCTTTAATATTCGCAAAACAACTACTGCATTGTGGTTTAACCTTAACGAGTTTTCATTGAAATTTTAATCAAACGCACCTTATTTTGTTGAACGTCATGTTGTCAACCTGACAGCTGTCATTAAATTCGCATAATATTATCAAAATAACAACTTATCAATTACAAATTTGTTTTCTTGGAGCCATGACATTGGACTTTGGAAGTAGATAGTTATGTAAGGGTCTCTTTTAACTCTGCGTACTTACACCTAGAAATTTTTTAATATGTAGGTAATTATAGCCAAAATGAGTGAGATATGGAATGAGATATTGGGAAGTATCTCAATTGAGGAAATACCCAATATTTTCAAATTAATTTCATTTATCTTTAGTATCCCAAGTTCTAATTGTTTTTCAGAAAGTGTTTTTTTGCAAATGGCGTTAAAATGGACGGATGTGCGAAATAAATGCCAACCGGATTTAATTAAAGCCGAACTGCAAACATTAATTACGACTTAACTTGTTCAGAATTTAACAATTTTGTTAAAAATAATTCTGAATTCTTAAATTAATTAGCCAAAAGTTCCACTAAATATACAAAATAATTTTAATATCAAAACAAGATTTTTGATACACGAAGTTACGAAAAGACCGTTCATTTTCTTATTTTCTTATTTCATTGTTCATAAACTTAGTCACAGAAAGACTGTTTTTGTTTTTATATTTAAAATAATAGATATTATTATTTATTTAATAGTTACATTAATTTTGTCACGAATAGACTGTCTGTTTTCTTTTTTTTTATAAACATTAAAAAAAACTTGTTATGGCAATGTCATTATATGGACTGATTAAAATAACAACTAACTATTTACTTGTTAATGAAATAATTATACAGTTTTTTGATTTATTGAGTTTTTAATTTGTCCCGGATAAAATTTTGAAATCCCGGGGTTTTTCAATATTTTTTTCAATTGTCCCGCTAAGCTTCGGAAAAAATCTGGCAACCCTACTACGTACCCAGTTTTTGGCTAAAAAAAAAATATCTCGAAAACGGTCTACCTGTACGATTGTAACAAAAATTCATTTTTAAGGTAATGTGGTCCACTATAACAACAGCAAACTCAGTTTTTCTCATTATTATCGTACAAAGGATTGAAAATTGTATTTTTTTAAAAATTTAGTTTTGATTATTTTACCTGAAAACATCAACAACGATTCTGACCAAAATGCAGACTTAAAGTCAAATGGTTGTTTTCGAAACTATTGTGTCCTTAATTTTCAATTCCAAGCACCGAAAACGCTAATTTTAAAAACTGCTCATATCTCGAAAACCCCATCGTTGATTTCGATAAAACTACGAAGCAATGCTTATATACCGAACAATAACTTATAATCGGTTTTCACCTAAATATTTACGCAATAGTATTTTTCAAATTAAACATTGCAATATTTGGTACTGTTTTGTCTGGCAAATTTTACAAAAACCGCTCTAACGATTTTGACCAATATACATTGTTATCTATATATATAAAAGGCAATGAAGTCCGTGTGTGCGCGCATAACTCGATTAAGGATTGTTGGATTTCAACGATTTTGGGCTTGACGGTTTCGTTTTGGACCAAGGAAGGTTATAGGCTGCTTTTTGTCGCGAAAACAGAACTTTGAGGGGATGAAAAAGGTTATGAAAGTTTGTATGGGGAAATGCACTTTGAAAAAAAATAAACGGGGTGGAAATCGAGTAGTGATACTTCATATACAAAAAAAAAAATTAATTTTAATGCCAATTGTTGTTGTCAATTATTTTAATTATTTTGCAAGCAAATTGTTGTTGCAAACAATTTTGAAATTTCTTTTTTTTAAATACAACTAATAAAATTGCTTATGTTTACTATGTCACATTAAGTAGCTTTTTGAAATGGAGTAGATACTTCGATTTGTTTGATGGTGTTTGAATGCATCATTTTTGTTTGCCAAATATTTTCAGGATCCTTGCATTAGTATGAGAGTGAGTAAGTTGAAATGTTTGAGATGATGATGATGATAGGCAACACAGGAGTTGTTGAGCGTTTTGAGTTTTTACGCACATAACTCGAAAGAGGATGGTTAGTTTTTAAAGATTTTGAGCTTGATGGTTTCGATTGGGCCCAAGGAAGGCAATAGGCTACTTTATGTCTCGAAAACAAAACTTTGACAGGATGATATAGGGGATGAAAGTTTGTGTGGGATTCGGCGATTCCAAGACAAATTTGATCATGCCGCCAGTTTCACGTCGCAGAAAATCAGGACGAACAGTCAGATCGGCATATTAACAATCGATAGAATATTTCGGAACTTCAGGAAAGAATACCATGCAGTCGTCCATACTGGAGACCGAGATAGACAACAACACAATCATCATCAGCATAGCGTTCCATGTTTCTCACATGGTCAATTTATGTGGCGTGCTCACGTGTCGGCAAACCTCTCGCTTTGTACGTGTACGCACCCGTAAATGTAACGAAAAATGCTATGTACCATAAAGCACTTCAGTAAAAAAGCGGTAGGTTGGCCGACAAGTAAATCGCTGCGGTTATTGCAATTGTATTTCGCCGGGCCAGCTGAATCTGAATCCTAAATATTTCTTTAGCGCGTGGTATTTGTAGTAAAACAGATTTTCGTTAAAATATTTTGCACTCGGGTACGAAGATATGCAATTAATTAATTCGCATTATATTACCTCCATTACCATTTTCATGACACTTTGTTCGTTTAGGTACTTATTGGAAAACCCTTTAGTAAGCACTCTGATACACTATGCACACTGTTATCTACTGTTACAAGCATGTCAGAAATGTAGGAACATCGCTTACACTATAACCAACAATTTCCACTTGGGCTATGGACCCGATAGCTGGTGCTGTCGTCGATATCCGAAACCACACAACTCTTTTCAATGAAATATTGTGCATGTTTATGGCTGGTTCCCGGTTGAAAGATAGGACACCATCCTAAAGGTGATACCTTGCAAACCATAAGCGCAAAACGGGTTGTGGCACCTTTCATTCAAAAATCAAATCAAACGCTATTTCTATAAAGTTGTATAATTAGGTAAAATCATAAATGGACATGGTCCAAATAAAGCACTTTTAAGAAATCTGAGCAAGACTTAAAACGAAATATACGGTCAAAGCCGGGTGGGTACAGCTATATATAAAAAAGACTGACGTCCGTATGTGCACTCATAACTCGGGAATAAATCGTTAGATTTTTATTATTTTTGGTTTAAAAAAGAACATGTTATGCTACTTTTTGTCGAGAAAACTCAATACCTTATGGGGATAGAATTTAGTATGGAGAATCGCATTTTGAAAAAAAATTATTGGATAGTGCCACTTCCAATAGGTGCAACAAAAAATATGTAAAATTTTAAATTTTTGAATTCCTTAGATATTCCGTGCTTACCGCTACACAATTTGAAATTGTAAGTCGGCCCAGTTATAATTTTGTTGTGAAACATCAATGCACCGCAAGTTTGCGAATGAAAGACATCGACATTTGCTATACTTCAGTCATTTCTATTGCATAACTATAAGTTTTGAAAAAAGAATTTGAATTGACCGAATTACATAAAGTAGCATTAGCATTGTGCACGCTCGAAATTATTATTTTTATTACATTAAAGAAATTGGGCGGAACAAAGTTCGCCGGGTCAGCTAGTTTTATATAACTGTCATTTGAGATAGATATCCAATTTTTTGTTTTCTTTAATCTAGTATCGAGAAAGTTTCGTTCGACCCAGTCGTGCACTTTATTTTTCTATTAATTCCATTATTATGCACAATATGAGTCAAACAGAGGCAATGCTCATCTAAATTCTACCGTTTCCATCAATTATAAAGAATCATTCGTCTTATGTAATAAATAAATCATAAATTGACACCAAACACAATAGGTAGGTAGGTACATATCCTTACGAGAGAGAACTCGGTCACCAAAAGAAATGCTAAATAATCAAAAAGAAAAGGAACGCGTTAACCACAAATTTTAAAAATGTGAATTTTTCCTAGGCGGGGTTGCAAATATCAGTGTTTTACTGTACAAGTACAAATTTATATTAAAGAATTATTGCTTCAATTGCAGAAACTAAAAAGTTCGCTTCTTTTCCTTCTTACATCTATTTTAATACCATTCAAGCAAAAACTAGTTACAAAATAGCATTTGAACGATTTGACAACTATCTGTCAGCTATAACCAACTAGCTCAAATTTCATGGGCTAATATTTGCAGCTTTTTTATGGAGCAAAAAAGTTTTGTTCTCTCTTCTGCCCAATTTTGCGAAAGGGAACGAAGTTTGACTACATTTGACGTGTTCGAATGTATTATCGTTTGGATTCAGACCTTTCTTTTTGTGTATTAAATTTCGTTCTTAAAATGGTGTATTCGGAAAAAAAGTTTTTAAGGTTTTTCATCTGGGAACGATGTTCGCATAACACATCGCATAACAATATCCTTCTTTTTCATTCTCCTCATCAGAGAAAACAATACACTAGTCACGCCACGACACAGTGCTTTGGCCCTCGCTCTGGCCCTCTTAATTTTGTTTTAATTCTCCATTTTAACATTATTTAGTTTTAGCATTATTATATATACCTATATTTAAAATTCGATCATTTTAATTTGTTTGGTTATTAATACTATCTAAATGAGCTGTTTTATAGAAACATATTAGGACAAGGCAAACATGGGTGTGTATTTTCCTTCTGAGTAAATTTTTCTTAAATAACTGAAGAAAATTTGCTTACATCTACAATCTACATTATTAAAGTTGGGGGTCAGTATTGTATCTGCTTTCGATGTGCGCCTGCCACCACAAAACAGAAATACGATCAAAAACAATAGGTGCTGATATTTTTCGATTGGAGAAAATGAGTTCAAATAACTATTGGTTTCTAGCCTCAGCTTTTAGGAAAAGCAGACAGGTATCAGATAGCTTAAGATATTTAAAACAAGTATTAGGTTGCCTAAGTAGTAATTCTTATTTTTTCGGTGAATGTTTCGTAAACCGGTTCAAATCGAGTTAGAACTAAACCAAGTTGAAGCGAGTTGACAAAAACCGATGGAACGAACGAAGCGACCGCAACATTGCGGGGAAAAATCCACAAAATCTATTTGCGTAAACTGTTTACATAAGCTTTGGTTGCTTTCATATTTAGTTAATTTTTAAAACAAAGTTCGATGGTTTTTATAGTTCGGTAGTGAATTCTTTAATTGTTGTGTGATCATCTTTATAAAAAATAAAGGAGCTATAGCGTATTTAAAGCCAATCTTTACCTACGCTCCACGCTGTATCCATAGATAGCTTTAATTATGCTTCTATTATAAATATAATGTTCAACAAACTTCACACCCAGATTTCAAAATCTATTAAGCCATTTTCGCATTTAAATGATGATTGATTAGATAGTACTAGTACCTACCTTTGTTTTCATTCATTGATATTGATTGACATATAAAAAGAATACGACATTATCTGCAAATGTAATAGAAACTATCGTACACAACCTGAATTACTCAAATCTTATCTAATTTAATCCATGCGAGTAGCAAACTTGTTGGTATCGTTATTTAGGGTTCGCTGTTAATTATGGTTTATTATCGAGTCATGTCAGTGAATTCCTTTTTGAAGCGAATATAGCTTTTTTACGGACGGTCGGTGGGTCACGCATATAAATTATTCAAAAAGATGGGGAGTAAACCGAAAAAAATCGTCACCGTAGCGTTAACTCCCGCTCCATGGCGCACTTGGAAGATGAAAACTCTAGAACGGCTCCACCGATTTGGATGATTTTTGTTTTGTGTTGTTCGTTTTGATTCAGGGATGGTTTAGGAAAAAAGAAAAGTCGAAAAATTCTTAAATATATGTGTGTAGAGAGCGAAAGAGGAACAGAGAGAGTAATCTAAACTAACTGGCACTATGAAAAATTAAAATGAATTTCAAATAGGCCGCCACGTAACACGGGCCAATACTTTACGTCCAATGATTCGCTTCTTTCGGCCGTCCCACGACAGCTCGATTTTTTTTTTTTAACACCACGCAATTGATTGTGAAACCATCAACTAGACTATAGATAATAAAACAATGGGATGACATGATGGCTAACTGTTATATAAAATCTTTAATACAAATTTCACCCGAAACTAATTGTTAAGTTTCACCATTGTATATAAATCTTTAACCTAACTTTTTGTTAACATAAAACATCTTATATCTACAGGGAAGCAACGAAAGAGCAGTACAAGTACATCGACGGGTTGCCAAACAGTCACAAGCTGACTGTAACTAATCTCAGAGTGGACACTCTCTACCTTTTTTCAGTAATGGCAATGAACGAGCTCGGCAGCAGTAAATACTTACCAGATCTTCAACGTGCTCATACAAAAGGTATGTAAAACAAATGCTAAAATATCCGACAGAAAATGAATTACCCATGCACACATGGATAGGGATACACTACCAAACTAATCGCTAGCATCAAAGACGGAATTATTCTCGTACTAGAAAATACCAAAATCAATTCGCCTAACTCTCTATATTTTGATAATTTTTTAATTGTGCTGCCATTTGGATAACAGAAGCCCCACCACCGTCGCAGCCGGCATCATCACTTGGTGGCCCACCGACAACTAGTTCTACGCCCATTGGTGGAACGTCGGGAATGCTATTACTTGTCGGTGTTGCATCTGGAATCATCGTAGTATTACTCAATGTTTTTATTATTGGATGCTGCCTGCACAAACGCAACCAAAAACGGTTAAAACGAAGAGGTACATGGATGCATAACATTTCTTGAACGATTGGTTTTCGGTTTAGGGTTGGCATATATAGGAAATGTTTATGAATTTAACAATTTCGCCGTCGATTTCTTAGCTTTGTCGGTGTATCCTTTTTGTAATAGCGATTAGTTTTGCTTTTAATTTCTTAAATTTATCTTTTTTTAACAAAATGTTCTGTTTTGATTTTTATTTTTATATTATTTGTGGAATTAAACGAAAAAGGACTTGAACTCCTGCCAGCTGGCTTTACAGCAACATCTAGTACCCCAGATTTGGTTATAATTGGCATTTCTTTGGCAGCGTTTGGGTTCTTACTCATCAATGCTGCCTTAGTTGCATGGTTTTTTGTTCATCAAAAACGCAAAAGAGGTTTGTTTTGATTGTTTCTATTTATACTACATAGTAATTATCTACGTCCTATTTAACTACGTATCGGTTTACATAAGAAGTGTACTATTAAAATTTGTTTATTCCAATTATCTATTTAAAAAAAAAAAAATTTAGAACAAAGTTATCATTAAGTGTGTACCTAATTATCCCGTTTTGTTATAAAATTATTAATTTAAGAACTCAAATTCCCTAAAAGCTCTACGAGAAGTCCGTTTACATACACAGGAACGTATATTTTGAATTAACGATTTAAGCTGAATAAAATTTCATTTTATTTCAGGCTATGGCCATATTATTCGCTCAGTCTGAAATACGGTTTCATTTATACCATTGTTAAACTTTCAAATTATTCAAATTTTGATTTTCATAATCAATTAGTATAGAATGCAAAAATGTGCAATTGAGTTATGGTATCAAAGATCCTCTATATAGTTATATAATAATATATATTTTGAGAGATAATCGAATCAGTTCACCATTGAAGGGTCTCTTTTCGTCTTTCTACCACTATAAATCTTACCCAGCTAGACTCTCTGGATTTCTCCAGAGTTCTTCCCTGTTTACCATTCCTAGTGTTAACGCTAGCATCTGTTTCATCGAACACCCAAATGATGTCCCAAGATCTTCATTCTTCTGCCAGCCAAAGCTGGACATTGTCACAGTATATGTGTGCCGATGTCTCAAATTCCTCCAGGCATAGTTTGCAAGTATCATCCTCTCTATGGTCCATCTTCCTTAAGTGATACCCGAAATTGCCATGTCCTGTAGACAAAGCCACCACCCATTTCAATGTTCCTCGACTCATGCTTAGAACCCTTCTTTGAGTGGAGCAGGTCGGCCATTTAATTGCCATTTTAGCCTGTCTATATTGTTCCACAGTTGACCACCTATTCAGGTGTTCTGCCGTGATCCATTTGTGAATAAGCTGTTCAACCATTCCTCTGCCAATTGAAGCGAATGGTTCTGGTCCCAGCAACTTTTCAGTTGACCCTTGTTTTGCAAGGGAGTCCACCTTTTCATTGCCTTCAATCCCTATGTGTCCTCGTACCCAATTCAGTGTTACTTCATTTTTAGATGAACACTTATTGAGCTTGAGTACACACTCCAGTGCCAATGATGGTGTAATGATTGTTTGTTCCATGCGTCTGATCACCACTTGATTGTCCAGTGCAAGAATGTTTCTTCCCTCCACCTGACTCTCAAGCAAGTAGTCCAACGCATGTAGCAATGCAATCACTTCAGCCTGGTACACGGAAGTGTGTTTCCCGAGGCTAACGTGACGGGCTAGTTCAAGCTCTTCTGAATAGATACCGCCAACCGCTCCGCCATCTATCATCAGGTCCATCTGTGAAAATCACTATTTCACCACTCCTTTTTTCTGGATGTTATCCGTCGTCAATACGAATTTTGTTTTTCCATAACACGCACCCTTGTCATCCCATCCATAGGCACGTTCAGCTCGTTTTTGGCGAGTTCCAGGGTCTTCCTATGTCCATAGATGGTGCCACGATTGTGCCATTTCGCATCCCGATGCAAACGAAGTGCTGTTAAGGGCCGCTGTTTTCTTAATAAATAAGTCTAGCGGTAAGATCTCCAGGATCACGTCCAATGCGCTTGTTGGTGTTGTCCGTATTGCACCTGTAATTCCTATACATGTCAAGTGTTGGACCCTATCCAGGTGCTTCCTCACAGTTTTCTGGGAGGCTTTCGCCCACCATACATTTGAGGCATATGTGATAATGGGTCTAGTTATCTGTTATCATCGTATACATCCAGTATGCTGACCTAGGCGAGAGTCCCCACATCTGTCCACATACACGTTTGCACTGATGTAATACCCTTTTTGCCTTTCTGACCTTCTCCTCAAAGTGGTAGTTCTAAGTAAGTTAAGTATCTATATATAGACTCCCAGATACCTAACCTTCTTGGCCGTTGTTAGTTCCGATCCGAAAAGTGTTAAGAGCCGAAATTCCAGATTTTTCCTCTTTCTAGTGAAGACTATTAGATCTGTTTTCCTGCGTTAGTGGAGAGCCCTTGTTCCAGACACCACCGCTCAACCACTCTGAGTGCATTCTTCATGAAAACTGCGGTGACGTATATGAATTTGCCTCTGGTGGCCATTATTCCTATAATGCTATGTCATCGGCATATCCCACTGTGTGAATGCCAGTCAAGTCTATCGAGAAGAGAGTCCACAGTGATATTCCACAGTGTTGGTGAGAGAACACCTCCTTGTGGGCAACTTCTGCTAACCCTTCCTCAGAGCTTTGAGGTTCACGTCTGAATATTTATCCCTCCCAGCGGAGGGAAGACTTCCTCCGCGTGAGACACACACAGAGCTGAGCCAATTTTGGCAAGTTCATCGGCTTTCTCATTCCCTTCAATGTTCCTATGGCCGGGAACCCAGACGAGAGTGATATCAAACCGATGACAAGCCCTGGTCGTGTCTCCCTGCATTCCACAACAAGCTTGGACGTTGACTTAGTTGAACCAACAGCCTTAATCGCGGCCTGACTATCGACGAAGATGCCTATTTTTTTTCTGGGTGTTGCAATATTGTGGAGCAGTCTGCACGCCTCCTTAATTGCAAGTACTTCTGCTTGAAATACGCTGGCAACGTTGGGTAGGCGAAGACTTTTAGAGATGTTTAATTCTGTAGAGCAAATGCCTGCTCCTACTCCACAGTCCATCTTGGAACCATCTGTGAAGATAGGTATGTCGAATTCATTAACGACCGTGGCCATTATTCCTATAATGCTATGTCATCGGCATATCCCACTGTGTGAATGCCAGTCAAGTCTATCGAGAAGAGAGTCCACAGTGATATTCCACAGTGTTGGTGAGAGAACACCTCCTTGTGGGCAACTTCTGCTAACCCTTCCTCAGAGCTTTGAGGTTCACGTCTGAATATTTATCGCCCTTGTATTCAACATATTGTCCACCCATCTTATCACTAGTGTGTAAACCCTACGTTTTTCCGAGGCTTGTTTCAGATTTTCAAAGCATATTTTATCGAAGGCACCTTCAATGTCCATTTTAGTGGTCGTCGCAATACCCCCGGTATTTATTTCTTCCTCCGCAACGCGTACTACTTGATGTAGCGCTGTTTCTGCCCTGTAAGCATCCTCTAACTATGAAAATGATTCTAAAAGCATTCAATTTAAACTACACACTCTGCGAAGGGATGGTGAAAGCGAAAAGAGTTGCACGGCGGAATCAAAAGATGCGTGTGTTTCTATCTCTAGCCCTTACTTCTCCAACTACCTGTTGATGATTCTTCTTTCGAGATAACAGATTCATCCCAATATAGTTCCCACATCTAACTCAGCTCTTAAAATCCATCTAGCCTAAAGCCCTGGCAGCTAGCGCTATATTTTTTCAGTAATGTAACAATAAAGTTATAATAATAACATATCCATAACAAAAAAAGCCATTGTTGAGTAAGAGCTATTCACAGACAATTTGATTTCAAACTGCTTTCTTACACTTCGACCTCAAATACGCAAGTATTTTTAAAAACAAATTTTATCAGATGATACCAGTCCAAATCCCAGTCAATCTCATTCCGCCATACCAATAATCATTTTTAGTGTCCAGGCTAAGATTTTCGAACTCACAATAGCGAAATTTTCCATACAAAATTGCATATTGTGACCTAGGAAATATTTAGTGTAAAGGTTAAAAATGATTATTGGTAAGGCCCATTTAGTTTTTCTTGAGATTAACGGTGTCATATGCGTGAAAAGGTAATTGTGCGAAAGCAACACCGCCACGTATCCAATTTTGTTTAAATTGTGTACACTTTGAACACTGTCGGCAATAATAGAAAGTCCTGTTGAATTTACAGCGAAATCCATCGATTAGTTTTTTGAATCAATTGTTTGTCCCACATTAAGCGATTTATTTTTTAACTTTCTCGAATACGTAGTAAAAGAAAAATGCTGTACCTATTCGTAAATAAAAAATGGGTCGCGAAATTCTGTCTGTCTGTCTGTGCGTATGCTAATGAGACCTACAACCTAAACGGACTTTGTGGGCCTTCAATTCGGAACCGTTTTTTCTCGTTAACGTCAATGTTAATAGTACTTCCAAACTAACGGTTTCAAACCAGTTTGATTTGTTCGAAAACGGCTCTAAGGATTTCAAGGTGAGGTGAGTATGACTGCGTATCTACACATTTTTACGGAAAAATTCGAATAACGGTACTTTTGAAATTTGTACATACATATCTCGCAAACGGTCCATACGATTGTAACAAAAATTCATTCCTAATGTTGGTTGGTTGGTTATTGGTTTATGTGGCTGTATTTCCCGACGAGGGAAAAACACAAGTTGCGTATTGAGCGCCGTTTTGAAACCACAACTAACGGAACCTGATATGAAAAGGAGGTGAAGGAAGTTAAAAGAGCTCAAAACCAGCCTGTGGAGTTGAGAAATTTGATAATCCTGTGGAAATGGATGCCTTCGATGGCCAAAAGGTCATCAAAAAATGGATGACCCAGTGCACTGCGTCTGGTTTTGGCTAGGGCCGGACACTTACAAAACAGATGGAACACTGTTTCACTCTTACTTGTGTCATCACAGCTACGGCAGTGGGTATTGTGGGGGATGCCAAGCTTGGCTGCGTGGGTTCCTAAAGGCCAATGACCCGTACTAATTGCCGTTAGTCTGGCAACATCTACACGCGATCTGGATAAGAGGTTGTTAGTTCTGGTATTATCGTAGGTTGGCCAGATCTTCCTGGAAATGGCACAGTTCGTCAGGTTCATCCAACTAGTCTCAGCACATGAGGTGAAGTGCAGGAGGATTTCTCTCTTTACATATCCCAGCGGAGGGAAGACTTCCTCCGCGTGAGACACACACAGAGCTGAGCCAATTTTGGCAAGTTCATCGGCTTTCTCATTCCCTTCAATGTTCCTATGGCCGGGAACCCAGACGAGAGTGATATCAAACCGATGACAAGCCCTGGTCGTGTCTCCCTGCATTCCACAACAAGCTTGGACGTTGACTTAGTTGAACCAACAGCCTTAATCGCGGCCTGACTATCGACGAAGATGCCTATTTTTTTTCTGGGTGTTGCAATATTGTGGAGCAGTCTGCACGCCTCCTTAATTGCAAGTACTTCTGCTTGAAATACGCTGGCAACGTTGGGTAGGCGAAGACTTTTAGAGATGTTTAATTCTGTAGAGCAAATGCCTGCTCCTACTCCACAGTCCATCTTGGAACCATCTGTGAAGATAGGTATGTCGAATTCATTAACGACCGCATTCTCCTCCCATTCTGATCTAGAGGGGAATGTAACAGAGAAGTTTTTATGGAAGTCGTATTTGGGTACTATGTAGTCTGTAGACATATATGACCTATGAAGTCAGGAAGGGAAAGAAGGATGCTGGTATGGCCGTAAGGCCTTTCGGACCAACACTTAGATTCCTTCAATCTAACAGCGCTACACGCTGCAATGTTTTTTATATGCAGATCCACTGGCAGGAAATTGAGAATGACATTGAGGGCAGCGGTCGGACTTGATCGCAGGGCTCCTGTGATTCCAATTCCAGCTGTTCTTTGGAATCTACTTAATTTAAGGACGTTATAGGCTTTGCTTAAAGCGGGCCACCATACCAGTGATCCGTAGGTGAGGATGGGACGTACTACCGCTGTGTACATCCAGCGAACCATCTTTGGTTGAAGCCCCCACTTCTTGCCGAAGTGTAGAAAGCTATGCTTGCCTTCCGCACTCGGTGTTCGATATTGTACTTCCAGTTGAGTTTGGGATCAAGCATGACCCCAAGGTATTTAGCGCTGGTGGATAAAGGAAGATTTTGGTTGTTTAAGCGGGGAAGTGAGAAGGTTGGTATTTTGGTTTTGGTGGTGAAAAGCATTAGTTCAGTTTTGCTTTTGTTAACGCTAAGACCACAGCTTGTAGCCCAACCGCTAATCTTACCCTTTCCATGATTTCACTAATCACGATCGGGAACATTCCTGATACTAGAACGACCACGTCATCCGCATACGCAACGACTTTGATACCTTCCCTGTCGAGGATTGAAAGGATTTTGTTAAGTACCATAATCCATAGGAGAGGCGAGATCACCCCACCTTGAGGTGTTCCTCTGCTTACTGATTTGGTTAGAAGGGTGTTACCAAGTTTTGCTTGAATGATCCTTGTTTTGAGCATGGAAATGATCCATGAAGTGACGAAATCCTCTACACCTAATTCTAAGAGATTCCTGGATCGATTCAGTGTGAACGTTTTTAAAGGCGCCCTCTATATCTAAGAAGGTAGCTAAGGTATATTGGTGATGGGAGAGTGACCACTCAACTGTACGCACTACTTCATGAAGAGCTGTCTCAGTCGACCTGCCCTTGAGGTATGCGTGTTGTGAGTTACATAAGGGAGTCCTTTCAAGGCCTGTTCTTATGTGGAGGTCAAGTATACGTTCTAATTCCTAATGTAATATGCTTTATTTTTTAACTTAATAGCAAACGCAGTTTTTCCCTACATTCCAATTACCTCATGTACAAGTACAATTGATATTTGTAATAAGACATTTTTTTTGTAAATTAGCTTTTCTTTAGTTTGCCTACTTCTGATAAACGAGAAAGTTTCGTTAAAACCAGCCGTGCACTTTATTTAATAGTTGTATTTGCCTTTGCCCGTGTTGCTGTCTATCATCATCCTAAAAGGGATTCGAGCTACTCTTCGCACATCAATCTTCCAAATTTGACAACTTCACGTCCCGTCCAGAAGTAGTGTTTGTAATGGACCCCGCTCGTCTGTCCAAACCCCCATATAAGGATATAGTGTTTTAAATATCTTTACAAGTTATCCCCAAGTGCTTTCTTCTGCCAATTCACATCAATACTTCAAATTTTACAAATTAACCTCTCATTAGTGGCGTGAAAAAGCGTTTGTAATGATTTTTTTGTTTGCCACGTCCCTTTGTAAATTTTATTTCATTTTACTATAAAAATGCGTTCGTATGCAACGTTGTCTCAAAATTTCAAGAAATCGGCTAACACATGCTAGCAAGTATTACGTTTATTTTTCTATCTTAAATGTTCATATTTTCCAAAAGAAGAATAAATTAAAAATATAATAAAATCCGTTTTCGTTTCCTTGCGAAATTAACAGAAACTTCAAACCAAACAAGCAAAACAGCGACAATAGAAATGTACGCTCCAAGCTCCTATAACGATACTGTAACTGGCGAAACTTTATCTAGCGTTTCGGAAAAGAGTGATTCATATTCAAATGAAGGAAGTCAGCCGGAATACATTGTAAGTATAGCTACTTGATTTAATTTGTTTTTTTTTTTTTTTAAATAAGCGTACATAGCTATGGGATTTGTATATAAAAAAGCCAAATCACTAATATTTTTTATGTACCTAACCTATTTCGAATTCAATTCAAATACGTTCTTTTAAGATTTTGTACTCAGTCATTTTGATTTTCCTCATTTAATATTGGTAGGATGAGACAAGAAAAAAGGCTGCATCGACATACTTAGTAGAAAATGCAGACATGCCACCTCCAAGATACCAGAAGGATGGAACTTTACCTTCGCTTTATCCCAATAATATGAGTAAGTATAAATATGAATACCCACTTACATGAAAAGTAGAAAAGTTCATACGACAACTTAAATCAATTGCAGTTAACATTCAATTCCAATTAGGATTTTTGCCTGTACATGAGTATTTATATTTACCTAGCTGTATTTTACAGAATTTCTAATCATACAATACTTTTGCTATAACTAATAAAGATGCACAACGAAAAGTGTCTATCTCTCAGTGTGTGTGCATGAACATGCGGCAGCTCTAGCTATGAAACAAAAGAATGGAACACATGCCGGCTTCCTTGCCCCGCAACTGAATAATGTCTACATTGGCTTTACTTAAATGGAAAACATGAAATGTACTACTTTTTTTCGCAAATGAAAAACAAACCCCCTTTTGTACTTTCTTGCAAGGAACCCTGGGGGAAAAAGTGACAACATGACGACTCCCATTGAGAGTTGAAAAATAAATAAATAGACGGATGAAGAGATGGAAAGTACCATTTGGTGCTCCTTTGCTCTCTCGACGTGTTCCATATGGAACTTGTGTTCACATGTGTGTACATATGTATGGCTAGTTCTGCGAACTGCGATATAATAAGTACCGCTTTGCCGTTCTGTACAAATGTGTGAACACCTTGAAATTTGATACGTAGATGTAGAGAAAAACACGAAATCCCACAGCAGGGGGTAAAAACTGTTTCTCTTGTTTCCTACATTTGATTCAATGACGTTACACTGCTATAGGATATTCCTATTTTTAGCATATGCTGAACTTAGATTCATTTTAATGCTAATTGAATAGTTAGGTATCAGGAATGAATTTGTTTACGACTATGGCTTTACAAATTTTGTAAACACGAGTTCTCATTACAGTGACTGCAAGAACACTTCCGCATCCACGACATAATACAACGAATCTTGACCATCGAGCACGTGATGATCAAATGCTGCTGAGTAAAGGAGTTTATATTCCGTCCCCATCTCCGGCCCCACCGCCAGATGGTTCTTATTATAACATGAACAGCGACAGATATCTTTCCTATCCACCCATGGTAAGTGTACTTGCTATAAACAATGATTGAATTTATTTAATATTATTTACGAAAAAGAGTTTATGACAGCTTTAGCTCCAACTCCAATACATCATTTTCATTCTCAATTTGGCTTCTTGGGACGTAGTTATATATAAGTACAAGTCTGCTCCATTGCTCGATTCCAAAGACTTATTGTGCATAATATATAGATATTATATATACACGATTTTGTTTTTCCCTGTAATAAAAGTTTATGTCTACTTTTTTTAATGAAATTCCACCGCCAATTGGTAATAATTACAAATACTGTTCGTAACTTTTTGTTTCTAATTTTAATTTTCACCCTTTTAGGGGTTGGTTTTCAAAAAGACGAACGTGTTTAATTATTTATGTTTTGGTGTAGGTAGGTACCTACCTTTACCAAGTTCTAAGTCAACAGAACAGTTAATCAACCCTATACCCTTATGACTTCGTTACGGGATTGAGTTTGGAAAAACCATACTTGTAAGTCGTAAGTGATTCTCTAGGAGGAATGATCGCCTTTTGACAGGCAACGCAATGAACCAATTTATTTCTCCATGTAATATATTTTTGTGCTTTTGTTTGGTTATTTTCTTTGGCAATTACTGTTCATTTGCAGGATGTTTGGCATGCAACAGATCATAAACTAAGTGTTAAATTGACTCACAGCTTCAGCCAAAAAAGGGGATTAGATGTAGCCCAGTTTGAATTCATGTACCCAGCTTACACTTCCGGCTTAAACCGGATGCCAGTTAGCTTATGGAGGATTCTCATTTCAATATGGAGTGTGGGGCTGTGTTGTAAATAATAGCTTAGTTCCAGGTGAAAATTCGCTCCATTTTTATAGAATGTTCAAATGGTACGATATAGAGAAAAGGAATATTCAAATGGTACGATATAGAGAAAAGGGATATTTTTTACATAGGAATGTTCAATACATAGATATCATTTTTATGATATCGATATCAAAAAAATGTTCGCATGTTCGGCATAGAATTTCCTTTAGGTTTCGAAACCTATTTCTCCTTTCACATTCCAATTTCTTTCGATATTCGCAAGAGTTACGAGCGGACATGACCGATCGAACAAAAACAACAAAAACGAACATTTAACAAAACAATGTTTTTTATTTAAGAGACGAAGTAACACTGACTGCAATAAAAGTAGATGATGAGCTGCTCTGTTGTTAGGCTGTTATCTCTAAATTGATGTGCCGCTATATTGAGATGTTGACGGATGATGTTGTTGTCGTTGGAGATGGGTATTTTCTGTTATGATGTCGTTAAACGTTACTGAAGCTGTTTCTCTTTCGACACAAAATACCTTTTTTTCCACAAATGAATATTTTACAGTTTGTTACTTTAGTTATATATATAGCTATTATCCATTTTGTAGAATAGGTAATAGGTATACATGTTTTCTTTACGAAATAAAACAGCGAATTTAAACTCGGAGAACGCATCCATCAGCTGATAGAAACTCACCAAATACACTAATTTCAGTCAGTGTTTTCAGCAACGTCTCTTTAATTTTCCCACGAAGTGTGGTCATTGTTCCCTTTTCACCAAAATCAAATCACCTCGATTTGAATCAGTGAACAAATCCTATCTTTAAAAATAAAATTCGTATTCTGTGGAAAGAAAATCAAACTAAATTCACCTTCAGTATAAAAATCTAAGTTTGTTAACATTACCTATAATGATTATTTTGTGGCAATTTTTGCTAAAGGCAAATCTCTTTTTTATTTACATTAAGTGCATTGATATTCGTGGCGAAATATATTGTTTTTTTGTCATATTAGGTTTGTTTGACGTGGGCCCTAGTGCGCACTAGTGCGCACTGGGTTAACCCTAATGTGTTCGATATAGCACTGAACTCGCCCTGGTACTGAAAACCTGTGTTTGACATGACTTCTAGGGCGCCCTAGTTGTGCCCTGAACTGACCCCAGTTATTTTGTCGGGGCAAGAACTCAGTGCTGAGTTGCGCTGTCATTTCGCTGGCTGTTATTCGTTTATTTAAATATCGTTATGAAGACAAATGCAATAAATGTTATATTCAAAACGGAATTGTTTGAAAACAACAACGTATATGAACTAAAACTTTATATTATAGGTAAGTGCAATGAAAAAAAAATTGGAATCGATGCTACATACACTTTTAAATGCATCGCCTATATTGCAAAGAATTTTATCAACTTGTTTGTATTATGGCAAGCATGGCAAGCACAAGATCAGAATTGAGTTCACTCATTTTTAGCAATAAACAGAAAAAAGTATTATCATCTTTATACATCGTTCTCCAAAAGATAAGTATTTTTCAATTTCAAAAACTGACAGACTTCAGGGCAGCATATTTTGCGTTCGATATGATAGCCGAATTTTCAGGGGTGTGCAGGTTTTTGGGCAGGCGGGAAAATCAGCTGACACTTCTCAGTGCGCACTATTGGGCACTAGGTTAGTAAAATGTATATCCTCCTTTGGCTTCAATAACTTTTTGGAGGCGTCTTGGTACCGAATCCACTAAATTTTGGAGAATCTCTGGAGATATCTCTTTCCAAAGAGAAGTGAGCTCAGAAATTGTCTCCTCCCTTGTTTTACTTGTTTTATTTAACGAAACTGTTCTTTTGCGTTTCAAAAGAGACCGGACGTTTTCTAAAATATTTAAATCCGGACTTTGAGGTGGTCAGTCCAAAGTGTTAACCCCAACATCTTTCAAAAATGTAGAAATCTTTCGCGGTTTGTGGCATGGGGCGTTATCCTGTTGCAGGATAAATGATTCCCCAATAAGCCTATCTCCAGAAGTAAAGGCATTATCATTTAGGATCATTAAATATTGGTTTTGGTTCATCGAGCCGGTGATAGGAACCAAGTCACCCAGTCCATTATGCGCCACACATCCCCAGAACATGACAGAGCCTCCGCCATGGCTCACTTTTTGACAAACGGGTCGTTTCTTTTGCCCAACTACCTTTGGCAATCTTACAAAAAAATTGTTTTTTGAAGAGTTATACTCAAAGGAGCTTTCATCTGTCTATAGAACGCTTCTCCAAAACTCCTTTGGCCTGTGCAGATGTTCCTTTGCGAATGCCAGTCTTTTAAGCTTGTTTGCCTTCGATATATATGGCACGTCCTTAGCTTTAATTGTCTTAAAATCTCCTTCCTTCAAACGTCGTCGGACAGTGCGCTCACTGATTTGGTTCTTGGGCGTCAAATTCCGTTGATCTGCAGATGATTGCGGCTTCAGAAAAATGTTTTTCTTAAATTCCCGTAGAAGGACTCGTTAAGTTACTTATGTCGTCATGTTTTTTAAACTTATTAATTTGATAGTGCACAGTTTGACGCGACACGTTAAACTCTTTTGCAATGTCTTTTACTGGCGTTCCAGCGTTAAACTTTGCTACCATCGAAGATCTGGTAACCAAACTCAATTCTGCCTTTTTACCCATGGTTTATAACACATTTTAATCAATATGAGTTTTTTTATCAGCGTTTATGATCAACTACGGCCATATTATTCACTCCGGGTGTAACGCAAGTTTAATCTAATTTTACACCCGACCATTAATCCGCATTTATTAAACCCGACAATTTAAACCTATGTCCATATTATTCACTGAAAAACATGCATTAAACCCGCTGGATTAAAGATGGATTTAAATGCGGATTTAAAACAGTTTAAACCGTTTTTAATCCGTTTTAAACCTGCGTAATGTCGAAATTCTCATATAATGGCATTTGGTTTTTGTCACATTTTATTAGATTTTTTTTTTGATATGTTTTGTGTCAATAGTTGTTTTTTCATTTCCTTTTATCTTTATGTAAAATAAAAGGAGAAAGACAGAGATGAATGATTAAAAGAGATGGAATGGATATCTTTCCTACGTCTATCCCCCCAAAACCCAGTTGTTTAAAAAGTTGTTTTTGTAATTTCAGCCCCCGTCTGTGAATACGCGTGACCAACAAAAAAGCATGTTGCTATTTATTTTATTTCATTTTTTTATTTCTTGCCTCCTACGAGCAAAGAAATGTCAAAAGTGTAACCTAAACCAAAACAGTGAATATTATGATATTGAATTTTAACCCGGGTTAAAGTACTTAAACTGGTCTCCGGAGTGCGGTTTAAATTTAATCGGATTAAACGCTGTCAAGTTTAAAAAACTGGGTTAATGTTCGGGTTTAACGACTGAATATTATGAACTTGGGTTTATTTTTTGGGTTAAACTCACTTAAATCCGGATGTAAACTTTAACCCGGGTTATGGAAAACTACTTTGGGATTTTTATACGAAAGCTCCCCGAGTTGTGTTCAACTTCGAGTAAATAAAATGGGCCTTAGACCATCAGTTGGGGGCATTCCGCGATACCAATAATCATTTATAGTGTCCAGGCTAAGTTTTTCGAACTCACAATGGAAAAATTTTCCATACAAAATTGCATATTGTGACTTAGGAAATATTTAGTGTGAAGGTTAAAAATGATTATTGGTAAGGCCCATTGTGTCCAGTTACGGGAACCATCCAGTGTGACCTGTTGAAAGAGAAAAATAAACCGCTTTTTATATTGGAGCGTCATAGATTGGTATGAATCTCATGGGTTCCTAAAACTCCGTTGTAACATGATCCTAAAGTATGTCCTACGAGTAACCAATGATATGAAGTCTGTTGTGCCTACAACAGGTGTTAAACTTGTCAATTTCCGCTACACAGGTGTTTGCTTACAGTTTTTACGCATTCATCATAATCGCACCGTGGGTTGTAATTACATAACCATGTGAGATATGATGAGTTGAGAAAATGCAAGAACAACACCTGTGTATAGCGGAAATAAGAATATTACTATAAGTAGTAGCAAATAAGTTAGTTTTAAGCGTAGTTAAGTAAAGAACGACACAGAAGTCGGTAATATAAGTTAAGGTGTACATAAAGAGAAATAAAGTGGAAATACTTAAAACAAACCTTAATTCTGTCTTGGTTCGTGGAAAAGACTCATCATTTGGCGCAGCCGGTAAGTCTTTATTTTCTATTACCATTATTTCAAATTGAAACATTCGATATTCCTTCCCTTGGTCCCGCGGTAATTTTATGTTGTGTCGAAGATATTGCTTGTGTTTCGGTTTGTGTACGTAGTATATGGCGCATAGTGACAGTGAAGCCCGAGAATTGCTTGAAGAAATTCAACAATTAAAAAAGGAAAAAGTAGAACAGGGACAAGAAATTAAACATTTCAATGAAACCCTGCTATCAGAACTCAAGTGTTTGACTAGCAAAGAGGTTTTCAGTTTAATTTATACCCAGATAAGTTCGCAGTGGGGGCAATTCACCAGGCTAGAAACAACCGACGCTATACTCTCAGCCTACATAGCAGCAGTTAGAACGCTAAAAGAGACATACGTTACCCAAATAGAAGAACTTACAGAACAAGTTCAAAATACCGAAAAACATAAGGCAAACTTCAACAAAAGTCAATTTGAGGCTGAGGAGATAAATATTCAAGCCGAAGAAACAATTTCAAGGCTCAATTGTGAAATAGTAGGATTATTAAATAAAGAAAAAGAACTTCAAAACGAGCTAAGAAGCATTAGGGCAAAAGAGTTAGACTATAAAACAGAGGCTGACAAAAGTAAGAAGTCGGAACTTGACTACGTCAGACGTATAAAGAGGTTAAAAGAAGACATTAGAAGGCAAAGGCAAACAATTGAGACATTGGAATCACAACTTGATAATTCACTCTCTTCTTCCGAAAACACCCCAATACAATCTAACAACACCGATATGTCTTACGATAGTATTTCTAAAATAATTGCCCAAATAGTCCCACAATTCTCAGGAGCAAGAACCCCTGATTTATCTGGCAAAGTCTACGAGTTTTTGAATGCTTCGCAATTAGGGTTTAAGTGCATAAATTCGGAAAATGAAGACATTTATGTGTCGCTATTATCGACCAAGCTAATTGGTGATGCTTTTGAACTCGTTCGCTGTAATAAACCGAAAACTTTAAAAGAGTTGGAGGAACTTATTAAAAGTACCTATCTAACAGTTCGAACTTTAGATAGTGTAACAGCCGAAATAAAGCAATCACACCAATTGGCAAGCGAAGACATACACTCCTTCGCTAGGCGGCTATCAAGTCTTGAAACAAAGGCTAGAGACATAATTGAAGCCAGCTATAACAGAGCAGATTCAGTTGCCTTACTCAAAGAACTGAAAAACTCGGTAGTAGCAAGTTTCAAAATCGGTCTTTTAGATGCTGCCTTGCGACAATTTATGTTAACAACCACAGGAGATGACATTCAGGTTCTGGCCGATACAGCAGGTAGAACGTCCCAATTGCTTCAACCGCATAACCTCCAAAGTTACAACTCTTACAACAGCACTAACAACTGGCAACTGTCCAATTCTTTCTTAACTTCCACTTTGCAAAATCCACAGTTGCCCCTTTTTCCAGCCAGTCAACAAAACCAGTTACATAATAATGCACAATTGATAGCCCCCGATTACAACCAACAAGTCCCCATTCACCCGGTTCCATTTCATAACACATCAAAACCCATTAGGTCAATGGAAGGTAATCGGGCTATGTCAAAAATAGTGTGTGGGTTTTGTGGCAAGCCAAATCATACGTATGCAGATTGCAGACAACGGCGAAATACACCATATTGCGATACATGCAAAGCGTATGGACATTCTCGAGAAACATGCCAACAGTCAGTTGTGTACATGGCAACAACGAGAGGGGGCAATCATAAGCGTAAATGCGATTGGTGTTCGCGATTTGGACACTCAGAAAATTTCTGCATGAGCAAAAAAAATTACTTGGCAAAGCAGAATAAGGGAAACGAGCAGGGGGCCAGTCAGAACAACTAAGCTGTGCCCCTAAAAACAATTCCAAAATTCTAACTAACTCCGAAACCCAAAACGTTGTCTGGTACAAAAAACTACAACTAAACACGGCTCTAGTACTAAAAACATTCATGGCATTGATGTTATATTCCTTAAACTTTTTTATGCTGATACATGATATTGCAATTTGCACTATTGACAAAATAGGCAAGCAATATATCAGTATATTAGGTTCAACTGTAAAAGCCAAACATAAGTTTAGCAACATTAAGCGACACAGGCTCTGCTTGATTAATAAACTTAGCAAAAATGATGTTTTTCTGGAAATTCCTCTGCCTGAGGCAGAAAAAGGAAAAATAATTGTGTTAGTAGACACAGGTGCGGATACGAGTCTTTTGAAACAAAGCTCGTTAAAACGTGGAACTGTAATTTGTACAACAGAAATAAAACAATTGGGCGGAGCATTTGGTGGAAATGGTACAACGGTAGGAACTTTTACTTCAAAAAATGTGTTAACTAAGGGTTTCAAGGCAAAATGGCACGTAGTGGATGGACTAACGGATATACCCGCAGATGGTATAATAGGCCGGGACATCCTTTGGAACCGATCAGTGATTAACACTGTAACAAAAACACTAACGTTTTTGGGCCGAGACAAACAAATTCTTTCAGAGTTTCCTCTCAGACGTCCAGTAAAAGTTGAAAACAAAGTTCAATGCAATATTAATGAACCAGTCTCAACAGACCGGAAAATAAAAGCTCGATCTCAAACAATCGTTGAAATAAATGTACCGGGCAGATCAGGTGAACTTATTATACATTCACAAGAAATCGATCCAGGTATTTATCTCGCTAATACAGTAGTTAAAGTAAAAAATGGTAAAACGCATGTTCCAATTTTAAACTCTAACACTACGGACTATTGTTTAAATGAGAAATTCTTACCAGAAGTATCAAAGCTTAATCAATATAGAATAATTAACAACAACAACCCCCCAAATAAAATCCTCACAATAACTAAAAACACAAAGCCTAGCCAAAGGATAAAATTGTTATTGGAATCAATAAAATTCGGTCCATCACTCAGTACCGAAGAAAAAGAGGCCATAGAAAACCTCTGCATAAAATATAACGACATTTTTAAATTAGAGGGAGATACTTTAGGTCACACTAATGTACTTACGCACACCATCCCTACTTTACCTCAGCAGCCTGCAATAAATCAAAAGCAATACAGGCTACCAGAAATTCATAGGGACGAGATCAATAAGCAGGTGACAAAAATGCTGACAGACAATATAATTTGCCCAAGTAAGTCTCCATGGAATTCACCACTTCTGCTCGTCCCCAAAAAGGCAGGCCCAGATGGTGAAAAAAGGTGGCGTGTGGTATTGGACTTTAGGAAACTTAATCAAGTTACAATCAAATCAGTATTTCCATTGCCCAGAATAGAAGACATATTAGATCAACTAGGCCATAGTCGATATTTCTCCACTCTAGATCTAGCCAGTGGTTACCACCAAGTTCTCATTAATCCAGTAGATAAAGCAAAAACAGCCTTCAGTACTGGCCTAGGACACTTCGAGTTTAATCGAATGCCGTTTGGTTTAACAGGGGCACCGGCGACGTTCCAAAGGATAATGAATCATATCCTCACGGGACTCCAAGGAATGGGTTGTTTCGTTTACCTCGATGATATTGTCATCTATGGTAAAAATATAGAGGAACATAACGACAAACTTGGTAAAGTATTCGCAAAGCTTCGCGAATATAATTTGAAACTAAACACGGAAAAATGTAACTTTCTCCGTCGGGAGGTAGTTTACTTAGGTCATAAATGTTCAGAAACAGGAGCCCTACCCGATCCTTCGAAAATTAGTTGTGTAACCAACTTTCCCATTCCAAAAAATACTAAGAACGTACAGTCTTTTCTTGGGTTAGTAAATTACTATAGAAAATTTATCCCCAACTTTGCGCAAATCGCACTACCAATCAATAAACTGTTACGGAAAGACAATAGATTCGTATGGACTAGCGAATGTCAAAAATCATTTGACGAACTAAAAACAGCCATTACTACACCCCCTATTCTCATATATCCAGATTTCACGAAACCTTTTATCTTGACAACCGACGCCAGCAACGAAGCCTTGGGTGCGGTTCTGTCACAAGGGAAAGTTGGGGAGGACCGACCAATTGCATTCGCCAGCCGAACCTTGAATAGTGCAGAAAAAAATTATTCAACAATAGAGAAAGAACTCTTGGCCATTGTTTGGGCTACAAAAAATTTTCGATTCTATTTGCTAGGACGCCCCTTTACAATTTACACAGACCACCGACCTTTAAAAGGGGTATTCGATGTAAAAGATCCGACTTCCAGGCTTGTCCGATTTCATCACAAATTGTCAGAATATGACTACAAGATCGAATACAAGCCCGGCAAATATAACGCAAATGCGGACGCTCTTAGCAGAATACCATCACAGAATAATGTAAACGCTATGCAGACGCGAAGTCAAGCACGCCAAAACACACCCGATGTACCCGAAAGGGACAGGGAATGCGAATATAGTGATGATACAATGCATGACCCTGGCAAAAATTTCGAATTCCTTACAGACAAAAAGGAAATTCAAACTGTCTTAAACGATTTTCATAACTCACCGCTGGGTGGCCACCAAGGCGTTAAAAGAACCTATTTACGTATTAGAGAACAATTTCGTTGGAGAAACATGCAAAAGGACATATATGACTTCGTAAAACGATGTGCAAAGTGCCAAGTAAACAAGAGTTCAAGGTTGAATAAAATGCCTATGGTTCTAACGGATACCCCTAAACTTCCATTTGACAAGGTTTATATGGACATAGTTGGCATATTACCTCTAACTTATTCTGGGAATAGGTATATTCTTACGTTTCAAGATGACCTGACCAAATACTTGGCATGTGTTCCACTGCCCGATGCTGAAGCAACTACCGTCGCTAAAGCATTTTA
This sequence comes from Cheilosia vernalis, assembly GCA_949126925.1. Taxonomy (NCBI): domain Eukaryota; kingdom Metazoa; phylum Arthropoda; class Insecta; order Diptera; family Syrphidae; genus Cheilosia; species Cheilosia vernalis. The sequence goes on from OX421362.1 coordinate 56,618,685, forward strand.
TGACGAAATAGTTACTCGGTTTCGTATCCCAAAAGTACTGATAACAGATAATGGGAGTAACTTTACGTCCAGGTTATTTTCGCAAACCTGTAAATTACTTGGAATAAAGAAACTACACATCACAGCTTACCACCCCCAAGCAAACGGCTCTCTCGAACGAAGCCACCGACCCTTAGCGGAATACCTAAGAAGTTTCGTGGAAAAGGACGAGAGCAACTGGGACCAATGGCTAAGGCAAGCAACACATGTCCACAATAATACTCCACATACAGCAACAAAATTATCCCCTTTAAATAGCCTGTACGGATTCAAATTTGAAATGCCCACAAATTTGAAAAGAAAACCCACACCCGTATACAATGCAGACGATTACCCTACTCAGCTGAGGTTTCAGTTACAAAAGGCACACGAAATTGCAAGAGAAAATCTGAATAAAGCCAAATTAGTTTCAAAAAGACAATACGATCTTACAGCAAATCCGATTGTGTTTAAACCCGGACAGAAAGTGCTTTTGAAAAATCCGGCTAGAAAGAACAAGTTTTCCCCTATCTGGATAGGTCCATATGACGTACTAGAAACCCCAAGCAATGTGACATCAACGATAAAAGTTCGTAATAAAGCTAAAAAGGTTCACAACAATCGTCTGAAATTATTCAATTCATAGACAGTATTGTATCTACCCCCATTTTTACTAACTTCATTTCAACTCACCAACTTCACCTCAACCAGCACGAATTCATACAATTCCCTCACAAGAACTTTACATCCTCCTTCAAGTAAAATAACGTTGTTAAGAGGAACACATAAAGTTTTCTCCCGTTAAGCTCAATATTAAGTTCAAATTCTTAAAGCTTCTCTCTTTACAGACAGATACCAGATGAAGAAAAACTAAAATTTTAAATAACAAATTTTTGAGTAAAAACAAATAAAAAGTTATTCCATACTATTCTTAATTTATTTATCATTATCTTTAATAATTTTTCTACATATTTAAAACGTTATTGTTATTGACAAAGAACAAAAAGACATTAAACCGAATCAAGTACCAATATCCATATATAAATAATTCTTTTTACCAAACAAGATAATCATCTATAAATAGAATCAAAAAAAAAAAAAAAAAAAAATACATATATATATACATATATACACATGTATAGTAATATAATAATAGATAAATAAATAGACATCTATTGTACCTACATACTATAGAATAAGTAAATTAAGAAGAAAAAAAAAAAAATTATTGTAAAATGAATTTTTATTACGTAGTCCTACTAATTATAGTCAATAACACACGAGCTGAGAATCCATATAAGGTCAGTAAACTAACGGAGACACCGGTGCTGTTCGAGAAAATAAGCTCTGCCGTATTCTACAAGGAGAGTTGGACTATCATTAGCAAATTCACCCCAATGGACTATGGTACAGTACTTGAACTCATTGAAGCCTGCGATCAAAAACTGGTTAAGATGTGTGGCAGTATCTCTGACATCAATCTACAAAATTACTGTGATACTACAGTGCAAGAAGCAGCAACCAACATAGACAACTTACGACAAAATAGTTATCACATGAGGAATGTCTTCCAGCATAGCCGACCCAAGAGAGCATTAGATTTCATTGGACAGTTTTCCAAGTGGGCATTCGGAACCATGGACAACGAGGACGCCCAAAAGGTATATAACCAACTGAATATCTTGCACAAGACTGATCAAGCGTCTTTCCAACTTATGAGACGCCAACTATCAGTAATGAAGTCAAACTTCGACAAACTAAGCAAGCCAATACAGCAAATAACAACAGAAGTAAATGGCATCATAGAGGGTGTTGACCAGTTAAGAGAATCATTTATTAACACTAGCACAACAGCGAACAAAGAAATGGGTCTGTTAAATTTGAGAAGCGAAGTAAACAGTTTATCCGCCAGTATATCATCCAAAGTTATGGAGATTCAGAACAGACAGGCCACCGAGTTGTCAATATTAAACGACCTCTATCAAAATAAGCTACACCCATTTATTCTGGATGCTGGAAATATAACAAATACCCTGCAGAAACTGGTCTCCAGAAAGAATACCATGTTTGGAGATCTATTTGTCCTACACCAAGCCGCCAAAACGTCAGTATTCCTAAATGGAGGCAGCATCTTCGTAAAGGTACTCATCCCGTTGCCAGAACCTCTAAAATTCGATATCAACAAAGTATATCCACTCCCTTTACATTGGAACGAACAATGGGATTTGATTATTGATACCAAGTACGAGGTCATCGCTGAGTCGGAAGACCATGCACTATTCGTAATGATGAATCACAACGAATATTCGAAGTGCGTACCAGTAACAACCGCAGAATACACCATCGCAGTATGCAGCTACGAAGGCCCGATCTTAACCTCGGGATCCACGCAATGCTTAGTGGAACTTCTTCAACACGCCACCACCACAACTACCTCTTGCAAGTATGTGGCAGTGCCGGCCAATGAAGGGATGTTGCTAAAGATGACAGCACCTAACCAATGGCTTTATAAGGTTAAGAAGCCACTAACAATAAATTTGAATTGCGATGGCATAAGGTATTCGGCCACAATAGAAGGTCCAGGAGTATTTAAAATGACACAACCCTGTGAAGCCAGTACAAGAGAAGTGAAAATTCCATACACCCAAAATATAGCCATATCAACGGAATACAGACAACCGGTGATAGACCATTCAGGGGTAGTAGAAACATTAAAAAGGCCTTTTAGAAAACAAGTTTTCACAGCCACACCAAAGCCATTCTCCATTGGTAGCCAACAAAACATCGCCAATGACCTTCTGGAAGGGAAGAAGGACTTACAAGACCTACAGGACGACTTGCAAAGGCTCGCCTCAGACCAAAAATTACAGGATCAAGGATGGGAATTAGCAATGCACCGCTACTCCATACTAACCTTTGCAGGCCTAGCAGTAGTGGTGGTAATCGCATATAAATGCATAAAAAGTAAAACAAGACTACACACCACGCAAGAAATCCACTGGCCAACAAGTATCAGCACTGTACATGGGGACCATCAGCCAATGACACCAAAAAGACGCGCTCCACTAACCCCAACCATAAAAAGTAACAAATCAACAGAATTTGCCCTGACCTCCGCTCGTGTCTAAAACCCAGAACCAGAACCAGAACATTGCAAAACGAACTATTAACCCAATTGTTTTCTTGTTTAATTTATTTTTCGATTTTTGCTTATTTTTTTTCAATTTCGTTTGGTTTTCAATTTCATTGTCGCAAACCTCTCCCTAAGGGGGAGGGAATGTTGTGCCTACAACAGGTGTTAAACTTGTCAATTTCCGCTACACAGGTGTTTGCTTACAGTTTTTACGCATTCATCATAATCGCACCGTGGGTTGTAATTACATAACCATGTGAGATATGATGAGTTGAGAAAATGCAAGAACAACACCTGTGTATAGCGGAAATAAGAATATTACTATAAGTAGTAGCAAATAAGTTAGTTTTAAGCGTAGTTAAGTAAAGAACGACACAGAAGTCGGTAATATAAGTTAAGGTGTACATAAAGAGAAATAAAGTGGAAATACTTAAAACAAACCTTAATTCTGTCTTGGTTCGTGGAAAAGACTCATCAAGTCTTTGGGCCTTACTAATAATCATTTTTAACCTCCACACTAAATATTTCCTAGGTCACAATAAGCAATTTTGTATGGAAAAATTCGCCATTGTGAGATCGAAAAATTTAGCCTGGACACTAAAAATGATTATTAGTACCGCGGTTTGTCTACTAGAACCACCCAGATTTGAGTATGAATCTCAGGAGTGCATTGAGATCAAGATCAAAGAATTTACTGTTGAGAATCCTCTGTCTGCTGTTTTAAGGGCTGGGCATTCGCAAAGTAGAAGGCGAACGGATTCTATTTCTTCAACATCCCTACAGCTTCTGCAAAAGTCAAAAGCATAAGAAGTCTTTCAATTTTCACCCCAAAATTCATTTTCTAAATAGGGCTGCTAAAATATAAAACATTCGTTTCTAATGAATAATGGAATAGTTTGTGAATTTTGTAAATAATAAATACAATTAAATATGTAAATACTATGCAAAATTCTATTCTCCGGCCATTCAAGGAACCCTTTTTTCCTACCAAAATTTCTGGAAAGTATAGAAGAAAGCTTACAAGTCCAATCAATTATTATTGGAGCGATCAGGGAGTTTCTTGTGTAGAGATATAAAATATAAAAAGTCCGGATAACTGCAACTGCAAGTCTCAAGTACAAATCTCATACTTCGCACTATTGAATTGAGCCAAAACCAACCTAGTTAAACAATGTATATTGATTTTTTTGAATTTATAGATAACGCTGAACTTTTTGTTATACATAATTTTTCTTATACGTTTTTTTTCACAGGACTATCCCCAGGTCGATTTTCCCTCACCACCACTACCCCTTAATCAACTGCAGTCAAATCAATCAGGTATTATTGGTGGCGGTGGCACTCTGCGACGAGGCATAATGCGTGGTGTCGTAGGTGTGCCGCCCCCAGATGTCACTCATCACACTACAAATATACACTTGGGTCACCAGCAATTAGCACTCGATCATCTGCACCTTAGTAATACAATATCTTCTTCAACACAAACGTCTACATCGAATGGCTCTGCACAAATCAGCAATATATCGCAGGGGCCACAGTCACATAGCACACCCACGCCTAAGCTACCACAAAGCATTTTAAAGGATCCGAAACGCAGCTTGCAGCAACAGCAGATGCTTAGTACAACTAGCGGTCAAGTTATGGGCATTGGAGTTAGCTCGGGTATATCCCATTCGGGAAGTGGGACTTCAGGAAGTATGCAGTTACTCAATATTCAAAATTCATCAGGTATTAGCAACAATCTGTTAGTGGGAGGTTATGATCCTAGTTCACATAATTTAAGTACATTCAATGCAACAACAATGGGTTACACAGATGCCGACGGTCACTTGGTGTAGTAGATAATTCTACTGGCATTTCCATACAGTACAGTTGTGTTCAATACAATACATGACACAGATTGCCAAATCAATCCCTACTACAAATTTTATATCAAATTGAAATTAAGAAAGATTTTGGTATTACTCCAAATAAGTTTACGAAATTGTGATATATATTATTTAAACCTTGGAAAATGTACTGTGCTATACCAAATGAGGTGTTCCATATGATTGATATGTATACAGTGCATATATGACGAAAGTAGTCTGTGCATATGGACAATTTAAAGCAAAGATTGTTTGGATGGCAACTCACAAAAAAGGTAAAACCAAAGGATTGTTGCTCAAGTTATTATCTAAAAGAAAATGTAAGATGGGCAATTATTTTAGATAATGACGCTCTGTTCAATTTACAATCATAGTACCTAACAGTAGCGTACGCAGCCCCTCCGTACTCAACTGGTACCTAATTACATAATAATGGATTAGGTGCCCTATAATTACATATAAAGAATTCGGTACTCTCGATTGTTCTGTTCCCGTACTTGTCTGGCAAACGTCAGTCGTATTTTTAACAGTTTTCTTATTGAGAAATAGAATAACCGAAATGTATGGGAACTTTGTGAAATGCAAAACGAACAAAAATGGGCAAGTGCCTTTAATTTTGAAGCGACTTTTCCAATTTGGTGGAGTGGGGATGAATTCACTTAGAAAATGCTGAATTTATAAACAAAACTATTCGGATAGAACTAAAGGAACGCTTTTTTAGGAAGATGTAGAACCCAAACTGCAGGACAATTTAATTGCAAGAAATATTTTTCGGAGTCAAAAATAAATTTCCTTTAAAACTAATAGATCCAATATTGCATTTAGTAACCAGTAAATAATTCAGCAGTTAGAATTTATTTTAGGAAAAAAAATATGAAATCTATGTCAGTTGTGATAAGTCAATAAATAAATAGGTGAAGTTCGGATACCATGTTGATGCGCATTACTTAAATTTGTGTGGCATGGATTGGGCACATTCGAAAATCTATTTATCTTAAGTCGAATGAATTGGTCTGGAAAAGATGTACCTAAACGCTAAAACTAAATCACTTTTACGTCAACCAACTGTAAACTATCGATTGAAGAAAAAAAATTGTCCTTTTATCAAAAAATCAAATATAGAAGTGCTCTTTCCAAGTTTTCTATGTTTAATTTCTTAACGCGACAGAAGTGTTCGGGATATTTTTAAAGAATTGCCCTGAACTCACCAACACACACTAGTAAAATGACAGGTTGAAATGTGTGTTGTGTTGTTAGAAACAAATTTTGCGCTATGTAATTGAAAAATATGAAATTATGTGTTCAAGTTGAAACTTTATTAATTCATATTTAATTTAAAAATAAAAAATAAATAGCAACAGAAATCCAAGTCTCACATTTATGATGTGCATAATTATTCGATTGGGCGCTTTAATAGCAGTTTTTTAGCTCAGACCACGTTTTACGTTCGTTTTGCACAAAATAAAAAAAAATATTTATGAATCAACCGAAACACAAATTTCGAATCTTTCAATATAAAATTTTAACAGTGAATAAAAAACACCTTGAAAAATGTAGAAGGCTACACATATGTATTTGAATCGCAACAATATCAACACCATAGACAAACGATCAACATAAAAAAAAAAACAAATGAACTGAAATCTGAGAACGAATCGGAAAGAAGCCCAATCGAATACCATATGTCAGACAGCTGTCAGACTAAACTAGATACTTCAACCGCCATTGTCTAATCTACGTTTTCCATTGGGACCACCAGATACCTATTTACTTCAGATCTCAGATTTTACGCGGCTAATGGAACATGTAATGATATTGGGGACGTTCGGATTCGTATTTAGTAAGTCTGACAGCTGTCTGACTAGATGTGTTTCAGTTTTTATTGGCCCAGCAGTTGACATTTATGGAGGCAAAGCCGACAAATCTAGTCAAGAAAATCCTGACTGCGTACTCAGTTGACATTTCGAAGAGTCAAATTTAAAATAAACAGAAGAGTCTAAAAAAGGAGCGATGAGAGAAAAAGGTGTCATTTCTAAGGCCACTCTGGTAATTTAGAATTTTCACACGATATTTAAGAACCATTAGTTCGCATAAGACTGTAACAGTGTTATAGGCAACCGTGTTACATTTTAAATGTACCTACTTATTTGAAAATAACAATTTTTTAAAGATTGAAGAAGGGCCTTTTCCATATAAATAAGCATAATCAAACAAAGGTTACGCTGACCGCGAGAATACAAAAACCATTCAAGTTGCTGAGTCAACGCGTTCGGATTCATAGTCCCGACCAATCTAGTTGACGTCTTACATAAACTAGGTATCCGAACGTCCCCATTGCTTGCTTTTGCTTTTAAATATATTAGTGCGTTATTTGGCAGCAATATCAGCTGTTTAAATTGCATTCGTTTCTGGAAAAATCGCAAATGGATATCGTCTTGAAAATTTTTTCCCCTGGAGTAGTTTTGGTGATTCCTAGTCTTGTCTTCAGATGAGGAAGATTATGTTAAGTTAAGTTAAATTAAGTTAATAGTTCCTCCTAAATTATATCCACGGCTATTAATGTATTTCGTTATTTCTCTTTTTATGAAACTTCGCTAAATTTGTTTTGAAAGCAAACTTCTTTTTGGTATTGCGGCAGTATGTGTAAATCTGGACAAAAAAAATCGAGATCTGCAAAAACGTATCCGAATCAAAAAAAATATTGACTTTTTTTTTGTCAAAAGAACATGAAAAGTGATTTAGATAAAAAAAATATTGATTTTTTGTCCCAATGGAAAACGACATAAGAATGTGTCAACCTAACTTATAAACAAATGTGTTTTTCAAGTTGTAGTAGCCTTGTTATGGGTTTTCCATTGGGACAAACAATCGACTTTTTTTTATCTAAATTACTTTTTAAGTTCCATTGGGGGACAAAACCAACAATTTTATTTATTTACACACACTGCAACTTATAACAATATACTTTGCACCACACTCTAAGAAGTTTCATTTCTAAACAAATGCGAAAAGTTTCATCAAAAACAAAAAAAAAATATATCCAAATAGCAAAAAGTCATGGATATAATTTTTTAAGGAATTATTAACTCCATCGTCATCTTCGTCTTCCTAATCATCTGAAGATTACGAGTCTTTGTAAATTTTTCAAATCGATATCCATATTTGTGATTTATACAAAAACAATGCAATTTGAACAACTGATATTGCTGTCAAAAAACGCACTATTACATTAACAAAAACAGATCGATTTCGTAGCATATTCCATGAAGGCAGTCCCAATGAAAAATTACATTAGGTTTAGATTGTAAGCATGACAGTCAAATCTTATTTTTTTTATTTAAGTTAACTGTCAACATTTCAACCATTTCAATACGACTTCTGCTGCTGAAGTTATTTTATTTTTTGTTGTCACAGTTTCCGTTGATGTTGAAATGTGCATCTGCTTCTAGCTTTAGATTTTTGCAAATAAAAAGGAGAAAATGATATGAAGTAAGGTAATTGTCTTAAGAATGCCAAAACAACCTCAGATATGGAATAGAAATATATGCACGTACATTTAAATCACCCACATCCACTGCACACTCCATAACTTCTATGGTCCCAAAATCATTTCAGATGCCTCATGAGGTTCACTCACATCAAATGCTAAAATCCGTTCCACATTTTTTTTTTTTTTTTTTGTCATTGAAGAGTCAATTTCAAAATTGAGTTGTGTGCACGCAATAGACGGTTATCTAACATAGTTTGCAATAGGAGAGTAAACAGGGAATGTTGTTTAAAGTCAATATGATAATAGTGTCACCTCGGGCTGGAAATAAATCACCAACCATCCTTTCATGGAAGCATCATATGTAAACAAAGCATTTTAAATTTTGAAACAACTCAAAGTTCATAAACCAACACGAAAAAAACAGCAAACAATAACAGAGATCAATTGATTGATTAATTGATAGATACAATATTACAAATTTTAAATGTGATCAAACATTTAACGGCTTTTAAGTATGATACACTGTAAAATATATAGCTGCATATTTTTTAGTCTACTAAAGAAAAGAAAAATAATAGATAAATAATAACTCTTAAATTGACAGCTAAAAACGACATTGTAAATAAATAAAATCGAAATTTAATTGTTTAACATTTTCTAAGTTTATAATAAAGTTAGTAGGTATACAAAACAACATCATCAAGACTTCCGCAAAACAAAAGTAACAATATCGATGCCAAAACCTTATTGAAATATGTAATAAAATTATGAAACTGCAGATGTTATACGCATTTTCCACTTTGTGTATTTTTTAGTAATCATAAAATTGAAGATCAAGTCTTCCTAGAGAACAAAAAAAAAACGTAACGTTATATTAATAAAGATAGTGTTTAAAGTGAAATGTTATTGCCAAAGAAATTATTATTTTTAAGTCATCTCTTCTTGTTATTGTTTAGTTCTAAGATTAACGAATTTCATTTTCAATGTAATTTAATACTTTTCTAAACTTCTACAAAAACATTGTGAAAAAATAATCATAAAAAATACATTCATAAGTTCGAAATCATGGTGAAGAATGTTCTGCAAATAAAGGTTTATTTATATAACAAAGGATACATACCTACATAATTATATTTTTTATTATTACTTAAGCAAATCGGAAAATATAAAAAAAAAACACTAAAAAATAACATCACCAGAAACATATTTAATGAAATATTATTAAAAATTTTACATCTCAATATAATAAGACTAAATCAATTTAGCTTAATTGATAATTATTAATTAAAAATTTATAGAAATATATGGAGTGAATGAATGGATTACGATTTTTTAAATCTGTTAATAAAACTATTTAAACACATTATTGTTTTTTTTTTTGTGGCTGAGCATGAAATTGAAGTTAATAGCTCGAAAAGATATCTTAAAGAGGTGGAAAAATATGCGTTTGTTATACGTCCAAATACCGTGCTTTCCCCGGAGGGAGAAGAGTATTGGCCGGAGAGTTGAAGAAAAAGTCTTTTATATACTTTTAATAGCTATTGGCCCGCTGTCTTTAGCTGGGCTGCGATCAATAGTATAGTTTTATTAATAAATTTAATTATATTTTCCTAGATCTGACCCGCTGTCTAATGCTCGGCTGCGATCGATCTGACTGATAATTCTACTCTGCCTTTTCCTTCCAAAACCATGCCCTTTTATACAATATTCTAGGCATGACCTGACTTCTGACTTCCCCTTCCATATACCATACTTTTCCTTAATAGTTCCCACATGTGCGTACCTATTCATTTTTGAGTATTGCTTCATTGTTTTCCGTTCCCATTTAAGAAATGCCCAATCGACATCTTGGTGTCGATTGCCTTTGCACTGGTATCAAGTGTCACCCATTCATAAATCGTAAAACAATTTAAGTGGTTGCGTATCGTAATATTCCTCCGATATGCTTTCGTTGCAGTTTTGCCATATGTTGGCGTGCCGCTGAGGAATCGGAGTTGTATTGTTATTGTTTGTATACCCGTGACACTCGATCCAATTGTGCTTGGGTATGCATTTGGAAAACGAAAAACAAAGCAAGTGACTGATTAATAGCCGTGGCGTTTGGGAACGTTATTAGATACATAATATGCGGAACATATTACGTATGGTTTGGTTGGAAGATCGAAGGCAGGTCATGGTCGGGGTAATGTTGTGTGGATCACAACACGTTAAATACCCGGGGTCTCATTCTGTAAGATGAAAACTTTCGAACGTTTTTGCTTGTACGAACGGATTGCTTCATGTAACTACAAAAACGAAAAGAATTTTTCTTACGTTTTCGTTTATTTTCTCTCCCATAACTAATTATTTTTTCCATGGTCGGGAAGTTACCCCGACGGCACAACCCCCAACCTGGAGGTCCTTGTTTTCACCCTAGGACAGCGGGCCGGATAATCCGAGGCCAGTAACCCACTTCGGGATATGAGCGCTGCAGTTGACCCATTAAGGGTTCATCCGCCACCAACTCTTTTCCAATAACCTGGCGTGTTATTGGAGATCCCTATAGACCTGGTGTCCGAGTACGTCGAAGCAGCTCTTATAGGGATATCACTAAGTAATTCAGCCTAACTGGAATTGTAGACGCCACCGTTGACTCCATCTAGGGAATTCGTCCGCTGCCGTCTGGAACAGGAGGAAGTGTCTCAGTGAGGAGACACTCCACCCCCCTCTCTCGTCCGCTGCCTCCAACGACCTTCCAAAGGGGTTGGTTACCCAATCTCCAGTCGAGGTACTAGGCACCCACCGGTCACCAACGTGGAGGTGAGAGTAGGAGTGGATTGTGAGGGGCTAAGTGAGAACGCTTGTGTTCTCATAAAACGCATCACAACCCTTCAACCAGTAAGTAAGTAAAGTTTTGTTTATTTTACTTCATGTAATCTAAAAACAAATGAAATTTTCGTTCTGTGCGAAAACAAAACAACGACAGCTTATTCATTGAGTTTCTCATTTTCTTTGATTGCTAAATAGGTGGTTGTGTTATATATTCCATACATAATATGCTGGCGAATTATTAATAGGAAGTAATAGTGATGATAGCGGTGTAGATTTGTATTGAATTGTAAGTCTACATGTCCTTAATTTTTTATTTGGATTTCTTCAACGTTTTCGGTTGAATAAAAGCGCTTTAAAGTATATGTGCTGGACAACATTTGTCTTCGTACAGGAACGCGAAACACATATACACGTCCCACCTATTTCAAGGCTATGTTATACGTCTGAGGTAGGTACTGGCTAGACGTGGTTACCAGTGAAAAGTTGGCAACGATGGGTGGGCCATTTTCGTTTAATATTTTACAAAGTTGCTCCCATCTTTTTCCGGTTTTATCTCTTCCCTGTGCATTGTCCTGCTAATTTTTAGCTAGAAAAGGATACCTACTTCTTCATCCACTCAATCGTTATATTTTGCTAAGTTTGTGTTGTTGTTGATTTCCTGTAAATAGTAAATATCTATGTAATAAATTCAAATAAGGAGTATATATGTGCCGGTAACTATTTATTTTTCTTACATAGTTATTTATTTAAACCAAAACATCAACAATTAATATATTTTGAAGCTATCAGCTGTTGGTTGTCATATGCTCATTATGATACATTCAGCTTCTCAAACTTTAATTTCTTCGTCACACTAGGTTCGTTCGCGTACTTTTTTGCAAATGTAAAATTATTTAAAATTTGCTAAGGATCTGTCCGAATGCGACCACGTACCTACTGAGAAAATTAAAAAAAATGAGACACAAATCCATTTACCCTCTTTCCATTTTTTCGTAATTTTCTACTCGCCGAATTTCGACTTAACTGAAAAATGAAAACTGCCAACTAAGTGACAGCTCAAAAGTTTGAAAAGTAAAACTCTATTTATTTTAGTCTTCAACGAAGTCAGAGGAACATATATCAAAATGGAAAGTTTAATAGGTATTTATCTTGTAAAAAATTTAATTCCAAACTTATTTTTTAGATGCTGCATTTTAATAAGGTCAAAATGACATTTCTTGAATATTTTGTAAGAAAACCGGTCAATTGAAAGATTTCTCTCCGAGTTTCTCTCTCAATTTTAGAGATTTCAAATTTTTTATTTTTCTATGTTAAAAGTACACGGACGGACCTACTGTTTCTTAAACACATGTGGTAGAGAAAAAGTAAAGAAAAGGAGTTACATGAAGCAAATTTTCGCCTTCGCGTGATTTCTTTCGTTTTTTAAAATGCGAAAGTGGTTTTCGTTTGGTTTTTTTTACAGAATTCCACCCCAGCGTTCGCCAACGCTCGTTCGCCGAAACTATTTTTTTTTTTGTTTTAGAGTCTAATCTACTCCGTTGCGTCAAGGTTAGCCATGTAGTTGTTTAGTAAGCGGCACCATCCCGATCGAAGTTGGGCGAGAGTGGTGCTGGTTGGTCGTGGAACGTGGGAGTAGTTTCTCTATGGAGGCACAAGGTTAGCGTTATACTTTTCATAAAAATACAATAGTTCTCACTCTGCACACACACAAAATACGTTTGATTGTTAAAATAAAATCGTCACTTCACATAAATTTAAAGCTATTTATTTGTCAAAAAAACTCGACGAAAACATTTGCAGTCTCATTTTTCTGCAATATTTTGTGATAATAAAAGAAATATTTTTTCCAATAATTAGCTAGTATTGAAAATAAGGTAGGTGGTCCAAATAAGACCCATAACCTAATAAGACCCAGTGTGCAAAAATCGGCACAACCCACAAGCTACAGGAATTATATTTGGAATGTGATTGTGGCCACCTATGGCTACACTAAAATCGAATGAATTTTCCGTTTTACGCAATCGTGTTTTTTTTACAGTCGATACAAGTTAGTGAATGTGAACGCACGCCTTTTTTATAAGAAACAGGTTTTTGTAATTGATTTTATTGCAAATAATAATTCGGCTAAGTCAAGTTTTTACACTAAAAATACGTAAGGTTTTTAAAAATGTTATAAAAATATACTTTAAATAGCGTTTTAACAGATAAACGTTGCGTTTTTATATAGATAACTGAACTAAGGCTTATGCTAATATCACTTTAGTAAAATTCTTTTAGGCGTTTGAAAGTTATTAACGAAAAACTATAAGGTGGGCCTTATTTGGGTCACCTACCTTAGTTTAAATTTATGCAGCCTGCAGTACCTGTGCGATCAAATCGCTGTGTCGACCAAGGTGCATGAACCTTGACGACAAGTGGGTAGTTCCGGTACTTGAACAAGAATACCCAATTTGATGTGGTGATTGTCGTGTCTTTCTTGTTTGCGTCTTGTATGTGTATCGTATGCTTAGACTCCTTACCACACTGGTGGGGGGCAGTCTTGGCTTGAATACAATTAAATGCTGGAACTGTTGGAATGGTAATAACAATCTCTTTATTGAGTCAATTTCTTATATAATTGATTGGGATATGTGCTGACATCGCATTAGGAAACAATTAGTAAAAAGGGTGAATGAAATTGGTGAGCAAAAATGCGTTGTCAGCAAAAGCATAAGGTGAAGTGAATTTAAATTATATTATTGGGTGTGTGCTGATAAATGTGAAATATTATGTAAGTCAGGAAAAGGTAAACAATCGGAATCTTATAACTATGTGTGCGGGTACTGACCGCCTGGGAAGTAAACAGTACCTATACATTTTTCATTAGAAATTCCAAGATTTTCTGGACATTTGCACTTTATAAAATACGGAGAAATGTACTGGTTACTCGGAAAACATTCGCAGCTCAGTACTGAGAACAAACTGCTTTTATACAAGCAAGTGCTAAAGCCGGTGTGGACCTACGGTATTACAACTTTGGGGTTGTACCAAGAAAACAAATGTCAATATTCTACAAACTTTTCAAAATAAAGTTCTTAGAGAAATTTTACAAGCACCATGGTATATTATAAACGACGATATCCATAGGGATCTCGGAATTCCAACAATCGAAGCTGAAACTAGAAGCTTCGCGCGAAACCGACTAATCGGACATATCAACAATACAGTCCGACAAATCTTGGACGAGAGCAATTTATTGCGCCGACTACAAAGAACGAAACCGTTCGACTTGGTAAGAAACGATTAACCGCTTCTAATTTGCGGAACACGCAGGATCTTTCAGTGAAAAGTAACCTGTCAAAAGTTGTTATTTAATGATAGAAAAATTGCTTGATAAGTTATATCTTGGTTGCAGTATCTAACAATCTTTAGAAGGGTGGTGTTTTTAGTCAGTAAAAGTCTAACACTACTACAAAGCAAAGTAAAGTAGGATTTTCAGCACGCTAATTACAACAACTACGCTATACTTGACACTTCGAGACTCGCAACTTTATGAAACATTTACCTACTTAAAAAAATTATGGAATATTTCGCTGGGCTTGTCATACCTTTACAGAATTAAAAAGCAAAATCTCCAAGGACGAGAAATTTACTGGATGTGAAAAAATGGTTATTGATTTTTTGTGCTATGAAAAGACAGAGTATTGAATTTTTTAGTCTGGCAACGTGCCTATGTGGCTATCGTTTACAGGCACACCAACATTCAAGAATGAAACAAACAACGTCAAATAGCGCTGCGAGCATTAGTAGAAATAACTTTCAGATCATGGTTCATGATCTCGATGAGAAGCAGGATCATATGCTGTTGTGGTAAGTGCATGTAAATCGATGATCTATATAGATCACTGCCGGTTATTAAAAAATCGCTTATGATGTGCCATTTTGTTACCACGACTCGTGTGACCTAGTTTGTGATGATTGTTAAGGATGTGATGCATTTTGATTTTGTACTTATATCCAACCTGTGGAGTTGAGGAAAGGGATAATATCTAATAAGGGATACCCGAAAACTCGCTGAAGTCGTCGAAAAAAGGTTGGTTAAGTGTCCGCAATCTGGCTCTTGCTAGTACCGGACATTTGCAGAAGAAATGGGAGAGAGTTTCTTTCTCATTTGTATTTCCGGAACTGCGGCAATGAGGGTTTGGCCGCATGGTCGCCAATTGGCCAATGGCCCGTGATTATTGCCGTGACTTTGGCAATATCTGGCAGGCTCTATTTAGCAGGTGTCTTGTTCTTATTTAATCGTTTGTAGGCCATATCTTCCTTGATATGACGCAGTTGGTCAACCCCCTACATTGTAGATTGGCTTTCTGCAGAAAATGTGAATGCATTTGTCCCTTGACCACTCCTAATGGAACGTGGACCCTTGACGCGAGTGAGCTGTGTAGAGCTGACCCCCGCCTCTGGCCAGCTCATCTGCGCGCTCGTTGCCTATATGTCACTATGCCCTGGTACCCAGAGAAGTGTGTCACGACCTCACGAGAGGTAAAAGATGCACGAGCACAGTAAGGGCATCCCTTGGTGCCGACCTCATTGCACGCGTGGTGCCTGTAGGGGAGACTGGGTACGGTTGAAACAAATTTTCTTCTATCGCCCATAGCACAAGCATTAATAAGACCAGCCATAACAGAGTAAGGTGAAATCAAAGATCAATATTCTTTCTATTAATGCACAGTGTTCTTTTGAGTTCAAGTGGGCTTTTTAAGCAAATAATCGCTTTTTATAAAAAAAGTCAATTTGTTTCAACTGTCCCCATACCAGGGGCGGTTGAAACATTGAATGGGGTCAATTGAAACAGGTTTAAATAACCAAAAAATCATGCATTGCAACGTTTTTTATTTCACACTTGAATAACATAATTAATTAAAAAAAAATAAAAAAGAGTTCAACATACAATAACTAACAGAAAATAAATAAAAACTAAAAACTTTCTTCATTAAATTAAGTTAAACATTGTTAATAAATTAAAGGATCTTGTTACTTCAGTCTTGATTATAAAAATAAAATTTAGGTGTCCGAGTCGCATTTGTGGTGCCCTGGTGTTCTCCTTCAGACGCATCTCGCTTTCGAAAGTATCTTAACAGAGAGCTGTAATTTATTCCGTGGTTCTCTGCTGCATTGCGCAACGAACTGATGCCTGCCTTCACCTCGTCATAAGCCGCTTTGTAGGCTGACAAGTCCACATTTCCCCTTATTGTTTTCCTTAAGGTAAGATTAGACTGTATGCCAAGTTTTCATAAAATGCTAATTTCTGACAATTCTCCTGTCAAAATATGGTCATACAGTGTAATGGAAAATATCTCATATGCTCTAATGACCTGAATACCACATGTGACCAGTCTGATTTTGACAGATTAAAATGCCCAAATAGCATATAGTGTAATGGGACAATAAGCACGAATGCCAGCATTAAGCATTGCACTTTCTTGAAATTTCGTTATGGCATTGCTGGCATTTTTGATGAACCAAGTATTATTTTGTTGTCATCGGTGTTTGATGAGTTCGTAGGATTGGGATTTGTTTTCATTTTCTTTCTCTTTTTTGTGGATTAGTGAATCTATCATCTGCGTAAATTATTTAATTGTATTTTCTTTGTAATTTTTTTTAAGTTTAATTAGTGGTCTTGTTCTTGTCCCTAATTGTGGTTGTGTATATACTTTTTATCTGTTGTGAAATTTTGTTTGTGTAGAAATTGTTTGCTTTCTATTTGTTTTGTGCTACTAATAAATTTTGCAAATTCAACTTTTTTGATTTGTTTTTCTCTACAGCATTACTCTTCTAAAATAATTGGTAACAAATAACAAATGCCTTAAATGACCATCGAGGCAAATATGACCATATTGGTAATTTCGGTCATATAGTCTAATAGAGAGTTTTGATAATTGTGACATTTTGTTCATTTGACAGCTAATGTGGTCATTTGCCGTTTGGCTTTCATATGCATAATTGGCATACAGTCTCATCTTAGCTTAAGACCTCCTCGGGGCATCTACAAATCAAAAAAAAAAAAAATGTAAGCCCATTGTTTCAACCGTCCCCATAAAAAATGTTTCAACTGTCCCCAGCCACTTTTCTAACAAAAAAGAGTTGCAAAACAACATAAGCAATACGGTAACATTGATGCATATAACTTTATTATATTCTACACTCTTTTCTGCATACACAACAATAACACTCAACACTCTCACTTGAAAAGTACTCACACAACAAAGAAAAATAAAAAAACAAAAAAACTTACTTTTGCTACTCAAAAAAATGAAGAGCTCACTGTCCGCAACTAAGCAACACGACAATCTAATGTCGTTTTCCATTGGTTTCACTCGGGGATCCACTCATTCTGTAGTCCAATGGAACAAGAAAACTGCTTCTGATTGAATCCACAAGAGTATTGGTGAAATGCCAAAAAATAATCTACGGCAGCCGTCAGTTGACTTGTATAAAATACACAAACTACACTTGTGTGAGTGCTTCTTGAGTGGATTCTGACTTCAAATCGAGAAGCGAAATTCTCTCCTCAGAATCATCAGAAGAGTATTTTTTGTGCCAATGGAACGGTTTCAGAAGTGATTTTTTCGATTCCGGACTCTCCCGGACGCTTCTTTTTGCCCAATGGAAAACGACATAAGTAGGGCTGAATATCGTAAATAACAGGTTTATGCTTAATTTTCTCTCAATACTCATAAACATTGCGCAAACGGCTTCTGAGATATTTGAGTTGTGTCAACCGTCCTTTGTTTCAACCGTACCCAGTCTCCCCTACTAGCTGTTCTTTGCTGTCTTTTTGTAAAGTTATATAAGGCGTTTTTCTTTTTTAGTTCAGAGCATGATCAGAGCGCGCTCTATGAGCTCAGAATAAATTGACTGAGCATCCTGAGTAAAAAGCTGAGTACACATGTAGGTACATGCACACTTCCAGTCACATTTGAAGGACAAAATAAACAGGAAAAACAAAACGCGCACAGAGCGCGCTCATAATGCTCGAACTCTGTTCAGTGCTCAGCTCTGAACTAAAAAAGAAAAACGCCTATAGTCTTTACTCAATGCAGGCCACCATACGAGTGAACCATATGTCAGAATTGGACGCACTACGGCTGTGTACACTGTGCACTGTACATCCATAAGGTCACCTTTGGTTGAAGTCCCCACTTCTTTCCAAAGGTTTTGCTGTAGGCGAGTAATGCGGGCTGTCTTCTATTTTATATCGTAGGTCGAAAAGGGTGCACGGAATAGAAATGCAGAGTTTCATCGTTTGTAGCTTAACAGTTTTTGAGTTATGCGGACCGGAAGTTAGAAGCCGAAGCCAAAATTCAGCTTAAATTTCAAATAAATCATAAACCTTTAGGTCGATTGGAATAATTTGTATTTTATTAGATTAGTAAAGGCGAACAAATTTTATCACCTTGCTTGCAACGGTTTCGGAGATAGCACCGTTTTAAGGGATCGGATTTTTTTTCAAATGGTTCTAACTTTCTAATGTCGTTTTCCATTGGGACCAAAAATCAATCTTTTTTTTTTATCTAAATCACTTTTCATGTTCCATTGGGACCAAAAATCAATCTTTTTTTCGATTTAGAGCACTTTTTGCAGATCTCGATATTTTTTCAGATCTACACACACTCTCACAATACCAATCTACTTTGCACAGCTGTTTGATGTCATTTTAAGAAGTTTGCTTTGAAGACAAATGGGGGTAGTTTCGTGGAAACCAAAATAACGAAATACATTAATAGCCATGGCTATAATTCAGGAGGAAATATTATCTTAATAGTTTTCCTCGTCATCTGAAGACTACGAATCACCAAAAATACTCAATTTGTATGTGAAATAGGGGAAACATTTTTCAAGTCGATATCCATTGGTGAATTTTACAAATTCAAATGCAATTTGAACAGCTGATATTGCTGTCATATAATGCACTAATCCATTTACAAAAGCAGATCAACTTCGTTGCATGTTCCATTCACCACGCAAAATCTTAGATCTGAAAAAGATTTCTGGTGGTCCCAATGGAAAACGACATAACAGTTGAACTACAAACTACAAACGAATGCCTATCAAACTGCAAGCTCAGTTTATCATTCTAGAAAAAGTTCGGGCTAACTTCCAAAACAAATTAAGCTGCAATTTCGCTTAAATTGCATATAAATCCCAAACCGTTAGGCCGATTGATACGATTTTTGTTTCATTAGGTTGATGAGGTGGAAAAATGTTGAAAATATAATATTTTTTCATCCCACGGCATAATACCGTTTCGAAGATAACGAGGTCTTATATTATCACCTGCTTAAATTGCATAATAAATTCTTTTCGGTTTGGTCAATTTCGACATTTAAGGTTTTATTAGATATTTTATTAGTTTTTATCGCTTGTAGTTGTCCAGCATTTGAAATATCCGTCCCCTTAAATCAGTCTGCGGGGACGATTTCAACCATTTTCTTAAATGTTTAATAAATCATTATCTATTGATAAGAGATAAATTTGTTTTATTCCATTAGATTATTAGATACATCTAATAGAAAACATTACAAAAAAAAAATATTTCACTATTTGAGTTAATTTATAACCAAAAT
This sequence comes from Cheilosia vernalis, assembly GCA_949126925.1. Classification (NCBI taxonomy): domain Eukaryota; kingdom Metazoa; phylum Arthropoda; class Insecta; order Diptera; family Syrphidae; genus Cheilosia; species Cheilosia vernalis. The sequence goes on from OX421362.1 coordinate 56,638,614, forward strand.
ATGGATATGAGTTTATAAGACGAAGTAGTGTTCGCTCAAGTTCCATCAAAATCTTCTTCTTTGTAATAAAATCATAAAATTGGATTAGATAGCCAGGAATACAGGCTTTGCAGAAATTGCATTGTTGTTGTTATAAATTGTTTACAAGTGGTCATTTTTGTAGGATGTAGGTTATTCGAATGAATAGACAAATTTGTTGGATTAAATCGGGGTTTATTGATTGGTTGTTGTCGCTAATTGACAAATAGTGACTCAAATCAATGGGGGATGAATGCTTTGTCAAAATGTGTTTACCGTTGTTGGGAATCCCATATACCTACCTATGGATGCAACACTAAAGGGATGCGTTTTTTTTATTTTAATTGCGTTTTATTATGTCGTTTTCGATTTGGCTTTTCAGATTTTGATCTGAGATTTCAGATTTCTGCTGCCAAATCGAACATGAAATCTGAATTATAATTGATTTTCACACATTATATAGTACTGCATTTCGAAATAACTTAATAACGGGTGATTTTTTAAGAGGTTTAGAACTTTTTTAAAAAAAAAAACACAAAAACTTGAAAAAATGAATGAAATATTTATTTGAATAGTTTGAACCTTGCAATTTAATGTTTAAAGATAATTTCATGCAAATGTTGACCGCGGCTGCGTCTCAGGTAGCCCATCCGCTGAGTCCAATTTTGGCATACTCTTTCACACATATCGGCCGGTATCTCACGAATGAATGCATGGATGTTGGCTTCCAGTGCGTCAATCGAAGCGGGCTTGTCCCTATACACATTAGCCTTGACATACCCCCACAAAAAATAATCTAATGGTGTCAAATCGCACGATCTAGGCGGCCAATTGACCGGCCCGAAACGTGAAATTAACTGTTCACCAAACTCGCCTCGCAATTGCGCCATTGTTTCGAGTGCTGTGTGGCATGTGGCACCGTCTTGTTGAAACCACATATCATGCAAGTCAAGAACTTCCATTTCGGGCAAAAAAAAGTTTGTTATCATCGCTCGGTAGCGTTCACCATTGACAGTAACGCTGCGATTCGCATCATCTTTGAAGAAATATAAATAGAAATAGAAATAGAAAAGAAAATATGGCCCAATAATGCCGCCGGCCCATAAACCGCACCAAACAGTGGCTTTTTCGGGATGCATTGGTAGCTGTTGCAATGCTTCTGGCTGATCTTCACTCCAAATGCGGCAATTTTGCTTATTTACGTACCCATTCAACCAAAAATGAGCCTCATCGCTGAACACAATTTTTCGATAAAAAAGCAAAAATGAACATTTCGAACCGAGCACGAATTTTGATAGTAAAATTCAATAATTTGCAAGCGTTGTTCATTTGTAAGACGATCCATGGTTAAATTGCAAACCAAACTGAAGCTGTTTGACAGTGACACAAGGTACTAAACACACGTCAGCTGTCAAAACCAGTGTTGCCAAAACCAAACCAGCTAAAAAATCACCCGTTATAAAAACTCGATCCCATATGCGTAAAATAAATAATTCAGTTAAAAACGCAATCCTTCCAACGATAAACAATTGGTAACCTACGCTGTGTGTCATAAACATTGGTGTTAGTGAAAGTATGTGTAAAATCTGAGGAAAAATTGAGATTTCTCAAAAGTGATCTGAGATCAAAAAAAAAAAATTGATTTTTTGTGGCAAATCGAACATGAAAAGCAATCTCGATCAAAAAAAAATTGATCTTTTGCCAAATCGAAAACGACATAAACGCTTGAGTGAATTCAGAAATTTTAAATGCAGAGTTAAAGGTGCAAACACAACTGTCCTTTTATCTCCGAAATAAGACATTTTTGAGAAAAAAAAAAAGAATTTCACTACAAACGACTACAAACGATTTCAAATGCAACTGGCTAGATTTTATTTCAAAAAAGCCAAAAGTTTTTCTTATTATCCTGTATGGTTCTAGAATTGCTTAGTGGTTTTAGATACTTATTTTACAGGTTTCAGTTTCCAATTGGTAGTGGAACTTGTTTGGTGACTAAGGGGTTGTTTTCGCTTCACCATTTCAGGTTAAACGATACATTGCACACCACAGTACGTAAAACGGAAATAGGCACAGGTTCCGCCCACCAACATTTCTGCAGTTCCTTGGAAACATTTCTAATTGATTTGAAACACGTGTAATGAGAGTGGTAACTAGTTTCAGTTGGTGCTGCGCACGACTGGATTTGCACCTCGTCCAACTTGGGTTGCGTAACCGGAAGCAATTAGCCAAAGAACTCGCTACATCAAGCGTCGAATTAGGTGCGACGTATGGCGTTTTCGATTGAAAGAACAAGTTTCTACTGAAAGAACCGACCTAGAAGTCTATTTCTATGTTTTCTATGTTTCATTGACAAAAAAGTGTACTTGCAAGTCAATTCTTAACACTATAGAAGTCGAAGAATTGCCTTGAACTCACCAACTCACACTAGCGAAATGTCAGATTGAAATCTTGTTAGAAACAAATTTTGGGCTCTGTGATCCGAAAATATGAAATTATGCGTTTACTTTAATAGAATTATATTTATTTGGTCCACTTACACACTCATATTTACTGTAAAAACAAAAAAACAGGCGCAACAGAATTTGGATGAACTAAATCTGACATAGAGGTGCATTATGGTTCCTACTACTATTGCAAAAGTGCTCAACAAATTTTATTGGAAAGAGCAATTCTTAATTTCGGGGCAATCCTCTCGGATATTCAATGAAAAACGAAGTAAATATAATAATAAATAAAGAAGCCAAGTGAGGAATTCGAATCAGAGTCGGAAATAGATTTGGTAAAAGCGTATTGTGGACTAGAAACCCTGGGGTGAGATTCTGTAAGACGAAGAAACGTTCAAACGTTTTCGTGTACGCGAAGAAAGTTGTTTGTGTAACATAGGGCAACTCTTGGGTCAGTCGTCTGAATGAATATCGTCTCTCCAAAACCGTATACGATTCATTTTGATTTGTGATTTGGAAGCACGCCCACATTTTATTATCACTGTCCAATCATCAACGTCGCATTTAACATTTGCTAGCTTCAATTCTGTCACAATTTCCCCACGTAAGTAATTGTAATTGTTATGCTTTATACATTAAGCTCAAAAAATCCCGTGGTTTTAATAAAATTATAGACAGAGCCATTGTATTTCGATACGATTTACTTTTATGTGTATTAACTCTAACAATTTGGAGAAATGTTACTACATTGAATACTTATGCTTATATTATTGTGTGCTTCTGCCAAATGCAGGTTAGTAGGCATCCCTTTGACACAATTTTCTTGGAATTTAAGTATAAATGGTCATGAAAACGTTTCTTCTGTATTAAGGTATACGTAAAATGAGAGCTCTAAATAATAAAAAATAATATAAATATTGTACAATTGACTAGTGGCATATTTCTTACATAGTAGTGTGAACACAACATCAAATCGCTAACGAATTACAAACATAAAATACCAAGTGTTTGAGTACGGGAACGTAAATCATAAACTTCAGTTATTTTAGTTCAGATATCCACATTTGATAATAACATGTCTTAAATTTTGAGTAACGATTTTCATAACCAGTTTGTTTACAAATTAAGAGAAATTAGTACGTTGTTGATGTAACAACTCGAGAAATTTGTCTCCCACCACTTATGTCACCTATTGCTAGCGTTAAAATTCGCAAGTCCTTTTTGCTGTTTACTAGAATTTGGTTGTGATGAAGCTTGCCCCTGCGGTAATGCCTGCGTTTGGGGCAGTGCATGACTAGCATTGCTTTCCGAACGATGGTGGTGATGCTGCTGGTGATGCCGCCGACCTCTAAAATGTCTGCGATTGTATTGGTGTTGGTAGTTATTATTAGTTGGATCGGAAGCTACTCTCTGAGACTGAGTTACAACAGGAGCAAAGTTAGTACTTGAATTGGCTTCAGACCTAATTAAATCATGGTTTCCATCAGTCGGTCCTCGCACATGGGTTGGTCTATGAGTGCGAACGCTAGTCTCCCCAGCGCCACCCGATTTTTTCTACACAAATATTATTTATGAAATATACGAGAATGAATTCGAATATATCTGATCTTACCATTGCATTGTGACCCAAGGGTGATCGTTCTTCTTTAAAGTAATGAGTTGGATTGGTTGTTGCTGGATGCTTGCTTTGTTCTTCTGTTGTTTGATCAGTGGGTTCAATAGATATAATAGGACCTATCTCTGCTTCGATGTCTATAATGCCTCCTCGCTCCTTTTGCTTTATAAAAAGGCTTGCCATTTTTTTCTGAAGGCTGACAAGCTCATCGGTTAGATGGAATTCAGCAGCCATGGTTAATTCTGTTGGTGGCAAGCACTTTTTCAAAGATTCTGCTTCGTCTTTGATGGGTTCGCGACACACTGGACAGCTTGCTTCAAACGGTTCTGATGCTTTCCTTATCCATGCGGGCAGCTTTTCCTGCTCTTCTTGATAATTTTTGCGAGCTGCTATTAAATGACGTGCTAAACAGTAACTATGCAAGTAATGATAACACTGAGTTTTTGTAAACTCATCCCCATCACGGAATCCGTATAAGCAAACGACACATTGACCACAGGGCAGATTACTACCGGACAAGTGTTCGCGTACAACCTCGATCAAGTCAAACACTACAGGGAACCCTTGGGTCTCTTTTAATTTATTTGTGCATGCCAATCGAATTGTATCCAAGCGGTAATCATCTAGTCCCCTTGGCTTTATAAGATTGAACTTGGGACTAACATCTGGGTATCCTGCCGAGGGAATGACTTGTAAATTTACGCAAATATATTGCTGTTCAGATTCATTTTCCACAGCTGGGAAAATAGTCGTCTCAATGATCTCAGGAACGCCTCTGAAAATAACGATATAATCACTGTGAGTAGACACATTGGGAATGTCCAATAATTTAACTTCTCTTACGTTTCTGAATTTCTGCTTATCCGTACATCGTCCATCAAAATTGCTTCTAACGATTCGATTTCATCAAACAACCTTCCAAACAAAATTTGCAAAGTTTAAATATATTACGAGCAAATTATAGTATGAGGCATAAATACGTACACATCCATTTTTAATTAATAACAAGTTTTTCTACTCCACACACCTTTAAATCGGATTAAATATGAATTATATAAATTATTCAATCAATTTATTAAAAGGAAGAAAATTGTGAACTTCACACAGTTTTCAGACGAAATCTATAGGTGGCAAAAGGCAACTCCTTTTTGTCGATTTCCTTACATATACAGCATTTTGACAGATTGTACATTGTACTGCACTGCTCCAGTTGCAAACAGCATACGTTTCATTTGAGAGTATACCTATCCTACTCTTGCATGTACATCGTTTACTATTTCTGCATCAAAAAACAACCCTATTAAAAATCGACATCCACCCACACAAATGTCACTGGATACTGGAAACATAAGAACCCGAACTAAGGGATGTACTATGTAAAACGTAATGTACCCGAGACCCGACCACCCACTAAATAGTGTCATCTCGTATGTTGCAGCCTGCAGTACGTAACGTAGCTGTACAAGTAATGGAATATAGCTCAATTCTTTGATGTATAGTCGTTCTGTTCAAACAACTGCTCTCTCATGTGCTGTATTTCTGTTCATACTGTACTGTAAGTAGTGTTTATTATTTAGGTACTAGATTATACGCAATGAACAATTCACTACTGATGTGTTTTTTTGGACTTTGATGTTTGATCTTAGAAAAAAAAAGTATAATCCCAGGGAGTTCATGTCTTATTTTTTATTCGATTCAAATAAAAAAGTGCTAAGCTCAGAGAAATGAAAAATTGTGACAAAGAAAATGATTAATCTCTGTTTTCTGTTTTTGTAGCAAATCTTTTTCTGCAGTTTGTTCAGAAACGTTTCCCTTTCTATATAAGGCCTGTTTTTTTTAGCTTCGATATCAGCAAAGTTAAGCAGGATTTTCAGCACGCTAATTACAACAACTAAGCTATACTTGACACTTCGAGACTCACAATAGCCCTGTTTTTTTGAGCTTCGTTCTCAGCAAAGCAAAGTAAAGTAGGATTTTCACCACGCAATTACAACAACTACGCTCTACTTGACACTTCGACGACTCACACTAGGTATAAGGTATTCATCCCCAGCAAGATTCACTTGGGAGTAAATGTATACTTCTGAACACCAGGGGGAGAACATTTTTGTTGCCCTCCTTGTATAATATGAATCTGTTCACAAAGTTTCTCTATTTACAGTACATACTATTCGTTGGTTGTGATTGGTGGAAATTCATAAAGAAATGCATAAGTGAACTAATTTTCAAAATAACAAATAAATATAAGGGCTTTTATTATAATATGCAATAAATTATTTTTTATGTAAGCTGCAAATATTGTTTTATACAAATATACCTTATTAAACTTGTAATCGTAAGATATTAGTGTATTAATCTTTGAGATATATATTTTTATATTTTTTAAACCCCAAAATATGAGGAAGGATCAATATCCATTGGAAAATTTTATGCAAAAAAATTGTATTTCTTTGACTGAAAAAAGTTACTTCTTGTGATGTGCCCAATCATGTTGTATCATGCTACCTACTGAACAGGCCCACACTGCCACCTTTTTTGATGAAACCTACTGTTCAGAAAGCTGCTGGGAATCGTTTAAGCGCACATTTTCCTACTTAACTTTGCTTTGCTGAGATTGAAGCTCAAAAAAACAAGCCTAATATGGAAATTCATAACAGAATAACAGAACAAATTGATAAAAGATTTTGCCGAATAGGCCTGACCTGAATATTTTTATTTGGTGGCAAATGCTAGGTCCGTTAGTACTGTTACATATAATTGTATTGAAAAATGTCCCATAACGTCAAAATTTCCGGCTCACCAACACAATCGCACCTTGCATAGGTATATGCTTCCGACTTCCGTTGTGGGTAAAGTTGCTGTCAGCGTTCATAGAATTTTATCCGGTAAATTTGAAAATTTTCTTTTTGTGGGAATATGTAGTTTTTGTTTTGTTGGGATAAGTGTAAATTTGCTTAAAATATTTATGAAAAATTGACAATGCAGAATGGTTGTATTAAAATAAAAACATTTTGACAAAACTCTGATCAGTTATTTAAGAAAAATGTACACATCAAATCGAGGTTAATGATATCGAAAAAGCATAAATACGTAAGCGTGTTTGTCCCAATATATGTTTCTTGTATGTAAAACATTTCCTGTAGATAGTTTTATTAACCAACGAATCAATTTATTCGCCTTTGAACAATATAGTTACTAACCAAAATGTGGAATTCCCGAACTCCACCTCATTTCACCCAGCGGCAAGAGGATTGCGAGTTGGGGATTTCAGTATAATATTGTCTCTGGTACAAACCGTAGTTCTTTGTTCTTTACCCGCAAACCTTATGCTGTAGGTACTAGCCATGGTTCTTGGATATTAAAGCTATATCCACGTCTTCGTTCGACATTAGTTGCATCATTTGTCGTTTGCCAACCTCGCTCTCAGATGGCCCGAATAACTCGGGTCGACGGTGATGCCAAAGTCCCTTCATTTCCCCTTTCCGCTTCCTCTGCAACCAACAACCTTGACGCCTTTCTACCATCCTGCTCCGTCGAATTCAATTTCGTCGTAGCTGTAGTCCCTGGCAATCATGACCATCATCAGCTAATTTTCTACAAGCAGTCAGTCCTTGGGGAGTATTCTCCCATCAGGGTTGGAACGGTGAATAACCGCCACTTGTAGATCAGCGGTCGAGCTGAAGCTTGCAGATGGTTTAAATTTGTTGGCTTCTTTTTGATTCTCCTCTTTCGAGCGTCCTTTTTTGTTTTCTGTCTGCTGGATGCAGCTTGTTCTGCAGGGGTATCTCGGGTTAGCTCTTTCTGTTTGCTTGGGACGTTGGTTGATTGCTTTTGTCCCTTTGCAGCTGTGGACTTCTTTTTCGCAATTGGCCTTCCGACCGTTTGCGTTTTGGATGTATACTCTTAATTAACCTCTTCATGGAGTTTTAATTTAATTGTTAATCGGTAATCTATATTATTACTACTTATATTTTTATTAACACAATCGATACCTTCCCGGAAGAATGTATTAAGCGACAATTTTTCAGAAAATGACTTTTTGGCATATCTTACAAATTGTGCCAAGCGCCACGTGTTGATCTTGGTTTGACGTTTCTATATACCATTGATACAAACGACACTAGAAAGAAATGCAAATTGTAGTACCTATCCGACATATTTGCTGGGTAGATATTTGTTACACCCTGTTGTTTGTTGTAACCACCAAAATTTGTATGCTAAGCGCGATTGTACTATGCGACACATCCCACGAGAAAACAATTTTGCACATGGCGTTTATTTTAACTGATATTGTCGCTTAGAACATTATGCCACCGAAAAGTTGTTCCATTTGCAGTCGTTTGAAACATTTTTGTCTAGATATTATTACCGTTATGTGGAAATAAAATTAACAAAAGATGATTTTCGTGACTGGAAAAAAGAATCTTTAAAATATTTTCCAACGCAAGGAGTTACAACTATTGCTGACGAGAAGGAAGATATTTTACCAGAGACTGACGAAGAAGACAACTTATCAGAAAAGTGTTTGTGTTTATTTGAAGATTTTCTCAAATACTTTTTGAAAAAAACTATTTTAGCTTTGTTTATAGTAAAAACTGAATAAATAAAAAGAATTAAACGACAATTTTTGTTGGTATCTTGTATTAAATCCTACCATGTCAATGATTTAAGCGCCATTTTCTTTTGTATCAAGCGACAATCTTTAGATCACAAAAATATTCTAAGCGACAAAAACCTATGTTTCAAGCGACAATCTTTAGACCATAAAAATGTTCTAAGCAACAAAAACGTTTTATCTAGTTAACATTTCGTTGATAGAATAAAATATTATGCTTATTACTACAAAATACCTACGCAAACAATTACCTTCACAGTAAGTTTTATTTGTCCCCTGTAAAATTTAAAAAATTTCGCTTAATACATTCTTCCGAGAAGGTATCGACATTATAGTTACCTACTGATTGTCACCCCACATCAGAATTTTAGATGAATTTGTAATTACTAGCGATGAAGTGTCGTTTAACACTAATTTAGGACATTTGTCTTTCAAATTAAAAATTTATAGCATTTTAGAAAACTAGAAAGCATTTTTTGAAAATAGAAAAATGCCAAATAATTCTTTTCTAGCAATTGTTGTATTTTTAGATTTTTGCCTTTTTTTTACTGGAATAAGGGTCGTTAGTGCACAAAGCTGATATGATTCTACTGCAACGAAGTTTCAGGATGTTTTCCTTCACATTCCCATACATCAGCTTGAATGTACAGAGAGGTATATAGAGATACATGCTCTAATTCAAATATGCAAGCCGTGAATCGAAGGATTTGTATCTTATCTAAACTGAAAGCTAGTGTTTTTTGTAAGTATCGTTTCCATATTAACTGATCTGTGTTTTGTTTTGAAGAACTTGTGTTTCGTAATATTGTGTGCAGTAATTCAACTTGTTGAAAAATTTTAGTGTTTATTTGGTTTAACATTGAATGAAAAGGTAAATATGAAATCTTCTACATATCTTTTAAAATACATCGAATGAATCTGATAATGATTCCCTTGAAGTTTATGAAGAACAAGAAAATACCGAAGACTTTTATTTTTGAGTACTAGGTATCTACCATAGATATGTATATAACTAGAATTTTAAAAATTGGTACTTTTGATATTTTGTTTGTTCTGAAGACTGATACTTTAATAATAAAATAAAATTCGTTGTTGTTAAATACATGTGTTTTTTTTCTAATTGGAATCATTTTCTCAGTAGGTATATTTCATGGTAGTTTAGTTTTTCGACTTCATTTTTGTCCTTCATAACTACCTAGATAGATTTCTTCGTCGTGAAAGGAATACCTACCAGCCACATTAAAGTTGATCTATCATCTGGGCACTCATTCCGTAACTCAATAATCGCATGACGATATCGTTTTGACGATAGCTTTGCATCACGTAACATTGAAAATCACTATCGTCTGGACGACATCGTTTCGACGATACAAAAAACTCAATAATCGACAGACTACTATCGTCAAGACGATAGCGTTTGCGCGATAGCTAAAGAGGTATCGTCTTGCATTTATTTGTGTATTTTTCAGACAGTAGGAATCTTTTTCATGAATTTTATTGTGAAAAATTGATTTAGTAATTTTTTAAATGATTCCCAATTCATATTATGTAATTATGTGGTAATCCACATTTAAAATCATAATTGGTTCAGAATGAAAATGAAAATAATTGCAAATTATACGAACACGGAGACAATTAAGAGACCCATTATCTCTTCCAACGGAAATGTAAATACATTCATTACATACTTAATTTTATTCTTATATATTTACTTCGTAGTTTTGTTCAACGCATCGTTTATCAAAAGAAGCATTTTTGATGGTATTGACGAATGGAGGCTAACCCCTGGCGGCAAGTTTTCGCATCGGTAGGTTGCTATAGATTTTGACAGCTGGTATGTTTTTCTATGAAAAATCAAGAGTTATTGTGAGAAATTGTGTTTTTAATCGAAAATATACATTTAATACAAGAAAAAAAGTCATTTCATAACAGAATAATAATATCTTAAAAGTGAGTGCGATAAGTGTTGATATAAAAGTGAATACTAAGTTCTTATTTGTGTAGAAAATGCAGAACACACTCAGAGCTCAGCATTGTGGCGTTCCTCAATGCAATTCGTATCGCAAAGAAGGAATTACATTGTGCCATCTCCCAAAAGAAGTTCGGAACTCTAAACTTCTTTTAGTTAAATGGTATATTGTGCTTCGGATGGGGAAAAATTGCTCCGAATGTTGCAGTCTTCACTTATGAGATATAGACATTTTGCGACCGAACACACGGGATGGTTTTCAGCAGTTTTCAGCATGTTTTCAGTATAGAATCAAACTTGTGAAAGGAGCCTAAACTTTCCGATATCAGCAATTCCTTCGAAGAAACCAGGCATTATACGATTAAGGCGGCTACTACCACGTTCAGTTGCTTTTATGAGTAGAAGGTACTACAAGTTACTACATTGTCTTTCCATTTTTATTTAATTATTGACGTTTAATTTATCCTCTAGATCTACTCAAGAATATATGACACATCAGCCCACAAGTTTGGCGGAGAATCCTACTGATACAGAAGAATCATCCGACAGCTGTACTGAGAGTGTTCTTATCATAGGGGTGCAGGCATGCACGCCCATTCACTAAGTAAACTGCATTATGGGATACTGACCAGCCAACTTTAAATTTTTCTTCGCCTTCCTTTAACACCACCGAAGTAGTCAATTTTTTCACAATCAATTATTTTCAACCTTAGAAACTTCTAAGCTGGCTGTAAAAATCATAATTAGCACACATTTATAAAATAAAAATCAACCAAAATATACAAACAAAACCAAATTTATTACTTGTTTGCATTACATTCAACACTATTTTGAACAGACTTTTGTGCTAGTTTTACCAGATGAATTGACTCACACTATGCAAATTACGGACAAGTAGTACTTCGACTTGCAAATTAAGTTTGTTTTCAATTAGTTGGTTAACTTTTTAATTGATAATTAATTACTTTTCTTACACGTAAACACACGTATTCCTTACCCAAGTCCCTTGCAAAACAAACAGACGTCAAAATTCTATAGGTCTCTACATATTCCTTTTTTCTCCACCAGGTGTCGCAGAAAAACTTTTCCATTCGTCAATAGAACAATAAACCTGCCAGGCGGTTGCCGTCTAACCTACATTCCCCCAATTTTAGAACCAATTAATTCCCCGGCACCAAACACAAGAACCGAAATCCTTAAACAAATGTCACTTATGAAAATTCCCGCCAGATTCCAACTACAGTTTGTGAGCTTCTGGGTAATACTTAAAGCTCGCAAACTTTGTGTAAAATAACGATGAACGACACGATAGTAGAAGAGTTACGTGAAGCAAATTAATAACGAGATCGTTGACTACTATCGCTGAAACGATTATCGTTCTCAGAGTTACGGAATGAGTGCCCTGACCACTTACCGGCAGCGTTGCCGTTTGGCCCCTTTAGGGGGGCTCGGGCCCCTTTTTATTCCCCTTTTTTAAATTTTCCAGCGGCAACGCTGCTCACCGGGTATTTTAACATAGTGTAAAACTAGTCAATAACCTAGAGCCAGCGAGATTAACTGGTAGAAAAACTAACTGGGGAAGGCTTTAGGAACGAAATAGAAGAGAATGTTGAACTAAAGTGTTCCACTTACGACACCCTATGAACTTGAGGTTGATCGCTTCGTCGAGATCGTACAGATCGCCTCCTGGAATAATACGCCTAATCCAAGGAAAACGCCGGCCAAATACGGGCTACGATATCCTCCCGAAATAAAAGAATTGGTCAACGAAAAAAGGAAGGCACGTAAGAAATGGCAACAGAGTCGCGCTCCGCAACATAAAGCACATTTGAATTATTTGTGCAATTTATTGAAGACAGTTATTAAGGATTTTAAAAATCGTGCGATAGGTTCTTACCTTGAAAGTTTAACAGCGAAAAAAGATTCCAATTATTCACTTTGGAAAGCTGTAAAAGGCACCAAAAGGCCCAAAATCCCCGCGCCTCCAATTAGAATTAATCAAAATGAATGGGCAAGGGAAGATAAGGAAAAAGCGGACGTTTTTGCCGCTCATCTAGAAGAAACCTTTAAACCGTACGATGGCCAAGCGATCTACGACAATACTAATAGGACGGAATTACAACCTGACGAATCAACACTCACAAGTGCAACGCTAAGGGAACTAAAACGTGAAATCGAATCCCTAAAACCTAAGAAAGCTCCTGGTTATGATTTGATCACCGGAGAAGTTCTCAAAGCTCTTCCAAGGAAAGCGTTAATTAAGCTCCTTCATATTATAAATGCTGCGCTCAGACTAAAACACGTGCCGAGTCAATGGAAAGTCGCAGAGGTCATAATGGTTTTAAAACCAGTGCCTTGATTTTGTGCGGTTTTTTCCGCAATGGCGGTGTCGGAAAGGGTTCACGTATAGGCGGATTCTATAAATGTGTGAGTGATGTCGCGAACTGACAACTTCCAATTTTCCCTGTTCTTATATCGCTTTGTTCCTGCAAATTCCAGGCGAGCTTTCCCACACGCGACCTTTTTAGGTAGCGAGAAGGATGTCGGATGAGAAGAAATGAAAACAGCGTGACCGTTGTGCGACAATTTGGTACCTTTTTCGAGGACACTAATACAATTTGTTGTTCCTTTGTTCCTTTTTATTATTTGGAAAATTCACATTTTAAGACTATTCGCATGAGAGCCAATGGCGAACGAACTACGAACAAGCGAATTTTTTACACTTCAATCAGTTCAATCATTGTTTAATGTTAAATGCGATAGAACTTTTTCATTCGTGGGTTTGTGGATCCTCGAATGTTTTATGTGGATTGTGAATAAATTTTCAATTGCTGTAATAATTTTAAATTGAGCTATTTAAATCGATTGAGAGTCCGATTTTTTTTTAGATTAGACTTAAGATTAATTTAATATAAGGCTTTGGTGGTAAATAGTATACAAATCAATTTTCAATTCATAAATACAATTAAATTCATTTGTTCGCAATTCGCGTTCATGTGAATAGTACTTAAAAAAGTTTTCAAAAACTGTGATTTCAAAATGAATATGTTTAAAAAATAACGCGTAAATAGTGTAAAGCCGGCTAATACTTGTTAAATATTGGGAGAAAATACTGAATTTATGTAACAGCGTCAGAAAAAGGCACACAAAACTAAATTGAAAGAGATCTTAAAAGTAGATATAAAAATGAGTTGATATAATTTATAAACAAAATTCAATTAATTTTTTATATATTTATAAATAAAAATCAAAGCTAAAAGGTTTTCATTTTAAAATTTGTCATTTAAAAACGAATTGCATCTAAAGTACTGTCTAGCTTACCCGCAGAAGAACCTTAAAAACATCTAATTCTAATGTTATTTGGTTGTTTTGGGTTTATTTATAAAATAAACGTTGTGAGAGAGTGATCTTTTTGCAGTCTATATTGTATTGTGAAACTAAAACCAAAATTTATAACCTTTTTCTAACAATCCGGGAGATCGTTGCGAAATTGTGAAAAGCAATAAAAAAAAGAGCGGTGAAAGAAAAAAGTGTCATTTCTAAAGCTACTCTGCAATTTAAGAATTTTCGCACGATATTTAACAATTGTTGGCTCTCCTAACACTATAATCGTGTTCTGATAGACAGCAGCGTTATATTTTATAGAAATTCATTTGGAAATCACAGCGTTTCTGAAATTCCCAAAGTGAATTTTTATACTAAAAAAAAGGGAAAAAGTAGCAACAAATAGTATGAGGGTCCTCGAAAAAAGTGCCAAATTATTGCTCAACGGTCACGTTGGTCACAGCGCGCGGCTCACTCACACATTCTAATCCGATTCGGGCCGTTCCCTAGCGACATCGCCTCAAAAACCGCACAAAATCAAGGCACAGGGCTCTCATCGCGTAATTTATCAAACGATAGTCGTCGAAACGATTGAACACAACGATATCGTTTTTAGTTTGCTTCATGTAACATCATCGTTGTATCGTTCAATCGTATCGTTCCTCGTTTTCATTTTGAACAGTTTGAACATGACTGTAAACAAACTCTGACAGCAAAAAAATCAAAAAAATGTATGGAAATAGTTTTTTTTTTTTTTGAATTTGTTTATTTTTCTGTGTTTTTTTATTGATTGACATTGATTTTGGCCCATTTTATTCACTTCGAGTGAATAAGGCATTTAATGCAGATGGAGAGGTAGTAAGGAATAAGGCAAGTGAAATGTGAAGTGAAAGTGTACGCATATACGCAGATAGCCAAAAGTGTGTAGGAAACAACCATAGCCCAATGGAATATGCTGAAGTGTGCACAGGTGTGGTAGGCCAGAAGAATTATTGTTTTTCGAAATATAGATTTGCATTTATTTCATTCTTTCACAACTCGGATAAGAGCGAGTCACCTCCAAAGAGAACATAAGTGTGTTTTCCTTTAAATATTTTGCTATACTTTTCTACAAAACTGAAATTCCCTATTCAAAACTGAAAATATGGACCAAAAACGATGAAGCGATTGCAAAATAGCTGTCGTTCAATCGAATCGTTTCGACGAGGGTATTTCACTTTGGGAATTTCAGAAACGCTGTGATTTCCAAATGAATTTCTATAAAATATAACGCTGCTGTCTATCAGAACACGATTATAGTGTTAGGAGAGCCAACAATTGTTAAATATCGTGCGAAAATTCTTAAATTGCAGAGTAGCTTTAGAAATGACACTTTTTTCTTTCACCGCTCTTTTTTTTATTGCTTTTCACAATTTCGCAACGATCTCCCGGATTGTTAGAAAAAGGTTATAAATTTTGGTTTTAGTTTCACAATACAATATAGACTGCAAAAAGATCACTCTCTCACAACGTTTATTTTATAAATAAACCCAAAACAACCAAATAACATTAGAATTAGATGTCTTTAAGGTTCTTCTGCGGGTAAGCTAGACAGTACTTTAGATGCAATTCGTTTTTAAATGACAAATTTTAAAATGAAAACCTTTTAGCTTTGATTTTTATTTATAAATATATAAAAAATTAATTGAATTTTGTTTATAAATTATATCAACTCATTTTTATATCTACTTTTAAGATCTCTTTCAATTTAGTTTTGTGTGCCTTTTTCTGACGCTGTTACATAAATTCAGTATTTTCTCCCAATATTTAACAAGTATTAGCCGGCTTTACACTATTTACGCGTTATTTTTTAAACATATTCATTTTGAAATCACAGTTTTTGAAAACTTTTTTAAGTACTATTCACATGAGCGCGAATTGCGAACAAATGAATTTAATTGTATTTATGAATTGAAAATTGATTTGTATACTATTTACCACCAAAGCCTTATATTAAATTAATCTTAAGTCTAATCTAAAAAAAAATCGGACTCTCAATCGATTTAAATAGCTCAATTTATAATTATTACAGCAATTGAAAATTCTTGCAGCGAATTGTCACACTTTATTCACAATCCACATAAAACATTCGCGGATCCACAAACCCACGAATGAAAAAATTCTATCGCATTTAACATTAAATAATGATTGAAGTGATTGAAGTGTAAAAAAATTCGCTTGTTCGTAGTTCGTTCGACATTGGCTCTCATGCGAATAGTCCTAAAATGTGAATTTTCCACATAATAAAAAGGAACAAAGGAACAACAAATTGTATCGAAAAAGGTACCAAATTGTCGCACAACGGTCACGCTGTTGTCATTTCTTCTCATCCGACATCCTTCTCGCTACCTAAAAAGGTCGCGTGTGGGAAAGCTCGCCTGGAATTTGCAGGAACAAAGCGATATAAGAACAGGAAAAATTGGAAGTTGTCAGTTCGCGACATCACTCACACATTTATGGAATCCGCCTATACGTGAACCCTTTCCGACACCGCCATTGCGGAAAAAACCGCACAAAATCAAGCCACAGATTTTGATCTGTGCCTTGATTTTGTGCGGTTTTTGAGACGATGTCGCTAGGGAACGGCCCGAATCGGATTTGAATGTGTGAGTGAGCCGCGCGCTGTGACCAACGTGCTCGTTGTGCAATAATTTGGTACTTTTTTCGAGGATCCTGATACAATTTGTTGCTACTGTATCCCTTTTTTTAGTTTGAAAAGGAACTTTGCAATTTTTAGAAACACTGTGATTTTCAAATGAATTTTAGTAAAATATAACGCTGCTGTTTATCAGAACACGATTATAGTGTTAGGAGAGCAAACAATTGTTAAATATTGTGCGAAAATTCTAAAATTGCAGAGTAGCTTTAGAAATGCCACTTTTTTCTTTTTTTTATTTGTTACTTTTCAGAATTTCGCAACAATTTCCCGGACTGTTAGAGAAAGGTTATACATTTTTTTTTTAGTTTCACAATACAATAGACTATAAAAAGATCACTCTCTCACAACGTTTCTTTTATAAATAAAGCCAAAACAACCAAATAACATTAGAATTAGATGTCTTTAAGGTTGTTCTGCGGGTAAGCTAGACAGTACTTTAGATGCAATTCGTTTTCAAATGACAAATTTTAAAATGAAAACCTTTTAGCTTTGATTTTTATTTATAAATACATAAAAAGTTGATTAAATTTTTTTTAAAAATTATATCAACTCATTTTTATATCTACTTTTAAGATCTCTTTCAATTTAGTTTTGAAAAGTCCAAAAAAAGGGGCGATGAAAGAAAAGTGTGCCTTTTTCTGACGCTGTTACATAAATTTAGTATTTTCTCCCAATATTTAACAAGTATTATTCCGAAATGTTGAATTTAGGTGCGGTGTAAATGTATTATAACACTATTTACGCGTTATTTTTTTAAACATATTCATTTTGAAATCACAGTTTTTGAAAACTTTTTTAAGTACTATTCACATGAGCGCGAATTGCGAACAAATGAATTTAATTGTATTTATGAATTGAAAATTGATTTGTATACTATTTACCACCAAAGCCTTATATTAAATTAATCTTAAGTCTAATCTAAAAAAAATCGGACTCTCAATCGATTTAAATAGCTCAATTTAAAATTATTACAGCAATTGAAAATTTATTCACAATCCACATAAAACATTCGAGGATCCACAAACCCACGAATGAAAAAGTTCTATCGCATTTAACATTAAACAATGATTGAACTGATTGAAGTGTAAAAAATTCGCTTGTTCGTAGTTCGTTCGCCATTGGCTCTCATGCGAATAGTCTTAAAATGTGAATTTTCCAAATAATAAAAAGGAACAAAGGAACAACAAATTGTATTAGTGTCCTCGAAAAAGGTACCAAATTGTCGCACAACGGTCACGCTGTTTTCATTTCTTCTCATCCGACATCCTTCTCGCTACCTAAAAAGGTCGCGTGTGGGAAAGCTCGCCTGGAATTTGCAGGAACAAAGCGATATAAGAACAGGGAAAATTGGAAGTTGTCAGTTCGCGACATCACTCACACATTTATAGAATCCGCCTATACGTGAACCCTTTCCGACACCGCCATTGCGGAAAAAACCGCACAAAATCAAGGCACTGGTTTTAAAACCATTATGACCTCTGCGACTTTCCATTGACTCGGCACGTGTTTTAGTCTGAGCGCAGCATTTATAATATGAAGGAGCTTAATTAACGCTTTCCTTGGAAGAGCTTTGAGAACTTCTCCGGTGATCAAATCATAACCAGGAGCTTTCTTAGGTTTTAGGGATTCGATTTCACGTTTTAGTTCCCTTAGCGTTGCACTTGTGAGTGTTGATTCGTCAGGTTGTAATTCCGTCCTATTAGTATTGTCGTAGATCGCTTGGCCATCGTACGGTTTAAAGGTTTCTTCTAGATGAGCGGCAAAAACGTCCGCTTTTTCCTTATCTTCCCTTGCCCATTCATTTTGATTAATTCTAATTGGAGGCGCGGGGATTTTGGGCCTTTTGGTGCCTTTTACAGCTTTCCAAAGTGAATAATTGGAATCTTTTTTCGCTGTTAAACTTTCAAGGTAAGAACCTATCGCACGATTTTTAAAATCCTTAATAACTGTCTTCAATAAATTGCACAAATAATTCAAATGTGCTTTATGTTGCGGAGCGCGACTCTGTTGCCATTTCTTACGTGCCTTCCTTTTTTCGTTGACCAATTCTTTTATTTCGGGAGGATATCGTAGCCCGTATTTGGCCGGCGTTTTCCTTGGATTAGGCGTATTATTCCAGGAGGCGATCTGTACGATCTCGACGAAGCGATCAACCTCAAGTTCATAGGGTGTCGTAAGTGGAACACTTTAGTTCAACATTCTCTTCTATTTCGTTCCTAAAGCCTTCCCCAGTTAGTTTTTCTACCAGTTAATCTCGCTGGCTCTAGGTTATTGACTAGTTTTACACTATGTTAAAATACCCGGTGAGCAGCGTTGCCGCTGGAAAATTTAAAAAAGGGGAATAAAAAGGGGCCCGAGCCCCCCTAAAGGGGCCAAACGGCAACGCTGCCGGTAAGTGGTCAGGGCACTCATTCCGTAACTCTGAGAACGATAATCGTTTAAGCGATAGTAGTCAACGATCTCGTTATTAATTTGCTTCACGTAACTCTTCTACTATCGTGTCGTTCATCGTTATTTTACACAAAGTTTGCGAGCTTTAAGTATTACCCAGAAGCTCACAAACTGTAGTTGGAATCTGGCGGGAATTTTCATAAGTGACATTTGTTTAAGGATTTCGGTTCTTGTGTTTGGTGCCGGGGAATTAATTGGTTCTAAAATTGGGGGAATGTAGGTTAGACGGCAACCGCCTGGCAGGTTTATTGTTCTATTGACGAATGGAAAAGTTTTTCTGCGACACCTGGTGGAGAAAAAAGGAATATGTAGAGACCTATAGAATTTTGACGTCTGTTTGTTTTGCAAGGGACTTGGGTAAGGAATACGTGTGTTTACGTGTAAGAAAAGTAATTAATTATCAATTAAAAAGTTAACCAACTAATTGAAAACAAACTAGTCGAAGTACTACTTGTCCGTAATTTGCATAGTGTGAGTCAATTCATCTGGTAAAACTAGCAAAAAAGTCTGTTCAAAATAGTGTTGAATGTAATGCAAACAAGTAATAAATTTGGTTTTGTTTGTATATTTTGGTTGATTTTTATTTTATAAATGTGTGCTAATTATGATTTTTACAGCCAGCTTAGAAGTTTCTAAGGTTGAAAATAATTGATTGTGTAAAAATTGACTACTTCGGTGGTGTTAAAGGAAGGCGAAGAAAAATTTAAAGTTGGCTGGTCAGTATCCCATAATGCAGTTTACTTAGTGAATGGGCGTGCATGCCTGCACCCCTATGATAAGAACACTCTCAGTACAGCTGTCGGATGATTCTTCTGTATCAGTAGGATTCTCCGCCAAACTTGTGGGCTGATGTGTCATATATTCTTGAGTAGATCTAGAGGATAAATTAAACGTCAATAATTAAATAAAAGTGGAAAGACAATGTAGTAACTTGTAGTACCTTCTACTCATAAAAGCAACTGAACGTGGTAGTAGCCGCCTTAATCGTATAATGCCTGGTTTCTTCGAAGGAATTGCTGATATCGGAAAGTTTAGGCTCCTTTCACAAGTTTGATTCTATACTGAAAACATGCTGAAAACTGCTGAAAACCATCCCGTGTGTTCGGTCGCAAAATGTCTATATCTCATAAGTGAAGACTGCAACATTCGGAGCAATTTTTCCCCATCCGAAGCACAATATACCATTTAACTAAAAGAAGTTTAGAGTTCCGAACTTCTTTTGGGAGATGGCACAATGTAATTCCTTCTTTGCGATACGAATTGCATTGAGGAACGCCGCTTGAATTAGTAAAATTTTTATACTAAAAAAAAGGGAAAAAGTAGCAACAAATAGTATGAGGGTCCTCGAAAAAAGTGCCAAATTATTGCTCAACGGTCACGTTGGTCACAGCGCGCGGCTCACTCACACATTCTAATCCGATTCGGGCCGTTCCCTAGCGACATCGCCTCAAAAACCGCACAAAATCAAGGCACAGGGCTCTCATCGCGTAATTTATCAAACGATAGTCGTCGAAACGATTGAACACAACGATATCGTTTTTAGTTTGCTTCATGTAACATCATCGTTGTATCGTTCAATCGTATCGTTCCTCGTTTTCATTTTGAACAGTTTGAACATGACTGTAAACAAACTCTGACAGCAAAAAAATCAAAAAAATGTATGGAAATAGTTTTTTTTTTTTTTGAATTTGTTTATTTTTCTGTGTTTTTTTATTGATTGACATTGATTTTGGCCCATTTTATTCACTTCGAGTGAATAAGGCATTTAATGCAGATGGAGAGGTAGTAAGGAATAAGGCAAGTGAAATGTGAAGTGAAAGTGTACGCATATACGCAGATAGCCAAAAGTGTGTAGGAAACAACCATAGCCCAATGGAATATGCTGAAGTGTGCACAGGTGTGGTAGGCCAGAAGAATTATTGTTTTTCGAAATATAGATTTGCATTTATTTCATTCTTTCACAACTCGGATAAGAGCGAGTCACCTCCAAAGAGAACATAAGTGTGTTTTCCTTTAAATATTTTGCTATACTTTTCTACAAAACTGAAATTCCCTATTCAAAACTGAAAATATGGACCAAAAACGATGAAGCGATTGCAAAATAGCTGTCGTTCAATCGAATCGTTTCGACGAGGGTATTTGACGCTTGAATTAGTAACGTGAAGCAACAAAAAACGATGATCGTCCAATCGTAAGGACGATTATCGTTGTTTGGTTGTTACACGAAGTTGAAGTATCGTCGAGACGATGTCGTTCGATCGTTTTGTGCTTACGCGATTAGAGCCCAGGAAAACCGCAAAATGAAGTAAAATCGTATAGACCGATTTCCCTTCTTCCAGTAATTTCCAAAGTATTCGAGAGAATATTGCTTAGGCGCCTACAACCGGTTATTGAAGACAATAATCTAATCCCTGACCACCAGAACCAAGTATTCGACGATTGACCAAGTACATAGAACTACTGACGTAATCGAGAAAGCATTTGAAGAAAAAAAGATTTGCTCAAGCGTATTCCTTGACGTCTCACAAGCCTTTGGTAAGGTGTGGCACGACGGCTTGAAATTTAAATTACGACAAGTTCTCCCCGCAAGCCTATATGATATTCTAGAATCATATCTCCGGAATAGACTCTTCCGTGTTAGAAATGGAAACGAATACTCGGAGCTAAAAGAAATTTCGGCCGGAGTACCGCAAGGAAGCGTCCTTGGTCCGCTTCTCTATTTGTTATATATTCGCGATATTCCAAGGGAAGATGGCACTACCCTTGCTACGTTCGCCGACGACACAGCTATCCTAGCTGTAGGTAATACAATCGAAGAAGCGACTACAAAACTGCAAGCCGCAGTGAATAAGGTAAATGAATGGACGAGGAACTGGCGGATCGCCCTCAACGAAACTAAGTCTGTTCACGTGAATTTCACCTATAAGAAAACTAATGACTTGCCAATTTTTCTAAACTTGGCCCGACCACCCTTTGCAAACGAGGCCAAATATCTGGGAATGACACTCGACGCAAATCTGAAATGGAGTTCGCACGTGCAAATGAAACGTAAAGAACTCGATATCAAATATGGAGAAATGTAGGGGGAAAGCGGGAGACTTGAGCCACTTTTTGTTAGATCGTTAATAAAAATTTGTTTATCAATCACAGCCACCTGTTAAATGGATTTTTTTATAGCTACATTTATCTATTTTAAAAACGGTCTCTTAAACTTATAATAAACGCAAGAAATTTTTGGCAAATGCCAAATGTTTGAAAACAGATTTTCGGCTCAAGTCTCCCGCACCACCGGGAGACTTGAACACCCCTTCGGGGAGAGTTGAACATACTCAAATCCTATGAGAAAAACAATAAAACGAATAATTTATCCACTTCCAATGTGATTATAATTTATTTTTATTGTTTTAGTGGTTTAGGTACTTCAGTTTCTTAGCATATACAAAGTAAAAAAAGGTAAACAAAAACTAAACTTCAGAAACATAACGAAAATAAATCAATAACTTAAATAACCTATTACATGGTTTATTTCTTTGAGTTTTTTAATTAAATTATTTTTTTTATTGTTAAAATTAAATACAAGGCTTTAAAACACTTACATAAGATTTCATCAGAGCAAATGGAGATTTGAGCCACTGATCAACTCTCCCTTTAGAAACTGTCTCAAGTCTCCCGTTCGCATTTTTTAACAAATTTATATTCATAATTTTTGTTATATACAAACTAGAATGGTATCATACTAATATTTACAATGTAGAATATCAATATTGTTAGGTAACATCAAATTGATTTATTTAACGCTTTACAGATCAATTTTATAGAGAAAAAAGAAAAAAAAATTTTGTTTACTATTGGCACTGCAAAACACCTTTTCTCTTCCACCAACCAGAGACAGCTGATGATTTAGAATTCTTTTTGTGTGCAATTAGCTCGTCACTGTCTGCATCGCATACACTTACACTTGTTAGATTTCAATGGAATTTGAGCAAATTATTGAGAGTGGCTCAAGTCTCCCATATGTTCAAGTCTCCCGCTTTCCCCCTACTTATTACTCGGAAAACATTCCCAACTCAGTACTGAGAACAAACTGCTTTTATACAATCAAGTGCTAAAGCCGGTGTGGACCTACGGTATACAACTTTGGCGTTGTACCAAGAAAACAAGTGCCAATATTCTACAAACTATTCAAAATAAAGTTCTTAGAGAAATTGTACAAGCACCATGGTATATTAGAAACGACGATATCCATAGGGATCTCGGAATTCCAACAATCGAAGCTGAAACTAGAAGCTTCGCGAGAAAGTATAGAAACCGACTAATCGGACATATCAACAATACAGTCCGACAAATCTTGGACGAGAGCAATTTATTGCGCCGACTACAAAGAACGAAACCGTTCGACTTGGTAAGATACGATTAACCGCTTCTAATTTGCGGAACACGCAGGATATTTCAGTGGAAAGTAACCTGTCAAAAGTTGTTATTTAATGATAGAAAAATTGCTTGATAAGTTATATCTTGGTTGCAGTATCTAACAATCTTTAGAAGGGTGGTGTTTTTAGTCAGTAAAAATCTGACACTACTATGAGAACGCGCTTGCTATTCTCGCTATTCTCATAGTGTCTTTGGAAGATTTTCACCTACCCTCGAATAAAAAAAAATAAATGTTTGTCCTTCAGTTTTATAATATTAAAGTCGAAAGTCCCTCTAACTCTCAGTAGGTACTCGGTGCATATATTACCCACTTAATGAGTGATTTCGATTCCATACAAGGTACGCAGGCATTTAGATGATTGTGTAGTATAAAAGACAACTAATTATATATATTTTTTTAAAAAGCTAATGAAAACAAATTTTGTTTTGTCTAGCTTTTTTTTTGTTGGCTTCATAGGTTCTAGCTTCTTATTTTTTTGCAGTCTAGAATTTTCCATTTTGAATTTCTTGCAACACTGCCAATATCTACTAATGGGCATCAGCGTATAGTCAATGCAAGGCAAACATTATGGGGAAGTGCAGAAGATAATGAGCCATTTTTTTTTATTTTATTTTAACTGCTATCCTACCTGTATGTAATAAGACACGACCCCAACCTTTGTCTTTCCGAGTACAGAAACATTCTGTGGGTGGGAAGAGGTCCTAGATATCACACTAAAACAAATGATAATTTTATCGTCGAAAACTGGAGAGTTTCGATTCTGTAGTCACTCTCAGACCACAGATGGATGTGGATACGACTTGGGTCTCGAGGCCGAGGCAACCACTTCATTTCGAAACTCCATGGTTGGCCAAATCCTTTGAAAAAAAAACTCAAAAACACACCTGAAACAAACACTGTAGCAATTGAAGAGCTGAAGGCAAAAGTAAAGACTTTCGAAAATGCGATGGAGTGGCATGTTGCTTAATGAACTTAGGCGGCTCTCCCACTGAGGCAACAAGCAACTGGCAATAGGAAACATGCGATATTATCGCTAACAGTTATTTTACATTGAATCAAATTAGACGTCTCACATTAAAGCAACTCAATATCGGTCGAACGACAAATGTTTCTGATTGCGGCAACATTATTGCTGGCGATACACAGCGCATGTTGAAAAGCGATATATATCGCGTCGTAGTATCAACATTTGCGAGTAGTGAAGTGACAATTTTGAAATTGGGTGGAGTGCGCTCTGAGTTCCTTTGCGCAAATATTTCCACCATGATTTATTAAATTCTTAAATGAGGGGTGCACCCAAATTTCCTTCTATTTTGTCGTACAAACTAATTAATAATAATAATAATTTTTTGGTGCAACAACTCCGTAGGGACCCTAGGCCTAGCTCCTCATAACCATTCTACAATCAAAGATCTACAATTTTATGCCGATTCCAAACGGCTAATTGAGAAGCTCTTTCAAGACAGTTATACTTCCGGATGTTTGTCAGACGTTCGCGAGAGGTGGCGCAGCAAAAACAACCCTGAGTTGAAATTTGGATTTTTGCGGGATTCGAACCTGAACCCCTCGCTTTGTAGTCCAACACACTAACCACTAAGCCACTGCGCCTAAAAACTGGTTAAGTATAATAGCAAGTATTATAGTAACAAAAAGATATATGGCACTATGGGGGGGTCCACCTCCACATTACCCGATCTTACTCTATCAGTTAATATTTCTTATGATAAATGTGACTAGAGCAGTTTTATTGCGAAGTGGTGGAGTTGAGCCATTTGCCGAGCTATTACACATAGGTAAGTTTTTTTTTTATTTTATAACATTTTTTTTAAAGAAAATCTTGTTCAATGTTGTTTTCCATTGGGACCAAAAATCAATCTTTTTTGATCTAAATCACTTTTCATGTTCCCTAGGTCAAAAAAATCTATTTTTTATTTTTTTCGATACATAAACAGCCATGGATATAATTTCGAGGAATTATAGATAGATAGATAGATATATTCTCTATTTTCACGTTCTGGAATTTACAAACATTGTGCCATATAAAGTGTGTTATTCAGCTTGGCTTTTTAGCCGTCTGCCGTTTTAAACTTCAAATACGTTAACATTATACAAATATAAAAGAGAGAATGCAGTTAATACAAATTAATATCAAATCTAAGCTCGAAACATAACAAATTAAGCAATATAAATGTAGAGAAAAAAAATTTACATCAAGTGTGCTTTAACATAATTAACAAGAAAACTAATTTAAATTTTTCAAAATGGAATAAACATATTAACTATGGAAGAGAAAAGGATTGCAATTAAACAACAAATATATTGAGAGGTGATAAAAGTCGTGTAAATGTATGAATATGGGCTTTTAGTTTAGCTAAAACAAAAATTTAAAAGGCGAA
Source organism: Cheilosia vernalis (assembly GCA_949126925.1). NCBI lineage: Eukaryota > Metazoa > Arthropoda > Insecta > Diptera > Syrphidae > Cheilosia > Cheilosia vernalis. The sequence continues at coordinate 56,664,576 of OX421362.1, forward strand.
AGCACAATTTTAATTGGATTTTAGGCTTTTAGTTTGGCTAAAACAAAAAATGAAAAGTGAAAAATAAAACGGGAATTACAGTGCTTCAAAAGCATTTCGATAATTCATAGCATGGACGACAAATTGAGCAAGCAATCTCCACCCACTACCTCCATTAAGAATTTGAAAACTTTCTTCAAACGATAAAAAGCTTTTATCAAAGTACAGACTTCGAATTTCCTGCAGAATTGGGCATGATGAGAGGAAATGAAAGACATTCTCGTCTTGATCAAGGTTGCATAGTGGACACCTGGGGTTTAAATCGCTTCTATGCGGTCTGAAGTTCAGCTCTATCATTTCTGTACGAATTTTAAAAACCACACTCATTTCCTGAACTGATAGCTTATTGCTAAAATAATTGTTTGTTCCCAAGGTGAGATTAAGCTGCCTATAAACTGATCTGATTCGATGATTCTTTAGCTCTATCCAAGCAAGACTTAAAGAGATTGCTGTCAATAGCAGAGATGCAATTGTGGAGTATACTTCTCCACTCCCAAACGTTGTTCTCATTCAGCTGAATAGGTATATTGTTTGCTGTGGCTAGATCGTACCAGTCTTTAAACGGAGAGTAGTTACATCTGACAGCTACAAGAAGAACTTTTTTTTGCAGGTTATTCCTAGATCTTAGTATAACTTTGCTTTTACGTTCTTTATAAAAACGTAAGGTAGGCCAGATTCTACATGAATTGCATAGCTAGGTGTAGATTGTGGAAGCCTAAAAATTCGTTTGAAAAAATATCTCTGTATGCCTTCGATCTCATCGCGCTGTCGATAACCATAAATTTCGTTCGCGTAGCAAAAACAACTATTTATTGTGGCGTTGAAAACCCTAAATTTGGAAACGGGATCCACGTGCTTGTTAGAGAAGAACTTAGACCATAAGATGTTAATTGCCGTTTTGGCTGCAGGAGTTCTTTCTTTGATATGAGGTGTTATATTAAGATTGTATGTTAATACAAATCCTAAATACTTGAACTCATTAACAACCTCAATTCGAGTACCATCCAGTGACCAACCATGTTCACTACCCCCACGATTCTGTGCTCTGAAGACAAGAATTTTAGATTTAGCTGTGTTTATCTTTAGATCCCAAGTGTCGCAATAGTTCTTTAGTTTATTAATTTGGAGCTGGAGAGTATAGGGATTGTCGGAAAGGATGACAAGGTCATCTGCGTAAAGTAATACTTTGACGTCTACATCTCCGAACTTAATGCCACCTGGGATGCTGTCACACACATCATCAATAAAAAGAGAGAACATGAGAGGGCTCAGAACACAGCCTTGTGGAACACCAGAGTCCGTAGGGAAAGTGGATGATTTTATTTTACCATTGCACACCGCTGCAGACGTATTTGCAAGAAGTTGCTCGTAGATTCTGATAATTTTTGACGATAGACCTATCGCTGTTAGCTTAAATATCAGTGACCTTCTGTTGACGGTGTCAAAAGCAGCTTTGAGGTCCACGAAAAATACTTCCGGCCTGGAAGATACTGAGGACGCTATTCCGTTCCACCCAACTCACTAGCCTATGGTAAAGAACTTGAGTGAACAGTTTTCTTAGCGAACTGAGCATGGATATACCTCTGTAATTTTCGGGCAGAGACGGGTCACCTTTTTTGAAGATGGCGCATATGTCAGACATTTTAAAGCATTCAGGGAAAGCTTCATCACAAAAGATTTTATTGAAAAGTTCTAGAATGTATGCCAAAAACGATTGCTTGTAGAACTAAGCTGGAATACCGTCTGGCCCTGAGGCTTTATTGTTCTTCATTTTTTTTAGAGCTGCTAAAATTTCGTTCATGTCTATCGTGGAGTCTAGTTCTTCAATGTAGACTAGAGGGGGGGCAAAGAAGATCAGTTTCTGATCTGGACTTGGAAGTAAAAGATCTCGAAAGTGATTTGCGAGCAACTCTAAACTAATTGAAGTCGGAGTCGTTTTGTTGCAATCTGCCAATACACGGACATTGCGCCAAAAATCCCTTGAGTTTCTGCACAGTGACAGAGTAGACGCTGACCTTTCGAGATATCTTTTTTTTTCACTTTACATAGTTCTTTGTAATTTTTATTGGCTTCAAGATACAAAATCTTAAAAAAAGCGTTGTTAGTTTTTTTAAAGAGCTTTAGAAATGCGAACGATGTCTTTCTTCTCCTAACACAATCTGTATCGTACCACTTCGACGAAAAAGGGACTGACTGACAGTTTACCATCTCCTTAGCCGCCTCTCTAATCGCACAAAAGACTGAACTCGTAGTGGCATCAATGGTAGACGTAAGAGGATTTGGGAGAATGGCAATCTGGCCGTCCAGTTTATTTCTATATACGCTCGCCTTTCTTTCCACCCATATTCGAGGAATTATTATCTTCATCTTTTTCCTCGTCATCACTAAAAATACTTCATTTATATCTACAATAGGGAAACAATTTTAAGTCGATATCCATTTGTGATGCAATTCGAACAGCTGATATCGCTGTCAAGTGTCAAGTAACGACCTAATATTTCCAAAAACAGATGAATTTCGTTGCATTTTTCATGAGCCGCGTAAGATCTGAGATCTGAAAAAAATTTCTGGTTGATCCAATAGAAAACGACATAAGTTTTAACACATATGTAAGCCATATCTATTTTGCTCGGAGCACTGAGCCAAAACCAAAAGAATTGCGCCAAATTACCCGATTGCGTTCTTCAGCACAACGCTGTCGGGTACTTTACTTTACGTTGTTGAAATACGCTTAATATCAGTTTAATATTACAAAATTAAATTTAATATTGGATGAGTTTAAAAATATAATTACTGATTATTGGAAATTTATCCATAGATCATTTGAAACAAAAAAATCGATGCAAATAATTTTTTTCTTAATTGGCAACTCAAACAACAGTATGTAGGTATACGAGAAGTTGTGTGTGTTTCGGAAGGGCTATCAACTACCAAGGGTGGGTTTCCAAAAATTTAGTATTATGACCTCGGGATGGTGTGAGTGTAGCTAGCTCTCTCAGTATGTAATGTTGATTGTTGAGAAAATGGAAGAGTGATTTCGTAAACAATAAATTTAATTTCATTTGATTTATCATGAAATTATATCTATCTTTGTAGCTTTCCTTTGATGAGAATAGAAAACATTAGATAGTTTGATTTGTTTTATTGAACCACTATTTTTTTGCAAAAAGACCAACATAGTCGATTCATTCTCTATTGAGTTTAAGCGCGAATTATATGGCTCTGCCTGCACTACAATGGTTCTTGCATAACGAATTCATTCATTCATCACATCGCACCACATACATAAGTACACGAAGATGCTTCTGCTGCCAATCGATTACTTTTAAAAGCGTGCCGATGGAAAAAGCTGCAGTACCTCCTGTTAGGAATCTTTCGGTTTATTTATTTTTTGATAAACCAATGGCAATAGTTGGCTCACTTGTATATTTGTACTCATTTTGTACGATTGTTCATTGCATGCAAATGAAACTTTTGATATCGAAAGCATCCATGGCGAACGAAAACTTTTAGCAACCCCTAAGACTTGTATACAAACACATTTAAATATCTACGGGTAGTCACAATTGCGCTTGTCAGAGAATTTGAACTTCAAATATTTATGGCAATCTGAGAGCTGCGACGTTCATATTCAGTCCACTACTGAAAGTTCTTAAAAACGGTCGTGAACATATTCCACGCGTATCGACAAAGTGTTTGCCTATTCCTTTTTCTATGTATAGTTCATTGCAATTTCGGTTGACATATCTAAAAGAATAAATAAGGAAAGAAAGCTTATTTTTATTGTTTTACCGTCTCATTTGTTTATTAAATACTGTCAGTTGGTTTTGGCAAGAGTTTGCTCTAAATATTACATGAAACGTAGTTCATGTACCTAATGTCGGTAGTTGATAAAATAAGACATACCTACCTACTTAATATTCGCGTTCCTAGATTGGTTATCGATCCAATTTCCATAGGATACTTTCGTATATCAAATCATTCAAAAACAAGTATATGTAATAGGTTGACATACCTACGTATATATTATATATAAGGCTGTAACCTTAAAAATATGCAGATATCAAAAAGTTAGCTCTAATTTAATTTTCAGTATTTAACGAATTTTTATTGTTACTTATGTAACAAGCCGAAAAATCATGTTTAGTGAAAAGTAGATTTTAAAAGCCTATTCCAACAATTTGTCAATTTGTCGGTGATGGAATATGGCAACACCAATATTTTCACGTCACGGCAATGTATAAATAAAGTTAGGTTAAAAGTAGAATGACGCAAGTAAAAGGGGTTGCTTACGTATATTATCTTAACATTCAGGTATATATGCATATGTACATACAGTCCATATACATATAGGTACATACACAAAATAGAATCATCTATTCTCCAAATATATGAGAGGGTAAGACACCGACATTGCTACATATTTTAGAATAGCACATCTCAACGTTAAATAATTTGTTTACAAATTTGTAACATTGATTTTTATCCTGATTGCAACCTAGTGAACTAATTTTGCCGTGCGATCTGTTCAATTGTTAAGGGGTTAATAAAATAATGGACTATATAAAAGAACTAATATCTTTGTCGCGCACAATGAAACATTTTAAGGCTTTGGGGATATGCAGATTCTGTTGTAATGTATAACATAGGGCACATTCAAGTCACCCAGTCCTAAATTAGTCCTGAGAAAAGGAAATAAGTAGTCCTTAACATATTGAACTGATATTGATCAAACAGTAACCTATTGGAATAGTAATATATGCTTAACTACGGTTATATGCAAGTGTACAAAAAAAAGTATAACCCACAGAAAAAGACCCCGAAACTAAGCAGAAGGTCGTACACCTACGTAATGAAGAAATTCCTTTATTCTTTATTCCTTTTTTAATAACGTTTATATCAATAAGTACTAGGTCTAATGATTTTCGTTTAATGGTTAATTTAGAAGTGCGAAATGTGCAGAACGAGTAGGAATCAGAAAAAAACATTGTGAAAGGACTTGAAAAAAAGCAATTTACAACAAACATTTTGAGCGTTATTTACCAAAAAATTAACCGTGTATATGGTTTTATACGTACCTACCTAATTGACATCAAACTTATTGCGAATTGAGAGTGAAGTTTTAAGTACTAAAAGAAAAAAACTTGCAAAATTAACACAATTTTTGATGGCCGCAACTAAAATAATAGACGTCCCCAGTGGACCTAGAAATGGTCACGAAATGGCGCCGCTCAATACAAGAGCTAGGGGTGATGGCACACACGGCGTAACAATAGTACTAACGGCGCCCCAACGAAACTCTGTTAGTTCAGTGGAAATTCCCGGTGAGCCAGAAAGAGCAGCATGGTCCGGCAAAATGCAATTTTTTCTCAGCATTATTGGATACTCCGTAGGATTGGGAAACATATGGCGATTTCCATATTTGTGTCAACAAAATGGTGGTGGTAAGTAATTGAAAATCTTACCAGATTCTCTAAATATATTATTAATAAGCTAGGCACTTTTAACTTTTATAAGTAAAATATTATTTTAAAAATTTTTTGTTTAATACTTACTTAAAAATGAAAATAATATTGTCTAATCTAGAGGAAGATACGTTTTAAGACTTTGATTATATATTTAAAAAAAAGCGGGTGTTTTTCCTACCCTAAATATTGTTTTTCTTTTAGTTTTAAGTAAATAATAAACAACAATAAATGTATTCATGTGCAATGCATGTGCATGCTTGAAAGATCGTTTATAGTACAATACAATAACATTATGCAATTTGCTGTTTATGATCAGCGTTCACTGCAGCATTGAACTTGACTGCAGTTATTTACGTTCGATTTAATTTGTGCACCAATTGTACTTTCATGACAAACAATATTTAGGAAAATATAAAATGATATTTCATATACCTATGTGAGTTGTGAGTCAATCAATAAATAAATTGACTGACATGCTGTATCTAAAGTAATAGCTTTGAGCATGTGTTTTGAAATTCGCAGAAGTTGCCTAATAAATAAAATGTAGATACTTAAATATATATTTAAATAAATATAAAAACTAGAGAACAATTTTTCCATTGTCGTGGAAGATTATGTAACATTGTTCAATCTTTACAAGGCTGGAAAAGTAAAATTTAAATTATAATATCAGTATCAAGTCTGATATTGCGAGAATAGCTTTGATTCTAATATAAATTTGTGACGTCTTCTCCTGAATGGATGTTTGCGTTTTAAAGAAATGTTTGCTAAATGTGTAAATTTAAATAAATTAGTTTTCTCTTAAATGACTTTTGGTGAACCCAACATTCACTGGGTCAACAAAATTAGCCGATGATCCTGTTTTATTGGTATCGACTCACAGGTGTAATGTAAATTTTTGGGACATGATTAACTGAAAGCATAACTACGATCGTAATCGTATATGTTTAATACAATGGAGGTTTAAAAATGTATGCACTTAAAATATATACAAATATGCACATCTTTGTACATAGCGTAAATATAGCTCAAATTCAAAAATACTGCCTAAATACCGCATACATCGACAAGATTTCCAATAACAATATTTTGATGGAATGCGTTGAAATAGTATTGAAGCTTTCATTAAAATCTCTTCTAAAAATAGACAATTGGTTTGTATGCATTTGATGTTATGTAGGTACCTACTTACTACTAGGGTCATTTTTGTTAATGGATTGCTACAAAGACAAACTTTTTAAAATGTAAAAGTGCAAATAGAGAGTCTGTGTATACCAAGTATGGCAGCCGATGTTGTAACCACCATCTGCATGTCACGTCAGTTTTTGCGACTATTTATTTTTGTTTATAATGATAACCATAGAAATAGCATGCATTGTAGACGTTGGCTGTTGTTGGGAAATATGTTCATATTTTCCTATTCAGTAGGTAAACAATTGTATACAGATTTTTTGTATAAATGGACATTGTAAGATGTAAGTACATACAGTCAAATCCGGGTAGTGTCACCTGTCATATCAAAGGAACAACAAAATAATGCAGATTGTTGGTAAAAGGTGTTTTTCTTAGATGCACAGAACTATAAACAGAAATGAAACAAATACAAATCATGGGAGTGACCATGATACTGAGACTGACTTTATTGTAACTGTAATTGTATGACAATGATATAGAAGTATGGCTTCAAATCGGCCATATAAGCGCAACGGTTGAATAGAGCTCGAACCAGGAGTCCTACTTTCGACTAAGCATACGTTTCCGAGCAACTACTGGAGTTGTTTGAGGAAAGTAGGTACATACTCATGGCGGAATGTTAAAGATCAAATGTAATGACATTGTTCATTGGAAGATCCGGAAGAATTGCCCCAAAAATTCAGATTTGCTCTATTCAATTTCAACGATATTCGTTGAAATTCTTTCGAAATAATATGGTACCATGCACGTTTAACTTTTGATCATATTTTTTTGCTGCTTCATCGTAGTACGCAGTTGTTCCGGAACGAAAAATCTCATAAAAAAGTAACACAACGAAATCGTGAAAAAAATTTCGCTCTCCTTTTCGTTTTTCAGTGCGCAATTGCTGCGAAATAATATCAGAAAGGTGGGTAATTTTAGTAGATTGCTCTCTTTTCGCACACGGTTATTGTCCCGTCCCGGACATTAATTGCTTGCGAAAATTTGACATTTGTACGGAGATGCTGCCAGCCTTTATAAGAGCTATGGAGCCAAATTGAACATTTTTGGAACCAAAAATGCCCAAACACAAATATGAAGATCAAAAATGTGGATTTTTTTGTAGCTCATAGGCACACTTGATCTGATTTAATTGTTTTTGAAGACGACAAGACACAAACTCGTTATAAATTAAATGTGTTTGGTTAATAAAACTAGCTAAATGAGATGTTTTATATACATATAAACATATTAGGACAAATATGGTTGTGTATTCTCCGCTTTTGAATACCTAGGAATTATTAACTTCGATTTCATGAGTCAACTTTTCTTAAATAACTGAAGAAAGATTGCTCAAAAAAAAATACTATCCACACGTAACGAATGCATATATTCAAATTTTACGGATAAAATTCAATGAACGCAGATAGCGACTTTGCCCCAACGGAAGTAGCATAAATGTAAGGAGCGATGAGTGTATTGGTGACCCGGAATTTTTGAAGTTTCGTGACATTTGCCACCCCATGGTAATATAGCTTGTACCTAGGCAAGTAAAGGAAAATCGGACGCAGTTGGGGGTCTCAGTATTGTCTCTGGTTTTCATATTCATGCATATTGTTCTGATGACAGAGTCGAGTCGGTTCAAAAACTGTATGAAAGCGGAGTTGGGTTATTTAGAATTTTAGTTATAAAGAGAATTTTTGTTTATAAATACCTAAGGAGTATATTTCCTGCAGTTTATGCATAGGACTCGCCAAATATTGAAGTAAGTAGCCTAAATTAGGATAATTCCCAAATTAACATTTTAAGGAGCCAGTGAAAAATTCGAGTATTCAAATCGGAGATAAATAGCCTAGCCAGTGGCTTAGACCTTAGAGAGCATCGTGGATAAATGTCACAAAAAACTGTTGTTCCTTGAAAATTATTTCCTTCAAAAATTCAAGTGACACAAGTGATGGACACAAATTAAATTTAAGAAGAACTGATTATTTTTGCCACTGCACAAGTTTTTGCAATAGCTTCAATGAAACAAAAAAAAACTATAGTATACAGGAAAAGCCCTTTAATTCGGAAAACTCGTTTATTCGGAAAAAAAACAGTTTCCGAATAAAAGAGATTCTTCCTACCTAATAGATGAGCGCTGGTTTTAAATTGTTTATCTTAAAATTAAATTAAATGTATTATTAAATATATATAGGTAGATACCAAATAGATCTCAAATATGTAGAAGTCTGAACAAATCATACAACATTTACCGGCAAATTTTGGTTACAAAAATGAATTAAATGAATGAAATAATTTTTGGGTTTAAGTCCTTGCATTTTTTCATCAATGTGAACGCGTTTTAGTGCATACAAAAATTCTCTCATTAATTTGGAAAATTCGTTTATTCGGACTGGCCTGCCCCCCAACCATTCCGAATTAACGAGCTTTTACTGTATCTATCTGTAAGGCTTCACATCGATGGATGTTGCTCCACCAGCAACGGTAACTTTTTTCTCTTATCGAAGCTAAAAATTGTTTTATTATTTTCTTATTCAATTCCCAGGTATTCTCTGTTATTTTAATAAAAGACTCAAGTTCTGATACTCCTTGTCCATAGCTTCAGCCCTTGTATAATATAAATTCAAAATTATAAAAATAAGGAGACTATCAAATTAGGTACAGTTTATTGTGTTAGCCAAGACTATGGCGGAGCCGCAAATTTGGCAGGTCACTTAAGTGGAGTACAGTGCAGGATTAGACAATAGTATGTACAATGTGCGAGCCATCGCTTGAACCTGGCTCTGTCTAATGCCATGTCAACTCCTGCAACCATTCAAATGAAAAATTTATTTTTCAAAAATGTCATTAATAACACGCACTAAGGAGCCGAAAAACTCGACTTCTACGCCTTTGTGAAACAAGATTCATTGAAAGGCATTACAGTATTATTTCCTTTGTAGAGCTCTTCAAATGCACCTCAATAAGTCTTGAAGAAATAACGAGCAGAACGTGGACAATGTTTTCGAAAGCATCAACACTTTTGGCAACGGTCCAAAAAAGTGTTTTCCTGTAGTAAGTCTGATTGTATCCTAAAAACCTTTCAGTTTAACGCTGGCCTTATCAGTTTTCCTACAGAATAAATTCTTAGCTTTCATTTCTGCAATCGACCGCACAAAAGAAGTTCTGAATTCTCTTAAGATCATCAGAGAAAATGGCGACGATTTCTTCAGAGATGCTTTTCAATCCGCATCCCAACTTGCCGAGGACTTATTTTAAGTTCAATTAAGACCTCTAAAAACTTCATTGAAAAAGATAATGCCTTCCAATCCAGAAACCTCTTCTACTGAAGCCTTGCATAGATTCGTTAATACGAAATCTTACGGACAGATTCATGGTCGACGAAGACTGTAGTTGAACGAGTGAACGAAATGGAAAAGCTAACCTGTTACTTTGATAATGCAATGTCGTTGTCAGCTGAAAAAGCTGTGTACATTCTTTGGTGCGAAAAAATATCGTCGAGTGATCCTTCTACCGAAGTTTTGGAATTGCTTGAAATATGTGACAAGACATACTTTCGAGGTATAAACTTTTTGTTGTCGGTTTTGGCCACGCTTCCAGTGACCGCAGCGAGTGTTGTAAGAAGCTTTTCAACTACGAAATGGGTTAAAACAGTGTCTCGAAGCGTTATGGGAATGCCAAATTAAGCTCAGTTGCTATGATATTTGTTCATTTGGATATTAATGTGGATCCAGATAAGGTGATTGATCTCATGTCAAACAAATAATTAAGACGTCTTCTGCTTCAAAAAAAAATGTTTCTAAACAAATAATTTAAGTATGTTCGTTTAAGTATACATACGATTTAAAAACTAATAAAAATCAAAGATTTGGAATGTACCTATATAGTTTTTTGTTTAAAAAATTCCGCATAAGATGGAGCGATTGCATGGGTAAAAAGAACCAGTCTTTCAGCATCTTTCAGGCTGAAATCTATGCCATAGACAGGTGTGTCGAAATTAACCTCGACAGAAACAAATCAACTGTGATATAGCTAATGTCAGACAGCCAAGCTGCTATTAATTGCGACATCATGAAATCCAAACTTGTATGCGAATGCCTACAAAAACTTAGGCCCATTTTATTCACTCGAAGTTGAACACAACTTCGGAATTTTTATATGGAAACTTCCCAAGTTGTGTTCAACTTCGAGTGAATAAAACGGGGTTTAATGAACTTGGTATAGGAGAAGCAAAATAACCCTCAGCTGGGTGCCTGGCCACGTAGGAATAGAGGGGAATGAAATGGCCGACTCCCTAGAAAGAAAGGGAGCATCAGAAACTTCATAGGTCCTGAACCATTCTGCGGAATAGAGGATCACACGCTCAAAGAAGAATTAAGGAAAATCGAGAAGGAATACAGGGCAAGAACCTGGCATAGCACTCAGGGCATGAGGCAGGCCAAGAAACTTCTGGGACAATACAACCGGAAAAGATTCCAAGCTTGCATCGGCATGAGCAAAAATAACCTTCGTATCCTAACGGAGCACTGTAGACTAAAGGAACACCTCAGGAAACTGGGTATATCTGAAGAAGGTCTCTGCAGATTCTGCGATGAGTCCAGTGAAATCCCAGAACACTTGTTGGGATCATGTGGGGCACTGACCCACAAAATACTGAAATACCAACCAAGTATACCAACTATCTGATAAGGAAATACAGTCACTAGAGCCAGCTCTCATCCTTAGATTCTTAAAGGAAACTGGACTGGAGAGAGTGCTATAGGACGGATTTCTTCCGCCAAGGAGAAAGAAGAGTACCATAATCTCTAAAATGATTTTGGAAGGAATTATACTATGAGCGGAACTCTTTTGAGGAAATAAACCACTCTGAGGCGTAAGCCGGGGATACAATAGCCCAAAAGGTCGCAGTACAATAACCCCTTTGCCCTCTCAAATAATAATAATAATAATAAGCAAGCGTGTAATTTTTAAATCGTCAGTATATTTTTGGAATCGTCAAATTTCATTTAATGCACTATTGTGCCTACATGAAAAATAATTCATATTATTTTACATACAAAAATTGTATTCTTTTTCTTTCTTTGGTATTCTTTGAAATGAATTCCAAAAGTTCCGACATGAATACTGTGCCCATGAGGTGAAACATCTTATGTCAATTTTGAACACTTTTCAGGAGAGCAATAATTTGAACCTTAAAAATGCGGATTGGACAGATAAATTTCTTTCAAAAAAATATACCAAATTTATTTCAAAATATGGTGAAAACTATTATTTTGAATAGATTGAGGGCTTAGGTCAACAAATTTATGCTTTTTTGACTTAAGTCGTTTTACCTAATTATAATATCAGTACATTTTGCATCTTAAGTAACTCAAGATTCTTTTCAATAACTAATTGTTTTGAAAACTTAAGTCGAATTAAGTGTTTTGACAAAACGTGGTGGAAAGAATTCGTTATCATAAGCTAATAGTTATCAATAAACAATAAAAAATAAATGTTATTTCTTCTGATGGAATCAACATTAAAATTAGGTACATAAATTCATTTAAAAAAACTTAGAAGAAAGCATTAAAATTAAATACAAAAATTCATTTAAAATACATTAGAAAAAAATATCACATAAGAGTTTGATATAGCATTATTACAAAATATAGGTCTTTATCTTCCAAAATTGACAGCCTATGATGTTTCATTGTCGGTTTCCTTCTCGTTTTTAAGGTTCCGTACCCAAAGGGAAAAACGTAACCTTATTAGTTTCGCTCGGATGTCTCTCCGTCTGTCTGTCTGTCCGAACCCACTAAGCCAATTTTTTTTTTTTTTTTTCAGTGGAATGCAAATGTTTATAAAAATTGTCTAAAGTGTTATTAATAAGCGGTAGTAGATCCATCAAATCTTTTTTTTTTTTCTTTGCTAATAGATAAAGGTTCCATGTAATACAGTGGAACATCAGACGGTAGTAGGTAGGTACGCTTAAAACACCACGACGCACGCGACGTTTTAAATTTATGTGCAGCGTTTCACACTTATTGCAAGTATCGAGCTTGGGTTTTTTGAATTTGATGTTTATCGTCTTCAAAAGTTTTGGAGCTCCTATGTAGTGATTAATACAGTTGCTCCATATTTCTCAGTATATAATACATTTGAGAAAGACTAAAATCGGCATGAAAGTACTTTTGCTGTGATTGCTTTCTAGTGTAGTGGGATTCATATAGGGGAGGCACGCCAACAGTGAGACATTTTTCTTTTAAATTACTGTAACTTAAAAAGTTTTCAAAATATTTTGAAATTCTAATATGTATCCATTTGCGTCGTTTTTTCACCTTTTGCATATCAAATTTAGTATTTGTATTTATGGAATAGAATTGGTGATAAAAAAAAGTCTGCAAAACTCTTTTGTCTCACTGATGGGACACGTGCACATACAGTGAGACAGCTGATACCCAATAGTGAGACACGTAACTTAAATAAGCTGAAATTAAGAATAAATAAATATTTTGCTAGACATTAATTTTTTTTATTGAGTTTTTGATGTTAAAAAACAGTATTCAGTGACTAACCATATGTAAAAACATAATTAAAAATAAGTCTCAGACTTCAGAAACGGAAATAAACAAAAAAAAACTATAGCGGACATCAATTTGGTATTCCAAACTGTACCTATGCTGCCTTGTTGCCTACTCATATGGCCACATGGAATAGCATCGGGTAGTACAATTTTTATGTCGTCTAGGCCTCTAGGGTAACAAATGATATATCGGCCACATTTGACACTGTCTCACTGTTTGTCGATGTACAATGTCTCACTGTTAGCGACTCCTTCCAAATTAAAAAAAATGCAAATACCTCCAAAGTTACACTATGAAACATCTTAAATGCACTATCAATATTGACTACACAGACCAAACTAAATAATAGAAATACATCTTGTTGTAAATTACCTAGAAATATATTAGGAATTTTTAACTTTCGCCGAAAATTGAAAAAAAAAAGAATTCTTGTGTTTTGTGAGCTTCAATCTCAGAGCCGGTCTACACTACACCCGAACTTGATGAGAAGTGAGCCAAATGATAAAACACAGTCACACTTCTTATATATGCAGGCAGGGGGCAACGTGTTCGATAAAGTCATTTCGGAGTACCTAATGAGTGTCTCACTGTAGGAGTTGTCTCACTGTTAGCGTGCCTCCCCTACTGGAAAACTTTGTATATGGCTGCGTATTTCAATTTCGTTTGCATCATTATGCTTTTTTGGAGGAATTCTTCGGTTTTATTTAGGAGTTCTAAATTTTGTATACATAATTAATTGTAATACATATTAATATTTATAATTAAATTAAATATCAATGCAATACAAAAAGCAAGTATATATTAAGTTTTCTTATTTTCTTGCATTACAGGCGCTTTTCTAATTCCGTTTACGATCATGTTAGTTTTAGAGGGTGTGCCGCTCTTCCTAATTGAACTGGGTATCGGCCAAAGAATGAGACTAGGTGCTCTGGGCGTCTGGAATACAATTCACCCGTGGTTGGGTGGAATCGGAATATCATCCTGCATTGTTACACTGTTCGTAGCACTGTACTACAATGTTATTATAACATGGGTTTTCTTTTACCTATTCAATAGCTTTCGGGTAAGTTGTTCTACCAAAATGATTTACCGATTGACATGATTTTCTTTAATTTTTCTCCCTTCAGTATCCATTGCCATGGGCATCTTGTCCCGGAAACGAAACGTACGAATTAGAAGAGTGCGCCCGTTCATCTGAAACCGCCTACTTCTGGTATCGTACTACTCTCGACGCAGCACCGTCCATGGACGAGCCCGGAGGTCTTAAATGGTGGATAGTGCTGTGCCTAATGTTGTCATGGACTACTGTATTTTTCATCGTAATGAAAGGGATTCAAAGCTCTGGAAAAGTTGTCTACTTCACATCATTGTTTCCCTATATTGTTTTAACAATTTTTTTCATTCGCGGAATAACATTACGTGGCGCCAGTGCAGGACTCATGCACATGTACACACCTAAAGTGGAGAAGCTCGCCGATCCAACTGTTTGGCTGGACGCAGCAACTCAAGTATTTTATTCCTTTGGTTTGGCATTCGGATCATTGATAGCGTTCGGGAGCTATAATACTCCAAAAAATAATTGTGTCCGCGATGTTATACTTGTATCAGTGTGCAATGCAATAACCGCCATTTACGCTAGTGTGGTAATATTTGCTATACTTGGTTTCAAAGCAACTGTAAACGTAGATCGGTGCATTGAGGTGTAAGTAAAACGTTTCTATACAATTTTGGATATAAAAACAACTAACAAAACATATTATTCGATTACCTACCTTAGTTGTGAGCATAAACTAAATTAAGCTACAAAAATGTAATACAACATCTCGCTTAATTGAAGAATTGACCTCAGAATAAAAAAAATTCGGTATTAATGTAAACAAACGATCCCCAACACCATCCATATCTACTTCCCCAAGCACTGTGCACAACTGCCAAATTCGAGGCCAACACTTATTTTCTTCTTCTTCATTACACGAAACAGAACGTACTTATTCGTTGTGTACCTACTTATCTAATTAATAATACTTTCCATATGCGACCACCCTACTCCAACCAAAAGGCAAAGCTCCAATCGAAAACCGTTTAACAATTCTTCCCCTTTGAACAAATAAGATATAAGATCAGGGGCAGAATCGCGTTATCCGTGCTTCATTGTAAAATTCCACAAACTTAAAGCTCGTTCACGGATGTGACAATTTTTCTTGTTATGAATTCAGCCTCTAAATGAAGATTTCTTAAAACAGCTTTAAGCTAGATCCGATCTGTAAATATAATGCCAAGTTGAATTAAATAAAGTCAAAGTAAAAATTGGAATTGCTATTGGGGTTATCACTTCGCATTGTTTTAAGCTCACAGCACAAAAACATACATACAAAAAATAGCCCATAACAGTGTTCTATCCTGAAGCTTTCTGACAACGTGTTCAAAAGTTGTCACTATCGGAAGGTATACTATAATTTCTTCAAATGGCGGGAAATGTGAACTCCTAAAGTGGAATACCTATTTGTTTTGATTTATTTGCGGAATAATTCGTCCGTCGTTTTGGTGCAGCTTGAATTTCGGCGTAGACACTTGTCTAGAAGAAAATGGGACAATGTCAGGTCTGGGCGGCCCCGGAGCAGCCGTTCTGCTGTGGGAATATTTTGATAAAAGACTTGAAGATGTCTCCTTACAAAGTGCAGACCGATTATCAGCTACACCAGTTACACCTCCTGGCTCGTGAAATGTACCCTCAAGCCTAATCTGTCATTTGGTTGATTTGTATCGTCGTACTTAGCTGTTCTGGACTTCTTTTTGTGGGTTTTTCTAAGTCGCGCGTCTATTTCAACAAGCCCCAAACCCTCGAAGCCCTATAAAAGAATATCCGTCTATAATGTGAGGACCCATCGTATTGTATTGTATATTTGGAATCTGTTCAGTGGTTCCAAAGCTTACCCCCTCATAAACAAATTTAACCACTGTTTACACACAAAAGTGTCGGCTTTATAAATAAATTGAACTTAAGGTCCGAACTAAGCGATTTTTCTCGAGGGAGATTTTCCTTCCCTAAATTGCTTACTCTTTTATGAAACTTTGCATGCAAAAATAGTCTTGAAAATAATGTACCTAAGTCAATGTTGCTTAGTCAAAAATATATTAATCCGACTTTTGTAAATACTTAATTATTTATTTATTTTTTAACAGAAACAAAGAAATTCTCTTCAAGCATTCTTATTTGCCGTTTAAGAATGTTACCCTCGAGGAGTATGAAGCTGTAATACAAAAAATGAATACCAGTAATTCAAAGATTCTGGAGCTGGAGGAATGTAGCTTGTCAACCCAACTAGACAATGTGAATAGCATATTTTTTTGAAAGGTGTACTAACTCACACAAATGTTTCCAAAAAATGTTCTTACTCTTTCCTAGGCGGCAGAAGGAACTGGACTTGCATTTATCGTTTTTACACAGGCTATTGTTGAGTTGCCAGCTGCACCATTTTGGGCGGTACTGTTCTTTACGATGTTGCTATCACTTGGTTTAGGCTCACAAATTGGTATCCTTGAAGGAATGCTCTGTACACTCTTTGACATCGATATAGTTAAAAGGGTTAAAAAGCAACACGTGACTGGCATCGTGTGTCTGTTCTGCTTCATAGTTGGACTAATCTTTTGTACCGGAGCTGGCGAGTATTGGCTTAAAATGTTTGACTCATTTGCCGGAACCATTGGCCTAGTGGTGGTTGCTTTAATGGAGATGATAGCTGTGGTATATATATATGGACACGAACGGTAACAAATAGTAAAATGTTTACTCGTGCAAATTTGAGGAATATCTCTTATAGATTCACGGAGGACATTTATCAGATGACTGGCTACCGACCAGGTTTATATTGGCAGTTGACGTGGAGGTACATAGGGCCTGCAATCATGGCGTGCATATTGGTATCTTCAGTTATTTTCATGGTCATCAAAAACCCCAAGTATGGCGCCTGGAATAAAGAATTGGTATTGACATGTGATTTTTATTTAAAGAGTGCCATTTATTAAGAAACATCATTACAGGGAATTGTTGAACAGTTGGACTACCCAAATTGGGTGATGGGAATAGCATTGTCAATGATATTGGCAGGTATTCTACCCATGCCGATTGTATTTCTCATGAGAAGCTTCCAATGCCTCAAGGTGGACTTGGACATTCATCAGGGATCTATACGCCGCAATGAAACAACAGCATCAACGAAAGAAATGATCGATGATGATGACGTAAGTGAAAAATGATTTTTTTAAAATATGTAGGGTATTGTACATTAGGAGAACAGTTTCGATTTTGTTTGGCTGTTATTGAGGTTTCACTACCATTTGTCTTTTCTTATTTGACGCTCGTAAAAAGAAGGCGATAAAAAATTAAAACAATTATTTACGTTTTGAAGCTATGTTTTTAAAAATGTTGTCATTGTCTTGTGGTACATTTAAAATAACAAATGACAGTTAAACAAAATCAAATTTTCTTAAAGCATTATCTATAACCTGTGTTAATATATTGTATAAAATTCGTACGAGTATAAGTGTGTGTAAATATGTGAATATGTAAATAACAATACATGAACTTATTCCTTAATAATTAGGAGGTAAATATATTTAGCCGTCGTAAATGTAGATAGAGGTTTCTGCGGTACCCATGTTCCACTGCCCGCTAGATGAATAGCGGCATGTCAAATTTGCGCTAGACCTCTAACACTTTTTTGTGAAATGGTAATTTTTTTATATAGAGTTGTACATGCCACTATTCATCTAGCGGGCAGTGGAACGCGGGCAATGTGTAAAGTCGTGTAAAACGACTATGAATGTGAAGTCAAAGTTGTGTTGCCAAACTCAAGTCTTAAACACAAAATACATAACAGGCAACAAGCCTAGTGAATTACCTAAATCTTACCGTCCTATAAGCTTAACACCGTTTTTCCTCAAAAAGATGGAAAGAATAATCGACGCTCATATCAGAGATTGCTTAACTGGCAGCATACCTCTACACCCCTATCAGTACGCCTATCAAAAAGGCAAATCAACAGAAGGCGTACTTTGAAGTTTAACTAAAGAGATAAAGGGTGCTTACAGTGGTAAAGAGATCGCACTACGTGCGTTTCTTGACATAGAGGGTGCTTTTGACAACACAGGGAATAACTCCATATCAAATGCTTTGCTTCAAAGACATGTAGATGAACCGACCATCAAATGGGTCAAAGCGATGCTAAGCAAGCCGGAAAATAACGGCTTCGTCAGGACCAACCAAAGCATCTGTTATAGCCATAAAGGGCTGACCGCAGGGAGGCGTGCTTTCACCTCTACTCTGGTCTCTGGTTATATAGATAACCTTATACGTAAGCTGAGTTCCTCAGGTTACAAAATTGTAGACTTTGCCGATGACCTAGTCATCATCGTTAGGGGTAAAGAAGCAAATGAAGTTACAATACTTATGCAAAATACTCTTATGATAGTCCTGGATTGTTGCCGCAAAGAAAACCTTTCTGTGAATCCCAATAAGGCTATCATTACCCTTCACCTGGAGAAGAAATTCAAACCTTAACCAAGTTTCAATCAATGACACACTTATTGAGTATTCTGATGATCTGCACGATAACTGACCTCCTCCCAAAAATGTTATGCTTCAACAGGAAATTCTCCACGAAGAGAAGCATGGGCTACCAATAAGCCACCAAACTGCCATAACGGCCTAAAGAGGTATACGGATGGTTCCAAAATGGATTCGGGTGTGGGAGCTGGCATACATGGGCCAATCCGCAATGTATCAATGCCTATAGGAAAAAGCCCCAGTGTATTTCAGTTCAGACGGAGCTCCATACCATTAAGGAATGCGCAGTCAAGCACCAAAAAATACCCTTAGCTCACCAATCATTGTCTCAAAATCGGCCATGCACTACTTCAGTGCCCTCCAAACTCTTGGCTTCAGAAACAAAATACAAAACCAAAATATGGTGGGTTCCGGGACACGAGGGTATTGAAGGAAAGGAAAAAGCTGTCAGAAATCCCTTTTATAGGACCAGAACCCTTCTGCGCCGTCACCAAATCAGCAACTAACTCAACTATAAGAAGCTGCGAACACAAAATGTGTATCAAACAGTGGAAAGAAATCCCAGGCCTAAGACAGGCCAAAAGTGCAATCCTGTCACTCAAAAAATGCCATAAAAATGCTAAACCTCAGAAGGCACGATATTAAAAACCTTGTAGGCTAACCAACAGGTCACGATCAATGCGATATCACCTAAACAAAATGCATATAGTCAACTCCCCGGAGTACCGGCTATGTTTCGAAGAACACGAAACAGTTAAGCACATCTTGTGCGAATGCCTAGCTCTATCCACCACTAGAAGGAAATTCTTCCTCCGTGAATTACTAAATCCGGAAGAACTGAAGAAGTCCTTTGCTGAAAACATTATCAGCTACATTAGGGAAGTGGAAACTCTGCTAGCTTAAACTATTTTCTGGCAATTTCCGACACCATACACCTTTTAGGTCGACGTACCTCTTTATCGAATTGGCGAGTTAGAAGTTTAAAAAAATAAATGCTACTTATGATGGATGAAACACCGTCTGCGGTATGACACTTCATTATTGCTTCTTAATTCATTTCCGTCCGCCACTCTGTGTAAGCTGTAAGCTTTTCTTTATACAAAATCCGCCAGCTCTTTTACGAGGTGGAACACTTCTGCTGATAATGCAGTAAAATCAGCAGATGTTTTTATATTTCATGTGACGCAAAAAATGTATTTACCTATTGAAAATTAATATTGAGTACATACACATATACAATTATACATACTGTCTTTATTTTACATAAGATAAACACACGTTTGATATAATTTCTTATAATCTGTTTATTGTTTTTTTTTTATAATTATTATTCTTAAAGCAAAGCATAACAATTACATTTTTTATGTACATTTTTTAATAAACTTATTTTCATTACTCATTAACGTAAACATACATTATATATAAAGTAACATTGTGTTTATTTTTTTTTTTTTGCTTGAATGACTAACATTTTAACCTGTATACTTGTATTTGTTTAATATCAACAATCCTAACAACTTGTTAATAAAACTAAGGCTATGAGCCCGGACTTACCACCGCAAGACTCACTAGCAGCAACACGCTTTACAATTGGAGATTTTGATGTAAGTTTATTTTGCTTTTTAATGTTTACATAAATAGTTGCAACTTGGATATATATGTAGTTAAATTAAAAAATTAAATATTGGGAAACGACTGGTCAGTTTTCAGTTTTTTATGTCTAAGTTTCAGAATTGAGTGAGCTTCTACTGCAAATTCTATTGCTTAGAATGCATTGCCCTCGCTACTTTTTTTGATAGAAAAATCAAGGATGTTTTTTTCTACTTTTGCAAGAGATAGGACAGCGCGGACACGAATGATTTGTGGTCCAACCTGTGAATTCTCGCTCACTAAACCACTACACACACACTCTGGAACATATTTACTAAATTTTAAGTTAAAATTATAGGGACAAATATATCTAGAGTTCAATTAAATTTTAAAATAAAAATACATATTTAATCTCATTTCATAAGCAAAATAACCAAAACCAATTATATTTCATTTTCTCTTCGACTGGCATGCGAACATACGAATACGAACAGAATTAATATAAACTTAACAAAAAATGATCGAGACTAATTGAATTGAAATCAACGAATACATCTACTCAAAATGAGTAACAACAAAGTCAATAACTAATGTTCCGCGTTCTCTTTTTTTTAAATGTGCAAGTTAATTGAATATCAACGATCAGATAACTCAACTCAGCACAAATCATTAATGAAGCGAACATTTTCAACATACCCAAAGCGATTCATAAATAAATATTCAAAAATTAAACATTAACAACAAAAAAACGGCAACATACAAAAAACATACAAAAAAGAGTGATGAGATGCAAATACCACGAGAGCCTTCTTCATCTACAAATTAGATAAAATCGAAATACATGCTTGAATATTAATCGTTAATAAATGGAAAAGCTGTTCAATTAGAAAGGTTACAACCAATTAAACAAGAGTATATGAAGCACATATACCTGCATACCAACCTATTCTGATGGAAAATTCAACCAACTTTTACTTAATTGAATTGAGCAATATGTTTTAAAATGATAATTAACCTAAGATTTTTGTAAAAGGATCTTACTAACCAACAAAATATAAATATTCAATTATTTGTAGGTAAATGTTTAACAAATTACGATTTATTGTTATGATGCACGCTTTTTCTTAGCTTTACGTTTGTGGTGTTAACATTTTGTGTACATAATATAAATTGTTATATCACAATCATATTAATCTGCGTATGCATGTTTTTATTAAGTATACGTTTCTTACTTAATTATTTTGCTACTTACTTGCATACTTTTGAAACTATAGAATTTAACTTGGCCGTTAAAAATAATTATTATATGGCGTGTAGCAACATAATATCCTTTAGAAATGTACTATATATATTAAAAATATTTGTTTATTGTTAGTATACAGGTACATAAGGGTGTCCCCTATATTATATTGGAAATTTTTTTTTTAATTAGTATACCTAGCACATATTTTGCTTTTTTTTTTAAATATTCATACGGAAAGTTTGATCTTCCTGTGCCGATGGAAACCCTACCCGACAAAAATTTAAAGTTTAATTTATGTGAAGCATTATTTCTTTTAATTCAAAATTAATGCTTAGGTATATATAGAAATAGATATCCAGTAAATATTAGCCATTTTTTTATTGCCAGCCATGTTCTACATAGATCATCGATTTACATGAACTTACAACAACAGCATATGATTATTTCTACTATTGCTCGCAGCGCTGTTTGGCGTTGTTTGTTTCATTCTTAAATGTTGGTGTGCTGTAATCGATAGCCAAGCCACACAGTCACGTTGTCAGACTAAAAACTTCAATATTCTTCATAGCACAAAAAATCAATACGCATTTTTCACATCCAATAAATGTTCCGTCCTTCGAGATTTTGCTTTTTAATTATGTAAAGATATGACTAGACCAGCGAAATACTCCTTAATTTTTTACGTTAATGTTTTATAAACATTTATTTAACAAAAAAATGTTTATGAAAAGTTTCGCAGTTCGTAAAAAATATTATTGTTTCACAAGTTTCCCGGCAGAAAAGGTGAGAGGTGTTTTTTGTTTCCACTAATGTCTAATACTATCTAATGAAAGCAGGCTGCATAAATTTAAATTATTTTCAAAACTAATTATTGGAAAAAATATTTATTTTTTATCACAAAATATTACAGAAAAATGTAACTGCAACTGATTTCGCCGAGTTTTTTAGACAAATAACTTTAAATTTACGATTGTGACGATTATATTTTAACAATCAAACTCTCACCTCAAAAATAAAAGTTATATAATTGATTCATATGCCAACACCCCCGACAAGCAACTGAAATGTCACATCATGTGACGTCACGTTGTACAGAATGCTTGCAATATGGTTGTGTTTTGAAAGCAAATGTTGTCCCAACTCGAAAATAAGTATGTATGCGTAAAATCTGAAAAAAAAATCAGATTTCCTAAAAGTGATTTGTGGCAAATCAATTGATTTTTTTCTCAAAAAGATTGATCTTTTTCCCAAATCAAAAACGACATTAGTTAGATTGCGGACGTTTAGATACCTAATAGTTTATCATTTTACATAACACTCTGGATTCGTCGGGACTAGGAATCCGAACGCGTTGACATTTTTGCCCTTTTTATTGTTATTTTCAAATAGCTAAGTACCTACATTTAAATTGTAACACGGTTGCCTTTCACAAAAATACAATAATTATAGTGTTTTGTTATGATCTAATTGCGCTTCTGAAATGATAACTTTTTTTCTCACCGGCCCTTTTTTTGGAACTCTTTCTTATGCAGCAGCAGGCAGGATTTTATTGACTTAATTTGTCGGCTTCCCCTCCATACACGTCAACTGCAAGAACTACTCACGTGACCAGTCTGAGCCAATAAAAACTGAAATACATCTAGTCAGTCAGCTGTCAGACTTACTAAACTAGGAATCCGAACGTGCCCCTTGTCAACCATCTTTGTTTTTGTTTCCAAGACGAAAAGCGATAAAATTACCATTTCTTCCTCAGTAAAATAATGCAAATGCTGGCAAAATGTGTTTAAAGCTCCATTCTAAATTGACGAATCCACTCGTTCAAGATCTTGTCCTTCGTTCTTGCTTAGTTTAAGCCAGCAAAAGTATATTTTTATAGAATAAATTGCTTTCGAAATCCATCTTGCTTGATGCATTGCACCTAGAGATCTGATCTTTATATTAGTAGAATTTTTCCAGTTGTCGCGAAACTTTGAAAATTGGAATGACTGGGCTTACATTGCAAATTTTCGCTTCAATTCACTCTTTAGAGCAAGATCATACATCTGATATCGAAACAGAAAAAGTAGTAACTCTCTTTCAAGTTTCTGTTCAAAAAGCACACACGTACCGTTGAAGCAACTTCCATTAGATGCGCTTTTGTGTCGCATCGCATTATTTGTAACTTATTTTCGTAACTTAATGGCCTAAGAACTGCTACAGATTGTTATTTTCCGGAATAATTTCCAATTTCGGCACGGAAGGGAGTTTTAAGTTACTGCCAAATATTATAACGATAGGAGGTCGTCCTTCTTAGGTTAGGCCAATTAGCAATTTTCAATCCCAGTGAACTGTCACAACTTAAGGCACATCGTTTTGGAAATCCTCTTTTATAGATACAGCACTTTTTTCCTTACCTGTGGAACACGTTGGATCGAGGAATTATTGATTGAAAATTCGTCAACATCAAGTCTGAACGCTTCTACTCTCTACTGCTTCCTGAAGAATGTTAACAGTGTCTTGAAGGGTTAAGTGCCATCTGTCTAAAGCTGATCCTAATGTAGTAGTAACAAATTCTTTTCTTCCGAGTTTTTTAAAGCTTTGCACTTCTCCCGATGGTATTGACAAACCCTCTTCATGTGTTCTATCACTTTTGGAATATGTGTTCTTGGTGTAGTAAACACTCGGTTGATACGAAAGAGCTGGATAGTAGTTTTGATCTAAGCAATCTATTCTCTTTGTCTAGCATCCTTTGTTTAACTCTTTTTTCCTTTTCCAATATGCAAAAATATGACACCTTACGCTATTTTAATGTGAAGAAAGTCATCAGCTTCAGCATGAGCTAAATCAAAAAGATTGTCTAAACCCTTTTGTTTTTTTTTATTTTTTTAATTTTTTTCTACCTTTCCAAAGCTTATGGAGTTTCACAATTTGTTTACACAATGAGTAAGTGCATTTGTGGCGTGCGGGTATTCTTGCACAAGGTGCGCACTTTATGTTACAGTTAACTTCGCGAATATAAAATAATAAAACTTCTAATACAATACGTGTAGAATGGTTTATATTTCTCACTAAAAAAATACCTTTCAAACTTATTTTTAGTTATAACGACATGTAAAAACTTTAAATTATAAAAAGAACGTGCCCCAAGCAAGTTCTTTTTTCCTATAATAATTGCATGACATACTTCGATTTAAATAATTAAATTTAAATATGTTTTGCAATGGTGTTAGGTTCAAGAAAGTATGACTTGTGCTTACGAAAAAAAAAAGTCTAATATAAGTGAGGGACACCCTAAGCCCTAAGGTACACATTGCATGGAGTTTTACTAATAGTTTTTCTAAACTCACACTTTTTAAACTTTTAAAATTGACTTGGAAAATATAATTATTGACATATGAACTCAGGCCATTCCTTGCTTATTTGTGCTAAATAATTTGTAGGTCAAAATGGATTCTTTTACATAGATAATTGTGAGTTTTGGGTGTCGTAAAATTGTCATTGTGAGTTCGCAAAATTTTACGTGAATACTTAAGAAGATATGTAAAAATGCATGCTACTACTTTTTTTTTAAAAAATATGTAATAAATGTTCGTTTTGTGTAAATATGTAATAAATGTTAATTTTGTGTATGCTACATGCAATTTATTTAGCTTTGTATAAATACTGGGCTTTACTAATACATTTTTAATCTTGATCGTAAAATTGAAATAAAAGTGTTTATTAGTTCCGCATTGTGTCTCTTTTTCCCCTGATTGCTTTAATTAGTTGTACATCTCATTTTAATTCTACTTTACTATCACATCAATATCATTTGTAAATTTACAACTATGTATGGATGTAGGTAGCTTCAATATATTATAATATTTTTATTCTTGGATTGATGCGTATTAAATATTTACAAAGTTATAACTAAAACCTTTAACCCTATGTAGGATGACGAAGATTTCAGTGGCCCAGCAATGGGTGGCCGCGTTAGTACCCGCAGTGATGAATCGGATGATGAAGAGGATCAACCAGTCACAATGAAAAATATAACATTGAAGTCTCCGGCGATCGCAAAACACTTAGTGGTGCCAACAAGTAAACATACATTTAAAATGGAAATTATTGACTAGTAGTGATATAATACATAGATGTTTAAGAAAATACATTAAAGATGAATGAACATCGTTTGAAAATCAGCCTTTAGCAAACTAATGTTAGGACCTTAATATAAAGTTGTTTTTAAGTATGTGTATATAAAATTATTGCTCTCGTTTATATTCACTTATGTTCCTTTTATTTGTAAATGGAGTTACTTCAGGGGATTTTATTACCTCATGGAATTTGCTTTTTATGAGTTTTTTTTTTTTTTTTTTTGATTTATAAAATTGATGATAATGGAATAAATGCTCAAAAGGTGTACCGTTAGTCAAACGCTCTACTTCCTTACATCCATTAGAGAAAACAGGCAGTTTTATAATTTGAGTAAAACATAAAACTCATGTTTCGCAGAATCGGTTTGAACTAAAGCCATAGGTAAGTGCGGGTACTTACAGACGATGCCGACGGACGGATGTTTAAATTCGTTTTAATTTCACCAAAAATATCTTATCCACAGGTTTTAGAATATTATGTAAAATAAAAACAGCTGTGAATAGGTTATAGAAATGTAAATGTATGTAAATGTAATATTTGATAATGTAATACCGTTGTATGTTATCTTTTTGCAGCACCAGTTACATAAATTAAAGATGTACCTTCTTTATGTACCTACATGTTACATGAATAAAAGTTAAATACACGTATCCTTGTGTATATGTTGTATAAAATAAAAATAAATCAGGTTACATAGTAAAGTAGCTTAAGAAGATCGAGTGCAGTAAAAGTATTAAAGTATTATAGAATAAGTACTAACATATGTTTGATAGTTTTTGTTAATCTGTTGCCGCAACCTATCATGCTACCATTATTTTTATTTGGAATGACATCCCAACTTAATGATACAAGACAATAACTCAGAAGATAACATTTATTAAATGTCCTTATATGAACATCCAAATGTTATAATAACTAATTTAAAGAAGAAAAGGTACATAATATTGTTGAAGTAAATTATTTGATGGCAAGAATATTGATTCGCATTCCTAAATGATATTGCTTGGTACTAAGAACCCATCAATGTTTTCAGAGGTGGCAATATTGTCTTCAGGTCGTTTCGATAATGGTTTGTCAATCTATTTTGTACTCAACTTCGGATGGTTGTACAAGATCGTATTGTCCGCAAAAGTTTTGTATCTTTTAACTTGAGCTGTTTTATTAACATTTAAAATGTGAATACAAATTGAATACAATTCCGAGATAAGTTTATGAATTTAAATTAAAATTCAAATTAAATGAAAATATTAAATGAACTCAATTTAATTGAAAATAAAATGTGTTAACATTGACTATAATTCATTGATTTATTGAAAGATTTAAATGACCGACAAATGGGTACCTAAAATGAAATAAAATAGATTTATACTTCATATCGATTTTGTTAGTTAACTATATTTCGATACAGCCGGTTGAAATGAAGCTTCCAGCATTATGTCCGTTCAGTACCTTAAATTAAGTAACTTTCCAGCCTGCGGAGTCTATTTCAAGACATTGCACTTCAGCAATTGAACTGCAGCTTAGAAGGTATCAAAGTGGTCCAGCAAAAATAAAAAGTGCACAATTACTTTACCACGTGTTTTATAACGATGGAAGTGGCAGTTGAATTATCTCACATTTTAAAGAGCGACATAATTATATGTATTTAAAGATGAAATGTACGTAAGGCTTGGTTGGTTTAAGAGGCTGTATTTCCGTTACCGACGAGGGAAAAACACAAGTAAGGTAAGGCTTGAATTAAGAATAAAAGAAGTGCCATCCGACTAAGGCCCGGTTTGTTCAATATTGGTTATCTTTAATCAGAGGTTATTCCAGCTGGTAACCAGCGAATGTGTTTGTTTAGGAAAATATGAACCAGAGAATCAGTGATTTCGTTAGTTAACCAAAGAAATCGATAACCACCGATTTTGGCCGATTAAGGATTTTCGATAATTTCGTTTGTTCAAGATTTTTTAGGCACTACGTAGGTATTCATTTTAGTGTATGCTACACAAAAATGTCTGTGCAATATTGTGCAAACAAAAAGAAAAATACAAATAATAGAATGAACGAATATATAATGCAAAAGATGGGGTAAATCAATAAAATCTTTCACATCGGATTTGTTGACGTTTTCAACTGACACGTATATAGAATACACTACACACCATTCAATTGAAGGTGAAGGGTACACAGGTTTCTAACAAAATAATGGGTGAATTAGGATTCTTTTCAACATTTTAAGCCGATGAGAGCTCTCACAAATTGAGATAACAAAGCACACGCATAAGATGAAATTGTAACAAAATTTATATTGGGTATTGGTTTTGGATTAAAAAAAATAGTTTTCAAAGTTTCATTCTATAGCTCTAAAATAATTGGATTTTGACCTTCTTTGAAATGCAATCTTTTTTCAAATTTCAGTTTTTACTTTTGCGAATCTGGATATTAAATATATTCTCAGACTTGCTTCAGATTTACCAATCCAAGTGCGTTTGAATTTGACAACTGATGATAATTTGTTTAATTTTTTTTTAACTTTTTCTACAGCAAAGAAAGTATATGTATCGGGTGAATTTACTTTTGTAAATGATTTATGTATAAATATTTAGAAATCAATCGGGACGGAAAATTCTAATGTTTTAATACAAAATTTAGCCTGTGAGTGGAAATCGCTTAGAAAAGTGTCGAAGACTACATATATTCAAATCGCACGAATATCAATACAAAAAAGAGCATGTGACGTTTTCATGTTGTGAGAGCAAATCTGAAGAAACCCAATTGAACACCACATAAGATAACTAAATCTGAATACATTCATAAAAGATCTACCTAAACAAATTACTTATCAAAATCAAAAGGACCCGAAAACAAAAAAAAAATTAACCAAGGATTCCGTCAATCACTGAACTGATAAATAAATTGGAAAAAATGGAACGATTTGTTGGAAAGTTATGGTTTGGTGACCGAAGTGAAAAAAACGTTCAACAAACTCATTGGTTAACCTAAATCCATGGTAACCAAACCAAGGTTTTAACCAGCTTTGAACAGACCGGCCCTAAGGAGTACATATTTGACGCAGAACGGTTAGAGACGTCAACCGAGATTTGGAACAGTTGAACATTTCTTTTTTTTTAAGAAACAGTGCACGTAATCGAATTGAATATGTAAGTACATACTATGTACGAGGGGAGTTCAATATATTCGCGGTATCGATATGAAGGAAAGCACGAATTAAATTAAAAATATTTTTAGTTTTGAATATAAACCACACTTACATTAATGCATTTATTACATCTTGAGATTAACTTTTCTATACCCTCAAAAAAATAGTTTTCATCCTTCTCTCCAAAATGTTCATTTATTTTTGAGCTCCTCATAATCGGTAGATCGCTTACCACGAAGGTTTTTTTTAAATCTGGGACCAAAATTAATCACTAGGGGGCAAGGTCCGGACCATAGGCTGGATGTTGAATTTTTTCGAAACCACAATCCCGTACAAAAGCCTTAGAAATCCATGCCGTGTGCACCGGAGCATTGTGAGCGATGTGAGCATTCGAGGCACCCATCTTGCACTGACTTTGGAAAGATATTTATACAGTCATGAAGAATGGTGTGTGTGGTACCAATAGAAAGGTTAATCTTCATAGGTATCGTTTTATCCTTCACTCGGACATCCTCAAGCACAAGTTTCTCGACTTGTGTAATGTTTTCTCCGGTGCAGCCAGTTAGTGGGCAGCCTGAGGGTGGATCGTCTTCAATGCTCTCCCTGTCCCTTTGAAATAAACTTGACCACTTTTGAACAGTTGACAACGAAGGTGCAGAATCTCGAAAAACAGCCACCATCTCTTCGTGAATAATTTTTTTTACTTTTTCCTTGTTTAGTAAGACATTTTATCACAGCGCGGTTCTCAATTTTAGTGATCATCGCGACACCAGCCATTTCACCTTCGTTCAACGCAAAATACAAAGCAAACGTATAATCACAGCTAAATGAAATTTTACAGTAAAACACTTGAATACCGGGGCTACTAAATTCACAAAATAAATTGTTCACCTAGGCTATCACAGAATCCGTCGTATTCGGAATTTTGCTACGAACCCCGAAAGAAATATCATAGAATCCGTCTGTGATAGCCCAGCACATCTTTGGAGTATTCCCCCATACCGCGAATATATTGAACTCCCCACCGAACTGCAGCCCGTCGTGAGCACACGTGTGTGCAGCCGTAGCCCTCACGTCTTTAGTCGCCCTAATAACCACCAAAAACAAAAAATTAAAAAAAAAAAAAATCGATTGAATTGTCAAAACCCCAATCGTCTGCCGCGAAAATAAGACAATCCCGAGTGCAGTGCCAGTGCAGTATTGCGAATAAAATTAAAAAAGAGGAAAACGAAAAAAAAAAACCACTAGCGTGGGCAATTCCCTCCCCTCCCATTCCAATCCAACTCGTTTGCTGTTGCAATTTCTTGGTCATCGCAATCGCCTGCCGCCAACGTACAAGCGATTGTGCTTGTACTGTTCTACATAAGGTGACTGCAATGAGTGGGTGAGAGCCTCATCTGGCGGATAGCGGGTTGTGTGTTGAAGCTTTGTTGGTGGATCAAAGCAAATTGTCATTCGGACATAACACCTATGACAGTTTGATTTAAGATTCTAACATTGGACTTTTACTTCACAGCCCTGCTTAGAAGTAGCGTCGGAGCTGTGTTTTCTGTGTCTGTTTTTTGTGCTGATGGGGAATTTTAGAGTTGACATGTGCAACATTCGTGGGCTACGATCGAATCTCTTTTCGGTGTACGTCCACGTCGCTAAATATAAACCAGCTGTTTTGGCAATGAACGAGGCCCAGGTGGGTGCAAATTCTGATAAATCGGAGTTTGATCTGCCTGGGTATCGCTTAGTGCCTTTATTCTTTCTCCACCGCGGTCTCGCCATATACGTACGTGATGATATTGCCTATCAAACTCCAGGTTCCTATGGCCAATGTTCCAACTCGGAATTTAATTTCATATGGCTGAAATTCCATATCCGTAGGCAAATCATTCATTATTGTTTTATTTATAGAAGCCATAATCTTGATAGCAACTCGACTTTTAACGAGTTTGATGCGCTGTCTGATTCCATTACAAGAATTGTCTCCCTGTATTCTAATACTGAAATTGTCATTGCCGGCGATTTCAATATTCACAATTCTAACTGGCTTCGACATACTGGTCAGACAACACCCGAAGGAATTTATGTTCAGATCTTCGCTGAGGTAAATCAATTAACCCAGCTTGTAAATGAGCCAACACGCGTACCTGATATTGACGGTCAGAATGCCAACACTCTGGACTTGTTTCTTACCTCCCACCCTGATAAATACACTTTAGAAGTATTATCGCCTTTAAGCTCGTTGGACCACTGCATCATATCAGCTAATTTCTCGTACTCCAACCACACAGTTAAAGAAAAATCTCCGAAAAGAACCGTGTGGCAATACGAGAAAGCCAACTGGAGCGGACTTAACATCAGCTTCTTTAAGAGTTTTAACTGGTCGTTATGCTTCCTCGATAACGACGTGGATGCCGCCGCTGATATGGTGTCTAGTATTATCACCTTAGGTATGAAATCCTTAATTCCTAACAGGATAAAGAGTATCATACCGAAACAAAACGCTTGGTACGACTCGAGCTGTAAAGAGGCTATCAGACTAAAGGAGTTAAGTTTTCGGTCATATAAGACCAACCTATCTGAGGAAAACCGAAAAAAGTTCAAGCGAGCCAGAAATGACTGCAATACCATAATCAAGCGTGTAAAATTCTCGTACTACAATGTCCCAAGGGTAGTAAAAACTTTTGGTCTTTTGTAAAAAATATATAAAGAATTCGGCCTCCCCTTCCAACCCAACGCTCATTCACAATGACATTCCAGCTGTCAACTCTTTAGACAAAGCCAATCTGCTTGCTGCACATTTTGCAGCCAGCTCAATGCTCCCAGATTGCGCTTTGCCTCAACCTGTACTTGAGAGCGTCGAACACACCATGGGACAAATCCATTTTCGCACTCGTACAGTGGGAAGAGTACTTCATGACCTCAACATAAATAAATCCGCTGGTATAGATTGTATTTCCCCAATCGTTCTGAAGAGGTGTTCTTCCACGCTGGCAAAACCACTGCGTAAGCTTTTCCATCAGTTTTTATTTAATATTAACATTAGAAAAAACAAAACAATACAAAAACATAAGTAAAAAAAGCAACGAAAAGTAATAACAACAATAAACAATAGCAAAACATTAACAAAAATGACTTTCAAGGGCTTCAGTAATATCACAAAACTTAAATGCTGTAAGGTCGTTGCTAAATGCTTAATAAAAATATAGAATTCTGAATCTGGGAAGTGCTACCATATTTACCATTGTTCACTGTGTACCACTAGGAGCTGGTTCACTGTTGGACAAGTGCCTTCTACTGGAGAAAAATATTTTTATAAAAAAAAAACGTTTCACAAATTTCATTGACATACAAATATTAATTAACAATACTAATTAATATTTTAAATTGTATCAAACAAATCTCATAAAGCACAATAGTTTTGTAAATGGAACAAAAATAAGAAGAACGATTTCTAATTTACTTATAAGTAAAATCACTTTTTCTTGAGCACAACTTACACAGACGTGCGCACTACTTCAACTCCCAGGTAAATTCACAAAGGATCGTTACGCGGTTTATTTTCTCCTTACTTCGTTTTTCTCTTATAAGTAGAGATTAAGTAAATTTAAAAGGTTCACTGTGGGACGTAAGCCACTGTGGGACAGTTTACCCTGTTATATTTTTGTAATAAAATAAAAAGAAACAACCAAACTTTTGATGAACGAAATATGTTGTTGACAAGCACTTTATTTTTTTTTTTTAATTAATTCCAATCAGTTTTTACAGGTTTTTAAAATTGGAATCTACTTCACACTTCTTTAACATCGTCTGGAGAATAGTTTTTTTCTGAAACCCATGATCAGTACGTACGAATTTGTCGGGACATCTGTGAACTATTTATTTCAAAAACATTTTGAAACAAAAATTCAAGCGGTTGTATGAAAAACCCACTTTTCACTTATCTGCATCATGTAACTAATTATTTTCAACTTTTTCATATACCTACCTACGTTATAACAGAAAGACATTATTTCAGTACAATATTTTTAATTTTTTCAGTTGACAAAAGAAATAGTACCTAAATAATTAATAAATATTATATTTAAAGAAGTGATTGTGTTAATGAATAAATAAACAAATAGATATTATATTTAAAGAAGTTATTGTGGGAATGAATAAATAAACAAATAATAATAAATGAATAAATCTCTGATAATAATAATTTAATTAAATCACAGCTCTATTATCACAAATTTATATTAATATCATTCCGTTTTCAATCAACCCAGATCGACTCTTCGGAGGTTGGATCTAATTATTTTTAAGACAACATTTCTGATTGCAAAATTTTTCAATTTGCGAATCAAGCAAGTATTTTTGTTATGAAAATAAAGACGTTATATTATAGAAGCAAACGCAAAAGTAAGAAATTACAGAAGGCTTATACTACTAGCAATGGATACAAATCTAAAACTGGAACAAATCGATTTTGTACATTAAAAGTGAGCAACAGAAAGAAACTTGCCTTTAAATGAGGGATCGCTCATATCCCTGTTCAAAAATTTCAGAGCAAAATTTATTCGAACTCTCAAAAAATATTTTAAAACATAAAAAGGTGTTAAGTTTTCGCAACAAGTAGTGTATGGGGAATAAATGTTTAAATCTTGAAGAAGCTGTTTCGCTAGTCCTTTAATATAACAATGATCTGGAAATAGTACACAAAATTGTCGGTCAAGACATTTGATATACTCCACAAACTCAACAGGTGGTACGAAGAGTTTGCAATTCTCATATTGCTTAGTGGTGGTAAGAAACAGGCTCGTTAACGGTTCGGAACTCTCTGAAAATACAGTTAGAGGTGGCAAGCTGCAACTATGATTTTCATAACATTTACGGAAAAGCCAACCACGTACATAAGTAAAGCTGTTTTCCTGTAAGAAATCAGCTCCACTTATTTCGTTAATTAGACTTATTTCGAAAATATTATTCGGTTTAGCTACACATTTTTCATCTAACCATTTAGTGTTTATAATCAAATCATTTTTGGAGAAGTTTTCAAAAACTTCAGTTTTATCATCTTCAATTGCTTCACAATTTCCACCCCTTACGGCTTTGAGATATTGAATACCCCAAAGTTTTTTAAAAGCACTTGCAAATTGCATGCCAGTTGGACGTCTGTTGTTACCACCTGAACTCCTAATTGCACCGAAAAAATGTTCTATGCAATCTTGATTGAGATGTCGAGTAAGAAGGAATTTGAACTGACATTGCTGCAGATGTTGCGACAGCGAAAATAAAGATGATAAGAACCATCCTTTTATAAAAAAAAAACTTTGAAGTCACATTTTTGCCATCTGAAGCAATGACATTTATTGAGTTTAAAAGCTTCCTTGCTTTTCCCAGAAACTCTTCTTGGATTTCTGTTTGTGCAAATGCTTCTTTATACTCTTGAGGCTGCTTAGGACTTGATGTAATAAAAATGTTGAACAGTTGGTCAAAGAAATGACAAAAAGCAGCAGTGTTTTTCAATGTAACTAAATCGGAACGAACTTCCGCAAAAGTTAAAAGGCCGGCGAAAACAGAGTGACTAAGGATTTGCGTCGCTTATTTCACTTTCATTCGCTGAAAATTATTTGGCTGAATGTGCGCAATGGTCAATTTCGGAGCGGCCTTGATCTCATTCTTGGAATCGGCATTATAAAACTGCTCTCGTCCCAAGATGCAGTTTTCTTATCGAGTATTATTGTGTTCTTTAGCAGGCAATTACGAGTGCTTTTAATTAAATCATTATGCCCGTTTATTATCCAATCAAACTACGTCTTTTGGTGATAATTTACAACTTTTATTTTGGCACGTCTGGCCTGCTGCGTGGTCGATGTAAAAGAGAGGGAGCCCAAGAAAAAAACTTCTTGTCCTCCTGGCCGACACTTTGGCTGACACTTCTCACTTCTTTTCGCCACCAGCGCCAGCGGTAAAACGAACATGTAGACTTCCAGGGATGCTACAATCATAAAAGAAAAATATCTTCGCATTGTTGACCAAAAAATAGGGCTTTGCTGTTGTAATATCAAGATCACGAGCTAAGCCCCTGAAATTGGAACCTTGGTCAGAAACGAAATGGACTGGAATCAACCCGCTTTTTTGAAGGGCATTGATTGCTTTTACAATCAATTTTTTGAGCATAACAGGCTTGCAACTGCTGTGTACAAAGTAGTATCCAATTGGATGCTTCCACCTTTCCTTGACCCATCAGGACCAGTACACTGCTTGCAAGGAGCGGTGACCGATGTTCGTCATCCCCATAATCTTCAAATCCTATCACTGCATCGCACTTTTTCTGCTGTAGTCCACGTGTGCCTTAAGAGACATTTCGTCATCACAATTGGAGCAATATTTATAAAGGTCAGGTAGCTGACTCGTTTTGAGTTCTAAGCTCTTGACATTAAAGTCGATGTTACCAGGTGAATTTGGCCACGAAGCTGTAAAAGTCTTAACAGAAGGAAGATTAAACATTGCCCTTAATTCCCTAAAGCCTGATGGCGACATAAAATGCATTCAAAGTGACAGTATTTTCGCTGCATTGCTATGTCTGTACCCAATGGCACTACGAGCAGAATTTCGCAAACAGTTTTCTGTAATTACTTTAAGTGAATCTGGCAATAGGTTTTGTTCAGCTTTTAAGTTGTCTAACATTTTCTCAAGATTCAACACTTTAGATTTCAATACGCATCCTCCGCATCCTTTGCTTGTAAGGCTTTTAAATGTTCAGCTCTAACTGTTTCCAGAGCTTTGTCTGCTTCTACAAACAAGTCTTAGTCTTAAACTCATCTTTTGTGGGGTGTTGCGTTGCAGAAGAACACTTGTTTGAACCGCAGTTTCACAATTTTCGCAAATTATGGATTTTGCAAAATTATCAGAAATATTATCTCCGGTCACTTGTGAAAGAGAAGAATTTCCAGCACCGTAAAGGTTACAATTTTCGAGACCTTCTTCTTCTTCTTCTATGTTGTTATTAATGGGCACATCTGGAATCGCCCACTTCTTTAATTTCTTCCCTGCGGCGGTGAACATAACATGTGAGAAATGGCGATCACAAACATTTTGCCATTTAGCCAAAGTAGATATGCCCAGATGTGTTCTCCATACCTCCCTACTGTGATAAAATAAATTTAATTTTTTAATGAATCCTTAATTACACAAATACAGATTCGATAGGTTACCTACCCGAATAATGGAATAGACCAGCATATCAACATTGAAGTTAGTAAACACAAATGACAAAACACATAAGATAAATATATACTACTTGAACGCAAATTCAGAAAACATTCGCTTTGCAGTGTTTGTAATTGAATGTAGCAAAGTAAGAAAATAGAAAAACAAAACAATACAAATTATAGGCAAATATTAATTTATTCGTTCAAATGTTGGAAACCATTCATAAATCAATGAAAATGTTGCAAAATTATTTATGACTAGCTGGCCCGGCGAACTTAGTTCCGCCCCAATTCGTTAATGTAATGAAAACAATAATAATTCCGAGCATGCACATTGCACATGCCTCTTTATGCAATTCGGTCAATTCAAATTCTTTATTCAAAAGTTATATTAAATACTCTACGTATGACACTTAAAAAGAAAAGAAAAATAACAAAGTTCGGTCCTTAAGTCCACTTTTGCTTTAAATTAACAAAAATCAACTTCTGCTAGCTATTGTGACTGAATTTTGTTGTTTCACTTGAGGCGAACTTCAAGTTGTTGATGATGTGAACTAAATAAAAAAAATGTTATGATTTAACAGATAAAGCAAGAGGAAACTCGAAAAAACGCTTGTGACAAATGAGACTTTATATTTTACTTAGTCAGTGATGTTGATTCCGATACTTGAGGAATAGTTATTAGAAAATAGGCATAATTTTTTTGTGAACTGTTTGAACTGTTTTACAATCAAGTTTAATTTACAACTGTGCGTCGTGCTTATTTACCAAGAACCTACTTGACTTACTCACCAAATCAAAACCTTGGATTATAGAGATAAAAAAAGATAGAATTGCCTATCAATCGACCAACATTCTGATAACAATTTTTTGAATCACCTTGTAAGTTAGTTGCAGTTCCTTTGTAAGATATGCAATTTTTATCTTTTTTACCAAAAAGGCATCATTTTTCGAAAAAGGCATACTTTTCTAAGGGTTCAGACAATAACTTATATCCGGCTTTGCATCACTGGCGGGGACTCCAATCTTACTATTTCTCAACTTAAAGTCAAATTTAATGCTTTATTTCTTCTAATTTAGACTAAGAGTGAATTTGTTGCCAAAAGTCTCGTCTAAAATGTTTTATTGCTAAGGCCCAATAGAAATAACTGAAGTATATCAATATCGATGTGTGTCAATCAAACCGCAATGATTGACGTGCCACCTATCGGGTCCAAAAGTATCCTATCCTTCAAACTGGAACCAACCATACGCAACAACAAATTTACATGGAAATCGCCTGAGTGGCTTTGGAGATCGAAAACATTGCCTATTGAGTCTAAAAGAATGTTATATTTTAAGTCTTGCTAAACCTTAAATACGTCAATACGAACAAAACCAAAAAGTTTCATGAAAATTGGCCCATCAGTTATTAAGATATAAAGTCATCGAGTTTCACACCGAAGGAATTATATTTATAAATTATTGTTATTGTATTATTATATTTTAGAAGTTAATTGAATTTAAGTTAAAAACGAAACGTGTGCCTACAGCGCCAGCTGTTGAGAATTTTATGATTTTTTATAACCATCTCTGATTCAAGACGAACAAAACAAAACAAAAATCATTCAAATCTAACTAACGCACATATCTATTTCCTTCTACATTTAGAGACACAGGAATCTCAATTTTGACTTCGGTGAAAGGGTTGTAGGGTCAACAAAGCAAGGCAGGCATGCTTGTTTAAGCCTGTGCTTAGCTCGTCGGTGGAGTGGGATCTTCTGCTTGGCTTGCGGACTACCGTACTTTTACATGCCTGAATTTTGATGCGAAAATTTGTTGGCATTAAAGGGACAGGAAGAAAATTGGGAAAGGATTAACTCTATACAAAATATTTGTAACTTTAATAACCAAGAAAAAAACTAACCACACCTATCAACTTGGTTGGTAAGCCTTCTCCCTTCTCTCTCCACACCAGTACTGAAGGCGTTATGGTATCTTTGAGCTGTCCTCCCCATAATCATACTCACGAAAGAGCAGAGTACCATGATTGTGAACACTTAAAACGTTCAACAACTCCTGTTGCCTGTTATCATTGTCCTCGTCATCTCAATCACCCCTACATTTCAACTTACTCACACATTAATATTTTTTCCTAAACCATCGCTGATTCAAGACGAACAAACTGAAACAAAAATCATTCAAATCGGTTTAGCAGTTCTCGAGCCTTTATCCGACTAACACACAACGATTGATTTTTATATAATAGATAATATTGTTATCGCGATCAAACTACTAGTTGTTAATTTTAATTGGCGAAACAAAACGAAATAAAAAAAAATGCAGTCGCCACTTCCCGAGAGCCGAGAGGAAAGTCGATAATGACACTTACCAGAGATCAACAAAAGAGATCGCGAACTTTTTTTTTGCAACCGTAGCCAGTGAAAGGGCTACGTTCGGTTTGCTCAGCGAGAGGGGTGGGTTCAATGATGTTAAATACACTATGCATTGGGTTTATTTTTGCGCAAATAATATTTGTTGAGGAAAATAAAAAAAATGGGCGCCACGTAATTTTTGGTAAATTACCAAACCTGAAATCAGAAACTCAAAAAGATGAAACAAATGTTTAACAACGTTATAGAAGCTCCGTTGGAGCGCGGTCTTTTATTGGCGGGGTAGAAAAAGCCCCGAAGAAGAAAATGTTGTGACAAGGCGTGTATATATGTATATATATATATAGATGTCGCTATCGCGATGTCTCGAAAATTTAAGTTTCACTAAATGGGTCGCGTGTCCCGCTTCTTCCTGGATGGCGGACAAATGAAAAAATGTACACGTTCGCACCAGTATCTAGAGTAGAATGCAAGCTATCTCTACGTATTTGGTAACCTTGAATTCATCTTACTGCGCTTTATAAGATAATATTCATTGTTTTGCATTTATCATTACTTTTTTATCTTGTGACCAATGTATTTTCGTTTTTTACAAACAATTGGGAAACATAAGGGAAGTTCTATCTATGTAGGTATTCAAAATTCATTATGGAATGACTTAAACAAAAATTGCTGTTCTTT
This sequence comes from Cheilosia vernalis, assembly GCA_949126925.1. Lineage (NCBI taxonomy): Eukaryota > Metazoa > Arthropoda > Insecta > Diptera > Syrphidae > Cheilosia > Cheilosia vernalis. The sequence continues at coordinate 56,703,728 of OX421362.1, forward strand.
ATATCGTACAATTTAGACCATCTTTGCACTTCAATTACATAACAAATTTCACTTGATACCAAGAAATAAGGAAATCGAACAACATTAGCACTGTTTTTTTTGAGCTTCGATCTCAGCAAAGCAAAGTAAAGTCCGATTTTCAGCAGACAATTACAACAACTGCGCTATACTTGACACTTAGAGACTCGCAAGAGTTGTTGTATTTGCGTGCTGAAAATCGGGGGTCGAATCGCCACTTCCGTGAACGAGCTATACGTTCTTCAGCATTTCCTGAATTCTGAATTTTTAATAATCTGAGCAGCTTAATAATCGTTTATAAATATGTACCACTCTTAATAAATTATTGTAAGTTGAAATAAAACAAAACTTAAAATCCAACAACAGGTAATCTGATTCATCATCTTTAATTTAAGGAGAGCTAGTTTGATTTTGTTCATTATCAACACCCTTTCAGGACAGCCATTGACCTAATGGTGGTAAAATTACAAGATTTGGTGTGTTTCCTCTTTTAGACCTAACAACTCTGTTTACAAAGTTTAAAAGCCATATGTCATTCCTACATGGTCCTGTAGAAAGTTGCTTAAAAGAAACTTCCGTCCATAGTGGTAAATAAAAGACGACATAATAACGGAAGAGTTCATATTTTATGTTTCATATTTCTTATGGAAAAATGCATATTTATGTGTGATACAAAAGGAAACAATTTTTACTTGTGTTGGAACACAAGTGGACTTCTCATTTGGAACATTTAGAAAGAGGAGTTGCAGTTTTGCAGAGACGGCAGCGACCTTTTTGACCCCAAAGAACCCAATGTCCTTTTTGGTCGTATCGCGATATTTCAGTTGGATCTGGTGTGTATTTGCGTTTTAATGAAGAGCTGCAAACGCTGACTGATGGCGATGTCAAAGGCGATGGTGACGATTTCGGGGTGAGCGGGGTTGTATGCGGAGAATTCGAGGCCACTGTAGGAGGACGGCCTCTTGAGCGTTTCACGAAATTAGAGGAAGACGAAGCACCTAGCAGATATTGTGCTATTTCCATTTGGAAAAATATTAGTGCCATTGGTTTACAGTTAGGATTAACGACTTTCAATTCTTTGCGATACAGTAAGCAGGCATTTACAATAGCTGCTCCGATGCACCAGTAAACTATTCTCATATACCATTTTCTTGACCTGTGTGTTAGCATATCGCATAGGTCAACTCCTCCCATATGTTGATTATAGTCGTTAACTATAGCTGGTCGGGAAATATTTATAGTCTTGTTTTCCTTGCTGCACCAGCGCTTACAGGATCCAAATGGTTCGACTGACATATGGGTTGACAATAGCTGCACTCCTTTATTATCGAACCAGCGGAGTACACATATGTTGCTGCACCAGCGCTTACAGGATCCAAATGGTTCGACTGACATATGGGTTGACAATAGCTGCACTCCTTTATTATCGAACCAGCGGAGTACACATATGTTATGAGTAAGTTCGCATTTTTTATCATACGAACCTCTGCCACGTTTTTTTAGTTCGGCTTCTGAAAGAATATCACATTTACCCATTTTATTTTGTCGTACGGTTCCAGTTGCGAATATGCCCATTTGCTTCAAAGCTATCATAAGACTTATTGAAGTAAACCAATTATCAAAATATAGTTTATAGTTTCGATCTTTGGGCATGGTTGAATACGAGGCCGTATTTTGGACATGTTCCATCGCCAACATACAAAGCAAAATCGTATATAATTGCTGACGTTCCTGCCCTGGTGAACATTTTCATTCCCCATTTATGTGGCTTTGCTGGATCGTACTGCTTTAGACTTGACCTCCGTTTGAAAGCTATAATCTGCTCATCCACACATTGAAATTCTTCTTGAGACAAGTCGTTAAATCTTTTTTTTTTAGTAAAGACAGCAGTGGGCGTATTTTATACAGTTTGTCAAAGCTTGGTTTACATTTTTTTGGCTGTTTTGAATTTTCGTTCAGGTGAAAACAACTTTTTGTTTTTTCAAACCTTGATCGTGACAGAGCATCAGTTATAAAATTGAACTTAAACTGCTTTGACCAAATCATTCTTATCTGAGGTATTTTGATGATGCCCATAAATAAAAGAACACCGATATAACGCCGCATTTCAAATAGTGCACATTTTAGTTCGACGCCAAAAGTTTCCATTTCCCCTTTCATGAGCGTCGAACTTGCCGAGTTTTAGGGGCTGAGTAAGGACAAAGATTCTCGAGTTTTTCTCCAGATGAGTCCCGAAACCAAAGGACGCTAAACTCCGCCTGGTTACATGAGTAACTTGCCGGTCCCAAGCCCGGATAAAGGAGCAGGGGAGGGGAGTAAACCTCTCTGAACAAATCCCTAATCCAAGTCGGAACAGCAAACGACGAGGGATGCATGGCTATAAGGGTGCTTAGTCGATAGTTTGCGAACTTCGGATAACAGGTGACCTCCGATTTCAAAATTAGCCCTCCTGTGGTTATACGGGTAGACCACGGTCGACCTATATATCCCGACTATTCGTGGGAACAATTGACCATACAAAAGAAAAAAACAATCTAGAGAATGATGCCTCTATAATTGCATCATCAACTAGGGATGTTTTAGAACACCCTGTCGTAACAGACTTGACACCTGCCACTCGGGAAGGGTCACAAATTATAGATTCTGAGATGAGGAACCTAGAAGAGAACTCGTCACTTCTAAGCGACTCCATCTCAGAATCCAGTACAGTATACAACATCAGTATACTATCGGATGAACTGCATCCTGATAACATGGGCGCGCCTGAGACTTCTGGCAAACCGGCACAGAATGAGTCCAAACGCGTCAGATTTACGCCATCTGAGCAACGCCGTTTTAAGCGAGCGCTGAAGCAGGGTAGCTCCATCGAGCAAGCCCGTATATATGCAAAGTCGACAGATGACGCGAAAGGGTCCGAAGTGAAACGCATGAGATCCGAGGACAACACACCACCTCAGTCCGAAGCTAAGCGAGCTCGAACAGGGAACTCAACAGTCGACAAAGTCTCCTATAGAGATATGACAAGCTATGTCAGACTGGGGGTAGTACCTGCAGATCTGGATCGTAACCCTCTCAGTAACGAACAAATGGTTCAGTTACAGGAGAAAATAATGGATATCACGATCGAATTACGCGACGAAAACACTAAGCCAGCGTTCCGTGGCGCAACTTTCAAAGCTGGTTGGCTGGTGCTCTGATAACACCACTGCAGAGTAGATGAAAAACAACTTCTCAAAGCTAAAAGAGAAATGTGGGCTAGATGTGATGCTTGTGGGCGAAAAAAAATTTCCAAAGCCACACATCATAAGAGGTTTCTTCCCACAGAGTACCGGAGTAGCCAATGAGAGGATACTGGCAATTTTAGATGGCCAGAACAAAGAACTGAACACCAGAACGTGGAGAGTTCTGCAAAGATCGGACGATAAAGATATCGCTCACATGGTCTTTGCAATAAATGAAAACATCATGAGGCGGCTTGTAGAGCTTAAAGGTTTGGTCTCGTTCCGTTTTGGACAGATCAAACTTATACTTAAAAGTGCAGACAAGTCTGCAACCCAGGCGTCTAAAAAAGACGACACCGCCACAACGAGCAAGTCGGTGTCAAACACACATGCTACAGATGCGGTAGCTAGCACTAGTGCTGCTGCCAGAGCAGCGTGTCTGACGGCAAATCCTCCGCTAGACTCGGCCCCGAAAAATACCGAAACGGTTAGTGGTGTCACCAGTCAAAATCGGTTTAGACCGATGCTGGCTGCTGACAGACACAAAGAAAGGCATCAACGGAGGCACTCAAAGAATCCGAGAGGCAGACAAGAAGGTCTCTCTCAACAGGGAACCGTACGGCGCAGAGGCGATAACAAGCCTTACAGGGTACGGAACCCGGAGTACGGAAGGAAAAGATGACGACCTCCTTACACGTGCTGCAGGCAAACCTGCACCGCGCTATGGGTGCCTCGGACACCTATAGCCAAAGATGCGCTGAAAGGAACATCGCTCTTGGAATAATCCAGGAACCATGGGCAACTACAGGTAAAATTTTTGGACTAAATAGTAGATCCAGAGAACTTATCTTTGCCAAAGGGAATTTTAGACCTAGGGCAGCTCTCTCTGTCGCGAAAGATATAAAACTCTCTCTAATTCCAGGTTTTAGAACTAGAGACTTTTTGGCAGTTATGATTGAACGCCGCAACGGCCGAGACATGCATAAGTTTGTATGCGCATCGGCGTACTTCGCTGGAGACGATGAAGAAGTACCACCCACACCAATACAGGAGCTAGTACAATACTGCCACAATCAGAGAGTACACCTTCTGATCGGATGTGACGCTAACGCTCATCATGTGATATGGGGCAGCAGCGACACTAACAAACGAGGTGAGTCACTTCTAGAATTTTTATATAGTAAAAACCTAGTTGTGCTAAACAGGGGCAATAAGCCAACCTTTAGAAATAGCATAAGAGAAGAAGTTTTAGACCTTACTCTCTCATCTCCTCATTCAAAATATTGTAGAAGACTGGCACGTGTCAGATGAACCAACCCTATCAGATCACATGCATATCATGTTCAAGGTGTTGGAACACAAGTGGACTTCTCATTTGGAACATTTAGAAAGAGGAGTTGCAGTTTTGCAGAGACGGCAGCGACCTTTTTGACCCCAAAGAACCCAATGTCCTTTTTGGTCGTATCGCGATATTTCAGTTGGATCTGGTGTGTATTTGCGTTTTAATGAAGAGCTGCAAACGCTGACTGATGGCGATGTCAAAGGCGATGGTGACGATTTCGGGGTGAGCGGGGTTGTATGCGGAGAATTCGAGGCCACTGTAGGAGGACGGCCTCTTGAGCGTTTCACGAAATTAGAGGAAGACGAAGCACCTAGCAGATATTGTGCTATTTCCATTTGGAAAAATATTAGTGCCATTGGTTTACAGTTAGGATTAACGACTTTCAATTCTTTGCGATACAGTAAGCAGGCATTTACAATAGCTGCTCCGATGCACCAGTAAACTATTCTCATATACCATTTTCTTGACCTGTGTGTTAGCATATCGCATAGGTCAACTCCTCCCATATGTTGATTATAGTCGTTAACTATAGCTGGTCGGGAAATATTTATAGTCTTGTTTTCCTTGCTGCACCAGCGCTTACAGGATCCAAATGGTTCGACTGACATATGGGTTGACAATAGCTGCACTCCTTTATTATCGAACCAGCGGAGTACACATATGTTGCTGCACCAGCGCTTACAGGATCCAAATGGTTCGACTGACATATGGGTTGACAATAGCTGCACTCCTTTATTATCGAACCAGCGGAGTACACATATGTTATGAGTAAGTTCGCATTTTTTATCATACGAACCTCTGCCACGTTTTTTTAGTTCGGCTTCTGAAAGAATATCACATTTACCCATTTTATTTTGTCGTACGGTTCCAGTTGCGAATATGCCCATTTGCTTCAAAGCTATCATAAGACTTATTGAAGTAAACCAATTATCAAAATATAGTTTATAGTTTCGATCTTTGGGCATGGTTGAATACGAGGCCGTATTTTGGACATGTTCCATCGCCAACATACAAAGCAAAATCGTATATAATTGCTGACGTTCCTGCCCTGGTGAACATTTTCATTCCCCATTTATGTGGCTTTGCTGGATCGTACTGCTTTAGACTTGACCTCCGTTTGAAAGCTATAATCTGCTCATCCACACATTGAAATTCTTCTTGAGACAAGTCGTTAAATCTTTTTTTTTTAGTAAAGACAGCAGTGGGCGTATTTTATACAGTTTGTCAAAGCTTGGTTTACATTTTTTTGGCTGTTTTGAATTTTCGTTCAGGTGAAAACAACTTTTTGTTTTTTCAAACCTTGATCGTGACAGAGCATCAGTTATAAAATTGAACTTAAACTGCTTTGACCAAATCATTCTTATCTGAGGTATTTTGATGATGCCCATAAATAAAAGAACACCGATATAACGCCGCATTTCAAATAGTGCACATTTTAGTTCGACGCCAAAAGTTTCCATTTCCCCTTTCATGAGCGTCGAACTTGCCGAGTTTTAGGGGCTGAGTAAGGACAAAGATTCTCGAGTTTTTCTCCAGATGAGTCCCGAAACCAAAGGACGCTAAACTCCGCCTGGTTACATGAGTAACTTGCCGGTCCCAAGCCCGGATAAAGGAGCAGGGGAGGGGAGTAAACCTCTCTGAACAAATCCCTAATCCAAGTCGGAACAGCAAACGACGAGGGATGCATGGCTATAAGGGTGCTTAGTCGATAGTTTGCGAACTTCGGATAACAGGTGACCTCCGATTTCAAAATTAGCCCTCCTGTGGTTATACGGGTAGACCACGGTCGACCTATATATCCCGACTATTCGTGGGAACAATTGACCATACAAAAGAAAAAAACAATCTAGAGAATGATGCCTCTATAATTGCATCATCAACTAGGGATGTTTTAGAACACCCTGTCGTAACAGACTTGACACCTGCCACTCGGGAAGGGTCACAAATTATAGATTCTGAGATGAGGAACCTAGAAGAGAACTCGTCACTTCTAAGCGACTCCATCTCAGAATCCAGTACAGTATACAACATCAGTATACTATCGGATGAACTGCATCCTGATAACATGGGCGCGCCTGAGACTTCTGGCAAACCGGCACAGAATGAGTCCAAACGCGTCAGATTTACGCCATCTGAGCAACGCCGTTTTAAGCGAGCGCTGAAGCAGGGTAGCTCCATCGAGCAAGCCCGTATATATGCAAAGTCGACAGATGACGCGAAAGGGTCCGAAGTGAAACGCATGAGATCCGAGGACAACACACCACCTCAGTCCGAAGCTAAGCGAGCTCGAACAGGGAACTCAACAGTCGACAAAGTCTCCTATAGAGATATGACAAGCTATGTCAGACTGGGGGTAGTACCTGCAGATCTGGATCGTAACCCTCTCAGTAACGAACAAATGGTTCAGTTACAGGAGAAAATAATGGATATCACGATCGAATTACGCGACGAAAACACTAAGCCAGCGTTCCGTGGCGCAACTTTCAAAGCTGGTTGGCTGGTGCTCTGATAACACCACTGCAGAGTAGATGAAAAACAACTTCTCAAAGCTAAAAGAGAAATGTGGGCTAGATGTGATGCTTGTGGGCGAAAAAAAATTTCCAAAGCCACACATCATAAGAGGTTTCTTCCCACAGAGTACCGGAGTAGCCAATGAGAGGATACTGGCAATTTTAGATGGCCAGAACAAAGAACTGAACACCAGAACGTGGAGAGTTCTGCAAAGATCGGACGATAAAGATATCGCTCACATGGTCTTTGCAATAAATGAAAACATCACGAGGCGGCTTGTAGAGCTTAAAGGTTTGGTCTCGTTCCGTTTTGGACAGATCAAACTTATACTTAAAAGTGCAGACAAGTCTGCAACCCAGGCGTCTAAAAAAGACGACACCGCCACAACGAGCAAGTCGGTGTCAAACACACATGCTACAGATGCGGTAGCTAGCACTAGTGCTGCTGCCAGAGCAGCGTGTCTGACGGCAAATCCTCCGCTAGACTCGGCCCCGAAAAATACCGAAACGGTTAGTGGTGTCACCAGTCAAAATCGGTTTAGACCGATGCTGGCTGCTGACAGACACAAAGAAAGGCATCAACGGAGGCACTCAAAGAATCCGAGAGGCAGACAAGAAGGTCTCTCTCAACAGGGAACCGTACGGCGCAGAGGCGATAACAAGCCTTACAGGGTACGGAACCCGGAGTACGGAAGGAAAAGATGACGACCTCCTTACACGTGCTGCAGGCAAACCTGCACCGCGCTATGGGTGCCTCGGACACCTATAGCCAAAGATGCGCTGAAAGGAACATCGCTCTTGGAATAATCCAGGAACCATGGGCAACTACAGGTAAAATTTTTGGACTAAATAGTAGATCCAGAGAACTTATCTTTGCCAAAGGGAATTTTAGACCTAGGGCAGCTCTCTCTGTCGCGAAAGATATAAAACTCTCTCTAATTCCAGGTTTTAGAACTAGAGACTTTTTGGCAGTTATGATTGAACGCCGCAACGGCCGAGACATGCATAAGTTTGTATGCGCATCGGCGTACTTCGCTGGAGACGATGAAGAAGTACCACCCACACCAATACAGGAGCTAGTACAATACTGCCACAATCAGAGAGTACACCTTCTGATCGGATGTGACGCTAACGCTCATCATGTGATATGGGGCAGCAGCGACACTAACAAACGAGGTGAGTCACTTCTAGAATTTTTATATAGTAAAAACCTAGTTGTGCTAAACAGGGGCAATAAGCCAACCTTTAGAAATAGCATAAGAGAAGAAGTTTTAGACCTTACTCTCTCATCTCCTCATTCAAAATATTGTAGAAGACTGGCACGTGTCAGATGAACCAACCCTATCAGATCACATGCATATCATGTTCAAGGTGAGGTGCACCAATGAGCACGTGTCGGTCAGATACAATAATAAACTAACTAACTGGAGAACTTATAAAGAAAACTTAGCGATCAAATCGGATCTGCTACCTCCTCCGCCACAAATACCAAGTGATGCGGAAGCTGTACAATGTCAGCTAAATGACATCATTATCTCCTCTTAAATAGCTGTAAAACAAAACGTATAGTAAACAAAAGGTGCGTTCCTTGGTGGAATGAAAACCTAGAAACTATACGGAAAAGGGTGAGAAAGCTTTTCAACAAAGCGAAACGCACCGGCGTATGGGATCAATATCGATCTCTATTAACTACATACAACCTATAGAGTTGCGAAGATCTAAAAGAGCATCCTGGCGCGAAAACTGTGAGAAGCTTGAAGAACTTCCTGCTGTTGCTCGCCTTCAAAAAACCCTTTCGAAAGATCCTTCTAACTGCATGGGTCTGCTCATCAAAACGGATGGCACAATCACATGTGATAGAGAAGAAACCTTGTCGACTTTGCTCGAAGTTCACTTCCCAGGGTCCCAAATCATTGACCACACAAATGAACATCTACCGGAAATTTCTTCTCCAAACAACATCAGAAGAATTAACAGCTTATCCGGCAAACTATTCTGTCCGGATAAGGTTAAATGGGCCATAAACTCATTTAAACCATACAAGGCACCAGGCATAGACGGTATCTTTCCAGCCCTTATACAAAAAGGACTAGATTTTCTCCTACCCACCATGATTGCCTTATTTAGGTTCAGTTTCAACTGGGGTTACATACCACAAACTTGGAGGGAGGTAAACGTGGTATTTATCCCCAAACCAGGTGACAAACCTAGCGAACTGCCTAAATCGTATCGTCCCATAAGCTTGACATCGTTTTTCCTCAAAACAATGGAAAGAATAATTGACGTTCATATTAGAGAATGCTTAACTAACAGCATGCCTCTACACCCCTGTCAATATGCGTACCAGAAAGACAAATCAACGGAAGGTGCTTTAATCAATTTAACAACGCGGATAAATAATGCTGACAAAGGCAAAGAAATCGCACTGTGCGCCTTCCTGGACATTGAGGGTGCTTTTGACAACACTGGATATGACTCCATATCAAATGCTCTGTACCATAGGAACATAGACCAACCTACCATCAAATGGGTCAGAGCGATGCTAGAAGGTCGCAAAATAACTGCTTCGTCAGGACCAATCTCAGTATCAGTATCAGCAATAAAAGGCTGCCCACAAGGAGGTGTTCTGTCACCCCTTTTGTGGTCACTTGTCATTGACGAACTGCTTTACAAACTAAGCAACTTAGGCTTTGACACAATAGGTTACGCCGATGACTTGGTCATCATCGTTACGGGCAAAGATGAAAACAAAATTACAAGAAGTATGCAAAATGCCCTTAAGACAGTCCTAGACTGGTGTACCAAAGAAGGTTTATCCATTAACCCCAGTAAGGCTGTCATAGTTCCCTTTACCAAAAGAAGAAATATAAACTTAGGTCAAATTTCAATAAATGATACGATCATTGAGTATTCCAACGAAGTTAAGTATCTGGGAGTAATCCTGGACAAAACACTAAATTGGAACTCCCACATTAAAAACAAAATCACAAAAGCAACAAACGCTTTATGGGCATGCCGTCGCATGTATGGCAAAACTTGGGGTATCTCTCCAAAGATAACCCAATGGATCTACACAATGATGATCAGGCCCATCGTTACATACGCTTCTGTAGTATGGTGGACTAAAACAAAACAAAAGACCGCCATTGCTAAACTAAACAGGGTACAACGACTTGCATGTCTCGGTATATCCGGAGCCATGCGTACCTGTCCTACCGCGGCTATAGAAGCCTTGATAGGACTAACACCTCTCCACATTTACATAAATAAAGTGGCGATCCGCAGTTCGGCAAGTTTGATCCAAATGAAAGAAACAAGTCTCAGTGAACGTCCTGAGTTAAGTGAATTGTTCTCTGAAATTCCAGAACTTGACATGATCTGCGCGGTAACAGACCGCCTCCCAAAGACCTTATGCTTCGATAAGCGGTTCTCTACAGAGATCCCAAGTAGAGAAGCATGGGCGAGTAATAGCCCACCTACTTGCCAAAATGGCCTAAAGTGGTATACGGATGGTTCCAAAATGGAAACAGGAGTGGGAGCTGGGTTCCACGGACCTAACCATAATGTCTCAATACCGATGGGGGCAAATCCAAGCGTGTTCCAGGCTGAACTCCAAGCCATCCAAGAGTGTGCCAGTCACATATACAACACTGGTATTAAAGGCATTCACATCCATATATTCACGGACAGTCAAGCAGCTATTAACGCCCTAAGCTCGCATATTATTGACTCCAAATCGGTACTAAGCTGTTTCAACGCCCTTCGAACGCTTGGCCCTTCGAATAAAACCAAATTATGGTGGATTCCGGGCCATGAGCGTTTTGAGGGAAACGAGAAAGCCGACGAAATGGCCAGATATATATCTAGCCATCAAAAGATGGGAACACACAAAATGTATTTCATATTGGGAGAGCATCCCAGGTCTAAGACAGGCCAAGCGTGCTATACAGCCGTTCAATAAAGATGCCAATAAAATTTTAAATCTAAACAGGCATGATATCAAAAATTTCACTGGTTTCCTCACAGGACATCACCACCTACGATATCACCTAAATAAAATAAATTTAACTGACTCCTCACTCTGTCGGTTATGTCTTGAAGAAGACGAAACAGCTGAGTACATAATATGTATGTGTCCAGCCTCATGTGGAATCAGAAGAACTATCTTCTACAAGGAGCTTCTCAGCCCTGAAGAGATGAAGAAGTCATCTGCTGGCAGCTTAATTAACTTTATCAGGAAAGTAGAGGACCTGCTAGACTAAACAATATTCTGGCCCTATGGCACAATAGATCTTTTTTTGGTCGACGTGCCTTTAATGCTTAGGCATAGTCAGAAGGTTAAAAAAAAAAAAAAAAAATTTCCATTGCATGTAGATTGCTTTGCGATGTCATAAGGTCAAATACCTCTTCATCAAAAAACTGGCTAAAATACTCTATTGGTGCTTTATCCTCATAAACGTCATCGACTTCAGCGCTTCCTTTCCAGGTTGCATCGACGGTCAACATTTCCCGTCTTCTCAAAACTAACCCCAGCACTCACCTCTTCGTCAGCATCGCAGTTTCTACACTCGTCATCGTTCACCAAATTTTCAATCATTTCGGATTCCATCTCCTCCCCTCTAGCTAAAATCGCTTCAATTGCTTCTTCCATAAAATCGGGATCGTCCCCATCCTCATCAACTTCATCTTCATCGGATGACTGATCCCAATCATATTTGGCAATATCTTCTATTTCAGCATCAGTCAGACCTTTCCTCTGCGAACGATTTCCTTCAAGCCTTTTTTTTTTTTTGTTCTAAGAAAAACATTAATAAAATTACTCACCTTTGTACTTCAACATTATAGTTATTACCAATACTTTTAAGAGCTACTCGCAAATATTTTAAAATATTATTTTTTTCTTAATATTTTTTAACTGTAGGTACCTTTCACCTACGCAAACATACTCCGAATAACTTTCCAAATCACAAAACACAAACACATTTTTTAATTTTTTGTTCGCATTTCACAATAACAAAATACAAGGCAATTGCTTGCAACTTGCAAGTATCTATTTTAAATCGGGGCCTCCCAAACGAGACTACGAAGGGCACAAATAAGAAGTTGCTTATAAGCAACGATTGTCCTGAAAGGGTTAAAATGTTCACAATAAAACTTGGAGAACATTTCATTACCAACAAACAATTTAGTTACTACAATAGGAAACCAAACAAATTAGATGAGATCGATTTTGTTAGCTTTCCTAAAGCCATTGGTTTGAAATATTGTACACTGTCATAACGACTAACACTCTATTTATAAAATATATTTTTTTTTAATTAGGTATAGCAGCTCTGATGAAAACAATAATAATCTTTCTTTCAAATGAGTTAAAGTCTTATTCTTTTTTAAATCTATTTGCAAATTGTTGGTCAGGCCCAATCGTTTATTTTTTTGGCCTTTCAAGTCATCGCTCTTTAAATTTGCCTGCAGATCTGATCCGTCTATAGGGATGGTGAGTAAATCCATTGTGTCCCGACCCCACCCGGAACCCGTTAAACTGCTTTTATCGCCATTGATTTTCAGCAAGAACCCTTAATTGGTATAAGTTGTATGCAAATTATTTTAGGTTCCTATATATCCGCTCATATCGAGTGTCTAATTCCCTTGGTAAAGTCGGAAGATATAGTACCCTTATTAGTTTCGCTCGGATGTCTCTCCGTCTGTCTGTCTGTCTGTCCGAACCCACTAAGCCAATTTTTTTTTTGTTTTCGTTTACCTCAAAAAATAAAGCATATTTTATTTCAAAACATAAATATATTAACTGTTTGTTTAATTTAAAAGCAAAAAATAGGAACATAAATACAATAATAATTCATAGTTTGAAACATACTAAAATGTTTAAAAACGTAAAAGTTGGTTCATTAAAAAAGTAGAGGGTGATTTATGGCAACCATAGTTGTTGGTACCTTAAGTTTTCTTGGAGGTTTTCTTCCCATACCTGTTACAATTATTTAAAAAAGATGTAGATGAGTCGTGTGACCAAAAATGCCACATTAGACATTTAATCCATTCTTTTGTTTTTAGTTTTGAAATTTACCTCTGAGTTTCTACATATACTTTATAACAACGAACACCAATCACCGAATACTCCTTATCTACACTTCTTTAACTCTTACACATAACAATTATTTGTTCGAATTTACTGACTTTTTAATGTGGTATTCGATTGGGCGCTCTCAGAGCACTTTTTTTGCTCTCAGGGCAATTTTTATGTTCGTTTGGTACAGGAAAAAGCAATCTTTTTCAGATTTCAGAGCACTTTTGCGAATCTAGATATTTTCTCAGATTTACCAATACAAGTGCGTTTGAGTTTGACAACTGATGGAGTTCGTTTACATTTTTAGTGAATTTTTTCTCCAGCAAAGAAAGGCGTTGCATCGAGTGAATCTATTTTTGTGAATTATTTATGTATAAATATGTATTAAGAAATCAATCGGGGCGAATATTTCTAATGTTTTAATACAAAATTTAACCAGTGAATGGAAATCGCTTAGAAAAGTGTCGAAGACTACACATATTCAAATACACAAATATCAACACAAAAAAGAGCAAGTGACGTTTTTATGTTCGATTAGGCACACGAAATCTGAAATCTGAGGGCAAATCTGAAGAAGCCCAAACGAATACCACATAACTTTCTCCATTACGTAGTAAGAGAAAGATATTGGTTTCGTACAAAATTTCGAACTCGAGATTTTAATCAATTCTGATATTACGATGATAGACCAACTCAAAAAAGTGGGTCGCAAAATTCTGTCCGGTCTGTCCGTCTGTCCGTCCTTCCACGGGCCTACAGTCTAAACGGCTTCCCGGATTACGTTCAAACCTCGGATTTGGAGTTTTTGGGCTTACAGTTCCGGAGGTGTTTTTTTTTTTTCAATGTAACCTCAATATTAATGGTACTTCCCATACAACATTTTCGTACCAGTTTGATTTGATCGAAAACGGCTCTAACGATTTCAACCAAAATCGATATTTAAGCTTAAGTAGGTGAGGTTACCATGACTGCGTACCCAGTTTTTGGCTAAAAATTCGAACAACGGAACTTTTGAAATTTCGACATATCTCGAAAACGGTCTATACGATTGTAGCAAAAATTAATTTCTAAGGTTATGTGGTCATTTATAACTTAATAGCAACCTCAGTTTTTCTCTATTTTATCGTACAATGGATTTATGAAAAGATTTTTAAAAATATAGTTTTGCCTAGTTAACTTAAAACGGCAATAACGATTTTGACCAAAATGCAAACTTAGAGTCAAATTGATGTTTTCAAAACTATTGTGTCCTTAATTTTCAATTCGAAACACCGAAAACGCTAATTTTAGAAACTGCTCATATCTCGAAAACCCCATTTTCGATTTCGATAAAATGTCAAAAACGAAGTATTTCTATAATCCGGAACAATATCATACAGTCAGTTGTATTTTTCCAAATAAACATTGCAATATTTGCAACTGTTATGTCTGGATAGTTTTACAAAAACAAAAACTTCATTTGCACCGCACACACGAACATCGGGATATTCAATTTATAGCTACTAATGCAAATTCACAAACGTCTGAATTATAACATAATCTTTCTAAAGATATCGGTCTATCACGAGCAATACTTCCAATAATTGAAAACTTAAATCATATTCCAATAAAAATTAAAAACATATCCTTAGGTCAAAAACAGAAACTGCTACTAGGTACGCTTGTCCTGTACTCAAAAATCAAGTGAGGAGTAAGAAGTAAGATCTTATAAAATAGTACAGTAGACGCTTGCGACATTGCCAGTTACTGAGAGCTTTAACCTTTAAAAACTTATATTGTTATTTTATATAACTGCCATATGAGATGAATATCCAAAAGAGAATTTTGTTTTCTTTTGTCTAGTATCGAGAAAGTTTCGTTCGACCCAGTCGTGCACTTTATTTATTTTTTGTTTGTTTGTTTGTAATCAGACATTTTCACCTGCAAGCCAGGTCGCTGCTAAAACTTTTAAAATAAAATCGTTAAGTAGGAAACATTGAGTGGGAGTGGGAGAAATAGTTTCGCCATGACCCTATCGCAGATAAGGTAATATTTAAATTTACAAAACCCTTCTCGAGCCTATCCCAGCAAGAAGGAATGGAGATGTGGACTTATACCCAACGCGTAATTCCTCTGCGTTAATTCGGCATACAGTAAGTATTAAGACGCTGATACGGTTTCTACGTTTAAAAGCTTAATCAGCGCCTACGTGAATACACACACGTAAATACTACACTCACTGTGGACTTTGTTCCCAAGTGAGACACGTAAAGAAATAATTGAACCTAAGATTGAAGCCGGATGGTGTGACGATTATTTTCGCCCGCAAAAAGCCTTGGCATTACAAGTCTATTGAAATTCAAGACTTCTTCTGAATCAATAAAATAGTCTATAATCTAAATGCAATTAGGTATATATAAGAGTTTTGCAAGGAATAAAGATGAAACCACGGGAGGACTATATCGAACGAATATTTCGAATTAATATGCGATTGAAAATTAGGTCCGTGCTCTTTAGATAAAGCTTTGTCAAGCGACTACTTAAAATTTACAAGCTAAAAGTTATTGACAATTTAACTTATACAATTCTATGAAGAATGCCAGCAACTTTGCTCATTATTTTGACGTTGCTTTGAAAATGATTGTGGTATGGAATCCGAGGCTGGTGAAAATCTTCGACAAGAAACTATGAGGACAGTCGAGTGTTCATAGTAGTGTGAGTTTTTTACACACCAAAACCACCTCCCATAAATTGTTCCATACTGCAACTAAGATATGACATATCAAGCAATTTTGTTATCACGAAGTTATACACGTTTGTCAGGTAACAATCCGGCGATAGTTCCTGCTCGTTCCGCAATTTTAATGCGGTTGATAATCATCGAGAAATTCACGGACCTATGGTTATTAACGTGTCCTAATAGACGATTTTTATGCCTTCGAAAAGTTTGTAAAATATTCAGATTTGTGCCACTGGTACAGCCCCATAATTGCCCCAACAGGCTCTAGCACTTGCTTATATAATAAAAGCTTGTTCTCGAGGCTTAACCTCAAATATTTTCAGAGTATCTAACGGATAAAAATCTCTATAATACAATTTTAAGTTCTTCGCATTTCATTTTTACATGCGGTTTCCATTTCAACTAGCACACCTGCCCTTATTTCTTTAAATTCGGAATATTCGTTTCCTTGTTTGACGCGAAAAAGTATATTCTCTAGATACGATTCTAGAATTTTCCATAACCGTTCGGGAAGAGCTTGTCTTAATTTTGCAGTTATGTACTTCATGCCGCACCTAATCAAATGCTTGCGAAACGTCCAAGAATACGACAGAGCAGATTTTATTATTTACTTAGATCTTTCTCTATTATACGTCAGTTAGGTATCCGATGGACTTGATCGATCGTCGAATTTTGCTTCTAAAGCCGAACTGGTGGTCAGGTATAAGACGGTTTTCTTCTAAAATTTGTTTAAAGCATCTGAGTAATATCCTCTCGAAAAACTTTGGATATAATTGAGAGAAGCGAGATGGGTCTATAGACTTTTTTCATTCGGTGTTTTGCCTGGTTTAAGGCATATAATGACATCCGCGATTTTCCATTGACTTGGAATGTATTAATGGTTTTTTAAGAGTTCACCCGTAATCAGGTCGTAACATGGAGCTTTTTTGGGCATAAGATTCTTTATTTCTTGCCCGACCTCGGCGAGTGAAGCGTTCGTTACTATATATATACTTCCATTAAGTGCTTGACCATCGAACGACTAAAAAGTTTCTTCTAGATGGGCGGCGAAAACGTCCGCCTTCTCTTTGTCGCTTTTTGTTTTGGGTTATCTTAAATGGTGGCGCAGAGTTCTTCGAAGTCTCGAGTCTCGAAAGAATAATCGAATAGACATTTGAAACAGGGTCTGGTGAATTACTTGTTTTTGCGCTACCCGATGGTATACTGCTTGGGCGTAAGTAAGCACATCTAATTTTTGAAGTAAGGTGTCCGATTGCGTTTCTGTTCCCAATTTTTCTTTATTATACAATAGGTTGCCGGTTTCAAGGTTTTG
The DNA here is from genome assembly GCA_949126925.1 of Cheilosia vernalis. Classification (NCBI taxonomy): domain Eukaryota; kingdom Metazoa; phylum Arthropoda; class Insecta; order Diptera; family Syrphidae; genus Cheilosia; species Cheilosia vernalis. Next base: position 56,720,929 of record OX421362.1, read on the forward strand.
GGTAACTGGGTTTCAAGTTTTGGGTTATTCAATTGCTTCTGTCCCGTATTTTTTAGAGCTCCTACGCTACTTCGCAGCCCGATAGTTTGCAGGATGATTTATTATTTGAACTACAGTCAACCGTAGTTGACGAACCATTTAACGAGTTTTTTTAAATAAAATATTTGAAAATGTTTCGATATTTTTTTTTTAATATGAAACTAAAAACTTACAGCACTTTAATGTTCGTTAAAGTTTTTGTCCACCTAAAAATGTATTAAGTCACACTTTTATCGTTTTCAAATCTGATGGTAGCCCTAAGCCCCGAGCACTTTTCTTTCAGTTGTCATCGCAATAGTCTGGTCGCGAAAACGATCTCCGTTGTGCTTTTGAACCTGGGCCTGGACCCCAATTCTCAGAACGGCACTATTTCTGAACATGTTTATGTCAAAACGAAGGGATATCCTTCACTAAGTGGTTCTATTCAATTTTGTTGATTGACTTTATTTTGACTGTTATTTTCTCACACACAAATCTAAAAACAAACTTTTTTTTTATATATCAACCCATAATTTCGTATACGAGATGCAAATCCTTGTGGAAAACACAGACGAGTAACATTCCAAGAGAAATTCTCGTATGCGGATTTCGGAAATTGGAAATTTAAGTTTTTCGCATCACATCGGAGATTTTGACAGACAAACGTATGCGAGCATTTTCGAGAATAAGGTTCCTGGAATTTAAATGTCCTACTATCCGGAGCCTTATTGTCCATTTCAGCCGCACCTCGCACGTTTTTATTTCGCCTGTATCTAGCTAAGATTTTGGCGCCCAACAATAGGTTTAATAGTTCAATACCTATACAATATAATAACATTTTATTGAATTAACATAATCATTGAGCTAATTGTGATTGAAAATTGTGCCCTACAGGAATTTACATGGTTGGTGATTCGTGAATGACGCAGCTGCCATCCCTGTATTACACAAACAATTTAGCTTACATTCACGCAATACGCATACGCCAACCTAAATTTCTCTTAAAAAATAGTCTTGCTAAGGTATTTTCTATTTCAATCCAACTTATTTGGTTAGTCTTCGGGGAGATTTCGATACGAAAAGTAAGTTCTGCGTCCGAGAAATTGACAGTGTATTTTTTTCATCTCCTCAATATATATATTATATATTCCCATTAAAATCAAGTGTTATTATAAATCTGAAATGAAAAATATCGTATTTCGGCAGTTATGAACAGGATTTCGTCCAGATCCAGTCTCATATTCGAATAAGAAATGAGTTATTTAACGAGGAATTTTCAAATTCTATGGAAGTGAAAATTTAGTGAAATTTTCTTCCCAGGCAATGGGAATGTGTTATTTTTGGCTATTAGTGCGGAGTGGGAGAAAAGTGCGAACACATTTCTTGTTCGACATTGTGCTTGTTAAAAATATTCAAGAAATATCCTTTCAGTACTAAAGTGTTTTTTATATTGCTGAAGAAGGTTGTTGGAAATTGAATTTGTAGCAACTAACCCATAAAAAATGATAATAAAAAAAATTTCTACTCAGATGTCTCATAGTCATACAGTTCTGGTGTCAGTGCAGAATATTATAATAAAGTTTCATAATTGGCATAACGAAGACCGACAATGGATTACGGTTCCTTCGTTTAAATTTTGAAATTTTTTGCAATAAATATTTTCCGAAAATCGTGGGGTTTTCCACACAAACGGATGCTGTCACAAAGATTGTGAATAATATTTTATTTTAAAATGTGCTGTTTGCATTTTTTCTATAAATAGAAATCTTAATATCTGTTCTTTAAAAAGTGTGTTATTTTAAAAGTGGGTATATCTTGATCTGTGCACATGTGTTTTTAGTCTTGCGCAGGTATGTATCTACAGCGTGTTTTTGACGGATAGTAGCTTGAATTTAAGAGAAAAATTATTTTACAATACAACATCATAACAGAATAACGTGCGAACGTACACACGTATGCAACGGCTATATTTATTCTTGGATGCATCTTTATGACTATAGTAGGTACTGTGGTGTTATTGTTTTCTCCAATAAGTGTGGGAGGAAGGACTAATAATATTAAATGGGAAGTTCTTTGGCTATGATTATCACGCAGAAAGCTCAAGGTTTAATAATTATAAAATAAATATGCTAAGTTAAACAAAATATTATTTCTCCATCCGTAGGCTGGAAGGTGATCCTAAAGGGTTACAAATGCGATTTTGTTATCATTGATATATTGTTTACATTGTTATGACCTACACGCTGTTTATGGTAGGCGTCAAGAAGCGCCCGGAGAGGATGGCTTATTCATTCAATATTTTCACTCTCTTTCAAATGTGAAACTGAAATCTAAATTAATTTAGCGACGAATGTTTCGCCGGTTGCAATCATGTATTATATAAGTGAATGATAGTGCTCCTGTTCATATAGGTATGTGTGAGTGGACCAACAAACTACTCGACCTATATCTATGGGCATGGCTAATAACTAAAAAAGTTTCCTGCTATTAGTGCCGGTGGCGTTTATAAAGGTGTTTGAATTAAATCCGATAGGTGGTGCTGTTGATTCTTCATTAGATATATGTAATCAATGTGCTAAGAATCGGTTACTAGCAGCTATTCAGAAAGCTATTTTATCGTTGGAATGTTGGAAACTTGTCCTATTTTTGCGTGCTGAAAAAAAAGCCTAGGTATTGTAAATGATAGGTATAGGCCGAACCTCTCTGGAAAGTTATACTCTCGGCTATTTGTCGCTATTATGTGAGATGTTGAGCAGTGGAAACTTGTATTTTTCGAACCTCAGTATAGCCCCTGCTTTTGTACTTGTTTTTCGGGCAGAAGATATGCCTGTCTAAATCAGACATACCTAGTCATCTGCACCGGCTGTCAGGCAGACAGCGATAAAAGCCTTTGTTTTTTTTTTTGCAAGGTAACCTTTATATTAATGGTACTTCCCATATAAAATGTTCGCACCAGTTGATTTGATCGAAAACGGCAATAACGATTTTAGCCAAAATTGATATTTGAGCTTAAGTTGGTGACGTTACCTTGACTGCTTACCCAGTTTTTGGCTAAAAATAATAACGCTTCTTTTCAAATTTCTACATATGTATCTCGAAAGCCGTTCATATTATGATTGTAACAAAAATGAATTTCTAAGATAATGTGGTCACTTATAACTTAATAGCAGACTCAGGAATTCGAAACACCGAAAACGCTAAACAAAACAATTTGGATTCTTACGTTCGATAGAATACGCAAAATCTGAAATCGGAAATCAATTCGCAGAATCCAATTAATGTATTGTATAGTATTAATACTTAGTTTATGGTTACAATACATTCAAATACGTTAAGAGTTACCTACATTTCATTAAAAATATTCCAGTATAGTTGTCTCTCTCTTTTCTTTTTTATAAAATCCATATTTTCACGTCAATCGTTCGATTCATGATACAACTAAAACAGATATCGCAATGTGCCTCGTTCATTCTTGCTGTTCATCTTCAACGAATTATTTCGCGCGGAAACGGAAGTACGATTTACGGTTTGTGATACAGTATTATTTAAATTAAATATTTTAAATAAAACAGAGCGTTTTAAAAGGGGTTTGTGTTCTGCATTTGAATGCAGCTTCCATAACTTCCATAATTCCCCTAAGGAAAAACTAATTTTGAAGCATAAGTAGTTTGTATTTTGTTGCAGACGACTTTTTTAACAATATTAGATATTTCAGTGGTTTTTATGCTAAATCATGTGGTTTCTTGGTGGGATTTACAGTTGGGCCAAAAATTTAAACCTGGGGTTGTTCTGCAATTACACCTATGCGAACCAATAGCTGATGCTCCTGCTACAAATTCTCCTAAATGTAGCGGAGGAAACATTGTGTCCGCAACCAGAACCCGAACTTTCATTGGCATATGATGGCCTTGAGAACTTAGCTTGGTACATTTCTCACCAATTAAAAGAATATCTGCCTGAGTTGCCGAACACTTAAGATAATTCCTTATCTTGGGTCAGTCAGCTTAGCGAAGGTGATCTTTCAATTGATGTTTTCAATTGTCAACGCCGATGTACTTAGTATAAGAAACAAGTATTTGAGCAAATGTAAATTCCAAATGGCAAAAAATTCATTGCGCTTCTATGACGTAGATACGCAGAACAACTGGAAAATGTAAACTTCCTTGCGCTATCTTGTCTTGTTGTATCACGCGTTCGATTTGCCAACTGTATCACCCAGGACAACTCACCAATCGCAATAGAAATATTCTTTCAAAATTCACTTTTGCCCTAGTGAAAACCTGGGTTTAACTTGCATTCTATTAACCCCCAATGTACGAGGGGAGTTCAATATATTCGCGGTATGGGGGGGATACTCCAAAGATGTGAAAAAATTATTTCGCGATTTTAGTAGCCCCGTTATTCAAGTGTTTTATTGTAAAATTTCATTTGGCTGTTCTTACTTCTTCTTACTAAACAAGGAAAAAGTAAAAAAAAATTCACGAAGAGATGATGGCTGTTTTTCGAGATTCTGCACCTTCGTTATCAACTGTTCAAAAGTGGTCAGGTTTATTTCAAAGTGGCAGGGAGATCATTGAAGACGACCCTCGCTCAGGCTGCCCACTTACTGGCTGCACCGGAGAAAACATTACACAAGTCGAGAAACTTGTACTTGAGGATGCCCGAGTAAAGGTTAAAACGATAGCTATGAAGATTAACCTTTCTATTGGTACCATACACACCATTCTTCATGACTGTCTAAATCTTTCCAAAGTCAGTGCAAGATGGGTGCCTCGAATGCTCACATCGCTCACAATGCTCCGGTGCACACGGCATGGATTCCTAAGGCTGTTGTGCGGGATTGTGGTTTCGAAAAAATTCAACATCTAGCCTATGGTCCGGACCTTGCCCCTAGTGATTAATTTTTGTTCCCAAATTTAAAAAAAAACCTTCGTGGTAAGCGATTTACCGATGATGAGAAGCTTTTTGAGCTTCAATAAATGAACATTTTGGAGAGAAAGATGAAAACTATTTTTTTGAGGGTATAGAAAAGTTAATCTCAAGATGTAATAAATGCAATTATGTAAGAGAAGATTATATTGAAAAATAAAAATATTTTTAATTTAATTCGTGTTTTCCTTCATGTCGATACCGCGAATATATTGAACTCCCCTCGTAGTTGCATGAATTCTGCTATTACTATTATAGTTCATGTAAAGACAATTTAAAAAAAAAAAAAAAAAACCTGAAATGTGAATGGATATGAACATTTATTGTTATAAATGCTTTTACAAATTATTTGTTATTAAAAAAGTGCCTTCCGACGGCCATTAATAATACGTATTCACACTTTCTCAGACAGAAAAAAAAGAGCGCACGAGGAGGGACTTTCGTCATCCAAAATTTTGCGGGAAAAATCAGGTACGTGCACGGAGATGACCGTCTAGTTTGGATAGTTTTGGATAAAAGTACTCGAACACTGTCTTAAATCTCTAAATGACTTCAGTAGAACAGGCGAACTCCCAAGTACAACATGGGAACTCCCGGGGAAGGAGAGCCCCTTATGCCAATAGGAACGGCAGGATATAAATTATCCTCATTAGCGCTGCAGCAAGCTAAAGAAAGATTACTACGTGCTCTTGGCGTTTGCAACCATGTGAAACAGACATGACTACAACATGGCCGCATTCAAGTATCTAGTTGACTTAAGTCGACTTGACTACAGATTTTCTACTTGTGATTGCATGCGAATTCGTTTGAATACACTGTGATACACAGTGATTCACCATGAATACGCACAGAAAAGTTCCTTGAATACACCTGATTACTTCCCCCTCGAGAAATCCATCTCATGATAAAATTAACTTAAACGGTTTTTGCACTTAAGATATTTTGTAACTTCAAGCTTTTATTTCCAGATCATTTTAAATCAAAATAGGTATTTTAACACAGTTTGGGGAAATTGTTTTTTATCATGCTGTGGAGAAAAATGGTACGTAAAATGCTTATTTGGACAGTAACATAATGCAAGTAAGCGTTTGTTAAATTCAAAAATTTTTTCCATTATCTGGTAAATCGCATAATAAAAAAATTCTATGTAGATCGCCCTTTATTTATGCGAAATAATTCCTGTTATTTTGGGCTTCGATCTCAGCAAAGCAAAGTAAAGTAGGATTTTTAGTACGCAAAAGTTCACTTATTTTTGTTAATTAATAATTTAGATAGGCTTATAAAAATATCAGTGGACATTTCAAAATACAATGCTATTAAATTTGCTAAAGAATGTATCTAAAGAAAACGGAATAGAACATGCGAACAATAAATAACAAAACAATTTGGATTCCTACGTTCGATTGAATAGGTAGTATGCAAAATATGAAATCGGATCAAATCGCAGAATTAAATGGCACACAATATTTCCTTTTTGTTAGGAGTTCGATCATTATGTACTCGTTTTTACGAATTTACGTTCCGATAATTACCTACCGCTTTTTTTTTTTTTGATATGAATAAAACTTGCATTTTTAGCTCGATTTTTAGTGTCCCTAGTAATATTAAAACTAGTGGTTGGGTGTTGAATGAATAGGGTAGACACTGATTTTGCGTCAACTTGGCGATGCCCAGCTGTTGCAACTGTTCAGATACACCAATTGTGCTTATTTTACCTCCTAGTGGTCACCACCGGGTACTGGTCTATGTCCATCCGGAATTGACTTGCTGAACTTATAAGTGCGAGTGTTGAACACGTAGAAAATAGCAACACTATAATGCTCTGTTGGAGCTGACTGTCTGCTCGAGTCTCAGAAGTCCTACATGAGCCCCTCAGAAAGAGGACGTACGGCGGATGAATTCACATGGTTGAATCAACGGTGGCGTCAACAGTCAACATGGCAGATACCTCAATGAGCTACTTCGACATATTTGGAGCTGAGGTCATTGAGGATTTTCAACACTAGTCAGGGTGTTGAAATAGAGATGGTGGCGGAAGAGCCCTTAATGGGTCAACGGCAGCTCTCACATCCCCGCAGCGGGTCACTGACTCCGGAATATTCCGGCTCCTACTGCCCAAGGGGTCGCAGAAAGGGCCTGGTCCTCCAGGTTGGGGGTTGTGCGTGGGGTTAACTACCCTACCACGGAAAGGATAAGGACGGATTCACTGTTGACGACCCTGCAAAACGAAAAAAGGACAATGACGTTCGGATCTGCACGTGGAATGTTCGAACTCTGAACAGACCGCGTGCAGCCGAACAACTAGCGGAGGCCCTTGACTGCTACAAAGCAGGTATCACCGCCATCCAGGAAGTGCGGTGGGATGGGCCGGGCAAAAGAAGAATGAAAAAACTGTGACATTTACTACGGTGATTGCTACAGAGAACAAAAGCAGCGTCTATTTGGATGCGGATTTGTTGTAAGCGGCAGACTTAGGCAAGAAGTCCTGCACTTTCGACACGTTAGTGAACGCCTTACAACTATCCGCATCAAGGCTAAATTCGCCAACATCAGCCTAATATGCGCTCACGCCCCCACAGAAGATAAAGACGATGCTACCAAAGAATGTTTCTATGAGCTCCTCGACAAAACATATGAGCAATGTCCTAAGCATGACGTGAAAATCGTCTTGGGTGATTTTAACGCCAAAATAGGAAAGGAGGACATCTTTGGTAGCACAATCGGAAAACACAGCCTACACGACACCACGTCTGGAAACGGACTTAGGCTGATTGATTTTGCGGCGGGACGCAATGTTAACATAGCTAGTTCACGGTTTCCTCACCTCAATATACACAAAGGAACATGGCGATCACCTGATCATCAAATCGTCAACCAAATTGATCACGTTGCGATCGACGCAAGGCACTCCTCCAGTATTCTAGATGTCCGAACTTTCCGAGCGGCCAACATAGACTCGGACCACTACCTTGTTGTAGCCAAGGTACGGATGCGGATATCTCAGACGCCACAACAACGAGAAAATACTGTGAGGAGATTTAACGTTGGACGACTACAAACGCAACAAACCGCCAGAACCTTTGCCGATCGCGTATCCCTCAACCTCTCCAGAAGTCCTATGCTGCCGACATCAAGTGCCGAAGACCAGTGGCGCCGATGCCAAGAAGCCATCAAAAATGCCGCAACTGATGTGCTCGGTTTCACCAGCCCACCCCCCCGAAACCCCTGGTTTGACGAAGAGTGCCGGCAAGCACATGCAGCAAAACAAAGTGCCTACGAAGCGTCGCTGCATAGAAGGACGAGAGCAGCTCGCCAGCTCTACGAGCAAAAAAGGAGGGAAGAACATCGGCTTCTCCGGAGAAAAAAGAGAGAGCATGAGAAGCGCGCGATCGAGGATATAGAGAGGTGTTACTCCAGGAACAATGTTCGGAAGTTTTACCAAAAGGTAAAAAGAACGTGTCATGCCAACAAGACCCGAACGGAGACCTGTAGAGACGAACAAGGAAACCTAGTAGTAGAGTCACAGTCGGTGCTGAGGACATGGAAAAACCATTTCTGCAGACTGCTAAACGGCGAAGATGACACAAATTCCGCTGTCAGGCAGAACGAACCATTCAACTTGGACGATGGAAGCCAAGATTACCGTCCACCTGACCAAAATGAAGTAAGGATAGCAATATCTAAGCTTAAATCCAACAAGGCTGCTGGACCGGACGGCTTAACTGCCGAGCTGTTTAAGGCAGCGGGAGATGACCTGGTAGAGAGCATACACCAACTCGTCTCCAAGATTTGGTCAGACGAAAGTATGCCTGATGAATGGAACCTCAGCATCGTTTGCCCGATCCACAAGAAAGGAGACTCTCTAAACTGCGCCAACTATAGAGGCATCAGTCTCCTGAACACTGCTTATAAGATCATGTCTGCTGTACTGTGTGAACGCCTGAAACCATTCGTCAACGATCTGATAGGTCCCTATCAGTGCGGTTTTAGGCCCGGCAAGTCCACGACCGATCAAATATTCACACTACGGCAGATCCTGGAGAAAACCCAAGAAGTCCAGATCGATACTCACCATCTTTTTATCGATTTTAAGGCCGCATATGACAGCATTTATAGAGACGAGCTATACAGAGCCATGTCTAGTTTTGGCATCCCTGCCAAACTTGTCAGATTGTGCAGAATGACGATGGAGAACGCTCGCTGCTCCGTAAAGGTCGGAAACAATCTCACCGAGACCTTTGATGTCAAAAAAGGATTTAGACAAGGTGACGCGCTGTCATGTGACTTCTTCAACATCATTCTTGAGAAAATTGTGCGAAACTCGCAAGCCAACACCAGAGGCACAATTTTCCAAAAGTCTGTGCAACTGCTTGCATACGCTGACGACATTGACATTGTTGGCAGAACACAGCGAGCTGTCACTGGTGCGTTTGCAAGTATTAGTACAGAAGCGGCAAAAATGGGTTTAGTGGTGAATGAGGGTAAAACAAAATATATGCTGTCAACAAGAAGGGACACACAACACCGACGAATCGGACAGAACGTCACGATAGACAGCTATAACTTTGAGGTAGTTAGGGACTTTGTCTACCTCGGCTCCGCTATAAACTCTGACAATGACATCACATCAGAAATCAAGCGAAGAATCACACTTGCCAACCACTGTTTCTTTGGCCTAAGACGGCAATTGATTAGTAAGGCCTTGTCAAGAAGCACTAAGGAGATTCTATATAAGACCCTCATCATCCCTGTCCTGCTCTATGGCGCAGAAGCATGGACCCTAGCAAAGACGGATGAGGATCTTCTTGGTCGATTCGAACGCAAAATTCTTCGAGTGATTTTTGGTCCCGTTTGCGTTGACGGGCTTTGGAGGAGAAGATTTAACAGCGAACTCTACGAGCTGTACAGCGACATCGACCTGGTCAGAAAAGTACGCATTAGTCGTCTAAGATGGCTAGGACATGTAGAGCGAATGGACACCAACGCTCCGGTCCGGAGTGTCTTCGATTCCAACCCGGAGGGACAACGCAGTAGAGGAAGACCTCGCCTTAGGTGGCGCGCGCAAGTGGAAGGGGACCTCAACCAACTTGGAGTGCGCAACTGGAGGCAGTTAGCCAAAGATCGCGCTAACTGGAGAGGCGTATTGGTTGAGGCCCAGGTCCACCCCGGACTGTAGCGCCACCTTAAGTAAGTAAGTAATATTAAAACTGTTCACTCTTATTAGAAAATAGAATTCCCAATCATATCTTGATTTTCTACAAATATGGCGGTAAAAAAAAAAGGTTGAAAACACCCACCAATTAATGGAAATTTATGCAAAGTTCAGGAATATTTATAAAAAAAAATCACTTTTGCCTAGTGAAAACTTGGGCTTAACTCACATGGTATTAACCTATTTTTTGAACAACTCCTAAAAGTAATTGCATTTTTCTGTCAAAGATATTTTTTATGTAAATAAAATGAAAAAAAAACCTGAAATGTAAATGGATAAATATTTTTTGGCTAGAGAACAAAACAAGCTATTTAGAAACTATATTCAACATTTATTCCCTTTACATTTATTCTTTATTGTTATAAATTCAATTACCTACAAATAGTTTTCTTTTGAAAAAGTTCCATGTATTCATAGACAGGAAAAAAAGAGCGAGAGAGAGCTTATTCTTTAGTCACGATGAAAGCAAAATAAATGTCAGCTTAGTACACAGTCAGGAATTTCTTGACTACATTCGTCGGCTACCCCTCCATAAACGTCAACTGCCAAAACTAATCACGCGACCATTCTGGGCTAATAAAAATCGAGATAGATTTAGTCAGATAGCTGTCAGACTTACTTAACTAGATACTTGAATGCGGCCAATCTGGATCTCTTGTCATTGTACTAACAGGTTACTGTGTTTTTGAAAGACATTCCTCTATACTAATGTCGTTTTCCAATGGGAAAAAAAAAAACACATTTTTTGAGAGTCAGAGCAGTTTTTCTGCACTCGAAATCAGCTGGCTGTCAAATTTCATGTTCCATTCGCCGCAAACAAAAGCATTGGCCGCAGAAAAAGCACTTTTTTCAGAGTCAGAGCAGTTTTGCGAATCTCGATATCTGAGCGAGATTCACGCCTACTTACACTAACACCAAAAAATTTGTCTTTTGTCAAACTTTAAAGTGTGTTATTAATTACGTATTTGAAGACAAGCCTATGAAAAATAGAGAAAAAATTACATTCGGCCGCCGCAATGGATATCAACATAAATTGAGTGGATTTTCATAAGCATAAATTACAATTTAAGAACAGATGTTTTTCAAACACGCACTTCCACAAATTCGAAGGTAGATAAATCTCGTTTTATGTTCCATTGGGCACTAAAAATCTGAAATCTGAGAGCAAAATCCGAAAATCCCAATGGAAATCGACATAAGTCATGGATGATAGAAGGAAAGGAAATACCTTTTTCTGCGTAAATGAAAGGCGCCATTCTCTTCCTCGATTAGAAAGCAAACTCTGGAACAGTACTTATTAGATGAACTTGCAGTTATTGCCGAAAAAAAAAAAACTTGAGTGCCAAATGGGTCCAAGAGTAACGGACGTGTTAGCACAATGTTAGTTATGGTATAGGTTGATTACCCCGAATGTTTTATAGAGAATCCTCAAGACAAAGAGAAAATTACTAAAAACTACAGCAAACTTTGAAGCAGCTGAAGTTGTTTGAAACACTATTTAAAGCGACTTTGAAATAAATTTAAGGATTAAATGTCCATAAAAAAGAGATTTGTTAAGAAAAAAAATTTGAGTACCAAAAAATAGTCATAGAGTTAACAAACTGGGATTTTCATACTGAATGTTAATTTAATGTGAATTTCTTTCCGAATAATACCAACTTTACTTTTAGAAGAAATATTTTTTCATAAACAAATCGAGGGAATTTGAGTTAGGTGAAAAGGGTTAAATGCCCACGCTAATCGGAAAAAATAAAGAGAGAATGCTAAGAACACTGACTGATCTAAGTGTATTTGGTGAGTTTCGATCAGCTGATAGGTGCGTTCCCACAGTTAAAATTACTTAGTTAATGACAATTACCTAATTAGCGCCTTGAAGACTATTTCTACACATTTTTTAAATGTGACCGCTTGATAGAATGTATAATTACTGCGTATCTACTCGTATATTAAATATGGACGAAGAACTCCTTACTACAAATAGGTATATCCAAGACGTCTTTGATGTAACGAAGCTGCACCTACTTGCTATTGCCATGCCAGATGAAGTCAACATTTTGACAAAATTGCAAATTTAAAATAATGGGTGTACTGTTTTAATGTATTTTAAACTTAGCTATACAACTGAAAATATCGCTCTATGCAGCACGTCACAAGGCTTGGTGTTTTTTCAAAGGTGTATGGAGTATGGGCGACTTGCCACTTTCCCAACAACGAAGCTTTTCATTGAAAGCCTAGGTGTATCAGTTTTTTTTAAAAATGTTTTCACTGTGAGATTAAAAAATTTAACTGGTACGCTTAATGGACTACCCATTGTTAAGAAATTTGATTTGTGACCAAATTCTTCTACAAAACTAATAAAACATAACTCCACTAAATTGTAAATTATTTAGAATTTTTGCTCTTAAACAACTTGATCCGCACGTTTTCCCTTGATACATTCTAAATAGACGATTAAAGTTCTACGACAATGTTTAATGTCTCTAATAGGAAGCAGTGTAACAGACTATACCACACTCTGCCTATCGAAATTCATTCGAAGGACCTGTTAACCACTGCTGCCATCAATAATTAGAACAAATGTGTAATTTAAACTGACGAGTAACAAAGAATGATCAATATATACTACAAAATCACTGGCAAATTTGTTTTCAAAAACAAGCACGCGTATTGTACTGTTTGTCATTTAAGTGTTAATTTATGCTAATTGCCTAGCCTACTTTACTTTGCTTTAATTTCGAATTGCTGCTCTTCATTGCTTACTTCATGAAAGAGAACAGTACCTCTACCTAGTCCCTAGTGTTAGTGTTATTCTCTTTATCCAATTAACAAATTCGTTTCGTATTCGCGCATTGCGCAGTCGCACTTTTTTTTTTTATTCGTTCTTTCTCTGTTTGCATATTCATGCTCAAATGCACAAACGCTGTAGCAATTGGCCCCGATTCTTATGGGCCAGGCCCACTAGAGGCAAACGACTTGGTTGTGCCTCCACATCCACTGTCCACTGATGGAAAATTGTTGGTAATGAAATGATCATGCCGGTGGCGGCCGTGAGCGTGGAACTGGGGCCTGTTTCATATAATATATCACACATCACATACAACATTAAAAAAAAAATTTTAACATCGCATACAATTTTCTGCTGTAAATCACAAATATAAATTGCCAAGCCAATGGAAGTGCTTACAATATTTCCTGTAATGGTATTAAAGCTTCATTGGAATTAGTTGAATGTGCAATAAATGTACCCAACGATCCAACAAAAATTGAACACACGTCGGCGGCATCCTTAACTTCTCCACGAAATAAGGATCATTGAAGTTAAAATGTTCTTGGACGGGTAACTACTCTTAAACGATAGGTACTAGAGTGGTAGATATTCTAGTAACCAAAAAGTAAATCTTCTTCACCAAAAATTTCATCCATTTACAGATATTACCTATTTATGAATGATATTTAAACAAAATAGTTTTATATAAAACACTATTACTTCAATTTCCTTTCAACACATGTTGTGTTAAAAGAAAAAAATAACTCGATTTGCGAATAAAACTCATTAATAGGAAGTGTCACACACAACAAAATAATATTTCATACAATACTTCCAGTGAAATCTATGAAACAGAAAATTGTATGTGATGTATTAAGTACTAGTATCACTTGTGGTCGAAAATCGACCACACCTTTTTATCGAAAAAATAATTAAATGAGCTGCTTCATCGGAAACAGACTCTAATCCAAGATGGATTTAACGGGTGATTTTTTAGCTGGTTTGGTCTTGGCAACACTGGTTTTGACAGCTGACGTGTGTTTAGTACCTTGTGTCACTGTCAAACAGCTTCAGTTTGGTTTGCAATTTAACCATGGATCGTCTTACAAATGAACAACGCTTGCAAATTATTGAATTTTACTATCAAAATTCGTGCTCGGTTCGAAATGTTCATCGCGCTTTTTTATCGAAAAATTGTGTTCAGCGATGAGGCTCATTTTTGGTTGAATGGGTACGTAAATAAGCAAAATTGCCGCATTTGGAGTGAAGATCAGCCAGAAGCATTGCAACAGCTACCAATGCATCCCGAAAAAGCCACTGTTTGGTGCGGTTTATGGGCCGGCGGCATTATTGGGCCATATTTCTTCAAAGATGATGCGAATCGCAGCGTTACTGTCAATGGTGAACGCTACCGAGCGATGATAACAAACTTTTTTTTGCCCGAAATGGAAGTTCTTGACTTGCATGATATGTGGTTTCAACAAGACGGTGCCACATGCCACACAGCACGCGAAACAATGGCGCAATTGCGAGGCGAGTTTGGTGAACAGTTAATTTCACGTTTCGGGCCGGTCAATTGGCCGCCTAGATCGTGCGATTTGACACCATTAGATTATTTTTTGTGGGGGTATGTCAAGGCTAATGTGTATAGGGACAAGCCCGCTTCGATTGACGCACTGGAAGCCAACATCCATGCATTCATTCGTGAGATACCGGCCGATATGTTTGAAAGAGTATGCCAAAATTAGACTCAGCGGATGGGCTACCTGAGACGCAGCCGCGGTCAACATTTGCATGAAATTATCTTTTAACATTAAATTGCAAGGTTCAAACTATCGATTCAAATAAATATTTCATTCATTTTTTCGAATTTTTTGTGTTTTTTTTTTTTTTAAAGTTCTAAACCTCTTAAAAAATCACCCGTTATATTTAACTAGGTACATTACTTTGGTAATATGGTGGCATCAAATAATAAATAATTCCTCTAAATAAATTTCTTACAATTGCTTAATTTGAGGGGCAGGGAAAATGCATACCTTTATGGGTTAATGATTCTCTCCTACAGGTTCTAATCTAAGATGATTAAATACGTTATTATGGAAACATGACGGCGACAAATTGATTGTCGACAAAAACCTTTTAACTATTACCTGTTTTGTATGGGAAAGTCATAACTTAATTTTACCTGTTGGCGACATATATCCACGATTTTGTGTTTGTACACATCTATGGTACAACACCTTTCAAATAGCATAAGTTTCATTCTCCTCATTTCATATTAAATATGTACTAAAAAAGCGTAGGTACGGAAAGCTCGGATATTCACGTATTAATATAATGATGTTGCATGTGATGTATGATCTATGAAACAGGCCCCTACACGGAAGACGTATAATAAATTCGAACTAATTTCTGAAAGTGTTTGTTGAATGTGTTGCAATATAAACATTATGATTCTGCATTGAGCCTATGTTATGTTATGTCCATAGGATTTGAACAGTGAACAGTAACGTGATGCAGTAAGAAAACCAAACCCACATACAAACGGATAAACAGTTTCATTAATACTAGAGATATTTTGTGTAGCTCTTTTCATGTAACGCACTTAATAAAACACAACATACTTCAAACACTGATAAGGAAACAAAACCTTGTGCCCTTCAACCCAAAAAGAGGTCGATGAGACACTTTCAAGTATACCTAGCTAACTATTTGGCAGTGGGGCTACTCATATTTTTGTTATACTCTAGAGAGGTAGTGTCCGATTCCCAATAGTTATGTATAGTTGAATGTGTCTTGTTTATTTTTTCACTCTATGTACCTAGGTACATTCCGTTTTTCCAACTTCTTTAGGAAGGTCCTTAATTGTCGTTTTTAAATTAAATGAGTGTATTCCAAATGAACATATTTGGCCTTAATAATTCCAAGTGCGACAACTTTCTTAGAATCTGTTAGGTACATTTGCTGTCATCGCAGAATTCAAATTTCATAATAGGTCTGTTCCCTTACTTTCTGGTTCAATTTTGGCAATATATCACATTTCTCTCATTGCGAGAGAATTCTCTCACCGAAATGAAATATAACCAAAAAAGGAACGCGCTGAGCCACTAATTTGAATGTGAATTTTTTCTAGCCGGGAATATTCAAATAAGAGTAGAACAAAGCACAAATTTATACGATCAATATTTGTATGGCATTTATTGCAGAAATTTAAAAGTTCAATTCGTTTGCTTCTTACATCTATTTTAATGCTATAAAAGCAAAAGCCATGCGTGAAAACAAATAATTAAGTCAGTTACAAATAAGCATTTGAACGATTTGATCAGCAATAACCAACTAGCCCAAAGAAATTTCTTGGGCTAACATTTGCATGTTTTTTATGGAGGGAAAATGTTTTGTTCTCTCTTTTTGGCTCTCTTTTGCCCAACTTTTGCAGGGAACGAAGTTTGAAGTAAGGGAATATACCTAATATGTTTCCGAGGAAAAAAGAAAGGTCAAAGGTTTCTTTCAAACGAGGATTTTACTCTGAATAAAAAGGAATACCTCCATGAATTGCAATTAAATTAGCCCAACAAATATTTATCAAAGGATTTTTGAGGCACAAAATATCCGCTGGTCATTTAAATATCATAAAACAGTAATGTCCTAGCGTTCAATCGAACATTGAATGCTTTATATTGTTTTCTAATACTACTTCACAATTGTTTGGGGTGCGCATTTGTGTCGTAATAAAATCCCTTTCAAATTATTCAATAAAGGAAACACAATTTATTAGAATATCTTTATTAATTCATAGGCGGATGATGCAAATCAAAGAATCGTTGAATGGTTAGCAAGTGAATATTTTGGAAAATATAAATAATAGCCTGCTAATTGATTTCAGAATAAATTAAAATCTCATGTAGATCGCTTTAAGCGTTTAAAAAGCCTATCGCTTCCGTTCTTCCGTAATTGAAAATAAATACATCGATCTTTTAAAAATTGTATGGTGTTGCCATTCCGAATATTTAAACGCATCAATGTAAACGCATCGTTAGTTTCCTCGATCACGAATTCTGCGTAGATAACCTGTCGAGCAGTGCCCTAACTATGCCATTAAAATTGTCCTAGGTGATTTTAATGCAAAGATAGGAAGAGAGTGCGTCTTTGGTAGTACCGTCGGAAGGTCAGCCTACACGACACAACCTCCGATAACGGATCTAGGCTGATCGACTTCGCGGCGGGGCGAAATGGTGTCATAGCAAGTACGAGATTTCCGCATCTCGATATTCATAAGGGCACATAGACATAGAGATCTCCTGGGCACTCATTCTGTAACTCTGAGAACGATCAGCGATAGTAGTCAACGCTTTCCGTAACTATCACTATCGTCTCGTCTATCGTTTATTTTATACAAATCCTGAGAGCATTGAGAGCATTGAGTGTCTTTCAGAGACCCTCAAACTACATGAAAATTCCAATCAGACGTCGTTTAAAATGTCATAAATGAGTTTTTTGGCAAACAATTTTGTATTTGATCCGGAAAAACATGAAAATTGTTTATTAATAATAATAAATAACATCGAAAATATGTATTACTAGCTGATCCGGCGAACTTCGTTCCGCCTAACGAATTTGGGCATGCACAATGCATTTGCTACTTTATGTGGACGCTTAAATACCTCTTTCGTTGGGACAAAATTGCAAAAATTCCGCGACAACGAAATCAATCCATTCGATGCGTCGACAGGAACATGACCATTACCAATACTTAGCAGTTGATTGGAGAACACTTCGGCAGATGGATCATTTAGCAAACATGCGATGTCGTCAGCTGAAGTTTCTTCAAAGTATTGATCTCATCGGCAGCGGTCGATCGTGGTATTACTGGTAGCGTTTGCCGGAAATCGCTTGAGAGTAAAATCAATGCACCCCCAAAACGTCTTGCGTCATTATACAGATCTTTCATATTGCGATTCAGAGCTTCTAACGCACGCTTATGCGACATTGTGGATTCGTCCCAGATAATCATTTTGCTTGCTACCAAAACTTTGGACATTGCTGAATGTTTCGCTATGTTACATCATATTGGTTACCATCGTTGTCAGTGATGGTCTCATTATTCAAATTTCGTGGATTACGCTTTTGGAACACTTGCCGTCGACCATGCACGGTGATTGTATGTTAATGGCGCCACACGGTCCATGAATCATGTTTGTAATTATGACATCATGCAGGTCTGGATCGGTTTCGGGACCTGGAATCTCGGCACATAAGATGTCATTAATTTGGTCTGATTGCATTCTTTCGACTAACCAAATGAAAACGTGCGCCTCTTTTTTGCCATTCAATCGAATACATCCAACATTGAGTATAACCAAAGACACGATGCTTAACAAAATAGTCCATCAGCGACCGACGAAATATTTGTAACTTTAACAGCCAAGAAGAAAACTAACCGCACCTATCAACTTGGTTGGTAAGCCTTTTCGCTGCTCTCTCTACACCGGTACCGAAGGTGTTATGGTACCTTTGAGTTGCCCTCCCCATAACCCTACTCACGAATGAGCAGAATACGACGATTGTTACTCGCTCATTTTTCGTCACAACCCCTACGTGCAAACTCCAAACGCTCCACAACTCCTGTTGCCTGTCATCATTGCCCATGTCATCTCAATCACCCCTACATTTCAACTTACTCACACAAACTTATGCAAGGATCCTGAAAATACATGTCAAGCGAAAATGATGGATTCAATAACCATGAAATAAATCAAATCTACTCCATTTCAAAAACTTACTTAATGTAACATAGTAAACATAAATAAACGTATTAGGTAGGTTACATTTAGAAAAAAAATTTCAAAATTGTTGACAACAATAATTTGCTTGGAAAATAATTAAAATAATTGACAACAACAATTGCTTTGAAAATTTAAAATATTTTTTTTTGTATTTGAAGTGTCACTACTTGATTTCTACGGGTTGGGTTCGATATCCCGCTTTTTATAATGCCGAATCTTAAAATCCCGCTATTAAAATCCCGCTTATTATAATCTCGCTTTTTATAATCCCGCTTTTTTAAAATCCCGCTTTCTAAAATCCCGTCTCTTATAATCCCGTTTTTTATAATCCCGTTTCTTATTATCCCGCTTTTAAAATCAAATGTATTTGTTTTATTTTCAAAAATCGCGCGATTTTTTAAAATAAAACAAATACCTTTGATTGTAAAAGCGGGATAATAAGAAAATTAAAACAAATCAAGCAATGAGCGTTTTTTTGAAATGCAGTTTATTTTAACATTTATCATTTTAAGATGGAGTAACAAAATAAGAAATAAATAATATCAAAATACATTTTTAAGTAATAAATATAACAATCTTCAATAATTAAAAAAAATATATATAAAGTAATGTTATATGATGATCTGCAAAAGGGAACAAAAAAAAAACTTCAAACCATTTACAGCTGGAAATGATAAGGGTAACACTGTTAGCAAGAGGTAGGTTTTTATGTGCATTATTTATATATTATCTACTATTTTCGCAATGCGTAAAAACAATGTAGAATATGTAAGCAAAAACAAAAGTGTGCTTACAGTTAAAACTAAAAACATTCGTATGCATTTTTGTTTTGGTCGAGTAGGTATTTTTAAATATATAATAATATAATAGAAAAGCGCATATAACCAACATCTATTTTTTTGATAACAATGTTTTGTAAAAAAAACGGGATTAGCGGGCTTTGGCGGGATTTTAAAAAGCGGGATTATAATAGATCGGGAATTTGAACAAGCGGGATTTTAGAAGACGGGATTTTAAAAAAAAACAGTATTTTAGCAGACGGGATTCAAAATTTTTTTTTTCGGGATTTTTCAAAAGCGGGATTTCAAAAAGCGGGATTCCGATACGCTCCCGATTTCTACCCATTTTATTTTTTTTCAAAGTGCTTTTCCCCATGAAAAACGAAGTTTGTGCCTACAACGCCACTGGTTGAGAATATTCCGACTTTTCTTTTTTCATAAACCATCCCTGATTGAAGACGAATAAAACACAACAAAAATCATTGAAATCGGTTGAGCCGTTCGTGAGTTATAAAGTCACAACGCACTTGCAACAATTTTATATATATAGAGATTATAGGTCAGCTTCATGAAAATCGGGATACCTACTTGTCGAAAGGTTCCACTTCGTATTCTTCGATTGCTGTACTATCACTATCAATATCAATACAAATGTTATGGAGGGCAGCACAAACATTTGCAAAAACTACTTTTCCGTTTTCCAATTATAATTCTAAATCAACATGAGTAGATATTATGAAAATATCTAATTTAATGTTTAATTTTTTTACCTTTGCAAACAGCAGTACACTCTTTCACAATATTTCTTACTTTTGCATGAGTTTCATAAGTCTAAAATGTACATAAGTCGTTATTTATAGATTTGGTAGCATTTGAAAAATATCTAAAGTCAAGTATTCATCTTGAAATCCAATAAAAACTCTTCAGTTGTTTGCAAAACATACAAATCAATGCAAAACGATACCTCATTAGGTATCGCTCAAATTGTATCGTCTGGGAGATAGCGTTTCGACGATTATTGATTTACGTGAAGCAAATGTTCAATCGTCAAAACGATATCGTCTGGACGATAGACGAATATTGAAGTTACGTGCAGCAAAGCTATCGTCGAAACGCTATCGTCTGGCGATAATCGACATACGGAATGAGTGCCCTGATCAATCAACCGTCAACCAGATTGGCCTCATTGCGATCGACGTAAGGCACTCCTCCAGTATTATGGATGTCCGAACGTTCCGAGGGGCCAACATTGACTCGGACCACTACCTTGTTGTAGCCAAGGTATACGCCTTCGGATATCCCGAAGACTGCCAAGACAAGTAAATAGTGTGAGGAAGTTTGACGTCGGACGTCTAAAATCGCAAGAGGTTGTCAGATCCTTCTCCGATCGAGTCTCTCTCAATCTTTCAAGAGGTTCTACGCAGCCAGCATCAAGCATTGAAGACCCGTGGCAACATTGCCAAAAAGCAATCAGAGACGCCGCCTGTGATGTGCTTGGTTTCACTCGACCACCACAACGAAACCCCTGGTTCGACGACGAGTGCCGGCAAGCACATGCAGTGAAACAATAGGCATACAAAGCGGCGCTGCAAAAAAGGACCAGAGCTGCTCGTGAGCTTTACGCGCAGAAAAGAAGAGACGAACACCAAAAACAACAACACCAAACAACACAACAAAAAGGAAAGAGCACGAGAAGCGCGCGATCGAGGAAATAGAGAGATGCTACAGCAGGAATGAGGTTCGGAAGTTTTACCAGAGGGTAAAATGAACCTGCCACGGCTACAGAGCCCGAACCGAAGGCTGCAAGAACGAACAAGGGAACATCATAGCAAAATCGAAGTGGATGCTGAGGATATGGAAGAACTACTTCGGCAGACTATTTAATGGCGATGAACCATTCAACCTGGACGATGAAGACCAACAATTCCGTCCACCCGACCTGGACGAAGTGAACATAGCCATATCTAAGCTTAAGTCCAACACAGCCGCTGGAGCAAACTCGTCCGTTTGTGCAGGATGACAATGGAGAATGCACGCTACTCCATCAAGGTTGGTAAAGAACTCACCGAAACCCTAGATGTCAAAAAAGAATTTAGGCAAGGCGATGCGCTGTCATGTGACTTCTTCAACATCATTCTTGAAAGAATAGTGCAAAACTCACACGCTAACACCAGAGGCACTATCTTCCAAAAGTCCGTCAACCTACTTGCCTACGCCGACGACATCGACATAATCGGCAGAACGCAGCGTGATGTCACTGGCGCGTTCGTGAGTATTGAGACGGAAGCGGTGAAAATGGGTTTGGCGCTGTTTTTTTGGGGCTAAGAAAGCAATTGAGTAGCAAAGCCCTCTCTCAAACAACTAAAGTGACCCTCTATAAGAACTTAATCACCCCAGTCCTACTTAATGGTGCAGAGGCATAGACCCTATAAAAAGCGGATGAGGTTACTCTTGGTTGCTTCGAGAGGAAAATTCTTCGAGTAATTTTCGGTCCCGTCTGCATAGACGGTGAATGGAGGAGGAGATACAACAACGAACTGTACGGGCTGCACAGCGACATCGACCTATTTAGAAGAGGCCCAGGTCCACCCCGGACTGTAGCGCCACCTTAAGTAAGTAAGGCCCATTTTATTCACTCGAAGTTGAACACAACTTTGGGATTTTTATATGGAAAACTCCCCGAGTTGTGTTCAACTTCCACTGAATAAAATGGGCCTAAGTAACCTGTCATCTGTCAAACGTTGCCAAACTTTATAATATCATTGTCCATTTACCGTTAGGATGAGCAACAAGTGAAGTAAGAATTCAAATAAAATTTTGCTGATATAAATTTAAGCAAGTGGTACGCAGCTCCAGCTAAATAATCAAAATTTAGTTTCAGAATGTACTTCATGAATTTATCAAAACTTGCCCATTTAATGGGTCGGCACATTTTCTCAAGCTAAGTTTTCAATCTTGATTTCTGTTGTTCTATTGTGCCCTTGTGTTGCGGAGATTATGCAAGGATGACCTTTATTTTATAACAAGATAGATAGGGAGTACGTAGAATCTGAAATGGTAAAAATAAGAGCGAGTTTGAACTTTTCAGGACGAATTTAAAAAAAAAAATGTTTTCTGTGATACTCTTAGCTATGATTTTAGCTAAAGTTTAGAGAGAAAAGTTGGAGAGCAGTTCAAATTTAGTTTAGCTCGAGCAGCGTATACTAAGCTTTTTTATACATACAACAAAAGTGCAATGTTTCTCAATTTCGTGTAGGTATATCTTTTATGTTTGTACTAATTTGTTTTCGACTTACTTGCATAACCCCTGTTTTTTTTTTCAGCTTCGATCTCAACAAAGCAAATTAAACTAGGATTTATAGCACGCAATTACAACAACTATACGCTCTACTTGACACTTCGAGGATTCACATTGCCACATATGTCATTATACAATACAACATCTTTCAAATGTCCACCGAGGCCAGTTTTGTCTTCATCAGATTTAAAAAATAAATAAATAATAATAAGTTAAGAAACTTGTATTTAAAACCACGAATTTCATTTTATTATTTAAGATCAGTCTTCAGAACACTTTCGATTGGGGAAATCTAAATGCAGTTGTTGTGCGTTTTTGACGTATGAGGTCTTTCTTCTAACTACTTCTTCGGTATTTTCTTGTTCTCTGTAATCTTCAAGGAAATCATCATCAGATTCATTCGAAGTATTTTGCCTATTGCATTTGTTTTAATCACTAACTTTCCTTTAAATTCCTTTAGAATAGATCATATTTACCTTTTCATTATCAATGTTAAACCAAATAAGCAATAAACTTTTTAACAACTTCTTCAAAACAAAACACAGATCAGTTAATATGGAATCGCCACTTCCAAAAAGCACTAACTTGCAGTTCAGATAAGATACAAATCATTCGATTCAAGGCCTCCATATCTGTATAAGAGCATATATCTATAGGTTTGTTTGTCGTGGACCCTAGTGCGCACTGGGTTAACCCTAATGTGTTCGATATAGCACTCAACTCGTCCTGGTACTGAAAACCATAATCATTTTCAGTGTCCAGGCTACCTACATTTTTCGAACTCACAATGTGAAGTGTGTGAAGGGAACCCTAGTTGTCTTGCTGTTATTCGTTTGTTGATAAATTTTTAGTTACATAGATAAATACTTACAATAAATTTGGTATTCGAAAGGGAATTGTTTGATAACAATGTTTATGAACTAACAGTTTATATAGGTAAATGGAATGGAAAAAGGTGGAATATAATTTTTTTAAATTCATGTATTATATTGCAAACATTTTTATCAACTTATTTGCATTATGGCAAGCACAAGATCAGAATTGAGTTCACTAATTTTTAGAAATATGTAAACAGAAAAAAGTGTTATCATCTTGATACTTCGTTCACCAAAAGATAAGCATTTTTCAATTTCAAAAACTACCAGATCCCAGGGCAGCATATTTTACGTTCGATATGATAGCCGAATTTTCAGGGCTGGGCAGGGTTTTTGACAGGGGTGAAAATTAGCTGACACTTCTCAGTGCGCAATAGTGGGTACTAGTGCTAGCCACGTCAAATAAACCTATTACCTCTATGTACACGATAAACTGGATTCATCGCACTCACACTTCCCCACTCACGTTTCACATTCCATCTGATGTATGGGAAAGTGGAGGGAAACATCCTGAAAATTCGTTGCAGTATACAATTATACATATCAGCTTAATGTACACTAGTACATTTAAAAAATGAGCAAAAATCGAAAAAAAAAAATGCTAAAAAACCATTTGTATTAAAAAAATCCTAGATTAAAAATGCCAGAATGACATCATTTTATTTAGAACTATGAACTAAGAGTTGCCAGTCTTAGTTAAAAATAAATTTCTCCCTGGTACTCACCAAAAAATAATTTTATACCCCCCAACGAATAAAATTAGAAAACTTTTAAAATTTACTAAAATTAACAACACTTCCTCCTCAAAATCACATCAAGGGAGGATTCATTTAGCTGATTTCCGAGAAAAACATGGCTTTCTCAACAATAACTTTGACCCTGCAGTTAACGATATTCCTGCAACTATATTTTGAAGTTTCTTTTAAAGCAAATGCGGTTTCGTGAAAACCAAAAGAAAGTAAATAATTAAATATAGCCATTGTCCATGGATATGGTTTTGGAGGAATTATTATTTTCATCGTTTTTGTTGTCAAAAAGGGAAAAATTTTTCAAGTCGATATCGATTTGTGATTTTTCCGAAAAAAATTAAATTTTAACAGCTGTTAAATAACTCACTAATTCATTTACAATGAGTAACGTAAAATATGAAATCTTAAAAAAAAATATCTGGTGGTACAATAATACGTAATACTCGATACAAGTAAATAAATCAAAAAAAAAATAATAATAATAAAAACTGTGTCATACATAAAAGAGTAACAAAAATAGAGTTGATATAGGGTGAATTTCTCAATGTTTGATGTTTTGCTGCACGTTTTCTGACAATCACTCTAAACTTTAAAAGTAAGCTGGACTTAGAAGCACCTAGATCTGAACTGATCGGCAAAATACCGGCCTTGATTTGTGTGACATCCGCATACTATTTATGCACTTTCCTTTTTACTCGAATGTTTTCTTTGCAGCAAAAAGTAAATCAAATAATTGAATAATTTATTTATTAATGCATATTTTTTGTTAACAGGATAAAGTGCAACTTGGAAAGAGTTGTTTCGAAAACTGTAATCAGGGTATGCCTGATAGCCGATATTAATTTAAAGGTTATTGAATAACTTTACGAATAGTGCCTTCAACATCTAGATAAGAAGCTGCCAAAATGGCTGAGGCAGAGGGAAGTTCGGAGCAGGATGATGTTTCATTCTTGCGTACGGTAAGTACACAAATAACTCATTTTATTAAAGTAATAGTAATATTATGTAGGTATTCGATATAACTATCTATAATGCTTACGCTGTTTTTGGTAACTATTAACTAATATAAATATTAACTATTACGAGGCGTTGCTTTATATAAGTATGACGAGTATGTTATTCATGTTATGTCGTTTTCCATTGGGCAAAAAGAAGCGTCCGGGAGAGTCCGGAATCGAAAAAATCACTTCTGAAACCGTTCCATTGACACAAAAAATACTCTTCTGGTGATTCTGAGGAGAGAATTTCGCTTCTGGATTTGAAGTCAGAATCCACTCAAGAAGCACTCACACAAGTGTAGTTCGTGTATTTTATACAAGTCGACTGACAGCTGCCGTAGATTATTTTTTGGCATTTCACCAATACTCTTGTGGATTCAATCAGAAGCAGTTTTCTTGTTCCATTGGACTACAGAATGAGTGGATCCCCGAGTGAAACCAATGGAAAACGACATTAGAATTGCCATATCTAATCCGTAACGACCGCGATTTCTCGCGATATCCCCAAAGTTTGAATTCATCATACACTTTTGAGATAACTTCTCAGGGCAAAAGGAAACTACACGAATCTAGTCTGTCGGATCACATTACTCTGATGTGAATGAATAAGCAATCGTTCATATTTGTAAATTAAATTCACGGAATTTTCTCTGTAATTTACAAAGGTACGTTTGACCGGAATGTAGACCCAGAGAAAAACAGCATCGTAAATTTAAATAGAATCGCACTAATGACATGAACAAGATTGATAAATAAATGCAAATTATGTTAAGAGGGGCGAGTTTCAAGTTGTTAGCTAAAATGAAAAAAATTGTTACGATTTAAAAGATAAAGGATGGAAATGTTGTTGGTGCCGATACACGTGAGTCTTTATACTTTTGTAATGGCCTTTAGGTTATTTATTAGCTTTGTTGGTTGCCAGTAGAACAATTGCCTATGCCGCTATCATGAAAACGATTTTAAGAACCTCCCAGGAAATATCGACTACACCACACCAGAACTGCAGTTGACTTGTAGACTCATAATAAAGCTGGATGCTATCAAAGAACAAATCTTAGGTGGACAACCGTTTTGACATGTCTAGCGACAAAGCGGATCTGGCCAAAGCTGTATCTAAAATGTTCTAGAGACTTGATCCCTTTTGATAGGAAGCATATGTGCTACAATAGGTGTCATCAGAGGACACTGTCTTTACTTTTACTTTTAAATTCATTTTTATTGGGGTTATAATTAAACTTACATACTAGACAAAAACGATTAAATCTAATTTAAAGCTAACATTTATCTTAATTCTAGCTTACTGGCTCATAGCGAGCGCTCTAAACTTAACTATATCCTTAAAATTATTGCCTTTCGGCCTTAAATCTATCTATATTTAATTTGTTTTGTTTTTTATTCTTCAAGAAACTTTAGAAAACTTGAATTCTTTATTTATGTTCTTTTATTTAAATCTACTTAAAACTACCTAAGCTACTTAACCTAAATTAATTATAATCAGGGTGGTGAGCAATCTTATGGATTGGTCACTATCCTGATCGCGTCCGTGGGCGCCTGACAGCCGCCAACAAGGGTTCATCCGTGCCGCCGAGAGTCGATCGAGGCCATAGCATAAGCTACGGTCGAGTCTCGGTAGCACTTACATGTTGGCTGGCCCAGTCCCTCCCAAGGACCCCCTACTCTAACCTAAACCTACCAACTTAATATCTAGCTTAAAACTAAGGAGGATGCTACGTCAGTAGCGCACCGGCCCGGGAGAGCGTATCCACCCTCACCTCTTCCTCAAGCCACCGAAATTCGGTGAACTGCTTTGCCGTATCGACCCTGTCCCGTTCCGCAATTGCGGTACTAAAACGGAGGAGCTCCTGAGCATTGGCGGCGGACCCGTCGTGGATGAGCCGCTTATCCCTCGCGCCGCGGTGGCTGTGGTACAATACCGGCACACTATCTTTTGTCTGGACTAACCCTTTCATGTCCACATGAAGAAATGCCTCAGGCGGGATAAAGCCAGACCGAAGCGTACTCTCGTGGTACATTAAATTGGGGTAGTAAGCCCCTGAGATCAGGTTATTATCACTGGCCATCGCCCTTGCAACGTGCCTCCGAATCACCTTAATAAGGAAATTGTCAATCCTGTTCAGTTGAGCCTTGAGCCCCATTGTATAGGGTCCTGTTGGGATAATATTTTATGTACTCTGATTCAGGAGTTCTAAACAACCCTAGACAGGCCCTGAGACATTGTCTCTCAAACACCCGAATCTTTTCCATATAGGACGGCGCTATATTGAACCACATGGGACAGCCGTAAGCGATTATGGGCCTTATAAGGGCCACGTAGCAGATGACCTTCACCCTGGAATCAAGTTGACTGCTACGAAACAGTCTCCTTGTCCGAGCGTAGGCCCCCTTGGCCCCAGCAAGACAAGCATCTATATGTTTGTCAAAATACAGATACTGGTCGAGCCATATGCCAAGATACCTGACCACGGTTTTCACCGCCAAAGGCCGCCCCTGTTGTCCAATAATTGTTAATTTTCTCCAGTTTTTTCTGGTATCCCCAGAGGCCCCAGCCAATGGAGTTCTGAACAGGATTGTTTCCGATTTTTGGAAATTGATTTTCAACTTCCAATCATCGCAATACCTCTTAATTTGTTCGAAGTCACGCTGCAGAAGGATGTTGATGACCTCGATTTTTGGTCCTGACCTGTACGCCACTAAATCGTCTGCGTACGCTATAGAATGTCTGAGGGAACCCACCAGATCACTTGTGTAAATATTAAACAGGACCGGAGAATTCACTGCTCCCTGTTGTAAGCCGTTTTTAATTTCGAAAACCCTGCTCGAAGTCACATTGCCAGCTTTGACAACGAACTTCTTTCCCATAAGCATGTCATAAATCATATATAGCAAAGGTTTTTGAATGCCCAATCTGGTCAACTTATAGAAAAGCCCCTCCAACCATACGGTATCAAAGGCCTTCTCAAAGTCGACCAGGCAGGCACTCGTGCATTGCTTCTTACTTTTATTCCACTGAATGTCGGAGACCAGCTTCGACGCGGCATGAATAGTGTCATGCCCCGCTCTAAAGCCAAACTGATTTTCCGGAATAATCTTATTTTCTTCAACCCATCTTAAAAGAGATCTGTTGACGACCTTTTCGAATACCTTGCTAACATTCGGAAGCAAACTAATTGACCGAAGATTAGCAGGGTTTGTCCTATCTTTATCCTTTTTAGGGATAGGGTGTACCACCGCTATTTTCCACTGCGCCGGATAATATGCATTATTCAGAGCATTGTTAAATAGCGTGGTGAAGATATCTATCGCCTCTAGCGGCAGGCGTCTTAATACGACGTTTGGGATTCCATCCACTCCCGCCGACTTTTTGTTTTTAAGTGACTCAAAGATGCACCGAAGTTCATCTCTACTCACTAACAGCTGAGTATTTGCATCGGCGATTGTGCCATTTGCACGGTTGTCGTCATTGAACCCGGTGAAGCCGTTGTTCTCGGATCGCCAATTTTGAATTTCGGTGCGCAGATAAAAGTGGTTAAGAAAGGCCCTCTCCTCGAGGTCGCGGTTACGGCGAACAGGGTTGTTCACCGTATACACAGTCTCAAAGAAAGCTCCCATCAAATCCACCCTCTCCTGCGGGTCTTCGACCACGAAAAAACCGTCGTTCGAGTCAGCACTTTCCGGACTTATGCCAGCAGTCAGTAGTGTCTGTCTGTTCTCGTTCGTCCGAGGTATTCGAACACATGAAATGTCGTTATGATCTTTCCGCCTAAACAGTTTATTTATTTGTGGGAACATATTCGGACTACTGGTTTTTATAGCCCGAATTTTATTGCCCCAATACAAACTTACAGATTTTCTGTAATTCTCTGTGATCAACTGTTTCAGGTTTTTGATCATCGACTTCAGTGTCCTTAACTCGGGATCGTTCCTGTCAGTAAACTGTCTGTGTAGCCGTTTAAGCCTCGAGAGCAGTCTACTTTTATGTCGGTACAAAGCATCGATTGTCGCGTTTCGATACTTTTCAGTTTGTTCTTCGTCGGTGGAACGTCCTACCCGAGGGATAGTCCGCTCCATTGTCCGTTTGATGACGACATTCATTTGCCGTAAATGAGTGTCGATCTCATCGTTCGTCAAGTTCCTGTTTGTCGGTGGGTCGATCTCGCATGAGCGTATGTCGCGTTTTAAAACTCTGGAGAAGCGCGACCACTGCGCTTTTCGGTAATCGAAAGAACGCACTTGGTCGTACTGCTCCAGCTGCGTCTGCTCGTTCGGGATCCGTAATACGGCGGCAAGTCCGTAGTGATCACTATCGTACTTAACCGCTCGTAAACAGTTCCGCGTGCTTAGATCAGTGTTTGTAAGTTCTAGTCTTTCGTCAACTAGCGCCAAGTCCAAGAAAGAACCGTCTCTAGGGAAAGACGGGATATCCGTCGCGTACAGCTCGATTTTGTACTCAATCATATTATGACGCCACCAGTCGTGAAACTGGTTGCCTCTAGGGTTCGGAATATCATTTCCCCATGCCGCGTGTTTAGCATTGAGATCTCCGCCCAAAAAGTAATAATTATCTTCCGATTGAAGCTCTAAGCAACGAAAAAGCGTCTCGATCTCATTTAAAAATTGAATGCGTTGAGGGGAATCAGGTGCGTAAAGCGACACCACATACACCCGCCTCTGGCTATTGAGAGGAATGCATACGATACATGCTTCCAACACCTGAAACCTGCGCACGTCCCCGCTATATATGACCTTATGGCGCAAGCCTTTGCGTACTAAGATAGCGACACCGCCTCCCTGTGTGGAGTTGGGCCGGTCTCTTCTAACTACACGATAATTTCTATAGCCCAATTTGTGCTTCGGATTAAGCTTAGTTTCGCTAACCAGAAGCACATCTGGCTTTTCGGCTTCCAACAGATTGGAAAGATTGTTCCTTCTCTCGATCCGAATAAGTGAATTAACATTCACCGCAAGGATCTTCAAGTTTACCTCGTCCAGCGTACCCATCATATTCATGGCGCGGCAGACTCGGCAAACAGTGTCGAATAGATAACGTCTATTCGAGCCGCTTGCTCATTTAACTGTTTCTGGAAGTTGTCGATCTTTCCGTGCAATGACAGAAGGATCGACTTCAAATCCAGATCCGCTTCCGGTGTAGGAACCTTCGGCGCACTTTTTGTTATTGTGCTACCCGGTCCAGTTACCATTTGGGCAAAGGACACATTGGGTGCAACAAAATTAGAGAACGAGCGACTCTTTCGACCATTCTCTTCTTCAGACCTCTGTTTTCGAGCCTGCACATTCTGTTTCACCTGCTGATACTTAGGACATCCCTTGAAATTAGCAGGATGTCCTGAGCTGTTGCAGAGCACACACGAGAGCTGGCCCCGATCTTCAACTCTATCTGTACCTAAGGCACATTCCCCATGTTTGTGGTCCTTATTGCACTTGACGCACCTGAACTGCATATGGCAGTTAGCTGCGGCGTGCCCGAACCTCTGGCAGCGCATACATTGAAGTACACGATCTGACCTCTTTAATTTTTCCCATCTTACCGCATGATAGTACAGGAATCTGATCCTTTTTAAACTATCGATTTTGCTGTCGGGTGTTAGTTGTACCAAAAAGAATGGCAGTTTGCGGTTACCACCCCTGTCCGCAGGCGAGGAAAACGGCTTGACCCCCACGAACTTAAGGTCGTCGCACTCATAATTCTTGAGCTCCTTTTCAAGCTCCTCTATTTTAATATTAGGGTCGATACCCTTAAGCAGCACCGTTTGCCGTTTTTCTCCTTTTGGAGTGTACGTAAAGTACTCTGTCTCTGCTTTCTCCAGAGCCGTGCGTACTTTTTTGTGCTCCTCCATATTACAGCACATAATAATATGTTTTGTGGCGTTTAGCCTTTTAATATAAAAATCCTTAGTGACTAGCCTACATAACCTAATACTATCGCTAATATCTAAGTAACTTACATTTATTGGAGGTATTTTTTCTTTCCTTTGTTGTTGCTGTTTCTGTTGTTGTTGTTGCTGCTGTTGCTGCTGCTGTTGTTGCTGCTGTTGCTGTTGATGCTGTGATTGGTGCTGCTGTTGTTGTTGCTGTGGCAGCGGCTGTTTTTGTACCGGCTGCCTTCTCTGTTGTTGTTGCTGCTGCTGCGATTGCTGCGGCTTTTTGTTTTGTTTCTGTTGCTGCTGTTGTTGTTGTTGCTGCTTCTGCAGTTTTTGTTGTTGTTTGTGCTGTTGCTGCTCAGCCTGTATTTGTTTCAGCTTTTGTTGTTGCTGTTGCAGTTTCTGCTGGCGCAACTTTTCCCTCTTCTCGAGGAGCTCTTTAATCAGCCGATCGAGCTGCGCTTCCTCATCATCTTCTACTTCTTCTTCGGCGGCCAGTAATTCTTTGAAGGAATTACCTTCGCCCAGGTACCGGCCTTCACCCCCTTCGGACTCGTACGAATAGCTGAGCCCGTCGGTGTCCTCGTCATTGTCGCCTTCTGACTCTGGCGCCGATGAGGTTGCACGTGACGTCATCGTTTCCTCTGTCGCTTTAGATTTCCTCTTATGTGAGAGGTTGGGTACTGGCTTTAGTTTGCGACGCCGTTTTTCGCTTTTTGCTGCTGATATAGCTAGTGCTGCGGCACTTGTTGTTGGCACTTCTGTTGTGCTTAATGTTGTTGGTGCTGCTACTGCTGCTTTAGTTGTTGTTATTGTTTTGACCTCTTTGGTCAATCGTTTGGGCAACGGGGCATCACCTTGCGGGACCTTTGGCTGGCCAGTGTCCATCGCGTGATTGCCTTGCGGCACTTCCACTTTTTGTTGTTTTTTTTCGTTCACTTTTAGATTTAAAAAAAGTTTTCCCCCACTGGGACTTGAACTCGACTCCTCTTGCGTCAGAGTCGATGACTAGCTCCCTTGAGCCAAATGGCTTATTGGAATTGGTTGTCTAAAAACACTACTTATCACTTGACTTTCGCTTTCGCTGCCTCACTAACTAAGTCGTCTGATCACCACGGATGCTGAAGAGCGACTGAGAGGACACTGTCTCAGAGGCATGCATGCAACAAGGCTTGGCGTATTCTCAAACGATTTTTGCAGAAGCTGTCTTGACGAGGAGGAGGAAGAAACCATACTCCATCTCCTCTGCACCTGTCCGGCTCTCCCACAAAGACGAAACCTCCATTTGGGAGCATTCTACTATAATGATCTGAACGATTTAAAAAACATGGACATTCGTAATCTCCTTCGCTTCATCAGAAGCTCCATTTGGTTCAACGAGTAGGAAGAATTGAATTTTAGATTCATGTGGTATCACAAGGCCCCTTATAATGGTCTAAGTGTGTCGACTTGCCGACAGCCACTTTAACCTAACCTAACCTTACATAGCCTAGTAAAGGTGTAAAAGGCTACTGCAGCTTTTTTGATTCTGAAAGTGTGACAAAATGTGATATTTTCCTTTTATTTGTGAAAGTAACAGCAGCTTATGTTGGATCCTTTCTGGTTATGTGGGTAGAAGTAAAAGAAGTCAAACACACAACATTTTATACGAGTTTATACCACTCAAAAACAAATAAAATTGGAACCGTTTTTTTTTTCACATTCGTCTAAGTACTTTACGAGTACTTTACTTGGATGTCGCTGTTTTGACAAAATTTATTATAAGGGGGAAGTAAATCATATATATCACAAAAAAAAAATATGACACAAAACTTTGATTATGTTCTTGATTTTATAAGCTTAGGCAGAATTGGTCGAACCTTAACCTCAAGCGATATTAGTTGAAATTAATCTCAATAACCACATTTTTCTAAGCTTTTTGGTAGATATGATACAGATATAAATGAAATAATTTACCTTTCTTTTGCAGGAAGACATGGTGTGTCTATCATGTACAGCAACTGGCGAACGCGTTTGTCTCGCAGCAGAAGGGTTTGGAAACCGGCACTGTTTCTTGGAAAATATAGCGGATAAGAATATACCCCCCGATTTATCACAATGTGTCTTTGTTATCGAGCAAGCACTCTCCGTTCGTGCCTTACAGGAGTTGGTGACAGCTGCTGGCTCTGAAACCGTAAGTTTCATACACACGTTTCTTTAACTAAACAAAACCTTCACCATTGAAATAAAAACATTAGGGCCAATAAATTAGACATGAAACCTCGCCTAATTCAATTCAAGTATTTGGGTGTAACTCAATACGATTTGTTTGACAAGTCATTATTTGAAATATAAACACTTTTAAATTTTTCAACTTCATTTGATAAAATTGTTCTATTAGATTAAGCCTACCATTTCTGAAAATACTTTGACACACAAATTTTCGTTTAATTCTATATTTATATATTTATGTTTATGTTCCAATTTCCGGTTGCTTTTACCAAAATTTATCTTTCCAAAATCATCCCCACGCGGTTTACCTGAATATAACGTCAAAATTTATCCTCTTTTTGGAACTAAATGACATTGTATTTTCAAACATTTTTTATCATCACAAAAAAAAAAACATAAAATCAAATAAAACGTCCACGCAAAAAAGGACAAGACTTTTGTAAGTATGAACAAATTATTTTAATCTACAATAAAATGTATGAAGAAAAAAAAAATTGTGGATGACTAATTTCTGTATGTACACTTGAAATTTAAAAATTATATCAAGTTTACCCTAACTTCATGTGTTTTACAAATTAAATAATTGTTTTCTGCTTTGACTAAACACAACAGTTGCGAAATTAGAACTGAGAATTGGATGATTTTATGTTTCCCGAATCTGAGTGGTTATACAATATAGGTACACCCCGCCGTTTAGTTTAATTTGTCATGTAATATTTTAAAGCTACCAAGTACCATTAATTGTTTGATGTTTTTGTCTAAAAAAAAACAAAATTTACTCAACGTAGGGTAAAGGAACTGGCTCAGGACACCGAACGCTCTTATACGGAAATGCAATCCTTCTACGTCATCATAACAGTGATATGGTATACAAATCATGAACAATATCTGACTACTAAAATATATGAATATTTTTGTTTCCAATAGTATTTAGCTTGTCTTTCCACGTCATCATCGAACGATAAACTGTCATTTGACGTTGGTTTGCAGGAGCATAGCCAGGGCGAGGCTTGTTGGTGGACAGTGCATCCCGCAAGCAAGCAGCGCTCTGAGGGTGAGAAAGTTCGTGTAGGTGATGACCTGATCTTGGTCTCTGTGGCTACGGAGAGATATTTAGTAAGACAGCACGAAACTTAAAAGTATAACAAAATTATGAAACTCTAACCCTTTCAGCACACGACTAAGGAAAACGATCAGTCAATTGTGAATGCGAGCTTCCACGTCACCCATTGGTCAGTTCAACCATACGGAACTGGTATATCGCGAATGAAGTACGTTGGATATGTGTTCGGCGGCGATGTCCTGCGATTTTTCCATGGAGGTGATGAATGCTTGACCATACCCAGTACCTGGAGTCGAGATACGGGTCAAAAGTGAGAAAGAAACAGTAATAATATCATAGCATATCAATAACAGCAATCTTTTTCAGCATTGTCGTCTACGAAGGCGGTTCAGTAATGTCACAGGCGCGTTCTCTCTGGAGGTTAGAGTTAGCAAGGACCAAGTGGACGGGCGGTTTCATAAACTGGTACCATCCGATGCGTATACGGCACATAACCACTGGCAGATATTTAGGAGTGAACGAAAACAACGAACTGAATTTAGTAAATATTTAAATTATGTGTTGAAAAGATAACTCTATAAGCTTCTGTTTAGTTGAAAAAAGAAGACGCTACTATTTCATCAACTACATTCTGTTTGAGGCAGGAGAAAGACGATCAGAAGGTTGTCCTCGAGGACAAAGACTTGGAGATCATCGGGGCCCCGATTATTAAATATGGTGATACCACCGTGATTGTTCAGCACTGTGAGTCCAGTTTGTGGCTAAGTTACAAAAGCTATGAAACAAAGAAAAAGGGGGTGGGCAAAGTTGAAGAGAAACAAGCTATCTTGCACGAAGAAGGCAAAATGGACGATTGTTTGGACTTTTCGCGATCACAAGAAGAGGAATCTAAAACTGCCAGAGTCATACGAAAGTGTAGTAGTTTGTTTACACAGTTCATCAAGTACGCTGACTAGTATTATGCACGTTCAAGCGACTCATTTCCATTCAATATTTTTCAGTGGCCTGGAAACTCTACAATCAAACCGAAGACACTCGATATTTTTCCAAAAAGTCAATCTCAGCGAAATGGTAATGTGTCTGGAGGATTTGATCAACTATTTCTCGCAACCGGAAGACGACATGGAGCACGAAGAGAAGCAGAATAGATTTCGGGCTCTGCGCAATCGGCAAGATCTTTTCCAGGAAGAGGGTGTTCTCAATCTGATTTTGGAGGCCATTGACAAAATCAATATTATCACATCGCAGGGCTTCCTCGCAAGCTTCCTAGCAGGGGACGAAATTGGACAAAGCTGGGACTTGATATCAACATATCTTTATCAGCTTTTGGCAGCTATTATAAAGGGAAACCATACAAATTGTGCCCAATTTGCAAACAGCAATCGCCTCAACTGGCTTTTCTCGCGTTTGGGCTCTCAAGCTTCGAGTGAAGGTTCAGGTATGTTAGACGTCCTCCATTGTGTTTTGATAGATTCCCCAGAAGCGCTAAACATGATGCGAGACGAGCACATAAAAGTTATTATTTCTCTACTTGAGAAACACGGACGAGATCCCAAGGTTTTGGATGTGTTGTGCTCACTGTGTGTTGGTAATGGTGTTGCAGTTAGGTCGTCACAAAATAACATCTGTGACTACTTGTTACCCGGAAAGAACCTACTTCTTCAGAGTCAATTAGTGGATCATGTTGCAAGGTATTTTGTTGAATTCACTCAAGAAATGTATTGCACTTATTTTATTTAGTATACGGCCAAACATATTTGTGGGCCGAGTAGAGGGCTCAGCGATGTATCAGAAATGGTACTTTGAGGTGACAATGGATCATATTGAGCAAACTACTCATATGATGCCGCACCTTAGGATTGGATGGGCGAACACGTCAGGGTAAGAACATTTTTGTGCCTTGGAACTAAATATTTGAAATCGAAATTGTAATTATTTGCAAGGTACGTACCTTACCCGGGAGGCGGAAAAAAATGGGGCGGCAACGGAGTCGGTGATGATCTCTATTCGTTTGGCTTTGATGGAGCGCATTTTTGGACGGGTGGTAGAAAAACCCAGGTAGTGGAAAACCTGCAAGAAGAACCTTTCATAAAAAAGGGAGATGTAATCGGTGTAGCCCTTGACTTAGCTATTCCTATAATCACATTTTCTTTCAATGGCATGAAAGTTAAGGGGAGCTTTAGAGGCTTCAACTTAGACGGGATGTTCTTCCCCGTGATGAGCTGCTCATCAAAACTAAGGTTTCAAATCACATAACTGCAGCTTAAGAAAAAATGTAAAAGAATACTTTTATAGTTGCCGCTTCTTGTTTGGGGGAGATCATGGACGTCTAAAGTACCCACCACCTATTGGCTTCTCTCCGTTAGTGCAGTGCCTGATGCCACATCAAATTCTAAGCCTGGATCCGTGTTTCTATTTCGGAAACTTGAACAAAAACGTACTTGCCGGGCCATGGATGATAGAGGACGACACTGCATTTGTACCCAACCCTGTGGACACGTCAGGTGTAAGTCTTCCCTCATCGGTGGACTCGATTAAGGAGAAATTGGCTGAAAATATTCACGAAATGTGGGCGCTCAACAAAATTGAATCGGGTTGGTCATGGGGCGAACACAGAGACGACTACCATCGTATTCATCCATGCCTAACACAATTTGAGAAGCTCCCCCCTGCCGAAAAACGCTATGATAGCCAGCTAGCAGTACAGACTTTAAAGTGCTTTTGATTTATTTTTAATTTTAACAATGAAGTAACTATAATTTCTTCTCTACTTGTAGAACAATAATTTCTTTAGGATACTACATAACAATGGATAGACCTCCAGCTAGAATCCGGCCCATACGTTTACCCAATGAGATATTCATGCAGGCAAATGGTTACAAGCCAGCGCCGCTGGACTTAAGTGCAGTCACACTTACTCCGAAGTTGGAGGAGTTAGTTGATCAGTTGGCTGAAAACACGCACAATTTGTGGGCAAAAGAGAGAATACAACAAGGATGGACTTATGGTCTGAATGAAGATTCGGAAAATCATAGAAGTCCCCACTTAGTGCCGTACTCGAAAGTCGATGAAGCGATAAAAAAGGCCAACCGGGACACTGCCTCGGAAACAGTTCGCACACTTCTAGTCTACGGATATGTTTTGGACCCGCCAACCGGTGAAGGAAACGAAGCACTCTTAGCTGAGGCGCTTCGTTTGAAGTTTGCAGCTTTTCGAACCTATCGCGTTGAGCGAAACTATGCTGTCACATATGGAAAATGGTATTTCGAGTTTGAAGTATTAACCTCCGGGCCTATGCGCGTTGGATGGGCTCGTTCAGACTGTCATCCTGGCGCAATGTTGGGAAGCGATGACAGTAGTTGGGCATTCGACGGACACAATGTAAGTTTTCTTTCTTTCTTTGCTAATAGTGCCGCAATTGACAAAGCGTCAACGACCATTTAAGAGCACATTTCTCTTGATGTGTGTCTTGTTTCACGAAACATGTTATTAAATACTTTAGAACTATGTACTATAAATACTATAAACGTAATAAAACAGGTTACTAAGGTGCACGGAGGTTCAATTGAACATTTTGGTGTTCGCTATGAAGCAGGCGATGTAATTGGTTGTTTTATTGACGTTAAGGAACAAACTATAAGTAAGAATAACTGTAAGATCGGTTTTTTTTTTAAATTAAGTTGTGTTTCAAGAATTATTTAAAAAAAATCGTTTTGTAACTGGATTGTTTTACTTTTTTCATTAATTTATCGTTCCTTGATCGACTTGAAATTAATTTTGTGTTTAACTTTCTAAGACTTAAGGCAACTTTCAATACAACACCTTCTAACTATTTATAAATGGGAAATTGAATAAATATTTTGAACATGAATAGGTTTTACACGGTAAATAACTAATTTATATTAAATGTGCATATTTTCTTCCGCACAATTCGTACAAAATAGGAAGAAAAAGTCTTTGGCGGGACAAGTGAGTCCTTTGGTAAACAATGTGGACCTGGTGATATCGTCGGCGTTTTTCTAGACCTCGCCGATCACACGATCAGTAAGAACAATACTTTTTCTTATAAAAAAAAAAACAAATACATTTATGGTTATGAGTCACGTTTTGTATCCTTGTGCTTAGCATACATATCCTTCAATCAAAAAAAAATAAATTATTGTTCTTGCAACCCCACTATTGCATACGTATTATTTAGCTTTTATATAATTTTTTGATACAGCAAAATCAGACACATTTCCACACGGTTTTCAATGAAACATATTTTTTTTAATAATATGATATAATCGTATTATTATAGCAAAGAACCGAAAAATCATTATTATTCCCCAAGGTGAAATATGCATTTATATTAAGTACTCATAATTTTCTTTAACCAAATCGTATTTGTAATTTTCTTCCTTTTATTAAAATAGCATTAGATACTTTTCCATGATGCTCTTGTTATATATAAATACCTACCTTCTGCTTATATGAATAAATGTAAACTGCACGCAGAAAAGAAAGACAAACTGCACACTGAACTAGTACCTACATAGACTTCTTGGGAAATATGTCACTATAACATCACACAAAAGACTCGCAAAAGAAAGGTCTTTTGTGGTAAGCGTGCGAATCGTGTCAACAATCGGAGAAAGAAAATCGTAACTTTGTTTCCGCTTTCCCATCTCTCATAAAAAATATACAACTACCGGTTGTTGGGTCAGGTTCTTATACGTGGCACATGGGTACAAACACATTTAAGATCAATGGATCAGTGGTTGGATTATACTCTACTCAGCAAGGGATTACCGGCTCGATCCCCGGAAAAATACGGATTATGTCGTAAGGTCGTCTTGTTTTTTTAAACAGCGCCTATACGGACTTGTTGGTATTTATTATTAAATTTAATATACATTGTCGAAACCGGTACAGCACTTTTTGTGCGGACTGGCCCGGGTTAGGATAGTACATTCCATTCTATAATAGGAATACAATTTTTGACTCTGGCCTTTCAACCATACCCTTCCCCTTGGGCTTGACCAAAACCATAATATCTTTGACTGTCTATTGTAGCATTGCATTCCAAAGTAAGAGTCTGAACACAATTTGACAACAAATCTTACCTATATTTCCTGTTTCCTGCGTATGTTTGGGCTCGCAAATCTCGAAAAGTAGTAGCGATTTATTGAACATCTATCACAGTAAAGTAACGTGGAATCTTTAGCAAGCAATAACAATAACTAAACTCTAGGTTTTTATTCAAAGTATAAGCTACTTATTACTTAGCGAAGACATTTCGTTTTGTAGTAGGTAAAGCGATTTTTCGTAGGCCTTTCCTTTCCTATAATTCTTACTACATAAACAAAATGGATGACCGAAATACGTGTCAGACGCCTACTTTATTTATTACTGAGCATTGCTTTATTCTTCTATGCTAGGATTGTGTGATTTTTGTTTAACTTTATGGGTTTTGTTTACAATTCCACCACGACCAAATGACATTTGATGCAAAAACATATACGTAAGCTCTACGCACTCACGCATGCTCAAAACGGAAATTTTCGCGTCTGACTTACGCAGACGTTGCTTTAGTTCGAAAAATCTTTATAAATCACATTTTCCAGCTTAAGGGCATTTTAGAGGGTGCGTAAGAACAAGCATACTCTACGTTGGGTTTATAAATAAGCCTGTCATAGAATAAACTCGTCCAGTGGTTTTTTGGATACTTTTTCATTGTGTGCAGTTTATATACGCCATTTTTAGTTTACAAAAGAAAACATAATACTTACAAATATTTATGGAAGACACACAATCGACCTCTGTACTTTGAATTGTGTAACCTACTTCATGTTAACTATTTCAACCTTGCAAACTTTGACTGCACTAACTAATAAAAATGGTTTAAGTTTTAATATGGGTACCAACTAAAAAAACAAACGCTGCTGATAACAAACGGAGCATGCATTTTTCGTTGCTTTCCAATAATTGTTTTTCTGTTACATAACTTTGAAAATATTGTTCTATTTAGCTGTCATAAATTATGTTTCAAAACTTCCAAGGTTTCTCGCTGAATGGTGAACTTTTAATGGACGCTTTAGGCGGAGAGACAACATTTGCGGATGTAACGGCTGAGGGGGTTGGCTTTGTTCCAGCATGCACACTGGGTGTAAGTATTTTACTAAAACGATGTTACACTATAACTAATAAATATCAACAATATACATTCATTTCAGGTTGGTCAAAAGGCTCGATTAATTTATGGACAAGATGTCGATTCGTTGAAATTTTTTACGACTTGTGGACTTCAAGAAGGCTATGAACCATTTTGTGTGTAAGAAAACATTATTTGAATAAAATTCATTCGACCTTACTAATACTCATTTTTAATGTTCGCATTAGATATTGTCATGATAAATAATTTTAAAAATAATGATAATGGGGGCGATCCGTTGACCCCCTCAATTTTTTTTTCAAACTCGCCATCTAGTTTTTCTATCAGTATAATGTCAATTTAGAGTCCGTAAATACTGTCAAACGTGGGGCAGCGTTGCCGCTGAAATTTTTTAAAAAGGGGTCTAAAAAGGGGGCCTCTACATAAAATACTAATATGTATAGAACTCAAAAACGACATATTTTTAACAAAAAAATAATTTATTCATTAGGAAACACTTCTTTTCATATACTTGCATTCTTGTTCGTTTAATAAAGAATAACATTTTACTTAAACCGGAAATGGGAGGGTGGGGCCGAAGGGTCCTGAAGCTCGAAAAGACTTTTAAAGGCGCCATACGGCGACGCTGCCGAGGGATTTGATGGTATTCAAGATGTAATCCCAAAAAGATTTAAGACTTAGCATTCCCCAGTTCCTTTATCTTAAAACAAGATAGTCCACCTAAGAGTTCTTCTGCTTTTCATTTTTCCAGAAAATAAGCATATTGTCAACGTAAACAGTTAAAATTAACGTCTCATCAAGATTTCCATTCCAATTTTAATATAACATTCGCTCAGCTTTCTATTCCACATTCGTGATGACTGCTTAAGTCTGTAAATATGTTTGTTTAGCGTTTAGACACTTCCTTGTGGGATTTCAATACCGCCTGGTGTATTTAAATATATTTCTTCATTTAGGTCTCCCTGTAAGAAAGCGGTGACGGCATCTAAATGATCGACGTGTAGATTTAACTCAAAAGATACCTCAATGAACTATATCGCATTACTGGAGAGTAAGTTTCTCCATAGTCCATTCCACTATGTTGCGCACAGCCTCTTGCAACTAATCCAGCCTTGTGTGTCGAAATGTCTCCCTTTTCATCTTAGTCTTAAACACCCATTTCGTAGCTAATGTTTTCTTACCTTAGCACAGCAACAGACCATGTTTTATTCTCAATTAATGATTTGAACTCCTTCTTGAATGCTTTCATCCCAGTTTGTTCTTTATCGGCACTTGTTGCTTCAGCGTAGTCTCTCGCATCATTAGCATCAATAGCATCCTTCGGCAAAAGTAACATAGACACTCAAGTCTGGTAAAACTTCAAAATTTTCGTTTCCATTTATATAATAATTAAGGCTGTTTTAAGCTAACTCAAAACTATCAAAATCACTTGATGCATTGACTTCAGATAAGTTATTTGGTGTATCTATTTAAATAGTATCGACTTCCGACTTTCACTAGTGTCACATCTTCTGAACCGTCATCAATATCAATTCCGAAGAATCGTCGGATCACACAACTTGGAATCAACTGATGTAATATTCTTCAGATCGTCTTTTTTGGTACAAGGAATATACATTTTGTCTTCGAGAAATGCAACAACAATCCTTGTATATAACTTTCTTTTATTTGGATCATATAGCCTGTGACCTTTGGCGTTTTCACTATATCCCAACATAATGCGTTTCGTTGACTTTGCATCCCGTTTTTTACGCTTCTCCTTTTGTATCAAAACCATTGCTAGATATCCGAACATACACACAAGTATTCCAAATTTTCTTGCACTCCACTCCATACATGTTCAGGTGATTTATTGTCCAGCTTCTTACACGGTGTTCGATTTAGAAGATATGTATAATATGCAGCTGTATTAGTCTCCTCTGCCCAGTAAAATTTCTTTAGATTTGCATCCATTAACAAGGATCGTGCCTTTTCAACGAGACTCCTATTCGTTCTTTCAGCCTTTCCACTCTGCTGTGGACTACATGGTGCTGATGTCTGATGAACTATTCCACTATTCTTGCAGTTTTCTGCAATTTGTTGCGTTGTAAACCTTTAATCCATTGTCGGATGTAATTTTCTTTATTCATGGGTTTCAACCATGGCCTTAAATGTTTTGAAAATGTCTGGACTAGGGCTAGCGCTCTTGGTTCAAAGCGAAAAAGAAAGTGTAACAAAATGCCAACCATTCTGGATTTCTCCATAGAATATGTACATCATTTCTCTCTCCTTTTCGTTTTGCAGTATGCAGCTGCTGCGAAATGATGGCGGAAGAGTGGGTAGTTCTAGTAGATTGCTTGGTACAACTCTCCACTCTCTTTTCGCACACGTTAATTGTCCAGGACATTATTTGCTTGTGAAAATTTGGCATTTTTAACTGCATGTAATGTAATTCATTTGCACACTTGTCCCGATTAAATTGTTTTTAAGACGACAATGGGGACGTTCGGATACCTAGTTTATGTAAAACTTCAAC
The DNA here is from genome assembly GCA_949126925.1 of Cheilosia vernalis. Taxonomy (NCBI): domain Eukaryota; kingdom Metazoa; phylum Arthropoda; class Insecta; order Diptera; family Syrphidae; genus Cheilosia; species Cheilosia vernalis. The sequence goes on from OX421362.1 coordinate 56,764,180, forward strand.
TATATTTGTCGGGACTTTGAAGAATACGAACGCGTTGACTAAGCAACTTGGATTGGTTTTGTATTCTCGCGGTTATTTGGAAAAGGCCAATTTAAAAAAAAATTGTTATTTTCAAACAAGTATATCTAAAAAGTAACACGGTTGGCTATCTCAACACTATTATAGTCTTATGCGATAACTAATGGTTGTTAAATATAGTGCGAAAATTCTAAATTACCATCAGAGTTGCTTTAGAAATGACACATATTTTTCTCACCGGTCCTTTTTTCGACTGTTTATTTTTGATTTGACTCTTCCAAATGTCAACTGAGTATACAGGCAGACTAGATTTCTCGGCTTCCCCTCCATAAACGTCAACTGCAAAAACTATACACGTGATCACTCTGAGCCAATAAAAACTGAAACACATCTAGTCAGAGAGCTGTCAGACTTACTAAACTAATCCGACTTACTAAACTAATCCGAATCCGAACGCCCCAATGATAAATTAAAAATAGGCTTTCATAGAAAAAATTCCAACAGATGGAACAGTAAAGAAATTAAATATTTCAGTGGAATGATTTTTTTTTTGTGGAATGACCTAAGGAATTGATCGAAAAAAATGTTTCATACGGAAAAATTTATAAATTCTTTTTCTACAAAATTTAAATATAATTTTGTAATATTTGATTTTCATAACCTAACTTTATAATTCATAAGCAACATCTGAAGACCAATATTTAGTAGAAACATCAAGTTAAAGTGGTCAAAAAAAGCAAAAGAATGTGTGGTTTAACAGAAAAGTGCTTTATCTTTTCGAATCCCAGCTGAATGTAACAGTATTTCCTAACAATAACGCCCATAAAACCTACTTTATTTCTGCTTTTTAAGGTTCCGTACCCAAAGGGAAAAACGTAACCTTATTAGTTTCGCTCGGATGTCTCTCCGTCTGTCTGTCTGTCTGTCTGTCTGTCTGTCTGTCTGTCTGTCTGTCTGTCCGAACCCACTAAGCCAATTTTGTTACCAGGTCTATCTCAAGAACCGATTGACATAGGAGGCTAAAATTTACACACAACATCCGGTATAACCTCTAGTTAAACGACAAATACCAATGGAAGCAATACATCGATTGGTTTTCGATTAATTAGTAATCTGGTGAAAAAAATATTTTCATTCGCCCAAAAAACGGTTTATTTCTTGATTCACAAAAAAATACATAAATTCCTTTTTTGTAGATCATGTTCTTATCTATATATGTGCTGAATACTGTTTTGCCGAAACGTTAATAGTTTACAAGATATTTTCAAAAAAGATAATTTTACCATGTAAAATACGTTGCTCCCATAAGTTTTAATCTCTACTACGCAGTTGTGCACAATTGACCCCATCAAAGACAGAACCCCACCAGGGTTCCCGCCTGCTAATTTCGTTGGGGAATATAATACATTTTTTTGGGGAGTACAGAACACAATAAAAGTAATATATTTTTAGTCAATAGTTTTTAATTGGGACAGGTCGCATACAGAATGGAAAATTGGCGTGGGTTGGGTACTAGGTAATAATTAGAAAATGAGATTCATGTGCGAGTAATTTTTGAGAGTAAAAATATTAAGTAATTAAAATAAACTAAATTGTAATGAATTCATGAAGAGGGGAAAGATTGAATGATATAGATTTCAAATAATATCTGATGTGTTGGACTTTAGCCAAATACGGAACCTTCGGTGCGCGAGTGACACTCGCACTTGGCCGGTTTTTTTTATAATTTGTATCCAATTTAAACCAAGAGCGCTCTCGCTAATGTTGGCAACAACGCGAAGTTGGCTATACTAGCAATCCATAAAAATTAAGTATACAGGCCCGGAACTATCCAACTCAAAAACACGTTTTTAGACCTATTTGTTTATGATATATAAATTACCTGACACCACAATACTTCCTTACTTACTTAAGTGGGGCTACTGTCAGGGGTGGACCTGGGCCTCAACCAATTCGCCTCTCCATTTAGCGCGATCTTTGGCTAACTGCCTCCAGTGGCGCGCTCCAAGTTGGTTGAGGTCCCCTTAAACTTGCGCGCGCCACTTAAAGCGAGGTCTTCCTCTACTGCGTTGTCCCTCCGGGTTGGAGTCGAAGACTCTTCGGGCCGGAGCGTTGGTGTCCATTCGCTCTACATGTCCTAGCCATCTTAGTCGACTGATGCGCACTTTTCTGACCAGGTCAAAGTCGCTGTACCTACAGCTCGTAGAGTTCGCTGTTAAATCTCCTCCTCCAAAGCCCCGAAAATCAATCAAATAATTTTGCATTCAAAACGACCAAGGAGATCTTCAGCGTCCAGTCTCCTTAGTGGTTTTTGACAAGGCCTTACTTCTCAATTGCCTTCTTAGACTAAAGAATACATTAAAAAATAACACCACAATAGATACAGATAAATCAGGTGCTGAAGTTTGTTGTAATAGAGTTCCTCATATTGAAAGTTCGGCGGGAATGGTAGGTATAGGATCTTTCTTAGATCTTCGATATGATGCGCTTAGTGTACAACCTTTAATAGGAACCAGAAGCAAGTGCTAAAGGTACGCACAGGCAGGCGATATTTTAGTTAAGTTATTCGTAAACCTGATATTACCTAAACTGATCTTCAAATATACATACAAAAAGATATCTATCAACTAATCGATATTCTACTTCATTTTATGTTAACTGCTGTCTAATGTCTTATTCAATTTTTTTTAAAGTAATATGCGTCGTCCAGTCACCCACTGGTACACAAAGGATCAACCTGTGTTTGAAAATACCGAGGAAATGCCCGATTGCCGTATTGATGTCACGCGCATACCTGGTGGAGCGGATACACCACCTCATCTCAAAATATCTCACAACACTTTCGAGACAATGGAAAAGGCAAATTGGGAGTTTTTACGACTATCGCTTCCAGTAACGTGCATGGGTGAATTTATTAGGTAAATTGGTACTTGACACTCATTCCTCTAAATAAGAAGCAATTTTTTTCTAAACTTTCAGTGAGACTGAGAAAGCTCGCCGTTGGGAGGAAATAAAAATACGCCAATATAGGCTGTTGAAGGACACGCAAGAAACCATCCAGATGCAACCCTCCCAAGCCGCACATTTAGACCACATGCTAAAGAGCGGCTTCACTATGAATGACATAAAGGGCTTAAATAGAAATTACGGTGACGTTGCGGAAGGTGATGAAAACATGATCACCGGCCCTTCCCGACCGCCCAGGAAAGGTTCTCTAACCAGAAACATCACATTTGAATCGGACATGATGCCCGAAAATATGAAAAGGTCCACTTCTGCCTTAGACATGAACGGCATGGAAGATGTGGATGAAAAGAAAAAGCGCGGGCGAAGTCCTTTCAAATTTTTCTCAAAAAAATCACGAGACCAAAGCAAAGAAAAGGCTCCAGGCAGAATGAGAGAGGTCTCGCCAATGGAAAGAAGAAACACAGTTGGTAATAACTACCAATCGACATTAACAGATTTACATACTGCTAACTATTTTATTTTATATCAAAAGCTCATGGAAGAAATGTAGTAAACTCCCAGATGACAACACGAACTCCAACTGTTCGCGTTTCTAATGTAAGGCTTGAATTTTTCGGACACACAAATCTCTAGGTGCCGTGAACGAAGCCCATATGAATCAACGCCATAATGGCGTAAATTCACTTTCAAATGCGAATTAACGCCATAATCCACTTATGGCCTTAATTCACTTTCAAACGAGAACTACAGCCATCACTTAAATGTGAACTAACGCCATTTATAAATACATTCTTAAATTAATATTAATTTTTGAGACAATAGTAATTTGCGCAAATTATGAAATGTGTATGGGGGGGCATGCTGCCCCCCTGCAACCCCCCTGCTTGGGTTTACTGTTGGATTACGGGGTGGGTGCGAGGTTTTCTACTTATATTTTTTGTTGAATTTTCAAATTGAGATTTTTAGCCTTCGAGATTTTTGTCATTCGAGATTACGTCATGATACCCATTTGCTTCGGCTTTATTTCACAAACAATGTTCGGCGTTATTTCACTTTGTTAATGTGAAATAATAATTCTGAAATTCGGCATTATTTCACTTTGTGAAAGCGCAATAACGCCGAGTTTTCCAATTCGGCGTTATTTCTCTCGGCGTTATTTCACGGCACCTCTAAAACGAACTAAAACCATATGACTTTAGTTCTCATTTAAAAGTGAAATAAGGCCATAAGTGGATTATGGCGTTAATTCGCATTTGAAAGTGAATTTACGCCATTATGGCGTTAGTTCATATGGCTTTAATTCATGGCACCAATCTCTAATGCTCATTTTTCTTTTAGACCAACGAGATTGGCATTCAACCTCCATCCGTTCCTGAACGGCAAACGGGGCCAAAGGCCATGAGTGGTGGAAACTTGGGAAACCCATCAATTGAGTCCTCTGGAAATGAAATGTTTGACGCTGATTGTCTTAGACTTATCAATGAATATTTTTACGGCGTCCGAGTGTATCCCGGGCAAGATCCAACACACGTGTACGTCGGCTGGGTGACAACACAATACCACTTGCACAGTAGGGAGTTTAATAAATCCAAAGTTCGATGCGCTTCCGTTGTTATTGAAGACTACTACGAACAACCGATAGAGCATATTGACCGTCAAAGTTGCTATGTTGTGCGAGCGGATGAGCTTTTTAATGAGGTTACACAAGACGCCTCGGGAAAAGGTGCATCACAGGGAATGTTCGTTGGCTGCTTTGTGGACACGGCTACTGGAATAATTCGATTCACTTGTGAGGGGAAGGAAACTTCACACCGCTGGTTAATGGAGCCAGATACCAAGCTGTTTCCGGCAATATTTGTGGAAGCAACTAGCAAGGAAATACTGCAAATCGAACTGGGAAGAACGGCAACGACCTTACCCCTATCTGCAGCAGTTCTCCCGACGAGCGACAAACACGTCAACCCACAGTCCCCGCCACGTCTTAAAGTACAGTGTTTGAAGCCACATCAATGGGCTAGAGTTCCGAATACAGCCCTTCAAGTTCATGCATTAAAGCTGTCAGACATCAGGGGTTGGTCCATGCTTTGTGAAGATCCGGTGTCTATGCTAGCCCTACATATTCCCGAGGAGGACCGCTGCATAGATATTCTGGAGCTCATTGAGATGGACAAACTCCTATCATTTCATGCACACACTCTGACCCTTTACGCTGCTTTGTGCTACCAATCAAATTATAGGGCTGCGCATGCATTGTGCCAGCATGTGGACCAAAAGCAACTGCTCTACGCCATTCGGTCGGAGTATATGAGCGGACCCTTGCGTCAAGGTTTCTACGACCTTTTAATTGCATTGCACTTAGAGTCACATGCCACTACAATGGAAGTTTGCAAGAACGAATACATTACACCTCTCGGATCTGAGTTGAAAGAACTCTACAGTGACGATGAGATGTGTCACTCACTTCGTTCACTTATCACCGAGTCCGTAAGGCCACAGCTAAGAATGACTGAAATTACGTAAGTATTCTCATAAGACCTTCTACCTACTCTAACCCCAGTGCTTCTACATTTTCTTGACAGACATGTCATATATAAAAATGTGAGTGCTTCAAAATTATAACATCGAAGGACATATTCTCAGATTGACTGTCATATTGCACTCACGCTTTAACAAAAAAAGTTTCCTTCGGTAGTTTGAGAATATCTTCTCTTTGATTCGAAAATTTGCTTTTACATATTTATATATAAACAACACAACACTCTTTTATTACATGTTCACGATTTTCATTTTTGAGCATGTGTCATTCATGTTGATCATCAACCATTCATACTCTACTCATATGTTGATGCATTGACTCTTTTTATGCCCCACATTCGCACCTGTGTAACTTTACAAATATCCAGTCCCCCCACAAGTCTTCAAACAATTGGTTTAGCGCCAAGTGCTTCCAGTGAACCCATTCCGACGATCGAGCAACTGTACTCCCCGAAGTTCCCGTTGGAAGTAGTTAGGGAGTTTGTGATGGAAGCCCTCAAAGAGGCGGTGGATGTAAATCAAGTGCACAACAGGGATCCAATTGGCTGGTCAAATGAAAATCTTTTCCTGTAAGTCAAAATTTTCTTTCTCACAGCTTGACTTTATATATTTTATCAAACTCTTTAGACCCCTGATTAAGCTTACGGATCGGCTCCTGCTGGTTGGTGTTTTGACGGACGAGGACGTTCAAAAATTGCTCGTTATGGTCAATCCAGAGACATGGGATTCTTCGTTCGTAAAGGGTGCGCTAACTGAAAATAATCATATTTCTTTTAAACATAGCATTTTTCGCTCTTCATAGACGGTAAGGATGAACACCGCAAAGGACTATTGACGATGAAAATGGCAGAAGGGGCAAAACTTCAGATGTGTTACTTACTGCATCACTTGTACGACATTCAGTTGAGGCATAGAGTAGAAAGCATTATTGCTTTTTCTCACGACTTTGTTGGGGATCTACAAGCGGACCAGCTCCGCCGATACATTGAAATAAAGCAGTCCGATCTTCCGAGTGCAGTCGCGGCAAAGAAAACAAAAGAGTTTCGATGCCCTCCAAGAGAGCAAATGAATCAAATTCTATGTTTCAAGAATCTGGAACCTGAAGACCAAGAGAATTGCACGTGTGGCTTAGAGCTTCGTGGAAGTTTATACGACTTCCATGAAAGTCTAATGAACAAAGTCTCTCTTAACGCTTTGCAGGAACCCGAAGAGCCTGATTGCAGCAATGCAATTGAAGAAGTGCGAACTGGACCTATAACAAAAATATACAACTTCATTAACGCTGTCAAAGAACTCGAAGAAGGTCCAAAAGTACCAGAGGAACCGGAAAAGAAAACTCCCGAAGAGGTGTTCCGTAAAGTGCTTATAAAAACAATCGTCTACTGGGCGGAGGAGTCGCAAATTGAGAATCCGAAACTAGTCAGAGAAATGTTTAGTCTTCTTGTGCGGCAGTATGACACTGTAGGAGAGCTGGTGCGAGCTTTGGAGAAAACGTACGTAATCAATAGTAGAGCACGCGACGATGTTGCCGAAATGTGGGTTGGCTTAAGCCAAATTCGAGCATTGCTTCCTGTTCAAATGAGTCAAGAAGAAGAAGAACTTATGAGGAAGCGGCTTTGGAAATTAGTTAACAATGCCACATTCTTTCAACATCCAGATTTGATTCGAATTCTGCGGGTGCACGAAAACGTAATGGCGGTAATGATGAACACTCTGGGTCGTCGTGCCCAAGCTCAAAGTGACGCACCCTCGCAAACAGATGGAGCGGAGGGAGCTCCACCTAAAGAGAAAGACACGTCGCACGAAATGGTGGTGGCGTGCTGTCGGTTTCTATGTTACTTCTGTCGCACCGGACGGCAAAATCAAAAAGCAATGTTCGATCATTTCGATTTTCTCTTAGACAATGCTAACATTTTACTAGCCCGACCTAGTTTAAGGGGTTCAACTCCATTGGATGTGGCATATTCGAGTTTAATGGAGAACACAGAATTAGCTCTGGCGCTTAGAGAACACTATCTTGAAAAAATTGCTGTGTACCTATCCAGGTGTGGATTACAAAGCAACTCAGAACTTGTAGAAAAAGGATATCCAGACTTGGGTTGGGACCCAGTTGAAGGTGAACGCTACTTAGATTTCCTCCGTTATTGTGTATGGGTAAATGGAGAAAGTGTTGAAGAAAATGCAAACCTTGTCATTCGTCTTCTTATCCGTCGTCCAGAATGTTTAGGGCCGGCTCTAAGAGGAGAAGGAGAAGGTCTTTTTCGCGCGATCGTTGAGGCCAATAAGATGTCCGAAAAAATAGCCGATCGTTGTAAATTTCAAGATGAAGCTGAAGGTACTATTGCTGGCCTCAACTTTACTCATCCTCTGCCCGAGGGCGAAGACGACGAAGATTACATCGACACTGGTGCGGCTATCTTGAATTTCTATTGCACATTGGTAGATCTTCTTGGGAGATGTGCGCCAGATGCGTCCGTAATCGAACAGGGCAAAAATGAGTCACTGAGAGCTAGAGCTATTTTGAGATCTCTGGTGCCACTGGAAGATCTTCAGGGAGTCTTGAGTTTAAAGTTTACTCTCTCGCAAACCTCTCCAGGAGAAGAAAAGCCCAAGTCTGACATGCCATCTGGTCTACTGCCCAACAATAAGCAAAGCATAGTTTTATTCCTAGAACGAGTTTACGGTATTGAGGTACAAGAACTATTTTACAAACTTTTAGAGGATGCATTTCTACCTGATCTACGTACTGCGACTATGTTAGACAAGAGCGATGGATCGGAAAGCGATATGGCATTATCAATGAACAGATATATTGGCAATTCAATTCTTCCGTTACTTATAAAGCATTCGAAATTCTATAACGAAGCTGAAAACTATGCGAGTTTATTGGATGCAACTTTGCACACAGTATATAGACTCTCAAAGAACCGAATGTTAACAAAAGGCCAGAGAGAGGCTGTATCCGATTTTCTCGTTGCGCTGACATCACAGATGCAACCTGCTATGTTGTTGAAACTCTTACGCAAGTTGACTGTGGATGTCTCGAAGCTTTCAGAGTATACAACGGTGGCTTTAAGAGTAAGAATATTTTTGTTTTACTTGTTAAATAATTGTGATCTCTTTTCTACAGTAGGGTTTATAAATGTTTATGATACACTAATTTTGTTTTCAATTGTGAAGAAATATCGTTAACAGGCAAACACATTTAGCTGATTGGACATTTTATTTCAGTTCAGTTTAAATTTTGGACAAATCCGTTTTTGCAACATATCTAGTGCTTCCTGTGACCGAAACTTAACTGAGTTTGTCTAAATTGAGGTCATTTCCACTGCATTTCTTGTACCTTCCTTCTTTCTTTCGATTAAAAGATAACCGTTGTTCGAATTTTTAGCCAAAAACTGGGTACGCAGTTATGGTAACCTCACCTACTTAAGCTTAAATATCAATTTTGGTTGAAATCTTTAGATCCGTTTTCGATCAAATCAAACTGGTACGAACATTTTATATGGGAAGTACTATTAATATTGAGGTTACCTTGCAAGAAAAAAAACCCCTCCGAGGTTTGAACGTAATCCGGCAAGCCGTTTAGGCTGTAGGTATGCCTGTGGAAGGACGGACAGAATTTTGCGACCCACTTTTTTGAGTTCCTCTATCATCGTAATATCAGAATTGATTAATATCTCGAGTTCGACATTTTTTACGAAACCAACATCTTTCTCTTACTACGTTCTACGTACCTAATGGAGAAAGTTGAAAACAAGTAAATATGATCGAAAGCAATAGTTGATGTACCTACTAGTCGACTTTGTATGTTTTTTCGCTGAAATCTGCAAATGAATCAAACATTTCAGTAAAATGTTGGAAGGAAACATTGGAGAGGCGTTTTATTTTAGGTTTTCTATTGGCCAAATCCATAAGAGTGAGCTTTCCTGTGTACACAAAAAATTGTGTTCTACATCTTGCTTCGAATCTGTAAACGTGACGTGAGGGTGAAAAAGTTTGGCAGATATAGGTACATAGCTGAATAAGGTCCATTTTATTCACTCGAAGTTGAACACAACTTGGAAAGTTTTCCATATAAAAATCCCCAAGTTGTGTTCAACTTCGAGTGAATAAAATGGGCTTTTTATATGGAAAACTCCTCGAGTTGTGTTCAACTTCGAGTGAATAAAATCGACCTAAGTGTATTCACTCTGAAAAATATATGACTGTGAGAAAAAAGTAAGAATGGATGAACAAAAAAAAAGCGAAGGATAGAGCCAATTAGTAAACCATAAGACAAGCTAATTAAGTCAAGTAGTTAGAAGTCAATCACAAAACTTACTGAGTTGGAATGGACTGTTTGAAACTCTCCTTAACTATTTGATTATTATTATTATTTCGTATTATTCCAGTTCCATGGGCCATGAGTTGCATAATACGAAAGTAGAAAGCATAGCAAATTTGTTAGCTCGTTGGCCAGAAACGGATTGGAAGCTATGTAAACTATCGGTTATAGTAAACGAATTAAACTTTGCACTCTAAATTCTATGTCTGCCTTAAAAAGAGAGATCACATTAAATATTGATATTTATTTTAAAAACTTGATCATTTACTTACGTCTTCTACTTTTAGCTACTGACACTTCATTTCGATCGATGTGCCAAATATTACGGCTCAACGCAAGGCCAGGGCTCCTATGGCGCATCATCCGATGAAGAAAAACGTTTAACAATGTTGTTGTTCTCCAACATCTTCGATTCCCTCAGCAATATGGACTATGATCCGGAATTGTTTGGAAAAGCTTTGCCATGTTTGATTGCAATTGGCTGTGCATTACCGCCCGACTACAGTTTGTCGAAAAACACCGACGAAGACTATTATGGACGTCAAACTGGTGCTCCTGACCAGCCGCAATATGACCCCAATCCCATTGATACAACAATAGTGCACTTAGACAATGACCTCAATTCGCTTGTTCAAAAGTTTAGCGAACACTATCACGATGCTTGGGCAAGTCGCCGATTAGAAGGGGGTTGGGTTCATGGTGACATGCGTTCAGATTCAGAACGTAGGCATCCCAGACTAAAACCGTATAACATGTTGAGCGAATACGTAGGTTTAACCCTTAAATATTTATATAGAATTTTCACCTTTTTTGTCTATTGCATGCAAAGGAAAGGGAAAGATATAGGGATCCGGTCAGAGAGAGCCTAAAGGCTCTTCTATCTATTGGATGGACCATTGAGCACTCTGAAATTGATGTTCCTTTGAACAATAGAGGATCAACAAGGCGCCAGTCGAAGCCCCAAATCGTATGTACACGTTTTATTAGAGTGTTATCCGAAATTAATAAGCAAACCAAATGTCCACGTTGTTAAATAATACGCACTTCCCAAAACTCTTTCTCCCTGTCCATTTCCGGCTGTTCTTGACAATAGAATGATTTTCAGAACGAAGGCAATGCGTTCAATTACAACCCCCATCCAGTGGACATGACCAATCTAACCCTGAGCAGAGAGATGCAAAACATGGCTGAACGCTTGGCCGAAAACTCACATGATATCTGGGCTAAAAAGAAGAAGGAAGAACTCAACACATGCGGTGGCATTATTCATTCACAATTAGTTCCTTATGACCTGTTAACTGATAAGGAAAAGCGGAAGGACAGAGAGCGTTCCCAAGAATTCCTTAAGTACATGCAGTACCAAGGATATAAATTGCATAAGTATATTATTTCGTTTACTTGTACTGTATCAATTATAACAATTGTGTTTTATTAAGGCCGACTAAGGGAGGGACCGTCGAAGGCGAAGGAGGCGCAACTCAGGCAGCCGTGGAACTTCGATTTTCCTATTCCTTGCTAGAAAAATTAATCCAATACCTAGACAGAGCTACGATCAACATGAAATTGTTGAAACCATCGACGACTTTTAGCAGAAGAAGTTCCTTCAAAACTGCTTCACGCGATATTAAATTTTTCTCTAAAGTCGTTCTGCCATTAATGGAAAAATATTTCTCAACGCACAGAAACTATTTCATAGCTGTCGCCACTGCCACAAACAATATCGGAGCTGCCTCCCTAAAGGAAAAAGAAATGGTAGCGTCCATATTTTGTAAATTGGCCGCGTTGCTCAGAAATCGATTGGCGGCATTTGGACCGGATGTGAGAATAACTGTACGATGCCTGCAGGTTCTGGTGAAAGGCATCGATGCTAAATCCCTGGTTAAAAACTGTCCCGAATTTATAAGAACATCTATGCTTACCTTCTTCAATCAAACGTCTGATGACTTGGGTAACACAATCATCAATTTACAAGACGGCAAATATAGTCACCTGCGAGGCACTCATCTTAAGACATCCACGTCATTGGCTTATGTCAATCAAGTTATACTGCCAGTTCTGACTGCAATGTTTGACCATTTGGCTGCATGCGACTATGGAAGCGATCTTTTGCTGGATGAAATCCAAGTGGCTTCGTATAAAATTCTCGCTGCCCTTTATCATTTAGGAACGGATCCAACACTAACACACGAGAGAAAATATTTGAAAACAGAAATCGAACGGCATAAGCCTGCTTTGGGATCGTGTTTAGGGGCGTATAGTTCTTGTTTCCCCGTGGCATTCCTTGAGCCTCATCTTAACAAACACAATCAGTTCTCGCTTTTGAATAGAATAGCAGATCATTCTCTGGAAGCCCAGGATATTATGGTTAAGATGGAGAGCAGCATGCCAAATCTGGAAACAATCCTGCAAGAAGTAGATCAGTTCGTAGAATCAGATAAAACGTATAATGACGCACCTTTCATCATCGATGTGATTCTTCCACTTTTGTGTTCCTATCTGCCGTTTTGGTGGGCTCAGGGACCGGATAATGTAAGTCCTACCAGTGGAAACCATGTCACGATGGTGACAGCTGACCACATGAATTCGCTGCTCAAAAATGTGCTGAAAATGATTAAGAAGAATATTGGAAATGAGAACGCTCCATGGATGACAAGAATAGCTGCATATACTCAGCAGATCATCATCAACACTTCAGAGGAGCTTTTGAAAGATCCCTTTCTACCACTTGCGGAAAGGGTGAAAAAACGAACCGAAAATATGTTTCACAAAGAGGAAAGTATGCGTGGATTTATAAAATCCGCCACTGATGACACTTCCCAAGTTGAAACCCAACTGCAGGAAGACTGGCAGCTTTTAGTGAGGGATATTTACTCGTTCTACCCGCTGCTTATTAAGTACGTTGATTTGCAACGAAATCATTGGCTTAAGGACAATATTAAAGAGGCAGAAGAACTATACAATCACGTGGCTGATATATTCAACATCTGGTCAAAGAGTCAATACTTTTTGAAGGAGGAGCAAAACTTCATATCTGCCAATGAGATCGACAACATGGCTTTGATAATGCCAACGGCTACCAGAAGATCAGCTGCGATTACCGATGGAGCGCCCGTTACTGGAGGAAAAGTCAAAAAGAAGAAGAAAAACCGCGACAAAAAACGTGACAAGGACAAGGAAGTGCAGGCCAGTCTTATGGTGGCTTGTCTGAAACGTTTACTTCCAGTAGGCCTTAACCTGTTCGCTGGCAGGGAGCAAGAGCTAGTGCAGCACTGCAAGGATAGGTACCTAAAGAAAATGCCAGAATACGAAGTCATTGAGTTTGCCAGAAATCAGCTAACTCTGCCCGATAAACTAGATCCTTCGGATGAAATGTCATGGCAGCATTATCTCTATTCAAAGCTAGGAAAGAAGGACGAAGTAAATGAAGATGCAGCTGTGGTGGAAAAGTCTAACCAAAATGAGAAGAAAGATAAGACCCAAGAGACCGTTGATAGAATTGTAGCAATGGCTAAAGTTCTCTTTGGTCTGCATATGGTATGTACGAATAATTTCTACACAACATATTAACTGATCTACACATTTATTATTTAGCCGCTCTTATAAGTATATTTTACTTCTTATTGATTCTTTTTATTTACTACAACTTTCTTTTATACTTTTGTTTCTTTTCGATCATCTATTGACACGTTTTTGTTTATGGACAAATTGAACTACATTGTTTAATACTCGTAGATTGATCATCCACAACAACAGAGTAAGAACGTTTACAGGAGTGTTGTATCAATCCAACGGAAGCGCGCTGTAATCGCATGCTTCCGACAGACATCTTTGCATTCTCTTCCCAGGTTCTATAATTTATTTTTAAATGTTTATAAAAAATGTTTTTTGTTTCTTTGTATAATTTCTGCTTAGTAACCTTGTGCATGATGTACCTTTCTACTTTTTAACTATATGATTTTGGAAATTTATTCTATTTACGTACTAAACTAACAGGCCTAGTAATTAACACTTATTGCTTGACCTAACGATAGCCTTTTGTACCCTTAGGCTAGTCGTACTAAGTGCAGATGCAAAAAATGGAACTCAAAATTGTCATTGGCAAGGCGTCAACTGGCAATATGCTGTTTAAGAGCGAAACATCTCTACCGTTTAAGCAGGTGCATTTGCTTTTGTTTTTGTTTTCAGATAATATGTACTAACGCCATTTTTAAAGTGTGTGTGTTAAATGTTGCTGCAATTTTTTGTAGACAATAAATAAAATGTTATTTTTTGTTTGCATTGGAAAAGGCATCGGGCCTGCAATATATTCGCTCGAACTTATTACGAAGAATGGCTACAAGAAGAAAACGTGGGTCAGGAGATTATGATAGAAGATCTGACACAGACATTCGAGGAGTCAGAGAAGTCCAAAAAAGATGCCGAGGAAGAAGAAGGCAAACCCGACCCGTTGACACAGTTGGTCACCACGTTCTGTCGTGGTGCAATGACTGAGCGAAGTGGTGCCTTACAGGAGGATCCATTGTACATGTCCTACGCGCAAATAGCAGCCAAGTCGTGTGGCGAAGAAGAGGAAGAAGGGGGTGATGAGGAAGGTGGTGCCGAAGGAGCCGAAGAAGGCGAAGGAACGAGCATTCACGTAAGTATTTTTGAATAATTAAATCCCTGTACTAACGCATTTAATAGAAACGATTAAAGCATCAAATGGATAAGCTTATGGTAAGAACTTGGATCTATTTGTCATTTGTCCTGAATTTCATTTGCTGGGAAGCAGTTGTTTCCGTAGTTATTATTCATTCACGAGCGAATGATAATTTTTTTTATTTTTAAATGCATGCAAAGTCGAGTATCTATACGTCTTATTTTAAGCCAATCGTCACTAGCGTGGTATCCGGCAAAACAGGAAATTCTCCGCATCGTAGGTATATCTACTCTGTCGGAGCCTCAAATTACATTCGAGGAATCCGTTTTTGTATTGTTTGGTGGCTTTTTGTCGTTTGATCTTGCACTGGAAACGAAAATTGCGTTACTTTATTGTTCTTTCTTTTTATTGATCACATTTATTAACGTCGTTTTTCATTGGTTTCACTCGGGGATCTACTCATTCTGTAATCCAAGGAAACTGCTTCTGATTGAATCCGCAAAAGTATTGGTGAAATGCAAAAAAAAAATTGACGGCAGCTGTCAGCTGCAGTGAAATTGAAAACGGCATTGCTGAAAAAATTACTTGTTGGAGATTGTCCCTTCTTAAGCGAAGAAGAATTTTGTCGCCACTTCCGTAAAGCATTTTATAATGCCGCCTGTTGGAACAGTATGAAAATGACTTTTTTTTCGTTTGGGCGGTCATAGCGAAAATTCTGTCAGAAAAATGTTTCCCTGTGAAAACAGTTACAACAAATCAACCACTACTAATTGGATTCCATCAGAAAATAAATTCCTGACAGATGGAACAGTAAAGAAATGAAATATTTCAGTGGAATGATCTGGTTTTTTGTTGTGGAATTGAAACTTGTTGAGTAAAATTTCGTAAGATTCTCAGAGCAGGGGTAATACAATACCTTGCCCGCTCGATGACGCACTTTTACGAATTTTTCGATATAAAGAGCGGCTCACTTGAATAGAACCCCCATTTTGCTGTGTGTTTGAAGTTTAATTTCTTTAATAACAATAATGCCACTGAACCATTTTTTTTCTTCTAATTCAAGGTTATTAATATCTGTAAAACATAGGGATTAGAGTCCATATTTGCAGTCAGTTTGTTTACAGTTTTGAAGCTATATGACTTAACGTATTTATAGCTAATGTTGGTCCACTTGAATAGCACCTGCCCATAAAAATACAATTTAAAAACTATTTTCAATGTTAAATTTTGAAATTTATTAGGAACATAATAAAGATTACAAAAAAATTTATTAGTAACGGATGCGCCCGCCTTGGTTGTAAATAAAAAATAACCTCGTACCTATTAGGTATAGGGAATCATATAATTTCGTGATGTAATCAAGCGCAATGCAGGCCAAGCTACATTAAATTCCTGTTATCAGTTCCTCCTTATTTGAGTATTGCTTTCCTGATTCTGTGCAAGCCATCCCCAAGCATTTTCGATAATGTTAAGGTCTGGTGAGTATTGTGGCCAATCGAACAACGAGATGTTTTGACGCTCTCTTACCACTCTGACAGTGTGAGTGGGTGCGTTATCCGGATAGAGGATAAAGCCAATGTAAGATTACGAGGAGTTAGGAACTGCAATCTGCAACTCCAAAGTGCCATAGTACGTTATGGCTCCCCGACTCATAACATCGCCCACTCGGCTGTGCAAACAATCGATGTGCCGATAAGCGGCAAGCGGCAGAGCGGCACCTTGATCGGAGAAAAGAACACGGTTCCATTCCTTACTCCAGGACATGTAAGCACGGCAGAAACTAAGGCGTTGCTCTAACTGTTCGTCCTTTCAAATTTTTCCTGTACTTTGGCTTCTTCCGTAAAAATGTGAATATGACTTTGCGGCTTCGTTGAGTTTTTTTTTAGCTTTTTGATAAATTGACAGGCCACACTCGCTGCAAGCTATGATTTTAGCTTTCTCATCCTCTGTCAAAGATTTACCACGACCCTTTTTAAATGAAACTGTCTTAAAATGACAAAGTTATTTTACATAGCTACCTACCTGCTTTGGCTTCCACACGAAAACTGATAATAGAGTGGGTGCTATTCAAGTAACGCCATTACATTTGTATCGGAACAATGCTCCGAACAGCTATTCGGAAGAATACCTACCTCGAAGCAAAAATCCTCAAAATCGCATAAAATCGGAGAATTTTCCGTTCCGACGGATACCTTGCTGGGGCCGATAATCTCTATTAGCTATAATATTTTTTTATAATGATAATTTTCTATTATTTATATCTCATCTATTATACACTAGTATATACTAAACATAGCCACGTGTAGTATGTCTTTTACCTTACGATAATTCATTCTATCACATTATGCGTAAAGGAACGAATTGTGACTAATGTGTTCGAGTGCATTATCCTTAGGGAACAGACCTATTATTTAGATGACATTATTTCTTTTTGTAGTTACAAGAATGCTTACATTTCATTTTTCAGTTCAGCGAAAGGGGTATAAGCTTATGAATCAATTTTGGTTTGACGACGCAACTTAATATGATTTCTCTCTCATTTGTTTACCGCTATGCTTTATCTCTCATTTTGCCCACAATTAAGGAATGTGGTCAACCTTTGAAGTGCGAGATTCTCAACCGTCCAATTATGCTTATCCGTCCAAACATAATTGCAATTTTTCACACGCAGGCCTCTATACATGATATTATTTTACTCTCTCTTTGTGACACACACAAGAAACTTGCAACAACAAATCAAGTAAACAAAATATGTGTAACCCCTGCTTCCGAAGACACCTCCACCTCTATTATAAACTTAAGTGGCTTTACATTGGGACAAAAAATCGATATATTTTTTGAACTAAATAACTTTTCATGCTCCATTATGCAAAAAAATAAATTTTCTTTCGATTCGGATCACTTTGCAGATCACGATATTTTTTCAGACTTATACACATCATACTGCCATAATACCAGTACCTATACTTTGCACAGCTATTTTACATCATTTCAAGAACTATTTTCTCAAAACAAATAGCGATGGATATAATTTTGGATGAATCATAAAAAAATTGTTTTTTTGCCTAATGGTTCACGTTCCATTAGAAATAGTTTAGAAAAAAAAGATAAATTTGTTGTCCCAATGTTGTTT
This sequence comes from Cheilosia vernalis, assembly GCA_949126925.1. NCBI lineage: Eukaryota > Metazoa > Arthropoda > Insecta > Diptera > Syrphidae > Cheilosia > Cheilosia vernalis. The sequence goes on from OX421362.1 coordinate 56,781,799, forward strand.
GTTCTGACACAGAAGCATTTTAATACATGTTTTTAATTAATATAACATCTAATCTAAAACAAAAACGAAGTCTTACCTAATTGATCTAAATTTAAACAATAGCGAAACTTAGAAGAATTTTTCTCGTGTCGCAAATCGCAATCCACAAACTCACGAATGAAAAATTCGTTCCAACTCAACCTTCAAAAATGAAACTGAATCGCGGGTATCTGCGACTAGAAAAATGTTCATGTGAATTAAATATGAGATACTAGATTATAGATTATACTACATTAAACCCACTTTTAAGGGTTGCCACAAATCTTTTGTAGAATCCCTTTCCAATAAAATTCTAATTAGACACTTTTTTTAAGTGAACAGCATGCAGATTTGACGCGTGCTTATTTATTTGATTTGCATATAGAAAAAAAAAGGTAAAGTGGAGAAAAGAACTAACACTTTCATTTGATCAAAAATGCGGAAGAGAAAATATCTCCTAAGGGAATTGCAGCTACTGCTTCGCATCTAGGGAAGTTTCAACTGCTTTTGGACGGACTAAAAGCGCTAATTTTTTGAAGCGTAAAAGATAGAAATGCCGCTGCCATATTTTAATTTCCAAAAGAAAAAATACCATGTCCCCACGAACGTGATTGAGATATATCATCTCTAATCTCTTATATTAAAGTGGTTTATCGCTATCATACATTTCATGTTTAATTTTTAGTTGATTTATTCAAACGATTTGCAGCCATTTGTGTTAAGAAGCAAGACTGTGTTCCCGTGCGATAACGGCATACGACAGCGAAACCAACCACAATCTTGTGCATTGTTAATGCTTAATGCATGTAAATTTTAATTGATTTGGCTTTTTAAAACATAATTTTAGAAAACAACAAAAAAGTAAAAAGAGAAAATCAAATTTCACATATGATGTGCTTGTGCATTATGGTGTCCACCACTATTGCAAAACTGCTCCAACGAATTTCATTGAAAAGAGCAATACTGAATTTGGGGGCAATTCTCTCATACTTTCAATGAAAAATAAATATCCATCAACTGCAATTACAAAATTGGTCATGTGAACAATCTAGATCAACCAAAAGAGACATAAATGCTGTCAGACTTATTAAACTAGAAATCCGAACATTCCCAATAGAGTATTTTGACTAGGCATTCCCAATAGAGTATTTTGACTAGGAGTGCGTTCGGTTTATTATTTCGTTTTCTACTGGGACAGGAAAAACACTTTTTTTCAGATTCAGAGAAGTTTTTCTGCAACATTAATATTGCTACGATTGACGTCTCGTACTCCATTTTAGCTGCGACCGCATAAAGCTCTCTCTGTCTCTCCGATTGTATTTTATTTTTTTTTTACAAATTTTCATGCCATTGTTTAGTCATTATCATTATATATTGTTAGACGGCGAATAATTTGATTGGTTTGGTTAGTAAAACTATCTGCGGGAAATGTTTTAAATACAAGAAACATTATCAGGACAAACATGTTTACGTATATATACCTATGAATTCTCGATATTATTAACCTCGATTTCATGTGCACATTTTAACTGATAAAAGTTGTGTCAAAATGTTTTATTTAAAACAAGTTTACACTTATTCCTTCAAAAAAAAACTTTCCACACAAAAAGAATAATTTCAAATTTAACGGATAAAATTCTATGAAAATTCTGACAGCCCCCAGCTATATTGCAAATAAATGCAATATTTATGTAATTTTTTTTTTTTTTGATTTGCTTCAGAAACATTTGTCAAACATTTCGGTGTTTAAGTATTTACTAGCCTTCGCCCAAATTCGTTAATGTAATGAAAATAATAATTCCGAAAAAGATCAATGCAATTCACATTCTATATTCAAAAGTTATATTAAATACAATAGAAATAACTAAAGTATTGTCGATGTGTTTAAAACCGTTCAAACCGCGATGATTGACGTGTCAGCGAACTTTCCACAACTTTTCACATCCATATCCAGCGATTGTCCTGGCGACTTATTATTTTTTATAGTGAAAGCGATGCGCGTTGGAAATTGAAGGCGCTTAAAAACCAATGCCAAATTATCGGAATGCGCGGAATTGTATAATGTTTGCCTTAAATTGTTAAGTCAAAATCTTCGTTTCCATGACATTTGATTTGAGATTCTTCACAATCAAATCAAACTTTCGATTTTAAATTGTGTAGGAACATCCAAAGAATTTAGAAAGTCAATATTTTAAATAAGTTGTGTTGTATTGGAAGTTACACTACCCGTTTTGTTATCCAGTCTACACAATGGATGACATTAAACTTTACAATCGTAAAAATCTAACGATCTATTCTCAAGTTATGGGTGCACACACAGGCGTCAGTATCTTTTATATATACCTAATAGGGGTACCCACCCGGTTTGCCTGAGCCTTTCATTTGGAACTATCGGATCCTAAACTATCCTTTCTTTAAAAATGGAACCAACCGTATACCCATCCACAAAATTTCATTGAAATCGGTTGAGTGGTTTCGGAAATCGACAACAGCGCCACCTAACGAATAGATTGTCAGCGCACCTACCCAATTCCTCCGCAAATTTTAAAAATAAAATTATTTCTTAGATTTACTATCTGTGAATGTGTAAAGAGTCATAAGAGCATTGTTTTCACTAAACTTGACTGTAACTCTCTTCGGCCGTCGACTTTTTTTCGTGACGTCGTTTGTAGTTTGTACGGGCATGAAGAACAAAACTAAAGTATTTACCGGAATCATAGTTTGTACACAACTGCGTAGTTGAAATTTAATGCAGTAAAATTCAACTATTTTAATTGTTAGTATTTAGAAAAAGTAAAAATGCAAAGATAAGCACCCGGAAGATATCTTTTTGTTCACACTTCATTTGTTAAGATTGGTTGAGCGTGCGAACTGCAAGATGTAAAAACACACTACAGAAGGGGATTTCTCTGCTAGTATTTGTTCAAATATTTATGAAATCTTTTCGACTTGCTTCAGAAACATTTCATATGAAATGCTTTTAACTGTCGGAAATTCACAGTAAGAGTCTCGATTATTAGTAGCAGTGCGCTCGGTTTCGAAACCATGGTTAATCGCGTTGTTACATAGCTGTCTCTCTCTGCACACACACACAAAATATACCTACGTTTGATTGTTAAAATTAAATCGTTTCATACATTTAAAACTATTTGTTAAAAAAAAAATCGTCCAAAACAGTTGCAATTACATTTTTCTTTAATATTTAGCGATAAAAGAGAAATGTGTTTCATAATAATTAGTTTTGAAAATAATTAAAATTTATGCAGCCTGCAAATTTCCATTTTCCATTAGGTAGATATTCCAAGATTTTCTGTGCCCATGTTCTGCAATTATCGCATCGAAATATTTATCACAAAAACGATATGAATCGAAACAAAATTTCATAATATCACATTCTGAGTTCTGTAACTGTGTGAATAGAAAACTATATCACACGAAACATTTCGATATGAAACCCCTGGAAATATGTGATATATTCAAGTTCTGTAACTATGAGAGCGATAAAATATTCACATCAACTGTCGAATTTTATCACGAAACACAAAGCTTGCGGTAGGTAATAAATTATTAGAAATAAAAATTCAAATGGCTGAAAATCAAAAAATAAGAAATAATATATATACAAAAAACTTAAATAACAAGCATTTTATTTTGTAAAGGGGTTAAAAATATCCAAGATTCAAAAGGCAAGGCTTGTAGAATTTATGGCTGCTAATTTGGAATTTGCCAGAGGCCAACATTTAGGCGTCATTTGCTGTAAATCATTTTGAATAAATTTGTATTGTTGTTTTTTGCAGTATTTTGACAGCTTTGGGAAATATTTCCCACATTCCCATAAAATAAAAAGTAGCTACAGAATAGTTTTCGCATAGAGTTAGAGAACACCAATGTTTTCCAGATGCGATAAATAGCGGAATGTTTTGTTCCTAAGTTTTCGATGCGAAAAGTTATCGCTTGAGTTGCAGAACATGGGCACTGGACATTTGTACTTTAGTAAAAAAAAACCCCCTCACCTTTCCGCAGGGAAACTTGTGAAACAAAAATTATTTACGAGATGCGAAACATTTCGTATTTGGTAAATAAATGTTTATGAAATATTTACTTAAATATTTATGAAATATTTGTAATACCTTTATATAATTAAAAAGCATTATTATTATTTATTACAATAGTTCATAAATATTTAAGTAAATATTTCATAAACATTTGGTAAATAAATGTTTATGAAATATTTACTTAAATATTTATGAAATATTTGTAATACCTTTATATAATTAAAAAGCAAAATCTCGAAGGACGGGAAATTTATTGGATGTGAAAAAATGCTTATTGATTTTTTTTTGTTTATGAAGGGTGTTGAATTTTGTAGTCTGGCAACTTGACTGTGTGGCTTGGCTATCGTTTACAGGCACACCATCACAAACATTTAAGGCCGTGTGTCAATTGGGCTAAATAATTATCCTCGGATAATATTCTGGCACTATCGTGGTGGAAAACGAATAACAAACCGTACTATCTACAAGATGTAAAAGTCTTCGCCTACCCAACGTAGCCAGTGTATTTCAAGCACAAGTACTTGCAATAAAGGAGGCGTGTAGACTGCTCCACAATATTGCGACTCCCAAAAGAAAAATAGGCATCTTCGTCGACAGTCAGGCCGCGATTAAGGCTGTTGGTTCAACCAAATCAACGTCCAAGCTCGTTGTGGAATGCAGGGAGATACTGACCAGGGCTTGTCATCGGTTTGATATCACTCTCGTCTGGGGTCTGGGTTCCCGGCCATAGAAACATCGAAGGGAATGAGAAAGCCGATGAACTTGCCAGATTTGGCTCAGCTCTGTGCGTGTCTCATGCGGAGGAAGTCTTCCCTCCGCTGGGATATGTGAAGAGAGAAATCCTCCTGCACTTCACCTCATGGGCTGAGACAAGGTGGTTGAACCTGTCGAACTGCGTCATTTCAAGGAAGATCTGGCCAACCTACGATGATGCCAGAACAAGTAACCTTTTAGCCAGATCGCGTATAGATGTTGCCAGACTAACGGCAATCAGTACGGTTCATTTGGCCTTTAGGAACTCACGCACCCAAGCTTGGCATCCCCCACAATACCCATTGCTGTAGCTGTGCTGACACAAACCAGAGTGAGTGTCCGGCTCTAGCCAAAACCAGACGCAGTGCAGTAGGTCATCCCTTTTTTGATGACCTTTCGGCCATCCAAAGCATCCATTTTCACAAGATCATCAAATTTCTCAACTCCACAGGCTGGTTTTGAGCTCTCTTAGCTTCGTTCACCCCCTTTCTTTTCAGGTTTCCGCTAGTTGTGGTTTCAAAACGGCGCTCAATGCGCTACTTGTGTTTTTGCCTCGTCGGGAAATACGGCCACCTAAACCAACCAACCTACAACATGTATCTAAATAATGAAGGAAAATTAATAAAGTTTTTAATACAATTTGCTTAATTTATAGGGACGCATGATGACAACAAAAAAGTGATTCGGTTACGGAGCTTGAATTCATACCGATTGAATATAAAATTACACTTCTCTTGTTCGTCTTCTGCGTGGGGGCAAGTAATCGTGGCTTATAAGGCTTTGATACCGCAGCAATGTCATTGACATCAAGGGGTATTAATACATCGAATTTATGATCCATATTATCAGTTGTTGTTATTGAATTAGTTGTATGTCTGTTCTTTGAGTTGTGCTATCGTCAAAAGTCTTCTGAGAAATCTCAATAATTTAGCCCAATCGACACAGCCAAATTTCACAAAAGCTAAATTTTTATTCAACACACACAGAAATGTCAAAAAATTATCCGATGATATATGATAATTATTTAGCGCAATTGACACACGGCCTAAGAATGAAACAAACAATGCTGCGAGCAATAGTAAAAATAATTTTCAGATCATATGATCTCGATGAGAAGGATCAGGATCATAATATGCTGTTGTTGTAAGTGCATGTAAATTGATGATCTATAACTATATAGATCATGGCTGATAATAAAAGAGGGCTATTGTCTCTGATTTAAATGTCCATTTCAACCACAATCAAAGTTATTTTTCGAAATAAGAAGGTAAAAATCGTTGCAATTAATTTTTTTTACAATATTTTATAGAAAAAAAGTCATGCGTTTATCAATTAGATTTGAAAATAATGTAATTTAAAATTATCCAGCCTGCTGGTTTTCAATTTGACAATGAACGTATTTTCTATATGTTAACAAACATAAAAGCAATAATTTTATTGCATTTATGTTGAGGTCACTCTGCAATCGAAAATAACAATATTAACCACGGTTGAGAAACCAAATGCACTGCGGATGGCGCTTTCTTGATTACATGTAACTGTTGGGAAACGAACATATTTCGACAATAAACTTCATCGTTTGTTCAGGTACTTAACGGTATGAAAATTTTAATTCTATAGAAGCATTTTTTTCTCAATTTTACACTGTGAAACTGTAGCGCTTTTGCTGTTTTTGATATTTTTTTCACGTTTCACTAGCACAATATTAAAATGTCTATGCCTAGGACTCATTGCGCCACATCTATTTATTTATTTTTGTTTTGTAAAGTATTGGTTTAAAAATCATGAACTTCTTTTATATTTTAAAGGAACAAGAAATGGAAAAACAAAAACTCCTATTTCATCAAGCTCGTTTGTCGAACCGAGGAGTTGCCGAAATGGTATTGCTTCATATATCTGCATCAAAGGGTATTCCCTCAGAAATGGTTATGACAACTTTAAATCTAGGAATCGCGATTCTGAGGGGAGGTAATATTGATATCCAAATGGGGATGTTAAATCACCTCAAAGAAAAGAAAGATGTCGGCTTCTTCACGTCGATTGCGGGCCTAATGAACTCTTGTAGTGTTCTTGACCTTGATGCGTTTGAGCGCAACACAAAAGCTGAAGGTAACCTTTTGTACTATAGTTCTATGTGTAATAATTTTTAGATTGCTTGACATGTTTTTTTAAATCCCTAATTTTTGATCCAAAATTTTAGTAGAACAATTCGTAACTTGTTTTTTTAATTATTCTCCAATTCTTATTTTCATTCATCAATCCGATTCAATTATGTTCCACATCGTCAACAATCGAAACCCTTCCTTGACCTTATGCACGAATGTCCTCAAACAATCATATATAACACCCTGCTGAATATGTATACACAAATCCAATGAACCTCACAAATGTATGCGTGTATCCTGTATGGTTATTTCAATTGCATTCCGATTCCAAACGCTCCTTGCTTTTCCTGTTCAATTTTCTTAAATTGTATATGCAATGTTCGAAACAAAAAGAATATATTCCAAGTGCGGGTGCAGGTCTAGGTGTCGGATCGGAGGGGGCAGCTGGAGAGAAGAATATGCACGATGCTGAGTTTACGTGTGCTCTATTTCGTTTCATCCAATTGACGTGCGAGGGCCATAATTTAGGTAACAGCTTAATCGGTTCATGTCCTCAATACAATAGCGCCTTGTTTTCTATTTTTGTTTTAGAATGGCAGAACTATTTAAGAACTCAAGCGGGAAACACGACTACGGTGAATGTTGTTATTTGTACAGTGGATTATCTCCTTCGGCTTCAGGAGTCAATAATGGACTTTTACTGGCACTATTCGAGCAAGGTAAACAGAGATAGAATATGCTATCTGAAACAAATGTTTTAACAAAAACATTTTTTTTTTTAAGGAAATAATAGACCCCGCTGGCAAGGCGAACTTTTTCAAGGCTATCGGCGTGGCAAGCCAAGTGTTTAATACCCTTACCGAAGTAATTCAAGGGCCGTGCACATTGAATCAACAGGCGTTAGCCCACTCAAGGTTATGGGATGCTGTTGGTGGTTTCCTATTTTTGTTCTCTCATATGCAGGAAAAACTGTCAAAACATTCCAGTCAGGTTGATCTCTTGAAAGAACTGCTTAACTTGCAAAAGGATATGATAACAATGATGCTCTCCATGTTAGAAGGCAATGTTGTCAATGGTGAGTATAACTGATGCTGCAAAATCGAAAAGAATGATAATATTTGTAATTGTAGGTACCATTGGCAAGCAGATGGTGGACACCCTAGTGGAATCGGCCTCCAATGTTGAGTTGATATTGAAATATTTCGACATGTTCCTTAAACTAAAAGACTTGACTGAGTCACCGAGTTTCCAAGAAATTGATATTAAAAACGAAGGATGGGTTACACCCAAAGATTTCAGAGACAAGATGGAACAATCTAAGAACTATACACCGTAAGTTGACATTTCAAAAAAAACAAAAAACATTAAATCATCTCTCCTCATTTAGGGAAGAAATGGATTTCCTTTTGGCATGTTGCGAACGGAATCACGAAGGGAAAATTGACTACGGAGCTTTCGTCGACCGTTTCCATGAACCATCAAAGGAAATTGGTTTCAACTTGGCTGTACTTTTGACCAATTTAAGTGAACACATGCCGAACGAACCGCGATTGGCTAGGTTCCTTGAAACAGCCGGTTCCGTTTTGAACTACTTTGAACCATTTTTAGGTCGGATTGAAATCTTGGGAAGCTCGAAACGTATAGAGCGTGTGTACTTCGAAATAAAGGAATCGAACATCGAACAGTGGGAAAAGCCTCAGATCAAGGAATCGAAAAGAGCATTCTTCTATTCAATCGTAACTGAGGGTGGTGACAAGGAAAAACTGGAAGCGTTTGTAAACTTTTGCGAAGATGCTATATTTGAAATGACGCATGCTTCAGGATTGATGGCCACAGATGACGGTGGAGCCAACGTGAAACGTGATACCTCTTACAGTTCTTATATGAGCGAGGAAGAAGAGGAGCGTGCAGCTAGAGATCCAATACGTAGAAGCATTCAAGCAGTAAAAGATGGCATCAAGTTTGGAATACATATGCTCAGTCCAGCCAACATTAAACATCAAATTGGAGTTTTGCAGACGAAATCCCTGCCCGAAATCATAATAGGATTCTTTAAAATTATTTTCTATATCTTCTATTACACAGGATATGGCAATATTGCCGTAGTTAAGTATATATTTGGAATTATTATGAACCTTATGCGAGGCTCGTCAGCTGAAGAAGTAGAGACGGTGCACCCGATTGAAGAAGAGAAGTTTAGTGGAAGAAGTCTGCCACCGTTGCCGATAGAGGAGCCGCCAGGTACAGTTCAAGCATTCGGACTAGACATAAGCAAGGAAGAAAATGGCCAATACAAAGTGGCACCACACGAATCTCCAGGTGTTAGCCCGACATCTTCCATGGAAGAAACCGGCGAATCGAGCCCGGAAGACGGGACCGGTGGTGGTGTTGAGTTATTGCCTGAGAACGAGCAACAGGAACCCATGTCCATAGTCGATTTGCTAGGCGGAGACGCTGCGAAGAAAGCAGCTCAAGAACGGCAAGAAGCTCAGAAAGCACAAGAAGCGGCAATGGCTTCCATTGAAGCGGAAGCGAAAAAATCATCAGCCGCTCCCCAAGAAACACCAGCCGTTCATCAAATTGACTTTTCGCAATACACTCATAGGGCAGTCAGCTTTTTGGCAAGGAATTTCTATAATTTGAAATACGTGGCTCTCGTCCTGGCTTTCAGCATTAACTTTATGTTGCTCTTCTACAAAGTAACTTCATTTGGTGACGACGATGATGAAAGCTCCGGTGATGAAGAGTTGATTTTGGGATCGGGTTCTGGTGGAGGACTTTCATCCTCTGGGTTTAGTTCGGGAGAAGGATCAGGAGAAGACGAGGACAAGTTAGATGACGTGCCTGAACTTGTTCATGTGGATGAAGATTTCTTTTACATGGAACATGTCATACGGATTGCTGCTTTGCTACACAGTTTAGTGTCCTTGGCAATGTTGATTGCCTACTACCATCTAAAAGTTCCGCTGGCTATTTTCAAAAGAGAAAAGGAAATTGCTAGGCGCTTGGAATTCGACGGCCTATTCATTGCAGAACAACCTGAGGACGATGACCTTAAGTCTCATTGGGATAAATTGGTGATATCAGCTAAGTCGTTTCCGGTCAACTATTGGGATAAATTTGTAAAGAAGAAAGTAAGGCAAAAGTACAGTGAAACATATGACTTCGACTCGATATCCAATTTGTTGGGTATGGAAAAGAGTGCCTTTACAGCCCAGGAAAGCGAAGAAGGTGGATTGATTAAATATATATTTAATATCGATTGGAGGTACCAAGTGTGGAAGGCAGGTGTAACCATAACCGACAATGCTTTCCTCTACTCCCTGTGGTACTTCACATTCTCGATTTTGGGAAATTTTAACAATTTCTTCTTCGCGGCACATTTGCTCGATGTAGCTGTGGGTTTTAAGACTTTGCGAACAATATTGCAGTCTGTTACCCACAATGGCAAACAATTGGTTCTGACAGTGATGTTGCTGACTATAATTGTGTACATATACACAGTGATCGCGTTTAATTTCTTCCGCAAATTTTACATACAGGAGGAAGATGAGGAAGTCGACAAGAAGTGTCACGACATGCTCACGTGCTTCGTGTTCCACTTATACAAGGGCGTGAGAGCCGGTGGAGGTATCGGCGATGAAATCGGCGACCCTGATGGCGATGACTACGAGGTTTACCGGATAATATTCGATATAACTTTCTTCTTCTTCGTTATTGTTATATTGTTGGCTATTATTCAGGGTTTGATTATTGATGCGTTTGGCGAGCTTCGTGATCAACTAGAGTCCGTCAAAGAGAACATGGAATCGAATTGCTTCATTTGTGGAATTGGAAAGGACTATTTCGATATAGTACCGCACGGTTTTGATACGCATGTTCAGAAAGAGCATAACTTGGCAAATTACATGTTCTTTTTGATGCATCTTATTAACAAGCCTGATACTGAGTATACAGGTCAGGAGACATACGTTTGGAATATGTATCAGCAGAGAAGTTGGGACTTCTTCCCGGTTGGTGATTGCTTCCGCAAGCAGTATGAAGACGAATTATCGGGTGGAAGTGGGGGCTAGTCTGTATTATAATAAAAAAAATATAGAAAACTGGCAGTTTGGTTTAATACAATTTTACGTCGACCTTAAGGAAACCTTATATTTTTATCGAAAACAAGGAAAATTATTTCAAATTTATCATTATTGATTTCTTTTTATTATACATATGAAGTTATATTACATTAGTAAAACGAAATATTCTACTAACATTTTGTTTGTTCATTTAATTATTAGTCTGCACTTACTGACAATCTATCTAAGAACTGTTTTATATCTTCTTCGATAAATAAATGCAGAGAAAAATGTATTTTAGAAAAAAACTTTAAAAATGATCTGTTTTAGAAGGTACATGGTTTGTCTATGGTTTGTTTCCTGTATAAAAAACATGTATAAATCTTCGGCGGATCCGAAGGGAGATAAAATCCTTTTCTAGGTTATGACTACTTCTTTTGGGCAAATTGAGGATAAAATTGTCTTTGTTGCGGTAGTATAGAGAATCCATATTAGTCTCATATTACGAAAGTCGAATTTTAGTTGCATACTTTTTGAGGTAGGTAATAACTCAGGCTCGAGTTGGCTCATCTTTGTATAGTATGAACTCAACGATAAAAGTAGTTCAACACGAATAGTTTGTTAGTTTTTTCCGCCGCTTTGCCCCTAAACATCTTCCCAGACCTCCTTTCACACTTCAACTCAAAAAATCCTCGATTGTCATGTCTCCGAAAAATAGTGAAAAACCCATCTCACAACACACTCACAGGCGATTATATACCCCGCTCTATAAACTTTATCAGAACTGAAAAAAACGCGTTATCCTCTCCTACTGATATTGATGAATACTTCGCAAAAACATGGTCAATTCAGGCCGAAGGCTCAAATTTTTCCCCATCTTTCCTCCTAAGCAAAACATACGGCAATTAATTTTAACCCACCTCTACCCAACATTCCATCCTCAGCTAGCATGATCGAACATCCCATCAAGCTTATAGAACTTGAAAACTGCCAAAGGTAAAACCCCCGGATTCGATAGAATCTCTTATCCACTTTTAAAAAATTCACCTTTATATAGTTGTCAAGCAACGTATACTATCTCTCTACAACCTAAGGGGAATTATCCCCCATGCATGGCAAATCGCCAGTGTGGTTCCAATCCTAACGGGTGATTTTTTAGCTGGTTTGGTTTTGGCAACACTGGTTTTGACAGCTGACGTGTGTTTAGTACCTTGTGTCACTGTCAAACAGCTTCAGTTTGGTTTGCAATTTAACCATGGATCGTCTTACAAATGAACAACGCTTGCAAATTATTGAATTTTACTATCAAAATTCGTGCTCGGTTCGAAATGTTCATCATGCCGAGGATCCGCTTTTTTATCGAAAAATTGTGTTCAGCGATGAGGCTCATTTTTGGTTGAATGGGTACGTAAATAAGCAAAATTGCCGCATTTGGAGTGAAGATCAGCCAGAAGCATTGCAACAGCTACCAAATGCATCCCGAAAAAGCCACTGTTTGGTGCGGTTTATGGGCCGGCGGCATTATTGGGCCATATTTCTTCAAAGATGATGCGAATCGCAGCGTTACTGTCAATGGTGAACGCTACCGAGCGATGATAACAAACATTTTTTTGCCCGAAATGGAAGTTCTTGACTTGAATGATATGTGGTTTCAACAAGACGGTGCCACATGCCACACAGCACTCGAAACAATGGCGCAATTGCGAGGCGAGTTTGGTGAACAGTTAATTTCACGTTTCGGGCCGGTCAATTGGCCGCCTAGATCGTGCGATTTGACACCATTAGATTATTATTTGTGGGGGTATGTCAAGGCTAATGTGTATAGGGACAAGCCCGCTTCGATTGACGCACTGGAAGCCAACATCCATGCATTCATTCGTGAGATACCGGCCGATATGTGCGAAAGAGTATGCCAAAATTGGACTCAGCGGATGGGCTACCTGAGACGCAGCCGCGGTCAACATTTGCATGAAATTATCTTTAAACATTTTGTGTTTTTTTTTTTTTAAAGTTCTAAACCTCTTAAAAAATCACCCGTTATAACCAAACAAAACTTCCAACGAAACCAGTGGATATCGACCTATATCCCTTCTCTCATGTATCGGCAAAATGTTAGAGAAAATCATCTCAAAAAGCCTGTTCTGGTTTTTAGAAAAAAAGAACCTCATTAATAAAAACCAGGCGGTCTTCATGTACGGAAGTGGCACCGTAGATTCTCTCCTCCACATTGATGATTTTGTCTCATCTGTACAATCAACAAAAAATCACATAACTATTCTGTCAATAGACTTCGAAAAAGACTTTGACAGAATAGGTGTTCATATAATTTTAAACAAATTAATCCAATAGAAAATCGGTCCTAAAATCTACAATTGCGACCATATTATTCACTCCCTTTAATCCGGGTTAAAGTTTACATACGGATTTATAGTGAGTTAAACCCAAAAAATAACCCAAGTCTATAATATTCAGTCGTTAAGCCCGAACATTAACCCAGTTTTTTAAACTTAACAGCGTTTAATCCGATTAAATTTAAACCACACTCCGGAGACCAGTTTAAGTACTTTAACCCGGGTTAAAACTCAAAATCATAATATTCGCTGTTTTGGTTTAGGTTACACTTTTGACATTTCTTTGCTCGTAGGAGGCAAGAAATAAAAAAGTGAAATAAAATAAAAAGCAACATGCTCTTTTGTTGGTCACGCGTATTCACAGACAGGGGCTGAAATTACAAAAACAACTATGTAAACAAATGGGTTTTGGGGGGGGTAGACGTACGAAAGATATCCATTCCATCTCATCTCTGTCTTTCTCCTTTTATTTACAAAACATATCAAAAAAAAAAATCTAATAAAATGTGACGAAATACAAATGCCATTATATATGAGAATTTTGACATTACGCAGGTTTAAAACGGATTAAAAGCGGTTTAAACTGTTTTAAATCCGCATTTAAATCCATCTTTAATCCAGCGGGCTTAATGCATGTTTTTCAGTGAATAATATGGACATAGGTTTAAATTGTCGGGTTTAGTAAATGCGGATTAATGGTCGTGTGTAAAATTAGATTAAACTTGCGTTACACCCGGAGTGAATAATATGGCCGTTACATAAAGGCATTCCTAATTGACAGGCAGTTCCGAATAAAATTAAACAATGTGCCCTCTCATATTTATAGCTACAAAAATGGTATCCCACAAGGATCTCCTCTTTCGATAGTTATTTTTATGGTCGCTTTCAACGACCTAAGCCAAATCCTACAAAAATACAGCACCATTCGGCACTGTATTTATGCCGACAAATTAAAAATTCTTTCCAAATGCAAAGATTTAATAAAGACATCCTTCACTTTCTCTGATACCCTAAAAGATATAGACCAGTGGTGTACCCTCTCAGGGACAAGAATAAATTTTGAAAAAGACTAAAACATTGCACATTTGCAAGAAAACGAACTGTCCTAAACATCTAACACTTAACAATAATATTTGTAATATAAGCGGCGCAGGGACATAAGGCCCAGGGACATAAAGCCCAATTTTTATTGAAATTGAATTTGGGCCTTAAATCCCACTGAAGTGGGACATAAGCCCAAAACATTTTTTGTTAAAAATGGGACATAGGTAAGTCCCAAATTTTTTAGAGGCCAAATTGGTGTTATTGCGCTTTCAAACTATCAAATCTGTAAACCCCCCTGCTTGGGTTTACTGTTGGATTACGAGGTGGATGCAAGGTTGGTTTATTACTCAAATTTTGTTTTCGTTATTGCACTTTGTCGGAGTGAAATAAGACCAACTGTTGGAAGTGGGACATAAAGCCCAATTTTTATTTTTGGGGCTTATGTCCCACTTAAGTGAGACATAAGTCCCAAATCGATTTTGGGAGTTATGACCCCCTTAAGTGGGACATAAGTCCCAAAAGAAAAAATTGGGCTTTATGTCCCTGCGCCGTTCACACATCAACACTATAACTGGAATTAGTAAATGTATTATTGTAGCCAAGATAGATTATGGCCTAGACATCTACGGTAAATTCCCAAAGGCCTCACTGCAACTTTTCATACCTCAGTATCATTCCGCCGTTCGGGTCGCTCTCAAAGCATTCAGGACGCCCCAATAAAATCCATGTTAACCGAAGCTGGTCTAATGTCAGTAAAAGAAAGGTTCGATTATCTCACAGCTCTCCTCTTCCCGAAAATAGTAACATCCCGAGTATCACCCATTATACTGGACGCTAAAAAGGTTCTATCTATCTATTGTTAATGCGTTGCACTCACCGGTATGGGCGGATATACAAATGAACATCCAAACACAGAATGCTCCCTATCACCCTCAATGGCTTTTTGATGAATCCTCTACAACAACCCACCTTCACGACTATCATAAATCATCCCGCTAAGTGCAGTCACCTTGACGTGGTGCGGAGGCTTAAGTCGCAATGATTCAACAGGCTATGCTGTCGGAGGCGGTAGTCGTCTGAAGGGTCACCCATGGCAGACAGACTGTTTTGAAGAGCGACGAACTAAGAACTGCCAACCTAATTCCAGTGGTGGCGTGAGCGCAAGGAAAACCGTGCCGAAGGATGAAAGGTTGGAGGTTAAACCAGCCGATTACGAGCTCCCTCAGGTGCCCAGGCGAAGACCTGATGGTATATAATGCCTTACCCTGGTATGGCGGCGCTGCCGGGGCGGACATACTTTCCGACCATACTCGTGGGATCCAAAATAGATAAAACCAATTAAAAACACAAAGGATGAGGGAGGTGAGGGTGCGATAAGTGCCCTCGGTGAGTCGGTGGCCGACACAATAATCGTGGAGCCATACGATCTCACCAAAATACAAGAGGCCCTAGAAGCCGGATCAACAGAGGAGAAGATCTCGAAGGAGGAAGAGGAGAAGCTTTTGGCTGAACCCTCAAACGAGATAGCCGAAGAAGAAAAGGCGAAGAGGAAGAAGGTGCCCCCAGGTCTGTTAAGGAAACGGGAATACCTTAAGGCCAAACATATATATGGCATTCTCGTGGCCAAAGAACAAGGCTCCTTAACAGAGAAGGAGCGAGCCTCCTTGGAATGGGCCAAGGAGACCATTGCGAAAGACGCTCTTACGAGGCCTGAGCCTATAAGACCGTCTAACGCGATAGGGCTGACTAGGAAGTCAGGCTCAAAAACACCACACAGCGCAAAACGGCCGAGGGACTATGTCGCTAAGACAGACCCCAAAGCCAACCGTAAGCCGAGGGACGATGTCGCTATGACAGACCCCAAAGCCAAATGTAGCTCCTCAGTGAAAAAGGTGCCAAAGACGGAACACCGGGTGACCGACAATAAGCCGGGCCCGAGTGGATTCCAGAGGAAACCTATTGCTGAGAGGCCACAAAACAAAAACAAAGAGCTAGCCTTGAAGAGGTTGAGGTCGCCAGAGGACGCCCCCAACATCCCGAAGAAGGCAAAGCGGCACGATACACGGGCGGGTAGCCCCAAAAGGGCACCCACGTGGGGAACTAGCCCAAGCGGGAGATACAGCGAGGTAACCAGGAACCCGCTTCAGTTAGCTGTGGTGGACTCCAGGAAACCAAGCGGCCAGTACTCTGCGGAATGTGGCAAGATAATTGAGAACGCTCTAGGCGTAGCGATTATCTCCCACATCCGAGCCAAGACAGGTGCAAAGGCCCCCGCTTACGGCAAGATGAGATGGTTCAAGGGCATCACTTACATCGACTGCAAGGACCAGGCATCGAACGACTTTGCCAAGACCGTGCTATACGGCGCTCAACTATGGGAGGGAGCAATGCTAAAAGCTGTACCCATAGAGGAAGTACCTATAAAGGCAAAGGGTAGAATATCCATCCCTGAGATAGGTGTAAAACGTGAGGAGGTCCTTAGCGTTTTACAAGCACAAAATCCCCAGATTCCGATGAGGGATTGGGAAATTGTGTCTGAGGAGGAGCCGAAGAATGGTGCAAGAGGGTACATCATCTTGTTTGATGAACCACCTGCATCATTGAAGAAAGATATGCAGATGCCGCTATCATTTGCAGCAAGCGAGGTTACCCTCAAGCTCTTGAAGCGGACTGCGGATAACGCACGAGCGCCTGAAACTGTGAAGGAGGCGACTACATCAAAGCATGAAGGTAGTCCAAATCAACCTCCATCACAGTAAGGTAGCTTCAGGCAACCTGAGGCTGTTCCTCGAGGAGGAGCAGCTGGATCTGGCCCTAATCCAAGAACCATGGATCAATAAAGATCAGGTGATGGGACTAGGGTCGGAAAAATACGACATACTTTATGTCAAAAACAAAGGTAAAGTAAGATCGTGTATTATGGCAAAAAAAGAACTTCATGCACTAATATTGCTTCATTTCAGTACAGGTGATCTGACGGTGGTGGAGATCAGAGGCAAGGGCGAGAGCTGCAGGGTGGCGTCAGTATACATGCCAAGCGACGATGACACATCAGTACCCCCCGAACCGGTAAAGGCGCTAGTAGCGGCGTCAGAACAAGGTAAGAAAAACTTAGTCTTAGGCTGTGATGCTAACGCCCATCATACTATTTGGGGTAGCTCAAACATAAATGCCAGAGGTGAGGCTTTGTTTGATTACCTTCTTTGCTCCAATCTTCTCATATGTAATCGGGGTAATGATCCCACTTTTATTACGGTGAATAGAAAGGAAGTTTTAGACTTAACCTTTGCATCCCATAACAATTCTGTCCAAATTGCAAATTGACTTGCAAATGGTTTCGCAGGGTAGAAAACAGTTCAGAAATCCTAAAAGGACGAACTGGGAGGTATTTGGCGAGACGGTGCAGAGTTACAGGAATCTCTGCCCGGTAAAAGATTTCACATCTGTTAAGGAAGTAGACGATGCAGTCGAGTCCTTAACGGGTGTGCTCTCCCGATCATTTGAAAAATCCTGTCCGAAAAGTGGAGCGAGTGGGAAAAAGCGTCCACCCTGGTGGAGTCCCAAGATCGCGGAACTCATACGAAGCTCAAGGTCCAGGTGGAACCTCGCCAAAGAGGGACGTATTGAGTGGTCAACGTATAAGGAAAGCGTTAGAATCCTTAAAAAGGAGATCAGATTCGCAAAGAAAACGTCATGGAGAACTTTCTGCGAATCCATCGAATCCACAACCGAAGCATCTAGGTTGAGGAAAGTCCTTTCAAAGGCACCGATGCCGATAACTTCGTTAAGAAGGGGCGACGGTAGCTGGACCGAATCACACAAAGAGACGCTGGAAACACTGACGGAAACTCACTTCCCAGGATGCACAGATGTGTCGGAGAGTTACGATACAGTAACACCAGGCACGAGGGAGGGAATGGAGCAGGAAACAATCGCCGAAATTATAGACGAGAAGAAAATAGCCTGGGCTATCAACACATTTGCCCCGTTCAAGGCACCCGGAATAGATAATATTCGACCAATTATGCTACAGAAGTCAGAGGAAGCTATTATTCCATGGCTAAAACGCATATACACGGGCTGTCTAAGGCTATGCTATGTTCCCAGGGCATGGCGTGAGCTGAGGGTGATTTTCATTCCTAAGGCAGGGAAAGCTAGTCACATCACAGCCAAGGACTACAGACCAATCAGTCTGTCGTCATTCATGCTGAAAACAATGGAACGACTAATTGACCTGCACGTACGGCAAGCGATCGGCGATAACTACCTATCAAAATCGCAACATGCGTACATGAAAAGCAGATCTGTTGACACAGCGCTACATAGAGTAGTATCGGTAGTGGAGGAATCTCTACACCATAAAGAATACACACTGAGTGCGTTCCTAGACATTGAGGGGGCCTTCAACAACATCGAAGCGGACGCAATCTTAAGCAGCTTGCGCAGAGCCCACCTAAATAGCAGCCTATGTGACTGGATTGGACTAATGCTAGGCACACGCAGCATCAAGTCACAGCTAGGGGACGTGAGCATTGAGCGGAAGGTCAGTAGGGGAACACCTCAAGGTGGGGTCCTCTCACCGCTCATATGGCTCCTCCTAGTTGATGAACTGCTAAAAATACTGGAAACAGAAGGCTTCATTGTGAGCGCATACGCAGACGATGTCGTTATTCTGGTTCCAGGTAAATTCACTCCAGTCCTCAGCGAGAGACTTAGCTACGCACTTCTACTAGTCAATAACTGGGTCACGGGCCGCGGACTCGGAGTGAACCCATCGAAGACGGAAATCCTCCTGTTCACGAGAAAAAGGGCGATCCCCGCCTTCAATCCCCCAAGGATGGGCGGGGTAGACCTTGAAATTTCAAAAACAGCAAGATATCTGGGAGTAATCTTAGATTCCAAGCTCAGCTGGAAGGAAAACATAGAGGATCGCGTCAAAAAGGCATACGTGGCACTATATGCCTGCAGAAGAGCATTCGGCAACACATGGGGATTCAGGCCGCACGTGGTACACTGGCTATACACAGCTATAGTGCGGCCCATCCTAACATACGGTACAGCAGTGTGGTGGAAGGCTATTGAGAAGAAATACAATCTTTCAAGCCTAACCAAAATACAAAGGGCAGCATGCATTGGGATAACGGGTTCCTTACGAACCACCCCCACCGCAGCTATGGAGGTGATGCTAAACCTCATCCCTCTGGATATTTACTGCAGCAACAAGGCGGTGAAAACCGCAATCAGACTAAGAGAGTCTGGACTATGGTCATTTAAACCCTACGGGCACGCATCCATCGAATCCCAATGGAGCGCGGCGAAAGAGAAGGTGTCCACAGACTATCTACCCCCCACTCTCGTTTTTGAAAGGAGATTCAATACTAGAATTCCAAACAGAAGCGAATGGGTGAACAAAGAGGTAGCAGTAGAAGATGAGCTAGCCCTATACACCGACGGTTCTAAGATGGATATCGGTACAGGCGCGGGCATCTTCAGCGAAGCACTGGGCCTACGAGAATCATTCAGAATTAGCGATGATTGCAGTGTCTTCCAAGCGGAGGTAGCCGCTATCTCCCAAGCGGCAAAAGACCTTAAAAGAAGACACATTGTCGGTAAACAAATCACCATCTACTCTGACAGCCAAGCGGCAATAAAAGCCATGGAGTCAGTAGTGGTGAAGTCTATAGCAGTATGTCACTGCAAGAAAAATCTGGACGTAATATCACAAGCCAACGCGGTGACCTTATGCTGGGTGCCGGGACATATGGATATTCCAGGTAACGAACAGGCGGACGAGCTTGCAAGAAACGGGTCGGAAATGCATGCATCTCTGGCCCTAAAATCAGTAAGAACTCCGCTCAGCACGCTTGCAAGGAAGATTGACATTGAATCCTGGAGTAGAACTAACCTACGCTGGACCAATCTCATTACCTGCAGGCACACAAAACAACTGTGGCCAGAGTTGAGTGAAAAGAGATCTTAATGCATGATCGGACTAAGCCGCAAAGATATTCGCATACTCACGGGGGTCATTACTGGACACTGTGCGATAGGCGTACATGCGGAACGGCTGGGGATAATGCATAATGATTTTTGCAGAAGCTGTAGGGACGTAGAAGAAATAGAATCTGTTCGTCACCTACTCTGCGAATGCCCAGCCCTTAAAAACAGCAGACAGAGGATTCTCAACAGTTACTTCTTCGATGACCTAGATGATTTGAGGAATGTTGATCTCAATGCACTCCTGAGATTCATACTCAAATCTGGGTGGTTCTAGCAGACACACAAACCTCATATCATTGGTTAATCGTAGGACATACTTTAGGATCATGATACAACGGAGCTTTAGGAACCCATGAGATTCATACCAATCTATGTGGCTCAATATAAAAAGCGGTTTCTTTTTCTCTTTCGACAGGTCACACTGGATGGTTCCCGTAATTGGACACAATGGACCCAACTGATGGTCTAAGTGAAGCTGTGGCAAACTGCCACAAGAGCACCCATTTACCTACCTACCTACCTAACGTAATATATAAATCCATTTTCAATGAGCTTACATCCAATTACATAGAAGTCTGTACCTACATCTTTTGCAATAGTAGATAAAAATAATTTAGGTACCTATAGTACCAAATTTTTCTTCCATATTGTTACATTCAGGCTGGGATTCGTAAAGATAAAACACTATTCCGTTTAACTTCTCTAATAAAATTCACTATTACACTTTTATCGACTTTTCTAATATTTCACTTATTAAGTACCAGAACACTATTACTTAAACAATTCTTCAACGTTTCAAACCAATCACTTAATTTACTCTATTACTTTTTACTTATTTATCTTCACAAACTATTACTATCTCGAACTTTAACCAATCACTGATATAAATCAACTGTCTCGCCCTCTTCTAAAAGCTGTCCTTTTATACCCGCTCCGCCATCTGACGAGAACTTTCTAGCTAGTTCTAAGTGGTTCTAGAACAAGGTTCAGTGGTGAAATACATTTACTTGACAGGTTCCAGTCTCCAATTGGAAGTGACACTTGGGTGGAACTTGTTTGGTGACTAAGGGGTTGTTTTCACTTCACCATTTTAGGTTACACGATACATTCCACACCACAATGTCCCCCTCTTAAACTTGTTCGTCCCGAACAAACTCGTTAACATTTTCACCATTATAACGATGAAGACGATCCACATGAACGACTTTCAGCTTGCCTCTTCCTCGTTGGATGCGATAGACAACGTCGTTGATGCGCTTTACGATTGTATAGGGCCCTTCCCAGTCTTGTTGCAACTTAGGCGATAAACCTTTCCTTCGATGAGGGTTATATAGCCATACCAGATCTCCTTCCTGGAATCCTGTAGTTGTCGTTTTAGTATCGTACCTCGTTTTCATGCGGTCACTGGCTATCTTAATCTTATCCCTAGTGTCTCGATGCACGTCCCTGATGATATCCCTGAGGTCTGTAACGTATTCCTCCTCATTCTTGGGCTCTTCGCACGGATATCCAAACATCAACTCGCTAGGTAGGCGGACTGTTCGACCAAATAAGATTTCAGATGGAGTATGTCCTGTGGTGTTATGCACTGCTCCTCGATAAGCCAATAAAAACATGGGAATCTGCTTATCCCAGTCTCTCTGGTCTTCGCCAACGACCTTAGAGAGGTGTTCATTCAGTGTCCTGTTGAAGCGCTCCACCATCCCATCTGATTGTGGATGACACGGTGTCTCCACCTGCAAATTTTCTTTCATGAAATCTCTCACATTTGGTCGCGTTGAAAGAACGACAATATGAAATGAAATGAAGGGTGGGCATTTCATATCATGAAATTTCATTCGTTGAAATGTCGTTGAGCAGAGCACATCGTTGCGTTCTCGCATTAAAGGCCATGAAGGAATTAGAAGAATTGCGGAAACGAGCTGAGAAAAGAAAACGAAGGTTTTGGGTAAATCCATTTCTGGAAAAAAAGGGAAATGCACAATTTAGAGGAACATTTGTTGAAAGATGTTCTGTGGGAAGATGACGAGTTTCGGAATTTTTGCAGAATGCATATTGACAAGTTTCTTCTACAAGGAACTGTGAATGTTTACGATCCATCTTAATTACTCTTTGTTTCGTCATTTGTGTTCTTCTAAAAGGATCTATAAATGTTTATGATCCTTTCTTATCCCTTTTCGTTGTAGCTATGCATATTTTCCATTTTCTGTTTTATGATGCTTGTAAAACTATCTGGAAATGTTTTTTTCCTTGTTTAAATTTTCGCACATCTGGCAATCGTGTAAACATAGCTTTAAAAAAATTGGTAAAAGGTTCGATGACCCAAAAATAAACTCATACAACACGAACTCATTCCCACTCAGCCATCGCTGGAAAAAAACAAGTAATAATAACCAGCTATTTCCAAGAGCAAAATCTGTCTTGATCGACATGCAAAACTATAATGCCCATGTGACTACATCCTAGATCCTACCTACATCCATTCTCTGTTCCCATTTACCATATCCTTGTAATGACTATACTTGTCTCGTTTTTATTCAAATACCTAGTTTCAGCGCTACAACCTACAAGCGACCATTCGCCACTCAGCCATCGTGAAAATGAAAAACAAGTGTCAAACTGCACAGAAATTTCAGTCCCTCTCATGAAATCAATACCATGAAAGGAGCTGTGAAATACTTTTCATGAGACTGGTTTTTTCATGAAATTTGTGGTCTCCACGTGCAATCTGTCCTCTCATGAAAATTTTCATGCTAAGAAAATTGCAGGTGGAGACACCGTGTGAAGCGGGGTTGTCCTTGTCTTGTGAATCCCGAGTAACTGGCACACTCCTTGGAAAATCTTCGACTCGAAGTTCCGTTCTTGGTCTGAATGCAGTTCCATTGGTACACCGAATCTGCTTACCCAGTTATAGACGATTTGCTCCACCACGGTTTTAGCTTCTTGATTTGGGATAGCAAATGCTTCGGGCCACTTACTGAAATAATCCATAACGACGAGGATATAACGATTTCCATTGTTTGTTTCAGGAAACGGTTCCGTAATATCAACTGCTATCCTTTCAAAAGGGGCTCCAACATTGTATTGATGCATTTTGCCACGAACTTTCAGTCTCGGACCTTTGCTGGCCGCACATGTAACGCATTTCCTACACCAAGTTTCAACGTCCTCCCTTGAATGAATCCAGTAAAAGCGTTCCCGCACTTTTTCGAGCGTTTTATTGATTCCCAAGTGGCCTCCAGACACTCCATCATGCAATTCCCTGAGCACTTCCATAACCTTTGACCTGGGTACAACAAGCTGCATTACGAACGACTTTCCATCCGGGCTTTCCCATCTTCTTTTTAGAATGCCGTCTTGTACGTGAAGGGAGTCCCACTGCGCCCAGTATGCCTTCAGCTCGGGGCTCCTATTGGATATCTCCTGCCAGTCTGGTTTTCCCTCATGCTCCTTCCAGGCGATAATCGGTTCGATATCCGGATCTTCCTTTTGAGCCTCCCGTATTTCCCGCGTACTCCAGCCACCAATTGGCATAGCTCTCACCCTTTGAACGGACTTGACATCTTTTTCTTCGTATCGCAAGCAATGTTTGCAATTTGCTTTGCACATCTGCAGCCGTTCGATCCACCTTGCGACTTGGCCTTCAGGATTCTTAAAGTGTAGTAGCCACTTTAAACACGCATGGTCTGTGCGGAGGATGATTTTTCGCCCATAAAGGTACTTATGGAAATGTTTTGTCGCCAGTACCAAAGCAAGGAGCTCGCGCCTGGTAACACAGTAGTTCCTTTCTGGCTTTGAGAGAACTTTGCTAAAGTAGGAAATTACTTTCTCTTGGCCATCATGCACCTGGGAAAGGACGGCTCCAACTCCCACATTACTAGCGTCTGCATCCACAATAAATGTTTTCCCAGGGGTGGGGTACGCTAGTATGGGGGCGTTGCACAACTGTTGCTTAAGTTCCTTGAAGCTGTTTTCGCACTCACCTGACCATTTGAATTGTTTGCCTTTTTCTGTCAGTTGATGCAAGCTCTTCGCGATCCTGGCAAAGTCCTTTACAAATCGTCTGTAATAGGTCGCAAGTCCCAGGAAGCTTCTCAGTTGATGTTTGTCTTTGGGAACCGGCCAGTTTTTCACTGCATCGACCTTCTCCGGATCAGTCTTGACTCCTTTGGAAGAGATGATGTGCCCGAGGTACTTCACTTCTGGTCTAAATAGCGAACACTTCTTCGGGTTAAGTTTTAGTTGCGCACTTCGTAGCCTTTGGAACACCTCCTTAAGGTTATCTCGATGTTCGTTAAATGTTTTTCCTACTACGATGACATCGTCCAGGTAGACCAAACAGGTTTTCCACGTTAGTCCCAGCAAAACGCGCTCCATTAGACGCTCAAAGGTTGCTGGAGCATTGCACAGTCCAAATGGCATTACTGTAAACTGCCAAAGCCCGTTTCCTGCTGTGAATGCTGTCTTCTCGCGGTCTTCTGGATGGATCTGCACTTGCCAGTAGCCACTCTTCAGATCAAGGGTCGAAAACCATTTGGCTCCGGATAGTGTGTCCAGGGTGTCGTCAATTCTTGGCAGGGGGTAGCTATCCTTCTTGGTGACGTTGTTGAGTTGGCGATAGTCCACGCAGAATCTCGTACTTCCGTCTTTCTTCTTGACCAGGACGACCGGCGATGCCCACGGACTTTTTGAGCTTTCAATCAGTCCTTCCTTTTCCATCGTCGACACCATTTCTGCAACCTCCGTCTGCTTAGCTAATGGTAGTCGTCGGGGAGGCTGACGAATCGGTCTCGCATCTCCGGTGTCGATTCGGTGTTGTACGAGATGTGTTCGGCCATACTCGCTGTTCTGCGAAGCAAATGTATCAGCGAACTCATTGATTAAACTACCTGCCATGGACCGCTGCTCCTGATCGAGCTCACACTCTCCGAGTATATTCTTTTTCATCTCCGATATCTCCGCACGTTTAACCGGTTTCACATCACTTGCATTGGACAACTTTGTGACCGCAGTAATCGGTACGCACTTTCCAATCACTTCTCCTTGCTTTAATTTCACGCTTTTGTGTTCCACATTGAGGACACGAACGGGAACCAAGTTGTTTTTAGGTTCAACCAGCATCTTTCCGACAATATAGCGCTGATAAAAATTTTCTGGATCTGGCTCGACTAGGTAGAATCGGTGGCTCCCAGGGTCACCTTCCAGCCTTGTCCAAATAACTGTCTCTGACGAAGGTGGTAATATTTCGTCCTCACTTACAACTGTCCGTAGAGCTGCGACGTTCTCGTTCCCGTAAACCATCGGAATCTCGACGTTCTTGTACTTTATAACTTGCAAACCGATGTCGAGTACTATATCGTGCGTCTTCATAAAGTCGATTCCGATGATTTGTAGCGAGAGATTGGAGGCGAGAAATAAAAAAATTGTATTAAAATAAATAGCAACATGCTTTTTTGTTGGTCTCGCGTATACACACGGGGGCTGAAATTACAAAAACAACTATGTAAACAAATGGGTTTTGGGGGGATAGACGTACGAAAGATATCAACCTCTTTTACGGCCATATTATTCACTCCCTTTAATCCGGGTTAACGTTTACATCCGGATTTAAGTGAGTTTAACCCAAAAAATAAACCCAAGTCCATAATATTCAGTCGTTAAACCCGAACATTAACCCAGTTGTTTAAACTTGACAGCGTTTAATCCGATTAAATTTAAACCGCACTCCGGAGACCAGTTTAAGTACTTTAACCCGGGTTAAAACTCAAAATCATAATATTCATTGTTTTGGTTTAGGTTACACTTTTGACATTTCTTTGCTCGTGAAATAAAATAAAAAGCAACATGCTCTTTTGTTGGTCACGCGTATTCACAGACGGGGCTGAAATTACAAAAACAACTATGTTAACAAATGGGTTTTGGGGGGATAGACGTACGAAAGATATCCATTCCATCTCTTTTAATCATTCATCTCTGCCTTTCTCCTTTTATTTTACATAAAGTTAAAAGGAAATGAAAAAACAACTATTGACACAAACCAAATCAAAAAAAAATCTAATAAAATATGACAAGAAACAAATGCCATTATATGAGAATTTTGACATTACGCATGTTTAAACCGGATTAAAAACGGTTTAAACTGTTTTAAATCCGCATTTAAATCCATCTTTAATCCAGCGGGTTTAATGCATGTTTTTCAGTGAATAATATGGACATAGGTTTGAATTGTCGGGTTTAATAAATGCGGATTAATAGTCGGGTGTAAAATTAGATTAAACTTGCGTTACACCCGGAGTGAATAATATGGCCGTTAGAACTAAGCAAACATAAAAATAATAGAAATAATAGCAATAGTTTCTATTGTTACTATTGTTTTCCCCTAAAAAAATACCTTCCCCATTCTTTCAACTTTTTGTTAAAAAAAATCGACAAAATTGCCTACTTTCCCCCCAATCTGGGATCACTGCTGGAGTGAAATGTAGAAATGTCAAAAAAAAAAAAAGCTACCAGCAGCTTAAAAAAATGTAAATTGGATACATTTTCAATGCATTTTTTTTTTTTTGACATATCCACATTATTTAGGCTGGTGTGTACGCACTCACTCCTATCGGGAATTTGCGTAGTATTTTTTCGTCCTGCTCTAGTTTATTTTTTAAAGTCTGAAAAATGCAGAAAAAAATGTAGTGCCATACTGGCTTAAGTACCAGAACAATATAACTTGAACAATTCTTCAACGATTCAAACCAATCACTTGATTCACTGTATTACTTTGCACCAAAGAGGATCTATAACTAGAGAGCCAACTTCACTTGCCCCTAACCGATTATGATTATCCCCTCAATTTTTGAATGACAGCCCTCTCTCGCGCGCTCTTATTTTTCCTGTCGGTGAATACGTGTTATTAATGGCCGCCGGGTGGCACTTTTCCAATAACAAACAATTTGTAAATGAATATATAACAATAAATGTAATAGGAATACATGTGGAGAATGTTTTTTTAGATAGCTTTACTTGTGCTCTATCCATCTCAGGTGCCAAAAAATGTTCATCCATTCACAGTTATAGATCCTCTTTGCTTTGCACTTAAACCGCATTTACATCATCACGCACGCGCAATTTTGCAACAAAACCGAAAAGAGAGATCCGTTTATCCGCAGTCAATACTATTAAAGGCGTAAGAATGAGATCACAAATCAGACGCCTACGGTGTCATGGATGCTCTACCCATAATTATAGATACGTAAAACGGAAATAGACACAGGTTCCGCCTGCCAACATTTCTGCAATTGCTTGAAAACATTAATATTTCTGATTTGGAACATGTGAAATGAGATTGGTTATTAGTTTCAGTAAAATAAACAAACAATTCATCAATCAGTTACACGAAAAAAATAAATAATTGTCCGTTCATCATTTCCGGAAGCCATATTGTTTTATAGGAATGCGGAATTTTTTTAGTCATCGCTATAAAAATATCAACATGCAGAGTTTTCCTATAATTCCTATCACGCAAACAAGATGGCCGACCTAAATACGTGTCACGTTTTTTTGCGTGTTAGGTAATGCTGTCCCTTTCGGTCACACGGCTATTTAGTATTTAGCATCCCTTTATAATTTTGCGTGGTAGGAATGTGTGACCATGTAAATGCAGCATTATTTATCCTCACTTCCGATTATCTCGAACTTTAACCAATCACTGTTAACGAACTTTAACTTCTCACAGCTGATTGAAATGTCCAACGAAAACTAGTTGGTGGTCAGTTTTAATGCATCGACGAGTTTTCGAGGAAAACACGATTTTCGGCTTGGTGTAAAAATCCTATAAGTTCAGTCCTTATCGAGCAAAGTAAGGCGAACACACTGTGCACTGGTGCGGCCTACATCAAACAGACCTATTATCAAACAAGCCTATTCCACATACTACCAAAGATAATGGAATACAGAGATATATATCTTTCCAGTGGAAGGGCGGTTGCCTACAAGCTGTTTTCCATAAAAATTCATGAAGTCACACACACCTGCTTATTTCTATTATAGTATATGTGAGTTTATGAATTGGACTTTAATGCAAGAATTCGGCATTCTCTAATGTGTATTTCACTATCTTTTTCAGTTTAATCAACACCTCCACAAAAACTAAACAAATTCAAAACGTAACACAAAACAATTAAACACCGCGATGCTCATAAAAGCAAGATGATTCGCGGTCGGCCATTAGCAACATGCTTTTTTGTTATGTCGTTTTCGATTTGGCTTTTCAGATTTTGATCTGAGATTTCAGATTTCTGCTGGCAAATCGAACATAAAATCTGAATTATATTGGTATGTGTGTGTATTGAGTTGGCGGCAAAAAAAAAACATATTTGCACTTGCACTCGAAATCCATTTCAATTGATTTTCACACATTTATAGTACTGCATTTCGAAATCATTTAATATAAAAACTCGATCCCATACGCGTTAAATAAATAATTCAGTTAAAAAAGCAATCGTTCCAACGATAAACAATTCGTAACCGACGCTGTGTGTCATAAACATTGGTGTTAGTGAAAGTATGTGTAAAATCTGAGGAAAAATTGAGATTTCTCAAAAGTGATCTGAGATCAAAAAAAAGATTGATTTTTGTGGCAAATAGAACATGAAAAGCAATCTCGATCAAAAAAAAAATTGATCTTTTGCCAAATCGAAAACGACATTAGCCACACGTATTCACAGACGGGGGTTGAAAATACAAAAACAACAATGTAAACAAATGGGTTTTGGGGGGATAGACGTACGAAAGATAACCATCTCTTTTATTCATTAATCTCTGCATACTACTGTCACCGTGACCGTCAGAGATGAATGAATAAAAGAGATGGTTATCTTTCGTACGTCTATCCCCCCAAAAGCCATTTGTTTACATTGTTGTTTTTGTAATTTTAACCCCTGTCTGTGAATACGTGTGACCAATAAAAAATCATGTTGCTAATGGACGACCGCGAATCATCTTGCTTTCATGAGCATCGTATTGTTTAATTGTTTTGTTTTTCGGTTTGAATTTGTTTGGTTTTTGTGAAGGTGTCGATTAAACTGAAAAAAATAGTGAAATACACATTAGAGAATACCAAATTTTTGCATCAAAGCCCAATTCATGAACTCACATATACTATAATGGAAATGAGCAGGTGTGTGTGACTTCATGAATTTTTCTGGAAAACAGCTTGTAGGCAGCCGCCCTTCCACTGGAAAGTTATATATCTCTGTATTCCATTATCTTTGGTGACCGTAGTCAGAGATTAATGAATAAAAGATTAATGAATATGAGGTGTTGATTAAACTGAAAAAGATAGTGAAATACAAATTAGAGAATACCGAATTCTTGCATTAAAGTCCAATTCATGAACTCACATATACTATAATAGAAATAAGCAGGTGTGTGTGACTTCATGAATTTTTCTGGAAAACAGCTTGTAGGCAGCCGCCCTTCCACTGGAAAGATATATATCTCTGTATTCCATTATCTTTGCCGTAGTTGCCAAGTGTCATATGTCACTTGTCACTTCAGCAATAAAAAATTTTAGCTCGGCAGAATTTTTTCCGTGTCAAATTTTTAATTTGAATTAGATTTTGCATGAATAAATTCGATACAAGAAAAGATCGTTGCAAATCGAATGCATGCAAGATTCAAGCCTGCTTAAAAGGTATTTTGATTAAAAAAAAAACATAAAACAATCTTTTATCTCGTTTGTTATATAATAGAGAACAATTATCAAGAGAGTGCATGTCTGGCTGCCTTGGAGCAAATGCGTTTGTGTTGTTTAAAGTGGCATAAGGAATCGTGGTGTTGTTCTGGAATTAATTTGGAAAAAAGTTATTTGCCCGAAATTAACAAAGCCGAAAGCATAAATAAGTAAGTTTAATTTACAAAACCTAACTAATGTCACTTCCTTTCTGTGTTGTAATTATAAATATATAGAATTCGGAAACTACAAATTTCTCTATGTGGTAGGTATTGGATTGGAACTCGCCTTCAGATTTCTCCTGTTCAATTGAACATAAAAACCCAAATTGTAATACTTAAGCAGTTAATAATTAATCGTCAGTAGTTCATAGTCAGCCCCCATTTCTCTAGTAAAAGTAAATTGAATGAAATTTTTGCGAGAATCAAAAGGGATTCAATTTCCCATTATTATGTTAGTGTTTTGATTTTGGCTCAGAAACTAATTTCTTTCTTTTATGTTTTAAATATTTTCAGAAAATAATGCTGTTATCGCAAACATTATATCAGCACCAACAGCAGCCACTCCAAAGACGAAGAACAGCTATTGTTCCTAAACGTAATTGGATCCAACGAAATCCGCGTCTCTTCCAAGTCATATTCATTACGACTTCTATGCTTACGTTCTTTTCAAAACCATTATACGACGCCTTCATTGCAGATCCCGTACCTCAAGGTGAGCGAATTCCTGCCCACCGTCGTTAAGTTACAAGTTGTGGTGGACATTTAATACAGAAAACAGTCGCATCTAAATGGAATCTGTGCGCAAAGCTCGGCAACGGATGAGTAGTTACCCAATTCTCTTAAGTAAATGCGCCGAAAGTGGTACCGTATACGCGGCTTGTGTTTCTCGTGACTTGAATATCAAACATCATATATGCGATAAGGAATTCATGTTGTTCAAAGAATGTCTACAGAAAGCAGCCAAAGAAATAAAAACTAAAATATAAACAAAATGCTAAATTACCTTACAGATACGAAAATGAAGGAAAATTTAACTAAGATATCATTCAATAAGCACCTTGTCGCATCAGTTATACTTAGAATATCACTACTAATATATGGAGAAGTACAGGATCAGTATTCTGAGGTGCCGTATACAGATGTTGATTATAAAGTGGTTACAGATGGTGCGAGACATATAATAAAGGGTGAATCGCCTTTTCTCCGACATACTTATCGCTACAGTCCGCTTTTAGCGTTCCTTCAGATGCCCACAGTGGTTCTTCATCCATCTGTCGGTAAATGTATTTACTCTTTATTCGATATATTTGTTGCAATTCTAATTTACTATATCGTTTCGAACGAATTACAAATGCAATATCAAAAAGCAGTTCTTTCAATACTGCAACAATATGGAAAGAAATCACATTCGAAGCCCCTGCCAGACATTCGCAATCGATCGGAAGAGCTGGCAAAAGATTCCACACTTGTATGGTTATATAATCCCTTAACAATGATTATTTCTACTCGAGGGAATGGCGACTCTTTTTCTAGCTTTTTTGTTATTTTAACCATATATTACATAACCAAGTCAGAAAAGTCAAATTTGAACATGTTTCTTGCTGGCTTGAGTCATGGGGTAGCTATTCAC
This sequence comes from Cheilosia vernalis, assembly GCA_949126925.1. Taxonomy (NCBI): domain Eukaryota; kingdom Metazoa; phylum Arthropoda; class Insecta; order Diptera; family Syrphidae; genus Cheilosia; species Cheilosia vernalis. Next base: position 56,813,542 of record OX421362.1, read on the forward strand.
TTGCGCCTGTATCCAATTTTTTTCAGCCTAGCTTTCTTTCTGTGTTTGAGTGAGAAGCTTTCGACAAATGTAAGGACTTTCCTTAAAGTGATTTTTATCCCGAATATGCAGCAGATATGGCTAGTATTGGGAACTTTTGCCAGCCTTACATGTGTAACTGGACTATTTTACCACCTATACGGTGGCGAATATATATATGAAGCGTATGTTTATCATTTTGTGCGCAAAGACGTTCGTCATAATTTTTCCCTTTACTTTTTAATGCAATATCTCTCTGGTAATGTGGCTGCTTCTGTGATCGAGAAACTTCTTATAGTAGTGCCACAACTATTGTTGATGTTATATTTAACCTTTGGCTTTGGCCAGTTTCGTCAAACACTACCGTTCTGCATATTTGCCCAAACTTTCGTTGCTGTTACGTATAATTCCGTTGTCACGTCCCAATATTTCGTTTGGTATCTCGCTCTCTTGCCACTTTGTGTGAATAATTTGCGATCTATGCCAACAAAAACCGGGGCAATATATTTTATTGTATGGCTGATAGGTCAAGGACTGTGGTTGTTCCCCGCATATTTGTTGGAATTTAGGACTTGGAACACATTTACTTGGATAGGCGCACAAGCGGCATTGTTCTTTCTTATTAATATTTTTCTACTTAGCAGGCTGATTAAGTACTACAGCTTCACAGCGTTTAAAGTAAATTTAAATAAATTATTCTAAGGATATTAATACGAAATTTGTTAACTGTATGAAATAAATTATATAAGTATGAATTTAGTAGGTCGTATGTTTCATTTTTATTCATAGAATTGATAGTTATTGCAACAGGTTCGTATGGAGGCCCTTGCGACCCCCCGTTCTAAGTCGAAGTGCTAGTCACCCATTATTTTAAAAGCTGTTGGTTTTCAAGTGACGGGAAGTATAGATTTGCGCGAAAGGTAATACTTGTGTCGTCCGCTATAGCCAATAAGCATGTTTTATTAAATATTATTTATATGCAAGGTAAAGTAGAATATTCAGCCAGTAAGTACAACTACTACACTCTATTTGACACATGTAAGCTGTAAGGTCCACACTAGGTACAATATAAAATATGACTCCAAAAAAATTCGATCAATAATTTAAATGAACCACTTATTGTTCATTATTAGGTAATACCCAAGACTCAAAAATTGGCAATCTTCTTTAATCGACTTTAAAAAATCATTGTTTTGCCATCAACATGCATTTTTTTATATCCAATTGGGCGGTATTTAATGTAACTCCTAGTATTTGATGGTACTGTAAGCAGTACCTAATACCAATTCACACCAAGCCGAAAGCCGAGTTTTCGCGAAAACACTCGAAAACTCCATCGAAAACATAAGTTTGCCCATACATATTTCAGTTTCCAAAAGTCGTTTTCCACGAAAATCTGCGACAACAGTGACCCCCAAGCCAAAAGGATTGCGCGTTGGAGGTCTCAGTATTGCCTCTGATAGACAACAGCAGCATGCTAAGATGTTTGAGATCGAAAGAACTTTATGCTGTCTATTTTGCTTCTGAAGAAAAGGTAAATACGCAAGAGAAATGTCAAATATATGATTGGTCCCATCTCTAGTGGTGTTTATTTACAAAAATTATGTCGAATTCAGACGAACATTATTAATTTGTTGTCAAGGAAAAGAGTGATGCATTGGCTTAATTCTACTTGACTGATGTCGTTTTTCATTGGGCCCACCAGAAATCCTTTTCAGATCTCAGATTTTACGCGAATCACGAAAGACGGAACATGCAACAAAATTGATCTGCTTTTGTAAATAGATTAGTGCGTTATTTGACAGCAATATCAGCTGCTTTGAACAGCATTTGTTTTTGCTAAAACCACAAATGGATATTGACTTGAAAAATGTTTAACCTGTTGTAGATACCTATACCTACCTAAATTGATTCGTAGTCATAAACTAACTATTAAATAGACCGTCTGCTCCGCCCACTTTAGAGAATTTGCCTACAAGCTGGATTTGTCCTTGAGTGTAGCCCAGTTTGAATTCATGTGTTTGTGCCATGTTAATCAAAGGGGAAACACACATACTTGAAAAAAACCAGCCTACACGTCTGGCTTCAACCAGCCAGATGTCAGGTAGCCTAAGGTGGATTCTCATTTTCATGTCGAGTGCGGGGCTGTGTTTGTAAATAATGGGTTTTCTTAGTTCCAGGTTGTAATTTATTTGCTACATTTTTATATGAAAAGTTGTTCGATTTTCTTATTTCTTGGTATCAAGTGAAATTTGTTATGTAATTGAAGTGCAACGAATGTTTAAAATGTACGATATAAAGAACAGCAATACTTTTATGACATCGATATCAACAAATTTTTGGCATGTTCGCGATAGAATTTCAATTATGTTTCGCAACCTATTTCTCTCCTCCTAGCAAAAACCGACAAGCTAAGTAAGGCTCTAGTTATAGCCATACGTAAAATGCAAAATGTCAGCAAAATTTGTTCCTACGAAAACAATTACAACAAATCAACCACCCCTGATTGAATTCCATCTGAAAAAAATTCCTGCCAGATGGAACAGTTAAGAAATGAAATATTTCAGTGGAATGATTTGGCTTTTTGTTGTAGAATTGACTGAGAAGTAGATGAATGAATGAATAAATTATTATTCTAGAAAATTTAAAGGATATTTGTTTATATTTTTTTTTGTTGATAATCTAGCTTTATAATTCATAAGCAACATTTAACGACCAAGATTTAATTCAACCGTTAGGTTTAAGTCTTCAAAACAAGCAAAAGAACTGAGCCTAATACAAAAATGAAAGAACAATTATATGCGAATTTAGTTTTTTTCGGGTATATTCCATAATAAAAAAAATCCTATGTATGTAGATCGCCTTTTATTTGTGTGAAGTAAGGCGTGTTTTTTTAGCTTCGAACATAGCAAAGAAAAGTAAAGTAAGATTTTCAGCACGCAATTACAATAACTACGCTCTACTTGACACTTCGAGGACTCGCAGTAGTTGTTCTAATAAGGTTGTAATTTCGAGCTGAAAAACCTACTTTGCTGAGTTCGAAGCTCAAAAAAACACGAATATACTTAAAACAACATCACTTTTTGTATTTCAAAAACACATAAAGTGTACTTTTTTTGTTAATTAATAAATTAGAGACGCTTACAAAAACATCAGTGGACATTTTAAAATACAACGTTATAAAACTAAAAATTAACAAAACAACTTGGATTCTTACGTTCGATTGAATACGCAAAATCTGAAATCGGGTCGAATCGCAGAATCCAAATAAATGCAACATTATATTCCCAAGTAACAATTTGACTTCGGTAAGGTTCAAATTGGTAATTTCTGTAGGCAACCATTTCGATAGGGTCTCTATAGGATTTGTTTACCGAAGTAGACCGATTTCGAAGCAATTGTTTCCAAAATAACTTCTGTACGTCCTTTGCGAAACATACACGCAGGCTTTATAGAGGGATATGAAATTAAGTTTCGTTAAGATCTCTATAAGACCTCTAAAAAGAAGTGAGGAGATGATGGAAAATGTATTGCTTCGGTAAAGCTTGTGGTTGGAAGTAGAAGCTTCGTTAGAGCTTCTCACAGAAGGCATTATAGAAGCAATGAAATGTCATGCAATTAACGACTTGCGATTGGAAGTCTTAACGAAATTCTGAAATGTATCAAGTAGTTGAGATTTACCACCGCAACATTATTATGACGACTTAGCCTAGGGGTAGTGTATTGGAGTACTACGCAGCAGGACTCATGTTCGATTCTCAGTGCGACCCGTTGTTAGTAAAATATAAATTATATAGGGGGAGTATTCACTGAACGAAAATTGCAGAGTCAATTATAGTAGATAGTGATAATGTTTATTAATACGAAAAACAAAATAAGAAATTGAAAAAGTTGAAGAATAAAAAAAAAAATTATTTTTCTTTTCATATTTTGTGCTTTTGTAAAGCTTCTATAAGGTTTCTATAAAGTTTCTATAAGGCCTCTATAAGGTTTCGGTAGTGCCCTACCTGTATAAAGTGCGCCAAATTTGTTTCTTATAGGTCTTATGCAGTTAATATTGCGGGAGGGGAAATAGCTTCAATAGCGCCTTACCGAAGTAAAATTGTTACTTGGGTTGTCTTTTTGTTAGGATTTTATTCTTTAATCATTATTATATCCGAGAATACTATATATTTTTTTATAGTATATATTTTTACTGTTCCTAAGTAACAACAACACATTTCAGTGTTCACTCTTATTAAACTACAGAATTCCAAATCGTATTTTGATTTTGTACAAATATGGTGCGTAAAAAAAAAAGAAGTTGAAAACACCCACCAATTAATGTAAATTTATGCAAAGTTCAGGAATATTTATAAAAGAAATCACTTTTGCCTAGTGAAAACTTGGGCTTAACTCACATGGTATTAACCTATTTTTTGAACAAATCCCAAAAGTAATTGCATGAATTTCTCTGTCAAAAATATTTTTCATGTAAAGAAAATGAAAAAAAAAAACTGAAATGTGAATGGATGAACATTGATGGATAGAGAACAAGTAAAGCTATCTAAAAAACCATACTCAACATGTATTCCTTTTACATTTATTGTTATAAATTCATTTACAAATTGTTTGTTATTGAAAAAGTGCCACCCGGCGGCCATTAATAACACGTATTCACAGACAGGAGAAATAAGAGAGCGCGAGAGAGGGCTCTCATTCAAAATTTGCGGGGTAAATCCGGGAGACGTAGGAAAGCTGTCAGTCTATTTAATAGTTATAAGCTTTTCACACCAAGCCCAAAACCGGGTTTTCGCCAAAACACACGAAAACTTCATCGAAAACAGAAGTTTTCCCATACATATTTCAGTTTTCAAAACGAGTCGTTTGCACTCGTTTTCCGCGAAAACACCACAAAAACGACTTCCAATCGTTGGGTTGTAGGAACAAACACACCTTTTGCAATGTTCAGAAAAATGGCTGACCGAACAAATGTCACAATTCACATCTTAAAATCATTTCCACAATTAATTGATGGGCTAATATTGTTTTTAAATGCACTAAATTAATTTTGTGTGTTAATTAATGCGATCGAAATTTGTAACCACAAAAGTTTGCACCGAAGTTTAACGACTAGTGTCTCACAGCTGATTGAAATGTCAAACGAAAACGAGTTGATGGTCGGTGTGAATGCATCGACGAGTTTTCGAGGAAAACCCGGTTTTGGGCTTGGTGTGAAAAGCATATTAGTTTATGTTCGTAGTTTTCAAATCAAAGAGGATCTAAACCAAAGATAATGGAATACAGAGATATATAACTTTCTAGTGGAAGGGCGGCTGCCTACAAGCTACAAGTTTTCCATAAAAATTCATGAAGTCACACACACCTGCTTATTTCTATTATAGTATATGTGAGTTCATGAATTGGACTTTAATGCAAGAATTCGGTATTCTCTAATGTGTATTTCACTTCCTTTTTCAGTTTAATCAACACCTCCACAAAAACTAAACAAATTCAAAACGTAACACAAAACAATTTAACACCGCGATGCTCATAAAAGCAAGATGATTCGCGGTCGGCCATTAGCAACATGCTTTTTTGTTAGTCACACGTATTCACAGACGGGGGTTGAAATTACAAAAACAACAATGTAAACAAATGGGTTTTGGGGGGATAGACGTACGAAAGATAGCCATCTCTTTTATTCATTAATCTCTGATCTAAACTAAAAGTCCAACTTCACCTGCCCCAACCCCTACCCACGGTTGCCAGTGTTACCAAAGAGGAACTACAACAAGAGAGCCAACTGAGAGCAGAAACGGTACATTTGCCTACAAGCTGTTGTTTGGCTGCTGTCGGGTACAGGAATTCCTAAGTATTAGTGCCTGTACATATCAAAGGAGCGCCATTGCTGCCGCACGCATACTTAGGAAATCCTGTACCGACACTTTATGTCAATCGGGCGGCCATTATTATGGCGTGGGGGACTGTGTTCGGCATTTTTGGTGCCCATTAGTTACACGACGTTCACATCTCAGTTCAGTTTAAAAGTTTTTAAATTTTATGAAATTGTTTTTACCAAATGTAATTTCTGATATAATTTTGTCAAAACGCCAAATACCTCAATAAAATCATGTTTTTTTTTTTCGATATCTATTAGAAATCGATTTCATGACATTAATCAGATAAAAATCAACTCAAACGATTTTTGCACTCTTATTAAAAGAGATTTATTTGTAACTTCAAGCATCTATTGTAGGTATATTTTAAAGAAAACAAATTGTTTTCGTCGATTTTAATGCTTTTCATTTTGAAGTCATATTGAAACAAAATAGATATTTTAACACAGTTTGGGGAAAGCGTTTGTTTTAATATGTTGTGGGGAAAAAGCTATTTTAGTTTCAGCATAGTTTTTAATCTGTAAATGGTACATAAAATGGATAAATCATTTCTATTTTTGTCCGTTTATAATACCTACCTACCTGATTATAACTATATGCGCATTTCATTTTTTCAGGTAAATTCCATATTAAAAGAAATCCTATATAGATCACCCTTTACTTATGTGTTTTTTTAGCTTCGAACTCTGCAAAGAAAAGTAAAGTAAGATTTTCAGCACGCAATTAGAACAATTACTGAAAAACATACTTTGCTGAGTTCGAAGCTCAAAAAAACACGCCTATACTTAGAACAACATTACTTTTTATATTTCAAAAACACACACGAGTGTACTTGTTTTTGTTAATTGAGAGGGACTTACAAAATACAACATTATAAAATTTACAAAAGAATATCTATAAACACGAATGGAACACGCAAGAACTTAAAATTAACAAAACCATTTGGATTGATACGTTCGATTGAATAATCCAATTAAACACCACATTATATTGTATTTTTGTTAGGATTTTAATCTTTAATCATTATTTTATCCGAGAATATCTTTTTCATAAATTAGCATTTTTCTGTTCCTAAGTAACAACAACACATTTCAGTATTCACTCTAATTAAACCACAGAATTCCTAATCACATTTTGATTTTGTACAAAAATGGTGCTAAAAAAAATAAGTTGAAAATACCCACCAAGTAATAGAAATTTAGGCAAGAAATTTATAATTGATTTCTAAATATTAATACATAAATAATTTAGAAAAATAGATTCACCCGATGCAACGCCTTTCTTTGCTGTAGAAAAAATTCCATAAAAATGTAAACAAACTCCATCAGTTGTCAAACTCAAACGCACTTGTATTGGTAGATCTGACAAATCTAGATTCGCAAAAGTGCCCTGAAATCAGAAAAAGATTGCTTTTTCCTGTACCAAACGAACATAAAAATTGCTCTGAGAGCAAAAAAAGTGCTCTGAGAGCGCCCAATCGAATACCACATAAATCACTTTTGCTCTAGTGAAAACTTGGGCTTAACTTGCATGGTAATAACCTATTTTTGGAACAACTCCAAAAGGTAGCTGCATGAATTTTGCTGTCAAAAATATTTTTCATGTAAAGAAAACTAAAAAAAACCTGAAATGTGAATGGATGAACATTTTTTGGCACCTGAGATGGATAGAGCACAAGTAAAGCTATCTAAAAAACCATACTCAACATGTGTTCCTTTTCTATTTATTGCTATAAATTCATTTAAAAATTGTTTGTTATTGAAAAAGTGCCACCCGACCGCCATTAATTACACGTATTCACCGACAGGAAAAATAAGAGCGCGCGAGAGAGGGCTGTCATTCAAAAATTGAGGGGATAATCGGTTAGGGGCAAGTAGAGTTGGCCCTCTTGTTGTAGTTCCTCTTTGAGTGTTACCAGATTCATCATTTGTGATTGTGACCTTGTGTCTCCACGAGCAATTTTTCATATCTTGAAATAGATCATACTATGGAAATTGCCGATAGAAACCACAAATAGCATGATAAAAAAAATGTCTTCCAATATATTGCTCAGCTCATTGCATGCTATCGATAGTATGAATGAGCTGCAATTTCTGTGCAGCTTGACACTTGTTTTTCATTTCCACGAAGGCTGATCCGATGTCTCCACCAGTCTCCACGAGCAATTGTATGAAAGAACGATAGTATGCAATAAAATGTAGCGTTGGCATTTCATACCATACTATTTCATTCGTTGAAATGTCGCTGAGCACTGATCAGAGAACATCGTTGCGTCGGAGTTCGGAGATGAATGAATAAAAGATATGGTTATCTTTCGTACGTCTATCGCCCCAAAACCCATTTCTTTACATTGTTGTTTTTGTAATTTCAACCCCCGTCTGTGAATACGTGTGACCCACAAAAAAGCATGTTGCTAATGGCCGACCGCGAATCATCTTGCTTTTATGTATATCGCCGTGTTTAATTGTTTTGAGTATTCCATTATCTTTGAAAATGGGTTTTGGGGGGATAGACGTACGAAAGGTCGCTTTTATTCATTCATCTCTGCCATAAACTATATCCTTGTCATGACTATACTTGTCTCGTTTTTATTCAAATTTCGATTGACAAACAAAATAAATAGGTACTAATGTATGTATTGCGAAATCGAAACACATACCTGTACCGAACTTTCCGAGCATTTTTATGTCAATGCGAAGGGATATCATTCAATAAGTGCTTTCATTATTCATTTAAATTGTCTGAATTATTTTAATTTGACTATTTTCTCACACACAAATCAAAAAATAATCCGAATAGGTACGAGATGCATGGAAAACACAGACGAACAACATTCGAAGAGAATTTCTCATTGCGGATTTCGAGAATTGAAAATTTTAAGTTTTTCGCATGGCATCGGAGATTTTGATAAACGAATGCGAGAATTTTTGAGAATTGGGCTCCACGGGGCCTTCATTCCCTTGTTGCCCTAGGTTCTTTAACTGTGGCCCTGCCGACCCCCGCCCCTTATAATAGTCATAGTTTATATCAGGTAGACATAATCTTTGAACAAATTCAGAGTCTAAAAGCACTGTACCTTATTTCATTATACACAACCATTCACCGATTGGCGTTGGCAGGAATTCAATTTATTTTTAATTTAATTTTTTTTTGTATTACATTTTTGCACCAAAATTGATTGCGTAAACGTAAATAAAGAAAGCTAAACCCTGTGATAAGGCGTAATAAAGCAAAAGAAAATGGCAAAATAGGAGCCTCTCATACGCACAATTCGCAATCAGTATTACAACAAAATAAAACTTGCTGAAGTTATGAAAACTCTAAGACAGAAATAGATTACTTAAGGAGAAAAATGAATTTCGTATTTGAATTCTTTCGAAATAATCATATCCTCGCAGTTGTGGAAGATGCCTTGGAAAACAAGGCATTTACCTTAAATTTGTCGCGCTTCCAGATGACAGACATACCGGATTTGGTTGAAAAATGTGAGAGCACTATGAAGTTATTTCTTAACCACAATCATTTGACACAGGTGAGTATGTACCTAAATACAAACATAGAATTGAGGTGATGTAAGCTGTTATGCTATGGCGTACTGTTTTTGTTTTATAAAGTGCTTGTATTTTGTATACCGTTTTGAGATTTAAATAAATATGCGTTTTACTTTATGTACTCACAAAAACCAGTGCAAGGAACTGCACCAGTTCTATTTGGTGATGATATAGACATAAACTTGGCCTGTTATACGTAAAAAATATTCTACAAATGTCGTGATTCATAATATTGTATACCTAGTTCGCAATTGAATGTTTTTATTATGTACCTCGATTAACTGCAGAACTGAAAAGATGCTGGAAGTTTGCTTTTACACAACTTTCTGGATTCTAAAAATAAACATAAGTACCTACTTTACGTGCATATTGGAAAAGAGATTACATACTATTATTCCATAAAAACTTGTTTATATCCCTTGTGATATATAGTACATTTCCCAATCAATTTGCTTTCGCTTTCGATCTGATGACAGTAGATATCTTTGTAGCATGTCTATTAGGCTATGAAATTTACATGTAGGTACTCATGTATGTATTAACAAATGCCTTCTTCAATTGAAAATGTAGAATAGAGCAAAATTACTAGGTCGAAAAATATAAGTTGACTTGCTTTAACATCTAAACATTTCTGAACCTTATATATGACTGACAAACTCTTAAATCCTACCCATCCCTGAAGAAACACTATTACTACCATGGGGTCCAGAAAACCCCAATAAATTTTTGTTATTATTTCAAAAACAAAAAGACGTTTTAATATAAACTATTTTTAATTAAGATCACACAAGTAGTTTAATATTAAAAATATCTTAAAGTTTAGAATCGAGACATTGTTGGCACACCGACCGGCTATATTCGCCGCAAAGGGGGTTTCGGCACCTGACGCATCAAATTTTCGTCTTCCGGTCCTTATCCCTTGGACAGATTGCACATCTTTTTTTCCATTTACAGATGGATTGGGCTGAACTAGTGGCCGTTTCTTTTTTTAAATATCTTCGAGGAGAACTTGGAGATTTGCAGGTAAAGTTGCCCAAGTAAATCTTTCTTCCATTTGGGCCGTGATGAGGTCAAGTGCAAGTTTTTTTTTGAGGAAATGGCGCTTTTTTTGGCGCTGATTTGATGCCATTTTCAGAAGAACATAATGAACTAACACCCACTATATTCAGTAAACCGTAAAACATAGCCATCGGCCATCGCTTGGTACGTCTAGATACACTGTACCTATGACAAAGTTGGTCCATCAAATCAACACCACATTTTGTCTTATTGTAGAGTTACACCATCTCAGGTAATTGGTTTCTTGCATCAGGATCTGCTTTGGTGTGCATTGTTGATAATAAAGGGACAATTTTTTTTTGTTTGGATTTTTGTCGGCAGTACGACAATAAAACAAGCTCTTTAGAAAAAGCAAATTTTGCTGTGTCTTCATGCAACCATCAGCAGATATCTTCATCCATATTTTAAAAAAGTATTTTTTTAAACTAAAACGCGGAGGTAACACAATAATAAATACAATTCTATTTTCTATTACTTTATCAACTTACCAATCGAATGAATTAAAAAACAATATACCACGAAAACTCGAATATATATTATACAGTATTCCTACCCTGGGGCCTAGGCGACCCGGAAGTTGTTACATCTACGACTGTACCGCACGCGCAATTAAAAATGACTAATGACGAGATGTCTACTGATACTTTACAGGATTAGCTTGAATAGCGCCATCGTGTTGTTTATAGTTGAAAAAATATCTACGAAAGTTTAGTTTATGCATCGCGCTGGACCCCAGGGTAGGGTTTAAGGGTTTAATAACATTTATTCCATTGTCCCATAGTAGTCACTGTCTTGGAAACGTGTAGGAATATTTTGTATTGCGGATTGTAGATGTTTCTTTATTTGTTGGAATGTTTCCCCACGTGTTAACTTTCAACGTCTGTATCATACCAGTGGAGATGCCGGAGATTAAGGAAATGAAATAATGGCAGCGCTTTAAAGTGTTTTTTTTTTTTTCAAACTTAGACAAAATATTCTTTCTTTAATCTATGTAAGATGTTAATGGTAGTTGTCAAGGTTTTTTGACTGCGTGTCGGGCAGATCGGCCATTGACCAATGGTTCCCCATATGCCCGGATAGAAAGGAATGTGTAGTACGTACATATATATGCGATCTTCAAAAGTGATAAAGGTAACTTGATGGATATATACCTTTTGTAGCAATTAATATTTTTTTATATCTGATAGCAGTCTTTCAATTGCAATAACCATTAAATGTATTTTTCAGCTTCCAGATTACCTCAACAATCTACATCGCTTACAAATTCTTACACTAGACTACAACCGCATTCATAGATTCCCAACAGTGATTTGCAATTTAACCACGTTGCGAGTTTTAAATCTAAGTTGTAATCAAATAGAAGAACTACCGCCGGAAATCGGCCATCTTACGGAATTGGAAACATTTTGGTGCAATAATACCGGTCTCGTGAAAATTCCCGATGAAATCAAAAACTGCGAACGACTAGAAACGTTCGGCGCACGTGGAAACCATATAAGTAAATTGCCAGCTGCTTTTGGTTTGCTGAAAAGATTGAAATGGCTTACATTGGAAAAGAATAATCTGCAACATTTACCACCTACGTTCTTTGGTTTGGACAAGTTGGTTCATTTAAATTTGAAAAATAACCAACTGCTGGAAGTGCCAACAGGCCTTTCACAAATGCAAAAGCTGCAATTTGTTTTTCTAAATGGCAACCAAATTGAAGAAATCAGTTCAGATGTTTTACAAAAAACGCAATTCATAAAAATGATCAACTTGAATGAAAATCCAATAAAGGAGAAATGTGAAATAGAAGTGAGTTTATCTAACATAATACCGTGCCCATATAGTCTCTTGATAAACCCGTTTCGTGTTAGGACATTTTTATATATGCAATAAAAGATCAAAGTATTTTACACAAATAGATTGTTTACTTCCAGAAATACCCTAATTTCATCCTTAACAACTCATTGACAAACTCAGATTTAATTGACGATGATGATTTAAACGATGAGGATGATGTACAAAACAATAGGGACTTTTCGGATTGGGAAAATAGCATCGAGACTAGTGACATAGACACCACCGATGAGAGCTCAGAAGAGAATGATATAGAGGTTTGTAGACCGAAATAAATATCGGAATGTGTTTATCATACTATTTACTTTTAGGATATTTCTGTCCTCATTCCCGAACTATCCCGATACCTTACCAATTTCAACTGAAAATAACTCAATTTAAATCGTTTCTTCATCCAATAACGCTCATTTATTACGTAGTTAAATCTAAATGAAATTGCTGTAAGACCAAAAACAACAACAATAAAAGTTTAAAAGATTTGAAATCTATTTCATAGAAAGAAAGCAAGTTGTAAAATAAATTGAACTGCATGGCTGAATGCACTTTTTAGTGGTTTGTTTTGTCCCATCAACAAGGAACTTAAGAGCTATATATAATTGAAAAAGCAAAACAACGAACTTATATCTATGAGGACATCTTCTTCATTAGGTCTTCATCCTGCATCGACATGGCTGTAAGTTTTTTACCTATTTTCTCATGAATATCTAAGTACTTTGCCACACAACGGTCAATGCAGACCGATTCACCTTTACCTGAAACGAATGAAAAATATATTTATATATAAATAATTACACAATCTTTATAATTGCTGCATATATACAAAAATATGTCCTAAATAGAAAATTAGAGCCAAAGAAAGCGTTTCCTTCCCAAACACTTTAAACAACTATTTAGCTAGGGGGTTTACACAAAGGATATGTTACAACATTATTATATTAGTCGAAAACAGATCGCGACTTTTAGCCTCCTTTAACTAAGGCTGAGTTCAAAAAAAGCTGTGAATTTTTTTTTATATTGTGTGTTAATTTTAATTTAGTTTAAAATCAGAACCAGAATTCTGTAAACCGGTCAATGATCTGTGAACTGTAAATGTTCAAATTTTGTGTCAATGAAATAAACCATATTGTCATTATTTACTGCACATATGAACTCTTTTTTGGAAACGCAAAACTACTGCAAACTTGCAGCAGTGTTTCTGTTCATAATTGCATTGAATCAATATTTTTTGCATGGCATGAGCAACAATGTTGCAATTATGAACTCGCCCAGTCTTGTTGATTCAAACAAAATTCTTGTTTTCAGCATTACACATCAGTATTTTAAGTCAACACTTAAGTATATACAAATAAGAAAAGTAATAAAAGTGTACTCGTCCACAAATTTTCTAAAAGCAGCACGCTGTTTATGTTGTGTGCGGCTGCTCTGGGATAATCACATTGGATGCACAGCTGTGTACATGGCATTGCTGGACTAATGTCGTTTTCCATTTAGGAACACCAGAAATCTTTTTCAGATCTCAGATCTTACGCGGCTTATAGAATGTGCAACGATATTGATCTGCTTTTCCAAATGGATTAGTACGTGACAGCAATATCAGCTGTTCATAATGCATTCGTTTTTTGCAAAAACACAAATGCATATCGACTTGAAAAATAGTTTTCCTGTTGTAGATACAAATAGATTATTTTTGGTGCTTCATAGTTTTCGGATGACGAAGAAGATAATATTACAAAAAAATGTTATCCACGACTATGTATTTCGTTATTTTGTTTTTCACGAAACTGAACATTTTTCTTCTAAGACAAATCTGGAAAATTATTGAGATCAGTAAAAAATGATCCGAAAAAAAATTCTTTTTTTGCTTAATGGAACGTGAAGTGATTTATGTCGTTTTCCATTGTGATTTTGAGATTTTAGTCCCAGATTTCAGATTTTTCGTGACCAATGGAACATAAAACGAGAGTTGTCTTGCCTTGCATTTGTGGTGTTACGTGTTTTAAAAGTCAGCTATTCTTAAATTGTAATTTTTGTTTATAAAAATCTATTCAATTTATGTTAATATCCATCGCAGCGGCCAAATGTAAATTTTTCTCTATTTTTCACAGACTTGTCTCTAAAAATGTTACACACAAAAACAAATGTTTTGCGGTTAGTGCAAGTTGTCAATCTCGCTGGGGTGCCGAAGGATAAAAGAACACTAAAAACTATTTTAATATTTTAAGATTAAAAGTATATGAATACTCAACAAGCTTAAACTTTGACATTTCGTTACGTAGCCGTGTCCCGAACGACGTGCGAATAGCCTCAACCTAAAACTTCAGCCATCTACATTCTACATTCCTATATAATTTAAAAACTCAACTAAGGGGATTTATAAAACATTTCACAAGGTTGAGCTATATTTGAGTTGTGCTTACGACTAATGATAAGGAGAATGGGGCCGATACATGCTTTGACGTCTAAAAACTATTAGGAAATTAATATAAGAATGTCGTGATTTTCGAAAAATAAATAAAACTAACTTTGGAATATAGTTACATGTTTGTAGACACATAAAAAGTAAAGATCGATTTCAGTTGCATTTTAATATAAGTAGGTAGTGGCTTACCTAGTTCAGACTCCCCATACTTTGGTGCTATACACTTTTTGTGGCAAGCATTTGTCATCCTGTTATATAAATCCGACATCATTTCAATTTCCATGTCTTGCATCATTTGGAGTTTAGCCTGATCGGCTTGGCTTATTTGTGGCAAAGCCATTGTTCTAATTATTTATGTATTGTAATTTGTTTAAATTTTATACAGGCGATTCCTTTTACTTCAGCTTTAACCGTCAAATCGTCTATCACTTTTTTGATATTCACCAGTGTTTGCTTTTTTCATACGATCCCGAATTTGCATGCTCTCAAATCGCTTTTTATCAATCGAGTTTTTTGACAGGATAAATGCATAAACGCCAGCAAATGTTATTACTCCCCTGTTCAAAATAATAAAATCGATGTAATAAATACATACTTCATAACCTTTAATTAATAAAAACAAGTCCTTACCAACCAACAGCAATTTTACCGAAATTTCCTAACCCTTTCATTCCTTTACTAGAAAAATATAACCCAAACCCAGTGCAAATAAAAGAAAAAAAATTAACCTCAAATACCAAACTTGATACATGTCCAATGAAAATGGTTTGCTCAGAGCGGAGTAAAGTGAGGTGTTGTAGTGAGGCTAAAAACAGAATATTGTGTCTGATTGAGGTCATTGTGGTCAATGTGATATGGTTGATTGATTGATGACCGCTCCGAGCACTATTTTGGTTCTCAAACCACTTTTTATCACTTTTTTATATGTTCCTTTGGTTCTAAAAAAAAATCTTTTAGGTTTCGGAGCATTTTTGCGTGAATCTTTTCAACAGCAAATAAAGGTAATGCATTTTGGGTGAATAAATTTTTTTAAGTTATCTATAGTTATATATTTTATGTATATATATGGTTCCATTCACTGGTTAAATTTTGTATTAAAACATTCGAAATTTGCATCCCGATTGATTTCTAAATATTTATACATAAATAATTTACAAAAATAGATTCACCCTTTCTTTGCTGAAGCCTAGTATGCTGCTCGCGCTTAAATTAAGAAGAAAAAATTCACAACGATGTAAACAAACTCCTGCTTTTGTCAATCTGAGGAAATATCTATTTCGCAAAAGTGCTCTGAAATTAGAAAAATATTGCATTTTTTGTGACAAACTAATGTCGTTTTCGATTTGGCAAAAAATCAATTTTTTTTGATCGAGATTGCTTTTCATGTTCGATTTGCCACAAAAATAAATCTTTTTTTTTTGATCTCAGATCACTTTTGCGAAATCTCAATTTTTCTTCAGATTTTACACATACTTTCACTAACACCAATGTTTATGACATAAGCGTCGGTTACGAATTGTTTATCGTTGCAAGGGGTTGCTTTTCCCAAGTAACAATTTTACTTCGGTAAGGCGCTATCGAAGCTATTTCCCCTCCCGCAATATTAACTGCATAAGACCTATAAGAAACAAATTTGGCGCACTTTATACAGGTAGGGCACTACCGAAACCTTATAGAGGCCTTATAGAAACTTTATAGAAACCTTATAGAAACCTTATAGAAGCTTTACAAAAGCACAAAATATGAAAAGAAAAATAATTTTTTTTTTATTCTTCAACTTTTTCAATTTCTTATTTTGTTTTTCGTATTAATAAACATTATCTATCTACTCTTCGCAATTTTCGTTAAGTGTATACTCCCCGTAATATAATTTATATTTTACTTACAACGGGTCGCACTGAGAATCGAACATGAGTCCTGCTGCGTAGTACTCCAATACACTACCCCTAGGCTAATTCGTCATAATAATGTAACAGTGGTAAATCTCAACTACTTGATACATTTCAGAATTTCGTTAAGACTTCCAATCGCAAGTCGTTAATTGCATGACATTTCATTGCTTATATAATGCCTTCTGTGGAAGCTCTAACGAAGCTTCTACTTCCAACCACGAGCTTTACCGAAGCAATACACTTTCCATTATCTCCTCACTCATTTTTAGAGGTCTTATAGAGATCTTAACGAAACTTAATTTCATATCCCTCTATAAAGCCTGCGTGTATGCTTCGCAAAGGACGTACAGAAGTTATTTTGGAAACAATTGCTTCGAAATCGGTCTACTTCGGTAAGCAAATCCTATAGAGACCCTATCGAAATGGTTGCCTACAGAAATTACCAATTTGAACCTTACCGAAGTCAAATTGTTACTTGGGATTTTAACTGAATTATTTATTTTACGCATATGAGATCGAGTTTTTGTATTAAATTATTTCGAAATGCAATACTATAAATGTGTGAAAATCAATTGAAATGGATTTCGAGTGCAAGTGCAAAAATGTTTTATTTTGCCGCCAACTCAATACACACACGTACCAATATAATTCAGATTTCATGTTCGATTTGGCAGCAGAAATCTGAAATCTCAGATCAAAATCTGAAAAGCCAAATCGAAAACGACATAACATAAAAATTGCTCTGAGAGCGCCCAATCGAATACCACATCAGGTACTGTCTACAATTTTAAAGGCACCACTGCGTATCTCCACAAAATACCACTACTCTCCAATTCTACAAAATTTGATATTTTTACTACTACAAATAGGAAAAGAAAAGTCAAACAACATTCAAAATAGACATGCCATGTCATTTTTTGCCAAAAATTATTCAATTTTCATCTTTATCAGCATCTATTGATTAAAATAAATTCAAATAGTCAAAAATGCCATCAAAAAAGAAAAAATACAATGCCAGATTTCCGGCGGTAAGTAGACAAAATGAAGACTGTCTGAAAACATCCACACCAAGAAACTCGCCCTTGCGATGCCATTTCTGAAGGCGGCATTTGGGGAAGTATTTTGCTTCGCCTGGAAGTTGTATTTATTATGTGTTTCGCAAATAATTTACGTATATTTACTTTTGTTTTAACTTACCTAAGTAAGCTTAAAATGAAAACAAAACTTTGTTATGATCCCATGATTTCTGGTGTGTATGCGTTTAAGCTTTTTCATAAGTGGTTTTTGTGTATATCTAGTTTTTAATTTTGTTTTATTCTAGGGACGTATAAAAAAAATAATGCAAAGCGACGAGGAAATTGGAAAGGTGGCACAAGCAGTTCCTGTTATCATCTATATCCTTTTCAAAGAATTGATGTGTCTTACAGTCTAGATAATTTGTGCGACCAAATGGTTGCACTATGTTGTTTTATATGTTGATAATTTTTTTTTTTTTTAAGGAACAAAACTAAAAATAGTTTTTCGGTATTATCCTAAACAAGTATAGGTACTAGAGCTATAAGCCCCAATTATAATACACTATCTCATATTATTTTAATTTAACGAAGTGGGTTTAATATACAAATCTGGACTTTTATAGGGCTATGGCCAACCCACAAAAGTCTTGTCCTAAATACATTATGTTGGCCAATTGAAAACGTATATTTACTCGCATAAATAATAGTTTCCAAGCCCTATTCCTATACAATTGTCATATTTCGCACTATTTATCTTTCTGGCAAAATTTTTTTTTCTCTCGTTTTCCAGTAAACGATCTGATAAAGCCCCATTTAGACGATCATTTCAGTTTCAATTGAGCTATCAGTTAAACTGATGTCTAAATGCAAAAATTGAAGCGTAGAACTGAAACTGAAACTGATGGAATTCCCATAAGTTATCAGTTGAGCTATCAGTTATACTGATGTGTAAATACGTTTCAGTTCCGTTGTCATTGCAATTGCAGTTGGCGGTGAATTAACGTCGTGATATTTGTTTTTTGTTTTCAATATGCCCTTTTAAGAATGTGCATGCCAAATTTTCCGTAGGCATCTTATTATATAAAAAGGTGAAGGGAAAAATTTAAGAAGGAACCACATTTTTTTGGAAAGATTGTGCAATGCTGCCTGCAACTTGTTTTTAAATATGTATTGTATAAGCCAAGTTAATATATTGGTGGAATTTCTACCACTAGGCGAACTCTAGTTCAAAATTAATTGCATATTCACTTAGTACTAATATCGTACTAAAAAACGTAATACAATTATTTTCGTTATTTATTTTTTTTTAAATAAACGAAAATAGCGACATACAGATATCGACAAAAAATACGTATATGAGCTGCTCCATCGGAAAAAGGCTCTAATCTAAGATGATTTATATTTGAATAGGTACGTTTCTATGGTAATATGGTGGCGACAAATTGAATGTCACCAAAATCCTTTCAATTACCTGTTTTGTGTGGGGAATTCATAACTTAATTTTACCACCCTATTTTTTGTTTGTGCACATCTACGGCACAGAACCTCAAATAGGTAACATAAGATTTATTCTTCTCATATCATAATAAATACTAAAAAGGTGTACGGAAACTTTGGATATTAAAATAATGATAATACCTAAACATTTTTCTAACTTCATAACTTATATTAGGCCTGTTTTTTTTAGCTTCGATCTCAGTAAACCATAGTAAAGTAGGATTTTTAGCTCGCAAATTACAACAAATACCTACGCTATACTTAATACTTCGAGACTAGCAATAGTTGTTTTAGCTGCGTGCTGCAAATCCTACTTTTCTTTGCTTTGCTGAGATCGAAGCTCAAAAAAACGCGGCTATTAATAAATGACAAATTTGTAAACGTTTATTGCTATTGCAATTAGTCTTTCATCGTTCATTTCGCAATGTATTTCTTCTGCCTGTCGATTAAAATGAAAGCTCAACTGATTACCGCACTGATGTCTAAATGCACTGCACACATCAGTTTAACTGAAAGCTTAACTGATAGCTCAACTGAAACTGAAATGATCGTCTAAATGGGGCTTAGACTTCAGCATTATTCATTACGTTTGTATATTTTGTTTTCAAAATTTGATTGTTTCCTTTTTTGACAAGTTTAATTTAAAACTTCAATCCGAAATAAATACATTTCTTAGTACTGCTTCTAATTCGTTCGAACATGAATTACAATACATTTTTAAATATTCTTACAACTACACAACTTTGATGTTAATGTTTCATTGCATCGATTTTATCGGCGATTTGTTATATTGCAACAAACTTCTTCACTGAATTAAGTGGATTTTGCATGTGAAACAAAAACAAATTCCGTCGTGTTCGTTCACGGAAGACGCAATTTGACCCCACTCGTAACTAATATATTTACAATATACAATAACATTTTTTTTTTTTACATCTGGAAAATTTTCCTTAACTTAGACTGTTTTTCAAACTATACCTAAAACTTTGGAGCTCTTTGTAGAATCATTGCTGACGAAAACTTTGAAAATAACCAATTCTCGGAATGCTAAGACTCTGTCACCCTCTCATATGAAACAATGCATAATGGCTGAGAATCGTTTCGACTTTCTACGAGAACTGGTCAAAAACATTCCTGACATTAGTGTTGCAGAAGAGATCAGTAATGATAGTTCACCTGAAGCCACAATCGATCCATCGGATACTCCATATGATTTAAGTATGCCATCCACAAGCAACATTAACGAAACATCTACTCAGAAAGCAATGCCATCCAATGGGTGTATATCTGTTATACGTAACAATGGTGTGACTAGAAGCTGTGGCACCACAATTGTTGCCAGTCCATTACAATCGTCAACATTAAATGCCGGCGGATCTGAAGAAGGTCGAGCTCATTTAAAACGTGAATGGGATGTTATAAGCCGCATACATAATCAGTTACAAACAACAAAAGCAGCAGCACTTGCAAATAATTCCAGTAGGTCTCTATCAACTGAAGGCACACCACCAAAACTTTTCCGAACTGATTCAGCACCAGCGGGAATAAGAGCACCACAACTACTAACATCAACAACGTCACCATCATCATCATCGATCCAGCAAGAGCAAAATCATCACATACAACCAAATCAAGTGCTGCCAACAGATCTCCGCCGTTTAAGGCATCAAACAAAATCTGTACCTGGTAACATTTGCACAGAGACCGTATCGTCGCAAAAAAACAATATCAAACCGCAGACGCCAACAACTGCCATTCCTCCAACAATTGTCAGCATAGATTTCTGCAACAAACCAATTGTGAAAATAGACTATAGTAACCTAGCTTTACATGACACAAACTACTCAGAGTCACCGACGTCGTCATCATCATCACCGACTGTGGAACTTATCAATAGGAGTCCAATTTGTATTGCTCAAACCCCGCTTCAGACGCCAACAGCAGAGAGTCCAGTCATAAATATAGATCTATCCAATATCGTAACAAGCGGAACATTTGCAAAGTCTTCACTTCACCCCAGTGTTATCAGTTCCAATTGTGCAGGAGTCCCAGTATCACCAGCAATACCACCTTCAGCCAATAAAAACTCATTTTTGGAATTGGACGAGGACTACGACAACATTTAAACAAAAGCAAACAATAAGAGGGAAGCAGATACAAACTAAAGAATAAATTTATCTTTCTGTTAGAGATAATTTGAAAAAAAAAAAACAAACAACAAATTGAGATAATCGTTTAAATGAAATAAATAAATAGGAATCGTGTAAAGAAGTTTCCTTACTTAGCTTTTGATGAGTTTTAATAGTACGGGAAGTACTTTACCTCAATGCTCCCAATGGCCACATCGGAGGAATTAGGTTGATTCTACATGAGGAACAAACTAATTGTTCGTTCACGAATGACTCGTCCGACCTCTGGTTGGTGTCGCTTTCGAACGGATAGGTACACCTCTATCGGGAATCGCATTTCCCCCGGAATATTTCCCTTTTTCACAAAATGGGTATCGTGAATCATTTTCGAAATTTAACAAAAAATTCCGTCGGAAAAAATAGGTATTGTGAATAATTTCGAAAGGGGAAAAAAAAATCCTACGGAAAAATAGCTATCGTGAATAAATTTCCGATGGAAATATTACCGTAATTTTCCCCGAAATATTCCGCTGATTATTTGTCAGGGAACTTTAGATTAAAAGCAACAATGTAAGTATTTTTCTGTGAAATATGTACAAAAATATTGAATATTGTCGGTTTTAATGAAGGTCGAACGCAACAAATACAAAACAACTGCAGATAATTGTAAATCATATGGAAAAATGTCCAGATATAGCAAATGGATTTACACAAAGACAAAAAGAAGAAGTCAACAGTTTTTGGAGAACATTGGAGAAAGAAGTCAACATGGTAGGGCCACCCATAAAGTCCATATTTGAGTGGAAAAAAGTAAGTTAATCGTGACATGCTCAAGGATGAGATGCATCAACGAACCGAATTCACATTTGGTCATCACAAACCTGCAATGTTTAAATTGAGATCATGTTAAGTACACAACATAATAAGAGTCTACTTACAAGTAGAACATTTAAGCTATAGAATCCTTTTCGGTTGTAGTAAGAATGTTTATTTTTTGGCGGAGCAATAATTTTAACATGGGTGCCATCAATGCACCCTATTACTCCTGGCAAATTATGCCTTTCATAGAAATGAGTATTTGTACGCCTTTTCTCTTCCGCCGTAATTTGCATATTTATCCAAATTGGACAAAGTTTACTTTGGAATATGTTTAGGACACTTGAAAGCACTTCGGAAAAAGATGATTGGGCTAATCCAACTTCGTGATCCTTTCCCACACCTACTTGGTATCCGGCCTTAGCTTCACTAGTGCGCTTAGCTTCACTAGTGGGGAAACTCCAAATGATTTTTTAGTTTGCGGCAAAGAATCTTCGAGTACTTCCAACAAGCATTTAAACATCGGCTTGTTTACTCGGTAGTATTTATGGAATCTAAGAAAATTGGTTAAAGATGCAGGAAGAAAAGTTTTTACTTTCTACTTACAATACTTCTGGTAGATCTAAAGGATTAGCTGCATCCCTCAAACTATTTGCTCATGTTTTTCTATCGCTTATAAAAAATGCGCACTTCTAAACATTTTAAAATGATTACTTTTACTTTTTTAAATTCAATAATCTCTACGGATATGTTAGGTCTGTTCCCTTACGATAATGCATTCGAATACATCAGTCAAACTTCGTTCCCTTACGCAAAAGTTGGTTAGAAGTGAACAAAGTTTGGCTAATGTATTCGAATGCATTATTGTAAAGGAACAGACCTGTTGTTTACTTCAGGTTTACTTGATGATTGACTGCTGTCAGAACATTCGAAAACATTTTCGAAAGTACTTTTACGAATCTTAATGTTGGTAAAACTGTTTCCCCGGGAAAAAACATTCCGATGGAAATTCACAATGGGTAGATTTAGTTCCCGGGAACAAAAATTATCCGGGGGAAACATTTTTTCCTCGGAATTCCCGATAGGGGTGAATGACTACGGATTTTCCGATCTGGTGTTGAGTGAAAGATCATTAATGAACATTCCGTCGTGATTATTTTAATAGTATTGATAAAACTGCACTTTATTTCATAAGAACAACTAAAAGCTAAGTAGATCTAACAAAAAGGAATTTCTAGGTATCTTTAAGTGCATTTGCGTAGCCGTAACAGATTTTCTTCCAAACCCGTAACTATGCTTTGGCACCTTCTAATTATTTGTTTGCTGGCTGCCGCTGAGCCCAACGTAAGAGGGGACATGATTTTTGTGTGCCATACATGTCTCTTAGGGCTCCTAAACTGCAGCAGCCGAAACGTTGGCGATAATTCTTGCAGAATCTCGTGCCAACTGTTCGAACATTCAATCAGCACTGCCATTTCTATCGTCGACACTATTTCTGCGATTCGGAGTGCGAAATGTGTTCGGCGCTACTACACGCTCTGTGATTCCACTTTTTTCCAAACTTCAATGATAACTCTAAATAACTTAAGCTACTATTAGACGATATGAAAAATGTGTCCCAATCACAACATTTCGTCTAATAGCGAAATTTCTGTCATCGCTATTAGACGATATGTTGTGATTGGGGCACATTTTTCAGCATACGTATGCTGATTCATCATATCGTCTAATAGTAGCTTTACCGTTAACATATATTTTCTAAACAGGCAAACAACACTCAAAAAGTCGACACATTTCATCCACACTACTACAAATACTTATGAATCCTTGTTTCAGGGGAAATACTTTTTTAAGTTAAAACACTTTTTAAATGAAATGTATGTAAATATTTATTTATTTCCCCTCATTTGTTCGCGTTAATTGGAAAATATGTATGAAAATAAATATACTCAGTTCTTCTTTTATAGGCTTAATATCGGTTACTTTTTGTAAAAAGAAAAAATATTAATTATTTTTCCATAAGCCTTTTTGCCCCATTTGTATACATAATCATCGCTTAAAAATCCTGGAATAACGAACAAAATTAACTTTGTATTTTGTACTCTTCTTTTTAACATTTAAAACAGCACTCAGTCATTATCCCTACTGCGCGGTTTTAGTCTTCAGGGACTTTCCAAGACAATTGCTTGCCGCGGTCATACAAGTTCTTTAAAGCGGCTGTGAATTTTTTCTCCGCTTGCAGGTTTAGATAATGCTTGTACAACTGCAACGTTGTGCGAGCATCTTCGACAGAGTCGTGTGTTTCCGATTGAATGTTTGTGCCTGAAATATAAATACATAATAGATCGATCATATTCATTTAGGATAATTCCGGATAGCAGACCTAAGAAGTGCCAGGCTAAAAATCGCAGGGATACCATGCGATGATGTGGCAAATGGAAAAGGTGTACTGTGTCGATTATTTGGTCGGAGGGCACTATCATGTTGATAACTCTGAAAATATTACGGTTGGTAAACAAGCACATAACTTATAGCATGTTTACCTGAAGTCATTCCTTAGACCATGCCCAACAAATATTACTCCAACATCGACCAAGTATTTAAGTTTTTGATACGAATTTTTTAATGCAGTCAAGCGTTTGTTACTAAAGTTTGCATCTAAATCACCCGGTTTTATACCAGAGAATTGCGTTAAATAATCCACCACCTTTTCTTGCGTTGATATGTAGTCATCCATGAAAGGAACTCCCTCATCAGGCCCTTGCCTAAACAGAACATTTATAGTTGGAACCAATTTAATGCTACTCATTATTTTATTTATTACCCTCTTATGCAGGATATTCTTGCAACGCTCATGTGACACGGCTTAATAGTTGCTGTTTTACCATCCGGGCGAATTTCATTCTCTTCTGGATTGAGGGTCACGAACTCGGCATCCATTGCAACTAAATCTCCTGCCCCTGGCATCTCGCTTGGTTGCAGAGGCTTGAATACGCTTTCACTTTTAACCGAAGGGTGAATGGGATTTAGCATGTCCTAAGAAAAACAAAATAAAAAACATATTCCTTCCGTTAAATGTGTACTTACTTGTATAAATGGATTAAAATACGCGATTTCT
The DNA here is from genome assembly GCA_949126925.1 of Cheilosia vernalis. Lineage (NCBI taxonomy): Eukaryota > Metazoa > Arthropoda > Insecta > Diptera > Syrphidae > Cheilosia > Cheilosia vernalis. The sequence goes on from OX421362.1 coordinate 56,838,778, forward strand.
GTTTTAGTTTCCTCAGCTGAGTTTTCAAATTCATCTTCAGAATTTACGCTACTATAGAAGAGCACACAGGGCACTTTCCAGTCCAATGTAAACCAAACCGATTCTTGTGTAGAAACTGGTGAAATACTAGAAATTAAAGTAGCTATTATATATATGGATGATCAGGCCCTTGACAATTCTCAAGGGACGCTTTTTTTAATGGTTATGCTTGATTTTATGACTGGCTATATAATAGACAAATTATCTCTATTTGGCAAAAATAACAAAAACATAAGCCGAAACGAATAAAAGTTGGCGGGTTTATCAATTCAGTACTACAAGAATTTTCTGACTAGTGAGCGCTCTCCCAGATAAAGAGAGTCCTGGTTTGCATCCAGTTGAATGTTCTACTTTCTACATGCATATGCAATGCATCTGTAGTTTCTGTAGTGTGTTTCTCCCTTTTGCGGTTCATACGCTCAACCAATCTTAACAAATCAAGTGTCAAAAAAAAAGATATTTTCAGGGTGCTTACTGCTTATCTTTGCATTTTTACTTTTTTTAATATATTAACAATTGAAAAAGTTGAATTTTACTACATTAAATTTAAACTACGCAGTTGTGTACATACTTTGATTCGGGATACACTTTTCTTTCGTTCTTCATGCGCATGCCTGTACAAATTACAAACGACGTCACGAAAGAGAGTTACAGTCAAGATTAGTGAAAACATATAATGCTCTTATGACTCTTAACACATTCACAGATAGGAAATCTAAGAGAGAATTTTAATTTCAAAATCTACGGAGGAATTGGTTGGGTGTTGTCGATCTCCGAAACCACTCAACCGATTTCAATGAAATTTTGTGGATACCCATCCAGTTGGTTTCAGTTTTAAAGATAGGATAGTTTTGGACCCGACAGTACCAAATGAAAGGCACGGAAAAACCGGGTGGGTACCCCTATAAATAAAAGAGACTGACGTCTGTGTGTGGCACTCATAACTCGAGAATGGATCGTTCGATTTTTACGATTTTGGGCTTGGAGGATTCGTTTAGGAAGGACATTATGCTACTTTTTGTCGTGAAAATAAAAGTTTAAGGGGATGAGATTGGGAATAGAACTTAGTATGGCAACCGCACTTTGTAAAAAAAATATACTGGATAGGAAAACGGGTTGTGTCACTTCCAATACAACAAAACTTATTTCAAAAGTTTGATTTTTAAATTCTTTAGATGTTCCGGGCTCACCGCTACACAATTTTAATTCGAATTAGGCTCAGTTATAATTTTGTTGAGCAACCCCAATCAACCGAAACTTTTTTAACGGATTGGGTTTGATTTGAATGTGAAGAATCTCAAATCAAATGTCTTGGAAGCGAAGATTTTGACTTAAAAATTAAAGCAACGGATTTCGATGATTTGCAATTGGTTTTCGAGCACCTTCAATTTCCAATGCATATCGCTTTCATTATGAAAAAAAAAAGAATAAGTCGCAAGGACAATCGCTGGATATTTGTGACATCAATTATTGAATTCCCATGTTTTTCAATCGTATCAATGAATCGTATGCGGCGTGCTCACGTGTGAGCAAAATCTTCCGCTTTGTACGTCGTGTACCGTAAAGCACTTTAGTGAAAAAAATTAAGGTTTGCTGACACGTCAATCATTGCGGTTCGATTTAAACACATCAACAATGCTATACTTTAGTTATTTGTATTGTTTTTAATATAACTTTTGAATACAGAATTTGAATTGACCGAATTACATAAAGCAGCATGGTCATTGTTCGTTCTCGGAATTATTATTTTTATTACATTAACGAATTTGGGCGGAACGGAGTTCGCCGGGTCAGCTAATCATTTCTTAAAGCGTTATAGGTTCGCCTTTAGCTAGAGATTTATTTAATAAAAAAGTAGAAATTTTATTTCCTACATCTGATGATCGGGCGGGCGACGGCATATAAAACCATATTGGTCCCCCTAGCTTCTAGTACAAATTTCAAGTTAAAAATCTCAATTGCGACTTACCTAAAATCATTGAAGATGTACCATTGATTATCGTCTTCGCCGGTTGTCATTTTCAAATCATGATAACGTTTACCCACGTTAATTAAGGAAACCAAATTCTTTTGTGTTCCATCGTCTACTTGGCAAACAACAGCTTTAAGAGAATATTCCCTATAAGTGTCATTTGCTAAAAATAAAAGCATATACAACATGAAATTATTAAAAAAAAACGTTGTATCATACTACTCTTAGCTGCGTTTTCTATTGGAGTTGATGTACGGGTAGTTGGTGACACATGTGCGTCGCTGTTTGTCTAGAATTAATGTTTTATAAGTAATCATTTCAAATATCAACAATTATTTTACGAACCTCTTCTGATTTTGTGTTACTGTGATCCGTTTGTACACTCAGCTCTCCGTTGGCATCTATGGCCATTGAATAGGTAAGCGGAAACCAAGAATTTTGTCTTGCATTAGGTGATGTGTTAGTAGCACCACTAGATGGAGATTTTCTATAAAATCATGCGAAAGGGTTTGTTATTTTTTATTACAGAATGCTCCAAAGTTAAATGATTACCTATCGGGATGTAGAAAATGGCAGTCAAGTCGCGAACAATTCATTCCATAACGACATAGTTTGGTGGTGTTCAAAATCGCCGGGCTCTCCGATGGTGTAGTAATAAAGCTGCGATTTAGTTGCCGTTTAAGGAATGACAAATCCTTTTCATTACTTAGGCCACAATTTATGGAAAGAATTTGGGGAAGGCCGGTCACCTAGAGTATAACAAATATAATATTTTAGTTACATATATTTAATTGTTTTTAATCCCCTTTAATGCACTGCTTATATTATATAATAACGAACAGCGAATATTCTTATAATCTGCATTTTACCAGTGTTTATTGATATTTCTAAAATACAATGTGGAGTTATGTCTGGTTGCTGTTTAGACTGTATTTGTAGGCCCATTGTGAGGGTAATCTAACAAAATCCTGATTGACCATTCCATGGTACCACCCCCGCCTTAGGCGCCAAGCCTAGTTCTAGTAGACAGAATCCCTGTGCAAAAACTTTATATCGACCCAGGGCCACATAAATTCAATTTTACTAAATCAGACCAAAATATCTATTCGCACCGCCAGAAATCATAATAGTTCTGTTGTCATGCAATAATCGATGTCAAATTTGGTCAAACTAAGTTACCGTGTTCAAAAATTGTATAGAGTTGGAGCAAAAGAAAATGAAGCGCACGACTGGGTCGCACGAAACTTTCTCGTTTAGTGCGACTCTGACTGACTTTCAGAGTCTTCGGCAAATCGAAAATTGAGAACACAATAGTTTTGAAAACATCTATTTGACTCTATGTTAGCGTTTTGGTCAAAATCGTTATCGCCGTTTTCCGGTAAACTAAAATAATCTATATTTAATAAAAATGAATCCATTGTACGATAATATAGAGAAAAACTGAATTTGCTATTAAGTTATAAATGACCACATTACCTTAGAAATGAATTTTTGTTACAATCGTATAGACCGTTTTCGAGATATGTCGAAATTTCAAAAGTAACGTTGTTCGAATTTTTAGCCAAAAACTGGGTTCGTACAGCTACTTAAACTTAAAAATCTATTTTAGTTGAAATCGTTAGAGCCGTTTTCGATCAAATCAAACTGGTACGAAAATTTATATGGGAAGTACCATCACTTCCAAATCATCAATTTGGGTTTAGAAACAAGCACTCTACAATTGATCAGGTGCATAGAATCACAGATAAAATCGAAAAAGCATTTGAAGAGAAAAATGTGTGCTCTACAGTATTTCTTGATATATCACAAGCTTTCGATAAAGTCTGGCACAAAGGACTGATACACAAACTACAAAAGCAACTGCCGAAGCAGTATTCGACTATTCTGGAGTCTTATATATCAGATCGATTCTTCAGAATTAATCAAGATACAGAGTGTTCAACATTAAGAGAGATTAAAGCTGGTGTACCGCAAGGCAGTGTGCTAGGTCCAGTTTTTTACCTACTCTTCACTAGCGATTTGCCTGAAAGTGTAGAAACCACCATAGCTACTTTTGCAGATGACACAGCCGTCCTTGTTGTGGGAGCAACAGTCGAAATAGCAACAAAAAAGCTTTAGACGGCAATAAACAATATTTCAGAATGGACTAAGAAATGGCAGATTAGATTAAATGACCTTAAGTCAGTCCATAATAATTTTACGTATAAAAACGTACCACACATTCCAGTCTACATTAACAACAATGTAGTAGAATTTTCTAACACAGCTAAATATCTAGGCATGACACTAGACGCTAAACTGCGTTGGAAAGCGCAAGTTAAGAAAAAAAAAGATGAGTTGAACATGCGATACAGTAAATTGTATTGGCTTATTGGGAGATACTCATCCCTGTCCAACTACAATAAGTTATTGCTATACAAGCAAGTTCTAAAACCAGTATGGACCTACGGGCTCCAATTGTGGGCATGTACATGCCAAACAAACTTACAAAAAAAGTTAATGCACCTTGGTACATACGCAACGCCGATCTGCATAGGGATCTAAATGTTGAAATGGTTGAAGATGAGGTTAAGAAGGTTGCTCGGAGGCATAGAAATCGGCTTCTCAACCACGTAAACACAGAAATAACAGAACTTTTAAATAATGACAATGTAATCAGGAGACTGAGACGGATTAAACCTCTTGATCAGTAAGATTTAGCTAGGGCTAAGAAATTAGGTATTAATTTCAAACAAAACAAGTTTAAAAATCCGACAAACGGCGGATTTATCTCTTTAAATTCATTAAACTATTCAAAATATAATTTGCTGATTAGTCGTACGACTAGGTGCAATCTTTTTTCGGGATGGCTTATGCCAGTCCCCCGGGAGTTTTTTTAGATGAGTTAAAGTCCATCACTATTGCAGAAGCATCCCTCGCGTATAGCTCTGCAATGTCTTTCGATGATTTTTTACTTCCAGCGAATTCCCAACACAAAAAAAAAAAAAAAAATTATATTGAGGTTACGTTGCAAAAAAAAAAACACCTCCCGAATTGTAAGCCCAAAAACTCCAAATCCTAGGTTTGAACGCATCGTAAGAATTGATTAATATCTACGAAAACAATATCTTTCTCTTACTATGTAATGGAGGAAGTTAACAAATTGATTTCTTAAAACAGGTCAAGCATGTCGAAGCAAGAAGTCCGTTGTTTCTTGCAACCATTCGGGAGAGATAATATTTATTATAGGGAATACACGGACCGGAATACCGCTCCAAAACTTCTAATTTAAGAAGCTTTAAAAAAAAAAAAAAAAGGTACTCCCTGATGTTTGCAAGACCTTCACGAAATGAGGCGAAGTGGAAAAAAACTGAAAGTTTATGAATTCCATTACATCTGTTTCCGCTTGTCAGAAAATATGCCATAGCCTTTTGAGTAAGATACTAATCGAAATATTACGGTTCATTTCTATAAAAAAAGCGAAAATATTGAAATGGAAAAAAATGAAGGAGTTATTTGCCTCTCACTCCTTCTCCCTTCTCGTGCTCTTTCCAATTCTTTATCTTGGATCTTCGATCGATCTTCGCTGTGTTGCTCTTCGCTCCACTGTGTTTGTGCACTAAGGAAGACATCTTCTTGTTTTTAGGGTTCCACACCGTTTCGGAGGTTGGAAATCATCGATGCTAATATTTGTTTGTTTGTCAATCCTCTTAAGATAAAGCCATTCTCTCAAGTTTATGAGCCATGTCAGCCTCTTTTGGGGATGATTTTTAGAAATATTTTCAATGTATGGCACAGCAGACTGATAGATCTATAGTCATGTGACGAAAGTTGACTTCAACCATTCATAGGGAATTTTGACATGCATATAAATACCATTGAAAAGTTTTACCAGTATCTCCATATTTTCTTCTTCTCATTTGCTCATTTGGAATTTCATCGGGACCTGTCGCTTTTCTGAGTCTCGCTTCTTTCAGAACTTTTTCAACTTCTTCTTTTCTTTCAGTATTAAGGGACTTTCTAAACTATTGTAAGGTTCTAAGGCCCATTTTATTCACTCGAAGCTGAACACAACTTGGGGATTTTTATATGGAAAACTCCTCGAGTTGTGTTCAACTTCGAGTGAATAAAATGGGCCTAAATGAATTTTCTCGTCCCAGAAAAGTTCTTCAACGTAATCCTTCCAGTGTTATAGTTTTTCTTTCTTATTTAACAATAATTCCCCTGATTGATTTTCAGGTTATTATGTTCCGTTTTGCGCTTTATACCGTAGATTTCGTTGACTTTTTTATGTAGGTTAAAACTTTCGTGGTTTCTGTCGTATCATTCCAACAAAGTTCAAAGTTCTTTGCTCGCAGCACACCACCAATCTCTGCTGGGACCCTGGACACAGTGACAAAACCGGCAATGAGAGGGCGGATGAACTGGCGAGAGAGGGATCCAAAATGGATCTTGACAGAGCACTTCAATCGATCAAGCCACCACTTTGCAATCTTAGAGAGCGAGTGGAGAACAAAATTCGAATGAACCAACAACAGGTGGAAAGAACTCACTACCTGTGAAATATCAAGGAAGCTTTGGTCAGAATACAACAGAGGTCGGACCAACAAACTTCTACAGTTTGATAGATCATCGCTATCTAAGTAAGTGGGAGCTCTGACTGGCCACAACTACCTAAGAAACCACTTAATGAAACTAAATCTCTAAGATGACGACATATGTAGAGGCTGCGAAGACGTGGACACACCTCACTTCCTCTGTCATTGCCCGTCTCTCTGTCACTTGAGGAACAGAACACTTAGAAGTTACTACTTCCATGACGTACATGAACTTTCTGATGTCTCTCTGTCTGATCTTTGCAGGTTTCTGAGGAGATCGGGATGGCTAGACAGCGTCATATAACCACAAAGGAGGATGATGAAGACCACCGATGGTACACCAACGGTTAACCCCTAAAGAAGGAAGGGCATCACAATGGGTCCACGAGGACCTAAGTGAGGTATTGCAGGGCTCATCCTGCTCCACCTACCCATTTACCTAACCTAACCTAACCTTGTGCTTCGTAGATGGGATTTGCTGGTTTCGATTATGATTTCTTTTATCTCTTGCCATGTTGAGTTTATATTTGCTTCATAAACTTGAGTGTTCATTTGTTGAAGTTATAAACAACCAAACGGCAATACAGTCAACTCTCATGTAGACGACACAACCCTCAACTGAAGAGAGCAGATGTATACAAAGATACTTAATATAGGTATCTATCCTTAGATTTGATTTTAAATCAACGTTTCTTTTGTGAATTGGGCTGAATTCCAAAACGCAGTACTTCTTTATTACTGCTTAATCAAGCGTTCCAAAACGCAAACGGATTACTATGATGCAATGCATACTTTTCTAAAACGCATTGTGAATGCATCAACTGCGCAAACAAAAGCAAACAGAGCATCGTGAATGATTATGATGCAAATGACATTTGACATTTCAGTTTAAACCGCCAAATAGAATGGATTCATCGCCGGAGTCGTAAGTTAATATAATGCAATAAATGTTTGATTCTATAACATTTAAATAATTTCTACACTTCGGTACATTTATTTTTATTTGTTTAATTGAAGAAAGCAAAGACATTCTCCGAGTAAACTGCTTCCTTCTTAAATAAAGAATATGCTTAAACGTGTTGGCATTGTACGAACCAACATTGTTTATTAAGCTGTTAAAAACGATGGTTGTTACTAAAGGTGCTATCAGACGGTTTGTGTATACGCAAAATTTTGTGAATAAATTTATGTATTATGTACACAAACCGTCTGAACCACAAATTTGATAGCATCAAATGGGATACACAAACGATTTGTATATCATTTGTGAATAGCATATACAAATCGAATTTGTGTATAAACTCAAATCGTCTGATCGGGTAGACAAATTAATTTATGCTTATTTGTTTACATTTGTGTATCTCATATCATTTGTATGATCCGAAAATTGGAGCATACACAAATCATCATGCAAATACACAAATGGTTTGGGAATTCAGTTGAAAAAAAGGTTAAATGGAATTTCCTCTACGAGAACTTCGTAAGTATATTGCATGTGCATCTACCACTAAACTAATTGATGACGATTAAAACACTACACAGCCTGACCTAATCTCTTCTGTGAATTTGAAAAATATACGTAAAGCGATAAGACGATACCCGCATTGTGTGGAGCTACCATCACGACGTGCTTGCCGTCAATAGCGCCGATGCAGTTGGGAAACTGCCACAGATCATTAAATTGCTGCGCTATAGCTTTCCAACCGACCGCTGTTGTCGGCGTCTGTTGACAAAAATTGTTAAATGATTATTTGGATTGAGAAAGTAACTTTACACTTCCGGAATAATGGTAGTGATTGTGTTTTGTAGAATGCGAAAAAGACACTCTAGCCATCGGAAATTTTCGCCAGAGGCCAGAAAGCTCAGCGTCAATATCAGTCGCACTGATGCAGGAATGCTGGTAGGCAGGTACGCATAACTGTACGGCGTTACCAATTCAAGCAAATGATCGAACTGAGCGCCAGTCACTCGAACGAAAGTCTGATACAATTGCGGCTCTTCCGCTCGCAATTCTAAAAGTAATTTTGAGCAAAAGCCGTCTATAATTTTTTCTCCAACAAAAAAGCTGCTTGCTCGCCGACTTGTTGTTGGATTTCGTGTTTCTCTTTGGTAATTAGTAAATACGCTGACAACGTAATTGAAGCACTTTTAACACTTATTTTAACGAGTTGAAATCATGACTGTATATTTATTTATTTTTTTTTTTAATGTCAAAATCAATGCACGACAATAAAAACCATTTCGATATTTACGAGTAGATACATACACAAACTCCATTTGTGAATAAATGTACAAACCGTCTGAACCACAAATCTGTATACACGAAATATTTTGTGGATGCCGTATTTGTGTATGGCAATAAGCAAATGAAATTTGTATATTTTTCTCAAAATTCACAAACCGTCTGAACCATAAATGTTTGTAGAATACAAAAATGTCATTAGTGTGCGGATTTGTATAGAATTAGTGTATGCGATAACCAAATGAAATTTATGTATATCTACAAACCGTCTGATAGTACCTTAATAGTTTGGACATTGTTGGTGTTTGAGACATTTTACGATAGTTTGCATCAAAGTCGTTCCAAAACGTCAAAAATTGCAAAGCATAAAAAATGCAAAGCAGCGCGAAAGCATTCATAACCTGGCATCAGAAAAGCAGTGTGCATTCACAATGCGCATATTTTCGACGTTTTGGAATTCAGCCTTGACTTTTATTGAATAAAACTTATTTTACTTTTCGCTACTCTGAAACATTTATTTCACTTCATAATTATTGTAAAATCATGTAGTTAGCATAATTCTATTAGTCTCGTTTTTTACACCTAACCATGAGACCATGCATACTAAGTTTTCAGCCTTTTCTTTATCCACTTTAGCATTTAGATCTTCCATCATAAACATAGCTTAAAAAACACTAATCAAAACTACTCCCACATTATGTGAATTCACACGCATATATTGTTAATTTGCTATCCAGTGGCGTAGCGAGGGGGGGAAGGGGGGCATAGGCCCCGGGCGGCACTTTGCTAGGGGCGCCAATTTGTAGCTGCTAAACATTTTAAACATATAAAATCTATAAAACGGATTCTTATTCCTCTTTAACGAATTTATTTACAACGCTTAGCAACATTAACACTGCTTCACAGTAAGAAATGAGACATTCCTTGTGTGTTTAGCAATAAATCCAATGAAAGCTGCTCCCTAGTGTGACATTTTATTACATTGCAGGTATACTTCTCTGATGAGTTCGTGTAGTTTTGTTTTATTTTGCTCAAACGAAGTGAAGTTTTCAAACATACACAAGCATTCTAGTTGGCAATTAAAGTTGCAGTCTTGTCTTGTTTACATAATTTTTATTTTTGAAAATTAATTACCAGGTACCTAAGAAGAAAAAAATGGTCATCGTTTTCTCACAAATATGTCTGCCTTTTCCTTTACTTTTAAATCTTACCAATTTTTACTCAACGCTGTTCTTAACTCGAAAAATTCGTAAAAGAGAACGTCGTCGAGAGAGCCAGATATTACCAATCCACCGAGAATCTTACGAATTTGTTCTCAAACAATTTCTTTGTGTAAGAATTACAAAGGATGTGCATACGTCCCTTACAATTACCAGATGATTTTAAATTTGTTGCCCTGTTTGGCATAAATGCGTGCATTTGTTTTGATTTTTGGAGTATTAAAATGGTATCAACAGGCGGAAAAATAAGATTGAATGTTCTCCTCAAGATTCTTTTCCAAAGTGGCGACGAAATTCTTCCTCGCTATAGCAAGAAGCTTCCTCGAGTTTATCAGACTTTTCGTACTACTTTTTTGAATATTTGAATTACCTATGTATATGTCATTTTTCATAGATTACTACAAAAGCGTTCTCGAACTTTTTCGTAAGTTTCTCCCCCCACTTCCATTTTGGCAGTCTTTCCATTTTTACTACAAAAGTAAAGGAACAGACCTAATGTAGATACGAAGATTCAACATTTTGGCGCTGCCAAGCTGCGGATATTTGTGTGAACAGTGAACTCGAATAAATTCGTGTAATTATGTTTTTTTTACACGAAGTGAAGCTTACAAACGTCTCAGTCGGTAGTAGGTATAATAATAACAAAAAAATCATACATATGTAATTAATTTGAACAGTGCACTTGTCCATGTCTTAGATGTTGAGTTTTTTGTTGCTTCTGTTATGTCTACGAGTATCTATGTAAGAACTGTAGGTGGTTCTTCTCTAAACTGGCAGAATTTTCTTAGCAAAACAATTGTTTTTGTTTTGATTTGTAAGTACTACTCGTAGGTATCCAATACAAAGTGCAAAATTCTACCACTGGAAAAGTACATGGTCACACTTTTCCAGAAAATTCTCAGGAATACCTCCAGCCATCCAAACCCACTAGTCAGAAGGATCGCGGACCTGCCACACATCCCAGAGCACCGGTATCTTTATGTGCTGGCTCTGCTTAACGAGGAGTTATTCCCAATCGACACTGACAGGGCAGATCTGCCCTTCTACGAATTGACCGAGACAACCCACCATCGAGGATAATACCAAGATGATCAACCACCCCAAATCACAAAGGACAGTAACACCCGGACTTGAACACCCTGAGGTCAACCCAGACAACGATTCATACTACGAGTATGAATCCGAGAAAACAGGTACAATTTATGTAAAATAGATTTAAGAAAACAAAACATTGTATACCGTTGGGCCCCTGTTGTTGAGCCAACGCATTTAAATATTTAATATTCACCACCATATTTTGCTACCTAGAATTAAGTCAAATTGTATATAAAGAAAGTTTAATAAAAGTAAATGCTAATACAAAGTGCACTAAAATAAGAAGTTTTAAAACGTGTTTTTAAACGTCCTTATGAAAATGGAAAAAAACAGTTATATCGGGTTGTGCGAACGCGACGTGCCGTGCATAGAGTATAAAATTTAAGGCCCGTTTGCTGATGCTACTCATAGCGATTTAAGTTCTATTTAAATACACTGTGGACTACTTTGTCCTTGTCATAAACTGTCACATGAGATTTTAAGTGGAACTTAAATCGCTATGAGTAGTATCAGAAAACGGGTCTTAATTATGTAGATATTACCAAAAATTACCGGATTGTTTGAGACATCTTTTAAATAAAAAACAAATATGTCATACGTTTTCTCCTGGGCCCTTCCTGTACACGCAGGAAAATCACTTATTTAAAATCAACCAACTTTCGGTTAACAACTACCAAGTGATACTGTTAATATAGCTCTTACAGAGTTAGTGGATTAAAAATAACCGAGTCAACTTGTTTAACGAAGCTCGGTTAAAATTAACCGATTTATCGATTTCCTATCCAAATTTTCTCGGTCTAACTAATAACAACAGAGTAAAATGGTTGATACCAAGTGATAAAGTGTGTTATTTTTAACAGTATGATTTAACCTTTAAACAACAAATAGGTACTTTTTATTTTCTACAGAGACTTTGTTGATTTTAACACATTTTTTTTAACTGTGCAAAAATTCCCTTCGGTTAAGGTTAAAATTTCTGCGTGTAGGCAAAGCTTTTTTTTTAGTGTGTGAAAAAACTACTATAGGGGCGGCATAATTTGGTTCTGCCCCGGGCGGCACCAACCCGCGCTACGCCACTGTTGCTATCCGTATGTTTTCCCTCAATTCTTTTTGTATTTTGCTCTAGTAATCAAGTGCACCTGTAGCTACTTTTGTTCGTTATTGTTGGTTTACGTATCGTGTAGTACGGGCACACAATTATATTATTATCTCGACAAATATAACGTATTACGTGTGGTCGAAAATTCCACTCAATTATATTTGTACTATTTATTACTTATTATTTACTTATAGTTTATCATGTTGCTTTAATTGTACCTATTCGTTCATCTTCTTATGTATAAAATCGTACGATGCAACTGCAACTAGTTATTCATGTACAATGTACATATTCACTTCTAACATTGTCAGCCAAAATAAAGTCAGACAGTTCGTTGTCAACCTTTGAAGAGAAACGTCTTTATCTCCTACATACGCAAAACAATACATAAATTTAAATGAGGTACAAAATACATTTAAATTTATGTATTGTTTTATTTTACTAGCTGAACCAACAAAAACATTGTATTTCTTACCTTAACTGATTGAACTGTAGCTGAAAACTTTTTGCAATTCTCACAAAATGCATGAATATTCTTCTCTGTACCAAGCGATCCCTTGATGATTGTACCAAAGTTAAAATGTTCCATATCTTTATTGTTGATGGGATATGCCAGATTACACGCTAAGAGAATGTTGTCCTTATATTTCTAAATTTAAAGAGAAGTGCAATTAGAACATACGATACAATGCAGACGGCTTACCTCTTCATTGCATTTCAGACAGCGTTGTTTGCATGTTTGACGAGTTCCAAACAGTTTACTTATATCCGTTTCTTCATTGATTTTACTGCGCTCACGATCCTCTTCTTTTACTGTGGGTTCATCTATCATAGAAAAGAAAATTTAAATAAATAAACAAGAAAATATGACGGAATGTGGGAAAAGTTGTCGGCACTGTTCGTAACATGGATCCGCTTAATTTCAAATTATTTGCCCAGACCAGAGAAACTTTTGCTTAAAATATTGTCGATTTGCTTCGAAATTGGGTTAAAAGGAGAAATGCGGAGTTGGATTGGTCAGGCGGTGTCAATTTAGAAGCAACTAGTATTTAATAAAAAAAAGAAAACTTGACTACCTCGGACACATTTTGAGAAATGAAAAATACAAACTTCTGCAAATATTACTTTAGGGAAAGATAGAAGGAATGGAGAATGGACAATATACTTTGAAACACTCACAAAGTATAACCAAGAAATTAGAAGAGCTAAAAGAGAATCATGGAAAAAGTTCTGCCAAGATATATCTGATACTCGAAGCAGCGCTTGTATCCACAGAATTCTATCAAAACAGCACACTAATAAAATTGAACTAATGAAAAATCAGAATGGGACTTATATGGAAAACGGCATACAGACGCTAAAGCTCTTGGCCGAGACCCATTTCCCGAACTCTATAATAACACCAGACTTACCCAATCATCCTCTTCAGGTAAGAATAAACAGACCAACAAGAATGGACTGGATAAGGGCAAAAGAAATCTTTCATGAAGATAAAATAAAATGGACAGTCAATTCATTTGATCCATTTAAATCCCCTGGAAAAGATGGAATATTTCCAGCACTCCTCCAAAAAGGCAGTGCACAAATAACCCCGCTGCTAATAAACATATTTAGAGTTAGCTATGCATGGGGTAATGGTCAAGTTTATACCGAAGGCAGGTCGCAGACCAACCGATCTTCCCAAATCTTACCGTCCCATTAGCCTCACCTCCTTCTTCCTTAAAACAATGGAAAAAATTATTGATAGACATATAAGGCAGGGTCCACTATACAGAAACCCTTTGCATAAAAACCAGTATGCCTATCAACAAGGTAAATCCACAACACATGCTCTTCAGGAACTCACCACCAGAATCGAGAATTCACTCAGGAGCAAAGAAGTTGCCGTGGGATGCTTCCTTGACATCGAAGGAGCTTTTGACAACACCGAACATTCCCAAATATACAGATGCATCCACAACACAGGCGTAGATAGTACTACATGTAGCTGGATAAAGAACATGCTTAACAGTAGAAACATAAATGCTACATTAGGCAGTGACAGTATAAGAGTCACAGCTGCGAAAGGTTTGCCCCCAGGGTGGTGTTCTATCCCCCCTGCTATGGTCCATCGTAGTGAACGAACTACTAGACTTACTCAGCAATAATGGCTTCTATGTCCAAGGATACGCGGATGACATTGCGATCCTAATCAGAGGAAATTTCGAAGATACAATCTCGGAACTCCTGCAGAGGGCACTCAACCTAGTTGCTGACTGGTGCAAAAAAGTTGGTTTAACTGTAAACCCCAAAAAAAGTACCATAGTTGCGTTCACTAAAAGACGGAGTAGGGAAAAACTAAAAAAACCCACTCTTCTTGGTGAAACAATAGAGTTCTCAAAAGAAGTCAAATACCTAGGTTTAACTCTGGACGAAAAACTCACTTGGAACTCTCACCTCATGGAAACCATAGACAAAGCCAGGATCTCTCTGTGGACCAGCAAAAGTCTGATTGGTAAGAGTTGGGGTATAAACCCCGAAATGATGTTATGGCTTTATACAGCCGTAACAAGACCAATTGTCACATATGCAGCTCCAGCATGGTGGCAAAAAACGAAACAAAAGTCAACACAAGTCAGGCTCAACAAACTCCAAAGACTAGCTTGTGTTTACACGACGAGAGTTATGAGAACAACTCCCACTGCCGCGTTGGAAGTTATTCTAAACCTTCCACCTCTCCATCTTCAGATACAGAAAGAAGCTATGACAAATGCCTTCTTGCTCATATCTGATAACACCGAAAACTCCAAGCTAATCCATCAAGACATCGTTATGGAACTACAAAAAGACAGACAGACTACTGTCTACCAAGATTCAACTTCAGCCGAAACTTCGAAGTTACATTCCCAAATCGACAAAACTTTGCTAACAATTCTCATGTATGGTACACAGATGGATCGAAAACAAATGAAGGAGTTGGAGCTGGAGTATACGGGGTCAGCACAAAAACTTTCATCTACAAAAGCATGGACAAGTGCAACTCTGTATTTCAAGCAGAAATCTTTGCAATAGAACTATGTCTCAGAGAAAATCTAGAAAAATCCATAACAAACAAGAACATATATATTACCTCTGATAGCAAAGCTGCACTCCTAGCCATCAATAGCTACGAGATAACATCTAAACTAGTATGGGACTGCTTGCAATTACTCACATCACTAGCCACCACAAACAGAGTACATCTCATTTGGGTGCCAGGACACAGTGGACATGTGGGCAATGAAATAGCAGACATATTAGCCAGAAAAGGATCAGCATCGACCTTCACGATGCCAAGACCATTCTGTGGATTACCTATTAGCACTGCTAAATTCTACATCAAAAAATGGCTAACAAACAAGGCAAACCATTACTGGACCAACATTGAAGGTAACAGACAAGCCAAAATGTTCATGCCAACTATTTCCCCAACAAGAACAAAACAACTCCTAAACTTAACAAGGAGTCAGATCCGCACAGTCACAGGGTTCCTCACTGGACATTGTCAAGTCAAAAAACACCTCATGACTATGGGAATAACACAAAACAACACTTGCAGACTTTCCAACGAGGACGAAGAATCAGCAGAACACATACTGTGTCACTGTGAATGTCTAGTCAGATTACGTCAACACCATCTAGGAAAACCTTACCTTGAGGCAGAGGACATATCTGACAGCACACTCAAAGACATACTAGGACTCATCACTAAGTCCGGTATCATGAGTGAGCTATAAATGGAGGAAATCACAATAGGCCCACTCGTGGCCGCAGTGATATGGCAACCTGTTTCCACCTCCGCCAATTAATCTAATCTAATCTAATCTAGAAGGAAGACGAGCTATCGGGAGACAAATGCTGGCATGGCTGTCAAACATGCGGGAATGGCTAAATCTCTCGATCTCGGAAATAATGAGGAGTAACAAACAAACATACAATAAAAATTATGATTTCCAACCTCCAGAGCGGAGAGGAACCTTGAGAAGAAGAAGAAGGGCTTCTGATATACCTATATCATTTCGTTTGAGTTATGACGGAAAGAAAGCAAACTGCTGAAACCTCCTTCTTTGTGTCGCTAGTGTTAATGGCAGTGATCGTATATGTAAGTAAACCCAGAATGGATCGATTCATCCATCAGAGGTTTGTTAAATCCGAAATATCTCGTCTATCGAGAGAAACGCAGGTTCCACTTAAGCATCATACACCGGAGACAAACGAAAGGAAAAAACAGGTTTGAACTGTCAACTTGGGGTGTTAACTGGTGGAATAGAGCTACAAATCCCGCTAACTCGAGAGGAGTGCTGGTCTAGGCCCAGGTCCCAAGTGTAGTTTAAAAAATATTAATTTTATTCACTGGACCTAATTTGGTATTACTCAACCATTCCGATTGTATTTGACAATTATTGCGATCCAACATAACCTCACCTAAGGTTTTTTCATTCTATTGGCCATCCTGCCTATCAGACAGTCGTTCATTCTGCTCAAGTGGGGTGCGGCAGGATTCGTTCTGACGTACCCACCCATAAACCTAACCTAACCTATGCTCAATGTTATGGTTGTTCATTTGACAGTTTTTCGTTATAACACTAAACAAAAAAAAAAAAAAAATACCTGCTTTTAATTCGATTGATTGAAACATTTCATCGGATTGATTTTCCAGGCTCCCTTCTTGCAATGGCTGTTGTTTTGTCGTTCCAAATCCACTATCGTTTAAAGCAATATAATCATCTGTAAAAAAAACAATTGTGTGCAATGTCCTAATAAAAATGTCTTACTGAACAAACCATATGTAGCAGGATACAGCAAACTGTTGAAATAACTATTCTTGTGCGAGTCAAGAATTTCAGAATGCATCTGATGCAAGATAAAACGGTTCCAATTCTATTATTTAAAAGAAAATTTTAACTTTAAAAAGTTGATTGACTTTAAGCTCTTTTGAATTTACCTGAATCAAACTGATGAGATTGACATTCGAAGATCTATCTGAAAGAATCAAACCAAGGGCGGACGCTTCCGGAACAGTACGAAACGATCGAAGAAAGTTACTTGCTTGACATGGTGACGCAGCTGAAATAATTTAATCACTTAAAAATTTATTTGATAGAACATGATTTATGCCAAACTCTCACCCGTTGATTTATCCAGCATGTGAAAAAGGAAACCTAACTCACAAGATAAACAAAACTCCTTGATGCATGAATGGGAAAGTAAACACTTCCGTAAAGGCTGTATGAAATACAGAATCTGCAACATTGAATTGCAATACGAATTGGGAAGAGTTGCTTCTAAACCAGCAAAGCACGTCTGATTGTACTGTTCAAACTCGAAATCTTGTGTTCCCAGCTTAGAATACTTCATGTCCACTTTTCGATATCGCCGTGGTATGATTTTTACTCCACTCTCCGTTGTTTTGTTAGAGTTTTGTAAAGAACTACCATTTGTTGCTGACCCACCATTGGTGTCCATTACGTATGGTATCTGATTGCGTCTAGCCAGACGAGGATTTGGTGAATAGCCAATTGGGCCTTGCATCTTCATTGCTGCCAGAATATCCTGATCGATTGGCTTGGGCCGCCTGTATTGGTAACGAAGAAGTTCATCCGGCCAATCGCTAAACCACCTCGTGCCTGTCACTAAATGAGGTAAAACAATGGACGACAAAGGAAATGTCGTGTCTGTTATGGGAACAATGGGCAATTGTGGAACTGGATCAGCGAATTCTGTATCTCTGGAAAATGTGTTGAACTGAGGTTGCGGAGTATTGGCCGAGGCAATAATGCTAACATGCCCTGATTGATCTCCAAAAGCCATTGCTTGCGATGATGAGCTGATGTCGAAAGACAGACATTGGCTGCCAGAAGTGTTGACCTGATACATACACACTCGAGGCTCGCTTAATTCCACAGTATCGACTAATTGAACTTGACCGTAAGAGGATACAACGGCCAGTCTCGAACTCTGCGAGGGAATAAATTTTAAAAGTTGTGGATCGATGAGGACTTGAATTGGCGAAACAAGGCGAAGCATTCGTAGATCAAACACCATGAGGAACCGATCAACTGCGAGTGTTCCTTGCCGACCACTAAATCCACAGGAAATTAGATAATTGCCTTGCACGTCGAAATCAGAAAGACTCCCGGTATGTGTTTTGATTGTGTGCTCAACATTGAGGGAGTTAACGTCACGTAGAGTAACTGTTCCAAATGGATCTCCAACAAAGAGATAACGGGAGTTCTGGCGAAGAACTGTGCAGCCAGCCGTTCCAACGTGATGCTAAAAATTAGTGTCAGCTTTAACCTCATTTGTATATAGATAATTATTGCAGAAAGTTCATGTGCATACCAAATTTGTTTCCTTGAGTGATGTTAAATCAAAATCAATCAGTTCATCCTGAAGTCCAGCCATTACCAGCCTATGCGAAGACATCTGTTGCATACACACCATTTCAGTCATATGCTTTGACCTGCAACCGTTAATTTATACAAATTCATTACCGGCTTCAAGATTATCAATTTTCTTTTTTTACCTGTGTGTAAACTTTGGAATACCCCGGCGGATCTGATGACGTAGCGACGTTTGCGTCAGTGCCAATATACCAGAATCATTCGTAGTAATCTGACGGACAATATCGGTAGAATGCACTTGAAAGGAAGTATACTTCTGTAAGCTACCACTGTAGTAGGAGGTTACATGTCCCTTGTTGTATGAAATGTAAAGAAACCAAGCGAGAGCTCGTAAAAAAATAGCAATACTTGACCTAATTTTTCATATTATTTATATATGTACCCCTTGATTTCCCATCCAAACTAATTCCTCATAATCATCGAATGCTATCGCTGAAACACCATAATTTTCACCGCCATCCGCTAATACGGCCAGCAGTTCTATATAGTCAGCGTCCGAGGATCCAACATTAAAGCCACCAAAGCTGGGAGAATAGTGTCCCGTGCGATTTGGGTCATCATAAACATCTTAAGAAAAGTCATTAATACATGTAAAGATTATAATTGTTCTTTGGATTGGTTTTTTGTTTATCGCGTCGCAATGGATTGAATTTTATTAGAAATAGGATTGCAGCAGTTAACTTACTTGAAATTGATAGAATGTCATCTGGCTGTACTATTTGATCCCCGCCAACGTATACAAAGTCCATTGTTTATGGAATTTCAGGCAGAAAGTATCGAAAATCCAACAATAATTGCAAGATCTTTTGTTGCATTCGAGCCAACTTTCCACTTTATCGTCGTCAAAACAAAATACAACTCTTCGGATCAGAGAAACTATAAAAGAGATACCAAACAATTTCACTCTCTGCCAAAGATAATGGAATACAGAGATATATAACTTTCCAGTGGAAATGCGGCTGCCTACAAGCTGTTTTCCAGAAAAATTCATGAAGTCACACACACTTGCTCATTTCTATTTTAGTATTTGTGAGTTCATGAATTGGACTTTAGTATAAGAATTCAGTATTCTCTACTGTACATTTCACTTTTTTTCTTAGTTTAATTAAAACCTTCACAAAAACCAAACAAATTCAATACGAAACACAAAACAATTAAGCACCGCGATACTCATAAAAGCAAGATGATTCGCGGTCGTCCATTAGAAACATGCTTTTTTGTTCGTCACAAGTATTCATAGACGGGGGTTGAAATTACAAAAACAACAATGTAAACAAATGGATTTTGGGGGGATAGACGTACGAAAGATAACCATCTCTTTTATTCATTCATCTCTGGTTTTGGGGGGATAGACGTACGAAAGATAACCATCTCTTTTATTCATTCATCTCTGCCTTTACAGAAGAGAAAGAGAAGAAATGAGTATATTCTTTTCATAAAAATGAAACGGTAGGTAATGTGGTATTCGTTTGGGCTTCTTCAGATTTGCTCTCAGTTTCCAGATTTCGTGTGGCTAATCGAACATAAAACTTGCTCTTGCTCTTTTTTGTGTTGATATTCGTGCGATTTGAATATGTGTAGTCTTCGACACTTTTCTAAGCGATTTCCATTCACTAGTTAAATTTTGTATTAAAACATTAGAAATAGCTGTTCCCATTGATTTCTAAATATATATAGGTACATAAATAATTTACACAAATAGATTCAGCCGATGCAATGCCTTTCTTTGCTGGAGAAAAAATTCACTAAAAATGTAAACAAACTCCATCAGTTGTCAAACTCAAACGCACTTGTATTGGTAAATCTGAGAAAATATCTAGATTCGCAAAAGTGCTCTGAAATCTGAAAAAGATTGCTTTTTCCTGTACCAAACGAACATAAAAATTGCCCTGAGAGCAAAAAAAGTGCTCTGAGAGCGCCCAATCGAATACCACGTAAGGTAAGCGATTGCGAGCGATTGTCATTTTTGCTTCAGCGACTGTCAATGGAACGCGGCCAATCATGATGCTTTTAGTTATCGGCTTTCAGCAGGTGGGATTTCGTTTTATAGGTAGGTACCTATTGGTTGAAATTCAGTGGCAAATGCAAATAGTAATATTTTTTAAATATCGATGTAGAGTTGAAAAATAATATTTTTAATTATTTTAATAGATTACCTAAAATGCCTTCTATTGAAGACCATCCTAAAGTGATAGAAGTTGGTGATACCGAGCAACAGCCTGCAATGCAAGAACAGACCGAACCAAATCGTGAACTAACCCAAACCGACTTACTCAATAATCGACTTTTGAAATCATTTTTAAATCGAATAAATACCGGGGATATGGCAAACAAATTCCAAAATCAACATGAAATCGTACAAAATGCGAGTGAATTCGATGACTGACGAAACTGTATATACTGTATACTGGGTAGTGTAATTTGTAATCATACAAAAACAGCTCATAAAATAAAATTTACAATTACGAAGAATTTTCTTTAGTTCAAACATGGAAAATGCTTTGAACCAGTCTTTATGAAATCTGTTTTATATTTTGTTGTTCTTGTGTGCTTCTGAAGTTGAACTACTCACCAAATGATTTTCGTCTTTCTTATGAATAGTTACCTAACGGAATTTTTGGTTTCGTGTGTAAAGCCGGTATAACGTTAAGCTCGTTCACGAATGTGGAGACCCACACGTTGCATTGCATTCCGCCACGCTCATATCACTGACGGATTCAATGATTTAATCCTGTTGTTCAGAAGCGTCTACCTTCTCAATCAAGTCAGAAGCCCTGTATACTTTGATTCAAATCTTCGAATTTGTGTTGATATTCGTGCGATTCGAATGTGTAGCCTTCGACACTGAGATCTCCATTCCCTGGTTCAATTTTATATTAAAACATTAGAAATATCCGTCCCGATTAAGTTCTAAATATATACATAAATAATTTACAAAAATTGGTTCACCCGATGCAACGCCTTTCTTTGCTGTAGAAAAATTTCACAAAACGTAAAAAAAACTCCACAAGTATTGTCAAACTCAAACGCAATTTTGTATTGGTAAATCTGAGAAAATATCCAGATTCGCGAGTGCTCTTAAATCTAAAAAAAAAATACACCTTTTTTTTGTACCTACCAAACTGACAAACTTATCTTACAGCTAAAAAAGGTGCTCTGAGACTTCCCAATCGAATACGAGCTTATGTCTGATGGGATTTTTAAATGGTGTACTTTGAACACCAACTTCAAATAAATTCAAAAGCAATCTTGAATGACTGTAATTTCGTACGGGCATGAATCATAACCTTCTTGAGATGAATAATTACCTGCATTAGCACGTCTAAACAAAGGAATATTTTTGAACGAAGCATTGTTTTCTGGTAGCAACAAATAAACTTTAAAACGCTTGATGATAATCTCTATTTAGTGTCTCCGCCAATTCCAAAAAGGCAACCAAATTTTTAAATAAAGCAAGAAAATTGCTTTATATGTGCGGAAGTACGGATACATTGTTTACAATAATTGAACATAGTTTACCGTTTGGATTTCTTCAATTATTTTATTTCGCATATTTCTTTATTGCATAAAAATATAGTAAGAACAAACAAATTCGTATACTACATTGTTTTAGCTTTCCATTTCCTCTGCGGAATCATCATCCTCCTCCCATTCACCGTCAGACACACTCTTTTCAACAATTTCGTCTTCTAGGTCAGAGTTTGACGAGTCTGAAAGAAAGAGGTCAACGTCAGCTTTATGAACATCACATACTATGCTTATTTAACATTAAGGACGAACAATAGTGGGCGAAATCAGTTTGTAAGTAGAACAAAATCTGACTACTACCACCCCTTGCAACTGTGGTGCATATTTGTTTATGACCCGAATGTCGCTGTTGGCATTAGCTAATTCAATTTGCTTACCATTGTCTTCATATAACAAAGCATTTTCATTGTTTAAGTTTTCTTCAGTGTTACGTTTGATTTGGCTAACAAGTAATTGCAATCTTCCATTGAGTCTAAAAAAACAATTATTTTAAATAATCGAATAAGTTGAGTAGCATGGGCATGTAGCTTACCTAGAAATTTCCATTAGACAATTAGATCGTTGCTCAATTATTCCAATACATGGTCCAAATTTGTCCAGCAAATCATCGGCTCCCAAAGCCATCAGCTGACTTGAATGTGTTTGCGCGAGAACTTTCAACCACCTGGCTGATATTTCAACACTAAATTAAAAACAGGCAAGAATTTATTTGTAAATAAAAAAAAATTAACAAAGTTTACATACTTCACTCGTTTTTTCTGCATCAAAAGTGTTAGTTCGTTAACTAAACTACCAACATATTGCACAGGTAACTTTTGCAGCGTCATCTGAATTACTTTTGGGTCATCCGTTGAAAGCACTACCATCAGCATTCTACAGCAACAAAAACAGCTATAGGTTTAAATAATATCTAAAAAATTAATAAGCGTACCCTGGATCTCGGCTATGCAAGGCTTGTATGAGTAGCTGCACTTTACTCTGTGCCTGAGGCTTTTCTCCAATATTCAAATTTAGATTCTGTAGCCTCGATTCAAATGGCATTTCCACTGGCTTTAGTTTTTTCCTCAGGATAGTCGCTCCCGATTTGTAATCAACGTCATTTATATCAACCAAAGGGGCTATAGTTTTTAAGGATTTGCCGAATGCTTTCTCTTTCTTTGCTTCCTTTGAGAATCGTTTTTTGGGATCCGTTCGAACGAGGACTTGAAGTTTTTCAGCGTAATTTGGCGCCTAGAATACAAAATATAACTTAAATAGGTACATAAATTCAAGTTATATAGTGGCATACAATTTGTTCGAAAATCATGAAATGCTTATCGCCGTAGCCGAAAAGAATCTCCTGTTTCGCGACATGTTGTAATGACACAGCTACAGCTGGAATCGGCTCGATTGTAGTGGCACTATCGGATGCTATTTCTATGGTGACTTTTGGTTTGATGGGTTTCTCCGTCTTTATGCTAATATAACAAAATGCAGTTATTTATGTATATGTTCTATTCATTAGTAAGACATACCTATCTAATGGTATCAAGTAGACATGAATCACTCCACTTCTAGTTACGCTAGCCAATTTAAGGTTGCCTTCATTATCCGGCTGACATGTTAAACAATGCGCAATGTCTTCCATAAGTAGAGTGCAAGCAGCAGATTTATTTTTACCCTTTGTGCCAATTTTCCACAAGCATATGATTCGTTCCATTTTTGATGCAGTGACGGCGTACTCCGTGTCGCCTGTGGTAAGGGTTTTGAGTATCGTAATCTCCGATGTATGTCCCGTGAAAGTTTGCACTAATTCTTGACTATCCAGAGAGTAAACTTTAATTTGGCGCGCTCCAACCACAACATTGTTTGAATTTGGAAGGTACGCAATTGTCCGAGGTTTTTCATTGCCAACAGACCACGCATTCACCTGCCGCTCATTTCGTAAACTCCAGACAATTACTTGACAATCGTCACCGCAGGTATACAAATTTTCTGAATTGTCATAGAAAATTGAGGATATTTTCCCGCTGTGGCCTTGACCCTTAAAATTGCGTTCAACCTACAACAAGACTTCATTCAATTCAAACGCTTAAACAAAAATGTGAATATAACTTACATTTCCTAGAGAATAAGAGTACAGTGAAACTCCTCCAGTGTTTGTGCCCAAAGCAATATAAAGCGAATTATCCGTGCTTATAGACTTTCGTTCCTTCTTTGCCTGTTAAAACATTGATAGAATGAGAATGTCGGAAAGCAACCACGTTTTTGATAGTACCTTCTTTTGGTGATGTGAAACCGCCACCCATGTTAAAGCACTGCATGGACCAGATAAATGCAAATTCGGTGTATATTCCTGCTTCAAGTCGTTAGTTTCGGTATCCCATATCTTAAGAATGCCTTGATCATTTATTAACGCAAATAGTTTTCCATCCCGAGAGAATCCCGACACGTGCTTTCCGCCGAGCGCCATAACTTTATTTCAGCATTTTTTTATGAAAAACAATGTGTCAAAATGTGAAACGTGAAAGTAGTAGATGCAATAAAAAGGGAGTGTTCAAGAAGTAGGCAATTTTATGTGGTAGGTAGGTACTCGTTTGTGCCTCTTCAGATTTCGTGTGCCTTAAACCGCATTTACACCATCACGCACGCGCAATTTTGCAACAAAACCAAAAAGAGAGATCCGTTTATCCGCAGTCAATGCTTTTGAAGGCGTAAGAATGAGATCACAAATCAGACGCCGAAAGTGTCATGGATGTTCTACCCATAATTATAGATACGTAAAACGGAAATAGACAGGTTCCGGCCACCAATATTTCTGCAATTGCTTGAAAACATTTCTATTTCTTATTTGAAACACATGAAATAAAACCGCATTTACATCACCACGCACGCGCAATTTTGCAACAAAACCGAAAAGAGAGATCCGTTTATCCGCAGTCAATACCATAGACAAACCATACTGAGACCCCCAACTGGCAATCCTCTTGCCGCTGGCCCCCTCGATTTTTTTTTAAATTCGCCATTTTGTTTTCCTATCGGTGTTATTTGAATTTAGAATCCGTGTGAGCAACAAAAAAAAAGCGAATCAAAAAAATGTGGTGAGTTTTCTTTTGACAGAAGTCGATTGACAAATGTCAAAATATGTAAACACAATTTAATTTTTCCTGCAACAAATTGAAAGAATGTAAGTTTTCGCGTATTTTTAGTGTTTAAATTAATAAATAAATACATTATAATGTCTTACAGATTTGTCCAAGCTGCAGGAGAACAAGAGTTTATGGCCAAATTCATGGAATACGAAGCACAAAGTGAACAGGCGAACGTTGAACAAAAGCGTATCGATAACAAAAAGCGTAGGAAGACCGTGATTGTAAGTTGATTTTAATTTACATGAACCTGACACATATTGATAACCATTTTGTATCCACTTATAGGAAGATACCAAGCAACAGCAGCATCGTGTCCAATTGGCAAGGCGCCGGCCGCTATGAAGATCAATTATCGCAGCAGCAACGTGTCCAGGAGGACAATCTCAAAAAGTAAGTATGTACATAATAGTAAAAGTTGTGTAAATTGATTCTTGAACCTTTAACACTAGGCAAGAGGAAAGTTTCGCACGCCAGCAGCCAATGCGCCGGCAAACCATCGAACTACTAGAGCACGAGATGAGAACCAAAGGCAAGGTAGACTGGGAGAATCATGACATCAACCTAAAACAGATTCGTCTAAAGGCAGAACAAAATTGCATCACTGTCATCATCAGCATCAAGACTGCTGGCACAGTCATTGGTACTGGATTCAAAGCAATGCTCACTGATTGGGACAACGTTTTTACTGCTGCTCGTGGTCTCTCGGTGTATGTACTCTGCCAAGGGAGCAACTGGTGTTGTTTCTCGGTACATTGAGGCTCGTATTGGAATCCCCTGCAATGCCTCAAACGAATGAAATCCAAAACCAAATCTTTTCAAAGGGATGGGACCTTTAAAGTAAGTTGTTGTATGCTGCATCTTATAAAGAGTTTGTCTTAATAGTTTGCTTTTCTTATATCATTACAAAACATTCGCAGCCCAAAATGATACCAAGTGAGACGAGAGCTGTTATCAGGTGCATGTCGTGATGTGGAAGTGATGGAAAGTGAAACCGCACACAGGGCTGTGCCTATGGAGCAGTATACAGACGCAGATGTAGACTTCTCATAAACATCTATCACAGAATCCGTCGTATTCGGAATTTTGCTACGTATTTACGAAATACGGGAAATTGTTTGATACGAACTTCGAAATTCATAGCAAACATTTCCTCTCGGAAACCATTGACTCCAATTGAATACAAAAACTGGGATTATTCTCGCCGCAACAACTCTCACCAAATTGATTCAGATTCGAATGTTGTATTTTATGCTTTCAGCCAGGCTCGGCTGAGCAACGTACCTACTGTTGAAATTCTATTCATTGTAGAGGCAGATGTGAATTTGTCTTTCTCGAAGAATCGCCACATCCTTTCGCGACGAACAGTCGTACGACAATTTTCTATCGTCTTATTCGCTGCTAGTAACAGCAAGAGACAATAACAAGAGTCTTAATTTGATGGATGAATCACAACAAGCGTATGTTGATTTTAAATGTTAGTTATAAGCAGTTTGAGCATTGAAATTCTTGTTGTTTATTTCAGTCTTACATATAATTATTATCACAACGAAAAGGAGATGTAACAGAAGATCTAAAATAATATGGGTCAAGCCAACTAATTGGAACAAAAGAGTGAGCAGCCATAGCAAAGACACCCCAGTCCAGAGTTGTTTTAAATTATTTCAAAATTAACATATTGTATCTGTAAATGTATATGTAAAAGAAATGGTGCCTATTTAATTGGGTGGCAGGCAAATACTGTCTTGTGTAGCTACTAACAATCAATAAATCCTGAAGCAAATTTGCGAATCGACTGTATGTGTGTTTTCTTCGATTTATAATTTTTTATAAAGCGTTCCTTGTTGCAGAACTTAGAAGTAGAGAGTTCTTCTTGCTACCAAATGGAAAAACAGCCCCGAACAACAATCCACAACAAAGCAGCCGTTCATATACACCTCCAAATGCTCAGTGGCAAAGGAGGATTTAAATCCATGCTTCGTGCAATGGGTGACCAAATCGAAAGACTACAAACCATGAAGCTTGTCGTGACCTCAGTGGCAAGAGATAACGATATTAACGGAAAGAAATGACTTAAGGCTTACACATACGGCAAACTGGATGAACCCAATGAAGAACCATCGACATCCAAAAAGGAAAGACCATCCATTTCTTCTATATAGAATTAACAAATCTTTATTTACTATAAATAAACGTATAATACACAAGTTAGGTTAGTTAAACCGAATAAAATGATCCTATGTCCAAATCTGGTAATCACTGTGTCGTAAATTGAGATGAGACCCATGCCAGGCGCTATTTTAAGTTAGTGAGCATAAACTTAAGAGCTTTGGTCCACTGCCCCTCTGAGTTAAATTGTATTCTTGAAATAGACAATTGTTTTGACTGCATATTCAAAACCACAGGTGCATAACACTTACTTGATTGATGGGTCAATGATCTTTCCCTTCTCCATTTTGTAGGGCAAGCAAAACTCTGTCTCGTTTTTCCACCTCTTGCTGGAACTGTATGAGGCGCTGTAGGAAGGCAACCATTGCTTTATCGAACTTCCTATCCCAAAAAAACTTAAATCCACCGGTCTTCCAAAAGGTGCTTTTCCTTTGATTCTAGGTTGCTTTCTTAGTTCCGGAACTTTAGATTTCCCCTCAGATTTTTTTCCAATTAGCTCTTATAATCGCGCCATTCATCTTCGGC
Source organism: Cheilosia vernalis (assembly GCA_949126925.1). NCBI lineage: Eukaryota > Metazoa > Arthropoda > Insecta > Diptera > Syrphidae > Cheilosia > Cheilosia vernalis. The sequence continues at coordinate 56,866,794 of OX421362.1, forward strand.
GATCTTGAACTCACGTTGGAATAGTTCCAGCATTGAGTCGGTGCACTCATTGCACAATGGATAATCGAACTCATAGTTAGATGACAAAGCATTAAAGAGCTGCGCCTTTGCTAGAAACTCAGTGCTCAGCTTTTTTATTTCTTTTCCATCGGAAACAAGGGTGACGTCAGTTCCATTTATCGAGTCCGTCAGATGGCAAGCGGTGGCACACAAGATAATCAAAACCACTTTTGTTAGGATCGATTTCATCCATATTTGTTGATAAATTGGCACTAAATTAAAGCATTTTATTGTGAAATGTCATTTGGCTAAAACTCATTAAAGTACTTACGCGATAGTTCTGCCATTGCGTGCTCATTAATACTGCCCAAACTCCCATCCAGGGATGAGTGGCTTTTGGTATCTTTGGCAAGCAAAGCTAATCGACACTCTTTCATCAGCCACCGTCTTTCGGTGATGGTTCTTTTAACAAAAAATTGTTTCATTGATTTTATATAAACAACGTTGAGGCGTAGAACAGGATTTGACTGCTGCCAGGCGGACTTGTCGATGCTATTTCAATTAACTTTTCCCAGTAGACGTTTCTACTACTAGAACCAAGTTATAGGAAAATGCTTGCAATTTTCGATAAAATAATTTTTTTTTGGCACGGTGTGCGAGAACTTGGAAGATTTTTTCCAATCGCATTTTTTGTCCTTTTGCTGCACAAGGATCGGTCGACTTGAGCTTCAGTTATTAAATCCATTACACAAACTTTTAATAAATGCACGAAATCGAAAACTAAAACAAATAACGCATGTGTCAAGTCAATTGAGCTTGACAACAGTGGTGAATCTGTTGTGTCAGTGTCAGTTTCAACCGTGGTGGGCTGTGACAATCGTGACTGTGTTCAGAGTACACCTTTTTTTTTAAAGAATTGCAACTCAAGTTTGGTGAATAAGTATATTCTTATCTCAGTACATTTTCATCAATTTTCATATTAGTTGTTTCATAACATTCTGTAGGTATTTCTGTTCAACCAAAGTACTCATTCACGTATATTGTTCGATTATAATATCAAAAGATACGACCTATAAATATATTAATGTATTCTTTGAAATACGAGACATGTAAAAATATAACCAATGCAAATACGTATGCTCTATTTTAAATAATTTAAACTAACGGAGAAACTCATAATTTATACTTAATAACAGCAACGACATAAATCTTTGTATTTATAAATTATAACTAAAATTCAGAAGTATACTAAGCGAGATTATGTGATAAGCATATATTCTACTCGATTTATGTTAACTGCCTCACGAATGTTCGCTAAAAATGTTTTTATTTGTTTATTATTCTTCAGAACTGTTCATCTTTTTTTATGTCAAATAAATATACAATTATTTTTGAAAATTGATCACTGTCCACACAAAATTTTGTTGTAGTAATTATTTTCAAATTTAACGGATAAAATTGTGTGAACGCAGCCAGCAGATTTGCCCACACCGGAAGCCAGATTTTAAGCAGCGGAAGTTGTTACGTTTTTTTGAGGGTGTGTTGGTGAGCCGGATTTTTTGAAGTTTCGTGACATTAGTCAATACGAATTTGTATGTATCAATACTAGCGCAAAAATTTGTCACAAGCCCATGGTAATTTAGCTTGTAGGCAAGTAACGGAAAATCGGCCGGAGTTGGGGGTCTCAGTATTGTCTCTGGTCAATACTATTAAAGGCGTAAGAATGAGATCACAAATCAGACGCCTATGGTGTCATGGATGCTCTACCCATAATTATAGATACGTAAAACGGAAATAGACACAGGTTCCGCTCACCAACATTTCTGCAATTGCTTGAAAACATTAATATTTCTGATTTGGAACATGTGAAATGAGATTGGTTATTACTTATTAGTTTCAGTAAAATAAACCAACAATTCATCAATCAGTTACACGAACAAAATAAATAATTGTCCGTTCATCATTTCCGGAAGCCATATATTGTTTTATAGGAATGCGGAATTTCTTTAGTCATCGCTATAAAAATATCAACATGCAGAGCTTTCCTATAATTCCTATCACGCAAACAAGATGGCCGACCTAAATACGTGTCACGTTTTTTTGCGTGTTAGGTAATGCTGTCCCTTTCGGTCACACGGCTATTTAGTATTTAGCATCCCTTTAATTTTGCGTGATAGGAATGTGTGACCGTGTAAATGCATTATAGGAATTTTATCGAAGTGATTGAAGTGTAAAAAATATTCGCTTGTTCGCAGTTCGTTCGCCATTGGCTCCCATGTGAATATTCCTAAAATGTGAATTTTCTATAATAAAAAGGAACCAAATTGTCGCACAACGGTCACGCTGTTGTCATTTGTTCTCATCCGACGTCCTTCTCGCTACCCACCTAAAAAGCAGAGATGAATGAATAAAAGAGATGGTTATCTTTCGTACGTCTATCCCCCCAAAACCCATTTGTTTACGTTGTTGTTTTTGTAATTTTAACCCCTGTCTCTGAATACGTGTGACCAACGAAAAAGCATGTTGCTAATGAACGACCGCGAATCATCTTGCGTTTATGAGTATCGCGGTGTTTAATTGTTTTGTGTTTTGTTTTGAATTTGTTTGGTTTTTGTGGAGGTTTGATTAAAATGAAAAAAAAAATAGTGAAATACACACTACAGAATACCTAATTCTTGCATCAAAGTCCAATTCATGAACTCACATATACAATGGAAATGAGCAGGTGTGTGTGACCTCATGAATTTTTATGGAAAACAGTTTGTAGGCAGCCGAGTTTACACTGGAAAGCTATATATTTCAGTATTCCATTATCTTTGGTTTGAATTGTGAACAGCTCTCACTCTTTTCATTTCATTAATTTTTTTTGTTAAGTTACCTACTACTGCTTATTCCTATTCCTATACTCCTTAGTTTTTTTTTTTTGAAAACCTTATTTTCTAGCGGATTATGACGTGGGGTGTGTAATTTGCAAATATATTTTGAAAGGACAAATAATGTTTTTTGTTTATTTAAACTATACAGTTAAACGGGCTATCTTTGCTGTGTATAACTTCATATTAGCCGAATTCATTTGGAGGATATTTAGAATTATATTAGAATACAACAAGTATTCAAGGCATTACCCCTATAAAAACAAACTACAAACAGTTTTAGGATATGGATTATACTTCTCTTATCCATCCAGTTTTTTTTTGGCTGTCATTATTGCAATAAGTATTGCAATTGTATCTAGTCAATATGATACTTTGCATTTATCGGCAATATATGAGCATTTTCTTGAACAATCGTATTTGCTTCCGATATGGTGGTTAATCCGCATTGTAGAATTTTCTAAGTCTATGTTTGAATATGCTGATTTTATACGATCAAAAAGCGGATTGGATTATGCAACTGGAATGGCATCAAACTATTTTCATGGCTATCTACTTTTTACTTTGCCAAATCAAGATCAACTAAAAGGTGCATTTCGTTAAAGAAATTCTGAAACCCTATAGTCATATTGCCGCATCCGTGAATTATCAATTATGACGGTGAATTATGCAGATTTTACACGCAAAACAAATTCACGGATGCAGTAACTTGGCGCCTGGTTTTATGCGTCACTAAAACAGTTTTATATTTTCAGGAATCGCCGAGAGAATTGAGCAATATGAGAGTATCCACGATGTTCAATTCGCAATCAAGCGCTTAGTAATTCTCATTCCAAATTCGATGCACACGAAACCAATTATAAAGAGTCCATTAATGGATAAACAAGTTAAGTTTTGCTTTGTTACAGAGAATAGTTATTAAACACATTAAATGTTTCAGCAACCACTTGAGACTGTAAAGAAAGACCGTGCCGGTGTAAAACGTCCCTACACAAACGATGTATATAGGCTTTTAATTGATGGACAGCCTTATTATTTATCGGTAGAAGGTGCAACTCCTTTATTAAGCTATTTTGATTCTCTGAATGCAAACTTGACTAGTACAAAGCCAATGAAGGCTATGCAAAGAGAAATAATGCTAAAGTTTTATCGATACCTAAAGAGTATTTTAGAAAAATGGCCAGCTACCCAGGGGCAGTGTGAGCTTGTTTTCTATAATGGTAAGTGTAGGTTGCAAACAGCATTCCGATTTTTGATACTCCCTTGTATTTTTACGGTGTCTAAACTTAAACTTTCAATATTTATATTTGCTGTTTATATATCGGTACACTTTCCAGTGAGATCGCTTTATTTTTATGTTTTTTTTTTTTTTTTTTTAAACCTTCTGACTATGCCTAAGCATTAAAGGCACGTCGACCAAAAAGATCTATTGTGCCATAGGGCCAGAATATTGTTTAGTCTAGCAGGTCCTCTACTTTCCTGATAAAGTTAATTAAGCTGCCAGCAGATGACTTCTTCATCTCTTCAGGGCTGAGAAGCTCCCTGTAGAAGATAGTTCTTCTGATTCCACATAGGGCTGGACACATGCATATTATGTGTTCAGCTGTTTCGTCTTCTTCAAGACATAACCGACAGAGTGACGAGTCAGTTAAATTTATTTTATTTAGGTGATATCGTAGGTGGTGATGCCCTGTGAGGAAACCAGTGAGATTTTTGATATCATGCCTGTTTAGATTTAAAATTTTATTGGCATCTTTATTGAACGGCTGTATAGCACGCTTGGCCTGTCTTAGACCTGGGATTCTCTCCCAATATGAGATACATTTTGTGTGTTCCCATCTTTTGATGGCTAGATTTATAGACGATTTGGGAGCATAACAGAAGGGTTCAGGTCCTGTGAAAGGAGTTGCAGAGCCCAATCTGGCCATTTCGTCGGCTTTCTCGTTTCCCTCAAAACCCTCATGGCCCGGAATCCACCATAATTTGGTTTTATTCCTGAGGCCAAGCGTTCGAAGGGCGTTGAAACAGCTTAGTACCGATTTGGAGTCAATAATATGCGAGCTTAGGGCGTTAATAGCTGCTTGACTGTCCGTGAATATATGGATGTGAATGCCTTTAATACCAGTGTTGTATATGTGACTGGCACACTCTTGGATGGCTTGGAGTTCAGCCTGGAACACGCTTGGATTTGCCCCCATCGGTATTGAGACATTATGGTTAGGTCCGTGGAACCCAGCTCCCACTCCTGTTTCCATTTTGTAACGAACTATCCGTATACCACTTTAGGCCATTTTGGCAAGTAGGTGGGCTATTACTCGCCCATGCTTCTCTACTTGGGATCTCTGTAGAGAACCGCTTATCGAAGCATAAGGTCTTTGGGAGGCGGTCTGTTACCGCGCAGATCATGTCAAGTTCTGGAATTTCAGAGAACAATTCACTTAACTCAGGACGTTCACTGAGACTTGTTTCTTTCATTTGGATCAAACTTGCCGAACTGCGGATCGCCACTTTATTTATGTAAATGTGGAGAGGTGTTAGTCCTATCAAGGCTTCTATAGCCGCGGTAGGACAGGTACGCATGGCTCCGGATATACCGAGACATGCAAGTCGTTGTACCCTGTTTAGTTTAGCAATGGCGGTCTTTTGTTTTGTTTTAGTCCACCATACTACAGAAGCGTATGTAACGATGGGCCTGATCATCATTGTGTAGATCCATTGGGTTATCTTTGGAGAGATACCCCAAGTTTTGCCATACATGCGACGGCATGCCCATAAAGCGTTTGTTGCTTTTGTGATTTTGTTTTTAATGTGGGAGTTCCAATTTAGTGTTTTGTCCAGGATTACTCCCAGATACTTAACTTCGTTGGAATACTCAATGATCGTATCATTTATTGAAATTTGACCTAAGTTTATATTTCTTCTTTTGGTAAAGGGAACTATGACAGCCTTACTGGGGTTAATGGATAAACCTTCTTTGGTACACCAGTCTAGGACTGTCTTAAGGGCATTTTGCATACTTCTTGTAATTTTGTTTTCATCTTTGCCCGTAACGATGATGACCAAGTCATCGGCGTAACCTATTGTGTCAAAGCCTAAGTTGCTTAGTTTGTAAAGCAGTTCGTCAATGACAAGTGACCACAAAAGGGGTGACAGAACACCTCCTTGTGGGCAGCCTTTTATTGCTGATACTGATACTGAGATTGGTCCTGACGAAGCAGTTATTTTGCGACCTTCTAGCATCGCTCTGACCCATTTGATGGTAGGTTGGTCTATGTTCCTATGGTACAGAGCATTTGATATGGAGTCATATCCAGTGTTGTCAAAAGCACCCTCAATGTCCAGGAAGGCGCACAGTGCGATTTCTTTGCCTTTGTGAGCATTATTTATCCGCGTTGTTAAATTGATTAAAGCACCTTCCGTTGATTTGTCTTTCTGGTACGCATATTGACAGGGGTGTAGAGGCATGCTGTTAGTTAAGCATTCTCTAATATGAACGTCAATTATTCTTTCCATTGTTTTGAGGAAAAACGATGTCAAGCTTATGGGACGATACGATTTAGGCAGTTCGCTAGGTTTGTCACCTGGTTTGGGGATAAATACCACGTTTACCTCCCTCCAAGTTTGTGGTATGTAACCCCAGTTGAAACTGAACCTAAATAAGGCAATCATGGTGGGTAGGAGAAAATCTAGTCCTTTTTGTATAAGGGCTGGAAAGATACCGTCTATGCCTGGTGCCTTGTATGGTTTAAATGAGTTTATGGCCCATTTAACCTTATCCGGACAGAATAGTTTGCCGGATAAGCTGTTAATTCTTCTGATGTTGTTTGGAGAAGAAATTTCCGGTAGATGTTCATTTGTGTGGTCAATGATTTGGGACCCTGGGAAGTGAACTTCGAGCAAAGTCGACAAGGTTTCTTCTCTGTCACATGTGATTGTGCCATCCGCTTTGATGAGCAGACCCATGCAGTTAGAAGGATCTTTCGAAAGGGCTTTTTGAAGGCGAGCAACAGCAGGAAGTTCTTCAAGCTTCTCACAGTTTTCGCGCCAGGATGCTCTTTTAGATCTTCGCAACTCTAGGTTGTATGTAGTTAATAGAGATCGATATTGATCCCATACGCCGGTGCGTTTCGCTTTGTTGAAAAGCTTTCTCACCCTTTTCCGTATAGTTTCTAGGTTTTCATTCCACCAAGGAACGCACCTTTTGTTTACTATACGTTTTGTTTTACAGCTATTTTTAAAAGAGGAGATAATGATGTCATTTAGCTGACATTGTACAGCATCCGCATCACTTGGTATTTGTGGCGGAGGAGGTAGCAGATCCGATTTGATCGCTAGGTTTTCTTTATAAGTTCTCCAGTTAGTTAGTTTATTATTGTATCTGACCGACACGTGCTCATTGGTGCACCTCACCTTGAACATGATATGCATGTGATCTGATAGGGTTGGTTCATCTGACACGTGCCAGTCTTCTACAATATTTTGTATAAAAGGAGATGAGAGAGTAAGGTCTAAAACTTCTTCTCTTACGCTATTTCTAAAGGTGGGCTTATTGCCCCTGTTTAGCACAACTAGGTTTTTACTATATAAAAATTCTAAAAGTGACTCACCTCGTTTGTTAGTGTCGCTGCTGCCCCATATAACATGATGAGCGTTAGCGTCACATCCGATCAGAAGGTGTACTCTCTGATTGTGGCAGTATTGTACTAGCTCCTGTATTGGTGTGGGTGGTACTTCTTCATCGTCTCCAGCGAAGTACGCCGATGCGCATACAAACTTATGCATGTCTCGGCCGTTGTGGCGTTCAATCATAACTGCCACCAAGTCTCTAGTTCTAAAACCTGGAATGAGAGAGAATTTTATATCTTTCGCGACAGAGAGAGCTGCCCTAGGTCTAAAATTCCCTTTGGCAAAGATAAGTTCTCTGGATCTACTATTTAGTCCAAAAATTTTACCTGTAGTTGCCCATGGTTCCTGGATTATTCCAAGAGCGATGTTCCTTTCAGCGCATCTTTGGCTATAGGTGTCCGAGGCACCCATAGCGCGGTGCAGGTTTGCCTGCAGCACGTTTAAGGAGGTCGTCATCTTTTCCTTCCGTACTCCGGGTTCCGTACCCTGTAAGGCTTGTTATCGCCTCTGCGCCGTACGGTTCCCTGTTGAGAGAGACCTTCTTGTCTGCCTCTCGGATTCTTTGAGTGCCTCCGTTGATGCCTTTCTTTGTGTCTGTCAGCAGCCAGCATCGGTCTAAACCGATTTTGACTGGTGACACCACTAACCGTTTCGGTATTTTTCGGGGCCGAGTCTAGCGGAGGATTTGCCGTCAGACACGCTGCTCTGGCAGCAGCACTAGTGCTAGCTACCGCATCTGTAGCATGTGTGTTTGACACCGACTTGCTCGTTGTGGCGGTGTCGTCTTTTTTAGGCGCCTGGGTTGCAGACTTGTCTGCACTTTTAAGTATAAGTTTGATCTGTCCAAAACGGAACGAGACCAAACCTTTAAGCTCTACAAGCCGCCTCATGATGTTTTCATTTATTGCAAAGACCATGTGAGCGATATCTTTATCGTCCGATCTTTTATGTTTTAGTGGCATTGTTATCTCTATGTCGTTTTCCATTTTTCCATTGGTTTCACTCGGGGATCCACTCATTCTGTTGCCAATTGAAAGAATGAAACAAGAAAACTGTTTCTGATTGAATCCACAAAAGTATTGGCCAAAAAATAATATACGGCTGCTGTCAGCTGACTTGTATAAATATCTTCTTAAGTAGATTTTGTGCGGCATTCTTCCGCAATGTCGCTAGGGAACGTTCCGAATTGGATTTGAATGAATGAGTGAGCCACGACAAAGATAAGGGGAATATAGAGATATATAACTTTCCAGTGGAAAGGCGCTCAGTTTCTTAATAATTTTAAACTCTGAGTTCTCAAAACTTGCATGCATTTCGGTTAAATATGGGAAGACAACTTTTTTGTTAGAAAATATTACGGAATTTCTTTGACTTGGCTAATTTTTATACACCAAAATGTTTTATCCGCCTTAACATCCTGATTACACTGCCTGTATTTAATAATTAGGTTATTTCTGAGCTAACGTGGTATGCTTAGGCATAGTAATTTTCTAGAAAATTTAAAGATAATTTGCTAATTTTTTTTTTAATGGCCTAACTTTATAATTCATAAGCAACATTTTAAGACCAAGATTGAGTTCAACCATTAGGAAAAGAAATTTTTTACGGTTGCATTTTACGTATGGCTATAACTAGGGCCTTAGAAATCAGGTAGGTATAATATTGGGATCAGAATTTGGTTATATAGCAAAATAGCAGGGATGAATATCTTCCAATAAGTCAATACATTTTAGTGTATCATATGATTCACAAAATGAGAAGTTTCCAATTTGTTTCGTGCAGCTGTTTTTCATAGCACTTTTTGGAGAAGAGCGAAAATCTCACTTCACTCGAACTGCGTACCAGCCTTAATAAGGAATTGATATGGGATGTGAATTTATTAAATTAGAAACTAAACATTCCTATTAGTGAGGTAATCATTAACATTTCCATACTCATAAACCACTTCGTACGTCTTTTGTCTTTTATGTATATAGACTACACCGCTGATGGACAACCCCAAGATGTTGGTGAAGTACTTTGTACGCATATTAAAGAAATATGGAGGAAAGAAAGACAGCAGCAAAGGTAGCCTTGATCCAAAAGCGAATTCATCACCATTGAGCTTTTATCATGATCACTTAATTTTCCATTTCAAAAAGTCGTAACTAGTAAAGTAAACTATTTTCCTATAAAACATGTGAAAGTTCTAAGTTATATATACATATTTGTACTGCTAGTGCTTTATTTTGAGTCTAAATTCCAGAACTGTTGTTTTAGTTTGAATTACAATGTGTACTTGGAATATATATATATAATTTTTTTAAATGAACTATCCCACGTATGACGCGATTTTCAATTTTGTAAACGCCGTCAACAAGGGAACACCCTGACCTTTGATGATGGACCGGGTTCAGGTGGGAATGTGCAATTGTTTTAGTAAATGATATGAAGAATAAGTAGCGAAACGGATTTTCGAATTATGATAGGGGCAGTAAAAATACTTAATTGGTGATTAATTACGCAACAATAGGTGCATGGCTTCATGCATACGGTAACTTTTTTCATTTCATTTCATTTATTTATTTAACAGATTCTGCTATTCATAATTCTTTATAAACTCATACAACAAATATATGTAAAATTTGAAATTACATTGGTTGATTATTGTAAGGAAATTTGTCTTTTATAAAATGTATGGCTTTTCTTTTAAATATACCAAAGTTAGTTTTAAGTTTAATTTCATGTTATATAACTGACAACCCTTATAAACAATACTATTTTGACTCAGATTTACAATATAATTTGATAATCTAAAATGCTCTATATTCCTCAGTTCATAAGGTTGTGCTTCGCTTACACACCTTAAATATTTTTTTTTAAACTAACTAGGTAAAAGGTTGCATTTTATTTTAAATATGAAACATTTAACAAAACTTGATACTCATCCACTTTAACATGTTTAACATTAACCATATCTATGTAAGTCTATTGCACTCTAGGATTGTTCTCATTGCTTTGTTTTGAAGTCGTTGTAACTTGAATAACATAAAATCACTACATAAAGGCAACACTGTAAAACAGTACTCAAAATGAGGTTTGATCATCAGTCATTCATCACTATTTATATTATATTGCACAAATTATTCAAACTTTCTCTTGAAAAAATATAGTTTTTTCGAAATTTTCTTTATAATAAAGTTCAAATGAAAGTTAAATTTAAGTTTAGCGTCAATTACATACCCTAAGTATTTAATTTCGTGAACTTGTTCAATTATTAAGTTATCTAACATAAACTAACGAATTATTTTTGAAGACAATGCATTTAGACTTATTAACGTTTAATTTAAGCTTTTTTGATATTAACTAGCTACTAATCGTCGTCAGATCCTCTTGAAGTTTTTGTTCGCATTCATCGATGTTTTCTCCGCATATGTAAACTAGTGCATCATCAGCAAAAATGTCGAGTTGGGAGTGCTTATTTACAACCTTTATATCATTGATATATAATAATGAAGAGCAATGTACCCAAAATTTATCCTTGTGGAACACCAATTAATGTTTAGATACTATTCGATAATACACCATTTACTTTTGTTATCAGAGTTCTTCCGTTGAGAAAGTACTGAAACCACTTTACTTCGTTATTTCTAAGGCCATATTTTTGTACCTAACTTAAGGATTAATATACATATTTCAATCGATGGTCTCAAAGGCTCGCTTGAGATCCAGAAAAACTGCTGTGACATTGTTTTTATTCGCGAGTTCTTTCCAGGATATTATTACATTATTCAAAGCTGATAAGAGGCATATCGGTGGTACTTGCGGTGCATCACGATCAATTTTACTTTTAAATACAACGACTTGCAATCTCAAATATGAATAAAACCTTTTGACCAAAAATGTTACTTACAATTTCGTGTTTTATTTAAATAAAAATGTGATGCTCTTAAAAATCATTCAATTTCTATAAAAATATATTCGAATAGTAACCACCTGCAAAAAGAACCTTTTTGGATATTTCTATTACTATTTTCGGCTTAAGGATACAAATTAATGATTTATTTGTTTTATGTCCTATTATATTTCGATTTAAACGAGGTAGCAGTCTACGGCTTTATGTCTACTAAATTTTCTTTATTATATTTATTCTTTTCATTTTCTATTAACAGTTCGTTCTGAGACTTCGTTAACAAGCGACGCTTCCACACATCATAATCTTCAACTTCAGGTATCTTTACACGTTTAAACGTTTTATTGGAATTCTGCGAATAATCTTCCTTTTTATCAGTTTCAATTTCAGGGCTTTTCACTTTTGTAGACTCTGTTTTTATATAATGAGTAGCTATCACTTTATCCCATCGTTGCTCCAATTGTCCCCATTGAGAAGGCCGCAAGTGGCTAAATGCCAGTATTTTTTGTTTTGATATGCGCTTTTGGGCGATCTTGCAAGCCTGATATACCGCCATTGCTGGATATTGTGGATGTGTGATATCAATGTCTGTGGCTTCGTTCTCAATGACATTATTGTACAGCTCTAAAAGTTCTGTTGCTCTTTTAGCAACCTCATTGATGCCTAATTTAATACATATACCGTTTACACCGACTTCCTTATTAAGATCGAGCAATTTTTCAAACATTCTCTTGTTATTTGCGTACTGAGTCTTGCGAAGTCCGGAAAGTTTGAGACCATTTTCCTATAGACAGAACTTGAATAGCAAAATTGGATAGAATTTGTTAAAGACACAATACCTGGTCAATTGGGATGCCAAGGAATATAGCAGCTAAATCTATGCATAGCACAGTCTTTGCATATACGTTTAGTGTGGCACTAACGTTCGTTGATCGTAGTTCCAACAACCGAAGAAGTTCAGTAGTTTTTCTGAAAAACGGCAGTTGTAATGTTTGAATTGTAACACTTTATTTTAAAAGAATACCCAACTATTTTTGGTTCATTTTGAAGTCCCATCTTTAGTATTAGTTGGTCAACTAGTTCTGTCATTGCTCGTACAAAAAGAAATGATAATTTTTTTTTTAAATCAAAGAATGAGAAATCCTTTTCGATTCTAGCTAATAGGTTTGGGCGGGTTACAACAAATGTCAGTTTCTAAGTAAATGGATGCGTTCAGGGCCATCATAATAGGCGTTTTTCTTTTTTAGTTCAGAGCTGAGCACTGAACAGAGTTCGAGCATTATGAGCGCGCTCTGAACCATGCGTGCTCAGAGCGTTCAGAGGATGTTTTGTTTTTCCTGTTTTTTTTTGCCCTTCAAATGTGACTGGAAAGATGCATGTACATGTGTACTCAGCTTTTTACTCAGGATGCTCAGTCAATTTATTCTGAGCTCATAGAGCGCGCTCTGATCATGCTCTGAGCGAAACAAGAAACACAAATTCGAGCTCTGAAGTATCTGAGCTAAAAAAGAAACACGAACTTTTTGTATAACAGTTCAGGTTGTGCTCTGAACTAAAAAAGAAAAACGCCTAATGTGAACCAGAGATCAATGAATAAAAGAGATGGTTATCTTTCGTACGTCTATCCCCCCAAAACCCATTTGTGTACATTGTTGTTTTTGTAATTTCAACCCCCGTCTGTGAATGTGAATACGTGTGGCTAACAAAAAAGCATGTTGCTAATGGACGACTGCGAATCATCTTGCTTTTATGAGCATCGCGGTGTTTAATTGTTTCGTGTTACGTTTTGAATTTGTTTAGTTTTTGTGGAGGTGTTGATTAAACTGAAAAAGATAGTGAAATACACATTAGAGAATACCGAATTCTTGCATTAAAGTCCAATTCATGAACTCACATATACTATAATAGAAATAAGCAGGCGTGTGTGACTTCATGAATTTTTCTGGAAAACAGCTTGTAGGCAGCCGCCCTTCCACTGGAAAGATATATATCTCTGTCAGGGTATAGATCAGAGATTAATGAATAAAAGAGATAGTTATCTTTCGTACGTCTATCCCCCCAAAACCCATTTGTTTACATTGTTGTTTTTGTAATTTCAACCCCCGTCTGTGAATACGTGTGGCTAACAAAAAAGCATGTTGCTAATGGACGACCGCGAATCATCTTGCTTTTATGAGCATCGCGGTGTTTAATTGTTTTGTGTTACGTTTTGAATTTGTTCAGTTTTTGTGGAGGTGTTGATTAAACTGAAAAAGATAGTGAAATACACATTAGAGAATACCGAATTCTTGCATTAAAGTCCAATTCATGAACTCACATATACTATAATAGAAATAAGCAGGTGTGTGTGACTTCATGAATTTTTCTGGAAAACAGCTTGTAGGCAGCCGCCCTTCCACTGGAAAGATATATATCTCTGTATTCCATTATCTTTGATGTGAACTGCACAGCTGGAGTCAGTGGGGCCGTTCGGATTCCTAGCCTAGTTAGTCTGACAGCTGACTGCCTGATGTCATTTTCGATTTGGCTTTTCAGATTTTGATGTGAGATTTCAGATTTCTGCCGTCAAATCGAACGTGAAATCTGAATTTTGTTGGCTTTTGTGTGTATTGAGTTGGCGGCAAAAAAAAATAATTTTCATTTCAATTGATTTTCACACATTTATCCACAAAAACCAAACAAATTCAAAACGAAACACAAAACAATTAAACACCGCGATAAACATAAAAGCAAGATGATTCGCGGTCGGCCATTAGCAACATGCTTTTTTGTTGGTCACACGTGTTCACAGACGGGGGTTGAAATAACAAAAACAACAATGTAAACAAATGGGTTTTGGGGGGATAGACGTACGAAAGATAGCCATCTCTTTTATTCATTCATCTCTGTCGTGAACACGCTTTTATTCATGTCTAGCAAAATTGAAACAAATGACAGTTCCAGTTGGACAATTGACATTTGTTTTGAAAAAAACGTTTACAATTTTTTGAAAAGGGGAAAATTGCTTTTAGTTGTTTATGTTGTTCATTCTCTTTATTTTTTTCTGATAGCTACACACAGGAATCAAGATTTTAAATGAACTGTCAACTTCATAAAGCTACCTACTCTGTTGTATTTTTCGGTTGCAATAGGGTCAGGGTATAGATAAAGTGCAAAAGTGTCGTGAAATTTTATTTTTGTAGTGCGGATTTTCGCAATGATACAAGACCAGTTGCATCGAATCGTGAATACCCCTCATATAAAAACTCGATCCCATAAATAAATAATTCATTTAAAAAAGCAATTCTTCCAATGATAAACAATTCGTAACCGACGCTGTGTGTCATAAACATTGGTGTTAGTGAAATTATATGTAAAATCTGAGAAAAAAATTGAGATTTCTCCAAAGTGATCTGTGATAAAAAATAAAGTGCACGACTGGGTCGAACGAAACTTTCTCGATACTATAGATAGAAAACAAAAAGCAAATGAAGTTTGATTTTCTGATTGTGTAAGACCCAAATGGTTGGCATCTTCAATATTGTTGAAAAAAGAAGAAGTGGGTTGTATTTGCTAAAAATAAGTTTTGCGAAAATATATAGATCGCGATTTCTGTAGTATTTTTTGAGAAGTAATTCGAATCTAACGTCTTCGAATTTTTTGAGGAAAACTAAGTACGGCATCTTATTTAGAATACCTAGTTATGTTATCTTCAGTGTGTATTTTGGTCAAAATCGTTAGAGCGGTTTTTGTAAGAGTGTGCTGACGAAACAGTAGGTACCAAATATTGGAATGTTTAATTTGAAAAATACTATTGCGTAACTATTATAAGGCTTATAAGGGATTTAAGTATTGCTTCGTTTTTAAAGTTTTATCAAAATCAAAGATGGGGTTTTCGAGCATTTTTTAAAATTATTGTTTTCGGTGCTTCGAATTGAAAATTAAGGACACAATTGTTTTGAAAACATCCATTTGACTCTAAGTTTGCATTTTGGTCAAAATCGTTACAGCCGTTTTCAGGTAAACTGAAGAAAACTAAATTTTAAAAAAATTCCTTCTTTCAAAAATCCATTGTACGATAATATAGAGAAAAACTGAGGTTACTATTAAGTTATAAATGAACACATTACCTTAAAAATTAATTTTTGTTTCAATCGTATAGACCGTTTTCGAGATATGTCGAAATTTCAAAAGTACCGTTCTTCGAATTTTTAGCCAAAAACTGGGTACGCAGTCATGGTTACCTCACCTACTTAAGCTTAAATATCAATTTTGGTTGAAATCGTTAGAGCCGTTTTCGATCAAATCAAACTGGTACAAAAATTTTGTATGGGAAGTACCATTAATATTGAGGTTATCTTGCAAAAAAAAAACACCTCCCGAGCTGTAAGCCCAAAAACTCCTAATCCGAGGTTTGAACGTAATCCGGGTAGCCGTTTAGGCTGTAGGCCCGTGGAAGGACGGACAGACGGACAGACCGGACAGAATTTTACGACCCACTTTTTTGAGTTCCTCTATCATCGTAATATCAGAATTGATTAAAATCTCAAGTTCGAAATTTTGTACGAAACCAATATCTTTCTCTTACTACGTAATGGAGAAAGTTAAAAATATTGATTTATGTGACAAATCGAACATAAAAAGTAATCTCGATCAAAAAAAAAAAAATTGATTTTTCGCCAAATCGAAAACGACATTAGTTTTAATTGGTCGAGAGTGGTCACGTGAATAGTTTTTGCAGTTGACATTTATAGAGGGGAAGCCGACAAATCTGGTCAAGAAAATTATGCCTGCATACAGAATTCTGAAGAGTCAAAATTCTTTTTTTTTGAAAATCAGACCCACACTTAACATTATTTTAAGTCTTTATAGACGACAAGTCTGTGGAAAATAGAGACAAATTTACAAACATTCTCTTGTTATTTGCGTACTGAGTCTTGCGAAGTCCGGAAAGTTTGAGACCATTTTCCTATAGACAGAACTTGAATAGCAAAATTGGATAGAATTTGTTAAAGACACAATACCTGGTCAATTGGGATGCCAAGGAATATAGCAGCTAAATCTATGCATAGCACAGTCTTTGCATATACGTTTAGTGTGGCACTAACGTTCGTTGATCGTAGTTCCAACAACCGAAGAAGTTCAGTAGTTTTTCTGAAAAACGGCAGTTGTAATGTTTGAATTGTAACACTTTATTTTAAAAGAATACCCAACTATTTTTGGTTCATTTTGAAGTCCCATCTTTAGTATTAGTTGGTCAACTAGTTCTGTCATTGCTCGTACAAAAAGAAATGATAATTTTTTTTTTAAATCAAAGAATGAGAAATCCTTTTCGATTCTAGCTAATAGGTTTGGGCGGGTTACAACAAATGTCAGTTTCTAAGTAAATGGATGCGTTCAGGGCCATCATAATAGGCGTTTTTCTTTTTTAGTTCAGAGCTGAGCACTGAACAGAGTTCGAGCATTATGAGCGCGCTCTGAACCATGCGTGCTCAGAGCGTTCAGAGGATGTTTTGTTTTTCCTGTTTTTTTTTGCCCTTCAAATGTGACTGGAAAGATGCATGTACATGTGTACTCAGCTTTTTACTCAGGATGCTCAGTCAATTTATTCTGAGCTCATAGAGCGCGCTCTGATCATGCTCTGAGCGAAACAAGAAACACAAATTCGAGCTCTGAAGTATCTGAGCTAAAAAAGAAACACGAACTTTTTGTATAACAGTTCAGGTTGTGCTCTGAACTAAAAAAGAAAAACGCCTAATGTGAACCAGAGATCAATGAATAAAAGAGATGGTTATCTTTCGTAGGTCTATCCCCCCAAAACCCATTTGTGTACATTGTTGTTTTTGTAATTTCAACCCCCGTCTGTGAATGTGAATACGTGTGGATTTTTTTTACATTTGGCCGCTGCAACGGATATTTACAAAAATTGAATAGATTTTTATAAACAAAAATTGCAATTTAAGAACAGCTGACTTTTTAAACACGCACCACCAAAAGAAATAAAAATCTCGTTTTATGTTATATTACGCACGAAAAATCTGAAAATTCCAAGGGCAACGACATTAGAAAAACTTCGAGAGAAACAAAGGCAGAGATGAATGAATAAGGGAGATGGTTATCTTTCGTACGTCTATTCCCCCAAAACCCATTTGATTACATTGTTGTTTTTGTAACTTCAACCCCCGTCTGTGAATACGTGTGGCCAACAAAAAAGCATGTTGCTAATGGCCGACCGCAAAATATTTTGCTTTTATGAGCATCGCGGTGTTTTGTGTTTTATATTATACTTGTTTGGTTTTTGTGGAGGTTGTGAATGAATTGAAAAAAGATAGAATACCGAATTCTTGCATTAAAGTCCAATTCATGAACTCACATATCCTACTATGATATAAATGAGCAAGTGTGTGTGACTTCATGAATTTTTCTGGAAAACAACTTGTAGGCAGCCGCCATTCCACTGGAAAGTTATATATCTCTGTATTCCATTATCTTCCGTCGGTAAGTTCATCTACCTTTATCCGAAGATTGGACAACTTGTCGTGGTAAGGGCGGCTTCGAGGGGGAAGTAATCAGGTGTATTCAAGGAACTTTTCTGTGCGTATTCAAGATGAATCACAATGTATCACAATTCAAAGGAATTCACATGCAATCACAAGTAGCAAATCTGTATTCAAGGACCACTGAAAAATATTGATTACTTCCCCCTCGGGCGGCTTAAGTAGAGGAACAGGATGCTAGATCAGGGTAGTGGCCCAACTCCTCTGGTAGAGCTGAATGTGAATTGAAAAACCAATATCCAATCCGATCAATCGATCAAGCCTTAACTCCAAGATGGCTGGTCTGCAATGTCGAGGGGGCTGTGATAAGGTAGGTAAAACTACTGGTTCACAGGGTTCAGGGGTAATTGAACCGCTAATTGAGACTCCTCAGGGGCAGCTCAATCCTCTGTTGTATTGTAGTTGAGTAGGATAGGTATTGGGGATCTCTGCCTATTCGGTCCTGAGGTGGACAATGCGATGCAGAAATGTGCCAAGAGGTCAGCCGATACTGCGGAAGCCGAATTGGAAGAGGAAGGAAGTCTCGACTCCGAGCGGAAGTTGCACAAACAACTGAGGCAAAGGATGAAGAGAGTTCGAAAGAGACAAAGATTAGCCTTGGCCAAATCTGTCTCGGCGGAAGGCATAAACAGGACGGTCGATGAGTTGACTGAAATGGTTGCCAATATGACGTCGACCGAAACCTCTCCAGAAGACGATGGATCTAGGAAACGGTTCAAGTGTTCCGGGACCATGAATTCACCCGAAACTGAGAAGAAGGGGACGGAAGGCGGAAAGGAGGACGGACAGTCTGTTCAACATTGAGTCAGCCCACAGGTACCACACTGCAGTGGTTATGTGGATGGAAAACATGTAAAACGGACTAGTAGTCAGACTGAAAAGCAGAAATCTTGCAAGGCCGACAAACCTGGACCTAGCAAGGTAAAGCGAAAGCGGAAGGAGAGCAAAGCAAACAGATGATGCAAAGCCATACACTAGGGGTGAGAGAACCAAAGTTGAAGAGGGCGTAAAAACCTTTGCTCAAACAGCGCCGAACGATCTCCAAATGGGTGTTGCCGACATGAGTCGAGAGGGGGGATAGATGCTTCATAGTTGAGTGTTTATAAAACTGCTTTGCTGGGGGCTCTAGACTTACTTCCGACAAATGCAGGTGATATCTGTGTAAAGGAGATAACCTTGCAGAAAGGGATTAAAACAATAAAATGCGGTAGCCAGAAAACCAAGGGTTGGCTATGTGAGACTGTAGGGAAGATGACCGACCTTTGGGAGGGAATCAACCTTAAAATGGACAGGCTTCACATACTTAAAGATGTGGAAAGGTTGATAATTTTTGTTCCCGGTCAACCCGTGAGCAAGGATGTCATCCTAGCCAGACTATGTCGTCAAAATTCCTGTGTTAAGGACACTTCTAAATGGAGGGTTATTGATGTGGAAAGATATGATGACAAAAAAATTGGTGGAACCAAGCTGACGATCTGGTGCCCGAGGGAGGAAGCGATGGTGGTGAGACAAGCAGGAGATAGACTCTTCTGTGGGTTGGACATAGCATTCCCCAAGTAACAATTTTACTTCGGTAAGGCGCTATCGAAGCTATTTCCCCTCCCGCAATATTAACTGCATAAGACCTATAAGAAACAAATTTGGCGCACTTTATACAGGTAGGTCACTACCGAAACCTTATAGAGGCCTTATAGAAACTTTATAGAAACCTTATAGAAACCTTATAGAAGCTTTACAAAAGCACAAAATATGAAAAGAAAAATAATTTTTTTTTTTTATTCTTCAACTTTTTTAATTTCTTATTTTGTTTTTCGTATTAATAAACATTATCTATCTACTATAATTGACTCTTTGCAATTTTCGTTAAGTGAATACTCCCCGTAATATAATTTATATGTTACTTACAACGGGTCGCACTGAGAATCGAACATGAGTCCTGCTGCGTAGTACTCCAATGCACTACCCCTAGGCTAATTCGTCATAATAATGTTGCAGTGGTAAATCTCAACTACTTGATACATTTCAGAATTTCGTTAAGACTTCCAATCGCAAGTCGTTAATTGCACGACATTTCATTGCTTCTATAATTCCTTCTGTGAGAAGCTCTAACGAAGCTTCTACTTCCAACCACAAGCTTTACCGAAGCAATACACTTTCCATCATCTCCTCACTCCTTTTTAGAGTTCTTATAGAGATCTTAACGAAACTTAATTTCATATCCCTCTATAAAGCCTGCGTGTATGCTTCGCAAAGGACGTACAGAAGTTATTTTGGAAACAATTGCTTCGAAATCGGTCTACTTCGGTAAACAAATCCTATAGAGACCCTATCGAAATGGTTGCCTACAGAAATTACCAATTTGAACCTTACCGAAGTCAAATTGTTACTTGGGTCGTGAAGTTCCAAGGATGATCGGACAAGACTCAACTTTGCGGAAAGCCACCCGGTAGGGCGACGAAGTGATAGACACTATGGACGGGAGGTGGGCCCGTACAGGGAAAAGCTTCAATTGAACTTTCATCACAGCAAAGCAGCATCAGTAATGATGACTAAATGTTTTGATGAGGATTCCTTTGATATAGCCCTGATACAGGAGCCTTGGATCTTTAGAGGAAAGATTAGAGGACTCCCAAATAGCATGACTGATTTGCATTATGCGCAAACCAGCGAAAGAATTAGGTCCTTCATCCTGGTGAGGCACGGAGTTCAAGAATATAAATTGCCGGATCTATGTGCCCCAGACCTTGCAGCAGTACGCGTAGGATCAGGGGCTGGAGCTTTTGTCATAGCATCTGCATACTTGCCTACGATTCACCGGAACCTCCTCCGACAAGAGAGTTAGAGTCTTTGGTGAATGCATGCAACAGCAGGAACGAGTACTTAATTATTAATTATTATTGCCAATGCACATAGAACAGTGTGGGCAGTACCAACGATAATTACAGAGGAGAAGCATTATTCGAATTTGTATCATGCAAGGATCTAGCTATCTTAAACAGGGGAACAGAGCCAACATTCGTGGATGTGAGGTGAATGAAAGTGATCAATGTAACCCTATGCAGTAGCCAGATAATTGATAGAGTATCAAATTGGAGGATAATGGATCAGGCTACATTTTCGGATCACAGAGCCATTTCATTTGATGTTCGTTATGGATCTAAAAGAAAAAAAGGTCGGAAATACATCAGAACTCCGAAGAACACGGATAGGACTAAATACTGTGATGTGTTGAGGGAAAAACTGAATGTAACTGCACTCGGAATACCGAAAAACACTTGGCACGTAGAATCACAACTGAAGCATCTGCAGTCAGCTGTTGAAGATGCGTACCGAGTGGCTTGCACACCTACTTTAGTGGAAAAACAAGATCCTACGCCTTGGTGGTTCCGGGAACTCGAAAAGCTAAAGAAGGCGGTGAGGAAGGCCTTCAATCACGCCATGAGGAGGGGAGAACCCGAAGCATGAGATGAATATAAGGCGAAAAAGAAAGAGCTTAATGTTACTCTGCGACGATGTAAAAGGGAGTCATGGAGGGACTTTTGCTCGAGTATGAGGAGTACATCTGAAGTCAGTAAGACTTCAAAAGATTGTCGCGAGAGATCCAGTTTCCAAGATCGAACTCATTCGTAATAGAGAGGGGAGATGGTGAAAACACTGGATCATACAAATAAGGTCCTAATGGAGGTACACTTTCCAGGACGCTATAAGTCAGATCAGCCCTGGGCTCCAATGGGCCGGATGGTATATTTCCAGGTCTAATGCAATGGGGAGTAGACGTACCAAGGCTCAGGAATATATACGTTGCATGCCTAGCAATAGGCTACATCCCGATTACATGGAGGGATACAAATGTGGTCTTTCTTTCAAAGCCGGGGAAAAAGGATTACACGGAGGCAAAGTCATTCAGACCAGTTAGCCTGACATCTTTTCTGTTAAAAACAATGGAAAGGGTGGTGGTGGACTATATGGAGAGTACTGATGCGGTTAAGATATATCCTTTCAATAGTAGACAGCATGCCTACAGGGCAGGTGTTTGGAACAAGGGCTCTCCATTAATGCGGGAAAAACAGATCTAAAGGTCTTCACTAGAAAGAGAAAAATCTGGAATTTCGGTCCTTAACACTTTTCGGATCGGAACTAACAACGGCCAACAAGGTTAGGTATCTAGGAGTCTATCTAGATACTAAACTTACTTGGAACTACCACGTTGAGGAGAAGGTCAGAAAGGCAAAAAGGGTATTACAATCAGTGCAAACGTGTATGTGGACAGAGGTGGGGACTCTCGCCTAGGTCAGCATACTGGATGTATACGATGATAACAAGGCCCATTATCACATATGCCTCAGTTGTATGGTGGGCGAAAGCCTCCCAGGTCTACGAACCTCCCAATCCTACGAACTCATCAAACACCGATGACAACAAAATAATAGGTACCTACTTGTTCCATCAAAAATGCCGGCAATGCCACAGAGAAATTTCAAGAAAGTGCATATGGGCATATAATGGTTTGTGCTGGCATTCGTGCTTATTGTCCCATTACACTATCTGTCAAAATCACCCTGGTCATGTGTGGCATTCAGGTCATTAGAGCATTTGAGATATGCCCATTACACTGTAGGTTTGTTTGACGTGGGCCCTAGTGCGCACTAGTGCGCCCTGGGTTAACCCTAATGTGTTCGATATAGCACTGAATTCGCCCTGGTACTGAAAACCTGTGTTTGACATGACTTCTAGGGCGCCCTAGTTGTGCACTGAACTGACCCCAGTTATTTTGTCGGGGCAAGAACTCAGTGCTGAGTTGCGCTGTCATTTCGCTTGCTGTTATTCGTTTATTTGAATATCGTAATAAAGATAAATACAATAAATTTGATATTCAAAGGGGAATTGTTTGAAAACAACAACGTTTATGGACTAAAACCTTATTTTAAAGATAAATGAAATGAAAAAAATCTGGAATCAAAGCTGATTACATTTTTTAGTGCATCGCATATATTGCAAACAGTTTTATCAACTTGTTTGCATTATGGCAAGCATAAGATCAGAATTGAGTTCACCCATTTTTAACAATAATCAGAACAAAGTGTTATCATCTTCGTACTTCGTTCACCAAAACATAAGTATTTTTCAAATTCAAAAACTGCCAGACTTCAGGGCAGCATATTTTGCGTTCGATATGATAGCCGAATTTTCAGGGTTGTGCAGGTTTTTAGGTAGGCGGGAAAATCAGCTGACACTTCTCAGTGCGCACTAGTGGGCACTAGTGCTAGCCACGTCAAACAAACCTTGTATGACCATATTTTGACAGGAGAACTGTCAGAAATTGGCATTTTATGACCACTTGGCCTACAGTATAATCTTACCTTAAAAAAGAAACACGAACTTTTTGTATAACAGTTCAGGTTGTGCTCTGAACTAAAAAAGAAAAACGCCTATTAATAGCCATGGATATAATTTAGGAGGAACTATTGTCTTCATAAGGCGTTTTTCTTTTTTAGTTCAGAGCACAACCTGCACTGTTATACAAAAAGTTCATGTTTCTTTTGTAGCTCAGACACTTCAGAGCTCGAATTTGTGTTTCTTTTTTCGCTCAGAGCATGATCAGAGCGCGCTCTATGAGCTCAGAATAAATTGACTGAGCATCCTGAGTAAAAAGATGGGTACACATGTACATGCACACTTCCAGTCACATTTGAAGGACAAAAAAAAACAGGAAAAGCAAAACATCCTCTGAACGCTTTGAGCACGCATTGTTCAGAGCGCGCTCATAATGCTCGAACTCTGTTCAGTGCTCAGCTCTGAACTAAAAAAGAAAAACGCCTATAGTTTTCCTCGTCATCTGAAATCTTAGATCCGAATAAGTATTCTTGTAGTTCCAATGGAAAACGACATTACTTTATAATTCACAAGCAACATTTGAAGGATTTGAAGACTGAGTTCAACCATCAAGTTTAAGCGGACAGAAAAAAACTTGGGCCTTATGTGATATTCGATTGGGCTTTTTCTTCTGCGATTTGAATATGTGTAGTCTTAGACACTTTTCTAAGCGATTTCCATTCAATAGCTAAATTTTGTAATAAAACATTAGAAATATCTGTCCCGATTGATGTCTAAATATTTATACATAAATAATTCACAAAAATATGCAATGCCTTTCTTTATAATAATAATAATAGTTGGCGCAACAGGTCTGTAGGGACCCAGGGCCTAGCTTCTCGCAACCATTCGTTTTGTGAGTTTTTAATTTTTGGAACGAATGGAAGGGATCTACAATTTTATGCCGGTTCCAAACGGGCCGATTGAGAAGCTCTTTCATGGCAGTTATACTCTCGGATGGAATTTGGGTTTTTTGCGAGATTCGAACCTGGACCACTCGCTTAGTAGTCCAACACACTAACCACTAAGCCACTGCGACATTTTGCTGGAGTAAAAATTCACTAAAAATGTAAACAAACTCCACCCTGGTCAAACTCAAACGCACTTGTATTGGTTGGTAGATCTGAGAAAATATCAACATTCGCAAAAGTGCTCTGAAATCTGGAAAAAAAATTGCTGTATCTTGTACCAAACGTACCGAGTGGTACTGAGAGCGCCCAGTCGAATAACACATAAAAATCACCAAACTTTAAAGTAAAAATATACCTAGTCTAATTATGATTATCTCCAAATGACAATTTTATGGAAGTGGTAGCCTGCTACTTGTGCTTTGTGCAGAGATGAATGATTAAAAGAGTTGGATATCTTTCGTGCGTCTATCCCCCAAAACCCGTTTGTTTATATTGTTGTTTTTGTAATTTCAACCCCCGCCTGTGAATACGTGTGAAAAACAAATAAAGTGCACGACTGGGTCGCATGAATCTTTCTCGTTTAGTGCGAGTCTGACTGACTTTCATGTCGTTTTCCATTGGGACCTCCAGAAATCTTTTTCAGATCTCTGATTTTACGCGGCGATTGGAACATGCAACGAAACTGATCTGCTTTTGTAAATGGATTAGTGCGTTATTCGACAGCAATATCAGCTGTTCAAATTGCATTTCTTCATGCAAAAATCACAAATGGATATCGACTTGAAAAATGTTTCCCCTATTGCACATACAAATGGAGTATTTTTGGTGATTTATAGTCTTCAGATGATGAGGAAAACTATGAGGATAATACTTCCTCTTAAATTGTTGAAATAGGATATATTTGATAATCGTTTACTGTATTGTTTGCTATACTTTGTGTTTAATAAGGTATCATGTTTGCATGCTGTTTATTGTTTTTCGTTACTTTCATATTTTCATTACTTCTAATAAAACTTTGCTAACAATATAAATTATATCCATGGCTATTGATGTATTTTGTTATTTTGGTTTTCAAGAAATTTTTCTCATTTGTCTTCAAAGCCAACTTTTTAAAATGACGTAAAACAGCTGTGCGAAGTATATTGAAAGATAATGGAATACAGAGATATATATCTTTCCAGTGGAAGGGCGGCTGCCAACAAGCTGTTTTCCAGAAAAATTCATGAAGTCACACACACCTGCTCATTTCTATTATAGTATAATGTGAGTTCATGAATTGGACTTTGATGCAAGAATTAGGTATTCTCTATTGTGTATTTCACTATTTTTTTCATTTTAATCCACACTTCCACAAAAACCAAACAAATTCAAAACAAAACACAAAATAATTAAACACCGCGATACTCATAAAAGCAAGATGATTCGCGGTCGTCCATTAGTAGCATGCTTTTTTGTTGGTCACACGTATTCACAGACGGGGGTTGAAATTACAAAAACAACAATGTAAACAAATGGGTTTTGGGGGGTAAGACGTACGAAAGATAACCATCTCTTTTATTCATTCATCTCTGATATTGGTATTGTGAGAGTGTGTGTAGACCTGCAAAAAGTGCTCCGAATCGAAAAAAAGATTGATTTTTTGTGTCTATGGAACATGAAAAGTGATTTCGATAAAAAAAGATTGATTCCCAATGGAAAACGACATCAGAGTCTTCAGCAAATCGAAAATTGAGGACACAATAATTTTGAAAACATCCATTTGACTCTAAGTTTGCATTTTGGTCAAAATCGTTATCACCGTTTTCCGGTAAACTGAAAAAAAAAACTAAATTTTATAAAAATTACCTTTTTCAAAAATCCTTTGTACGATAATATAGAGAAAAATTGAATTTGCTATTAAGTTATAAATGACCACATTACCTTAGAAATTCATTTTTGTTATAGACCGTTTTCGAGATATGTCGAAATTTCAAAAGTAACGTTGTTCGAATTTTTAGCCAAAAACTGGGTACTACGTAGTCATGGTAACCTAACCTACTTAAGCTTAAATATAAATTTTAGTTAAAATCGTTAGAGCCGTTTTCGATCAAATCAAACTGGGGGGTTATTCCCAAATGCGCGGCGGATCGTATCAAAAGCGATACCTTAATTTCGCTTTTGCTTATTCTCAAATGCGAACGGGGCGTAAATTATCTTTCCAGTTATTTCCATTCTGACTTCCAATTTTCCATTTCTTTTTCCAAATATTTGACGGCTGTTTCCCGTCCTAGCTTGTTTTGTTTTTTCTTTTCTTGCATATACGCCGGCTCTTAATAGAAACACAAAATAATATAAGAACCAATATATATTTCACTTATTTTTTCCAACCATCACGTGTTTTAATCGGAGGCCCAAGGCCATTCAACACATTTGTGATGCCGTCTCAAAGTTCTACAGCATTGGCTCTATATTCTGGAGAATTAAAAATGCCCTTCGCTAACCCACTGTTCTCTTTAAAAAATTCAACAAGTGCAGCAAATTGAAATTTTTGAATGAAAGTTTGTTTTTGACTCCTTTATTAAAAAAATATAAAATGAGTTCAATTAATATGACACAATGAATGTTTCAGCAATTTTAAACTTCTTGTTTTTATTGAATATTTACATTTTTATTCGGTCCGCAAAACAATCCGTCACCTAAACACCTATCGCTTTCAATGCAATGGTAAAATGGCGTTGAAAAGTGCTTTCGCTTTTCATATGGTCGAACGGAAAGCGAATCGCTTTTGGAAATACAAAAATTTAAATCCGCTATTAAAAGCGATCCGCCGCGCTTTCTGGAATAGGCCCCCTGGTATGAACATTTTATATGGGAGCTGTAAGCCCCAAAACTCCAAATCCGAGGTTTGAACGGAATCCGGGAAGCCGTTTAGGCTGTAGGCCTGTGAAAGGACGGACATCGTAATAATATAAATGGAGAAAGTTTAAAATAAATGAGCGGACCAGCGACAAGAGATTGCAAGTTGTGGGTCTCAGTATTGTCTCTGGTCACAATTGTGATCTTGATGGGGTACTTAACATGTTTACATGGGCATAAACTCGGAGTTCATACCTGAGTGGCACCCACCCTTAAAACTATGCTGTTCGTGTCACACTAAATCATGGCCACCGTTTAAAGAAATAAGGTATTGATATCCGATAACATCCAATTTTAAAAATTCATCCCGAAAGAATTGTACATTTTTAAATAAGTGGTACTCTTAGCTTTGCACATTTCCTTACCGTGCCCTGATGTCAGTCTATAACGATTATCGCGAACCAATCATACTACATTTAAAAGCGTTTTTAATGTGAATATATTTTTTTACAATATGTATGTACGTTTAGTTACAATTTTTTATAAAAAACGTTTATGCATATTTCGTAGTGTGTTTAGAAAGTTCATCCATATTCATGTAAAATGTACATGTCTCACGTTTAACGTTTATTAAAAAATATTTTTATTGTGTAAAGAAAAATCCGAGAGCATTTCAAGTTTAAATTCGTTTAAATTTAAATGTACAAATTGTTTTCTTTTCGTTTGGCTAAAGTCGACAAATTCAATATTGTGTGTGGGAAAGAGTATAAACATATATTCAATGTATGAATTTATATTATATATAATGTGTGTATTTTCTTGTAATCATATTTGTCCCTTTTTAAGGTTCCGTATTATTATCATCTTTTGTGTATTTATTAAAAAGGAAAACTTTCCTACTTCTCAACAAAAGCACTGATTTTCCAGATATCTCTTTTCTTTATTCTTACTAAACGTCATTTTTAAAAAACGGCTAATGCATATTGTAGCACTTAACAAAACTGCACCAGAAACGTGTGATAAACGAAATATTCACTCTTCAAGCCGATGAACGTGATAACTGCAATTAAATACATGCATTAGAAGTTAATCAAATAAGATATTAAACTGAACTTTGAAAGCACACTTCAGGTATTCCCATTGAAAATTAAACAGCGTTTTATGATTTACTTCATTCTATAATAATGAAAACCTTTTCTGTTAGATAATACAAAAAAAGATTAACATTTTGCGTCCTCACAGAAAGTGAACGAAACATTAAGGATGTAAGCCATCCGATTTGTAAGAAAGTGATAATAATTTTTAGTAAAAAATATTTGTTGTAAAAATATATAATATTTTATATCTGCGTCCTCAATCGTGGTCTGGGTAAGTCCCCAAAAACGGCATCGCCATGTACGCTCTTAGCGAGAGCTTTGATGCTAGCCGCGATGTCAACGTTGTCATCGAGAATCTGTAAATAAAATAAAAATAAGTGAGTTTAACAGATTTTAGGCCGATTTAAATATATAAATATCCTTTGGCTAACATTTTTGTTCATTTTTAAGTTATAAATGAAACAAACGAATAGTTGTGAGTAACAGGGCTCAGTTTTCTGTATAGGTTTGGTGCGTAGACTATTTATTTGCTTTTTTAATTTTGTTTACTTATATCTCTTGTGGAAACATGCGGTATTGTCTAATTCAAACGACCCATTCAGCCTTCCAGTTCCAAGAATTTCATGCTTGTTAAATATCTTACACCATTATTCACAAAATTAAGCGCAGACTGCCGACTTCTTAAAAAGACGAGACCACAGAAAGTAAATGTCTAGCCTCGAAGAGGTTGAGGTCGCCACAGGAAGCCCCCAACATTCCGAAGAAGGTAAAGCGAAACAAGCATGGGTAACCTTAAAAGGACACACATGTAGGGAACCAGCTCAAGTGGGAAATACAACGAGGTAACAAAGAATCAGCTTCAGTTACCTGTGGTGTGATATTTGAGAATACACTAGGTGTAACTATTATCTCCCACATCCGAGCCAAGACAGGTGCAAGGGCCCCCGCTTAGGGCAGGAGAGATGGTTGAAGGGCATCGCCTATATTAATTGCAAAGACCAGGCATTCAATGACTTTGCCAAGACAGTGTTATACAGCGCAGAATTATGAGAGGGAGCAATGCTGAAAGCTGTATCCATAGAGGAAGTCCCTATAAAGGCAAAGGGGACTATATCCATCCCAGAGGCTTTGTTTGATTATTATCTTTGCTTCAATCTCTAATCGGGGAAATGATCCACTTTCATTACGGCTTGTAGAAGGGAAGTTTTAGACGTAACCTTTGTATCCCAAAATAATTCTGTCCAAGTTGCAAATTGGAGAGTATCCAGTAAGACATCACTATCGGATCATTGCTGGATACTCTATGACTTGCAAATGGTCTCTCAAGCTAAGAAATAGTTCAGGAATCCAAAAAGAGCGAAATGGGAAAAATTCAACGAAGAAGTGCAGAGTTACAGGAACCTCCGCCCGGCGAAAGATCTCACATATTTTGAAAAATTCTGTCCGAAAAGTGTAACAAGGGGGAAGAATCGCCCTCTCTGGTAGAGTCCCAAGATCGCGGTACTAATACGAAGTTGGAATCTCGCAAAAGAGGGACTTATCGGAGAGCGTGAGAATCCTAGAATCCTGAAATAAGAGATCAGATTAGCAAAGAAAACCGCCTCGAAGCATCTAGGCTGAGGAAATTCCTTGCAGAGTGCCGATATCTTCGCATAGAAGGAGCGCCGGCAGCTGGACTGAATAACACAAAGAGACGCTGGAAATACTAACTGAAATTCACTTCCCAGTAAGCACTGATGTGTTATCAAGCAGCTTGCGTAGAGCCCACCTAAATAGCAGGCTATGCGACTGGATTTGACTCATGATAGGCACACGCAGGATCAAGTCACAGCTAGGGGACGTGAGCACTGAACGGAAGGTAAGTAGGGGAACACCTTAAGGTGGAATCCTCTCACCGCTCATATGGCTTCTCGTAGTTGATGAACTGCTAAAAATACTGCAAACGGTGGGTTTCATTGTGGGCGCATACGCAGACGATGTCGTTATTTTGGTTCCTGCTAAATACACTCCAGTTCTCAGCGAAAGACTTAGTTACGAAGACGGCAATTTTGCAAGGGCGATCCCCGCCTTTAATCGATCAAAAAAAAAAAACATCGAGATATCTAGGCGTAGTCCTAGATTCCAAACTCAGCTGGAAGGAAAACATGGAGTATCGAGTCAAAAAAGCATATGTGGCACTATTTGCCTGCAAAAGAGCATGCGGCAACACATGGGGATTCAGGTCGCACGTGGTACACTGGCTATACACAGCTGTAGTACGGCCCATTATAACATATGGTACAGCAGTGTAGTGGAAATCTACCAAGACTTACCAAAATACAAAGGGCAGCATGCATCGGAATAACGGGTTTCTTACGAACCACCCCCTCTGGACATTTGCTCTAGCAACAAGGCGGTCACAACTGCAATCAGGCTAAGAGAGTCTTCAATATGGTCATGTAAACCCTTCGGGCACGCCTCCATTGAATCACAATGGAATTAGAAGGTGTCTACATTTTTGGTTTTTGACAGGAGATTCACTACTTCCAAATAGAAGCGAATGGGAGAACAAAGAAGTAACAGAAGAAGAACAGTTAGCCCTATATACCGACGGTTCTACAATGGATATCGGTACAGGCGCCGGCATCTTCAGCGAAGCACTAGACCTGCGAGAATCATTCCGAATCAGCGATGATTGAGTCTTTCAAGCAGAAATAGCCGCTATCACCCAAGCGGCGAAAGACCTAAAGAGACGGCACATTGTCGATAAACAAATCACTATTTACAAGGACAGCCAAGCGGCCATAAAAGCCATGGAGTCAGTCGAGGTGAAGTCAAGGGCAGTAAGTCGCTGCAAGAAATATCGCCACGAAATATCACAAATTAACGGAGTGACCTTATGCTGCGTACCAGGGCATATGGATATTCCAGATAATGAACAGGCTGATGAGCTTACAAGAAACGGGTCGAAAATACATGCACGCATTTGTGGCCCTAAACTCAGTAAGAACTATGCTAAGCACGTTTGCAAGGAAGAATGACATTGAATCCTGGAGTAGAACTAACGTACGCTGGACCAATCTCACTACCTATAGGCAAACAAAAGAACTTTGCCGAGAGATGAGCAAAACGAGATCTATATGCATGATCGGACTAAGCCATTACTGGACACTGTGCGATAGGCGTACAAGCGGAACGGCTGGGGAAACTGCATAGTGATTTTTGCAGAAGCTGTGATGTTGAAGCAATAGAATCTGTTCGTAATCCACTTTGCGAATGCGCAGCCCTTAAAAACAGCATAAAGAAAATTCTCAACAGTTACTTCTTCGATGACCTAAATGATTTAAAGAATGTTGGTCTCAAAGTACTCCTGAGATTCATACTCAAATCTGGGTTTCTAACAGATAAATAGATTTCATATCATTAGCTTCTCGTAGGACGAACTAGAGGATCATGTTACAACGGAGCTTTAAGAACCCATGATTCATACAAATCTATGCGGCTGCAAAATGAAAACGGTTTATTTCTTGTCTTTCAACAGGCCTCACTGGATGGTTCCCGTAACTGGACACAATGGACCCAACTGATGGTCTAAGTGAAGCTGTGCCAAAAATTGCCACAAGAGCACCTATTTACCTACCTACCACCTACCATTTAAATGTCCAGCCTTTTTTGGAATTAGGCAAAAGATCTTTTAAAAAAAAAACATCCACATTACAAGACAGGAAACAAAGACAAATTATAGAAGAGGCCTGACTTTTAACAACA
This sequence comes from Cheilosia vernalis, assembly GCA_949126925.1. Classification (NCBI taxonomy): domain Eukaryota; kingdom Metazoa; phylum Arthropoda; class Insecta; order Diptera; family Syrphidae; genus Cheilosia; species Cheilosia vernalis. The sequence goes on from OX421362.1 coordinate 56,898,684, forward strand.
GTAACCTTTTTCTGAAACACAATATAATCTTTTGTACTTACATCATCATCTGAATCGGCGACAATAGTACTTTCGTTGACGGAGTTTGCTATAGCTATTGGCAAGCTCTTAGCAAAATGATTAGCATTCTGCTTTCTAGAGTGACTACCGGGTATGGGAATGGCAGCTTCCAATTCAGCCAACGCATCTAGTAAAAATTATGTTACTATTTTGTTATTTTAAATATCACCCACATCACACACCTTCTGCATCTTCAGCACTCTCCTCCACGTCGGACATATTCAGCGGAAGCGATGCTCTTTGTAGCATAGAATAACTCTCCACTCCTTCCAATTCAAATAAGCAATCACCATCGTCCATACCACTTCCACCATTTGAATTGGAAGAGTTTACATAAAAAGTACCATTTCCAATTGGAAATCGGTTATTTCCTATAGCACCAATGATAGTTTGCTGCTGCCTATTGAACGTCGGGCTGTTTCCGACACTCATCGGTGTACTATCTGGCGTTGCTGGTGGGGTATCGAAGGTGGTAACCTTTTTGTTATTGAACGTGAATACGTTCTGTGCGTTTATTTGAGTATTGCTGTCCATGGCACTTGCAGAAGAATTGAAAGTTGCATTGCCACCTCCAATAACGATTTTAGTCAGTGTGGTGGGTGTGGTTGGTACACTCGCCGCATTGCTTGCAGCTCCCATGGCATCGATAATTTGTTCAGGTACTTGGTTAACTAGACTAACTAATATTTGATATTCTTGTTCAGACTTTTCACGGAAGCTCTTCAATAGAGCGAATTGCTGTTCCGTATAACGGTGTATACGTTCGTCCGTATCAGCGATTTCTTTCTGCAGTCTCAACTGCAAGTTCTGCGTCAACGATCGCAAACGGTTTTTAGACTTGCTGCTTCTGATAGTAAACGGATTCTCGTCAATTTGCTGAAGCTGGTGGTTCATGATTAGAATTCCAAACGTTTCCGAAAATGATTTGTCAGCCTTACGGTGAGCCAGCTCTTCGCTCGTTAGCAGCAGATTGGAATTGATCAGATAGATCGCGTTTGAGGTATGTTTACAACAAAGAGCCGTATTGCAATTTATGCAAATGTGAATAACCCACGAGTTGCAGGGTAACATGCAAATTAAGTCGCGTTGATGGATGGTTACTGAAAGTTCCGCCAGCGGTCCAGTGGCCTATAAAGTAAAAAAATAGTATGTTTAATAAACCTGGGCACATAGTTACTTCTGCTGTTTAGATATAAAGGTGTCATGATAAGATAGGGCGGCGGTCAATTAGTATACAATTTATATTATCATAAATTGATTTTCGACGATAGTAGTGCTAAGCTATAAAGCTGTGAGGGCATGTTCTTGTACTAATATACACACTTTGATAAGAACTATTTTTTTATTTTTTTTAATATTAGTTTTTTCATAATAATATCTGACTATCAGTTTTATCTATCGATTCTGATCTGACGGCAACGATTGACGAAAATCTGAATCGACGACACATTCACACTATATGCACAAAGAGCCTAACATTTTTCCTAGATTTAATCTATATATATAAAAGAAAGTGTCTGAAGCGATGTTATCCCATAACTCGAGATTGGCCGAACCGATTTTGATGATTAATACTTTGTTGGAAAGGTATTTTCTCAGCACGGGTTTTAAAAAATTTCAAAATTCCAAAATATCTTATTTTAACCACCCAGCGTGTAACGACAGGTTTTCTTTGATAATTTTCAATTTTTGTTTTCATTTTGTTTTTATTTATTTTGGCAACAACCAGAAATAGAATCAAATTTGAATTTAACATAGGTTGTATCACAATTGAACTGCCAGATAGACACGCAACGTAACGCCATCTATTATCGATCAATCGAGAAGCCAATTTTTTTTCATGTGTGGTGGCGCTGTCCACGTTGACTGTGCCATTTGATTCAGTTGCGCAGTTTTTTCATTCGTTGCATTTTCCACAGGGCACAGGCCTATAGAAGGATACCTAGGCCTACAATCTCCAATTTGTTTCAACATATATAACTAAATAAATTCCGGAAAAAATGGACAAGTGTAATTTATTTTTCCCTTTTTCGCTTTTTTCTTTGTCACGCTTTGCGTTCGAAAATAAATATACTAATGCCACCTTATAGACGACATCTGCAGGTACAACATAGGATATCCAATAACTCGATAACTTAAATGGTATTTTAAATAAATACTAGGCGAAATTTGAGACATTTCTACGATTTTCACCTGGGTGAGTTTACTACATATTTACTAAGCTCATGATTAAAAAAAAAAACAAATATGTTCCCCCCTTGCCCTTAAATAAAATAAGTCGATACAAATTTGAAAACATTATTGGTGACATAATATTATGACTATAATAAAAAATACAGTGTTTTTGAAAACAAAGGAATTCAGACTTTCAAAGGATAAAATAATAATACCCAATAGTTGAGTCTTACCTCAGGATTTAGGCTTTTTAGTCCGCCTAGTAAAAGAAAGCTTTCAATTTTAAAATTATGATATGCGTTTCTTAACAAATTCTTAGTTTCAATACTTCATTGAACATGTATTAACTGATACAATTGTATCCGCTTTTGGCGTGTAAGAATGTGGCGTGTGGGGCGTAAACGGGACAGAAAGGAAATGATTTAACATTTGAAAAGCTTACCTGTTAAAATTACGGAGGGAAGACAAATTATTTTATGCAGTCGGAAGAAATATTCTGTTATTGGCCAACTCAAGCGTTATGAGATTATATATTTTTTGTGAAAAAAAAATGGCCCCCTACAAGATAGCAAATTTCTTAGATCTTTTTTCCATCAACTGTTCTGAAACCACATTTTGCACGGGCGAAGCCGGGGGGTACAGCTAGTATTCTTATAAATTCTTCAATTATTATTGGTGTGCGTTAGACATTACAAGGGTCAACAAATTTTTGATTCAATTGTGTGACAACAGAAACAGATGTAGGTAACTGTGACTCATATTCCTTTCTACCCCCATAAAATTGCATATTTTTTTGTTCCTGATTACTATGCATTTATCAATGCAGTTCATAAAAAAGAAGTATAGGAACATATCCCATTTGCCTACTGCATGTAATTGGATCCCGCAACAGTATATGTGCCACTCTGTTATATTCACGAGAAAGTCACAAATACACTTGGAAATGGGATTGAAGATATTTAAAGGTATGAACGTATCATCTTGAAAATTCATGACCCAAAAAGATGACTCCCAACACTATTTGGCCATTGAGCAATCCAATTTCATGCCACTACTTAAATTTTAACCACATAGCTTCGTTTAATGTTCTATATCGAATTCTTTAGGCATTCAGGAGGGTACTTACGAAAGAATTCTGTCATAGCAAATTAAAACAAAACAAAGCATGTCATGTAGTGTAGATGCGTAATCTACGAACTTCAGACATTATCGATTTTCATTGGATTATTAATGCAAAAAGATCTATTCAATTATGAACCAATAAAATTGGTTATAAGTAATGAATACAAAATTTATTTATTAAACAATTATTCGGCGGGCGAGCTCTATCTCAGTCTGAAAAATTTGTATTTGCATTAGCATTACAAATGAAAAAACTGTACACAAACCAAAACACAAGGCGCACATTAAAAAAAAAAAAAAAAATATGTACATAAATAATAATATTTTGTTTGTTCTGCTGCTCTGCCCCTCCCTTTTGAGGGTAGCCATGCGAAAATATCTAAAAACCGCATTAGGTGTGAAATCGCTTGCTATTTATTGTGTCAATTGTAGGCAAAGTTGGCATGATACGGCAGAAGAGGTTATTTCATTATACAAGGTAATTGGAAACTTTATTTTGATGGCAAAATTCAATGCAAATCACTTTGTTAGTTCGCTAAGTTTGTTTATTTAGAAAACAAACATTTGCCACAGCGATCGACCAGACGGCTGCACGAAAACACTAAAAATATATTTTTTTTTCTCAATATCTTATAAGGTGTGACATAAATAATACATAATATTGTTCTGTATATGCATATGGGGTAGATGTTGCTATGAGCACGCCATTTAGCACTGCACCTTGAAAAGTATTTTGTGCATCGTGTGATTTGATGTTAGTAAGTATAATTTCATGACATTAAGCTTGGTCTAGTTTTAGTTATATATTTTAGCAGCCCTATGCGTCATGGGCGCACTGAGGACATCTCTTACCCCCGCCGCTCCACAAACAATGTCTCACCTTGTTCCTTTGTCTAGACATAGTCAGCAAACTAAACGCCACAAACATGGTATTCAGACTAAGGCAAGGAAAGGAGAGGAAAATCCTCCTACAGACATGCCCCTTTCCCAATACTACTGAGACTGACCACCTGCTTACGAAAATTAATTTTCACATACAAACTACCGGAAGATTCCAATGGGATTCACAGATTGCTCTTTATGGCAATATGCCATCAGATCCAGTGATGTCATTCTGGTATGTTTCATGTTTAGTCTGCAATTTCGGTCTTTCGTGTACATTAATTAACCTGTTATACAGTGTTATACAGAAGCAATTAAAGTACATCTCCAAAATGAAGTACCAGGCTTTGTAACTGTTCACTGGGACGGAAAACTATTGCCTACTCTGGATGTCCGAAAATGTAAAGAAGAACGTCTTCCTATAGGTAGTAATTTCGGTTCCGTGAAATAAGGCCAAGAGGGCAAGTAGGCCAACAAAATTTGAGTAATAAGACCAACCTTGCACCCACCCCGAAATCAATCAATTTGGCGTTATTGCACTTTGTCGGAGTGAAATAAGACCAACTATTGAAAGTTGGCTTTGTTACACTTTTGCATATCGAAATAAGGCCAATTTTTAAAAGTTGGCCTTATTTCACTTGGCGTTATTTCATGGCACCAGTAATTTCGTATGGAAATAAGGAACAACTAATAGCTGTGCTGTTCAAGTTGTAAAGAACAGATGCAGACTGTCTGGAATACAAGATATGATTGGAATCTGGAAGATCAAGTACAGAATCTCTGCTGTGATACTACGGTCTCAAATACTGGTAGTATATATGGTGCCTGTGGGCTCCTTGAGCAAAAACTTGACTGCTTGTTTTTGCTTGTCGACACCACATTTACGAACTGGTGCCAAAAAAGTAAGTGTTCTTTAAGATAAAATCAGTCAAGTGCCACAAGCCCTAATATCCCAAGTTCAGAGAAAACTGGGCTCTCACCGCATAAGACGACCATCGTCTGACGACGTCGTTTCGACGATTGTATTGCTTCGTGTAACACAAAAATGTTTGAATCGTCTGGACAACGTGCGTCGTTTTGAACGATAAACTAATGCTTCGTTTTCGTATAACTTAAGTCCAGACGACTCAGCGATTGCGATTGAACGATTGCTATTTTGCAATCGTTTCATCGTTTTTGGTGTATTTATTCAGTTTTAATTCGGTCTGAGAGAAGTATTAAACAATAAATAAAGGACGACATACACTTATGTTCTATTTGGTGGGGACTCAGTCTTATCAGAGTGCAAAACATGCATTCTTTGGAAAAAAATTTATTGCATTTCTTTTCGAATTTTAAATGAATTTCGTTTAGTTATTTGTGTTATAATGACACACAGTAATGTTATCATAAAATTGCATTCATTGAATTATTTTTTATAACTCGACAATTGTTAGAAGTAGGTACCAATTCTAATGGGATGCTTTATGATGTTCGATGTCCAATGAAATCCAAGATCTTTATTGCCAAGGCTTGTTCTAAATATATATTTAAATAACCATCATATATGCTCATCGTACGCTTTTACATATTGTTCCAATTCTTTCCACCCGACTTTCATTAAACATTTCACTTTGCTTGGTCGAATCTTGCTTTTTACTTACTTACTTAAGGTGGCGCTACAGTCCGGGGTGGACCTGAGCGTCTCCAGCCAGCGCGATCTTTAGCTATCTGTCTCCAGTTTCGCACGCTAAGTTGGTTAAGGTCCCCTTCCACTTGCGTGCGCCACCTAAGTCGCGGTCTTCCTCTAGTGCGCCTTCCCTCGGGTATGGATTCGATAGAGTTGTTACTTGCATTAAATTTTTGCATTAAATGTCCTATTCCACATCAACTACAAAAATATTTTTTTAATTTTTTTGTTTTTACCGACGAGAGCTCTGGAAAATCGTCGACCCAAATAAAATTCAGTTCTATAGAGAAAACGTGGAAAGATAACTAACTGCTTTCAAAATTGAAGCTCTGCTTGAATTATAACACTTATGGTATTTGACTGATGAAGTAGGTAATCCAGTACAAATACCCATAAAGTGACTGTAATGTTCATGAAACATTTTTTTTTGTTAAATAAATGTTTATGAAACATTTACTTAAAAAAATATGGAATATTTCGCTGGACTTGTCATACCTTTACAGAATTTAAAAGCAAAATCTCCGAGGACGGGAAATTTATTGGATGTAAAAATAGGCTTATTGATTTTTTGTGCTACGAAGAGTATTGAAGTTTTTAGTCTGGCAACGTGATTGTGTGGCTATCGTTTACAGGCTAACCAACATTCAAGAATGAAACAAATAACGCCAAACAGCGCTGCGAGCAATAGTAGAAATAATTTTCAGATCATGGTTCATGATCTCGATGAGAAGCAGGATCATATGCTGTTGTTGTAAGTGCATGTAAATCGATGATCTATATAGATCATGGCTGATAATAAAAAAGGGCTTATATCACCAAGTCGGCACAACTTCCTGTTATTTTAGAGCAATACTATTTCATAATCGAGCTAGGAGGGTATGCGTTTTTCATATAGCACAAAAAAAATGCTTAGTGTCATGGGACACCCTTGTGGCGCCTTATTTTTCAACGGACTTACGCCAAATTGACAATTCGACAATAATGCCCACTTCGTGTTAGTTTAAAAGGAGAAAAGGTCAAATCCCTTTGATCATCCCTGGTTGGTTGGTTTAGGTGGCTGTATTTCCCGACGAGGGAAAAACACAAGTAGCGCATTGAGTGCCGTTTTGAAACCACAACTAACCGAACCTGAAATGAAAGGGGGTAAAGGAAGTTATAAAAGAGCTCAAAACCAGCCTGTGGAGTTGAGGAATTTGATAATATTGTGGAAGTGGATGCTTTGGATGGCCGAAAGGTCATCAAAAAAGGGATGACATAGTGCACTGCGTCTGGTTTTGGCTAGAGCCGGACACTCACAAAAGAGATGGAACACCGTTTCACTCTTGTTAGTGTCAGCACAGCTACGGCAGTGGGTATTGTGGGGGATGCCAAGCTTGGCTGCGTGAGTTCCTAAAGGCCAATGACCCGTACGAATTGCCGTTAGTCTGGCGACATCTATACGTGTTCTGGCTAAAAGGCTATTTGTTCTGGCATCATCGTAGGTTGGCCAGATCTTCCTTGAAATGACGCAGTTCGTCAGGTTTGACCACCTAGTCTCAGCCCATGAGGTGAAGTGCAGGAGGATTTCTCTCTTTACATATCCCAGCGGAGGGAAGACTTCCTCCGCATGAGACATGCACAGATCTGGCAAGTTCATCGGCCTTCTCATTCCCTTCGATGTTCCTATGGCCGGGAACCCAGACGAGAGTGATATCAAACCGATGACAAGCCCTGGTCAGTATCTCCCTACATTCCACAACAAGTTTGGACGTTGACTTAGTTGAACCGACAGCCTTAATCGCGGCCTGACTGTCGACGAATATGACTAATTTTCTTTTGGGAGTCGCACTATTGTGGAGATCATCCCTATTTTGTATATTATATGTATGTACGAGTATATCATTATGTACTCCTTTTTAAAACATTCATATTATTTCTTTCCGCTACAACACTTGAAAACAATTAAACCTCATTCGAATAGTTTGAAATAAAATTCTGTCATTGTCATCGTCGTATTGGACGTCACCACTCACCACTGTCTACATAGTTTACTGCTCGTTCTGCTTTCTCCTCGCTTGTAGATAATTTTAATCATCGCGATGTTAATTTTTGTTCCCTGATTTGCTTTTTCCGTTTTTATTTCAAGCAACAGTTAATGTGAGTGTGGCTATTTATATTTTAATTTAGACTATACTTGCTGAAGGAATAAATAACAACAGACATAAAAAGATTATTTAGAGGACTGACTATTGCTCGCGTGTTTTTTATTTTATTTGCAATCATACAGGCTATTCGGCCGAATAGCCGAATACCGAATAGTTGCCGAATATTCGTGGCATCTCTAGTACATTAAAGATTTAACTTAGTCTTTTCTAACAAATTTAGTGTCGGAGCATATTTCATAAGTTCATAACTCAAACATTCTTATCCTAAAATAAATCCGCTTGAGAGAACCAAAAGCAACCTAAACATACCATCTGCTGTCATTAAAGTTATCTTCTGTTTTCTTTTTTTTTTGTTTAGATTTTATTTCAAATTGCTTATGAATCACAATAATATATGCTTGACTTGAACAACAACATAATAAGAATTCAGCATACATCTACCTATGAAAAATAAATATAAAATTTAAATGCAGAAGAAATGAACGAAATTCTATATAACAAAAACGATTAGCAGTTCCGATTTGGAAGCGATCACTCGACGATCGTTCAAGTGCATCGTGCATCGAATTTGCTGACGTAATTGAGAAAACTCTTCAAGAAGTTGATACCTGTCAAACTCAGCTGTCATTAGCAGTGTCATAATAGGTTCATTCGCGTACGCGGTTTAAATCGAACGCAATCGCACAAAGTCTATACCTACACGTTCTCATCCAAAATTACAGAAAAAAGAAAATTAGCAAAACAACGAGTAACGAAAAGTTCCTCTCTTGGCTCGAAAAAGCTCACAGAATTTCAATGAGCAAGTACTGATAAATAATTATGTCAAATGCAAAAAGTTGACAAGAAACAAATTCAAAATCTGTCTTAAAATTCAATTGCAAAGAAAAAAAAACCTGTCGAATGTTCTCCTACAACGTTTCATATGTCGCGAAAAGTTACATATGTTATCTATTTATTTGGGATATGGATTAGATATTAAATATGTAGCTCGAAGTCTATCCACGTACTTTGGCTTAACATTCCAACAACGCGTTAAAATTATTAAAACGTAATAAAAAAAAAGATTGTGATTCAAACGTAGCCCTTTTTCGCGCATTACACGCAATGCACGCTCAGTCGAAAATATCGCTGCTGCAAGTGCAAGTGTCAATTCGGAGCGATATGGTCGAATGATAAACGAAACCGGCCGAAATGAGCGAAAAAGTGGTTAAAAATTACCCCAAAAGGATCGCATGCTGCGAATCTTCCCGAGGCGGCCATTTGAATTATATTGCTTTTCACAATTAATAGCAAAGTCCAAACTTTAAAATGAAATAAAATTTTTATCAAAAATGTATCGCTGTGTGTGTTTTATTTAACTTTACTTTCAAAGCCGAAGAAATAATGACCCTTTAAAAAAAAAATAGTTTGCGCAATAGGACTTTAGGGACCCTCGGCCTAGCTTCTCACTACCATTCGTTTTGTGTGTTTTTCATTTTTGGAACGAATGGAAGGGATCTACAATTTTATGCCGATTCCAAACGGCCGATTAGCAGCTCTTTCAAGACATTTATACTCTCGGATGTTTGTCAGAAGTTCGCGAGAGGTGGCGCAGTGAAAAAAACCCTGAGTTGGAGTTTGGGTTTTTGCGGGATTCGAACCTGGGTCCCCTCGCTTAGTAGTCCAACACACTAACCACTGCCCCTTAACGACCCTTTATATAAGGAAAAAGTTCGCATGCAAACAAGCTTATTGTGTCTATTTGTGCAACTAGTAGAAATTATGTCTAGAAAGAGCGTCAAAAGCTTATAACTTCGTCATAAGCCAGTTGTAATATGAAACAAATTTGTATCAAGGTTAGTATGGCTTTGTCATGATTAACGCTCGTACAGAATACACATTTCATAAATAGAAAATTAAAAAAAAAAACAATAAATCGATTTAAAAACAGTATAACATAGAAGCGGGTATTATTTAATTTTTAATCTTTCAAACATGACCGTTTATGTCCCGTCAACCCAAACCGTCATACTACAGCTGTTGGTGAGTATAAAATTATAGGTTTCCATTAAACTCAATGTGATTGATGACATGTATACACGTCTTGTTGAAAAGAGGAGATTTTTAAATGACGCGTATGAACGTCATGCACCGCCGAGAGAGCCGATGAAGACGTGTATGTCGTGTATACACGTTACGTGCGCGAACGTGTTAAAGTACACTTGCCGCATATAAAAAATATGCAGACATCTATGATAAAAACTCAACACCCTTTACTAATAGCTTCAGTAAAGGGCGTGGAATTAGTGAGTCTTAAAGGATGGGTTCACAACACCATGTCTCGTGCGGAAATTCCAGCCTTACTAAAAGGTTTGGGAAAATGTCTCCAAAGGCATACATTTCCTCACTACAATTTTGATTAATATACGTAATACAGTGTTCTTCCTATTTATTCACATAACCAGTTTGTCATCTGTAATCATTTTTTTTGTCAGATCTCTGATGGCGTCGCCGAACAGTCAAAACCTGGTATCTACAATTTGCAAGGTTTTCAAGAGACTCAAAAAACTTGGTTTTACGTTTTCTAAAATGTCACATTATGCTACAAATTTTTTGTATTTGCTGGTCACGGTTTTGTTTTCATTTTGATTCAGGTAAGAGTATTTTCATTCGATGCAAAACAGAAATCTCATATTTATGATAACTTTAATTCAAAACCGATAAAAATGCAGATACGAGCTTTTGACATTTTGGTGACCACAGGTAAAACTTTCGCAAAATAGGTGCGGGTGCGCGGGTCCAATGGAAGGGATCTGCAATTTTATGACTAGTCCAAACGATTATGACCTTATGATAAGTGATTTAAGATGTAATTTGTGCTTTATGTGGAATCGAACCTGGGACAACTCGCTACCTCGCCAACTTTACATACAGTACTCACCGGGTACAAGCAACCCCCTTAAAGCAACAAATTATTCATTGTTCGGATTCACAAACGCCACCCTTTGGATTCCCCGCTTTTAATTGAAAACTAAGCTAGTTATTTATTTGTTCATATTTGTTCATATTTTCGGTAATTTGAAATTTTAATCCTGAGCTATGTCGGAGATTTATCTAGCAAGTAATGAAAAGGCTGAATTTGTCGAAGAGAATTAGGCCCATTTTATTCACTCGAAGTTGAACACAACTCGGGGAGTTTTCCATAAAAAAATGGGCCTTAAGACACTCAAATGACGAGGCATCTATAAAATTTGTAGATAAAAATCACTGCCAAATGCAAAGATGGCGGAAGCGTTAACACTCTTTGCTGCAAATTATCGTATTTTAAGTCGTATGGCCATAATTTCAATTGTAGATCGAGGTAACCGCCCTGAAATGCGATTGTAAAAAAAGGACGCACTACATGTAGCGGAGGAAGTCCAAAAGCATAGTACGATGTCACAAACGTTAGCAGTTGAAAAACTAACTTCCGTGTACTTTAAAATCCTGTCTAAAGAAGAAGTTACTTATACATGGAGTTAAAGTTCTGACAGTCTGTAACCGATGTCTATGAATCGTTTTAAGGACTAAATGGCCTCACATCAAGAATGAACGATGAATTGATATCACACTAAAGAAACCAAGTGACGGCGTAGCGTAGTAGTGCTTCAGATTTACTTAGTGAGCTGGAAGATAAGGATGCAAATAACCAATAATAGTGACCTACAGTAAAATGTTCACATGTAGATCCATAACTATTTATAGAAAGTTATACAAAGGTACACACTCTACAAACATGTGTATGTGTATGCACCGTACAACATAAACCTGTTAATTAAACGTATCACACACGTATTTGAATTGCCAAAACTACAAATTTAAATACCTGTAGGAGAAAATATAGCATATGGAATGTTCAGAAATATGTACCTATTGTACAAATTGATTATAATTATAAGTTTCGATCTACAAAAACGTAATCGAAAATCATTTCTACTAACAAGCGACCATTCAATGCTGGAATAGCCTCGGTCCTTCTTCATAGACTGAAATAACATCTGATGACCAAAGAACTCATAACAAAAAAAAAACAGGTTCTTTGAAAATAAAAAAATCGAAAGTGTAAACAACAATAACGTGCATTTACATATACTTACTAACCAACTCACTCGTCTATTACACTCATTAGAAATAAGAAACAAATTCCAACTGGCAAATAATGGTATATGGCTGTGAATTGTGAGATAATATGTGCAAGAGTATTAAACCTCAGAACTTCTCTTAGGTAACAAGCACAACGTTGCGAATACAAATTGAAAGAATTACCCCAAGAAATTAGAAACAAAAACAAAACAAGAAAAACGAGCAAAGAAATAATAAAAAAAAAAAACAGAAAACAAAAACGAAGAAGACAAGAAGTTATTTATTTTGGTTTTCAAAGTGGAAACGAGCACAACACAAAAACAAGAAAAAAAACATGTTTACCATATTTAAGCCTAAACGTTATCTTCTGTTCGTCATGAACTGTAGCACAACCAGTATTTTTTGCTTGCCATATAGGTATGTGGGTATATCTAGCATCAGACGACGCTATATTATTTGTGGTGGTAGAGTATATCGTTAATGGCAAAAGGACTATTATCATCCAGTAGTTCTAAGATAAAACAATAAACCAATTATATAGTACATACATACGTGTTTGACGAATATATTGGACCTACGAATTTAAAACTTCTTTGGTTTGGCAATTTGTATCGAGATCCAAACTCTTCACTCGAAGAAGAACGCATACTCGTTGGAACCTTTATTTAGGGGTCAAGCGAGCGACGAGAGCGAAAACAGGACAAGATAAAACTGCGATCTCTAGGAGATATTGCCAGATGTAAATGATGCAGCTTAATCACGCCGACCACATTAAACCGTCCACATCGACCAAATGGACAGCAATTCAAGTATCTATTTTATTAAGTCTGGCAGCTGTCTAACTGAGCGTATCTCGGTTTTTATTGACCGAAATCGGTCATATGAGTAGCTGTTTCAGTTGACGTTTATGGAGGTGTAGCCGACGATTCAAGAAATTCGTGACTGAGTAGGGTAGGGTGCGGAGGATTTGACACGTTTTCATACTATTGTTAAAATCATAGAAATTCTAAGTTTTTTCTCTATGGTTTTATGCTAAAAACTTATAACGGAATCACGGCGACCAAGTATTTATAGCAACAGAGACAACTGATTAGACGTTTACGTTTTGTATCCATTTTCCTGCAAGGTGTAAATGTGTCAAAAGCTCCCTCGAAGAAGGAGAATTTGACAACTTCATAAGGAGGATTGTGGGAGGACTTGTCGCAGAACTATAATTAAACAAAAAACTCGAGGTATAGCTTTTCAATTGGCAAAATATTTTAATTTAAAGTAAATTAAGAAGCTTAAACAAATATCAGTCTTTAAAAAAGGATATTTAAAAAGATATTTTCGGTCTGGATTTTGAAGTACCGGAAGAGCATCCGGTGGTGGTAATTTTGCTACAATATCCACTTGGCTGCACCAATGTCCTCCTTAAACCGTACACAGAAGCAATTCTGTCTGTTTAGTCACCTCAAATATTTTATTGTTTAGGGCATCGGTACCTAGGTAGGTAGGTTGTCAAACACTCCTACATCTGCACCGGTAAATCCTCCCTTTTGATAGCATTATATAAAATTAAAGAAATTTTCTTGAAAAATATTAAATACTATCGAAACAACTAAACACATGAGCTCTTTACAAGTCACATTCAATGTTTATAAATTCCGGCAAACCAAACAAATTTAACCACTCACAACAAACAAAAGCGTATTACAGAAAGGACACGTGCAACGTGCTCTCGTCATTTATGTCTTTATTGCTATTAAGATGTAGCGTTGCCAATTACACAGTTTTTCTAAAATTAGCAGTTGTCATATCCTCCTGCATGTCAAATCCTCCGCACCTTACCCTACTAAGATGACGGTTCGAATATGTGGCTTACGTAGGAAAACTGACGTTCCCGACCACTCTAGTTGTAAGTAGTAGTAGTATTTCTTTATTAGTATTTAAATACTTTAAAATTTACATTTATCTAATTAAATTATTTCTTTTCATAAATTCTATACATTTTCCTTTTAAAAAGTCTAACATTGCATTAATTTTTAATATTAGTTGGGAGTGTGCTAAATAAAATAAATCCTTTTTATATTAGCGTGTTTCGGGCTGGTAAGGAGCTTTGTTGGCGCACTCTAAAATCACTCGCATTACGTAGCTGTCATGGCCGAGCATTAATCACCCGTATAACCTCATTTGTAAGATATCTCGGTGGCTACATTAGGACATCTAATATGAACCTTATTTGGGTAAATCGGTTGCACCGCAGGATTCTGCTCATGGCTTTTTTTTCCCAGCTTCTGTAACCTTTGTATTTGGCCTTGATTACAACTAGTAAACAGTGTGGTAGAAAAAAACTAGAAATGCAGTTGACAATAGTTGTGTAAGCCGTTATAGCTGTCATAGGATTGACTTTTCAGAATGCGTTTTAAGAAACCAACTTTAGTCCATGCATTTTCAAGTCTCTGTCAATGATCATTCCCAAGTATTTGATACTCCATACATTTTGAATAGGTGCCCCATTTATTTCTATCAGCGTTTCACTATTTAGATTTTCTTCCATATAAGCTTTGTTTTCTGCTCGTTTCTTTAATTTGTTTATTTTTAGCCACACAGTCAGTTGAATCCGATGATAATTTGTATTTGCATTCTTCAGCGTTCAATCCCTCGGCGTAGGCCAATGTATCATCAGCATATATTAGAATTTTGCAAAATCTTATTACTGCTGGCATAGGTATCGTATAAATAAAAGTGCACCTTATATTGAGCCTTGCGGTACTCCTTGTCCCCCCTTTAATAAAATCGGAAATATAATTGTTAAATGTTGTTCTTTGAATTCTAAGGAATGAAGGAATGATCGAAATCACTCAAATCTGTATTCCATATTTATACTTTTTTTTTTCTCCCTGTCTATCGTTTCAAACGCCCACTTAAAATCAAAAAAAAAGAGCCATTGTTTTTCTTCGCTTTCCACCACCCATTCATTTACTTAGGTTCACAGCTGTCTCGCATGAATAGTTTTTTCTAAAGCCTGATTGATATGTTGATAAAATGTTATCTTCTATCTACTTTTGTATTGTATTGTATTGTATTGTTTTTTATTCATCCATCTTAGATACTATATTAAAACAACAATTTATTTCAATAATAAGGAAGAATAATAGTAATCATTCCGTAACTATTTAAAGTTAGTGTTGAATGACTCGCAGGAGTAAAATTTAACAATTAAGTAAACTGATATGGGGTATATAACAATAAAATAATTAATTAAATGGAATATACATACAAGCTTATAGGAAATGTAATTATGAATACTATTACGACACAAAGCGAAAGTATGATTCAATATTATTGTATTCGATAGTAAATAGCCAATCTTTTACTTTATTTGAAAATGAATGAAAATTGTGAGTTCTTCTAACAGCAATCGGTAATTTATTGAACATTTTTGGTGCGGTTGTAGTAAAAAAGTGCGTAAATTTGATTCTACGTGCAATAGGAACATTAACTAGTGCTAGGTTATTAACGCGTAAGCTGTAGAGTCTTGAGTTTCTATTAGGAGTGTTGCCACTTTGCTTAAAGAACTCTCTGAGAACTTTAAAAACATAAAGATGTCTTAAAGGCAGAATTCGCAGCTCTCTGAACAAAGGAAAACTATGAGCAAATCGATTTTTTCCACAGAGTAATCTAATTAAATGTTTTTGAGCCTTAAGTAAAGGGCAAAAACTGTTCGCATAAGAACCTCCCCAACTCGTAATACCATATTGCAACTTAGAGTTTGCAAGACCATAATAAATCATAGTTAAAACTTTTTTTGAACAGAAAGGCCTTAGAAGATACATTTTGCGTGCTACCCTCATCATTTGAGATTTTACTGATTGCGTATGACTTTTCCAGTTCAAATTGAAGTCAATAATCACCCCTAGATATTTATATTGATTGACAGATTCTATTTTAAAGCATCTACTAGAACATGAAATATTTTCATTGAAATTTGTACAGCCGCAAGTATGTATAGGTAACGAAAACCTTTTACAGTCGTGAGAATGAAAAAACACATTGAAATCGGTAAGAACATTTCCCGACAATTGGAAGGCCATTAATTTAGTCTTCTCACTTACAATCAGTTTGTGATATGCAAACCAATGCCTTAGTTTTTGCAGATCTTCCTCAATTTTTATAATAGAATCGAACTGTGATAATCCTTGATAGGAGAAAGCTATGTCATCAGCGAACGCAGTAGGTAACCCGTTGAAATTCTGACTGAAGAGGGAGTTAATATAGATTAAAAATAAAAGTGGACCCAGAACAGAGCCCTGGGGAACACCATTCTTAATTGTACGAGAACTGCTAAAACTTCCATTAATACCGACTACTTGCTTTCTATTTGTAAGGTAAGAGCGAAACCAATCATGAATTGATCCCCTAAAGCCAGCATCATACAATTTATCTAGTAGCAAACTGTGATCCACCATGTCAAACGCTTTCGTCATGTCAATGAAAAGAGCCATTGTAACTTTAGAACTATTAATTCCATCATACAATTGGGTACATAATTTAAGAATAGCGTCTTCTGTTGATTTACCTGATCTAAAACCGAACTGGTTATTGGAAAAGAAATTCTGATCATCCAGGAAAGAGACCATGCGCGATTTTAGTAGCTTCTCAAAAAGTTTAGAAAAAGTCGGAAGCAGTGATATAGGTCTATAGTCACGCATATCCTTGCGATTTCCTTTTTTAAAAAGAGGTACGATTTCTGCGCATTTTAAGGATTCTGGGAAACATCCATTACTTATACAATGATTAAATAAATAACATAGTATATCACTTATATTAAAGACGACTTTTTTTAAAACCATATTCGTAATACCATCACTTGTACAAGAGCTTTTGTTTTTTAGAGACATAATAAGCTTAAATATTTCTTCGGATGAAATAGTATTAAAAACAAAACTGTTGACCTGACTTCTTACTGCGGGAGTTTCCTGTGAAGTACTACAGTTGCAAATATTATTTGATTCTGCAGAAGGCTTTAGATTCTCTGAGATTTCAATGAAGTACTCATTGAACTTGTTAGCAATGCTATTATTATCAGATAAAACCACACCATTTACTTCTAAAACATCAACTGATTTAGAACTATTACCTTTTCCTAAAATAGAATCAACAATTTTCCATTCGTCTTTAATACTACCTCTAGCGTTTTGAAATTGATTGATATAGTAACGGTCACGCGTTTCTGCTACTTCTTTTTTTACCTCTTTACATAATTTACCATAGTATTTCTTTAGTTTATGATTAAGTGGATGTTTACTATATTTTAGTGCAATTTTTTTTTTTCCTTTTCACTTTCTTTAAGAGTGCAGTAGTCATCCAAGGTTTTATTCTGATTTTGCGATTCGAAGCATGCATACTCGAGAATGTGCAGTTTTCTATATATTTTCTTAAAATCTCTATAAACAAGTCATAAGCAATGGAAGGATTTCTCTCTGAATAGACTGAATCCCAAGATTCATATCTTAGGCATTCATTTAGCATAGCATAATTTGTACGAACTTCTTTCCGCAAGGAATTATTAACATCATTGAACTTAGTATGGTTACCAATACTAAGAGTTATCATATGGTGATCGGTAAGTCTAAAATCATAAACATTACCACAAAGAAGCGACTTATTATTTTTATGTAAACGAGTGAAGATATGGTCAATACAACTTTTGGTTGAATAAGTTACACGGGTTGGTACATTTATAATACTTTTGAGACCATAAGAAGCCATCAAGAATAAATAGTTTTCAGTGTCTCTGTCAGATTCATTTAAAATATCAATATTTAAATCACCTAGAATTATTAAGTTATTATAAGCTTTGGCTTTACTCAAAATAGAACTGAACTCATCAATGAAAATACTTTTACTAAAGTCATGCAGTCTGTAAATGCACATTATTGAATAGTTTTCATTTTCATAAGTAAGCGACAAATTTACTACATCGGCACTGGGAATATTAATCGAAACACAATCGCACGAATAACCAATCTTGACGTACACCACAATACCACCGGCTGAATATGAATCATTGCAATTGCCAAATGGCAAATAACCCGGAATGTTATAAAGATCTAGCTCATTTTGATAAATCCAAATTTCACTCAAAACAATTATAATTGGCAATTTCCCGAGACTTTCGATATGTGCTAACAAAATATGGAAATTTTTTCTTAAACTACGGATATTTTGATGTAAACAAAGAGTAACGAATTCATCGATATTAGAGGAAGGAGTAGAGACGATATTTATGCTTTGGGAAGACGAGATAGAGTCATTTATACCAACTGAGTTCATATTTTTTCTAAATCAGCTGTACAATTTATTTTGACTAATTCATCACCTTCCTTCATTCGCAAATACACGGTCCCATTCCTCGTCCATATATATTTGTATCCCTTGGAGACTTTCTTCGACTCTGCAGTCTGCAGCCTTAAACAGTTGACGAGTGTGGTGTGATCGGCTCTCATTTATATACATCTTCTGCAGTTCAGCGTGCTCGTTGAGAAGAGTTGTTATCAATTTTGCTTTGTGCTCATATTTCGCTTTCATAATTTTCTCTTTTACGTAACGAGACACTAGTCTCACTTGGAGAATATTTAATCTTTTGGGAGATTTATTATGTTGTTTCAATGTTATTTTCTTCATTTGACAGAAATCAATGTCTTTTTCAGAAATATCCAAGCTCATACCATTACGGAAGACTTTCAGAGCGATGTCGGAATCAGTAATATTCTGGGTGCTAGGAACATTAAAAATTTCGATAGTGTTAGCTAGTAGTTGTTGTTCTAGGTGATTGACTTTAGTCTCCAACAGTGAAATTCTCTCTTCACATACTTTGTTTTTGGATTGGAGAGCATCTATTTGCTCTTTTTGTGTTTCTTTTATTATTAATATTTCTTCATAAATCATTTCCAAAGTAATGTGTGATTTAGCTGACGATGAAAATTCTTCTCTTTTGTCACAAAGCGGCTGCGGATTGCTTGCCTTGAAATTGATGTTAGTTGAAGTGGATGATTCTTCTTCTGGCACAGCGGAATTTGTTAGCGGAACGATTCTTGTATTTGTAGTGTTCGAACAAAGTACAACAGGAGCACCCGAAAGAGACTTGCGACGGGTGAGTGAGCAGCCGGTGCAACGCCATATTCCATTACTTTTTCTTATAAACTCCAAGTCGTTCGGCAACAACTTTGCGCAAGATGCGTGAAGAAAAGAGTGACAATCAGAACATTTAATTTTAGGATCCGATCGTTCTACTTTATTTAAGCAAACTTTACACGACATTATGCTAATAAGTGTAAGAAAACTTGAAGAAAACAAATTATGGCTCCCGATGCGTGCGTACCCCACAACAGACAAGTACAGCAACTTTATCAGTTGTTGTTTGATTATCGTTTCAATAACTTTTTCAATCGTTTTTAATGTAACTATTAATTGATATGAACTCCTCACTTTTACATGTGCTTGCAACTTTTCCACTGGTGTCACCATCAAGTCCTTCCATGAACTTGGAAATACTCCTGTCATCTTTGCGCTCAGGTTACATTTTATCCAGACCAATCTAGTCGACTTAAGACAACAAAATTTTTGAATGTGCCCATAATGCTTCATCCATTATAATCTTTAAGTCCCAGTTGAAACCACGTCTTGGATTTAATAAGTTCAATCAAGTGTACCGCATCGACAAGCATGGAAAGCAAAAGTGCCAAAGGGACTTTGCGAATGGTGAAGACCACTAAGTAAAAAGTCAGCGGGATTGTAGGCCACTAACAATCATGAAATCAGCGAACATAATAATATTGTAATTATAGTCAACCAAATAGCAGTCTTACAATTTTTCTAGAGCAACTATTTTGTGTTTTATTCATACCAATACGCCGCATGAAATAAGTTGGAGTTTACTCAAGAAAGGTTTTATTCATGCGAAACTAAGGCTGATGTTCAGACGATTGCTAGGTATTGTCCGGTCTACCAATGTTCAGACGATGAGTCGCAAATGAGTTGACAATAATTCAGTGACACCTGAAAAACTTTTAGGCAAACAAATAAGATTTATGTGGGATAGGTATAGATTTGTAATTCAATATCTCTGAGAAGCTCAATCAAATACCACATTTGTGTTTGTTAAAAATCTTAATGTAATGTAACTATTAAACTTTTCCAAAACTTTTAACGAAGACTAAATTTTAATTCTGCAATATTTTTCGGTTGTATTTATTATAAACTTTTAAACATCAAATGAAATAAAATATATAGCTACCGCCATATAAAATTTCGTTTGTTTTTCTACAAGTTTTTTTTGAAGTTTAACTAAAAGAGAAAGCGCACTCGTAAAAAAGGACAAAAAGTAATCAAAAATGATCGTGTATATTTCTAGATTATATTAGGTACAAATATCAGTGAACAAAAAAAGGGTGATGAACTTTCATAGATTCTTTCGAAAGTATTTAATTCACTCGTTTTGCACCAATCTACAGAAAAATGCAAAGGAAAATAGCAACGAAACTTTGTTTTGTTCATTCAAAAATGTCAGATAAATGGCATTGAAAAAATTGTCAGATTTCATAAGCACAACACATTTGACAACAGGAAATGAGTCAATTGTGATGTGAGTTTAAACGATTGGCAGATATCTGACAACTTCAATGTCAGAATGTAGGATTCTGAGAATTGAGATAATTTTTTATTGGCAGTTCTGACAAAATACGTATTCGAATTTTACGTACATTTACCAAATTTTGAAGCTTAATAAAAGGGAAGTATTGAATAAGAGTGTCTCCACTAGTTATAATACCCACAGATGTTCGACAGTTAATAGATATCAGAGTAGGTATGTGTGATTTTGCATTTAAATTCGACCATCGAGAAAAACACTATTAACAATCCCACGCTATTCACGATAACTTTAGTCACTTAACATAAGTTTTTGTGTAAACAGCTATCCAATGTGTAGTGAAACAGGAATTGATGACCGGCGACAAGCTGTCGCGATTGCCTAATAAATGTCAGCCATTTAAACTGCCAATGACTTCTGCCCTTCAATGTACACTTTCTACTAGAGGCATGAAGACACTGCGTTCAAACGTAATCAAAAGAGTTTGTCTCCGAGTCAATAGTGGTAGAAAATAACTCTATACAGCGGTTTTCACTGTACATTGGGCTCCACCGAATTTGAATCCATCGATGGTACCAATAACAACGTTTAGAAGGGCATATGACGGTTTTCGGAGGGTGGCATATGTCATCGTTTAAGCAGAATTAAATTAAATTGCTTAGACAAGCAGAAAAAACACAATAGTGAAATATTCGATGTACTCCGCGCATCTCAGCTGTTTTTATGCCAGCCCTGTGTTCGCTTACACGATCTTAATTAAATAATTAACTATAATTGGGTTGATTGGAAGCGGCCAGCAGGAGGTATAAACTGGGTACACATATTGAGTTGATTAAATGTTGTTTACAAATAAATATCTTATTTCCACTTGGATTAGTCATTACTATTTGTTTGGTAGGCTAAAGGCATTCAAATAGCGCAGATTTGATTAAATTTTGTTGGAAGCAATCTTTTTATTTTTTTAATTTTTGGTTATCTTTTTATAAACGTTGATCCATTTACCAAATCGTATTCAAAAACATGCTATCTTACAAAAATGTTACCTATCTCCTGTGTAGGTTGTTGATAACTTTTATACAACCTTTAGGTTTGGCAACAAGTAACTCAAAAATTGGAATGCTAATGTGGTATTCCATTGGGGTTCTTCAGATTCGCTCTCAGATTTCAGATTTCGTGTCTATGTATAATCGAACATATATCATACATAATCTTCTACATTTGCAAGACGCAGTTTTAAATAATCTCAGAAATAAATCGTGTACCGTTGCTTGTGCCCTTGACCTCACAAAGGCGTTTGACCTAGTATGGCACAGGAAGCTTCTTCCAAAGTTAATCTCCTTAAACTTTCCTCCTTTTTTTACCAAAATGATCTTCAGCTTCCTTAACAATCGCTCCCTTACAGTCAACCTTGAAAATAATTTTTTCTTCTTTTGTCCCTGTGAATTCAGGGGTCCCACAGGGTTCCATCCTAGGGCCTCTTCTATTCAATATTTTTCTCCGTGATTTTCCATCGCAGTTTCAATCTTCTAAATCCATTGTTTATGCAGATGACACAATAGTTTTTGATTCTTATGAAAGACCCCACAATGCACTTCAGGGTGTCAAAAACCACCTTGAGATAATAATCCCATATTATAAGAAGTGGGGTATTGAACTCAATTTCTCTAAATGCGAGGTAAGCTGTTTTAGGAATGCCTCCACGAAAGGACATCACCTAGCCATGAGAGAGAGAGCAAACAACTCAATCTTATATTAGAGGGAAATAACATCCCAAGGAAAGTAGGCCTAAAATATCTGGGAATATTTTTACATGAAAAGTGGAAAATGAACATTCAGGGCAGAAAAGCGTTAAATAAAGGTAAGGCAGCTGGCGCAAAGCATAAACTTCTCTTAAACTCACCCGATGTTGAATGTAGAACCAAATTGTTAATGTACAAAACACTTAGGCCCATTTTATTCACTGGAAGTTGAACACAACTCGGAGAGTTTTCAATATAAAAATCCCCAAGTTGTGTTCAACTTCGAGTGAATAAAATGGGCCTTATTCGACCAATCTTGGCATATGATTTTCCGATTTGGTTTCAAATCTCTCCAACAGTAGCTGAAGAGCTCCAGAATTTTGAAAGAACTATTTTGAGAAAATGTACTCACAAATATAGAAGAACCTCGTGCAAGTGGTTTAGTAACAACACACTTTACGAAGCCTCTGGAGTTACGCCTCTAATGTGCTACTTAACAAACTTAACTAAAATAAGACTACCAAATCTAAGACATCATCCTAATACCTTGATGCAATCTGTTTTTCTTGATAATATAAGAACTTCAATACTTGGTAATTATTATATTTCGGCGGGGTTGGGGTCGAAATTCTGGCGAGGTCAAAATTATTTTTTCAAAATTCGGCTTTCAAAATTCTGTTTTACAAAATTCTGCTTTCAAAATTCAGCTTTTCAAAATTCTGCTTTACAAAACTCTGCTTTACGAAATTCTGCTTTACAAAATTCTGAAAATAAAAAAAATATTTTTGAGACAATGGTAATTTGCGCAAATTATGAAAGGTGTATGGGGGGGCATGCTGCCCCCCTGCAACCCCCCTGCTTGGATTTACTGTTGGATTACGGGGTGGGTGCGAGGTTTTTTACTTATATTTTTTGTTGAATTTTCAAATTGTTGGGCCCAAAATTCGAATTTCAGCACTCAAACTAGATAAAAATTTTCGAGATTTTAACCATTCTAGATTTTATTCGTTCTAGTAATCGTTGAAAAATATTTGTTTTCTTTAAATTCGTAAATTGGAAAAAAACTGAATTAGCAGAATTTATTTGTTTAAGATATTGCCTGTCAGAATTTTAAAAAGCAGAATTTTGAAAAGCAGAATTTTGTTAGACAGAACAGAAAAAAATCAGAATTTTGAGAAGCAGAATTTTTGTGTTAAAAAGGAGAATTTTGCAAAGCAGAATTTTGAAAGCAGAATTTCGACCCGCTCCCATTTCGGCGATCTGCATCCTCAATGAGGGCTCCACTCCCCTTTTCATAATGGAGAATGATTGCCACTTCTTATCAAACTTCTATAGAAAAAAGAACAACGCCAACTACAGGGGCTAATGAATCTTAATCTAAATAATAGGTATTTAAATATTTAAAAACATAATATTTAAAAATGCAAGCAATATTATTACGTACGTTTTATACTAAAATCATTTCTTGAACAAAAAATTTATCATATTCTTTAAGCTTGTACTTTTCTAATACTTTAATATGTGTTTCACCTTCCATGCACTTTGGCATGACTGTCAAACATCTCTCCTCCCTCTTTTATATGTCTTTTGTTACCTAGGGCCAGATTCTGTAAGGCGAAACGATCAAACGTTTTCGTGCGAACGAATGATTGGCCATATGTTACACAAGCAAATTTCTTCGTGCACACGAAAACGTTTGAACGTTTCGCCTTACAGAATGCCGACCCTAGTTTTAAGTTTCATTGAATCTGTCATGTTCTGATTGAGCAAACATGTTTTTTTTTATGTAACTTGTGTAGTTTATAATTTAATTTTCTTGTTAATTTAATTAGAAATAAGTAAATATTGATGTGACAGCCAGACCAATTCTAAGTCGGCTTTAAAATTATTAATCTATGTAAACCAAATATTAATGTAGTCAATGAAGTCTCAATAAATACATACATACATACATACATTTGTGGACAAGACAGATGTAGAATACAAGTGAACAAGCTGTGGAGCGATACACTCCCCAATAACGCGGAATAATCGTGTCTATCGATTTTCCGACCAAAATCATAATGAGCTATGAGGCTCATTTCCACCTCAGCGGGTACGTGAACAAGCAAAACTATCTCTTCTGGGGTACCGTAAATCCACGAGTAATGCACGAGGAGTCATTACACCCGCTCAAAGTTACTGCATGGCGCGCTGTTCACGCTGGAGGAGTCACCGGGCCATTTATTTTTTTCGAGAACGCCGATGGTCAAACGACAACAGTGGACGGTGCGCGCTACAGGGCAATTGGTCGAATTAGGACTGGAGGACATGTGGTTTCAACAGGACGGAGCTACGGCACACACTGCGCGAGCCACAACCGATATTCTGAAGGCGGCGTTCCCGAGTCTCGTTTTGGCGATTTGCACTGATTTGCCCGCAAGATCGCCTGATTTAACCGTTCCGGACTTTTTTTGTGGGGTTTTTTGATGTCCAGTGTTTATGTGAACAAGCCAGAGACCCTAGAAGCCCTCAAGGACAACATTCGACACGAGTGCGAGAATCTGTGGCCCAAAGTTCGCGCCTAAGTGATGAAAAATGCCATAAAACGAGCCCGTATGACAATCAGTTGTGACGGAACCCATCATCTTCTCGACTTGACCAATAAAATTCTAAAGGTTCAAATAAAAATAATCAAAAAACAGAATCAAAGTTTTTCATTTAGAAAAAAATGAGAGCGAAACAACATCGGATGACTTCTTTTGGCCCACATTGTGTATCCATGAGTTACAAAAATAGATTCACCCAATGCAATGCCTTTCTTTGCTGTAGAACAAATTCACGAAAACCTAAAAAAAGTTCTCTGTTTGAAAAACAAAACAATTTTTTTGACACAGTAATATTTGCTGGTTAAGAAAGTTAAGTAGAAAAATTGGTTGTCGGTTTGACCTTAGTCATATACCTACCTACGTAAAGGTTAGGCTAGGTTAGCTTTGTGGGTTGCCGAGGAGTACTCCGTGACACAGTAACGTCAATAGGCGTTTTTATTTTTTAGTTCAGAGCTGAGCACTGAACAGAGTTCGAGCATTATGAGCGCGCTCTGAACCATGCGTGCTCAGAGCGTTCAGAGGATGTTTTGTTTTTCCTGTTTTTTGTTGTCCTTCAAATGTGACTGGAAGTGTGCATGTACACGGTGTACTCAGCTTTTTACTCAGGATGCTCAGTCAATTTATTCTGAGCTCATAGAGCGCGCTCTGATCATGCTCTTAGCGAAAAAAGAAACACAAATTCGAGCTCTGAAGTGTCTGAGCTAAAAAAGAAACACGAACTTTTTGTATAACAGTTCAGGTTGTGCTCTGAACTAAAAAAGAAAAACGCCTAATAATGACCTGAGTGATGAGGTTGTCCCTTACCCTCAATGTGCAGTTTCATACAAACCATCCTGTGGATAAAGATTTATTATTTTGTTTATTGGTGTGCTCGAAAGCTCGTCTAGGTCTTGGAAGAAGTGTCTCTCTCTCTAGGTATATGTACCTGTTGTGATTATTATTATTGAAAGGGGTTGTTGCACTGCGGCTTTTTGGCCTATTGTAGCCCGTGTGATAAGGACCTGGGGTCAGATTCTGTAAGGCAAAACGATAGGTCCCTATCGACTTTTCACACGGCAGCAAACTTTTTCGTTAGTCATTTTACACAGACCGATAAGATCGATACACATCACTCAGTATAGCTCGCCTCTATAAAAACTGATGTACAGATAGTCGTCCCTATCGAGGTATTCGTTCGGAAAAAAATCCGATACGAAAGTCAAATCCGATCGGAAATAAAATTGCGTTCGAGGTATCCGTTTCGGAACAAAATTGAAGAAGCACATAAACGCGTTAATTTCACATTCAAATATTTCGCACCTGTTGTTATACCCAAAAGTGGCAACATGGTTAAATGAATTACATTATCGTTTATTCACTATGTATCTATCTCTTTCATTACATGAATTTATTTCTATGTGTTATTTTATCATTCATTAAACTCTTTTCGTACTTAGATGTTGCGTCTATTAATTAACTCTGGGATTTTCAGGATTTGTAGAACAACAGCACCAATTAGTTGTCGGAGAGATTCGGAAAAAATGTGCCATGTAGCTGTCAAAAGTAAGTGGTATAACGCGGTTCCACGCAATGCGACAAGGTGCGCTATATGTCATCGGAGAAGTTTTCCGAAAGTCGTATCAGAACGGATACCTCGAATGGAATTTCTCCGATTTCGTACAGGAGAAAATTCTCTTCCGAACGGATACCTCGATAGGGGTGAGTATCTCATAAAACTTCTTCGGCTTTTCGGCCTTGGCCTAAGACCGCGCTTATACTCCAATTAAGTTATTTACGAAAGCTTGTAGACCTTCAAACAATATGAATGATATGACCTAATACGCAAAGCAAAGGTAACTCCATGACTCTGTACTATTCTTAAAATTATTTTTTATTCGTAAAAAAATATCATAGGCGTAATATCTTGAGCATTTTTTTAACATGCCCCGTATATCTAAATAGATTGCCCTGCCCTGTTCTCATAATAGTAGTTTAACAGCTTGAAAAACATGCATCAGGTGATATTTTTCTCAACAGAAACAACAATAAACAAAGAAAAATGCGAAAATAAATTCAACTAAAAATAGAACTTGTGTAAAATTTTCTCGGTGTGTTCGAAAAAAAGAAGCAACCGCATTCCTCGTTCGGAACTGTTTACAATTAAGTATTAATGTAAACGAATGTCGATAAACTGATAAAAACAATACATTTCTTTACAATTTGTATATCTAATGTAATAATGTCATGTTGTATTTGTATAAACTGTCTAGTAAGATTATGTAAAGTATGATGGTAGGCGAACCAGGTCTATAAGAATCCTAGCTCGAACTTCTCAAAACAATTTGCTGCATTAGCTTTATTTTTTTGGCCAGAATTGAAGGATTATCAGACATTTGTCATTTGTGTAACCATTAAAGTGCAATTGTGTTAATCTGGGGGTTGAACTTTGCACCACATATTATTCAACTATGTGCGTCTTTTTATGTTTGTTCCAAGTTGATGCTGTTTGGTCGCCATTTCAGTTTGTATAACATTTTTCTCTAAGGAAAATGCTGCAATAGTTATTGGTGAACGCTATCGGGACATGTTGGAAAGTATTCTTGTGCCCAAATTGTATCTATTAGCCTTGCGGAGAACATGCAGTTCCAACTAGTCAGTCCCACATTATAGACAGCACGTCCCCTTCCTATGCGAGTAAATTAAGAAAAGCCAGCATTTGCGTTTGAACTCCAGTTAGAGGAGGCCACCTGATAGACATCCATACCTAATGGTAAACACCATATTCGATCATTGGAGTACCCATACATTATAAAATTGTATTTCATTTAACAAGTTGAGGCACGAACCATCTGACCCAGTTTGAGGCACGAACGTATTTATATGTTTTGAGCTACTCTACCATAATAATAATAATTATTGGCGCAACAGGTCCGTAGGGACCCTAGGCCTAGCTTCTCACAACCATTCGTTTTGTGTGAGATTTCATTCTTGGAACGAATGGAAGGGATCTACAATTTTCTGCCGATTCCAAACGGCTAAATGAGAAGCTCTTTCAAGACAATTATACTCTCGGATGTTTGTCAGACGTTCGCGAGAGGTGGCGCAGTGAAAAAAAACACTTCGAGACTCGCAATAGTTGTTGTAATTGCGTGCTGAAAATCCTAATTCACTTTGCTTTACTGAGATTGAAGCTCAAAAAAACACGGCTAATGTTCGACGAAACAAATACTTTTCTTGATCATTGTATTAAGTGTTAATTTTAACGCTCAATTTTCATTTTATCTATTTACTAAAACTTTCTACTGTTCTAGGATTCCCAAGGCCATTTTTGGTCACCTAAAAGTACCTATTAATTTTTGATCTTCATATGTAGGTACCTGAAGCTAGCTATTCTTGAAGTATTGCAATCAGCTATGGTGTAGGTACCTATACCCATACAGCTCACTTATAGGGGTTTAATTTTATCGCGTTTAAGATTATGTATTAAGTTTTGAACTTAAAAGCTTTCAATTGTTTAATTTAGTTTTTTTTTTCCTGAAAACCAAACTGACAGTAATTGAAAAGACGTTTAAATATGAATAGAATATGCACTGTGGCCGATTTACAATGTAACATTCACTAAGAAAGCAGCGTTTTTCGTATTTTTTATATTCATGTAGGTACTTAAAGGTAATAAGAACTATGCCTATGCCACCTGCACTGTTCTTATAGTATTATTATTATTATTATTCTTTATTTAAATAGATTCAATGATAGTACATAGTTTATATATTATATAAAGAGTGATGCATGGCTTTATATTGCCGTCTGCCGATTGATTGACGTTTCATAATACATTTCATAAGTTAAGAAATTCATATAATAAAAAGAACATTGATTAATTATTATTATAGGTAGTGAAAAAGAAAGCGATAAAAAAAAGAAAAAAGAATGATGAAAACAAAAAATTAAAGTAAATAAATACGATATAGATCTGAATGTAGCTATATTTCGTTTTTTTTCTGTTTTTTAATATTGTACAATTTTGTAAATCACACATTCAAAAAGCTATATACTTGTAGGCATGTACACTATATTGTGAAAGCAACTTCCAACCAAAAAAAACCGTTCAACAAATCTTTTGCTTCCTGAAGTGTGAGAAAACTCTTGGAGAAATACAGTCTCCTAATTTCGAGAAGTATTGGACATTCTGCGAGGAAATGAAAAACGCCTTCCGGCACATTTAAATTACAGAGGCTGCATGTTCCTTGAAGATCCTGTCTTTGCGGTAAAAAATTTAGGCCTAAAGTCTCAGTTCTGATTCTAAAGATTATGCTGATTTCGTAGGTTGTTAACTCATTGCAAAAGTAGTTATTTGTGTCTAATGAATGGCTTAGTGTTCGATATATGCTTCTAGAGTCGGAGGTTTGCGCCCTGTTCAGGCAGTCCTCATAAAAGCGTTCGTCTATCAGCGCTATACAATCGTAAAATTTATATTGCCACTCATTGACATTTTCAAGGGTTAGGTTTAGTTCCACACCATATTCTGCTGCCAGATCGAACCAGTCACTAAATGGACTTAATTTGCAACGCAAAGCATATCTTAGTAGCTGATTCTGAAGATTAGTGTTGCGCCGTTTTATTACCTTCACTACGTAGTCCGCGTTTGCTTTCAGATTTGTATAATATATTTCGGGAATTCCTGATTCTACGTAAATGGCATAGTTAGGAACTTGTGTGGGGAGTTTAAAAATACGTTTAAAAAAGAAGCGTTGTAGGCTTTCAAAGTGTTCGATTTTTTTAAAACCGAAGATTTGATTTGCATAACAAAGGCAAGCGTTAATAGTGGCATTAAAAGTTTTAAATTTGGATGCTGTGTCGACATTTCTGTTGCAATAAAATCTTGACCACATTAGGTTTATTGCTGTTTTTGTGTTTTTGCCTTAACTATTTTATCCTCCACATGCGGTCGCAAATCGAGATTGTTTGTTAGTAGGAGATCTAGATATTTAAATTTATCAACGACCTCAATAGGTTCTCCAGCCAATTGCCAACTCTCATTCTGTAACCTTCTGATACGTTTTGAATGCTGGAAAATCATTATTTTTGACTTTTGAGTGTTAATTTTCAGTTCCCAGCTATCGCAGTACTGCTTCAGTTTATTAATCTGCAGTTGTAGCGTATGAGGGTTATCTGTAAGGATAACGAGGTCATCAGCATATAGCAAGACTTTGATGACGACCTCTCCCATAGAAACACCATCAGGCAAGTATTCGTGTACATCGTCAATAAAAAGCGCGAATAGAATGGGGCTGAGAACGCAGCCTTGAGGAACACCCGTATCGGTCTCAAAAAAGTTAGACCTCTCATTTCCATTCCAAACCGACGCCAAAGTATTACATATAAGTTTCTTATAAACCTTTAAGAACTTTGTTGATACACCTATTGAACTCAACATATAAATAAGTGAGTTTCTGTTCACGGTGTCGAAAGCCGCCTTAAAATCAACAAAAAAAGCGTACAACTTTCTTTTCCTTGCTAAGAATCTATTGGCTATTGTGACCAGAGAAAATATTTGGTCAATCGTCGAAAGTCCAGCTCGAAAACCCCCTTGAAAAACACTGAGCCGATTATTACTTTCCACCCATCTTATTAAGCGGTGATATAGGATCTGAGCAAAAATTTTTCTCAGGCTGCATAGAAAAGATATACCCCTATAATTTTCAGCTAAGCTAGTAAAGAACTTAAAAGGTTTAGTTTCATTCTTAATAACCATAATAACTTACCAGTTCTAATGGTAAATATACATATACCTAATCAGACAGCATGCAATCAATTCGGGTGCATGAAGGGGTCCATATCCTTGTTGGATCCTCTACCATTTGTATTTGACCAACATTGCACAGAAAATAAGTTGACATAATTAAGTTTATAATTGTTTGATACAGTAATCCATATTAATCACCTGCTATTATGCGTACCTATAACTTCATTTTCGTCGTTTTCAGGTATATTATTAATGAGATATAATTATAATTTCTTTCTCCTTTCGAAAGACAATCCGAAGACTTTACTTTTATAGGTATTTAGAATTACTACACTACTATACCTACCTGTAAGAAGAACAGTCGCCATATTTTTTATAACAGCTGTTCTAGGCTCACTGATCAATCGTGAAGCATTAGGCGTTTTTCTTTTTTAGTTCAGAGCACAACCTGAACTGTTATACAAAAAGTTTGTGTTTCTTTTTTAGCTCAGACACTTCAGAGCTCGAATTTGTGTTTCTTTTTTCGCTCAGAGCATGATCAGAGCGCGCTCTATGAGCTCAGAATAAATTGACTGAGCAGGCTGAGTAAAAAGGATGAGTACACATGTACATGCACACTTCCAGTCACATTTGAAGGACAAAAAATACAGGAAAAACAAAACATCCTCTGAACGCTCTGAGCACGCATGGTTCAGAGCGCGCTCATAATGCTCGAACTCTGTTCAGTGCTCAGCTCTGAATTTTAGTTTTTTTTTTAGTTTTATATATTTATTAGTTTACAAATAAACTCTTTTTAACAAATCATTTACTTAAGTAAATCAAGAATTCATAATGTGCTGCGCAATTTGTTTTTTAAATATAATAATATTGCTTTGGCATTTAATATTTAAATCTAAGCTGTTAAACAGTTGTGTTCCTTTGTACAAAATATTATTCTGACAACTAGTTCTCCTATATAATGGTAGCCGGAAATCTCCTGCATTTCTTAAATTATAATAGTTACCAACATATTGTAAATTTCTCTGTAGGTACATAGGAAACAATCCATTTTTAAGTTTAAAGGTAAAAATTAATAAATTAAATTTCATTCTCTGTCTAATATTCATCCATTTTAAATCATTTAACATGTCAATAATATGGGTTCTCAGTCCGCACTGCAATACACATCTCATAGCTCTATTTTGTAAAATTTGTAGATTGTCTATTTTACCTTCACTACACAAATATAAGATATTAGAACAATAATTAACATGTGGTAAAATAATCGCGTTACATATATTAATTGCACATTTCCTTGAAATTCGTTTCCGAATTCTATATAAAAAGAAAATTTTTTTTGACATTTTAGCACATACATAGTCAACATGATCATTAAATGATAGTTTCCTATCGATTTTAACACCTAAATATTTAATTTGATCAACACATTCAATATCACAGTTATCTATCTTTAAATGGATTTCATACCTCGTATTACCAATGCACATACTTTTGGTTTTTGAAACATTTAACTTCAATTTATTTTTACACAACCATTTATACAACGAACTTGTATCTACATTTAGCTTGTTTTCACATTCTTTTAAATTTTTTCCAACAATGTAGATTAACGTATCATCCGCAAATAAGGATACCCTTGAAAATGTGAGGCAATCTTTGATATCATTAACATAAATTAGAAAAAGTATAACTCCAAGAATTGTTCCCTGAGGAACACCCAATTTAACCTCCTTTACCGATGAATATGTTCCTCCTAATTTCACCCTTTGCGTCCTTTCAGATAGGAAGGACTCAAACCACTGAAGCTCTTTCTGCTGGACACCATATTTTGATAATTTGAGCAATAGAATTTTCCTGTCCACCGTCTCAAACGCTCTTTTTAAATCCAGAAAAAGTGCCAGCACCGAATATCCTGAATCAAGATCTCTTTTCCACTCATTTAATTAAAAAAGAAAAACGCCTATTATAACAATGTAGTGCGATCACCACCTTGTCGTACCCAATGCGCCTTTATAGTTTATACGTATTCAGCATTGAGCAGAAACCGCGCCAACAATAATAAATATTTTCAAAATACCACATCATAGACAGAATATTGTTTTTTTTTTAATTTGTTGCAATAGGTATTTCTTTTTTTGTGTTCCCAACATTTTTTCCACCAGAAACGAAAAATTAATTATTTTCCACCCACTTAGATATCTCGAATAGAAACCTGTCAGCTCAGTCGAATGCTAATAGGTGCCTCTAGTTTGTTGGTAAAACTGATATTTTCAATTTCAACTTCTGATTATAGAAATGCAGTTACACGATGGAGCGATACTCCACCCCGTGGTTCTGATAAAAATAATACCTACATAGGATAGGATTTCGTAATAGGTATACATATACATAATAATAATTCTGCTGCATTCTAAAATATAGCTGAAAAGAAGCAAATTACTTGTTCCTTTGGTGAACAAATTTAATAAGTCGGTCCAAGAGATTACGGAAGGGGCGGCAAATGCGTTTTGAAATTCGTATTCTAATCGTATACCTATATATTATGTAAATAACTTGTTTTCATTTTGACAGCAGACGTGCAATCTCACCTGCTTTAAAAGTTCCATGCATTGCGTGTAAAATACGCAATTTCGGGGGTACCTTTGAACAAAAGCATAAATAACTTCTGCAATCAATGCGTCATTGCATTGATTCTCGTCGCTGCTGGTGTTGCTATCAGAAGCGCTCCCATTAATAGTTGATTGAATACTCTTATCAACCTGATGAATATTACCGCTACTAACACTCCTGCTAGTATTACTGCTCGCAACAAAGTTTAAACATTTACATGAAATCAACATTGTTCACTGCACTAAATTAATACACTTCAACAAAAAAAAAACAACAACAGTCTTCTTATATCTACTACTTTATTTCTTACAAAATGGATTAGGGAATAAAAGGGGAAGATCTTTTATCATACACCCAAGAATAAAGAAAAGAAAAAAAAAAAAAAAATCGAATTAATTTCGTCTTCGTCGTCCGAGCACGAGCACACTTAAAACTTTATCTTTGTATCTCTTTCTAACACACGAACATTCAAATTGGATTTTGCCCTTCGCGTTCAAGAAAATATATTTTATTTTAAACGATAGGCTTGCTTTAGGGTAAATTCACTTGGATTGAATTAATTAATTTCAATGCCGGCCTGTTTTATTATTATTTGTTAGAGGTTTCGCTATTTAAATCAATAAAAAAAAACAATTAAATTAATTTTCTTCCACTGCTGTTTCCATCCACCCAAAAAACTAAACCAACTTTACCAAACCGGAGCGAATAGCACAACGAAAATAAAAAAAAATTCTGTATTTCCTTTTACGTCTTTTTCTGCCTTAAGTTTTTTTTACTAATGTGTTTCTTTGTTCTTCTAAACGACGAACGACGAACGAGACGTGATTTTTCACCAATCGATGTTATTCGAGGTGAACATTGGTGAATTTGATGAAAAGAAACATTGAATGAATGTGTGCAGCGAGATATTTGAAGTTGATCGAGTTCCGCAAGTTGTAACCAATTGTAACTGTATGGAACTATTCGCTTGGGTTTCTTCGATGTCTTTATTTTGTGACGTTTTCACGCAATACGTGTATTTTTTTGAGCGTCGATGTCAGCAAAAGCAAAGTAAAGTAGGATTTTCAGCAGGCAATTACAACAACTACTTTTAGTCCTCGAAGTGTCAAGTATAGCGTAGTTGTTGCGATTGTCTGCTGAAAATCCTACTTTAGTTAGCTTTGCTAAGATCGAAGCTAAAAAAAAACATACCAAATGTTGGTTTCGGTAAGGATTCGCGTATAGGATCCTATAAATGGTTCAGTGATATCGATAACTGATAACTAACACCCGGACTTGAACACCCTGAGGTCAACCCAGACAACGATGCATACTACGAGTATGAATCCGAGAAGACAGGTACAATTTATGTAAAATAGATATAAGAAAACAAAACATTGTATACCGTTGGGCCCCTGTTGTTGAGCCAACGCATTTAAATAATTAATATTCACCACCATATTTTGCTACCTAGAATTAAGTCAAATTGTATATAAAGAAAGTTTAATAAAAGTTAATGCTAATAACTGATAACTTCCGATATTTCCTGATTTAATATAGAAATTCGTCTAAATTAAAGTTGGTTTTCAGCACGCAACTACAACAACTACAACTCCGAGTCCTCGAGGTATCAAGTAGAGTGTAATGGGTGTAGTTGTGTGCTGAAAATCCCACTATACTTTTGCTTTGCTCGAAAAAACACAACTATTGCAGGAAATTTTGAATGTTTGAGTGCACACATTTAAATTGATTATAAAACAGGCATGAAGTTTCCAAAAATGAAAATAGGTAATGTAAAAATAAAACGAAAGGCGATATACAATTATTTATAAATGATTAAAAAAAATGCTATGAACAACATCGCTCAATAAACTGCAATAAAAATTCACAACAGAAATAAATGAAATGAACTCGTCCATTGCGATAATCGACGTTGCCATTGGGGACGTTCGGATTCGTAGTTTAGTAAGTCTGACAGCTGTCTGACTAGATTCGTCTCAGTTTTTATTGGCCCAGAGTGTTCACGTGTATAGTTTTTGCAGTTGACGTTTATGGAGGGGAAGCCGACCAATCCAGTCAAGAAAATCCTGCCTGCGTACTCAGTTGACATTTCGAAGAGTCAAATTTAAAATAAACAGAGTGGCCGTTGCTGAATTCTGAGGAGTCGAAAAAAGGCGCGAAGAGCGAAAAAGGTGCGGTTTCTAAGGCCACTCTGGTAATTTAGAATTTTCACATGATATTTAACAACCATTAGTTCGCATAACACTATAATAGTGTAGTGATTGTCAGCCGTGTTACATTTTAAATGTACTTTTTTGAAAATAGCAATTTATTAAAAATTTATGAAGGGTCTTTTCCAAATAAAAAAGCGCAAATTCATACAAAGGTAACGCTGGCCGCGAGAATACAAAAACAATTCAACTTGCTTAGTCAACGCGTTCGGATTCATAGTCACGACCAATCTAGTTGACGTTTTACATAAACTAGGTATCCGAACGTCCCCATTGCCATTGACTTCGAGTCTCTAGTCATCGCTTATCGAGTCTTCTGGTTGTCCTGGGCCTGGTCTTGTCATTGTCATTGAAGACTAAAGACAGTGTGAAGAAATGGAAAGATCAAATATTCTATGAATATTTTTATTAAAAATTCATTTAATTATATCCTGAATACAATAACTACGTTTACAGACAAATTAATTGTGAGTACTATCCTAAATGATATGAGATCTTAATCGCTTTATAATAATTTTCACAGTCATCATCAAATGGGGGTCTTTGCCACAGCAAAGTCGCCCTCTACTAATCTTGTAAAGTCAATTGCCTCAGATAATTTAGAATTGAATATGAATACTAAAGATGCATCTAGTGATGAGCGTGAAGAAGGTGAAATTATCGATGAATATGAAGATATTATTTCATCGGATGAGGAATTTTGCATGCGACAACGGATTGAGGAGCTAGAGGCAAAGAATGCTGAATTGGAAAAAATCGAAAATATTTCTGGCATCTATGGAAATGGAAGCTATGGTAAGCTGATTCTTACAAATAATACTGACCATGTTTGGCATTTTCTCAAAGGCTAAATAAATATAGGTATATCAGTGGATATGCCAGTTGTATTTGAAAATAGGTTAGAGAAACTGCCGAACAATAATTAAATTTAATAATCAAGTTCAATGTGCACTACGGCAAGGACCAAACAACATAATTGGTTACTGAGTTGTTTTAGAGAGAAAAACAACTTTTATTTGCTTTCGCTTTGTTGGTTAGTATGTTCTTATAAACACCCAGAGCAGCAAGGTTCATCCAATGACAATGCAGTAACAAAAATACGGCTTTTAGGAGTGCTACGCAAGTAGGTACAAGCCATCACCCAAATGTCATAACCGCTAACTAAATGCATAGCAAGTTTTAAGGGTAACAGCTTCACTTATGAATCTTTGTATACTTCTGTGCATTCAACAATACTGTGATTATGATTGTTTTTCTATTTTTCTATTAGATTACACCAAAAGAGATGCAGGCAGTCATCAAACTGATCGATACCCGCTGATATCAATAGACATATCCGACGAGGAGGACTACCCACCAGCTCCGCAAATGACGCGTATTTCAAAACGTCGAAAATCGCTGCAACATTCTTGTTCACGTCGAAAGCTACAAAGTAGCAGCGGGAGTAGTTATCGCCGTAGGAAACAATCATCATCACCCCCACCAGCGCCGCAATATCGTCCCTCCGATAAACTCTTGTTGTCAATGTTTCATAATAGGGTTGCTGCACATGCTTCATATTCGTCGAAAAGGAAAAGAAAAAGTAAAAAATCGCGTTCCACAAAAACATATCGAAAATCGCGAGAGTATTACGTCAGTGACAGTGATAGTGACTTCAATTTCGACAGCTACAAAGTAGATGTGAATGGTAGTTATGCGAATTTTAATAGCTCAGACGCTGATAAAAGTTGCTCCCTTAATCGGGAAGAGCTTCGAGTAGCACTGGCAAGAAATCCGCAACGTATCGAGCAGCACGTATCGCTTAAGGATCGCTTAATAAGAAGAAAGGAGAACACTAATACACTTAATGAAAAAAATGCGCAGGACTCGCAAGAAATTGTCGAAGAGGAACACAAACCCGATTCAACTCACGAAAAATCAGATACCGAAGACAATGTCGAGGAACAAGAGTTGCGAATCATCGCTCTCAAGTCAGCAGTGATCCGCAAGCATTTGGTACGAAAAAAACGCAATGAAAACATTGCCTATTCGCCCTCAGATTTTGAAGGAATCTATGGTAACGCAACAATTTCACCTACCCTAAACAATATCGATGATGCAGAGGCATGCATGGAGATTAGCCCAGTACCCTCGCCGAAAATGATTCTCAGTGATGACGAAGGAATGGATACCAAACCTGTTGATATGGATATTGCGAACAGCGATAGTGATTGCGACTTGCCATCGTATGAACAGTGGGTACCTATTGAACAGATTCCGCTACCGAATAGTTTAGATATGGTTGGAGAGTTGTTTGTTCCAACACCGTTGCGGTATAACGATAAAGAACAAAAAGACATACCACCTGAGTTAAGTTTCGAAAGCGTTTCTGTGTCACCAGTTAATTTGGATTCTGAAGTAGAAGAAGAGGAGTTGGCATTGCGGGCATTGCTGTTGGCAAAGATGAATTCCCCTAAAGTCAACAAGATTGTAAAAAAAGAACGCCCGATTGTTGACGACGATTTGTGTGCAACCGATAGGGACATTTCTATGGAAGCAGAAGCATTGCGTCATTTTCTCATTAACAACATGAAAAAGAGAGCTCAGTCAAAAAACTCTTCGGCCAGTGTATTAAAGGAAGCAGTACGCAGACTGACAGCAAGGAACACGTCTAGAAGTCCAGCGGAGAGTTCTGCTGAAATCGTATGCAGTAAGGAAAAACTGGAAACAGTTTCTCAAACTATTGAACAAACGAATGTCAACATTAGTCAGTCGATAACTGATATGGTGAATCTTAAAATAGAAGTGCAGCACGAACCTGAAGAAAAAGTAGAGAGCGACGAGTTTTTGCATAAAGTTACAGACGATGTTGAGCATGGTGAAAATGCAGAGACTAAAGTACATGAGAAAGTAATTCAGAAGGATATGGAACCGAGTGTATTTGCTGAAAATGAATTGTTGGGAGAAGCAAATTCCAATAAAATTCTTTTCAACAACTCAACACATCTTGAGGAGTCTCCCATTCAAGAGGTAGAAATTAAAGGGGATCTAATCTTAAATGGTAATTCATTTTCGTCTTTAACAAACGATGTACAATCTGATACAGTTGTGGAGAAAGCAATCGTGGTGGTACCTGATTGTGTTATTGTAAAAAAGGAGAAAAATAATATAAATGAGGGAGTTGTTCAAAATGAACAAACATTGCTGCTTTCAGCAAACGAACAAAGTAATGAGAACTCACTTCCGCTTTTTGAGAAATCTAGTTCTACAAGCTCTCAAAGCGAAGATTTGAAGTCGAGTCTGGAAAAGCTAAGCAGCCCAAAACCAATGGAGAATAAAGAAAGTAACGAGGAAATTCTAGAGATTCAGGAAAAACCTAGTGCTGGAGCTCAAAATATAAATTTAAGTCAACCCTCATTGGAGAGTGAAACTCCAGTTTTTCATCAACAAACAACTGGTCAAAAAAAGTCGTTAGACAATAAATCTGCAGAAAGTGTCAACGATACAATTCCCGTGGTGCATGAGGCAATATCAGCTTCAGTCTCTTTGGAAACTAACGTAACCAAAACTGTCGAATCTAAAGAGAAACATAATACTTCTGAAAATAAATCAAACCTAAATAATAGTGTACCAGTTAAAGTGATTCCGTCAGCAAATGTACAATTATTGAAGCCCAGTCCTCAATTAACATCCAGCACAATCAAACTAAAAGTAAAGCCCGATGTAGTGCTCGGTAAAAAAGTACAGAACAACAGCGTTTTAAAAAAAAACATTCCACCTGGAGCTGTTGCTAAAACATCAGCACAACTGCCTACCACGTTACGCACTAAAATTGTGAAGCCGAACAAGGTTATAAATCAGCTAAACACTGACTTGAAACGCAAATCACTGGACTATGTCAGCAACACTGTCATTGCTCCAAAGAAGGCTAAACTCGAAGACTCTTCCAATCGTCTTATTACAGCAGCTGAAGTACCGCAAGTTAAAAAACTTATTATACAACTGCGTGCT
This sequence comes from Cheilosia vernalis, assembly GCA_949126925.1. Taxonomy (NCBI): domain Eukaryota; kingdom Metazoa; phylum Arthropoda; class Insecta; order Diptera; family Syrphidae; genus Cheilosia; species Cheilosia vernalis. The sequence goes on from OX421362.1 coordinate 56,938,334, forward strand.
TCAGATACTGAGAGTGAATATTCAGCGATGTCAGCTGATGATTACGAATACGATGGCAGAGTGAATGATTGTGTTGAAAGTTTCATAAATAGAAACATAACTATAGGCAATGAATATTACGACATTGCAAGTCCCATCAGTCTACCAATGGAATCGCCATATGATACACCATCACGGGTGGACTCACCCGTAGCTAGTGCCGCACCTACTCCAGAACCATCTGTGGAGAAATCCATTGTGAATGATTTCTTTGAGGCAAAATTGGATCAGTTCTTGAAGAATGTTCGCTCCAAAGTAGCCGATAGTACAAAGACGCCCTTGGAGTGCGATGCGTCGACGGTGGCTTCACTAAATACACCAGTGGTAAGTTCTAAGTTACAGTAGTGAAATCATATTCTCTTATATTTCCCTCAGGCCGTTCGTCATTTACCCGAAGCGTCCCAACACGAGTATCGTCGTCTTATAAATCGTATGAAGATGCTCGAACGACAAAAACAAGCGAAGAACCTACAAGTAATTGTAAACACGGATGACAGTACCAGCACAGGTAACGCAGGACGTGTGATAACAGAAACGGATAGTAAAACTCTCGTAAGAAAAGTGTTGGTTAAAAATGCTTCAGTGAATAACGCAAAACCAACCTGCAACAAAAAGACTGCAGACGTTAAGCCTCCTATGAAATTTGTTGCCAACACTATATCATTCAGCAAACTACCAAAACAGGTGCAAACATCTTCGGCCCCAAAAAAATGTACAAGTCCGCAAAAGTCCAGCATATTACCCCAAAAATCAGTTCCTCCACTAAAGCCTTCCAAAGAGAATTTGTTAGACTTGTATGAAAGTTCCTATCGCAAAACGGGGTAAGTTAATTTTACCAGTAGATTGCATTTGTGTAGTCAACATACAAAATTATTCTTTCAGCTCTTCTATTATATCAAATTTGGATAAAAGCATCGGGCTAGTTCTGTTGGCTAAGGAAGCAAAAATGGCTAAATTGAAGTACGAACATCGGTTGAGGGAAATTCGAAAAGAAATGGAAGAAGTTCAGCGGAATCTAGAACAACAGCAAGAACAAATAACAAAGATTTATCCGGACATTTGTGGTTCCCATCGGATGATTGAGTCGCTCAAGGCTAGACGAGTGAAAATCAATAAGGCCGTAACCGCCTTAGGAAAGAGTGTTATAGGTCCGGAGTATAGGTATGTGTGTTTAAGGTTTTTTTTATTTTTTATTTTTATACACGTGACGATGGTATTTGCATAAAGAAATTCTTTGGGTTCAATCTTTGTATATACATTCCTATAGTAGCGCCAAGAAATCTAATAAAAATGTTGTACCAGTATCCCACAGAAGCTCGGCGCTTCTATCGCTCAATTATGAAAACTGGTTTGTGCCCTTAATTGATTTAGACGGAGCTTTAAGTTTTTATCGGTGTTTCGTCATAACAAAAGCTATATTTGAACGAACGAAATTGATGTGATAAACAAAACAACAGTAATATTTTTGCTGTTTGTTCCGACGAAAACGAAAGTCTGGCATAAATTCTATTTATTATAGATTTTGTCAAAGAAAATAATTTCTATATTTTGGACTGGTTGCCATATTTAATTTTTCCTCTCCGATCACTATCTAATGCCTGTGACACACATATGGTTTCGAAACCATGGACATGGTTTCAATACTATGGCATAGTCAATACTATGCTAGGTGACACACTGTTCAACGTAGTATAGTTTGGCAGTTACCATCGTTACCATGCTCGGGTAGACAATAAAACCCGTGACACACACCTAGTATAGACTCCATGGCAAGAATACTATAGCATTTTCTATGAAGGTGGCAGGTAGTTTAAGTAAAACTATGCTCCACTTCATGAGAGTGGCGCTGTTTTCGCTAGGGAGATGGCTATACTACGCAAAAAACCCTAGTATCGATACTACGCTCAAACCACATTGCTCGTCTGGTTTTAGCGTAGTATACCCTGACAGACATGTGGTTCATCTCGATACCATGGTATCGAAACCACATGTGTGTCACAAGCATAAGATTTGTTTGCCAATTGTCTAAATCCGTCAACATAGCAATGTAGTATTTTCAGCTACTATAGATGTAGGTAGTTTATGAAGCGGGAGAGCCTTCGAGGGGCTCTGGCACTGCGGCTTTTTATCTTAAGGAGCCTATTGTGTAGGTGCATAAAACATAAACATGTAGGTGGATATTCAATTGCAAGATGCAGACGCTACTCCTATTTTATGTTTTGTACCTATTTCACTGCAAACACTAAATTGTACTTGTGTTTGTTTTTCCAACTAATTTACGATGACTAGTCTTTGGTGGATTCCAAAGATCAGTTGCATTTCATTCTTTGCATGGGTGTTGGAGCATGAGCGATGGAGGGAATTCTCTTTGGTGACCGGATAGCCCTTCCATCGAAGTTAAAATTGAGATTCCTGTGTCTCTAAGGTGGAAGGGTAACTAATATCGAAAGATGGTAGATTACCTGTAAGACGTTTTAAAACAATAGCATTAACGACGGCGTTAAACGACTGTATTTGCCTCGAACTCAAGACTAAAGAGCATAGTTTTGATGAAGTTGTGGTAACGAACGACAGAGCTCATACCTGAAATGTTGGCCTGAATGGGCCTTCAGGAAGTCGTAGCTTGCACTGTGCATTTTCGTAGATAAAACTAGCCTCCGATCCAGGATCGCGAAGAGCACGTAGAGTGAATTTGTTACCAAGATGAAATATATCGATTAACGCAGTTGCAAGAATTACACGTTCACTATTTTTGGAAAAAAAAAAGAATGGACTTGTAAATTGGGTGTTGTACTAGTGGACTGTATTTGTTGTTGAGAGACTTGTTGAGAAGTACTGGGCTGGGAAATACTCGTATTATTAGTAGAATGTTTATTCTGGTGCACTTGTGCTTGATGGGTAGTAGTAGTAGTAGTATAGTAGTATTGCGACTTTATTAACATTTAATATAATTTTATAATGTTTTTTTTTCGTATTTACAAACAATGTTAACTATGTCTTTTATGGTTTGGCTTATGGCCGTCTACCAGATTAACAATTTAGCTATCAAAACCATACAATGACTAATAACTTTAAATATGTACAATATATTATTTATGTTCAAAAATCGGCTTCCAAGGTACCAGTGTGCTCGTTATACTTGTTGTCGATGCATCCCCCAAACTGATGAAACGGCTATTTTAGCTACTGCTGTAGATAAGCTTCTAGGTGCTTTTTCATACTTACACTTAGGTTAGATGTAATTATCACACCCAAGTATTTATACTCTTTCACTACTTCAACGCGTACACCCTGATAGTACCATTTTTCGTTGCGAGAGTATCTTCCACCACCATTTCTAAAAATCATCATCTTTGATTTCGATAGGTTTACAGTTAAATTCCATTGATTGCAGTAACTTTCAAGACGATTGATAACTAGCTGCATCCCATTTACTGTCTCCGACAAAAACACTATACCTATCGTCCGCAAACGCTGGTATCTGCACACCACCAAGTTTAATCCCTCCTTCTACTTCCTCAACTATATCATTTCTAAACAAGATGAAGAGCAATGTGCTTAAGATGCAACCTTGCTTAACACCCATTTGCGAATCGAATTCTTCAGTATGTAAGAGTGTGTGATGTCGTTGCCGACATAGCTTACAAGTGAACTGACTTCGACAGCCGTTAACCGTGGGAATAGTGAACAGAAATGAAGTGGATGAGAGGATCTGCATAAACGACAGTTGAAATTATTCGTTTTAGTGTGAAATACACGATTTGCTGATTTTGAGGTGGTCTTTGAGCCTTAAGATTTGAATCCCTAATATCAGAAACTGATTCTAGGATTTGATATTGCTTGATTAGAAATTGACAAAACATTTTTAATATTTTAAATTTGTAAGAAATTCAAACAACAAACACAAATCGAAACCCAATGACAAAAAATTTTCTAATGAATGAAGGAGTAAAAATCTCAACGAAAGCTTTTTTATAAGGAATAAAATTATCAAACGCTCAAAGCTCTCAGTAATTTATTTCTCGATTTAGTATGAGTAGCGACACCTATTAGGTTACTGGTACTACTGGATTGGAGCTACTATAGGAATGTATATACAAAGATTCAATATACCAATATAATCGTCGCCAATCGTGCTTAGAGAGTGCACGGAAATTCTCGAAAAGGATTTCTTTAGGTATCTGGACAGAAGAGGACGAAACTTTTTCGAAGCCGTCATTCTCCACCCAGGAGGTGTGCCCTACCGACTGAAAACTACTTATCAAATCTGGTGGCATACTATAAGTTTCTCATAGATTTTTCTATTTTCTTTTTTTTTATTTATTTTACCTTCTATGTTGCATTAAGAATATCGTTAGCCTTTTATTCTGCTACCATTCCCTCCATGATTTGTAGAAAGAAAAAAACAAATTCCCATCCTCACCAATCTTTAGTACGAAACCCACAAAGAAATAATTCTTTTCAGAGTTGAACGTATTTTACATGCCAGCATTTCTGGGATTACCAAAATTGAAAAGGTCTGTTTTAAAACCCACGTATTGGAGACACTGCATACCATTATCATATGACATTTCTGTGAGCGCAAATCTACTGAGGAACTAAAGCAAAGCATTTTTACGTGTCATACTGTGCACTCACTAACAGTTGCTCTATGTTATATCATAGTCGTTTGTATAAGTGCATCTGGCACTGATAAAGCAAATGAGGTTGATACTCAAACAAAACAAAAAAGAAAAACATTTTTTTTATAATTCACTCGCAACGGTTAATGGACTCGGACAAATATGTGTTTTGTTTTTTTTTTTTTTTTTTTTTTTTTTCATATTCGTATTTTCATTTTTCATATTTAGTGGATGTTAACATTTCAACTGAATTACATTATACTGTTATTCACAAAGTACTTCTATTCCAAATTAATTTAAATACATTCTTTAGTTAATAGAAACTAGAGTCGAATGTATGATACATAACAACTTTAAAATTTAAATACAAGGTTTTAAGAAGATTGTTGTAGGGTGCTAAATAGAGATATTAATAGGCAATAGCAAAAATAAAAGAAAGAATACAAAAGAGTGGAAAGAGTTAAATATAGTTTGATGCAAAACTTTAGCAAAATATTAAAATTAAATAACCAAATTGATTAAATTATTGATTTGTTCGAAGTCAAAGTTGAATAGCCATATTTTAACTTTTTTGATGAAAGAAAAAAGACTAGAAGTATTTCTTAATTCATACGGTAGTTTGTTAAAAAGCCGTGATGCTACAGAAGAATAAAAATTTAGAAACAAGTGAGTATAGTAGCTTGGAACTAACGGGTGATTTTTTAGCTGGTTTGGTTTTGGCAACACTGGTTTTGACAGCTGACGTGTGTTCAGTACCTTGTGTCACTGTCAAACAGCTTCAGTTTGGTTTGCAATTTAACCATGGATCGTCTTACAAATGAACAACGCTTGCAAATTATTGAATTTTACTATCAAAATTCGTGCTCGAAATTTTATCAATTTATCGAAAAATTGTGTTCAGCGATGAGGCTCATTTTTGGTTGAATGGGTACGTAAATAAGCAAAATTGCCGCATTTGGAGTGAAGATCAGCCAGAAGCATTGCAACAGCTACCAATGCATCCCGAAAAAGCCACTGTTTGGTGCGGTTTATGGGCCGGCGGCATTATTGGGCCATATTTCTTCAAAGATGATGCGAATCGCAGCGTTACTGTCAATGGTGAACGCTACCGAGCGATGATAACAAACTTTTTTTTGCCCGAAATGGAAGTTCTTGACTTGCATGATATGTGGTTTCAACAAGACGGTGCCACATGCCACACAGCACGCGAAACAATGGCGCAATTGCGAGGCGAGTTTGGTGAACAGTTAATTTCACGTTTCGGGCCGGTCATTGGCCGCCTAGATCGTGCGATTTGACACCATTAGATTATTTTTTGTGGGGGTATGTCAAGGCTAATGTGTATAGGGACAAGCCCGCTTCGATTGACGCACTGGAAGCCAACATCCATGCATTCATTCGTGAGATACCGGCCGATATGTGTGAAAGAGTATGCCAAAATTGGACTCAGCGGATGGGCTACCTGAGACGCAGCCGCGGTCAACATTTGCATGAAATTATCTTTAAACATTAAATTGCAAGGTTCAAACTATCGATTCAAATAAATATTTCATTCATTTTTTCGAATTTTTTGTGTTTTTTTTTTTTAAAAAAGTTCTAAACCTCTTAAAAAACCACCCGTTACAACAAGCCTTCTTTCACTACTCCGTAACTCATATGCAGAAGATGCTTGATTTAAGAGGTTACCGCTTCTTAGGAAAAATACTTTGAGAACTTTGAAAAAGTAAAGATGTTTTAAAGGGAGAATGCCAGAATTAAGGAAAAGTGGAAAGCTATGCTCTCGGCGTCTTTTTCTCCACATAATTTTTAAAATATGCTTTTGTGCCACTATTAGAGGTTGTAAGTTATAGTTAAAGGTACCGCCCCAGCAAACTAACCCATATTGCATCTTCGATTGGACTAGACCAGAGGTTCCCAAACTTATTTTTCTTATAGACCAGTTTCAAAATTAACCTGGTTTCGGTGGACCCCCTGCTGCTACATTTTTACCATATTTCCAAAACTCGTCAAAAAATGTGAAGATTAGATTAGCCAACGTAGACCCCCGTCGAGTCTCCCGTGGACCCCTGGGGGTCCACCTGGACCACTTTGGGAATCACTGGACTAGACCGTAATACACTGTTACGAGTAGATTTTTATGGCAAAAACGTCTCAGATGATACAACATGCAAGTGGCTGTTGAAAGGTATTTTTTAAGCAGCGCAGTGTGCATATTCCAGTTCATTTTGTTATCAATGACAAGGCCAAGATACTTGTAACTCTTAAGCCGCTCAATCCTGAAGCACTTTGTCGAGCAAGGTTGATCGATATTAAATGTAAGCACATTATTACATGAACTGCATGCTTCAGTACTCACAAAAATATTTTCACAGTCACGACTATGGAAGACAAAATCCGGGGAATTGAGTTCAAAAGACGGAAGATTAAAAAACATTAGCTTGGTCTTGTCACTAATGACGAGCTTATGGATCGAAAACCAGTGTCTTAAAAATTCAAGATCATGGTTAATATCGGCTATCAGATCTACGACCGACGAACTAGAGTACACACATGCAATATCATCTGCAAAGCCAGTTAGTTTACCCCTCAAAGGAAGAGCAAAAATAGAATTGATAAAAATTAAAAATAACACAGGTCCAAGAACTGAGCCTTGGGGTACGCCAGTGCGAATATCAAGGCATTCACTAAATGTTCCGCCAATTTTTACCATTTGTTTTCTGTCTTTAAGATACGATACGAACCAGTCAAGAATAAAAACTCTAAAACCAGTTTTTCTTAACTTCGTCACGAGAATATAATGGTCCACAGTGTCAAACGCTTTCGTAATATCAATGAAGAGGGAAGCAGTTAATTTCTTTTGGTTCAGACCATCATGGACGTTGGTTCAAAAATCAAGAAGCGCATCTTCAGTTGATTTACAATCTCTAAAACCAAATTGAATGGAGCTAAAGAACGAACTTCTCTCGAGAAAACAGATAATCCGGCTTTTGATAACTTTTTCAAAGATTTTAGAGAATATCGGAAGGAGTGAAATGGGTCTGTATTTATTTATATCTTTACGATCACCTTTTTTAAAAATGGGCATAACTTCAGCCAGTTTAAGACTAGACGGAAAAATACCTTTAAATATACTTTTGTTAAAAATGTGAGCTAAGACATCGGCAATATTAAAAGATATATGTTTTATGAAGGCACTAGTGTAGCTATTAAGAGAAGATGAACATTTCATACATTACAGGAAATTTAGGCATTCGAAACTACAGAAAGAAATATTTCTGAAAAATATACTTTCAAATGTTCATCACAAATTTATTTACAGATTTATATTCATGTTAATCTTGTTTCTTTCATTCTTCTTTCTTTTATCTTCCCCTAGCATGAACGACGACCAAAAATCAATCATATCAGAGAAGTGCAGAAAACTTGCCGCCGAAATCAAATTTGTAAATAGCATGAAATTGGGAGATATTGAGAAATGGGAACGCATAGATCGCGGAAGTTTGTCTGATAACGCAACTGTTGGTACTCGTCCTAAAGACTATGGTTCAACGTTACAACCATCACCCGCCATTAAAAAAGAACCACATAAGCCATCATCAGTACAAAAGGTGTCCTTAGGCGATAGTGATAATTCTGCGACAACTATTGCTGGCGAAGTATCTGTGCTTGAAGATACGCAAAAAATGGATTCAAAACTGAATGTATCTACTGTACCTGAAACCGAGTTGAACGAAGAAAAACAAAAAAACACAACAAACGGACAAGAAGTGGGTGTAGTTCTAGAAAAGATGTACTTTCTTCCATTTTCTGTCTTTAAAGACTGTTTTTCTTATTTTTGTTTAACGAACTTTTTGTAATGAGTTTTTGCAGGAGGCGGTAATAACTATGCCGTTTTATGATATGGAAGCGCCCGACCCACAAAAAATGGGCGAAACTGAAAAAGAAGAAAAAATACAAGTGGGCGGTGCAAAACTACAAGATTATGTGTCTCCATTGAGCCATCTCCGGGACGAGAGGTGTGTAAAATTGAAAATTTGTATTTTTCTGTCATTGTATTTGTGTTCTTTTCTATTTAAATATTTTAATACAAAAACATTGCTGTGTGGGGATAGGGAATGAAAATGCAGTTTTCCCATTCGGGTGGATCTAATATGCACGCGTTATGTTTTCCAGTGAAATTTACGAACATACATGCTACGAGTTTCGACTATCAAGGCTCCAAGAACACTCTTACCGAAAATTGTTACACTTTGCATTTTGCGTTAAATCTCAGTTAGATATTGCTGCATTCCTTATCAACGCACATCATAGTCGAGGATTGTCTGCTTAATAATAACAAAAAAAAAAGAGAACAACATTTTTAATCAATTTCTATTTATAAAAACCGGTTTTTATTTTAAGCAGACAGTCCAGCTATAAAACAGTTTATTCTTGGCTACTTTATTTTACATCGATATTATTATAAAATTGGAACATATTCCTTTCCCTGTGTTTCGTTCTGTTTTGTCTCTTTCTATTTCTTGGTTTCTGTGTATGCGACCAATGCACATCGCTGTACAGGCAAATAAATCCCAATGGTATAGTGTGTCCGTATCAATTGATGGGTCAATGCGATGATAAGGACTGTAAATATATGCACTTGGACAATTACGATGACAGTTCGAATATATTGGAGGAGGTCGAACAAAAAAATAAGGAGACTGCTTGATTTTGTTTGATTTATTAAGTTTTCGTCTGTCGTATTTATTTGAGGTGTTAACGAAGACTTAACGGTTTGTGTTTGCCATAACCAAGAAAAAAAACAGTCATCATCGATAGACAGAAACCGATACTCAGGGTAAGTTAAATAAATAACTAATTAACAATTTGAACAAATGGAGATGATAAAGAATTTGACTTTACTTGCATTTTTTTTTCTTAACTTTAATTTTAATTCTATACTTCTTCCTATTTTTTATTTTTTTTTTCCACTTTGCGAATAGAAAATATTTTTATTAAATAATGGAATATTTTTCAAACCCAGCCACAATCAAACCTTTGTTATTATTTTTTCCAAATTGCCATTAACATACTATATACGTAATTATAATAAAATTGTTACACAAATATTACGCTTCTACACTTAAAACTCCAAGAACATTTTCCTTTTAACAGTTTTGGTTTATTTTTTCCCTTAGAAGAAGAGAGTTTCAAAAACATACATTTAAAATATAAAAAAAGTGTTGAAACAAAGAAAATTCTGAATTTTCATTGTTCATGTTTTGGTTTGTCTCGTGTTTCTATTCCTGTGATAGAATCTACGCACCCGTTTTGCTCAAAAATGCACTACTGTTTGGTGAGAACAAAGGTTAAGTGATCGACGGTAAAATTTTGAAATTATTATTTTTGTTTTTAATTATAAGAAAATTTGCCAAATATAGTTTTTTTTTTCTTGAATCATGATATTTTAATATGTATGTAAATATAAAATTAATTTTAATTTAAAACAAGGAAACGTACTTCAAAGATTTTTTTTTTGTTTTTTTGTTATATTCATTTTAATAATATTGAATAAATATTATATTTGTAATTATATGCATTAGGAAAATAAAGATGAATAAAAATATAAAATTTATGAAAAAGTTGTTTGCTTGTTTTTTTGTTATGTAGGTAGTACAGGGTCACGTTGCCTTGGCTAGGGCCTGTTGTATATGCACTTATCCGTATATGGCGGACTGCGGTACTGCCTATTTAACCAGTTACCTCCACCAATCAATTGGTTTGAATTGAGTAAAGGATAGTTATCGTCTTTATTCATCCGCTTTGTCAAGGTGTTGAAGGGAAAGATAACTTTTGGCTATTTATTTGTGGAACACCAAAAACCGAAGGCTACGAGCTAGATGAGTCTCAAATTTTGGGATCTTCGGATACCAAGCGACATCCGGTTTTATTGCCAGCCTTCTTGTAGATTTTATGGGTAGACCACAGGAGACCGTTCATATCTCGCCTACTCGAGGGTTCCTAATAGATACCGTAAAAGTAACTTTTACAGGGAATGTTATGTCTAATGCATCAACAAACAGGGATCGTACACCTTGTCAGCAATGACGTTACATCTGCCACTCGGGTTAAGGTTTCAGTCAATAAATTCTGAGATGATGAGTCTTGATCAGAATTCGTCTCTTCTAAGCGAACCAATCTCAAGGACGAGCAACTTGTGGAACGTAAGCAAGTTGTCGGACAATTTTTTATATGACATTTACAAATCCAAGACCACTGACAAAACTCGGTGTCGTAACTGCAGATCTTGTTCGCAATCCTCTCAGATTAGGTACAAATCGACAGTTGGACTATGTGATGCGGATGTTAAGCCATCTTTCCGCGGCGCAATTTGGTTATCGATAACGTACTTCGAGACCTACAAATTCAGGCATTAATATAGTTGAATATGTTGATGACCGACAGTCGTCATAATTAGGAGCAAAGAAGCAAAGACGATGTGACAACACGTCTGGAGGATGTCGAATCCTACGAACATAATCATCGGTTAAGAAAACGTGTCTTTAACGAAGAGACTCGTACACCAGCAGATCTAATAAATGATGCTACGATGCTGTCATAGTTAATTTAAACGAAGATAACAAATTTAAAATCGAATTAAATTTTTGTCAATGACAGAGCTATTGAGTACTACCTATACAGATAAAGTAAAGTATTTTGGAACAATTTTATGCCGTTTTCCATTGGGACCACCACAAATCTTTTTCAGATCTCAGATTTTACGCGGCAAATGGAACATGTAACGATGTTGATCTGCTATATTGCAATATCAGCTGCTCAAATTGCATTTGTTTTTGCAAAAATCACAAATGGATATCGACTTGAAAAATGTTTCCCCTATTGCACATACAAATGGAGTATTTTTGGTGATTCATAGTCTTCAGATGATGAGAAAAACTATGAAGATAATAGTTCCTCCTAAATTATACCCATGGCTATTAATGTATTTCGTTGTTTTGGTTTTCACGAAACTTCACACATTTATCTTGAAAGGAAACTTCTTAAAATGACGTAAAATAGATGTGCGAAGTATATTGGGTTTCTGAGAGTGTGTGTTGATCTGAAAAAATATCAAGATGTGCAAAATTGCTCCGAATCGAAAAAAAAGATTGATTTTTTTCCCCAATGAAAAGTTATTTAGATAAAAATAAATGTATTTTTGGTCCCTATGGAAAACGACATTAGATAAAATACAAAGTTGGGTTGAACCTGTATATCTCTTCAAGGATGTACAGATTAATAGTTTGGGCCATCATAACAAACGCTTTTAAATTATGCTGGACCTGAACCACTCAAAAAAGGATTAAATTTACTATAAATCCCAAAAATAGTGTGAATGCATATGCATACCTACCCAAACAAGAAAACTAAAATTGTATCCGCAAATTGAAATAAATTGTTCGGGTCAGGTGCAACTCATACCCAGACGATTCATCCCCTGCCAAATTTGCCACCTAGCGCCATCTACATCGCAACTTTACAACTAACAACTAGATAGAAATTAATTTATAATATTTACCGTCTTTGAATCGTATAACTCCATTCCAGTTACAACACACATAAAATATTTCCCACCCTTTTACCTTCTTCTTAGCATTACATACATTTTTACCTACCTTCTTCCCCCATATTATATCTTTCCAAATTCCATAAACATAATTATTAAAGAAACTTTAACCAAGCACTCAACATAATTCTCGATTGATATGGTAACACCATATTCTAGAGGTGAGTGATGCGATTATTGGTTGTTAGTTGTAAAGTTGCGAAGTAGATGGCGCAGGTGGCAAATTTGGCAGGGGATAAATCGTCTGGGTTTGAGTTGCACCCTAACCGTCCGGGGGTGAGTTGCGATGACAGCAAGCAGGGGAGCTGCTAACGCATTTCTGATTTTGCTCCGAAAAAACAAATCTAAATGTCACTTTTTATCCACGTTAAACTTGGAATTAAAGAAACTTTGCACATACCTAGTCTTGCAGCTCGGAACTACCCACCACCCTATATATCAATGGTGAACACAAGCAGGGTACATCATATGCCCAGCCATGCATACTCGAACGTATTTCATGCTGCCTGAGTAATGACCAGATATGAATGATTAAGGCCCATTTTCCATAAATGGAAAGTTGTGTTCAACTTCGAGTGAATAAAATGGGCCTAAGGCTCTTGGGGATTTTTATATGGGAAACTTCCCAAGTTGTGTTCAACTTCGAGTGAATAAAATGGGCCTAAAAGAGATGGATATATTTCGCCCCCAAAAGCGGAGCAACGTGTAAAAGTTGTTTTTAATTTTCTGAAAAACCAGAAGACATAAATCAATCTGGTTTTCATTGTTCGATTAAGAATTCCTAAAGGCAGTAGGTATACTATAAACAAATTTAATGTCTATGTTTACAATATTGAAAAACTCAGCATAATACATTTTTTTAAAGTTTTTTCCTAAAATTAAAGTTTGAAAGTATTTTTTCCAAAAAAAAAATATCAGATATAGGTAACTTGATTTAAATGTAGGTAATATGAAAGAAGAGATTCCTGGCTCTTAAAAATGCTGTAGTATTTTATTGTAAGTGCTGCCATAGTATTTTTTAATATATTTTTTTAAGTAACCCTTTACCACTGATCAGAACAAGGTAGGTATAGGTATATGTGAATTTTGTATAAAACAAAATTATGATTCTAATTGAAAAATGACATAAAGCCTCATTGCGTACTATGTTCAGACACCTTTGAGTACCTTTCTCCCATAGTAAAAAATTATTTTAATTTACTATGCCATTTGTAAGGTTATAATATTATCGACTAAAGTTTTGGAAAGTGAAGCTTGGTACCTACTTGAAGACAACAAACAACGGTCAAGACGACATTATTACGAGGACAGTTTCTTTGTTCACATGAATCGTAGGTATCGAATGCGATATTCAAAATGATGTTGTTAGTCAAACGCGCTGAGTGCAGTTTGGTACCATCCATTGAATGCTTACTGCATTTGATAAAAAAAACAAAAACAAACAGTAAACCAGTCGATAAGACTACAGGTTTTATTTAGCTCCAACAGTTACACTGCACATTGCATCCCTTTGCTTTTATTGCAGAGCCGTATCGCTCTAAAACAATTTCATCGAAAGTAGAACCTTGTCATGAATCTCGAAAAGAAAAAAAACCGTTATAAACGTCATTCAAAGTCCACATAGGCCAGATTTAATTTTCAAAATGCGGAGCAATCGATGCACCAATTCAGTTGCATATACGAGGACGAATAATATTACAAATATTTTGTATGGGTTGTTTGTCTGCTATGTGGTCAAACAGATAAAGCCATACATTTCGCAGGTGGTTCACCTCAATGTTTCTGTCTCTGGAATAATAACAGGGTTTTTAAATTGTATATTATTATAGCCTCGTAGGTATACTATATTCATTATCTAGAGTAAAGGGAGATTGACACTGTCGGTGCTAACTGAAAGCGAAAGTCAACACTCTCTGTTTACGAGAGAAAAAGCCTAGCACAAGTCAACGGTCGAATTTTGCAACGAAAAATAAAATTTTACGAAATTGACGGAGCCGCTGACTTCGAATAGCCGCACTCAAAGTATACATTATTTGATTAATAAGATTAAAACGTTTTGTGGACACAATGCTGCGACTTTTGATAGTTGGTATATCAGCACTCGTTTGAATGTTTAATGGGAATTAAAGAACTATCAACCTTGCGCTTAATCGAAATCAATTGTCCGGACATGCAACAGACATGGATTATAACTATAACTAAATTAATAAAGTTGCTCGAGAAGAAGATTAACGAACGAATTTAAAAAATATGTATGAAAAGTATCTAAACAATATTTAGTAGTAGGTATTTTTTCGTATTTATGTATGGATGCGTGAATGCTGATAAAAATGAAAAATAAACAAATTCACCAGACAACTCTTATCAAGTCTGGAAGGAAGTATGTAAAAGCCAATAGCTATTCGATTAACACCTTTGCTCATAAAATAAAATACTTATCTATATAATAATTGCCAATGATCTTCATTAGATTATTAGGAGATATGTATGCACATTGCTCGTGATCCGAACATTTTTACATTTTTACATCGACGTGTCGCATGAGTGTTTTGTTTTGTTTTGTAAAGTACCTACCTAGTTATGTGCATAGGTTTGTTTGACGTGGCTAGCACTAGTGCCCACTAGTGCGCACTGAGAAGTGTCAGCTGATTTTCCCGCCTACCCAAAAACCTGCACAACCCTGAAAATTCGGCTATCATATCGAACGTAAAATATGCTGCCCTGATGTCTGGCAGTTTTTGAATTTGAAAAATACTTATGTTTTGGTGAACGAAGTACGAAGATGATAACACTTCGTTCTGTTTATTGTTAAAAATGAGTGAACTCAATTCTGATCTTGTGCTTGCCATAATGCAAACAAGTTGATAAAACTGTTTGCAATATATGCGATGCACTAAAAAATGTAATCAGCTTTGATTCCAGATTTTTTTCATTCCATTTATCTTTAAAATAAGGTTTTAGTCCATAAATGTTGTTTTCAAACAATTCCCCTTTGAATATCAAATTTATTGTAGCTATTTATCTTTGTTACGATATTCAAATAAACGAATAACAGCAAGCGAAATGACAGCGCAACTCAGCACTGAGTTCTTGCCCCGACAAAATAACTGGTGTCAGTTCAGTGCATAACTAGGGCGCCTAGAAGTATTGTCAAACACAGGTTTTCAGTACCAGGGCGAGTTCAGTGCTATATCGAACACATTAGGGTTAACCCAGTGCGCACTAGGGCGCACTAGGGCCCACGTCAAACAAACCTTATATTTCCTGTTAAGGTATATAGTTTCTAGTTTCTAGGCAGTCCAATTTTCCACAAATTTTTCTTAGAGTTCTTATACCTATGCATTTTATTCTCTGTCCTCACCTTAACTAGCATATATATTGTTCGATGTTGTTAGAATTAATAATTACAGCATTTTTGTAGACTCGAACATGAAACTTAAATTTGGGCTTTCTTTTAGGTACAAGGAGGTAGTCGAAACCACCATAACATACTAACTATACAACAGTGCGTGACCTATAAATCGAAAGGATTCGCGTATGTGAAAACGCTCATTCCCAAGAAAGGCATTTTTTATTTTAAATGTACAGTGCTGTTAGTTGTAATTGCCATTTAAAGACTATTAAAGTGTTCTAATTTAGGTACAATAATGGAAGTGCGCATAATATGCGATCCTCCCTTTGGCTTAACATTGTCGACTATACCATTTTGTCAGTCGCGATCGCGATACCTAGGTCCAGAAATTCGTGCAGTGATAAAAAACAACAACATCCAGCTCATCGTCCTTACTAAATTATTACCAAAAAAAAAAAACAATGCATTTTTCTGACTTCACTTCTTTGGCGGCTTTGTCTGACGTCCATGGTCCATGAGAAAATTGTGACTTCTGAGTATCGAACATCTAAAAAGGCCGATAGGGTTAATAGGTTAACGATGTTCTTCAAACTTACACGCAGTATGGGAGATACATTTGCTCGCGATATAAAAGCGACCGAAGGAGGCGGATTTTTTTTTTTTTGTGTAAAAACGAAAGCTTTTTTCATGTATCTGTTGTTTATGTTTACAGATCACATTCCAAACACATTCACATGCGACATCCATTATATGGATAATGTATATACATAAGTATACCTATGTCATTTGTACAAATGGTTTTTTTTTGGTCATACGCGTTTGAATGAAACTAACGTCGTTTTCCATTGGGACCAAAAATGAATCTTTTTTTTTTTACCTAAATAACTTTTCATGTTCCATTGGAAAAAAAATCAATATTTTTTTCGATTCAGAGCACTTTTTGCAGATCTTGATATTTTTCAGATCAACACACACTCTCACAATACCAATATACTTCGCACAGCTATTTTACGTCATTTTAAGTAGTTTCCTTTCAAGATGTGCGAAGTTTCGTGAAAACCAAAACAACGAAATACAGTAGAAATCGGTTATAACAATACCTGATATAGCGATGAACCGGATATAACAATATATTTTCAAAGTCCCGGCAAAACTCCGTTTAACTCAAGGTAATTTGCTATCGGTTATAACGATTCCGGATATAACGATGAAATCGGTTATAGCGATGAAAATTTATCATATTTTAGTCTAAAAACTGTTTATAGCGATGGTAAAAAACGTGTTCTTACATGCCTACTGCCTGTTATTTTCATTCTGCTTCTAAATATGTACATATCGATATTTTGTACATACTATACATACATACATACATAGTTATAAACAAATTTTTAAATTTCCTGTAGCCACTGCAGTGACTGGTCTGTTGTACATGTAATTTCATGGCATGCCCTGTTCGATTTCCATATCTCCGAAGAGTTCAGTACATATTAATTTTTCTTTGAAACAAGTTGAGTGTAGAATTGTCAAGTTGGTGACAATAAAGCGAGCATTTGAAGCAATTTTTTTAATAAAGTTTCCTTTTTTCATTATTTTCATTGTACCGGATATAACGATGAATCGGTTATAACGATGAAATTCCGAGGTCCCTTCGATATCGTTATAACCGATTTCTACTGTACATTAATAGCCATGGGTATGATTTAGGAGGAACTATTATCGTCATAGTTTTCCTCGTCATCTGAAGACTACGAATCACCAAAAATTTTCCATTTGTATTTGCAACAAGCGAAACATTTTGCAAGTCGATAACCATTTGTAATTTTTGCAAAAACAAATGCAATTTGAACAGCTGACATTGCTGTCAAATAACGCACTAATCTATATACAAAAGCAGATCAATTTCGTTGCATGTTCCATTTCATTTGCCGCGTTAAATCTGAGATCTAAAGTGCTTTGTTTTGAGAGTGCAGCATTTTAACTCCCATGCGTATATACAGAGAAAAAGCGTTTTCAATGTTATTTAACTCGAGGCTAAGTTGTAACAATCAGCCATACTAATAATCAAGCACTAATGTCGACAATAATTAGTTGGCTGCCAGCCTTAGTAAAAATGTGCAACATTTTTGAAATGGTATACCAATTAACAATTATACCGTAATGGAATACTTTGAATAAAAAAGCAACAAATACTCACTTCAAATCTTTTTACTGTACCTACTTGTACTACTCTCTATTTCACCATCTTCTCTTCATAATCCTTTCTTTTCCTAATTATAGCTACTTATTTTTAAGTATCTAATGTTTATATTAATTTAAGTTCTAGTTTTTATTAAAGTCATAAATTATCTGCTAATTTCATTTCATTTTATTTATTCAATCTACGATTTATAATCCACAGATATCGAAAACAGTATAACTATGTATAAAAGACCAAGTCCTATTTGTATGTTTAAATTAAAAAAAAATATATGAGGCACTCCAGGAGTGCCAACAGAAGTGATTACTTGAATAATTACGTGTGTATATTTTTCGAATCGTCAGGAAATATTTTATTGCGCAGGAAATACTTTGTGTTCTTTTATTTCACCACGAAAACATGTGTTTTGCAAAATGGTTAATAACAAATGTAATCAACATATAAATAAAGGAATAAACTGAAAAATATTCAATCGTAGAAAAAAAGTAGGTAATACGTTTTTGTACCTACAATTATTGTTTTTGTTTTCGTTTGTTGTTTTTGTCGACAGAAAACTGGCCCCTGTATTTTGCGTGACCTCTATACAAATTTAAATAGTTCAAATGCAAAAAAAAAAATGTATGCTTAACGTCCTCCTTCAACGTCTCCCAAATTTCTCCCTTTATAACACTGATTTTGTAGATTCCATCACCCATATCGTATGGACATTGGTAATTTCATACACATTCTATTTTTTCATATCATAATTTCAAAATCCAAACAGTCTGTCAAGCGTTTAAATAATTTTTCATTGAATATGGTTCGGTGTCTATCTAAATTTTGTTATTCTGAAAAAAAAAACCTAACTAAGGCACTTAGGCCCGTTTGCTGATACTACTCATAGCGATTTAATTTCCACTTAAAATCTTATGTGACAGTGTATGACATAGTAAAAATAGCCCATAATTTATTTATGTAGACCTTAAATCGCTATGAGTAGTATCAGCAAAGGGGCCTTAATGATATCAATAAAACGGAGAAAAGTCCGGTTTTTGAAACCTTACACTGTATGCCGAATGTCCCCATTAAGGAAAGCTAATGCCATTGTTCTGACTTCTCCGTTATAAAATATTGTTAACCTGTAAAGTAGGTACAGCTTCATTGAACAGGGAAATCCCTCCTGGTCAAAGGTGTCGTAGTATTAGTATAGGACTGCACAATGCAGCTCGTCAAGTGAGTTAGACGTATTGAGTTAAGATCGCAGTTCGTATCTGACTTTCAAGGGCGCTTGACGAGTTCGCGCAGTGCAACATAAATGTTGTTCATATTTTCAGAAGTGGGATTGCCCATTGGTCCTTCTTTTGTGTAGTAAAAAAAAAAAATGTGTAAAGTGTACAATGTCTGGTGTAGTGGAATGATAGTGAAAGACAAAAAAAAAAAAAAAGGGTATGAAAGATACCCAGTAGAGAAAAAAACATCTTCCGCGAGTTGAGATGCTTAGGGTCCGTTGCCGACCGATTGGCAATAGAACAGGAAGAACGCGTGTGTAAACAGGATGAACGTGTGTGTATGAGAAATTTTGGGAAAACCGCACATAGGTATAGATTTCTGAGTGAGCTAAACCTCGGATCGGGTAAGCCATAATTTGGACACGAAAGATACTGAAACAATTTTCTTCTATAGAGTGCGGTATGCACTATACACGGGGTGCCTGGTTTGGGATATGTGAACGCATAACACGGTGTCTCCACCTGCAATTTTCTTAGCATGAAAATTTTCATGAGAGGACAGATTGCACGTGGAGACCACAAATTTCATGAAAAAACCAGTTTCATGAAAAGTATTTCACAGCTCCTTTCATGGTATCGATTTCATGAGAGGGACTGAAATTTCTGTGCAGTTTGACACTTGTTTTTCATTTTTACGATGGCTGAGTGGCGAATGGTCGCTTGTAGGTTGTAGCGCTGAAACTAGGTATTTGAATAAAAACGAGACAAGTATAGTCATTACAAGGATATGGTAAATGGGAACAGAGAATGGATGTAGGTAGGATCTAGGATGTAGTCACATGGGCATTATAGTTTTGCATGTCGATCAAGACAGATTTTGCTCTTGGAAATAGCTGGTTATTATTACTTGTTTTTTTCCAGCGATGGCTGAGTGGGAATGAGTTCGTGTTGAGTTTATTTTTGGGTCATCGAACCTTTTACCAATTTTTTTAAAGCTATGTTTACACGATTGCCAGATGTGCGAAAATTTAAACAAGGAAAAAAACATTTCCAGATAGTTTTACAAGCATCATAAAACAGAAAATGGAAAATATGCATAGCTACAACGAAAAGGGATAAGAAAGGATCATAAACATTTATACCTAGATCCTTTTAGAAGAACACAAATGACGAAACAAAGAGTAATTATGATGGATCGTAAACATTCACAGTTCCTTGTAGAAGAAACTTGTCAATATGCATTCTGCAAAAATTCCGAAACTCGTCATCTTCCCACAGAACATCTTTCAACAAATGTTCCTCTAAATTGTGCATTTCCCTTTTTTCCAGAAATGGATTTACCCAAAACCTTCGTTTTCTTTTCTCAGCTCGTTTCCGCAATTCTTCTAATTCCTTCATGGCCTTTAATGCGAGAACGCAACGATGTGCTCTGCTCAACGACATTTCAACGAATGAAATTTCATGATATGAAATGCCCACCCTTCATTTCATTTCATATTGTCGTTCTTTCAACGCGACCAAATGTGAGAGATTTCATGAAAGAAAATTTGCAGGTGGAGACACCGTGTAATGAACTGGCAGACGGCGGCAAAACGGGATTGCTTCTGTTTTTTTGTTTTCCGTGCACACTGCATGCACAATGCACATGTCGTGCTGGGCTGGGGGTTGATTTTCGTTTCAGTGAAAAAACAGGTATAATACGTAGATAGATCATTTTTACCAAATTTTCTGTCAGGCTTGGTGGGCGTAGATATTCATTTCGTTACGTATTTTCAAAATGTGCACTGATTTTTTCTGTGAATAACGCTCGTTTGGGTAAATTCATTCATCCGTCGAGTATATATGAAGAATACGTGAACATTCAATGTTTCCGTACATTTTTAACGGTATCTAGTATGAAATGAGGAGAATGAGACTTGTATCATTCAAAGGGTGATGTGCAATAGAGGTAAACAACCAAATAAAAAAAAAAAAAAAAAAGCCCGACTGGGTCAAACGAAACTTTCTCGTTAAGAGTATCCATATGGACATAGAACCCCTTATTTCTGAGTATGTTTAGCAGTTAATTTAATACGATGGACAATAGCAGGGCCATAGAACACCCCTCTTTTAACAGATCATATTAAGAATACTTATATGTATATAGTTCGGATGTTAGGTATATTTTACATGTGTTTTGGTCAAAATCGTTAGAGCGGTTTTTGCAAAATTTGCCAGGCAGGCGGAACGGTACCAGGTAATGCAGTGTTTGCTTTGAAAGGTGCTATTGCGTAGCCGTTTAGTTGAGGACCGTTTGTAAGTTTTTGTTCGGGATGTAAGCATTGCTTAGTTTTTGAGGTTTTGTCGAAGTCGGAAATGGAGCTTTCGAGATGTGAGTAGTTTTTGGAATTGGCGTTTTCGGTGCTTCGAGTTGAAAATTGAGGACTCAATCGTTTTGGAAACATTCATTTGACTTTGGGTTTGCATTTTGGTAAAAACGTTAACGAAGAAAGTTGAAAAAATTGGGAGCGTATGTCGCCATTGGAGCTGGTACAATTGGGTTAGGAATTTCCTGTACGCTCAGTGTTTATTGCAAGCCTTTTTGGTGGCGTTCAATTTGCCGCCACCATTGCCATAGTAACGTATTCAAATATGAAAGTATGTACATATAAATCATCTTGTATTAGAACCTATTTTCGATGCGTCTTATTCAGTCTTTTATCATTTTTTTCTGTTGTTCTGTTGTGAATTTCCATGCAGGGGTTCGGACTGTCAGGGGATCTTTTGCGGGCTCTAAAATTGGTATTCTGTGTGGAGGGGTCTTTTGTGAATTCTATTAATAACAGAATAAAAGATGGAATTTTGTGACTATTGTTTAGTTTAGTTTAGTTTGGTTAGTTATTTAGCTCATTTAAGCCATTATAATAATTTTAACATAGTCATTTAGTTCATATATACAACTCCAAATGTTACAACTAAATTTTGTTATTGACAATTATATCTAGCGTATTCAATTAAATTTCTCTTAAATTCATTAAAATTATGTATGTTCTTTAGACTGCTTGGTAGGTTATTAAATTCTTGAAAACCCATAAAAAAAATGTGTCGCTGCCCTCTGATCGTTCGCATCCTCTGAATTTGTGGATTGCCCGTGCTCCTTAGTTGATATGAATCGTCATCGTCACCCGTGGTATGTGCGTTATTACATAAATAACCAGGAAGCATATTGTTTTTAATTTTGTATACAAATAACATAGTCATGACCTCTGATTTACACCATCTTAAGGTGTTGAGCATAAATCTAATTGGTGTGTATCTGTTACATTTATTACATATAAAAGATTTTTGTTAAATGTGAGGTCTTGGATTGAAATGTTTCTCTTTATAATGCCTAGTCAACGAAATGCTTGAAAATGGAGACAAAGTGTAGTGGATGTGTTTAAAAGGGTAATATAGTTGAAAATTGTTTCAACATTTATATTTTTGGTTAGCCGAAAACTGTTGCAGAATTATCGACGCAGCAAAAGAAAAGTACTTTTAGGAACGAAATGTGGAGAGAAAAAAATGTAAATAACAATCTTATTTCAACAAAAACACCAATCACTTTTGCTGAAGATTTGATGGTAACCCATTTAATCTTCCTGATGTGAGTGATAGTTCGGAACTTGCTCCTTTCACCGACAGTTGTATGTTATTTTGCAAACAAAAAAATTGTCAGGTGCCACTTAGTATTTAAAAAAAAAAAAAATTCTGTTTTCAATTTTCGAAGTTCTTTAACAGAGTTTCATAAGAGTTCGGAATACGATTTATAAAAGATCTTTTGTGGTCAAGAACTTTTATGATTTGTGGCAGGGATTTCATAGCGGAATAAACGATTTCGCAGAATAGGCCCAATTAACCCATAATGGAATAAAATTTGCTTACGCATAAAAGTAAGCAAATAATGTTTAAATTTTATACCTTTTTGGAAATTTTGCTTAATGTTCTTGTTGTTTCTGATGCAATTAAAACACTTTTAATTCATCCTTCCACCCTACTTTTCGTCGGTTTTTTTTGTCACATACTCAGCGGTATTCTTTATTGAGTTCATCATATTTTTTAATATATTCTTAATTTGTTTTTATATTGCAACTTTGCCCATGACACAACAAAACATAAACATAATAAATAAATAAATTAGAATAAATGATTGTAGACATCACTTATGTGAAATAACGCAGTCGAAGTACAATTCCGTGTAGTGCTGTCGTGCGTTAGGTGATAAAGAGCGAATAGCTAATAATATGTAGATGGACATGGAATATGTTTATTAATAAGAAAAGTTAACAAACGGATAGGGTCACTATCCGTCTGCCAGCTAAAACACGTGTTAGAGAGCGGATAGCGTTTTTTATTAATGCGGGGGAATACCGACTACCGCCTACGAGTAAAAGTACCGATACCAACATCGATTTTAAGGAAAAGTGAAAGGTTGCGTTCTGTTTAAGATACCAAAGTACTTGGTTCAGTTGTTCAAACAGGGATGGAGTTGTTCCGTGAGTAAACATGATCGTTTAAATGAATTCACAAGGGGACTTGTTGCACATCATGTGCGCAGTCGAAATAGATTGTGTGATGAAGTTGAGTTCTACTGATATGAGTTGAGCAAATCTGCTTATTTTCAAAGGGTTTTTATTTTTATATTATATACCTACATGTTGTTTTTTTCGTTATTTTCAATTCGATCAAGAGAAAATAGCGTGAACAAGAAATGACATTTGCGACACAAAATAAAGTTCACGGAATGAAATAAAAGGTCTCTATTTCAAGAGAGGTACGTGACCACTTTTCTTGCAAAAGGGTTGAGAAATATCATTTTAGTTGCCACTTCTTCGTCCGACTTCGTTGAAGGCGAGATTGAATAGAGTTTTGCTTGTCAAACGTCTGAGCTGGCACTTAGTTGTCAGTTTTCCTTTTCATTTTTCAGTAAGTCAAAATTCGGCGAGTAGAAAATTGCGAGGGAATGAAAAGAGGGGGATTGGATTGCTTTTTTATATTTTGTATTGTACAATTGCTTAGCAAACTTTAAATATTAACGTTGCCAAAAAGTAAAAACAGAAGAAAAAAAAAAAAGGGCTAATTGCCTCGGCTGAGTGCGAAAAAAAAAGGCTAATTGCCACGGCTGAGTGCGAAAAAAAAGGGCTGAGTGCCACGGCTGAGTGCGAAACAAAAAAAAAAAAGAAAAGGGCTAATTGCCTCGGCTGAGTGCGAAAAAAAAGGCTAATTGCCACGGCTGAGTGCGAAAAAAAAAGGCTGAGTGCCACGGCTGAGTGCGAAACAAAAAAAAAAAAGAAAACGGCTAATTGCCTCGGCTGAGTGCGAAAAAAAAGGCTAATTGCCACAGCTGAGTGCGAAAAAAAAGGCTGAGTGCCACGGCTGAGTGCGAAAAAAAAAAAAGAAAAGGGCTAATTGCCACGGCTGAGTGCGAAAAAAGGGCTGTGTGCCACGGCTGAGTGCGAAACAAAAAAAAAAAAAAAAAAAAAAAAAAGGGCTAATTGCCTCGGCTGAGTGCGAAAAAAAAAAGGCTAATTGCCACGGCTGAGTGCGAAAAAAAGGGCTGAGTGCCACGGCTGAGTGCGAAACAAAAAGAAAAAAAAAAGAAAAGGGCTAATTGCCTCGGCTGAGTGCGAAAAAAAAAGAATAGTTTAGCTAGGTGCACTGAGGACAGTGCAATACAGGATGGCCGAGTTGTTAACCTGTAAAGTAGGTACAGCTTCATTGAACAGGGAAATCCCTCCTGGTCAAAGGTGTCGTAGTATTAGTATAGGACTGCACAATGCAGCTCGTCAAGTGAGTTAGACGTATTGAGTTAAGATCGCAGTTCGTATCTGACTTTCAAGGGCGCTTGACGAGTTCGCGCAGTGCAACATAAATGTTGTTCATAATATTATATTCAGTAAATGAACCTTAGTGCATTGGATAGCGCCAATATGATATTTTCTTAAGGCATCAGCAAGATTAGAGTCCGGTTTATGAATCAATATTTTATGCCTTTATTAAGTATTCTGAAACGAGCCTTTAGTTAAATAAAGAAGTATAAAAAATAGCACGGGAAGAGAGATGAAACAACGCTAATGTTAATACCATTTCAGAAATGAAGACCTATCCACCTGCTCAAAATAAAAAACTTTGCGTCTTTCAAAGTAAGTTACACATACTTAGGTACCTACATCAATTTTTGTTACTAATAACTGAGAGCATACATCAATTAACGTTTCTTTACTTTTTCAAAATTTACTCAGCAGTAACTGACGTGAATTTTGAAGTAAATTTGCAAATCATTACAAACAATCATATGCCCATAGAAGATACAGGTGTAATTTGCAATTCAAACCAGAATTTAGATCATAATGCAGAAATTCTTCAAAAGAAAAAGAAATGTATATCCAACTACTCACAAAGTAGGTACCTGCTCATCTCATTCATAAAAGCAACAGATGACAAAAATGACAAATTATGAAATCAAACAAAAAAGCGAGAGAAATAACAGATATGCAGGAACAAAATATAAGCTGATCTGTCACCTATCATAATGCATTATCGTTCGATTGGACATAATTTACGGTACTTTTCATAGTACGCTTTGTATTGTCGAACTTGCCGAGCTGTAGGGGCAGGGCTGTAGCTAGAGTCGAATTTGAGGTAGGCAACATTGGTTACAGGTAGGGCGGAAGTAAAAAAAAATATCATAATTGATCTGCCCTCGAAGCACGGACTCCTAAATCAATCACCATGTATATCATTGGGTGCCGTGACATAAGGCCAAGCGTCATAAGGCCAAATCTCGAAATTTGGCCTTATGACGCTTTGCGAAAGTAACACTAGGCCGAATTATTGCATTTGGCATAATGTTGCTTAGGTAAAGTGTCATAAAGCCAATTTGGCACTATGTCACTTTGGGTTTTGTGATTTTTCTTATCATCGTACTGTACAATTAATAAACAGTGGAAAATGTATGGGGGGGGCATGCTACCCCCCTGCAACCCCCCCGCTTGAATTCTCTGTTAAGGGGTGGGAGTAGTTGCGAGTTTGGGTGTATGCAAATAATTTGATTTTGTTTTCCAGTTAACATCAACAAATTCTCGAATTGTAGGTGGGAAATAATTTCATAAAATGTTGGTGATGCTATTATTGCTATTACCCACTTCAAGTGGGTTGTTGTTGGTTCATTTGGCCTAATGTCACAAACCAGTTTGGCCTTATGACACTTTCTCAAAGTGTCATATTACCAAATGCTAGAATTTGGCTTTTTGTCACTTTCACAAAGGGACATAGGGTCAAATTTCGAGATATGGCCTTATGACGCTTGGCCTTATGTCACGGCAACATATCATTGACCTCTAGGTCAGTGATGTGCGTTCAATAGCTATTCGTAGACAAATAATTTCTGTGACAGAGCATGAGCATGGATCTAAGAACTATTAAATCCTCAAGATGGTTGAACTTCCAGATTTGGATGTAGATATCCACGTCTGAGTTAGAGTGATTTAATAATTAATTGTTAGGTGAAGTGATACGAGTAAACAGATACGACCAAAAATACCATTTAAATTATATTGTTTATGCAAACTTATTATAATAATTAAGCAAGTTTTGTACAGGTAACATTGACCAAAAGTAAACCAACTCTTTATATTCACGTAACCGGCATTTGGTATAAGTTATGAATATAATTAAGTGTTTATAAGGAGTGCTATTTGTTCATAGATGGCGGAAAAAAAGATAAAGAGAAGCGTACCTGGCAGCGAATGCAGTGAATGTCCGTTTTGTTGAACTTCGCTAAATGTGATGGCGCTTCAACTGCCATCTATACACAGAATAAATAATTATTATAATATGAAATGAATGTCACAGACTGTGGTATGTTCGGAAAAGTTTAGATATGTACTTATCGCTACAATTTTTTTTATCTCAAACTATGAACAAACAATATATTTAAATTTATCTTAGTTTTTGGTATTTTTAAGGTAGGGCATTGTTGATTGCAAGGTAGGGCCTTGCCCCACAATGCCCCCCCCTAGCTACGGCCATGTGTAGGGGCTGAGTAAGGTAAGGATTTTCTCCAGATGAGTCATGAAACCAAAGTTCGATACACTCCGACTGGTTACACAATTGTAACTTGGTGGTCCCAAGCCCGGGTAAAGGAGCATTGAAGAAGAGTTAACATTTCTCATAAATCCCTAATCCAAGTCTAAACAGCAAACGCCGAGGGATGTATGCATGGCTAAGAGGGTGCTCAGTCGCAAGTTTGCGAACTTCATCTATTACGGCGACCTCCGATTTCCAGATAGCATTCCTGTGGTTAAACGGGTAGACTACGGGCGACCGATTACATCCCGCTTACTCGAGGGTACATAATAGATACCAAAACAAAAACAAATAATAGAGAACGATGCTCTACAAATGCATCTTCAACTAGGGATGTTAACTGCCAACACCCTGTCAACCATGACGTGACATCTGCATATATACGACTCTTAGTTGAGAAGCCTAGATGAGAATTTGTCTCTTCTAAGCGACTCAATCACTGAGACGAGCACTTTGTGCAATGTAAGTATGCCGCACGCCTGTCAATGGTAATCCTGACTTCAGCAGGGACGCCCTTGTAGGCATCCTTCCGACTGCAATCACTATTTGCAAGTAAAAGCTGAAGTGGGCAGTAAATAGTTTTGAACCGCATAAGTCTCCAGGACCTGATGGAAGCTTCCCGGCGCAACTACAGAACTCCTTCGACATCGTCAAAGGTATAGTCTGATGTTGATTCTGTGATTCTGGAAGGGTGCATAGCTCTGGCCAGCATCCCTTCATCCTGGAGGGTCCAAGTTGTTTGATCGAACGATTCCACTGATCAAAGAAATAATAAAAGTGGATTTAAAGAAAAGTTTTAATCAGAATTAAGTTATTTTTTTCGTGAAAAGATTCCACAATTGATTAGCTTTAATTTGATACCAACTAAAGCCAATATTGTTTGATAAATCGTCGTAAAATCGTGAATCAAAATGTTCAATGATGCATTTCAATGAAAGCTATAACTGGGGCCTTATCGGCCACATTCTCACCTGCAGAAGAGTGACAGCTACGTTCGGCAGCAGCGCTGTCGAAACACTTGTGCACCGAGGTACCCCCAAGGGGGAGTGGTATCTCCACTACTTTGGAATATCGTTCTAAATGAACTTCTGATTTCGATGGAACTTTCCAGTTGCAAAGTCGTGGCCTATGCAGACAACGTCGCCTTACTCACTTCAGGAAGGTATATCCTCAGACTCTTTCTGATATCCTGCAACTCGCTCTACACAAACTAGTTGCCTGGACCAAAAGTTGCGGTCTAAGCGTAAATCCGATAAAGACGGAGCTAGTTCTATTCACTAGAAGGATTAAGACACCTCTTATCACCCCCCTTAATCTCAACGGCACTCCACTCGAGTTCGTGCCAAATACTTGGGGCTTATACTAGACAGCAAGCTTTTATGGAGGGAGAACATTGCAGAACGTGCTAGGAAATCCCTGGTGGCTCTCTACTCCTGGTAGAAGGGCTGTCGGCTCGAGATGGGGCCTTCAACCCAATATTATACATTGGCTTTATACCGCGGTAGTTAGACGGACTATGCTGTACGGCATTGTCGTATGGTGGCCGGCCCTGGACACTAACTCCAATTTAAAGGCCCTTGAGAAGACTCAACGCCTGACATGCATTAGCACCACGGGTGCACTGAGGACATCTCCTACCGCCGCTCTGCAAGTTATGCTTAATCTACTTCCTCTAGACATCGTCAGTAAGGAATACGTCGCTAACGCGGCAATCAGGCTTAGGGAAGGGAGACACTGGAGGGGACAACCGACTGGTCATGCCAGCATACTCCTACAGACAAGCCCCTTACCCATAACTACTGATTATCTGCCTACGAAGATCGACTTCGAAAAAGGCTTTACAAACGAAATACCGGACAGAACCCGGTCTCACGCAATGTCCTACACGAGAGAGCACTGTCAACATTTACGGACGGCTCCAAAACATTAGAGGGAGTCGGCGCAGGGGTATTCTCAGAAGAACTGACATTGAGCCTATCCTTCTCCCTCCCAAAACACTGTAGTGTCTTCCAAGCCGAAATCACAGCTATTTGTCAAGCCGTATCATGGTTGTCGGTTAATGCGATATCACACAGGGACATCGTAATATACATCGACAGTCAGGCTGCCATCAAATCCTTAGTATCCAGCGATATAAGATCTAAAGCGGTGGAAGATAGCTGGACAGTACAACCTCACCCTTTGCTGGGTTCCGGGACACTGTGACATCCCAGGGAATTGTGCAGCCGACGAACTTGCAAGATTAGGCTCCTCTGGCGTTGATAGTGTTAGTCTGCACAATGTGTACGCACCGCTGTCCTACGCTAAACAAATCATTAATGCGGACGCAACAAGGAAAGCAAATCATAGATGGAAACATCTAGGCTATTGTGATGTTGCTAGGCTTTCACTGGATAGCAAAAAATTCAGGGAGCTTCTGCGACTCAACAGATATAGTATCTCGTTAGTTGCTAATATTATCACCGGTCATTGTATTCTGGGCAGACATGCGCAAAGACTTGGTCTGCCATACAATGTCTTTTGCAGAAGCTGTAGGGATGAGGAGGTGGACGAGTCCGTCACCCACCTTCTCTGCAGCTGGAAAACTACTTCCTCAATGATCTTGGCGATCTAAGCTGTATCAGCGCTGCTAATATTCTTAGCTTTATCAATGGTAATTAATGGTTCACATGAGTAACCAGCAAAGGAACCCCTAAACACCAGTGGTATGCACAATAGGCCGATTAACGGACTAAGGGTTCCTCTCAACGAGAGCCACTTTAACATAATAAACATAAGCTAAGTATACTGTCGGATGAAAAATATTCACCCTGAGACTACAAGGTTAAAAATCCCTTCCCGTTGATAGCATATGCTTCGCGTTATTATCATTTAATAACGTCTTTATCGCCAGGATAAGCAATGCATGCATTAGAGAAAAATTGTACATCGATGATGGCTTGTGAGTTTCGTAAAATTGCACCGAAAATTATGTTATCGAAATTATCCGATAGCGTCGCCTCGTCTCAAACCTTTTCCGACATGTGAGGGCTTGGTGATGCTCCTGTCGATTTTGAATAGGCAGCTAAATTTGTCATCGTCATCCTTCACAGACATCCTTCATTGCACATCGTCAGCGAACATGTGTACAGTATGTTACATGGTGTGGGAGTTTATTCACCTAGATTGAAAATAATACATGACCTAGAATAGAACCTTGTGGAACTCCAGCATGTACACCAAGAAATGATGAAATTTTATTACCTACAGCCACACATTGTTGGCGGTCCATTTAGTACGACTGCAGGAGCTTGACTGACAGATGCGAAAATCAAAATGTATAAATCAGCTTCTGACAAAGTAGAGAATGATCCACCGTGTCGAATGCCTTAGAGATGTCCAACAATGTGAAAAACGTGGGGCTGTTTGCATCCAGGCCTTTGCGAATGTCGTCGATAACGAGTAACAGTGCATGTCTTACAACTTCTTTTTGCACAGAAGCCGGATTGGGCGGGACTCAACAGGTTATAATTGCTAAGATAGTCTTCTCAAATACTTTAGACCAGAACTGCAATATTGCGATTGGTCTATATTCAGGGTTAATCTGATGGTTTTGTGACTTAGGTATAGGAATTATCTTAGCCTTTTTCCACGATGAGAGGTAATCACAGGTCGTTAGTATTTGGTTAAAGATGTGAGTAATGTATTTAAGAAGGAAAGGAAGGAGAAGCTTTAAAAATTAAGGATGTATTTCATGCAAGCCTATTGCATTCGATTTAACGCAAAGCAGAGCTCCGCAAACATCTTCGTCCGTTAAGCATGTAAAAGTTAGGGTTGTCGTATTATCATTAGCCGGGCTATAGAGATTATTAGGCCGCAAATAACATTGATTGAGTGTTGACGGTACAGCAACTGAAACAATCTGTGAATTGAGTATATTACAGTCAACGTCAGGAGGAGCACCTGACGGCTGCTTTCCAATACCTAATTGGCGCAGTTTTTGCCAAAGCTCTTTTCCGGACTGTGTTTCAGGGTTCAGGAAGTGCAATATCCCGTTTTTGCATCAAATCTTGTAAATGTCTATTAAGCCATGACGGGGAATTGGATAAAGGTAGACTTCGTCGAAGGGGAACATGTTACATGTTTATCATAAAGTGACTTTATATTGTTTTCCAAGAGTAATACCTGTTGATTAACTGAGGTAATCAAATAATTTTCGTCCCAATGAATTCGCATATGTGAGAAGATAACGCTGTCTGTAACATCTAATAGAATATGGTAGATATTCTCACCTGGCGCTGTGAGTTTTCTGTAACACTTGATTTTACTACTGTGATTTACGAAAAACACATCAAACAGGGTAGCAGGATCAGATGCAAAATGTGTCGCAGTCGATGCATTGACAGGTCAATGCTCTTGAAACTGGCAATTAAGTGAGAAGAAGCACGGGAGTTAAGCAAATTACAATTTAGGTCACCGGAAATAATAATGTTAGGTGTAGAACAAGGTCTCCAGAATATTCGAAATTGTTGAAATATCCAAAATTGGCCGCCTATAGCAGTCGCAGATGTGTTCATTCCAAAACCTCAGCACCGAGTATCTATATTACTGTGTTCTCATCCCCATCTGCGGTTTCTGCCTATTGATAATGGCGTGTATTATATGTTTAAAAGTAACGCCGCGTCTGAAGTCGTAACAGTGAAAGGTAATGATTTGTCTATATGATTCACCGAGCACTCCTTGATCATTTCTTGAAAATTATATAATCTAGCGGTACGTTCCATTGTTTATCGCAAGGGACTCATTCGCATACCTTTTCAAAGTCTACCAAACATGTGTAGCATACTCCCAAGCCTTTCTAGAGTTCCATTCTAAGAGTAAATAACTGGTCGGTTACCTCAACACCATTGAAAATGATTTTCCACCCTTTTCTTCTCTTCCTCGAGATATCAATATCACCTCATTCTTCAAATTGACAGCTGTTACCCCCGATTTTACGAAGCAAGCCTTTGAATTCCCTCTTCACTTAGGGATTTGAGCATTTTTTGACGCCGTTCATAACTTTAACAGATTTGCCAATTTTTTAAGAATTGAATGACTTTCTCCACTTTTCTTCATCCACCTCAAGTTCTGTCATTCTCAGTAGCAAGTTCTGAAATAAGGTGAAGTTTTCGGTTCATCTAAGTAAAAGGTCCGTTTGATAGAAGAGAAGTGCACCATCCTTGGATTTGACCAACGTAGACCCCCGTCGACTCTGCCGTGGACCCCTGGGGGTCCACCTGGACCACTTTGGGAATCACTGCTCTATATGGAACAGTTGGAATGTATTAAAAACCCTTCGGATACTTCATTGTTCTGCAGAGCCTTTTAGTATATAAGCCTTGGTAAGATAGACGGAAATATTATTATGGCGTTAGGAAGAAACAACCTTTAGTTCGCGTTGAGTAAGCTCTGTTCAATGACAAATAGAAATTCTCCAATCACCAACCATTGTTTTGAAAAAAAAAGAAACACAGCTACGTACTTTAATTTCAATTTAATTTTTATTTATCACTTAGAAAAATATCTAAAATATTTAAAAGATCACAGATCAAAACAGCATTCAGCATTTTGTTTTCTTAATAAAAAAACTTTTTGTTGGCCTCTAAAAATTACAACACACACAAAGGAGTTTCAACATTAATAACATAACAAAAACATATAAAAAATAATGGTAGATATATAGATATACGGGAATAAATATGCAATGACGGTAAAATAATTTAAAATAAACTTTATAAAAATTGCAAGTAAAATGTGCAATTTTTTTATGAAATGTGTTCGTGGTCGTATGTGAGCAAAAAAGCTGCAATGGCAGCTTCTTTAGGTTCTCTTGCCGTAATAAATGTACTTCTTGCACCATTCCTGTACATCATCCTCGTTGGCACAGCACAACGGATATACGATCTGAGACTTTGTTACTTTAGCACAACGCATGCATAGCTCCATCACTTCCATATCCATGTCGCATTTTTGTATTTTACGTATCGTATCGGTGCTTAAATTTCCATCGTACTCTCTTGCATCAATTGTGTCGTCCTGAAATTGAGTACTACGCTCTGCTGGATGACACTTAACCATAGTGCAAATTAATGCGGTTAATAGCAACCATGAAAACAAGTTAATAGTCAACTGAAAACAAGCGAAAAAAAAATTGTTATAAATAAAATTGTAAATAACTTAAGTATTGCATGATCTTATTTAGAATAACGAAAGCAGATGTGTTCTTAATTGAAATGAATAAAAGACAAATGAAAGTGGTGACTTTATTTTGAAATATGAGAGTACTTGTACGTATATTTGCTTGGCTTATTTTTAGTACACGGGTTATCGGAGATGGTGCTCTGTGCGTTGGTTGGCTTCTGGTAAATATACTTATACCACAAAAGCACTGATTGGAAGGAAATAGCATCCAGACTTGTTTTGTCTAGGAAATGGTGATGATTCATTGCGTAAAATAATATTTTTGCCACAATTCTTTTTGATTCTGTTATGGAGACAAAGTCTACTTAATGATCTTTAAGTGGATACATATTGCTTCCAACCAGAAGACCAACAATATTTCTGGAGTTCTATTGATTGAAAGTCATATTTAGTAGTTATCTTTGCTATCGAAAAAAATGAGGAGATAAATACCAGCCAGACCGGGGTAAAAACTGGTGGCACCGCTCTGACTAATATTCAGCAAAAATGTCTGAGACTGCCGAACAAGTCGTGTATGATAAGAGTTCAAAAGCATGCCTTTCATTTGGACATGTCTGCATCTTAGTGAGACTTTCCGGACTTTGGCCTTTAAATGTAAAAATGAAGAT
Source organism: Cheilosia vernalis (assembly GCA_949126925.1). Classification (NCBI taxonomy): domain Eukaryota; kingdom Metazoa; phylum Arthropoda; class Insecta; order Diptera; family Syrphidae; genus Cheilosia; species Cheilosia vernalis. Next base: position 56,972,294 of record OX421362.1, read on the forward strand.
AGGAACTTCTTGACTCTTGTGTTGGTAGATTAAATTGCAGATATGAATAGAGCACCATTAGAGTGGATTTAATCTATAAATGTAAGCTTTTGTAACATGGAGCGTAGCGAAGGATTATCCGCAATCAAATATATGAGTAACTTCAATGTTTTAAATTAAGTAGCCATTGCGTCAGAAATTTGTGTGGAATGGATTTGAAAAGCTTAGAGTCGAGACACTTCTTCGTATTAAGGGCGCAAAGAGTTCATAAAAAGCAAGAGCAAATTGTTTTGAATATTTTGGTAAGAAAATCGAGTGTCACATAAATGGGAATTTCTGTTTAATTTCTGTCGAGCAGGCTCTATTAAAAACGATTAAAAACGATTTTTGAGACTACAGTTGATTCGGACATCAAAAAGACAGAAAACAGCACCAGGATTTGTAATATTTAAGCCACTTAATTATAACAATTTATGCAAACACTCAAAAATTAATAAAAAATAGCGTCAACACAAATTCAAAACTCACATTGAAATGCATTTTTAAAAGCTGCGACGATCGAAAGGAATTTTCACAATAATATCGAGGATTAGACGGATTTTTAGTTGTTGCTTACACACAGTAATTCGCGTGTTGCAGTATAGACAATTTCTTATTAAGGAACTGTATCTGTACTCAAATACGACTTCGTAGCAGAACTGATATACTTGCTACATTTCGAACATATTTTATATACTGGAATCTTGTTTTGAAAAATCCCCACCTTGCACATTTGTGCTCTCTTTCCCACCAGAACAAACGAGATAGCTGCACATAGCACGGTGTGCACACCGGATCACTCCTCGCCAAAAGCGTGATAGCCTAAAAATAAGCCTATTATCGCATTGAAAACAATACTAATAATATTTAACGAGTGAGTGTGTATATTGGTCTAATCACCACCCACAAGGAAGCCTTAATTACAGATCTAAGAGCGGATCTGAAAACAAAAAAAGAAAACTGAAATTTCAAATCACCGTTCTTCGCGCGTGGTGATTGCTGTGCTTTATGATAAGGCGTGTACACTCTCTCGCTCGCTTTATCTCTGTTTGTCGTTAGGCTTCGATCGAATGAGGCAGAGGCTTTGATCACCATTCAGTTCAGTCAAAGCGAAGCCAACGGTAGGTGGGCTTTGAAGTTGGCACCCTTCCCAGTGAGGCGCTGCATTGTATTTTTAATTTTATTAGGAGCAGGCGCAGGATTCAAAAATAGAATACGGTTTATTGATAATGCAATCAGTCTAAAAATATGTTTGAAGCGTGTATTAGCAATTAATCAGGCAGTAAGTCAACGTCATCCGCCCAGGGTTTGTTGCTCACATCAGTGCGGTGCATAATTTGTGAAGAAGATGTTTTCATCGTTACGTTATCTATGTCTCGGCCTAACAATGTTTTATTCCGATGAATATTAAGAACGCAATGAAAACGCAATTATAGCATGTAAATCGAAGTTCAATTTTAATGGCCTGACAAGGAGCGATAGAATGGTAGCAGTGCATATGTTAGCAGACAATACATATAATGCAGTTGTAATTTGTTTTCATTCAATTTTCATAGATAAGGCCTCCGACATGTGTAATCACGACTGGTCGGAAGCGAATGCTATTATGCGATGATTATAACTTCCTAACAATGTTTCCTTGAGCTTGAGGAATATGTCAATGTTAGTGTTCACTTGTTATGCTGATTGATAATATATTTAATAGAAAATTTAATCGTTTGCAAGGATTTTTTTTAAAAGTAAATTAGCTATTTGACAAGTAGAATTTGATTGGTACAAATGAGAAAAAAGACTTTCGTTGAAAATGTTAAGAAGAAAAGGAAATATATTATATGTATACGAAACTGGTTTAAGGGTGATAGCAGAGCAGGGGGTCATCTAAATACAAAATGTGTCGCAAGTATAATCTTTTCCAAGGCCACAAAAAAAATATTAATTTTAAGGAAACCGAAATTCTCGCCTAAACTTGAAAGCGAGCTTTCTAATCAGTTCGATCATTATGTCTTAAATATGCTGTTCCTACTTTATTTGCATAACATCTAAGACGAAGTGTTGGGCATTTTAGCAAGGGGTCCCAGGTTCGATTCCCGAAAATGTTGTCACCCACTCTCCCACTCTCTTCGGGAATAATACCGTTGGCTCTTGAAATTAGATCAGTGTTGTAGTTGTCACGAGTGTGTTCTGTATTAGTATGAGCTCATTTGGTTAAAATTTCGGATTTGTAGTTTGTGGGCCTACAAGGTAACCTCAATATACTTCCAATATAAAGTTTTTATACCTATTTATATTTGTTTGAAAACGGCTCGAACGATTTCAACCAAGCTTAAGTAGATGGTCTTAACACAACTTCATACCCAGTTTTGGCTAAAAATTTTAACAACGGTACTTTTGAAATTTCGACATATCTCGCAAACGGTCCATACGATTGTAACAAAAACTCATTTCTAAGGTGATGTGGTCATTTATAAGTTAATAGCAAACTCAGTTTTTCTCTATATTATAGTGCAATGGATTTTTTGAAAATTTTATTTTTTTTTAAATTTAGTTTTGTTTAGTTTAGCTGAAAACAACAATAACGATTTTTACCCAAATGCAAACATAGAGTCAAATAGATGTTTTCAAAAATACTGTGTCCTTAACTTTCAACTGGAATAACCGAAAACGCTAATTTTGAAAACTAGTCATATCTCAAAAACCCCATCTTCGATTTCGATAAAAAGTTAAAAACAAAGTATTGCTTTTATCCCGAACAATTGAACACAATGGACCTAAGTGAAGCTGTGGCAAATTGCCACAAGAGCACCGATTTACGTACCTTCCTACCATCCCAAACAATATCATGCACTCAGTTAGTTCTCAGCTTAATATAGTTACGCAGTAGTATCTTTCAAGCTAAACATTGCAATATTTGGGACTGTCTTGTCTACATAATCTTACAAAAACGCTCTAACGATTTTTACCAAAATGCGTATTGAAGATATTATAAGTATTCTTAATAAGATCCCGTACTTAGTTTTCCTCAAAAAAATTCGAAGACGTCAGTTTTTTAATTATTTCTCAAAACTACATAACTACAGAAATCACGATCTATGTATTTTCACATATCTACGGTATATTTTTGTAATAGGCTTAGTGCCCCATAGCTACGCAATACTTATTTTTAGCAATTACAACCCACTTCTCCTTTTTTCAACAACATTGAATATGCATATTAAAATAATGCCAACCATTTGGGACTCACGCACTCAGGAAAATCAAACTTTATTTGCATCGGGATATTCAATTTATAAGTCGTAATGCAACAACACAAATGCCTGAGGACCTAATTTGTTTCTATGAAAAAAAAAAGAGGAATTTTAAATTTTCACAAATGGTGTGATCCGTGAATTTCTCAACCCACAGTTAAAAAAAAAACAGAACAGCTTAGCCACCCGGAACTTTAAAAAAAAGACAAAAAAGCTTAATATTGGTGTGCCAAGTTCACGCACCCCGCAGATATTTTTTTATCTGTTGGTGGTGGAGTAGGAGAATGAAAGCAGCATCGAGTTGTATATAAAATGCTAATGAAAAATGTTGTCAAAAAAGTTCGTATGAACCCATACAGCCGTAAAGGTCATTTGAAGGATGTGTTATTACTTATTAAACAATGGGCCTTAGCAATAAACATTTTTAGTCTCGACTTTAAATTTACGGAAGCTCACAATTGCGAAATTTGTATGGAAAATATAGCCACTGTAAACTACTTAAATTTAGAGTCGAAACTAAAAATGTTTATTGCTAAGGCCCATAATCATAAATACAATCAAAAAATATTTAAGATGAAGAAGGCGTTTTCGAAGAGTCTACAAATTAAATATCTGATTCTCTAGAAAGAATACCAACTTTATCGCGCAAAGTCGAAATTTTCAATCCTTCTCCGAGAACTTGTGGGTAAATCAATTGTTGGTAATCAAGCTAGTACACGGTTTGTTGAAACACTCAAAAGCTCGAAAACAACATGTTATGTAAGACCATATAACTATAAACGACATTGAAAATTCACAAACACTAATGAATGTATTTAAAAAAAAAAACTTAAAAACTCTGGGGCTAAATATTAACTCAAATAAAAGAAAAATCAAACAAAATGCAAAACAAATATTGGTATTATGTCTGTAGGTATTTGCTTTTAGTACCATTTTACAAAACATCATTTCCCCTAAGAATCTTATACCATGTTCCCACCAACGTGATTTATATTTATTTATATTTATTTATGTGATTTATAAATCACGAAAGGCGTCTCCACCGAACTTTACGTGTTTTAGATTGACATCCAGGAGAAATAGTTCATCCTATTGGTTTTTTTGGTGTTGTTCCCATACCAGCCACAAATAAAACAATTTATGGATTGTATGTAGGTACCTACTTAATAAAAATGCCAAAACTCACGGAAAAACGAAGAATATTGGATTTAAAATAGTTTTGTTGACATTTGTTTTGTTTTTTTTCTTGTTGGATTCGAATTGAACTGAATTGAAACAATAACAGGTATGTTCGATTTTATTTTATGTATATTTGCGATGGCAGATACGTAATTAAAATTTAAACACGTATAAATCATGTAATTAGTAATCACGAAAATGTATGGTAAATCACGTAATTTATGAGATGATTTAGCTAAATCAAGTGGATTTATAATAAATGTTTCATAAATATTTCATTAACATTTATAACAGAAAAAAATGTTTATGAAATGTTTATTAAATATTTCGTTGGTCTGGACACCAATGAAACATTTATGAAATGTTTATGAAATGTTTCGCAGTTTCCCATTCGTGATGGGAAATAATTTTTGTTTCACATGTTTCCGGGCAGAGAGTAGGCGCTGTTTTTTGAATTTATGTGAATATAAAAATTGAAATGTAAAAAAAAATCTTTTAGTAGGTAATGAGGAAGTTATCTATTCATTTAATTAAATTATCTTCTTATTTTTTTTAATTTTTTTTTTATGATAATGAAGCACGCTGCTAAAAATTCTACCGCTTTAGAGTTCATCATTTAGTGCAAAAATGGATAAAAATTAAACATTTCATAAATGTTTCATCGGCGTCCAGACTGAAAGAAACATTTAAGAGATGTTGAATAAATATTTATGAAATGTTTCTGAAGCAAATCGGAAATATTCTATACACATTTAATAAACATTTATTAAACAAATGTTTCACTGGTCTGGACAAACCTTAAGAACTATTAAATCCTCAAGATGGTTGAACTTCCAGATTTGGATGTAGATATCCACGTCTGAGTGAGAGTGATTTAATAATTAATTGTTAGGTGGGGTGATACGAGTAAATAGATACGACCAAAAATACCATTTAAATTAAAATTGTACAGGTAACATTGACCAAAAGTAAACCAACTCTTTATATTCACGTAACCGGCATTTGGTATAAGTTATGAATATAATTAAGTGTTTATAAGGAGTGCTATTTGTTCATAGATGGCGGAAAAAAAGATAAAGAGAAGCGTACCTGGCAGCGAATGCAGTGAATGTCCGTTTTGTTGAACTTCGCTAAATGTGATGGCGCTTCAACTGCCATCTATACACAGAATAAATAATTATTATAATATGAAATGAATGTCACAGACTGTGGTATGTTCGGAAAAGTTTAGATATGTACTTATCGCTACAATTTTTTTTATCTCAAACTATGAACAAACAATTTATTTAAATTTATCTTAGTTTTTGGTATTTTTAAGGTAGGGCATTGTTGATTGCAAGGTAGGGCCTTGCCCCACAATGCCCCCCCCCCCCCTAGCTACGGCCATGGGTGGATGGTATCCTTTCTAGACATTGAAGGCGCCTTCAATAATGTCAAAGCAGAAGGCATCTCTAGTGCACTCCGCAAGCTGAAGGTTGACAGCTGTCTACGAGTCTGGATAGAAAACATGCTTATAGTAGTAGAGTGATCTTATCCGAACTAGCTAATCCCAGATCGTTCCGAATGGAAGAATGGCACAGTACACAATAGATATGCACATGAAATCTACACAGACGGTTCTAAAATGCCGGAAGGCGCGGGAGCGGGAGTATACTCTCAATCACCCGAAATCAATATTGCCTTACGACTCCCAGACCACTGTAGTGTTTTCAGGCTGAAATAATGGCTACAAAAGAGGCAGCCTGTAGACTTGCCTTGTCTGCGATACACGGGAAAGCTATCGCCATCTACATAGACAGTCAGGCAGCCATAAAAGCCCTGAATACACCAACAACCAGATCAAAGTTGGTAAAATAATGCCGGGAATCTCTTAACGAGATTGCGGACAGATGTTCAGTAACCCTGTGCTAGGTTCCAGTTCACAGCTGTAAAGCGGACGAACTAGCCAGACAAGGAAGCGGCCTTCACTTAACCAACAACGTGAACCGTAAGCTCCTATGCAATCGATCAAATTCTCCCTATTCAAAAAGGCAATAATGGTCGCAAATAATAGGTGGAACAGCATAGATACCAAACTAATCTGGCCGAAATTAGATGCTAAGGACTAAGTGACTTCTCTCTTTAAGTAGAAACAGAATCAGCTCCGTGCTGGGTGCATTAACAGGACACTGTTTGATAGGTAGGCACGCTCGCAGATTGGGAGCACCCTACAATGGTTTTTGCAGGACCTGCATGGATGAGGAGGAAAAAGAAACCGTTCTTCATCTACTTTGCATGCCCAGCTCTTGCAAAGTTACGAAAAAGCAACTAAGGGGAATTCTTCTTCGAGGACCTCAGTGACTTGTCTCGCACAGACATACGCTGTATCAGCAAATTCATAACAAAGACCAACTAGCTTGAATGATCGTTAATAAATACTCAGCGTCAGCTAACCACTGGCCGCCGCCGCACCACCATCTCTTAGACGGGCTGTTTTTAAAAATTATAATAGAAGGGTTGACTGTTTCGGTCATCCTTCGTTATATCCAAAACAAATTGTCACTCGGTCAAACTCACCTTTTTTGACCAAGAAAGCAATCAGTGACTTGTCTCGCACAGACATACGCTGTATCAGCAAATTCATAACAAAGACCAACTAGCTTGAATGATCGTTAATAAATACTCAGCGTCAGCTAACCACTGGCCGCCGCCGCACCACCATCTCTTAGACGGGCTGTTTTTAAAAATTATAATAGAAGGGTTGACTGTTTCGGTCATCCTTCGTTATATCCAAAACAAATTGTCACTCGGTCAAACTCACCTTTTTTGACCAAGAAAGCAATCAGTGACTTGTCTCGCACAGACATACGCTGTATCAGCAAATTCATAACAAAGACCAGCTAGCTTGAATGATCGTTAATAAATACTCAGCGTCAGCTAACCACTGGCCGCCGCCGCACCACCATCTCTTAGACGGGCTGTTTTTAAAAATAATAATAGAAGGGTTGACTGTTTCGGTCATCCTTCGTTATATCCAAAACAAATTGTCACTCGGTCAAACTCACCTTTTTTGACCAAGTTGAAACACCCTGCAATCATGTGTAGTAAACTGGTTGATTGTTACAATCACCACTACTGATATGCTTTTTTTGCAACATCCGCATCCGTCGCAAATCCGAAGACATATCGTCCCATAGTCATCCCCCAGTCTCACTTCTTCAAGGAGTTGTCTAAGGATTACAGGCAAAAGGAAGACTGTTTCGGTCACCCTTCCCTTATCTGAGGATAAACTGCCCCCGATTTTCTTTACGAGACGTAGGAGGGCAGACGAAGACAAAAGTCACATGTACAAGATAGAAATAATGCCCACTAGCACGTCCGGCCTAGATTACACTCCATAGTTACCATTTTGGGACATCCGTAGGCCGATATTTGATTATTTCAATAATAATTAGTTATAAGAAGAGAACCACCCATTTATAAATAATATATGTAGATCCATTTGTCTAGAGATTTATCATGTAGAAAGCAATGCGCATTAAGCGTTCTCGTTTTGGTTAGAGTTAAAAGTCTCTTTTGTAGGTGACATTTCTTTGGAATAATAATACAACAATAAAACCTTATTCGAATACGTGCTCCGTCGTCGATTAAGAATTGCCCACTAAACTTGTTATCTGCATATACTTTAAAAAATATAATAAAAATCGTAATTTCTTATGCTTTTCGACAAATAGTTGCGAGACTGGGCTAGATAAGTGTGTAGGTACTTCAGATGCCTGATTGGGGTAGCGATACTGGGATCATAAGTCAGAAAGAAGTGTCATGTGTCATAGACATGTCTACCTACCTACATGTATGGGAGCGAAACAGAAGACTGTAATTTCCTTGCTCATAAAAAAGGAATTAAAAAACTAATTGAACATTTTTTACTTGCGTTTCAATAATAGATAAATATTTACGAAATCTTTGGTTATGGCGTGACATAGATGGTGTCTACGGTTTAACTTTCGTCGTGATCGTCACAGCTGAGATGAGAAAGCAGTTCATATATTATCCACGTACGCTGCTCGAGCTAAATTCTCTCCAAAATTTTCTTGAGCTAAATTTAAGCGAATCACTTTTGCCGAATGGTGTTCAACTCTATAGCTGAAATCAATTTTTTTTGACAGATCGTTGTGTTTTGTTCAGCGTACTCTATGCCAAAATTTAGCTAGGTCTTAGAGAGAAAAGTTGGAGAGCAGATAAAATTTAGTTCAGCTCGAGCTGCGTACTAAGCTTTAAAGATGAACATAAATTAAAGATTAACATATAATAGAAGCAGAGGGGAGAACAGTGAGACAGTGCAAACTTAATGTGTTATTTCTTTTTTCTGATATATATCATTTATAACCTCAATTTTCCTCTTCAATTGGTTTGATGGTGTTACGCTTGATTTCGAGTTAACATTCACCGGGAAGACATAATAAAAAAGTGTTAATAATAATTTTCGGGGTGTTTTCAAAGTTCACATAGCAACACGAAATAGTCATGTAAGCATACAAAAACCGAACATTGGGACATGTTTCATACAGAGATATTGAGCTGGTGCAGCCACGAGCTGTGGTCACACGAGTCGCCAAAAGGCCAACCGCGGCTTTCTCACTTTCTTCAGTTTTTTTTTTGTACTTTTTTGGAAGAAATGTATTTGAGTAACTTAATTCAAAAACGCCAAACCTGTTTCAGGTTTTTGTTATTAATTTTTTTCCGTCCGTCTCACTGTTCGCACCGCTCGTACAGTGCGTTTGTTCTATACCTATTACATATACTAATTTCAAAGAAACGCGTTTCATTGTTCGCATCTTTAACCTACTTAAATTCCCCATATTAATGCATCAAATTGTATTTTATTTTAAACTAGCTGGCCCGGCGAACTTAGTTCCGCCCCAATTCGTTGGTGTAATGAAAATAATAATTCGGATCATGTACAATGCGCACATGCCTCTTTATGCAATTCGGTCAATTCAATTTCTTTATTCAAAAGTTATATTAAATACTCTATGACACTTAAAAAGAAAAGAAAAAGAACAAAGTTCGATCCTTAAGTCTACTTTTGCTCTAAATTAACAAAAATCAACTTCTGCTAGCTATTGTGACTGAATTTTGTTGTTTCAGTTGGGGCGAATTTCAAGTTGTTGATGATGTGAATTAAATAAAAATTTTTTTTTATGATTTAACAGATAAAGGAAATTCGAAAAAACGCTTGTGACAAATGAGACTTTATATTTGACCTAGTCAGTGATGTTGATTCCGATACTTGAGGAATAGTTTTTAGAAAATAGGCATAATTTTTTGTGAACTGTTTGAACTGTTTTACAATCAATTTTTTGTGAATTCTTTTTTTAGAATCAATTCACACAAATACATTTTGAAGTTGGTAAATCTGGTACATTCTTCAATCAAAGTCGCATTAAAAAGTTTAATTTACAACTGTGCGTCGTGCTTATTTTCCAAGAACCTACTTGACTTAAAAAAAAGATAGAATTGCCTATCAATCGACCAACATTCTGATAACAATTTCTTGAATCACCTTGTAGGTTAGTTGCAGTTCCTTTGTAAGATATGCAATTTTTATCTTTTTTACCAAAAAGGCATGATTTTTCGAAAAAGGCATACTTTTCTAAGGGTTCAGACAATAACTTAGATCCGGCTTTGCATCACTGGCGTTGACTCCAATCTAACTATTTCTCAACTTAAAGTCAAATTTAATCCTTTATTTCTTCTAATTTAGACTAAAAGTTAATTTGTTGCCAAAAGTCGCGTCTAAAAAGTTTTATTGCTAAGGGCCAATAGAAATAACTGAAGTAATCAATATTGATGCGTGTCAATCAAACCGCAATGATTGACGTGCCACCTATCGGGTCCAAAAGTATCCTATCCTTCAAACTGGAACCAACCATACGCAACAACAAATTTACATAGAAATCGCCTGAGTGGATTTGGAGATCGAAAACATTTCCTATTGAGTCTAAAAGAATGTTATCTTTTAAGTCTTGCTAAACCTTAAATACGTCAATACGAACAAAACCAAAAAGTTTCATGAAAATTGGCCCATCAGTTATTGAGATATAAAGTCATCGAGTTTCACACCGAAGGAATTATATTTATAAATTATTGTTATTTTATTATTATACTAGCTGACCCGTGCTCGCCGTACTTCGCCAGAGTTCCACTTTTCAAATTTAAAACAAAATAATAAGAGCTATACAAACCCACTTCGGTGCTGTAAGTGACGTGTAGCAAGAAACAAAGGAATGAATGACTTAGTTTTATAATAGTAGGGATTTTTTAATTATGTAGTTGTCGCACATAAAAACGTCACCTGCTCTTTTTTGTGTTGATACCTATTCGTGCGATTTGAATATGTACACTGTACAGTCTTCGACACTTCTAAGCGATTTCCATTCACTGGTTAAATTTTGTATTAAAACATTAGAAATATCCGTCCCGATTGATTATTAAATATTTCTACATAAATAATTTACAAAAATTGATTCACTCGATGCAATGCCTTTCTTTGCTGGAGAAAAAAATCACCAAAATGTAAACAAACTCTACCAGTTGTCAAATTCAATCGCACTTGTTATTGGTAAATCTGAAAAAATATCTTGGTTCGCAAAAGTGCTCTGAAATTTGAAAAAGATTGCTTTATTTGTACCAAGCGAACATATAAATTGCTCTGAGAGAAAAAAAAGTGCTCTCAGAGCGCACAATCGAATACCACATTACATTCAAATTATTAAATTTCCCTAGCGAACAAAAAAATCGACAACAGCGCCACCTTTCGGGTCCAAAACTATCCTATCTTTCTACCTGCATCCAACCATGGACACATACAAAGTTTCATTGAGATCGATTGAGTTTCTCAAAAAAATCGACAACAGCGCCACCTATCGGGTCCAAAACTATCCTATCTTTCTAGCGGCACACAACCACAAACACAAACAAAGTTTCATTGAGATCGGTTGAGCTTCTCAAAAAAATCGACAACAGCGCCACCTATCGGGTCCAAAACTATCCTATCTTTCTAGCGGCACACAACCACAAACACAAACAAAGTTTCATTGAGATCGGTTGAGTTTCTCAAAAAAATCGACAACAGCGCCACCTATCGGGTCCAAAACTATCCTATTTTTCAAGCTGCATCCAACCATGCACACAAACAAAATTTCATTGAGATCGGTTGAGTTTCTCAAAAAAATCGACAACCGCGCCACCTATCGGGTCCAAAACTATCCTATCTTTCTAGCTGCATAGAACCATGCACACAAACAAAGTTTCATTGAGATCGGTTGAGTTTCTCAAAAAAAATTGACAACAGCGCCACCTATCGGGTGTCGGTTTCTCGGTGTCGATGACACGGTGTCGTTTTAAAAGTAACCCGAATTCATTAATTTCTTCCCATCTAAATGTGCCCAACGCGCCTAAAGAAGTAATAACTTCAAAAAAACATAAAGCAGAAAAGGTGAAGTTGCATATGCATGCATACGAAAACAAATTATAATATTTACCTTCAGGATAACGTGCGAAGATGATTTCAAAAAATAGATAAAAAAAAAAAATACCGAGCACAAACGGGATTCGTTCGTGGCATGCATGCACATGAATCACTAATCAGATCACAATCAATATAGCACATTTTAAATCACAATTGAGTGTGACTCCCTCCCAATCTCAATTACATTACATACCTGACCTGACCTATCTCCCTCCCACCCATGCACCACATTAATACTCCACCCATAAGGCCACAACTCCACTCTCTCCACTATCACCAGTTCAATTTCAATGTAAAAGAAGTGAGAAAAAAAAAACAACACAAAGCACAAAAGGTGTATGAAAAAAAAGAGAAACAAAAAGCATACAGCATTCAGCAGAGAGAGAAACAGGTTTTGCCGCACACACACACAAAATTTCCTCCACTGAATGCCGGGCAAATCCAACGATCGAGCTTCAATCGAACATTTTACTTTTTTGAGCTGTATAAAATTTATAGTTTAATGCTTATTGTACAGCTTCAGGATGATTTATATCTTAAAATCTTTGAACTTTATATTAAAAAAAAACCTATTTTATTCGGTTGAGTCATTCCAAAGCTAGGAGCTAGAAGGCATTCGAGAATTACAACTTTTGTTAGATATCAGCTTAAATCTCCGCTTCCGGACAGCGGATAATGATTAAACATTATCCTAAATTCTAATATCGACAATTTCCAATGCAATTGTGAAAACCGAAATCAATTTCGTGCAGTACTTCTTGTGCCTTGAGCACACAAACTATTTAAAGCCGGAAAAAAGTTACAGTTTTATTATTAGTAAGGATAAGGATAAGGATAAGGATAAGGATAAGGATAAGGATAAGGATAAGGATAAGGATAAGGATAAGGATTTTAGAAGTTAATTGAATGTAAGAATTTGAGAATTTTAAGATTTTTTATAAACCATCTCTGATTCAAGACGAACAAAACAAAACAAAAATCATTCAAATCTAACTAACGCACATATCTATTTCATTCTACATTTAGAGACACAGGAAGCTCAATTTTGACTTCGGTGAAAGGGTTGTAGGGTCAACAAAGCAAGGCAGGCATGCTTGTTTAAGCCTGTGCTTAGCTCGTCGTTGGAGTGGGATCTTCTACTGGCTTGCGGACTACAGTACTTTTACATGCCTGAATTTTGATACGATAGGGATAGGAAGAAAATTGGGAAAGGATTTACTCTAAACGAAATATTTGTAACTTTAATAGCCAAGAAGAAAACTAACCACACCTATCAACTTGGTTGGTAAGCCTTCTCCCTTCTGTATCCACACCAGTACCGAAGGTGTTATGGTACCTTTGAGCTGCCCTCCCCATAACCCTACACACGAATGAGCAGAGTACCATGATTGTGAACACAAAAAACGCTCAACAACTCCTGTTGCCTGTTATCATTGTCCTCGTCATCTCAATCACCCCTACATTTCAACTTACTCACACATCAAACAAATCAACGTATCTACTCTATTTCAAAAAGTCACTGAATGTAACATAGTAAACATAAACAAATATAAAAAAAAATTCAAAATTGTTGACAACAACAATTTGCTTAGAAAATAATTAAAATATTTGACAACAACAATTATTGCTTTTAAAATTAAATTTTTTTTTTTGTTTTGGAAGTTTCACTGCTCGATTTTTCCAGTTTCCAGTTTATTTTTTTTTTCAAAGTGCTTTTCCCCATGAAAATCGAAATGTGTGCCTGTAACGCCACCTGTTGAGAATTTTCCGACTTTTCTTTTTTCCTAAACCATCTCTGATTCAAGACGAACAAAATGAAACAAAAATCATTCAAATCGGTTTAGCAGTTCTCGAGCCTTTACCCGACTAACACACAACGATTGATTTTTATATAATAGATAGAACTAGGCATTTTATAGAAATACGCTCAAATGATTTCCAGTCAATTTTACACAGTCAGACTCTTTGTTACGAGTATGTTTGTCCATCCAAACAAATCCGGAAATCTAAATAAATTGTAAGAGTTTAATACAACTGAATACGTTCAACATTTCTAAAAAGTAATATGGCAATATCTCTTCACGCAATTTATCATTTTAATGAATTTTTTTTTTTTTTTGGAAGTAAAAAATCATCGAAAGACATTGCAGAGCTATACGCGAGGGATGCTTCTGCAATAGTGATGGACTTTAACTCATCTAAAAAACTCCCGGGGGACTGGCATAAGCCATCCCGAAAAAAGATTGCACCTAGTCGTACGATTAATCAGCAAATTATATTTTGAATAGTTTAATGAATTTAAAGAGATAAATCCGCCGTTTGTCGGATTTTTAAACTTGTTTTGTTTGAAATTAATACCTAATTTCTTAGCCCTAGCTAAATCTTACAGATCAAGAGGTTTAATCCGTCTCAGTCTGCTGATTACATTGTCATTATTTAAAAGTTCTGTTATTTCTGTGTTTACGTGGTTGAGAAGCCGATTTCTATGCCTCCGAGCAACCTTCTTAACCTCATCTTCAACCATTTCAACTTTTAGATCCCTATGCAGATCGGCGTTGCGTATGTACCAAGGTGCATTAACTATGTTCCTTAATACTTTATTTTGAAAAACCTGAATTTTTTGTAAGTTTGTTTGGCATGTACATGCCCACAATTGGAGCCCGTAGGTCCATACTGGTTTTAAAACTTGCTTGTATAGCAATAACTTATTGTAGTTGGACAGGGATGAGTATCTCCCAATAAGCCAATACATTTTACTGTATCGCATGTTCAACTCATCTTTTTTTCTTTACGTGCGCTTTCCAACGCAGTTTAGCGTCTAGAGTCATGCGTAGATATTTAGCTGTGTTAGAAAATTCTACTACATTGTTGTTAATTTAGACTGGAATAATTTAATATGGACTGACTTAAGGTCATTTAATCTAATCTGTTATTTCTTAGTCCATTCTGAAATATTGTTTATTGCCGTCTGAAGCTTTTTTGTTGCTATTTCGACAGTTGCTCCCACAGCAAGGACGGCTGTGTCATCTGCAAAAGTAGCTATGGTGGTTTCTACACTTTCAGGTAAATCGCTAGTGAAGAGTAGGTATAAAACTGGACCTAGCACACTGCCTTGCGGTACACCAGCTTTAATCTCTCTCAATGTTGAACACTCTGTATCTTGCTTAATTCTGAAGAATCGATCTGATATATAAGACTCCAGAATGGTCGAATACTGCTTCGGCAGTTGCTTTTGTAGTTTGTGTATCAGTCCTTTGTGCCAGACTTTATCGAAAGCTTGTGCTATATCAAGAAATACTGTAGAGCACACATTTTTCTCTTCAAATACTTTTTCGATTTTATCTGTGATTCTATGCACCTGATCAATTGTAGAGTGCTTGTTTCTAAACCCAAATTGATGACTTGGAAGTAGCGATTTTTCATCAATAATTTTTTGCAGACGTTTTGCCAGCATTTTTTCGAATAGCTTGGACAACATTGGTAGTATCGATATTGTTTATTTTAATGAAATAATTTTCTTTTGCATAAATAAATTAATTATAAACGAAACACCGAAGTAAATATATTTATTATTTACTTGTTTTTGAAAGGCAAAACAAAATAAAAAGAGCTAATTTTAAAAAGCAAAAAAACCCGAAAAATATGAACAAGACACTGTACCTAACCAATTGACAATCGGAGACAGCTAAACAAAAATCTGAATACCCTCCGACTGCCAAATAGTTAGGTTTTGTTCAAATTTTGAGAGTTTTTTTTTAATTAACTCTTTATTTTTATTTCTTTAGCCTATAACACTCCGGGCAAGAATACGAATCTAATGACAACTCACTCTTAAAAATCGGTCAAGCCGTTTGGGCTATAGGGCGTCACGTAGAAACGTACATAGGATACGCGCGAAACACATAACGCTCCCTATTTCCAGCCGATTTATTTTGGTACAGACATTTCAAATTAAAAGAAAATCACAGCTTAGTTACCTGTTAATATTAGTATGTTATATATATTTAAGGATAATTAAGTAGTTTGTACTCAGTCCTTTATTCAAAATAACTTCGTACGGTTTGGCAAGGACTTATAATATTTTCCAATATCCCTGAGCGAAATCATAGACCAGGCTTTTTTAATGAACTCATTTAGGCCCATTTTATTCACTCGAAGTTGAACACAGTTTTTTGCTCACTATTAATTGTGAGAGTAGTAGTTTAACCCTCCGATCCATCCATGTTGAACCCTTTTTTCGTCGGAAAGTCTGGCACTCCTTTATCCATGTCATATAGGTACTCTCGAGAAAACCAAAGTCAAGCAGCTTCATTGAGAGGTGTTTTCTTATACTCTCAGCTTCTTCAAATGTTTAGCAATCCGTTTCCAGACTTGTATTAACTCCGCATTCTTTTCTGATTTTGGCAGCAGAACGTTGAGAATTTGAAGCAGTTCTGATGATTTTCTTATCAATTTCGCACTGTTTTAGGTCGGACCCAAGTACCCCATTACTTGGCCTTTTATTATGATAAAAACAAAAATCTTATTTTCCCGTTTCACAAATCGTCCTATTTTTCTTTTCTATGTTATGTGTAAACAAATGAAGGTCCAAATCCTGAAATAAAAGTAAATAAAAAATGCAATAGAAACTGAGAGAGAAAAAACATTACTTACAGTTTTTTTTTTTGAAACGCATATTCGCGTTGGGTAGAGTATGGTGATAGCATAACTATGTACCAAGGTTGGACCCGAGGCCGAAGATCAAATATAGTAGGTATTGATATTCATATTCGCAAAGCTCCGAATAGACGGGAGTGTCTTACACGGCACGTGTTGAACTTCAGAGTTCATGCTATTTTACAAAGGAAGTGATCGAACATATTTGCAAAAGCTGATAATAAAGTCATTTAGCGACAACCCCAGCTTATGCTTCTATCTAGGAGGGAATTCTCATTTATTTAACTTAAAGTTTAATTAATATGCGCAGTTATGTAAAATTAGAGATTAGCTATCTAAAATATATATAGGCGATTGCAATTAGCTGTTATCAGATCATGTCTACGAGTAAGAGTATCTCTTTCTATACGTACAACTGCATATGCATGTAAGTCTCCTGGCTAATGTAGTCCTTGTTATCTTTAGTGTAGAAGTGCTTAGTGGTTTTGTTAGGAGGGTTTTATGCACAGTGTGCTCTTTTATATTTGAAGCCGTGTCGAAAAGTCTGGAGCTCTTTTCATTCTTGGTCCCAGAAGTCTGATCTAGTATTGTTGACGCAGCAAAAGGAAAATACCGCAGTTCGTAAGGCCATCAACTGAGACTTATATTGGAACTAAACTAGAAAATGAACATAAACGAAAGAATACAGAAAGCCACAATAGCATTATATTCGCGTAGTGAATTCTTTGAGAACACCTGGGGACCAGGTGAAGACACTGTATATACGCGGCGCGACTATTGTAAAACCTGTACTGACGTATAGCAGTCTCGTATGGTGGGCGCCAACCAAAACGGTGGCTACATAAGAACTATTACAAAAGTACCTATAAAGATAAGCTCGAATAGGAGACACAAGCGCGATTAAGTCAACTCATACCCCATCAGGAAAGAATCGAAATATGTAGGTGGCCCAGTGGCCCACGTCCCACAGTGAACCTTTAATGTTTACTTAATCTCCGATTATAAGAGAAAAACGAAGTAAAGAGAAAATAAACCGCGTTACGATCCATTGTGAATTTACCTGGGAGTTGAAGTAGTGCGCAGGTCTGTGTAAGTTGTGCTCAAGAAAAAGTGATTTTACTTATGTATAAGTAAATTAGAAATCGTTCTTCTTATTTTTGTTCCATTTAAAAAAGTATTGTGCTTTATGAGATTTGTGGGATACAATTTCAAATGTTTATTAGTATTATTAATTAAAATTAGTATGTCAATCAAATTTGTAAAACTGTTTTTTTTATAAATTTTTTTTTCTCCAAAAAAGGCACTTGTCCAACAATGAACCAGCTCCTAGTGGTACACAGTGAACAATGGTAAATATGGTAGCATTTCCCTGCTTCAGATTTACGTATTTTTATTAAGCATTTAGTCACGACCTCACAGCATTTAGCATTCGTTACTATTATTTTTCGTTAGTTACAAGTTTTGTGATATAACTGAAATCCTTGAAAGTCATTTTTGTTAATGTTTTGCTATTGTTTATTGTTGTTATTACTTTTCGTTGCTTTTTTTACTTATGTTTTTGTATTGTTTTGTTTTTCTAATGTTAATATTAAATAAAAACTGAATTGTACCAATTACTTGTTTTTGTTCTTTATTTTTCTTATGGAATAAAAAATAAACACTATAGGTTCACTGTGAACTACCCGGTGGTTAACTGTGTCCAGCCTCTAGTACACAGGGAACCAATTGAGGTGTGTCTTAAAAAACTAAAAATTTTATTATTTTCTACGATCTTTCTAATGCGGGATTTGGTTAAATAGTTATAAAGCTAATAAGTACCTTCAAACCGTTTAAAGATTAAACAAATAAATTATAAACTAAATCTACTCAAACGCAAATTGGTCTACTGTTGGACAGTTTACCCCAATCATTTTTATAAAGTATATTATTAATATGTTCTTGAGCATCATCAACCCAAAACCTACATTTCGCAGATATTAATTCCCGCCTCCACACCCCACATTTTGCAAAATGTTTTTTTCTGACACCAATAAACAATTAGAAATCCATATTTATTAGTGCGACAAATTCCTTACATTTAAAATGTCAAATTTTTCGTGAAAAAAAGGCCAATGGTCTCTTTCACATTGGAATGACAACCAATCAAAAAGCTAGAACTAGCAGTTAAACAATATAAAACAGAGAAAAACACAGAAATAAATATATATAGTGTTTAGAAATAAAACAAAAATGCAAATTTTTCGCATACATTTGTACAAGTTTGTGTTTGTCAGACACAAAACATTAAATTACGAAATTTGATTTCGTGATTTTAGAAGGTTGGTCAACAATAAGGGAGGACTTATTTAGCTAATTCCCGAGATAAACATGGCTTTCCCAACATTGACAGTTAACCCTACAGATAGCGATATTCTGGCAAAAGGCAAACTATATTTGTTTATTGTTAAAGGAATTTTGAATGTATGGAGTCCGGGCGTAAGCTGCCGATTGATTTGTATGTACATATATACAAAGATGAATATGTAATACCTTTCATTTAGAGAAAAAATGCCCTTACTTGAAGAATATTGATTGGAATCGTCAGTGACAAAGCTCAAATAACCCATTGCGTTTTCTATTCGCAATCTATACATAAAGGGAAGAGTAACCCCTTTTGAATGCAAAACTAGCAATACTTGTCTACAAGAAATAGCGAAACTAACGAAATATTTCCCATTATTGCATGAGATAACTCTACTTCTAGAAAAAATCCTCTCTATAACATTACATAAAAAAAATTTTTATTTGATCTTGTGACCTTCAAACAAAACACATCGCCAGTGGAGATCATTGATCTGACGGCCGATAAATCGTATAGACTTGAATGCTATATTTGCTTGACGTATAAAACCAAAGTGCTAAAAGGAATTAATTTCAGTCGCACATGTCTCACACGTGAAATTGGAATTTACAACTAAATTGGCGCATTTTTGTTCTGATGAATGAATAATAATTTGTATCTGCGGGCATGCATGGCGTATGTGAAATTTATTTTTGTATTGCATTTTCATTTCATCCTTATCTGACTATAAGCTCACGTTTTACAAATATATTATGCAATTGCAATGTTTTCCATATACGAGTACCTAAATACGTTGCAATGAGCTGTTTGAAATTTGCCGTAGACGTGAAAATATTTGCTGATGTGTTTTGTGATTTAATTGCAACAGTGCGCATTCCCAAATGGCGCTTTAATTATGAGTTCAGACCACGCAATTTCTAGTGCGGATGGTGTAAATGAGATCTAGTGCGCATAGGTACCTAATTTACATGTAGGAAAGATTTGCCTTTATGAGAATTACTGTGGCGCTTTTTTGTAAGGTGTGCTGCAAATATTTAGAATGTTGTTTGTGACTGATGTTGCATAATTAATTAATTCTATCGCACGCAGCGGAATGTTGGCATACATCTATATTTCAAAGTTATAGTAATAATAATAGATAACAGGAAATCATTCATAAAACTAAATTATGTACATGCGTCTTACTCTATTTGAACAAATTAAGTCTGGCCTCCTTCAAAATTTTGTAGTTTTGAATGACGAGAACTGTCTGCGGGATTGTAACAGGTAAATAAGTGAGTCAACGAAATATATATAAAATGTCAGGTTCATTGACGTCTTTTGAATCTATACGTTGTAGGATAGGTTAGGTACAGGTACATCTGTGAAATATGACAAGCCGAACAATAAATATTTTCTGTGCGTTTTAGCCAAGTTCTTACCTAATAAACAATAGTTTTAAATAAAAAATACTGTTTCATATCGCTTCATTGCCGGTTTTATCCGCTTGTTATTTGTATTTTCTTTGAAGTAAACTATTTCTCGAGTTATACTGCTTTAACGTTTCCACTGTTGACAATGTCTGAATCACAACAACAACACACCCGTGAGCACGCAAGACTGCTGCCATGACCAACATCAAAATTCGCCTACTGAAAATCCTACTTCACTTTGCCTTGCTGAGATCGAAGCTAAAAAAAAAACACGGCTATTGTTAACATTTGATATTTTGTGAATGAATGAAGTTGGAATATTGTTTTTTTTTATGTTTTTTTGTACAATCAAATTTAATTATTTCGCACTTTATTAAAAGTATTCGGGTATCCGATGTTGCCCTACAACGACAAACATTATTTAAAATGAAAATATATTCTTTAGGAGGAAAATTCAATGAAAGATATATACGTATTCTAAATTTCATATTTCGATTCTTTTTAGCAAAATTCATTTTTCATCATTTAACTACATATTTACGATTTTTTGTTTTATGTCACCCAAATGCCCTTTTACGCTTGGGGCGCAATCTATATGCCATATAATTATTCGTGCACGCCGCATGGCTACATTAATGGGAGTGTTTAGCTGGTAAAATGTGTGAACATTTGGCGGTCACAATTTAGACTGTGCGCAATCAATGTGCGTAGCTTTAAGTGAGAACATAAAATAGCAACCTCACAGTTTCTGTGTGCTTCGAAATGTTACTGTAAAGGACATTTCGTCGCCTGGATTAAATATTGTCGTAAGTGCAAAATTGAGGTTTTCAGTTCTAAAAGCAGTTTTCTTATTTGCATTTTCATCTACCTAACAGTGAAATCCGTTTTTTGATATCTGTCTTAGTTTCCAAGATAATTAGCTTGAGTTTTGTGTTATTTGCAGGGTTACTAACAGTTTGAGTCATTATTTTTCAGCTTTTTGCTACATATACGACAAAATAAAGACTTACAACACATTTCTCCTTGCAAAATTTGTTCTGCTTCTGTTCGGTAAATATAATTATTGTAAATGCTTTTTTTTTTTACACATGCGACAATATTTTACAGAAATTCCGGTAATCGTTTGAAATAAAGTGCACGACTGGGTCGAACGAAACTTTTTCGATACAAGATAAAAGAAAACAAAATCCACTTTCGGATATCTCATATGGCAGTTATATCCAATAAAAATATAAGTTCTTAAAAGTTAACGGTCTCAGTAACAGGCAATTGTCGTAAGTTCTGGCTAAAGAGTTATAAGCGCCTACCGTAATATTATAAAGGTCTTGCACCTCACATAATTTTGAGTAAAGGACAAGTGTACCTAGTAGGAGTTTCTGTTTTTGAGCTACTAGGATATGTTTTTAATTTTGACTGGAGTATGATTTAAGTTTTCAATGATTGAGAGAATTGCTCGTGATTATTATTATTATTATTATTATTATTTATTTAGCAGATCTCTGCTATTAAAAATTAGACTTATACTAAAGTGTACTATTTACTACTATATGAATTCATATATTTGGGAAACTACATTTAATAAATTCAATTGTACTTCTCTTAAAACAAGAACATTTTTTTTTTTTCAGTTTTTATGGCATTAGGTAATGTGTTAAATAATAGGCAGCCTTTGTACACAATGCTATTTTGGGATACATTATTTGGTTAGGAAGGTAGCCT
Source organism: Cheilosia vernalis (assembly GCA_949126925.1). Taxonomy (NCBI): domain Eukaryota; kingdom Metazoa; phylum Arthropoda; class Insecta; order Diptera; family Syrphidae; genus Cheilosia; species Cheilosia vernalis. The sequence continues at coordinate 56,994,377 of OX421362.1, forward strand.
TAAGTCACTCCCGTTTCTTAAATTATAAGGTTGTATGTCTCTTATATATTTCAGGTATTAACTAGTTAGGTAGCATTCCATTTGTTTGATATTAAGAACAAAGCTTAGTACATTTACATTGATTCGTTGTTTTACACTTAACCACATAAGCATTTCTAACATTACTCTTATTGACGTAAAACGATTACATTTTAATATGATCCTCTTGGCTCTATTTTGTAAGCGTTGCATCTTCATTAACGTAGTATTACTACATAGATACATTATTGACGAACAGTACTCAAAAACTGGGTAAGCAGTCACATACTTATGTAAGTTTAAAAATAAATTTTGGTTGAAATCGTTAGAGCCGCTTTCGACCAAATCAAACTGGTACGAAAATTTTATGAGGGAAATACCATTAATATTGAGGTTACCTTGCAAAAGAAAAAAACGCTCCCAAACTGTAAGCCCAAAAACTCCAAATCCGAGGTTTGAACGTAATCCGGGAAGCCGTTCAGGCTGTAGGACAGACCGGACAGAATTTTGCGACCCACCTTTTTGAGTTCCTCTATCATCGTAATATCAGCATTCATTAATATCTCGAGTTCGAAATTGTACGAAAACAATACCTTTCTCTTACTACGTAATGGACAAAGTTAAAAACACAGACGGGTGTAACTTTAGTATTCCAGTCGCAGTCAAGATGTCACATGAGTCCTCTGCCCTAGTGGAAAACGACTTTAAACGACTCCTTTTGAAAACTGTTTTCGTAGAAGTTTTCGAGAGTTTTCCCGAAAACCCGGTTTTCGGCTCGGTATGAAAAGCCTATTAGTACTATATTATGAAACACATGCGGCCTTACTAATAATCAATCACTAATGTCGACAACTAGTTAGATGTCAGCTTTAGTAAAAATGTACAGCTTTTGTGAAATGGTACCAATAAACAATTAGACCTCCACATTTACTAGTCCGACAACTTTCTTAGAATCTATTACATTTGTTGTCATTGCAGAATTCAAATTTCATAATTTGTTTTCCTGAAAAACAAGGTCAATGGTCACTTTCACAAGGAGGATTTTATTCTAAATGAAGGAATACATAAATTGCAATTAAATTTGCCCAACACATATCTTTCCAATGCTCTTTGAGACTTATTATAAGCAAAAAACAAAACACAAAATAGGAAATGCACAAAATATCCACTGATCTGTCAAATATATGTCAATTTTCAGTACTTTTATGGTACGCTTTCCATTGTTTTCTAATACTACCTCGCGATTTCTTTATGAGTGCATTTGTGTCGTAATAACATATCTTTCATTTCAGAATGAATAACAATCGCACGTAGGAAGCGTGTTAAGAACTTATCGCTTCCGGGTTTGAAAATAAATACAATTTAACCTATAAAAAATTGTATGGCTTATATATTACTTAATTCGGGAAACCTAGAAACCGACAAAAGTTTAAATTCGAGCTGAAAAATATAAAACGCATATTCTCGTACTACCTGTTAGGTTGTACTTGCACCCCCAGAAGTTAATAAATTTGTTATTTTGCATGTATTTTGCTGAGTTCTTCTGATAATTCTATTTTTATAACTAGGTATATTTTCCGCGAAGGGAACCTTTTCACGCCAACCATTGTCTCATTAGAGATCCTCATTCTCGGTAAACAAACTCCTTTTGCAAAGAGTTTGAAAAGGGTTTGGTTGCAACAAAATATCTACCTGTGTCGCCTAAGGTACTGAGAATTGTTGCAAAAAGGTACCTAAAAGCCGTCCAAACTTTGGTAAGAAGATATTTTATTCTGTTTGCGACGACTGTCAAGAAAGTCTTGGAATTATCCCAAACTTATATAAAATTTATTTTTTATTAAGCAACTAACTAGGAAAACCAATCAAAAAGCAACAGAAAGAAAAACACAGAAATATTATGCTTCACGAGTTTAGAAATAAAACAAAAACGCAATATTTTTCAATATTTTGCATACATTTGTACAAATTTGTGTGTGATTGACTTAAAAACCATTTGCATTGTTGTATTACAACGAATCAAATTAGAAAGCATTCACAATTTACTAAAATTAATTAATAATTGTAAACGCTCAGGCTGAACAACATCGTATTAAATTCTCTCCTATTTCGAAATTTAATACCGCGATTTTGGATGGTTGGGCAACACTTGTCATCAAAATGACATAAGGGAGGATTTATTTAGCTAATGTCCGAGATAAACATGGGTTTCTCAACACTAACATTTAACCCTACAGTTAGCGATAGTCTGGCAACTGTATTTGTTTATTGGTAAAGGGATTTTCGAAAGTGTGGAGTCTTTTCGTAAAGTGCCAGACTAAAGTTGATTATTGGTAAGACCGAATGTTACAGTTACGGAAATTTTATCGAAGTGTAGGAACAGCGCTTACACTATAACTAACATTTCTCTAATTATATTAAATGTTTCATGCTCCCGATTCTAAAAACTATCCGCACTAGATATTTGTTTATACAAGTGATGGTAAAAAAGAACCAAGAATGTTGTTTATGTAACAGCGTTGCAATAAATGTCTTAGTTTCATTTAAATTATTGGAAACATTTTTTTTTTGCAAGGCATCAAGAGTTCAGACGGCGCGGCGTGGCGAAGCGATAAAACGAAATGTTTTGGGAAGCACCCCGCTTGTAGTCAAGTGGTGAATGACCAAATTGGAGCTATAAGTATCACCTCCTCGAAATCACAAAGTCAATCACATATCGAAATTTAGAAAATACGCTTTTTGTTAGGGTACGGTGTCAGGGCTGCCGTTTCATAATTTCATTGGGGATAAGAATAGATATTTTTTGGGTATAGTACAGAGGATAAATCTAAAAAGAAATTAGCTCAGTGTTTTTCAATTGGGTCGATGTTGGTGTTTGTTATTCAGCCACTGATCCCAAATCGAAAAGTTACACTATTGAGAGCACGTCCAAATGAGTGATCGCCAGTGAAAGCGGATTTTTGAACGACGTTATATTTTATACACAATGCCATACATGGCCCTATCAAACAAAAGGATTTTCGTAAATTGGCGTGTTTTTTTTTTGAAAGCAAAGTAAAGTAGGATTTTCAGCAGGCAGCTACAACAACTATTGCGAGTCTCGAAGTGTCAAGTAGAGCGTATTTGTTGTAATTGCGTGCTGAAAATCCTACTTTACTTTGCTTTGCTGAGATCGAAGCTCAAAAAAACACGACTAATATCTCACACACAGCTTATTGTTTTATTCCATTTAAACATCGAATTTCCAGTATCCGCATGCGTTATTTCGATGCGAATGTAACAATCTGAAAAAAAAAAAAATGTTTAAGCTATTTACTAGGTAGAGAAATGTAAAGTCAAAAAGAGAACTACTTTAGTACTTTCGGCAGCGCTGACAAGCGTACGTTACGTATACGTCTACTTATACTGCTCGTTATCTTTAGATTTCAGTAACAAGTGGCATGCAGCTGAAGCTGATCACTAGTAGCCCAGGTGTCGATCGCTTGGATAGCAACAAAATAACAAACCACTTGCTTTGGCTTTTGAGATTAAATTAAAGGCCAACAGGAAACAGTAAACCTAAAAAGACAGAGTTTTGTTTGCCCTCTTTGACTGACCTCGAAGCTATTGCTCATTTTTAAGAGCGGTACTATTTTCAAAACAAGTGGTGTACTTGTCTAGACTTGGTTATCAATACAATGTATGTAGAAAAATGTGGTACATATCTGAGAGTGCAGGCGACACCATTTACACTTTTTATGCTCAGCCCATGCCATAGGGTTAGTGACTAAAACTACCACTGTTTTATTTCGGAAGAATACAAGATTGTCCGATTTTTCACCTGGGAACACTCCCACCTCTTCCAAATGAAGGACTAGATGAAGAACGAAATTTTATTTTATAAATTAAAGAAGAGAGAATGCTTGCCTTCAGGAAGTTGCAATATTCAATGACGGCCTAAGAACTGAGTGCATTTATTTATTTATTTCGTTTCATCTACTAGCTAAGTTATACAGATTAAAAGTATAAATATCTATTATTTAAATTAAAGAAAAATAACTACTTAAGACTGAGGTAATGCCAAAAAATCAAATAAAATACTTCCGAAGCGAAAGCGAGAAAAATGTAAATCAACATAATTGCTAACATAATTGAATGAAACAATAGCTCTGGATAAAGTCTCATGATGTCCGTAGTTAGTTCTGTGAATAGGTCGAAGGGGAAGATATCTTTCTCTTAAAGTCTAGCCGGGGCATAGATTGGTACCTACTTAAGCTAAAAGATATATGAACACTTAAGATGATTGCATAATAAGCCCCTTACAATCATGATGTCATCAAGAAGAAATGATCTCAAAGTTGAAATCCCCAATAATTGACAACGAGTTTGGTAAGGAATTTCAAAGTCCCAGCACATTTTCGGAAAAATATATTTTGTAAAACACCTCTGGACTTTTTCAATGCGATCAGAGTGAATTTTGTATGAAGGGTTCCATATAATATCAGCATATTCTAACAGAGACCTAGCTAACGCAATAAAAAGTGAAGTAAGGGTATGAGGATCCGAAAATTCCTTACTATTTCGTTTTATAAAACCAGAAAGTTTGTTTGCTTTAGCAATAACGAACTCAACGTGACGTGCAAAAGTAAATCTGGAATCAATTACAATATACCCAGATCTTTAGCCTCTTCGACTCTGTTTAGTACAATACTGTCGATTTTGTATCGAAACTCAAGGAGAGATCTTATATTTAACATTATACAATTGTTTACGCACTAAATAGAATAATTTTATAGATCATGATGAAAAAACTAAGAAACATTTTTAAGTCGTCTGCATATATAAGGCAAAAGCAATATCTTTATACGTGCGAAATATCGTTAATAAAAACTATAAAGAGCAGCGGTCGTGAAAAGTAATCATCTATTTTAACCCTTTGACTCCTGCCAACCAAATAAGATGCTAACCACTCAAGCATTGCAGAGTGAATAAATGATGATTGACAGAATCAAATACCACCTTCATTCCCATTCAATAGCATTTATAAAATAGTGATAGAAGCAGGCTACATTAGTACCTACTAATGGACTTCCCAGACACATCCATTCAGTTTGTACAGAAATTGATTTATGTGATGATAGAGAGAAAGTTAAATCAGTAATTTTAAATATTCATGTATCATAATAAAATATTGCTTCTTGTTAATTTATTAATTCCCAAAGTTACTAAAAATTTATTGTACTATACTAACTATATACTTTTAATTACTATATCACCATATATTATATCTGAAATCTGTTAGAGTTAAGCTCGGTAGATGAATAAAGCAAACAAACATCCATGCTGCGTAGCTATCACAAATAATTTTCTTTGTAAAAAATTCCAATTTTGATTATTATCAAGAGCTAAGATAATGTCTTACTTAACTTTACTTTTGGTGGCGCTTACAGTCCGGGGTGGACCACGGCCTCAACTAACAAGCCCCTCCAGCCAGCTCGGTCCCTCGCTAGCTGCCTCCAGTTACGCACACCAAGTTGGTTGAGGTCGTACTCCAATTGTGCGCTCCACCTAAGGTGGGGTCTTCCTCTGCTGCGTTGTCCCTCAGGGGTGGATTCGAAGACTCGTCGGGCTGGTGCGTTGTTGTCCATACGCTCCACGTGCCCCAGCCATCTCAGCCGTTGTATTTTCAGCTTTTTGACTAGGTCAGCGTCGCTGTATAGCCCGTATAGTTCGTCGTTGAATCTTCTTCCCCACACTCCATCGTCACAAACTGGACCGAATATCACTCGAAGAATCTTTCTCTCAAAGCATCCCAGAAGGTTTTCATCCGCTTTTGACAAGGTCCATGCTTCTGCACCATATAGCAAGACCGGGATGATTAAGGTCTTATATAGTACCTCCTTGGTTCTATGAGAGAGGGCTTTACTTCTTAGATGCCTTTTTAGCCCGAAGAAACAGCGATTGGTAAGAGTGATTCTTCGCTTGATCTCTGCGCCGATGTCATTTTGCGAAGTGATAGTGGAGCCCAGGTATACAAAGTCTTTAACTACTTCGAAGTTGTATCTGTCCATCGTGACGTTTTGTCCGAGTCGCCGATATTGAGAGTCCTTTCTCGTTGATAGCATATACTTCGCTTTGTCCTCATTAGCAGCCAGACCCATCTTCACCGCCTCCGTTTCGATACTTGCAAAAGCGCCACTGACAGCTCGCCGCGTTCTCCCAATAATGTCAATGTCATCAACATAGGCAAGTAGTTGAACGGACTTTTGAAAAATTGTACCTCTGGTGTTGGCTTGTGAGTTTCGTACAATTGCTTCAAGAACGATGTTAAAGAATGTAACGGGTGATTTTTTAAGAGGCTTAAAACTTAAAAAAAAAAAAAAAACACAAAAAATTCGAAAAAATAAATGAAATATTTATTTGAATCGATAGTTTGAACTTTGCAATTTAATGTTTAAAGATAATTTCATGCAAATGTTGACTGCGGCTGCGTCTCAGGTAGCCCATCCGCTGAGTCCAATTTTTGCATACTCTTTCACACATATCGGCCGGTATCTCACGAATGAATGCATGGATGTTGGCTTCCAGTGCGTCAATCGAAGCGGGCTTGTCCCTATACACATTAGCCTTGACATACCCCCACAAAAAATAATCTAATGGTGTCAAATCGCACGATCTAGGCGGCCAATTGACCGGCCCGAAACGTGAAATTAACTGTTCACCAAACTCGCCTCGCAATTGCGCCATTGTTTCGCGTGCTGTGTGGCATTTGGCACCGTCTTGTTGAAACCACATATCATGCAAGTCAAGAACTTCCATTTCGGGCAAAAAAAAGTTTGTTATCATCGCTCGGTAGCGTTCACCATTGACAGTAACGCTGCGATTCGCATCTTCTTTGAAGAAATATGGCCCAATAATGCCGCCGGCCCATAAACCGCACCAAACAGTGGCTTTTTCGGGATGCATTGGTAGCTGTTGCAATGCTTCTGGCTGATCTTCACTAAAAATGCGGCAATTTTGCTTATTTACGTACCCATTCAACCAAAAATGAGCCTCATCGCTGAACACAATTTTTCGATAAAAAAGCGGATCCTCGGATTTCGAACCGAGCACGAATTTTGATAGTAAAATTCAATAATTTGCAAGCGTTGTTCATTTGTAAGACGATCCATGGTTAAATTGCAAACCAAACTGAAGCTGTTTGACAGTGACACAAGGTACTAAACACACGTCAGCTGTCGAAACCAGTGTTGCCAAAACCAAACCAGCTAAAAAATCACCCTTTACATGATAGCGCGTCGCCTTGTCTCAGACCTCTTTCGACATCAAATGATTCGGTGGTGTTCTTGCCGACTTTGACGGAGCAGCGAGATTTCTCCATCGTCATCCTGCACAAACGGACGAGTTTGGCGGGGATGCCAAAACTTGACATGGCTTTGTATAGTTCGTCCCTATATACGCGACTTTAAAGTCGATAAATAGATGGTGTGTATCGGTCTGAAATTCCTGGGTTTTTTCTAAGATCTGTCGGAGTGTGAAAATTTGGTCGATGGTTGACTTTCCTGGCCTAAAACCACATTGATATGGGCCGATCAGGTTGTTGGCAAAAGGTTTTAGGCGTTCACACAGTACAGCCGACAGGATCTTATACGCGACATTCAGGAGACTTATTCCTCTGTAGTTGGCGCAGTTCAGAGTATCTCCTTTCTTGTGGATGGGGCACACGATGCTGAGGTTCCATTCATCGGGCATGCTTTCATCCGACCATACTTTACAGATGAGTTGGTGCATGCTCCTTACCAAGCCATCTCCCGCTGCTTTGAAAAGCTCGGCCGGAAGACCATCCGCTCCAGCAGCTTTGTTGGACTTAAGTTTGGATATCGCTATCCTCACTTCGTTTAGGTCGGGTGGACGGAAGTTTTGGCCTGTGCCTGGCGGCATTCCTCATCGAACCAAGGGTTTCGTTGTGGTCGCCTAGTGAAACCCAGCACTTCGGTGGCGGCAGTCCTGATAGCACGCTGGCAGTGCTGCCACTGGTCCTCTGTGCTTGATTCTGGTGAAGCTGGTGTGAACTTGCTGAGAGGTTTAGGGATACGCGGTCGGCAAAGGTTTTGGCGGTCTCTTGCGATAGTAGCCTTGCAACGTCAAATCTTCTCACAGTATCCTCTCGGTGTTGTGGAGTATTGGATGTCCGCATCCGTACTTTGGCTACTACTAAGTAATGGTCCGAGTCTATGTTGGCCGCTCGGAACGTTCGGACATCCAAAATACTGGAGGCATGTCTGGCGTCGATCGCAACATGATCAATTTGGTTGACGGTTTGTTGATCTGGAGACCGCCAAGTCCCCTTGTGTATGTTGAGGTGTGGGAATAGTGTGGTGGCAATGATGATATTTCGCCCCGCCGCAAAGTCGATTAGCCTGAGTCCGTTTCCGGAGGTGTTGTCGTGCAGACTGTGCTTTCCGACTGTAGAGCCAAAGATGCCCTCCTTTCCGATTTTGGCGTTAAAGTCGCCAAGAACTATCTTGACGTCGTACTTCGGGCACTTATCATGAAGATCGTAGAATGCTTCTTTGGCCGTATCGTCTTTCTCCTCCGTCGGGGCGTGAGCACAGATCAGCGTAATGTTTTTAAATTTGGCCCTGATGCGGATTATAACTAGGCGGTCGCTCTGCTCTCTGCGGCACTCGCCGTAGTAGATGTCACAGTTTTTCATCCTTCTTGTGCCTTCTCCATCCCATCGCACTTCCTGGATGGCTGTGATTTCGGCCTTGTACCTATCCGGGGTCTCCACTAGTTGTTCGGCTGCACGCGGTCTGTTTAAGGTCCGGACATTCCACGTGCAGATCCGAAATTCGTTGTCCTTAATTCGTTTGCAGGGGTCGTCAACATTTGGATCATCCATATCCGAGGCTTGTAGTCGTTTCGGAACTACATTTTTTTTCCGTGGTAGGGAAGTTACCCCGACGCACAACCCCCAACCTGGAGGGCCAGGCCCTTTGTTTAACCCCTTGGACAAAAGGGGCCGGATATTCCGGAGTCAGTAACCCACTTCGGGGATATGAGTGCTGCCGTTGGCCCATAAAGGGTGCATCCGCCACCATCTCTATTTCAACACCCTGACTAGTGCTGAAAATTCCTTACTGACCTTAGCTCCAAATACGTCAGAGTAGCTCATTTCGAATTGCAGAAGCAACTCCGTTTAAATAAACTTGCTGATAACTAACGGTAGGATAATTCCCAAAGAGTACAACCGTATAATTGCCCAAACTTTATTTTAATACAGTTTGTTACAAAGTTTTTCTGCGATTCACCGAATTAAATGTTTGTGTAAAACAATTTCAGATAGTGACAGATTTCTCCTACTATTTTGTCTCCTACAAGTTGTGGGTATCATTGTGTACTAGCAGTTGACCTTTAATTACCTGCCACTTCAAAGACTTTTGATAAAACAGAGAGAATACGAATTATCGACAATCGGAACATTATGAAAGGTTGGAACTTTGTGAGCTCTTAACAATTGGTGTTATTTTAACAGATTCCCAAGATAAGGGAAAACAAGATCTGGTTAAGTAGCTATACCTATATCCTATAGCAACGTACTTAGCAGATCTGATGGAAAAAATAACGTTTCTTGTATTTATCATTTTTAGGACGAATTTCTGCTCTGAACAACACGAGTTTGCATTACATCATCGATTAAGATCTAATACACTAGGTGATGCGGACAGTGGAACGTGGGTCATATTATTTAGATCTCCGAAAGACATATTTGCTTAGGTGTTTGAAAACTCATTGAGTAGCGATTGGGTGGAATTGAAATTCGGGCGATAAGTGTGCTGATATTTACTATTAGAACGAATAACATTACACTGTCGGTACAAATCGAACTTAAGGTGATAAGCAGTTTTAAATATAGACACAGTATATTGACTTTAATAGGAAAGCTCGCGCACGTGTTAAACTACGCCTTTACATGGGGGCAATAACCCTTAGAGCTTAGACACTCATTCAGAAAAGTACACTCTTAAAACACGAAACAGTAGAAAAATTAAACATTTAACTTTTCACAAGTTGTATTGGTTGTCAGAAAAAATGCGATAAAATGGGGGACATTTTTCAGAGCATTTCCATGAACCAAGCCAAAAATTTGCACAAACCAGTTGATTTTTCATGTGTCATGTAATTTTTAAATGTTCTGACTCTGACAGTTCATAGAATTTTATCCGTTAAGTGGCGTATTAATTTGTTTCTTATAAGAAGTGTACATTTACTTAAAATACTTATAAAAAAATGATGAATGCAGAATGGTTGTAGTAGGGATGCCAGATTAAAAATACGAAAAGGGGGACAACGTGAGTTTTCTAGGGAGGACAAGTGTTAGAAAAGGGGGACAAATATTTTTTTTTATTATTGATCACCAGAGTCCAAAAAATATAAAACAAAAATAGCTTTGAAAGTTTTCTTCCACTTCAAATGGATGTGTTCACAAAGAATCTTGTTAAAAATATTAAAAGAAAGTATTTTAAAAATTTTCAATTGAATGTTTTCTTTTATTGAATTTTGACTTATTAAGGGGGACAGTAGTTTGTGTTAGGGGGGACAAACAGCATTTTTTTATGAAAATGGGTGACTGTCCCCCCTAAACGGGGGCGTATGACATCCCTAGGTTGTAGGGAAATAAAAACATTTTGATTCATCAGTTATTTAAGAATATTGTGTACATGAAATGAAAGTCAATGATATTAAAACGCGGAAAATACTCAAAAGCGTTCGCCCTAATATGTTTTTAGTATATAGAAAATATCATTTTCTATGTAGTTCGCTAACAAAATCGAACAACGGTTTTTGGCGCAACAGGTCCGTAGCGACCCTAGGCCTAGCTTCTCGCAACCATTCGTTTTGTGTGAGTTTTCATTTTTGGAACGAATGGAAGGGATCTACAATTTTATGTCGATTACAAACGGTTAATTGAGAAGCTCTTTCATGACAGTTATACTCTCGGATGTTTGTCAGACGTTCGCGAGAGGTGGCGCAGTGAAAAAACTCTGAGTTGGAAATTGGGTTTTTGCGGGATTCGAACCTGAACCCCTCGCTTAGTAGTCCAACACACTAACCACTAAGCCACTGCGCCTGACTTTTGAAATACATATTGTAAATTGTAATATGGTCGTTTCTAATAGCAAACTTAGTTTTTCTCTATATCATCGTACAAAGGAATTTTAAAAGCAGGCATTTTTTTTTCAAGTTTATTGTTTTCTTTTAGTTTACCTGGAAACGGCACTAACTGTTTTGAACAGAGTTTAGGGGAAATTTTTAATTTTTTATTAGAAACTGCTTATGAAGGAGATTGTGCAAATTATTTTTAATAATTGAAGCAGAGCAAAAAAAAAAACGTAGTTTTGTGTGGTTTTCCTGGGTTTGATACTTTACTTAAAGTATTCATAATAGTATAATCATAAAGTGGGATTTCGTTGAAAGAAGAAAAACAACGTTTTTAATGCCATAAGCTGTCTTTCATCAGTTTAAGGCTGGTTTCGCTCGTTTTTTTAAATAAAATAAATTTAAATTGAAAAAAAAAATGTAAATCTTTGCAATTTGAATATGTAACAACAAATTCACAATGTTTGTCTCGTAATTCCTCAATTTTTCACATGATCTCCAGTTCTGGCTTGAAGTTTATCAGACAGAAAAAGTAAAACATGTCCGTGGAACGTTTTGTTCCATTTTTGTGAAATTCGGAAATTCCAAAACTCATTATTCTACTTCTAAGCCGAAAATTGGGCTGGCCTATTTAAGTGGCTAATTGTGACGAGATTCCTAACTCGTAAATTAGAAAAAAATCGATACAAATTGATGGTGTCATTTAGAGTCCAAAGTCTCCGGTAAATATCTGAATCGTATGTACAGGTCGAGACCTTTCATGACCTGCGGAGGTGTCATTCAAATGGATCCAAACACAAGCTGGCAAGAAGTAATCATTGGAAGAATTCCTTTGTTCCAAAATGAATATAGAAATGTTGTGACACTCTTGCGATAGTCTGTAGGAATTATTTCAAATTTACAGATAATGACTGCTTAAAATGTTTTTTTTTTTTGTGTCTGTGGGGGTGTACAAACAAATGCGGAGAGAGACAGAAATGAATTGTGACAATGGCCGCGTTCCATTAACCGCTCGACGACAAGCACATCGTGTGAAATGGTCAGCGGGATCGGACCTGAAACGAACTTTTCGTTTTGTTTACATTTCGTTTGAATCAAACAAAAAATTAATAATAAATGTAAAAATAAAACAATGTTTTCAATTTTATAGATTAACTTTTTCTTACTTACTTTACTTTTGATCGGGGTGCAGTCCTCGGACTACCAGATGCGAACAGATGAGCTCAATCTATATTTTTCTACTCGTCAATGGAATAGACATTAAATGTGAGCCTGCATATTAACTCTAAAGAGAGAAAAGCATGCTGATTGATTAAATATTATTTAATCAATCAGAATGCATAAATATAATGAAATTTGTATATCGATACTTTTCATATTTAAGAGAAATAGAATCGGAGTTGAACTACTCCTCTCATACTGGCCCTTAGCTTAGATTTTGTTTCTTAAATTCAGTTTTGATAGCCAATTATGAAATGAACATTATTCCCAAAAGTCACAACTCACGAAGTAGTACAGTTACACAGTCCCATTTTTAGTATGCGATGGTATAGTTCTTACGATCACCAAGACCCAACTGTCTCGAGCGACACTTGAAAATACGGAGTGGTACCTATATATTCAAAAAATTCACCAGAGTTCGGGAAGTAGATGTGCTACCTTTTGAATTCTTCAAGGAATTAAAAACAACGTTTCTGAGTGTCATTGGATCAAACGTCAAACCTTACTTTATCTTGAAGATCCAATAAAGCATTAAAAGTCAACAATTAACAACTAAATTAACAATTTGTTAATAAAAGAAAAATAATGAGTTTTTCATTTTGATTTTATTTAAAACTAGCTGACCCGGCGATCTTCGTTCCGCCCAAATTCGTTAATGTAATGAAATTAATAATTCCGAGTACCTATGCACAATGCTGCTTTATGTAATTCGGTGAATTCAAATTCTTTATATGAAACTTAGACCCATACAATAGAAACAACTGAAACAACAAATTCTCAGCGATTGTCCTTGTGACTCGACACAGGAAATTGAAGACGCTTAAATACGAATGGCAAATCATTCTGAATAAGAGGAGTACGCGGAAGGAAAACCTTTGCCTTAGAATTTTTGCCTCACAATCGTTTGCTTGCACAACATTTAATTTGAGATTCTTCACAATCAAATCAATCGCGTTCCGTTGCAAACTTTCGGAGCATTAACGAGCCGACTTTCAACTTCAAATTATGTATCGGTAAGCCTGGAACATCCAAAGAATTTAAAAATTAAACATTTGAAAAAAGTTTTGTGTATATGAAGTGACATTACCCGTTTTTCTATCCGGTCTAATCGTTTCAAAGAGCAGATTTCTTTCCCAAATCCAATCCCTTTAAAGTCCTGTTTTCACAACAAAAAGTAGCATACTCCTTACTCCACCAAGCAAAAAATCGTAAAAATCGAACAATCCGTTCCAGAATTTTGAGTGTACCTACATACGGACTTCATTCTCTTTTATATGTATAGACTAGTTGAGCCGGAAAACATTGTTTTGCCATATGAATTATTTCTAGAGTATGAAAATATATCTTATTTTGTGTGTGCGTATGTGGTATATTAGTGGAAGAGCATGAAATGTTGACGGAATGTGAAAATAACAACACACCAAATACAATTTTTTTTTATTTTATTGTAACTTTTAAAAAAGTTTTGCCAGTTCCACCTGGTGCATCCAAAAAAAGAATCCACCTTGTCCTGCCGAAACTGCGAGCATAATAATGCAAAAATCCTCAGTAGCATTTAGTGCTTCATTGTGCATAGCATCGCCGAATGCTACCGTTAAATCATTGCAACGTGTCCGATGTTGATACAGTATATCATCAGCCATCGAATCTTTGTGATGATTCCATAACATTTATATTCAGGCAGGGAAACATATTATAGTTAATACTATAGCGAATAGTAGACGAATTTGTTTTGCTGTACTGTATGCGTGCTACATTTCCACTGGTCGTCGTCTTCCAGCAAGCCGAGTGCAAGGCCGGTGACATTAACCAACAACAGTCGAAGATAAAAGCACTCAGTCTGCCTTGGATTGACTCGACCCAAGGCGTTTGATTTGAATAAACCGGGACATGCATCAACCGATGTACTTTGCTGGCGGGGTGAAAATTATTTTGTTTGAACACAAAAAAAAAAAAACAGACAAAAAATTACCTATATTTATTTTCACTCACTAACTAACAGAATATTTGTCTTAACCAAGGGAGTAAACTTAAAACCAATAACAAAACTATTTTTACCTTCTATAACAAGTCAGTTGGTAAGTATAATGTTTTACATAAAAAATAAAAAAAGCGCGCTTTTTAACATTTTCCAAACCTTTTTTTTATTTGCAGAATTTTGTAAGTCAGAATTTTGTAAAGCGGAATTTTGTAAAGCAGAATTTTGAAAAGCTGAATTTCGTAAAACAGAATTTTGAAAAAAGAATTTTGACCTACATTAATATGTGCTTGTAATGTTTTGCTCGGTAGGGGCGAACAAGTACCACCCAACGATTGTCAAGTCAATGTCGATGTTGTTATTTTAAATAAATGATTGTCCGCCATTGTCGAAATTTTTTCGACGATTATATTGGATATCCGTCAATATTTGTGATTAGTGAAATTTTTAGGAAACCATTTGGTACATTTTCCATCTGTCATACACGGCGGAAAACGATTGAAATTAATGCAATGGCCATGAATCATGTTAGATGTAACAATATCAAACAGCAATTGATCAGTAGGATTTGGAAATTACACTATCGAATTCATTAGGACGTAGGTATTTTGTTGATTAACCAAATCAAAATGTACACCCATTGTACACAGTGATCCACTGTTGACACCTTTACCCTACGGGATAGTACTGGAATGTACTGTACAATCAAATATTAGGTTTACTGTAGTATCAGTAAAATAAATAAAATTAGAGCAAGCGATTCAATTAAAAAAAAATAAAGAAAAGAAGAAAAAGAAAGCAGAAAGAAATACAATCTCCAGAAGGATAGACGGGCAATCCTCAAGATGAAAACCAAATGACATTTCTACATATCTTTTACCTCATCGATTATTATATCTCATAGAACTCAAGTCTTGAACGAAGCCTTTTAATAGAGTTTCTATTTAATTACCACTTATTTTATGATCTGATTTAAAATTAAAATGAAAAAATATGTATCTAACAAGAATGTCAATCTTGCAGACGGCATAGCCATGCTTAATGCTTTTTTTTTAACTACTTTGGTTAACATTTTCTAAAAAAAAATCAATATTATCTATTCTATCATATTATGTCTTTTTAGTCAAAACATTTTTTGCACATCCTGAGAGAATTTTAGTCACAACGGTTACGGTGGTTGAAAAATGATGTTTCTAACCGAATATTCAAGCGCCCGATAGTTTTGTTTAATATTTGTTACTACTCGGAAAACAAGAACTACAAGTATTAAAAATTAAAAAAAAATGTTAGGTAGCTAGGTATCTTGTTTCCTAGCAAATAAAACCGTTTTATAATTATTTATTGAAAAAATGCAATGTTTAAATGCAAATGCAATAACAACCACTATCAAACTCTTCTAAACAAATAAAAACAAGTTGTGCCGGACTCATTCCCTAACAACTCTTGCAAATTAGTGGGAGTCGGATTCAAATTTTGATTAGTCACATAGAAGGCCAAATGGATCTCCCAGCGCAGACAAATAACAAGCTGCTTTTATAATTATATTGCATACGTTCTTTTGTGCGGGTGTGCATGTCGATATAAACGTGTGTATTTCTACTGTACATACTTAATCTTTTATAATTTTGCATAAAACAGGGCTGTTTTTTATTTTTCAAAATTTAGGTGATTGTCAAATTTGTTTACAATACAAGTTATATATTTTGCTATTAGCGCGTAGCGATTTTTTCTTAATTCCAATGAGTTCACATAACCAGCTGAAAAATTGCAGATCGGTCCCGCATAATGTTTATTACCTGCAAATATCGCTTTTTGTACTAGATGTTGTAAGAATGTTCCAGGATCATCCCAAATATAAGACCGGCCTTCAACAGACCGATATTGTTGATATATTGCACCAAGAGTAAGCACAGTGTTTATATATATAAATATAAAATAGAATATAAAAAATCGTTGTTTTCAACACAGATTTTTTTCAATTGACAGAACATTCGCTAACGGTGATCTAACATCCCAAATCGAGACTGCTGTCAGGGGTCTAGAAACTTCCGGCTTTATACGATATGTGGTAAATGGGTACAGAACATTAGGTCCTCTTGCCAGAATAACTACAGCAAAGACACCAAGGCAGAGGGCCGCTGCTTGGGATGGCATTGAAGAAGAATATTCAATATGATGAAATTGAAGCGGTGGGAGCTTGTAAACTCTTTTGGATATTGTGCCTAATTTCTAAAGCACGGGCAAAATTACTAGTTGTTTGATACTTTTATAATTTGTCTCTCCTCTCTAAAGGAAGCAAAAGAAAAACACAAACATTCTAACTTTTAAACATTAATATCAATTTAATCATTGGAAGAAAATAATGGGAGTTTTTTTTTTCATTGTTCGTTCCATTTTTATCGGAAAGCTAAGTTCGAAAAAATCCAAAATGTTGTCAATCCCCTCTATATTATTTCTGTAGTTTCTGTAGTGTGTTTCTCCCTTTTGCGGTTCACACGCTCAACCAATCTTAACAAATCAAGTGTCAAAAAAAAGATATTTTCAGGTTGCTTATCTTTGCATTTTTACTTTTTTTAAAATGTTAACAATTGAAAAAGTTGAATTTTACTACACTAAATTTCAACTACGCAGTTGTGTACATACTTTGATTCGGGATACACTTTTCTTTCTCCGAAACACTCAACCGATTTCAATGAAATTTCGTGGATACCCATCCAGTTGTTTTCAGTTTTAAAAATAGGATAGTTTTGGACCCGATAGTTTCAAATGAAAGGCACGGAAAAGCCGGGTGGGTACCCCTATAAATAAAAGAGATTGACGTCTGTGTGTGGCACTCATAACTCGAGAATGGATCGTTCGATTTTTACGATTTTGGGCTTGGAGGATTCGTTTAGGAAGGACATTATGCTACTTTTTGTCGTGAAAATAAAAGTTTAAGGGGATGAGATTGGGAATAGAACTTAGTATGGCAACCGCACTTTGTAAAAAAATATACTGGATAGGAAAACGGGTTGTGTCACTTTCAATACAACAAAACTTATTTCAAAAGTTTGATTCTTAAATTCTTTAGATGTTCCCGGCTCACCGCTACACAATTTTAATTCGAAAGTCGGCTCATAGTTATAATTTTGTTGAGCAACCCCAATCAACCGAAACTTTTTTAACGGATTGGGTTTGATTTGGATGTAAAGAATCTCAAATCAAATGTCTTGGAAGCGAAGATTTTGACTTAAAAATTCAATCAACGGATTCCGATGATTTGCAATTGGTTTCCGAGCGTCTTCAATTTCCCATGCATATCGCTTTCATTACGAAAAAAAATAATAAGTCGCAAGGACAATCGCTGGATATTTGTGACATCAATTATTGAATTCCCATGTTTTTCAATCGTATCAATCAATCGTATGTAGCGTGCTTTGTACGTCGTGTACCGTAAATCACTTTAGTGAAAAAAATTAAGGTTGGCTGACACGTCAATCATTGCAGTTTGATTTAAACACATCAACAATGCTATAATTTAGTTATTTGTATTGCTTTTAATATAACTTTTGAATACAGAATTTGAATTGACCGAATTACATAAAGCAGCATGTTCATTGTTCGTTCTCGGAATTATTATTTTTATTACATTAACGAATTTGGGCGGAACGAAGTTCGCCGGGTCAGCTAGTGAGTGTTAATTCTCTAATACAACAATTTAAGCGTCGAAAAGGTGGTTATTAATATCCGATTACACTATAGATTATTAAATTATGTGAAAGGAGTTGTTGTATTGCTACCTTTTGGACTATTGTACCCCCACTTATGCCTCAGATATTTATATTCGCTCAGAGTTCCCCTCATATTTTAATTCGGCTCCCGGAAATTACGCCACTTTTTTTTTTGTTGAAAAAATGCCGAATAATTTTCCATACAAAAGTCTGGCTTTCTTTCCTAGGAAAAAAGGCCTGGCACTCATTCTGTAACTCTGAGAACGATAACCGTTTCAGCGATAGTATAGTCAAATATTTCGTCACCAAATTTGCTTACCGTCAAAGTCAATCTATGTCTCTATCACTATTGTTTGTTTATACAAATCGTGAGAGCATTGAGTGTCTTTCAGAATTCAGAGCCCCTTAAACTACATGGAAATTCCAATCAGACGTCGGCGTCGCGTCGCTTAAAATGTCATAAATGAGTTTTTTGGCAAACTGTTTTCTATTTGATGCCGGCAAACTTGGAATTAATTCATATTTGTTCCTTAGTTTATCAATAATACAGGGGTTACAATCACAAGCCAAATAACCAAGAAGAAAAGTCCTTATTTTTGAACTGTCTCATCAAAACAAATTTTATGGAGGGCAGCAAAAACATTTTCCGTTTTTACAATTATAAATCAACATGATTTAATGCTATAGTGAATTATTAATTGTTGTAATTGCGTGCTGAAACTTCCACTATACCTACTTTGCTTTGCTGAGATAGAAGCTCAAAAAACACGCCTATTATCACTCACAAACTAAAAAGAATTTAGAAATTAGGCCAGAGAGCCAGAATATATTTATTTTCTTACCTAATCCATTCCATTTTACTTTCTGGGTCTTTTTCTAATGTTATTGGCATATTTTGACTAAACAAACATTTTCTATCGCTTTTTACAAATACAAAATTCTGTCGTTTTTTCTTGAAAAAAATTTGTTGCCGTTATTTCCGGGAACCTAAATATCTCGGAATAATTTAAAAGATCTTGTTGTACTCTTGTTTCTCCTTGTCCAGTTATCTTTTAGAGTCCAAGGATGAGAGCTTTTAATAGACTATAAAAAATGAAATAATGAGAGAGGAGAAAGTGTCGCTTTACCTTGTTCTCTCGTTATTATTGTTTAATAAACCAAATTATAATACATTGAAGTATTATTCCAGCTCACCACATCAAATAATTATTCACACTTTGTTGTTTTAGTTGTTGCTCTTTTATTAAGTTTATGATCTGCACGCACCCGTAATCTCAACTCAACGCTTAGGTAACCCTGTTGAACGCATGCATAGTCAAACACACAAAAACAAGCAGCAATGTCATAGAACAACAGAACGGAAAATCTCGTTAAATTTTGTGTTCTCTTATAAAATTTCGTCATGAGCAGCGCTGCCAAGTCATTTTGGCGTTTGAGCACCGTTTTCAAAATTTTCAGCGTTAATTTTGACCTCTTGGGCACCAAAACTGTATTTTTTTTTAAAAAAGCTCGAAAGTTGATAAAAAAAAATAAAAGTAAAAAAACAACAACAACAAAATCATATTCATATTCAGCCATAGCGAGTGCGATGTAAAATAAAAATAAAATATTTCAATAAAACTTAAAAAATAATAGTCGCATACATACATTAAATTTGTTTTTTAAATTGACCCTGCGCAAAAGTATAGACAAAAAAGCGGCGTTCAGCGGCAGCGTTAAAAAAAACGCCCAAGCGCTAAGTATACTTTTTCGGCACTAAAATTGAATTTTGGGCACTAGATTTAACGCTGAAAGCACTGACTTGGCAACGCTGGTCATGAGTGTATCAATGTAGCTTTTGCCTAAACATGCATTTCCAACAACTAGAATATACATACTTGCTACTTGGTTCTTCCTATCTGTCAAAATCAGTAGGTATGTTCATGTGTGAGAAATGGCAATCAAGTTATTAGAGCATTTGATGTATGCCGATCACACTAAATGCTCCTGTTCTAACAGTGAGAACTGTTTATAACATGACTACTTGGCAATTTGGCATAATGCATTCTAATCTTCACCTATCCTATAAATCAACAATAAAATTGTCATAGAAGAATGAGAAAATCGTCGCTTAACTAAATGGTCATTGGTTTAGCGCCAAATATCATGCAATGGTTTTTATCCGTTCACCAAATACTTTCCTCGCAAAAAGTATGCAATGATGTTTGCTTTACATTACTTCCCTCGAAGCACAGACAATAAATTAGGTATACAGATGACTTATGCCTGTAAAAAATGTTGGTCCCTAGTTTTTCCTTGCCAGACAACATTTTTCATCGCCTTACCAGACAAGGAGCTTTCAAAATAAGCGTTGAGTATAAAGCTCTTTCTTTTTGCACCTTGCACCTTTCTCTTCGCTCCATTCATTTGTGTAGGCAAAGAGCTTCCCTACGCCTTATCCTCATGGTTGTGCGTGCATGTGATTTTCGATCAGCAGCTGGGGTACTGGGGTATGCGGACGATATCGACATCATCGGTCGCTCCCAGCGTGCCGTGACTGAGGCTTTTACGGCAATTGAGGAACAGGCGAAATTTGTTGGCCTTGAAGTAAACGAGGACAAGACCAAGTATATGCTATCAACAAACAAAAACGCATCTGTCCACCGCCTAGGACAAAACGTCACTATTGATAGCAAAAATTTCGAGGTATTTAAGGAGTTCATCTACCTCGGTGTGAATATGAACTCCACGAATGACACCCTAGTGGAGATCAAGCGAAGAATTACCCTAGGAAACCGCTGCTACTTCGGTTTGGCAAAATAATTGGGTTCAAAACTCCTAACTCGAAGGACGAAATGTACGCTCTACCAAAAAAGTCATAATGCCAGTTCTGCTTTATGGCGCCGAGTGCTGGTCGATAAGCAGGAAGGGAGAGCTGATATTGGGCTCCTTCGAAAGAAAAATTCTTCGTCGGAAGTTTGGTCCTGTGTGCGAGGAGGGCGAATGGAGGAGAAGATACAACCGCGAACTCTATGAGCTGTACCAAGATGTGGATGCAGTCTAAAAAGCCAAAACACGTCGACTACATTGGCTCGGCCACATCGAGCGAATGGACAACAATGCTCCAGCTAATCCAGCTCCAGGTTTGAATCCCAGACCCCAGGTTCGGGGCGACAAGGAAGACCGAACCTCCGTTTTAAAGACCAAGCCATCGCGGATGCCAGAGCGCTTGGTCTGGCAAACTGGAAGCAGCGTGCCCGGGATCGCAGAAGATGAAAGGCTGCAGTGTCTCAGGCAGAGACTCTTCACGGGTCGGGAGCCCGTTAAGTAATTAAGTAAGTGTATGTGATTTTATGACACAGCAAGAGCAAATCAAAATTATATAATTGCCTAATAATGAAAGACAAAAAAAAAAAAAAGAAGAAGAAAGTGTGCTTGTGACCACACATCATCAGAAGTAAAACTCCGAAGCTATAGGTACCTAAGTTTAATATTTTGATAATATTTTATGCGTGCCACCTGTAACGGTATAGTGTATACATAGAAATATATGTTACCCTTCCACCTTACAGACACAGAAATCTCAATTTTGACGTCTATTAAAGGACTGTCCGGTGAACAAAGCAAGGCAGGCATGATTGTTTAAGCCAGTGCTTAGCTCGTCGGTGGGGTGGGATCTTCTGCTTGTCTTGCGGACACCGTACTTTTACATGGCTGAACATTGGTGGGAAAATTTTAAAATTGGGTGAAATATTTGTAACTGTAACAGTCAAGAAGAAAACTCACCCCACCTATCAACTTGGTTGGTAAGCCTTCTCCCTTCTCTCCCCACACCGGTACCGAATGTGTTATGGTACCTTTATGCTGCCCTCCCTATATAACCCTACTTACGAATAAGAAAAGTACCTCTCATTTTTCGTAACAACCTCTACGTAAAAACTTAAAACGCTATCAAACAAATCAAAGTATCTACTCAGTTACTTAATGTAACATACCTAGTAGGTAAACATAATTTATTTATTATTAGGTAATTTCAAAATTGTTGACAACAACAATTTGCTTTGATATGTCTTTCCTGCTTAAAAAAAATTAAAATAATTGACAGCAACAATTGCATATAGCTTTCCTGCTCCTTCTCGCTACGTTAGAAATTCTTCTCTATCTAAATTTTGAAAAACGTTACGGCCTTGAAATTTCACTGCGACTAAAGAAGTTTTACTTCAAAAATATAATACAACAAGAACTGTTAAGGAATATGGAGATATCGGTATATCCGATTCTTGATGCAAGATTCCATAAGAAATCAGATTTTTTTCATATATTTATGTACTAATAATCATTTTTAGTGTCCAGGCTAAATTTTTCGAACTCACAATGGCGAAGTTTTCCTTACAAAATTGCATATTGTGACCTAGAAAATATTTAGTGTGAAGTTAAAAATGATTATTAGTAAGGCCCATTGTTTTGGTAGAGTAAGTTCGGGTATTGTGGTATATGCGGGTAATGTGGTACAGGTAGTTTTCTCGAAAACTGAGTATGCTATGGGAACTCCTGTTAAAGTAACCATTAGCGATTGCAGAGAGAACTGCGATTCGTGTTTGCTCACGTTTAAAATCGACCACGTTTTCGCTTAGTTGTTCCAAATGTGTTAATGTGTGCAGTGCAGTTTTTTTCAGGGAAAACTTTAAGTGCTTGTTTGAAGTAAAAAAAAATATTTTTCGAGCCGAACATTTATTCAATTGAAACAATCAATTTGCCATTTACTTGGAATAACTGAAAGTTTTGCTTAAAAAAATTGATTTCATATTTTTTTTAATTTTTCTTATAAAATATTAAGTTTCGGCTTATGTGGTACAGTAGCCATAGGCTAAAGTGGTATGGTATACCACATTACCCAACTGAAAAGTTTTAATTTAAAATGTATTTTTTAATTTTATATGATACAGGTTGTTTTGCAAACATGCCTAAAAAAGGTGAAATTAGAAAGTGGAACCTAAATGCTATGTAGAGCGCAATTCAATCTTAATAAAATTAATAAAAAACGATTATCTGTTAATGTGGTATAGTGTACCACATTCAACCACAAAGTGTACCACATTACCCACCGCTTTCCTAAAATGCAATTTTTGAGGTCAGAGGAAATCTCAGTAATATTTTTTGTTTGGTAATGATTGGAATCTTGCTAAATGTTGCTGAATGATAGTTTATGCTTGCATGAAACACGCTAAGGAATTTGAATGCTTTCGGTTTTATACTTTATCCGTAATGTCCAAAATAGAAACATGTATACCACAATACCCGAAGTTCCTCTACTTATTTAATAAGTGAATTATAAAAATCGATAAAAGCGATTTTATTAGAAAAGTTCAACAGAATAGTGTCTTATCTTTTCGAATCCCAGTTTGAATGTAGGTATAAGGGTATAACATGACCAATCTAGTTGACTTAAGATAACTAGATTTTTGAATGTGTTGTCATTAAAGATTTATAACTTTTTTATTTCCAGTCATTGGGAGGCTTCTGTAATTAAGGGTGTTCCAAAATTTACGCAAAAATTCGAAATAAATAGAGAAGACTTTTTTTTTGACCTAAAATCTACCAAAGGTTCAGTTTTCCACTTCCTCCACCTAAGGGTCTCTGCACGAACTGTTTAATGAAAGGGAAATTATCTAAGGTTTTAAGTAATGTTTAATAAGACAGGCGATCAACTTACGTAAATGACCATCGCATTCTATCACGAACATCGCAATTGTAGGGGATCTCAATGCTAGAATATGAGAAGAGTCAGGGCTCGAAAATTCTTTAGCCGGCATACCCAGAAAATCGAAGGACAATATCTGCAATGCTAGAGGTACAAAGCTCCTGAAATTGTGTAACACTTATGGTCTTCGAATATTGAATGGAGCAAGTGAATTGGATACATGTGGAGAGTTTAAATTTGTTGGGAAGCAGGGAACCTCAGTCTCTTCTACCGAAATTAAAATGGAGAGAAAAGAAAGGTGTTGTGTATAGACAGAAGCTTGATCAACTCTTGGAAAGAAGGCAGTTTATAGATTTCGCGCAACTGGGAGATATCATTAAGATGGCATACCAAACACGCATAAATATCGCTGGAAGTAGAACAAGTAACGACCAACCATGGTTCGACGAAGAATGCAAAAGAACAAGGAAACACTCATTCACATGGCTGAAAATATTCCGAAACACTAGCGATGATATCTTTAGAAGGTTATATATTAAAGAAAATAGACAATATAAGGAGTTATGTAAAAGAAAAAAGAAACTCCACTCCACTTCCAAGCCGGGTTCAGGCCAGGATATTCAACGGTGGATCAAATCTTTGTACTCAAAAGCATTGCGGAAATATACATAGCGCAACGGAAAAAGTTGTATGTATTTTTTGTGGACTTTAGAGCAGCTTTTGACACGATAAACAGAGGATCCTTACCCCTGTATTAATAAAAAAACGCTATCCGCTCTCTAACACGTGTTTTAGCTGGCAGACGGATAGTGACCCTATCCGTTTGCTAACTTTTCTTATTAATAAACATATTCCATCTACATGTTAGGTATTCGCTCTTTATCACCTAACGCACGGCAGCACTACACGGAATTGTACTAAACATTCTAGTACATCTGTCATATTTCGTTTTTCAAGCGGTTGTTGCGCTCAAAAATTCACCGATTCTCTCTCAGATTCTCTCTTGTAGAATGTTCAGACTTCAGTGCCTTGATTTTGTGCGGTTTTTGAGGCGATGTCGCTAGGGAACGTTCCGAATCGGGTTTGAGTGTGTGAGTGAGCCGCGCACTGTGACCAACGTGACCGTAGTGCAATAATTTGGCACTTTTTTCGAGGATCCTGATACAATTTGTTGCTACTGTATCCCTTTTTTTAGTTTGAAAAGGAACTTTGCAATTTTTAGAAACACTGTGATTTTCAAATGAATTTTAGTAAAATATAACGCTGCTGTTTATCAGAACACGATTATAGTGTTAGGAGAGCAAACAATTGTTAAATATTGTGCGAAAATTCTAAAATTGCAGAGTAGCTTTAGAAATGACACTTTTTTCTTTTTTTTATTTGTTACTTTTCAGAATTTCGCAACAATTTCCCGGACTGTTAGAGAAAGGTTATACATTTTGGTTTTAGTTTCACAATATAATAGACTATAAAAAGATCACTCTCTCACAACGTTTCTTTTATAAATAAAGCCAAAACAACCAAATAACATTAGAATTAGATGTCTTTAAGGTTGTTCTGCGGGTAAGCTAGACAGTACTTTAGATGCAATTCGTTTTCAAATGACAAATTTTAAAATGAAAACCTTTTAGCTTTGATTTTTATTTATAAATATATAAAAAGTTGATTGAATTTTGTTTATAAATTAGTATATCAACTCATTTTTATATCTACTTTTAAGATCTCTTTCAATTTAGTTTTAAAGTCCAAAAAAGGGGGCGATGAAAGAAAAGTGTGCCTTTTTCTGACGCTGTTACATAAATTTAGTATTTTCTCCCAATATTTAACAAGTATTAGCCGGCTTTACACTACTTACGCGTTATTTTTTAAACATATTCATTTTGAAATCACAGTTTTGAAACAAATTTTAAGTACTATTCACATGAGCGCGAGTTGCGAACAAATGAATTTAATTGTATTTATGAATTGAAAATTGAATTTTATACTAGCTCAATTTACAATTATTACAGCAATTGAAAATTCTTGCAGTGAACTGTCCCACTTTATTCACAATCTACATAAAACATTCGCGGATCCACAAAAAACCCACGAATGAAAAAATTCTATCGAATTTAACATTAAACAATGATTGAAGTAATTGAAGTGTAAAAAAATTCGCTTGTTTGCAGTTCGTTCGGCATTGGCTCTCATGCGAATAGTCCAAAAATGTGAATTTTCCAAATAATAAAAAGGAACAAAGGAACAACAAATTGTATTAGTGTCCTCGAAAAAGGTACCAAATTGTCGCACAACGGTCACGCTGTTCTCATCCGACATCCTTCTCGCTACCGAAAAAGGTTGCGTGTGGGAAAGCTCGCCTGGAATATTCAGGAACAAAGCGATATAAGAACAGAAAATATTGGAAGTTGTCAGTTCGCGACATCACTCACACATTTATAGAATCCGCCTATACGTGAACCCTTTCCGACACCGCCATTGCGGAAAAAAACCGCACAAAATCAAGGCACAGATGTCACGCGTCATTCGAATATTGATGTCTTGTGTGTGTCTTGTCATTTGAAAATTATCCCTCACCCTCTCTGAGTTAAAAAGTTATCCGCTCTCTATACGCCGAATTCGGTGAGTTAAGTTATCCGCTCGTTTTTAAATGTCAGTGAAACCAAACACACGTTTATTAATAGGAATTTGAAGCTAACATGTGTGTTAGTGCTAACTCGCCGCTGCTCGTCGTTTATTAATACGGGGGTTAATGTATAAGCTCTTTGCCAAAGGAATGTCTAAAAAGTTTGGTAGGGTTATACAAAACATTTATGAAGAGACGCTTGCAGCTGTATGGACCGGAGAAAATGCTTCGGACTGGTTTAGGGCGAACACAGGTGTTAGACAAGGATGCACTTTAAGTCCATTGTTATTCGCACTCTTTATTGATGACATTTCAGACTCACTACCGGGAGGTATTGAATTCGCTGGGATCGTTATAAAGGCGTTACTTTTTGCAGACGATATAGTTTTGATGGCAAATTCCCCAGAGACACTCCAGCGCATGATAAACCGCTTAGATGAATTTTGCAAAATGTGGAGCCTTATAATAAACCTACAAAAGTCAAAGGTGATGATCTTTAAAAAAAGTATTGGAAGAATGTGCAGCAACGAGAAATGGTTTTTGAACGGCGAACGGATCGAGGTCGTTAATAAGTACAACTACCTTGGTATGATTTTCACACAAAACCTAAGTATGGAAGAACACCTGAAATGCAAGTTGCAAAAGGCCAAAACCGTGATAAATACAACTTGGAGAAAATGTTTCGCTAACAAATATATATCTCATGGCAGCAAGTTTCGTGTTTTCGAGGCGGTCGCAGAGTCATCCATGATGTACGCAGCACAGGTGTGGGGCGGAAGCCGGTTTGAGGAAGTAGAAAAGCTACTGAGGTTTTACATCAAAAGGATATTTCGTTTGCCACCCAACACACCAAATTATGTCATAATGCTGGAGACCCATCTTTCTCCACTGGCTACGAAGACACTTAAACTTCAAGTGGACTACATTTTGAAAGTCTTCAATATGCCTTTGGAAAGATTACCAAAACAAGTGGCCTTGGAAGCACTACGATGCAAAAATTATATATTATATATATATATTTGAGAGATATTCGAATCAGACCACCATTGACGGGTCTCTTTTCGTCTCTCTGCCACTATAAATCTTAGCCAGACAGACTCTCTGGATTTCTCCAGAGTTCTTCCCTGGGTTCGATTCCTAGTGTTAACGCTAGCATCTGTTTATGTGAGATCTGTTTCATCGACTGGGTCTCCAACCAGTGATGCCCCAAAATCTTCATTCTTCTGCCAGCCAATGCCGGACATTGACACAGTATATGTGCCGCTGTCTCGGATTCCTCCAGGCATAGTTTGCAGGTATCGTCCTCTCTAAGGCCCATCTTCCTTAAGTGATACCCGAAGTTACCATGTCCTGTTGATAAAGCCACCACCCATTTCAGTGTTCCTCGACTCATGCTTAGAACCCTTCTTTGAGTGGAGCAGGTCGGCCATTTAATTGCCATTTTAGACTGTCTACATTGTTCCATGGTTGACCATCTTCTCAGATGTTCTGCCGTGATCCAGTTGTAAATCAGTTGTTCAACCATTCCTCTGCCAATTGAAGAGAATGGTTCTGGTCCCAGCAACTTTTCAGCTGACCCCTGTTTTGCAAGGGAGTCCGCCTTTTCGTTGCCTTCGATCCCTATGTGTCCTCGTACCCAAGTCAGTGTTACTTCATTTTTAGATGAACACTTATTGAGCTTGAGTACACATTCCAGTGCCAACGATGTTGTAATGTTTGCTTGCTCCATGCATCTGATCACCGCCTGATTGTCCAGTGCTATAAGGATATTTCTTCCCTCCACCTGACCCTCAAGCAAGTAGTCCAACGCATGCAGCAATGCAATCATCTCAGCCTGGTATACAGAAGTGTGTTTCCCGAGGCTAACGTGACGGGCTAGTTCCAGCTCTTCTGAAAAGATACCGGCACCCGCTCTGCCATCCATCATGGATCCATCTGTGAAAATCACTATTTCACCACTTCTTTTTTCTGGAAGTAATCCGTTCTCAATACGAGTTTTGTGATTCCTTTCCATAACACGCACCCTTGTAATCCCATCCATTGGCATGTTCAGCTCCCTAATCTCGTTTTTGACAAGTTCCAGGATCTTCCTATGTCCATAGATGGTACCACGATTGTGCCATTTCGCATCTCGATGCAAACGAAGTGCCGTTAGGGCCGCTGTTTTCTTAATAAATAAGTCCAGCGGTAAGATCCCCAGGATCACTTCCATTGCGCATGTTGGTGTTGTCCGTATTGCACCTGTAACTCCTATACATGCTAAGCGTTGGACCCTATCCAGGTGCTTCCTCACTGTTTTCTGGGAAGCTTTCGCCCATCATACAACCGAGGCATAGGTGATAATGGGTCTAGTTATCATCGTGTACATCCAGTATGCTGACCTAGGCGAGAGTCCCCACCTCTGTCCACATACACGTTTGCACTGATGTAATACCCTTTTTGCCTTCTTGACCTTCTCCTCAACATGGTAGTTCCACGAAAGTTTAGTATCTAGATAGACTCCCAGATACTTGACCTTCGTGGTCGTTGTTAGTTCCGATCCGAAGAGCGTTAAGGGTCGAAATTCCAGATTTTTCCTCTTCTTAGTGAAGACTATTAGATCTGTTTTTCCCGCATTAATGGAGAGCCCTTCTTCCAGACACCACCGCTCAACCACTCTGAGCGCATTCCTCATGATATCTGGTGACGTCTATAAATTTGCCTCTGGCCATTATTGCTATGTCGTCGGCATATCCCACTGTGTGAGTGCCAGTCGCCTCAAGTCTGTCGAGAAGAGAGTCCACAGTGATATTCCACAGTGTAGGAGAGAGAACACCTCCCTGTGGGCAGCCCCTGCTAACCCTTCCTCTAAGTTTTGAGGTTCCCGTCTGAATATTTATTGCCCTTGTGTTCAACATATTGTCCACCCATCTTACCACCAGTGGGTTAACCCTACGTTTTTCCAAGGCTTGTTTCAGACTTTCAAAGCATATCTTATCGAAGGCACCTTCAATGTCCATTATGGTGGTCATCGCAATGCCCCCGGTATTTAGCTCTTCCTCCGCAACGCGTACTACTTGATGTAGCGCTGTTTCTGTAGACATGCCTGCCCTATAAGCATGCTGCCTACTGTTTAAAGGATACATCTTAAGCGCAGTACTCTCCATGTAGTCCACCACCACCCTTTCCATTGTTTTTAACAGAAAGGATGTTAGGCTAACTGGTCTGAAGGACTTTGCCTCGGTGTAATCCTTTTTCCCCGGCTTTGGAAGAAAGACCGCATTTGTCTCCCTCCATGTAATCGGGATGTAGCCTATTGCTAGGCATGCAACGTATATATTCCTGAGCCTTGGTGCAATTACGTCTACTCCCCATTGCATTAGGCCTGGAAATATACCATCCGGCCCCGCGGTTTTGAAGGGTGCAAATGTTGCTATTGCACCCTTGACCGCCTCTGGTGTTACGATCCGTTCCGCTTCCATCCTATCCATCCTGTTCGCTCCTTGTTTCCTTGGAGCCCAGGGCTGATCTGATTTATAGCTTCCTGGAAAGTGTACCTCCATTAGGACCTCATTTGTGTGATCCAGTGTTTCCACCATCTCCACCGCTCCATTACGAATGAGTCCGATCTTGGAAACGGGATCTCTCGAGACAATCTTTTGTAGTCTACTGACTTCAGATGTACTCCTCATACTCGAGCAAAAGTCCCTCCATGATTCCCTTTTACGTCGTCGCAGAGTGACATTAAGCTCTTTCTTTTTCGCCTTATAGTCATCCCATGCTTCGGGTTCACCCCTCCTCATGGCGTGATTAAAGGCCTTCCTCACAGCCTTCTTTAGTTTCTCAAGTTCCCGGCACCACCAAGGCGCAGGATCTTGTTTTTCCACTAAAGTAGGTGTGCAAGCCACTCGGTACGCATCTTCAACAGCTGTTTGCAGATGCTTCAGCTGTGATTCAACGTGCCAAGTGTTTTTCGGTATTCCGAATTTCGTTACATTCAGTTTTTCCTCCAACACTTCAAAGTATTTTGTCCTATCCGTGTTCTTCGGAATCCTGATGTATTTCCGATCTTTTTTTCTTTTAGATCCATAGCGAACATCAAATGAAATGGCTCTGTGATCCGACATTGTAGCCTGATCCATTACCCTCCAATTTGATACTCTATCAATTATCTGACTACTGCACAGGGTAACATCGATCACTTCCCTTCGTCTCACATTAACGAAGGTTGGCTCTGTTCCCCTGTTTAAGATAGCTAGATCCTTGTATGATACAAATTCGAATAATGCTTCTCCTCTGTAATTATCGTTGGTGCTGCCCCACACTGTATTATGTGCATTGGCATCACAACCAATAATTAAGTCCTCGTTCCTGTTCCTGCATGCATCCACCAAAACCTCTAACTCTCTGGTCGGAGGAGGTTCTGGGGAATCATACGGCAAGTATGCAGATGCTATAACAAAAGTTCCCGCACCTGGTCCTACACGTACTGCTGCAAGATCTGGGGCACACAGATCCGGCAATTTATATGCTTGAACTCCGTGCCTCACCAAGATACAGGACCTAATTCTTCCGCTGGTTTGCGCATAGTGCAACTCAGCCATGCTATTTGGGAGTCCTCTAATCTTTCCTCTAAAGATCCAAGGCTCCTGTATCAGGGCTATATCAATCGAATCCTCATCAAAGCATTTAGTCATCATTGCTGATGCTGCTTTGCTGTGATGAAGGTTCAATTGAATCACCCTGAGCTTTTCCCGGTACGGGCCCACCTCCCGCCCGACTTGTGTTGATCCCATGTCCATGGTATCTATCACTTCGTCGCCCTACCGGGTGGTTTTCCAAGTTGAGTCTTTTCCGTTGCTCCTTGGAACTTCACGAGTGCTATGTCCAACCCACAGAAGAGTCTATCTCCTGCTTGTCTAACCAGCATCGCTTCCTCCCTTGGGCACCAGATCGTCAGCTTGGTTCCACCAATTTTGTTGTCATCATATCTTCCCACATGAGTAACCCTCCATTTAGAAGTGTCCTTCACGCAGGAATTTTGACGACAAAGTCTGGCGAGGATGACATCCTTGCTCACGGATTGACCGGGAACAAAGATTATCAACCTTTCCACATCCTTTAGTATGTGAAGCTTGTCTATTTTAAGGTTAATTCCCTCCCATAGGTCGGTCATCTTCCCTACAATCTCACATAGCCAACCCTTGGTTTCTTGGTTACCGCATTTGATTGCTATAATCCCTTCCTCCAAGGTTATCTCCTTCACACCAATGTCACCTGCATTCGTCGGAAGTAAGTCTAGAGCATCCAGAAGAGCATTTTTAAAAATACTCAACTGTGTTGCATCTATCCCCCCCCTCTAAACTCATGTCGACAACACCCATTCGGAGATCGTTCGCCGCTGTTTGAGCAAAGGCTTTTACGCCCTTGTCAACTTTGGTTCGCTCACCCCTCGTGTAAGGTTTTGCATTATCTGCTTGCTTCGCTTTCCTTTCCATAGCTCGGTTCAGCTTTCGCTTTACCTTGCTTGGTCCAGGTTGCTCGGCATTGCACGATTTCTGCTTTGCTGGCTGACTAACCTTCCGTTTTACATGTTGTCCATCCACATAACCACTGCAGTGTGGTGCCTGTGGACTGACCCCATGTTGAACAGACTGTCCGTCATCCTTTCCGCCTTCCGTCCCCTTCATCGCAGTTTCGGGTGGATTCCTGGTCCCGGAACATTTGAACCGTTTCCTAGATCCTTCGTCTTCTGGAGAGGTTTCGGTTGACGTCATATTGGCAACCATTTCAGTCAACTCATCGACCGCCTTGCTTATGCCTTGCGCCGAAACAGATTTAGCCAAGGCCAATCTTTGTTTCCTTCTGACTCTTTTCATCCTTTGCCTCAGTTGTTTGTTCAACCTCCGCTCAGGATCGAGCCTTTCTTCTTCTTCCAATTCGGTTTCCGCAGTTTCGGCTGACCTCTTGGCGCATTTCTGCACCGCGTTGTCCACCTCCACAGACGATTGGTCCGCTAACCCTTCTGGTTTCCCATTAGAGTCCGCTGACCCATCGAGCTTATTCGGGTTCATTCCAGCGCCTTCCAGCACCTTCTCGACCCCTTCTAAGCCTTCCACCTCGTTTTCCGAAGGCACGTTATTTTTATTTTTATTTATTTGGTCCATATGTGTACCCACGAGTAGGGGAGAATTAAACAGACCGAATAGGCAGAGATCCCCAATACCTATCCTACTCAACTACAATACAACAGAGGATTGAGCTGCCCCTGAGGAGTCTCAATTAGCGGTTCAATTACCCCTGAACCCTGTGAACCAGTAGTTTTACCTACCTTATCACAGCTCCCTCGACATTGCAGACCAGCCATCTTGGAGTTAAGGGTCGATCGATTGATCGGATTGGATCTTGGTTTTTCAATTCACATTCAGCTCTACCAGAGGAGTTGGGCCACTACCCTGATCTAGCCTCCTGTTCCTCTACTTAAGCCGCCCCACCACGACAAGGTGTCCAATCTTCGGATAAAGGTAGATGAACTTACCGGCGGACGATGCAAAAATAGTTGGTACAGTAAATGGAATGACCTTGCGCACATGTGTGGAATGAGCCTGAACTTGGATGAAGCAAACCTGAGAGAATATGGAAGCCAAAGATGTATCAGTTGATTGCAGCTGTAGATCTTAACTTCAGACAACAAGCGGAAAGAGAAGCATCGGAATCACTGCATCGGTCTATCTATAGTCAGCTGAATTATGAGATGGGGGATCGGAATTACTTCAAAGATGATCATAGCGCTGAGGAAATTTCACTTATAGTAATACTGCGATCTGAACTACTTCCGCTAAATTACCAGCCTCATAGAGAAGATCTACCGGTATTGTGCAATATATGTAACATGGCGGAGAGGGAGGATATATTTCATTTCATGGGCAGATGTCCTACGCTCAGGGAAACAAGGCGGCACTTTTTTGGAGTGGATCTAATTCCCGATGATGATATCCTTCATAAGCTCAATGAACTGGATGTGACTCGTCTGTTCGCGTACTGCAAGACATCCTTGGCTTATCGGCAGAGATTTAGATAGTTTTTAATTTTATTTTATATATGTATATTTATTACGAGCATTTGCTAAAAATTATAATAACAAGAAGAGGCTATTGTTAAAAAACAAAAATATTGTCAATCGGCAGACGGCTTATTGCCATGCTTTCTTTGATTTTGTATGAATATAAAGATTTGTTCTAAAATCTGATCCATCGCATTTGACTATTTGATTTGATTTGATTTTTTGTGATTTTTTCTTAGTTGTGTGCAACTTTTGTTTCTGAAACTGATCACAGGTAAAGTGAAAGCAATTAAAAAAACCTTGGTAGATACATACTCATTTCACTGCAGATTAAATAAAGTGCACGACTGGGTCGAACGAAACTTTCTCGATACTAGATTAAAGAAAACAAAAAATTGGATATCTATCTCAAATGGCAGTTATATAAAATAACAATATAAGTTTTTAAAAGTTTAAGCTCTCAGTAACAGTTCTGGCTAGAGGGCTATAAGCGGCTACTGTTTGTACTATTTTATAAGGTCTTACAACTCACAAGATATGGGGCATTAAGCCTATTACAAAAATATACCGTAGATATATGTGAAAATACGAGGGGAGTTCAATATATTCGCGGTATGGGGGGGATACTCCAAAGATGTGAAAAAATTATTTCGTGATTTTAGTAGCCCCGTTATTCAAGTGTTTAACTGTAAAATTTCATTTGGCTGTGATTATAAGTTTGCTTTGTATTTTGCGTTGAACGAAGGTGAAATGGCTGGTGTCGCGATTATCACTAAAATTAAGAACCGCGCTGTGATAAAATTTCTTACTAAAAAGGGAAAAGTAAAAAAATTATTCATGAAGAGATGGTGGCTGCTTTTGAGGTTCTGCACCTTCGTTGTCAACTGTTCAAAAGTGGTCAAGTTTATTTCAAAGGGACAGGGAGAGCATTGAAGACAACCTTCGCTCAGGCTGCCCACTAACTGGCTTCACCGGAGAAAACATTTCACAAGTCGAGAAACTTGTACTTGAGGATGCCCGAGTAAAGGTTAAAACGATAGCTATGAAGATTCTTCATGACTGTCTAAGTCTTTCCAAAGTCAGTGCAAGATGTGTGCCTCGAATGCTCACATCGCTCACAATGCTCCGGTGCACACGTCATGGTTTTCTAAGGCTGTTGTACTGTATTGTGGTTTCGAAAAAATTCAACATCCAGCCTATGGTCCGGACCTTGCCACTAGTGATTAATTTTTGTTCCCAGATTTAAAAAAAACCTTCGTGGTAAGCGATTTACCGATGATGAGGAGCTCAAAACTGCAATAAATTAACATTTTGGAGAGAAAGATGAAAACTATTTTTTTGAGGGTATAGAAAAGTTAATCTCAAGATGTAATAAATGCATTCATGTAAGAGAAGATTATATTGAAAAATAAAAATATTTTTAATTTATTTCGTGTTTTCCTTCATGTCGATACCGCGAATATATTGAACTCCCCTCGTGCATAGATCGTGATTTCTGTAGTTTTTTTTTGATAAATAATTTAAAAAACTCACATTTTCGAATTTTTTGAGAAAAGGAAAGTACGGGATCTTGTTAATAATACTTACCTATATTATCTTATGTATATTGGTCAAAATCGTTAGAGCGGTTTTTGCAAAAATTTGCCAGACAAAACAGTACCAAATATCGCAATGTTTAATTTAAAAAATACTATTGCGTAAATATTTAGGTGAAAATCGATTATAAGTTATTGTTCGGTATGTAAGCATTGCTTCGTAGTTTTATCGAAATCAACGATGGGGTTTTCGAGATATGAGCCGTTTTTAAAATTAGCGTTTTCGGTGCTTCGAATTGAAAATTAACCCTCTACTGCATACGAAGCCATATATGGATTTACATTTTCCAGAGTCGATTGGAAGAACTACACGATAATTACGGGAAAGACACCGTTATTGAGTGACTTTGATAACGTTTGTGGATGTGTACAGTGAATTTGGTTTCTTCTTTTTTACACAATCCAATAGATTTTCGCTGTCAAGTTCTACGTTCCAATGCGCGCATCGTCAGGAAATAGCAAAAAAATAAAAAAAATAAAAAAACATTTTATTTTCTATTGTTGATGGTTGCAATATTACATATTTGTAAGTAAAATGCTTGAATTTGTTTCCAAGTTATATATGTGCAGTTCATGGTACAATGCGTTTTCTGAAATGTCCATATATGGCTTCTCATGCATTCACTGAAATATTATACCGATTATTATATGGAGAAAAAATTTTTTTTAAAAAAGTCAATTTTTTTTTGAAATTTTTTTTTTTTAAATCCTTTAATTTTTTAAAATAAAAACAAAAAAAATAAATTTTCTTGTTTTCTCCACTGAATCATAATGCATGCAGTAGAGGGTTAAGGACACAATAGTTTTGAAAACGTCCATTTGACTTTAAGTCTGCATTTTGGTCAGAATCGTTGTTGCCGTTTTCAGGTAAACTAAACAAAACAACATTTTTAAAAAAATACAATTTTCAAAAAATCATTTGTACGATAACAATGAGAAAAACTGAGTTTGCTGTTGTTATAATGGACCACATTAACTTAAAAATGAATTTTTGTTACAATCGTATAGGTAGACCGTTGTTCGAATTTTTAGCCAAAAACTGGGTACGCCTACGCAGTCCTGGTAACCTCACCTACTTAAGCTTAAATATCAATTTTGGTTGAAATCGTTAGAGCCGTTTTCGATCAAATCGAACTGGTACGAAAATGTTATATGGGAAGTACCATTAATATTAAGGTTACCTTGAAAAAAAAAACACCTCCCGAGCTGTAAGCCCAAAAACTCCAAATCCGCGGTTTGAACGTAATCCGGGAAGCGGTTTAGGCTGTACGCTTGTGGAAGGACGGACAGACGGACAGACCGGACAGAATTTTGTGACCCACTTTTTTGAGTTCCTCTATCATCGTAATATCAGAATTGATTAAAATCTCGAGTTAGAAATTTTGTACGAAACCAATATCTTTCTCTTACTACGTAACGGAGAAAGTTAAAAAAAATGTAGGTGTATAAATTACTTACATATTTTATACACCAAATATTCATTTGATAAAAAAATTATGATTGCCCCAGTAATTGAAAGTAGGTAAATGAAGATATTCGTAAAGAGCTTCAATCGTATCTATCTATTAGTGACTAACAAAATATAAAAATAATATTTAATCGACCCAATTGGAATCTACGCATATCAATGAATGACCTATAAATAGCGGTTTAAGTATTAATATGCCAAACAACATTTTATCATTTTGTTCCCTTAATCAATGGTGAATCAACATTCTTTGCGTAATCGTGCTCTTCGCAGTTAATTTGATTTAAATCCAACTGCAAATGAAGCGGCACCTGATAGAGTTCTCTGTATTCACAATTTGTCATTATTATTTTGAGATTTCTCAATTGCCTGATATAATACCTACCAGCTTTTTCGTGATCAATCGTAGCTTCAGCAGAATAACAATACGTGTAGACTACTCTATGTGCCTCGAACTCAAGACTTAAGAGGATAGTTTTCATGAAGTTGTGGTAACGACAGAGCTCATACCTGAAATGTTGGCCTGGATGGGCCTTCAGGAAGTCGTAGCCCGCGCTGTTCATCTTCGTAGATAAAACTAGCCTCCGATCCAGGATCGCGAAGAGCACGTAGAGTGAATTTGTTACCAAGATAAAATATATCGATTAACGCAGTTGCAAGAATTACACGTTTACTATTTTTAGAAAAAAAATAATGTACTTGTAAGTTGGGTGTTGTACTAGTGGACTGTATGTGTTGTTGAGAGTCTTGTTGAGAAGTACTGGGCTGAGAAATACTCGTATTATTAGTAGAATGTGTACAATGTTAACTAAGTCTTTTATGGTTTGACTTATGGCCGTCTACCAGATTAACAATTTAGCTATCAAAACTATACAATGACTAATGACTTTAAAACAATATATTTATGTTCAAAAATCGCCTTTAAAGATACGAGTTCTATAGCGACTTGCAATTGTGTCATAGTTGTATAAAACTTCCCATCCAAGACTACCGTTCAAAATGTTAATAACCTCTTCCAAGTCCAGTAAAGTTCGTCCGAAGTATCTTATCCGGAAATCTCTTAAAATGGGGCATCTTCCGATGAAATGGTATACATCCTCCCTCTCTTTAAGGTTGCACGAGTCACATAAAATTGACCTTACCGTAAAGTTAAGATTAGGTCGATGCGGGATAAAATGAAGGTTAAACAATTCTCCTCTAAGCTTGAAAATTGTGCTTATCATTTGCAGAGGATAGCGGTTATGTAAGTATGTAGAAGCGTTTCCAATGAGGTTATAGTTCAACCTACTGTACACAAGCCTATGTTGCGATGAATATGTGCTTCAGCTATAAATCTGTCGTACATGTTACTGCCCGCTTTTTTCAAGACGGCAGTAAACATACTTTTCAGCATCGAATGTTGCATTTCAGCTGAGATATTCAAGCTCTAGCCGTAACTATCTGCTAACTCCTCCCACTTTTGCATCAAGGTTCAGGACAATCCTTGGCAGTCTTCCTTCTTCCATATCCCCTATTTTAGCAATGTAATCTGCATGCATCTTCAGGGTATACAAAAAAAGCGGGGAAACTCCCGTTTCTAAATGCAGCATATAATTCGGAGTACAAGCTGGAATTCGGAAGATTCGCTTCAAAAAGTACCTAAGGGATTTCTCAACTTCTTCAAAATAACAATAACCGTGCGGTAGCACGGAATATATTGTTTTTCGACATGTGCTCGATAACTTGTTGTCGATGCATCGCCCCTAAACTGATGAAACGGCTCTTTTAGCTGCTGCCAGATTAGCCTCGAGGTACTTGTTCTTATACATCGGTAGTATGTAAGAGTGTGTGATGTCGTTGTCGACATAGCTTACAAGTGAACTGACTTCGACAGTCGTTAACCGTGTGTGTTGATGAAAGACAATTTCCACAATATTTAATCATTGACACTTTTGCTCCTATTGGGAATAGTGAGTTGTAAAAACTTTGAACAGAAACGAAGTGGATGAACAGAAACGAAGTGGGATGCGTCCAATCCTGAATTGACAAAACAACGACGAAAAATTTTCGAATGAATGAAGGAGCAAAAATCTCAACGAAAGCTTTTTTATAAGGAACTAGCTGATCCCGCGAACTTCGTTCCGCCCAAATTCGTTAGTGTAATAAAAGTAATAATTTTGAGCATGCACAATGCACATGCTATTTTATGTAGACGCTTAAATACCAATGGCAAGTCGTTCTGAATAAGCGGAATCCGCTTAGGTTTGCAAAGTGCTTTATTTGGACAATGTCCATTATAATTTTAATTATGCAACTTTAGAAATAGCGCTTGATTTTATTTTTGAATGGGAGAGGTGCCACAAATCGTTTTCCTATATCGTTAATGTTTTACAAAGTACCACCTATAGAGTGGTATCCTATCTTTCAGCACCACCTATCGGGTTCAGAACTCAAGTAGAAATTAATGGTTATAGTGTAAGCGCTGTTCCTAAATTTCAGACATATTTCCATAACAGTAACAGTGTGTATAATGTATTTGGG
This sequence comes from Cheilosia vernalis, assembly GCA_949126925.1. Classification (NCBI taxonomy): domain Eukaryota; kingdom Metazoa; phylum Arthropoda; class Insecta; order Diptera; family Syrphidae; genus Cheilosia; species Cheilosia vernalis. The sequence continues at coordinate 57,033,371 of OX421362.1, forward strand.
AATGACTTGTTACCGAAATGTGATCGAATTTTAGTGAGCTATTAAATTGGTTTTCATGTGTTTGTAAGTTGGTTCTCACCGAACAGAAAATGTAAAATAAAAATATTGATACCATTTTCAAACCTTCCCATTAATCATGTTTGTAATTATGACATCATAGGTCTGGATCGGTTTCGGGATCTGGAACCTCGGCACATATGATGTCATCAACTTGGTCTGGTTGCATTCTTTCGACTAACCAAATGAGAATGTGCGCATGAGGCAAACCTCTTCTTAGTCATTGTATACCTAAGTACTCGTATTTAAAAACTTCAATTCACCAAAATATTCTAGAATAATATAATGTATACGTATTATGTAGTCAGTTTCATATCACTCTTACCGATTATTACATTATACCGGTTTTTCTATAGGAGTCTAGTGTCGAGCGGAAAGAAACAGGATGGGAAGTGTCAGTACTACTTTTAAGCTTATATGCTTTTTAACCAGACAGCTTACAGGAATAAGGTGATTTTTTTACATCTGAAAGTCATACTGAGCATCTCTACCAGCACAATGTAAAAGGAGATTAAAAAAACAAGAACAATCAAACAGGGCATTTAATCTAAGCAGAATTTTACTTATGGAGTTTGTTTTGTGTTAGGTGTTCGATACTTGTATATGCCTTAGATTTTCTCGGATTTTGCATTTACATTTCCCAGAATGCATCTTCTTTTAATTTTAGTAAATACACAAAATCATAGGGCCTAAACACTGGAAAGCTGAATTATCTCTTGGTAATGTGAACGTGCTCTTAAATTAAAAAAAAAGTTTCTCAGTTGTGAGTTTCTTTTAGCTCCAAATAGATATTCATTATTTATTTTCAAACAATTAATTTCTTTTTCTACACCTTCCATAATTATTAAGTCTCTAGACTCTAGCTGATGAAGGGCAATAAAAAGTCCACACCGTTCAACAATAATGCCATTTTCACTTTGTATTAGTGTTGACAATGCACTATACAGGAATGTTTTAATTACATTTTCTATTTTATTTATTTTATTTTGAATTTATAAAGCAATAATAATTAATATTTTAAAGCCAAATGAATGTGGTTTTGTTTTTAACACTTTCGGCATCTTGCTATTTTTTTCAATTATCTGAACTCGTAACAGTAGAAAATAGTAGGTAAGCAAATTATTTCGGAATATCTAAATAAAAACACAAATATTGAAAGTTTGCCTTTTCCAAGGAAATATGTAGGTAGGTATAAAACAATAATATTTGAAACTCCTACAAACAAAGCAAAAAATTCAAACACATCTACAACAACAAAGTCATCACCCAGTCCCCACCCACTCTCACATAAATTTTTTTCGGATTATCAAAATTTATCTCATTGTTGCTTTCTTCACTTTATCAAACAGCAAGAATAATAGTATGTACAGGGTTACCCTTGGGACACTTTAGTGTCAATTGGACACCTTTTCGATAACTCGGACACCAGGACACCTCTTTTTTAAAATCATCGATTTTGGACACTTTTTAGAAATTTATTAACACTGGACACTGTTTGAAATTAACGAACATTTTTTTCGAAAAATTATCTCAAAGCAACCCGTAGCCAATCAATCAAAATAAACACACTTATCTATATCTCTATCATTCGTACTCTCCGTTGACACGATTTATATCTTTGTGTTTAAATGCAATGCAAAATTTTCTGTATCCGCACACACTATGATAGTCTCCAAACTCCAAGTTGTTCTACATGGATACTAATTAAATTACTCTCATATCAGATTGTTGGCTGGTGGTGTTTGTTCACATGTGTCCGTTCTTTTCATGTGTTGCTTTCTGTACTGTGTTTGTTTTGCATCTCGACGTGTTTGAAGTTTTGCTACCTGAACTGAATTTATGTATTTGAAGCAATTTCTTAGTTTTTTTGTTTTTTTAATTGTAATAAATATCTATTGTATTGAATGTTGATACGTTTTTATTCAAATTATATGGGACACGTTTTTACCCCTCGGACACCTTTTTGGACACTTTGTAAAAATTTTCAGAGGTAACACTGAATGTATCTATCAGAAAGCCAAACAAAGCGAAATAAACAAATTTTTGTCATATTTTGTTCAAGCAGCTCTAGTGAGCGAAAATCTGCAAACTATAAATTCTCAATAGAGAGTAAATTTAGAGAAAAATCGAATAACGCCATGTCGGATATTTTGTGAACTACATTGCATAAGTGTGCGTAAACTCTGAAACAAAATTCAGAATGCAGTAAAATAGTAAAATTTTCAAAATTCGAATTTAACTATTTTATGAGCTAAACATCAAACTTTTATTCATCGAGCAGAAATATAAATATGCAAAGCCCATTCTCTTTTTTACAGATTAAAAAAATAGTTCCTTGTTCCTCCACAAAGATTGTTTGCTTTTAGTAATATTAACCTGCAGTTTTAAGATGGTAAGCACAAAAAATCAAAATTGTGCTTCAATAGCTACCTCGAGCAGTTCATTGGTAACTAAAGTAAATCATAAAAAAAATAAAAATGTTTGATCTAGGGATTGCCCCACCGGGGCGCAGAAAAAACACCCAAAAAAGGGGGTTTTTGGTACTTTATGCAATATCAAGGTCGAAAAATAAAATTGTGCTTCAATAGCTGCCTGCGTCTATTTACTGGCTATTGAAAACCGTTTACTCAGGTCAATTATCTCTTAAGAACTGCGAGAAACTACGGGGCGCAGAAACGTCTACCCCTGCCACCCAGCCTTAATGTAACATAGTAAACTTAAGGCTGGGTGGCAGGGGTAGACGTTTCTGCGCCCCGTAGTTTCTCGCAGTTCTTAAGAGATAATTGACCGGAGTAAACGGTTTTCAATAGCCAGTAAATAGACGCAGGTAGCTATTGAAGCACAATTTTATTTTTCGACCTTGATATTGCATAAAGTACCAAAAACCCCCTTTTTTTGGGTGTTTTTTTTGCGCCCCGGTGGGGCAATCCCTAGATCAAACATTTTTATTTTTTTTATGATTTACTTTTGTTACCAATGAACTGCTCGAGGTAGCTATTAAAGCACAATTTTGATTTTTTGTGCTTACCATCTTAAAACTGCAGGTTTATATTACTAAAAGCAAACAATCTTTGTGGAGGAACAAGGAACTATTTTTTTAATCTGTAAAAAAGAGAATGGGCTTTGCATATTTGTATGTCTGCTCAACGAATAAAAGTTTGATGTTTAGTTCATAAAATAGTTAAATTCGAATTTTGAAAATTTTACTATTTTACTGCATTCTGAATTTTGTTTCAGAGTTTACGCACACTTATGCAATGTAGTTCACAAAATATCCGACATGGCGTTATTCGATTTTTCTCTAAATTTACTCTCTATTGAGAATTATAGATTGCAGATTTTCGCTCACTAGAGCTGCTTGAACAAAAAATGACAAAAATTTGTTTATTTCGTTTTGTTTGGGTTTCTGATAGATACATACTATTATTCTTGCTGTTTGATAAAGTGAAGAAAACAACAATGAGATAAATTTTGATAATCCGAAAAAATTTATGTGAGAGTGGGTGGGGACTGGGTGATGACTTTGTTGTTGTTGATGTGTTTGAATTTTTTGCTTTGTTTGTAGGAGTTTCAAATATTATTGTTTTATACATATTTCCTTGGAAAAGGCAAACGTTCAATATTTGTGTTTTTATTTAGATAGGTATTCTGAAATAGTTTGCTTACTATTTTCTACTGTTACGAGTTCAGATAATTGAAAACAGTAGCAAGATGCCGAAAGTGTTAAAAATAAAAACATTCATTTGGCTTTAAAATATTAATTATTTTTGCTTTATAAATTCAAAATAAAATAATTAAAATAGGTAATGTAATTAAAACATGCCTGTATAGTGCATTGCATTTTTGTGTATTTACTAAAATTAAGAGAAGATGCATTCTGCGAAATGTAAACGCAAAACCCGAGAAAATCTAAGGCATATACAAGTTTCGAACACCTAACAAAAAACAAAGTCCATAAGTAAATTCCTGCTTAGATTAAATGGCCGGTTTGATTCTTCTTGTTTTTTTAATCTCCTTTTACATTGTGCTGGAAGAGATGCTCAATATGACTTTCAGATGTAAAAAAAATCACCTTATTCCTGTAACCTGTCTGGTTAAAAGCATATACCTACGCTTTAAAGTAGTACTAACACTTCCCATCCTGTTTCTTTCCGCTCGACACTAGACTTCTAAAGAAAAACCGATATAATGTAATAATCGGTAGGAGTGATATGGAACTGATTACATAATACGTACATTATATTAGGCTAGAATATTTTGGTGAATTGAAGTTTTTAAATACGAGTATAAAATGGGAATCTCTGCTTTTCTAATTGGCAGATAATAAAAGTGCTTAACTTGCCAAGCATTAGCGTGACTTAAATTAGACTGCAAGTTCCATGTTGATATAATAAAACACGTAATAACATATCGAACATATCGTTTTTAGTTCCCAAAAATGTGTAGATTACCCACATATCATTAAATTAATGCAGTGTAATTATGTATCGCCTTAGTAGTACAGAATACTAACAGCCATATAGGTACTTCGATTGTCTCACAAAGGCCGAAACGTACAGTTAAAAAATTGATACAACTTTCAGCTTGCTAAAATTTAAGAAAAGTTCTAATACTGTTAGCGGTAGCAAAGATTGTGCAACCCCTTGGTATAGAATTCCGTGAAAGGACAATAATAAATACATAGGTAAATGAAATAGTGTATTATCCTAGGCTAGGTTCGGTGGGCGTTTCGCATATATTCTAAGTTTAACTATACAAGAAACCCATCCCAGACCCGCAAACAAAGCAAAAGCTACAAACAAGTCAAAACCAATTTTATATAAAAAAATATAAATTATTGAAACTTGTATACCTACATATCTTGAAAAGTAGAAAATTTGCGATTGGATTTGTACGTAATTCGTAGAAAACTGGATATCACACACACTAACATTTTCAGTCTATTCAGACAGAGTTTGCAGCTCAATACAGCTAGCCTATCGCCCTAGGCAGCAAGCTTGTCCTTTTTGTTGTTTTTTTGTTTTGATTTGTTTTGATTTTTTGTGCAGCGAATTTTTAGTTATTTTTATTTAGTGAACGTTGAGCGAGTTCTCATTTTACAGACTCTGTACCTGTAGTCACAAATGTGATCTTAATGGGGGAGGGTGTGCTCGGCTATTTGAAATTCTGTGCACTAATACATGTAAGCATGTTTACATGAGCTCGGAGTTCATAGCTGAGGGACACCCACTCTTAAACAAACTTATTGGTTATATTTTTTAAAAAAAGTCAAAATTGTTGACAACAACAATTTGCTTGGAAAATAATTAAAATAATTGACAACAACAATTGCTTTGAAAATATAAAATATTTTTTTTTGTATTTGAAGTGTCACTACTGGAAATCAATCCAGTTTATTTTTTTTCAAAGTGCTTTTCCCCATGAAAAACGAAATGTGTGCCTTCAACGGCACCTGTTGAGAATTTTGCAACTTTGCTTTTTTCATAAACCATCCCTGATTCAAGCCGAATAAAACACACCAAAAATCATTGAAATCGGTTGAGCCGTTCGTGAGTTATAAAGTCATAACGCACTTGCAACAATTTTATATATAGAGAGATAAAATTATCAGAGGCTCAAAGCTCTCAGTAATTTGATTATCGATTTGGTATGAGTAGCGACACCTATTAGGATACTGGTACTACTGGATTGGCGCTACTATAGGAATGTATATACAAAGCTTATAGTACCCATATACACAGCTTATAGAACCTCATCAGAGGGTTGTGAACCTCCATGGGAAGCTGACATAGCCTAGTACAGAAATCTTGTAATGCCAATAAGTAGTATAGATTGGTTGGGTCTGGCGTATGTAAAGTGGTGCCTTTGAGGGTGGCGCAAAGTTTACGGTTGCTGTCCTAGCTTATTTGGTTGTAGTTATGTTGAACATGTTTCGATTTGATTTGATACAAATTTGATTATAATATCATAGCATTGGATGTGAACAGATTTGTTTAAAAACTCTGCGTAAGCTCTTTGTTAAATCAGTCAACGCATAAATGTCAACAAATATATATTAGAAGAACTCCAAACTCTTCCATTCGGATACCCTCAGACTCCTGCAATTAAGTCCTTAGTTGAAGATACGCCCTACGATATACGGGGCACGAAAAAGGTGACGACCAAAATGGTCTGAAAGAAAATGTTTTTTTTTTTTTTTTTAGGTTTTCCTGGCCTGAAAGATAGGTACATGGCAGTGAGTCAGGAGACTCTAGATGAACTGAATTTAGGGGTCTGGACCCTGACCTATTAAGGTATCTGGTATAAAACCGTCAAGCTGGAAATTAAGGCAAAATAAGCTAAAAATAAAAAATAAAACGATTTCATTTAAATTATAACACATCAAAGATTGTCTATTGTCTTTAATTGCCATGAAGATTCTGATCTGAACCATCGAGCTTGTCTTCTTTGTGATGGTGGAAGTTGATCAGAGTTATATGGAGGCTTTAATATGAAACGGTGATGGTGACCGTTGTGCCGTATAGCTATTTCCTTACGATAAATTTATTATTTGTTCTTTTAAAGCCTTGAACATCGAGAATAAAATACATTTTGCGTGTTTTCTCTAGGTATAAAATCTTACCTTCAACTAACGATTACATTTCCCTAGAAACTGACTCAAGGGATTATATTTTATAGTGCGATCGTGTAACATCGAACAGTAAGCTGACGTATTGTCAGGTATTATTTTCGATGTTTTCATTTCAATGCGAATATCCGTTATGTATTAAATACCGTTCTTTATTATTTCATTTTGATGTCTGCAGTCAATGACGAAAATTGTCGACTTGGATTTAAGGGATTCTCTGGATAATAACGGTTCAGCAAAGAGCCAATTGTAGTATAGGTTTTTTTGAAAGTCACAATACATATTATATCTTGGTGTTGAATGAGTCGTTTAACCTAAAATGGTGAATTGAAAAACAACCCCTTAGTCACCAAACAAGTTCCACTTCCAATTGGAGACTGGAATCTGTCAAATAAGTGTATATCACCACTAAGATAATTCTAGAACCATCCAGAATAAACTGGAAGCTTATTGATGAATAGAAAGTGGAAAGTTAAGTTTTCACCCCTGCACCACCTCTCGCGAAAGTATGACAAGCATCTGGGTGTACAACAAAAGCTTCCCAATTAAGCCGCTCGGAGTCGGTATTAAATTGCTGGTATCTTTCATTCGTCCCAACAATTTTAACTCGCAAAAAGCGAAAGCGGTACACAAACCTATAGTACTAGCTATATTTTATTGAGGTTATATAGCTCGAAAGTTGCTAAATCTCTTGGGATCTTTTCTAAAAATATTGGCAGTCAGTTGTAATAAAAACACGGTCATACTTTCTCTATATTCCTTATTTGTTGAGTGAAAAAAAAAACTTTTTCCTTTCACTTTACAATTCATATAAATGTGCACATGTTTTACGTACATATCATTTCGAAATAGTCTTTGGACTTTTAAGAGTACCTGTTATGTTCATAATCAGGGTGTATTGAGCTGAAGTGTTATTTGAAAATACCTATATCTTATTTCAAAACAAAAGTTGATAGTGGCAATCACTAAGCAAATAAAGTTAACCGGGGACAAAAGACAGCTTGACATGCTTCTTTGATTGCTATTGGCCTTACACCACACTCTATGTACCTACGCGCAACGAATACAATCTATTTGTCAGCCTTTCATCTTTTCGCAGACTTCGACTTGGCGAATTCTTAGAGAGGGCACATTTTTGGATGTACTATACTACCGTCGGAAGGTGCAGCCTAAACGACATCACCTCCGATAACGGATTTAGGCTGATCGACTTCGCGGCGGGGCGAAATGGTGTCATAGTAAGTACGCGATTCCCGCATCATGATGTTCATAAGGACACATGGAGATCTCCTGATCAATCAACCGTCAACCAGATTGACCACATTGCGATCGACGCAAGGCACTCCTCCAGTATTATGGATGTCCGAACGTTCCGATGGGCCAACATTGACTCGGACCACTACCTTGTTGTAGCCAAGGTACGCCTTCGGATATCCCGAACACCGCCAAGACAAGTAAATACTGTGAGGAAGTTTGACGTCGGGCGTCTTAAATCGCAAGAGGTCGCCAGATCCTTCTCCGATCGAGTCCCTCTCAATCTCTCAGCCAGCATCAAGCATTGAAGACCAGTGGCAACATTGCCAAAAAGTCATCAGAGACGCCGCATCTGATGTGCTTGGTTTTACTCGACCACCGCAACGAAACCCCTGGTTCGACGACGAGTGCCGGCAAGCACATGCAGCTAAACAAGAGGCATACAAAGCGGCGCTGCAAAAAAAAGACTAAAGCTGCTCGTGGGCTCTACGCGCAGAAAAGAAGAGACGAACACCGGCTTCTCAGGAGAAAAAAGAAAGAGCACGAGAAGCGCGCGATCGAGGAAATAGAGGGATGCTACAGCAGGAATGAGGTTCGGAAGTTTTTCTAGAGGGTAATAAGAACCTGCCAAGGCTACAGAGCCCGAACCGAAGCCTGCAAGGACGAACAAGGGAACATCATAGCAGAATCGCAGTCGATGTTGAGGATATGGAAGAACTACTTCTGCAGACTGTTTAATGGTGATGACGAACCAAATCCCGCTGTCAGGCAGAATGAACCTTTCAATCTGGACGATGAAAGCCAACAATTCCGTCCACCCGACCTGGACGAAGTGAAGATAGCCATATCTAAGCTTAAGTCCAACAAAGCCGCTGGAGCAGATGGCCTAACGGCCGAGCTATTCAAAGCGGCAGGCGATGACTTGGTTAGGAGCATGCATCAACTCATCTGTAAAATATGGTCGGAGGAAAGTATGCCCGATGAGTGGAACCTCAGCATTGTTTGCCCGATCCTCAAGAAAGGAGACCCTTTGAACTGCGCCAACTACAGAGGTATTAGTCTTCTTAATATCGCCTATACAAGATCTTATCTGCCGTGTTGTGTGAACGCCTGAAACCTTTCGTCAACAACCTGATTGGTCCCTATCAATGTGGCTTCAGGCCAGGAAAGTCTACCGTCGACCAAATATTCACACTGCGGCAGATCTTGGAGAAAACCCAGGAAGTCCAAATCGATACCCACCACCTTTTCATCGATTTTAAGGCAGCCTATGACAGCATTTATAGAGACGAGCTATACAGAGCAATGTCTAGTTTTGGCATCCCTGATGCCAAACTCGTCCGTTTGTGCAGGATGACAATGGAGAATGCACGCTCCATCAAGGTTGGTAAAGAACTCACCGAAACCTTCGATGTCAAAAAAGGATTTAGACAAGGCGATGCGCTGTCATGTGACTTCTTCAACATCATTCTTGAAAGAATAGTGCAAAACTCAAAGGCTAACACTAGAGGCACTATCTTCCAAAAGTCAGTCCACCTACTCACCTACGCCGACGACATCGACATAATCGGCAGAACGCAGCGTCATGTCACTGGCGCGTTCGTGAGTATTGAGACGGAAGCGGCGAAAATGGGTTTGGCGGTCAATGAGGGCAAGACAAAGTATATGCTGTCAACACCGACGTCTTGGTCAGAATATCTCTATAGACAGATATAACTTTGAGGTGGTAAAGGACTTTGTCTACCTAGGCTCCGCTATGAACTCAGACAATGACACCAGCGCTGAGATTAAACGAAGAATAACTCTTGCCAATCGCTGTTTCCTTGGGCAAAGAAAGCAATCGGGTATAGCAAAGCTCTCTCTCGAACAACTAAAGTGACCCTCTATAAGATCTTAATCATCCCAGTTCTACTTTATGGAGCAGAGGCGTGGACTCTATCAAAAGCGGATGAGGTTACTGTTGGTTGATTCGAGAGGAAAATTCTTCGAGTAATTTTCGGTCCCGTCTGCATAGACGGTGAATGGCGGAGGAGATACAACGACGAACTGTACGGGCTGCATAGCGACATCGACCTAGCCAGAAGAGTGAAGGTCCAACGACTGCGGTGGCTGGGACATGTAGAGCGAATGGAAGTGAATGCTCCGGCCCGGAAGATCTTCGAATCCAGGTGGCGCACGCAAGTGGAAGGGGACCTTAACCAAACTTAGCGTGCGAAACTGGAGACAGCTGGCCAAAGATCGTGTTGACTGGAGACGGTTGTTGGTTGATGCCCAGGTCCACCCCGGACTGTAGCGCGACCTTAAGTAAGCTAGTATACTAAACGTAAACGAGGTTCACCTGGGAGAAAAACATTCACAAAAAGTTACATTCGTGGTGCGAATTTTGGGCTGTACTTTTCTAAAAATGACTTTGTTAAAGCCAACTTCCTTAATGGTAAGCGCTACAGCCTACTGATTTCTTTTAACCCCCAATTGAAGGCACCGGACATTTAAACGATGCTTTTTCCACACGGAATGACATATATAGGTATGGCCTTTCAGAATAAGTTTTTTTAAAGTTATGTCAGATATCTGTAATATTGAGATAACTTTCTTTTAACTTCTGTGATTTTTGATTGATTTATTTTTATTTCCCATTTCAAGATATCAGATTCGATTAGTAATACAGTTACATAGTATAATAAAACGATAATACATAAGATATAAGTGTATAACATTGTTTATATATTTTAATTCTTTTAAGATTACGTTATTACAATTACTAATATTACCTAAATCTTGGAGTAATAATCAGCGAAATATGGAAATAATAATGGTACACTTTGTGTGGTATCATGCAACCAGTGGCAAGTGTTCAACTATTAAAAATATTAACTTAAGAGAAAAAGGAAAGCCGGAAAGGGAAAAGAGAAAAAAAAAAGAAAAAGGAAACGCGAAAAAACAGCAAAATGCAGGATTGTTTTTTTTTTTTTTTGAAATGTGTAGGTAATAAGAAGAAAAATGAAGTGTAAACAAGTACTATGTCAAGATATATGTCCTATTCAGAATTTACCCCCTTTAACACATAAAACAACTTAGCGATCCTCTTTGAAATTGAAATAGGAGTAGGCTTCCTACAGTTTTCAATGTTCACATAACGGCAATTATATTGCGCATTGCTCTGTCGTGCTTCAAGCTTAGTCCGCTGCTTGATCTAAAGTTTAGCTCCCATACAAAATTCCCGAAATGTTGCCGAGCTAAATAATCAAACTTTTGTTTCAGAATGTACTTCAAGTGTTTTCTAAGCAACATTTTGACAGATCGTTGTATTTTTGTTTTGCGGAATTGTAAGGTAGATGAGGCGTGGGTACATCGAATCTGAAATGGTGTAGGGTTTCGGATTTCTGTTACAAAAATACAAACAAACACAGACTATGTGTATACGTAGTACAATATGCATTATAGAAGGAGTAAATCCCCGCATCCTGTTCAATTAAAATAAAATCCTTATAAATAACATCTGAACCATTAGGGCGAGTATCATCTTTTAAAAGCTATGCTGTACTCAACTAGAACAATCACAAAAGATTACCTAATCGATAAATAGGATACATTAAACTAATTGCGGAAACCTTCAGAAACTGTCAGCTTAATTGCCAATTCTATTTTTATTTAATTACTTTTGCTTTTCAGAAAACATTTCCCTTGAGAAGGGGCAAACACATTATGCGAACTTTTAATTATTTTAGTTCTACGCCCCAGAGAGTGGAAAGGCTTTTGTTTTTAATTAGGCAATATGTTTGGGTTTTGTGTCCATTGTACACACGCGTGTCAATCCACTGGGAATGCACAGTTAAAATAATATGCAATGCTTTTGAAATTTGATAATGATAGTTGTCAACTTTTACCCAGAGTTTAGTATTATCTTTGTATATACAAAGGTATTATTAATCCTCATCTAAAAATAATTTAATAAGCTTTATTCCTACATTAAAAGTGATTCCGACATATGGAGCTCGATATTGGGTGCATTACTGTGAATGTTCAATAGTGACTTAGAGTAGGTTTAAAACCGACAATTTTAAAAAGAATCCTTCTCTCGGCAGATAGAGTTCAAGCTTCAGCGCCATGAATCAAGTCTGGGAATGGGATATGGTCTGTACAATACAAAATGGCCATTGTTTTTTGAAGAAGTGATCTACTACCCTCTCGGCACTTTTCCTCTGTTTTTGTCTGTCAGGCTTGTCATTTAAAAACGTAGATACATAATAAGACACTTCAAAGTTTGACAAAAGTCAAATGTCTTGGTGCTAGTGAAAGAAGGTAGGTGAAGTCGAGATTCACAAAATTTCGCTGACTCTGAAGAAAAGTCGCTGTGCTATGAATGTCATCCGCCCGAGTTACCACCACGAATAAACATGTAGAGCAACAACCTTAAGTCGTTGCCTGACTGTTCTACTGACTTGTGAAAAATTGTGCCCCTTATCAAAAAGAGTAGGTACATAAAATAGACGGCCAGCTTCCGTGCTTCTATCTAATCCTTTCCTCAATTCTCAATTTTTCAATTTGTGTGCAGAGGGTCTGCCGCGTGGTACTTTTCACTAGCCAAAGCAGTGATGCTACACTTTTCGGGCTAGTTTTCCCACGACGATTACCAAAGATGCCCTTTTCGCCCATTCCGGTGTTAAAAAACAACAAAATACACAATTTTTTGTTGTTCTGAAGGCAACAAAAAAAAATTTAATTTTTCGCCCTTTTAGCTTATTTTGAAAGGCAAAATGCTGTGATTGTGGTCGCAGTGGCTTAGTGGTTAGTGTGTTGGACTACTAAGCGAGGGGTCCAGGTTCGAATCCCGCAAAAAACCCAAATTCCAACTCAGGGTTTTTTTCACTGCGCCACCTCTCGCGAACGTCTGACAAACATCCGAGAGTATGACTGTCATGAAAGAGCTTCTCAATCGGCCCGTTTGGAACCGGCATAAAATTGTAGATCCCTTTCCATTCGTTCCAAAAAATGAAATCTCATACAAAACGAATGGTTGCGAGAAGCTAGGCCCTGGGTCCCTACAGACCTGTTGCGCCAACTATTATTATTATTATGATCTGGCATCACTGAACCTGAGAAGTATGTGTTCCCACCTTACTTTCACTTGGCGCACATAGTTTGTCACATACCAACATACAGGCAGGGTCCCTCAATCTCAACGAGATTGTTTCCTGGCTTTCAAAAATAATATAGTCCTTTATTGTGTTCCATTGTTTTTTGATATTTTTTTCATTTCATTGATTTTTTCTTATATTACCGACTAAACGGGACGAGATTTGTTTTATTAAATAAGTATTAGTTTTATTCCCTTCTTTAATAATAAATTTCATTACTTTTTGGGTGCTGCTCCATCTAAAACAGGTTTTAATATGACTCTAAGATGATTTGATCAATACGTTACCATGGTAACTTGGCGACTCGGTATACCCACAATTTTTAACTTTCTCCATTACGTCTGTATGTCCGTTTGTCCGTCCTTCCACAGCCTAAACGGCTGCCCGGATTTCATTCAAACTTCGGATTAGGAGTTTGTGGGCTTACAGTTCGGGTGGGTTTTTGTTTTTTTGCAAGGTAACCTCAATATTAATGGTACTTCCCATATAAAATGTTCGTATACCAGTTTCATTTGATCGAAAACGGCTCTAACGATTAAAACCAAAATTGATATTAAACTTATGTAGGTGCGGTTACCATAACATACCCAGTTTTTGGCTCAAAATTCGAATAACAGTACTTTTGAAATTTCGACATATCTCGAAAGCGGTAATACGAAAATTGTAAGTTTAAAATAATTTTTTTTGTTACTTAACTTGGTAGGTAATATTTTAATGTAATGCTATATTCGACTCTTACTCGCTCCTACAATAATATAGAAAATAATGATTTTATATTATTTAAATGCATCAGCATCTTCCGGTCGCTCAAAAAATACAAGATAGACCACAGTTTGTGGATACAAATACTAACAAATTTTACGTTTTTATATTATGCTTAAAAAAAATTATTTTAGTCAAAAGCAATATTTGAAAATATTTTTTTTTATTAAAAGTTTATGTGTGAAGATTTGCAAGTCAAAGAAACTCATGATAGACTATTGAACATCTAGGGTTTCATTCATTCTTAGCTGAAGGAACTTTGAAATTTGATTTTTGGGCGAAGTTAGGCATTATTGACCTTGACAGCAGAGTCGTTCTGATAAAACCATCCCTAGACTCAGCTCCGCAAACTTTTCCTGATGCTTCTGTAACCATTTTCACACATCTTTCAACTGCCTGTGTGTGGACTGCGAAGCCGAATGCATTAGGGATTAGATGTTATATCCCAATTAGGTATTGTTCCACTTTCAATATGTGATTTAATCTCATCGTCACTAATATTTTTTAATAATGGTTGGGAAGATAAATCACAGTCCAGTTTACAATTTCCGAGTAATCCTAAGCACTCAGTTTTAGTGGCATGTACATACGTTCTGATAGTTTTGTAGGTAGCTCTCTTATGTGTTGTGTATTGTCTTGTAACGGGTGATTTTTTAGCTGGTTTGGTTTTGGCAACACTGGTTTCGACAGCTGACGTGTGTTTAGTACCTTGTGTCACTGTCAAACAGCTTCAGTTTGGTTTGCAATTTAACCATGGATCGTCTTACAAATGAACAACGCTTGCAAATTATTGAATTTTACTATCAAAATTCGTGCTCGGTTCGAAATGTTCATCGCGCGCTGCTTCCATTTTATGATCGGCATTCTCGACCTTCTGAGCAGTCTATTCGGAAGATTGTGACCAAATTTCGCACCAAATTTACTTTGTTGGACATTAAACCACCAACACGTTTACGTACTGTGCGTAGTGAAGAAAATATTGCGGCCGTATCAGCTAGTGTGACAGAAGACCGCGAAATTTCGATTCGGCGCCGTTCCCAGCAGTTAGGCCTTTGTTACAGCGATGATAACAAACTTTTTTTTGCCCGAAATGGAAGTTCTTGACTTGCATGATATGTGGTTTCAACAAGACGGTGCCACATGCCACACAGCACGCGAAACAATGGCGCAATTGCGAGGCGAGTTTGGTGAACAGTTAATTTCACGTTTCGGGCCGGTCAATTGGCCGCCTAGATCGTGCGATTTGACACCATTAGATTATTTTTTGTGGGGGTATGTCAAGGCTAATGTGTATAGGCACAAGCACGCTTCGATTGACGCACTGGAAGCCAACATCCATGCATTCATTCGTGAGATACCGGCCGATATGTGTGAAAGAGTATGCCAAAATTGGACTCAGCGGATGGGCTACCTGAGACGCAGCCGCGGTCAACATTTGCATGAAATTATCTTTAAACATTAAATTGCAAGGTTCAAACTATCAATTCAAATAAATATTTCATTCATTTTTTCGAATTTTTTGTGTTTTTTTTTTTTTTTTAAAGTTC
The DNA here is from genome assembly GCA_949126925.1 of Cheilosia vernalis. NCBI lineage: Eukaryota > Metazoa > Arthropoda > Insecta > Diptera > Syrphidae > Cheilosia > Cheilosia vernalis. The sequence continues at coordinate 57,048,757 of OX421362.1, forward strand.
TAAACCTCTTAAAAAATCACCCGTTACCATGGCTAACATTAAATGTTCAGGATAAGCACAGTAACACATTGATTCGTACACAAGTTTTGGCCTCTCTATGAAGTATTTACTTGCTCTAATTCTTAACCACATTGGCATGTATGACTTAAAAATAAATATAGCGTAAACTGTCCCATGGTATGAACGATTTTTTGTTTGACTAAATTTATTTAGGTTGAATTTTGCTTTTAAATATGATTGTCTTTGGTCTTTGAACTTCGAATTTAAGTACAAATATCGTTGACATTCGCAACAATTTTTCTTTTATTTTTTTAAAAGCTATCCGATTGGTTCACTATGTACTAGAATGTGTACACAATGAACCACCAGTCAGTTCACAGTGAACTAGAGGTGAAAATCCATTAACGACAAAAATACATAGGTCCATAAAACTGAACAGAAAAAGCCAAATAACAAAACTAAGTATTAACAAAAAAGAAACTTTATTTCGAATTCAAGAACGCATTTTCCAAATTGTCGAAATATTTTTCAACATTGTAACGGTTAAATCCTGATGCTCGTGCTAAGCTGCAACTCCCTGCTGATCTTAGAGTCAAGTCAGGGCAGGTTCGGCTCGGCATTCTAAATTTGACAATCCGTAAAACATGTAGGGGCAAAGCGGGAGACTTGAGCCACTTTTTGTTAGATCGTTAATAAAAATTTGTTTATTACTCACAGCCACCTGTTAAATGGATTTTTTTATAGCTACATTTATCTATTTGAAGAACGGTCTCTTAAACTTATAATAAACGCAAGAAATTTTTTCGCAAATGCCAAATGTTTGAAAATAGATTTTCGGCTCAAGTCTTCCGCCCCACCGGGAGACTTGAACACCCCTTCGGGGAGAGTTGAACATACTCAAATCCTACGAGAAAAACAATAAAACGAATAATTTATCCACTTCCAATGTGATTATAATTTATTTTTATTGTTTTAGTGGTTTAGGTACTTCAGTTTCTTAGCATATATAAAGTAAAAAAAGGTAAACAAAAACTAAACTTCAGAAACATAACGAAAATAAATCAATAACTTAAATCCTATTACAAGGTTTATTTCTTTGAGTTTTTTTAATTAAATTGTTTTTTTTTATTATTAAAATTAAATACAAGGCTTTAAAACACTTACATAACATTTAATCAGAGCAAATGGAGATTTGAGCCACTGATCAACTCTCGATTTACAAACTGTCTCAAGTCTCCCGTTCGCATTTTTTAACAAATTTATATTCATAAATGTTGTTATATACAAACTAGAATGGTATCATACTAATATTTACAATGTAGAATATCAATATTGTTAGGTAACATCAAATGGATTTATTTACCGCTTTACAGATCAATTTTATAGAGAAAAAAGAAAAATCATTTTTTTTTACTATTGGCACTGCAAAACACCTTTTCTCTTCCACCAACCAGAGACAGCTGATGATTTAGAATTCTTTTTGTGTGCAAATAGCTCGTCACTGTCTGCATCGCATACACTTACACTTGTTGGATTTCAATGGAATATGAGCAAATTATTGAGAGTGTCTCAAGTCTCCCATATGTTCAAGTCTCCCGCTTTCCCCCTATGCAGAGTCTTTGAGGTACTTAATCAAGCTAGCTTCTTGTTCTTCATTAAATATTAAATTTACTTCGTAGTTAGGAACTAACCTAACTAACACGTTCTCCTTCGTTAAAACTTTTAATTTTTGCATAATATCGCCTTAAAGTTGGATACGGGAGACCTTTAATCCTAGCAACTTCTCTTATGATTTTCCCTTTCTTCAAGTGCAGTTTTCATTTGTTCCCTGGTGTGACATCCTATTTTGTGAGGTTTTTTGTTGCCATATTTTGACTGCAAAATAGGAATATTGCTTATAGGTATATTGCTTAAGCCAGGTACACCAGGTAAACCATGGTTCACTGTGCACCCCTTATACTTTATACATCTGGTTCAATATGTCTCGAAAAACAAACTGAAATAACTAAAAAAAATATTGCCTGCAATTGAATTATTCACAGTTTTTAAACAATTTTGGTTAATAAAGTTCAGAAATTAGTAGAACGCATTTCACTTAACACATCACCATTCCAACAGGAACAAAAACAAAGGGAACGTACTTTTTTACTTACCTGTCAGAATTGCAATAACTCAACACAACCGCACACCGTCGAGCAAATTTCAACTGACAGGTAAAGCGGGTGCGGTTATTTGAAGGGTTCACTTTCACTGAGGGACTTGGTACACCGTGGGACATCTTACCCTAAGTACTTCTTGAAGTTGAGGTGTGGGACTTTCTTCACTTAAGAACAATATGATATCTGAGAGTACGGTTTGCTGTTGTTAAACACCTCGAGTGTGACAAGTGGCCAGGATCACAGCCAAATCCTCTTAAAATATTCCCGACTTTATTGCAGTAGAAATATCGAGTAGATATTTCTGATCCTTACTTCGTATATTTCTTGAAAATAATGACTGGACGTTTTTCACAGTCACTTAGCTTTTCGCCGATTGGTCCTCTCAAAGATTTTGGACCCATAAATTTTCCATCTGGGGAGTTCATTGAAATGGAAAAGACAAACTGCCCATTGTAAAGGTTTCCCCCAATTGCATTTCGATTCGGCGAATCAGACCTTTTCACCAACCTGTATTAACAGCAGTGCCATCATATCCTATCACATCTAACTTGTCAAGAGAAATACCACGACCAGACAGATAAGAAATAATAGAAGTGACAACGTCTAAGAGCTTCCAGAAGTTGGGTTAACATTTCCGATGAAGACTGAACCAGGTTCTTCAATTAGCGAGTAATGCTCCCCTTTTTTTACTCTACGGAACCTTTTCGAATGAGCTATATCTACCACTAAAGTGTCGTCCTTTCCTTCCTCCCATCCAAATAGAGCCCTTGTAGTGGAAATTCGGGCGACTTACTATAAACAGTTCAGCCCTAACACTTTGTTTCTCTCTTCTTATTACCATGTGTCTTCTAAATCATTGTAGGGGCGAGTAGGAGTCGAATATAGCAATTACATTCAAATATTATCAAGTTAAGCAATAAAAAAATTATTTTAAACTTGCAATTTTTTTCAAATTATATAGGTATTTATATTAACCAATCCTTTTTTCTTTTTTTTCCAGTTTTTAATCTCTACAATTATCAACTTTTCCGCGGAATTACGACATGAAAAATAAAAATATTTTCGGCCCACCCTTATGTTCAGACGATTGCCATATCCGGTGATATTGTCAGGACTACAAATCTAAAAATTGTCCCAAATGTCTGCCAACAGTGCGAACTGGCATTTTTTCTACCAATATTTGCATAAAAGTCATTGTCAAATAATTTAAGTTAAGAAATCTGCAAATATTTCATTTGTGGACAAATATTTTTCATATTTGAACGAACAAAATGAAATTTCGGTACTATATTCTTTCCTCTTTTCTCTAGATTGGTGAAAAATGTGAGAATTAAATATTTTCAAATATGTACGTGAACAAAGAAGGAGATATTAGAACGAAAAGGATATAGGAAAGTTTATAGCCCTTTCCATTTTAATGATACTTGTAAAAGGATCCAGATAAATATTTATGATCCTTTCTAATACCTTTTGGTTTCAGCTATATTTTGAATGTAGCGTTTTGTGATGCTTATCAGGAAATGTTTATGATCATTCTTAAATACCTACATTTTATTTGGGTTTTTCCTTTGATGATCTTTCTAAATTGATCTATATTTTTGATCCTTTTTAATTGCTTTTTGCTTTTTATATTTATTTCGTTGTTTAATTTTTCGTCAGGAAGTTTAAGGAGGTCGCCAGGAACAAATTTTAAAACTGATTGTTGAAATCGAGGCCTCTGATGGTGGTCTCGGTGTCTAGAATTAAAAATTATTTTTTTGTGCATTGTGTATTTACATTCAATTAGGTAATGAAATGAATTTACCTGAAGATATATGTCCGCAAGGGCACAAGCACTTTGATTGAACATTTTTATCGGTATAGCTATGGCCTATGGCCATATGGATTGGGTATCGTAGAGGTAGAGTCAACACAAATCGCTCAGACGATGAAATGCTCACGCTCATTTTTTTTTCTTGGGTTTGGATATGCGGAGTTGCCGAGGGAGTTTCCAAAGTTAGGAGATCATCGAATTTTTTTGATCCCATACGCCAAAAATTTGAGTTGTAATTCTGGCAGGTTTTTGTTCCAACATTTGAAAATGGCGATCCAGGGGTTGACCCCTCTAAATATTGAACCTTATTTAATCTAATCCTCTCCTGTCACAAAAAAAAGCATGATCATTCCTTCTTAACGCTAACGTAGAAACACTTGACTAAGAAGCTGCTCTGCCCTAGTCCCAAAGCCCTAAACATGAAGACTCGTAGACTTGTGTAGCGCTGAAACAAGACATCATCTAAGTTAGAAGGAGACAATTAGAGCCATTTGAAGGATATGGGAAATTGGTAAAGAGAAAGGATGTAGGTATTCATTACCATTATAGTTTAGCATCGCGATCGAGAAGGATCGTATTTTCCATAATAAATATTTAAGTTTGAATAAAGTAGGTATTTTGGTTATTTCTTGAATTTCGTATTAGGTACCTACTTGCTACTTGTATGTTTTATAAACGCAACAGAAATCAGAAAACAATATTTTATCTTGATTTTGTTTTGATTCAAATTGGGAAGTATGGCTTGTTTATAATCTCCACTCCAGCACATTTTGCCAGCCCCAGCGCCCCACCCCTAAAACCCACGTAAACATTGCAGCCATCCCTAGTAGCCATTATTTCTTCCAACCGGCTTTTTGTGTATGAACACCTTTGCACTGTTATGTTTGAGGGTATGAGTGAGTTTGCAGCAATCTAAATTTAACAACATTTCTCTTTTCTAACTCTCGTAAAGAGAACTTGAACAGAGTTCATTCAGTGTTCATTCATCTTTTTTTGCAGCAGCGCCCAGCCGCCCAGCGCCACAGAAAACGGAGAATAAATGCGAACGAAACCAGAATAAAATAAACACCAACCCACCCAAACACAAGTAGATGTAGAATACGAAGACGAACCACAAAACACAAACACATTTATCGGCCAGCTGAAAGCTGAACAAACCTGACTAGCTGCTCCGCTTGCTGCAGCAGTAACTTTCCTTCATTTGGCAACGTTGGACGTGAATAAAGATTCAATAATTAAATGGTTTTCGCGTAGTATGGACGTGAGCTACAGTACATTCTCACCAAAACCAGCAACAATAATAACAAATATAAAATTGCAAATTCAAGCATTTCTTATATGGAAATGCCGAATAAGTTTAATCGGCCGTACATTCTATATACTTTATCCAACATAAACTAAAAAGATACGGTGTCTGTGACGAAAAATTATTCCAAAAGTTTGGTATTCGGCGGTACAAATTTTTGTTAAAAATTTTCTAAATATAAAAAGTGATTGTTAAACAAGTTGACGAATTTCAACAGTGATTAATTGAAAGTGTTAAAAATATAAATAGGTATAATAAAATAAAATAAGCAAACTCTGGCCAGTATTTCGATTTCGAAAATATTTAAAAATAAATTCAGATTTGATATATAGCTACCTTTTATAATTTTTAAGTGAAAAAATAAAATAAAATACATAAAAATGTGGTGCATAGTGAACTTACCAAATGGTACCCAGCAGGCTGTTAAATGGGATCCCAAGGCCATCGGACAGGAATGCTTAGAAAAGGTATGTTCTTGAGTAAGAAATATCTCATTCATTAGTTATATTTTCATATTTGCGTCATTTCTTTAAATATTTTGTTATGATAAGTCCATTCAAATAAATAGGCACGTTAATATTTCGGTTTTGAATCTTCTGCTACTGTTGGTTTAGGTTAGGGTACATGTGTACCTGATAACTTCCTCGAGTATTCTTTATTGTTTACATTTCGTTTTGCAAAATGGACGAGGAAATCCTTTCGCTGGGGCAGGATAAACATACATAGGAAGTCCTGAACATGCAGAAGAGGTTTCAAGTGGACGAACGAACAAGTAGTGAAGTAGTGCATGGGTACGGTGCGGTGAAACAGAAAACAAATCAAATGTTCAAGTATGCACAACCCTACAAACAGTAAAGTGCCTTATGCTCTATAAAATGGGTTGTGTGTGTATATGCATTACACATACCTATCTTCCGCCGAAAGAGGTGTTGTTTAGCAGAATACCAAATAGGTTTTTTCGCATAAATTTTATACCACATTCAATTGTCGTAAGTGGTGTAACAGTACGGCAGAAGAGTGATAACATCATTTATATTCCTGTTTCGCAATGGGTGAGGGGATGTATGAATATGAATTGACACCGAGCATGGAAAAGTTTACACCAACCTTTGATTTGTTGAGCAAAAATTGAGAGTTGCCTACACCACAAATTTACTTCGTTTTACTTGTTGAACTCTTAACCTTGTTTGTCCCAAAAAGCGAAAAAGGGACGCAAGCGAATGGACTTTCTATTTATATTTAGGTATTTTAAAATTTTAGTTTTATTTTAAATGTAGCTTTCAAACAACGATAACAATAGATAACATACAGCTTGTGTATTTAATTTTCCCATTTAATCTCATTAAAAATATATAAGGTTCTAAAATTGTTATTGTCACTCAAAGTTTTCCTCAAGTAGGTACAAGCTGTTTTTTCTCTATTTCTCTACCATCCTGATTCGCCATTCAATCGATTTATCACATTTTTATTTAAATCTACATATACCTACCTACGTACCTCACTGTGAGGCTTAATTTGATTAAACCGCTTCATTGTGATTTATATTTTTTTTCGTACTTGTTCAACCTAGCTATTATTCTGCTCCTCTCCCACTGGAACCGTGCCGTGTAAAAGTCATAAAAAAAAGTACGAAAAAGCTAGGGGTAACCTACCTACCGTTTATACTACAACGAAACGCCATATCCTGCCGAGATTCATAGTCTTTCGTGGAAAATTTGGTTGTCCAAAATGCTTGAGTAATGTAATTTGTTTTTGTAAAAGTGCAGGGGTCCGTAGCCGTACCGTAAGTTCCGGCCAACGTACGTTAATGGACTTTTTGCTTTTTTTTTTTTTTTTTTTCTCTTTCTTAAATGACTTGCATCGCATGACTTAAGCTTTGACAAGAACAAAAGGAACAATGAAACAAGCAAACGCTCTTGAATCCACCCTCGCACTATTTTATAGTGCACATTCAAACTCGTAGTCGCCCTATTTACGTTCAATACTTTGAGACCTCGTTTTTTGTTAATGGAATGGGTTGGGTATGTATTATAATTCATCTTGGGGATAAACGGCCTTACTAATAATCAATCACTAATGTCGACAACTAGTTAGATGTCAGCTTTAGTAAAAATGTACAGCTTTTGTGAAATGGTACCAATAAACAATTAGACCTCCACATTTACTAGTCCTACAACTTTCTTAGAATCTATTACATTTGTTGTCATTGCAGAATTCAAATTTCATAATTTCTTTTCGTGAAAAACAAGGTCAATGGTCTCTTTCACAAGGAGGATTTTATTCTAAAAGAAGGAATACATAAATTGCAATTAAATTTGCCCAACACATATCTTTCCAATGCTCTTTGAGACTTATTATAAGCAAAAAACAAAACACAAAATAGGAAATGCAAAAAATATCCGCTGATCTGTCAAATATCATATGCAAATCAGTAATGCCCTATCGTTCGATCGGACACAATTTTCAGTACTTTTATGGTACGCTTTCCATTGTTTTCTAATACTACCGCGCGATTTCTTTATGAGTGCATTTGTGTCGTAATAAAATCCCTTTCAAATTATTCAATAAAGCACAGTTTATTTGAATGGTTTCATTTATTCGTAGGATGACGATGCAAATCAAAACTTATTAGTGGTCTAAACATCACAATTGCATCGTTAGCAAGAGAATATTTTAGAAAATAGAAATAATATCTGGCTCATTCATTTCAGAATGAATAACAATCGCACGTAGGAAGCGTGTTAAGAACTTATCTGCTTCCGGGTTTGAAAATAAATACAATTTAACCTATAAAAAATTGTATGGCTTATATATTACTTAATTCGGGAAACTTAGAAACCGACAAAAGTTGAAATTCCAACTGAAAAATATAAAACGCATATTCTCGTATACTACCTGTTAGGCTGTACTTGCACCTCCAGAAGTTAATAAACTTGTTATTTTGCTGAGTTCTGATAATTCTATTTTTATAACTATATTTTCCGCGAAGGGAACCTTTTCACGTTAACCATGGTCTCATTAGAGATCCTCATTCTCGGTAAACAAACTCCTTTTGCAAAATATCTACCTGTGTCGCCTAAGCCTAAGGTACTGATAATTGTTGCAAAAAGGTACCTACAAGCCGTCCAAACTTTGGTAAGAAGATATTTTATTCTGTTTGCGACGACTGTCAAGAAAGTCTTGGAATTATCCCAAACTTATATAAAATTTATTTTTTATTAAGCAACTAACTAGGAAAACCAATCAAAAAGCAACAGAAAGAAAAACGCAGAAATATATGCTTCACGTGTTTAGAAATAAAACAAAAACGCAATATTTTTCAATATTTTGCATACTTAAAAACCATTTGCATTGTTGTATTACAACTAATAAAAATAAAAAGCATTCACAATTTACTAAAATTAATTAATAATTGTAAACGCTCAGGCTGAACAACATCGTATTAAATTCTCTCCTATTTCGAAATTTAATACCGCGATTTTGGATGATTGGGCAACACTTGTCTTCAAAATGACATAAGGGAGGATTTATTTAGCTAATGTCCGAGATAAACATGGCTTTCTCAACACTAACATTTAACCCTACAGTTAGCGATAGTCTGGCAACTATATTTGTTTATTGGTAAAGGGATTTTGGAAAGTGTGGAGTCTTTTCGTAAAGTGTCAGACTAAAGTTGATTATTGGTAAGGCCGAAAGATTTTATCGGCATACTTAACCCAAAATCGATTATTTCGACATAATCGGTAGGTATGCTCTTTTTGTTTCTGTTGGTGCATGAATAGGGAAACGTACACGTACTAGAATGTAAACCTGCATTAGTGATGGGTGACAAAGAAGAGAACAAATCAAAGCATGATTAAGTTCCGAAAGAACTTGGTCGAAAACAGACACTAAAAATGTAACTTTAATTTTGAAAAAATCATACGAGTATTTCGAAAACGAAAATTTTATTTTAAATGCCTTCTTAAATTCTACTGGGGAATGACTTTTCTTACAATGTGCACGTGTCATTTTCACTCGGTACCAACACTACACACAATCCATTATGTGTGTTTATATACATCCGAGTAGTTCTAGGACTATATTTACTCATCCACATTTGCCTGTTTGTAATAGAAAAAAAAAAACTCTTCACGAGAAGAGAGACTATACCTATAGTCTCGTTGGTCGTTGCATGCAAAGTATAGTTGCCCACATTAATCCAACCAGTAAATGGTCTGCCTTTTGTGAGAAACACTCACTGGGGGCTTCCGGTATCGCTTTTGTACATTTTTCTCTGCTATACTTAATTTAATTTTACGAATTCAATGATTCGTGAGTTATAATGTTAAAGTTTATTGTCGGCACTGGTGGCAGTCACTAGCACAGTGTAGGGAACCGGCAGCTGCCTTGTGAATGGATAATCAAATCCACTGAACATTGGATCATCTCTGTGGCATACTGCGGTTCAGGCGCTTGATTCAAATTTCCGTTTTGACAATATCCAAATATTTGTATAAGAAGTGTAGACAAATGAGAGAAATTATCAAATTACGAAGAAAAAAAGATTCAATTTTAAGTGAAATTGAAAATGTTTATCAAAAATATTTGACGCATGTAATTAACGTAAGGCACAGCACCTCCTGGCTCACCTCAAATAAGTAATTATTGTAATTGCACCGAATTTATAACAGCCAGATTCTGCCGATTCTGCGATTTCTTATGACTTGTGAGGCTTGTTGTGATGCAATAACTTTTTTTCGAATTCTGCGATAATCCTCACAACAAAACTCGCAAAAAATTCACCTCAGCATGGTTACTTTCAAATTGGCACAACATTTTCTATAAAAGTCTGAACTCGTACACGAAGTTAGTAAAAATTCATATAATAAGGTTATTTGCTCAAAATACGCGAAATATGGACACAGAAATGTTTTAGAACTGAAGGATAAAAAATATTAGCATGTGTTACAAATCAAATTTTCCCGAAACGTTTATAAATGTAGCATAGAATACTATTTTCAGGTTATAACATGTGTGGAAAAAGGGAATCAGGACCATCAAATGCAATAATGATTGTCAATTGTAAGCCGTTATGACTGGTTTTGAGTTTTGTTATGCTAAAGGAATACGAAAACCTCACAAGATCAATTTCCCCTCACCTTGTGAGGTATCAGTGAGGTATGCCAGATTCGGGCTGTTAGTCTCGACTTTAAATTTACGGAAGCTCACAATTGCGAAATTTGTGCAGATAATATGGCCACTGTGAACCTCTTAAATGTTGAGTCGAAACTAAAAATGTTTATTGGTAAGGCCCATTGTCCTCCATAACTTTCTCAAGTAGGTATAAAGATAAGATTCCAACAAATAATCTTTTGTTGTTTTCACTTTTTTGAACACAGCAACAAGAGTGTTAAGACAGGTTAATAATTTTATCAAATTATGTTTGTTGCTCATTGTCATTTGTTATCAAGAAATTTTAAAATAGAACTTTGGAACCTTTCAAGTTTGGAAGTAGAAAAAATAGGTTTTGTGATAACAAATTGCAAGTCGCATATTTTTTTCAAAGGGTATAATATACACACTCGATATACACATTACAAATGCAAATACACACATTTCTGTACGTTTAAACAGTTTAAATTATCCTCATTTATTGAAATGGGGGTAGAACGAGTTATGTAATGAAAGAGATCGACGAAATGCGTCCTCAATTTCACCTTTAAAGTGTCCACCATTATCTACTGCGTTTAAACGATCAGTTTGGCATTGAAATTTAGATTTGTGTGCAAGGATTCGGAGTCAACTTATTTGTACCTATACATAAACCATAAACTTGCATATTCTCCTTTGCCTGGGCGTCGGTTTATTTTTAGGAACTCAAATTTAAGATGGGAGCCGAACCTATAAAACTATAAAGTGAATTTTTTAAGTTGCTGTCGCTTGCTTTGCTATACCTAGTGATGTAAATTGTACTCGCTCATAAAATATCATATCAACAACCTATGTGCATATTGTAAAAACATTTATGTAACCGAACCCTAGAAATGCTTTTTAGCCACAGTCTCGAAAATGTACCAGCACTCATTAGGTATAGTATATAATGTATGTATGTGTTATTATCAATAGCATTTTCCACGATAAGAGCTCGTTGTACTTAAACAAAAGTCCAAAAGGCTCAAGAGAAAAGAAAAACAAAATGTTTACGGCCTTTCAATAGCTGTACCGCATATACCTACATATAATTCTTTAGGAACATCTCATGATGTGAAATAAAGTTGCATAACTTTGGTTTCATAAAACCCACGTTAGTGTCCATCAGATGTCTGCCGTAAACTTTTCCATTGATTTTCTGTTGCATTGGATTGAATTATGCAAGAAGGCCCTTAGTGCACAACCAAAATGTATCTATTTTCCAATGGCAAACATAATACCAAAGGGAAATAGCAAATAAAATCCAATAAACGTAATTCTTTTGTACTTGCCAAACGCAATGTGTCCGTCAAAGTAGCACGAATCTATTCTGTAAGTGTAAGCATTGTCGTTGCATTTCTAAAGAATCATGCTTTAGGACACGTGCACAACTATAATGCACAAAACGATAGTTCTCCGATAAATGAACAATTTGAAGTGGAAATGTACCAATTGCAGTTGGATAATTTACGTTAACCAGCACAATTAAGATAATCGAGAGTGCAGTTCCGTAAAAAGCAAAGCAGCAGACTGTCGATTTTAGTTATGAATAATAGATTTGTAGTTTAAAGATACATACTCAGACATGACTGTGTTGTGTGTTGTGTGTATTGTTAATTAATCATTTATTGCAAATCGTCGTTTCATTCATCAAGTATGGAAGGCTGACATTTGTAATTTGTACGTATCCATCTGAGAATAGTTTTGTGGTTGATTCGATTTTGTAGATTTATGTTCTCCTTGGCAACACAGACTTTTGTTCGTCATTTCTCTGTGCCGTGTATCTACATGCGAATGTGTAGCCACGTGTCGTGCGGAGGGCCTGACTGCGGGATATGATTAAGCATGATAATTCAAATAATAATTTCAAGTGCTTTGGAGACATTTTCCATTTCCTGTCCCTTTACATGGAATATAAAAGTAGCACATTTTTATTCGCAAATTTAATTTCGGTCTAAAGCGGATAAGATTATGAAAGTACTTTTGTTCCTTTTTCAGAGTGGGTTTGTCAGTTTTAGACAATTTTGCAAAAATATTACAAAAACAGGACTTACTCCTTCACAGTCAGTCCTTAGTCACTCAGATCGATGTGATTTTTAATTTATTGATAACTCTACATTATTTTGTTGAGTTGACTGTTTCTCACATCTCAGGCCGTACTTTGATTTAAATATTCTTCATATTCAAAATCGGGCATATTTTTGATCCATTTTCAACAACGAACTCTACATAACACAACACTTCGATTAGTGAAAACCCTTACTTTAAAATCTACACCCAACTTGATTATTATATTCTATTAGCTTAACGGGTTATTAGTTGTAGGCACTAATGCTTAACAACTTCAAGAGCTGATATGCAACAGTGCTTCTTCTCTTTGTTTGACTTTTATACAAATTAAAGATACCATAACGATACATCTACCTTTTGTAGAAATTTTCATACAAAATTACATCATCTTTGTTATTTGTGTATTAGTTTTCTGTTTAAGGATTATGTTATATATAGGCCATTCTACTTCCGCACACACGATATTAATAAACAACTGATGACATTCTTTTTAAACATGCAACATTTTTCTTGAGTTTTGCTGTCCAAATAACTGACTACTTTGTTTTCGAAAATTGCTCTGAGAACTGACATCATAATGTTAAATATTATGTTTTTTTGGACGAGAGATATGTATGTTTTGTTCTCCACACGCCTCCTTCGAAAATCTGGCAAACATTCGGAGTAATGCTTCTTATTTCAGTTGATGGAAACCTGCATAAAAAGCACTCCTTTATAAATGGCGAAAATGAAGCCTTGGCTGGAATTGTAATCAACGCCAAAGTTCGACTTCTTCGCCTCTCTAATCGAAAATAGTGTGAAACACTTTTTTATCAAAAACTACTAGGCACATAAGTTGTTTTGCTTGTATTCAGGTAATAGCATTTCATTTCACATTAATTTTATTCGCAATAGACAAAAAGGTAGTAAAATCAGCTTAATTCAAAATATGCATACTTTTACACATTTAAGATATTAAATTTATTTAGTGACTACACAATCGGCGTTCTTTTAACATGTAGTAGAATCTCAGAAAGATGAACAGATGTGAAACAGATACCGTTCATCTTTTCGAATTGTTCGTCTTTTCAAGCATGTTAAAAATAAACAAGAATCATAAGAAAAAAAATACAAATAAAGCATTATAAAAAAAGAATTATTTATACATTTTTCGTAAAAATCTGCTCCATGGTCGGAATACGTATACATCAATGATTCATATTTCCGCATAGTTCATCTTATAGACCCGCTCAGAGATCCAACTGTATACATGTCCTTTAATACATTTCATGCCATAAGAAAACATTTATTCATCCATATATTTTTTTAAACATTTTTTGACTCCACTTTGCGTTCAACTAAAATGAATTGGTATATTCTAAATTACCTTCAGACTAGCTTCTCAATATGTGTTCGTTTCTGATAATTTATATCTTAATTAGCATGCTCTACAAATACCTACACAAATTAACATCATCATGATGTTGCTCATCGCCATCGGAGCTATCACTTGTTTGGTACGTGAAGTCCAAAGTCCAAATGTATTTTATAGACACAGAAAAAGTAAACGAAATCGAAAAAAACAGAGCAGACAAATAAGACCCAGAAACTATTTTATTGACTTTATCTGCCTCTTTTTAATTGCTAATAAGAAGCGTACATATTGTGTACCTCTCGCATTTTGGCACGAGTAAATAAAATAGCGTCGTTGACGCTGATATCATTGCAACTTATATGCCTGTTGACGCCATTGACCTCCGCACCACCGCCACCGCCTCGCCTCGTATACGTACTCGTATTTGTGTTATCTTTCTCAACAGCGCTTGTAAGATAATTTTTATCTGAACTTGTTTTTTTTTTGCTTTCGTGTGAACATTTAATTAAAATGACTTATTTAGGTGTGTACATATCTCAATCAGAGAAGGCTGTTTTACTGTCTATAACCTAACCTCACTGAACTTAAGGTGTCACCTTTCGTTTGCTAAGGATGCAAATAGGTTTCGTATAGTAGCTCGAACTGAAATTAAGCCGCAGTATGAAAGGGATACAAAATGATGAAGTTACCAAAATAAAATATACATGTTTCAATTAGTCAAAGGTATTTAGAAACAAAAAATTAAATAATAATTTTTGGCGCAACAGGTCCGTAGGGACCCTAGGCCTAACTTCTCACAACCATTCGTTTTGTGTGAGATTTCATTTTTGGAACGAATGGAAGAGATCTACAATTTTATGCCGATTCCAAACGGCTAATTGAGAAGCTCTTTTAAGACAGTTAAACAGAAATTACTGCTCAAATTAAAAAAAAAAAAATAAAAATAAAAATGTAAATCTCAATGCAGATCTACTGACGTTACTGTCAACTTGTCGATTTCACTGCCAGTTGACAATCATAAAAAGAGCCTTTATATCCGTTTGGTAAAATTAATACTTATAATTTATTAAAGCAGATCTATTCCACAATTTAACGAAATTTGCATAGCAAATACTTCGCTTTTGAGTTCGTTTAAGTTAAGTTCAATACTTACTACCTAAACACACTAATTTTGCATAGAAACTCTTACAGGCAGTAGCAGCGCTGCTGCTGAAAACTTTCAAAAAGGGAAATAAAAAAGGGCCCGAGCCGAAAAAAGGGGCCACCACATAAAATACTAATAAAAAATTGGCTTTGTGGGTTCGGACAGACGGAGAGACATCCGAGCGAAACTAATAAGGTTCCGTTTATTTCCCTTTGGGTACGGAACCTTAAAAATGAGAAAACAAAACGTTTAATTTCATCAAAAAACTATGTAATTTATATATCACGAAACACTTCTTTTCATACATTCTTTTTCGTTTTTTTTCGATAATTTTTCAAAATTTGGGGACCAAGGGTCCTGAGCCTCAAAAGGGGCCAGATATGCTTTCTCCCACTCATTGCCCAACTAAAAAAGTCACAATGGAAATCGTTTCTTCTTATAATCAATTAAATAAGGCGAAAATAAAATGCCACATGTCTGACTTAAAGCTTAGTTATAAAAATAATATTTGAAGTGTAAACGACACTCAAATACATAGCTACAATTCTTGTATCACATCCGCCGATTATAGATAATAAATAATTCAGGTTTCTGTTTTTTAAATATCGAAATGTGACCTTGCCATAAGATACACTCACAAAGTTTATATATTTTGCTTAGTTACATATACGGTTGCATATGACTCAATAAACAAGAATTTAGCATACATGTTTTATATAAAAATTAGGAAAAGCTCAGGGAGATTCAAAATTACTTTTTTTTACTAATCTTAACCTACATAAGCAGATGTTAAATGTTGACAGTAGGTATTTGGTAAACATGCGTACTTTGTACATTCCGCTCACTACAAAATGTTGTGGAATAAATACAGTAGACTGTACTTGAAAATATGTTTAATCACTTTGAAATGAGTTAACTCTACAATCCACTATAAATTTTGGTTCCGAATAAGTTGTATGTGCATTTGGTTTAAGACTATTTTTGTAATCTTAGTAAGGTCATTCGAGGTTTCACAGCCTGTGCGCTTTAGAAAATTGACAGATGAGTTTGACTTAATTGTTTAGTTTTAATTGAAGGCAAAAAATTATCCAGCGCAACCAGTTTAATAGCTGACAGATACGTGGTTTCAGCTGCTTGATAATTAGACTTGCATATTTTTCGGTCTTTCGTCTTTCCATTTGTGTTTTATTTTGTTTTACGACAGAAGTTCTATTGATACTTCTTAAAAAAAAAACAGGCAACTAAAACTTGTTGCAAAGTTAATAACATTGATGCAGCGTCTGAATTAATGTTTTCCATATTTTTGGAGATATAATCACAGATTCGACAAAAAAAAAATTATGATGCTACCAGCCAGCATGAAGACAACAGTGCACACCAAAGTGCTCTTCTGTTGATCGAGAACTTAAGCATGCTGTTACATTATGACAGAGAAGTTTGTCAGTTCCAACACTTTAGAGTCCCATCAGTCTGTAAAAGCACCAAGCATTACTCAAGTCACCACTTTGCCAATTCTGACCCGCAATTGAGAGTTCCTACTTCTTCAAAATTACCATATCCACAGACGGACAACTGAACTCTGCTTTACTCAATCTTACAATAAACCGAATATTTGAATAAAATAATCCTCCTTTACCTTTTTGAATATTTTTATTTATTTCTGAAATTAAATGGAGTATCTCCAATCAAGCAGACTAACTCTTTGAAAAGACACACCCTGTACCTAGCTTAAAGAATACTACTTTACATTATTCACAGATATATACCGCCTTTGTATATTTTTGATGATCTCAAGAATTTATATATTTGCCGACACTGTAGGCAACACTGTTTGCATACAGATTATAAATGTTGTTCGTTATCGTGTTAATAGATTGTGGCTATATTGATACAGCCTTGATGAATTTGCCCAACAAGTTTAAATAAGTGCTACGCAAATGGTAATATTGGGACCGTTCCTCAAAATTCGCACATATAATAACAGTTCAGTTACTAAGCTTAGTTTTTGTTTTCCTTGTTTGGAACCTGCCCTTCCCTATAAACAGTTGATTTTATTGCGAAGTTTAACAAGGAATTTAGTAAAACATATACACCAACCTTAAAAAAAGCAGAGATAAAATCATTCTGTCGAGCATTACCACAACATTGTGATCTTTGTTCTCTTTGAAAAGCAGTTGAAAAGAGAAACAAAACCAGCTATAAAACTGTTTTATTTTGTTAGGTTTTTCTTTCTAAGTTTATAACGAAAACATTTACATAAATTTGCAAAAAAAAAAAACCTAAACAAAAACAAGATGCATACCTACATATACTATTTTTTATACATACACCTATTTTTTGTTAGCCATACTAATACTATACTATACATGCATGTCTGCATAGATATTCCGTCGGACACTATTATAAAAAATGTATTTGAAATGGAGGTGAATAATATGGTAGAGAAGAAAAGTAAAAAACACAAAGAGTAGCTATCCAAACAAATCCAGACGTAATTGCGTCTTAGATACGATATTGTATTGAAATATATCCGCAACCGCAAAAGAACATGTACTTCACTGACTATAAATTCAGCCACGTGCTATTGAATGTTGTTGATGTAGAAATGTATAATGTTTTTGATAGATTCTACATTCTAGTGCATAATAGCAAGACTGATATACTTGTACAAAATGAAAAGATTCCTTTGTGTTGGCAAATCTTTCATTTGTGAATGCAGAATGGAATGTTAAGTTTGAAATGAAAACAACTTCAACACACGCATGCCATGATAGTTTAAGTATTAAATGTTTTTTTTAATCTTTTATTTGGTCTAATTTGAGGTTAAATAGTTTTCTATTAACTATCGATTTTTTTGAAACTATTGACTGTACTTGACCTTAGATGTTACTCGATTGTTTAATAATTTTGTTATCAACTGTGTTATAATTAATCCATACTTACAACCACATCGTGTGTGTAGTACACATTTTCGCTTTAATTACAACGCAGTTCACTGCCCTCTAATGACGTTTGTATTCAAGGGGACACATGCAATTTATTTTGAAATCAGATAGCTAGATACAATTCGAAATTGTCGTGATTATAAATGGAAAACAGAAATAAATAAAAGCATTCCTACCAGCAAACATTTAGTGTAACCTTCTCCGTTTTACAAATCCTTTATCTGATTTCCACTCCCATTTGTCGTTTAATAGAGTGCAATTTACCTAGACTTTGATATGGGTCTGTTTGTGTGCAAAATGGGTGTTTAAAATGCAATTTAAGCCAATTGTCAATTTAAGTCATTTCACCCCTTTGTTGAGCAAAATTTGGTGGCTTTTCACATGAATGTTCCTTTTCGCAAATTGGTATATAAAATACTTTATCCTTTGTCTAATGGTTTTGAGAAACATTGAAGTATCATGCAAAGTTGGGTTCAAATTAAGCACAGACACAACATAGACCTTACCAACGCGACGTTTGTCGCTATTTTACTCTGTCTTTTGCCTTAGGCAGAACCTGCTGCTAAGGTGACAAAAGACTTTAAGTGCATCATAAATGGTCAAATGTTCTTGCAATCAGCTGACATTGGGATGAAATACCTTCTAAATTGTTAAGGATTTATTGTTTTTGACAAGGTTCCACGTCCTCATAGAGGGGGAGATCTACTGCATATACCTATTCACACGTACCCTATGCGCATGTATGCAATTGATACATCTAAATACACCCAGGACATAGACGACACAAGACACGTTAGACATATTGTGACAAATTATTTGGAAAATTAACTTACATAATTGTTTCTTGAGCACATATTGGTTAAAGGGTAATTTATTGTTATTGCTTTTACGCTTTCGTTGTGTTAGAGTTGGAACATATTAATGTGGTGAAGTGGAAAATAGGCTTGGTTCTGCTCGTGACGGGAGGCAATGTTGGTAATGCCTACCCTACACCGTATAAGAACGAAATGTTGAGTGGTTTCGGACTCAAAGAATAAGCATCAAATAGTCAGGGTAGATCAATTGACGTGCTGGTTTTAGATTAACAGAATCCATTCGCCACACGAATTCAAAAATCACACCAACAATAATTGACTGTGAGAATCCTAAGCTCCTTTGTGCCTGCTGCGTCAGCTATATCTTAATTTTTAATCGAAAAACATCTCACAAGTAACTTAAATTATGAATGTTAGAAGAACAACATTAACAACAACTCACAGTTAAGTTCAATCAATCACAGTCACTTTGGCAGTATAGCCACAAGCCTCATTCTAATTCATCAAAAGACTCGCAATTGAGTCAGAATATTTGTTACTCTTCGCTTTTCCGCATTCCATCAGTTGGCAAACCGGGGCCGATTATCAGCCAACAAAATCCTACCCACAATCGTTCTCTTATCCATATAAAAACCGCTGAAACCACAGAAAAATGCCAGAGAGAACGACAGTAAACAAGTACCTTGTAGCGAGCACGAGTAGAACGAAATGCTTAATGATGAGTCATATTCTCGGTTGCATTCACTTGCTGGCGGCTTATCGCTAAGTTATGCCGCAAGAGCGATAAGGGACGAAATGTGGCGAAATAGCGTTAATGCCTTTCAAAAATTCATACCTCGTATAGGCAAACTATCACTTTAAGGAGTAGAATGTATAGTGTGAAAAGTCTATCCAATCCAATTGCCTATTCACTATGAGTTGCTGTGTATTCCCGTCTAACAAACGGAACTTCGACTATAATTTCCCGACAGAAATAGTCAGGCGAAATTTTAAATATTCCTGGGCCTTATTAATAATCATTTTTAAACTTCATGCTAAATATTTTGTCATGTAATTTGTAATTTTATGTAGAACATTTAGTGGAGGTGGGTTGCTGGGGGCACCATGACTCCCCATAGATTTTCCACTGTTTATGAATTATGGGATTACATATGTCGGCGCGTGTTAAGAGAAATTATATCCCGCAAATGATACTTCAGTGGGAAATAACTTCACATAAAAAAGTTAAATTATTTCCCACTCGAGGTAAAGTTATTTCCCATGTGTGAAGTTATTGCCGTGAAGTTATTTCCCTGCAGCGGATAATTTCGCCATTGTGAGTCGAGCAATAACTCTTTTGAATACTCACGGGCAGTTATGAAATTGAATGTATTTATAAAATTAATTTATTACCTGCTTAGTGCCGGCTGGGTCCTTTTTAAACTCTAATAGTCGCAATGATTAACTTTCTGAGAAACCTTAGAATTTCCACGGAAATTGCGACCCGTTCTCATCCCTTATTTTTTTTATTAACTTTTTCACAAACACAAACGAAATCATTTGCAATTAGATGGGAATCTTTCTTTCTTGAAATGAGTTCCACGCGCACATTACTTGTTAGTTCCAACATCAACATGAATTTCTTTTCGCAAGCCCTATGGTTTTAAACCAATTTTCTGTGTAATTTGTTTTCAATTTAATTTGAATGGGTATATTCGTCTTTTTCTACGTACATACATCTTCTTACATAACGAGATTTTCGCAGTGAGAATTAAACAAACAAAAAAATGCGTCCCTCTTCAATTATCGTAAAAACGTTGGAACAAAAATTAATTCTCACACCCCTTTTAGAAAAGGATCTGTTAGGCTTAAATTGACAGTGAATATAGAAGAAAGAAGAACAATATTATTTCATTAGTCGCCTATAAAATCGTTGTTAGCTTTCTGTTCTCTTACATGTCGGGGAACAACAAGTAACAACGATAGAGGAACAAACATTTGTGGAGTAACATGGGTGTTATTTTATTTTCCTCCTTTCGCACATACATGTTTTTTTTTTATTCTTTACGAAAGAAAACAAGAACAAAAAAAAAACCCACTGTGTGGATCCCAAAGCAAAGCTCCTTCAAAGAAAATTGATTTTCCTCTTTCCTGTGCTTGTTGTCTTGCTTTCAGCCCCTTTCATTCGTCTGCACGAATCGAAGTCTAAACAACAAAAGGACTAATAATGCCCATGGCTATATGTGCACCACGGATAATAGTTGTAGTGGTGAGCGTTTGACATTGGCCCACCGAACCGACAGGTGTTGGGCGTGGGTGATATAGATTGACCTAATCTTCTTTGGCACGAGTAGTGTGCTGTTGTTGGTAATACGGTCACATGGTCCAATGGGCCAGTGGACGTGTTAAAAAAAATAAAAATTACAATATGCCTGGTTGAACTACAAGACCATTTTACGAGTATACCACCCTGGATTGTACTTATATATAACCATGACACGAGTGACATTGGAATTTCTCGGAAGTTGTAGGGTTTCCATTTCCATTCTGCTTTCTATTTAAAGCTTCCAGTCGCACATTTAGTGCTGCGGGTGCTGCTGTTGTAAATGTTTCTACTTTGTCCTGCGGATTGAGATTTAGGAAACCAATATGTGGGTGATTAAGCAAAGTGCGAATCGATTTATGCAACAATTTATGCAACACAAAATCGTCCTCAGGATTTCCGCTAGCAAATCAATGGGTTTGTTCCAAAAGTAATATACAATATAAACAAATGTATTTACATCACAAATGTTATTATATGCCGATTAAATTTTAATCACTTTCAATTAAATTCAACATGCAAATGAAATCCATTTCCGTTAAGTGCAAACCCACACCCACTTGCCTGTAAATTGGTTTTTGTTGATTAATGGAAATCAATTTCGCTTCAACAACATACAGACTGTCCTTTCATTTAATAGAAGCAGGAGTGATTTATTTGGTTTCCTGTTCCTTTTCATCAAAATGGGTCTCTGTAAATCAACTTAAGGACTACACAAATAAAAACAAGGATACCAGAACCTTTAAGAACGTATGCCCGCCCAAAAAGTTGTCCAATAAAACTGCAAATGTTCAAATAAAAAATCCTTGTATTCAACTAATTCATATGTACGAGTATGTTTATGGGCAAGTGCGTTGTCTCAAAAGTTTCACCAAAAACAACAAAGTCAGAAGAGGAATAAGTTTCTCGTTTGGTGGATAGTTTTCTGGAAAGCGAGCGTGCAAATGAAAGATATCCCATGGGCATATACCATACGTATACATTTCCCCACAGGCAAATACACATTCACACTCCGGAAGGGACTCAAAATAAATCTTAATGCGGAATCATCAAGGCGTTTCGTTTTAGCGCGCTGTAAGTATGCTTCTTCCGTAGAGTATTTTTTCTCTCATTTTCTTGTACAAATACTGCGAGATAAATGCATCTAGCTGCCAAGGAAAATTCACGTAGGAACTGTGACTAATATAAATGGCTTCTTGGAGAAGAATTTAAATGTAAATATTTTTCAACGGCTCAAGGTTTAGCTTTTGACATGCAAAATGAAGAAAACTCTACATGAATGATATCATCTTTCTTCTTGGTTGAACGTCCTTGCTAAGAGGATGGTCTATATTCTATGTTCCCTGGTGTTTACATACAGAATGAGGCGGCAAATGCAACTTAACAGTGCAATTGTAGTTTAACGAAGCTGAAATGAACGTTCCAAGAGTAATTTTGTTGTTATCTTATCCCACATCTGTTTGATTTCTTTGTAAATTAAGAATAAGAAAAACAAAAATGGAAAAAAACTTCCAAATCAGATTGCACTGACTTCACTTACAATTAATAAGTTTTCCCTACTGAACGCAAACGGTGTAAAATTGGTAATCTTTTGTGTTCACTTAGGCGTATACGTGCCATTTTTTTTATGTTCACATTTTTTGTACATGTAATTCTTTTAAGTTTGCGTACTGCTTACAATAGTTGTTCGACTATGTTGAAAAAAATAAGTACTTCGCTCTAGGCCTGGTTTCTCTCAGACATTGGTTTTTATTTTTGGGAGGTCCCTTCCAACCTGCAATTTTTTCCCGAGTCCGAACGACTGACTTGAGAAGCTCTTTCGTGACAGTTATATTCTGTCGGATGTTTATTAGACGTCAGACGTTTGCGAGAGATGGCGCAGTGGAAAAAAACTTAATATGTATTCCGGGAAAAATTGCTGATTAGTCTCCAGAACACTAAAGCACTGAGCTGCTGCACCAATTCAACTAGATTATTATTAATAGAAACACAAAATGATAAAAACTCGTCCACTTGGACACAGCTCTGCCAATACATTCCTTCCCCATCTTAAAAACAAACCACTATGACCAGAGATTATCGTATTACGAGTGTATAACATGATTTTAATTAATAATTCAATTAATTCTGTATTCGCTCCTAAGATGGCCTCTGAGGTTAACCGCATACCGGGTGTTGCTTTAAGCGCCAAGTAAGAGATAAGCAACATGCGGAACGTGCTTATTTATATGCTGTTCGATTTGTTCATAACATTGAAACTAAAGACACTGAATATATGCGTGGATGGTTACAGTCGCTCCCAAAACAAGGTTTCCTAAGCAAACTACAATTTAAATAAAAATGGTCAGCAGTACTCAATTTATACTGAGATGAAAATATAAAATTCATTTTAATTGTGTATATACAAAAACAGCCGCGTTTGTTGATTGAAGTGCAATTCTATCGAGTGGAGTGAAATGTTATCTTATAACTAACAGATTTTTGTATGAATATTCTACCCATTCGCAAGCGCAAATTTACTTGTGCTCTTAATGTGATTATAAATTCAAATTCAATTGATTTTGCCTCTTGAGCACAAGTCCAAAGCGAATTGTAAGTATCAAAGTACGACGGAATTTTTAGTTCTGCATTTCCCTAAGTCAAGGTTATACCACTTCACCTTTCATAATTTGTTTACGCCTTTTCAACTTGCCTAGAGCAGGAAGTTAGTTTAAGTGACAGTATCTACTCAGAATTAGTGCTGTTTTTTTTATAAGTACAGGCATTTGATATAAAAGTGCGTAGTGTTTTTTTTTGTATTAAATATAATATTCGATCTATTCCATAGAATGACATGACAAATTGCAGCAAATGCAATTTCAAAATCATTCACCTCTCAAACTATCGATGAAGTCATTTTTTCGTAGTCAATTGAAAACTAGTACTTTTGCTTTATAAGCCCTAAGTAAGTTCACTTTATGTATAGGTACTTACAAAGGCAAAACTAATGAAGTAGGTAATTATAAAATTGCTTACAACTACAGAAAGATAAGAAGACATTCGTAATTTGTGATGTGCACAAATTGCTCAACTTTGGCGTATATTATACAGCACGTGCTTTCATTTGTCTTGTCATGTAAATTGATTTTGTATCGAAACACATGAAAGTCTGTGATCTTTTCTGCCAACAACCTAAACAGAGTAGATAATAAATTTCGTTCGTTTTCTTTGATTCAAATTCTGTTTTGGGATATCGCCAAAAAAATTTATAAAAATAGGACACAATCTTAAGCCAAAAATATGGCAACGCATTATTGGCCATGAACTTTAGGAAATATCCAGACTAGTATTGGCCAATTAAAGTTGCCTTAAATAAAACTATATATCAACTGTACATAGAATTAAAAGGAAAGTAGAAGAAAACATTCTGATTGTAAACTTTATCTTCTTGATCCTGATTTCTGACACATGGTTAATACTCTATTACACGCATCAGGGGATACGAAGGAGAATACAAAGGAGCTGATGGTATACCGTATAAGCAACTTGTATAAGAAGTGTGCATGGGTATAAATAATTAGAAAAGGCAGAGCTTATCATTAATTCCGAGAGTTTGTTGTAATTAGTTGAGTTGATGGAGGGAATGGAAATGCAACCACCCAAGTTATTTTATGTACGTGACCGACGAGAGAGAGAGAGAGAGATAAGAGATGTAGAGATTAATGCGGATTTGATATTATACAATAGAAAATATTCCAATATGCGGCTTGTTTTATTGTTACTGTTGCCTCTGGTGTCAAATTGACTGTAATACTTTTGTCTACCGATGAAAGGTGAGTGTACTGTCCTAATGAGACTTTGAATTAACGGGCGATTCAGTTGGACGTTTTTTATTATTATTTTCTTTGACAGATAACGCCTAACTAGCACCTTGGTGTCGTGTTTTTGTTATTCAGTATATTGTTTGCAAATCACCATAGAAAAACTCCCTTCTCAAGAATCGCGAAATTATTCAGCTGTAGGTATTGCGAAAATCTGTGTTCTGTGAATAATTTTGTTCGTGAACTGCGATGATAATATTGTTTTTGCGTTCAGTTGAATGCATGTTCGATTATATGTACTCCAAATATACAGCTATTGGGAAATTTTCCAACTCTTGAAATCAATTTATTTGTGTGTTTTTTATTTGCCAATTTTGTACAGATTTTTCGTAGATTAATGAGAAAAAACACTTCAGCATTTCGTAATATACCTACTCGATAATTGAACTGATAATAAATAAATCAACAAATTGATAATGATTTGTAATAAGTGATTTTTTTTTAAATCATTCTATCTGAAATTTAAAATCTTATCAATTAAGAAAATTTAAATATACCAACATACACACAATTTTTAGTATTCCTACCCACTTATCGCCAAAGAAGTGATATATTTTTGTAATTGTGTCGGCCTATGGAAAACTGAAACCAATTGCTATCACAATCACTATGTATTTAATCTGTATTAAAAATAATCATTGGGAATTATCTAGAATTAAGAAATGCTTGTCAGGTACTGCTCCATGACTCAATACAGTGGTTATTCGTAGATAAAATCAAAGTCCATTGTTCGCGGAAGTGCCAGTCCGTCTCAGTTAAACACCTTGGTAATTGACTTCTAGGTGCATTTCACTGTTCTTGGTACAAAGAACTCCTTTTGTTTGCGATCACATTGGAAATTATTTTTCACCCTTATAATACCTTTTTCAATAAAACCTTGTAATTAAAATCATATCAAATAGCTTGTACGACTGGAAAGATACTTGAATTGCATCTAACAACTATTTTTTCTCATTTTTATTTGCAGGTAAACACTCGTAAAATATATAAAATAGTTTGGCTCCATCCCTGAATCTCCGGAGAATTGGCTTACCTACTCACATAGTTGTACGCACATAATTATTTGCAGCAGAACTACCACTTCTGGCGTTATAAATAGATTTTTGTTGTTTGCATGAAAGAAGTCACGTAGGTATATTCATGTTGTCCGCGCATACACGCGGTTGTTTAAAATATTTCGTCAGGTTTGAAAA
This sequence comes from Cheilosia vernalis, assembly GCA_949126925.1. Classification (NCBI taxonomy): domain Eukaryota; kingdom Metazoa; phylum Arthropoda; class Insecta; order Diptera; family Syrphidae; genus Cheilosia; species Cheilosia vernalis. The sequence goes on from OX421362.1 coordinate 57,074,890, forward strand.
AGTTTGCATTAATCTCATTTTTGTCTTGGTTACTATTTCCCATTCGTTATTATACATCAAATTATCCAAGATTATAATGCAGTCGGTACGGTAGGTGCGAAATAAGTAATCACAATAAGCGGAACTCGGAAGCAGACTTTGAACTTGTACGTCACCATCCAGTTATGTGCAGTGGAGAAAGATCAGAGAAAAAGCACACGAACACATGACTTTTATGACAATGCATTAAATTGAGGGTTTATCGTTGAGTGTAATTTATTGTAAAAGTTGTGAAATGTGTAATTTAAAAGAACATGCATACATACATTGTTTATCGTCGCAAAAGGGCTTACATATTACAAATATTCGGTTGCAAAAATAAACGCATCTCCGTTTCTCCAATATTAAGTATTGATATGCGTCACTTAAATAATCAGTAATTGAGAATTAAATTATTGGGTAGGTAACAAGTTTTGTTATGTAACTGCAAGTGGATGTAAGTACTTTTATTTTTTAATTTTTTTGCGGTTGATTTTAAATTGTATAGTAAATCCATATATATAAAATACAATGTTTGTATGTTTGTCCTCTATAGACTCTAAAACTATCCAACCGATTTGGCCCAAACCGGTTTCATTTGAAAGGTTATAGTCCAAATTAGGTTTTCGGCTTAATATATTCCAAGTGGGCATGGCCCTTACCACATAAATTGAATAACATCATATATCTTGACCATTGTGATAGCAAGAGTTTTGAAACATTGCAGTATCCCATATATTACTGATTTGAATAAGCAGGAACAAAATGGGCGGGATTGGACCAGTGGGAGTGGCAGCTCCCATACAAAGTTAATATTGAATACAAGACTTGTTGTTAAAAAAATATCTTCAAATTTAATCGAAGCCACAATCATCAGCGGCAAATGTTAAGGAGAAGAAGTGCTGATATACCACGAATTCCAATGATTTCAACCGATTTATCCTTCGATTTCAAGCGATTAGAGTTTCCAGTGCGTCTTGCTTTCGCCATAACAATCAATAAGGCTCAAGGCCAATCGCTAAGTGCCGCTGGTTTGAACTAAGAAAATTCCTGTTTTTCGCATGGCCAAAAAATCTTTATGTTTTCACACCTACCGAAAAAACTCAAAATATACTCATGTTTATCCGCTAGCATTAAGATAAATAAGTTAATAAGTAAACAAAATTTTCTTTTTTCGCATACACACTCATTTCATTTTATTAGCGTAGTAGCACACGCAGGGTATCCGCTAGTAAGAAATACGTAAGCAGGTGTATGAACAAGTAAAGCACATTAGTTTGCATTTGTATCTCTCACGACTCAGGAGCTAATGATAGGTGACTATCTTATGCCTGCAAAAACATACCATCAGCTCCAATAATAGTTCGGAATGACAGACCTGTTATTTGAATGTTAATTAGATGCAACTCCAATCCTCGTATGTATAAAGCACTTTATTGTTTCGAAAGCTTACGTAAAATGCACAGGAAATTACTCTTCAGTCACATAACATGACAACAAGTAAATATTAAAAAGGGAATTCACTTTATTTTCAGAATAGAGTGAATAATACTTCAGAGAGGGGCCAGTTAGGTGAATGCAATCCAGTTAACTTGGTAGACACAGTAGCTTAGTAATAGTTGTCTAAACTGACGAAATGATATTCAAACAGTTTATACTAGGAATGGTATCAATAGCTTTGTGATCAGTTTGACTTTAGCTTTGGTTTGGGACAGGAAGATACTAATAATTTTGTCCGTTTACGGCAATTAGTATTTTCTGTCTATGCCCAATGTAAGTTAAATGTCCGCATCCGTGTCAAGTAAGCTACGGTGACCATCTTTTAGAATTGCAAATAACGAACAATAAAAAAAGACAAAAGTTTTAACACAATTATAATTTTTTGCTCGTTCAGCAAGCTGAGGCACATTAGCATAATTGAATTTTGATTTCTTAATGCTTACCTAAGAATTCAAATGAAATTCAAAACAAATAATAAACAACTTCTGAAATACAGAACGTTTATCTTTATATGTTATTTTTTGTTTACGGAAGTTCACAATTGCGAAATTCGTATGGAAAATATAGCCACTGCGAACAACTTAAATTATGTGATACCTACAAATAATTGAAAGCGTTTATCTAAGTTATAAATCATACACAAAGCGAACGAGTCAACAACTTGTGGTTTATTCAATTTAAACTTTTTAAAACGAGTTTGTATATATGCAAATTCTATTACAAACTCGTTCCCTATAGGGAATGTGTCAAGTCTTATTATATTAAGTATATTTTTGAGGAATATTTATATTTTTTCTTGTGTGGTCGAAGCAACAATGGCAGGTCACAATGCAAACACAAACTTAAATACCTAAAGTAGGTACTACATCTTATAATGTTTCTGTACAACAAAATCATATAGTTCAGTTAGTTTAGCCCGCTACATCAGGGAGGTTGAAAAACTGTTCGAAATATTGTAGGTACGGATGCCTACACTTTTCCCACCAAGTCGTTAATAAATATAAACATTAATTTCTCCAATTTTATTGTATCATCACCCTATCTAGCACACTATTTTTAAATTAATTTTATTCTTTTCTGGATTATAAGGCAAAGTGTAAACATTTTACAATTTAAATAATGGACCCACTTCACACTTCTTCGCCATTTCCTTTTGTTGTGCTGTTCACTATGTTAATTTAAGATCTCCCGAGTAATTTGTTTCACGTTTTTCTTTAGCTGTGCTTTCTTGTTTGTGGACTTTGCACTGTGCACATAAATTTAGTTTTTATTGTTGTATCTATATGGCAAAAATACATTAGATAGAAACAGAAATACCTACTTTACGATTCGAATTCGAAATGAAATGCGGCATGTACGTTGCCCGTATAAATAATTTTTTTGCGGCTTGATCTTTGTACTTTTGAACTATAATATGTGTTAGGCAACTAGGTATATGAGTACTGTTTGATATATTGATTATAGCACATTGCTACTCGATTAACAGAGAACTGTTTGCATTTATCTATCTACTGTCAAGTTACGTAATTGTGGGAGTGTTGTCAATATATTGTGTGTTACGGCATTAAACAAATACTCTAGGTTGGCAAGTACCTAATATCTATTCATAACATTAAAATTCTTTCAGAACGCGACTTCAAGTTTCTTTGCGATACCTAGATACCTATACATAGTTATATAAAAATAGAATTTGTTGCTAAAGTAGTTTTGTGTTGCCTGGCCGCGCTTTCATATGAAAGTCAAGTAGGTAATACAAAATAGGTATAGTTTTTCTATTTGACTTACGTCAATTGTGAAATATATCTAGACATGATGCTAAAAGCTTTATTGTAGATGCGAAAAAATAGTTCCAGTTCTAAGTGTAAGGTGTATTAGTTAGATAAGAAAACTATTAATAATAAAAAATAAAGAAATAATTAGGTATTACCTATTACATAGGTATCTATTCATTTAGCACAAAAAAAGCTTCTCAGGGGCGTACGTTTTGTTATTAATTTAACAGCTGCAAAATCTGTAAAAGTCAGAACTAAACTTGTTAGTGCATAGGTAATAGGTATTTTACTCTGAATATTACAAATCTAAAACCAAATAGTAACAGCCATTTTAATTGTGTTGCTATTGCACATGTACCTACATTCAAGGGAATAAATTGCTCTATTACCTACCTTGATTAAAAATCTTTCCCCTTTAATTTAATTCGCATAATACGAACCACCTCCTTAATCGAACTTCCCCTTGTATTGCATTTGCAACTATTGACATCTACAGTTTCGTAGCGTTTTTTTTTTTTTGGCTTCCCATTTCGCGAACAAAACACAGCAAATACTTACCAACTTACGGGGTTTAATATGATTTAACATTACAAAATAAACTGTGCGCCGTACTAATAACAAATTTAAGTCTAGACTTTAAATTTACGAAAGCTCCAAATAGCGAAATTTGTAAGCAAAATATAGCCACTGTGAACTTCTAAAATTTAGAGTCGAAACTGAATATGTTTATTGGTAAGACCCTGTGTCTCTAGTGGAACTTAATTTCACGGGGCAGGCATCATGTATAGGAAACAGAGTTATGAATGACTAACTTAATAAATTTCACATCTGTTTAAACGTAAAAAATAGGGTGCCCCAGCCTGGTGTGCCGTCGCAATAGCAGACTCGATGTTCGACACAAACCCCTAATTCGGTGAAGTAGGTAGGTACCTAGGTACCTACAAACATCTACCGTTTGGGTCGTCGTAGCAAGCAAACACTCTTTAAACCGTCTGATTATTATCTGCTTTATTTTCTTTAAATATTATAGTGTCGATAGTTTTGCAAGAAATATAAATCTTATTCGTCTCATTCGAGGTAATGCGCATATTTGATCAACGGACCAGTTTGGCGGGTATTTTTTGGTATTGTTTGACAAGTTCTTAAGTTAGTCTCCAGAGACATGTGGCGCAAAACCGAAAGAACCTATACCTATATTTTGCAATGTAGGTAGTGCTTTAGGTGTAGGTCCTTAATTGATTAATCTAAATTATTCACCTAATTTCAAGCAAATGTATGGCTAGGTACGTACCTTACAGTTACAGTGAAGGTACAATGTAAAAATATGCCACAATGACCTAACCTAACTAGGTAGGTATACGTGAGTCGAAACAGATACAAAGTATCTATAGCTATATGAATGTATGACTGATCTGAAAGACAAACAGAACACGCAGCCATCTGCAAATATATGTAAGTGTCTGTTGATTTTGTAAAAGTTATTATACTTGGATAGTGGGACTGGGCAAAGTCCAAATAAATTCACTTGTCGCAAAACAGAAACAATACACCCATGCACTCCCATATATATAATGTTGTATATGAATGTTGAATCTGTGTGCTTGTGGATATGGATACAGATGTTGAAGTTGATCCGACGATGACAGAGAGCGCCTTAACAATTCCATTCCACCAGACCAAGCACCAAGCCCGAGCCCGACCACACAAATCCCGCTGCAAGAAATAAGCATGGAAAGAAAATGTTTGGTTAGGTTTTCTTTTTCATTTGTTGTTTTTGGCTTTGTGCTGTGCCTGTGCTCTGCTTGTATTTTCTTTCTTCCTTTTTCCGTTCATTCTTCTCTTATTTTTGTTTATTGTTCGGCCGCCGCCGTTTCTTAGCTTGAGTGAACACCGCGTCAAATGGACATTGGACAATTTCATGGCACGTGCTCACCGAGTGATCACACAAAAACACGAAATGCTTCTCTGATGTCTGATGTACGGTGGGTTAGGTAGGGCAGCAGCAGCAGCAGCAGGGGCTGTTGCTGTTTGGCTTTGGCGACAAGGCTATTAAGATGGTGGCGTTCACTGTTGGGAATTTTTTTCTTATCCGCAGTTGTCGTTGGCGGGGGCATTGCAAGAGGAGGAGGGTGAATAGTGTGTCATATTCTATAGATACACTACCGGATAGGTACCTAATATGTATTTTTTTTTTATATTTTTATAGGTATAAATTATTTGATTCCCCTCGTTAATGGATAGGACTGAAGCGATATCTGTTAAAAAATTAGCTAATACAATAGATGGGTAGGAATATGCAGTGATCCCAGATTGAGGGGAAAGGCGGCAATTTTATCGTTTTTTTCTACCAAAAGGGGGAAGGGATTTTATATATGTAACTATATTCTTAAATAAAACAAAAACACGAAACAATCTGTCTATTTACACTTTGGCTAGAATTTTGCATACAAAAAAGTTATTAAAAAAAAGAGAAGATTATTATGACTGTGGTAAAAAAGGCTGCTTAAGACCACAATAGTGCAATGTACAAACTTTAGGGTACATAGGTACCTATATATTTTTAAATATAGGTAAATTCCTATTAGGTACATGTTATTATTCCTATTTTTTTTTTTTTTTTTGGTTTTGCTTGATTCTAAGATATTTAAATAAAACAGAAAATGTTAAAATAAAACTTAAAAAACGGTTTTTACTTTAGGGGAAAGGGGAAAAAGTATTGTTTTGGGGTTAAAAAGGGAGATTTTTTCTTTAATCTGGGATCAATGTAGGTACGCCTAGTAGTTGATCAAATCGTTTAGCTGTTGAATATAACCTCGTGGGTACACTACACCTAGATTTACTTGATGGTTATTTGATGAGAAAAGGGTGACAAAACAATTTTTGAGACGAAGCAAGGAGACGTATGGCAACCCTATGTCTATAGTTGATCAGTGATCAACTCATTGGATTGCTGTAATTCTTAGTAAATTTGACACCTAGTTCATAAAGCTGATTTCAGCAGACAAAGTGTTGCTCGAGTTGGCCATAATAGTGGAGGACATAATCACGGTAAAATGGGACTTCAAAAAGATTACGAATCTTCACTAATACGAGTTACGAGTAGGTACGTAGGTAGGTAAGCCTCGAATTTGGTGTATACATAGTACAGTAGTATTGCAAGCGGACATAGAATCACTCTATCAGCAAGATGCAGTGTACTTACAAGTTGATACGTAGGTAACCTAAACGTTGAAAAATTACAAATATAGGTACCTATGATATGAGATTTCTCAACAAAGAAGGTTTCACCCCGTCCTAAACTACCAAGCAAAGAACTTTATCCTTATTAACAAAACAATAACAAACTCAAAGGCACCTCTATACCTTCACCTAAATATGTAAAAAAAAATGTACATAGGTACCTACCTACATATTTCCAATTGTTTACAACCGAATAGGTGCCTATACCATTTACCTAGTTAGGTATCTACCCAACGCCAACCCAACCCAATAACGAAACCTTTGCGTAGCCATAGGTAGGTATACATTCACATTGCATTATAATACAAATTTATAAATGCAAACAAACAAAATATCGGTACCTTATAAAAACTGTAATATAAACAAAAGAAAAGCATACGTATCCATTCCGTGTCCGTGTCCGTTTCACTCCTCTCACCTGTTTAAAATGTATCTTTGAAAATGCATGCAACGAACCGAATGGCATTCAACTTACACACAACGATCGCCAACGAGTCCAAAGTTCAGTTTCTGTTTGGGTCGCTGTTCAAAGTCCAATTCGGCTTTCACGATTTTCTCATTCCGTTTTGTGTTGTCTTGTCTTGTCTGTCGTTGGCGTCAATTCAATTCACTGAACTGGATATGCTTGTGCTTGCTAGTTGCTCTTGCTACTTGCTTATGCTATTTGCTATATCATCTCTCTTTAAATTTGCTTCTCTTATAAGGGATGTTCATTGTGGAAATGAATAATGAACTCTTAGATGAATTTCGCATCTATTCGAAAACTGCACACGAACACGATTACGATACGATACACGAAACACGAACTGAAGATGAACGAAGGTGTACGGTACGGTTACGGCACGGTGTTACATTGTACCGTGCGTGTACCTACAACCTACAGCGTAGCCGAATGTTCTACAACAGGAGTATTATACTCCTTTTTCGTCGCCCGTGCTCCCGTAACCCCCAAAGGACAAATTGTACTCCTATTTTTTATTTCATATTTATGTAGCTATGTTCACTTGCATTGACATTTCTATATGTAGTAAACTGCAAAACTAATTTTACTTTCTTAATGTTCCACTAAGTTTTGTTTCGTGTTCGACATTTTTATGTTCGTGGCGAACAAACTCTTGTGGATCCTAAAAATTTACCTTTTCCTGCCACTATTTAAAACTCGTTTGTTAAAATGGTATAAATCAGGCTGTGTGTAAGGTAATAATAAAATTATTTCTTTATTTGAAGGGGCTATGTATGCCACTATGTATAAAATAAAACATAGTCAATAATTGTCCGCCACGGCTTCTCAAGGGTGGCATGTATCCTAGCGGCCCCACCAAAAGTTGGAGAGTAAACTTTGAATTGCCACCGCTTCTGCCGTAAAATTGGCGCAACTCGTGCAACGTATGCTTACGAACTCTCATTTTGATAATAAGAGTTTTATCATTTGGACGTGCTGATCAATGGTGTAACTTGCCACGGTGATTTAGCATTAGTGAATAGTGACTGAATAATAGACACCATCAGTTGTATTTATTAGATTCTCTTACGACGCCTTTACGATGTTGTTTAGCTAAACATCGCGTAAAGATTTACGCAGCCTCTACGTGGCTTTTCTGAAATTGTGATTTATAAACATTTTTCCGCGGTAGTTTTACTAAACGAGGTTTGTCTCTAAATAGGTACGAATTTCGATGAACTATTACAGAAAACAAAGAAATCTATTACCCTTTTGCCCTGAAACCGACATCAGCTCTGATTAGCTTTCAAATTATCTAAAACAATTCCGAAAAGTCTTCGAAGGTTCTGCTGAAATATCAAACTGCAGTCATATGTCTATGTGTCTTCCTATATCTATATTCCTATTTCCATTCTACCAACCACCGCCAAATCCAATGCCAGGCCACTTGTAGATATTTTCACACACATCCTAAGACATTCCTCGAAAGCAACAATACTGAAGTTGAAGAAATAATATCGCACAATATTTTTTATATTTTCATTTATTAAATATAATTTCAATCTTATAATTGCATACGCAAACGAAATTCGTTTGGCAGAAATTTTGCACAGCATGTGAAATGAACGAACAAACAAAAATTAATTTCACTTTTTGGTTTTGTTTACAATTCGACGACGACCAAATGACATTTTATGCAAAAACACATTTACGTAAGCTCTACGCAGACTCTAAACGCAAATTTTCGCGTTTAACTTACGCAGCCTTAAAGCAACGTTGCTTTAGTTCGAAAAATCTTTATAAATCACATTTTCCTGCGTAAGGGCATTTTAGAGGGTGCGTAGAGATAAGCAGACTCTATGGTGAGTTTATAATAAATACGGCTGCATATGTTTAAACTCCACCAAATCATCATGGCCGTCACAATAATGTTACCAACATCGACCAACAATTCTTGATTTTTGTTGTAATTCCCGGTACTCAAAAAAAAAAAATCTGTTATAACTACTACCCAAGGAAAGTATAAAACGGCAGCCCTGACCGTTTACCGTCTCGTCTGTCCGTCTACCGTAGTGCGTAGTGTTTAGTGTACGCTGTACGGTCTACGGTGTTCCGTGTACCTACTACCTAACGCTATACATGTATAGATTTGCATTCTCTTTCATTTCGTTTTAAGAGAATCTGTATACAGAAATTATAGTAGAGGAAAGAGGAATAAACAGAAAAATTACATGACATACAATAATGTATGTATAATGTATGGTACTATAGATACTGTGCAGTAAAGAGGAATACATGCACATAACAGACGGTGGTAAAAGGCAGCTGCATCCTGCATCTGCAACAGTTCAGCATCTTTCATCATCTTTGCAATTGATGAATGAAAATAAAGATGTGCTTGTGCATGCATATAGGTATGAACCATATTGTTATGCAGATTGCATCCGGTCTTTTGTGGTTTTTAAAATTTTAGGAATTCAGAAAGTGATTCAAACTTAAAACTTTAAACAGCTTTCGACATGTGTAGTTTATCGATGTATGCACAAAATAGGTAGGTAGGTATGTCGGCGGAATTTTTTTTTACTTACATTTGTTGAACCTATTTTCTTGGAGTTGGACTTCGATCTTTGCGGTTTTTTCGTTTGGCACGACTCATAAGCACTTGCAAATTTTTGCTTGGTGCTACAACTGCGCATAATTACCTAGCTATTTACCTAAATGTGAAAAAAAGATGTAGGTAGGTAGGTAACTATTATAGAGATAGTTACAACAAACAAAAGTGCATAAACGTCGTCAGATAGAATTAAATTTTTGCGACATTTTAAAGAAAATTGTTGGTTTGCTTTCGACTCAAAATGATATCACAATTAAATCTTTCAGAAGCCCTTTCTGTGTGTATTTAAGTCCTGTGAGTAATAGGTACTATATTCTTTATTAATTTCTCGGAGAATTCGGAACATTTTAAGTTACTTGAACTTTCTTCTTTGGTTTATATCTGTCTACTCTGAGCGTGCTTGTGAAAATGTTTGATATTCTCTAGGGGACAGGTAGGCACGTTTGTTAAGGAGAACGTTCCTCCAGTGAGAATTCAAATGGTGGAAATGTAATCTACCAGTGCCAATATCGACCACCTTCAAAATGATTTTTCCGTGGTGTAGGTAAATGTATTTACATCTTTGATTTCTGTCTGTCGGCTGTGTAGGTAGCTACCTACTTTATTCGTTCTATAATGTAGGTATACCTGTCAATAAGTATCTCTGCAAATTATTGTTTGGACACTTTAAAGCTGTTTTAAATTGAACGTGTAGATCCTTAATTCCTTACTTTTGTGTCTAGACTGGTTTCCTTTATGTTGTTCTAATAACATTTGAAGAAGAAATATAGGGCGGGGATGCTGTCACTCTCACAAGCCGACAATAGCCACTGGGGTTTTCCGACACAAATTTTTATCTTAGCAGGCGATTTCCTGTATGTATGAGAGTTTTGCGAAATGAAATGTGTGTAAGAAATGTTGATAAAATAAGTGTGAATCGATTAACTACAAAAGTTGCTCTGCACTTTTCTATCGCAACACAGGAACGCATAAAGTGGTCCTATATTGCAGAATGTAGTGGGTTGAAGATGGTGGGTGGGGAAGAGCACACCCACAGCAGTGCACTTGTCGCCAAGCACCATACCTATTTCCCAATTTTCCGTATGTAAATATTTCGTTTTATCCTTTTTTCCCGTCGTAAAAATGGTTCTCGAGTGCATGTAGGTAGTTGACTTTTCAACGTTAAGCTTCTACCTCTTCAAAAGATATAGCACTGATTGACAGTTTAGTGCTATATTTGAAGTTCCTTTCATTGTGCTTATTTACAAGGATAGAGAGATAGACAATCATTTTTGGTAGTTTATGAGCGATGATATAATCGTATTAATGGACTTCTATTACCTATATGTGGGATGTGTTATGGCATGGTTATCAGAAAGTTATAACTAGAAATTTGCATTAGAACTGTACGAAACCAATTTTTCTAAATTGAATGAATCCCCCAAAAACCCAAATTCCAACTTAGAGTTTTTTCCACAGCGAACATCTGATAAAGAGTATAGCTGTCTTAAAGGTGCTTCTCAAGTGGCCGTTTGAAATCGGCATAAAACTCTAGATCTCTTCCATTCGTTCCAAAAAAAACTCACACAAAACTAATGGTTTTGAGAAGCTAGGCCTATACGGTCCCTACGGACCTGTTGCACCAACTATTTAAAAAAATATGTATTTGTAATTGAATTTATAGCAAATAACCGCCGAAGTTCATTTTTAATTACAGCGAACCGTTTAAACCCTCAAAACCAATCATAATCGGCCTCTTCATGCGTTCACACTACAAGTTTCCTTCTTCCGGAGACAGACCGAAATAACACAAAAGTAAACAGCTTATGCAAGTATAACTAAACATCAATGGGAATAAAGAAAACTCCAAAACATCGCTCCGCTCGCTCTAAATAGCTTTCATCTTCCCTGTACGATTGTCTCCGTGATGTGTATAGGTACTACAAAAAAATAACAGTAACAACAGCATAGATGTGTTAAATTGCATTTCACATTTTTCAAAACAGATTCTATCTCTGCTGTACTACTAGCAGTCAGCAGCAGAACATCAGTTAAGCATTAGAAACGTTCGCGAGATTACTCTGTCCCTTTGTCCATCCATCGCGTTCAAATGGCTCTTGACTCATCACCCCTTTCCTTATTTCTCTTTGTTTCAGTCACGTCAGGATTTAGATCCGCTGAAGGTTTTAAATTGTCAACAATCGTACACCCTTTTGGTAAACCCAGGTTATGTGTGGTTTTTGTTTATATTCCGTGGATATTTTTCTCATCTCGTCTACACTGTCATCGGATGAATTTAAGGTCGTTAAAGGAGCCCCACGGGGGGGGGGTCAAAGCACCTCAAAAAGGCCAACATTAAGGGCGTTTTTGATGTGTCAGAAAGCTGTGATTAATTATCGTTGCCTTTGTTTCCTTATATAGGTCAAGGTATACAAGAATTTTATAATGGTCTTTATACGTGTCAGAAACACGAAGTATTTATAAAATTTGTCCGCAATCCCCGTATGTTGATAGGGAAGAGTAAAAAAAAAATTCTCATCCGCTGTGTGTATACTTTGGTACCTGCCTCGTATTTAAGTGCTCGTGAATTCAACCCCTAGCATAAAGTGCCTGTCATTTGAATAGATTACTCTCTATTCAAATGTGAATTCCCCTCTTTACATTTTTTTTTAGATAGGTAGGTACCTACCTATTCTGCTTGGCGAAAACGGTTTGGGGGCAAACGAAACCACACGTAGCAATTTGTAAGCGGTATTATGACGGGCGGAAGAGTGCGGGGGTTGCATCACTCTTCATAAGTTTATAACTATCCGCGTGTTTGTCACTTTAATGATATATCTGTGCTCTTGTCGTCAAGAAATAAACGGTATTTTTTTTTATAGAAGTACTGGTTAAAAAAATTGGGCTGGGGTGTGCATAACATCATAATACGTTGATGAATGTAAAAGTACATGTACTCGTACGAATGGGTAAACTTAAAAACAAATACATTTTGTATATAGCTACGACGCAATAATTGTAGTATAAGTATTAAACAGAAACTGGCCAAATGGCAGCTGTGGGAATCAATTCTCTTCACAGTAGTAAATTGTGACAGATGCTTTTTATAATGAATAAATTTCTAATTAACAGGTCATTTAAATGGCTGACTTAGTTTATGTGTTAACAACATTAGTCGATTGTGAATCCAAATTAATTAAACTACTTTTTGCTACAGTCAATCATTTGGTAAACTTTGTGTTTTGGCTAGGTTAAGACTCTTAAGTATGTCATCAACTGTTGGAGTCTAATAGGCGAAAACAAATCCGAACTTCAAATCATTCGACAACTGTTGGTCATTTGACAGTTCTTTCCGGTTTTACTACAAGGCATTTGTTAAGGAAATAAGTGAGTAGTACGTAACATTTTAAATTGTCTTGCTTTCGCGAATATCGTTTGCGAACTTTCCGGAAGAAGGAACAGCATGGAGTTAGAATTCGTATACTTATAACTATTATACTGTTGTTTTTTTTTTCAATGACAATAAACAAAGCATTTGCACTTTGTCTGAATCCTTCAATATGTGTGTTTCTCTTCTCTTTGTGTATTCGGCACAAATGAAAGGGAACAGTATAACTACACTTTGCTATTTTTCAGACATTCGCAAACAAATAAACATTGTTATAAGTTCAGTCTCGTTAAATAAAATTTATTTAGAAATTGTAAAATTGCACTTGAATGTAGTACAATAAACAATTATTATCATTATGACAACAATCCCGAATTGTATCGCATGCGACTGTGTAGGATTTATTTCCATTGTCAAATTGTCCTCTCAAATATGTTCATACGTGATGATGGTGCATGTGCGGTACCTTACCTACAAAATCCCATTTAGAAAAATATTTAAATGAATTTACATTTGTATGATGCCCACGCAAGTAAAATCCAATTCGAAAGTACTTTACCTCATATCATGATGGTGCAGAAAATGTAGGTATGACTGTTCTCTTTTTGTACATCAACATGCGAATGTTAAATTTAATTGTTTTAGTTGGTTTTGCTGGATTTGTCGGTGAACGTAGGTATATATCCATTTCTTCGCAGTATCGAGTATACGTACTAGTTTTGGCTACACTACATTGGGGGAAAAAGTGTGAACTAGTGTTTTTTGCCAGTTCTTATAAAATCATTAACTGTCAGAAACAAGTAAGATGGGTAAAATGAATCACAGGAAGTTCAATAACACAAACAATTTAAACAAGGAAATTCGAGAAAGAAAACTGCAAAGATAAGATTTCAAATTATAGTACTACTCATACATTCCCATATCTTGGTTTGACCACATACAGATTTCCCTCTCCCTTGTTTTACATAGGCAGACAGCCTTTTTATGCAAATCATATAATAGATATGGAATAATGTACACTTGTTATTTGTTACAACAGTTTAAAAAGAATGTCGGCAAGTTGTATTAAAACTTTTAAATACGGAAATGGTTATTCTAACAGCACTAACATAACGCATACTCTTATTGTTGACATACACTTTGACAGGGTGAATTAAAAAGAATCTGAGTCATCAGTTACAATTACTGCCCTTATATTGATCAGAGTCTAGGGTTCCTCATCTAGTTCATAGGGCTTATAATTATGAAAGTGATAATCATGGAACGGATTTTGTTGACCTAAAAAATCAAAAAAAGGGAATACTAATCTGTGAAAAGGCATGCCTTTTATTAAAAAGCAAAAAAAAAAATGTAAGCATTATTATAACACTGTACTACCATATACATTTTAAAATGTTCTGGCTACAAACGTCTGCGATTGTCCCTCAAAAGAGCTTTGAAAGAGCTGAAGGACCTGTCCACATGGGCAGAGACGAGTGGAGCGCAGTTGAAAGATGTCACGTCACGTCATCGACTGCATCATTTAAAGGGAGTTTGGAGTCAGCGCCATTTACAACACAATTTATTTTTCGGATGCTGTTGAGTCCTTCGTTTGCAGAAAAGACGGCTTTGAATTTTTTCACCACAGTTTCAGCAACTGGTCCTTTTGCTTTTTGAAGTTTCTTATCGGTGGAAAAGTCATCTTTTCCGAACTTTACCACAAATTGTTCTAATTTAATTAAATCTTTGCACGCGTTCTTGTGCATTTTCACATTTATTCACAAACCAAATTAGGAAATCACTGAGAGAAATATGAACCTAGATGACAGCGTTTGTTTCCATGGTAACTCGTAAACAACAATGCGACATTCAGAGTACTCTATTGGCGAGATTAGTAATTCATGCAAATTTCGGTGGTGTTTCAGCGATTTTATTTTTTAAAATTTTGTAGTTAAGAAGAAAGTTCACATAAACTTTCAATATGGCCAAAAAAGGCAGAAAAAAACCATATTGGTACAAAAGGCAAAAAAGGGCAATATGGGTAACAAAAGGCGAAAAAAAAGGCAATGTCAACAAAATCCGTTCCCTGGTGATAATATTTGTTTAATAATCAACAATAATTTTTAATTTAATGTTAAACGCTTCTTTTACTTTCTTTTCCTTTTTGAAAAAAAATCAGTATATATGTAGTGAATTGAGCTTGATTTATGCCTACGGATAAAAGAACGGCGTATCAATCATTTTGATGAAGTATTGATGTATAGTTAACAAAGTCTATCAACTGACTGTGGTAAACACGACGAAACTAAATAAAAAGTTTTGTTTTAAAAGCACCAAGACAAATCATTTTAAATTGAGTGCAAACTGCTCGTTTGTTAACACACCTAACTATCTACAAGTTCCTACTCTGTCACCGAGGAACTTCAATATCTTGACAAACTGCCCAAAGTGTACTCAAGCTTATCAATAAGTTATGTTTTGTATGCTTAGAGAGGTACAAAAATAGATATAAATTATATGGCCAATACATTCTAATTAACCCAGATAGTGGGTTAATAAAAAAATACTTAGCTTCGATTTTAAATAATATATTTGTTTATCAGAAATGCACCACATGTTAACAATTAGCGAGATTGGAGGCATAACAAATTGCTTACCATAATTATTTAAGTCTTATTCACATTTTTCCAATTATATAAGTTTTTCTCTATTTAAACTGAAAAAAAAAATCCTCTCCGATATTTGATTTTAACTGATTTTTAATTTTATTCTGTTTTTTTTTTTTCAGGTTTGCAAAGCTCTAGGCATTATCTGCGAAATGGAATACTTTGGGCTCGAGCACTGGGTGCCCAATCAAAAGGAGACTCGTCCCCGCCAATGGATCAACCTTCGCAATCGTCTAACCCAAGACGGTAGCTGCAGTGGTAGCGGTATTCAACTCATGTTAGCATTGCGCGTCAAGTTTTGGGTACCAGTCCACTTTATTCTCCAGGAGAGCGTTCGCAATCTCTTTTATATGCAAGCCAAAGTAGATCTTCTCGAAGGACGTTTAAATGCCAAAGATTGGAATAATGCTGCAAAATTGAGTGCACTATTGTGCCAAGCTGATGGCATACGGTTCAATGAATTGTCACTGAAGTCGAAATGTCCCGTACGCATAAGGCGAGAACAACAGGAGCAGCTTTTGCGACACATCCAGCAACAACAGAAGGAGAAGAAAGAAAAGGACTATGTGTTTACGCTTAAGAAACGTCGTTTATCTAAGCAGAAATCCTGTGAAAATATTGAAAATCCTCACCATCCAATTAATCACCATCTACATTTACAAATATCTATTGGCGATCATTCAATAGCATCAACTTCATCAACTCCAAGTCCCACCATAAGTACTCCATCAATATCATCATCCCCACCTATAACATTGAATCCGACGGAGGCCTTAAGGTTAGAAAACTCATCGGTGACGTCTCAATTAAACATCTACGAGGACTATGTCATAAGAGCAGCGGACGACGTCAATGGTGAGCTGCCCGATGAGTTCCTTCGTCAAATCGCAATCGAACACGAGAAGCTGTCAAGGCTGAATATGCCACCAAAATCGGCCAAGTACTGGCTTCTGCAAGAGATCCAAGAGCTGCCCGGCTATGGCGAGGAGCTGTTTAGCGGTGTGACAACAAACGAAAATCCGATGCGTTGTGATATTTCAGTCGGTGCTCATGGCATCACGGTTTGCACTGGAGATGAGAAAAACAAGTAAGTTTAAAAAGCACATTTTTCTATGTTTGTAACTTTGATCTTATTAATCGAAAAATACTCATGTTGTTAGCTGTTCCTCTGTAATCTACTAAAATTTTCTAAACAAGATGAAAGTACTCTCACATTCTCCATTTGTACATCCTTAACTACTGTCCCTGTGCCTGTTCAGCTAGAAATAGTTTAAACTTATTCTCTGTGAATCTATTCAATACTTTGCTCTTGCACTTCACGTTCACATCACACTGATTTATTAATTAAATTTCTTCTTCGACAGAAAAGAAAGCAATTCAGAGTTGGAGTTTTTTTCTTTTACTTATCAAGTCAGAATAAGGCAATGTCTTGGTCGTGTTTGGTTCCGCGCTTCGATGTATTGCTTATTCCCATATTCTCGGCGGACGGTGTTCCTGATATTGTAATAAATATGGCTTTACTTTTTCTTACTGCGCCAAGAAAATAATTGAGACAGCTGCTGCCCGGGATGTGCATTATAACTTCCCGATTTACCTTATTTGTCCTTTGCGCGATGTGAAAAACCATCCTCAGAAGGGAAACATGTTGTTCTCTTTTCCAAGATTGTTCGCTCAGGTTATTGAGTCCATTTATCTACTGATGAGTGATGACTTTTGTGCAGGTTTATTGCGTTACAATTTGAATTTATTATGTGTGCAGAGATGACTGACCATGAGTGCAATGAAAGTATACTCCTTTGAGAACTTGAAAAGATTCACACCGTATCCATTAGCTAACGGAATATATCAATACCTAATGACGATGAGTAGAATGCATTCCAAAGTTAATTGATCAGACAGACTTTGATGATAAATGCGATCACTTGTTTTTTTCCGACAATAAATCAAATGCAAAAATGTGTATTTAATCAGTATATAATAAGCAATCTCTGCAATTTCTTAACCCATTGTTCTCCGAAGGTCTTCCTATTTTTATTCTCAAAATCCACTGTTGAATTTGCCATCTAGGGACTATATATTATTTACTTTATTGAACCTCTTAAATTGAACTTTACATTGTCGAGCTTGAATAACCCACCTAAAGAATGCAATATTTTCTGGTTTACAATTGGGTAAGGCAATTGTGAAAGCTATATAAAAACAAGCCCAGAAACTTCTACATCATTGTGCAGTTAACCGCACTTGCCAAAACAGGTAGGACCAACATTTGACTTCCAAACTTGGTTGCAATCATAAGAAAAATACGTACACTACACGGGCTTGCTTCGAGATGCTACTATGGGGTCCAATTTAAAAACATAATCTTTGTAGTGCCGCCTTGGACTTCCTCATTCGTTTATCCACAAGCGGAAAATTACTTTCTGTTTGTTCTGATTAGTTCTTTTTACATTCCCCAAGTGCGATATCTCCATATACGAGTCAACACTTGATGTAGTTGCTCTGTCATGTCATGCTCATACTGGGAAACTCGTAATTTAAATATGTATGCATGTTTGATTGAAGAAATAAATTGCTTGGCAATTTCTCCAGAGATTGCATGTGGCGCCTTTTACATTTTGTAATCTGCTGTCGTTTTGAGTTGCATCTGGTTTTTCTGCCTTATTTTATCATTACAGTTCAGATTGAAGCGGTTGCAATGTGGTTATACCGATAACAAAAATATGCCAAAAACGAGTCAGTTTGAATAATAAAATAAAATACTTATACAGTTTGTCACTTTGCATTAACAAAAAGCGTCACTTAAGACTACTATTTTAAAATACAATTTTCTGTCTTTTCAGCATCCCTTTCAGTGCGATTGCCGCTGCTAAGTCCTTCCGTCGGACATTTAAGCTGGAATATGTCGATGATCATAACGATAGGAAGGAACTCGAGATCAAGCTACAGAAGCATGCTATCGCAGCTGGTCTCTACCGTTCGATAACCGAACGCCATGCGTTCTATGTCTGTGATAAGGTACGCGGCGTGGTTACCAATCAATTTACCCGTGATCTCAAGGGCACCATTGCTTCGATGTTTAAGGAGGATACGGAATTGGGAAAACGTTATGTTTTCGATATTCAACGTACTTGTCGTGAGGTACATGATCAGGCGCGAAGAATTCTTCATGAACGTGGCATTGAAATTACCACGGCTTCGACGAGTACGGCTGATGACATTAGTAGGCTGTTGCCAATTAGCGGTACCGTTAAGGATGGGTCGGTTGTCGGCGCAACAACAGGGAAAGTTGATATCGCCATTAAGGAAAAAGAGGAGCGGGAGGCCGCTATTGAACGCTGTGTTGACACAAGGATCTCAGAGGCGATGACATGTAAAATCTGTATGGATCGTTCAATAAATAGTATGTTCAATCCATGTCGTCATGTTTTGGCGTGCAGTCAGTGTGCATCTAGGTAAGCACTTATGTCTTATAATTAGAAACAAATATCAAAGTTCATTGAAATGGTCAAGTTTGGGCTTATCGAAGCAAAGACGTCGACTTTTTTTTAGCACCAGCAATTGTTGTTAGCTTGCTTAATAATGATTCTTCCTATAGCCTACCCCAAACTTGTCCAAAAGGTTTATTTGAATATTTTGCGTAGACTGACTTCGATAGTCACGTGAACTCTAACGAAAAAGTATTATCCATCTGACTTGAACTTTTTTTTTCTTTAATTTGCAGATGCACAAACTGCCCGAATTGCCGAGTGAAGATTACAAGTGTTGTCAAAATATTCCTACCACCAGAGTTGCGTGCCAATATGCTCGCCAACAACAACACTAACCTAAATGGAACTATTAGTGCCATAAATCCTAACAACGATGCATGCTCCAACAGCGACACAAGCGCTCTACCATCTGCTGAGAACTCACCCACAAATAGTTCCGGAACAGCACCCATTTCGACGCCAAAAATAACAGCAGCTGCCTAGAATTGGCTTTGGTCATGGCTATTTCGAATCTTAGAGTGGGTTTGTGTACCGGTTGTATGAACGCCTTTCTTTCGTTTCTTCGAATTCGAACTCGCCATGTAAAATCGTTTGAGTTTCACGATATTAGTGAGTTTAATTTGCTTTTATTTTTTTAATTTTGGGAACAAGGAAACATTGTGCTTTCAAATGAAAAATATTCGTATGTATTTTTTTGTCGTAATCCCTGTTAAAGAACACAAAGAAGAAATGTTAAATAATCAAAACACTAGAAAGGCTTAAATGCTATTGGTCGTATACTTGTTGAGCATGAAGATAACGTGATATCAGATGTGATTTATTCTAAAGATAATTTGTTTGTTTTTGTTTATTTATTATGTGTATCTACATTTTTTTAATGACTTTATAAAACGCAGTGAAACCCTTTGAATTCCTTCAATAGCATTTAAGTAGCTATACCAATCAATGCAAACAATATGTAATTTTATTTTTAACAAATAACCGAATCGTTTGAGTTTTAAGAATGCAAGCAAAGTGTGAATGAAATTAATAAATGTATGGACGTATTGCTAAATAAAACAATTAAGAAGATATATATTTTGTAAAATTTAGATTAAGCATTGTTTCCAAAAAAAAACTTAGCAAGGAAATATACATGTAAGCCCCAGTTACCTTAAAAAAATAATTTTGTATTGTTGTAAATATAAGATTGAACCAGCGTAAGTTATTTAAGAAAAAGGTCAACGAATGAAAATATACATAAACATCTAATAATGTGCAGTAGTTATATGTCAATGACAATAGAGTGCATTAGTTTTCACACGATTTTTGTTGCAAAAGAAAACAATACGATATTCTTAAACTCGTTGCAGTTTCTAAGATTGAAAAAAAATAAATAGTAAACCAGTCGTTACATATAAACAATAATTAACTGATATATATTGTCTTATATCTAGTTAAGTCAAAAAAATATAGAGTAAATATATACTTAAACATAGAAATATGTATAAACTTAACATTAAATGTACAAAACAATAATAACAAAAACAAGAAAGCGACACATAAGAACAAAACTACGAAAATATGATAAGTAGAGAATGAATGAATACTAATTAAAGAAATTAATTACGCAAAATATTAATACACATGTGTTTTATTGTTAAACTATCGAATATAATATATAGTTGTTGTCCTAGAGCTTGTGATATGCGTATTCCACGCGTGATTTTTATTATAGGTATTAACGAAAACGGATGCGAAGTGACCCACAAATTTAGATGCATCAAACTATTTGTCTTAATAATGGACACAGAAAAATATAATTTCGTTTGTCAACAAGGTAATAGGCCTTTTTTTGACAGTATGAATTGGAATTTGAAATTAGTAGCATCATACGAGTGAAATGAGGGACAAAGATTGAAGAAAAGTTAAGTAAATAAAGATAGTACAGAAAACATAAGCAAGTACAAAATTTGAGCAATGCAATTACAAATGCAAATAATTAAACAAAATGGATTTTATAAATAGTATTGTCATGTTAATGTCAATTAAGGACACACTAACGCAATAACGTTAAACCAGGTGCCGTGAAATAAGGCCAAATCGTTGTTCAGCTCCCGGTCTGGGTTGCCGTAGTCGACGATTGCGACGCGCAGCCTTTCCTTCACCCTATCGGCGAATTTCAGTCTTTGTGCCTGCCTCCCTTCTACCGGGGAGATCGTGTCGTCATTGCGACCTCTTTTGGAGACTACCGGAGCGTTCCCAGGTTTGGACGAATCCTTGCCCGAGACAACCCCTTGACACCTTGAATCAGACGCAGTCGAGGTAAAAGGCAATAGGCATTTCGCCCCCGCTACGGTCAATCTCATGTCAGCTCCTCCAGAAGTCCTACCTAGCTTCCTACCTGGCATGGCAGAACCTTATTTGAACAACCAGGTGCCTGCTCAGCCTTAGACGAGTTTTTAGCCGGGCCGGCACCTGGTTTCCCGGGTTTTGACCTAGGTATTCCTTCCTTGGTCCAGACAGCATCCCTTTGTCAATCGGGTTGACTTGATAGTCTCCCGGGCCCTAGCTAGCTACGCCGCTTTCCTTTCCGTGACGGAATGATCTAAGTTTACATCAAATGGAAGGAATCTAGAATCATCGCAGTCAAATGAGAAAATTAAGTTAGGTAAATTAAAGTCCCCAAGAAGGATAACGTGTTGATGATCTTTTAAATTATTAAAGATACCTAAAGGAACAATTCGCTATATGTGCTTTATACAACAGGTCAGGACTCCTTGGTGTATATAACTTACAATAACAACTTCAGTTCCAGCAATGAATTTAATTGAGACGGTTACTTGGTCCACATCTAAATCTGCTGTTGTTGGAGGTAGATTAATTTTATCACTGCACAAAGAGGCCCGAACCGAAACCAATACTCCACCACCTCTGTGGGCTGTGACATCTGATGGCATCGGTGTCAATGTCGTTGCTGCTTATAAAGCTAATGATATCCACAGCAATGTTTTTAATACATTTTTTGCGCCTTAACTAGTTTCCTGTGAATGACATCAGGTGAGATATTGTGATATTCACACAAAAAACAACATATGCCAGGAGCAGAGTATAGCAGTCAATTGTCTGCTCTGAACAAGAAAAGAAAAACGCCTTAAGTGTAAGTCTCCACTGAGCTAATTCTAGAACCAGACCGAATATTCGGAATACACTAGAAAGTTTTCGATGGATAGCGGAGCGGATATAAAGGGAGATATGAGAACAAGGATGTACAGTTGATTTTTATCAGTGATTGGTTAAGGTTCGATAGGTAGGGGAGAGTGGGTATGTATGGGACACAGGAGAATGGGACACCAGCAATAGGTTTGTTTGACGTGGCTAGCACTAGTGCCCACTAGTGCGTAGGTACTAAGAAGTGTCAGCTGATTTTCCCGCCTGCCCAAAACCCTGCACAACCCTGAAAATTCGGCTATCATATCGAACGCAAAATATTCTGCCCTGAAGTCAGTTTTTGAAATTGAAAAATACTTATCTTTTGGAAAACGAAGTAGTGTAAAATGTCCCACAGTGGCTCACGTCCCACAGTGAACCTTTTAAATTTACTTAATCTCTACTTATAAGAGAAAAAACAAGAAAATAGAAAACAAACCGCGTTACGATCCTTTGTGAATTTATCTGGGAGTTGAAGTAGTGCGCACGTCTGTGTAAATTGTGCTCAAGAAAAAGTGATTTTACTAATAAGTAAATTAGAAATCGTGCTTCTTATTTTTGTTAAAAAAGTATTGTGCTTTATGAGATTTGTGGGATACAATTTAAAATGTTAATTATTATTATTAATTAAAATTAGTATGTCAATCAAATTTGTGAAACTGTTTTTTTTTATAAAAAATATTTTTCTCCAAAAAAGGCACTTGTCCAACAGTGAACCAGCTCCTAGTGGTACACAGTGAACAATGGTAAATATGGTAGCATTTCCCAGCTTCAGAATTCCGTATTTTTATTAAGCATTTAGTCACGACGACACAGCATTTAGCATTCGTTACTATTATTTTTCGTTATAGTTATAAGTTTTGTGTTATTACTGAAGTCCTTGAAAGTAATTTTTGTTAATGTTTTGCTATTGTTTATTGTTGTTATTACTTTTCGTTGCTTTTTTACTTATGGTTTTCTATTGTTTTGTTTTTCTAATGTTAATATTAAATAAAAACTTAATTATACCAATTACTTGTTTTCGTTCTTTATTTTTCTTATGGAATAAAAAATAAACTACCCGGTGGTTCACTGTGTCCACCCTCTAGTACACAGGGAACCTTTTGAGGTGCGTCTTAAATAACTATAAATTTAGCATTTTCTACGATCTTTCTAAAGGTGGATGTGGTTAAATACATGCTTTATTAGGCAATAATAAGTACCTTCAAACCGTTTAAAGATTAAACAAATAACTTTTAAACTAAATCTAGTCAAACGCAAATTGGTCCACTGTTGGACAGTTTACCCTAGGAAGATAACAACACTTTTTTCTGTTTATTGCTAAAAATGTTTTATTTTTTTTTGTAAATACTAAGTGGGTATTTGATAATTTTTTTGCAAAATAGCATAAAATTGTCGGTGAAGGGAGTAAGTTTTGAATTATTACTCACATCAGGAAGATCAAATGGGTTAGGTACTACATATATTAAATCTTAGTTCCAGCTAAAGTGATGGGTGTTTTCGGCTAAACAAAAATATTAATGTAGAATCAATTTTCAAGTATTATACTTTTTTACACACATTTATTACATTTTGTCTCCATTTGTAAGCATTTCGTTGCCTAAGAATTATATAGAGAAACATTTCAACCCCAAGACTTCATATTTAATAAAAATCTTTTATAATAAAATTCACAAAATTCTATCTTTTATTCTGTTATGATTCTTAACAGAATTCATAAAATATTTTTCCACACACCAATTTTACCAATATTAGAACCCATAAAAGATTTTTTGACAGTTCGAACTTAAGTATGGAAATTCATAAACAGAATAACAGAACAAATTGATAAAAGATTTTGCCGAATAGGCCTGAATATAAAGTTTTAGTTCATAAACGTTGTTGTTTTCAAACAATTCCGTGTTGAATATACAATTTACTGTATTTGTCTTCATAACGATATTTAAATAAACGAATAACAGCAAGCGAAATGACAGCGCAACTCAGCACTGAGTTCTTGCGCGAACAAAATAACTGGGGTCAGTTCAGGGCACAACTAGGGCGTCCTAGAAGTCATGTCAAACACAGGTTTTCAGTACCAGGACGAGTTCAGTGCTATATCGAACACATTAGGGTTAACCCAGTGCGCTAGTGCGCATTAGGGCCCACGTCAAACAAACCTATTATCCTCAACGTCGTATTCTTTTTCTCGTTCTTGTTGATCACAAATTTGCTTTTAAGTCTGTATCCCCCGGTAAACGAAGCAGTTCGAAATCAAAAAAGGTAATATGTGCACAAAAAGAAAAATCTTTGGGTAAAATTTGAGTGAAAAAAAAAGCTATTGAGTCAACTTATTCTTCGATTAGTGAATTAAATAGACATTATCATATATTAAGAAGTGAATTGTTTCTAATTTTGATTAGTCTAAACCATATTTTAAGTGATATTATGTTTTATCTCCTGGAAGTGCCCTACAGGATGATTGGGACACTTCTATGCAGGGGGAATGGGACACTGTCGGTGAACCGAACAGGGGTCTGGCTCTGGAGTCTTTGTGGAAAGCAAGAACATTAGAGTACACTACCCCTTAGGTAACCGAAGTACTGCATAACATCCATCCAGGAACCATGGGTGTGGAAATATCGCATCTGTGGCCTTGGTGTGTTGAGCAGTTCGCATAACGTTCTTTACGATGAGCTGTCCGAGAGACCTAGGACATGTCTTGTCGTATCGAAATCCCTCACGGCAGTTACAATCAAACGGTTCTGTTGCCAAGATTCGGTTGCTGCAACTATTAGCTACCACGCAAACGGTAATTGGGAAACCTTTGTCGTTGCATCAGCTTACTTTCCC
This sequence comes from Cheilosia vernalis, assembly GCA_949126925.1. NCBI lineage: Eukaryota > Metazoa > Arthropoda > Insecta > Diptera > Syrphidae > Cheilosia > Cheilosia vernalis. The sequence goes on from OX421362.1 coordinate 57,099,997, forward strand.
TACGACTCTCTAACTCCTCCACCACCAAAGGCTGTTTTGAGCTCGTAGAGTACTGCGAGTCCAAAAAGATAGGTCTCATCCTATGTTGCGATGCTAATGCTCAAAACACTGTTTGGGGCAGCAGCAAGTGCAATATACGAGGGGATCGTCTTCTGGACTTCACCTTATCGTCTGATATCACCATCAACAATGTGGGTTGTAGACCTACATTTGTTACAGCCAGGAGACAGCAGGTAATCGATATGTTACCCTGTCCAACAGGCATTCCAAGACTATCACAAATTGGAAGGTATCGCCAGATAGCCATCTGTCAGACCACAGATACATCGAATTTCAAATCACCTTCGAAGGAGAGGAGAAATCCGAAAGAATCCGGAGAAATACAAAAAAAAACACAAAAAAAAAAACAAATTGGGCCCGGTTTGAGCTCCACCCAAACTTAGATCAATACAGGGGATGGAGAGATCTGCCCAGGATCTGAGGGGCGTCATTACCCGTTGTTTTGAATTAGCGTGTCCAGTTACAAAAAACGCAGTAGAAAACCGGTACCTTGGTGGAATACCGAACCAGGAAGCTCTTAAATCGGTCTTTAAAGACCAACTTCGAAGAAGACTGGAATCTGTATCGATCGAAGCAAAAAGAATTTAAGAGACTGATTCGTAAATCGAAGAACGATCACTAAGTGCAACCAGCAGGCTTGTTAAAGTCCTCAAAAGGGACATACTAAGTAAACTGGAATCGCTCCAAAAATCGAATGCTACCTACACTGAGACAAAGGCGGAGACTTTTAATCTCCTGCTGGAGACTCACTTCCCGGGAAATCAGGTCACTACGCGTTCTCCAGTGGTACCGGCAACGGTGGCCGCTTCGGAACTGACTAACACCACGCGGCGTAGCTGGTATATTGCATCCAGAGTGGTGACGGATGAAGCTATCAGATATGCAATTGCATCATTTGAGGCTTTCAAGTCACCGGGTCCGGATGGAATTTTTCCGGCTATGCTGAAACATGGTTGTAGCCAGCTGATGCCGACGCTGAAAAGAATTTTCACCGCCAGCTTGGCCCTGGCCTACATACCGTCTCCTTGGCGTATGGTTAAAGTCGTGTTTATACCAAAGATAGGTAAGACTGACTACACTCTCGCCAAGAGCTTCAGACCCATAAATCTGTCCTCCTTCTTGCTGAAAAGCTTGGAGAGACTGGTTGAGCTGCACGTGCGAAATGTTGCTCTTCGATCGCATCCTCTTTCAGCGATGAAACATGCCTATCAGCGTGGAAAATCCTGTGAAACTGCGCTCCAGAACCTCGTTGGCAGGATTTAGAGTGCTCTTGATCGGAAGGAGTACGGTTTGGGTATCTTCGTCGATATTGAGGGTGCTTTTGACAATGTTTTGATAGTATGTGCAATGCAGCCAGACATCATGGTGTAGATGAAACATTGATGTTGTGGATTAAAGCAATGCTAATGAACAGGACGCTGATTACCGAGGCGGACTGTGGCAAATGCGTCTTGACAGGAGTAAACAGGGGCTGCCCTCAAGGTGGTGTTCTGTCTCCTCTTTTATGGTGTATGGTAGTTGACTCTCTGCTAACGGCTCTCAATCTTCCTGGTACATACACACAGGCCAACGCGGACGATGTCGCCGTTCTGTCTGCCGGTTCAGACCTAATTACTGTCTGCTCTCAGGCGCAGAGATCCTTGGGCTTAATCGATGATTGGTGCGCAAGTAATGGGCTTTCAGTGAATCCTCTTAAAACTACGGTTGTTCTCTTCACGAGAAGGAGGAATGTCACTGGTCTGACTCAGCTTGTGCTAAATGCGTCAATATCCCGATCTCCGATGAAGTCAAATAGCTGGCAGTAATCCTCGATAGAAAGCTTCTTTGGTCCAAGCATGTTGAATCAAAAACCGATAAAGCACTGTCAACTTTCTGGCAGTGCAAATGCGCTTTTGGCAAGACATGGGGCTTATCTCTTAAAGGGGTCCTTTGGTTATATACGGCAATGGTAAGACCACTTCTCTCATATGGATCGGTTGTATGGTGGAACAGGCTTTCGCGGAAACGTGTTACTGCCTCTTTTGCAAAACTTCAAAGAACGGTCTGTCTTGAATGCACAGGGGCCTTCCCTAGCACTCCGGGCTCTGCTCTAGATGCTATGATGAACCTCCCCCCTCTTGATATTTTTATCATGGGGTGTACGCTGAAAACCATCGCTCGATTAAAGAGAGGTGGTTTTTGGTACCACGCGCATTGGAGTTTTGAAGAACTTGTGCGAGAATTATCCTTTGACTCCTGTCTTATGGATATGCCCTCTGACGCAATGACACCAGAAATCCTACTGCGACAAAACTACCAAGTCAACTTTCCTCAGGCGACGGAATGGCTTTGGCCAGACTCTGAACCAGGAAAAGAATGCCATCGTGTATTCACGGACGGCTCCAGGACCGAACAAGGATCTGGTTCTCGGGTCTTTGTGGAAAGCGAGAACATTAGATTACACTACCCCTTAGGTAACCGAAGTACAGTAAAGTAAGGTGTCTGTTTGGTACAATGGACCAGTAGTTGTGTCTGAATGCTCCATCGGATAGTAACAAACCTCCGACAAAAAAAAAGTTTTTCCACATCAAAAAAGTCTAAGCAAAGAATGTTATGGTCACCTGTAATCAAAAAGTAAATTGAATAAATTAGAAATTCAACCAAACAACTTACCCAGTCTTGTCCAAAATGTGTTTTGGTTTTAAAATGTCATCGTGTTGTAAATGTCAGTTGTCGATCTGTTCGTTGCGCAATTGTTCCCTGTTATTGCAGATGGTTGTTATCCCGACTAAGGAAATTTATTATTTGAGAAAGTCCCTTATCATACAAAAAAGAAAGGGAAAACAAATATATTTGTTCAAGACTTGCTCTCAATTAACGGGTACAAACTACAAAAACTTAAATTGAATTGTATCACCGACCAGCGATGCCAGATTACAAGATATATCTTTTTTTTCAAGATTTTTGAGCTCCAAAATATGTACAAGACTTTTTACCTCAAATTCATCAAATTTCAAGATTTTTCAAACCGATAATTTTCAAAATTAAACATATTAAAATAATTTTTTCTATTCAAGAAAATGTTTTCTATTAATTCCATTATTTTGTATAATGTGAGTTGAGCAGAGCCCATGCTCAACTTCGGTTTTACTAACGTTTCCAACAACTCTAAAGTAAGGAAATTATTTGTCGTATATGTAAGGCACCAAGTGACAAAGAACAGAAACAGGGACAGAAACTAAAACAGATCAATTTTTTTTATAAAGACGATTTACATGTAGCTAATAAAAACTTCTGTTTTCGTAGAAGTTTTCGAGAGTTTTCGCGAAAACCCGGTTTTCGGCTCGGTGTGAAAAGCCTAAAACTGTCGAATTGTCGGCTTGCTGGGAGAAACAGAAACAATCAATATAGACTTGTTTATGTTCCGTCGTCAAATAGCCATTTTTCTGTCACTGCTGTTGCTGAAAAACAAAATTTCTGTTCTTAATTCTGTTTCTGTTGCAAATGTATGGGATTCTGTTTCTGTTCTTTGTCACTTTGTGCCTTAAGTGATTAATTGACATTTACAAACGATACTCGATTGAACTAGATAAAATTTGATGAAATAACTGATGTATGTAGTATGATTTTGGAAAAATGTTTTTGGAGTAAGAACAGCGGATGGAACGTTCGCATATCCAATCACAAAAGTGTTTATTTTCAATATTTTATCGCTTACACATTTGTCTGCAAATGTCGAGAGAATTTTTCCGGCTGTAAATTTAAATAAAGTAAAAAGAAATAAGTAGGTGCAGTGGCTTAGTGGTTAATGTGTTGGACTACTAAGCGAGGAGTCCAGGTTCGAATCCCACAAAAACCCAAACTCCAACTAATGAAGTGAATTGCTATAATCTTGATGTCAGCAATAAAGTTCTAAGTCTTTTTAATTCAAATAATTATGCGATATGTGATACCTACTTCAATCTACAATCTTCTCGAAAAAATAAATATCAATTTTATTTAAAGCATTTCAACTCTTCTTGTATTTTGGATAAATCTTGAAAAAAAGATAAGTATTTGATCTCGGAAAAACAAGATTTTCAGATTTTTCGTCTGGCAACACTGTCACCGACCAACACACAACATTTGAATTTTGGCGGTCAGCGGCAATCGCATTTGGAAGTCGCGACCGCCCCAATATTAAATTTAGGGGTGAAACTTATGTCCCCAAAATTATTTAAGTCCAGAAATAGGACGAAGAAACTGGCCCTATTGAAAGTGCACCCGTAATTGCCCACGAGCGAATTTACCAGCATAAGGAGTAGAGGTGACCTTGAGCGCCCTTCTTCTGCCCTTCAAGCAAAGACGGTAATACATACATAAGTAAATGAACGTTCGATAACGAAGTACGAAGGATTCCGAACAACAGAAGTCCAATTGAGGCCTAATTGAGACCTCGTTTCACATATTTTTTTTTGTTAGCTTTTAAGATCATTGTTGAAAAGATTTCCCAAAACCTTTTTTTTTGGCGTGAATTTTTCTGGTAATAATTCTGTGTTGCTATACTATACCTTCCAATAATTGTAATAGGTTTTCGTTTCCTCCATCCCTTCTGTTTTGTTTTTTTTGTGGGGCGATATTTCGCAAATCCTTACGGGATACTTACCTATACAGAGCTCTATCTAGGTAGCGTAATATAAAGTAGGAGTTTTTTTTGTGTAATCGAGAAAAAGAGATTACTATTAGCATCAGGGGAGGACGGTGTAGACCCTAGCCTAATTGTTATAGCCTTTTTCTTATTATTTATTTGATCAATTGTTAATTTTGTTTGATTCGTTCACTTGTTATTAAGTTATAGTACAATTTTCTAGTTAGTTTATTTTTCTTTTTTTTTGTTTGGTTCTTTTGGTTTAATTGCTTAATTATAATATTTTGTTCTTTTGGTTGTTTCTGTTTTAAAAAAATTAATAAAATTGGTTCGTAAGATTCACGTCACAAATGGGACATGAAGTCTTTTGATTGTTTTTTGATGTATGATCGAAAGATCATAATGGATTGCTGAGGCAATATTCCAGGGGTGCGGTAAGGTGGGCTTAAGGACCCATATGGCGTAAGGTGGTCTGAGACGGAAGCGTGTGGTCTCATCGGGGAAGTTCCCAATCTGGCCAAGGAACTTCATGGTCGGGAGGGCAATGGCATTGCTGCAACATTATCAGCAGCGCCTCTCAGAGTGGTGGATGTCCGTCCGATTCCGGTACAAATGTCAAGTAAGTACCTACCTGTATTTTTTTTGGCATGTTATATGTTTTTGTAATAGGTTCGTGGAGTAGTGAGGACAAGGACTCCCCCGTCCGGCGAGCTAGGCCGCGCATAGCAAGCATGCCATGCTCCTCACTCTCTGCACTCTCTTTCCCTTTCTTTTCCTGTCACTTCCTTAGGTCCCATCCACATCCTTGCTTCCTGTCATTTTCTCGCTCCTAGCTCCCCCCATTAATCCTTATTTAGCCTTATTACAAGAACACTTAAAAATGTTCGTACGCAAAGTACATTAGAAACAAATTTTAAGATAAAAAAAACACATTTGTAATGTAAGGTGTCCCATTCCCCCACATAGCTGTCCCATTCCTCCTGCTTCCAGAAAAGGTTCCCATACATACACCTTCTCCCCACACACAGTAATCGGTTGTGAAGATAAATAAGGGTAAACAGAAAATTAAATGATTAGTTTGAATTGCTTAAGAATTGTTTTAAGTTATTTATGGTGTTGGTACTTATTAAGTGAATAAGGATAACAGAATAGTGTTCTATCTTTTCGAAAAGACGCAGAAGATTTTCCTTTTATTTTAACAATAATTGATGGACAGCCAAGTAGGATACTTCTTGTCGTTATATAAATTATAATAATTTAAATTGTTTAATAAAGTGTCTAAATAAAAATCCTTAATTGTTTCAACGAAATCTATTAGGCACTTACTCTCAGCTTGAATCCCGAATCCAAAACAATTCATATGTCTACAAATTGGCATACGAATCTCCTCGATTGTTACCTACTCTGTCTGTGTTTTCCTTGTGGATTTGTTTCTATGTACGGAATTATGAGTATGTATTAAAAAATTTCATTTTCAATTAAACATTTCAGATTTCGATAGGTACCTAGACCCCAAGCCACCGGACTATTTTCTATATGTACGAATTATGAGTATTACAAAATTTCGTTTTCAACTGAACATTTCAGTTTTAGAGACGCGTCGGATTATTTTTTTTTTACATTTTCAACGGTTCGTTGTCTGCAACTTAGCCTTAGTATGCTGTTCCAGGAAAGCTAAAATTAAGCGCCTCTCCAATGTTTCTCTCCACGACTTCGCTTAATGCTCGCTTAATTTTGACAGTGTATTTTCCGTCAAAAAAAAGAAATGTGTTACCACAGCTGATTGACTTGCTCTGTTTCGTCACTTGGTACTTTCGTAAGAAATTTCTACATTTTAAAAGAAATTAAATTAACAACAAAGAATTTCTTTGTGTTGAACTAACCATTCTCCATTGGTACTGTTTCGTTTGAAATTTTGTTGCGAATGCCGATATTTTCTCTGATCTAAAACGTCTCAACTATTAGTTCAAGTTATCTTTATTAGTCTTTAATTATAAAATCTAGTTAAGCCAAAATAGAGACGTCCGCTCGTAACTACGTCAGGATATATAATGATAATCTCTGTCTCTACCTCTTCCGTTCTGCTTAAGGCTGGTACGCTGATCGAGTGAAGTGAAATTTTCACTCTTCTCCAAAAATTGCTGTGAAATAGAGAGTGAAATATTTTGTTGGAGATTTTATTTGGAGAAATTTATGCAGGGTGACTGAGCTCTAAACAAAATTTGTTTTGTGGCAGTTCAAGAAAACAGCTCGAAGAAACAAATTGGAAACTTCACTTTTTGTGAATCATGTGGTACCTACAGTCAAATGTATTGACCTATTGGAAGACATTGATCCGTGATCGACCACAATAACAATAAGTTATTGCCATATTGCTACAACCAGTATGGACCTACGGGCACCAGTTGTGGGTATGACCGCTCCAAACGTATTTCAAAGGTCTTTCAAAAATATTACAAAGGAACAAAGTCATATTCAATGCACAACGCTGATCTAGATATTGAATCAGTATAGAAAGAAGTCGAACAAGTTTCTTAAATGCACAACGCTTCTCAACCACGTTAGCTTAGAAACAACCGAATTTATAAATACAGGCAGTGTAATCAGGAGATTAAGGCGGATAAAACATGTTGATCTATAAAAATTAGCTAAGTCAATATATTTTCTAACAAAAAAGTTCAGAAATTGTACAAACGAGGGATCTTTCGATTAGTCGAATGGCTAGGCACATTAACATTCGGTTGGCAAAAGTCATTGCTCTCGGGAGGTGTTTTAGATCGGCTGAAAGGCCTTCCCTATTGTCGAAGCATCTCTCGCGTACCTAACCTACTAGTTCTCGAATGACTTTCGATGATTTTCCCTTCCAGCGAACCTCCAAAAACACAAAAAAAAAAGGTACGTATTTTGTTCATGATAATTTTAATAGTTTTCAATTTGGCAAATAATGCCTGATTTGTAAAATAGACAGGACAGTCGTCAAATTTAAATAATTCACAGTGCATGGAAATTACACATATTTTTAAAGATCATCTGCTGGTATTGCTTGAACAAAACTGGGTAAAAAAATATTCTTGAGGCACCCTGCTTATGGAAAAGGTCATCCGTGCCACGAACTATTTGTACACCTAACATTATCGCACTATATTCAATGAAAAAACAATTTTATAAGTGCGAAACACTTATTATTCTCTTAAGGAAACATCTGAAATTCCAATAAATTTCTAAACCGCATCCTACAAATCATTTTTCACGCTGAATTGTCAAAAAATTAATGCGACGGACAATAAAAACCAAGTGAAATAGCTGCGGAGAGATTTTAGTATCGCCACCTACGACTCAGTTTTGGAAGCGATATTTTCCACTCGAACTGCGTACCGCCTAGTGAAATTTTCATTTGGAAAATTCATTTTGACATTTCGCAGTGAAAAATTTGTATGAAAAATTGGATTTCACTTGAACTCCGTACCAGCCTTTATTGTCGTTGTTAGTGTTGCCATGGCGTTACAGATCTGTCAAAATTTAGCTGTGGAAAAATGTATTTTGCATTAATACGCTTGCTTAAATTCTGTAGAGAGTGTTCGTACAGCGGCTCAGAAATTTAGCTTGAACTGCGTACTTAGCTTTGCTTAATTTTATCTTTGGAGACATTTTTGTATGGGAGCTTAATTTAAGCGCGAGCAGCAAGCATACTAGGCTTTACCAGTAAACCCGGATATTTGTCCCAGAACCGGGCCCTAAGGACACGATTTCACGAGAATCTCCCCAAATTGAGATTAAAGCAAAACAGAGAGAAGACAACTTATCAAGCTGCCATAAAATGTCAGACTGACTCGGAGGAGGTTGACATTAGTCGTTGCACGTTACTTTCGCTGATATGGAGTTTGTTTTAAGTCTTATTACCAAAAAACAAACAAAAATGGACATTCAGAATTTTATATTTCTGTCGGTTTAGCGGTTGGAATCTTTATTTTTGCATGGATCGAAGTGGAAGAAACTGGGGCCTCCAATAAAAATAAAAAATAAAAAAAGAATAAAAAACTCCGGATTAACGTAAGTTTTAAAAAATTCACCCAGGAAAATGGTGAAATCCCTGGCGAATCGGGCCTTAGCCATAAATTTTATATACGTTTCCACCTTAATCTAGTTAGTGCTTGCGCTGCCATCTGTACAAGTGACACCAAAACCAAGAACTGCAAATTTCGATATCGAAAGTGTAATGGCCGCGATAAAAAATGTTTCGTACATCGAAAAACAAACACAACTGGACTATCCTATATGGAAGAAAGAGAAGACCCGCTGTACTTTCGATACAACAAAAAGAGCTAGTTACATTTACCAATTGGCCTAAAAAAAACTGACTTGACAGAAAAAAAATCCAAGATGGACGCTTTGGGAATTTGAAGAGTTTCGTTCGTTCCTTGGATTTTTCTGCATTTTGGTCTATAAATAAACTTCATTCATCATCATAAGGATAAAAATTAACAAATTTATCAAATGTTTTTGTAAATACAGGTTGTTTTGTGTAGTTTAATACATCCAATTCAACGTTTTTTGCAAATATTAAAATTGCGAGTGCAGTGAACAAGAATTTCGTATTCTTGAATCGGTTTTGTTTGCTAAATTGATACACTAAATCGTATCACGGTCACAGTGCGTTGTTTAACCGCTTTTATCGCATAATATTACTCAAATTCTTGAATTTATTGTCGTTGTTTTTGCAGCACGTTATTGCCGAAATTTAGAATCTATCAAGTGCCGAAGGAAGTGACAGGAGGAGGGTTTCTCCATCGTCGTCCCTGTCTTTTTGTTGTACGTGTTCGTTCCTTGTGTCTATCTAGCGCCCCCTTAAACCCACCATACCCAAATGAAATGATTCCTCTTGCAATTTTTTTTTATAAATAAATTCGAAAGAAAGAATATGTATACAAATTTGTTTGGAAAATTGTCGTGATCGTGTGAAAATTTATCTCTAAAAGTGGTAAAATGTGTTCGTTGTGATAGAAAAAGAAAAGAAAAAGAAATGAGAGCATAAAAAGCCCAATAAACTTTGTGATAATGCAAATCTATACAATTAGAATGTTTGCACTCGAAATGCTGGCGAATGCCAATCTGACGAATTGCGGATAATACATATTTGCACATCTCAAATAAGTGACAAAACACCTCATCTAAAGGAATACAACAAAATTGTGGATAGTTTGGTAGCGCTGGGTCTGCATTTACTACTCTATCAACAAAAACAACAAGCGCAACCCAACAGCTTTAACTAACAAGGACTGAGGATTATCTTCATTTATTGGATTATAATTAAATTCACGTTTACGATTACGCGTTTCGAACAACGTTTTGTTCGTTATTCTTCTGGGTACTTCGCATTTCTGTATGGTGTTTAACCCTTCGGATAACATAAACCCCACATCGAGTTCGAATTTATCGTCGTCCCTGATCCAATTCTCCACGCCGGCCATCAGCATCACCATACATTTCTTTTGGGATTATACTCTGAGCCAAACGAAGGGATCAATGCGAGGGATCTACGCAATTGGAGGTTGAAATAAATTTTACTTTATTAAGGATACAAAACGTCGAAGAGAAGGTAAGCTGCTTTCTGCTTTCGTGTTTAAATGAAATTAAAGTGCAAATGGTTGGGTTTTTTTCTCATTGGAAATTGTAGTCTACTTAGGTATCTACTAGCATTTTTATTTGGTATGGTGTACATTAGATATGTAGTACTTTCAAGAACTGAGAAAATTTTTATAGAAAAACTAGTTTTTAGTGAGCGTCTACACCAACAGTTGAATTCACCTTGAAAGTTTTAAACCAGCACCTCACAGAACTGATTCATAGAGTTATAAAATAAATTGCACACATAAGGTTGTTCGCCCCAGACCGCCTATTCAATAAAATATGTATATATAGGGTCTACTCTGCGTTCTGCGTTTTTCTAGACAATGTGCAGCTATAGGTTCAAATTTCATCAGAAGGTGTTTGTTTATTTGTTGAGGTTTGGTTACTGGTTCTTCGTTCTATTATTGGTTGGGGTGACTGGTGTACGGATGTCCTGATCTAGCCCCAATGCTATAAAACTAATGAAATCGGTAAAAAAAACATACCAAAAGTCGTATGGGACGGTGATAGAGAGCTCCATGAGGACACACCTCACATCCTCTCAAACTTGAGGAATGCTAATGCTTTAAATTAATTAAAGAGCTTTCCGATGTCTTGCTATCTTATCTTTTACAGGTGATACTGGGCGTAGTTAATGCGGCTAATACCCATCACTATAAGGGTTAAAATGATACAATGTGGTAGTGTAAAGTTCGCTTTACCAACCGAACTTGCTGCTAGCTGAAAATTTCCTTTTTCGAATAACTTTGGTGGTAATGAAATAGAAAAATATTTTAACTAATTGGCTAGCAACAATGTCTACTTATATCCCCGTGTGGGTCCTAGGGCCTCTACAACGCCTACGCGCCATCGTGTGCGGTTTGTGGCAATGTGGCTCAGCTCTCCCTAACTATTTCCCAGTTGCAGGGCTTCCTTCTCGACTGTTCTACGCCATGTACTTCTGGGACCGCTGCCATCCTGAGTAAGCGCATTCCATTGCATCGCGTGCCTAGCTGTGGACCTGTAACCTTTTCGGAAAGTGTGACCAATCCACTGCCAGTTTCGTCGTTGTATGCTTGTGCCAATAGGTTCATGGCCGGTTATCTCATAGAGCTGTTCGTTCGAGATACGGTTTGGCCAGAAAGTCCTTAAGATATTAAGCCGCATTAAGCATTAACGAACACTTGCTGTTTTCTTGTGATAGTAGTGTTTGCTCTCCAAGTACTACACCCATATATCAGCACGGACTCAACGATGGAATGAAACAGTCGTAGCTTGGTGTTTAAGCTAATTGCCTTACTTCGCCAAATTTTAGATAGCATCCCGGCTGGCTATATCCAGTTCGGTTCCGCCATCGGTCGAGACAATACTCCCAAGGTATTGGAAACTCTCTACTCTCTCAACCGTTTGTCCAGCAATGTATGTATGAGTTGATGAGTGTGGTCTCAGGTTGATCATTTTAATTTTCAGCCCAACGACATCTGCTTCCCTCTTCACATTTGCTGTCATTTGGTGAAGGTCCATTATGCTTGTGAGATAGTAGGCATACATCGTCAGCGTAGTCAAGGTTTTTGAGTTCAGTATGAGTCTATCGAATTCCTGCATTTTTCATCGATAAAGCCGCATTTAGCACATCGCCGATCGATCACTCACAAAAACAATATTGGCGAAAGAATGCAGCCTTGCCGATCCACACTTTGGACTTCGAATTTCTCAGACAGCTTTCCTTGGTATTGCTATTAATTTATCTGGGATACCTCACCTGCGGAAGGCACGCCAAATAAATTCCCGATTGACACTATTCGCCTTTTCGAAATCGATGAACAGCTGGTGGAGTGGCGATCGATATTAAACGCACTGCTCGATGATGATCCGCATGGTGTTGATGTGGTCGACTCAGGGGGATCCAGAGCGGAAACCTACTTGTTCTAAAAGTTATCTAAAGCATTACTTCTTGCTCTAACTATCATGTGATCAAGGAAACAAACGCAAGTGACACTAGGTTAGGTTAGGTTAGGTTGAAGTGGCTGCCGGCAAGCCGACACACTTAGACCATAATAAGGTCCCTTGTGATACGACATGAATCTGAAATTCAATTCTTCCTACTCGTTGAACCAATTGGAGCTTCTGATGAAACGAAGGAGATTACGAATGTCTATGTTTTTTAGATCGTTCAGATCGTTATTATAATTGATACTAAAGCTCCTTAAGCTGCACAAAAAAATAAATGTTAACCTCATAATAGGTTCCCAAATTTGGTTGCAGTTCAATTATTATTTATTTGACATCGAGCCGAAACCCCGAACTTTTCGACAAAACTAGCAGAATGTTTTTATTCGTCAGGAATTCATTTTTTTACCTATTCAGCCACTGATTAAACAATTATTTGCTGAAATCTTTTTTTGTTTGATCTTTGCATTGATGTCACAACACAAGTTCAAAATAGAAATTTCAACTTGAAACTATATATCTATGTTCTGTACAATGCATCGACGTAAACTTTACTTTCTAACTTATTTAGTGAAGTTTGCTTGAAGGCGAGTTCCCAAGTTTACAAGTCCAAGGAGTTTTTGAAAAGTGATGCTATCGCAGATGTTAACTAAATGTACTATTAGTGACGTTCATTGATTGTCTGTCTTGTAGGGGGCTCATATGTCGCTTTTCCAGAAATAATTTAGTTCAAATACTTTGAACAAGTACCTATGGTAGTATAGGCTGGGAATTTGTTTTAATTCGCCTTTTAGTCACTCTGTTCGTCTGTGTATGCTGCCTTTTAGAAGGTGCATGGGATTCCTTGGCATGGATAAATTGGTAATTCATTTCAAACTCAGACTCACGTGATGAACAAACGAATTCAAATAATAGGAACAATTAAGGATTTTAAAAATCTTGCGATAGGTTCTTACCTTGAAAGTTTAACAGCGAAAAAAGATTCTAATTATTCACTTTGGGCACCAAAAGGCCCAAAATCCCCGCGCCGCCAATTAGAATAAATCGAAATGAATGGGCAAGGGAAGATTTTTGAATTGAATTTGAATTTGAATCTTTATTTAGCTTCAGCTATTTTATTACAATATTAATTCTTAAAAATACTTAAAGGAAAAACTATTTTGTTGTTTAATTATTTAATTATAGTTAGTTTTAATATAAGTTATAAGTTTTTTTTAAAATAGTAAAATATTATTTTCTGACTTAATGTCATTTGGTGAGGCATTGAATAGACCTAAACCTTTATGAAACAATACGTTCTGCGCTCTTCGTTGGTACTAATGGTAGTCTAAAGTCTCCTCTATTTCTTAAATTGTATGGCTGTTCATTTGCCACATAGACGATTTGGTTGTATAAATAATTAGGTAACACTTGTTTTTTTATTTTAAATATAAAAATGAGCACATTCATCACAGTTCTTTGTTTAACTGTAAGCCAATGTAATGTATTTAGCATTAGCTGTATTTGTGTTAACATATTGCACATTAAAATACATCGCATACCTCTGTTTTGCAATTTTGGAGTCTCTCTGACATTTGATTACTTCCTAAAAACAATATTGTTGAACAGTATTCAAAGTGTGGTTTAATCATTATATTGTATATTTTGATTGCACAAACCCTTGACACCCTACACCTTATTCTTTGAAAGAAACCAATTTTCTTTGCGATCTTTGAACAAACATAGCTTAAATGTGATTCAAAGTTTAGCTTTTTATTTATAATTACCCCTAGGTATTTTATTTCCTCAACTTTCTCGACAAATTCTCCGTTAATTACTATACTTTTATTGGAATCTCCATTAATGATAATTGCTTTTGTTTTATCTACTAATGTTAAGTTTCAACTTATTCATTTTTAAGTAAATTTCTACGTGTTTTAAATCCGCATTCAGTTTATTGATGCACTCATCCGCCGAACCTCCAGAAACATACAACAAAGTATCATCCTCGAACAGTCTAGCCTCCGTATGCTGCAACACCTTTTCCAAATCATTTATGTAAATGATGAACAGTAGAGTTCCCAATGTCACCCCCTGAGGTGCCCCCAGTTTAACAGGTAATATATCCGAAAGTTTATTGGACACTTTTGTTCGTTGGGTTCTGTTCGATAGGTAGCTTTTGAACCATTCAAGTTCTACACCTCCTATATCGTATTTCTCAAGCTTCTGTATCAATATACTTCGATCTATGGTCTCAAACGCCCTTTGCAAGTCCAAAAATACTGCAACTGTACATAGCTTGTTTATGTTGAACTTCTGTTTTCCATTGAGCAATTACCAGGCTTAAAGGTGACTCACAGCTATGTTGTTTTCTAAATCCTGACTGATAGTACGTTATGAGATGATTAGCTTCCATATAGTTTTGTAGATGCTTATACACAACCTTTTCCAATACTTTACTCTCCGTCATTAGCATGTTGACAGGTCTAAACTCTGCAGGATTAAGCGTGTTTCTAACTTTCTCTATTGGAACTACTCTTGATTCCTTCCAGTGATGCGGGAAAATGCCATTACTTAGGGATTCATTTATGATATTTTGAAAACATGGACCAATAATGTTAAAAGCACTCAAGATTAATCTTAAGATAAGGAAAAAGCGGACGTTTTTGACGCTCATCTAGAAGGAACTTTTAAACCGTACGATGGCCAAGCGATCCACGACAATACTAATAGGGCGGAATCACAATCTGACGATTGAACACTCACTAGTGCAACGCTAAGTGAACTAAAACGTGAAATCGAATCCCTAAAACCAAAGAAAGCTCCTGGTTATGATTTGATCACCGGAGAAGTTCTGAATGTTCTACCAAGGAAAGCATTAATTAAGCTTCTTCATATTATAAATGCCGCGCTCAGACTAAAACACGTGTCGAGTCAATGGAAAGTCGCGGAGGTCATAATGGTTTTAAAACCAGGAAAACCGCCAAATGAAGTAAAATCGTATAGACCGATTTCCCTTCTTCCAGTTATTTCCAAAGTCTTCGAGAGAATATTGCTTAGGCGCCTACAACCGGTTATTGAAGTCAATAATCTTATCCCTGACCACCAGTTTGGGTTCAGAACCAAGCATTCGACGATTGACCAAGTACATAGAACTACTGACGTAATCGAGAAAGCATTTGAAGAAAAAAAGATTTGCTCAAGCGCATTCCTTGACGTCTCACAAGCCTTTGATAAGGTGTGGCATGACGGCTTGAAATTACGATAAGTTCTCCCCGCAAGCCTATATGATATTCTAGAATCATATCTCGGGAATAGACTCTTCCGTGTTAGAAATGGAAACGAATACTCGGAGCTAAAAGAAATTTCGGCCGGTGTACCGCAAGGAAGCGTCCTTTGGCCGCTTCTATATTTGTTATATACACGCGATATACCAAGGGAAGATGGCACTACCCTTGCTACGTTCGCCGACGACACAGCTATCCTAGCAGTATAGGTAATACAATCGAAGAAGCGACTACAAAACTGCAAACCGCAGTGAATAAGGTAAATGAATGGACAAGGAACTGGCGGATCGCCCTCAACGAAACTAAATCTATACATGTGAATTTTACGTATAAGAAAACAAATGACTTGCCAAATTTCCTAAATATGGCCCGAATACCCTTTGCAAACGAGGCCAAATACCTGGGAATGACACTCGACGCAAAGCTGAAATGGAATTTGCACGTGAAAATGAAACTTAAAGAACTCGATATCAAATATAGAGAAATGTACTGGTTACTCGGAAAACATTCCCAGCTCAGTACAGTGTTTTTAGTCAATAAAAATCTGACACTACTATGAGAACGCGCTTGCTATTCTCATAGTGTCTTTGGAAGATTTTCACCTACCCTCGGATTAAAAAAAAAAAAAAAAAAACTAGATTATCAATGAACCAAGTGTACACTACAGCCAAGCTTTCAGCCACCAATTCGTATTCAATATTAAGTATATGTTAATGTTTTCTATACATACTTTCTGGATACAGCTACTTCACTGGATTACATTAAATTAACGAAGAATAACTCAAAACTGGCAACCTTTCTTTATTTCGCCAATGAAAGACAGGCAAAATGTGAAGCTGTGTATCCTTTTACGTACACATTTTTCAAACCGATATCCATTTCATTCGTCAATAAGTAACAAAATATTGATGGTTTTAGCGTGGGCGAGAAAAACGAATATTTGTAGAACGAGTAAGGACTCCCTAGGTAGCATCGATATACACTCTGAATAAATAGATGGATTAGGTAACTTTGTCATTGAAATTCTGTTTTTAATATCTGTCTCTGATATTTCTTTTGCTCATTTGTACGGTGACAGATATTGCACTGAAGGATTTGTAAAATTACCGTGCGTATGGACCATATTATCCAGATGTCAGAAACATGGTTCCATATTGGTTGCCGTCGTCGTTTAGTATTTTTTTGTGACTGTATAAGACGTAACATTAAAATATATCCGCAGTTATCAAGTTGTAGTCGTCACAGAGGAATTCAAGCTTCCCTTTTTTACTTATGTATCGTTTTTCTTTTTGTGCCCTAGAACTTACAACCCACGCGCAATACTGTATGTGCCAATAGGCCTCCCTTATAGTACCCTTATATTATGAAGAGTTCTTTCTCCAACTCTTTGTAATATAAGAACTCGTTGGAGAAAGAACTCTTCGTATATCTACAATATACTGAATATTATGACGTCAATATTTCAATTCGTAGTCAACCAAAAGCCAAATAAGGCCCTTCTTATAGTTTTCGTTATTAACTTCCGGCTGCTAAAGATTTTTTTTATCCGAGGGTTAGGTTAGGTTATGTTAGGTTGAGTGGGGTTGTGGAATCGTCGCAAAAGACCAGGCACCATAGCGGGCCCATTGCCATCCCCAGGGAACCATTATGGTTAAAAACCTAAACCAAATCGCCCAAAAAAATAATTTCCCTTCAGAATTTAATTATGGTCTCAATATTGATTGAGGAACCAACCTCCTCTAAGTGATTAAAGAAGTACCTGCCAAGGTGCTTCCTTCTACTCCGAGCGATTGCTTGACACTCACATAAAATGTGGAAGATGTCTTCCGTGACTTGTAGGTCCTCACAATACCTTCATATGTCCGAGCTAGCTAGTCCTAGTCTCATGGCATGCTTCCTTAGAAGGCAATGTCCAGAGAGTATTCCTACCGTTAACCTTAGTTTGGTTCTACTGAAGTTGATTAATTCTTCTGACTTTCTCCAGTTTAAAATGGGCCACAGTGCCTTTGAGACCCTGTGACCATCTAGCTGTGATCTTGTGGCTGCTAAATGGGAAGTTTTTTCAAAAACAACCCTTCTAACCACGGCCATTGGTGGTCTTATGCACTCAATCATGGTGTTAGGTGGGAGCTCCGCTTCTTCCTTGGCCAGAGCGTCGGCCTTTTCATTACCTTCAATATTGCAATGCCCAGGTACCCCACATAATGCCTTGAGCATTGTGCGGCAATTCCTTACTAGATCAGATTTAGTGGTATGTGACTCTAGCGCTTTAAGCGCAGCCTGACTATCAATGTAGATGGCAATATTCTTATTGGATATCGATCTCATCTCAAGTACCTCCGCAGCTTTGAGTACTGTCAGCATGTGTCCGGAAGTCTCAGGGCCAGATGTAAGTCCAGTTCATTGGAGAATACACCAGACCCTGTGCCCTCACTGGTTTTGGAGCCGTCAGTATATATCGAGGTCGCAAAAAATTGCTCTCGTCCAAGATTTGTCGGACTGTATTGTTGATATGTCCGATTAGTCGGTTTCTATGCTTTCTCGCGAAGCTTCTAGTTTCAGCTTCGATTATTGGAATTCCAAGATCCCTATGGATATCGTCGTTTCTAATAAACCATGGTGCTTGTACAATTTCTCTAAGCACTTTATTTTGAAAAGTTTGTAGAATATTGGCATTTGTTTTCTTGGTACAGCCCCAAAGTTGTATACCGTAGGTCCACACCGGCTTTAGCACTTTCTTGTATAAAAGCAGTTTGTTCTCAGTACTGAGAACTGAACCAGTAAATGAACCAGTAAATTTTTCTATATTTGATATACTGGTTACTCGGAAAACCTGTAGTGGTTAATATTAAAAAAAAAAAAAACATATTGCTTAAAAAAAAAAAACCAACCAACATCCTAAAGATAACCTGCTGAATTAACATTGATATAAGCCTTTGTGAAGCTTTCCAAATAAAAACACCTTTTTTATTTGTTAAAAAAACAAATTGCAACATATTTCTTGGGTGTTTTTGAACACCTTGCCTTGGGCCTTATAAAGAACACCTGTTCCGAATAAGACCCTTACATAATTTTTACATAATTACTTTAGTTTTTTTTACTAAAATAAGAAGTTTTTTTTTCAAAGTGATAACCGACACATTTTTGTTAAGCTTTTGTGCTCTTGATGGACTTAGGCCCATTTTATTCACTCGAAGTTGAACACAACTTCGGAATTTTTATATGGAAAACTTCCCAACTGCGACTGAAATGGAGAATTCTGGGTCTCTCGTTAAAAACATTTCGTACCCGCTGCAAATATACTATGATTAAAGTTCCTGTAATATTGTTGAGGTTAAAAAATGCCGAGCCTTGAAGTCGCAATATTGTTTTCAGATGCATCATACACACTTCAAAGGGTCTACGTAACTATCCTTCTGGACAGATCCTCTCCTTGTTCGAGTGTAAACATGAACTGCTCTTTATAGTTCCTCAAGGTTCTTTTTGGAACTTTATAGCCCCTTCAAGTCTCATGTTGTGATAAAAAAAAAACACTTGGGATAGACTTCAAGTCTAAATCAAACTTGTTTTATAAATAGTAAGCAACACTACTTTCTTATAATAAACACGTTGTACACCTTCAGAAACTTTTGTCAACTGCAAGAATGAATACGATTGCGTCAAATTTAAATTTTCATGGTTTTTGAAGTGAATTTCATATAAAATAAAATATAATAATGCCACTTTTTGGTTTTATTAGGATCCGCTGCTTATTTATAACTTCTACCTACATATGGGGACCTTTCGCCTTCGATGACAAAAATTCGATATTGGTTCAATGAATTCAAAAGTAATTTCCACCGTTATTTAGGGATTCTCACGACAATATTATGCTGAATTATTGGAAAAATTTAACAACGCATTGAAAAGAAAACGGCCCCACTTGGCTATGTTTACCGGTTCACTCGTGTCACGTCGCGTCGGCAAAATTGATGGAATTAGGCTACGAGTTACTGCCGCATTCATCGTATTATTCAGATTTGGCTCCATGTGATTTCTTTTTGCTTCCAAATATGAAAAAAATGGCTTGCCGGAATGAAATTCACAGCAAAAGGAGCTCATTGTCGAAACAAAGGCATATTTTGCAGAGTTCTACAAAACCAATTTTTTTAAGGGTGTAAAAAAGTTAGAATATCCATGTCAAAGGAGGCTATGTCTTATAGATAATTCCTCGTATATCTGTGATCGATTGTCGTTCAAAAAATTCTTAACTATTGGTTGTTAGGTATCAACTGTATTCTGGTATTCATAACCATTCTATCAAGCTGTCCACCGCTCCTCTGCCAAGTGCAGTGTTTGGCTCCGGACTAATGAACCAAGATTGTCTGCCCTTTCATTTCCTTTCGACCCTGAGTCGCCTTTTACAGAAGCCAAAGCCAAGGACAGCTTATTTTGGCAGCACCCTTGTTGAGGTTTTGTACAAACCCCCATTCAAAAGATGTGTTATATATATTTGCCTGTTTGCTCTATATATGCCTGATTTTCTTGTGCTACAAGAATATTTTTTAACCTTGCATCTGTCTCTCGGCTAAGTGATAATAGCGTATGCAGTAAATCTATGATTCCAGACTAGACCTATAGTAATTCTGAGAGGACACATGCTCTACCTGTATCCATCCATGAACAGTCCATCACGTTAAGATATTGATATCTGATGTCATAATGGAACTGACCAATTGTCGACTTAGGTTTGATCAGAGGTTCCTTTCGATGATGCTTGGTTTTACAGACTTAGGCCTTGTATGACATAAACTGTCACCTAAGATTTCATGTGGATTTTTAATCGCTATGAGTCGTATTAGCAAGTGACCCTTAGTGGTAAAGTGTCACTCTTCGCCTTATGTTTCTTAAGCGGCGTAGGGACATAAGTCCACGAGACATAAGTTCATAATGGACTTGTGTCCCAAGAAAAAACTTTGGGCCTTATGTATAAGCAGGGTTTCATAATACAATGGTAGAAACTAACTTGAAGTATTGGATGCCTATTGCTGAATATTATCGACGGTTTAATTTGGGACTAATGTCCCATCTTCGACAAAACAATTTTGGAACTTATGTCCCGCGTGTTATGTGGGACGTGTTCATAATGGACTTATGTCTTGTGGACTTCTGTCCCTGCGCCTTCTTAAGCAGCATCTATTGCTTGCTTTTCGTACAATGAGCAATATTAAGCTTTTTGATATTGTAAGGAAAGGTTCCCTTTCATGAAAACGGATCTAATGTGCACCACAAACACTCCGTTGGCCACTGCAGATTTACCCCCGTTGCTTCGAGTGTCACGTACTACTGCAGCTCATAGTTGTTATAAAAAACGCACTCGCGATGGAAACATCGAGTAGCCCAGTGCAATTGTCATTCGGTGGAGCTATCGTCAAGATGAGTTAGTACCATCCAAACCACTGTAACGACAATACTTCCCGTAATCCCGGAATTAGAGGGGTATATACGCACATATTTACTTTCTGCTCTTTGACATAGGGCCGAGATTTTATGTTTGACCCAGGATCGCTCTTGGTCGTTGACTTCGATTAAATCTACGACTTGTAGGGTTTCTTTAAGCTAAGAATAACAACAGCGATGGGTAGACATCAGACTCGACGTGTTATACCTTAGCCTTTTAGAATGAAAAAAAAACATCACTATGAATTTTATTTATTTTCGTTCTTAATCGTGGGGGATGATGCCAGAAAATAATAATTTTTATTCTCGTGGGCGAACCGAGCATTTGTAAGCAAACTTCTGGATCGCAGTAAAACGTTCCCAACCTCTTTTAGCTTAGAATTGCAACTTTATTATTTAAAATTGTTACAATCTTGACTAATTCGCAGACCTTTAGACTCAGTCGTCTTCATAGTTGTTTATGCATTCGTGCAGGATTCACAGCATCCTTCGAGTCTGTACTCAAACAAAACATTCAATGTGATGCTGCAGAGTTTTTGTGAAATTTAAGTAATTTAAGCGGAATTTTTACTTGGGTTTCGTAAACGAGAACATCTCTTTCTTAAAGCTCCTATAAGCTATAGTTTTTACCTTTTTTGTAAAGATGCGTTTCTAAAACGATATTGTCAGGGAGATAGGAAAGGTTAAGTGACCCTTTCAATATTGTAGGTATCTAGCTAGGATAAAGAGAAGGAAAACTATATAGATTACTACTCTGTGAGACACCAGAGATGGTTCTGGACAGGAAAAATCTGTGATGAACATCGTAAAGGCGTTTCAGAAAAATGTATTCAAAGTGGTATAGTTTCAAAGCGATTAATTGATGTCATTTCTTATCGAAAGCCTTACTGAAATCAGATTAGAGAGCAAAGGATACAAATTCAACAATGATTCTGGTAAAAAGCCCCATTGGTTAGGAAAAATTAGCTCTAGCAAACTAAGCTAACCTTTTTTTTATTTTAATTATTTACCTTTGAGTTAAGCTTGTGACCAACTATAGTCGAAATACGGTTGGTGTGCTGGACTCCGGTTCGATCCCAGGGAAACACAAATTACATCTACAGGTTTTTTCCACTGTGTCACCCCTCATGAGAGAGCATCTGAATTAGCGGTTTGGACTCGTCATGAAATTATAGATCCCTTTCATTCGTCCCAGGCTAGGCTTGTAGATTAGCCATATACGGACAACGGACATGCTTATTCAAATTCAATTTTCAAACATTAACTACATGAGCAAACAGGTGTACACCAAGTTGCAAGACGACGGAATGGCTTCGGCCAGACTCTGAGCCAGGAAAAGAATGCCATCGTGTATTCACGGCAGGCTCCAGGACCGAACAAGGATCTGGTTCCGGGGTCTTTGTGGAAAGCGAGAACATTAGACTACACTACCCATTAGGTAACTATGCGTCTGTCTTCCAAAGCGGAGATTTTTACTATCCTTATGGCTATGCGCTATATTGTGACAAACAGGTGGAGGGCTAGAAGCATATGCGTTTGCAGCGATAGCCAAGCTGCATTAAAAGCACTGCTTAACCCTCTTACCTCGTCTAAATTAGTGCTTGAACTTAGTCGGTAGGCTAAACACAGTGAATCTTGTTTGGGTCCCAGGTCACACTGGCATCCAGGGAAATGAGATCGCTGATGAGCTTGCCAGGCTTGGATCAGAAGAAGCTCTCTCAGGACCTGAACCGGCGTTGGGTCTGTCCGCATCTGCGGTTAGGTCATCCATTGATACTTGGGTTTCTTGTGAACACGAGCGTCGGTGGCGTGACTGTACTGGGTGTAGACAGACCAAACGACTGCGTCCGGACATCTGTAAAAGGTCGTCTTTCCTTCTGTCTCTCAGGACAATTGACTGCATACTGCTTGTGGGTGTCCTTTCGGGCCACCAAGCTTTTGCCAAACATTTGAATGTGTTGGGCTTGAGCAACACCACCATCTGTCCTGCTTGTGGAGAGGACGACGATACAGCGGAACACTTCCTCTGTAATTGTCCTGCCTTTGCTCGCAACAGGTGGCGGATCTTTGGGGCTGATGTGGTGAGTGCCGAACATCTAAGCTCCTCATCACTGAAGCTCCTTCTAATCTTTCTTCGAAAGACGGGAAAACTAAGT
Organism: Cheilosia vernalis; assembly: GCA_949126925.1. Classification (NCBI taxonomy): domain Eukaryota; kingdom Metazoa; phylum Arthropoda; class Insecta; order Diptera; family Syrphidae; genus Cheilosia; species Cheilosia vernalis. The sequence continues at coordinate 57,123,081 of OX421362.1, forward strand.
ACAGTAATGTAAGGTGTCCGTTTTGGCAGTACAATGGACCAGTAGTTGTGTCTGAGTGCTCCATCGGATAGTAACAACCTCCGACAAAAAAAAAAAAAAGTTGCAAGAAAAATTTAAATCCTCAACGAAAGATTTCATTTAAGGTGTAGAGATTCCAAGAATGTAATTATACAAAATCTAATAATTTTTGTGTTCGTTTAATTTCTATTTATTTATTTTGGTATTTATTCGCCAATAATATTTATATCTATTATTAATGTCCTTCTATAATTTATTTTTGTTTTCGTTTATTTATTAATCTAAACATTTTTGTTCACAAAATATGTAAATTAAATTATTAAGTTAGTTATTACTTAATTAAACAAATATAATATACTCCAGATTTCAAGCATTATTTGTATCTAGTAATTTTTATTCCTTCTTTTATATAAAATCCTATATAAATCATATTAAATGAAGGTTTTAATTATAGTTTTCCTTTAAATGTAATAAAAAACTAAAAATTATTTTAAAATGCCTAAAAAAAATTAAATATCAAATCTCTGAGCAAGCAACAAATTCGTCAAAAGTCTTTATGAAGAAATAATAAAATTTACTTTACTTTACTTACTAAAAACTTTACTTAAAAAAAGTCACTGAAAACGGCTGTCAGATAAAGTACAGATTGTTGTTTAAAACAAACGTTATAATAAGGACAAGTCGTTGATGCTGAACTGTGGGAAACTCGAATTTTACATTATCTGCACATGTGCCGAACGAAACTAACAAATTGAATTAAGTTTAATCTTAGTTTTGGCAGCACTCAAATTTGGTATGCTATCGGGTATTGCATGCAACCAATCATTTTTAGTTCAAAATACCATCGAATCGAACTTTATGGAATACCATCGAATTATTCCATAAAGTGATGCCAGACTTTTCGGACTGAATTGCCCATGGATATGACATCACTGATTCCATATATAGTGTGTTCTGCTGATATTATCTGCCTCATTTCTTTTGGTTTTGTGGTGGTTACATGCGGATATAGGAGTCGGTCGACGAATCTTCAATTACGCCCGCCCGCCTACGTCTAGTCTAATAAAAGCAGATATGGGACAAAACCTTGTTGACATAGTAATATATGAATATTTTGGGTGCATGTGCCGTCCTTCCACCATTTAACTAGAGGAGTTTTCATTCTCTTATTAATGTGCGTTGTGGCGCTACGAGTTTTTTGCTCTGCAACAGGAAATGCGGTTTAATTAAATTTATTCATTATTTTTTTTTTCTGTTTGTTCTTGCTGGAAATGTATTTGTTTTCAGGTAAATTTCTCCCTCTGCGTTTCCATTCGCATGATAATAAAGCTTGCTATAAATAATACAGTGTAGTTTCCGCTTTGGAAAGCAAGTTGATGCTGGGAGAGCAAAAGTTATCGGTTTTTTTTGTTATCTGGACCAGTTTATAATTGCATGAGGTGGAGTTACTTATACCGTTATGTAAAATGTGTTCTGTAGTTAGTTAGGTTAAAAATGGAATAAAAACAGGTTTTACTGTAGGTACAATGGTGCATGTTAGTTGATTTATTTCTTCACGTCGGAAAATACTACATGTAGGTCTAACTGATATTGTACCAAGTCTAAAGGTTAGGGTGCAATTGTGCTTAAAGATGTCTGCACAATGTTGGCTGACAATTTGTGTCAATTTTAATTTATCTAGTATTCAAATACGTGGATCGATCTTATTAATAATCAATTATAACCATTATTTTAAATTTATGGTTGAGACGAACAAAACTCCGCGGGTGTCTTTGATGAAGACGGACAGTTAAACTAAATTTAGGTCTTATTTAGATAAGAATTAATGTTTAATTATGGACAATAAACATTTTTCTCTCACATACCCCACACCTCTGTCTCTAAAAATCGGATAGATTATCATATAGGGAGATTTCAAGAATAGTAATGTGCAATGCGTTAACCAGCCAAACTTTCGTCCTTAAACAGAATAAAATACATTTTACATTTTACATTGATTTCTAGCGGGACCTCGAGCCTGCAATGCCTACGTCACAAGCAACGAGTCTACTACACCATAGGCCATTGAATTGCCACCACACAGTTAACGAAAAACATGCACGGTAATTGTACTTGCTTAGTTCAATTGACAGGCTCCCAGTGAGATGCAGCCACACTCGGGTCACAATAGGCTAAAAGCTACAATAGGATAGTAGCTTATATAGAGTGCTAGAAGCGATCTATGTAGGCGAGTTCGTCGTGCTTGTCAAAGAAGTATTCTCCTAGAAGCAGTTTTATAAGATGAGCGGATTTGGGAGCAGGGCGTAGTAGGTAAAGAATAGTCCAATTCTCTTCGTCGTTAATGGTATTTTGTTTTATCGTTTGCTTGGGTAGTTAGCTGAGGGCATGACATCATGCATGCCTCCCCATGATGTGTAGTGTCATGCCTACTAGAGATGAGCTAAGTCGTGATTTCGCAAAACTGCGACTGTGATTTTCAAATCATAATAATAATAATAATAGTTGGCGCAACAGGTCTGTAGGGACCCAGGGCCTAGCTTCTCGCAACCATTCGTTTTGTGTGAGTTTTTCATTTTTGGAACGAATGGAAGGGATCTACAATTTTATGCCGGTTCCAAACGGGCCGATTGAGAAGCTCTTTCATGACAGTTATACTCTCGTATGTTTGTCAGACGTTCGCGAGAGGTGGCGCAGTGAAAAAAACCCTGAGTTGGAATTTGGGTTTTTGCGGTATTCGAACCTGGACCCCTCGCTTAGTAGTCCAACACGCTAACCACTAAGCCACTGCGACCACAATTTCAATTTTCAAATCACTGTGAATTTAAACAGTAATTGTGATTGCGACACGCAAACTCACAGTAGTTACTGCAATGTCATGCTTTATGTTTTACCTATTTGTAATTAAATATACCAAATTAGATAGGTTCCATTTGACCATAAACATTAAAATTACAAAATTCAAAGAGCAACAACAATCCAGCGCAGCATTCGCAAAAGGAAAATTTAAAAAATAATGCCGTAAAAAGTTACATTAGCAATAAAAAAAAACTAAACAACGAATTTTTATAAAACAAAACACAATCCCTGTACAAGTTACCTTTTGCAAAGTGTTTCTACTGGTGCAGGGAAATAAGTCCACGGGAACTAAGTCCACGGGAACTAAGTCCACGGGAACTAAGTCCACTGAGGGACTCAGTTCCCACCTAGTGGGAAATAAAACCACTTTCTTAAAGTGGACTTAGTTCCCATGTAAGGTGGGAACTAAATTCTGAAAACCCAGAGTGGTTTTATTTCCCTTTTAATGTGAAGTAAACTCTCACTGTCGACTAAGAACAAAGTAAAATTAAAGAGTCAAGTAAGATTTTTGCAATTTTTATTAACAAAAAAGAAATTAACTTTTAACTGGTCAGAGTAATATATTCACATCAAATTTAATTAACAAAATTTTCAAAATTTCGAATTAAAGATATCTATATATCTTAAACTATACATATATAATATATGTATAATTGTATAACCAATAAGAAACTGAGATGAAAAATCGTCAATAACTTAAAAAAATCAAGTTTTAAATTTCTCATAACATGTTTTAAGCAAAATAAATAAGACTAGGATTTCAATTAACAAAATACAAAAACATTTCATAAGAAAACTTTCATGAAGTTCTGAACGATAGTTCTGCAATAAGGACACAATAACAAAGATGTAGCATTTGCCGACATTGTCTGATAACAATTTTCACAGATCTTTATGTGGTTGCAGGGCATAAGAAGAATATTACGAGCATTAACAAAACAAATAATACACGACGCTGTGTTTTCGACTACTAAACTGTTTTCAATTTCTTCATTTTCTGACTGGGAATCTTCTTGCTCACTCGATTTCAATTCCATGTCAATCTTTGCATTATTAAAAATCATAATTATCTGAGGAAGATATTCCGAAAGATTTATTTTGTTCGTATCGACTTTTGACGTTAGTTTATGGATAAATGCATCACGCTTAACAAAAAATGGTTTCGGGGGTTCGAACATAAGCAATGTTTCTCCATCCATAGCTGACATAAAATCCCGTGTAGAGTTATACTCCTCGTCGACTAAACAATCTACAAATTTAAAGAAATTTCCGTTCTTACAAAGTTTTCTTCCTAAACGACTGTTGTAGCCTTCTAGAGCACTATTTGTTCGCATTCTCTCATTGTGAACAGAAAATGATTGTGGTGTTTCCTTTATAAAAAAAATTTTAAATGGTAAGACACATAGTTTTCAAAGCTGAGTTTACCTGCAACATCCACTGTCTTTTAAAATATGCCATAAACAATGACAAACTAGTCGAGTCAATTGTATTGGCTTCATTTTCAATTAACGACAATGCTTTGTGTATGTTTGCAACATTTAACAAAGGCAATGTCAATAACTTTTTAAAAATTTTGGAAATGTTTGTATTTTTTTTCATAGTCTTTAAAAAATCTGGAATTTTAGAAGCTTTTCTTCTAAGGGCTTTAGTATAGTGAAACCAGCATCCTTTAATAGCAGCATTCGGAAAGACATCGCTAAGAGCGATTCGTAAACTCCTCTCAAAGTCGGTTGTAAATGAAGAAGCATGAAACTTAAATAGGTTTCGGTCAATAAATGTGAATAAATGATTGTACCTACATATTCGTTGACTTATTTGTGGCTAAGATATATAAGAATGGGTAAACCTAGTGGGAAAAATATAAAAAAAACATGAATTCATTAACTTTTTTCTGTAGTATGCTTTGAATAAAATTAAAGGCAAAGAAAAAATGTTTAACATTTTCAAAATCAAAATCGCGCGATTTTTTTTTTTGATTATTTTCAAAATCTTGCAAACTGAATTTCGAAAGGACTGAATTTCGAAAGGTTTACTTTGTCATACAGAATAAAAATTCAAAAATTAATTTCAGTTTGCAAAATGAATTTCGGAAGGAGTATTTTGTTTGCAAGATTTTGAAAATAATCAAGTAAAAAATCGCGCGATTTTTTATTTGATTATTTTAAAAATCTTGCAAACAAAATACAACTTTCGAAATTCAGTTTGCAAACTGAACTGAACTGATTTTGAAAATAATCAAATAAAAAATCGCGCGACTGAAATTAATTTTTGGATTTTTATTCTGTTTGACAAAGTACACCTTTCGAAATTATTCAGTTTGCAAGACTCTGAAAATAATCAAATTAAAATCTGGCGATTGCTTTTTTAAACTAATTTCGAAAAACAGTTTTTCAGTCTGTTTGGAGTCTGAAGAGTCATAAGTGTAACTTACGTGTTCTGCATAAGCGAAATGAACAATTATTAATTGCTTGTAACCACATGATGTGGGCACAACATTGAATGTCCCATCAACAAAATATCGCCTTGGAAAATTATCGGGCATTTCTCCTATAAGACGGGTCATTTTTCTGCCCATAAATATGGTGTACGCGAAATTATTTTCCAAAATAGTATGCTGATAAAATTGCATTTTATCGGTCAATTTCGAAATCCCATAGCTTTGCATAAAAGTTTCATTTTCGTAGCATTTTAAAATATCGGCTGGGCTAGTTGGGCATTTCGGTAAGCTTTGATTTTTAATTTTATTCAGTCCCCTTTTTACACGTTTAAAATTAATATTCACAGATTCATCATTTAAATTTGCGCGGTGCTCGTCAAAAATCTCCCGGGCTGTTAGCCTGCGCTTTAAAGGGGTATTAACACAATCTGATTTCATTTCATTTAAAATTTTCATTTTTTAACCGTTTTTTCTTGGCTCTCATGTGGATGATGAGCTTCATTTTTTTTTTCATAAGTTCCTTACTTAGTTCATTAATTATTATGCTTCCCTTGCAACACTTATCAAAATAGCACATGTATCGTGAAATATTATTTCTGGTGTACTTTTTTATATATATTTGTTTTTCTTCATGATCATATATTAACACACTATTTTTCCTGAAGCCCGTAATATATTCAATTCGATTTTCCATATTTTAAAGCACAACTTCACTTCACACTGTTTTCACTAATAATGAATCGTATTGCCTGCACTTATCCAAGGTAAGCTTAAGATTTTGTTAAGATAATGTAATAGCTAACTGCACTTTACGGTTTGTTGTCAAATGCTAAATGTTGGAAGTTAGTTCCCTCTTCATATTTTTGAATGTGTACTTATTTCCCATAAGAAAGTGGACTTAGTTCCCATGTAAGGTGGGAACTAAGTCCACTTTAAGAAAGTGGTTTTATTTCCCACTAGGTGGGAACTGAGTCCCTCAGTGGACTTAGTTCCCGTGGACTTATTTCCCTGCACCGTTTCTACTATCTAACCTGCTGCCTTATCAGATGCTGTTAGTGCCTACTTTCATGTTGCTACTTATTCTTGTGTGCCTTATTTCACCGTTTCGCTGTGTGTCCTTTGACTGCGATTTGTGTCACGACTGTTTCTGTTTGTCGTTAGTCGTTATTTTCAAACTGCGACTGTGATTGTTGTGATGGGAAAAAATATAAAAAGGAAAGACTGAAAAGTCGCAGTCACGCTTTATTTGAAAGTCGCTCACAGGTAGTGATTGCGATTTTGTAATCACTCGGCCTTACCAATAATCAACTTTAGTCTAACAGTTTACGAAAAGACTCCACTCTTTCCAAAATCCCTTTAGGGTTAAATGTTAATGTTGAGAAAGCCATGTGTATCTTGGGCATTAGCTAAATAAATCCTCCATTAATGTCATTTTGAAGACAATTCAATTTCTTAATAGGAGAGAATTTAATACACTTATGTTCAGCTTGAGCGTTTACAATTATAAATTAATTTTAGTAAATTGTAAATGCTTTCTAATTTTATTCGTTGCAATACAACAATGCAAATGGTTTTTAAGTCTAACGAACACTACTTTGTACAAATGTATGCTTAAAATTTAGAAATATTATTTTTTGTTTCATTTCTAAACACGTGAAGCATTTCTATTTCTGTGTGTTTGTCGGTTTTATATTGTTTAAGCTAGTTCTTGCTTTGTGATTGGTTTTCCTTTTTAAAAAGATTGGATGCTTATCTACTAAAAAAAAAATTTATATAAGTTTGGGTTTTTTTTTTCAAGACATTATTGACAGTCGTCGCCAACCGAATAAAATATCTTCTGACATAGTTTGGACTACTCATACCTTTTTTCAACAATTCTCAGTACCTTAGGCGATATAGGTAGATATTTGGCTGCAACCAAATCAAACCCTTATCAAACTGTTTGCAAAAACAGTTTGTTTACCAAAAATGAGGATCTCTAATGAAATAACGGTTGGTGTGAAAAGGTTCACTTAGATATAGATATAAGAATAGAACTATCATCACTCAGCAAAGTATATGCGAAATGACAAATTTATTAACTTCTGGACCAATAACTGGTAGTATACGCGAATATGTGTGAATTCATAGAAGAGGAAACATGACAGCTTTCGTGCATAAAAATGTGCGCTGTCTATTTTTCAGTTCGAATTTAAACTTTTGTCGGTTTCTTAGTTTCACGACTTAAGTAGGTAATAAGCCATACATTTTTTAATTTATGAAATTGTATTTATTTTAAAAACCGGAAACGATAAGTTCTTAACACGTTTCCTAGCTTGCTTCGTAAGATTTAAATTAATTCTGAAATGAATGAGCCGCCCGTTATTTATGTTTTCAAAAATATTCACTTGCTAACGATGCAATTGTGATGTTTAGATAACCAATAAGTTTTGATTGAATAAATAAAAGCATGCAAATAAACTGTGTTACATTTATTGAATAATTTAAAAGGGATTTTATTACGACACGAATGCACTCATAAAGCAATCGTGAAGTAGTATTAGAAAACAATTGAAGCGTACTATAAAAAGTACTGATGTTTACGCTTTGTGCGTCGAATTCAATCGAACTTCCTCGTCCTATTCCTCAGAATTGTTTTGCTTTAATATATTCTTCTAGTAGCAGCTGGCTGCAGTGGGACAAGTCTTCATGATTCCTGTAATACATAGGCATTGTGAAGCTAGTCTTTGGACCCTTTTGAGTGGCTTCCTCGTGGAAGCACCTTCTTCCAAGCAATTGTTCCATATGTAGCCATTGGTCTCCAAATATAGACACGTACATGAATCTTGACATGGTCGAGCATCCTATATACATTTATGATTAAGCTCCCGGTTTCCAGGTATTCTCTTCTGTGTGTAGATAGGTTAAGCTCTAAATAGCTAACTGGTATCAGTATTGTAGCCAATAGCCTTAATGGCCCCAGTCGTTCAAGTTGTATTTGCTTCGTAGAGGATTTTTTTTTGTAGTCTTTAATGGATTTAGGCTTTTACCAGCCGTTGAGCACCACTTGCCTTCTGATATGTTAGGCTTCACTTTGGTATTGTTTTGTTTACATCATTTCTACTTGGGGATATTACATACTGTAATTTTTATATTCTTGTACCTAAATCATGAGTTTGTAAAGGGCTACAGATAACAAAACCTTATTTTCATGATAAACCGCCGAAATCAGTCTTAAATTAATTTTAGACATTTTTCTAGTCGGCAAATAATTATTTGTCGAGACAGAGAAATGTTGTGCTGTCAAATAAATACGTAAATAAAATACAAGACCAACCAACTCACTTAAATAGTTATATTTTATTCAATGAAATGAAGAAGAAAATTGTAATTCGAATCAATTATCTTAGATCACGTCTTACCTATTGCTAACTAAACACGAAGATAAATTCATGTACATATTTATATACATACTCAATTCAACGAATGGAATATATTTTGAAGACCAGAAGTTCTTGACTACTTTAAAATTTTTGGTTTGCAAAGTACAGCAAAACAGAACGGCTGTCAATGAAATCGAACTGTATCTACGTATGCAAATCGTATCTTGAAAATTAAACGGAAGTGGCTGTGGATATAAAGCAGGCTGTACCTACTACCTACGTGTATTTAATAACATATAGCCATATATAGAGATCCGTGTTTCTCGCACTCGCGGTAGGTAAACAAATAGGTCATGGCTGTGTGGTATGAAAGGTTCAGCACCTCCCCCGGGCTGACGTTTATACTATAGTAGATATTTTCATGTTTGCATATAAATTCCGAGATCCTACAAATGACTAGTTTAATATTTATATGCATGGTATACACTGGATGGAATCAATAAATTGCGATGATACCGTATGTATTTGTTCATTTAGTGAAAAATGCGCACATATTTCGATTTCGCGCGAAAAAAATCCAAGTAATAATCTTTAAAACATGAGCAGCTCCACTCCGAAACCAGTTCTCTGACTTTCAGATCAACAACAAGATATGCAGACCAAAAACGGTCAAAAAAAGAAGAAGTTTTTAGGAGACCCCGTCGATGGAAGAAAAGATAAATAAATAAATAAAAATAAATAAGCAGATGCAACAGAAGGAGAATACCTAGTGAACACAAAAAAAGGGTAAAAAGGTGCAGACAAATATTGTAATTCAATGGTTTACATTTTTGTTCTTGGACTTAGTCCACCCTATATTGTTCAGATAGATTTTATTTATCTTAAACATTCATTCATCCCGTTGTTAAATCAAAATTCAGTGTGTTACTTTTGTAAGCATTGGAACTGTAATTCTAGTTATACCATTTTACTCGATATTTTTTTCATAATGTAAGAAACTTTTGTCAAAAAACGGCGAACATGCAGGACTTCAATAGGTGCCAACTATTATGTTGAGCACGGAACATGTGTTGGTTATGCCGTTCATCAACTCCCAAAACGTTCCAATGAACCAATGAAGCCACACTGCAAATCAAACAATGCAATTTCTTCAACGAAAATTTCCTGGACGAGTGCTGTCAAAAAATGGGCGACATTGACCCAGCCACCCAGATCCCCAGATTTTACCCAACCGGACTTCTTTCTGTGGTGTTACTTGAAAAGCCAAGTGTACGCCAGCAATCCTCAGACCTCAGACGAGCTCATGGCAAAAATTTGTGCCGGCATCACACCTTTACCGCCCGAGATGAAAAAGCAAAATGTGAAACACTGTTCCACTGTTGAATTACGTGCCGAGTTACTTAAAAACAGCATTACAAGGAATATCTATCTATCTATCTATCACTTTTTCCTTAGGAAAAACCTTTAGCGGTCTAAATGGGTGAATGGATGGATACCTTTGAAATTTTAAACATAACTGATCTTTCTAGGTTAATATTAACCATATGGTTAAATGTAATTAGCTTGCTCTGGCGTATTTGTTAGCATAATTAATTAAATATCGTATAATTTCTTAGTAATAGATCCGATTCTTTAACCTATAAATCAGTTTTGCTAACCTATAACCGTTTGAATGTTCTTACACACTGAAAGCAAATTAAGAGTTTGTGTTGATGGCTTATGGGACTGATTTTACAAGATCAGGATAGGTCGGGTTTATTAAGGTTATCTCCAATCGCCGCCGTCGATTATATATACGGCGCATGTAATATGAAATGATACAATTTTATTGGCGCCCTTTCCGCTTGCCTTCGTAACATTTTTTCGATTTGTGATGTGTACATATTTCTTTTCTTTCTGAAAATAATTAGTTTTTCTTGCATCCTGACTTCTGTACAATAAGTGATTCTAATAATCGTATTTAGTGTCCAGAACTCACAACTTCGAAATTTTCCATACAAAATTAGAGTGAAGGTTAAAAATGATTATCAGTAAGGCCCAATATTTTGTGTTATGCATTTCTAATGATTTAACTTGCTTATAGATTTGAGCTTGTTTATTAACTCCACCTTAGTGAAGTTAACTTTTTCACTTCGTGTTAAGCTTCTTTTATTTTGTTGGGTTGGGAAACACTTCACTGAAGGCCTCAGACGCAAATGGCCTGAACAATTTTTGTTTAGAATTTCCTCAACTTTCTTGGAAAGCTAAGAATGGACTTTGTTAAAGAGGTTACAGTATCAGAACTGTTGTGATGTATTTTTTGAATTCCAATTATGTCATCCGCAATGGAAATGTTCAAATGATAGTACAAAAGTGACTGTTTTGAATAAAGTTACCGCTCGACTGCTTATAAAAGAAATAAATGAATAAATTTCGTCATTTGGATCAAACACTTGAAATGTTGAAGAAAGTGTAATTTATCTCATTTGAATTTCAAATGTCAGAGAAAATGCTAATCGCCGAGTACATAAATTTGACATGAGAACAAGGAGTGGTAATTATAAGCAACACTAATTAACAACAACTTGGCATAATGAAAACCAAGACAACATAAACAATCTCGATTAGATAAGTTCGAATTTAAAATAACGGTGATAAGGGCTTATTTGAAATTTGTCATTCTTCCCCTGCGGTCTGATGAAGCTAGTCATTCAGTTTGGCAAATTAATGAAATCGGATATTAATAAATAAAATGACAGAAAGAGGCAATATCCTTCACCTGCGAACGTTGTAATGTTTAGGAGAAGCATCAAAAATGAATTTATTGTTATGAAATTATAAACAGATATATTTTTCGAAGCTCCTTCTCTGTGTCAGATTTGACAGAACATAAACACTTTCATTGGGGACGTTCGGATTCCTGGTTAAGTAAGTCTGACTAGATGTGTTTACATTTTTATTGGCCCAGAGTGGTCACATGTACATATATAGTTTTGCAGCTGACGTTTTTGGAGGGGAAGCCGACAAGTCTTTTCAGGAAAATCCTGCCTACATACTCAGTTGACATTTCGAAGAGTCAAATTTAAAATAAACAGAGTGGCCGCTGCAGAATTCTGAAGAGTACAAAAAAGTGAGAGAAAAAAGTATCATTTCTAAGGTTACTCTGGTAATTTAGAATTTTCGCACGATATTTAACAACCATTGGTTCGCATAAGACTATAATAGTGTTGTGGGAGGCAACCGTGTTACATTTTAAATGTATTTGTTTGAAAACAGCAATTTTTTAAAAATGTATGAAAGGCCTTTTCAAAATAAAACAAAGGTAACGGTGACCTCGAGAATACAAAAACAATTCAAGTTGCTAAGTTAACGCGTTGGGATTCATAGTCCCGACGTTTTACATAAACTATAGGTATAGGTATCCGAATGTCCACATTGTGGAAACTTTTAAACGTTGATGACGTATCGCTCAAAAAAAATCTGTCTGTGGAATAATTCTTCAAAATAATCGTATGCGGCAGAGATTAGACTGTTCCTTCCATTTAACAAAATAATATTGATGTTTCTGACCAAGCAACGGACTCGACGGACTTGAATTCTGAGAAAAGTATACACTTTGGCATATTCCGAGCTTCATTATTTTATCTGTACAGTTTATATCGGATCCCTCATCAGTTGAATACGTTGACGTATGAGTCGAAGTACTTGTCAGTTTAGTTGGGGCGTGTTTAAGAACACATTTTTGGCCGATTCACATAAAATTGCATTTAATTTTAGTTCATTAAGTGGTGGTTCCATAAGGCTGTGATACTAAACATTTCGATTCGGAGGTTACCTCTATCATGTAATACGCATACATTTATTTTTTTTTTGTTTTAAGTACGATGACCATTAATTTCTCCTCTTTTATTAGAGGACAGTCCTCTTTTTACTGCTCTGTCCCGTCTGATTTGTTTACTGAAAGAAAACAATACATTCTCCTATTTTTAATAAACCTCCTCCAAATATCATCTTTTTTTTCTTCATAAGGGCAAAAAAAGGACTTTACTTTTCTCTAGACCGCGGGAACATTTTTATTGCTGTCTTTTTCGAAGTATGTATCATCTATATGTCAAAAACAGAAACACCTTCGTTTTGTATACTTTGCAGATAAAATATTTGCTTGGTCTAAGTTTGACCCTTAAATTATATCTCCGCGATACTAATAATCATTTTTATTGTCCAGACTTTATTTTTTGGAACTCACAACGGCGAAACTTTCCATAAAAATCGCGTGTTGTCGTCTACAAATTATGTAAGGTGAAGGAGAAGGTAAAAAATTAAGCCATCAGTTTTCTATTGTGACGTTCTGTCCAAAAGGTGGCTGAAGCAAATTATGCCCTATCAGTTAGAAAAATTATTGAAATGAAAAATGGTTTCTGGCTCTCTGGGTGTATCACCCCCAGAAACAGAAATCACATCATCGAATGTTCGATAGCTCTAAAATAAAGTCCACGAATAGGTCGAACGAAACTTTCTAGTTTGATCGGTTGTTTCCTTATTTTATTAGGTAGGTAGGTAAAAATCTGAGAACCGATGAATAGTGTTAAATAAAATCCACTTTTGGGTTATTCATCTGATACGTATACATATATCAAATAACAATGTACCAGGAGTTCTGTTTTGTGATCTGTAAGGGTATGATTTTATTTTTGACTGGAATCGATTAGTGACGCTGGTTTAAGGTGTCCATTGTTGGAAGTAGGGTTAGTGGTAGATCGATATCCTTACAAAGATATATGTAAGAATTCATGTTTTTGAATTTGCATAAGTATATTTTGCAAACTGAATATCGCAAGTAGTCTGTGGGGGTGCAAATGAAGTCGCAGTTTCTGATTGTGTGAGCTCCAAGTAGAAGGAATTATTTTTATTTCCATATTCAATATGGTTTAAAAATATGAAGTGGGTAATATTTACTCACTTAAAAATAAAATTTGCGTAGCTGTTATTGTGTTTTTATTGAAAATGGGGCATTGAGATTATTACAAAAATATACCGTTGATTGTGAAAATAGATCTGGAAATATATATATGAATATTTAATAAATAAAAAAAATGTTTTTTTTTCTCGAATATTTGGGGAAAAACTAAGTACGGGATCTAATTTAGAAGCGTGCCCAAAACATTGTTTATTACTCATATGGCGGGTGGTGTAATAAAACGTCAGTTGGGTATGAACTGTAATGCTCGGCCTAATCGACTTTATTTTTTGTTTTTAAACGTGTTGTTATTGTTTGCGCACTTGATTTAGTTAGTTACTTAAACTTCGTTTGTTAAACTTGTTAACTTCGAGCATCTAAAATAAATTACATTTGGATCTTTTCTTTAATCATAAATTTTAAAAATAAATATACATATACGACTTGTACTGATCTAAAAAAGTATTCTCATAGTACAGCGATCAAATTATACAACCAAATAACATCATTTCCAAATGTTCACATCAAATACACGAGGCGTGTATTTTTGCTTTTCGTTTCATATCAGTGGCTCAATTGGAATTTTCGCATATTCACATAATTGAGGAATGAAAAAAAATTGCGAAGCCTGTTTCTATCACAACAACATTTCGCACGCTCAACGCTGATCATGAAATCCAAACCGGCAACTCCCAGGTACCCCTCTGTCATTTACAAGAGGGCATCAAATTCCAGTTCGCCTTCATCGCCGTTTAAATAATATGCTTGTTTTCACGGACCTGATTTTAATTTTTCAGTTTGACTTCATCACGAAGAGCATCCTTGGATATGAATACGCCCGCTCAGACGTAAAAGGAACGTGTGCGTTGCTTCACAAATTTCATTGGGTCAAAGGAGTTCTTTTGGAATGAGCCAAGGGTCAATTACCTGTGTGCGTGAAATAAAAACTAACAGAAAACAACTTGTCGCTGGTCTGTGCTCTCTTAGTTTTGTCGCAAACTTGTTACAAAATTGAGGCACTCCCAGGCCGATAACTGCAGAAATTCAACATCTACTTTGAGAATATTAACGTCAAGGTATCTTCAACTTGGTAATTTTTAATATCATCTTTGTACCATCTTCTGTGTGTTAGCCTTCGCGCCTGTCTGACTCTGTAATATTTTTTTTTTTTTGTAAATACTTATATATATGAAAGGAGATATAGATATTGCTTACACCATAAAATGCTTTCAACCGCAGTGCGTTTGGAATTTCTTATGAGTGAAATACTAACACAAAACGTTAATTTTTCAAATTTCATAAAATTTGATTAACAAATTACACGGTTCTAATGTCTTCATACCTATCAGACCGCAATATCCTCATCTTAACTGTAAAATAAATAGGACCAAATATACAATGTCAAGATCTTTATAGCCATACGAAATTGTCGGTATAACTATGACACCGACAGTAGAAGAAACATTCTTCTAACTCACATAACACAAATGGTAAATGAAGAAGAGCACAAAGAAAAAACTTGGTTATAGTTTTTAATGAGCTGTGTAGAACAATGGCTCAATTCATTGACCCCAGACAGTTGGTAAGCTTTTCTTTCGTGTATTTTAACTTTTTAATGCGGATGTTAAACACAAAGGTCTCATAATACTGCTTAAAGGCTACAACTGTTTGTTAAAATTAACCTAACCAAGTTGAGGTTGTTTATTTTTTGTTATTTTTCTTGTTTATTTTAGTTTTATCTAAAGCCCAGTCGGTTTTATTAAATGCTTCCTTTCTAAAGATGTTCACACCGTGAATTTTTACGAACTTCGTGAGAACACTCACACAATATCAATGCAAAAAGATACCAATACAAAACTGTGATTTTGTTGCGGTGCTGAAATTTTATGTCTTTAAAAACGACCACCAAAGCCTAACAAAAAAATTAATTTCTTAATAAATCCCTACCAAGATGAAAATCAAATATACTAGAATAATTGTTGGATTCTCTAAGATCTAAGTATTCTACAAATTGGTTCATTGTATCCATAATTAACTCTATGATAAGGTACATAAAATAAAAGATGACTTCTAAGAGCTCTCGAAGGAGCATAAAATCCTATTTATGATAGTAGGAAAGGGCAATCGACATGACCATGTATCAAATCACGAATAAAAATAATTGAAAAATATTGCCTACGTATAAATACAGGTAAGATACCATATAATTTGCACCTCGTCTCGTAAGATGGCATTTAATTTTCCAAACGTATTACAAGTTGAATGAAAGTCGTTTGGTTCAATGTGACTTCATTGTTGCCTAGGCGAATATTTAAGGCAACCATAGTATCTAAAAACAATTTTTTCAAAAACCATTTATTCTCCAAGCACCTAGACTCGCGAACGGTAATATGGCCCAAAGTTTGTATAAATCTTGAAGAATATTCAACGTGTCTCTGACTTTATGGACAGTGGGTGAGTGGGGCTATCTCGTTGAAACGAAATGCCAATGAAATTCCAGTCGCCATTTGCGTCTTCAAAAAAATGGGTCCCTATAACCTTTTCAGCTTAGTACCAAAATAAGCTGTAGCTCGAAGTGAAAGCAGTGGGCGCACTAGAATAATTCTGACCACAGAAATGCAACTAGTTGGGAATGGACTTTTTATGACAAAACAATCTCAGGAAACAGCGATTTTGTTTTATCTCTTGAAGCATTGTACTGGATTATATTAATCGACTTGTCTCCGCCTAACAGTTATTGACTTGATCGAATTTTGGAATGGAAAATCCTTTCCTAAAATTCTCTGCAAATTTGTATGTGGGGATATTAAGGTAGAATAATCGTTATATAAACGTCTATGTTTGTTTTTCGACAGATGCCTCAACGCAACTTATATGTCTATGATTGAATCTTTTCGAAAACAAGATACACGATAGCCTCTCTAGACGTGTACTTTATACATTAAAGTGACAGCAAAATTCCCATTGTGTCGTTGCGCCGAATGTAAGATACAACGATAATCCGTTGTTTGATTGTCCAGTTCCTGTGCACCATCATTTATAATGGAAATATTTAATCTAGAAATATTAATATTTAAAAGACAAATGTAGCTTCTTTGCAATTTTAAAAATTACTTACAATAATTTATCGCACACTTTGTATAAATATTTTATTCCATGCATGAATGTATATGAACCCACAATTAAATGTTTTATAACAACAATCAAATAGCTATGGCTAGAAGTTATAAGTCTTCAAAGAAAAATATAACTACCTCAATAAACAATAAATTGTAGAAACTTTGAAAAAAAAAGCGTAATTAAATGAAAGAATGTAAGTAGGTTTATACAAAAAGTGTGCACGAAGAAAACTTTAAATTAAATGGTAACTATCTTCCTTTTTTTTGTGTGTTTTTTTGAAAGATAAAAGCCATCTCTGCGAAGAACATACAAACACATCCACTTTAACGCCATTCCTTCGACCTTCTTGTCTTCTCGTCGACATCGTCTTTCACTTCTTCGACAACCTAAAAGTAGAAATTACTTTCTTCTGTCCCTTATCCTCTCGCAAACATTGAAAAAGTAAAACTTTGTTCTTCGAATCAAAAAGCAGACATACGTATACGTATGTATAACGAAAACAAGGACAAGAGTATGAGAAAGGGAAAAGACGACATCTAACGGAAATTCGTATAATAAAAACTAAAAAAAAAAAACACAAATAATAAAGTAAGACATGAAATTGTAAGAAAACTATTTTCAAAAGATGATGAAACTTTGATAAAACTTTTTCTTCGTGCGCTCTTCCCCAAACTGTTGCCCACTTAGGGTGTTTGTGTGAAAAGTTTTCCCTATAGCGGATGAGAAGACAGGAAAACTATCCGAATTTTTTGTTTTGTGTAGTGAGTGTGTCCTTACTCGTTACCTCGACTTCCTTCATCCATATATTCATGCTCCATTTGGGTAAAGTTGCTTTGTTTCTATGGAATCCACCTAAATGGGTGTACGTGTTGTCGTAGTTGTATTTGCATTATTGGGACAAAGTTGCTTTGATTACTTTTAATAGAACAATTTAAAGAAAAAGAAAACAAATAGAAAAGGGTGAAAACAAGGACATTCTTTGAGTGATTGAACAGGATCCGAGCAGGGGATGCAAGGCAAAAAAATAATAATAATAATAAGTTTTAATAATGGTGGTTAGCATATTTATCAACAATTGTTTTTAATAATTATGGACAAAAATTTATCAACATTTTCCTTATATATTTTATGGATTAAATCGTTAAACAAATTTGTAATAACTTATTGGGTATATATGTAAGTAATTCGAACGTGACGCAGAAAAAACAATATAACAAGTCGACAAGTCTAAATTCAGTTGTCCAACTATTCTTGTCCGACAAGTTCAAATTAATTCTGTAAGAACAAAATTAAATTCCCTTGACTTGTCGGCATTATTCGACAAGTGCTTAACGTGTGAAGAGTGCGAACATCACGGCGCACAAAAAAAATGTATTTAACTTTTTGGTGCTTTCAGTAATTTTTCAATATATAGACATAGATGATTCCTGACATCAAAATCAATTCTTAACCTAAAAACGTTGAACCTGTTTCGAGGTTCACTGTTCTCACTATTACCGTCACTATCAAAGTCGGAATCAAAAAAAAATTACATTTTTATGATATTTTTCTGTAGTTGTATTAATCTTTTCCAAATGAATTTCATAAAAAATTCCCTTATCAGGTTTTGACAATATTCAAATCACCTTTCCTCATTAAGCCACAGTTCTACAAGTGGCTCTTGACACTGTAGACCTCTTTCCGTTTGTTCATCAGTGAATTGGGGAAAACAAAACTAGATGGATCGCAAGCGCTAGATAATTTAAAATGTTACTTCAATGAGCTTCTAGAAATATAAATACATTTGTGTTTTGATTAGGTAAACAAATAAAAAAAAATGTCATTATGCATTAACACATAACAAAAATGTACCCCTCGCGAATGTCTGACAACCATCCGAGAGTATAACTACGTCATGGAAGAGCTTCTCAATTAGCCGTTTGGACTCGGTATATTTATTTATTTATTTAACTACTATACATAATGTCACAGTTAATGAATAATGAAACAGATTTAAAAAGCTTATTATTATTTTACATTTCTTTCAATATTTTTTTTTTAATTAAATTTTGATAGATTGAAATCAATCACATGATTGTACTCAATAAAATACCTCGTCAGGTAATTGTAGATCCCTTCCATCAGTCCCAAAAACTAAAAAAAAACACACAAAACGAGTGGTTGTGAGAAGCTAGGCGTAGTGTCCCTACGGACCTGTTGCGCCAACTATTTATTTTATTTAGTTTAAGTTTTAAAACCAAAGTTTTCCAAGTTTTTAAAGGCATTCCAGATCCAGGTATTGCTATTGATCTGATAGACTAGGAAGCTTATAAAATAAACGACAGGATCACACTGAATAAAAATGACGCTACATGCAGTAGTGCGAAAGTTTGTAGCAAGTACCACATACGAAAATTTTCCACATAAATAAATTTGAAATTAAACGTTAACTACGATATCCGGACTTTATAAAAAAAATGGCTTCAAAGGCTATGTGCAAATGTCCGACTGGCAGAATTTTCGTGTCACAGAATAATGTATCACTCGAATGTATAATTATCTACTAGGTGTATGATATATTTTTCGTATCATATCGGGGTTACAGTGGTTGCATTTTATTCAGATAAATATTTCTACAACAAAGAATGACATGCTGTAATTAGAAATTCCATATAATGCGTAATAGATCGTTTTAGGAGCATTCTCGGACAAATGTCTCACAAATAAAAGAAATGTCTAAGTGTACATCAAAATTCAACAACAATCCGTGTGATTTTAGATATTTATACTAAAATCAATTGTTAGCCCCAAGTATTTAAATTTACTGTCAATTAATTAAAAACAATTACCACCGCAACTAAAACTATAACAAAATGTAAAAGAGGAAGTTACATCTTATAAAGCGACAGGCATTCAGGTGAGAGGTCAAAAATATTCGCTCTTATTTATTTTATTTTTATTAATATTATCAAATTGTGCTTATTACGTATAACAATAATCGTCTGGACGATATAGTTTTTGAAATTTCGATGGCCATTGACCATAATAAGCTATATCGTCTGCTTTCATTACATAGGTAAGTGGCAAATGAACTGGATTAAGGTATTAAACTGAACTACTACTTTCATAGGCCTATCATTTCGACGATAAAAAATTGTAGATTCCATTTAATATCACAAACTAGACCCAAGGGGCTGTTCAAACTATACACAAACCCATGTCAAAACAGCAGTAGGTTTACTTTTAAAATGAAGTGCGAGAAGTGTATTAACGTGAATGAGAAACAGTCCAATAACAGAGCCTTGGGGCACTCCCAAATTGAAATACTGAATTTCACTCCGAATCTCATGTACATATCTTCATTCAAATTTTCGGTAATATCAACAAACAGACCAGGGAAACACTTTTCCTATAGAGATTTGACATAATTTGAGCACAAAGCCGTAAAAGTGCCCCTAGCTTCTTGAAACCCGAATTGATTTGGGTTAAAGTCCTACACCCGTATTAATAATAACCCTGCAACTATCTACAACTCGTATGTAACCTAGCACATAGCTAAATAAATAACATAGTAGTTAAATATTCTTATTAATACCTAAATACCTAAAGGAAAATAACTCATATAATAACTAGCTTATGTTTTCTCTAAAATAGCTACTAAAAGCTGGCATCACCTAATCAAATTGTACTGAAAACTGCTGAAAAAAAAAAGAAAAAAAAAAGCAAAACAACAGAAAATTTGTATTTATTTTTCAATGTTTTATTTGTAAACATTGTCTAGGGCTTTTTCTTTTTTTCGAGTTGGGGCGATGGTAACCGAATCCTCCCCTAACATATTCACCAAATATTTACTCTAATTAATAACACTGAAAAACGGTCAGCCATTTTGCTTCACAATTTTTAAAATTTAAATTTAATCTATTTGTCATTTTGACGGGAACGATGTTTTTAAGAGTTATTGACTCGCTAACAGACAGATATGTCTGCCAATAGTTAGGCCTAGGCCTGTAGTCACGCGACAATTATTAATACGGCTGCTAAGGTCTAAGAATAAACTATTAATTCACATTTCAATAGCAAATATTTCCTTAAACAATACATCTACACAATTTAGTGATCCTGGAAAGTTCCGGTCAAATATACAACGATTAAAATTTCTTCGCTAAGACATTCATTACAAAACAAGCAAATATTTCAAAAATCAGCAGCTCCACACTAGTTAAAAGCAGAGTTGCCATTTTGAAATCGGACTTCCAGTCAGATTTGACTGAAAAAAAAACAGTCAAAAAACCAAAATCCAGTCAGAAAAACAGTCAACGAAATATAATAGGCAATTCCAGCCATGACACGAATCAGTTAAAAACAGTCAAACAAAAATCGTATCCAGCTAAAAAAACCAGCCGGCTGGATTTTAGAAAATCTTCCAGCTAAATGCGAGTCAATCCAGTCAGATCTGACTGGAAACCATTTGGACTGGTTTCCAGTCAGATCTGGCAACGCTGGTTAAAAGTTGCTTTTTATGAAAAGAATTTTATTAAGCAGGCTATTAAATAATTTCCATTGATTATTATGTTACCCTTCGCAGAGTTGAAATGATTATTTAATAAGGAATACTCGCTCACAACTTGTTTTATTTTATTTTAAAATTTAGATTATGGGGGTACTTCTGTTCCTCAACAGTTGCAATGAAATCCAACGTTTAAGCTTAAAAACCTGTTGATGGCAGAACTGAGGAACGGATATGTTTTTTAAGGCGACCATAAAAGAAACTAGGCTAATGACATATCACTGCATAAGTAAACATCTTTCCAAAACTAATTTGAGTTTGCTAAAGCTTATTAAAGCGGATTTTTTTCTGCTCTTGCTGTTGTTTTTTACTAAGATTTTTGTCATATGATAGGTGATCAGAACAATTCAGAAGAATCCATTAAAAATTTCTCGCAGTTACCTAGTGAAAATTGTATACGTTCAAATAGTAAACATTACGTTGTCTATTTACACCATAAAAAAACATAAGTTTCATGGAGAATTTTGAAACATCGCCTCTTAAAAAAGTCAACACAGACTATGTCGGGAGTATTGTATTCCTCTTTTACAACCCAACAACATCTTTTGCAGCGTAATTTTCATTAGTATTACCAAAAAAATGTATCCTAGATAGAAGTGGCATTTTTCAACATCATAAATCCAGATTTCAGACACGATAGCAATATTCCAAATGCACCATTATTTGAAATCGTAAAACCGAATCTATAGAGAAAAAAAATATCGCTTCGTTCCAATGTTACAATTTTTTAAAATCGACTTAATCTTTATGGCTGCTGCTCTCTCATTCAGTCTCTTTCAAGTAGGTCAATGGCCCATTGCAAAGTCCGATTCGAAAACCATAAAATACTTGCCAGGGAGTAATCTAGCTTAGGCCGATGTACGATTGCATATCTTTACCATAAAAGGATTAGTGGCTCATTTCAATTGTTTCGCAGAATACAAGTGGGTTTTCGTCCATATTTGTGGTTGGCTTAAGCACAGATATTCCCTTAACTGTTCCAAAGTAGAAACATCTGCTGTTTATTGCTTGTGATTCAAAATTTAATATGCCAGGGTTAAAGAAATTGCGACTGACGAAATCAAGACGTTCATTGCTACACATGCATATGTGTGTCAGTTGATGTAAGCACTGCCACTGTATCACATAAATGATCTCATTTCCATCGCTACTTCCACTTGCGCATGATATAGAAAATAATCTCACTTAGAATATTTTAAACTGCGACTGCGAGTAACAACAAACAATAAAAATAAATCTCACATACGATAACCCATCGCCGTTATTACAGTTCAAAGTGTCAAACGTCAGTCAATGCTGTTAAACTGAAATGTTTACTACCTTTTCCTCTTGTTCAATTCTTATCTTTTTTTATATGAATATGATGCTATAAATTAATTGAATTCACGTTTTTCAAGTGCTTTATTTTGCATCGAGAATACAGACCAATACCACTGAATTGTAAGAGGAAGAATGAGACAGAGTCTTGCAAGAAAAAAAAAAGTTGCATTTTTCTAGACAACTTGAACTTATTCGACCTTCGATTATTTAGTGAGGGAAAATAGAAAAATGCGCGTTTCCTCTCTCACTCGATTAAATTGCTACAAAAAAAAAAGCTAATAAATCGCCTATCAGTGCTGCCCCCGCATTAATTCGCACAATCTTTGGCGTACATGATTTTGTTTTATTTTTATGACTTTTAATATGTAGTTTTGATTGATTATCATATGGTATTGGTATTAGTCGTAGATTATATTTTTGTGTGCATTTGACTTCTTCTATAGGTAATAATAGCGGTCTTTGTACTGTGTCGTACTAAATGTGAGCGATTGTTTTTAATGTGTTTGAACTTGCCCGACAATAAAAATAGATAGATAGATAGATAGTTTCATTTCGTATATAAATTTACAATAGGTTTTGTTACCACACATTTTACAATTCAGAGATATGATAGTTTGTATCTTTCTTCTTTTGCTTAACTGAGATGGACTTGCAAAGATAATGGGCCTATACAGACGATGCCCTAAAAACTTGGGCGTTTAGCTATGTGCAACATTCACATCCGTGTTTATTTATTTTCCTCCACGTAGTGATGTAAAATTGTGAAACGTGTTTCTGTCTTGTTGTCTTTGTCCGAACTTATATCCAAGGACTATCGTAAAACTGGAGATCTTTTGCAGAAATCTATACCAGTATTCAAAGGGCTTCTGACTAGAGGTTATGTTCGAATTTTTCTAACTAAGGAAGGTTTTATTTATACAGATTGAAAGCAATTGCTAAGTGATTTTCTTTTGCTACTCAAAGACAAGTGCTAGTTTTAATTAATAAAGATTTAAAAGTATTTTTTTTTTAAATACATATAATGTAAACAAAATGACTTCCATGGCTGTGTTGAACTCCGTTGCAGAAATTTTCCATGACCATTTTGAAATGTATTTGAATTTCGTTGACGCACCCCGTTGAAAACCCTCCATCAATACACGGGTGGATGTGGGCTTGTTGACATATCCCTTTGTCTTCAATTAACCACGTAGAGAGAAATCGAATGGTGTAAATATCAGCTTTTTGGGTCCATTTCAGCTCACCAAAAAGAGAGAGTATACACTACCAGGAAATAGTATGACATGTCGCAAAGCCTTGCTAAAACCCCATGACGTCCACATCAATATCATTCGGCCTTACTTATAATCAAGCACTGATGTTGATGTTGGTGTTGGATTTCAGCTTTAGTAAACATGCAGCATATGTCAAACGGTATCAAAAAACATTTAGACATCCGCATTTACTAGCGCAACAACTTTCTTAGAATCTATTACAATTGTTGCCATTGCAGAATTAAAATTTCATAATTTGTTTTCGTGAAAAAAAGTCGATATTTTCTTTGTAAGGAAGATTTTGTTCTAAGAAAAGGAACGCATAAATTGCAATTAAATTTGCCCAACAGATATCTTTCAAAGCCTTAAGGCTTATTATAAGGACACCAATTAAAAGACTTTCTTTCTTTCTCGTATTGCCCCATTTTAAAACTCACGCGCAAAAAAGGCGGCCATTTTAAATCTTACGTGAACTTTGGGACACCCTTTACAAACCACTGTTGCTATTAATATAATAGTACTGAATGCTTTTATGTAGAATAATAATTATAATAATTATTAACACTGGATTTACTGGAATTCCAAATAATGCGCACAAATACCCATTTTTTTTAGGTAACATGATGTCTATTAGTACAACTTTAGACCCAAGCATGCGAGGTTAATGTGATAATGGATGTGTAATTATAATTAATATATATTTTGATATAGGTAATAATTGATTTGTATATTCTACCTATTCTGATGAAATTCCTTGTCGGCTTTGTGTGACTGGTTTATCAGATTGAGTTTTGAGGGGGAACCCGATATTTAATTAATAAAAAAAAAATATTTTTTTTTTTGCAGGTAGGAAGGCACTTTACAAGCAGAATTTTTGAGTAAGTTAAAAACACTATACACAGTTTTAGTGTGAGCTAGATTGCG
Source organism: Cheilosia vernalis (assembly GCA_949126925.1). Taxonomy (NCBI): domain Eukaryota; kingdom Metazoa; phylum Arthropoda; class Insecta; order Diptera; family Syrphidae; genus Cheilosia; species Cheilosia vernalis. The sequence continues at coordinate 57,147,853 of OX421362.1, forward strand.
GTGGCTGTGCTAATCGTTCATGTATTAGATGTATTTCTTTTAACAGAAAGTCTTGTACCATTACACAAACGGGGTTGAATTATATTCCGAAGCATAATAATATTGACTCCAACTTTCAATTGGAGGTTATGCGGAGGCAATCCTGGTAAATCCAACGAACTCAAAAATTCTGTTGGATAATTTACAATATCTTCTTCGTTAGTAACTTTATCCACAGACTTGTACGAAACCAAGTCGCCAAGAATCTTGGATTGCATAGCCATGTTTAATTCACTGACATCTTTGTTGTTAGCAGCTAACATTGATCTATCACTCAACCACACATGGCATTTATACTGTTGTGCTATGTTGGGGAAAACTTTTTCAATCAATTCATCTTTTGACAGTACAAAACGGCAAAAATCATTTGGCAATGTTATCAATCAAGTTTCATCAACTGGCATCGAACAATTCTAAGGAATTGCTTACAGAATTTTTCTGCAGATGGATCATTCTGCAACTGCACACGAACGTTGACAGTTAGTTTAAATTACTTAATAAATGTTTATAATAATAAAAAATCAATGCACCACCAAATAACTCTGAATTATCTCGAACATCTTTCATTGTTCTTTCCAAAGCTTGAACAGATTATAGATATTTGCTATAGTGCATTCATCCAAAAAAAACGATACCGCAACGTTTCAATAATTTTGCCGTTCCAGATGTTCTTGAAATGTTAACTTGTTAATAATATTAACTTTTTAATTCAATGGCAATCATCAGAATGTGCTGTCCGACCACCATCTAACTAGGTGGCTGCAATGCCAGAAGACGCTAATGCCAATGCAATTTTATTCTGGGAACGTATCGTTGCCAACAACAGTGAAATTGAAAACGTTTTTTTCCGGTGCCTCCAGGTGCGTCCAAACAATATAATAACGAACCCTTTCAAATCATTTTAATATTTCATTCTTTTCCAATTTGCAACCTCACCTTGGAAATATTTCCCTATATATTACACCATATACACACAAATGCATGTATGTTCACTAAAATGCCTACAACTCAGCCAACCCAAATACAAAGGTACACAAAAACCATAGATAAGAACCTCCGCACATACATAAATAAAAAATTAGAAAAACAATTTCAAATTCAAATTCATTTACCTAAATCAGAAATTATTTAATAGTAATGTTCTGTTGTGAGTGAATAAATGCTCTGTGTTACACAACATTTTTCGTTTTTCCAGGAATCGTATTGCCTAAATAATATTCTTGTGTATCAGGACAATGCATATCAATGTTACTAGTTTTACAAACATTGGCTTTGACTGTCAAATAAATGCTTTTGCAACTTTTTGTTTGTATGCGATGCGCCACTCCCCTATAACTCATGAACCAATACACCTACAAATAATACCGTGCGGTATTAACGTCACCTTTCAATGGAAATTTCCAGAATCAAAATCGGTTCACGCATTGGCGACAAACAAAACAATTTATTTTAATATATACATATATAGATTTAGAAGTTCATTTGTGCAATGTATTTTTTTTTTTGTACATTGCAAATCTAAATCTAGATCGATCGATACTTTCATTTTTTGCTTCTTGCTCTCCAAAGATTGAATCACAGGATTGAAAGTCTGTAGGTGTAGGTGTTTAAAGGAATTTTTGTTTGCTGAACGGTTCAGACAGAGATATAGATTTTGTTAATTTGTCTTACTTTTTTAATTAAGTAGATCTGTACGCTTCTTCTCGAACAACAGAGTATATCTTGTTTGGTGCTAGTTCCTTTTATGTTACATTATTATTTGTTAGTCCCGAATTACTTCCCCAAATCCTACCGACCTATGGTACCTTACTATTTCCAGACCGAGATTTCTTCTTCTGTGCAACCGCGTGTCATGATTAAGATAAATCTTGATAACTTTGCTGGGTTGTCCACCTAGTAACTTATTGAGAAATCCACATGGAGTCTTTCTATGGGGCGTAGTCGCAGTAACCACCCACAATTTATTGTTCTTGACAAGTTATCGGTAATTTATTATGGCATCTGCATTTATTTCATTGTCGCGGTGGGCTATATGTCATAGGAGCATATTTAACTTTTAACCATTTCGTGTGGTGTGAGCTAATTTAAGATTCCAGGACGGCTATCATCCAATTGATTAAGTAAGTTCGAGCACTGCAGTGCATTTAATACCTTTAATTGATTATGCAGATACATTCCACAAATAACATTTGGTTGATTATTTTAACAGAAACATCATTTCCCAACCGTCGCAGCTTCCACAAATCTTTCTGTTTCTCCTTGCTTATAGGGGGTAAACCTTTGTACAATCTGCGTAGCACTTGTACTGCGTCAGCTGTTCTTCTACGTGTAGCTACAACATGTAATTTAGTGTAATCACTGTGATGATCATATCGATAAAAAATTTATGTCTGGAGGTTCTTTCTCAGACAGCAATGATTGTATTTTAAGCCAGCTTACTTTTTCCCTTGTTCATCTTTCAACCTCAACGATCAACCTATGTCTTATGAACCCATCTGAGAGAGCTTATGACTTTAGGTCATAATAGTTGTTTTATTGCATCTCTTTGACACTATATGGACCCTTCTTTTCATTCCAAAAATGTCCCTTCTCTTACCCTCATTTTCCATAGCGGAATGCATACTGTCTCCATAAAAGCATGGGATGAATTGCAAACAGCATAAAGCCATAGAGCAACGTTTTTGTTCCGGTTTTGCCCTGCACTTGTATCAGAAAAAGTCATTACTGTTTTAATGTGATCGGGTAGGGAGTTCAGCCATTACAGAAGAATTGTGCCAATTTCGGAGCTTGCTCGCTTATAATACGCATTTCCATTTGCCCCTCATAGATCGTAAGATTATAGACACAAATTTTCCTGGAGTAAGAAAACTGTGGAACGTTGCGGTAAAAAACGGATTGTTCAAGTGCCTGTGCCAGAATTGCATTCATCGTTTCTTTGAATATGGGCATCGTACATGGCCTTTAAGCTTTCCTTATCGTCTGCTTGGTCAAATTTGTTGATTTCTCATATTTTTTTGGCTTAAAGAAGGAATAGTTGTAGTGTTCACAAAAATAGCGTCTGTAGCAACTTTGACTATTATTATTATTATTATTTGAGAGGGGTTATTGTACTGCGACCTTTTGGTCTATTGTACCCCCTGCTTACGCCTCAGAGTGGTTTATTCCCTCAAAAGAGTTCCCCTCATAGTATAATTCCTTTCGAAATCATTCTAGAGGTTTTAGTACTCTTCTTTCTCCTTGGCGGAAGAAATTCGGCCTATAGCACTCTCTCCAGTCCAGTTTCCTTTAAGAATCTAAGGATGAGAGCTGGCTCTAGTGACTGTATTTCCTCATCAGATAGTTGGTACTTGCCCAAGTATTTCAGTCTTTTGTGGGTCAGTGCCCCACATGATCCCAGCAAGTGTTCTGGGATTTCACTGGACTCATCGCAGAATCTGCAGAGACCTTCTTCAGATATACCCAGTTTCCTGAGGTGTTCCTTGAGTCTACAGTGCCCCGTTAGGAAGCCCGTTAGGATACGAAGGTTATTTTTGCTCATGCCGATGCAAGCTTGAAATCTCTTCCGGTTGTATTGCCCCAGAAGTTTCTTGGCCTGCCTCATGCCCTGAGTGTTATGCCAGGTTCTTGCCCTGTTTTCTTTCTCTAGTTTCCTAAATTCTTCTTTGAGGGTGTGATCCCCTATTCCGCAGAATGGTTCAGGACCTATGAAAGTTTCTGATGCTCCCTTTCTTGCTAGGGAGTCGGCCATTTCATTCCCCTCTATTCCTAAATGGCCAGGCACCCAGCAGAGAGTTATTTTGTTCCTCCTACCAAGTTCATTAAGTTTTTGTAGGCATTCCCATACAAGTTTGGATTTAATGACGTAGGAGTTAAGTGCCATAATAGCAGCTTGGCTGTCTGACATTATAGCTATATCACAGTTGACTCTGTTTCTGTCGAGGTTAATTTGGACACACCTGTCTATGGCATAGATTTCAGCCTGAAAGATGCTGGTACTTTTGCCCATTGGTTCAGAATATTTGGTTCCAGGCCCAAATACTCCCGCTCCAGTTCCCTCATCAGTTCTCGACCCATCTGTGTACCACTTTGTTGTGTGATTGCTCAGTCTGTGAATTGTGGATTCATTGCTCCAGTTCTTCTTATTGCTGAGCTTAGTAACAAAGTTCTTTTGAAAATCAAATCTTTTGATGATATCGTCTCTAGGAAAGGCCAATAGTGGTTGTTTTTTGAGTAGTACGTCAAACTGTCTCAGTGTGATGCACTTTCCTCTTCCTATTCCTTCTTTGGCCATTCTTAGGATCGTTTTACTTGCACATTCCTCAACCATAAGGTGCAATGGAGTTAATTCCAATAGCACTTCCATAGCTGCGGTTGGGCAAGTTCTCATAGCCCCTGTAATACACAGGCACGCCAGTCTTTGCACTTTATTGAGTGTCTTCCTTGTGGTGGAAAGACTGGTTCTTTTTGCCCATGCAATCGCTCCATACGTGATCATTGGTCTCACAATAGCAATATACATCCATCTGAGGATGGTCGGGCTACATCCCCAGGATTTGCCAGCTAGGCTCCGGCAAATCATTAAAGCACGCGTTGCTTTCCTGGTTATCTCTTATGTGTGTTTTTTCCAGATGAGTTTACTGTCTAGGTTTAGTCCCAGATATTTAACTTCATTTACTGTTGTCAGTGTTGTACCTGATAGCCTTATCGGCCTTAGTCGTTCAACTTTGACTAACAATAGCTCTTATTTCCTTCCCGTGCATTAGGACTTGTACCGTACATTTTTTAAATATAAATATTTTGGTCTAAATATCTCATCAAAGTTTTCTTTCTGCAATAATGGCTTTCCATAAGTTGGAAAGCTTTCGATATGTCGTTTAGCGTGTGTCATTATTTCCGAATGATTATTATTTCTTTGGGCACTTACCTAGACGTCAACATCAAACAAACCTGGTTTATTTGGTCCTTTGACTGCAGTGTTTATCGGTTTATTGTCTCAAACTCGACAGATTGAAAATGCGTTGATCATGAGTGGATCCCTAGGGAAACCATCCCTTACGATTCCTAAAATTCAGTGTCTCAGTTCCAACTGGTGACTGAATTCGGATATGTCAATCGCGCCAATTGTTCGAGGCTTTGCTTTTGCGAAAAGTCAGGTGCTGCTTGCACCAGTTCCAATTGCGATTCCGGCATACGATTGTATTGTGGCGCAAGATTGGCAATCACACGTTCCTCATCGTTTCCCCTTATGCAAGTAGCATACTTCCAACTAAAAGAGCAATGACTTCAAAAAGTGGTGCCCACTTCACTTCTATCCGCAACCGACTTAAGTACCGACTTACAAATGCAAAGAACAAGGAAAGAAGGACTATAGTGGCACCTCGTTGTTCCACTTGATCTTTGCAAAGAGAATTGTAAAATAACCCGATAAGTTTTGGCCCTTGTATAGACTATAAGAATGCATAAACAAAAGAAGTGAAGCGAAACAATAACTTAACTGCACTATGCCTTCGAAATATAGGCTACCTACTGTTTCTCACTCCTCCACTGACGATTAATCATCCTCGCGCACAGAAAAAAAGTCTGCAAAGTAAGTAAGTAAGTAAAGAGCGAGCGCTGAATGTCGGACGTTTTTTTTTTTTTCTTTTTAGAAAAATACCACTTTTGTTGGTAGGCAGAAAGAGAATTTTGTATCTGCCAGTGTTGCATGGTATATCAGACTTCAAACACGGCTGCGACCACATGAAGCCAAACAATTGTATTTGCGTCCACCCCAGAACCCCTTTGGTGTGAGCGCTCAAGGCGGCCGCTCGCAAGTGTTGTAGAATGCGACTAATCCTCTTTTACGACGACGCCATTGACAATAGTGTAGTGGACATATTCAGCATTGGAAGTGAATCGGTTTGTAATTACATTGGTCAAGTGTGCCCAGTTGCTAGAAACTAGATACAAAGTGAATTATCAGCAAGGTGGTGAGTGACTGAACAAGTAGTCGCCAGCCAGAGTCTGCTATGGCGTTCAATAACTCGAGTAAGCTGAAACGGCACGGGTTTCAATACAAGTGTGGAAATTGACTTAGGGTTATGCTTTTTCCCTCAGATAATCGGATTTGCGCAAAACAGCTGCATGCGACCGTATGTATCATATGTGACACTTAATCTGTGCTCATTCAAGTTTTTGAAGCGATGGCCTTGGGAAGTGTTGCCTTAAAGGTCGTTGCGTTTTTATTAACAAGTTTTTATAGTTGCCTGGAAGCGCTTAGAGGGCATGTCCTATTAAAACATGCAAATAAACTCAAACACAGTTGCCTGAGAAAAACAGTACATGCTTCTCTGTTGTTTATGTAAAACATCGCATGTCATCAACTTTCATGTCGTAGGTGTGACTTTGAAACAAATACGAAACACCAAGGGAAAACAAAAAATTACCATTTATTACCTGTAATGTGTTAATGAAATAGAACAACGTTGGCTTTTTGTTCCACACAATGCTATATGTGTATGCGTACAAATTTTACTCCGCAAGAAACTGTTTTCGACCTGAGGAATCTTCTGCTGGTTTTTCGCTCTTTCCTCGTGCTTCACTCTCCTTTGAGAAATATTTCAAGGGGTAAATCGGTCTTTGAACTTTCATGAGCTGTTCGCCTGGTGGTGGTTTTTGTTTTTCTGAGGTGTCAGCAGTACTTATTATTGTTTTAAGCCTGTAGTGTGTGTATATACCTATGTTTCTGTAAAGAGTTTAATAGTGTACATCATGAAACTTGAGGTTGTTAAGTGATTCTTAATTTAAAGACGAAAAATGTGGCCTGGTTGGGTTTGAGTTTTTCGTTTGCACTAAGGTGTCAAAATATTTATCGAACTCATTATCCATTTTAGGTTTTCTTCTCTGTTTGAAGCTATTATAGGGAATGTGTTAACAGACATAATCTAAGAAGCAGATGCGAAGCAACATAGCTTATAATTTCTTGAATGGCTTATGGATGAAAAAATTTGCGTTATATTAGAAGAGATGTGTATTAATGTTAAGCACTTGTGTCCAGTTCTCGGTTTTATTTGTAACATACTTATATTCTTATGTACAAATTTTGTAAATTTTTGTTTAATACATTATAGGTAAGTGTGTTTCTGTGTATATACATTTTCAGTATAAATTTTGAACTACAGCTGAATCGTGCTTTTTGAGTTGCGTTTCGGTTTGAAGGACATTTGACAGACGTAGACTGAGGTTGATTACAATATAGCAGCGACTGTAGATTTGTTATTCTTCAATTAAGTAACGGCTTAGAAGCATTTGTGTAAGCCAACAAAATGCATGCAAACAAAATTTCGTTGCCTCATATGGAGTCGGTACAGAATGGATAGTTGTGTTTTGAGAGATATCCAAAATTGACATTAAAATTATTGATCCTAGTCCCCGAACGTTTTAGAAATTTGTTTGTTAGCTTTTCTGCCGTCGTGCTTATCGTTGTTTCGTCTGTATAGTTAGATATTGCCCAAGCTGGTTGCAACAGGAGGCTCGTGGACGTGTCCTTTTTAATAAAAGTAAAGGTGTACCAAAATTTTACATCGATCAGTTGAAAGGGTCCCTAACTGCTTAAGAAGGAGTTTGACTTAATAAAGGTTTTTTTTTAAAACGATGGCAGCACTGTTCCTACAGATTGTCAATTTGACAGTTGATGGTTGATTTGTGGTTAGTACGTTTTGCCATTTAACAATGAATAAACTAACGCCAGAACAATGCCAAATTGTGCAAACACTTATTTTGAAAAGCATGGTTCGGTTCTCCAAACATATCGTGGTCAACTTCCATTTTACGGTCGAAATATAAGGTCCGATGATGCCCATTTTTGGTTAAATGGATATGTAAACAAGCAAACTTACCGATTATGAAGTGCAGAAAACCCAGCCTTTGTCGAGACGCCCTTACATCCAAAAACTCACTGTTTGGCCTGGTGAAATCATCGGCCCATAAAAAGATGCCGACCACAATGTTACGGTCAATGGAGAGCGCATGGCATTGGCATGACGGAGCATTCGTTTCAACAAGATGGCGTAACATGCCATACGGCGCGCGACACCATCAATTTTTTTGAACATTTGCTGAGCACATAATTTCGCGTAATGAACCTGTGAACTGGTCTCCACGACCCTGTGATCTCACACCTATAAATTACTTTTTTTACGGGTAAAGCCAATAGTCTATGCCGATAAGCCAGAGACGTTGGACGATTTGGAAAATATCAGTCGGCGTGTTGCTTGATTAAGTTGTCGAAAATTGGACTTTACAATTGCGTTTCACTCGAACTAGCCGAAATCATTTTTAAACAGTAGTTAAACAATAGTAGACATAAAATTAAATGTATATGCTTATAATATGATTGTAAGCGTTTTCACGTGTTAACGGTTGGCGTTAGAAATATTCCTAAAGATTCTGAAAAGGACATAGGCTTTTCCTTTCCTTGCCATACCTATTTTTTTATGAGCGTTTTTGACCAATGTGTGACTTTACTACCTTTTACTCGCCATTACTTAAATAATTCTAAATCAATGCAAACAAAACAAAATACTTAATAGAGCCAACACTTCCATAATTATTATTGTAAGCCATCAATCAGCTTTCTGTGTCATCTGAGTGAGCTACAACCCAAAATATAACATGAAAAAAAAAAAAAATTATTTTCTCCAATATCAGCAACCGTTCACCGTTGTTCTACTTTGGGGTGTAATCTTCTTTATATCACCTGGACCAATTTGCATGATTCTTTTTTGTTTCATTCGTATTGCTGTATTTCAAGTTTAGGCAGTCCTGAAATGTAGGATGCTTTTGGACCCGATAGGTGGCGCCGTTGTCGATCGCCAAATCAGCGAAACCGATTTCAATGAAATTTGTCAAAATAAAGCTATTCAAAGGCAAACATTCTCATTCCGCGGATTCCGCTTGTTCAGAACGATTTGCCATTCGTATTTAAGCGTCTTCAATTTTCCGTGTTTTTCGCTTTCACTGTGGCAATTAATAAGTCTCAAGGACAATGGCTGGAAATTTGTGGCATCAATCTATAATTCCCATATTACTCACATGATCAATTGTATGTGGATGTGGCGTGCTCACGCGTGTGCAAATCTTTTTACGTCGTGTACCGTAAAAAACTTTAGTGAAAAGGCGGAAGGCTGGCCGACACGTTAATCATTGCGGGTTGATTGAAACACATCGACATTGCTATACTTTAGTTATTTCTATTGTGTGAGTATAAGTTTTGAATAAAGAATTTGAATTCACCGAATTACTTTAAGCATGCAACATGATGCATGTGCATCGGAATTATTATTTTCATTACGAATTTGGGCTTAACGAAGTTCGCCAACTGTTGTGTTAGAAATTAAACACGACCATTTGCAATTATGACATGATCTTTATTCGAGGATCTGTGAACAACTGATAACTAAACCAATAAAGAAGAGAGAGATCAGCAAGTGCTAGAGTGTGTTTAATTGTATTAAGTTATGCTTATATAAGTACATACATATGCAACACCAACTATCATAGACAATAACATTAGCTTCAAGTGTTTAATTGCATATTGATTTTGTATACCTAAAAAAACTCAGTTTAATATCCATTTTATTTGAGTCCATCGTCTAAATGCGCGACAGCACTTAATTTAACGTGAAAGTTTTTCTTATTAAACAAAATATAAAAAAAGATATATAATTAAATTAATTCCGCACGTTTAGTTTATAATATTTTAAAAATAGGCAGGTGACAACGACAATGGTCTTAAAAGAGAAAAGGGTGAGAAATGCTACATTTTCCATTTGTTATGTTTCAGCAGCCGTCAAAGTTAGTAGTGTCAAAATAATCAGTAACGTTTGCTATTTCTTCATTCGTCGTTTTACGTTTGCCGAACGTGTGGAAGTTATTAAAGAAATATTGTCGAAATCGCTGCCCAGTACTAAATACGCAACGGGAATTTGCTCGTGAAGTCGATCGTCATTATGGCTGCAGTGGAAAAGATTGAACATGAGTACTCTCACTGGAAACCAGACAGAGATTTGTCAGAAATTAAGAAAACATATACAGCCCTTTTATGACTATCAAATATCAACACGATATTTGATAATAATTGATACGTATCAACAAAATGAATGAATCGGTATTATGGTTATCAACCTATCAACATTTTTGATGAATTGTGAATATTGTTGGATTTAAGATATATTGTGAATAGTTTTATCGATAAACTTGGTATTACGGTTGTCAAAAAAATTGATATTCATCAAACATTCTATGAACCACAAATTTCTTGTTGATACGTATCAAATATTCCGGCGGTTAAAAATTTCTTTTAACACCAAATATAAAATTTAGTTCCTTGTTTTTATTGTTAAAAAAACGACTTTAGATCGAAATGTAATCGGTAGTTTTTGATTTTAAATGGATTATGATGAAGTAGCTTGGTTTGGTTTTTTTATGTCATACAAATTAGAAACGTCAAACTTCAAAACAGAACCCATTCTCAATGATATTTTGATTAGCATTCACAATGGGGTAAAAACTATCAATTGATACTCATAATACCAAAATATCGTTGAATTGATAGATGTTATCATAAGTATCAAACAATTGATATTTGATAGCCATAATAGGGCTGATAGCCGCCGTATCCAGGAAGGCCAAGAAATGACAGTTCGGTACCGATTAGCTGAATTGGCCATAGCCAGATGCATGAATATATGTGGCTTCAAAGTAGAATCAATATTTTATTTTATTTATTTTTTCTTCATATCGTTCCTATCTGGTCACCCTTTAGTTTATTTTACGAAAAAAAAAAAAAAAAAAAAATAACTAGACTGGTTTTTTGCTTCACATGTGTTGCTTAAATTGCCCCATGACTCCGTCGCCAGTCATTACATTGCATTGGAAATAATTCAATGAAATCAATTGTCATCTGTCATACCGAATCGTATTTGGACGCCGGGGGAGTGTACTCGGTATACACAAATCAATATTCCATTCGCAAACTATATTAAAGTTTTGCTCTGCGTGTCCACAACAAGTAAGAACCATGTAACGAATACCTAATCTTTTTGCATAAACTAACTAAACTAAAAGTATTTAAGGTCGTGCGTGATCAGTGATAATTAAAAAGAAACGCAAAAATATAAAATCTCGTGAAAGTAATCAAAAACATGCAAATAAAAACAGACAATGCCTGAGCTACGAGTTTCTTAATGGGATAAAGCGGAATATTCACTTCATGTCGTTGATAGGTACTTCGTTCAATCTGAGCACCTGTCGAATCCAGTTTCTTCTTGACAAAATCGGAAAGGAGTATGTAGAAATAATTCTTACGGTATGCTCTTAAGTTGACGGAAATACCTATCCCTCAAAGTAGGTACGGCTACTACAGGGTGATTGAGGTTTTCCCAAAAGCAATCGTATCAGATTTTTGAAAACCAAAAGCACTATAAATCTTAGTATAACTGTTAGAAAACTCCCTGACGCGCTTTCTTTGCATCGACTTGTAGATACCCAAAATATTATAAAGCTGTGTTCTTAGCTCTTTTTTGAACATATGATTTTAAGGCCATGTTATTTTGAAAAATACACGGAAAAAATTTTAAGATCAAATCAAGAAAAATGAGCGCAGAATCACGAAAAGTTTGTCTAGTTTTAGAGCTTAGCTCAGGATTTACTGATTCACGACTTCTTATTCGCAATTTTAAAAATTGTAAGAAGTGAAGATATTGACCCCCAAAAATCGTGAATCAACACTTCTCATTGTCAATAATGATCAAACGAGAAATACGTATTGCCATAACCGATCGCAATTTTAAACAAGTAGTTATAAATTTGATATTACTATGGTTGTGAATTGCAAAAACATTTCGCAATTTACCACTTCTCTGTAGTAAATTTGATTTCATCCCTTACCGAATTGCAACCATTTAGTCTTGAATTGCAACTCATTAGTGCTGATTTGCGAACTAACAGGGGTAGATTTGCTACTTCAGTAGTTGCAATTTGCAAATTCTTAATCGTAAATTACAACTTCTTTTTATCAATTTGCAATTCATATTTTGCAATTTGCAATTCATATTTTGCAATTTGCAATTCATATTTTGCAATTTACGATTCTTGAGTAGTGATTTGGGGCATCACCGTCTTAAATTAAAAACGTTTTATCGTGAAATTAGAAAACTTTATTTTCAATTTACAACTTATATCTTGTGATTTGCAATCAGAATTCATAGTCGTATTTTATATTTTTGTTTCCTCTTGATATCCTTGAGAATCACATGACGCCATATCGTCCGGAGACAACGGGATTTGTCTGGGGTGGTTTTTCTGTCTATATGCTGAAATTGTTAATACACGCAAATTGTTTAGAAGAACTTGTATTGATACGAACCTTAAAAAACCTTTTCGACTGCACACTTTAATATCCATACCAATTTACTTCTTTTCTAATAGCGAGACATATCTTCGTTCTGAAAAATATAAAAATACAGATTTATATACCTACCATTATTAAATAGGTACTTACATGATATATATTCCAGAATGCTTTATAATGGTTAGTACACTCACTATCACTAAAAACGACTGCCTTAAGCAAAGATTAAATACCGACTGTCTTTTGCTGTCGCTGCCCATGATTGCAGCTGTCCAGCAAGCAACAACACCACAAACATATTATGTATATACATATATTGATCCATATAAAGAAAGGATTTCGACCCATGGACTATATCGTTACTGTCGACTACCTGTGCATAAAAAAATTTCACACGTTATGTAGTTAGTTTCCATGGAAATTACAAAAATTATTTTTCAATTTACGACTTCTCTACGTCAATTTACGTTTTCGATTTAAATGTGGTAAATTATTATAAGATTTTATTGATTCATCATTCAGTGGTGGTAAATCACCAAATATTTTTCGCAATTCGAGATAGCAAAGTGGTGTTTACGAAATTTGCCTATTGAAGTTGTAAATTGCTCCAAACAATCTCGCAAATCACTACAAATTAAAGAAGCTCGAATTAATACTTTTAATCGCAAAATGCAACAAACAACATTTGATATTTTTCGCCGTTTTCACTGACAAATTACAAATTTTTATATCAATTCAAGAAAAAATCGTTGTGATTTGCGAAAAATATACGATTCGTGAATTACAACTCAAAATGTTGCAATTGGTGATTTTCAATTCTTTCCGTGTAACACCTAGCCTCTAGTTTATCATTTCATTTTAGTCCTCGACTTGGATTCTGAGCATAAACCTTGCAGGGTGTGCTAAGAGTTGTGTTTTTTGTGCCCGAAACCGACGGTGCATTGAGAAGCAGATTCAATGACGAACTGTAAAGCTCTACAGAAAAGCTAGGACCATAACGTCAAAAGCGACTATGCAGGCAGGAAATTCACTGATGATGGCAGCTGTAAAAGCCCCTGAACGAAATCATCGTGTGTATTAGTGCTAGTTGTCCATAGTTCCTCGGTCCACTTCAGACTGTCGCATATTTGAATGAAGCAATGAATTGATATTTTGCTCCAATACAATGTACATATAGGTATATGATTTTTTTCATAAAAAAAACAAGGATGTGTAAAAGGACAGTGCACACCTTTTCTTTACTGATTAGTCAGTCAGTCTCCAACGCGTATTTTAAAAAGTAAGTTTCTTAAATTAAACGAAATGAAAAGTAGATCGAACTTGTGTTCCCTGTGTAACTTTCGTGGCACGAGGTAATTTGAAAATTGCGTTTGTTTATACACGTGAACTTTTATTTGGGTATATGCGCAGTTCGTGTTTTGCAAGAATAAATCATTTGCAATATCATGGCTTCCACTAAAATCTGAGCAACTTTGAATTATTTAGAAACGAAATTGGGCGGCATATATTTTATATGCTAAATATATTTCAGTGGCTTATTAGCTAAAGGCTAATGGATCTAAAGTCCTTGGGCTGAATTTACCAGCCTTACTTGTGAAGAATACTATCATTGAGCTGGTGACTCCGATGCAAGGCTTTCTCAAAGCCTTCTATTCAGTATTATGATGCTTTTGTGGCTTCCTTGATTTTTGCGTTAATGCTCATTTTCATTAGGCTCAGGTATTTTGAACTGTCGGAGATTCTGAGAGTTTACGAGTGTGTTCCTGTAGGTAGAGGTGGAGGCTTCAAGGCTGGAGCCCCCAAGTTCGGCTACTAAATGTCTTTGCTTCAAGTGTCTACGAGGGGCGTACAATATATTCTCGGTTTTGGTATGTTCGAAAAAAAATAGATAGTCTCCCATGATATCAATACATTTGTGTGTTAGTTTTTTTATTCCCTTAAAAAAAAAAAAAAAAAAACACTTTTGGCAACTCTAGTACAATGTTCTGTGAAAGTGGTCTTATTTTTACGTAATCAAACTTCTTTTTGAAATAAATACTAAAAAATGTGCCGCCGAAAAAAGTCTCAGTTTTAATTGGCCAGTTTTTTTTGTGCATTTGACGAATATGGAGGGGAAAGTTGACATCTACTCCAGACTTCATATAGAACCTAACCTCAATATTCCAATAACTTTTCATGCGCTTCTCTCGTTACAGATTATTATGGAAAAAGCGAAAGCGTACATAAAAAACGAATTACGTGGGGGTTCCTTGATGCAGTCGGAACCCCCGCCGCCACAATCACAATCATTAGCGCCAGCATCAGCTCTACAACTGACAACATCGTTGGGCCAAACACAATCGTCTTCGTCGGGAGTAGTACCCCCTATACATCGTACCTCTCCAACAGATAGCCAACAACACCAGCAACTTCTCCAACATCATCATCATATGCAACAGCAACAGCACTACCAACAGCAGCTTCAACAACATCATCAACAGCAACAACAACAACAGCAGCAACAACAACAACAACAACAACAACAGCAACAACAACAACAACAACAGCAGCAACAACAACAACAACAACAACAACAACAACAACAACAACATCAGCAACAACAACAACAACAGCAGCAGCAACAACAACACCAACATCAGTTACAGCAACATCATAAACAACAGCAACAACAACCCATCCACCATGGAAAGTCAAACAACAGTCATAACAATCATACTTCTTCATCTCCCGAAGTGATTCCACTGTGTTATGTGTGTGGCGGTCGAGGTGGTTATGAACCTCTGCGAGCTCGTCCGAATTTGGAACGTCCGTCGGAGCCGTACTTTCCGTTTCTGGAGCGTCATGAAGCTCCAATCGGTGTACCCCAGTTACAATCTACTCAGCAATATGTTATGACGTGTTTACTCTGCTACCGCTCACTGACCGAACAGTGGGACGCATACGAGCGCGAAAACAAACCAAGTTTACAGCGAATATACCACATGAAGCGGGTCGATGGCAAAAATTACATCGGGGCAGATATAACCACCCAGGGGGAGTACGCCGCTCAGATGTTGGGACTTAGTGCAGAGCATTTAACACCGTCTGGCGGAGACCGGACCGGTGGTGATAGGGGTGTTGGAGACCGAGGAGGTGGTATTCCTAGTTACCCATCATCCACGTATTCCTATTCCAATTCTGTGCAACGACCAATGTCTAGGGATTATGGACTCCCACAGCAACACTCGATTGGATTACATCCTTCGCAACAGCACCAGCAGCACTCGACCGCGTCCTCGCTCCGTAACGACTCACCTCATCGGCCGACATCACGTAACGATTCGCCTTCGCAGCACCACCAGCAACAGAAACTGGACTACTATGGAAAAAGTTCTGTGAATTATCCCCCTGGGCAGCGTCCATCGAGTCGCAATAACAATGATAAATCGCACAGTCGACCCCATTCTCGAGAAAATCCCCACATCTCCCAGCAGCAACAGCAACAACAACTGTCGTCGCTTTCTCCACAACAGCAACTATCTCGTCCCACATCTGCGCCGTATGATGGAATCAACATAAAACCGTCCTCGTTCGCTCATCATAAACTGAAATTAGGACAAATATCATACATGAACTCGATATCAGGACCAAATTATCCATCTCAGCAACACCAAGCCGCAGCAGCAGCACAGCAGCAACAACAACAACAAATTCAACAACATCAACAACAACTCCAACAACAGCAGCAACATCAGTTGCAAATGCAAATTCAACAGCAGCATCAGCTGCAGCAACAGTACCACCAGCACCAACAACAGCAGCAGCAACAACACCAACAACAACAACAACAACAACAACAGCAGCAGCATCAGCAGTACATCCAGCACCAGCAACATTTACAGCAGTCTTACCATCATTTACCCCCACAGACATCTCCTCACGAATACAGCAGTAGCAAAACGCAGCTGTATGGCGCCACCAGTGGAGGTATACATCCACCACCTCCAGCAGTTCCAACATGCTCATCGGCTCCAATCACCACCGAAGATGATGCAGTTCTTGACTTGCGGAACTCACACCATTCTTCGCCACTCGTACATCAACCGTCATCGTCGCGTACTCCAACGTCGCAACACGCGTCCGCGAATACCACTCCCAATCCCGTCGAAGTTGGCATTCTCGATCTATCGATGCCAGATAAGAACTCAACCACGGAAGTGTGTTATGTTTGCGGCGACGAACAACGTCGGGGAAGTTTAATCGAGCTGAGCACGGTTAAGCCGAAAGATCCGAAAGATCGCGATCGTCCGTACTTTACGATTTTCAATGAAACCCACCCGCGTCCCGCCCGATCGCGACCCAAAGATCCTCGAGGAATGATCCAAGCTTGCCGATTATGTCACGAACATCTCATCCAGCAGTGGAATAATCATCAGGTTAGTAATGTTCCTAGCTTAGAACAATATCATAAAATAGGGTGCTTCATAAGTGCATGATTACTTTGTTTGCAATTATTGCGGTTATTGCATTTTAACGCAGGCCCGTCTAGAGTTTCATTTCCAGTTGTGAAATCTGCTTGCCAATTCTTCGGTCATCTGTCAAACCTATTAGCTATGGCCTAAAGGTTTATCTTTACGACTTCCTCAGATGGATTACTTCGATGACGATCGCTGCTTTTTTTACATATTTGCGGGCAGAACGCCATGAGAATAACAAAATTTAATCCGAAGGACTTCAGTTCTTGGTCTTGTCGCATTATTTGTTTGTGAATAAATATGTATTTAAGCGACATCTAGATATAAACAAAATATCCCCATTGAAAATAGTTTTACTCATGAGTAATATTTTAATAGGTAGGTATACCGTATGGTATACGTCATGAAAATTTAGAGCAAAAAATTGATGTCGGAAACTTTTCCTAAAGAACAAAGCCCATGAGTAAATTTCTGCGTTAAAAAAATGTCTTGTTTGATTGTTCTTGGGTTTTGCGTCTTTGCGTTGTTCTGGTGGAGACGCTCAGTATGAATTTCCGGTGTAAAAGAACAAATTCAGCTCTCTGGTTAAAAAGCATAGAAGCTTAAAAGTATTACTAACATACACGTCCCATTCTGTTTTTTTTTCCGCTCGACACTAGACACTTAAATAATAAAAACCGGTATTATAATGAAATAGTCGGTAAGAGTGATATGGAATTGACTACATAATACGTACATTATTGCAATGTACGTAGTTATATTGAGCTAGAATATTCTGGAGAATTGAAGTTTTTAAATACGAGTATAAAAATAGATAAGAGAAGCTCTGCTTTTGTAATTGGCATCTAATAAAAGTGCTAGACGTGCTTAGCATTAGCATGACTTAATTCAGACTGCAATTATTAGCATAAGAATAAAGTTCATGATTGACATAATTATAATACATGTAATAACATATCGTTTTTAGTGCCCAGAAATGTGTAAATCATCCACATATCATTACAATTTTGTAGTGTTATTATTATTAGGCATCCCTTTAGTAGTACAGAATACCAGCAGTCACATTTTAATTTACTCACAAAGGCCGAAAAAGCAACGTACCTACAGTAACAAATCGATACAACTTTCAGTTTGTTGCAATTTAGAAAAAAATCCCTAATACAGGGTGTCCGCCGGGAAGGCATGTTACTTTGTTTGTTTATAATTTTGATTAAATGAAAGAGAATTATATTGATAAATGTTTTATTTAATGTCGGCAATTATGTATGGAATACAATATCAGGTAAATGTCAGCCTCTGTTAGCCCTTAGCGAGCCCTTTTGAGCACATTTTTCACTGCATTCTCACACATTTCACGCTGTATTTCATTAATTTCATCACGAATATTTTGTTTGAGTTGCTCAAGCGTTTCGGGTTTGTTTGCATAAACCTTGCTTTTCAGATATCCCCACAAAAAGAAGTCCGGAGCACTCAAATCAGGCGACCGTGGAGGCCAATCAGTAATCGATGATTGATTTTGATAAAATGTTTTAACGATTAAAACACGTTGGTTTATCGAATATTTTTTCCATAATAAATTTGCCACGTGTCTACTTCACTACTGCCAAATATGAACTGTCAAGACATGTTTACCAAAATGGCGGCGGACACCCTGTATAAGCGCTATAAAAGATTATGAACCCCTTAATGTAGATTTTTTTAAAAAAACAATAATAAATACACCCACGAATAGTGTATCATTCTAGGCTAGGTTCGGAAGGCGTTTCGCATAGATTCTAATTTTAACTGTATAAGAAACCCATCCTAGATAAGCAAACAAAGCAAACAGATTTTGTAAAATACGCCAAAATCCTAAGCCAATGAATGAAATAATGGATTTTGGATACATATTATTTTAATTTGTGTTTGCATTTGAGAATTTGCGATTGTAAGTTATTCGTAGAAAAATAGATATCGCACACACTATATTTGTTAGTCTACACAGGCAGAGTTTGCAGCACAGCTATTTCCCTAAACTAGCCAGCCGGCTTGTCCTTTTGTGTGAGTTTTTTTTATGGAAGGGATATACAATTTTATGCAGAGTTCAAACGGTCAATTGAGAAGCTTTTTCATGGAACTTATACTCTCGGATGTTTGTCAGACGTAGACGTTCGCGAAAGGTGGCGCAGTGGGAAAAAAAACCTTAAGATGTAATTTTAAAGGAATCGAAACTGGGGCCGCATCCCTTTCTGATTTTATTTTCCTTACGGCATTTATTAAAATTTAGATTGTACTTCTGAAATAGGCTCAAATTTTGTTTCATTACCCAACGCGTTCACTTCTATTCGGATATTGGGCTCAAGCCGTTCCATGGTTTTTGGCTTAATGTCATACACCTCACTCTTAAGTTAAAAAAATCGAGGACAGCGGCCTGCTAAAATCAGAAAAACCTTAGATATGCTCCTCAGGAGACCCATAGTTGAAAAAGTTAAGTGGGTGCGGCTTTATCTTGTGGGACAATTTTGTGCAAATAGTTGAATAAATACAATTATAAATAAGAAATACATTTATAAATAAATAAATACATTTATAAATAAATAATTAAAAACAAATAAATAAGTATTAATTTAGTTAATCAATAGGTAAATAAACAACCAAACAAATACATAAATAAGTAAATAATTAAAAAAAATAATTAATCAACAAATAAATAAATAAATAGACGGTTGAAAAAAAATATTAACATTAAAAGCAAGAGTAAATAACAACAACAATACAACAAAAAACAAAAGGCTATATCAACTATCGATTGAGATATAAATCGTATTTAAAGTATTTATTAGAGGATTTTCAGCAAAATCAAAACGTTGCTTTAATTTTTTAATTCTTTGAAAGATCAATTCAACATTTGCTTTATCGTGTGTATCCAGGGTCGAGTGATGCCACGGTAGATCAGACATCATTTTTAATAATTTATTTTGGGAATCCTGTAGTTTCTTAATATGTCACATTGCACAATTTTCCCTTACTTGCTTCAAAAAATTGCATTGTGGATGAATTTTTTTCACATTACCATTGAGGTGAAAATTGGCCTCATAGCTCATTATGAGTTTGTAAATTAACTAGCCGTTCTCTTGGGACAGTTCTTATTGAATGAGTATTTGTGAATCATTTAGTTTTAATCCCTCAACCCATGGAATGTTTTATGGAAATTTAACTGACGTAAAATACTTCGCAAAGACCGCCTAGACTTCATCAACTGCTGAGAGTTTCGGGGTTTTGCGCCTGAGAAATGTTCACAATATTTCGACGTTCCATCACGGGAAAAATCAAAGACGGGATTTTCTAGTTATAAATGCTGAACCAATTATTTGTATAGGTAATCGAAAACCGACACAACTTTGGTTCTTTGTTCTGGCTGAGTTTTTCCATCAAAATTGGCCATGTTATTCAAATTTAATTCTGAAAAAGTATTCAATATATAAAACGAAAAGCTACTACTACTACGCCACCCTGTACAGATATTATTATATATATTTATATACAAAAAAAAAAAAACAGAGTTTAGTTTACGACTTCATTAAATTACTTATAACCTTTCATTTCAACATTAATTAACGTTTGACATTCATAAAAAAGCAAAACGAATACCGCAAGCAAATAAATCAACTGAAAAAAATGTCTGTAGTTCTCAGTTCCCTAAACATAGTCATTACATTTGGCTATCCTCCAAGAAATGCGCATCAGCCAAAAAGTTCAAAAACCTCTCCTTAGCTCACCATCGTTAAAAAAAACTTCCTTCTCAACCAAAAACAACAAAGAACAATACACATACCACGCAAATATTTCATACCACGCTTTATGGCGAGAAAAAACATAAATTAATGTAAGCAAAATCTCGCGCCAGTCAATTTGCTAAGAATCAAAATAAAACATCCGAAATAATAAACCTTGAACTGTTTGTTCATCTCTAACCGAAAAACAATGCAAACCAAATCCGTATCGAAATTTAAATCTGAGAAAATGTTTTATTCACTATTCGCCAGTAGAACGAGGACAGTATCCTTGCCTGTCGTAAAAATAAAAACAGCAATTTTATTGAAATTCTATAGAAAATTCCTGAGCGCGTTCAAATGTCAAATAATAGCCCAACTGTATCTATGAATAGATTAGGTTTTGTAGAGAAGCTACAAATAAACAAATTACACCATGGCGCAGATGAGAGCGATTCCGAGAATGGCATGACCGCATGATCATTGTCTATTGAACGCGGGCGATAATTTGATGGCCAAGGCGGAGACGGAAGGGAAGTGCGTTGTTTATTTTATTTTGTGGTAGAAATCTTTACGGTCCTCTAATTGACACTTGCTAATTAACATTTTTGAAATGCGTAAAAATGTAAGAGATGTGTTTGTCGCTCGAAATATGTATCAGAATTTGAGTTACAACGACCCATCAAATTAGTATACCTATGTGAAATTATTGGTAAATATTTTTCATATAATTTGATATTGGGTAATATAAATAAAAGGTACCATTTGCGTGTGTAAAACGTTCTAAAAAGGTAAAAGCCCTCAGCAATTGCTTTGAATCGGTGTGACTAAAAGCCTACTTTGCTAAGTAATTAAGAACAATATTCGACTAAAGCTATACATGTACTAGCCTTGCAGTTCCTGTCGTGCCTGACCAGTAAATTTGAACTTTCCTTTAGATCTAACGACTTTGTGAAAAATCTAACAAAAGTAATTAAACTGGGAACATGATTCTTATTTGCCAAACAGCATGTTTATGTTGCCGGGAATTCTATCCCATCATTTGCTGGTTGAAGATATACTTGATGACATGCCAAGCCCGAATGTCATACCTTCTGGGTTAACTCAAGGCTTGTGACTGGGCCACTCATCGGCAATCACCGAGCGTCAGGACGACAAGTGATATATCTTGATGACTTTTCCATTCTGAAATTCGAAATCGCATCCAGCGCTGCTGTTAACATAATGACAAGAAATCAACTGAACAAGCGAAAGTACATATTAAAATTGAAAAGACTCGGGCAATGACAAAGGAAGTGAGGTGTGTCCTCGTCATCTTTGAGATTTAGTTCCATTAAGTGACTCTCTAAGATTGCAAAGTGGCGGCTTGATCGATTGAAGTGCTCTATCAAGATCCATTACGGGCCCCTTTTTCGCCAGTTTATCCGCCCTCTCATTGCCGGTTTTGTCTCTGTGTCCAGGGACCCAGCAGAGATTTGTTGTGTGCTGCGAGCAAATAACCTTAAGCTCTTCGCGGCAGCGGTGAACTAGTTTGGATTTTCTTTCATTAGCAGTAGGTAACTACTTTTTCAGCTGCCTGACTGTCAATGAAGATGGTAATATCGCTACGAGGTATTGCCAATATTGACGACTTACGGGCCGCTTCAGCGATAGTCAGAACATCCCTCCATCTTTGAACCATCTGTGTAGATGGATATTGATTTTCTTTTTGTGGGTTCATTTGTGTTTCATTCTTCCCTACTCGGAAAGGAGCAGGTGAATGGGCTCTCCAAGTCCAGACGGGGAGACATATAGTCATAAGTGACAACGTTCCCTACGTATTTACCTTATATCTGTGCATGTCCAAAATTGCAAGGTTTCCAAGTGATAGTTTGGCTGATCCTTAAGGCACTTTTGCACTCTTGGCAGCATATTTTTCATGTATAGGTCTAGAATTGCATCTAGTCCATCTTTAGGTGTGGTTCTCATAGCGATGGTTGCCTATATACATGCCGTTCTTTGTATTTTAGTCATTGACTTCAGATTTGTCGCTTTGCTGGCGGCTTGGCACCAGACTAAACTTCCATTATGTCAGTATTGGTCGCACGATCGCTAGATACCGTAAGAAATCGACTTTCTGTATCGTTATAAAGAAAAATTCGTCTGGTAAATTCGGATGATGTACATTTCTGAGCAGGGGGCTTAGGTTCAACACTTGGAAAGATAAAACTGTAACTTTTTAAGTCTGACAAAACGACAAAGACAAGACAAGAGTTTAACCATCCTGAAGCTAGCACTTAGACGTACGTGTTCGGAATTAAATTCTATTCATCCTGTAGAGTTTAATATTTGACACGTCTATATTGTTTGCTTATTTACAGTCCAGTGAGTTTATTCTCAATTATTTTAGTAATATGTCAAACATATTATTTGTATACGACATATTGATCATA
Source organism: Cheilosia vernalis (assembly GCA_949126925.1). Taxonomy (NCBI): domain Eukaryota; kingdom Metazoa; phylum Arthropoda; class Insecta; order Diptera; family Syrphidae; genus Cheilosia; species Cheilosia vernalis. The sequence goes on from OX421362.1 coordinate 57,170,921, forward strand.
TCTATTTTACAATGATACAGTGAAGAGATTTTGTCGATAGGTACTATACACATCCCTAAAATAAAAACTGATTCTGAATCCTAGAGGCAATGCATGTATTTTATTTATTGCTATTATCAGTGGACGCGATATATTACCAGGTATTAAACTCACGCATGGTTAATTTTTCAAGCTTTATTGCCAGATTGCCTTCTTAGAGCAAACATTTGAAAAATCGTGCCTGGGTCTTGGCCTGCGAGTTTCGCACTCAAGTCACATGGTCACAGGTAAAAAAAATTGTTTTTTCTAGTAAAGCAGTCATAAATGAATCGTCTTCATATTTTCCTAAAGCTTTTTGGGCTTTCTTAGACAAGTAGTGAGGGCAATCTGTTAGTCAGTATAAATAAGTTTAGTTTCGGGACTCGAAATAGAAAATCAAGTTGATTACACATATTTTGTTTCGATAGTAAGCAATCTGTTGTTTCGGGTTGTTTGGAGAGGAAAGAAGAAATTTCGTTAACCTGTCGGTGGTAGAAAGAAAGGGGAGAGAACAGGGTATTCCGATATTGTTTTTTTCTTAGTCCTACTCTTATTCTTTTCAGCATTTCAACAATTGTATGTGGGTTTGACTGCCTCATATTAATTGTCAACTCATCATAAGTGAAATGTTCTTTCCACAATTTTTTTCGTTCATGTCAACTAGAAGACTACATCGAGCACTGTAGTTCTTAGAAAAGTCATAAACTTTCGAGATGCATGTATAATTTCAAAATAAAAATAAGCTGAAAAATCAAGCTCTACACCGCTCTACCAAATTTCATTATTCTAAAGCAATTCTGAAAAAGTGGGTGGATACCACTACCCCTTATAGAGAAATCCCAAATGTTCGATTTATTCCTTTGCTTACACAAGAACTACCGTTGAGCAAAAAAAAAATTACAAGATTCTACGATTAATGATCTGTCTGTTTTTGTGATTTTTGAATCAATATATCTCAGGAACCACAAATGCTAAAAATTTAAAATTTGGTGAGGCGGCTGTGCTTGATCAGCTTATTCTGAATTTCAAGTTTCCGACTTCAATGGAACTGAAGATAGAAGGGGTAGAAAATCGTCTTAGTTTGTTCCTGTAAAAAGGGTGTAGTGCAAAAACTTAACTGGGCACTACCATGCCCTTTGATACCTATTGCTCATTTGACGACGTCTAAGGCTTTTTATTGAGCGAAACTGACGTGATATCTTAACATTCCACAAACCTGCCAAATATCCCATTTAAATTAAATCGTTATGAAATCATGTGCATTTCTGACACTTGTGTAAAGTATTCATGCAGTCAGAGGGTGTAATAAATACAATAAAAGGTAGAAACCAGAGGACAAACAGCCCGCTTTCATGACCTGCGACCACATTTTTCCACCTAGAACTTCTCCAAATAAACACACTCGCTGGTATACTTACAGTCTGCAACATTGTTACACACAAGGGACAGGACATTAAGAACGAAATGCATGTTTCCACCCTCCTTATTTATTTAAAGAAACTAGTAAAAGTACTCAGAGGGTTGTTATCGGTTCACCCTTAGCTTTAAAATGTATGCTGACATGGTCACATAGTCACGGATCCGAGATACAGATTTATTTGTTTATTTAAACAGAAATAAAAACAAGCATACTAAAAATAAAAACGGATAAATAAAGATGAAAATGTTATACGAAAAAGTGAACGATATTAATATAGAACACCGAGACAAGAGAAATGTTTATAAATAGACGGAAAACACAGCAAAATGCATAAACAACGCAATCGTTTCGTGTGTCCACTTTACCTCCCTCCTGCGTGGGACTTTGTTTCTTTTTTTTTGTAGATATTTGCATTGCTCCTCCACATTCTTTTGTTTTATATTTTATGGCCCCGGCACTGATCCTAGTCAGACGGAGAATGATAAATAAATAAATTATACTCACTTTGAGATTGCAAATCATGTGCAAGTACTTTATGGGGCGAGTATACTGTTGTACAGTGAGGTATGCTTTAGAATTCTGTTTACATAAGAGGAGAATATTTTATTTACCAAAAAGAGTATGTAGCTACTTTCAACACAAGAGAATAAAAGAGGTCGAAGCTATGTACTCGTACAATGCTGACGGTGGGATAAATGTTTTATTTATTTCGCAAATCAAAAGAGTTAGAGAATTAGCAAACGTGGTATTATTTCAAAGATTATTATTTTGATTAAAAGTGATTTTAAAATAAAATGGGTTGGGACCGCGAGGCAAGGAAATTATTTGTTCACACAGATGTTTTAATTTGTGACTTTTCTTTAATAGTGCTGCCACCCCAACTAAACATTGCGCAGAAAAAAATAACCCAGTAGCTTTAACGTTTACGTAGTAGATTATTATTTTGAAACGAAAACAGTATTATTAAGTAAAAACTACAAGAAGACAACCTTTTGTGCGGCAAGAAGACTTGCTTGTAAAGTAAATTTTTAGATCGGTTTTTATGTTTGCGAATGATTTAATAACGAGAGTTCTGAAACAGTGCATTTCGGCACTAAGGCCCCAGTTATAGCTATCATTGAAATGCATCATTGAAAATTTTGATTTACGATTTTAAGACGATTAATCAAACAATATTGGCGATAGTTGGTATCAAAATAAAGGTAATCAATTGTGGAATTTGTATACGAAAAAATTAACTTAATTCTGATTAAAACTTTTCTTTAAATCCACTTTTTTTATTTCACTGATCATTCAAATCGTTCACTGTTATACCTAGGTCAATTAAACAAATAAATAAATTATTAATTTTAACTGGTAATGGTAATTAAATTATACCATTAAATTAAATTAAGTACAGGCTTCTGAGTCTGTGTCATTGCAATTTTCTATTGCTTCCGTTTCTATATTTTGATAGGTATATAGTAGAGATGCCACGAATATTCGGCAACTATTCGTATTCGGCTATTCGGCCACATTTTTTCACTATTCGGTATTCGGCCGAATAGTTTTCAATATTAGGTCGAATACCGAATAGTGAAAATAGCAAATCATGAAAAAAAAAAACTCAAAATATTGCTCGCAAAGATGTTTATTTTATCAAAAAATTAATATGTTTATATTTAAAATTTACCAGTGGTAAACTATGGTGTATGAAAACAAATTTTTCAGCATTTGTCGATAGTAGACGATTGCGTTTTTTCTTCATAGATTATACCTGGTTCTGAAAACAGCCGCTCACTTTACACACTGCTACCGGAGATGACAAATAAATCTTAGCAAATTGTGCAAGGGTTTTGCGTTTGCTGACCACCACTTGTAAAGGTCTGTTTTGACTTCTTAACCGCGGAAAAAACCTATTAAGTGTTGCCGAATATTCGGCGCTTCGGCCACGAGGCTCGCCGAATATTCGGTATTCGGTATTCGGCCAAATAACTATCTCATCTCTAGTATATAGTATTCTTTCCAACTTTTTTTTATAACTTCCTCAGGTATTTCAAAATTTGTACAACATATTTTTTTATCTCTCAAATTATTTCTAATTGTCAAAATAGAGTTGGTTAATAATAATTGCATCCGATTTCGTTGCTAAGTTTTGACCAAATTTAACTGACTAAATATTCTTTCCACTGCGGCATTCGAAATTGGCAAAACTAAAACAGAAATAGCAAACTTTGCGAGATCTTAAAATGGATTTTCTCCACAAGTATCTTTACCTATAGCACAAAACTTCGCACCAGAATGGTACTTTTAGTGGCTTGCGGCTTGATGCCGCTGGTAGTGGGCTGTTTGTTTCTGTCATTTTATTAAATGGGTGTGATTATTGCACTGCGCTCATTTACATTATGTTTGCATTGGAGGTGAAATTTTTTTTTAGGAATTATTGAGTCAAAAAAATAAATAACAGTCGACTTGATTTCCGTTTAAAGACGAAAAAACCAGTCAAAGAAAACAGTCGGCTGGATTTGTTTTTTTTTCAGTCAAAACCGAAAAAATCCAGTCAAACTGGCAAACTGTAGATTACTACTATTTCTCAACTATGATTAACAAAATCCGGATCTGTCGTATATTTTTGTAAAACTTGATACCGTATGGCCAATAAAAAGCAACTAAAACTACTAAAACCTTCTTTTTAGCAAATATTTTCCACTTATTTTTTTTCAAACATATTTCACGAGTAATTCCAACCACTTGAAACTTACACAATCAGAAACTACAACTTCATTTGCACCCCACACACTTCCATCGGCATCAGTTCTAAATATATATGTAAAGGTCTACTACGAACCCTACTTCCAATCATAGACACCTTAAACCAGCGTCACTAATATATTTCAGTAAAAAATAGAAACATGCTCAATCAGTTCAATAAAAAAGAAACTCCTAAAATCTTGTAACAGTAGAGTACGCGCTTAAAACTCTAACCAGAACTTGCTAAGATTGCCTGTTACTGAGAGTTACTATTCTAATATTTTAATTACGGTTGCTTCTGAACTTAGTACCTGCCCACCAATTGACTTAACTAATCTTTTAAAGAACGAGAAGGCTTCGTTCGACCCAGTCGTGCATTTTATTTTCCGACAAAACGCACCGGAACATCGTTATCGACTCGGAATTATGGGTTGTTGTATGTTTTCCGCGGAAAAGTTTACAACTTCTGGCGATAACCCTAACTTAGCCCCTACAACTGACAGTTTACTTTTTCTTTTGAATATTGATAAGCCCGATCATGAGAACAACTTATAATTTCAAAATCAGCAACAGCAAACTTTTTTATGAAAAGCTGTAATTGTTTGTAAAATCAGTGGTACTAAATAGAACCGGGTACTAGTATATTTTAAATATTGGAAGGGGGCCGTACTTCAAAACGATGACTGAGTTGAGTTTCCGCTTTGCAAATTTTTTTTATTTTAGAAAAAGTACTAATATTCGCTCAGTGGTTAGTGCACTGGATTACGCAACGATGGTCCGAGGCTCGATTCCCGAAAAATATAAATTACAAGGGTTTTTCCTCTGCATCATCTCTCGCGAACGTCTGACACATATCCGAGAGTATAATCGTAACTGTCATAAAAAAAACTTCACAACTCAGCTATTCGGACTCGGCGTAATGTTGTAGATCCCTTGCATTGGTGCCTTGAAAATAAAAACTCACAACATAAATGGTAGTCCAAGCTGGGGCTATAGGGTACATATGGTGCACCAACTATTTTTTTTTAAATTTTGTGTCGTATGATTACACTTGGTACTACCCTGCCAAGTTCTCCAGAGTTGTTGGATGAAAAATAGTGAATTACACAGACTTATTGAATTCATTTCAACAAGCTGAACCCTTATCCTCGCATGCGAAACCAAAAATTCGTCGAAAGTGGGCCAGAATAACCTCTCCCTTACCTGCACAGAACTTAGAACTCCAGCGCCATTAAGCACACCTGTAAACATAAAAGTTCTCAGTGTGCATCGATTCTAAAGTTTAGAACCGATTTCGATTTGTAGAAGATAGTGGCTTCCGTGTTGACACGTGCCCTGAACACCATCTGTTACAGATTTCCAATGGGTACTACTTCCAAATTGCACACTGTAGGTACTGCATATTAAGCGTCATACAACACAAATCAGTTTTGTCAAAATCCTGATTTCAATACCTTGTCATTGCCACTTTGAAGTTGATGGAAAAATTGGTAAACCATCAAAGCCGGAATTACGAGCGTGGAGCGATCAATAAAACACGGTATGATTCTCCAAGTACAAAATAGACGTTTTTATTTAAATCAATGATTACGTTTTGTCATTTACGAACTTAGAACGATAAATAGAACAAAGTATAATTCTTCAAGTACAAAATATATGTTAAAATCAATTATTACATTTACTGTTTGAATTCCCGATAGCGACTGGCTAACTTTTTCTCTTGCAGTTATCTTTATTAACTTTGCTATGGGAAATTATGGTTTACATCGAGATATTTCTTAGAACTAATGCACAGGTGTATACTATTTCTTAGAACTGGTGTACTGGTACATCGGTGGGAATGAATTACTTCTCACTGTTGTTCGGGTGTGGTAGCTTGTTGTTCGGGGATCGTAACTCCTCCCTGCCCAGAGTGAAGTGTAGGCCACATAAGCTGGATGGGTTGTGCGGCCGAAACTGATCCTTGCTGAGGAGTGTGCTGATGCTGATATAGGATATTGTGTTTGCTTCTAATAAAAAAGCTGATTATTAGAATGGATACAAGTATGAATGTGATTCCTGTAATGATCCAAGAATAAATGTTATTAAAATTATTTTCAATGAGTAATGGTGGATTTTTTTCCAAGTTCTCAATAACTGTGTCCGTTAAGTTGTCCAGATGTATCTCGGTAGTAAAATTGTTTATTTGAATGAAAAGTGTAGATATAATTTCGGTGGAGTCCCAAAATTGGGTTGTCTCAGTTGAGTACGTTATTCCATTAATTTCAATGGTACAATTATCGAATTTAATAACTGCCGTCCCTTTTATAGTTCTTGCTTTACTGTTTATATCGCATGTTGTGTTAAGTGTAGTAAAGTTCTTGTTTATTATGCACAAATGGTTTGGTTCCAAAAGTATGACCTCGTCTTCTATTTCGATCGGCATTAGGGTACAAAATGCTTCGGTGTTAAAAATAATGTTAGGGATACATCTATCTGTTTCGATTGTTCTAATAATGTTCTTTGGGCAGTAATATACTTGTTCCACTTTAGTGCAGGGTTCGTTCAAATATTGGTACCAGAATGTATTAAGCAGTAGGTAAGGAGCTTGGAGTTTTATGCTAAATGATTTGTTTACCGGGATTTCCTTTATGTGATAAAAGGAGAATTGGTCGGGTAGGAACGTTGGGATTTTAATGACAAATATGATATTGGAGTGGTTATAATATGCATGTAGTTCAAGTAGCTGGTATATATTCTCGTCTGAAAAGATCTCAACATTTTGAAGCTGAAGCTGTTTATAAATGTAACTCATCTCATCTGGGTGTAGAATATGTTTGGATATGATTGCCAGTTTAGCTAAAGTTATTGATTCTGAAACCTCCTTTAAATGCTCATTCAACAGGTCTATATCATAAACGATTTGGTTAAGGTATTGGTTTATTATAATTAGCGAATCTAATTTATCAATTTTTCCCTGGAGTTTATTAATAGAATTTTCGATGGTACCTTGTTGATTATTTATGTGTTTTGAAATGTTACTAAATCGTTCGATCATTTTTTGATTAATTGTTATCTGATGTGACAATTTAGTATCTAAATTATATTGGTTAAATTTAAAAGCTTCAAGTTGTTTGTTAATTTGAACATAGTCTTCGTTGTCCATATTGCCGGTTATTGCTTTAATAAGTGTTCCCAACCCGTTAATAGCTCCCCTTTTTACCTTATATTTGGGTTTAAGCAAATCTAAATTGTTCAATAATTTTTCGTATTTTCGGTCCAATATGGCCAATAATGACTTGTGTTCTGGAGTTTGAGTTCTAATTTTCAATGTATTTATGTTTCTGCCAATAAGTGCGACACTGGACTCATATTCGGTCATATTGACAATGTGTATCAACTTCGTGTACCCGCTGAATATGCGAGCATTACCTATTTTTAATGGTAAAAGTCCTTGACTGTTGCTGAGATCATGAATTTCTAGCTTCTGTCCAGTGGAAATCCAGATGAACCTGCAAATTTTCTTTTGGTTTTAATTTTTTGTTTATGAACTTTTCTTTTAGAGGAATCTATTGTAATTTTATTATTTTGAACAACCCTATGCTCTTGAAATCTTGGGGCTAACTTATTTCTTCTATCCTCTAACTCATAGATGTGCTCATTTACATCAAAATCTGGTGGATCTTTACGAGTTTCGTTACGTTTGTTTATATTTTTTCCTTTTTGCGTCAAGCTACGTTCATGAACTAGTTTGGTTAAAGCTTCGTAATCTCTAATGTGTTCCCTAAGATAATCCTGCGTGGTTTTTGTACCTTTAGAGTTTGGAAATGGTGTAGACTTATGATAGTGTCCTGTCAATAACTCGAATGGTGTCATTTTAGTAGTGGAATGTATGGAATTATTATAGGTAATAACTGCTTCATCTACCGTTTCACCTATGGTTTTATGTTTGTTTTGGCTTTTAATTATCCGCACAAGCTCTGTTAATGTCGAATGGAATCTTTCGACTGGAGAATTTCCTGTAGAACTTTTAGCACATATTGTATGTAGTTCAATACCGTAAAGGTCTAAGAACTCTTTGAATATGGTTGAAACAAATTCGGATCCATTATCCGATACTAGTTTTTTTGGAATACCATGATGTGAAAAGAAGTGCTTCATGGATTTTATTAAGTTTATGCTGTTTCTTGCGGTTAATAGATAGACGCTTGCAAATTTGCTAAATTTGTCTATAATTGTGAGAAAGTTTTCCTTGTGTACAGAATATATGTCTATATGGACTATTTGTAAGGGTTTAGATGGTGTTTCTGTTATTTCGAATTGTATCTGTTCCCTGTTTCGATCGTATTTATTTAGTTGACAGATATTGCAATTGTTTATAATTCGGGTAATAACGTTTTTCATGTTAGGGAAATACGATTCTCTTCTCAAGTGTTCATATGTTTCAGTTATTCCTCTATGGTTTGAGTTTGTATGGTAAACCCTAACGATTTCTTCCTGTTTGTCGACGTTTGTAATGTCTTTGAGCTTGATATGACAGCGAACTAGCTTATAATTTCCATTACTGAAATACTTTGAATATACCCGTTGAATTGCTGAAAATGTTTCGTCATCCGTTGTAATTGCTGTTAGTCTATTTTTATTAATATAGTTTTCAAAAATATTAATTACAGTATCTTCGTTATTATCTAGTCTACTGATAGTATGTCTTTTCTTTGTTTTAAATATGATTTCGAATTTAGAACTAGGTTTCTTGCAGTTGTGATTTACGTCTAAAATTATTTGATTGGAAAATTCGTTTAGTGGTCTTTCAGATATTGGAATCCCGTCACCTATGTTTTCGTCATCAGAATGAATGGTAGATATATTATCTGAATCATCAACGTTATTCTGTATAGAAATATTGTCTAAATTTTCTGTGTTTTCTGTGTTTTCTGTGGATTCGTTTATGTTCAACTCTACTCGTGACAGAGCGTCGGCGTTTGCATTACTCGTCCCTTTTTTATAAATTACTTCGTAATCGAACTCTTCAAGACGTAATCTCCAACGAACCAGTTTAGAGTTGGGTTCTTTAAGTGAAAATAGCCATGTAAGTGGCTTATGATCCGTAATTATTTTAAACTTTCTCCCAAAAATATAAGGGCGAAAGTATTTCGTGGCCCATATTATGGCCAATAGTTCCTTCTCTATTGTACTGTAATTTTGTTCGGTTTTTGACAAGGTGCGACTTGCATAACAAATCGGTTTGTCCGATCCGATTGGTCCCTGGGATAACACTGCTCCAATTGCAACGTTACTAGCATCCGTAGTAACATTGAATGGTTTGTCGAAATCCGGGTATTGTAATATTGGGTCATTGCATAAAAGAGACTTACATGTTTCAAAGCAATTCAAGTATCTGTTATCCAGTTTTATACCTTTATCTTTTCGAAGACATTCTTTGCGTTTCTCAGTTTTTCAAAGACTTTAGATAGATTTTCTATATGTTCCTGCAAAGAGGTAGAATAGACGATTATATCGTCCATATAAACAAGGCATATTTTACCTTGTAGATCTTGTAAGACATTATCCATAACCCTTTGAAAGGTTGCCGGGGCGTTTTTCAACCCGAACGGCATTCGGACGTATTCAAAGTGTCCATTTTCGACACTAAACGCTGTCTTTGGGATATCTTCTGGGTTTACTTCAATTTGGTGAAAACCAGAAGCAAGATCTAGCGTACTAAAGTACAAACATTTGCCTAGTTTATCAAGAATCTCTGTAATGTTCGGAATGGGGTATCTGTCTTCTACTGTTTTTTCATTGAGTTTACGGTAGTCTATGACAAGCCGCCACTTCTGTTTTCCTGTTGCGTCCTTTTTCTTGGGTACGATCCAAATTGGTGACGACCACGGTGAAAAGCTTGGACGTATTATTCCCTGACTCAACATATCTGTTATTTGGCTTTGTATTTTTTCCTTATGTACATAAGGATATCGGTAAGACTTGCTGTGTATTGGTACATCGTCTTTTGTATTTATTTTATGCTTGATAAGATTTGTAAACGATAGATTCTCACCGATCCTGAAAAACGTATCTTTGTATTGTTTACAGAGTTTCTGCAAAGCCTTCTTTTCCTCAACATTTAAGTGATTCGTTCTTATTAAATCATTAATATCATCCTTCTCGTAATTATCAGAATAATTACTAATAGAAAAGTTGTGAACTTCTGCAAAGTGTTCATTATTAAAAGATTGTACTTTTATTGGTTGTTCAATGACAAATTTTTGTGGTATTTCAGATAGATTGATTACTTCGATAAATGAATACCATTCCTGCGCTTCGTATATACCTTCAGGAATTGACAGGTTTTCATTAATTTGAACGGGCTTTATGTATATACTTCCCTTTTTTATGTCTACTGGTAAATGAGCAACTATCTTGCTATGCGCTGGAACAATATAAGGCTTTGACATAAAATTTGGTTTATATTTCAAAGGTATTTGAGCAAACTTGGTTTCTAAGACAGAGTTAGGAATATCTATTTTCATTTGTAGTTCTTTCATTAAATCTATTCCTATCAAGCCATCAAAGTACTGATGGAATCTAAATATTATAAATTTGAGTGGCTTTTGGGTGTTTAATTCTTTAATTTCATTAACTTGACCTTCCTTATCTACTATATGGGTTCCAAATACAGTTTTTATTTCAATTGGCTTAATCCTAATAGTCTGTGTTTTGTTAATTATTTCCGGATTTATAAATGATCTACTACTTCCTGTGTCTATTAAAAATTTAAGAGGTTGATCATTTAAGCTTATAATATGAATATAAGGTAATGCAGATGAATTGAAATTATTCATATCTATATAACCTATTGGTGTACCGAGGCTTACATGCGAAAATTTTCGTCATTTACCTCGATAATTTCATCCAGGTCTTGATGTGCATCAAGATTTTGGATGTAGTTGTTGGGATTTCTGTGGGTACTATTTTCTTCCACATTGTACAATTCTGCTCTAGGATGATTGTGGATCTCCGCCCGTGTGAAATTATTATTAAATCGTCTGTTACTGGTATTGTTACTTGTACGACTATTCCCACTATATGTGTCCATTGGTTCTGGACCTCTTGAGTAACCATGTTGGCTTATTTGCCGACTTTGGGGTTTGGGAAGGGATATAGGGGGTAATTGTTGCGGAAAAGATTGTTGAACCCTAGGATGTGTAAAATTAGATTGTTGTAATTTATCTTGTTTGAAATTATGCCGTTGGAAATTCTGTCTTTGATTGAATGATTGTTGAGGCTGAGAGTTGTACTGTTGATATCGCGGTTGTTGAGGATAATAGTTCTTATGTGGATTATAATATTGGCTTTTATTATTTGGGAAATATTGCTTTGTGTAAGGAACATGTTGTGTGTTCCTCACATAGTACGTATTTTGCTCTTCCAAGCAGAAATTTAGAGCTATTGCGAGGGTTTTTGGCCTCATGGCTCTTATAGTTGAGCCTAATGGCTCTTTTAACCCGGTTAGAAATGTGTTGAGGCACATTTCTTCATAGAGAACATATTTTGAATTTATTACAGACTGTTCCTTCTCATGCACCCGAATGTGGTTTATCATGGTTGAGAAGATTTCGATAACGTGTGAATAGAATGCCTCGACGGTATTCTCGTTTTGTTTGAGGGTGTGCAAGTCGCGGATTAGGCTGGTCTCATTTCTTTTATCTGAGTAGTGTGTGATTAAATTTTGTTTAATACTTTCCCATTTAATGGGAGTGCCGTACATGTTTAAAATTTCATTGGCTTCGCCAATAATTTTATTTCTAATTGCTCGTAGTATAATTTTACCGTACGCAGTACCATCAAGACCCTGTATAAGACCCAGAATTTCTTCCACATTTTGAATGAAATCATAGAGAGTTCTTTGATTTCCTTCAAATGTGGGAAGGTCTTTAATTGGGTCTGGTACTCTTAGAGAGCTTAACACACCGTCAATACCGACGCTACTTTGAGTTGCCCCAGTGCCTATGGCATTTGTATTTGGGGGAAGGTTCATTTTTATATGATCGAATGAGATAGGTTGTGTTACTTCGATTTTTATTTCACTATATTGCTTAATTATTTCGGAGGTGGCAGAATCAGCACTAGCTGATCTTTTATGAGTGTGAGTGCTATACGGGAGATTCGAACTACTTGAACTAGTTTTTGCGTGTTTTCTTCTGGGGGAAGGATGTGGTGAAGTCATGGAAGCTTAATATAATTGGATACAATATTTTTCACTTACCCTACAAGTACAATGAATATCTTCATGATATATACTGCCATAAGTATAGAGGTATCTTCAAGGTAGAAAGTGCTTATTGAATCCAGATGTCCTTCTTTGATGTCCGTTTGGATAGAGGTATCTTCAAGGTAGAAAGTGCTTATTGAATCCAGATGTCCTTCTTTGATGTCCGTTTGGATAAAAAATATTCCTTTAACTAGCACACTTTTTCTTTATTTAAATGTCTTTACTTGTTTTAATTAGTTATTTTTATTCTTTCACTTTCTTGTCGCTTAGTTTAGTTATTGTTATTGTGAATCGATATTCGCTCGATTCACTATTATAGTTATTGTATTATTAGTATTCAATTTGTATTCACAAATATTCAATTATTTCGATTTTTCACTTTTTTTTTTTTTTTTTTTGTTTTATTCACTGGTTTTTCCGACTGCGCCAATTACGAGCGTGGAGCGATCAATAAAACACGGTATGATTCTCCAAGTACAAAATAGACGTTTTTATTTAAATCAATGATTACGTTTTGTCATTTACGAACTTAGAACGATAAATAGAACAAAGTATAATTCTTCAAGTACAAAATGTATGTTAAAATCAATTATTACATTTACTGTTTGAATTCCCGATAGCGACTGGCTAACTTTTTCTCTTGCAGTTATCTTTATTAACTTTGCTATGGGAAATTATGGTTTACATCGAGATATTTCTTAGAACTAATGCACAGGTGTATACTATTTCTTAGAACTGGTGTACTGGTACATCGGTGGGAATGAATTACTTCTCACTGTTGTTCGGGTGTGGTAGCTTGTTGTTCGGGGATCGTAACTCCGGCATATGACCTCCACTTCTTTGCTCGCACGTATTTCACATACTCCATACCTATATCTACTTTATGCTTAAACTTAAAAAAATAAAACAATTGATAAAAATAACTGTGTTTTCTATTTTGTCTATTCTACATATTGCGTGAATTTTATTAAAAAAAAATCAATTACATTGATAATTATTGAGTCGATTTCCAATTCCACTCCCAGTGAGAGCTCTGCTATGAAATGAAATCCCAACATTTGTTTCTGTATCTCGTAAATACTATTTGTGGTAAGGGCGCTATGATTGAGGTAAACTGTTGACGATTATTCCCCTCTATTAAGTTTGCATATAAAGCACAGTATCGCATTTACTGCAATTTGATCTCCAGATACTTAGTGGGTGGAATTAAATATCGGCCGCATAGATTAGTGAAAGTGAAGTAATCATTGCTGAGCCCGATTTATTTAACCAAAGTGCACTAAAGTGTATTATGATTGCGCACTTTAAGCAGTTTTCATGCTCCATGTCCCAGCAGTTTTGCTCAAATCAAAACCGTTAAATCATACACTCCGTAGAAATACTGCGACCAATGTAACATACGTTTCCTAATTGCTTTCTAGCTAACGATGTACCCCATCTCCTTCGAACTCAAAAGTAAATTAAATTCCTTCAACAAATGAAATGTGGTCCTACAAAATTGATTTATAATTGCGCTTGGATTCCATTAAAAATTAAAAAAAAAAAATGCTTTCGCAGAACATCAAAATAAAGAAAAAAAATAATCCGCCTCACGATTCTTGATCTTCAATGAAATACAAATACATACTTCATTTAAACCGTGAAACATATTTTTGATAAACAAAAATAAACCACCACATTACAGGATGGGATGGCTGCAAGCTCGCCAAATGATTTCTTGTAAATGCTACGCTGTAATTCCAATGTGTGGGTTAGGTTTCGGACTGCAGAGGATCTTGCCGCCATGAAAGGTTAGCATATCCAATGGTCGTGTGTTCCTATTTTATAATTGGAATTCCAGAATTTCCTTTGCTGACACAGTTTAAATAGGTTGAAGTTTAAGCAAAAGGGGAATGTAAAAGTGAAATCTTGTCAAAAAAAACACAGGTTACAAAGAGTTAACGCAAAGAGTTGCACTACCAGGAGCGAAAGAATGATATAAAAGACGGACATTTTTTTTTACAGGTTGAAAGGTTACATTTTCTAAAGAAAACATAATGCAATAGGTCGTGAAATTGGAATACGCGGATTTATTTAGAGAGGAACGAGGATGACTCATTTCATTGTCGGTAGAACAATTCAATTTAAATTCACAACTAAATATACTCTGCCAATTTATTTTTAGTCCTTGTAACTATGTTTTTTTTTCAGGTAAATACTTCTCCTGCTAGGTTTGCTTCCAAAACATGTGTTTTATACTCGTAAATACTTTCGGAGTTACGACGAACTTATTGCCTAACAATTTGGTATTATGACTGAGGTAACTTGTTCTATGTATAAGCCTTTCAGATTTTACCGCATAAAACTGCAGTGTGTAAATACTCTAAAAGTAGGAAGCAATCAGGAAATTTATCATCATAAATAATATGGAATGAAATACAGCACAATATGTGCAAAAGGCGATTACGAACAATGGACGCATTCAGTGATTAACTAATTTGTACTGTAAAATTCAGACAAATGCCAAAAAGCGGATAATAAAGTCGGCAAGCTGTAGGTACCTATGAATATAAATTGACTTCTGATTTGGTATCCCATAGGAAATTCAGTAAATATAATTAAAGTTGGGGTAGGAATTGATAAGTTTCCGTAAATGCTAAATTTAAATATTCGCGTCAACCCTTTTTATACGTTTTTCCATTTATTTTATTTTTTGTTTGTTTATGACAAATTACATAAATCCTGTGTAGTTGGCATCATTTTTTGCTATATTTTAGTTGTTCCTTTATGTAAGAAAATACAAATACAAATTAATTTCGGCAGCATTTTTAGCAACACTTTTTTTATCGCTCACCTTTCCAACCCATTATACGGTTTGGCAAAACAAATGTAAACAACTGCTTCTACACGGGTCACTAAACGCCAAAGATATTTACAGACTAGCTTATATACAATTTGTGCACAATGTGTCTTCAGCGAAACAGAACTAAAATTAATTTAAAACTACTGTATTTTTTGGCTGCACTTATTTTAAATATTTCAAGTGAAAGGTGCAAATTGATAATGATTGGCCGTTTGATGGGGAATTGTTTTCGGCTCGTTGTATGAATGAATTTTTTTGTTGTTTTTTTTTTTTTTGTTTGATCCAATGAGGTTGACAACGACCACTGAGCATAGCCAGGCTTGCCATATCATTGGTTTTGTAATAGGAAGTTATATTTTAATTTAAAATTCGAACGGATAACAACTTTAAGCATTGAGTTCGGTCAAATAATTATTCTAGGTGAATTTTGTTGGCGTCTGCGTGCTAAACATCCTTTTTGACTTTTAAATGTAAAATATTAAATAATTTTAAATTATTATGTAGCATTATATTAATTTAATATTTATGTAACATGCTAATTATTAAGTCCCTTTTGCTGATACTACTCATAGCGATTTAAGTTCTACTTAAATACCTTATGGGCTACTTTTTCCTTGTCATAAACTGTCACATAAGATTTTAAGTGGAACTTAAATCGCTATGAGTAGTATCAGACAACGGGTCTAAAACATATAGATATTTTGTCAATGATAGAAGTTGAAATATTTTTTTTCTATTTTTTGCAATCAAATTTAATTTATTTCGCACTTTATTAAATGTTTTCAATTTAATCTGCACAGTTTTATGTATCAAAATCAGAAAGTGTTATCATTTGTCTAATACAAAAATATTGAAACATCGCAAAGTACATATTAAGAGTGTATTCGATGTTGCCCTACAACGATAAACAATTTTCAAAACACTGCTTAAAATGAAAGCTAATTCCTTAGAAGGAAAACTCATTAAAAGATATATACTAAAACAATAAAGTCTCTAAATTTCATATTATTTCGATTCTGTTTATATAAATTCATTGTTTCCAACGTAGTTAGTTTAGGTAAATAAGTAATACAAAAATTATGAGTGATCAATGTTCCTTCTTTATAATTCGTAGTGTGTAGGCAAGTTCATTGTCTGTAATTGCATCAGGGTCTGCTTGGTGCCAGTCATATACAATCTAAATTTAAAGCGACGTGCATTATGTGTTTTCGTTTGATGCTACGTAGGAAGTGACTTAAATCGATGAAATTTGTATGTATCATAGTTTCCCGCAAATCATAAATAAAAAAAGTATATATGTATTATCAATAAAGTCGTGAATGTAGTCAGGGAAGAACACAGTGGATGAGTTACATTTTCGCGGTGCCATATTAAAGCACCACGGGATATCTACTATTCCTGGTATAAAACTATAAATTCCTTTTTTGTGGATATCAAGGTTGTTCCCTTTTTGCGATTCCGGACCTAGGGTTAATACGGTTTAAATTTGACGAAGCAACAAAAGCAATGGTCATCGAATATATTTCCCAGGGCGACTTATCGGATTAACCTCAATTATTGTATCAATGGGAAGAAGATTACGGCTGAAAGCGATCACATACAACTTTTCGTACGATAAATGTTCGTCTCAAACAAAATACGAAATTCACTCTTTTGAATTTAACCGTTGGCCAAATGAATAATGAATGTGTTTCAAAATCTTGTTATGCTTTATTGTTCCAACAGTATGTCTATGTCTATGCATTGGACGAACAAGTTTTTTGAACTTTTCGGACTATTTTATGAGATTGAATTTGTGTCGATTTTTATTCTTTGGTAAGCACTAGTTGACCGATTTAGTTGTCATTCCGTTGCATCACTGCTTGTGAGGCGATTCATAAATTTAAATACTATTCACTCCTATTTAAGCACTGTGTTCTTTTCTGTAAATACATATCCTCCAATGGGTCCGGTTTACTTGAAGATGGATGTAAGTTGTGCACTTGAATTATTGTCATAAGTTGTAGATGCTGGCCTCAGGCAATATTTCCCCAGGCAGCAAACTTCGAAAGCTCTCTTCTCCTGTAGACTATAGTCTATTTTATATAATAATTCCAGCCTGTGGAATTGAGAAATTTGATAATCTTGTGGAAATGGATGCTTTGGATGGCCGAAAGGTCATCAAAAAAGGGATGACCTAGTGAACTGCGTCTGGTTTTGGCTAGGTCAGGACACTCACAAAAAACACTGTTTCACTGTTGTTTGTGTCAGCACCAGCTACGGTAGTGTGTATTGTGGGGGATGCCACGCTTGGTTGCGTGAGTTCCTAAAGGCCAATGACCCGTACTAATTGCCGTTAGTCTGGCGACATCTATACGCGTTCTGGCTAAAAGGTTGTTTGTTCTGGCATCATCGTAGGCTGGCCAGATCTTCCTTGAAAAGACGCAGTTCGTCAGGTTCAACCATCTAGTCTCAGCCCATGAGGTGAAGTGCAGGAGGATTTCGCTCTTTACATATCCCAGCGGATGGAAGACTTCCTCCACATGAGACATGAACAGAGCTGAGCCAAATCTGGCAAGTTCATCGGCTTTCTCATTCCCTTCAATGTTCCTATGGCCGGGAACCCAGACGAGAGTGATATCAAACCGATGACAAGCCCTGGTCAGTGTCTCCCTGCATTCCACAACAAGCTTGGACGTTGACTTAGTTGAATCGACAGCCTTAATCGCGGCCTGACTGTCGACGAATATGCCTATTTTTCTTTTGGGAGTCGCAATATTGTGGAGCAGTCTACACGCCTCCTTAATTGCAAGTACTTCTGCTTGAAATACACTGGCTACGTTGGGTAGGCGAAGACTTTTAGAGATGTTTAATTCTGTTGAGAAAATGCCTCCTCCTACTCTACATTCCATCTTGGAACCATCTGTGAAAATAGGTAGGACGAATTCATTAACAACCGCATTCTCCTCCCATTCTGATCGAGAGGGGAATCTAACAGAGAAGTTTTTATGGAAGTCGTATTTGGGTACTATGTAGTCTGTAGACATACGACCTATGCCGTCAGGAAGGGAAAGAAGGATGCTGGTATGGCCATAAGGCCTTTCGGACCAACACTTAGATTCCTTCAGTCTAACAGCGCTACACGTGGCAATGTTTTTTATATGCAGATCCACTGGCAGAAAATTGAGAATTACATTGAGAGCAGCGGTCGGACTTGATCGCAGGGCTCCTGTGATTCCAATTCCAGCTGTTCTTTGGACTCTACTTAATTTAAGGACGTTAAAGGCTTTGCTTAAGGCGGTCCACCGTACCAGTGATAAGTAGGTGAGGATGGGACGTACCACCGCTGTGTACATACAGCGAACCATCTTTGGTTGAAGCCCCACTTCTTGTCGAAGGTTTTACTACAAGCGTAGAAAGCTATGTTTGCCTTCCGCACTCGGAGTTCGATATTGTACTTCCAGTTGAGATTGGGGTCAAGCATGACTCCAAGGTATTTAGCGCTGGTGGATAAAGGAAGATTTTGGTTGTTTAAGCGGGGAAGTGAGAAGGTTGATATTTTGATTTTGGTGCTGAAAAGCATCAGTTCATATTTACTTGGGTTAACGCTAAGACCACAACTTGTAGCATTACCGCTAATCTTACCCAGGGCCCTTTCCATGATTTCACTAATCACGTTCAGAAACATTCCTGATAATAAAACGACCACGTCATCCGCATACGCAACGACTTTGATACCTTTCCTCTCGAGGTTAGAAAGGATTTTATTAAGTACCATAATCCATAAGAGAGGCGAGATCACCCCACCTTGAGGTGTTCCTCAGCTTACTGATTTGGTTAGAAGGGTGTTACCAAGTTTTGCTTGAATGATCCTTGTTTTGAGCATGGAAATGATCCATGAAGTGACGAAATCCTCTATTTCTAAGAGAAGAATTAATCAACTTCAGTAGAACCAAACTAAGGTTAACGGTAGGAATACTCTCTGGACATTGCCTTCTAAGGAAGCATGCCATGAGACTAGGACTAGCTGGCTCGGACATATGCAGGTATTGTGAGGACCTTCAAGTCACGGAAGACATCTTCCACATTTTATGTGAGTGTCAAGCAATCGCTCGGAGTAGAAGGAAGCACCTTGGCAGGTACTTCTTTAATCACTTAGAGGAGGTTGGTTCCTCAAACAATATTGGGACCATTATTAAATTCTGCAGGGAAATTGATTGTTTGGGCGATTTGGTTTAGGTTTTTTAACCGTAACGGTTCCCTGGGGTTGGCGATGGGCCCACTATGGTGCCTGGTCTTTTTGTGATGAACTCACAACCGCACTCAACCTAACCTAACCTAACCTAGTTCTAAGAGAGATTCCTGGATCGATTCAGTGCGGACGTTTATAAAGAGCGTCTGGCAAATCTGGTGCGAGAACTCCACCGGAACAAAAAAATCTTATTAAGCATCAAATTATATTTATTTTTGTCAATATATATCCAAAGATCAAAAAGGAAATTATTTTAACAAAATTAAATCAAATCGGCATTGCCTCACTAAATATTTTTCATAAAAACGAAATTGTCGCTACTACCCTTAACCACTTTATTTAGCATTATGAACTTAATTGATTAACAAAACGCTAAAAACCGTCAGATATTGTAAGATGACCATGGTGGTCGCTGATTTGATCAAAAAGATTAACAGCTTCTGACTAAAGCTATGAACATATTCTATATAGTATACGCTCATGTTCATTTTGCAATATTGATGATACGATTTGGTTTTTTTGCGATATTTTTTCTTTGTTGGGCAATACGTTTGGTCGATAATTAATTTTGATTGATGATATTTCAAATTGTTGCTAATTCTTGTGATTGTATTATTATTATTTTTTTGTTCAATCTCCACTCTCTTTTTTGTTGTAAGTTTTAAAGAATCTGGTTTTAGCCTGCCAGTTTGATTAAATTGGGCCGAATTTGTCAGTGTGTTATTGTGTGATGTGTGTAATTTGGGCAACAATATTAAATCAGATCGTCAGTATCTGTTAATCTTCTTTTTTTGGTTTGGTAGAACGATCTTGTCCGTAATGGATTTTGAGGTCATTGTATTTCAAGTTTTGGAATTCGGATAATTACTTGTTAGACATTTATTTATTTCATACGACGCTTAGGTGATCGCTAAACAGTACATGTTACTATAAATTGCTAAAATGGGTTATTTTGGTTGCAGTCATATTTCAGACATTACAGCTTTTGCTTAGTGTCTTACTAAATATACTAATAAATAATAAAACATTTTGTGTCAAGTTTGTAGTGTGTATCTTTTCTATACTGTTATCTCACAGTATTTTACTGTTTGTAAAACAACTCCCAAATTGGACTATCATTCGATTAACAGATGTGGGAAAATCCAGAGAGCGATAGGGCAACCGATATAATTATACGACCAACATCCTTGCGAGTGCTGTAGTATAAATATACCTAGCTGTACTTTTAAGATACATATTTCGAGTTCTCGTTCTTGCCGCATGTAGGCAGGAGACCACACTAATACAATCCACCTTTTGAAAGAGTGAAAAATTACGAAAACAGGACTCAATCACGTAAAACCTCATAAAAGAGGTTAGGTATGTTTTTTTTGCAGATATTAATTGCGTGTAGTGGTAGCGCGCATATTAAAAAATAAATAGTTGGCGAAAAAAATGCGTGTCCCCTAGCTTGAGGTTTTTTTTCTTTTATAGCTAATCTTAGGGAGCTTCAATTTTATCCCTAGTCCAAACGGCTGATTGACCTTCGAGAATCTCTTTCATGACAGTTAAGCCTGAACTACATCGAAACAAAAGTGGGAAAAAGTACAAAAAAGTATACTCTGTATACTTTTCTCTCAATTTAAAATTTTCAAAGCTCGAAAGCTCGAGCATGTTCCAGCTTTAACTTTTCTAAAGTTCTACAAACAAATACACTCAAGGAATTCATTAGCGATTTGCCGGTAGATCACGTTCCAATCATATAATTCCTGTCAGTTTCAAAGGGAACAATTTTTTTTTTCACTTCACTCGGCTAAATTTGCTTGTAATTGACAAATGTACAAGTTGGCCTGCGAAATCTGATGGCAAACAAAAGAACCCTATCAGACATACAGGAATCTGTCATCGGTAAGCAGTACGTGTATTTTTGTAAAGGTAATTTATTTATTTTATAAATGAAAAACTATTTTAAATGATATAAATGCCTTGTCGGTCTAAAACTCAAATATTGTTTATGCAAAATAAAATAACCCCGGGTCCATAAAATAGGTTTGAATCGTTTAAAAGTGGAATGAAAAATTAACGTTGGTTTCGTATAAACAATTTTGTTTTTTTTTTTGGATTAGACTCTTTTTGAACTGTTTAAAGTTCTTTTAATTGTTGTTAATATTCTATTTATTCTGCCGCATTATCCCAAATACCAATGGCGTATCCAACTAACCGAGATTTGTCTCAGACTTTCTCGATAACTTTGGAAGGCTTCTGCTTGGAAATGCTCCTTTGACCAAACGCGTGCAGTACCTATCTCTTATTATTTCTTGCAATTGGCTTTAATATATCGCCTTCTTCATTTGAATTGAATTGAATTGAAAAAAAAAAAAAAAAAAATTGGCAGACGGCTTTAAGCCATGTCACTTAAACTAGATTTTAGGATTTGTATTCCTGTAAACTACTTAATGAAATTAAAATAAAATCATTTGAATTGAAAATTGAATTGAATTGAAAATTGAATATCGCCTTCTTTAAAATGTAAACTACACATTTTAAAGAATTGAGGAAATGATTTTCCCATGCGAAAAACAATTGACCACTTTTTTAAAAGGAATCCAGTGTTTAAAACTTCTTTTGGAATTTTGTTCATGGTTATACCATTTTGTTTATATGAGTTGCACTGTGGTACACCACAATGAGACGCTCGATTCAACACTTTTCTTTATTTTCCATTACTGTAAATTATTTAGAAAATTATTTGTATGTTTTTAATTAACAAATGTATTTATTTTCCGCAATATTTAAATATTAAATCTCGCTTAGCTTCTTTTACGTATATTTTTTCGCTGATCTGTCAAACTTGTATGTCTAGTAGGGTTCAAATTATAGCCGCTAGGGTACACCCTCCATTTCTCAAATGCTTCTGGAAATTTGAAAGGTAAACACATAAAGCTCTGAGCTTCCTTAGTTCAGAGTTTGTTCATAGATGTCATATAAATATGCGTGTGTTTTCAATGAATTTCGAGCTTTTCACTTTTTTGTACTTTTTCCCACTTTTGTTACGATGTAGTTCAGGCTACTCTCGGATGTTTGTCAGACGTTTGCGGTAGATGGTGCAGTGAAAACTTACTAAGATGTAATTTGTGTTTTTTCTGCGATCGAACCTAACACTAACCACTGAGCCACTGCATCCCGTCCTCTGGTCATTTTACTAGTTATATGAAAAAAGATTAAGATAATCGAAGGAATATAACTTGAAAATCCTGCAAATGCGCAACAGATATCTTCAGACCTACTGTATAAAAGCGACAAAATCAAACTTTGAAAGGACGGCCGTTTTTTGATTGTAAATAATACATAATTTATACATCGATTGTGAATACAAAGAATAGCCTAAGATCGGTGCCTCATCTCTAGTAATCTAATCTTGGTCTCAGGATTAGAGGTGAAAACGTTTGAATCGCTTTCAATTCTAGTCATCAAATGTTACTTGATACACATACATGAGTCGACTTCTTTAAATACCTGCCTTAAACAAACCGCCGAATTGATGCTCCAAACTACCGTAGAAGGATATGTATATTGAAATGGAGTACGAAGCCAATTGGATGCTGGAAATGAATTGCTCAGCGGTTAATTTGCTTCCTTTGTAAATCTTCATTGAATGGAAATTGCCGTTAAAAAATGTTTTTATATCCAATCACTGTGAAATATATATGTTTGTCAGACTTTAGCGACAGTTGGCATAGTGGAAAAACCATTCAAGTTTAATTTGTATTTTTCCGGGGATCAAACATGAGACACCTCGGTCAGCAGTCCAGCACACTAATCATTAAACGACTGCGCCTACCTTACAGATCTATCGTAAATATTTGATTGAATCCTTAAAGGTTTAAACTACATAAAAAAGACGAACTTATCTTTTTCCTTTGAAATTTTGCAGCATAAGCTTAAGATTTTGAAGACTCGCTCATTTAATATGTTATTTACATATATCTCATTTATCTTAAGATTTAAATATTGCTCCATCTACCTACCTAACAAAGTGCGTGTTTTTATAGTAAAATCTAAATAAGATTACAAAGGGGCGTAGTACCTTCCAAACAACAATTTATTTAAATTAGGTACTGTTTCATGACATGACAGATATAGCCTTAAGATTTTGAAACATAGGATTTTCCACGCATATTGCTAAAACATAGTGCAGAAAAAGGGGCATAATTGCAAATTATCCATTTTCAGTCGACTGAAGCAGACGCACCCTATAAAATACGGAGCATTCTATACTGTTGCTATTGCCCCTACTCTTCCCATTCTTCTTAACTAGAATGACTCCTCTTTGTTGGCACATCTAGTTTTATTATTTAGGGTATCGGGACAGATATCAAGTGTTGTGTGTCGCGCTCTTTAGTCAAAATGGGAATCGATTTGATTATTTTGCAATAAAAGTTGTTGTTTTTTTCAGTTCTCTCTCTTTCTACTCCTTCGTTTGTTAGGTTTATAAATTGACTTTGTGCGCGTGTATCCCGCTGTCATTTTTATTTTGCCTTCTTAGGATGTTTTCTGGGGTTTTCATTGTCCAATTCCATTAACGATGGTCTGTCCTGTGTAGGTATGTTCGTTCATTGGGAGCATATATGAAGTTATAATAACAATATAATCGATTAATGGATTGATTGCAGGAGCATGGGAGATTATAGAGTCTATAGAGCTATACACATGCATACCTGCGAGTAAAAGTGTAAGTTTAAGCTTGTATATGTTGCGTAAGGAATATAGAGGTTCTGCGCAGGGAAATAAAATCAGCAAACATAAAATAATTTATGTTTGCTGATTTTGTGCGATGACTTGTTTTTCGACTCATTTTCTTTTTCTTTTTCTTTTTCGTTCAGTATTTTCCTTTTTTTTTACCGGGTTGACGTTTGTTTTATGTTATTTCTTTAACAAAAAGCGACTACTTCGCGTTCGTGCTTCTATAGCCCACTGGATGGCTAAATACTCGTATTCCGTTCAAAAAACCGTTCTTGTTTTGTATTGTTATTACTGTTCGTTTCTTCCATAACAATGACCAAACTCAAAGGAAGAACAATGGCATGCAGATATTAATACCTCTGCCACTATGTCGGTATATCGTTGCCAGGTTGAGAATCTGTAGATATCATGTTGGATTTTCAAATTCATAATACATTTTTTTTTATTATATTAAGTAAGAGGAACATATCGTTTTCGTAAAGTTTTGTCACCGCCTGCCTGACTTTACATTTTAGCTCAATAAACAAAACTAATTAAACTAAAATGTTTGCGGTAACAGCAGCGAGGATGGCATTTCTCCAACATATAAACAAGAAACATATTTTATATGACCTATAATATCTGTCAGACCTGCCAGTTTGTTTGAGAAAGTTGGTCACGTGGAGGTGACAGATACGGCCAATTCTACGCTTGTATTCGTCCCGTCTGAAAAGGGCATAGGTGCGAGTGAGAAGTGGTAGAATGAATTCATTAAACCCTTTTGGTTAAACAGAAAATTAATGGAGAGCACTGAGTTGATCAAGGTGGAAATGAGGGATTGTCTTCGGATGGTGAAAGGATTAACGAAACAGTCACCTCCCAAGTTAAAAGTTTCTGCCGTCCCATCTAATACAGGGTGTACTAAATTGTCGATCCTTTGGAAGTTGTTATTCAATGAAACTTCAAAGAAGTAACCCCTTAAAATTCGTTACGGAAAGTGACAAGACTTGGAAGGTGCGAAGGAAGATACTCGAGGTTTTGACTTCATCTTCGTGACTGGGTTCTCCCATTTTTCGGCCTTCTTACCAGTGTCCTGTGAATGCTTCTACAACAGCTGTGATTTTATTCCCATTTATAAAGGGAATTCTTCGAGTTATTTTGGCAAATTTGAGTTTCTGCTGAATTTGTCTGGACGTTAACAGTTTATATCATACGAGACCCTTATCATACTTGCAACGTTTTTATTTAATTTTTTTGTCGTTTCGAAAAGGAATTATACATTTTCCAATAAGAGGTGTTATTGTGAGTGATCCGCTATTTCGGTAGCTGTCACCTTTGAAGCTTTTATTCTTTGACATTTTACAAGTAGAAACTACGCCATTACTAAAAATGGAAGTCGTCCGATCACCAACAACGTCGTGTCTTTGCTGATTGGGTCCTTAAAATGCTTGAAAATTATCCGGAATTCCATCGAAAAATCATCTTGACTGCGATGAGGCCCATTTCCACCTCGGTGGCTACGTCAACAAGCAAAATTGTCGCATCTGGGGCTCGGAAAACCCAAGAGTTATTGTTGAGCAGCCTCTCCATCCTCAACGTGTGACTGTTTGGTGCGGTTTATGGTCCGGCGGGGTCATTGGACTTTACTTTTTCGAAAATGAGGTTGGATCAACAGTTACGGTGAATGGATTGCGCTATCGAGAGATGATTAATGATTTTTTATGGTCGGAGTTGGATGGTACTGATCTGGACAACGTTAACTTTCAACAAGACGGCGCTACGTGCCACACAAGCAACGAAACCATTGATCTTTTACGGGAAAAGCTTCCGGACCGTGTTATCTCTTGAAGAGGTGATCACAATTGTCCACCGGGATTTTGTGATTTAACACCTTGCGACTTCTTCCTTTGGGGCCACGTGAAAGATAAGGTCTACGCCAACAGCCCAGCGTCGATTCAAGACCTCAAACATAAAATTCGTGAGGCTATCGAGGACATAGGGCAGCCACTTTGCGGTTCGGTTATGGAAAATTTCATGAAAAGGATATGGTCCTGTATGCGTGCTCGTGGTGGCCATTTGGCTGATGTTGTTTTTCATTATTAACGGCATACCTTCCTCTTTATTATGAAATAAACATCCGATTATTTATCTCAAAAAATTTGATTTTTCTTTGAATACCATAATAACACCTCTTATTGGAAAACCCTTTAGGAAGAGTCAAACCAAAATAGCTAGAGAAGTTTTTTTTTTGTTGCCAAAAAACCTACAACTACTGAAAACAGACGGATGGACCAGCAGCATCCACTTTTTCAGGTTCCTTGTCATTGCAATGTCAGAATTGGTTGATACATTGCCCTAAATATTTTTAAATTAATTATTATTTATTTATCACCATAGAACAAAATCTTTCATATACATAAGGCCAAAAATATTAAAAAATAAAAGTTACAAAAATATGATACAAAGTAAACATGAAGCAAACAACTATGACTGTACATTTTCAAGTAATTTTTTTTTTATAGAAGAAACTGGCATGTTGAAGTCGATTAAAATGGCATATGCATTTTATGCTGATGTTAAACCATTAACCCTTCAGCCTATTTTCGGTCGTACTCTGAAATATAGAGATTCCTTCGTAAGCCGTACAACACGAATGTGGAATGCCTTGCCCAGCTCGGTCTGTCCCCCTCGGTGCAATTTGCAGCCACTTAAAACTAATGTGCATCGGAATCTCCTATCTTCTCTATCCTAATTCCCTTAACGCCCGCGCTGTGTACTTCAAACTACACCATAAGAGTAGTCATAACCTCTTTAGCGCGTGTTAATTATAAAAAATAATAAAAATTATAATTGATGAAGATAGACCGTATTTTGTACGAGAGTGGCCTACTCTAAAAAATCGTGAGTTACGTAGGTCGAATGAAGGAACATTAATATTTAGAAGGCTTAGGATGTCCGATGAATCAATTTCTCCTATGAGAACCCTAGGAACAAAGACTACTCTGGCTACTGTTCTTCTAACTTCCAGTGGTTTCAAATTAATTAATTTTAACCTAGATAAATAAGGGGGTAAGTTTCTAAGATCAAGCCAAGGAAGTCTTCGTGGAGCGAATCTTAAAAACGAAAATATTACAGTATACGCTATAATAAAAGCTAAAAATAGAAGTTCGATAATACTTTCACTCCCTGGGAAGAATATCTACGCCACTTTGTTCCATAGAAATTGTCCGTCTGAAAGATAGGACACTTCGCTCTTAGTCGTTTTGCAATCGCTTACCTAATCGCAGCATTGAAAATTTCTATATGTTAAACTGATGAGATCCGTATTTTAAGTGCATACTGGAACTTACATCCTTAAGTTTGCACAATGAAAAGCTAAAATACTCAGTTAATCATCAAAGGAGGTTGGGTCTAGATTGCCTAGCCACCTTAAATATAGCACCTATACTATAGTATTTTTTATGTATTTAATTTTATAATCAAATGTTATTCGAAGAACCTGGCAACACCGCCGTATTGCCTTAAAAGTCTATAACACACAAATAAAACCCATCATAGAATCCAAAGTCCTACAGAAGCAACTATACAAATAAACAAACGAGTGTCATGTTCCTTTTTTAATTCTAGTTATTTTTGCTTTCCACTACTCCGTCTCTTTTCTTCCTTGTAATTTTTCTGTCAAAAAAGACATCAATTCAATGGCACATAATGGCCGCGTATATATACTCTTTTATGTTTATTTATTTTTCTTGTCTGAAAAATGTTGGTTTCTTTCCATTTTCACCCCATCCACCCTCTTCCTTTGGTTCTTCTTTTCTGGTTTCTGCATTCCCATTCGCATTCTCGTCGAACGACAATATAGTCTTTCTTTGTCTGCATCAAAAATCGGAAGGTAACAAACAGTCCGGCCGGCAGCAGCGGATCAAAACAACGGCTTGAGACAAACGTATAGCGTAGACGCAACATATTATACTATTAGGAGGGACTTTAATCAAGATCTATTAGTCGCGATGACGGAACTTTGTTGTCACCGAGATACCGAGTCGGGCGAGTACATTGCGGAAATCGTGCGCCCTTACTCTAGTAACGTTTGCGTTTCCTAAGCTAATACCTGCCATTCCACTTTCTGCCTAGTCCAACATGTTTTGTGCTACCATACCACGTTGTTACGCACATATGCACAGTGCTAGTTGCTCCTGACATAGAAGGCCGAATCAAGAAATAAGCTTTATATCTTCAAAAGCAATGAGCTACCTACAACTACAATCTACAATCTGAGAATATTGAAAAAATAAATAAATAAATAAAACAATAACATCTCCATAGTATCGATGAACTTAGTGTATCTATGTACATCGCGTTCTAGTTGTACATTCGATTTTTCGTCATAGCGAACGTGCTAACGATTGGAAAAACTGTGTGTGCGCGACCAAGTGTGGCGTGTGCGATGCGATGGTAGCAAGTAGCAACTCGCAAATGCGGTGGCGGTGCGGCGGTGGTATGACGACTTTATCGCTTCTAGTGTATACAGTCGCTCTCTAGAGCAGTGAGTTACGAACTGCTGTAGGCTGTGAACGCGTACCGCGACAGAGGTTATGTGCGCAAAATTTGTTTGTTAGAAACAAATTGATTCCGCGTGTGTCAAAGAAGAAATAAATACCCATATTATATAGACGAAGATACGCCAAAGGAATAGCAGCAGTTCTTAAATACCATTTTGTTGTTTATTCGTTTTCTCTGGGTCACCCGAAATTATTTAGTTGTCGTTTGGATTTATAAAAAGTTATTACATATAGCTAATTGTAAATAAACAATTTAAAGTCACCCTAAATCGAGAGATATTCGCGTGGTGGTCGTGAGTTGTTACAGTATTTTGCATATCTTATGCAAACAAATATATCTACAAGTTGATGAAGATTAAAATTATTTAAATTTTATCGGCTGTGTCATCGTTCCGTGTATTTTAAAACGAAAGATCGTAAATCGTTTGAAGAGTTAATTTGTTTAATGAGTTCGTGTTCTCGTTCATGCAGGGAGATTTATTAGTTTTTCCGTTCCCCTCCTCCCACTGCGGCGCGTCTGCAGCGGCGGCGAGATATAGAGTTGTTCGTATGAGTGATACCAAAGACGAGGAATGTTAATACCTCAATTAGATATACCTACAACGTGCATGTATGTAATTGGGGAGAAAATAGTGAGATATAAAAAATTGTTTAAATAATAATAATTAAAGTGTGTAATTATTTGGAGGTGAATGCATTGTGTTGAAAAGTAGTTTGGGTTGGTGGGGCTTACAATTTATTTACAATGGCGGATTTTGATGGATTAATAACACCAACACAGGCGTCCGCTAATCATGCAGTAGCAAATGATAAGGATTTACAAAACGTTTGGAAGGATTACACGAAGCTGAAAACATATCTCATACTGAAGGATAAACAAAGTGAAAAGGTATTTGAATACTATATTTGAAACTAGATTTTTCTAACTTCGATAACAATTATTATGATCGATCTAGTTTTGCATAAACGTCAATTGACTGTTAATGAATTTGAAATTGAGCAACGGTTCGGGTAATTGGCCAGAATTGCACTTAAAGGCTCATTTAGTTGCATGTATAATTAAAAGGTGGCGCATTTTAGGCTTCCTGCCAATAAAGCTGTGATTTGTAAGTGGATGTTTACATTGTCGACCGACGAGTGCTATATAAATAACGAGTAGGGCTATCATCATCGGAGATCGATTTTAAATATAAAGGTTAAGGTCGTTCAACAGGGGTGTTCAATTTTACATAATTTGCGTTGTTGACATGTTTTTACATTGTATTTCATTGTATAATTTCGTTAAGTTCATCGAAAAATCGGACACAGTCATAGGTCAGCGACTAGTCTTCTGTAGGCCAGCATTCTTATTTTAGATGTTAGTGTAGCAACTCCTATAGGTAAGTCGAACTTGATTTCTCTTCAGGATGTAAACTGAATGTTTTGCAATGCTCCATATAAATGGAGTTCTTAAAAGAAAAACAGGCGTTTTTGTCGGTCAGAAGTACCGTCCTGTTTTCTCTAGGACGCTGATCAGGCGTCATTGGATATGTGGTCCTGCCATAATTACCTGCATAGATTCCTGCATAGATTCCTTCCATAGAATGCGTTCGCATCTAGAGGCTGTAGCGAGCTATGCCTTTCTTCATTAAATATACTGATTTCTTGCTTTCTTTATTGTCCCCACTTTGATATTTTGTGCCGATCTTCATCTAGTTGAAACCACATTCGGATGCGGACAAGGGTTAGGTTTTAGCTGGAGAAGTCATAAATTTTGACTTATGGTGAAAACAAGCAGTTTGCCAAATGCTGTCACCATCAAAGCTTCTTTCATTGACCTAAGCCAAAAAGAAGTAGAATCGGGGTAAGTATACACCTGCGGTCGAATCCGGTGAAAGTTACTCTATACAACTTAAACCGGTCTATTAGGGAAGTTGTACATCTGTTGTATTAATCGAGAACCGGCAAGTTCTCCGATAGCTTTTATACATAATTAAAATACATAGAATCACGGCTCCGAAATTTGTACTACCGATCGCAGTGATCGTGTAGCATAATCTTTCTCCCTAACTTACAGGTCCGTTTGGTGAGATAATGCTATCGCTGAATTTTTCGCCAAATACTCATGCTAATTGGCTGTACGCTATGTTGCGACAAGTTAAAAGTCAAAGGCCTCTGATAGTCGCCCTGATTCCTTATCAGGAAGTTCATTTTGGTGGGTGTTAAAACATTTCTTGAACCTTTTGTGGGTTATCTTCAATCGAAACGTGACAGCATGAGTTGACAACGTTCCCATTGACCCAGAAATACACTTCACCTCTAAAAAATTCTGCGATAAACAAATTAATCCACTTCAGGCCAATTTAGAGTTAAAAGCATACAATTCTCAATCTGGTGTGGCCACAAAGTTCAATGCTAACAAAAAACCATAAAAAAACATTTCCACAACAGTACCAACAATTGTCATCTGGGAATGCAATCAATAGCTCCCATTACAGAGTATGTCCTTCCCTAGTGAAAAGGTAGGGGAAAAAAAAACCTCTTACTATTCTTCTATAAATAATTCTGAAGTATGAAACAACAAAAAGTTTTGATTTTACAAATCAAATTACAAGAAGTTTTTAAACAAACAAAGTAACAAATAAAAATGTGCGCTCTCTATGTTCGTCTGAACCAATTCAATTGGACTTTATTTTTATTTTTTTCTTTTGTTTTTGTCTGACGGTTTTGCGCGTCTGTCTCTCACTCGAATGCAATTCTAAATACAAACAGTGAATGAATTTGAAATTGATAAACATTCAAGTGGATTTATTGTTTGCGTTGGTGTATGTACAATTGTACATGTTTCTGTGAAGTTGTGTCTATTTCTCTTCAGATTGTCGGCACTTCAAAATATGCATACAAATACCTCGATGAGAGAGGTTGACTTGAGAGAAGTATATCATTCAGTGCCTTGCCATTCATATTGTAACTCAATGTGCTCAGTGGGCATTTTTGCTTTTTTTCGACTTTGTTTACATTGTGGAATAGAGGACCAATATTTGCAGCATGATATTATATCTGAAAAATTGTTAGAAATGAATTAAAAACTATTTTGAAGTGTAAACCTCACTTTATTGTTTTAGAAGACGACCGATAATGCCGCCAATATGAGGATCACTTAAAACAGCTCGCGTTTGTCGGTGTAACTGAGTCACGCAAGTCTCTTTTGCACTAGAAGTGGACATCTACTTCTTTATTGGTCCCTCCTGAGGTGAGGGGTGGATTTGAAAGGCTCGCCGGACAGAATGTCAAAACTTAGTTTTGTTCAGAAGGCCATCTTGTATACTTCCGATATTGGCTTGTGAGTTTTGAATTATTTTCAAAAAGTTGCATATGATAGTGAGAAACCTTTTACAAAGTCAAAGCGTTTTGTGGTGTTCCTTCGTACTCTGACGGACAGTGAGATTCCTCCATCGCAGTCACCTAGCCAGAGAGGGGAGATTCAGCCCCCCGAAAATCTAAGCAAAACAAAAGAAACTAAAACTTTCTTATATAAATTCAAATCTAGAAAAATAAGGAGACAATCCAGGTAGGTATAGTTTATTTGAATTTAGGATGCAACTTGCGAATGATGCAAACCCTGTATAAGATGAGTAATTTGCATTTCAGTGATTTCTATTAATTAATATTGTTTATGGTAGTTCAATCTATTTCAAGTGAGTAAATGGTTTTGTTGTTCGTTTGTAAAAAAAAATATTCTATCTTCTGGTAGGTACGTCAAATATTAGCACAGAATTCAAGAAAGATCAAATGGCGCAAGCTTTAATATGACATAGCGACATGTGTAGTTATGTATATTCTTCTACAAACCAACGATTAACCTGCTTGTTCCTGGAATCAAAGACTCTTGGGGCCGGAGCGTTGGCGTCTATTTTTATTATTCCTGTTAGTACATATCAGAGTGCATTTTGTTTGAATTTGAATTATTTACAACTACACATCTTGCTTCGGTGGGTCGAGGACATCGCTAAATGTTTACTGTATTTAATACGGATTTCTTATTGAAAAACATTAACCAATATCATTTTTGATATCACTTGATCGGTTTTATTTTTATAGTAAAAAAAATCACATGTATACCATATTCCAAAAAATTTAATGTCAATGGTTGTTGATCAATGGAGATATTGAGACCATCAGTTGGGGTTTTGTGGAGGGAAAAACAATAAGTTGTGATTTTATGAGAAAGCAATTTTACATATGTACGCTGTACGGTGTATAACAAACAGGAGAGTGTACTTGTGGACACATACAACAAAAGTGAAAATATACATTCATTCATTTAAAAAATGTTCCTTGCGTAATCCAATCAAACGTTTTTTGTTTGCATTTTGTTTTCATGTGATTCAATAGTCTAGTCTAGTGTCTGTGTATAGCTTATAAATTTCACAGTCTCTGGTTAAATTTCTGGATGGAAAATTTTTTTTTTTTAAATTTTGTTAATCAAAATTCGATAGGACTCATTTCCGTTACATTTTTTAATTCACTCCCCAGCTCCAGCGTGCCCATAAAAGTAAATACATAAAAACTTTGGTATTGACATCAACTCATATTTCCAATTTGACCTAGGTATACTATTTTCTTAAATTTTAACATGTTCTGAGCTAGTTTCAGGCCCAATATTACTAACCAATTCTGGATGGGGAGTGTAGCTTCGTTTTGTAGCTGACCATATTTTGTAAGTGTCTTATAGAGCCCCTAGCTTTGTCGTTCTAGATGTTCTGTAAAAGGCGAGCGTGTATCGATCATCGTGAAACTCTTTCCAAAACTTTCTACCACGTTTTAAGTCTTTTTTTGATTTTCGTTTTAGTCAATATATGCCTGCTATGACCGGGGACTGCCAAAAATTAATATCTGCATATATAAATACTATATGAACTCTTTGCTAATTGAGAACTCTTGTCATTTGCTTTAAAAATTCTCTACGATTATCTTTGATGTCAAGTAGTAGTATTCAAAAATTACACACGACCTAGCCGTGTACTTTATTTCTTTTTTGTTCGCAGTAAGCAACATCAACTTCGGAAAGTAACTGTAAAGTGATATAAAAAAGAGGTGA
This sequence comes from Cheilosia vernalis, assembly GCA_949126925.1. Taxonomy (NCBI): domain Eukaryota; kingdom Metazoa; phylum Arthropoda; class Insecta; order Diptera; family Syrphidae; genus Cheilosia; species Cheilosia vernalis. The sequence goes on from OX421362.1 coordinate 57,204,756, forward strand.
AGAGACAGGAGTACATTTACATCTACATATAAAAAACAACAAAATACGTTGTTACCTACTTAAAATGTCAAAGAACTCCTTAGGCCTTGTTTGTCGTTCCATCGCTTCACACGATTCGCCTATGTACCTACCTCCCCCTCACATTTTTTTTTTGTTTTTTTTTTTTTTTGTTGTTTTTCAGTTTCAGTTTTCTTTTCTGTCTTTTCATTCAATTACACACTTCTGGTTTTATATTTTATTATTCTGCCTCTTCTATTATTTTAACTGCATAAATCATAAATACATACATGATGTCGGGGTTGTGTTCTCCTCACCGTCACAAGTTATGCCACCATAAAAGAAACACTATAAGCAAGATACAAACGCTGTGGTAGGATTTTTGTGTGAGTTCAGCACAGCTGCTCTGCCGATCCCCGTATACGGAGTTTTAATGAGTCTGTTTGAATAGATGTCATGTATTTTGTTGTCTTTGTGATGATCATTTAGACCGATTTACAAACGACGATCTAGGGATAATGACGTGCACAAGAAGGTGATGCAGGCTTGTAGTTGACTAACTTGAATTGTGGACTTACGTTCTTGCATTTGACTTTTACTCTCTTGCGCAGTATCTACATAACTATCAAGAATGAACTGCGTATCCATTGCTAAGGCTTGCTCAGAGTCTTTGTACACGATGGTATACTGTCGATGAACTCCGAGCTACATTGCGCCCTAATAACAAACATTTTAGTTGTACATAGGTAATCTAAATATTGAACTCAGGGTAAAATCTATAATTCTACGTGAACCTTTACATGGGGTGGTTGTAGTTTATTGAGAGATTTGAGTAAGCTTTAGCTTGCTCTTTTATCAATTATATAGGTAAAAAGGATATCGATACTAAAAGCATTAGGCGGCAGATAAATCTGCCTGTCCGTATTTCTGCGTCGTTAAAATCAGGTACTGGCAAAATTCTTTTAAATCCGAACTTCTTGCCAAGGGACATACTTGTCAAGGAGCGTACTAACGTGAATAATAAAAATAATGCTAAAACCTCTTCTTCAAAAAACTTAGGAATTTGCCTCTTCTACCAGAAGAGGGCAAGGGACTAAGTGCACTAAATTCCAGATAAGTATTTTAGATGTTCATATGACATAATTGTTCTTACGTGTACTTCAGCGATAACTTCAGCGATTCAGTAATTTTCCCCACCTACTTTGATATAAATCGATGTGATCGATCAGCGGAAACAGCATTTACAAGCGTCTTGGAGGTGCGCTGGTAACCATTTGAAAAGATTTTAAGGCGATGCAATTGATGCATTGCACTTACACTCATTTGGTCTACTCTAGGTGAATCACGTTAAAAATTCCATGGATCGTACTTTGGATCTCATCTTTACCAATAACAGCGACAAAGCTCTTGTGTCGTGGAGCCTCACTCCTCTCGTCCCGAAAGATTCTTATCACCCTTCTTTAAAGTGTTTGCAATTTAAATTTAATTGAAACATTTCTTTGTAAATCCTTCAGATTTGATTTCTTAAAAGCTTATTATAGTGATAAATGTGGTCAAAGCAAATGCTAGTTTTTATTGCATACGACCCATTACGTTTGTCTTCTCTCCACGAAAAAAAAAAATTGATTTTATTGTCGGCTAGCTAGCAGAACTACTTTTTATTTATGGTTTAATTGAAGATAATTTATTTGAATTTATGTTATTTGTGTCGCAGTCGGGAGACTAAGAATTAACATGTTTAATCTACTTTTTTTGGCCACAAGAAACCGGTTAAAATGAATAGATACACAAAAGCTGTTAAGTTTGCCGGTTTTCTATTATGCAAATTAACGGATGATTAGGAAGTGATTTGTTAAATTGGTGAATTTAACACATTTGATGGACAACCCGGCTTTGTTAACACAAATTAATTGGAAACCTCTTTTTTATGGGGCTAAACTAAGGTCATTGTTTTTGTACCGTGCAATCTATTAAAGTATTTATTTTATAAAAAAATTACACTTCATACAAATGTAATGTGGAAGAAGTCTTTGGGGGTGAGTTGTACATACCTGAGTCAATAAAATCACTCAAAGTGGTTTGTGTGTTGAAGTCGTGAAGAAGGGACTACATTTATTTTAAGTGCTATTGCATTGAAGTTGGTCCGATCTTTTCGCAAACAAAAAAAAAGCAAATGGTTGCAGAAAGTTACTTATATGGGCACTACATACTACACTACATGTACCTATTTGCTTTTCAGCTAGATCCATTGACACAAGGCGTTCGTCTAAGAAACATTCACATTTCTCGACCATTAGCATTTCAAAGGCGAAATCAAAAGTCCAGAGAGTGATGGTCAGCAACGGACTCATCGAATGCCTAGGATCTAGGATTTAAATATTTGTAGGAGTTTTTGGGGAAATATTTCCCGTAGAGGCAGATGTCCTCAGCTGTAGGCTTCTGTAATTCCTGGGCTGAATTATTGACGTCTCACATTTCTCCCCCGATCGTAGCTGGAAGTCTTCCAAACTAGGTCATTGGAAGTCGAGTGCGCCTCCAGTGACTACTTTTTGTTTCCAGAATTAAACAGAGACCTCCGCGGATCCGGGGAAAGCGATTTGCTGACGATTATGAACTCAAGTCCGCTGTAAATGAGCATTTTTCGGGCCAACAAGAAATTTATTTTTTAAAGGAAATAGAAATAGATATCATGGGGCACTATATTGAAGAATACATTTTTTTCAAGGTTTTATCTTTTTTCTAACATACCCATACCGAGAAAACATCTAACGCCCTTTGTACATATAGCTTCCAAAAGTGCCAAATTATATTGTGTGAAATGTTTTTGTTGTTGAAAGCGAAAAGCCACATGCACCCAAATGTTTTTAACAGCAATATAATACCACACTTCGATGCTTGTCCTACGAAGAAAAAAATCTTTTTAAATGACGGTTGTATGAAAGGTGCCACGCCCTCGTCATATAATTAATAAAATATTTTACGAAATGTTCTATGCATACAACATGTTTTGATGGACCAATTTTGGTTGGCTGTTTTGAGTGTAAAATATTAATCCTTCAGCTTAGGTTAGGTTAGGTAGGCGGGCTGGCGTGGAGTACTCCGTGCCACACTCAGGTCAATGTTGACCCATTGTGATGCCCATTGGGGGAAAGGGGTTGTCCCTTACCCATGTCGACCCTATCTATAAAAATGTGTGATTAATTACTCACTGTGCCGTTGGATACAAACCATCCTGTGGATTTGATGAAGCCCATTATCTTGTCTACTGGTGTGCTAGATAGCTCGTCTATGTCGTGAAAGAAGTGTCTCCCTAGGAATCTGTGCCTATTGTGTTGGAGGCTTAGAATTCAGCTTAGAATTATTATTATTTTTATTATTAATATTTATTAACTAGTAAAACTAATTTACTATATTAATATAAATAAATTACAGCACTGGACACAGAGGCTTTCGGCTGAGCTTAGAAATAAGTGTTATCCTCTTTAGTTATTTTTTTCTACATGCTATATACATATTGCTTACTTAAAATGCTTTCTTAGCGAATGTATGCATCAACTTCAATTAAAAATTCTTAGCTATTTCAAAGCAATTTTTGAAATCGTATTTACCTGCAATAATTGATAAATAATAACGTGGTATTTATTTAAATAACTAGTATTCCGCATAAATTATTTATTTATATTCTTTTCATACTCGTTTGTCTCTACAACTGAACACAATTAAAATAATGGCTGTGCGAAAGTCAATCCCTAGGTAGCTGATGACCTACTACGATAATTAAATCTCATCAACATTTCACAAAAGATAATTATTGTTCTCTCTAAGCCGACCCCACGCGTGAAAACGTGATTCCCAGTCACTCACCTCTTGGAGAGCTCTGAACTCACACGCTCACTCAACGAAACCGACCCGCAATTATTATTAAGTAGAGAATTAGTATGAACTGCCGTCAAAGTGGGTAATTGCCCCCACAGACATGCCAAGCAACTGTCAACTAAACCCCGCTCTAACAAGTGACTACATATACGATTGCATTGAGATTTAGAGCATTTACAGCAAAACTTAACCGACCAGACATACATCGGAGACGCACTGTTATAATAATTTAAATGATTCCAAAGGGGCAGACGTACATATAAATATATATACTGACGGTAGGAGGCAATGCGCAAAGATTAATGATGGTAGCTAAGAAAAAAAAATTAAAGATTGTGTGTGTAATGAGCGTAGGTCTCACTGTTAAATTATACGCTAAATCCTGCAGATCAAAGGCCAAAGAAAAGATTGACAGATGTGTAAGTGTATACTATATGAATGGAGATAATATTAGCACGCAGATTGTAAATTCAAGGAGAGATCTTTTATTAATTTGCTGACAATATCTTATCTGAGCGGGTTATAAAGGGTGTCATACGGAGACTTATTTTATGCGCGATTTTTTTGACTCACCCACCTTAAGATCATTTTTACAATATACGATATATATTTATAAAATCGTTCATAGGACATATGGGCTCAACGCCTGTAAAATAGCACGAACGTTATCTCCCAGCTGGGCTTAGTGGATTGTGCTTAAATACTGAGCGAGGAGTCTCAGGTTCGATCCGGAAAAACGGACATCATGTCTGTTCCATTGCACCATTTTTCGCGAGCTTCAGACAAACATCTGAGATTTGAACAGCCGCCGCGAGAAAGCTTCTAGGTATAGGGTAATTGCAGGCCTCTTTCATTCGTCCTCGAAATAAAAACTTTAACAAACGAGTGGTTTGTGGAAAGCTAGGCTTAGGGCCCCATTCGGAGTTCAGACTGCTGAAACTGTTTATCATACAGGTGCAGAAAAGGGATAGGAATGTAAACCGCTCGAATAGGTTAGGTTAGGTTAGGTTGGGAGGGCAGTTTTGCAACTGATGCAAATTTCACCCAGAAGCCATGAAGGCCCATTGTGAGTACCCTGTTTGTACATGTAAGGACATGTGGCTAACAAAACCACTTCGATCTGTTGAGGAATAGTTTTATGTCTGATAGGGGTACCCCTGCCAAGTCGTCCAGACTTTCGAAGAACCTAGCTCCCATACAGGATGAGCGGCGTTCCTGTAAAGCTGGGCAGTGGCATAGAAGATGTTCCACGGACTCTATTTCTTCCTCGTCTCTACAGCTTCTGCAGAAGTCATTTGCAAAAAGTCCTAGCCTTTTAGCCATGTTTCCTATGATGCAGTGTCCGGTTAAAACGCCGACGAGCATACGGATTTGGCTTTTGTTAAGGGAGATTAGGAACTTTGATCTTTTGGTGTCAAGCTCCATTGTTCCTTAGCCAGTTGTGTGATGACGCCTTCAATAAAGGTCTTGGCTCGAATAACCAGACAGAAGAAAGTTTGGTGCAGTCAAATCCAGACAGTATGGGAGCAATAAATGTAGTTCTTTTGGAAATAATAAGCTCAGCAATTCGCTGAGTAGCTGGATCTTACTGAATCGACATATCAAGACTGTCGGCAACTAATGGTCTCATAAAAAGTTTAGTCGTAGCTCAATAAACACTGACGGCTGAATTTTTTTTTTCTGAGGTAACACCTTAACAGCCTTTTTGGATAAGGTAAGATAAATTTAGCTTTTTCAAAAAATGAGTACGGAAAAGAGTAAACCTCAGCTTAAAACAATTCACTTATCTCGTTAACTTGCTTAACATATATTTTAAAAATTCCTTAAAGAAATAGCAATGACTTGCAATCTCAATCGTTGTACACCTTTTGATGAATGAATCATCGATGGTAGGTACGTGCTATCGCAGGCAGGACCAGTTTCTACCAGTATTGAACAGCAGACTAAAGTTTCGTGGCAATATGGATCTCACATGGTTTTCTATTAGATCTTAGATCTCACGTACCTACTCACGTACGAATAAGAAGATTATTATATTTTCCCTTAAAATAGTGCTTAAGAAAATAACTTGTCCTAAACTTTGAAATTTCTTTTCATAGTCAATTAATTTTCTTAAACCTCAGGCTTTATTGAAAACTGCCCTGCAATTTTTTTTAGAACGGTTCTGAGAGCCACAAGTGCACCTCTTGGGAGTACCATACTTAGTTTAATGTCAAATTTAGGTCATTGAAATTTTGGCCATGGTGTTGCAGAGGTGACTAATTATTTATTTCCCCTTTATAATTGGACCTAGACTAGTAAAATATGCTTCGGATCGTGCTCAAAACAATTGAAATTATGCAGTTTTATTCTAGTGCATAGTCATTTATAATAATATAATTTTTGGCGCAACAGGTCCGTAGGGACCCTAGGCCTAGCTTCTCACAACCATTCGTTTTGTGTGAGTTTTCATTTTTGGAACGAATGGAAGGGATCTTCAATTTTATGCCGATTCCAAACGGCTAATTGAGAAGCTCTTTCATGACAGTTATACTCTCGGATGTTTGTCAGACGTTCGCGAGAGGTGGCGCAGTGAAAAAACCCTGAGTTGGAAATTGGGTTTTTGCGGGATTCGAACCTGAACCCCTCGTTAGTAGTCCAACACACTAACCACTAAGCCACTGCGCCTACATAGTCATTTAGTAAAAAGTTTTTCTTGACTCGCTAATACAAGGTACTGCATAGGACTGGAGGAGCCTACCCTATGCCCACGAGTCAACATACAGAAAGTTTACTTTGAGTCTATTATCTCGTGTTTTTTCCCTTAAAACGTGCTTGAAAATAAAGCAGCAATCGATAGACACACGATTACCTCCGGTCCATGTGCAAACATTTTCCAATGTGAGATACACGTAACCTGGAATCAGTAACTCTAAAGTCATGAAAAAAAATTGTATGAGCCGTGGACGCCCAACACTGACACCTAACGTCTTTAAGGAAAACTTTTAAAACATATATTTTTTAAATAAGTTGGACGATTTGAGAGTACCTTCTGTACGTGATCGTTAGTGGCAATATATTTAAATTTGATGTATGATCTTGTATTAGTCGAACTATTTGTCCTTGTACTCCTCTAATCACTCTCAGCAAATATAAATTGCATAGGAAGATTTTGCCTTAACTACGTAACCTGTTTTAGTAGACCCTGATATTGCTAATTTTTTATATGGATGTTGTACTGCCGGTAGATTTTAAGTATTTGCATTTTACTCAATTTCACACATGTACTATTCCAATAATTTCAAAAAATAATAGAGCGCTACGCCGAACAAGTGACAAATAATAATTGTAATTTTACGATATAATTTTGAAGAATTTATAAATAAACTAGCTGACCCAACGAACTCCTTTCCGCCCAAATTCGTTCATGTAATGCAAATAACAACTCCGAGCAATGAGTAGAATTGATCATGTGAATTTCATGGGAATTGAAGATTGATACCACAAATATTCAGCGATTGTCCTTGCGACTTCTTATTTGGCTTAGTTAAACCGAGACGCACATGATACTAAAGACGTGTAAGACGCAATGGCAAATTGTTCTGCGGTTTTCCTTTAAATTTTTCCCCTCAAAATCGTAGCTTATACGACATTTGATTTGAGATTCTTAACGATCCAATCAAACACTATCCGTAAAAATTATAACAGGGCCGACTTTGAATGTAAAATTGTGTGGCGGTAAGCCCGGAACTACCAGAGAATTAACAAGTTACAAATTTTAAATAAATTCTGTTGTATTGCAATTTTTGTTCAAAGTGCGGTTCTATTATAATGTTTGAAGACAAATCTGCGATCGTCGGAGTTCATTTTCTACATCGTAATTAAATTATTGTGGAATGACGTTGTCACTACTGTTTGCTTTCTGTACCGCCTATAGACTTGGTCATCCTCCGACGAAATTAAGTACAGATATTGTAGTGCGTCTCCATGATGTATAAAATAACAAATTAAGTTGCAATTCGGCATGGAACCTAAATGATTTTTGTTCTGAACAAAGTCATATAGAAACAGTTTTTGTACTAGGCGAATGTTCCTAAGAAAATCATCCGATTCGAACAGCGATTTTAATATCTCCGGTGGTGCATCTAATGGAACCAATTCCACTTTGCCATAGTCTGGCCGTTTCACCTTTATAAATGTACACAATATAGTCATCGCTCCAACGTCAAAAATCGCATCTCCAATCACCGCCATAGTTTTCTGTTGATTGATACCGTCTTGCCTCTCTTCAATTTGAACTATTTTGTCCGCGTATAACTTTTTATATTTAATTTTTACCGTAAATCAACTCGATAGAGGCGATGAAAATGTTAAAGCGATGCACAGAATCAAAAACAAACCAGCACTGTTGACAATCGTATAAAACATTATTCTGAAATTCTTGATTTTCTTAATTTACTTTTTGAAAACAAAATAATACCACACACACGTAGTTTAATTTTTGACATAGAAAAGTAAAAAATAAATATTTGATAGGAAGAAACACTGGATACCAAATCAGGACCTCACGGTAGTTTTGTCGGAACTTTCTTTCTTCCTAAACCTGAAATACAGCAATACGAACGAAACCAAAAAATAATCATGAAAATCGTCCCATGGGCTATCGAGTTTCACCCCGAAAGAATCATATTTATATATAGAAGATAAATGTAAATAATTGGTGCAACAGGTCCGTAGTCCTAGCTTCTGCCACCATTCGTTTTATGTGAGTTTTTCAATATAAACGATTTGCTTATCGAAAATGGACAGTTTTGGACGAAATTTCGTTCAGCCGTTACAGGAAAAGTATATCTTCAATCCAAATAAAAATGTAGAAACTGTGCCCAATAGCTATAGACTGCCGTATAGGAGCATGCACCCAGTTTATTTTTAATTCTCTTTAATAGTCTTGAAATGGCGAAGTTTAAAAAGAAAAAAACGACTGCCAACTGACACAATATAACACAACTAGAAACATAAATTTCGCAGTTCACAGATCTTTACAACGTTTTCAAATATGTCTGTAGTTAAATATTCTGGACAGTCTATTGTATTTCATTTTCACCTCTTCCATTATAAGGAAACTGTTTATTCGCCATTCTCAGTGAGTCATTACCACCCAACACATTCCACTCAATATATACATTTGTTAAATTCTGAAATTTTTTTTTCCCAACTTTGCCTCGGCTGGTTTAAACTGGTGTCTAATTAAAATGCATAGGGTGCAGGGGCTGTTGGTCCGGGAATAACATCCATTACGAGTTTTCATTCATTCAATTCCACATTCGTCTGTCTTGTTTTTATTTGATCAGAGACTTGCTGAATGTTTTGCTTTAAACTTGTTTTCAATTAATTATTCAGAAGACGTACACATGCCGACGTAAAAAAAAGAACATGCACTCTGAAGAGAAGTAAATACAATAAAGTCCTTGGACACGTGAGGAGGAACTTTTTTTGTTGTTCAGTCGACTTGAATTTCATGTGAAGGCATTTAAATTTTCGTCGTAAACCCACGGGGAACGTGTTGTTTCTTTCAAGTGTGCATGTTCGCATTCACACTGCACACATTAATCTGGATAATGGCAGATCAATTAAAATATCGATTGGCGAGTATTCGATTTCCACTAAATTTTGTTGTGAACTTAGTGTTTGCATTTACTAGAGAATAAAAAAATAATTCTGGGAATTCAATCTATCAGTAGCTGAGTTCAATATCGACATACAGTTCTGGTCATACTTATTAATTCATTAACACAGACTTGAGGTCACATAATTGGCTAATTAAGTAATAACTGTTAAAAGATAAATCAATTTCTAGCTCTCTAACCCATGAACAAGATCCTGCAACTACAAACGTATATATGTATTGATGCTTCTAACAAAAAATTTAGTGAAAAGTGGACCTTGTCAAACAGATATGTACGAATTTAAGTATGCGTGGAGATCACTGAGCATATATATTGCAATCGCCCCGTAGGTGTCGTCTATAAATGAAAATACCTTTCTTTTAATCCCAATAAGGCTATATAATAGTTTCCTTCACCCGAAGAAGAAATTTAAACCTAAACCAAATTTCAATCAATGAAATCATTGAGTTAACCAATGTAATCAAAATCCTTGGAGTTATCCTAGATAAACGACTGAACTGGAACTCCTACGTAACGAGTAAAACTACCAAAGCTACTAATGCTTTATGGGCCTGTCATCGTATGTACGGTAGAACTTGGGGGATTACACCGAAAATTACTCACTCATGATCAGACCTATTATAACATTATGCTGCTAAAGTATGGTGGAACAAAGTTATCCAAAAGAACACCATTGCAAAGCTGAAATGGTTACAACGCCTCGCATGCCGGGGCCTCTCCGGCGCAATGCGAACTTGTCCTACAGCTCCTATAGAAGCTTTAATAGGATTAACATCCCTCCAAATACATACAAAAAAAGGGATGATAGCTCAGCCTGGCATAAGGAGAAGAGATAAATTTTAGTGACCATCCGGAGCTAAAGTCGCAATCATTGTCTCAAAACCAGTCATGCACTGCTTCAATGCCCTCCAAACTCTTGGCTTCAGATATAAACCCAAACTATGGTGGTTTTTCGGATACGAGGGTTTTGAAGGAAACGAAAAAGCTGACGAACTTGCTGGGAAAGGGTCAGAGACCCCTTTTATAGGACCAGAACCTGGATACACAAAATGTGTATCAAACAGTGGGAATAATTCCCTGGCCAAAAGGGCAATCCCGCCATTAAAAAAAAAAAGCCAAACAAATTCTAAACCTTAGAAGTCACGATGTTAGAAACCTTGTAGGCTACCTAACAGGTCACCACGGTCTGCGATACCACCTACAATAGATTGCAACTCCCCGGAGTGCCGGCTATGTCTCGAAGAAGAAGAAACACCTGAGCATATCATGTGCGAATGCCCAGTTCTTCTTCCGCGAATCACTAAGGCCCATTTTATTCACTCGAAGTTGAACACAACTTGGGGAGTTTTCCATATTTTGGATTTTTATATGGAAAACTCCCCAAGTTGAGGAACCTGAGGAACTGAAGAAGTCCTCTGCTGAAAACATTATCAGCTACATTAGGGAAGTGCAAACTCTGCTAGCCTAAATTTATTTTCTGACAATCTTCAGCACAATAGGTCTATTAGGTCGACGGGCCTCAAAATCGCCTTTTCGATTCAGAAGTTATGAACAAAAAAATGTATATACATACATATATGTAAAACTATATTGATATTTTGTGTGTATACGTAAAACTCACGTAATTTTCAACCAATTTACTTGTTTTTTTTTAAGCTGTTCAGAAAAACAATGAGAAGGCCATAAAGGCCCCCTTATTTCAAAGAAATGTATAGATAGAGATAGATAGAGATGGAAATGCCAATAGACAATAAAACTGACTTAACGTCACCTACCAATTGTACAACAATCTAAGACACATCTTGGGCGGAGGGAAAGAGCTATATTGGCGAAAAAAAAAGCAAAGACGTTACAGAAATTTATGAGGCCCATTTTAAAAGAGATACCAGGAGAAGTGTTCGCATTCAAGTCAGTCGATACTATTGTAAATGAAGATGGTGGTCAATTATTTCACAGAATTGTTAAATTCATTGGACTTACCAGGCCTGCCACCGCACATATTGCAATTGAAAGTTATACGACTAATCATCATGCTTCGTAATATAAAACAACCAAATAGATCCTATGGCACAAGACTTGCGGTTAAGAAGCGAATGACCAACGTTATTGAAGCCACTATTTCAAATGGGAAATTCAAAGGTGAAGACGTATTATTTCAAGTATCCCGATGATACCCACATAACATATATATGCCATTCGAATTATTGCCCTTACAGTTTAAAGAAAATAAATTCATATATTGATTTTCAACTACAAATTGGTTGGTCATCAAAATTTCTAAAAATTTATTTGATGTCGTCTTATGAAAAAATATTTCTTCTAAAAGTAAAGCTGGTATTATTCGGAAAGAAATTCACATTAAATTAATATTCAGTATGAAAACCGCAGTTTGTTAACAATATGGTTATTTCTTTGTAAGGTAAGGCGGGGACAGTTGGACAACTTTTTTTTGACGCTTCATAACTTCCAATCTGTTCATAATTAAGCTATGAAACTAAAGTAAATAGAAACATTGAAACTTCGACTTTTAAATGTTATTAAGAAAAAAAAATGTATCTTACAGTTAAATAATTATTTTGACTCAATTACACCAAGTCCAAGTGGTCCAACTTACCTCACCAGCGGGGCAAGTTGGACCAGTGAGTGGGGTTAGTTGGCCCGAAACCTAAAAAACTGAAAAATAATTTTTACAAAATAGAAAAACGCTATAATTTCTTTCTAAAATGTATTTAAAAAGAAAAAACACACAACATAAATTTCAAAAAACGAAAATGAAAAACCGCTTCATGACGTCCTGTTAAAGAAATTTAAATAAGAATAAAAATATTATTTCATAGATTATGAATCGTATAATCGTTATTGCAATTTATGCAAATAAAGATGCTTCCTTCTCCTATTTTGGAACATTTTGAATGGGCCCACTTTCGGCAAGTGTGACACTGCACCCACTTCACCCCAGGTAAACTTTTTGAATATGCTTCCATACACATAAGCCAAAACCAATCAAGATCTTTTTCTTCCTCACAACTGGCGGTCCGACTTACCCCGCACTGACTTTGTTGAACATTTTGTGTCAAAAAGAAACAACTACACAAAACACTTCAATTCCACACTCGAAAAAATAAAATACAATAACGGGACACATGAAAAATGTTTACCTTATTCTGATATTCGCACCGCTTCACAAAAAAAGAAAGAAAAGAAATAATTTTTTTTTTTTAGTTTTCACACTTAAAAATACAAATATGATCGACGCGCTCCTTTGAAAGTAAAAATGCAATTTGAACTAGTTTGGCACGTAAGTCAGCACACTTCGATTGTGTGTCATCGTTGTCATGTAGGACTTTTAGTTTCTGAGTTATTCGAGTGGGCCTACTTGCCCCGTGGCCCAACTAGCCCCGCCCTACCCTGCTAGAATTTTTTTTGCTAAAAGACAAATCTCTTTTTTATGGACATTTAGTGTGTTGCAATTTATTTCGAATGTTTTTTCGTCAGAATCATACTTAAACAATTTTGATGCTTTATTTTTGTATTGTACGAATCGTTTTTCGGGCAACAAAATTTCCACAAAAGGTAGAAATTCCACGATGTAGGATGACTGCTGAGTGTCAGTATTTTATTGTACCCTTTTTTTTTGTTTTGTTGCTTCACACGTATTTGTTTGTGTTCGCAAATGAAGGAAAAACCAAAAATATTGTTTATAATAGATCCTTAAATTAAATAAAAAAAATAATAGTTCTCTAATTTCGCTAACAAATAAAGGATACGTCTAGCGAAGCGGGCGAGGTGCCGCTACACAGGGCAAGAGTTAAGAACCAATTTCACTGCCTTAAACACTTAACATTCACTTAATTTTTTTTTGGGGAGATTGTGCTGATATGCAGTGCTGTTTGTATTTTGTTTTCCTATATTTTCTGTATAAGTCAAGTTAATAGGTACAATGGTAGGATTTCTACCACTGGTCAAACTCCAGTTCACAGAATACTCCCATTTCCAGGTTAAATTGTTGTGATCACTGAAATTTTCCGAATATTTTATAATTTAATTGACCCTCGTGTCAATAAGAGAATACTCGGGTGTGCTTTTTGAATCAAGGACCACGCAATGTTATTTAATGATAGAAAAATTGCTTGACAAGTTATATCTTAGTTGCAGTATCTAACAATCTTTAAAGGGCGGTGTTTTTAGTCAGTAAAAATCTGACACTACTATGAGAACGCGCTTGCTATTCTCATAGTGTCTTTGGAAGATTTTCACCTACCCTCGGATAAAAAAAAACCCCAATGATTTGAAACTCTTGTTGGGGCACTAATCGGCTATTGTGTGCTGGGAAGAAATCCCCACAAATGAGTAGGAAATGGCCTTGTTCATTCACACATATAGCAATATGATAGCGAACTATAGGAGAGTAACAACTTTTTTTTTAGGTTTATCAAAACTTTGAATGGTTCCAAGATCAGCAGAAATAACCGCTAAAAATTTGCCATATTTTGTTTAAATTGATCATTCCCAATTCATCGGTTAGTTACCACTTAGTCGTATTCATTTGACGACAACTTTTTATTATGGAAAATATTTAAATGCAAAAATAGTACGTATACGCCACCGAACTATAACAAAATTATTTTGATAATGTTCGTCCTGATTGGTATTTAATGATTGCCGGCGATTAACACACGTCCCGCCCCGATTTTTTTTCTTTCTTTAACTGTACTGTATGTTAATGTAGTTTCCACATTACGAAGACAGAAACATTGGTCGTATAAGGTTATTGAAAGTACAAGACATCCAGTAATAAAATAATGTAAGACCAAGATTGGATAGTGTAATATCTGCGAAAATATTAAATAAAGAAAGACAACCGTTCTATGCTGTAGCCACATATGAACATGAAGTGCCTTTTTATTTAGTACTAGCTGGCCCGGCGAACTTCGTTCCGCAAAAATTCGCTAATGTAGTTAATGAAATTAATAATTCGGTTAATTTAAATTCTTTATTCAAAAGTTATATAAAAATAAATACAATTGCAATAACCGCTGCGATTTTTAACCGCCAAATCCCACACAAACTGTCATCCCCTATATCATCCTGTCAAACTTTTGTTTTCGAGACATAAAGTAGCATATGACCTTCCTTGGGCCCAATCGAAACCATCAAGCTCAAAATCTTTAAAGACTAACCATCCTGTCTCGAGTTATGCGCGTAAAAACTCAAAACGCTTAACGCTCCTGTTGCCTGTCATCACTCATACTAATGCAATGATGCATTCAAACACCATCAAACAAATCGAAGTACCTACTCCGTTTCAAGAAGCTACTTAATGTAACATAGTAAACATAAGCAAACTTATTAGGTGTATTTAAAAAAAAATTCAAAATTGTTGACAACAACAATTTGCTTGGAAAATAATTGAAATAAGTGACAACAACAATTGCTTTTAAAATTTAACATATACTTTTTTGTGTTTGATGTATCACTACTCGATTTCTACCCCGTTTATTTTTTTCCAAAGTGCATTTCCCCATACAAACTTTCATAACATCTTTCATCACCTCAAAGTTTTGTTTTCGCGACAAAAAGTTGCCTATGTCCTTCCTTGATCCAAAACGAATCCGTCAAGCCCAAAATCGTTGAAATCCAACAATACGTTATCGAGTTATGCGCGCACACACGCACTTCATTGCCTTTTATATATATAGATGCTTTACTGCTATACAAATGTATAGTATGTTTTTTTTATCCATTAGCAAAAAAAGTTATAACTCCGCTACAGATTTTAACTGCTCATGGCGAGCTGCAAATGATGTTGTATTAGATACCCAAAGCAAACCAAAAAATGTCCAAACGAAAAGAGAAGGAACTATAAATACTTCTTATAACATAAGTACTCCTGTCTATACTTAACGTACGAGCAAATTTATGCAATAAAAAGTGAATAACAACAGCAAAGTCATCACACAAAACACGACAAAGATAAATGCAAATGCACAATCTCACAGTATAGATACTTCATTCTGTGTTGGTGATTTAAATCGTACGTAGTATACTCGTATGGATATATGTTTGATGACTACGAGAACGTATTCACACTTCCCCATCGCGTGGCCTGTGTTGCCGTTTGTACTTTAGTGGCTTCGCTTCACACGAAACGATTGGGAATCGTTAACCTTAACCCTGTTCTGCAGTTTTTGCTTAATTCTCTTTTTGTTCGTTCTTCTTTTATTTTCAACTGTCAATATTGCTTTGTTGTTCTCTTGTTTCAAATCAAATTGCGAGCTCGCGTACAGCCCTCGAGGGTGATCTCGGAGTGTGTACAAAACAAAGCATTATCAATGCAGCAGCATTGAGGGGACTGTTTATTGCATTGTCTGTTTCCCAAAGCGTTCTACATAATTCAATTCCCCCTAACCCGTCCAAACAGAGATTGTGTCACAAAGACGAAGAATATGTCTGCATAAACAAATAAGAAAACGCGCTGTTCTCAATTGTGAAAGCCTCGAATGAGGACAAAAGAAATAAAAAGATGGAATACAAAACGAAGAACACGGTTAAATTGTGTATAATGTCCAATTCAAGGAGAAGAATCGACGGCCAGCAATCATCGGCGGGAGATAAACTTTTGGCACGCAAATATTCCATTAAAGAAGTTGAAGTATCTTTTGCCGCAATAAAAATAAAAATGTAATTCAATGGGTACGACTGGATGGATGCATCGCTGCATCATGGCTTTGTTGTTATTGTTGTTGTCGCGCCTATTTTAGACGAGAGCACAAGTGCATCTTCTTAATCCATCTCAAGCTGGTGCGTCAAAAAATGTGTTTTTTTTTTTCTCTTTTGTGTATAGACACGAACAGCATCCGCTTCTGCAATGTTTTATTAAATGAAAATTAAGCGCACTCTGTGTTTTTCTTTTTTGTGCACGATATTCACAGCATGTGAGGTGGGTGTTTATGTTGAGAGAAACCATATCCCGCTGCATCTTTTAATATGTATGTATGATAATTGGTGACTATATTCATAAAGGAATGCAATGCATGACTGCGTTGCATTAAGTAATCGTAATGAGGGAATTGTGCATGTGGACGCTAATTTATGAAAGCAAAATATTTTTCTTGCCTCTGTCGCTTGGGAGTCTTGATTAAGGGGACCGTCTTCATAGGAAGGATATAGTTAAATAGACGATGAGAAGAGAAAGTCGTGTATACCAGTCCAATTTTAGAGTTCACTTTGTGTACCTATCTTAAAATTGTTTTCTGTAAATCTGTACGAGTTATTTGCATATGTATATATCATTATATCTTTAAGAACCGATTTACCTCACGATATCATTTCTTATTTTTTATTCTACATCTGTCTACATTTTTGTTTAAAATAAAACAGGACTGCTGGACATATTTCGAAGAAACTTGATTTTTAAACGTTTCTTAAGACTTCAAAGAAGCAAGTGCAATTGGCGTTTGCGTCTTCATATTATCATTGATCGTCGCTACAAACGAAGTTGGTTCTTTATTATTTGTGTTTATTCTTCGACACGACTGATTAAGAACATCCTTTCCAATTTATTTGGTACTAACACGAGGTTGTTGCCTACTTAATTTACCTTTTGCAGCAAATTAAGCGTTCCTCGAAAGTAATCCTAAGAGGTTTCGTACGGTTTTGTGGAAATACGTTTAGTAGTAATAAATAGTAGTTATTATCTGTTCTTACATATATATTCTCTCTCTTTATTTTAGGTGGCGCTACGGCTAATGGTGAAACGGTCCT
The DNA here is from genome assembly GCA_949126925.1 of Cheilosia vernalis. Lineage (NCBI taxonomy): Eukaryota > Metazoa > Arthropoda > Insecta > Diptera > Syrphidae > Cheilosia > Cheilosia vernalis. The sequence goes on from OX421362.1 coordinate 57,222,059, forward strand.
TACTAACTGCTTCCAGTTGCACAAATGCACACCCCAAGCTTGTTAAGGTCCCCTTCCACTTTTGTGTTTCACCTAAGGCGAGGTTTCTACCGTCTCTATGGGTGCGAGTCGAAGACTACGAGCCGGGCATTTGTTTCCATTCATCGCAATTCTTTAACTAGGTCTATGTCGCCGAACAGCTCGTATACTCCGTGAATCTCCTTCCGATTAGCCAAGCTTCAGTGGACTTCGATGATCAAGGTCTTATACCGAATTTCGTAATCTTTTTGGGTTTAGAAATCCACTATCTCTATATTGCCGAAAGAAATAGAGTTATTCTTCTATTTGCCGCGATGTTGTTATCAGAATTTATATCTCAACAGACAAAGTCCCTTACTTCCTCAAAGTTATAGCTGTCGATTGTGACCTTCTGTGCGATTCTAAAGCTACCCCCCGTAAGAACAAAATTCGGCGGCATTATGTGAGTTAATCGATGTGTATTTAACCTTGTTGAGTGCCGGCAGAAATGGCCGACTCTGTCGTCATTAATAAATCAGCAACTGTCAATCAAATATTGTCTAGTACCTTTTTTATATATTGGCGTGATTAAAATATCAACTATTTGGCATATGTATACCTTTACCCGTTCGAAGAAAAAGAAAGCAACACGAATGGTCGCCTCGTTCAGTAATTTTAATCACGTCAGCGATATGTGCAATCGACACTAAGTGCATTCTAATCATTCGCCGATAGTTATGTAGCTGGAATGTCAAGCTGTGTTGTACCAGAAGAGGCTTGTGAATAAAACACCCAGCACTGACTCAGAGGAGTGGTTACATTACAAGTTAAGTCGATAAACCTAATATGTAGATAATTGTAGTGGGTAGTGCAAAGTTGTACTGATAATTGAAAGAAACTATAGCTCATTTAAAATACAAAATAATTGCAGGTCGTCGAGAATATTCGTGTTGAAACGTGATTTGGTTGAGATGGTAATGGCGATATGGTTGATTTTATTGGGGGGACAGCTATTTCGATCATTGATTCTGGCGGGAGAGTACTTCACATAAGAAATTTGTATTCTTTTTTTTTTGCAAGTTGACTACGACTGATATTTGTATTTGTATTTATTAAATATAAATTTGCTGTACAATAAGAAATACATTCTTTATGAGTGCACAGTTTACAAAAAATACTCAGAACAATTTTAGTAGAACTTATTCATATTCATTTGGAGATGTGCCATATTATGTACAGTACTTTTCACAAGGATAGTAGTAGTTATTATCTTAATAGCGTTTCAATAGTCGTGTTCAAGGACCACTCCAACAGCGGCAATGGACATAATATTCCACTTGCTACCGCTAGACATCTGCTGCAAACAAGTGGAAGCAAAGGCAGCCACTCGTATGTAAGCAATCCGTTTGTGGGGATAACGAAACTATTTAAAATTCATCTTATATGGGTGCCGGTCATAGGGTTAGGTGGGGTTGTGAGATCGTCGTAAAAGACCAGGTACCATAGCGGGCCCATTGCCATCCCCAGGGAACCATTATGGTTAAAAACCTAAACCAAATCGGCCAAAAAATTAATTTCCCTTCAGAATTTAATTATGGTCTCAATATTGTTTGAGGAATCAACCTCCTAAGTGATTAAAGAAGTACCTGCCAAGGTGCTCCCTTCTACTCCGCGCGATTGTTTGACACTCACATAGAAGGTGGGAGATGTCTTCCTTGACTTGTAGGTCCTCACAGTGCCTGCATATATCTGAATTAGCTAATCCTAGTCTCATCGCATTATTCTTTAGAAGGCAATGTCCAGAGAGTATTTCTACCGTTTATCATAAATTTGTTCTACTGAGATTGACTTATTCATCAGACTTTTTCCGATTTAAATTGGACCACAGTGGCTGTGCCCCTCTAGCTTGTGGGTGCTTTTTTGAAGGTTTTTTTTCCAAGACAACCTTTTTAGCCTCGGCTATAGGTGGCCTTATACCCTCTAATATGGTATTAAGTGGGAGATCCGCCCCTGCCTTGGCCAGACCGTCAGCCTTTTCATTACCTGTTACCCAACACAATCCGACACGGTTCTTGCAAAGAGTTTGATAAAAATTTGCCTACAGCCAAATACGAGGGCAGTTTGATAAGTCAGTGACTTTTTTAATTTTTTCCTCAGTAACTGTTAATTTTTATTTTACTATATGATCTCTTATTAGATTACTGTGAAATTTTGAGTTGAGATTGAGAATTTCGTGTGCTGATTAAGCATTATTTTGTATGTAAAAATAACCATCACCGAAACCAAGGGAAGGCTAGAAAAAATACAATGGGATATCTGCACCATCAATTGCAATGGTTAAAAAGTGGTTTACTGAGTTCCATTGAGGTCGTACCAGCACAAATGACGCCGAACGTTCAGGACGTCCCAAAGAGGTCGTTACGCCAGAAATCGTCGATAAAATCCATTTAATGTTATTGGACGATAGGAGAATCAAAATTCGTGAGATGGCTGATGCATCAGGCATCTCAAATAAGAGGGTATATCATATTTTAAATGAATATTTGGATATGAGAAAGCTATCCGCCGCGATTGCTAACAATCGACCAAACCTAAAAAATTGGCTGGGCGGTAAGAGATCTAGGTCCAATGAAGAGGTCGTCATTGAAAAGAAATGCCTATTTTGAGAATTTTGAGAAAACATATTATTTGGAGGGAATAACAAAATTGGATAAACGCTGGGCTAAGTGTATCGAGCTAAAAAGAGATTATGTTGAGAAATAAGAAAACTTTTTGGCTATCCAAAAAGTCACTGACTTATCAAACAACCCTCGTATCTATCTATGTCGCCTAAGGTACTGAGAACTGTATTTTATTCTGTTTGCGACGACTGTCAAGAAAGTCTTATATATAACTTATAACGGGTGATTTTTTAAGAGGTTTAGAACTTTTTAAAAAAAAAAAACACAAAAAAATCGAAAAAATGAATGAAATATTTATTTGAATCGATAGTTTGAACCTTGCAATTTAATGTTTAAAGATAATTTCATGCACATGTTGACCGCGGCTGCGTCTCAGGTAGCCCATCCGCTGAGTCCAATTTTGGCATACTCTTTCACACATATCGGCCGGTATCTCACGAATGAATGCATGGATGTTGTCTTCCAGTGCGTCAATCGAAGCGGGCTTGTCCCTATACACATTAGCCTTGACATACCCCCACAAAAAATAATCTAATGGTGTCAAATCGCACGATCTAGGCGGCCAATTGACCGGCCCGAAACGTGAAATTAACTGTTCACCAAACTCGCATCGCAATTGCGCCATTGTTTCGCGTGCTGTGTGGCATGTGGCACCGTCTTGTTGAAACCACATATCATGCAAGTCAAGAACTTCCATTTCGGGCAAAAAAAAGTTTGTTATAATCGCTCGGTAGCGTTCACCATTGACAGTAACGCTGCGATTCGCATCATCTTTGATGAAAAATGTCCTAATAATGCCGCCGGCCCATAAACCGCACCAAACAGTGGCTTTTTCGGGATGCATTGGTAGCTGTTGCAATGCTTCTGGCTGATCTTCACTCCAAATGCGGCAATTTTGCTTATTTACGTACCCATTCAACCAAAAATGAGCCTCATCGCTGAACACAATTTTTCGATAAAAAAGCGCGCGATGAACATTTCGAACCGAGCACGAATTTTGATAGTAAAATTCAATAATTTGCAAGCGTTGTTCATTTGTAAGACGATCCATGGTTAAATTGCAAACCAAACTGAAGCTGTTTGACAGTGACACAAGGTACTAAACACACGTCAGCTGTCAAAACCAGTGTTGCCAAAACCAAACCAGCTAAAAAATCACCCGTTATAACATTATTTTTTAGTAAGCATCCAAATCCTTCAAAAAGCAAGAACAAGCAATTAAACAAGATAAAACAAAAAAAAAACACAGATGTGTTTAGAAATAAAACAAAAATGCAATATTTTAAATTTATTTTCCATACAAATTTGTGTTTGTTAGACTTACAAAATATTTGCATTGTTGAATATTAGAAAACATTTACAATTAACTTAAATTAATTTATAATTGTTAACACTCAGGCTGAACAACAGCGTATTAAATTCTCTCCTATTTCGAAATTTAATACCGTGATTTTGAACGGTTGGGCAACACTTGACTTCAAAATGACATTAAAGGAGGATTTGTTTAGGTAATACCCGAGATAAACATGGCTTTCTCAACATTAACATTTGACCCTACAGTTAGCGATATTCTGGCAAATAATTTGTTTATTGGTGAAGGGATTTTGGATGCAGTCAGCGTAAACTGCCAGACTAAAGTTGATTATATTGGTAAGGCCGACTTGTACTTATTTTTTTACACTTCTATCTTGTGACCATCTTTATACTGCTTCACTGAAATTTTGTCATTAAAAATCATTCTACCCACAGGCATGACTGGTCTTATACCCGGAACTGTTGCATTTAGGGTCAGCTCAGCGTCTTCTTTGTAAAGAATCTGTCTTTTCGTTATCCTCAATTTCACAATGCCCAGGTACCCAACACATTCTGACACGATTCTGCCAGTGTGTTACAAAAATGTTTAAATTGAAATAAAATAAAATCGTGAGAAACACCTACTATGTCTACATCACTTTAAAAAGTGCACTCAAAAAGTGTCTTAAAACTTGGTGTCATTCATTTAAAGAAGACAAAAAAACGGATCACCGACCTTCGAGTATGTAATTGGAATGGATAGGATTCTACCCTCGGCGTACAGGGTAGATGATTATCTACTTCATTTTTATGAATAAATATTTCTTATGTATAAACTAAATTGTAATTATAAGTTAAACTAACTCATTCGTAATTTGGTGGTTGAAACACCGATTGTTTATTGGTAAAGGAAATCTAATGGTTAAGAGTGCATTTCCCTTCCGACTTTATAATAATTGAAAAAAATATTTTTATTTATGAATCATTATGGCAAATAGGTCAGGGAAGAAAATAACAAATAAACTCAAAAGAATGCAACCTCAATTTCAAATAACTTACTCAGTTCGATGTGTGATTTCCCGCTCTCTTCCATTGAATGCTACTTAAGTTACGAGTGTATACATTTCGGTTTTTCCTCTCGAATGTTGTTAATCTTTCGTTTTCATCTTGAAATTGTTTCTTTTTTGTTATTCAAATTGTCTGGGTGTTATTCTTGTTAGTCTGAAATGTAATTTGTATATATAATATTTTTTTTTCCTTACAGGCAACTCGGTCAGCGGAGAACGAGCGTTTCTACACGCTGCGAAAGCGGCCGGCACCAGTGGCGGAACGTACCACATTTGTTTGTTATACATGTGGCGGCGACACGCCATCGTCTCAATTACGCTTAGTCTACTGCTGTCCAAATGCGGAACGAGAGCCTTATTATCCTTTCATAAAAACTATGAAACCTTTTAAAAATGCTAGTCCCATTAGTCCGCAGGGTAAGTTCTACTAATAATTGGTTTTGATTATATTTGTATATATTAATGAAATCTGTTTGTTGAATTAACTTTACTTGAATTCGTGATGTATTTGATGTGTTTACCAAGCTTTGCATCTTTGATAAAGTCGTTTCAGTAATATGACACTTGAATGAGAACACAACTTTTGCGACCCGCTTTCATAAAAGTTCCATTTTCTGACTTAATCCAGATTCAAACAACCTTAGAAGTATGGATGCCTTGCCGGAGAATACAAGTCAGTTCCAGCTAAAATTTGTAGCTATTTCTTTTCATTGTTGTAAAAAGAAAGTAGGTGAAAGATCCCCACACCATAAGACACCTGTTGTACGACATTGTTGTTTTGCCGACCCAACAACAACAGCGTTATCATCGAGACCGTCAAGATCAAACTTTTTGTTTCCGAAAGGACAACATTCATTGCTCCAAACGACTTGGTTCTCTTATGAAATGCATTCAAAGCTCCGTACGCACTTGCCTCAAATAATATTCTCTGTCATTTTTCCACTTTTGACTATAGGGAATAAATAAAAAAATTAATAATTCTACGACTAATGCATATTTTTCAAACAAACAGATATCTTTTAAAATCATAAGTGTTTTTTGAACAAAGTTGCTATTACGACTGAAATTTGACATTGTCATCGTAAATTTTGACATTTTTTGTGGTAATCGTACGTTTTGTCATACAAATCATGTGGCACACTGTGAGAATGAGGCATACTTGGGCATTAGTTTCACTTGCATACATTCAATATTTGGTGACCATTTGGCCCTAAAAGAAATGGCCGTGTGGATTGGTGCTGTAAAAGGCGTATATGAAATCGTGACGAATCATGGATCTATGCACATGAACCCGAAACTAAACAGCAATCGACTGTATAGGTCTTTCAGCACTTCGAAGCCTGCACACTGCCATTTGTTTGCTGGAAGCGTTCAGAAAAAAAGTGAAACCAATAGCAAAAGACGAATCATTCTCCAACAAAAAAAGGCAAGCTCTTACACACCAGCTCATACACGTGCAATTTTGATTGAAGTCCTGATTTGGCACCCCCATGATCTCTTCTTGTTCCCGCAGATCAAACATAAAATGCGAAGTCAACATTTTTTGGACGCCTGAAGACGTGGTTGATGCGATCAAGTCTCATTTTTTGGAATTACTTCAATCATAGTGGAGAAACTGCTTCGAAAATCGGTTCAAACGCATGCCAAAGTGTATTGATCTTCATAGAGAGTAGATATTTTGAAAATCAATAAAGCCATTTTTGACTAAATATTTATTTTTACTGTTCTATATCGAAATTTAAGTAGCAACTTATACAAATAACGGAGTCCAAGGCGGTTCTGCGGGCTGATTCCCCGAATCGCGAAATCAAAACCTATAAATATTTGGCATCCTGCTGTACCATAACTTACAAAGCAAATGTGAATGCGAAACGATTTTGTGTTGTACGAACTGCGAATGCCGTGGATCCTTTGTTAAGTCGGAGGCCCTCATATCTAGGGAGAATTTAGATCCTACCTGTACGAGTCAGGAAGGTTACTAGTACGGTTATTACTATTCTCCTGATAGCTTATGTTGGTAATGAGCCGACCTTCGTCACTAGGAATAGAAGATGTTTCGACTCTCAGTAATCACTCTACAGTAACTCACAAACTCTAACTGTTAAGAAATGGAGGGTCTCCTCTGAGCCATCCTTCTCAGATCACAGAATTATAGAATTTCTAGCAGACGAACAGACAATAGTTACAAGTAAATTCAGAAACCCAAGACTTACCAACTGGGACACTTTTTTCTCAGAGCCCGTGAGGAATGACCAAAATCTGAAATATTAAGAAATAGGGACACCAGACGAAATCGATGCATTCACAGAGAGTTTAAATAAAATTCGAAGAGATATGATAAAACCTGTCCTCTACGGACAATTAAGAAAAGGAATTCTCGATCGTGGTGGTCTAAGGACCGCCTTGAAATTAGAAAGAAAGCCCGATCTTTGTTCAATTTGGCCAAGCGCAGTCAGACTGGGATCTGTACAAAGCTGGTCAGCGGAGATTCAAAAGTGGTGTCACTAGCGCTAAGCGCATAGCCTGGCATAAATTCTGTAACGAAATAGAAGATACTAGGGGATAAACTAGCATTAGGAAAATCCTATCTAAAGCCCCTGCGGTTGCAGGATATCTCATACAACAATGGTCACTGGACGCAGTCCTATGAAGAGACTCTATGAGCCCATTCATAAATGCAATATTGCGTAAGATGTGATAAGCAGAGAGTTCACAAATGCATGAATTGGAATCGATGCTAAGCACAGAATTCATAAATGTAGTAGAGTTTATTTATTGCGCAATTTTGAGCGCAATCGTGCAGATGTAAGAATCGTATTGCATTTGCGTAACCTGTCATTGCGCTGTTGATAATTTGCTGAAAAATGGGTGAAAATACTACAGATAAGTAAGTTTGATAAAATGTTTATATTGTTTAAGTCTCTAAATTATTATTGCGTGCTCATTTACAGCCTGTTCGCTTTGCGACTGGGGTTATCTTCTATCCGGTAATCATTGTCGCTATCTATAAAAAATTAACAATATGCTTGGGCTCTTTTAGGTTATAGACTTCAACAAACTTTAGAATTCGAAACTTATTTTTTAGCATTCCAAACACTTGTTCAATGGAAACTCTCGTAGAACTTAAACAGATATTGAACTTTCATTGATGTTCATTTAAATGTCCATTATCCATGAACCAGATAGGATAAAATGTATATGCTGTGTCTCCCAAAAGACGTGCTCCTGGCGGAAGACAAACTGATCCCCTTCGCAGTGTTTTCCCTAACGCACTATTTCGCTATAGGTACAGAAGCACCGTGAGATCTGCTAGGCCATCCAAGATCCAAACAATATGTCACTGAAACACAAATGGCGTCACACACTGCCTACAGTTAAGTTGTCGTAAAATTTTATAACGTCATTTTGCAGTTTCTCTTACTTGTGGTATCATCGAGTGTGTATCATGCCGGTTGTAATAGCTATCAATTTATTTCAATGTGGGTTCGATCCACACAACCAACTACACATGGAAATGGGTATCGTCTTAGATTTTGAATCGGCTTCACTTCTCCGGCTTCACTCTTCCGTTGCTTACTTATAAGCCTTGTAACTCCTGCAAATATTTTAGATATATGATAGTCCTCGTGGCATGCCAAATCAATATCCTTTAGCTTTGTGAATGCTGCGTTTCATTTTAGTCATTCTAAAATTATTAGTTTTCTTAAAATATTAGTGGCTCTTTTTCGTTTATGTAATGGTTGAGAACAATCTACCATATTATTTATTAATATGACAGCGATCGACGAAAATTTAATTTTTACGCAGTTGTTCGTTCATAAACATCGGATATGTGCTTTGCAAGCGCATGCTTTGCAGGAAGTTTTCAACTTCAATTTGCGCATTGTTTCCTGCTTTGCATTGCGTTTGCTTTGCAAACCTTGCATTTATGAATGGGCCCTATGTCTGCTTCTACAGACGCGCTTCTCCGGCTGTATCCCCACAACAACCGCCCAGTATACACCAAGCATCACAACTACCGTTGCAAACATTTCAGAGGGTATAATAACCGACGAAAGAATTAACGGGCGGATTGAGACTTTTTCTCCATTTAAATCACCTGGCGTTTACAAGATTTTTCCAATGATGCTCCAGAAAGCCAGGTCAATTATTATACCAGCCCTGATGAGACTCTTCACACGCTGTGGTAACATTCCCGGGGTATGGCGAGAAGTAAAGGTCGGCAATCAAGTCCAGCCATACGACTGCGAAGCACTTGAGGCTTATAAGCCTAACATCTTTCATCCTGAAAACCTTCGAAACATCATTCAACAATGTTAAGACGTGCGCAGTGAAGAGAACACTACTCAATTCCAACGTCGACCAAACGTTAACCAATGTGATTGGAAGAGTACTAAATGAAAGGAAGATTAATGCAAAACTAGGTGACATTGATCTTAGAGTAACAGCCCCAAGAGATACACCACAAGGAGGATTCATATCCCTCTTACTCTGGGTCCTTGTTATAAATGAAATACTAGTAAAATTCGGAAATAAAGGAGTCAAAATGCCTAACTGCTTATGCAGACGATGTAGTAATACTTGCTACAGGCAAATTCCTAACAATAAGCGAACTACTAGAAAACGCATTACGTGCACTATGTGAGCAAAACAATGCGGTCTTGGAGTCAATCCACATACCTAAAACTGAACTAGTATTGTTAAGTAAAAAATGAATGATTCCAAACTTCGATCCTCCAACTACTAAGGGTATACCCCTCAGTGTAGCAGAGAGTGCTAAGCATCTGGTTATAATCTTAGATAGGAAGCTTAATTGTAAATTAAACGTGAATGCAAGAGTTAAAATAGCTGCAAGCTTTTACGCATGCAACCGAATCTTCTGCAAAATGTGGAAACCGAACCCCAAAATAATTCTGTGGATGTATACGGCTGTTGTGCGTCCAATACTCATCTACGGAAGGTTAGTCTGGTGGCAAGTCACAGACAAAGCATCGAATCTCAAACTTATGACGAAAATATAAAGACTAAGCCCTCAGAATAACTCAAACCAAAAGCCGGAAACCCTACAAACTAGCACACGCTCAGATTCTGTACAAATATGTGGGAGATGCTGTCACTTCAGACTATTGTTTCCTCATCCTCACTTCGACAAATCATTCTCTTGCTATTTTCCCGGAAGGTGTGAATGGAACACAGATGAACCCACAAAAAGAAAATCAATATCCATCTACACAGATGGATCTAAGATAAACTTTGGAACCGGTGCTGGAATTTTCTCCGAAGAGTTAAATATACAACAGTGTCTTTCAGGCGGAGGTTCTGGCAATCGCCGAAGCTGCCCATATTATGTCAATGTTGGCATTACCAAATGATGATATTATTACCATATTCATTGACAGCCATGCGGCTATAAAAGCAGTATATGCTGTTAACACAAAGTCAAAGTTAGTCCTCTGCCACGAAGAGCTTGAAATTCTATACTCGTAGCATACTGCTAAGTCTATGCCACTTGAGGAATGGAACACTTGGAAGTTACTACTTCCATGACATACAGGAACTTTCTGATCTCTCATTATCCAATCTTTACAGGTTCATAAACATATAAGTATGGCTGGACAAGGTTGAGTAACCGAGAGAGAACAAATCTCATCGCCAACAACAGCGATTAGCCCCCAAACAAGGGCATCACAATGGGTCCATATGTACCTAAGTCGGGTACTGCAGGGCTCGCTCTACCGTATCCTCCCTTCAACCTAACCCAACCTAGGTTTTTAATATTCTTTGGGTTAATATAACGATGATTCTAAGGGGATGTTCGGCTGGACTACTCCGAGCAAAATGTGGATTCCTCCTCTTACGAGTAGATAGATCTTCATTACCCGTCCTTCTTTTAATTCTATTTAAAACAAAATATTTAACTTAACAATATGCCAATATAAAAAAGCTACTCTTCGGCTTGTATTGTATTGTAAGTAATAGGCCCTGTACACTGCGACCAGAAGAGATCTATTGTGTTGGCCTTTATTATTTAACCCAGGGAGCTGTTGAGGCTCTTTATAAACCTCAGTACCCTTCTTGGTTCCATGTTTCCTATATCTGCAGGACTTATAAATGCCCCTTGCATGTGGAACATTCTGCTCTTTGCCACAGCAGGGCATTCGCAGAGTATGTGTTCCGTTGTCTCCTCCTCTTCTCCGCAGAGTCGACAGGAGTCGTCGTCGGATAGTCCCATTTTTTTGAGGTGGTATCTTAGTGGCCAGTGACCAGTAAGATAACCCGTTAGGATCCTTAGATCTTCTTTGCTTAGCTCAAGTAACTTTTTTGTTTTACTACGAGCTGGGATTATGAGTCTTTTTGCCTGCCTCTGTCCTTTGGATTTTGTCCAGTGTTCGGCAAGGTGATCATCTTCCCATTTCCTGAATTTTGAGTGTACGTAACTCAAAGGTAACCCGAAAAAGGGTTGAGGACCAGTGAGCAGGCGTGATGCGCCTCTTCTCGCTAGACAATCCGCTCGTTCATTTCCTTCGAATCCCTCATGGCCTGGTATCCACGCGACGGTGACTGTGTTGTCCTTGGCCAAGTCTTCGAGGAGGTTAAAACATTCCCAAACTAGCTTTGATCTGATCGAGTACGATCTCAGGGCTTTAAGAGCTGCCTGGCTGTCTGAGAGGATGAAGATGCGGGCACCCTTAGTGCGCCTTCGTAAGCATTCTCGGACACATATCTCTATGGCATGTACCTCCGCCTGAAAGATGTCTGGTGATTTTCCCAGTGCTATGGCTCGTTGGAACCTGGGCCCATAGACCCCAGCACCGGTCGCATCATCTTCCATCTTTGAGCCGTCGGTGTACCAGATTTGTGATCCCGATGGTATTACGAATTGGTTGGTTCTCCAGATATTCCTGTCAGATATGATTATCTTGAATTTTCTGGTGAAGCGAAGCCTTTTAAGCATGTTGTCTGATACCTTGACCACAGGATCATCTTGAAGCATTTGTAATACCCGAAGGTGTCCTGTGAGGTTTCCTGCTTTAAGATTTGATATATCAGGGAGCCTTAGGGCACTAAGACCTGCTTCCTTCTTTACAGAAATATGTAAAGGCAAAAGGCTGAGCATTGCCCCTATGGCTGCAGTTGGACAAGTTTTCATTGCCCCCGTTATACCAACACATGCTAAGCGATATATCTTGTTTAGTTTTTGTTGGGCCGTTGTTTGTTCGGTTTTTGGCCACCATGATATCGCTGCATAGGTGATCATTGGTTTGATGATCGTGTTGTATGACCAATAGATCATTTTTGGTTTTAAGCCCCAGGTTTTGCCGTAAAGACGCTGGCACATATAGATTGCCTTTGTCGCCTTCTTTGTGACTTGATCAAGATGTGAATTCCAGGTGAGGGTCTTGTCTAGGATTACTCCTAGATATTTTACCTCTCCTGATACGTCGATGATTGCGTTATTCAGCTTGATCGGTTTTAGTTCTAGTTTTCCCTTTCTTGAGAATGGTATCAGGACCGTTTTTGAGGGATTTATGGTCAATCCTTTGTTCTGACACCATCTGTAGGTTAAGTTTAGGGCCCTTTGCATGATTTCCGATATTGTGGACAGTGATTACTACATCATCTGCATAACCTTGTATTGTATACCCCGATTGTGTGAGGTGATCTAGGAGTTCATCTATGACTAGTGTCCAGAGGAGAGGAGAAAGTACTCCTCCTTGAGGACAGCCTCTAGTGGCTGTGAGCCTCCATACGTCAGGTTAATGATTCTGCTTTCTAGCATATTCAGAACCCATTTTATGATTAGTGGGGCAATGCCTTTCCTTATCATAGCTTTCTTAATGGCATCGAAGGAGGTATTGTCAAACGCTCCCTGGATGTCAATGAAGGCACAGAGAGCCGTTTCCTTTACTGCGAGAGCCTTTTTAATCGTCGTTGTGAGGCTATGTATGGCAGTTTCGGTAGACTTGCCAGCTTGGTATGCGAACTGGCTAGCATGAAGTGGGTTACCTTTAAGGAACTGATCCCTTATATATTGATCTAGGACTTTCTCCATGGTTTTTAGGAGGAAGGAGCTGAGGCTGATGGGGCGATATGATTTCGCTAGTTGTTCAGATTTCCCACCTGCCTTTGGTATGAAGACCACCTTGACCTTAGTCCAGCTCAGTGGTACGTGGCTTAGAGATAGACTTGATCTGAAGACTCTAATTAGTTGAGGAACCAATAGATCCATACCCTGTTGTAGTAGGCAGGGGTAGATGCCATCAGTTCCTGGTGATTTGAAAGGCTTAAAGGACGAGATCGCCCATTTAACCCTGTCTCGCTGAAATATTTTCCCGGATAGACTGTAATCCCATTTTGATACCGTGAGATCCTGGTGCCTCATCGGTACGATTGGATTGTCTATGCAGATGCATTCCGGGAAATGTGTATCCAGAAGAAGTTGACAGGTTTCTTCAGGAGTATCTGTAAATTCGCCATTGTGCTTTTTAAGAGAGCAGATACCGTTTGAGTGATCGCGAGCAAGGACTTTTTGGAGTCGTGTAGCTGCAGGGAGATTTTCAATGCTCTCACAGTGTTTCCTCCAAGTCACTCTTTTGGATTTTCTCAATTCTGTGTTGTATTCAGTAAGAGCTGTTCTGTATTGGCACCAGTTGCCATTGTTTTTGGCTCTATTGAAAAGCTTTCTTGCAGTGCTCCTAAGGGCATCAAGTCTTTTGTTCCACCATGGGACATCTCTTCGTGTTTTCCTATTTTTGAGGGGACAACTACTTTCGTAGGCGAAGATTATGTCTTTTTGGAGTTGTTCGGATTCAATTTCCAACTCCGGAACGTTCCATAGTGGAACTAAAGAACGATTTATTTCTGATTCAAGGACTAACTTATAGGTTTCCCAGTCAGAGGATTTTGGGTTCCTGTAAACTGTGTTTCTTACGGAGTAAGCTTCCAGGTCGAATCTGATGTGATTGTGGTCCGACATGGATGCTTCTCCAGAAACATGCCAGTTTGTGATGATATTATAGATAAATGGACTTGCCAATGTGAGATCAAGAACCTCTTGCCGAATCACATTTATGAAGGTTGGTTCTACACCTCTATTTACCACCACCAAATTATTAGCACAAATATATTCAAAAAGTGACTCACCCCTTTTGTTTATGTTGGTGCTCCCCCACACCGTGTGGTGGGCATTGGCGTCACAGCAGAGGATCCACTGTAGTCTCCTTTCTTCGCAATACCTTATCAAAGCCGCTACTTCTGAAGTTGGTGCTTCAGAAGTGTCTCCAGGGAGGTAGGCAGAGGCGATGACGACCTTCAAATCCCCTCCCTTTTGACCGGCTTTTGGTATTGCAATGAGTGCCGCCACCAGATCTCCTTGAATAAATTCTGAAATTGGAAAAGTTGTTTTAATTAAGTTTTTATTTATCATTAAAGCTGCCCTTGGTCGGACATGCTGTTTATCGTAAATTAACTTACAAGTTTCCTCGTTTGGGAGCCCTTTTATGGCTCCTGATAAGGTCCATGGTTCCTGAATCATGGCTAGATCCAGATCTTCTTTAATAAACCTCCTGCTTAGGACACTAGAAGCTGCCTTAGCATGATGGAGATTTATTTGAAGGCACTTAAGTTGCCTTCTGGTGTTGCTTGTGGATGGACGTCGCATATTTATTTTCTTTGGTGGCCCCTCTGTGCCACCTTTTTACCCCTGCTGCTGTTCAAAAGAGCCGCTTCTTCTGGGTCTCGTCTTTCAAATTTTCGAGGTCTGCCAGGGGCACGTTGCCTTTGTTTTTCCCGACGTGCATTGGTTCCGGCGGTGCTGGTGCCTGGCACCTTAGTCGTCGGGCCTCTGTGCGAGCAGCTAGGGATATCATTTGTTGCGGCTTTTGGTGTGCTAGCCGTAGTCCTTGGAGATGTAGGTGCTTTTGCTACAGCAGCACCGACAGCGACCGCTGTTTCCTTCTTGGCGACCTTTGGTCTCGGGATGTCTTTATTACGTGGTCGCAGGTAAACGTCACCGAAACCATAGCTAATGCTACCATTTTGGGCTTTCAGAGTGTCAGCCGACTTTGGGTCTAGAGCTAGGGTTAGCTCCGTCATTTGGGGCCTTTGCACCCGGTTGAGTACCTTCCAGTCGTCTACTCTCAGACCATTATTTTGGCCTTTCACGAGGCCCAGTATTTTGCTGGTTGGGGTTCCTTCTCCAGGGAAGTAGCCGACAAAGATTTGTGGACGAGGAACTTCTTCCTCGCTCACAGCCTTAAGTTTGGCACCTTCCCATGGTGTCAGCGTCGGAATAATTTTTTCCAGCCAGTCACTTGTTGTTTGGTCCTTGCACGTAAAGGCAAACCAACCGGGTTTGAATGTGCAACCTCGGAACTGGGGCTTGGTAGCATTATCCTGTTGTTTTACAATACTATCCAGGACACTATTTTGAACCAATTTTAGTTGGTCTGTAGACCATAAGGTAGTAGGGTAGTCTATCGGTATTACCCCTATCTTTTTGCATCCAACAACATCCCGGAAGGTGGGTGCCTGTTGAGGTGATGAAATTGCAGCCTCAGTAGCCTTCCGTTTTGGAGTGTTGCTCGTTGGAGTTGAGCTGTCGGCCCTTGGTCTTTTGAGACGAATGTCCTTGCACTGCGCAGGTTCCAAGGCCAATGAACGTGCCTCTTCGATCTCATAACCTGCGTCCAGCAGCTTTTTCAGGCGTTTACGTCCAGCTCCTGATAGCTTGACTTTGCCAGCATCGTTTG
Organism: Cheilosia vernalis; assembly: GCA_949126925.1. Taxonomy (NCBI): domain Eukaryota; kingdom Metazoa; phylum Arthropoda; class Insecta; order Diptera; family Syrphidae; genus Cheilosia; species Cheilosia vernalis. Next base: position 57,237,848 of record OX421362.1, read on the forward strand.
GCTTGACTGACCCAGATGGTTTGTCGAGAGCTGTTGATGACTTCGGGGATGCGAGTAGAGCAGCTTCCTCTTCCGCCGATATAACATCCATGGGAGTGGTGATGACCGAGTCCTCACCAATCGACATGGTGTCATAAGGTGCAGTTTCTGCAGCAGGACCAAGTGCCCTAGCTGTAGAGACTGGGAGGTCCAGGGTGACCTCTGGTTGCAGTTTTAAAGGTGTGCATTCCTTGTTATTTTTTGAGTTATTGTTTTCTGTTTCCATATGTTTTTGAAATTTGCGAGAAAGTAAGTCACCCGAGGCAGAGCTCCATACCTCGGGAGGGCTAATTGAAACCGGAGGTCGACTGTTATCCGGAGTTCACCGTAGTAAGACACACTTACGTAGTGCCATTCATCCCATAGGCACGGTTGTTAGACACCCGGGATTACGGGTTTTTATCGAGTTTCCGCTCTAGATCCGTCATATTCAGTCGAAAGCAGTGGCACCTCTTGCAGGTTGTGGCTCTGCACCACGTATGACGATCTTGGGAACACTGTTCCCCCGGTATCCTTTTTGGTCAAAGCATGACTGGCTCAAGGTGAGAGGTTGTGGCCTCTCCCCCTCGGCTCAGACAGCTTTCCCATTATGAGACACCTCACCACCAACTCGGCTTAAAGCGATATTCACGCAAAATCATGAGCTATCGGCCGAGAATCTCATGGTATGAATCAATACAAATAAGCTCGCAATTTGGTCAATATGACAGGGTATGATATAGACCTTACCCCAAGTCTAGATTAAAACGAGCTACCGCCTATGATATAAGCGATGCTTATGAATTGATCATTCAGGTTAAGTTATGTACCTACCTACCCGTAATTTAGAGCCACGTTAAAAAGTTTGTTTTTATGAATTTGTGTGTTATTATTTATTGCACTGTAAACCATTCTTGAAATTATATTCTTGAAATTACTAACCAATATACAAATTTTATTTCAGGCATGGTGCAAATATGTTCCTCGTGTTATGATAAGCACTCACATTTAGCAGAAGGTGGTACACCAGCTATAAGCAGCATAGAGGGCCTTAACAATAGTAATAGTAGTGGTAGCGGTTTGATGTATAATGCAAGTGGTGCGATAATGGGGAGCGGCACCATACCAAATGCCACTAGTGGCACGGGTGCTGGTCAGCAAATTATCACACCGACTGGTGGTAGTAGTGGAAACGGAGGAGGCGGTGGAGGCGGACGGTACACACCATCGGAGAAGTCGATAGCCAATTCGGATTCAACGAGTAATGTTAGATTTAAGGTAAGTCGATAACTATCTTAATTTCAAATGATACACTTCACAAATGCTATCTCTAACGAACGTCATGATTCATAAACCGAGCATGCCATACATTTGTATACCTACTATTACTACTCGTATGACCCTAACAAGGTTCGAGTGTTTCTATTACCCTGATGCCGGCTCCCTGTTAATTACGTTAATTATTCTCCTTCCTTGGGTATCGTGTGCACAAGTGAACACTTTCATGCAAATAAAAATAAAGAAAAGAGCCGAGCGAGCACGATATATTATATGCTTTGACAACAATCGAGATTCAAGTTGACCATTTGACATCGAAGAACCGGGAGAAATCGGTTTTATTTAGCTTTCCCCCCTTCAATCGTCTCATTGATTAGCTTTCGTGATTTTAATGCGTTTGCTGCGATACAAACTAAATGATTCGTCGGCTATAAATACTTGACTGCTCAGAGGGGTCTGACTTGGGTGAATACTCGTATATGGGTCATCGCCCACAAGCGATTGGTTGAGGCCATATCGAGAATATTTGTACCTATCGTAAATACCGCTTGTCTGCTTTTAATTATTTTCGTTAATGATTCATTTCTTCTCTCACTGACAGTTGGTGTATCGCAGAGGCGTTTTGTCGTGTCCATAATATCAACAAGACTTCGCCTAAATAAGATGGCGCCTCATAAAAACCGATTGTTCGATTAACGTGCTTAAAGTTCAGTCAATCGACATTTCAATTGAATGAGGTCAGCCAAAGATGATTGAAATGCGAAAAAAAGGATGGTTTAGTAATCCGGTATATAAACGTGTTTTGGGCGGCTGTCAAATAAATGAGGATACTCATGTAGATAGTATTTGAGTTGTTTGAAGAAAGGTGTCAATGGCTTTAAATTCAAATTGTTGAGATTAAGTTATTATTATTCATTTTTAAATGCTAGATTTGCTGGAATATTATGATACTTATCGAACGTTTTCAAAAAGTGGGAAGTGTCACCTACTCTTCCCCCTTTTGGAAGAGAAGGTGGCACAATGTTCGTCGCCAAAGGGGAACATAAGACGTTTATTAAACAAAAACAGTAAAACCACATCCTGCAATGTTAAAAGGTAATCTTGTTAACCGTGATAAGTTTTTGTGTAGAAATGTTGGTTTATTTTTACAACTTTATAAAAACCGAGTAAATAAGAAGCCGGTGGGCGCAGTGGCTTAGTGGTTAGTGTGTTATACTACTAAGCGAGGGGTACCAGGTTCGAATCCCGCAAAAACGCAAAATTCCAACTCAGGGTTTGTTCACTGCGCTACCTCTCACGAACGTCTGACAAACATCCGAGAGTATAACTGTCTTGGAAGAGCTTCTCAATTGGCCGTTTGGAATCGGCATAAAATTGTAGATCCCTTCCGTTCGTTCCAAAAATTAAAAACTCACACAAAACGAATGGTTTTCAGAAGCTAGGCCCAGGGTCCCTACAGACCTGTTGCGCCAACTGTTTTTATTATTATTATTATAAATTTTTTTTTTTTTCTTTTTATCCGAGGTTAGGTGAAAATCTTCCAAAGACACTATGAGAATAGCAAGCGCGTTCTCATAGTAGTGTCAGATTTTTACTGACTAAAAACACCACCCTTCTAAAGATTGTTAGATACTGCAACTAAGATATAACTTATCAAGCAATTTTTCTATCATTAAATAAAAACTTTTGACAGGTTACTTTCCAATGAAAGATCCTGCGTGTTCCGCAAATTAGACGCGGTTAATCTTATCTTGCCAAGTCGAACGGTTTCGTTCTTTGTAGTTGGCGCAATAAATTGCTCTCGTCCAAGATTTGTCGGACTGTATTGTTGATATGTCCGATTAGTCGGTTTCTATGCTTTCTCGCGAAGCTTCTAGTTTCAGCTTCGATTGTTGGAATTCCGAGATCTCTGTGGATATCGTCGTTTCTAATATACCATGGTGCTTGAACAATTTCTCTAAGCACTTTATTTTGAAAAGTTTGTAGGATATTAGCATTTGTTTTCTTGGTACAACCCCAAAGTTGTATACCGTAGGTCCACACCGGCTTTAGCACTTGCATGTATAAAAGCAGTTTGTTCTCAGTACTGAGCTGGGAATGTTTTCCGAGTAACCAGTACATTTCTCTATATTTGATATCGAGTTCTTTACGTTTCATTTTCACGTGCGAACTCCATTTCAGCTTTGCGTCGAGTGTCATTCCCAGATATTTGGCCTCGTTTGCAAAGGGTATTCGCAAGTGGCAAGTCATTGGTTTTCTTATACGTGAGTATTACCTACTGCTAGGATAGCTGTGTCGTCGGCGAACGTAGCAAGGGTATAAGAAGCTGAAGAAATTTCTGTTTCGAACATCTTAGGGTATTACCGGAGCCATTCAGGCAACAATAGAAAATAACAACAGCAAAAGTATACCCCAAACGGAGTTATTTCAGCTCTGGTGTGACTCAAGTAATGAGCAAAACACTCTAAAGTTTAGACAGAGAAAAAACTAGCGTAAGGACGATGTGGGAAATATTCCTTCCATAAGAAGTGAAATTATGGAAAATGCTCTATCAAATATAAATAGCCCTGATGTCAAGCCGATTAAAACCGAACTGATGCACCAAAATAACCGAAATACACGGCATCACTTGTCCTCGCTTAAACAAGCAACAGCTCCCCCACCATCCAGTGCAAGGTATTTGGAAGTGAAGCTCAGCGGAAACTTAACATTGAACGACGGATTAAGAAAGCATGCATAGCTTTCTGCGCCTGTTATAGAATATTTAGAATATTTGGCAAAATATGGGTTCTACAACTAAAACCAACCCTATGGATGTATACCGCCTTAGTAGATACAATAAATCCTCACTTATGGTTCAATAAAATGGCTCTTAACAGCTCTAAGAAAAGCTTATAACAGAACTAAACTCAACAAAGTTGAATGATCGGCACAAGACGGTCAGCCGCCCTCACAGTCTTATTGAATCTTCTACCTTTAGATCTCCATGTTACAAACATTACAGCACGCAGCGCGATCAGACTCAGAGAGTTAAGATGTTGATTTTCAACAAACTGCATTATTCTGTTTTCTTTATCAATAGAACTCGTACCGCCCTCAACGGATATACATAAATCCAAAGATATACACACAAATATAACTTTGAGGCAAAAGATATGACATCCAAGCTGCTATCGGCTCAGTCAATATAACTTCCAAATGAGTCCTGCAATGTAGAAATGATCTGGTTTGGCAACCATCAGATAACCAGCAATGCAGCAACCGAACACGAAACCCTCACTCACTTTCTAAACCTATGCGCCTGTCTGGCAGTAGCAATGGCAAAACACTGATCCCTGCTAACAAACTACAACAACCAGGTCAAAAGAGTTTGTGGCAAAAAAACGGCACGGCACAACTAACTACCATAGAGACTTAAACAAATTATTTGTTACGACTATATTTGTTCGCTTCCTGTCAAGGAACGTAGAAAATGTATAAGAATTCAGTGACATGAAGGTTGGTTGGAATTGTTGGTCTGTCTTATCTGTTCACCCAAAGGAGCAGTTCGCAAAGGTTTTTGAGGTGAGATCTTAAAAGTACAAGATCTGTCGTCGGCATAATATGTACCTACATTATAATATGTATCAATCCTTTGCATGATATTTATTTATTTAATTGAATATTTCTACTTCTACCCATGAATGGAAGTTCTAAATCAAGCGCTACTGAGCTCTAGGTTCTTGTTTAAGTCAGCGATCTTTCTCTAGTGCTTTCATACGTCGTGTCAGCCCTTCAAGCAGATATGAATTTGTTATGTTACTGTCTATGCACAATTGTGAGACACGGGCGGAGGGAAGTATAGGTATTGGGGTTTTATATTGATTTTTTATTAGGAGTGGTTGACAACAATCAATCCTATGTCGCAACAACATGCTTAACATTTTATTTTATTTAAATGTTCAAATGCGAATACGTAATAGGTTATAAAGAATAAGGTGACCCCTAGAGACGTGTTTCATTTCATTTGTTTTACTTATATCAATTAATTGTTTTGTACATTAAGATACGATCTTTTGTAGTAGGTACTTAGGGCCGGTCTGTTCACTGCTGGTTAAATCCTTGGTTAGGTTACCATAGATTTAGGTTAACCAATGATTATAAGTCAGTGATAACCAATGAGCGTTTTTTTCACTTCGGTCAACAAACCATAGCTTTGCAACAAATCGTTCCATTTTTCCAGTTTATTTGCCAATTCACTGAATCCATGGTTATTTTTTTTTGTGTTCCGGGTCCTTTGGTTTTTGATAAGTAATTTGTTTAGGCTATTTTTTTTTTTATCTGGATACCAGTGTGACCTGGGATCCAAACAACATCCACTGTGTTTAGCCTTCCGACTAAGTTCAGAGAAAGCTAGAGTTCGAGCACTTACTTAGACGATGTGAGTGGGTTAAGCAGCGCTTTTAATACAGCTTTGCTCTCACTGCAAACGTATATGCTTCTAGCCCTCCACCTGTTTGTCACAATATAGAGCATAGCAATAAGGATAACGAAAATCTCCGCTTGGAAGACAAACGCATGTAATTGAACCCCTAGCAAACGTAGAGATATGGTCATATCTTCGAACGACGTAAAGGCAACTTGAAATCTCCACCTCAGCATATGTTATGAGTAGTATGTTGTACCAGCTTTTGTTGTGTTTCCTGTGGAGTAAAATAGCATTTATCCACAATTTGCGTAGACACCCATAGATACGACCAATCATAACGTTGGTATGATTATAACCAGACGAGTTTCGGTTAATTGTGTAGCCAAGACTAGTGACTGACTCAGCAGCTTTAATTTTATTGTTATGTATATATACTCGTACATCAGGTAGGAGACACAAATTAAAATTATTTTTGGAAATGAAAATAACTTGGGATTTTGATGGATTAAGTAGTAACCCATTAGAAACTAACCAAGTGTGAATTGACCATATTGGCGCTCTCCTACAAAATTTCTTTTGAAAATGAAAGACGTTCACCAGAAATAACCCTTTGCGATCTACCAGTAAGAAAACTATTAATCAACTTTACTGCCCTTTCACTGAAACCAAAGTTATTCCTAAGCTTCACACAGCACAACACAGGATTTTATGATTTACATGTCGAAGTCCTGCATTATCTCTTCAAATAAATTAACCATAGCTGTAGAACAGTTGTGTTTAGTTCTGAAACCGGATTGCCGAGAATATAGCAGTTTATTGAATGTTAAATACTTCGCTTCGTTAACTGCTTTTCTCAAACGCTTTTGACAGACATGGAAGAATGCTTACCAGTCTAAAGTCAGCAGGAGAAGATCGGTTCGTTTTCTTTGCATAGCAGTACTCTTGCAGTTTTCCAGAACTGAGGATAAGTTGATGTTCTTATGCACCAGTTAATCACATGCGTGAGATGCGAGATAATTTGAGGTAAAATAAGTTTGATAAAACGTATTCCAAGGCCATCCTCACCTATGGAATTGGACTTTATAGCCGCATGCTTTCAGTTATCTCGACTTGAGTGGCTACTACAAAATCCTCAAATATTGGCACAGGGCTTATAGAGTCTACCGAGTGATTAGAAGCAAAACAAGTAGCAGTGGGATTATTGCTTTGGAAAAAATTATTTAGTAGATAGGTACATCCGGATCAAGATCACATTTGGAGTCATTGCAAAAGCTGGCTGGAGATACCAATTTTTCGCAAATTGCTCCAAAGTTTCTTCGCAGGGAGGGTATTAAATTTAGCCGTATAATAGTTTTTCTTAGAAGCACGCAGAATGGAAGTTGATATTAGATAACTTTCTTGTGTCCGAATTGGATCCATAAATCCTACAGGCGAATAAAGTAGAATAGTCGTGATATCGACAGGGGGCAGATCCCGTATTACAATGATCGTATGGACGGTATTGTTTTTGCAATTTTATGATCAATAATATGTGATATTCTATCTGAATTTTCTTAACTATCGCCAGCTCTCGAACTCGTAATTATCGTTTCTACGATAACCGTCATAAAAGCTAAGAAATGAATGATTTGAATTCTGAAGTAACACTAGACGTCTGCAAAATTTGTATGAAAATTCAGCTTGAAAGAGCACCCTGTAGTTGCGTCAGCATTGATGCACTTAAGGTCATCCTTGAGCAGTTAGTGCAATAAGAAGCTCGATCTAAGCGCCTTGTTGACTATCTTAAAAAATCAGTTAAATTCCCAATTACTTTTCTTGCAGCACAGTGCACAAGTATTCTAGTCGAGAGTACCCCAAAAGATATACAAAGCCACAAAATACCATGAACATTGCCAATAAACATTTTTAGTTTCGACTTGATTCAAAAGAACTATATTTTCGATACAATTCTTGCAATTGTGAGCTTCCGTAAAATTAAAGTTGATATTAAAATTTGTTATTAGCACGACGCCATATCTAATTTGTAGAGCAAACAACATCTTGCTTAAGTGTAAGTGTACATGTTTTGGTAATGTGCTTGTCTTTCATCCAAAAATAGCTAAGTGCAGTATTGATCCCAAAATAACATTCATGGAATACAATAAAAACAACGAGTGCTTGTTGTCGATAGTACGCAATTAATCGTACCTTCACTATGCTGGTGCTGGTGCTTATATTGGAAAGGAATCCAAATATAGATTTATTTTGGGCTTCCAACCTGCGATCTGATAAATTGCTTACACGTTTTCAAATGTGTAACACACTGGGACTGTTTGTTCACACTTAACGCTTCCTCCGAAATCGAAACGTTAATTTTGGAGTATACACCGTCTCATATCAAAGTGTATGTTAGTGTGATTTGAAGGAATATCTCAAATCTCAATATAGCTGCCGAAAAATTGTCATGACTCCCCTAAATGGCTGCGCGATTTCATCAAACGTGCTGCTTTTTGCTTAACACAACTCGTGAGATTAGATAAACGGCCTTCATACTCGAAAGGGTACACAAAAGAAGGAAAAATAATAAATAACCTGGTGCTATCGATGGTAATAACAGCGATAACGTTCTGGTTATTTCCAGTCTTCTAAAGTGTGCTGATAACTGCTAATCAATCTATTGAATCTATTTTAAGGCTTTTATAAGTTGTAATAAAATGAATATTTGAACCGCGCCTGTAGGTACTAGCTGGTCCCACAATCTGATGTGGCATGGTTTCATTTCGGAAATTCCTCATTGGTTTGTGTAGAGTCGGCTCGGCAAAGCACGACGGTCGGTAGTCGGACCTAGACAAACTCGTACTTGATCGTTCATGCACAAAAGGCAACCAAATAGACAATAAGTTGATTGATGCTTAGTGACTTCGTTCACACCCATACTCTACTTATGATGTATACTTACACTGAAAATAAAATCCTGGTATTTTGATAAAAATGCGGGTTCATTCAAAAATGTCCACAAGTTTTCCCTTGTCTTACAATTTTTGTTGTGATAACAAAAAAAAATGTTGTGTCAACATAATTCGTTTCTTGTGCGTATCAAACTAATTTCTTAAATTTATCAAAATGTTTGTTAATTTTACAAAACAGATTTGCCAATTCTACCAATTCTGCTTTTTCAAAGTAATTTATCAATATGGTCTTTATCTTTTTGTCCAATTAACAAACAAACTTTTTAATAATATCGAAGTTAAGTAGTTTGTCCATTCAGTTATTGTGTTTGGTGATTGTACAGCCATAATTTCTCAGTACTGCCGTTGCGTTTTAAATTAAGTATTCATAAATGACACGCAAAACAAATTAGTTTATATTACAAAAATTAACATTTTCCTGAACCTTGTAAATATTACTTCCACCTCGTCTAATGTCCTTCCAATAATCATAAAGGCATTCTAGGAATCTTCAATAGAATATTTTATATGTACCTTCTTACCGCCTTCGTTGGTCACTGACTTGCTTGCTTGTTGGAATAAGAAAAATATACGTTTTTTCGAATATACATACGTAAATATAAAAAAGAGTTTGTTATCGCACTAACTTCTTTCACTTACCTATTTCCATGTGTGGCTTTCATCAAATCTTTGTAATTTTGAAATTCTGTATTTTGCTTGGCTAACAAACATTTTGCATAAGTTTTGTCAACTTCACAAAAATGTACAAAAGTGATTTTTGGGTCTGTTTTTATATATATAACAAAAACTTTGGGAATTCAACAATAAAAGTTTTCTTTACCCGTTCTATTCTTCTGGACCATTTCCGAGTAAATGGAAAAACTGCATACTTTGCAAACACTCTACTGGCAATACCAAAGAATGTCTGAAAATAAGTTCATTTGGTTTTCGAGATAGACATTTTTGAATGTTTTCATGTTTCTATATAAGGTACCAAGACTCTCTGCCTGCTTCCAAGACAAGACAATGCCTTCTATCATTAAAGTGTGAACTGAGTTTTGTAATTGGCTTCAAATGTTTACATATTTAATGGCCTTTACCTGAACCTTGTGCAATATTCTGAACGACTATTCCGCTTAAGGTTACCTTCGGACGAACAACAGGTTTATAAGTCGAACAACAGGCAGGGTTTTCTCTTCTCATTACAGCCCACAATTGTTTAAAAAAAACCAGTGTGCGCTATGTTGTAGCTTAATAGTTAAGGGCCCAACCCATAGAATCCGTTGCGACAATGTTTTCGACTGACAGGTTGATAGAATACACACTCTCTCATGGAAGGTGACCCATAAGCAGCGCACGTGGCGGACGCGACGGATAATGTAGGTTTACTTTCTACTTTTCGGTTCGTCGCAACCGTTGACAGTTGGCACAGCCTGAGAGGATTCCTTTTTATTGGTGGAAATATTGAGCGCGTAAGAGAAACTGTCATCGGCTGTCACCCTGTCACTAGTTCTATTATATTGTGGGATTTCTTCCTTTTTATGGAAATTTCGATGTCCGAAAAGCCTTCCGTGGGAAAAAGAAAAATCTAAAAAAACATTAAAAACATTTTTTATCTTCATTTTACCATGATAATCATTACATGAATGTACATAAAAAAAGAGATTTTTCAAATCACCTTTTAGCAAGATTTTTGAATATCAAAATTTTCTAGTACCAAAAAGTAATCATTATAATATTAACAAAATGCTATTTTTATACCAAAGGTTATTTAATGTGATTATTTATCCGTATAGGATAAATTTTACTTTTAAAAGTACATGTATTTTTTTCACAAAAAAAAGTACCTATCAAGAGAATTATTTAAAAGGGAATTTGAGTACTTTGGAAAGGGAAAAATGACCACGTTTCTTGGAACATAGGTATGGAGTGTTTAAACACTGCCTGTCACCGTAGCGACGGATTCTATGGGACAGCTCGTTCCGTCAAATACGGCAATTCGCCGACGCGACGGATGCAACGGATTTTATGGGCTGGGCCCTTTACACCTAAATGTCGTTAAAATTATTGTGTTCGATTCTTTAATCAATGTTGTGTTGCTGAAGCTCAAGTGGCTTGTTCTCGACCACCTTCGCGATACTCCAGAATTTTCCTTTGCATTTCCCCCGTATACAATTTTCCTATAATGCTCTGGCTACATTGGAATTTAATTATTAAAGATTTATTCTCATTGCATCATCCGGTTGAACTTTATTTTTCTTGCTCAATTCATTGTCGGAATCATTGAATTTGTCTGATTACGACACAGTGCGACAAAAATATCCACAAAATGCGAGGGGAATGTTTGTGGAATTAGTACTCGTTGTATGTACTCCGGTAACGAAAGCTAAGGGGTTATCGCAACAGCTAATTAACCTTTTGGCTATTTCACGAGTTTTACGACTCTATGATGAATCGCTGTTGAAAGCCCCATCAGAAGGTGATACCTATAAGATGATTTGCAACCGATAACACGGGGATTGGCAGTCTTTAACCTTCGGGGATTGACAATTTCAGATTTGATTGACGTAGTTCACTCTAGGGGGCACGTTTAAACTTTATTTAAAAAAAATGTACTAGATAGAGTGCATCGAATAAACTCGAATTATGGCTCTGAAATCAATTAAGGCGAGTCTTTTTTTTTTGAGCTTGTTTTTATATGGCTCATAGTGGTTAGCATTTCTGCACAAGCATATTTTTACATAAGAAATGTTCAAACAGAAAAGTGCTTCTGTTTTGCAGCCCATATTAACATTTTAGAAAAACCAACTTTGACAAGATGATAACTCCCATGATAATATTGTGAAAGTTTTATTTCACTCCTACAACCCAGTTAATAAACCCATTCCATAGAGAAATGTATGGCTGGCTGTAATGGTAATTGGGGCGATCATAACATTTTTGTTTTTGAGTTTAAGCTGGTTACGATATAGGGAAGTAGTGCCTCTACACACAACGATAAGAAATATCATTATTAGATCCTTAACTTATTCTAATACAGTAAAGATCAAACCAAAGGAAAGGCCTGATGTAACTCCAGCTATTGAGTGGTTAAAAGAGTTGAGTTTTCGATGAAGTGTTCTTATGAGTGTGCACCAGATTCAGAAATTGTGATTTTTGTAAAAGCAAACTTTCGCAGGATCTTGTCACTGTATCCTCTAATCCTTGGGCTGTGAGATACCAAATCGATTTTACGGCATTAAGAAATCATAGCTCATACAACCACCGAGGAATGAAGGAATGATCTTTTCTAGATCTTAAAAGTAGGACGTCACGACCAGTGTTAGAACTTCTATTTAATATGTAACACTGTGATACATATTTCCTTGACATACTACATCGTTTCTCTAAAGTACTACATTAAGCTACTTCTATTATTACCATTTTATTTTATTTTACAAACAGGGAGCCCGCCATTCAAAATTTGTTTAAGAATTTCTCTGTATTGTAAATGCTTCTTAATTGCGTATAGTCGTGCCTCATAATATTGACATTGTGTAGTATGCAATAGGTTTGGAATTAGATAAAAAAAATGTTTTGGTCAATGTGTTATCTTCCACAAACTATGCTTATAGCTGCTGAGCGAAATTTCTCCCTGTTAGTATTATACAAAAAGAAGTAAAAAATAGTTTAAGCTCAGAAACAATTAAAAATATTTTAAGAGCTAGCTGATATTGCTTAAATTTTAAACTATACAACAGTCATTTGCGAATTTATAGTCAACTCATGTTTAGTTTAACTTTGAACTTAGTGCAAATAGCTTTAAACTAAAAACTTGGTCTAACTCTAATTATATACATTTGCAACCTACATGTATTGAAAAATGTGCGTCAAGACCGCTCAGAATAACGCAGTTCATATAAAAATATATAAACTAGCTGTTATAAGCCTTTATTTTGCTTATTTGTTTTCTAAATTTTGCTGAATGAACAGATTACATATAAAATCAACTCAAATTAATACATTTAAAGTAGGTAGTGTTGAAATGACTTTAATTTTATTACGAGGTGATAACATTAAAATGTCGACTATTTTTAGTAAAGCATTAACTTTAGCTTTATCACGTAATAAAACTATGTATAGTAAGCCTACTTTTTTTGACTATAAATTTGAACAATTTAAAATATTCTTTTTTCATTAACGTGGCAATACTGGGGCCAGATTCTGTAAGGCGAAACGATCAAACGTTTTCAGGTGCACGAATGATTTGCCCTATGTTACACATGTTTCTTCGTGCACACGAAAGCGTTTGAACGTTTCGCCTTGCAGAATCTTGCCCCTGGTTATGACTCGAGAATTTCTACAAACATGTAATGCAACACCACAAGCTTAAGTTCATAATTCGTAAAACGTTACTTGACCCCAAATCCTTGATTTATTTTTTTTTAATTGAATAAACTTATTCCTTAAAATTTTAATACTTTGCTCAGTTTGTTTTCAGGTTTTAGTTTCCTTTTAGCATCTTTTGAATCTCTTTATGGACTTTAAACCATGCTTACACAATTGTACTGTGGAAAACAGTACCACCTATCAGATTTTATTCAAATTACTCTCTAAACCCTGCCGCAACAAATAACAACAAACTGTTTAATTTCCTGCGAAATCGGTAACAATCGGTAGAAATCGGTTTTGAATTTCTACGCAATCGCATACGAACGTTGGTTTTTATTTATAAAGATTCCTTAGCCAAACAACAGCAGTAACTTGACTGCTCTAATCTGGTGAACCAATTTTAATACAATTTTCCACCAAAAAGTCACCCCTTACGCTTAACATTATTTTCATAATATGCTGGTTTATTAATCTATACTCTCATTTACCATCAATTTGATTTCTCTTAATGACTTATACGGAAGTGTCAATTTTACTTCTCAAAGTTGTTGGCGGCCATAACCTAGTGAACTCTATGTGCCTTTATCTTGTACACACTTTTGCTAAAGTCAGCTTTTTTAGGCACAACAAATGAGCAGTTTCAATCTTTCAATTTTCACTTTTAGTTCGTGAACACTTCGAAGTTGATATGTTATATCCATACAAATCCTTATACGATGAAATGAATGAAATAACCTAGAATGAAGTTAGGAAATCTTTCACATGGTAATATTGAAACTCCACAATTCGTGTCTAAGTCTAAGTCATTCGGAAACTTATTTTCAGCTCATTATAGCTGAACTCCACTTAAAATGATAAGAATCTTTATATATAAACTAAACGCCAGACGGCTTAAATATTTGCACTACATATTTGACCTGATTTGTCGTGTTTAAAATTTGTGTACTCATGTTGTAATCCCAACTCAAATGTGCCAGTTGATATGTTTTAATTTCCACAGAAATGCTCGAGTTCTTATCACATTTTTTCACTTTGATTACCTAAGTGATACTGCACAGCTAACTGGTTTCGAGAGAATAAAACCAAATAAAGTAATGTTCCGAAAATAAAGTAAACTTGTCGTACAGATAACAGCAGCTAAAATGATAAGCACACTATATCAAACTAGAAGCCAAAGAAACTTCCAAGACAAACATTGCACGGAAAACCGACGAATCTTATAAAAAAAAAATCCGGTAAGATCCGGTTTTTAGATAAGAAGGTTCTCTGAGTTTCAGGGGGAGCATTGAATGTCGTCACGTAAAAGCAAAATTTTGTTGTCGAAAAAAAAAAATTGTTTTCATGATAAGCTCCAAAGTAGTACGCTATTGACAAGCACTTGAGTGAGGTATTGTAATTGTAATAAATAGGAAATTGTAAATGGCGGTGTTTTGCTTTTATACATAGTTTCATCATTAATTTAAAAACATTGCAAATTTAATTTGCAAATTAAATTTTTCGGTAAGTTTTTTGTACTAATAGAAAGTTTAAAGTCCGGTAAAAATAGGTTTGCACTTGTTTATGGTTGAATCAGATTTGCTTTGTAGTGTCTCTTTGTTGGACGCACATATTTTAATAACCTTGATTCATTAGTAGCCATTGGTTTAATACGCCCACAGACACACACACAAGTCGACCGATAACCACACAAGATACGAGTAGCTCACTTTTTTTCGTAAATCTAAAAGCAAGCCCTGTGATACGCTCCTGCTTTATACAGAAGTGCTATTTGGCGTATACAATACTGTGCTTTTGTTTAATCAAATTGAAGACAGTGTATTGCTTTTATATTTTTGGTTTGACAAACATATCTACCGCTTAGTGTGAGTATTTTATATTTAGGTTTTTGTATACTGATACAGTGTAGAGTTGTTTGTTAATCTATTTAACTACACCAGTGCCATTGATTGCGCCTTGATTTTATTTTCCATAGCTTATTCTAATTTGAATTTAGGAGGTATCACAGCTAGCTGTCATCGAAAAAAAATATAAGATCAGTCTATGCGGCGGTGATTATTCGGAAAAACAACATTACTGGCATTTTAGGTAGCTAGGTAGGTACACTCCCCAAATCTTCCCATTTTTATTGACCATATGGTACAAATAAGCTTCAGAATCGGTCCCCCTTTTCACTTCCTAGGCAAGTCAGAAGTTGAAAAAAAAAAAATACACAAGCAACAAACTAACGTATCCGAAATGAAATTCCGCGATACTAATAATCATTTCCAAATTTCAAATTGTGAACTACAAAACACATAAGGTGAAGGTTAAAAATGATTATTAGTAAGGCAATATTCAAACAAAATTAATGGATGATTTTGGAAAACAATTAACCAGCGGTATAAAAAAAGCCCGCTAGCTTCAACTTTAAGAAATTTGCGAGGAAATTCAAGAAAATATGAAAAGCTATAATTTAACTTTAAGATTTACACCACTGGCGACTTTTGACGTAAGTGAATGGCCTCAACAACAAGATAAACGACAAAAAACAACTAACAAAAGTCGATTAAATCGCGCGAATTGATTATGCGAACTAGTGGAGTAGTTTTTTATATTATTAGCATCTGCTAATAAGTACTCATTTGAATGCTGAAAGTTATTTCATCAATCAGTTTGCTCCGGATAGTGAAAAGTGGACATTAGAACAATTGAACCAACCAAACACTTAAAAGCCAACAACTGCATGCACGAGCCTTGTTTGCTCATCCACTTCAAACTCCTTTTTCAAGAACAGATCAAAATATTATTTATTTTATTGCCCGCGCACACTCACATATACAAATGCAAAATAGATTCTCGTAAAATAATTACATACACCTCCATTTAATTGCTTGGTGCAAATATTTACTTTGCAATGTTTTACAAATTTCTACTGAGGAAAGCACATAACATGGCACAATTCAATTGTGTACTGTACATTTGTTTGTTAATGTTTACAAAATAATGTTGTATTGTTTGTTTTCTGGTGTAGTGTGGTAAATAGAATTTTGTATAGTCGCTTGCGATGCTGATAAGGGAATACTTAAATAAATAGATGCATAAAACTGCAATTCGTTAAGGCAGTAGGTTTAGCTAGATCTGAATTTTTCACGGACACTAAGATATGATTTAGTGAATCGAAGACGGTGTTATGGATATGGAGCACGATTGAAAATCACTCATGAAAAGATCAGATATCGAATTAAACCGCCACACAGAGAAATTACAGACACAACAGCATCATTTTACGTATATGACTTGCTCAGATAAGATAGGACAGGTGGTTGCAAAAAACATAATTTTTGCGATTTCTCTATTTTAATTCGAATTATTTGATAAAGAGATAAGACCGTATGCATAAATGTGCTCGATGAGTAAGAATACTACACAAGTATCTTATGTGTAGATAACCGGTTTCATGACGTGCTTTCATAAAAACCGGAATATTATATATGTATTTCGGCAAATTTGTCGGTGATAAGTTCTCTTTTATTGTATTTGGTTTGCGCCAGTTGGAGACCCATATTCTGCTAGTTTGTAGCCGCCATGTGTATCTCACATACGATAACAGTCTCTTCCAGCAACCTTGCTTATATTGATCAATTCCCTGTCGGTTGGTATGTTTGTTTTCAAAATCGGCAATCGGTTAAAACGTCGGCATTTTCAAAAGCGTACCGAATGTTATTGCAACGATGGTATTATAGTGATGACGTAATGTAAACAAACAATAACAATCTTAAACTCCTCAACAACTTGTGGATCCGAATACGGGGAATTACATTTCTGATGGTTTGACCGATGGACATCTAAGTTGTTCTTATTCATTCTCGTGCCTTTTAAATATTATTCTAACCCATCGCTAGAATTGCAAAACTAAGTGTCGCTCGTTTCGATAATGAACTCTTTCGCTAACAAAGCATGTGCATAGCAAACACACCTAATATTTTCATGAAATGTGTGCAAAGTTGTATTCGTCGTTTTATTTGCCTTCCTTGAGAGATCCTCGGAGATATCAGAGCAAGTGTTACAATCAATTTAGTAACAATAACAACTCAAAACTCAGTAGTGATTATTTTCAACTCGACTACTTAATTTTCATTTAAATATAATGCGTGTGTTTTTTTTTCAGCCCTACGAGTCCAACTCCAATAACTCCTCATCAGCACATCGTGATCCAAAACCATACATACGTGATTCCAGACCAAATACACCGCCATCGTCCCAAGGTACCATTGAGAATGGTCATGGGCAGTATCCGTAAGTCAATAAGCCATCTGTATATGTTGCTTACTAATTTGATTTTCTCTTTTACAACAGTTGCTACATTTGTAAAACACTTTGTGCAACTAACAAAATGGAATGGCTATCAACCAGTGCCGAGCACATGAATTCACATGCAATGCATTTTCCATGCTTAAAAGGCAGCAATAGTAGTGATCCAGCTGGTAATTCCAATAGAGTTCTAGCATGCAAGGACTGTGTAAATCATCTGGCACGCCAGTGGGATACCATGGATGCGGAACGGGTACCATTGGAGCATCGAAGGTCTTTGAATTAGCATACTCCTAACTACTATACAATTTAATGTTCTTCCTTGTATAGATATAACATTCCATCACCAATGATGGCATCTAGTTCACCAAATGGCTCAAGACATGGTGGCATGAGCATAAACACACCACCATCAACACCATCGGTTTCAACAACACCAGCTAGCACCTCAATTTATTGCTTCCTTTGTGGCCTACATTCTGACTTGACTCTAGCTAGAGTTCTATACACCAGCAAGGAGGTTGGAAATCGTCAATATTTTTGTCTGACTTGTAATCTTTAATAAAATGTATTTCGTCTTGCAATTTCAGGGTAATCGACCATACTTCCCGCATTTACGTAAACATAAATCACCGCCAAATGCCGAGCAATTGCGCTCCGATTATTCAGCGTTAGTCTGCACATTCTGCTATCATTCGTTACTAAATCAGTGGAGGAAGTAAGAAAAATTTTATTTTTGACTCCCTATGACACGAACTAAATCCATGTTCTTTTACAGATATGAAGCACAAAATCCCACTGTTAATCCGGCAGAACGGAAGTACAATTGGCATGACTACATTTGCCACTTATGCGGGATAACAACATATAGAAAACGTGTGAGAGCGTTACCTGTAAATGAGTTTCCATTTGTCAAGAGTCGCAAAAGTGACGATGGTCTTTTGCTGGAGAATGGAGAATATGCGGTTGTTTGTTTGGATTGTTATGAGAGTTTAAGGTGATAATTGGATAAAGGTCGAAATAATAATAGTTATTTGTTCGAGCAAGCATATGTTCAAACATTCAGCGCAGGGGGCTAATTAGTTAACAGTAGATGTAGCATATATTTTAGAGAAAGCTCTTTGTTGCGCGCAAATAAAACAAACCCAATTGACATATGAATGAAGGCTTGATATTCAAGTTTCAGTAAGGGTTTCTTTATAAGATCAATCATTGCTTAATGCACTCTGATAAATACCCTTTGGAGAACATAATCATTCATCGTCCTTTCTCTATCTTCTTAATATATAAAAACGTTCGTGCGTATGTATGTCTGACAATCACGGCTGAACCACAGAAGCTATCCCCCTTATATTCACACCATGGGCCTTACCAATAATCATTTTTAACCTTCACACTAAATATTTCCTAGGTCACAATATGCAATTTTGTATGGAAAATTTCGTCATTGTGAGTTCGAAAAATTTAGTCTGGACTCTAAAAATGATTATTGGTATGGCGGCATATGTTTGTGTGGTGCTCCGGATGGTTTATGTTTATTTTAGACCCTATAGGGGGCGCTTTTTTGAAAATCTTATTTATAGACCGATTTGGCTCAAATTAACACCATATAACACTTAAAGAAAAGGAAAGCTTTTGCCAAAATTTCGACCCGATAGGTGGCGCTGGGAGATATTTACAACAAGTTAGATTTCCCTGCATATCAATTTTGTATCAACAACATTAAATGTACCTAATATTGTAATAATATAGTTGGCGTTGGTTGTCTATACTTTTTTGAATTTGACATTTCAGTACCTAATTCATATTTCATTTAGCTGTAGTACAATTGTTTGACAAAAACTCCAAATTAGTTCTTAATCAATTTTAAATAGGTAAATAACATTTCCATTCGATTTCCGGCACAAATAACATAACCAAGGAAAAAGTGCGGTAGTCTGCCAGACAAGCCAAACAACCCACCACACCGACGAGCTATAAGCACTGGCTTAAACAAGCATTCCTGGCTTCCTTTGTTCACCCTACAGCCCTACCATCGAAGTCAAAATTGAGATTCCTGTGTCTATACAGGTGGAAGGAAATAGATGTGCGTTAGTCGGGTAAAAACTTGAGAACGGCTCTACCGATTTGAATGATTTTTGTTTTGTTTTGTTCGTCTTGAATCAGAGATGGTTTAGGGGAAGGGAAAAATCTTAAAATTTCGTTTTTCAGTTAAATTCAATTATCGTCTATAAAATACAATAGCCCTGTTTTTTTGAGCTTCGTTCTCAGCAAAGCAAAGTAAAGTAGGATTTTCAGCACGCAATTACAACAACTACGCTCTACTTGACACTTCGACGACTCACACTAGGTATTTATTCCCAGCAAGATTCACTTGGGAGTAAATGTATACTTCTGAACACCAGGGGGAGAACATGTTTGTTGCCCTCCTTGTATAATATGAATCTGTTCACAAAGTTTCTCTATTTACAGTACATACTATTTGTTGGTTGTGATTGGTGGAAATTCATAAAGAAATGCATAAGTGAACTAATTTTCAAAATAACAAATAAATATAAGGGCTTTTATTAAAATATGCAATAAATTATTTTTTATGTAAGCTGCAAATATTGTTTTAGAAAAATATACATTTTTAAACTTGTAATCGTAAGATATTAGTGTATTAATAATTGAGATATATATTTTTATATTTTTTAAACCCCAAAATATGAGGAAGGATCAATATCCATTGGAAAATTTTATGCAAAAAAATTGTATTTCTTTGACTGAAAAAAGTTACTTCTTGTGATGTGCCCAATCATGTTGTATCATGCTACCTACTGAACAGGCCCACACTGCCACCTTTTTTGATAAAACCTACTGTTCAGAAAGCTGCTGGGAATCGTTTTAGTGCACATATTCCTACTTTACTTTGCTTTGCTGAGAACGAAGCTCAAAAAAACAGGCCTAATAATATAATAACAATAATTTAGAAACATTATTCCTTCGGTGTGAAACTCGATGACATTATAGCTCGATAACTGATGTGCCAATTTTCATGAATCTTTTTTGTTTTGTTTGTATTCCTGTATTTCAGGTTTAGCAAGACTGAAAAGATAGGATACTTTTGGGCCCTATAGGTGGCAATATTTTCGATCTCCAAAGCCACTCAGCCGATTTCAATGAATATTTGTGGATGTGTATGGTTGGTTCCAGTTATAGGAAAATTGTTTACCTTTTATGTAGATAGCACTTTGCAAAAGATAAGCGGGATTAGGAAAACGGGTTGTGGCACCTCCCATTCAAAAAAAAAAAAAGGAACAAATCAAACGCCAAAGTTGTATAAATAAAATTGGTTATAAAATTGGTTAAGTCACGTACAAAACCTGCTATATATGTTAAAGAGACTGATGGCCATTATGTGCGCTCATAAATCGGGAACGGATCTTTCGATTTTTTCCCGTGCGAACTTTAAGGGGATGAAATTGGGGATAGAAGTTTGTATTTAGAAGAAACCTTTTTTAAAAAATAGACTGGATAGAAAAACGGTAGTGTCACTTTAAATACAACAAAACATTTTTAAAGTTTTAAATTTTTTAATTCTTTGGATGTTTCGGTCTTACCGCTAAACAATTTGAAATTAAGAGTCGGCTCAGTTATAATTGCGAAACCTCAATCAATCGAAACTTTGTAAAGGATCCCGTTTGATGTGAATGTGAAAAATCTCAAGTCAAATGTCAGTCAAAGGCAAACATTCGCATTTCCCGGATTCTATACTTATTTAGAACGATTTGCCATTGCGTCATTCATTACTAACTTATAGACGCCTTTGGCAAAAAATTAAATTTCAGTTAGAAATAAAGCATTAAATTTGACTTTAAGTTAGAAAATAGTTAGATTGGAGTTACCGCCAGTGATGCTAATCAGGATCGAAGTTTTTATGCCTATATATTTGTCACAAGCGTCTTTACTTTTTCGAATTTCCTGTGCATTGTGCATGTCGGAGTTTATTATTTTCATAACATTAACGAATTTGGGCGGAAAGAAGTTCGCCGGGCCAGCTAGTAGCACCTATATTAAAGCCGGTTTTACTCAGCCGATATAACTTCTAACTAATCTAGTACTTTTTTTTTATTTAAACATTTAAACTATTCGAACAACTTGGTTAACTCGGTCCATCTTTGTCATTGTATTTGCTTTTATTTTATTTATTAACGTGGAGTTGCCTCCCAGATTGCCCTTTCAGACAGCAATAACAGTTAATGGCAAATAAATACTTCTGTTGAATTTGATACTGATTGAAGCTCTGTTATAGTGCTACTGCCCTTCATTGCTTTTCGTCTGTCTGCCCTATAAATCAAATTTTCATTTTTTGAAGTATGACGTTGAAGAAATCACGATAGCACAGCACCTTATGAGCCGTTGTGTTTATAGCTTATAGCCTTGCGGAGCAGGTTAAGTGATAATGCCAAATCTAGATATGGTTCTTTTTCGAACTACACCGCTAAACTATGATCAAGCTGCTGTAAATGAATATTGGATTAGCAGAAATTTGCCTGCCAATTCGCCTTTTATCTCTTGGCGTCAATTAAGCGATAAGCACAATGATACCAACTAAATAGTGAATACAACCAATTTAATCGAGAATGGTTGTTGCTCCTAGCTTTTCACATTATAATGGCCCTTTAATCGATAAATGTATATTGAATTCCCGAGGATTTACTAATATCTGCTGTAGAGTGCATATTATAGTAAATGGTGAACTTTACTTACTAAGCCTGTGATGTGTCTCTTTCTGGTACAGTGCCGTATTCCTCCCTGACCTGTGTACTAAATCGGCCTAAAAATGAACGCACATCATATGCTACGTATAATGCTGACTTTGGATCAGCAGAGGTTATTGTAAACTGTTTTTTAACTAACATTTTGAGAAAACACTTCTGTTGTTGACTTCTTTGAAATGGTTTCATTCCTTTATCGTGCATAGTTTTGAAGATGAGGTGGTGCAGTGAATGATGCTATCCTCATTACGCCTGAAAAATTCGGGCTTTGTAGAAGATGAGCTTTTTTTTACTTTTTGGAACATTTTTTGAACCTTATTACTGAGAGACATTTCTAGATACGTACCTACTTCTTGTTTGCAATGTTACGAAATATTCATATTATTGCTTGGCTGCACGGGGCGTACAGTTTATATGCATTCTTCATCATACCAATGGTTTCTGCTTGGTCGTCTCCTGGTGAATCTTATCAAACCAAAATACTTCCGCGACTGGTTTCCTGCCATTAAGTTTTGTTGTCAGCAAATCGATGCTGATGAAGAGGATAGGATCATGTGCAAACAAGTTGGTCCAGGTGTGTACACTATGTTGACGAGCATTCCTTTCCTATGTACGCCTCTCAAAAGTTTAGGTTCAGAATTGTTTAATTTTAAATCGGTCAATAGCGGTTATTTGGTCATGAAGATATATAGGTCAGGAACGAAAATAGTTTATCCGTTATGTATACATGTAGAACCATCTTTAAGGAGAAAAACCAGTCGCTCCAACAACTGTGTATAGTTACAGTATTCTCTGAAATAACGCAGAAGTCATTTTATTTCAATTACCTAAAAGAAATAAAACCTATTCGTTTACATTTAAATCTTACGAATTTTTACTCATTGTATAGCTCGAATAATTCGTTAAAATTGAATGTTCTCCTCAAGATTCTGCTCGAAAGTGACAACGAAATTCTTCCTCGCTTTAGCAAGGAGTAATCACCACCATGTTATTCTTAATGCAGTGTCGCTATTTCCTGTTCTTGAATGCTTGTAGTTCAATCAGTCAAACTCTTCCACAAAATCGGATTCATGAAGAAGAAGTTCGATTAATTTCATGTCATCGCTACTTAGATCATGTAAATAATTTTCTAGTAAATTAGCAAAGTCCTCGAGTTTATCAGACATGTTAACGACTTTTTTACCACTTTTTTGAATATTTGAATTATGTGTCTGCCATTTTTCACAGAATACTACAAAAGAATTCCCTCATTTTTTCGTAACTCTCTCTGTGAGAGAATTTATCCCCACCACTTCCATTTCGACATTCTTTTCCATTATTACTACAAAAGTAAAGGAACAGACCTATTTTGAATCAAAAACGTACACGTACGTCATTGGTTAGAGGATCTTTTCCATTGGCTGATTCACTCGTACTGAAATCCAATCAAAATGTTGTAACATAATCTTCACCTGCTCGCTGGTGTGAAATGCTTAAATTTCACTTGTGTAAGTGCTACTTACAGTGGATTCTAGTATTTTTTGTGCCAATGGACCTATTTCAGAAGTCATTTTTTCCAGTCTGGACTTTTTATATAGCATAATCGAAGTAATTGACTTCTAATAAATATATTAAATAAATATTCTCTATGTTTGGAGTGTTTGGTTTGGCAATATAGGACAATAAAAACCAGCACATCCACTTGTTTCCACCCAGGCTCAGATTTTATGATATTATCTAGTCAGTGGCTTTTTAGCGCAAATTCTCTAAATTTGACTTAAAAGGACTGGACTCTGAGCAATTAGCGTATTTGTTCCACACATTCATTGAATCTGGCTCTTACCAGAACAAAGTTTGGGAAGAAATAAAGTTGTCACTATAATTACTGTTTTCAACAATAAGATCAGTGTCCTTTTTACTCCTCCTCTGCACCTTTTTCGGGGGGAAAACTTAAAAGATGTTACGACAGGCCAATACATAGGGTGCAATCTTTCAATAGTCGAACGTAGTTCGTTTTGAGGAACGCTGATCGTACAGTCATATATTTACCATTACCTAGTCTAGAAGTTTATAATTAATAGGCTAATATGACTGGAACATATAGAGCATATATGACATGCAAGCCTGATAATAAAGTCATAGCAATAATTACTGACGAGTCATCAAAACAAAAATCAATAAAATCTTATTTTTGATGAATAATAAAATGCAACTGTGATGAACAACTAACTGGGTTTTGAACGGGGACAATTCGGACAAACGTCATTCCAACACTATAAATAATCCCTAATCTTTAACTTTTACATATTCCCACTACTGAAGAGTGTATTGTCACCGAAATAAATAACAGCAGAGAACAAAAAAGTTTACAAATAATCGGACAGACAAAGAAACAAAAGCTTTTAAAAATGTCACACACCCCACTCAATCTTCAAAAATATATAAAGCTCCTTAAAGTTAGACAATTCGTATCTATCTAGGTAATCCGAATGTCAGGAAGAATTATTGGTTTTGATATTGGTCTGGGTTTTCCCTCAAATTTACTGGAAAAGTTCTTGCGGACAGAAAATAATAATAATTGGTATTCGGTATTCAAGTTCCAAAATTGAAGTTAGCGTATTAAAGTTTAATGGAAGTAAACAGTTTTTATTATATGTAATTGAATATTTTTTACTCATCACCAGGCAACAAGCATCTCAATATGATCGAGTGGGTGTACCGATATCAAGAAGAGGCTACAATTGGGTACCACAGCCTCCACCACCAGAGGATAGTCCTGATGTTGCTGTAGCAAGGCTGCCATGCGGCGAAAGATCTGACAAAATAGTAAAACTATTTATCCTAAGCAGTAGAAACTTAATTTGTCATGATTTGTTTTTATTTTTCAGCAAATTAATTCAACTTTAAGGCCAATACCAAATAAAAAGAACAGCTCACCAAAACAATATACACACGAAAAGCCAAGAGAAGCTGGTGAGTACTCCAAACTTCACACGTTTTTTTCTATTAAAAACCAATTTTAAGGGTAATAATAATAATTTTAGGCGCAACAGGTCTGTAGGGACCCTTGGCCTAGCTTCTCGCAACCATTCGTTTTGTGTGAGTTTTCATTTTTGGAACGAATGGAAGGGATCTACAATTTTATGCCGATTTCAAAAAATTTTAAGGGTATTCACTTAAATAAATAGGCAAAGGGTAATAGTTATGATTATGAGTAACTTCCACTGCCTCAACCAGAATGTCTATAGTTTGTTTTCCCATTTGTTATGTACAAGCCAGTTCAATATAATGCTAGTTAAATGCGTAAAACGCTCAAACTGCAGAAATCTGCAGCATAAATTTGTATAAAAATTAATCGGAACGCAAATTTCGAATGTTTTAATATAAAATTAATCAGTGAATGGAAAACGCTTTGAAAAGTGTCGAAGGATACACATGTTCAAATCGCACGAATATCAACACAAAAAAGAGCAAGTGGCGTTTTTATGTTCGATTAGCCGCATGAAATCTGAAGTCTGAGAGCGAATCTGAAGAAACCCAATTGAAAACCACATTGTGCTCCAAAATCGACTGCGGAAAATGACGCAAAACTTACAAATGTCAAACTGTGACTAGTGGTCGTGTGAATTGATTTTCATGTTTTTAGAATTGCAGCAATAGCTAGTTACTCTATTGCTCTATCGTTATTTGCAGCGAACTACGCAATGACATTTCTGACGGGTGATCACTTGAAGCACAACAGAAATTTATGAATAAATTAAGTAATACCATTGTATATAAATCTAATAGTACTCTCATCAGAGGAAATCGACACTAGCGCCTCTATAGAGCAAAGGCCCGATTACTTTATTTTCCTATCATTGACGGCAACCATAGTTTTGCACTTACCACAGACACCAATTACTGTCACTGAGAATAGAAAAAGGCAAGAGAGAACCAAACGAAGTAGTAAACACAATGAACCAAGAACCACCCCTATAAGCTACAAATGACAGGATTTGTTATTAGATCTAAAAAACGAGAAGAACACAGAAGCACTTCTGTTCGCTTCGCATGAATGTACCTGCTGCGTATACTCGTATAGTTGTGTGTGTACGCATAAAGTGCAACACAATTTTCTGGATTGTGCGAACAAATAGATACCTATGAGATAATTTGTGTATCATCTCATCTCGTTTGCATGTACAAATTATTTATTTTCTTCTTTCGATCTTTGCTTGTTGGTGATATTTTTTTGATGTATGTTTTTTATGGATGTTTGTGTGTCACAGAGCTCGTTGCCTAAAAAATTCCTAACTTTAACAATTTTTGGGTTGTCTGATTATTAGGGTAATTGGGCGAAAATATAAATTTTTTGGATGTTTAAAGTAGGTATGCCAATAAAAGGATTTCCACGCCCTTTCCGCTGGAAACTAAGTTGTTCTTGCAATACTAAATATAAAGAGTGGACATAGGCAAAAATACCACAAGTGTTTTGCCTTTTATTTTAAAGTAAAGCTATTAATTTACATTTAGAAGTTGCTTATAAGTTTCGCATAGGTAATTGAAAAATTGAATATGTTTTAAAGAGTAAAGTAACAATTAGAAAAGACACTGGTGTGCTTGTTTTAATTAAAATACAATTATTATTATTTTAAAGTGCATACGCCCTAAGTTTTAAATAAAAATGCCTGTTAGAGATGCCTACACTCATTGCCTCAGCGTAAAAAAAACGTTTTCCTTATCATTTTTTCAAGTTCCAAATGACCACCGAAAGGAAATTTGGTTAAAACATTCTCGGAACACACATTTTGAAAAAAAAAACTGCCTGTTTTTGCGAGAAACATTTTTACCCAAAAGATATAATAACAAAGGGGACACGAAAATGCCTTACTAAAAATGCAAATCCAATGTCAGCTATAGCTGTGTGTAAATGTACTGACACTGTAATTGGTGACCCGTGCTTTGGGGTTATAAATTTTAGGGAAAGTGCAGGTATTTTAAAAGTTGCTACTGTGATAGAAGAAATTCAAAATGATTCACCTCCATTATTAGTAAATAAAACCTCTTCACCAATTACATTTATAAGGGATTATAGTTTACCTCTAAATATTAATGATGGTAATGAGGCCTCTTCCTCGCAGTTTCCATCTCCCCATAGACAAATAAATAACAAAACATTAGAAGCAAATAGCATTAAGACGACTATATCTCGTTTTTTATTTGATACCCCAAAAAGATTAAAGGAAAATAGAGAATACAATTTGCAAAAGAATCCAAAAGCTCTGATGTAAGCACGTTTGTCAATATGAAACTATTTCACAAGCCTTAGGCACATTTTCACGACGAAGAAAAGGATATTTGCTTAAAATGTTTTTATAAATCTCCATCGCCTTGTACCCATATGCTAGATACGAAATTTTTTCAAATGCACTCCATGTTGTTCTTAACCGGAGGACAGTATGGTGCAATTTTATTAATCTTTTACTGAGAAACATAATTACCCTTTACGTTTAAAGTTTTTCCTCAAAAATTATGAAAAACTGGAAGATTGCAGAAAAACTAGGTTTGTGCGCTTTATTTTTTCGGAATAGGTTAGGTAAACGTAGGCATATAGGTAGATCACAGATTAAGATCACGAAAATCTTCCGGATATCCTCGGATAATTATTAGCTTCCGATTGGGTTGAGCGTTGATAATGACCTATATGAGATTAAATGCAAAAATTATGTCCTGGTACTGGTACATTATGTAGCTACAAAACCAGAAGAATAATAATCTAAGTACATTACATATCCACCTTTCAACAAACGGGCCTATGCAGCAAAACCCAAAGCAAAGAAACGTCGCTTATTTCAAAGAAATAATGAAATGTAGCAACGTTTCGGAAATGTACCAATCACCAGTTCGGCGAAAAATATAGAAAAATGAAAGATATCTCATCTTGTCTTGCCAACCTACAGCTGCAGCCAACCATTAACCAACACAATCACGATCATATCTCATAAACCTCACGGGTGTGACGAACGATTCTGCTCCCAGTCACATCACATATCACAGAGACACAGACCCACAAAGGAACCCAAAACAAGTAGGCACGCGTACGACACGACACACGAGGTACCACGACAAGAGTGTATGTGTGTTTTTTTGTCGTTCTCCGTCCTTTCGCTCACTCAAAACAATTCTTCTCTGAGAAAAGGTTATTCTTTTGCTAACCATGCGACCATACGCCCTCTACAGAGCAGAGGCCCAAATAAAAAAATTCGTCTGATGAGAGTACTATTAGATTTATATACAATGGTAATACCATTGTATATAAATCTAATAGTACTCTCATCAGAGGAAATCGACACTAGCGCCTCTATAGAGCAGAGGCCCGATTACTTTATTTTCCTATCATTGACGGCAACCATAGTTTTGCACTCACCACAGACACCAATTGCTGTCACTGAGAATAGAAAAATGCAAGAGAGAACCAAACGAAATAGTAAACAGAATGAAACCACCCCTACAAATGGTAGGATTTGTTATTAGATCTAAAAAAAGAGAAGAACACAGAAGCACTTCTGTTCGCTTCGCATGAATGTACCTGCTGCGTATACTCGTATAGTTGTGTGTGTACGCATAAAGTGCAACACAATTTTCTGGATTGTGCGAACAAATAGATATGAGATAATTTGTGTATCATCTCATCTCGTTTGCATGTACAAATTATTTATTTTCTTCTTTCGATCTTTGCTTGTTGGTGATATTTTTTTGATGTATGTTTTTTATGGATGTTTGTGTGTCACAGAGCTCGTTGCCTAAAAAATTCCTAACTTTAACAATTTTTGGGTTGTCTGATTATTAGGGTAATTGGGCGAAAATATAAATTTTTTGGATGTTTAAAGTAGGTATGCCAATAAAAGGATTTCCACGCCCTTTCCGCTGGAAACTAAGTTGTTCTTGCAATACTAAATATAAAGAGTGGACATAGGCAAAAATTGATTTAAAAGCATTACGGAAGCAAAGTTACCACAAGTGTTTTGCCTTTTATTTTAAAGCAAAGCTATTAATTTACATTTAGAAGTTTCTTAATTGAAAAATTGAATATGTTTTAAAGAGTAAAGTAACAATTAGAAAAGACACTGGTGTGCTTGTTTTAATTAAAATACAATTATTATTATTTTAAAGTGCATACGCCCTAAGTTTTAAATAAAAATGCCTGTTAGAGATGCCTACACTCATTGCCTCAGCGTAAAAAAAACGTTTTCCTTATCATTTTTTCAAGTTCCAAATGACCACCGAAAGGAAATTTGGTTAAAACATTCTCGGAACACACATTTTGAAAAAAAAAAAACTGCCTATTTTTGCGAGAAACATTTTTACCCAAAAGATATAATAACAAAGGGGACACGAAAATGCCTTACTAAAAATGCAAATCCAATGTCAGCTATAGCTGTGTGTAAATGTAC
This sequence comes from Cheilosia vernalis, assembly GCA_949126925.1. Classification (NCBI taxonomy): domain Eukaryota; kingdom Metazoa; phylum Arthropoda; class Insecta; order Diptera; family Syrphidae; genus Cheilosia; species Cheilosia vernalis. Next base: position 57,267,315 of record OX421362.1, read on the forward strand.
TGACATTGTAATTGGTGACCCGTGCTTTGGGGTTATAAATTTTAGGGAAAGTGCAGGTATTTTAAAAGTTGCTACTGTGATAGAAGAAATTCAAAATGATTCACCTCCATTATTAGTAAATAAAACCTCTTCACCAATTACATTTATAAGGGATTATAGTTTACCCCTAAATATTAATGATGGTAATGAGGCCTCTTCCTCGCAGTTTCCATCTCCCCATAGACAAACAAATAACAAAACATTAGAAGCAAATAGCATTAAGACGACTATATCTCGTTTTTTATTTGATACCCCAAAAAGATTAAAGGAAAATAGAGAATACAATTTGCAAAAGAATCCAAAATCTCTGATGTAAGCACGTTTGTCAATATGAAACTATTTCACAAGCCGTAGGCACATTTTCACGACGAAGAAAAGGATATTTGCTTAAAATGTTTTTATAAATCTCCATCGCTTTGTACCCATATGCTAGATACGAAATTTTTTCAAATGCACTCCATGTTGTTCTTAACCGGAGGACAGTATGGTGCAATTTTATTAATCTTTTACTCAGAAACATAATTACCCTTTACGTTTAAAGTTTTTCCTCAAAAATTATGAAAAACTGGAAGATTGCAGAAAAACTAGGTTTGTGCGCTTTATTTTTTCGGAATAGGTTAGGTAAACGTAGGCATATAGGTAGATCACAGATTAAGATCACGAAAATCTTCCGGATATCCTCGGATAATTATTAGCTTCCGATTGGGTTGAGCGTTGATAATGACCTATATGAGATTAAATGCAAAAATTATGTCCTGGTACTGGTACATTATGTAGCTACAAAACCAGAAGAATAATAATCTAAGTACATTACATATCCACCTTTCAACAAACGGGCCTATGCAGCAAAACCCAAAGCAAAGAAACGTCGCTTATTTCAAAGAAATAATGAAATGTAGCAACGTTTCGGAAATGTACCAATCACCATTTCGGCGAAAAATATAGAAAAATGAAAGATATCTCATCTTGTCTTGCCAACCTACAGCCAACCATTAACCAACACAATCACGATCATATCTCATAAACCTCACGGGTGTGACGAACGATTCTGCTCCCAGTCACATCACATATCACAGAGACACCCACAAAGGAACCCAAAACAAGTAGGTAGGCACGCGTACGACACGACACACGAGACACGAGGTACCACGACAAGAGTGTATGTGTGTTTTTTTGTCGTTCTCCGTCCTTTCGCTCACTCAAAACAATTCTTCTCTGAGAAAAGGTTATTCTTTTGCTAACCATGCGACCATACGCCCTCTACAGAGCAGAGGCCCAAATAAAAAAATTCGTCTGATGAGAGTACTATTAGATTTATATACAATGGTAATACCCTTACTATTTATTAGTAAATTCGACGACGACGTTTGTGAGACATTAAAGTGATAATTGTTGTATTTGTATAATTAACTATACGATGACGGCAGACGAGATATCATCATCCCCTCTATATTATTTCTGTAATTTCTGTAGTGTGTTTCTCCCTTTTGCGGTTCACACGGTCAACCAATCTTAACAAAAGAAGTGTCAAAAAAAAGATATTTTTAGAGTGCTTATCTTTGCATTTTTACTTTTTTAAAATATTAACAATTGAAAAAGTTGAATTTTACTACACTACTGTACATACTTTGATTCGGGATACACTTTTCTTTGAGTTTTTCATGCCTGTACAAATTACAAACGACGTCACGAAAGAGAGTCGACGGCCGAAGAGAGTTACAGTCAAGTCAAGATTAGTGAAAACATATAATGCTCTTATGACTCTTAACACATTCACACTTTCACAGATAGGAAATCTAAGAAAGAATTTTAATTTCAAAATCTACGGAGGATTTGGTTAGGTGTTGTCGATCTCCGAAACCACTCAACCGATTTCAATGAAATTTTGTGGATACCCATCCAGTTGGTTTCAGTTTTAAAGATAGGATAGTTTTGGACCCGATAGTGCCAAATGAAAGGCCCGGAAAAACCGGGTGGGTACCCCTATAAATAAAAGAGACTGACGTCTGTGTGTGGCACTCATAACTCGAGAATGGATAGTTCGATTTTTACGATTTTGGGCTTGGAGGATTCCTTTAGGAAGGACATTATGCTACTTTTTGTCGTGAAAATAAAAGTTTAAGGGGATGAGATTGGGAATAGAACTTAGTATGGCAACCGCACTTTGTAAAAACAATATACTGGATAGGAAAACGGGTTGTGTCACTTCCAATACAACAAAACTTATTTCAAAAGTTTGATTTTTAAATTCAAGATACTAGATGTTCTGGGCTCACCGCTACACAATTTTAATTCGAAAGTCGGCTCAGTTATAATTTTGTTGAGCAACCCCAATCAACCGAAACTTTTTTAACGGATTGGGTTTGATTTGAATGTGAAGAATCTCAAATCAAATGTCTTGGAAGCGAACATTTTGACTTAAAAATTCAAGCAACGATTATATAATTCCGCGGATTCCGATGATTTGCAATTGGTTTCCGAGCGCCCTCAATTTAACATGCATATCGCTTTCATTATGAAAAAAAATAATAAGTCGCAAGGACATTCGCTGGATATTTGTGACATCAATTATTGAATTCCCATGTTTTTCAATCGTATCAATTAATCGTGTGTGGCGTGCTCACGTGTGAGCAAAATCTTCCGCTTTGTACGTCGATCATTAAGGTTGGCTGACACGTCAACAATGCTATACTTTAGTTATTTGTATTGTTTTTAATATAACTTTTGAATACAGAATTTGAATTGACCGAATTACATAAAGCAGCATGTTCATTGTTCGTTCTCGGAATTATTATTTTTATTACATTAACGAATTTGGGCGGAACGAAGTTCGCCGGGTCAGCTAGTCATTATATTAATACGTGAACATTCGAGCTTTCCGTACGCTTTTTTAGTATTTAATATGAAATGAGGAGAATGAAGCTTAAGGTGCTGTGCCATAGATGTGCACAAACACAAAATCGTTGGTATAATGTCGCCATTAAGACTGGTCAAATTAAGTTAAGACTTCCCCATACAAAACAGGTACTAAAAGGATTTTGGTGACAATCAATTTGTCGCCGTCATGTTTCCATAGTTACGTATTTAATCATCTTAGATTAGAGACTGTTTCCGATGGAGCAGCTTATTTATGTTTTTTTTTTGGTACATATATGGATGTCGCTCTTTTCGTTTTGTTTATAAAAAAATTGTAGTACGTTTTTTAGTATAAATACATATAAAAGGTATGGTCGATTTTCGACCACAAGCGATACTAGTAAGAACTAATACATATTGGTATACCAATTGCGGGAAATCAGATTTAGTCAAAGCTTTCAGTTGAAAAAAGGACAAAAAAAATTGTCCGTATTCGTTTTCCGTTTGGCTATAAGTGGGACATAACCTTATCTAAGTGTAATTAAATGCAAGGTTGTAAGTAGATCAGTTTCCATTGCAAATAGCTCGAATAGTACAATCGTTTAGACTTTAGAGTGTATGGTGGAACACTGTCAGCACTCTGTTTTTTTTTGCATTATTTTTGATAATTGACGTATTAATATGGATGGTAAATCATTGAAGAATGAGTAAAATTATTCAACAGATAACTGCGTTCGGCTGATCAACAGCTTTTCGCAATAAATCGCACATTATATGACACTTCGGTCTCAATGGTATTTTCAGTGATCACGATCTTTGCCCCATAACACTTTCCGGTTCTACCGTCAATTATGTCCAAAATGTTTTGTTGTTATGGCCATTTCATTTGTTTGATATAACAGATTACGGAAACTGGTCAGCAGCAATTTTGTATAGACGAAAAATGTTAAGATAAATGTAATTGCTAATAGGAGACAAGCAGATATTTCAAATGTACTTTTACTGGAAACTTTTTCCATAATAATAACACTTAACGCCTAAACTCGACAACTTTTTAACTTGAGTCTCTGCGCCGTACTAATGACAAATTTAAGTCTCGACATTAAATTAACGGAAGCTCACAGTTGCAAAATTTGTATGGAAAATATGGCCACTGTGAACAACTAGAATTTTAAGTCGAGACTAAAAAGGTTTATTGGTACGGCCCTCTTTATATGGCATTTGTATTTAGTGAAAGTGGTTTCACAATGCGATGTTAAGAACAAATCGAAGAGGTTTGCATTTTATCCTCACATAAAATAATGGGACGCAGTAATGAATAAAACGAAAACATAGTGTATCTTAATGGCACAACATCGGATTCATTTCAGTCAGCTTGCACTTATGAAGTTCGGCAGTTCAATAAAATGGGTTAATAAGGTAGGCTTTATTTGATTCTTCGCGAAGTTGATTGAGTTCTGGGCTTTGCTTAGACTTTCTTATTGATCCGCGCTGTTGTCGGTTCTGTTGCTTTACATGTACTGCTATGCAAAATAATAGGCACAGGCATGTCAAAGACACTGATTTCGATTTTTAAAACCAAAACTACTAGTAAATGCTTGTATATTTTCAATTTCTGTTTTTATTCAATCTTATAATAAAACTAAAAACAAATCCAGAATTCAGTTAATTCAATTTGTAAGTAAACCACATTAAAATTACACTAACGACTTAACCCGTGGTGGTGCTGCCTTTATTTCTTAAAACAGCCTTGCACCTACGGGTCGTTGAGTCCGCCAACTTTTGGCAGACGGAATCTGGCATTCCGTACCAATTTTTTTTTAAGTTTCGCCACAGTTCCAAATTATCTCTGGGCTCGCAAGCTATACTCAGGCCCCTATTAACGTAGACCCCAAAGATTTTCGAGAGTATTAAGGTCTGAAGACTGTGCTGGCCATTTAAGTTAACGCTCCTATCTGCAAATTACTTTTTCGTCACTTTGACCGTATGTTTGGGATCATTGTCCGTTGGAGCAACGGCAAGTTGTCCTCTGCAAATCTATACATAACTGTTTTCAAGATAACTACATAATTTTCTTTCCTTAGTACATCTTGGTTGGATCCAGTGAATTCTTCCAACACCATAATAGCTGAAACATTGCCATACCATAATGTTTCCGCCATCATTTTTGATTACTTTCACAGTGTACCTTGGATCAAATTCCTTTCCCGCCTTCTTACATATTTCTTAGTTTTTTTTTTGTACTCAACCCAAACAAATTTATTTGTTTCTCGTCCGACCAAAGTATGTTTCTTTGCTTTACTGGAGTCAATTTGTACAAATTGTTCTAGGTCCTTCATATGTATTTTTTTTTTAGAAGGAAGAACATTTTTTTTTGTTGTGGGTGGTAAGCCCTTAGATTGTTCTCTAAGCCGAATTACTGAGGTATCAATGCTGAGATTCAAATAAATTTTTATCTGCCTCAATGTTATGATTGGATCTCTTTTAGCACATCTTACTATATGAGGATCTGTTTTTTTGTGATATTTTGCGTTTACGACCCCCAGTTTGTTCGGATTTTTTTTATTTAAAACATTTCTTTCCATTTCTATAGAGCACGAAACAGTTTTAGTATTAACTTAGTGTATTTCCTTCTTTTCTCAAATGTTTTATAACATTACGTTTTTTTTCTATAAAACCATTAATAAATCGTATACTTACAATGAAAAAATGTAAAACAAAAGTAATGTAACGGGTGATTTTTTAAGAGGTTTAGAACTTTTTTTTAAAAAAAACCACAAAAAATTCGAAAAAATGAATGAAATATTTATTTGAATCGATAGTTTGAACCTTGCAATTTAATGTTTAAAGATATCTCACGAATGAATGCATGGATGTTGGCTTCCAGTGCGTCAATCGAAGCGGGCTTGTCCCTATACACATTAGCCTTGACATACCCCCACAAAAAATAATCTAATGGTGTCAAATCGCACGATCTAGGCGGCCAATTGACCGGCCCGAAACGTGAAATTAACTGTTCACCAAACTCGCCTCGCAATTGCGCCATTGTTTCGCGTGCTGTGTGGCATGTGGCACCGTCTTGTTGAAACCACATATCATGCAAGTCAAGAACTTCCATTTCGGGCAAAAAAAAGTTTGTTATCATCGCTCGGTAGCGTTCACCAATATAATATGGCCCAATAATGCCGCCGGCCCATAAACCGCACCAAACAGTGGCTTTTTCGGGATGCATTGGTAGCTGTTGCAATGCTTCTGGCTGATCTTCACTCCAAATGCGGCAATTTTGCTTATTTACGTACCCATTCAACCAAAAATGAGCCTCATCGCTGAACACAATTTTTCGATAAGCAGCGCGAATTAAAACACTTGTTTCTTACTTTTAAAATTAAACAATATTTATTTGGAACTATGTCCTTTATTATTGAAATACTTTTTACTAATTCTAAAAGGAGCTTAAGGCTACTATGTAGTTACAATAAGACTGTTGATAAATTCATCATACAGTCGTATTTATATACTTTTCTTATCTATCTACAAGGAGACCCAAGCGTACAATCGTCTTGCTTGATAATGAAGAAGAGATAATATTCCAACATTGTATACAAACGATATTATCTCTTTTACATATGTTATCATTGTAGCGTTGTGTGCAAGACTGTACTAGAGACTAAAGATATCATTGAATACAAATAATGTTATCTTTTTTCTCAATATGTCTTGCTATGGATACTTAACTCCCCCCCTTGTTAAACGAAATCGTCCCGATTTTTCGACGCTATTTTTAACATTTCTCTTTCATAAGTTTTGTTATATGCGTCAATCTTTTTTTGTTTTTGACGATCTGTTATACATTGTATAGTTTTTATCATTACGTACGTAAATGCTAGAATAACAATCAGTGTTACAATTGTGTATATAGTTGATAATATCGGTTTTTCTTCAAAAGGAATAATTAGTTTTTTTAAAGTATCTATGTTATCGAATTTGTACATTGTATCTTCTTTAATTATTTGGTCGATGTAAGACTCTGAATTATGATTTCTTAATATAACTTCTTTAATTTGCTTATGCATGTTTTTGTATATTTTATCGTCTAGATTTATAGTATTTTCATAAGTAACTAAGTTTATACCATTAATTGTTTGATTATTTAACTTATGCTTACCGCTTAATAACATAACACCGGATTCAATTTCTAAGTCGTAATCGTATTCTTGTTTAATGTTGCATTTTGAAGTTATATTCTTTAAAAGTGGAATAAGACAATTTTCTTCTTCAAAGTTAATTTCACAAATGTTTTTACTTAGATGATTTTGACAATTTCTTGTTCTTAAATAAGTTTGGTTACATAAGGCAATTGTTTTATCTGTAATGATTTTTCCATGTTTTGAATTTAAAGGTGTTACTTTATACAATTTACATGATTTAATTAGAACTGGATATTTATATATTGTGATGAAGAATTCATCAGTTCTAGCTAATAATATTTTAGAGTACTCAAGTATATTTATTATGGGTACTTGAATTATTTCATGTTGAATAATATTTTTAATGTCATCTAAGTCTAGGCTTTCTGATAAATATTCATTATTTTTTGCTGCATTAATTGTTCTGGTCAATAATAATAATTGTTCGTACACTTGTTCTATTACTAAATGTTCTTTAAGGCTCTGACCTTCGAATTGTTGCAAAATTTGTTCAAATCTAGAATTTATAGTTTTTTGTTTATTATTGTTTTCTATGAGATTATTTATACTCGTTTCTATGTTAACTAAGTCATAATGGTCAGGATTACCAAACACATATTTGAAAGCTGTTCCTAAAAAGTTAATTGATCTAGTATGCCTAGTATGTTCTTGTAATTGGTCTGCTAAATTCTTAATTTTACTTAACCAAATTTTTTCTTCTTGTGTAGGTTGATATTTACTAGTTACGATATTTACGTAAGGTTGAAATATCGAAGTCAGGTTGGTGGCATGTAACAAATAAGTTTGTTCTTTGAATAAATACACGTCATCTGTTTGCGTAAGTATAAACTTCTTGTTTAGTAACTCAGTTATTTGAACGTTTCCTTGCCCTTCTTGACTCTGTACAATTCCTAGTAATGTTAGGAATATTAATATTTTCGTCATCTGAAAAATGATAATTCTTTATGTTATCCTTGTGAATTTTTATTCCTTCTTTAGAGATTACAGTGTCTCCTTTATCTTCTTCTACTATTCTTGTTATGTATCTGGCGTTAGATTTCTTTCTAAGACCTGTGATTCTTACCATTATCTTATCTCCTTTTTTATACTCTCTGTGTCGAGTTCCTTTATTTAGACGTTCGATCACTTTTTTGGATGCTGAGTTTAGTTTATTTATTATAATTTCACTATTGCTATATTTATTTTGATTAAAGAAAATGTCTCTAGGTTTCAAACCGGTAACTGAGTGTATAGAATTATTTAATTCACGCACTGTTCTAAATATTTCTTCGATAAGTCTTGTTTTATTCTGAATTGTGAATATTCTAGACAGTTCAGTTATTGTACCGTTTACACGTTCTACCTGACCGTTCGCTGTCGATCTGTATACTGGAGTTTCTACTTTAGTTATGTTGTATTTCAAACACATTTGGTTCACCATTTCTGTTTTGAATCCCTTCTCGTTATCTGTCATGAGTCGTTCACATTTTGGGAAATAATTAGATAAGACCTCTTCCATAACGTCGTACAGTCTGTTTCGAGTTTCGATTTCCCGAAGGATTGTATATTTAGAATACTTATCTACTGTTACAAGGAAAGTATACTTGTCGTTGAAGTATATGTCCATATGAATGTGTGTTCCCACATGTGTTGGTATTTCTGAATTATTCAGAGGTTCTCTGATAGGTTTTCTTTCATATTTTCCAAATAGACATGCTATGCATTTTCTGTTGAAACTCTTTGCTTGTTTATTTAGATCGGGCCAGTAATATTTCTCTGAGATTTCTTGTATATTGTTACGTAACCCTCGGTGTGCTCTTTCGTGAGTTACCCTTACAAGTTTTAGTTGTTCCTCCAAATTTGTCACGTCTTGAAGTTTTCTTGGTGTGAATATAAATCTTACTAGTGGGAATTCTTTTTTTATATTTTCACCATATTTGTATATGTTTTCAAATTTCGTATGCAAAGCTACAATCTTTTGGGGTTGTATAACTTCTTTCATCTGCCTTAGTAAAGAGTCTTTGTCCTTAAACTTTATTATGAGTCTTATTTTGTTACTAAAATAGATTTGTGTTTCGATATTATTTGTTATATCTTCAATAAGTTCGAACTGTGCAGTGTATGCATTAAAAGGCTGATTCACAGTTTTTATTATATCATTAGAAGAACTTTCAGCTGAATGTGCTGTTTCTATGGTAGAAGTATTTATGCGTTGACGTGATAATGCGTCAGCTACAAGATTTAGGTTTCCTGGTTTATAAACTAATTTTGCTCCAAAGTCTTCAATGATTCCCTTCCAACGTTTCAGCTTTGTGTTGGGATTTTTTTCTGATACAGAATATATAAGGCTCTGGTGATCGGTATATATGGTTAAGTCTGCTATACCATATATGTAGTTTCTGAGTTTTTGTAAGGACCATATGATCGCTAATAGCTCTTTCTCGTTTGTGCTATAGTTCTCTTCTGTCTTACTCAGTGTTCTTGACAAGAAGTGTATAGGTTGCTTATTCTGACTTAGTACGGCTCCAATAGCTATGTTGGATGCATCAGTAGTAAGCTCGAATGGTTTACTATAATCCGGTTGAAAAAGTTCGACTTGTTCTTTCAAATAATTTTTTAAAATTCTAATCGCTTCTAATGCTGAATCATTCAGATTTAACTTAATATTTTTACTTTGTTTTTTGTTTACTTTACCGTTATCTCCTCGTAAATATAATGTCAGGGGCTTGGCTATGCTTGCGTATCCTTTTATAAACTTACGATAGTAACCTGTAAGACCTAAAAATCCTCTCAAATCCTTTACCGTTTGTGGGACTGGAAAATTTTCTATAGCTGCTATTTTCTCAGGGTTCGTAGTGGTTCTACCATGTCTGATTATGTGACCTAAGTATTCTACTTCTTCTTGAAAAAACTTACTTTTCTCATCAGATATTTTTAATGTGGCTTTATTGAGTACGTCGAATACTTGACTTATGTGCTGTATATGTTCTTCCTCAGATGAAGAATATATCAATACGTCATCAATGTAAACGTGTACGAATTTACCTACAAAGTCTCTCAAAATGTCGTCCACGCATCTCTGAAATATGCTTGGTGCATTTTTGAGCCCGAAAGGCATTCGTTTAAAATGATATTTTGCGCCATTTATAGCAAAAGCTGTTTTTTCTTTATCATCTGTTTTGATTTTAATTTGGTGGAAACCTGACTCCAAATCTAATGTTGTAAAGTACTTGGCTTTACCTAAATTTTGAATTGTCATGTTGACATCCGGAATGGGGTATCTGTCTGTTACAGTGTGAACGTTAAGTTTTTGGAAATCAACAACCATGCGCCGTTTTGGTTTTCCTTTTTCGTCCAAACCTTTTTTAGGTACTGTCCATATGGGACTGTTATAAGGACTATGGCTTTTTTCTATTATATCGTCATGTAAGAGTTTCTGTATTTCTTTGTTTACGAATTCGTTATCTGCTATGGGATATGGATATTGTTTAACATAAACCGGATTATCATTGGTCGTCCTAATGCTTGCTTCTATAGTATCTGTAAAGGGTAACGGTCCTATGCTGTTATTAATCTTCATCAGTCTATCTATGTCTGCTTTATAAATATTATTTTCCCCAATTATGTAATTAATTTTCTGAATAGATTCGACACTGCTTATGGTAGTTAGAGTCATATTACTGAAATTTATTTCCGCGTTTAGAACTTTAAGTCCTTCATATCCTAATATCATATCAAAAGACTGAATATCCTCTAATTCAAAAAATGTTATATTTTTCTTTAATATCCTAACTACTTTCTTTGTATCTACCATAGAATAACCATGCATTGTTTTTATTTTTATAGGTTTAATTTTAATTTTTTCGCTAGAATCGCATTTTCTATTAATGTAATTATGGGTTGCACCAGTATCAATAAGAATTTTATAAATTTCCTTAGAAATAGTACTAGTTAAATTTAAGCAGGGCAACCCGTCTACTAGTTTAAATGATCTATTCTTATGTTATTATTTACCATACATTCCGTTTCATCTGCTTCTGCATATGTACTGCTGACATCGTCTCTGCGTTGTTGTCGGGAGTTATTTACTCTCTGCTGCTTGAAGTTCTGCTGATAAGATCGTTGCGGTCTGTTGTGTGTGTTGAAACTCCCGCTGTGTTCACGTTTCGCTGGTGGATTATATACATCGGGTTTGTATTGATTCCAATTTTGTCGCTGTGCATGTACAATTTGTCTCGAGTTTATCTCCATCGGCTGTGGTCCTTGATTGTGTTGCTGCATATTATCGTATTGCTTCTGGGGTTGATAATTCGTTGTTTGGCTCGAATAATTTGGTCTTCTTTCGTTTCTGCGTTCATGTGGCATATTTTTGTGGTGCTTATCTTGAGTGAGATGTAAATGCCTGTGCACATTATCATGTTCTATTCTGCGAGCAATTGCGAATGCGTGTTCTAGATCATTTATTGTAGCTGAATATAATGATCCTCTTGTAAAGTTGTCACTCATACCATCAATGAATATACGAACTGCGTCGTCGTTAGCATTTTTAATTAGTCTGTCGATTATATTCGGCGGATCACCTGACATAGTGATTTTTGATATTATTAAATTGAGATTTTTATTTATCTCGTCGTGGTATTCAGACAGTGTGCTTCTTTTTTGCGTGATGGCTTTCATCATGTCTTGTAGCACGTATAGAGGTTCTTGATTAGAGTACGTATAATCTAATCTGTTACGTATCGCCTCAAAATTAAAAATTGTGTTATAATTGGTTAACACATTCGCGGCTGCACCCTGTATTTTACTTTTCACTATAGTCAATGCTGCTGCGTACTTACTGTGTGTTTTGAAGTTTTTAATGCTGTCCATTAATCTGGATGCTTCTTCGCGCCACGACCGATAATTTGATTGATCGCCGTTGAAAATAGGTAGGCTTTTAAATGCGTCTAACTGTATTTCACTACCATCTGTATATGTGGTTCTTATTTCCTCTAGCACAGGTATGTTTGGTACTATGCCTAATCCAGATTTTACTTCATTTAGTTTTGTTTCTAAATTAGTGTTTATTTGATTTTGGTTAGTTATTATTGCTGCTAACCTTGCATTCTCTGTGCGTGTGTGCTCTAGGGTTTGTGTTACTGTGTTGCTCCTGGTTTCTAAAGCTTCTAATCTTGCCATTAATACTGCGAGTTGTTCCATTTTGAACTCGTGTCTGTTGTCGTCGAATTTGTGTGTTTTTTTTCTCCACATATACACTTTCACTGAATTGCTTTGCTGCTTCGTACGAAGAAGCTATATTTGTACCTGCTATGCTAGGTAATTCTTGTAACCGGTAACGCGAGTGTTCTGTTTATACTAGATTTCACTACTTGTTCCCGAGGTCCGCTCGATTGAAGTTAAAAAGTATATTTAACCTCCTGGCAGGATCGCCAATTAAAACACTTGTTTCTTACTTTTAAAATTAAACAATATTTATTTGGAACTATGTCCTTTATTATTGAAATACTTTTTACTAATTCTAAAAGGAGCTTAAGGCTACTATGTAGTTACAATAAGACTGTTGATAAATTCATCATACAGTCGTATTTATATACTTTTCTTATCTATCTACAAGGAGACCCAAGCGTACAATCGTCTTGCTTGATAATGAAGAAGAGATAATATTCCAACATTGTATACAAACGATATTATCTCTTTTACATATGTTATCATTGTAGCGTTGTGTGCAAGACTGTACTAGAGACTAAAGATATCATTGAATACAAATAATGTTATCTTTTTTCTCAATATGTCTTGCTATGGATACTTAACTCGCGCGATGAACATTTCGAACCGAGCACGAATTTTGATAGTAAAATTCAATGATTTGCAAGCGTTGTTCATTTGTAAGCCGATCCATGGTTAAATTGCAAACCAAACTGAAGCTGTTTGACAGTGACACAAGGTACTAAACACACGTCAGCTGTCAAAACCAGTGTTGCCAAAACCAAACCAGCTAAAAAATCACCCGTTAGTAAAAAAAACGGGATTATTTTCTGTATACCTATATTTGGCACACCAGAAAAATTTACTTCCTTATACAAATTTACTTCCTTATACAAATTCTCCAAGCTACTGAATACAACAATATTGAGGCAACAGTTGTCTACTAAAAATTGGAATAAACCAGCCCCATAAAAAGAAGTCTGGGATGGTTAAATAGGGCGATCTTGCTGGCTATGGAAAATCGAAAAAACGGGAGATTATGCTAGCAGGAAACGCTTCCTTCAGAATATCCATTGCGGCTCATGCTGTGTGTGCGGTTGCACCGTCTTGTTGTAACCACATGTTCCACAAGACCCGCTCATCCGATTCCGGCAGTAAGAAGTCATTTATCATGGCCCTGTAGCGATAGCTAGTAACAGTGACCGTATTGCCTAAAGTGTCCTCATAGAAATACGACCCAATCACACCTCCCGAGCGAACTCATCACATAGTTTCTTTAAGTGAATGTAATGGCTCTTCGTGCATCACATTTCTTCATTATCACTAAATGTGTGACCTACACGTACAGTAGCAAGTGTGCTCTTTATTTTGAATAGCAAGTAGGTAACGAATAAACATGCATAGGATCAATTTCGATTCAATTTATTTAAATGGTACATGATTAAAATAATCAATATCGAGTTAAAAACATTTAACATACGAAATAAAGAAACTTTGAATTATTATAATTGTTAATAAGATAAAAGCTTCTTCTTCATTTTATCAAAATATCTTAGAGAATCCTGCCTGGTGCCAATGTATTTCCCCCATTGTTATCCAAATCCTTGTTGAGGCAGTACAGCAATATGTTTAAGGTTTTCAATTGGCAGCTGACTATGAGCATGTTTGGAACTCAGCACGTTGCTTGTTTTTACTCTTTGAACAGCATTTTGAAGAACCACTTTTACTGCCTTCAAAACAGAATTCGTAATTTTTTTTTGTTGTGCATAATTTGTTTTTCAATATTTTGTGTACAATGGTAGAACTCTACTAAATGGAAAAGTCCTTCAAAAGCTTTTCTTCACCCTGCTAATTTTAGAAGATGTATAATATAAATTTGTAGGAAGGTGGATCTTTTGCTTTCTCATAGCCATTCTGTTGCTATTCCAGCTGATGCCCATGACTGTTATTCCCGGACTTTTTTGTGTTCCCGTAGCTTGGATGCATGCACGCCTATTGGTCAGCGATCCGTACTTACTAGGAATATTTGCACTTGTTCTGCAAACCAAGTTCTTTCTTCCAAATCCAACCCGGCCAAATCTTTGTGAAAATTGCTAAAATCTTCATATACGCTTATCAAGTCTGGCTTTGAAGTAAAATGCTTTAACTTTATATTAGCACATACAATTTAATTTGTTGGCTCTGTGGGCTCGAAAGATGTTGGATCGTCTCTTTTCTTCTTCGTCTTCCAAACTGATGAAGATCGTTGCAATCTATTGTTTCGAAGTACCTGCTGCTATACGAGTGTACAACTTTGGATCCATCAGTTTACCTATACATATCGATTTAATGGTCTATAGTACGTAGAAATAAACCTGAAATCAGGTTCTCACAAAGCTGGGTCTCATGTTTGAATTGATGATCCTGCTTTTAAGCATATTTAGCACCCACTCATTGATTGGCTCAGTTGTATGTCTTCTAGAGCATATTTTACCGCCTATGTTGTCTAGTTGATTGATACCTCATTGCCATTTCGAACTCTTTGAGGGGTGTATACTTACCGGTTTCTTTTATAACGTGGTGTAACGCGCTCTACAAACATCAGGTCGTAAATGAATCCAACCATTTTCAAACTCGGCAGGCCAATTTATTTACAAAGCAAAAACGGGGCGACAAGCGCGTTTTTTTTTCTCAAACGTGTCTCTTAGTCTCAATACTATACAAAATACAACAAAAAAGCAACACGCAAAACACATCACTCACCCATTGCAGTGCGGTGGCTCTGCATATCCTTAGAATCATATATAAGTAATAAGAATGGTTTTACTCCAGCTTAAGCATATCCACTTACTAATGTTTGACTAATAAATCGGAAGAAGCAATAAATAAATAAACAGATACAAAATGGTAAATGCCTTCCGGACAAATTACAGTCTTCTTTGAATTTTTTTTTTTTTTGCATTTTCTTCATCGGTTTTATTGCCTTTTTCTTGTTCATCTTTATTTTGCCGTTTATCCTTGGAAATTGAATTGCTGTTTCCACCACCCATGGCCCCTGAACTACGGTTGACTGACTGCCAAATATTTGCTTATTCTCCTGTGTTGACGCACATACACACATAACGCTTAAAGTATTCATAAAACCACTGAGTTTACGCTTATGTTACTAAGAGCTCTACAGCACTGAATAACCAACCACCCCGACCCGAATCCCATCTTTGTGTCAATGCGAATAATAATAACAGTTATATTATCCTTCTTATTGGCACACTCGTCTCCTTGGAAACATCATCGAACGCCATTTTTCGCCCTGCCTTTCCCTTCAGCATGATTTTCTTTTGTTGTTTTTAAAGGCAGACATTTCCAACTCGTGGAAGATGAAATAATATTTCGCAGAGTGGTGGATCTTTAAAGGAGAATCAATCCATGTTTGTGTGAAAGGATTTTTTGATGAGGTTAGCACTGTATTAATTTTTACTGAGTTTTTGTTAAAAGTTTAAAAGTTGGTACTTTTTATAATTCATACAAAATTTATTGAAGAAAATCGGAGTTCCCAGTATTTCTCGAAGGAGACATAAAGTGAATCATGATCGACACTTTGCAAGAAAACGAATCGATAAATGTTCGCCTTAACTAACTAGTTTGCATAATAATCTTAAAAGCTACCAAGCATAGTGTGGGCCTTTGAAACAGCATTTAAGCCAGCTTCATTACAACAACATCTTAACGCATAGGTATAGTAGTTCTATAAATAAAGCGTCCGTACAAGTTAAAAAATAAGTTTTGGGTCATTTCATATATTCCAAAAGTGCACTATGTAGCAATACTCAAATTATTTGTTTGTTTGAGTTAAAGTTACATATGTTTCTATTTCTGGAAACTCCCCCTGATGAATATCTTAGAAGCATATTATTTTATATTAAATGATAAATATTTTAGAAGCCATATGTTTTATATAGTCATTCCAGTAATAGTAGACTTTGCGACACTGTTGAAATTAATTTAAAATCACAAGAGTGACCCATTTCTGACAACAAAGTAATATGTCCCCTATTTGTACTCATCCCAAAAATCACAAGAAATTTTTTAAAAATAAACAGAAATAAATAAACAGTGACTCTTCTGATAACTTACCTAGAGTAAAGCCAAGAGAAGTAACTGTTTTTTTAATTATTCTTTTACAAACTTGCACGGATATTTAATTGTATGAACTCGTATAGTGCAAACTCTTGAGTACGAGTTGATATAAACAAATTCCAGTATAAAGATTCTGCAGTTCATAATCAATTAGATTATCGCCGATTCATATAAACGAGACTCTTGTGTATAACTTCGGTAAGTGTGTCTCGGCGAAATATGCATTATTTGGGGCACAAGAGGTTTCACAAATTCCTGTTTATTTTTTCCAGATGCATATTCTTTTAGATTGGTGTATGTAGTATGTAGAAATGCAACAGTATTTTTTTTTATTTTGTTTCACTTTAAGTCTTCTTTTTGATTCCACTTTACTTGACTGCTTCGAAGAAGAAACATGATATGATGGTAAAATGAGGTGGTGTGGTCTTACGAATGCCACGCTCATTCGCTTCTTTTTACTGGTGTTAAGTGGCAGTTGTGTTGTTGCTCCTTGGGGCTCAGTCAGCTCGTGTTACACATTTTTAAGTTTTCCATGCGATTTGTTTTCTGCACTTATGTTGTTTAGGCTTTGCTATGACATAGCACATTACACCAAACCAATGAATAAAGATATAAGCAGGGTTTTTTGTAACTTAAGTTAGCTATTATCGGATTAAGTATGTAGATACATATTAACGTAGGGAAGTCCTGGACTTTTTGCAATTCCAATGCAACTTGATGGGCTTTTATTATAGTTTTTGTATCCTAGTCGAAATTTGAGGTCAATATGGTTGAATGGTATTCGGTGAAATCCAATTCTTAAATAGGTATTTCATATATTATATACATAATACATAAACGGTGAAACATTTTTCAAACAGATTATGGACTTACAGAAGACCCTGATAGTACCTACTAAATGTGCATTTACATTGAGCTCGTGTCTAATTTCTGTCCAAAAATGGTTACTTATTGTGGGTTAGTCAGAGATTTAATTGTATCTTCGTTTATTCCCCAGATAAAATCACAAGATTATATTCCTTCTTCTATCCTCGTCCGTGTTATATTGGGAAAGAGTTCATCCGCTATTTGATAAACAACTACTTACATTTTGACTAAATTTGAGTAATTTGTGCCAATGAACCCAGCAGAATCAAGTCTATTTTAATTTGGGTATAACCAAGTTGCTTTCGTTGCTTTTGTTGAAACATAATGATATTGGTAATAGGCTTGAAAAATTTAATCAAATAGCATCATATATTTGTCGAATTAAATGTCCCTGTTGAAGGTTCCAATATGTTCATTCCTTTTCGATTGCTTTAGAACGACATTCTCTAGTTACAATTAATTTACGCTCTAACATAAACCCCTTGATTACTACTATCAAGATTTTTTAATAGTAATGTCATAGCAGGCATAAAATTCACCAGCAACAACAAAAAATTAAATACCCAATACCTATCCACGAAATGTGCAAAACACGACCACCATTAAATGTTTTAGCACTGTCCGTAAACACTTCGATAAAAATAAAATGTTCATTTCTATCTCCATCATTCGATAATCGTTACACAGAGTTGGTTGTTCATGCAGTGACGCCAAGTGCGTATACTTACATAACTTTCATCTACTCAACATATAAACAGTAGGTTTTTACAAATGCTATAGCAGAAACAAACCAAATTTTGTAATTCAAAGTAGCAAGCACTAAAACTGATTCGTATCTTTCTTTTTATAATCGCGCTATAACTCAATATAATTTATGAGATAATCATAAAAAGTTTAGCAACTTTTTTAACTCTCCCCACGCTCCTCTTTTTGGGCTCATTAAAACTCTCCGAACTTCAACTAGGTACCACCCGAGCATTCATCCTTGAAAATGGTTTAAAAAAAAAAACCAAACCAACTTTGCCTATAATTATAAACAAAAAAATAACAGACAAAATTACACTCATAATTCTTATGCTCAGCAATCTCCCCAAAATCCTCTTGCTCTCCAGTAGGGTTTCGCCTCACATCGTGCGCAGCGAGAACGAGAAACGAAATAAGTATCGTTGTGTAGTGTAAGAGTATATCAAAATAACCCGCACTCAACAACACTACAGGATCAAATGAAGCAAAAAATAAAGCAGGGTTGTGGGATGCCTCCCACCACCACAATCGCCTCTTAGGAAGCATTAGCACCCCCACACCCTTTAAACATCATCTAATGTGGTGATTTGCTTTATATTTGAATGAATTGAATAAATGAATGAATGAGTAAGTGGTTGAATAATGGGGCGTCGTTGCCGTCCTCTTCGTCGAGCAGGACGAGAAAAGCGAATGAAGTTAAGTGAAGTGAAGTCGAATAGACTGGGTATTTTATTGTAGCCCTTTTTTGACAGCGGCCTGTGCGAAGAAAAAAATTGAACAAAAAGTTAACTCAACTATGCAATGAGTGGTTATTGGTGTGTGTTTAGACGGTTGGGATATTCGGTTTCATTAATGCATGCACACCGCATGTGTATATATGTACAAGGAGTTGGAATAGCTCAAGGAATTAGGGTTTGAATGATGTCGATGGTTTCGTTGAGCTCGCCAAGATTTTGTCATACATTTCGGAATGATTTTTTCGTTTGCATTCATTGTATTGGGAACCACGACCCTTAATTCGTAAGTGAAGCGGGTGGCTTCAATTTTGTCCCTAATTCACACAAATCTATACAAAATTAGGCATATGCATATTTACAGTAAATTAAAATATGCGTACAACGTACGTATTATGTATTAAAGTAGAAGACGAACTGCCCAATTCGCTAGGTATTTTGGATTAGGTTATTGACGCGTAGAACTTTTGTACAGTTTTCAATACAAATGTTCTCTATCACTTTTACACACTAGTAAATAAGACCTCAGAATCCGATTTAATTAGGTTCTACTAGTTCAGAACGCATTAAGCAAACTTTTAGGAGACGTCGATCAATTTTGACGTTTACCTTTATCCCGCAGTACAAAACAGTTTTTAACAAATCTTTTGAGTGACAGAATTTAACCCGGAATGGCCCTGCGATAACCCAGCAGTGAATAAAATATTTGTGGCTGCCAATGCGAATAATTCTTCGCCACGGCTGGGTCTGGATTGTGAAATCTACAAATCTTGGCTGACTCTCAAGTCTCCTCAACTCCAATACCATTCCGACAGTTTTTTCGGTTGTTTAACCTTAAAGACTCAATATAGGTATATATGATTATGATATAATCATAATATAACAGTTTTTGAAACTTGATTACACTTCGTTGAATAATTTTTTTGTGAGTTTGTATTTTCAATTGGAATTTAAATAGACTAAAGTGGAAATTAAAAATGTGTTCTTTAGCAGTTTACAACTTCTTTATTTTTACCATCTACTATGTCATTATACTCTAAGCTACCACCCTCAACCGTTGTCATTTAACAGGAGTATGCGAATGTCATGTGCGAAGAAAAAAACTCAACGCCATAAAATGTTCCTTTTTTATTAGCTTTTCTTTTTACGGTCCATAAAAACACCTCTTAAAACCAAGCACAAAGTTTTTTTACGACACCCCTTTAACTGGGGATTGGAATTGTTGTTTGCTGATTTTTTCTTCTTTTTTTTTTATTAAACGCTATTGGTGTGGATTTTGTGTATCCTACCTGCTGTTATTTTTAAGAAATGACCATTTGGCTATGAATATGATATCGAAATCTTGTCTCACAGATTCGTTCAATGCTTTTGATATAAAACTGTTTGTAGCTAAGCAAATAAGTAGACACAAATGGGAAATGACACTACAAATGTGAATGTGAGCAAATGGAAAAATAATGATTAAAATTGACATTAATTTTGAATAGGACGTTTGATTTTAATTAAAATATTAATATCGCTTATAAAATGTGGCCAATATTTGAAGGGTAAGTAGTGCAGACACGCAGGGAAAAGAGTGAAAAGGAAAAAAATTACTACGCTTCGTGGAACAAATGAAGGGAGAGTGTTCACAAGACTGCTCCAAGGTATATAAACGAATAATTTTTGAATTATTTTTAACCCGTTTTAGGAGATATGTATAATATATACCTTTTGTACACATTTTTAACTTTCTCCATTACGTAGTAAGAGAAAGATATTGGTTTCGTACAAAATTTCGAACTCGAGATTTTAATCAATTCTGATATTACGATGATAGAGAAACTCAAAAAATGGGTCACAAAATTCTGTCCGTCCTTCCACAGGCCTACAGCCTAAACGGCTTGCCAGATTACGTTCAAATCTCGGATTTGGAGGTTTTGGGCTTACAGCTCGGGAGGTGTTTTTTTTTTCAACGTAACCTCAATATTAATGGTACTTCCCATAAAAAATGTTGATTTGATCGAAAACGGCTCTAACGATTTCAACCAAAATTGATATTTAAGCTTAAGTAGGTGAGGTTACCAGGACTGCGTAGTCAGTTTTTGGCTAAAAAATCGAACAACGGTACTTTTGAAATTTCGACATAGCTCGAAAACGCTCTATACGATTGTAACAAAAATTAATTTCTAAGGTAACGTGGTCTTTTATAACTTAAAAGCAAACTCAGTTTTTCTCTATATTATCGTACAATGGATTTTTGAAAAAAGGAATTTTGTAAAATTTAGTTTTTGTCGGCAATAACCATTTTGACCAAAATGCAAACTTAGAGTCAAATGGATGTTTTCAAAACTATTGTGTCCTCAATGCTCGATTTGCTCAAGACTCTGAAAGTCAGTCAGACTCGCACTAAACGAGAAAGTTTCGTGCGACCCAGTCGTGCACTTAAATTTTTTATCCGACTTAAGCTAAGGAATCATCATTTGGTAACGTAGGCATCGAGTTATTTCATTTTCTTGTTAATATTCGGGTGATAAGTAGGTACATACAATTTGTAAGCCCTTGAAACTAAAAGTGCAGCCGTTTTTGCCGAAACACAGTGAGGAAAACGATTAAGAATTGTGGCTTTGCAATTTGTTTTTTAAGCAATAAAACTTATGTGATAGTTAATCACTTTATTAGTTCCTAAATAATGCCCCATTTCCCCATTTAAAAAACAAAAACTTTATCTTTGTATGCCTTCCTACGTGCAATTTGTTCTATAAGCAAATATGGGGAACGTAATTTGCTTTCAGCTCTGTAATCAATACTAAACCGCTCGCCAATTTTCTACATCAATTCTCTTCGCCATATTTTTTATTTTCCCTTCCACTAAGGACAAGAGTAATCGTTCAATTTTTAATCTCCAACTTACTCGCATTTTTATGGCATTAAAATAAATTCCTCGTACGAGTATGGTATGTGTAGCATTTCTAGTATGGTGTCTATCTGCAAGATGGAAAATTCCCTTTCCGTCGTGTTCAGTGAATGGAAATAATAATTTCATAAATTACTGTCAATATGGGGCGAAAGCAAGGTGACCAAATTTTCTATTTTCCCGTCTACGCAATTAAGTACCTACTAAACGGTGACTCTTAAATAATATGATGTTGATCCTAAATGTTTGTCTTCTTTATTTGATTAGAAATACACATAAATCTTACATAGAAATCAGAATCAAAATCACCTCTAAAAAAGCTCAATGTAGATTTTTGATTCAATGTTTTAATATTCTCGACGCACATCAACATAGTAAATAGTAGTACGTATAAGAAGGAGAATATTGAAAGCTCGACGAAAATCTGAAATTGTGAGCATCATCTTGTGTTGCATGAAAAATGATTCCCCGAGTTAATCGTGTTGTGGGGAAATCTTGGCGTGACTTGATCTACATCGGTTTTTCATTTTTCTCTATGTGTTTGTGAACACATTTTTCCAGAGAGAACTCAAGTAGCACTGAGAGAGAATCCTTGAAACCTACCCCAGAAAATAATTCCTATAAAAACATGTGTTAGTCTGAACATTCGATTTGTGTGACGGTGATGGGTTTCAGGGTGGAAAAATAAATCCATACTTAAAAAAAAAACATCCAATCTACCACACAGAATGTTAATGCAATGAAAAAGGCACCCAACATTTTTCCGCAAACTTTTCCACAACTTTATCACTTTTGCCTTGTGGCTGTGGGTGATGTTATCGAATTGAGCGGTGAAATGGTTGAGAGGGTCACCGGGTCGAGACGAGACAGAACCCAGAGAACGAGTAAAAGATATGAAGCCCAAAACCACATTTTATGCAAGTGTGTAAGTGCTGACATTTTGGCACTTTATTTGCTAGTTTTTTTTTCGCCTTTTTTGGTTCTGTTGGAATTTGCAATGAAATTTATAAAATTTGAAAGCGTAGCATGTGAAGTATGGTGTAATAGAAGAAAGTGATAGTGGTAGAGGGGAAATAATTGCGTGGTTTGTTGTGATACGTTGAAATGGATTGAACAAGTAAAGCTGTAATTGAGCATTTTTGTAGGAAGATACTCGTATCATGGATATGAGTGGCTATGGAATTTGGTCAAAACTTGTTTCTTTGAATAAGTGTAGAGTAACACAGGAAAACTAAACAACCTTTTACGAATTGAAAAAATCCTCAGAGGACGTTGAAAAAACATCAACGTCGGGAAATGAATAAAATAGAACTAGCTATCATAGAATCCGTCGTAGACGAAATGTTTGCTACGAATTTCAAAATTTCCCCTACGACGGATTCTATGATAGTTCTTTCCGAATACGAAGGATTCTGTTATAGACGTGATTATTCCTTTTTTCAACTCAACCTAAAGCGACCCCTATGACCTAGGTAGAGTTAAAATTGTATGACCTAATGCAACAATTTAATCCGAGAAATTGGATGGGCTTTTTGTTGTGAGTAAATACGTTGAGAGTAATTGCATAGAGCCGTAAAAAGCTAAAGAGCTTTATTCCCACAAGAAAGGTCAAAGCAGGGATTTTTGCTGTTGCATTTTCAAAGTATGTATAATTATTGTCTATCTATTTGCAGCTTGCACTTACTTTTATAACAAAAAAGGTAAATAAGAAGAATTATACCACGTTCACATTTTATTTATTACTTACATTATAATGAGTGCTACCTCCTTTGTTGGAAATAGTTTCGAAAATCCGACTTGGAATGGATTTACAAAGCTGCAACAAGTAGTTTAACGAAATCTCATTCCAGGCTACCCTAATAGCTGCAATATGCGAATCTCTGTCCTCATATTGTTTTGCCGGACTCGTAAACTTTTCAATTATGTTAAGGTCCGGTGAGTATGGTGTCGATTCTAGCAACTCAGTTACCTGTTCGCTAATCCAGCTCTTTATAGCTCGAGCAGTAAGGATGGAATCGTTATCTTGTTGGTAAATCCTTTGTATTGATCCAAAAAGCTCAGAAAACTTTGGAAAAGCTCTCTGGAGTATATTTTCATAAGAGCTTGCTGTCATTCTGGACCATGGAAACTCTAGAGTTGGATAATATTATATGGCACCCCAGACCATAACTCTCCCCTCCCTACTGTGATGGCGGTCAAAATAGCCTTTTTCTTTTCTAATGCCGTGGAAACAAAATCCATCCGCCCCATCTAAATCGTCCCATTCTTTCAAAAATTTACTTTACATCACTTAAAATAAATCTTTTTTGACACTAAATACATAAATAGAAAACCTATTCAAATGACGCATTGAAAAAGCTAATTTTTCACAGTGCAACTGGTAAACGTTTACAAAGAACCGTTACCAAGATTTAATGTTTATCTTTTTCTTGCAAATAGATAGACAATTAGACATACAGCAAAGAGCTTTGCTTCGAGCTTTCTTATGAGAACAAAGCTCTTAATTATTGCTAAGGCTCCAAACCTATTCTACTGATGACGGGCAGTGTATATAGCAAGGCATATTTTGACAAAGCGCCATATAGGTATACTTCCTGTGAGACTAAAGTCGTTTGTGACAGCTAATTATCAGTCGTCAATTTGCACTATTTTGTAGGTGAATTCACTACTCCTTTTGTCGGTATAATGTTGAATCATGAAGTTAATGGTTTCGATAATTTTTTTTTTAAGAATTAATTACCAATCATTGTCTGGTTCACAAAACAATTGACCAAAAACGTAGTCACTAAGCCCAATTTTTCTACAGTAGTCGGCAAAACTGTTTTGACAGAAACGCAAGTCGCTTTTCAAGTCGAATAATTCCTAACGGCTACTGATCACCTGTCTTCAGTTCTCACTGAGTAATTGTGTATGGCGTATGGCAAATGAGATCATTTGAGACCCATGGCTAACTCAAGCCTATTTGTGATTAAAGTGAAATTTTTTGACCGGCAAAAGTATTTTGACAAATTCATTTTTCAAAATTTGTTTAGCGAAAAATACTATTATCGTTTAAATTTTAGGTAAATATGGAGGATCGACTAGCTTTTGTAGCAAAATACGATTGCGGTCTTTCTGTAAAAAAAAAATACCTAGGGGAAGAATCTAATTTGTCGTAAAAACGATCTCTGTGGTAATAAACGAAAGAGTTATAGCGAACAAGGTAGAAGGATGGTAGATATATTTTGGGGAAGTTTGTTAAAAATCCAAATCTATCTCGATTTGGATGTATATATGTATATCCTTTACGAAAAGTACAGTATATAACTACGAAAACAAAATAAAGTGGCGGCAATGAGCCCAGGAGTTTAAAAATGAACCCATTAGGTGTTTTAGGGTTGTATACCGTCCAGCGGTTGTGCAGATTTGATTCCAATCGATGGAATGATGATCCAGCACAAACTTTAAACAATTAAGCATTACCATCTGGCGATAGACTTATCGCGTAGTCGTTTATTCTCCAACTAAATAACGCTCCTTGTCAAAAAAGCCCATTTGTGATTTAACTTTTACGGGATATTGAACCAGAAACACACAACTGTCCACTCCGAGTCGCAGATTTAATGTTTTTGAATATGTATGTTGCTGTAAAGGAAAAATGTCCGTTTTTTTGGCACGGAGCGCAGAGAGGAGATCGTTTTTTGTAATAAATCTTTGAGATAACGTCCCTGCAGAACTGCTGGAAAAACTCGTCGAAACGGTTGCAAGACAGTTACAGAATGTTATTGAAGCTAAAGCGGATATCTTTCTTAAATACATTTTAAGTAAAACCTATTTGTCAAAAGAATTATGCAAAAGTAAAATTTTTTATTAATTTTAATTAATGGAAGATCAGTAAAACAGTGTCCGGTGTACTTAACTCCCATGACAATTTTTTTTTTATTAATTTCTTAATGTTCTACATCGGCTACGCAGTTTAACACACGGTTTTCTGAAGCTGCTTTAAAAGATGAACAAATTTGTGAAATGTGCCAAATGTTGATTTATTTTTTGAATTGGTTTATTAATTAAACGCAATATAATGAATTTTATGCTTTGTATACCCCAAAGAGAAAAAACATCTGTTACCTCTGTACTTTTAATAGCACATAGTTTACAATGTCCTGTTCAAGTGCTGCCTGCATATTATCTCTTCCACATTGTTTAACACATCTCCTCCCCTATTCAACTCGAAGTCCAACAATTATCTTGCATTATCTGCAAACCACACAATCGTTTGATCATATCTTTGGCTTGTGAAACACCCTAACTGAATTGACAAACGCGTGTGTTCAACAAAACAACGTCATGATCATTGTTCATGTACTTTCCACCTGAACGAATTGATGTACAATACAAAAAATGGATGTGGTGAAACCCAGTTTATAACATTACTATGAGTATAACGTTACGAATACCTTAATTCCGTATAATCTATCATCTCTAAACACCACGCTGACACAGACATAAGTGTTTGTGTCAAAGCGAAAGAAGAGGGAACCAGCATTGAAATGAAACGTTATTGACAAATTGTCTGTTTTTTTTTTTGCATGCGCACTTACCCTAAAAACATGTCGCTTGTATTACTTTGTTGCCTCGAAGGTTTTTTTTTTTTTGTGTGCAGCAGAGCAAACATAATATGATTCTTTTATTTTTTTGTATATGAATTTATTGTCGGTATTATGAATTACAAAGGACACAATACATCTTTCTGGTACGTTGATAGTAAACTTATATCTTAGGTATACACTCTCCGCGGTACTAATAATCATTTTTAGTGTCCAGACTAAATTTTTCGAGCTCACAATGGCGAAATTTTCCATACAAAACTGCATATTGTGATCTAGGAAATATTTAGTGTGAAGGTTAAAAATGATTATTGGTAAGGCCCTCTGTCATTCATATTGTTAGGTATTTAAGATTGAGGTCCAGTCTACCCCTACCAAGTTTCTCCTTCCATACGAGCTTTGCGGTGCCACGACTTTATTGTTCTTGGAACGAGTTGAACGATTGAACATTGTTGAACAGGAAAACTCAGTCTGTCAGCAAGCAACCTTTTGTTAGAAAAAAAAAAAACACAGGTTTTCTTGCCTTATCCAAACTTCAAGCGTCTTTAGAATTGTTTTTTTTTTATTTATAAAACATATCTGACCGTTGAAAATCCATCTATGAACAGTACTTGTTAAATTTTTTGCAATATTCTCCTTCACTCTTAATAAAGAGTTTTTCAATAAGAGCGCTACAAAAGTTTTTTTTTTTTAAATAAAACAAAAACGGTTTTGGATATCAATGAAATGAATTCTTTATTCCTGTGAAAGTACGTTCGATGCCATTATGTATGGAACTCGATTTCTTTTGCATGGCCACCACGGGCACGCTTGCAGAAGTCCAGACGCTGAACCCAATTTTCGACGGTTTTCAAGCATAACTCGGCCGATACTGCTGCAATTTCACTTTCGATTTTCGTACGAAGTTCATCAATCGTCGCTGGCTTGTTGGCATGGACCATAGGATTGACGTAGCCCCACCCCCACAGGAAATAGTCTAACGGCGTCAAATCGCACGACCGAGGCGGCCAAGCGACTGGACCATTTCGCGAGATAACACGTTCTCCAAACTTGATTTCCAATAAATTGATTGTGACATTCGCTGTGTGGCTTGTGGCGCCGTCTTGTTGGAACCACATGTCCTCCAAGTCCATCTCATCCAATTGGGGCCAAAAATATTCGGTTATCATTGAACGGTAGCGATTCCCATTCACAGTAACGTGCCGGTCTTGATCATCACGGAAGAAGTACGGCCCAATGACGCCGCCGGCCCATAAACCACACCAAACTGTAATTTTTTCGGGATGCAATGATGACTCATGGAGTACGTGTGGATTGCTGCCTGACCAATACCACATATTTTGTTTATTGACGAAGCCATTCAGCCGGAAATGAGCCTCATCGATGAAGATGATGAAGCGCTCATAACGTTGAGGCCACTGACTCCGAATTTCGGTAGTCAATTTTAATAATTTCGACTCGTTGTTGGCTCATATTTCCATCATGAAATGGCAAACCTTACTGAAGAGAAATGTCAAAAGAGCGGCTGTCCCTGTCGCTCTACTTTTGTAGCGTCCCTGTTGAAAAACCCATTATTTCCTTTAATTTTTTGTATTAGCATTCGCATTTCTGATCATGCTCAGATTTCTGTCCCTGTCGCTCTACTTTTGTAGCGTCCCTGTTGAAAAACCCATTATTTCCTTTAATTTTTTGTATTAGCATTCGCATTTCTGATCATGCTCAGATTTCTACTCAGACTGTTCAATCAATTCGTTTTGAGTTCAGAGTGGCCTCTGGAAATATTCTGAAGGAAAAAGAGAAACACAAGTTCAGAGCTCTGAAAAAGAAACGCCACCAGTTTAGTTTAGGCTCCGCTCTGCTTTCCTTCGACGACTGATCGCATCAAAAGTTGGTTAAACGTAGCTAATCTTTAATAAGGAAACCCAGATAGCAGACAATGGATAGCGATACAGGCGTCAATGAGGTTATGAGCTTTCAAGTATTAATGAACCCAAAGTACCTATGCGTATGTAGGTGAACAATAGGCGTTTTCCTTTTTTCATTTCAGAGCTGAGCACTGAATTGGGGCCAAATTACAGCATACGTGAGTGAGCAATGATTTTTTTGGATTTTACAAGCAAAACAAAAAGAAATTCAGTCACGTATTACTCGATCACGGTAATTCAAACCCTGAACTCAAGCATTATGAGTGCGCTTTGAACCGAGCATGCTCAGATCGTTCTGATGTATTTATGCAACACACTTGAGCACATAGCTATCATTAAGGCTAAGTATTATGCGTAAATTGAATATTTATAAATTGTTATTAATTGGTTTAACTTCACTGCCAGAACAACAAGATTCGGTAGCCATTTCAACCATTTTCAACCATAATCAGCCTTTAACTCAGCCTCCTCCGATGTGTCTGAGCTAAAAAAGGAACACAACTGTCATTGTGATCGATTTGATTATATTTGTATTGATTTCGCACTTAAGACGAGCATTTAATAGTTCATACCTTTTTGACCCAGAATGGGAAAAGAGTGCATATTGAAGCATAATCATATCTTTCCCATAAGCGGATCGTGCACCCGAAAATATAATTATGCGATTTATAGGGAACCAGAAAATATAGTTAACTAACCAAAAAACTGCACACCTACCGACAAACCACCGACCCTTGCGTAATTATTGAAAGTACCAAAGTCCTATACCTATTCCATATTTTCACGCTGTCCTTATAAACAATGAATTACAACACACAGGCAACAAGATGAGACGAAAAGGGGAACTTCCTGTGTATCGCTTCTTAACCCTTGTTTTGGCACTATGTATATTCCAGTACTGAGTACTTCATTCTCCCTCCCCCGCATATTTAATCCCGTGCTCCAACTTTAGCTATTTCTGTATACCGTTGCCATGTTTGGTGTGCAAAACTAAAGTTAAACTGTAAATATGAAACCGAAAAGATTGCACAAGTGCAAAGGACTCAAGCGGTACACCAATAGAATACAAAACAACCCCTCGAGATTCGTGGCTGGAGAAAAATAGCATAACAACTAACGAAGCTAAGCGGAACCAAACTATGGGCCTCCCACCCAATGAATGTATTTAAATGCAGGGTCACGTATCAATTTACTTGATATTAGTTAAAAACCACAGCATCCCCTAACACTCCATCAGCCTGGTGACCTCTGTAGCCGCTTGGCCTCTGCCCAATCCCCACCACAACGCCATCACCATCTCCTTGCTATGGGTATATTATAACTTCTCTGAGGGCAAATGCTATGCTCTTCGGCCTTTTTGCTCGGGGAGCATATTTTCTTATTTGTGTTTTATACTTTCTGGTTTTTCTTTATTTTTCCAGGACACCCATAGTCCAGTGCCACCCTTAAAATTTTATAGGGGTTTGGCAGCCGAGGTAATATTAATTTTGCTTGTATAACGTAGTTCTTGTTGTTGGTGGTTGTACCTTCTCTTCTTTAGTGGCTGTGATGACAAGCAAGTCATTATGTTTCCCACCACACTTCCCGTTATGGTTCCCATTTTTTTTTATATATCGATGTATGTATGAATATTGTTGTTGTTGTACACTACCACACTACAATAAATGACAGGTATACCTATAGCTTCCCTCCCCTACGGAATGAAAATCAGAAAATACACAGCGGTTTTGTTGGCAAAAGGATTTCACGCGCGTGCTTCGAATTTCACTTCGGAGGCAATTTTCTTTTGTAGATTGTGGGCTAGACGCTGGGTGTGGGTCTATGCAGCGACGTAGAGAAGAGAGAGTGTAAATTGTAAAAATGAGAATGGGGATGGGTAGGGGTACAGTATCACGACTCAGGACTCAGGAGAGAGAAAGAGAGTTTTTATCCTAATATTGGAGTTTGGAATATTATTGTTGATTTGGAATAGCAATAGTAATGGAAAACTTGAGTAAGTTTTTGAGAACTTGTAAACGTAGTAGTTTGGTAGTACGAAGGGGGTCGTTTTACTTGACTTTTAAAGGTATTGTTGCCATAGCGGCATAAATTAAGCCGGTAATCGGTCAGAAATTAGTTTTCAAAAGAGATTTACGATCTTCTAGAAATTACAAGGTTTTTCTGTACTAAAAAAGGAGTCAAGAGATTATTTTTTTTAATCAGACGTTCGAAATGATTTTTTGAGATTTTTTGTAATAAGCTAGGTTAAGGGAAAAGAATGAAATAGGTTATTATCTTGATTCGGAAACCACTGATCAGTAAGCAATTTAAAACCGGATTACCACTTACAAAAGATATTACTTGGTAAATCTAAAGATCGCCTATCACACTAGTTGTACAAAGGTATAGAAGATTTAAAAAAAACGAATTTCATGCCGCATCCAACCCACCTTTTGTTATCTATATACTTTTTTCAAAATGGCGGCAATGTCTTTAATGCCTCGGTATTTTCCAACTTACCCTATTCTGCGACTATCGCCCTTATTTGTTCTAAATACTTTCATACCTCAGAGTAGTACCTACTCTACGGCCACACTAACTGAACTGTGGCTCTGAGCTCTGTAGTAGTGAAAGACTTATAGAAATGTAAGAATAAAACTTTTCTTCAAACACGGTATTGTATCCTTCTCCTGCAGCCCTGCAGCCTGCAGGTCTCAATGAACAATGACTGAACGGAGAATTTACAATTTATCTCCTTCCCTTTGCTCTCACATACTTTATATAGGATGGATCACGAGCAGCGTTGCCACAAAGATACAATTGTATCAAAAAGATACATTTTTGCTTCCTTGCAAAGAATTTGATACTCAGATATTCAATTAGATACATTTTTCAATTTTCAAATAAGTCTGCAAAATCTCCCTTTTTCATGTTTCAATTTTTTTTCAGACTTATTTTGAATCTATAGCAATATCAATATCAATATACATCAAAATATTGATTTTTGGTCCCAATGGAACATGAAAAGTGATTTAGAAAACGATATTCTCTTGTGATACATTTGATACATTTTTGATTCTCGAAATTTTGATACTTTTGATACATTTTTTTTAAAAAAATAGATACATTTTTCAAAAAGTCAACGGCAACGCTGATCACGAGGAGAGGAGGATTCGTGTCCGTGCGACAGTTTCCAAATCTCACGGAGAATTTTCAAAACTATCTCTTATCTGTATAAATATATATACGCTTTTCCTATACCTATTTCTCATTCTCATATGACTCTCAGAGAAAACAGTATATTCTCCTCTCTCACACAGGATGTGGGAAATTTCACATTATCCCAATTCCCAGCAGCATAAAACCCCACATCCTGGCTGCCACAAAGTATATTCCTACGTAGCGTAGGGGTGTTTTTCACTCTGTACACTGTACCTTCGTGCATTGTTTTCGCCTTCTTATCTGTTATGTTCCTTGTGTGTTATCCTGTTTCCTTGCTTATTCGTTGGTTTTTTTGTTTTTTTTTTTTTTTGTTTTTGTTTCCCTGCGTGAGAAACATCGCCCAAAGTCTGTTGAGCGAGCATGGAGCGGGTTAAGTAGAGTGCGTATCAATGTATTGTACAATGTACCACCCTTCGTTTGGGGTATTGATAATTATAGCCTTAGTGAACAACTAACGTCGCGCTTCTTATGAAGCAGCACACTGCAGCAATCTCCATGCGCTTAATGCCGACACGGTGTCGGTCGCTGTGCTCTTCTTAGATACTAGTGTGGGTGCTCTTGCCTTTGTGTAGCTGCTGTGAACACATAAGGAAACTAAAAATGAATGTATTGAACGGACGGAGGTGGCAGGAAAATCTGTAGGAAAAACAACCCAAGATTGATGTCAGTCAGTTTATAGTGTGGTCGTCTTCGGTTAACACCACTAAATGTGTGCACACAGATAACGAGTAGGGAACAGTAAAAAAAAAATTCAAAAGGATATTGCAAGGAAAGATATCTTTGTGTGAAGGAATAGCCAAAGCCATAAAGGATTTAAATCATTAAACCCATCTTAACCCCTATTTAACATCCGGGTGAAATTAATTATAACAAATCGATGGGTATATCCGGTTCCGGTGTGGAATTTTAAGTTGAGCTTTGTTAAAGAAGAACGACATTTTGCATTCCTGCTGTGCTGTGTGTACCCTTATAAAAATTGCGATTCCGCGACGCAAGCAATTTTTTTCGTTTTCTTATTTTTCGTGGTTTTGCCAAGGTGTAGATACAAAAATCTCCGCGTATTTCCAAGCCACCTCCTAAGAGCTGTATATGAGACGAGTGTAGCCAAGTTTTTCGACATCATCGCGGTAACTTTTCGTGTTTGTATTCGTGTCATCGTTGGACTATAGTTTTACATATTTCATTTCGGTATAGATGCAACCGCAATAGCTGCAGTAGAGTCAACACCAGCAGCAGCATCCTTCAACCGTTATAGCCCTCGCAGTTGTCGTTTCCGTTGGTATCGCTTTTCGTCGTCGTCGTCATCGTCGTGGTGTGTGGTGTTATCCTGATATTATGTGTGTGTTCCTTGCGCCGTTGATCCGATTTTGAAACATATATCTCTGAGAACAGCGCTCCCCGAGTTTCAGTGTACTATATGGAAATTTTCTTCTTTGAAATATCGAAATTATCTTACCAAAGGATGCATGCTTATATATCTATTTAGAAAGAAAAGAAATTAAATCAACTTAACATGAGTCATCTAGACAGGAAGATAATTATAAAATTGGCCCTTGTGTTGTGAATATTCCCATCGAGCATCGACCATAAGTGTTTCAACTAAAGCTCTTAATCGCATGATTTCACCTCGTTGAGTGAGTTATGGTCTTCTGAAAAACAAAAATAAAACAGTTTTTGCGAAAACAAATATATCCAATTAAGGATATTCTATACAAGTCCATACAAATTTGAAACAATTGTGAAGTTGGATTAAATTATGGAATGGATACCAAGAGGATTACCCAGCATTCATGCTCCTATACCCATTTGTGGTGAGTCGTTGGTACTATATCGGATCTTATTTATTTTTTATTCGTTTATTCGTTAATAAACATACTTGAATGTGCGTAGGTACATATTTATTTCATAGCTCTCATTTCAACAATTATTGCTCTTGGTATTATTTTTTTACCAAAGAAGTAAAGCTAATGTTTTGTATGTAATTTGTTTCTATGACAGAAAACTCTTGGTTTAGTGTAACAGCAACAGCCGTCAAATGTTAACATCAAAGGATGACATTTATATGTTTTGCGGTCTTTGTACAATACAGACAAATCTAAATCCTTACGGATCTGTAACGGGACTAGGTCTAAAAACGCGTTTCATTCGGCTTAGTCCTCGGATAATGCGCTGTCATCTTGAATACTCAAGATCGGCAGGAGTTGTTCTTCGTTTAATTTCTTGTGAGATTTAATTTTTAAGCCGGGCTGAGGTGGACATTAAAGTAAAAGCTGCCTTTTGTGACGTTTTTCTCCAATTCATCAATGTTAACATCATCTTATGATGTAGATACAGCTTGCCGAGTTTAAAACTTATATATGACAACAACGTCGGGATATTCATAAGTAAACAAGCTAACAGAACGAAAGGGAAAGATCGAGCTTTTAGTTTATTAATTTAATATAGATATGTTTTTGAACATACTCGTACAGTACTTTACATTTCATTGTTGTTATGATATTACGCGGTGTTAAAGGGATATTAGGAAAGTGTCGTCCTTCACTCTCGTCACATGGACGAATCATTTATTCTGTATAGTTGTTGTGCACTCCAAGCAAGTATTTTTTCGTTGCTAAGCTGGCCGAGCCCGAGAGACTAGTTGATGTGGACTCATTTGAATGTGTCGAAGTCTAAAATACTGGAGGCATATGCCTATACCGTCGATTGCAATGTGATCAATCTGTTGTTT
This sequence comes from Cheilosia vernalis, assembly GCA_949126925.1. Lineage (NCBI taxonomy): Eukaryota > Metazoa > Arthropoda > Insecta > Diptera > Syrphidae > Cheilosia > Cheilosia vernalis. Next base: position 57,301,399 of record OX421362.1, read on the forward strand.
TGGTCAGATGACAGCCATGTTTGCATATGTATGTAGAGACCTAGGAGACACGTTGCTATCTATATATGTTTCTGGATGTTAATTAAATATTCTGTCTCATATTCCGTCTCATGGGTCTTCTTCAGCAACATTCTTTGGCATACTGTCTTCCGTTGGAGCGCGATTGCATATCAGACTTATGTTGGAAATAGCCTTTGACTGTTAAATTCTTTAAATGTGATTCCATTGAAATCAGCAAATGTGCTCATTAAGCGTTCCTGGGTTACTTTCTGAGATAACACCGTCACTTGCTCGAATTGTAGAAAACTTTCGAGGTAATGGATCTATTTTCATGGGCTTGCAGTTTTATTCGAAAATCCACAAAGATGAAAGCCTCAACGCCTGTAGCGTTTTTCAGGCGGAAATAATGGCGATAAAAGAAGTCTTATCTTGGCTGAAAGAAAACATGATATCTGCTAAAGATATCCGTATCTTCTCGGATAGTCAAGCTGCTGTCAAGTGCCTGGAATCAGTCTCTACAAATTCCATAACAGCCCAAAACTGTCGCTCGTCTCTCAAAGAGATGGCAGAACAGTTCAATATTCACCTCTGCTGGGTGCCGGGGCACAGGGACATTCCAGGTAATTGTAAGGCTGATGAACTCGCCAAACACGGAACCACACTACCTATGCTTCCATTTACGGATTCCATAGGCATTCCGATCGCTACTTGTAAACTCATAATAAAGCTGGATGCTGTCAATAGAACAAATCTTAGGTGGACAACCGGCACGACATGTCTAGCAACAAAGCAGATCTGGCCAAAGCTGGATCTAAAACGTCTAGATACTTGATCTCCTTGGATAGGAAGCACATCAGTGCTACGATAGGTGTCACCACAGGACACTGTCTCATAGGCAGGCATGCAACAAAGCTTGGCGTTCTTTCAAACGATTTTTGCAGAAGCTGTCTTGACGAGGAGTAGGAAGAAACCATAGTCCATCTCCTCTGTACCTGTCCGGCTCTCTCACAAAGACGAAAACTCCATTTGGGAGCGTTCTACTATAATGATCTGTACGATCTAAAAAAACATAGACATTCCTAATCTCCTTCGCTTCATCAGAAGCTCCAATTGGTTCAACGAGTAGGAAGAATTGAATTTCAGATTCAAGGGACCTTATAATGGTCTAAATATGTCGGCTTGCCGACAGCCACTTCAACCTAACCTAACCTAAAGCCTCATCGCTCAATATGTATAAGTATAATATTTTTTAACTGAACGTGGTTTGCGAACTCGGAACTCGCGAACTCTATTCTGTGACAGAGCACCCTGTTGCCGCCACCAGTAATTATGGTATGGCTCGTTGAGTCAAGATAATGACCAGTTATTTTTAATGTTAACTTCAAGAATTTTTGTCCATTCTTCGCTATGAACTTTGTCCATTGTAAATAATATTAAACGACAATTAAAATTATCCAAGCACATTTAAAGCACTACAAAGTCTATATATTACGGTTCTCCAAAAATAGCGTTTCTACGTGAACCAATAGCACCTTTCCAATATTGTGTACAGAATAAAATGCTCCTTCCTAAATTCATAAATATCAAATACACATTTGATAGTGTATTTGTTGATCACATTTCATTTATCTTCAAAATAAACCCAATCTATTCAAGCAAACAAAAATAAACAAGCGAAGAACAGAAAAAACCAGCTCAAATGATATCATCCTCTTTGTGATGAAATACGACCGCTGGAACGCTAGATATAATCCTCCTAGAACTACGTTCTTCATCCCATTTCAAACCTCCATTCCAAAATCATTTAGCAAATGTTCGTTTCGAGTTTCCAGACCAAGAAAATGCTTTACCATTACTTTCTGCTCAATTGAGCATTACTTTGTCTTCGCCCTTCAGCCCCACTTGTTCGATGGTCTATTGTCCCACTGTGTTTACAGGGTGATCGATGGATGCAGGAAAATATTGAAACCGTAGATATCAGGGGACGTTATATAGTTATCGCTATTCGAAAAAAATGTTGAATCAATTTAAGGAATTATAACTTTAAAAATAGTTGACAATCTATAGTATACATAAAGTTGAGTGCCAATGGCGACCGTTTAAGATAAAACTTAGTTAAACTTTGAATATAGCTAAAACGACAGCGTATAGTTTTTTTTTTAACACTGTGCATCTATTGTCTGCTTGTGTTACCACATCACATTTAACTTGGAAACTTGAAAAAACAGTTTTGAAGATAGTCCACCTTTGTGTATTTGCTTTTGTGATTTTCACTAATCTAGTTTACAGAAAATTGTCGTTTGTTAATTAACATTATTAATTCTCAAACTTCGGTCATCATGAATCTATTTCAATCTTCTTAAGCCGTGTACTTTAAATAATATAAATTCTATTTCATAGTAGGTGGTGTTTTCCAAAAGACGTTTTTCTTGGTTTTTCGAAAAAAAACTCGGAGTAATACATACAAAAACGACTCTTATGATAAAGTATTGTGTAAATATTTAAACGTTATTCAGAGCAAAGAGTTGAAGAATTTACGAACGTATTCATCATTTTGTTCTTAAATAAATAGCAAGTAGTCTTAGCAAATGTACATCCAGTTGTGAATCGAGTCTTTATTGTTTTCATTAAAATTGAATCGAATTCATTCATTGGTATGCAATTTCAAAATATATGACGAATTTTGTTCTAATCATTTTAAAAAGCACATACCGAGACAGAATTAGAAATGTGAAGGCCCCCAGAAGATTTGAAGTAGCTGTAAATCGCCTTGGACTATTCGTCCTACAAAATAAATGAACCTGCCCACCCTGTAGATATCCGAATTCAACAGAAAATGTAAATGTATGTGGACACAATCCTTAAATACACAACAAACGGATAGATAAAAAAATACTGAGCCCCAAAAACAAAATAATTTACATCAATATCCCTTGATGCTATTTATGTGTGGATATTATGTACAGTGTCATCTATGTGGTATGCTTTTCTCATTGCCGGCTGACAAACGAGGGCCACCGTCACTGTTTCTTGTATCATTACTACGCCCTCAAGGAATGAACTGCTCTGTGAGTAGGGACAGGGAGTTTGTGTCGTGTTTATGTATGACACTGTCTTCGATTTGGCTCGTTTACCAGATGATACAAGTAATGTATGTAATATGTAATGTATCACTTACGGATTGGTATGCTAAAATTCGTTCAGGCGATGGTACTGTATCGTTATTATGGAAAGAATAAGGGTCGATATACTTAACATGCTTTTCACGAATTTATTAAAATTTTCATACACAATTTCACTTACTCTTTGGCAGTCTACTTATGTCATTAGGAAACAGAACTTGTCTTCTATGAGACAATAATCACTTTTGTTATTTCACATTCAGTGATAAGATCGACCAACTAGGAGCGGGTATGTTTGATTTGATGGACTTACGACAGGCGTTCAATGTATTCTCGGTATGGGTATGTTAGAAAAAAGATAAACACCCCTATTGCAAGTAGTGTAAATTATCAATCAGTTGACAATTGACAAATTTGTCAATCAAAACTATTTTTGGCATTGGCCGCGTTCCACTGCCCGCTAGTCTTCGAGCACAAAATAACCCAGATGAAGGAGCGGCAGTGGCAAAGTGACATTGGACACTTGTCTAATCATTTTCGTGTCGCATAATTATTTCCAAACTACATTTAAAAAGAAATGGTACATGTTACAGAAACCATAATAATATCGGAATTGCTATTTTACTTACCTTAACCAATTTTATCACAATTGCAGCTCGGCTTCGTATTTTTGTTTTTATTTTGTGGATGTTTGAACGATTTCCTTTGACAGCTGTTTTTTTTTTCTCTCAAAGCAGCGGGTAGTTTTGCTCTAGATTGAGAAATTTCCCTGAAAGGGATATTTCACAAAAAGTTCTAGACGACTAGCGCAAATGGTAAAATGTCAATTTTTTTATATGGAGTTTGACATGCCGCTGCTCATCTAGCCATTGTGTAACTCATTTGATAAAAATTGTGGTTATTGTGAATAAATTGACTGTTGTGAATGCGGCATTATATTTGAAAGTTGTCTAGAGCAAGTAATTGTATTTGTTAAATTCTACCGAAAATGAGTTCCGTAGAATTGTTTTTTACGATGAAGAACAATCCCCTTTTTTTTGGAAATTTTCAGGAAAAGGAGGCAGCTTAGGGATGCTTCTAATTCTCTATAATTAGAGGACAGTATGTGGGTACATAACTTTGTAATTAATATTCATTCTTATGAGTAATCCTTTCAGTTTTGTAAGGAATTTTCGTTCTTCGAAGCCAGTGTTTTCCTATTTATTGTTTGAATTAGACGAGAAGTTAAAACCAGCAATCAGAAGGACATCGATACCGAAAATCATAAAGCTTGCAACTGCAATGCGGCTTTGTGCTCATGGGTCATATCATATTATATCAAATGAGCGTTGGAAATGAACTTTCCATAATTGTTGCAAGTTGATTTTTAAACTAATTAATTTTGCAATGTTCTCGTTTTCAATCATTAGTTGAACCAATCGCTCCAATTGTTTTCTGTTGCTTACAACTTTGTCCTAAAACCAAAAATTTTAAATATATTCATACATGCTACAATTTTACAGAAAACTTACATTTTTCTTTTGCAGCGTTCTAATTTTGTCGTCCACAACAATCCAACTGACTAGACAATTGACATTTATCAAAAAATTGATCACGATTGACAATCGCAATACCACTTTGGCTCCGTTCGAAATGGAAATTTAGTACTAGTTGATGACAGCCAACCATTCATTGATAAATTGACAATCACAATACCAACGACTAAATTTTGTTGATAAGCATCGTTTATCGTTTATTTGTTGACACTCGCAGTAGGGGTGAAAAGCTTTAAAAAAATTGATTTATCAATATAGTCTCCCATGATATCAATACATTTGATTGATCGCAAAATACGTTTTTCTATTCCCTTTAAAAAATTATTTTCTTTTTGGCCCGAAAAATGCTCATTTACAGCGGACTTGAGCTCATTATCGTCAGCAAATCTCTTTCCCCGTAGGTCTTTTTTTAAATTTGGGAATAAAAATGATTCACTGGGGGCCAGGTCTGCGCTGTAGGGTGGGTGGTTAATTTCCTCGAACTCGCACTCTCGTACAGCAGCCTTGGAGAGCCGCGCAGTGTGAACCGGTGCGTTGTCGTGAAGAAGCAGCACTTTCTTTGTCAGCTCTCCACTTCTTTTGTAAGGTTGAGATAATTCTAATTCTATTGTATTCTAATACAAGTTTTACGATAATTTTCACATTTTCTTTGGTAGCCGTCGTTATTGGGCCACATTGGGTGGGGGTCATCTTCGATACTTTCCCTGCTTCTTTTGAATTCACTTGACCACTTCTGTACTGTCGATAATGAAGGAGCAGAGTCTTGATAAACGGCTACCATTGCTTCATGGATAGTTTTTTTAGTTTTTCTTTGTTTAGTGAGGAATTTAATCGCACGATGCTCGATTTTCTTCAACATTGTCGCATCAGTCAATTTTCTTTGACTAGAGGTCGCAAACAAACTAATGAAGTTATCAACATGAAATTGTATATGAATACTCTCAGATAATGTTGTTAGCTAATGATATATTTTAATTACCCACAATAATATCAAATCACCCCCATACCGAGAATACATTGAACGCCCCTCATATATGTAATTTAGATCGAAAAACTGTTTACTGACTACCTACATTTTGGGGTTTGAACCTGGAGCCTCTCACTCATTAGTCTAACGTGCTAATGAGAATGGCTGTGCCACTACAAACAGTATGGTAAGTGCTGTTGTTTTTTATCTTTATTTTGTCAATCGTAAGATTGGGTACATTTAAAAATCTAGTTATCTTAAGATAGGTTTGGACTAGACACACTCGAACGCAAAAACTAGATTGGTCGGTTACATAACTTTTCCTACGTAACTGTCAACGCAATAGTACTCAGTCCTGTCCATAAACGCCAACTGAAAAAAAACCATTCATGCGACCAATTGAGTCCAATAAAAACTTAAACATATCAAGACAGTCAGCTGTCAGATTTACCTACTGAACTAAATTCTTCAACTTTCTCATGTTTTGTCGATCGAGTTTCATTTCAGTCAGAAATACGAACAAACGGGCCATTTGCCCAAAAAATATCACAAAGGAAACATCCTTGCAACTCTTTTATCGTTTTATTAAAGTGTTAAATTTTGTTTTTTAAAAGAAACTCATTGTATAGTAAGTAATTACATTTTGCGTCTTTTGCTGACCGTTTTGAATTAAAGTGGCAAGCTAGTGACAATTTTGCTCAAAGTACTCTGATTTTTTTAATAAGCAAAAGTGTCAACTTTGTTAGGTTGGAAGGAGAGGAGAAGGAGCTAAATTATACACTGTCATGGGAAGGCCTTTTTTTATAAGTAAACACGTAAAGACAACCGTAATAAACTGTTTTCCTACGTTATTGTTCGCCCCTTTCAACAAAAATTTTTCTCGAAGTGGGACCTTTAAAAAATATTTTAAGTTTGCTCCATAAATTATCATTAAACCTATGAAATACTCGTAGTACTTGAATGTTGTTGAAAGAACGGTTGATTTGTGACCTTTTTTTGCTTTATTAAAAAAACATTTACATAATCGGAATTTATTTTTATTTCAAATTAATGACAATTCCGGGGAAACTTTGCCCGTAGATCAATATTTTTAAAGAAATGAAAACATCAATCGTATGACATTTACCCAACATATGTTAAAGTAAGACATGACAGCACCATTCCAAAATGCAATGTTATGTTATCTGCTTGTTGTGAAATTTACTGTCGTTTGTTGGTTCTCTTTTGGATTAACCTCACACAACACGATTTCATGACAGGATATCTTAAATGAATAACATTATGATATTTTTGTGTATTTAGGTATTTTAGGATCGATTTGTATTTCAGCCCTAAGATGGGTGGTTTTTATTATATCAAATCAGAAGCCGTAATATTCTCTTGAACGATTTTTTGAAAAATGTGTACATTTTAAGACAATTTTTTCGCGGAATTTTTACTGCTTATAACAATTTTAATTGTGGAGTATTATTTACTAGCTTGTTGCTGATTCGCGATTGTTCGGAGGAAAGTACAGAAAACTCAATTAAACCTTAAATTATGCCAAAGTGCATGAAACTAGACCGCGAGGACTAAATTCATCGGACAATAAAATACTATTATTATTTAGAATTATTTTTAAACTTAAGACACGCTCTAGACTCTAAGGATATATTTTTCTGTATATCTGATGCAATGATTAAAGATCGCAGTCGTAAGATGAAGTAAGACCGAGTGGTTTAGTCGTACTATTTAATTTTTATAATTAACTTATAACGCCGAAACAATTATCTTCGGTCTGAATTACATACATAAATTCGTATTAGAACTTTTGCACGAGTTACGAGTGGTCAACACCGATCGAACACAAAACAAAGAACGAAAGAAAACAAAAACAAACAATTTATTTTACCAAACAATGCGCTTTATTCAAAAGCTTAAATATGACTGACCGTGAATCAAAATCAACATAGTCTAAGCAATGTACATAAAAGCCATAGTCCGCTGCTGGAGTGTTGTTGTGCTGCTTAGATGATTGTTAGGCCTGTTGAATGTACTTCTTGTTGGGACTTATAACTCACGCCACCAGTCGGTCTCGTCTAAAATTGGTGCCGAATTTAAAATTATAATAATTTTAATATCCTGACTATCCGTTAAATGGGTCGCGGTTGTATGATATTCAAGTGGACTCTCCACCACAATCTCCACCGTACACTTTAACAAATCATGCCATCCCCCTGATTTCACGGATTCACTCCATGCTTACGTAAGAAATTCCGAAGCATTTAAAGTACAATTATAATTTTGTATCAAGTTTTGCTAAGTATTCCGATTTATGATTATGAACCAAAGAAAAACAGAGCAAAAATAAAATCGTCACGACAACTGATGCTGCAAAGACTATAAAAACCGAAAATTTGTGATTTTCTTGTTTATTATCGTCTGTAATTGATATACCTCTTCTTTATAGCAGAAGACAATTTTAACCACAGTGTTGCGGCTGAAAATCTGCGTCTTAATGCTTATTGATCTAATTTTCCACATCTAGGCTTTTGTATTTAAAAAGGTTTTTGCGGTTGGAATGGGTGTTCTTCAAGTCCCACGGATAAAGGATGATGACTAATATAGAGCGGTAATTGATTCCTCCTTTATCAGATGGTAGGGTTATGCTTAATTAATTTCAACAAAGAGTAAAACTTAAAAGGTTGCATTTTGTTTGGTGTCATGCATTTCTTGAAATAATTCCTTGCTTTTGTATTTATAAACAAATTTAGTACCTACCTACATTATTTTGCTAAATGAGATACGTAACTTTTAAATATGTCTTTCAAATTACTGCAATTGAGAGCATTTTCCATTTCATTCCTAAAAGATTGTGCGGTTGGAACTTACTTTATATATTGGCCTTGTGCTATCATAACTATTATCTTGAGTTGCCATCCGAGGTATTTAAGTCCAGTAAGTGAAATTCAATTGAAAACAGAAAATCTGATTGTAAAAACTTCCGAAAAGTGTTAAATTGTCAATTTCAGGACAACGTACGTTACAATTGGCAATGCTTCGTGTGGAAGACTGACTGAACTCTCTTATCAGTCAGTTATTTTGACGTCAACAAATTCCTTTAGTCCGACTTTGATTTTCCGATGGTTTTCTGAGTTTGCGTATGGTAAGTTCTAAGAAATTGAAATCATGGAGAAATAAGTCACGCCTTACAAAACATTTTTATAAAAAAAGCACGTTTCACAAAATAGCAAATAATGTCAATCAAGCGGTGTACAATGATTTCACCATAAAACTCAGAAATAAGCTTCTCCATTCTCTTCGGACTTCATCTTTAACTCTATGTACCAACCTTTTCGAAAACCGAAGTTAAACTTCATATTGAATGAATGCATCCTTTGTGACTGGTTTAAATATTGACACAAACCGCGTGAATACTAGTATTATCAACGGGACTTAACAATTTTATGCTGAGTCCGAAAGGCTCATGATAGTTACACTAACAGTTTTTTTGACATTTGTGAGAAGTGGAGCGGTGAAAACTTAAAATGTAATTTGTGCTTTTTCGGGTATCAAACCGGAGTCCTTTTCGCTCAGTATCATTCATCAGTCATCACACTTACCACTGAGCCGCTGCTCCCAATCTCATCATCTAACAATAACCTAAAGTTTTAAAGCGGTCAATTCTCCAGCAAACCCGCCCTAACCCAGGTTTCCGACACCTTTTTAAGTCAAAAGACCATCTCTTGGCAGTATCGAGCTGTTTCGGGTGTGCAGGGATTAGGTCTGTTCATTGTTTCTGATATTCAATCAACTCCGCTTAAACAAGGACACACCGCGCTTGATTGTTAAGCAATAACAAAAAAAAAAAACTAAAACTAGCAAACTCAATGCCTACAAAACAGATTTTCCATACATGAACAAAATAAAATGTTGCCCAGACTTTCAAGGATTTTTAACTCTTTATGTACTTACCATCAATGTAATTAGCTTGTTCAAATATTATACTGAAAACAACTCCAAAAATATTTTTTCGAGAAAAAATTGAAAAGAAAAACACTGAATCCATGATAATATGCGCACAAGTATATCCACATAGACCGTCCACTAATTGAAATCCTTTTTATTCTTATGCGGTAAACAAAACCAGTTGTCTGTAGTTTGTTCTTCAAAAGGCAGACAACAAACTGAAAAAGTGTATATAATAATTACCTATTTAAATGTAGTACGGACGAACCAAATAAGAATGCAGATTTCAATTCAGTGCAGACTAAAGAACACAGAAATTGCATTGAAGAATTAATAATCATTAATGTTTATTGGTTTGCATTCCGTTGGCGTCATCGTTCTTTTATTGCGCACTCACAGTTTCTACTATTTTAGAGTCTCTTCACATGGCACATAAAATAGTTTTCCTTTTCATACGAAGAAAAACCCACGATTGACAGCTGCTTGATGTGCATGTTGAAGGGCGGGTCTTTTTTCTACACAGCAGGAGATTAAAACAGAGAAAAACATTCACACCCTAGTCTATGTAATGAGCAAAATTAAATGGTACACTTGTACACAGATACACAAGAACGCCGTAGAATGGCATTTAAGTAAGAGGAACAACAACTGTGAAATGTACTACTTCCGCTTTCTGTTTGGTTTTACGAGTACCTAATGGACATATGATAGTGCCTAATGCAGAGGTTTGAAATTATTCTTTTAGTTTGTATTATCTTCATCTGGAAATTGTTCCATGATAAGTATAAAAGTGGGAGGAGGAGAGCTGGACATGTTTTTAGATAAGTCACAGCTCCTTCTAAAAGCATTGACTTGAAAGGGAAGGATGTGCATAAAATCATAAGTACTCCCGGTCTATCACTGGAAAATTGTCAAATTGCAAAAGCATGTAAAAATGATTCAAACATTATTCTTCAAGCTACAAAAAATGTTTGTTATGGATTCTGCAAATGCACATAGTATGCAGCAGAACTTTATAACTGTCAATAATGATTTGCATCAGCAACAACTGCCAAAATCCAACGACCTCATGTTTAACTTACTGAGCCCATTTTGTCAACATCAACAAATTATGAATTGAAAAAATAATGAACAAACGTTATCGATAATAATATTAATCTTCAGCAGCTGAGTAGAGATCTCTTAGTGGTACACATTTCAGAAATTCAGCCACTTTAGCCAAAAAGGATCCTACGGTTATCAGTTGAGGTCCCTTCTGTGGAAATTTCAGTAGTTAAATCTCCTCCTTTATTACTGTCCGGGACATCCACTTCATCCTATAATCCTACGTTGGACGAACAACGATGAAGTGATGATTCTATTACGAACTGCTCTCTTAAAACAGTAGCACCACCTTTTGCGGTATTTTTGTCTCGACTGGAGTAGGTGCTAAGAGAAGTGGTATTCTAAATTATATTGCTACAAAAGGCATCCATGCCACAGCTTGACAGCGGATAACATTCCAGGTAGGTTGTTATCGTCTTTTAAACTTTTATCGCCTCAATCAGCTGGAAAATTACTGGTAAATCCAAACTTTTGGTCAAAGGATGTGCTTGTAAAACAATTTGTGAGCAGGCCTAGTATCAAGAAGGCTCAGCCAAAAAACTAAGACCCAACGACGTTTCTCCATTTTACAACCTTTACTACCAAAATACAGGTGGTCTTCGAACGAAATTACGTGATGTCTCGCTGTTCTCATCATCTGAGCAATATGTTGTAATTGTCTTTACTGGCTCACTAGGGACCGTCATAACGAGGAAATGTTTAACAGGAAGCAGTACGAAGTTTATCGCAAAAACCGCTGTTCCGTTCTAACTAACTGTGCCTCTTAGTTTAATGTTTAACTTGTCTCTGCGGACAGGAAATTTTCTGAAAGTTTTGAAAAACTCGTTCATTACTCCAATTTTTAAATCTGTAGCGAAACAAGATATGTAAACTGTCCAACAGTGGACCAATTTGAGTAGATTTAGTTTATAAATTATTTGTTTAATCTTTAAACGGTTTGAAGGTACTTATTATATGCTTTATAAGCTTTGTATTTAAACACATCCAGCTTTAGAAAGATCGTAGAAAATACTAAATTTTTAGTCTCAAATGGTTCCCTGTGTACTAGAGGGTGGACACAGTGAACCTATAGTGTTTATTTTTTATTCCATAAGAAAAATAAAGAACAAAACCAAGTAATTGGTACACTTCAGTTTTAATTTAATATTAACATTAGAAAAACAAAACAATACAAAAACATAAGTAAAAAAAGCAACGAAAAGTAATAACAACAATAAACAATAGAAAACATTAACAAAAATGACTTTCAAGGGCTTCAGTAATATCACAAAACTTATAAGTTATAACTAACGAAAAATAATAGTAACGAATGTTAAATGCTTTAAGGTCGTTGCTAAATGCTTAATACAAATACGTAATTCTGAAGCTGGGAAATGCTACCATATTTACCATTGTTCACTGTGTCCCACTAGGAGCTGGTTCACTGTTGGACAAGTGCCTTTTTTGGAGAAAAATATTTTTATAAAAAAAACAGTTTCACAAATTTGATTGACATACTAATTTTAATTAATAATAATAATTACCATTTTAAATTGTATCCCACAAATCTCATAAAGCACAATACTTTTTTAAATGGAACAAAAATAAGAAGAACGATTTCTAATTTACTTATAAGTAAAAGCACTTTTTCTTGAGCACAACTTACACAGACGTGCGCACTACTTCAACTCCCTGGTAAATTCACAAAGGATCGTACGCGGTTTATTTTCTCTTTACTTCGTTTTTCTCTTATACGTGAGTCACTGTGGGACAGTTTACCCTACCAATTAGGGTAAGTTCGGGCATCGTTCAATTTCCAGAATTTATCCCATACCTAAGCTATTTGAAAAAAAATATTTATATGATTTTTTTCTATTCGGCCTCTCTCTTTAGTATTTACGTGGAAACCTTAAATTACGATACGCCTTTTAACTAAACTCTGTATTTATAAGCTTTTCCATACTGTGCACCTAATGTTAACGACTCAGTTCTTGGCAGTCAATTAATAATAACAAATTACATACATGATGTACGTAATGTACAACTGGAATTAAACTTTATAGAGTCTAAACCACTAACCGATTATTTTTTTTTTCCACTTTGACCTTTGCAGCTTCCGCAGATGTCATTCGTGTTAATTTTAGCTTTCATTAACTTCAATGTGACACAATATCAATAAAGCTCTTAGCTTAGTTAAAAGCTGGCTTATCTGAGCACTTGTTTTTTTTTTTTTTTTTTGCAGAAACCCAACAGATCACTTCTGTTTTACAGTTTATTTCGTTCAGGATAGTAAGAGCTTCTCAGATTTGGTGTTTTCTGTTTCCCAGTGAACAAAGTTGGGTTAACCGTGGTAAAGTTATCGTACGTGCGGGTGTCTGAGGCACAGTGGTAATGCGTGCCAGGTTACCTACGTGCTAATTCAAACCGATTAAATCATTCCTATAAATAAAATAAATAAATAAAGTCCTGCGGATATGGAAAGTAACATTGACTCTTCGAACTAAAATCGTTAGTTACAATGTTGCATCTGATACGAGTACCCCATTAACATTTGGTCTAGGACTATCGAAATCGAATACTCATACACATATTGTGCACATACTCTTGATTAAGTGGAACTCCCAACGAATAACCCTTCATTTGCTATCATTACTCTATCCAAAAGCACATATCCATGTATACCTAGTAGTTGTATTAAATTACATACTTTTTAAGGTCAGGGAAACTTAACCACCTGTCTGACGCCGGGTAGGTGAATAAATTAAATAACTATTATACAATTCAATCAGAATTACAGTAAGTAGGTACCAATTACGTAGATGTAAAATTCGAATAGTGTGTCGTGAAATGTGTAAATAGGTAACAGATGTAGACATCGATTATGTGTACTTTTTGAAAACACGACAGCAAGTGTGTGAATTCAAGACTTGAACACATGAAAGCATTATGGTAAAAGGCACAGACACTCTCTCACTATAGAAAATTACAGATTCGATTGAAGCATACTATCCAACACAGTGGTTCTTAACCGGTGTTCCGCGGACCGCTGGTGGTCCCTGGAAGCAGCCGAAGTTGTCCAGCCATTTGAAAAATCTAAAACATACTGGCTTTACACGTGGTCAGTAATTGTCTTAAGATGCGAAAAATGCGCATAAATGGAATAAATCGATTTTGCCGAGTCAAAACAAAAAACTAATCACGAAAATCGGCCCAGCGATTATCGTGTTATACGGCACCCAAAAAACTAAAATACTTACTTATTAATATAATAGGTGTGTTTTTTTTTAGCTTTCATCTCAGTAAAGCAAAGTAAAGAAAGAAAATGATCAAACAAACGGTTGCCGGCAGCTGTTCAGAAAACTGGTTGGCAACCAGTCCTATTTTTTCACTTCTTGACATCTTGTATGTACACCACAACCAATCATATCACAAGAAACAAAAGCAAACCGCGGGTATGTTCATTAAGTGAAAACTGACTTAAATTTTAAACGATACAATTTTTTACAAGTTTGTAGACATTCTATGGAAAGATTTCTCTTTGTAGACTGTATTAATTTTACAACAGATAAGACCTGTAAAATGGCAAGTTGCCGAGTTCGAAGCTCAAAAAACAGGCCTAATGTGAAATTGTCGAAAAACAAATACTATTGGCTTGTAAAAATTGTATGAGTGTTTTATTTATTTTATAATAGAACAACCTTTTATTCATTTACTTATACATTTAATCTTAAAAGCATGGCAAGACAGAAATTTAGTCAAATTGTTAAGAACCACTCATCTAACAGCTAAACAACTTAAAACCAAAGTTGACATTATGAGTTTAGGAACCAGGACAAATGATTGAATATTAACAGCACAATTTGATTTTTCTTTCAGGCTGGAAGAATCTAGCATATTAATTATTTTCGCTCTCTTAGTCGTAAATTATTCTTACATTCCAAAAACTTCAAAATCGGAAGAGCGCCATTAAGACAATTTTTCAAAAAATGCGGGCCAAATATCTGGAAGCTCAAAAAGGGCCCAAACGGTAACCCTACGCAGAGCTAGAACACGGGGAATGCTTCTGTACTAGTGAGGGACTTCAACCCATCTAAAAAAACCTCCCTGTGGGACTGACTCTCTTCATCCCGAATGTGATGCGCCGGTTGTCGGATTTTTAACTTCTTTGGTAGAAAATACATGTAACCTTATTTCTATTCTAAGCTAATCTTTATAGATAATTTCTTTTTGATAGCCAATATTCGTGCGGTTACAAATTTCTATTAACATCAAATAATAAAATTGATTTCCATATTGAGAAGAATTATGAAAACGCAGTATATATTCAATTGTATTCAATTCATAACACGATAGTTCAAGAGAAAAGAATTTTTTTACAGGTTAATATAGAAACGTAGTACAATAGAATATTTTCGGTGAAGGCGTCAAAGACAACTGCCCGTCAACATTTATGGCGTGTGGATCTTCAACATATTAGCCGTATTTTATTATCAGCGTGATCTGATCCGAATCAGATCACGAAAATAAAACAATACTGATCATAGACAAATTTTATTTTCGAGTTGTGGCAACAGTTGCTTTCAAAAGACGACCATGCCACCAGCCACAATATGATGTGACATTTCAGTTGCTTGTCGGGGTGTTGCCATATGAATCAAATTAATAATTTTTATTTTTGAAGGTGAGAGTTTTTTAAGAACTATAATTTGAAGTGTTTACAATCAGTTCGAAATATAATGAAAACAGCATCAACATCTGGTCCGCTTAGATTGGAATTCTTAGACAAAGCATTACACTTTTCATAATAATAGCATAGTTCTCTCTCTGCACACATACAAAATACGTTTGATTGTTCAAATAAAATTGTCACTTCACATAAATTTAAAGCTATTTTTCCAAAAAAAAACTCAGCGAAAACAGTTGCAGCTACATTTTTCTGCAATATTTTGTGATAAAAAAAAATATTTTTCCCAAAAATTAGTTTTGAAAATAATTTAAATTTATGCAGCCTGCTAGTTTACATTTTTCATTAGATATTCCAAGATTTTCTGGACATTTGTACTTTATGTAAAAACAAAAAACAACTCTCACCTTTCTGCCGGGAAACTTGTGAAACAGTAAGGGTATTCACTTAAAGGCGTTAAACCCTCATAAACTGCGTAAACTGCGGAAATTTACCACTTCGTAAATGAACTGTCAGATTTTGTATGGAGAATAGTTTACGCAGGTCTCATAATTTTCCGCTACCAATTAGGCTCGGAAATCGACTGCGGAAGGTTACGCAAATGTACAAATGTCAAACTGTGACAAGCGGTTGTGTGAATTACTTTACATGTTTTCAGATTTGCGGCAATGACGGTAAAAAATATTTCAAATAGATAGTTATTATTGCTTTATCGTTATTTGCAGCAAATTATGCAATGACATTTCCGAGAGGGGTGTTCACTTAAAGCAACGCAGAAATTTATCAGTTTACGAACTGCATAAAATTATGAGATTAAGTGAATACCCTTAATAATTATTTAGGAACTGCGAAAAACTTCATAAGCATTTTTTTGTTAAATAAATGTTAATGAAACTTTCACTAAAAAAAGTATGGAAAAATTCGCTGGGCTTGTCATACCTTTACAGAATTAAAAAGCAAAATCTCCAAGGACGGGAAATTTATTTGATGCGTATTGATTTTTTGTGCTATGAAGAGTATTGAATTTTTTAGTCTGGCAACGTGACTGTGTGGCTATTGTTTACAGGCTCACCAACATTCAAGAATGAAACAAACAACGACAAACAGCGCTGCGAGCAATAGTAGAAATAATTTTCAGATCATGGTTCATGATCTCGATGAGAAGCAGGATCATATGCTGTTGTTGTAAGTGCATGGAAATTGATGATCTATATAGATCATAATAATAGTAATAAAAAAGGGCTATTGTTACAAAAAAACGACTTCAGACCGTTGTCCGGACTTTCTTCCATCAATCCTATCAATCTTTCGATTTGTTTCCTATTGCTTACTACTCTACTCCTAAATAATCAAAAAAATGTTAAGAAAAATGCGAATTTTGTTTAATATAAACAAATTACATTATTTCACCAAAATTACACGTCAGCCACAAAACAAAAACCAAACACAAATTAGAAACGTCAAGCTTCAAACAAGAACCCATTATCAATGATATTTTGATTAGCATTATCACAATGGGGTAAAAATTATCAATTGATATTTAAACTCATAATACCAATTTATCAATGAATTGATAGATGTTATCAATTATCAAATAATTGATATATTTGATAGCCATAACATAGATGATAATGTTGAGTACACTGTCTCATGTTTAATTCTGAATAATCGATCTGGTATGTTTGTCGAATACTGCTCGGCAGTTGTTTTTGTAGTTTTTGGATCAGTCCTTTATGCCATACTTTATCAAGAAATATTGTAGAGCACACTTTTATACACCCGATCAATTGTAAAATGCTTATTTCAAAATCTTATTAAGTGAATTGGGACTAGCGACTTGTCATCAATTATTTTTTGCAGACGTTTTACGAGCTTTAAATTTGTAAAAATGTATGCATAAAAGTGGAAAATATTGCGTCATTTTATTTCTAAACATGGAAATATATATGTCTGTGCTCTTCTCTGTTTTTCTACAGCTATGCTTGATATTGGATTGTTATTCCCTTTTCAATAGTTTGCCAGCAACGACTGGATAAATTTCGTACAAGTTTGGGATATTCTCAAGACTTTCTTAACAGTCGTCGTAAAGAAAAGAAAACATCTGTTCATTTAAGTTTGGGCGGCTCATACCTGAATACCTGAATACCTGGCTTCTTCCAACAATTTTCAGTACCTTAGGCGACTCAGGTAAAAAAGGATTTCCTTCACCAAAAATTGATGATTTTTTGTAAAAAGTTTGATTTCGAGGAAAATATAGATATAACAATTTTCAGCATTCCGCAAACTTCTGAGGGATAAAAAGCTGAGAAAACATAATAGCTTTCGTTTCTGAGCCACGGCTTTATATTTGAATGCGAGAATTATAAAGGTATAATATTTTTAAATGGTGAAATTGTAATTATTTTTAGTTCTCTATATTTGTACAAGAACTTTTTTCATAGCTTGGCAAATTCAAATTCAAAAATGGAAGCGATTGTTTCGTAAAACACTTATGGCTTCCTACGTGAGATTTAAATATATATAATGAATTTAATTAACAGGATAATATTCATATTTTAAAAAAATATTCACTCGCTTACAATTCAATTCCGATCTTTAAACCACCAATAAGTTTTGATGTGCATCATCAGCCTGTGAATAAAACAAGACATTCTAAGAAATTGTGTTCCGTTTATTGAATAATTTGAAAAATATCTTATTACGACGCAAACGCAGCCTTTAATTAATCGTGAAGTATGTATTAGAAAACAACGGAAGTATAAAACTATAAAAAGTACCAAAAGTTTTGTCCGATCGAAGGATAGATGAATTACTGGTTTGCATATTATATTTAACAGATCTTATTTGTGCATTTCCTATTTTGTGTTTTGTTTATAATAATAAATAATAAGCTTCAAAAAAACCTTTGAAAGACATCAGTTGTGCAAATTTTTTTCCAAGTTATCTATTCCTTTGTTTTTAGAATAAAATCCTCCTTGTAAAATAAACCATTTACCTTGTTTTTCACGAGAAAAAATTATACAATTTGAATTCAGCGATTTCAACAAATGTAATAGATTCTAAAAAAAAAGTTAGGTATCACACATGGATATGTGGTGGTCTAATCGTTTTTTGGTACCGTTTAACTAATGTTCTACATTTTTACTAAAGCTGGCAGCCAAGTTATCGCAGACATTAATGTTTGATTTGTTAATAAGGCCGATTGTGTTGTGGCGGCAAATTCTTTTTGGACGCCCTTCCCAAGCCTCGGTTGTTACGGAGTTGTCATCTTGTTAATAAATAGGCGAAGGCAAATAGTTAAGAACCACTTTCACTGTCTATAACACAACATATACGTTTGATTCTTTGTTTGTAGTGAAGATTGTGCAGAGATGTGCATTGTGTAATGTGATTTCAAATTATCTTGAGCATAAACCAAGTAACTATAACGGTAAAATTTCTACCACTGGGCGAACTCTAGTTAGTTTTGGTTTGTTATAAAAAAAAACACTTTTGCGAAGCTACTGAGGTCATATACTTCAGACTGATTTTAGATAATTTTGCAACAATTTAAATGCACACCAATGCTACTTAAGCTCTGTCGCAGTTTAATGAAAACGAACAAGGACATGCTACTGTTAAATCACTGGCTCACTAAAAAAAAACAACCAACTACTATTCTAACTTAATGCATTATTATTATACCAAAAATGCATTTTCATGACATGACCTACCAGTTTTTAAGTGGCTGAGTTGGTACATGTTCCAGTTTGATAAGCTCTAACTAAACTCTGATAGCTGTATATCAACGCAGCGAACAATCGTGTACTCTCTACTGAAAAAAAACAACATAACCAAACATCATTGCACTTACACTATGGATTGTATGTACCAAAAGTATGGAAGGTATATTGTATACCTATCCCATATAGCTACTGCAGGAATCGAGGACTAACTTCACTTATGACAAACTGTAAATAATTATTACGTTGTCTGAATTTAGTTAGGCATTTCCTGGTCAGATGTTTATGTATGTACAAGTGACAATGCATTATTTATGGATTGGGGGAAACAACATGGTATATTCCTACTACCGATGCGGGTTAGAAGGTTAGGTATGAAATTAATTGTAGGTTAACCAATATCCTTTTTCATTTGCTAATAAAATGTGTATTATAGAAACTTGTGTCATATATGTGTTTTAAAGGGCAGCTCTGGTTTAACGAAAATGGATCACATTAAGAATTCCTATATTGATTTGAGGTTAATGATGAAGTGAATGTTTTTTTTCCAAGTTACAATCAACAGGGCTTGATAACTATGATAGATTCTACGGAGTGAATTGTGTAGCATTTACCGAGTCAAGAGTACCGTGTTTGAAAATAATCAAACTGTGGGTTCGTCCAACCGCATTTAACTGTTTTGATTTGACCGTTTTTGGTAGAGATTTCCCAATAAATATATGAGTCTGTGTAGCAGGTATAATCTTAGGCATAGCTTTTTGCAATCACACTCGTTTGAGTTGGTTTTATTCTTACAACGAATGGAATGGGTTATATTCTACAATTTTAACGCTAAATAGGGTTTTATATGTGTGTTTTTAATATAAAGACGCATCATTCAGTTGCCCAAGTGTTGATTTATCCCATGAAGTCGTCGATTTAACAACACGAGCACAACTCACCTCCTCGCTGAGTTGTAAAAAATAATTCCACGTCGATGATTCCTTAATTTGTTCAAAAGGAGAATGCAGCACAGAAAAATGAAAAATTCCTTTCACTGTATCTTGGAATTTTTCGCATTGCGAACATCATGTGTTTCTGGAATGTAAGTATTCGTTGCAGTTCACTTGGAATACCATCTCTTTAGCTCTGGGCATAAATAAGGATAGTCGTTCACTCCTGCCGGGAATGTTGGCGTTGAGGTAAAAAAAAGAAAGAAAACCTAACAGCATTACATTCAGAAAGTGCGAAAAAGACAGGGAACTGCATTCCTTAGTACCTACTCGTACACGGGCATAATAACGCAACACCCGATGAAAGTAGCAGCAGGTTGTCGCAATTTTTTTTTTTTTTTTGCCTGTTACTGTAAAATATCTCTTTGGAATGATTTCGTGGATTCTATTCGCAAGAAAATTCCCCGACAGGTTGTGTTGAAAAAAAAATTAAATTCCGGCTTTCGGGTTCAATGTTTTTGTGAGCCTACTCAATTGAATTATGATCACATAAGTATAATCGTTATATGCATATAATGTAAATATTGCTTTCGGTTGTTTACTAGAATTTAGCGAGTTCCTGAACCAGTTCCAAGTTGCAAAATATGCTAACACAATATCGTCTGCGCATCCCAGGGAATTGGAACAGTTTTGCAGCATTAGCTGTATTTTATTATCAGCGTGATCTGATCCGGATTAGATCACGAAAATAGTACCAATATTGATCATTGTAAAATTTTATTTTTAAATTGTGACAACAGTTGTTTTCAAAACACAAATAAGACATCGTAGCACAAGAATCCAAAAATGTAGCAATTGCAAATGTAAGGCGTTCGATATCGGAGTATTTTGATTTTTTGTGGGTAATTAAAATATATCATTAGCTAACAACATTATCTGAGGGTATTCATTTAGGATTTCATGTTGATAACTTCATTAGTTTGTTTGGCTAGCGAAGAAAATGTGAAAATTATCAAAAAACTTGTATTAGAATACAATAGAATTAGAATTATCTCAACCTTACAAACGAAGAGGAAAGCTGACAAAGAAAGTGCTGTTTCTTCACGACAACGCACCGGTTCACACTGCGCGGCTCTCCAAGGCTGCTGTACCTATAGCCCAGACCTGGCCCCCAATGAATGACTATTTTTTACTCCCAAAAAAAAACTCCGGGGAAAGAGATTTGCTGACGATAAAGAGCTCAATTCAGCTGTAAATGAACATTTTTCAGGCTAAGAAGAAAATATTTTTTTTAAGAGAATAGACAAACTTATTTCGCGATCAAACAAATGTATTGATATCATGGGACACTATATTGAACAATTATTGTTTTTTTTTAAGGTTTTTACTTTTTCTAACATACACATACCAACATTGAACGCCCCTCGTAGCTACATGTATTTTATTGAATTAAGTACCTACTTCTGAAATCAATTTCTTTATTTTAAAGTTTCTTTTCAAAGCGATGACAAAAGAAACGAAATCCAGTCTTGTCCGTATCCGAAGAGAAAAGCACAGATTCATCACTCTAAGTGTGCACAATTTGCATCGCGTACATTTTCTTCTTCGTGTGCTGAAATTCGGCTTGACTCCTGCCGTAGGCCCCAAGAGCATTTGTTTCTTCCTTTGTCCAGTTTTTTGGGCTTAAGAGAAAACATTATTTTGTAAGAAAAATAATTAAATTATTCAAAAAAGTCAAAGTTACGACTCACCTGCTGGTCTATCCATTGCTTATCGTTCTTTATTTTTGTTTACGAAATTTTTATCTCGGTAGTTTAGTTTAACATTTCACTTACAGTATCGGGGCTGTTATTATTTCTAATTTTTATAATTATTCTTATTATTTTTTAGAAACTAATGTAAAGTTTGATGTTCAAATATGCAATGCAACACATGAACAATATTTTGCTCCTAGTTTCGCAGTGCGTTCGAATTCTTAACCATTAATAATATGTTTACGATATGACGCACCATAGTAACTGGCACTGCACACATGGACAAAATATGGTAATTTGTCAAAAGTGATGTCCAATTCACATAAAATAAAAATAAAAATTCCAAATCGAACAAAATCGAAAAAAAAAAACAATATTTCGCTGTGTGTTTTTTAGCGGAAAACCATCAGTCGGGCTTTCGAATTCGGTTAAGGACATGTTTCGCACATCAGAACCCTTAAAATCCCATGAACATGCCTATCTCTATATTAGGCGTTTTTCTTTTTTAGTCCAGAGCTGAGCACTGAACAGAGTTCGAGCATTATGAGCGCGCTCTGAACCATGTGTGCTCAGAGCGTTCAGAGGATGTTTTGTTTTTCCTGTTTTTTTTGTCCTTCAAATGTGACTGGAAGTGTGCATGTACATGTGTACTCAGCTTTTTACTCAGGATGCTCAGTCAATTAATTCTGAGCTCATAGAGCGCGCTCTGATCATGCTCTGAGCGAAAAAAGAAACACAAATTCGAGCTCTGAAGTATCTGAGCTAAAAAAGAAACACGAACTTTTTGTATAACAGTTCAGGTTGTGCTCTGAACTAAAAAAGAAAAACGCCTATTATAAAATTTCTGAAACTTAATGTCGTTGTTCGGAAGCTTGTGAGTATCATTGAAGTGATCCATAAATGTCATAGATTTTGTCTTTTATGGAATGAATTGACTCATGCTTATAGCCCAATTATCGGCCGTACTTTTGTCTTTTTATCTGGTATATGCACCCTACCGTCCGTATTTGAAAAGTGACGTTGCGTCTCAAAGCCGACGGATGCGTTTTGTTTGCCTTTTCACTTACTCGTAGGTACTATTCCGTCCTTACTCTTTTCAATACCTTTCACAATAGTAACCACGCCCATAACTTCGAAAGAACATCATTTCAAGTTCCGAATTTAATGTATGATAAAGCCGTTGCAATCTTAAGATCTTTATTTAAGAACAGGTAGCAGTATACAGTAATCAATACATTAGATGAGTACGTGAGAACGATGTGTCAATTTTACAAAAATCCTGTGTGCTTCCACAAAATTCTTCCTTGAAAAGTATGTGACAATAAT
Source organism: Cheilosia vernalis (assembly GCA_949126925.1). Classification (NCBI taxonomy): domain Eukaryota; kingdom Metazoa; phylum Arthropoda; class Insecta; order Diptera; family Syrphidae; genus Cheilosia; species Cheilosia vernalis. Next base: position 57,324,472 of record OX421362.1, read on the forward strand.
TGAAACTGCCCCGGTCGGGAAAGCGTAGACGATACTGCATTATTTCTTATACCTTAACCCTCGAGACCCGAAATATATACGCATCATGACTGTGTGTATGATTATCAATGTATCTGTGAATAACCAAATGTAATAACGAATAACGAGGAGGTTCAAGTGGCACCACCACCATTTCCATGGTGTTTGGATGAAAACTGGCATTTTGCGGCTTATGGCTCCTGCAAAATGTTCTCACCTTTACTGTGAGGGGGGGGGGGGGGAGATAGAAGCAGCCAGAAAAGCGAAACAGATAGATGGTTATTATTCCATTCTGATATATTGCATGCATTTAACCCACATATGTGCATGCCAGATACGCATCTATTTCACATTTGATGCAATATAATTCGAAAAACCACCAGCATCCGCCCAATATTTCGTATATCCTTTTAAGGATGAGTGAAATATCCAACAGACGCAGGAAAGTGCAGGGGAGTGCACAGGCACACTCGAATAGACACAATGAAAGCTGTTGTCCTTGCATGCGAATGAGGCTATATGAGGAGAAATTGATCAAAAATCGAAGTTCGCAAATGTGAAACCAAAACCGCCACTCAGGGACCCAGGTTCCAGGATCATCACCAAAATATGTTTGCTGTTTGCATGCCAACATCAACCACCACCCCCAAAATTTCACTTATCAACTATCTTCTTTGATACTATACTGCAACAGAGATGAGGCAGTAGTTGTGTTCCTGCCAACGTGTACACCAGTATACGAGAACAAGAACGAAAAATGGACGTAGGTACAGCTATCGAGAGAAATCGACGACGGTTAACGTGGAGTATAGTCATTTCAGTAAACGAATAGGCGGTACCCCTATTGCATGTGTACACAAAATTGTATAAAAAGCAGTACCTTCCACCCTCCTCTCCAGCTTACACTCAAATATGCAAAGTTAGGGATAAAGGATAAGCTAAACCCTTCTCCAGCACTCTATCGTCATGTACCCGTACTATAGGTGCTCGACTGGGTTTTGTTTACTAAAAAACTTGCACCGACTGAATACTGGGAGAGCATTTTAGAAACTCAATGCCGTTGTTCTAGTATTTCGCTTTACCAAAGTCTTTTGTATTTGCGCCACTTGTCTATTATGTACATTTGTCGTCTCTTTTTCGATATCTCCCTCTCTCTCTCTCTGTGTTCCTCCTCTTCCGCACAACTCTTTATATTGTACATTTATACATCTACTAGTGCACTGGCACTACAAGTGGTATTTTCAAATAAGTGATATTTGTTGAGGACGAACAGCGAAACATTGTGTATCCAATGCAAGATTGTGCAGGAGACTAAATGAAGGCGAGTTTGTGCCCCTATGTTGATGTTTGTATAGTTGTTTCTGCATACCAATAAAAAAAATTTGTTTTGTTCACTCTGATTTTACAAATAATATATGTACGTAATTTAAAACGTTACTTAAAAAGCTTTGTCGTTTGTACCCCGGGGCGATTTGATTTGACTATATATATTATTTGAAATATTGGGAAACAGAACAAATTCTAATCTAAAAGTTAGAGTAAGTACACTGGATTTTAAGAATCGTGAGGCAATGACAAAAACCACAAAGGCAGTTACAAGTATTTCAAGCTGGACTAAGTCTGTAGTCAGATCAACTTCATTAATCAATCCTTTTGATTTAGCTTTTGTTTCCATTTTAAATTCTGTAAGAATCCATTCAATTTAGTTTAATAATACCTTATAATTAAAGGAATTCCGTTTATATTTACTTTTAATGGACCTACTGACATTTTAAGAATTTCCTACATTACGCCATAGTAATAAGAATCAAACATACTTTAAATAAAGTATGGACATATACATAGAAGACCGGTTAAAAATTGAAAGAGGTTTTCGAACGAATTTGCAAGATAAATATTTTAAAACATACCTTTACATTGTTTAAATTTATAATTAAAGAACTCGTTTGTTTTATATCATTTTAGTACCACCAAAAACTGGTCAAAAACGACCTGCATCCAGTCCAGCACCGCATATACCGTCGCCGCATCATTTGCAGTCATCTTCAGCAACAGGTGGACAGCAAAATTCAGGTCATGGGCTCAGTAATCATGTCGGCAACAATCACATTGGGGCGCAGTCGCCTTCAATGCAATCACAACAGCAACAACCACAGCAGGTGTGTGGAGTGCCAGCCGGTATAAATCAACCCTTTGCATCAGCTCTTCGAAATTTAGCCAAACAAGCTGACATCAAAGAAGACGAAGATGGTGTTGTCCGTGATCGGGATCGTAACAGTGGCCAGGGTGGCGGTGGCGGTGGTGGAGGCCAGAGGGATGGAGGATCGTCCACTTCGGCAGCACAAAACACATCGACATCGCGTGTGCCGTCGGCAAATGATACCAGGCTGGCTGACAGTCGCTTGAGTAACAGTGTTGATGAAAGGTCCGTTACAAAAAAACGCTCTGCTCCATCTCCTCAGCCAGCGGAGAAGATTGCTCGAATGAACGCAGGTCCATCGTCCGGTATGCAGCCCGAGCTTTTGGCTCGCAGTGGCTTTCAACCATATCGATCAGATGAACGTCTCATGCATCCAGCTGGACCGTTCCCATTGGATGCATATTCGCAGTTTACTGGACTGTCTGGTATGCCGCCTGGTGCTATATTCAACCCAGCTGGTCTGCCGTACTCCGAGCAATTCTTACTGGAACAACGTCATCAGCTGCTGCGTGGCGGAGTTCACTATTCTCATCCCCATGCTCATTCTTTGTACGGACCATTGGCATCACCGTATGCATCCCATCTGTATCCTTTTATCAGTGTACCCGTCCTACATGAGCGTATGAAGTTGGAGGAGGAACATAGAGCTAGAATCGCACGGGAGGAAGAACGCGAGCGTGAAATGCAAAGGGAAAAGGAGCGCGAGCTTCGAGAGCAAAGAGAGAGAGAACAGCGTGAAAAAGAACAGCGAGAGCGTGAGCAGCGTGAAAAGGAGCAACGCGAAAAGGAGCAGAAGGAGAAAGAGGCGCGCGAACGTGAACTGCGTGAAAAGGAACGTGAAGCTAGGGAGCGCGAGCGTATTCTATCCGCCACACACCACTATTCGAATCCGTTGTATTCGCCTTTGAATAGGAATTTAATCGGTCCAATGTTACCACATATCGCGTTAAGCCTGCGTCCATCTCAAGGCGGCATGCATGGACTACCGTCAATGTCGCCGTATCATTCCAGCAGCCAACGTCAGAGCCCACATGCTGGAATGAGCCTAAATTTGGGTCTGTCATTGCCCGGTGTTCCTAATCTCCCACATGGGCCAAATATACCCCACCATTTGCAGACGTCAGGCCTGGGATTAGGACATCCTGGCGCCGGACTAGCTCATCCTAGTTTCTCCGCCTTGGGTTTATCTCACCATGGGTTAAATTTGTCTCATCCCCATATGTCACCTCATCATCCACCCATAACGGCCGCTCATCAATTGCCACCGCATTCAACACCGCACTCGCACGTGTCTACAAACAGTTCACCACATGGCAGCCTGAACTTAACTCAGAGTTCTGCTGGTAAGCACTCCGAAGCCACAATTATAACATCGTCGGCTTCTGCACTTCAGTCTCACTCCTCGCATAGCATAACTGCGCAGCCCGGGACAAGCATTCCAAATAGCTCACTGTATTACGCTCATCATCCCGGTCATCACACCTCGATGCATTCGGTCAGTTCAATGCCACCATCTGCTGCTCACCAGCAGTCTTCGTCGATTTCAATGTCGTTGGCCGCACATAACCACCACTCATCCCCATCCGGTGGTATGAAAATCGCAACACCTACATCGTCAGCAGGTCAACAGTCCATGCTACCAAGCACGCACAATCAAAATGGCGGCCGAGCATCAAACAGTCCCAGGCATCCGCTTGAAAAGCCACATATTGGATCTGGGTCACTCCCCGCAGCAGTATCAGTCAATGAGCCAGCCACTCTAGATCTTACTGGATCGAACTCAAATCATGCCTCGAGCATTGGAGGCAACAGCAGCGCAGGTACTCCTGCAAATAACCGGACTCCTCCATCTCATGAATTAAATGGTACCGCCACTACAACCACAACAATCGTTAGTGACGCATCCGAATCCAGTAAAGATGCAACTGTAAATGCAGCACCATCTACTGTCATGGGTGGCACTGCTAGTAAGGATAGCGAGAATCTTAAAAGTTCACCAATCGACGATGCTCTAAAACAAAAGCCTTCAACGCCTGTTACAGCCACTCCCACCACAACCACTGTAAACTCCCTACCAGAAGACGGCCGTCGTAGTCCAGATGATCAGGCATCCGCTGGTGTTAACACTTCTGCAGGTAATACTAACAAGCCATCCCCTAACAGCACAGTTCCCGATGGCATCACACAATTGTCACCTCCATCTGCAAGCAATGAGCAGACTTCCCCTAAGCCTTCCGATGTTACGACTGCTTCAAAGAATTCGCCTTTAGGTGATGCTACCGGTGTTACCTCAACTACAGGAGGTACTATCAGCCCTCCTGTGGTCAGTAGCAGCACAAATATTTCGGTAACACCTTCGTCTGAGGAGGTTGTATCTAGTGCAAGCGCAAACGAAGCGTCTCGGTAGAAATATCAATCACGGGACAACAACTTTTTGTTGCATTGTAAATATTGAAAAAACAAAAAACAACTATATTGACATGGCGTGCTCTTCTCGTTGTTTTTTTTTTTTTTTATTATTATTTTTACTTTATTACACTTGGTTTATTTTCAATCAAATATTTAATTTAAAAGTTAAATCACGTTAAAAACAAAACAAAGAATAACCGCTTAGAAAATTATGATGTTTTCTGGATATCAATAAAAATAAATTAGCATTTCCTGTTAAATGGATGAACTAACACGAAACCAACCAATTAAAAATTATAATAATGTTCAACCGAAATATTTATACACACTTATATTAGAGTAACCCGCAGTACGCAACGCTCACTCTATTCAACACCGCATGCGCCTTATTATTATTTAAAATTAAAATTAAATAAACCGATAAAATCAAAATAAATATAAATAATATAAAATTATATATATTATGTAGCATACATTTTTTAAGTTATTTGTATTCTTATTTGTATATACAAAGAATTTTTAAGAGAAACTATTTACATACAAGAAATAATTAATAAGAATTTAATAAAACATCAAATGCATTGAATTATAACGCACTTAAAATAGCTATAATTTGAAAAGTTTACTTTCTTTTATTTTTAATTGAATCATTCTTTCGTTTTTCTGTTCTTCTTTATGTAAATCTTAGGCTTTAAGTTGTTTTTCTTTCGTGCATACATATTTTATTTTTGTTGTTTTACTTGTGTCTTATTAAATGTAGTAAAAAAAACACCTTATACCTACATACATATTAATAAGTCTACAATATAAGAATAATAATAAAAATAATATTATTTTAGTTCAATTAAAGGCAAAATAAACGTTACTTGATAATTTTTTAAAAATGTATACATTTTCTTTGTTTTATTTGCATTACCAAAAATTTTGCTTTTACCTTTGATTTGATATAGGTATTTGATGGTATTTTTTGTTTAGCTTTTGTTTTTTTCTATGATTTCCTGTTTAAATAAACAAAGTCCGTCGAGAAGCTCATGAGAATTTCTGAAGAAAAAAACCTAGTTGGTGTTGCAATTGAATTACAAATTACAAAAATTTATTAACTTTAAACATACATAGTTTTCTGTTTTATTTGTCTCTGCCCACAGCGGCAATGGCTGTGATTTGGGAATAAGTTTAAGTTAGGTTATGTGGCTGTCCTAAAAGGCAAAAAGAAAAGAAAAATGGTGCTGGGCACTGGGAACAAGTGATTAAAGCAATCAACGCTACTGCATTTAGCGAAAATAAATGTTACTAAATTAAGTAACGTAAATGCGAGATAGTTCGCTCAGGCTTCAAAGAAGTAACAACCTAAGGAGGTGACCAATTGTTTCTTCGTGCTCTACCGAATTCAAGGAGTGTACCCCCATTCTGAGCGCATAGGCAGTGTCCCGTTAATGCTCGCAAAACGAAGCTGATTTTCAGTCCATTTATAGGAATAAGTCTGCGGGTTGTTTTGGCTTCTATTTTTTGTGAATGCATTTAATAACAGCACCGGCTATTGATTTTGGGTATTACAATGTTACCTTCCAGATCGATGGTGTTCGCAGTAATTTCGGTTTGATTGGCATATGTCAGTTTTAATTTGACTGTTTATTTTATTTGGAGAAAATTATGAGTTATGAGAATCGTTATCATTTTTTTTTATAAATTATTGGGATGTTCCCTAACGATAATGCATTCGAACACATTAATAATAAATAATAATAATTTTTGGCGCAACAGGTCCGTAGGGACCCTAGGCCTAGCTTGTCACAACCATTCGTTTTGTGTGAGATATAATTTTTGGAACGAATGGAAGGGATCTTCAATTTTATGCCGATTCCAAACGGCTAATTGAGAAGCTCTTTCAATACAGTTATACTCTCGGATTTTTGTCAGACGTTCGCGAGAGGTGGCGCAGTGAAAAAAACCCTGAGTTGGAATTTGGGTTTTTTTGCGGGATTCGAACCTGGACCCCTCGCTTAGTAGTCGAACACATTAGTCAAATTTTGTTCGTGTTCCATTGGGACCAATCACTAAATCACTTTTCATGTTCCACTGGGACAAAAAAATCAATCTTTTTTTCGATTCGGAGTACTTTTTGCAGATCTCGATATTTTTTCAGATACTTCTCACAGCTGTTTTACGTCATTTTAAAAAGTTTGCCTCCAAGACAAATGGGCGAATTTTCGTGAAAACCAAAATAACGAAATAAATTAATAGCCATGGATATAATTTAGGAGGAACTATTATCTTCATAGTTTTCCTCGTCATCTGAAGACTACGAATCACCAAAAATACTCCATTTGTATGTGCAATAGGGGAAACATTTTTCAAGTCGATATCCATTTACGATTTTGGCAAAAACAACTGCAATTTGAACAGCTGATATTGCTGTCAAATAACGCACTAATCCATTTACAAAAGCAGATCAATTTCGTTGCATGTTCCATTTGCCGCGTAAAATCTGAGATCTGAAAAAGATTTCTGGTGGTACCGATGGAAAACGACATTAGTCAAACTTTATTCCTTTAAAAAGTGAACAGAACATTTTCCCTCTATGAAATAAAAAACTGTAGCCAACTATTTGATTTCATTTTTATATATTTCGTGCTTGTATAGCATTTTAAATAGATGTAAGAAGCAAAAGAAGCGAATAAATTTGTTCTTTGTTCTACTGACATTTTTCAGATTTCATTTCATAACTGTTCCATCTGTCAGAAAATTTTTTTTTCCAATTTATACCTTGTTTCCACCAACATTTTTTAGCTAATACCATGTTCCAACATCTCATAAATTTCGTGATTAATAATTACGTGATTTAAAAATTATTTCAAAATATTGAATTTCTCGTGTTTTGGTATTTTTATTAAGTACATACATACATACAACCATAAATTATTGGTTTATTTTGTAAGATATGGGAACAAACAAAAAACTATCTGGTCCGAAGTGGACGAATTCTTTCTCCTGGATGTCAAACTAATACCATGTTCCCAAAATGTTCGAGTGCCTGAGTTAAAAAAGAAAGACAAACTTTTTGTATAAATGATCCACAACGTAAGGGAGCAGACCTTATAATTATTATAATTAACCTGTCGAATGAGGTAGAATTTTGACAGGTTGTGAAAAAAAGCAATATTCAAATTTAAATTGGTTGCTGATGTATGTTTGTTTCATGAGGAGTTATGGTTTTTCGCAGCATTTGTTCAATTCCCAAAGAAGCAGTTAGGCAAAATCAAAATAGTATACCGAACCACTGTTGAAACAAGGCTTACTATTACACTGATTTCTGTGATTCCTGCATACCATTTGACTCTCACGAGTTCGCAAGTACCACTTCTATATTTTGAGTGTTATTTTCAATTTTTGGAATAAATTGAACATACCTATATGAGGTTATTTCACTTGAGCCCACGGTAGTCATCAACTCAGTTTTTTAAACATCTCGGCGTTTAATCCGATTGAATTTACTCTGCACTCCGAAGACCAGTTTAGTATTTTAACTCGTGTTTAGTTCCACAATATTAACAAATTTCGTTCAGGAAATAAGTAAAAGTGAAATAGAATACAAAAAGTATAACGAAGTTAAAGAAACGGACTTCATTTTCCTTTGTGAAATGGATGAAATTAGGATTTCTTCGTCGTCAGAAGACGAATTTATCGAAGGGCTGATGGAAAAACAGATGGTTAATCAACGTCGTGTTCGTCTTCGACTAAGTACATCGAATGCACAAGCGGGCTAGGGCTTTCGTCAATGACTACGATGTTGTGGATTTTCGGCTAAACAAAGCCATATTTTGGAGCCTAAATCCATAAGAAATACATTAAAATTGAAACTCAGCACACACAATTTCAAAGTGTCGTCGGACAGAAAAAAATAAATATAGTTTTATGTGAAATTTGGCAAAACGTATTTTTAAATCTGTGCGTAAAGCTTCATTGTCCAGCGCGTTTAATGCATGTTTTCGAGTGAATATTGTAAATGTAGATTTTAATCATCGAATGTAAAATTACCATAAACCTTTCTTTTCAGCTTGCAGTACAATTTAGAAAAGTCGATTTGCATCATTGTACCGAGAGACAAATTTCAGTTTTTCGATAAACATATTAAACGAGAATTTTTGAGAATTGGGGTCCTGATCCTTTTTACTAATTCTCCTGGATTTTTATACTCAATGCCGTTTATAAACTCGTAAAAGAGAGCGTCATCAAAAGTACAAGATATTGCCCCTCCACGGCATATCTTCGGAATCTGCACTAAACAAATGTAAGAATTGGAAAAGGTGTCAGCTGTCAGTCACCTTACAGTTAACAGCTATTTTGAAATTTGTTGTTCTATTTTTTGGTATATGCATCCATTTGCTTTGCGTATTTAAATGGTATCAACAGTTGGCAAAAGTAAAATTGAATGTTCTCCTCAAGGTTCTTTTCTAAAGTCGCTTTTTCCTCTTCTCGAATGCTTGTAGCAGGGTTTCCGTTCATCCCTTTAGGGGCTAAATGAGTCCTTTTTGAGGCTCAGGACCCTTGGAGGTTGGAGCCCACTCTTTGAAAAATTATCAAAATGACCCCTTTTTCAGTTTAAGTAAGATTTTATTCTTTCTTGATGAACAAATTAGTTTTTTCTTAAAATTAAATGGTTTGTTTCTTCTTCTTTTATTAGTATTTTATGTGGTGGCTCCTTTTTACGGCTCGTGCCCCTTTTTATTCCCATTTTTGAAATTTTTCAGCGGCAACGCTGGCTTGTAGTTCAATCAGGGCTGGAATCGGCTAAGGTGATGGTTGATTGTCACTCTTTTGATCGTCGTTTTTGATTATCAACTCTTCTTTGCTCTGTGTAAAGCGATCACTAAAAAATGATAGATTATTGGCAGCACTTAGAATTTTTGACGTCACTTCCTTGCCGACGATGTCAAGTTGATACATATTTGAGAATACTAATATTTCACAAATTACAATAAATTTGCTTATTTTTTTTAAGGTCTCAAGCTAATAAAGAGCAAATACGGATCCTTTCCAGATTTATGCATTTATACTATGCCTTCATTTCCGATTGAAGAACATGTTCTCATTTTCCATTTGCCTTAAAATCATGATATGATTTCCATCAACACTTTAACTGTAAATTTAAAATAGTCACCACCCCCAAAGAAGATTTAAGGTTGCAGCCAATTGAGGGATGGGTGGAACATACTAGAGATAGTAAATCAACCAGTCCCAAAACAAGGTTTCTTCTTAATAGTTGGACTTTTCTGTAATTATTTTCTTCATTTCTGTAGAAAAGTTCCAATGAAGTAAACATTGCACTTCACGAATTTTCAAATTTCACTTTTGTATTTTAATTTACTTAATATATATTCTTTTTTCACGAAAGTATTTAATTTATTTGGAGTCGAAGCCGAGGTGCATACCTGTGAAAATGCCACAAATGTATGAAAGCGACACCTAAATAGCTGTCACATGAAATTGATCGCAAAAAAACGATTGTCAATTTGATAATCACCTTACGCAGACGTAAAGCTATGATTTTGATTGTCAACTATCAACTATCACCTTAGCCGATTCCACCCCAGTACAAACTCTTCTACATACTAGGATTCATCAAAAAGAAGTTCGATTAATTTCGAATCACTTTCAATGCTAGATGACTCAACTAATATTGTTAATTAACTGAAGTTAGCTAACTCTTCGAGTTTATCGGACATTTTAACGATTTTTCGTCTCCTTTTTTGAATTTTTGTCTTTTCTATTCTTAATACAAAAGTAAAGGAACCAACCTAATTTGGCAAGCTCCGCTAATCATCGGAGCATTTTCCGGAAGTTGTATAGGAACGGATATCCAGAGAACCGGAGAAAATTCCGTTCTGATCGAATACCTCTATAGGGGTGTGTATAACAAAGTAACGGAGCTAGTAAAAAACCTTCTGCTGCCTAATTAATCATAATTTATTTTTCTAAGGTATGGAAAAAAATATTTACTGTCTGAAACGATATCTACTGAATGTTTTTCCTCGTCGAATTCGGCACAAGAACAAAAGCTAATCTTGGGCGGCATACGGAGGGGTTGAGGGAATAAATTATTTACTATGGAAGAGGGGCTCAACATCTTCCACCGTTTAGGCCTGAGGAGTAATCAAAACAAAATGCTTAAAAAAGCAAAAATATATTAAAAAGCAACGGTAGCACAGAAAATCAGAAAGATACCAAAGGTACTTAAGTTAAAAATTAAAATTAAGTTTTTCCTGCTCCCATCAATTCTTAATCGAACGCTAAAAACCAGATGGTTTACACAGTTTAATTTTGGAGTAACAATCCACCCGCGCAAATTGTTACCACTGTGGGGTGAAATACGTATTGGAGGGCACGGTGCAACACCTCTACTTGGGGTCACTAAGGCCCATTTTATTCACTCGAAGTTGAACACAACTTGGGGATTTTTATATGGCAAACTACCCGAGTTGTGTTCAACTTCGAGTGAATAAAATGGTCCTAAGTGGATGGGTGCGAAGTTGGGTATTTTATATGTACTATTTTTAAATTAAATTAGTTCAGGAATCGTAAAAATCTATTAAGTATTTAATCATACAATTTGAAAAATTAAATATTTTTCAGCACTGTAGATATAAATAACTTAATTTAAAAACAATATGAAAGAATGGATTTCTGGCTTTTAAAACTACATAATTTAATACTTTGTGAAAGTTGACGTTGTTTCTTTTAATTTTTTAAAATATTTTTTAAGTTAGGGAGATGAGCCCCCTCTCATAGCTGTGTCCTACCCCGATTTAGTTATCATGTTCTCCACTGGTATTTTTTTTGTAACTAAATACATTGTATATTGTTTTCTCTTCTAGATGATAAACACGATAGGCGCAATAGTGGAGAAGAGTCAGCCTTATGACATCATCTCTTCAACAGCAACAACAATTAACTAATGCAACAGTACATAAATAATATCAGCATGCATTTGCTGTCCGAGAAACTGTATGGTAGACATTTTCTTTTCGATAGATTTCTTAAATCATGAAAATGAACGAGTTTTATTACAAAACTAAATAATAATGACAAAAAAATTGTTCTGTAAATGTTAATTAATCAAGAAACAAACTTCCGAAAGGAAAAATATAAGTACATAATTATTTAGAATATTACAAATTTTATGCAGTAGGTATACCCGCTAAATAATTTGTATTATAGACACCCACACACAGATAAGAACAAAAAAATGAATTCGTTCTCCGACAAAACGAACTTTTATGAAAAGACTTTTTTAAATTTTAAATGTTTATATATTAAAAAAAAATAATATACACTTAATACTCATATAACTTATTTTTTCAACAAACAATAGGAAGCAAATATGAAAATTTAACTGAAAAAGGAAATTAAAAAAAAAAGAAATTTAAATGGACTTAAAAATTGTGATTTGGATATAGTATGAAGCGGAATACGAAGCGGATAACGGATAAAAAAATTAATAAATATTACATTATAGAGATATTCACTGAATAGAATAAATATTGTATATTCTATATGTAATAAAAATATTTCATGTTCACCAGCCCACTAAAATAAAAACAAATATTATCAAACAGACAGCAGCATAAATGTAAAATAATATAAAATCACTTTCAATTGTCTTCACATGTAAATTAATCGGATATAAATATTAAATATTTTTAAATTTATTTTCGCTCAATATAAGCGTTAGCGTTTTTTTCAGTAAATGTCATGAATGAATTTTTTTTCGAAAAATCTGTGATATGATATAAATAATAAAATAAAATAAAGAAAAATTTAAAATTAATTGTATAAGCTATAAAAGAAATGAAAATTTAAATTAGCTAAGAAGTTTAGTTTTATTGTATATCGTCTAATTAAACAAAAATATTTATAATAGAGTTTATTGAAAGAATTGATTTATTTTCTCAATAAAATAGTTTATTCTAGTATGAGTTCCAAGTGATAATATAAGAAATACAAGATATTGTCTTTCGAAACTTAAATATGCAAACTAACTTACTGTACATGGTAAATAATAAATTAATATTAAGATCCCGAACAAAATGAACAAACATTCAATGGTGAGAATAAAACAAAATAAAGCAAAAATTAGATTTGGCTTTTTTTCAACATTAATTCAGTATTAATCATAAAATAAATGAAACTGAGTTTATAAGAAGTGATTGAATTAAGCTGATGATGATGCGAAACGTAGCCAATTAATACTTTTCAAACTAGAAGTATAATATCCATGTGAGAATAGAAAATACTATGGCTATACGTATAGAATTTAAAATCTCACCTAAAACTATCGTTTCCATCTTCCACCCTGCAATGTAACTTTAAACAATGCTCTTAAAGTGAGACAACTATAAAAATTGCAAGCTAATATAGAAAGGTAAGTCAACAATATATAGGTGCCAGTGTCCTTGTCTGATATGTAGGCGAATAAATCAGAGGATGTTATCCGACGCTCTAGCGTTAGTCTTGCTAAACGAGCAGTGCGTTGTGTATTCAGATGGTATCCAGTCTTGCTTCCAATTGCTCACCTGTTATAGAGTTTTAATACGAATCCCAGATAAATTAAACAGCTCGAAGCCAATATGGTGCTCAATCATTAGCAAAATATCAGCAGCTCACACGTATTGACAGACAGGGAATAAAATTAAAGAAAAAAAAACAGCAACCTGAACAAATGGGTTATGGATGGGGAAACAGACGTACAATATCTAATCCCGATTAAGTTCTATATAAATATTCAGACGGGAACCTCAAAACTCAGAGGAAGGGTTAGCAGACGTTGCCCACAAGGAGGTGTTCTCTCACCTACACTGTGGAATATCACTGTGGACTCTCTTCTCGACAAACTTGAGGCGCCTGGCATTCACACAGTGGGATATGCTGACGACATAGCAATAATGGCCAGAGGCAAATTCATAGACGCCACCTCAGATATTATGAGGAATGCACTCAGAGTGGTTGAGCGGTGGTGTCTGGAACATCCATCTCCATTAATGCGGGAAAAACAGATCGAATAATCTTCACAAGGAATAGGAAAATCTGGAATTTCGGCCCCTAAAACTTTTCGGATCCAAACTAACAACGGCCAAGAAGGTTAAGTATCTGGGAGTCTATCTAGATACTAAACTTACTAGGAACTACCACGTTGAGGAGAAGGTCAGGAAAGCAAAAAGGGTATTACATTAGTGCAAAAGTGTATGTGGACAGAGGTGGGGACTCTCGCCTAGGTCAGCATACTGGATGTACCTATATGATGACAACTAGACCCATTATCAAATATGCCTCGGTTGTATGGTGGGCGAAAGCCTCCCAGAAAACGCATTGGAAGTGATCCTGGGGATCTTACCCTAGACTTATTTATTAAGAAAACAGCGGCCCTAACGGCACTTCGTTTGCATCGAGATGAGAAATGGCACAATCGAAATACCATCTATGGACATAGGAAGATCCTGGAACTCGCCAAAGAAGGGATTAGGGAGCTGAACATGCCTATGGATGGGATTACAAGGGTGCGTGTTATGGAAAGGAATCACAAAACTCGTATTGAGAACGGATTACTTCCAGAAAAAAGGAGTGGTGAAATAGTGATTTTCACAGATGGATCCATGATGGATGGCGGAGCGGGTGCCGGTATCTTTTCAGAAGAGCTGGAACTAGCCCGTCACGTTAGCCTCGGGAAACACACTTCTGTATACCGGCTGAGATGATTGCATTGCTGCATTCGTTGGACTACTTGCTTGAGAGTAAGGTGGGGGGAAGAAATATCCTTATAGCACTGGACAATCAGGCGCGTGGAACAAGCAAACATTGCAACATCACTGGCACTGGAATGTGTACTCAATCTCAATAAGTGTTCGTCTAAAAATTAAGTAACACTGAGTTGGGTACGAGCTACGAGGATACATAGGGATCGAAGGCAACGAAGAGCCGGACTCCCTTGCAAAACGGGTCAACTGAAAAGTTGCTAGGACCAGAACCATTCGCTTCAATTGGCAGAGGAATGGTTGAACAGCTGATTCACAAATGGATCACGGCACGGCTGAGCACCTGAGTATGTGGTCAAATGTAGACAGGCTAAAATGGCAATTAAGTGGCCGACCTGCTCCACTCAAAGAAGAGTTTTTTTTTTTTATAGTTGTAGAGAGACGAAAAGAGACCCGTTGAAGATGGTCTGATTCGAATATCTCTCAAAAATTAATATATATGTATTTATATATAAGTTCTCTCATATGTGACATATATGGCGCTGCATTCCTATAAGGCGTTATCTATCAAAGACTCCTCGGATCGGAGCTCTCTACAATGTTAAAATCATCTTATGTTATGTATTTCCCACTATTCGATATCATTTACATAGATTGCTTGCATAAATATTTCTATACAATGTTTTCAATAAGCTGTTGAAAGTTAGCTTCAAATGTTTAATGCCCCAGTAGTTGGCTCCATCTAAAGCGGACGGAATTTGAAAAAAAAAAAGTTTATGGGCCATTGGCTCGTATGAATAAAAAGAAGGTCATCATAGCCATGGCTTAGAATAGGTACGAATAAAAACCTACCTTGCTAAAGTAAGTTCAAAAATTCGCTCCAATTGCACCTGGAAACTGATTTTTGTTTGCCAAAAAGCTTGTTGATGTTTCATTTTTCTCTTTGAAAATATTTGTTGACATACTAGCCAATTATAGGTCTGTTCCTTTACTTTCTGGTTCAATTTTGGCAATATGTCACATTTATCTCATTGCGAGAGAATTCGCTCACCACAATGAAATATAACCAAAAAGAAAAGGAACGCGTTGAACCACAAATTTGAAAAATGTGAATTTTACTAGGCGGTAATATTCAAATATCAGTAGAACAAGACAAAAATCTATATTTAAGACCAAAATTTGAATTGCTTTTATTGCAGAAATTAAAAAGTTCAATTCTTTTGCGTCTAACATCTATTTTAATGCTATACAATCACAAACTATAAATGAAAACAAATGAAAAGTCAGTTACAAATAAGCATTTGAACGATTTGACAACCATCTGTCAGCAATAACCAACTAGCCCAGAGAAATTTCTTGGGCTAATAGTTGCAGGTTTTTTATGGAGGGGAAATGTTTTGTTCTCTCTTTTTGGCACTGTTCTGCCCAACTTTTGCGTAAGGGAACGAAATTTGACTAAATTTGGCTAATGTGTTCGAATGCATTATCGTAAGGGAACAGACCTTATTTGTTTTATATAAAAATGAATTTGAATTTTCGTGTAGCCATTGCTACGTTTTATTCATACCGATTAGAAAAGATAAGTGGAGTCAGAAGTTATTCATTGTTAACTTGACTTTTTATTTATACAATACATTTTAAATTTGGTTTGAGTAAAGCAATTGCTACGTTTTAGCCTGTTTTAGTCATACCACTCATTAAAGGAATATTGAATGAATTGTATCTAATAGCTATAGATCTCATGAAGTCGAAAGAAATTAGTAACATGATAGCAAACGTAATTTAGACCTTTTTTTAATCAGTGATAAGATCAGTTAATACAATGTGTATTCATGTAAGCTGGTGTTATGCCCCAAATACGCATCATGGATCAAGGCTACGTCAGTGAAATTGTTTCGCAGTGGAATTGTAAAAACATAATAACAAAATTCGACTGCAGCGACAGCACAACCACAATTCACTTTCGTGACGCAATAGTTCAATGGGCCACGGCCTATTAGCAAATGCAAAACACCTCGGATGATGCTGACAAATGCATTTTCCCGAAGTGAACAATATAAAGTTCAAGGCAGAGACTATACTGAGACCACTATAACTCCGGCCGATTTTCCGTTACTTGCCTACAAGCTGTATTACCATGGGGTTGTGACGTTTTTTTGCGCTAGTATTGATACATAGAGATTCGTATTGACTAATGTCACGAAGGCTCCAGGAAATAACCCCCCAAATAGAAAATGAAATAACCCCCCAAAATTGGGAATATATTTCATGGGTTTTTGGGGACTAACTCAAATTGGGGAGTTATTTCACTGTGAAATTATTTCGCAGAAGTATGAAATTAGTCTCCAAAATTGTAAATTTTAAGACCTTCGTAACTTAAAATAAAAGTGACTTCCACTTAGGAATCAAGAAACTACTAGGAATTTTGATTTTTCGAAAATGAAGCGTGGGTTCGAGTATTTAGTAAGCAAAGTTTTCGTCGCTTCACCGCAATCTCATTTGGAAGTAGTTGAGGCTTTTCAAAGAGAATCTATTTGGATTAACTTTTGAAGGACCAAAGATGAGAAGAATGCAACTGCGTTTTTTAAAGCTTGCATTGAAGCAGATGATAGATCCATGATGAAATTCATAAAAGAAAATATATCACTTACCAACAGACGTTATTTGATGGATGGAACATTTAAGGTTGTGCCACAAGGATGATGCTTTCGACAGCTTTTAATAGTATACGTGAAATATTTGGGCAAGGAAAGTATAAAAAATGTTTAATACATATATAGTTAACAATTCGAACCAAATTAACAAGCAATTACCGGGAAGGCGCCCGGGAACTTATTTCATACCTTTTTTTTGACTTATTTCATACCATTTTGGGGACTTATTTCATGTTCGATTTGGGGGGTTATTTCCTGGAGCCGTCACGAAACTTCAAAAATTCCGGCTCACCAACACACTCTCAAAAAAATGAGCACAACTTCCGCTGCTTCCACTCTGGCTTCCGCTGTGGGCAGAGTTGCTGGTAGCGTTCGTAGAATATTATCCGTTTAATTTGAAATTATTCGTTACATGTGGATTGTATTTTTTTTTATGAATAAGTGTACTTTTGCTTAAAATATTTATGAAATATCAATAATGTTAATTGTTTGAGGGAAAATAAAAACATTTTGAGCAATCTTTCTTATTTAAGAAAAATGTACTCACGAAATCGAGGTTAATAATATTCAAAAGCGGAAAATACACAACCATATTTGTCCTAATATGTTTCTAGTATATACATAAAACACCTCATTCAGGTAGTTTTATTAACGAAACACATTATATTATTCGCCTCTTAAAAATATCTAATAACTAACCAATAGCATACAGTAAAGTCAAAATGTGGTATTCCCGAACACATTCCCCCACGATTGGCAGTGGCTGGCAGCATTTATTTTATGTTTTTTGATGTTTTGGCATGTCAAACGGATTCTAAATTGCCATTACACCGATAAGAAAAAAGAAAGACGAATTTGAAAAAAAATTGAGGGGGTCAGCGGCAAGAGGAATGTGAGTTGGGGGTCTCATTATTGGCTCTGGTTTAAGGTAAGTCTTGGGGAATTCGGCTAGTCGAATTTCAACACCATCTACAACAGCGGAAACATTTTTCAAGTCAATTTCCATTTGTGATTTTTTTTAAAACAGATGCAATTTAGGCAGCTGATATTGCTGTCAAATAACGCACTAATCCATTTAGAAAAGCAGATCAATTTCGATGCATGTTCCATGAGCCGCGACATAAGTTTCTCCTCTGGTCAGAAGATAGCGATTTTTGTGAGATACGTTTTGTTGAAGTGCGGAATAATAAAATATACCTAAGCGTTTTGAAAAGAGTGTCTTATTTACGTGCGAAGATATGTCACATATACGAAAAATGATTTGTTTGCAGTTCGCAGCTCCCCCTCGTGATGAATAGTTCTTTTGAATCCTCAAATATAAGTGTTGCTGACAGCCAAAGATAATGGAATACAGAGATATATATCTTTCCAGTGGAAGGGCGGCTGCCTACAAGCTGTTTTCCAGAAAAATTCATGAAGTCACACACACCTGCTTATTTCTATTATAGTATATGTGAGTTCATGAATTGGACTTTAGTGCAAGAATTCGGTATTCTCTAATGTGTATTTCACTATCTTTTTCAGTTTAATCAACACCTCCACAAAAACTAAACAAATTCAAAACGTAACACAAAACAATTAAACACCGCGATGCTCATAAAAGCAAGATGATTCGCGGTCGTCCATTAGCAACATGCTTTTTTGTTAGCCACACGTATTCACAGACGGGGGTTGAAATTACAAAAACAACAATGTAAACAAATGGGTTTTGGGGGGATAGACGTACGAAAGATAACCATCTCTTTTACTCAGTAATCTCTGCTGACAGCGCTTTAGTGAGCTGAACACACCCTTGGAAACAATGTACAAGAGGGGGAAAAGAAGCGTGAAATGTCACTTTTTGAAATTAACGTCGGAGTTGAGTTGGGGGAAAAAAGAATGTCCGAATCATTTTTAATTTTAGTTTTTTCTGTCTTTATATAATATTTATTAACTTCGCTTAAATAAATAAGAAACTGACAATTAAGAGAATACTTAATTTTATTTGATTTGGTCCTCAACAATAAGGGAACCTCAACAAAACACATCCAAAGTAGAATACCTTCGTAGCTGCAGGGCTGTGTATCCAAATCACCGCATATGCCCTAAATCAACCTCCGTATCTTTCGACGAGATGTTGGAGGATTGCAGAGAGGAATGAACTGTTTAGGTCACACTTCGCCTTCCCCAAGACAAATCGTGACAAGCACAAACAAAGCAATAACCGCCCACTAGTATGTCCGGCATATATAGTACTCTATACGCTTCCCCTTTTCCCTTCACTTATGTGTGTAACGTATCACAAAGGACCTATATTAATATGGTCAGAGGTCAGATGGTTTCTTTATAGACAAGCCACCTTACCCACCCTAACCTAAGTTTTTTGAGAAACAAATATTTTTTACCGCAATGAGGTACAGTAATCATATCAACAGAATTGACGAAACTTTAAAAAAATGTGTAAGTTCTACGTACTATTGATTGTTTAAATGTAACCGCTTACCCTATGCCCACGGTTGCCACATTGTTCTTTTGTGACCAAATTTGGGCATTACTTTTTCTCTTGACAATGCCATTTTTTATTCCATTTGGTAATTAAATAAAAAAAAAAAATATGTGATCTGTGTAATTGTAATTGTAAGTAAGTAATAGGCCCTGTACACTGCGACCAGAAGAGATCTATTGTGTTGGCCTTTATTATTTAACCCAGGGAGCTGTTGAGGCTCTTTATAAACCTCAGTACCCTTCTTGGTTCCATGTTTCCTATATCTGCAGGACTTATAAATGCCCCTTGCATGTGGAACATTCTGCTCTTTGCCACAGCAGGGCATTCGCAGAGTATGTGTTCCGTTGTCTCCTCCTCTTCTCCACAGAGTCGACAGGAGTCGTCGTCGGATAGTCCCATTTTTTTGAGGTGGTATCTTAGTGGCCAGTGACCAGTAAGATAACCCGTTAGGATCCTTAGATCTTCTTTGCTTAGCTCAAGTAACTTTTTTGTTTTACTACGAGCTGGGATTATGAGTCTTTTTGCCTGCCTCTGTCCTTTGGATTTTGTCCAGTGTTCGGCAAGGTGATCATCTTCCCATTTCCTGAATTTTGAGTGTACGTAACTCAAAGGTAACCCGAAAAAGGGCTCAGGACCAGTGAGCAGGCGTGATGCGCCTCTTCTCGCTAGACAATCCGCTCGTTCATTTCCTTCGAATCCCTCATGGCCTGGTATCCACGCGACGGTGACTGTGTTGTCCTTGGCCAAGTCTTCGAGGAGGTTAAAAAATTCCCAAACTAGCTTTGATCTGATCGAGTACGATCTCAGGGCTTTAAGAGCTGCCTGGCTGTCTGAGAGGATGAAGATGCGGGCACCCTTAGTGCGCCTTCGTAAGCATTCTCGGACACATATCTCTATGGCATGTACCTCCGCCTGAAAGATGTCTGATGATTTTCCCAGTGCTATGGCTCGTTGGAACCTGGGCCCATAGACTACCTCTACCAAGTCATCTTCCGCTGCCTTGAAAAACTTGGCAGGTAAGCCGTCTGGTCCGGCAGCTTGCATATTGATACCCTCACTTCATTTTGGTCCGATGGACGGAAGTCTTGGCTTTCATCGCCCAGGTTGGGTTGTTTATTCTGCCTGACAGTGGAATTTATGTCGACTTCGCCGTTCAACAGTCTGCAGAAGTGGCTTTTCCATGCTCCCACTGTATGCCGGTATTCTTTCCTCATCCTTTGTTCGTAGAGCTCACGAGCCGCTCTCGGCCTTCTGTGCAGGCCGCTTCGTAGGCACGTTGTTTTGCTGCATGTGCTTGCCGGCACTCTTCTTCGAACAATTGGTTTCGTGGGGAGAAGAACATCAGTTGCGGCGTTTCTGAATGCTTATCGACAACGATGCCACTCGCCACTGGTCTTCAGCACTTGATGATGGCCGTACAGGACTCCTCGAGAGGTTGAGGGATGCAAGATCGGTAAAAGTTCTGTCGGTTTGCTGCATTTGTAGGCGTTCAACGTTAAATTTCTGATGAAATACAATCAGGGGTGGTTGAATTTTTGTAATAGTTTTCGTAGGGAAATTTTTTTTTCGACAGAATTTTCACTATGACCACAAAACAATTAAACACCGTGATGCTCACAAAATCATGATGATTCGCAGTCGGCCATTATCAACATGCGTTTTTGTTGGTCACACGTATTCACAGACGGGGGTTCAAATAACAAAAACAATAATGTAAACAAATGGGTTTTGGTGGGATAGACGTACGAAAGATAACCATCTCTTTTATTCATCCATCTCTGGTGGAGAATTGCACTTATTTGACAGATTCGAGTATCCAATTGGAAGTGGAAGCTGTTTGGTTAATAATGCGTTGCTCACACTTCACCATTTTAGCAAAGATAATATAATTACCTAGATGACGCAGTCCAATAGGAAATGTTGTCATATGAAACCAAAATGCCAAACATTAAGAGCTTTTTCAAAAAGCTTTTACAGAGAGAAAGCGTAGGTAACCAAAGCAAAAGGAAAACACACATCTATATAAATTACACAGATCACTTATTCGGTCTCCCTTTCATTATTCCTCATTTTTGTCCTTCCTCGTGGACATCGTTCGTGCATGACTGATTTTCTTTCTTTTGTTATATCCTATTCTTCTTCTTCTCAATATGAATCGAGTGTCCTCCTGCTCTTCGGAAAAAAATACATATTGTGCTTGATGGAACAAAAATCGAGGGATTCTCATTCATTTTTCATTATCTGCCTCATTTCATGTTGTGTATTTTTTTAGAACAAATTAAAGGCAAATTTATAGGTAATTCCTTGGCAAAACATTAAATAGGAAGCAAAATTAATAAAGTAAAATAGGTAGGTACCCACATGAAATATAGGAAAAAAACAAAAAAAAATATATAAAACAAACATAAAATAAAAAAAATACAAAAACTAAAAAAAAACATGATTTTCTTTTATTTTTTTTTATAGGTACCTACATATAATTATGAAGTATGTAGGTAACGCAAAAAAAATAAAGTGCACGACTGGGTCGTATAGATAAAAGAAAACAAAATGCAAATGAAGTTTGATTTTCTGATTGTGTAAGAACCAAATTGTTGGCATTATTTTGAGATGCATCTTCAATATTATTGAAAAAAGAAGAAGTGGGTTATATTTTTGCTAAAATTAAGCGTAACTTTGGGACATTAAGCCTATTACAAAAACATACCGTAGATATGCGAAAATACATAGATCGTGATTTCTGTAGTATTTTTTGAGAAATAATTAAAATCTGACGTCTTCGAATTTTTTGAGGTAAACTAAGCACGGCATTTTATTTACAATACTTATGTTATCTGCAATATATATATATTTTGGTCAAAACCGTTAGAGCGGTTTTTGTAACAAAACTGTATACCAAATATTGCAACGTATAATTTGAAAAATACAATTGCGTAACTATTTAGTTGGAAACCGATTATGAGTTAGTGTTCAGGATGTAAGAATTCTTCGTTTTTAAAGTTTTAACGAAATCAAAGATGAGGTTTTCGAGATATGAGCAGTTTTCAAAATTAGCGTTTTCGATGCTTCGAATTGAAAATTGAGGACACAGAAGTTTTGAAGACATCCATTGGACTCTAAGTTTGCAGTTTGGTCAAAATCGTTAATGCTGTTTTCCGGTAAACTGAAAAAAATTAAATTTTAAAAAATTCCTTTTTTCAAAAATCCATTGTGCGATAATATAGAGAAAAACTGTGTTTGCTATTAAGTTATAAATTACCACATTACCTTAGAAATTAATTTTTGTTACAATCGTATAGACCGTTTTCGAGATATGTCAAAATTTCAAAAGTACCGTTGTTCGAATTTTTAGCCAAAAACTGGGTACGCAGTCATGGTAACCTCACCTACTTAGCTTAAATATCAATTTTGGTTGAAATCGTTATAGCCGTTTTCGATCAAATCAAACTGGTACGAAAATTGTATATGGGAAGTACCATTAATATTGATGTTACCTTGAAAAAAAAAAATACCTCCCGAACTGTTAGCCCAAAAACTCCAAATCCGAGGTTCGAACGTAATCCGGTAAGCCGTTTAGGCTGTAGACCCGTGAAGGACTGACAGACGGACAGACCGGACAGAATTTTGCGACCCACTTTTTTGAGTTCCTCCATCATCGTAATATGATTGTTTATTCGTAAGTATACCTATTCCAATGGAGAAATCATTTGCAATTCAAATCAAATTCATAAGCGCTTTTTTAAATTAGTTTTATAAACATTGCGTGCTCTTATTTTTCCCAGCAGATTCCTGATGGCACTCAGGAAAAAGCTTTTATTTTGTTGGATAATCGTTGTTAGACGAAGAGAAGAGCTTTTTGTTGGACAATCGTTGTTGGACGATCGCAAGAAATGTGGACATCAGCCAACATGGGACTGCGACATCTGTATATTATATTATCTGTGGTATCCTGTAACCTATTTTGTTTTCCATTGGTTTCACTCGGGGATCCACTCATTCTGTAGTCCAATGGAACAAGAAAACTGCTCCTGATTGAATGCCAAAAAATAATCTACGGCAACTGTCGTTTTCCATTGGGACAGAGAGTCAGAGCAGTTTTTCTGCTCTCGAAATCAGCTGGCTGTCAGATTTCATGTTCCATTGGCCGCAAAAAAAGTTTTGCGAATCTCGATATGTGAGCAAGATTCACATCTACTTACACTAACACTAAAACATTTGCCATTTGTCAATTTTTAAAGTGTGTTATTAATAACGTATTCAAAAGACAAGTAAAGAAAAAATTACATTTGGCTGCCGCAATGGATATCAACATAAATTGAGTGGATTTTCAAAAGCATAAACAACAATTTAAGAACAGCTGACTTATCAAACACGCACTACAAAAAATTCGAAGGAAGAAAAATATCGTTTGGGCACGAAAAATCTGAAATCTGAGAGCAAAATCCGAAAATCCCAATCGAAAACGACATAAATGGTATATGGTGAAACAAGCCCTTAGTCACAAAACAAATTCCACTCAAATGTCACTTCCAATTGGAGACTGGAATCTGTCAAATAAGAAATATTAGAATAAGTCGATAAATGTGTTATAAAGTGAATTTTATTAGAAAAGTTTAACAAAATAGTGTTTTATCTTTTCGAGTCCCAGCCTGAATGTAACAGTATTTATAATTTTTGGATTTAGTATCCAGCCCTAGAAATTATAAGGAAAACTTCCATATGTGTCCTGAAACTTTCCAAAATCTATTTACTGTCGTGAAACAATTATTATTACCCGAAAAACATTCGAGGCCAAATAATTTTCTATTCTGATATAATAAATATCTCTATATCTCGCAAAACAATATTAGCCGTTTTTTTTTTGAGCTTCGATCTCAACAAAGAAAAGTAAAGTAGGATTTTCAGCACGCAAATTACAACAACTGCGCTCTACTTGACACTTCGAGACTCGAAATTGTTGTTGTAACCAGGTTGTAACTGCGTGCTGAAAATCTGAAAATCCTACTTTACTTTGCTGAGCTTTGCGCACCAGCTGCGTAGGTAGGTAAAGGCGCCAAGTGACAAAGAACAGAAACTGAAACAGAAACTGAACCCCATACATTTGCAACAGAAACAGAATTACGAACAGAATGTTTTTTTTCCAGCAACAGAATCTAGCGACAGAAAAATGGCTGTTTGACGACAGAACGCAAACAAGTCAGCCTAGTATGCTGTTCCAGGAAAGCTAAAATTAAGCGCCTCTCCAATGTTTCTCTCCACCACTTCGCTTAATGCTCGCTTAATTTTGACAGTGTAAGTTCCGTCAACTTTCTACAGAAATTTGTACTTTTTAAAAGAAATTATATTAATAACCAAATAACAACGAATTTCTTTGTGTTGAACTAACCATTCTCCATTGGTACTGTTTCGTTTGAAAATTTATGTGGTATTCGTTTGGGCTTCGTCAGATTTGCCCTCAGATTTCAGATTTCGTGTGCCTAATCGAACATAAAAACGTCACTTGCTCTTTTTTGTGTTGATATTTGTGTGATTTGAATATGTGTAGTCTTCGACACTTTTCTAAGTGCTTTCCATTCACTGGTTAAATTTTGTATTAAAACATTAGAAATATCTGTCCCGATTGATTTCTAAATATTTATACTTAAATAATTTACAAAAATTGATTCACCCGATGCAATGCCTTTCTTTGCTAGAGAAAAAAAATCACTGAAAATGTAAACAAACTCCATCAGTTGTCAAACTCAAACGCACTTGTATTGGTAAATCTGAGAAAATATCTAGATTCGCAAAAGTGCTCTGAAATCTGAAAAAGATTGCTTTTTCCTGTACCAAACGAACATAAAAATTGCTCTGAGAGCGAAAAAAGTGCTCTGAGAGCGCCCAATCGAATACCACATTATTGCGAATGCCGATATTTTCTCTGATCTGTCAAAATTTCGCTGTGGAAAAATGTATTTTGCATTAATTTGCTTGCTTAAATTCTGTAGAGAGTTTTCGTACAGCGGCTCAGATATTTAGCTTGAACTGCGTACTGCTTGGCTTAACTGCTTTGCTTAATTTTATCTTTGGAGATATTTTTGTATGGGGGCTTAATTTAAGCGCGAGCAGCATACTAGGCTTATATAGATTGGGGACGTTCGGATTCGTAGTTTCGTAAGTCTGACAGCTGTCTGACTAGATGCGTCTCAGTTTTTATTGGCCCAGAGTGTTCACGTGTATAGTTTTTGCAGTTGACGTTTATGGAGGGGAAGCCGACCAATCTAGTCAAGAAAATCCTGCCTGCGTACTCAGTTGACATTTCGAAGAGTCAAATTTAAAATAAACAGAGTGGCCGTTGCAGAATTCTGAGGAGTCGAAAAAAGGCGCGAAGAGAGAAAAAGGAGTGGTTTCTAAGGCCACTCTGGGAATTTAGAATTTTCACATGATTGTAATCTTATGATTGGCATAAGATGTAATTTATTTTATGATTTTATTGAATACGAGATATGTTACATGTTTGTACATCAGATTCAAGAAAAGGTGTGTTTTCTGTTAGTCGTGTTTGGACAGATGTGTGTTAGCAGATGTGTGTTGGCAGATGCCAAGGTAATGTAATGACAGTTGTGTTGTAAAGGTGTGTGTACATAATAAAGTGAATTGAAGTGAAGAGGTTACATGTGGTTACGGGTAGATGTCACCTCACAATGATATTTAACAACTATAAGTTCGCATAACACTATAATAGTGTAGTGATATTGTCAGCCGTGTTACATTTTAAATGTACTTTTTTGAAAACAGCAATTTATTAAAAATTTATGAAGGGGCTTTTCCAAATAAAAAAGCGCAAATTCAAACAAAGGTAACGCTGGCCGCGAGAATACAAAAACAATTCAACTTGCTTAGTCAACGCGTTCGGATTCATAGTCACGACCAATCTAGTTGACGTTTTACATAAACTAGGTATCCGAACGTCCCCATTGTTTCTGTTGCTGCAGCAACAGAAACTCCAATTTATTGTGGGGTGTTGGGAAGTTTTTTTTTTATTTTCTATTTTTTCGTCATCTGTTTTGTGATGTGTTTAAATAAAAAATGAAAAAAAATGTTTTTAGTAGAGGAAGAGGAAAGAATAATAGATTTCGTTTGAAATTACGAAATATCACGGCAATTACGGCAGCAGTGTGTTTATGGATCTGTTTCTGTTTCAGTTTTGTGTAGCTGAGCGAACAACGTAAACAGAAACAGAATTTACTACAGAACGAAAAACTTTCTGTTCAGTTTCAGTTTCTGTTTCAGTTTCTGTTCTTTGTCACTTGGCGCCTTAACTACTGAAAAACGAAAATTGGAGCGAAATGTTTCGTTCACGATTTCGCTGTGTTACTTTTGTATGGGACAGGGGGTCAATTCCCGTTCCGTGATACTGTGAAATGATAAATAATTTATCATTTCAGTTTTCACAGCAGTTTATCATTTTATCACTTCACGATTACACCTAATGCGATTCTCGAACTTATCATCATAAAAAGTAGTCTAAATGTGTACTAAAATGCACTAAATGATAAATGCTGTCAACTATCTTTGAAGCTCTTTGTCCTCGTTAATTTTTGTGTATCCATCACGTTTTCACACTTCTTCACAAATGAAATGGATGTGATAAAAAACTTATCATATGAAAAAATTCTGACATTTGTTTTCATTCTTTCATAGATCGAGAATCGAGTTCAGCGTGAAAACTCTTTTCATTTCACAGTATCACGGAACGGGAATTGACCCCCAGGTCTGGCAAGGCTGTGTTTTTTTAATTTCCTTTGCTCCCTTTTCTCGTTTTTGACATTTTGTTTTAATTGTTAATTCTAAGCAATTCTTTCACGTGTTAACAAATTTTAGAAACATATTTTTTGTTCACAAAAAGTCGACATAGTTCTTTAATAATTAGTTTACAGATCGTGTGGGAAATTGATTCTGTTTGCTTAACTAACTGTTAGTCGACAATGGTTACTAACACGCTAGACCTAATCACTACTATTGAAGATGACGCTGAAGTAGAAAATTTGTCGGAGGACTCCGATGCCGAAATTGAGGTAAGCTGTCTAGTACATAACCTGCAAAATTGCGTGGTTTATAATAAATTTAACATTTAGTACCAACCAACAAAACTCCGTCATAAAAAAGATAAAGAATTCGAAAAAGGATTTGAGTTTGTTTCTTCAGTAAAAGAATACAATCAGGACACGTGGGACGACCTTATGAAATATGTAAAACGAAAGGCGCGTACAAAGACTGATGACAAAATAGCTGCTCGATTAAAAAATGCTGATATTGGTGGAGCGAAAAGTGATGAAGACGATGATGAGGTTTGAAATATAATAATTTATCTAAAAACAGTAGAATTATGATTTAGTACCCTCTTAGATAGATCTATCGGAAGATGAACTAAAACACGATGGTCTTCGTATGCGTGAGAAAAAACTGATAAAGAAGAAGAAAAAGTCCGAAGATGATGAGGAGGAAGACGAGAAAATGGCATTTGAAGAAATTGAATCACATGAGCAGATTACTTCGTTTTACCAAATGAACTTGTCGCGTCCATTGATGAGGGCTATCGGTGTATTAGGATACATTTATCCGACACCAATCCAAACTGCAACGATTCCCATTGCACTTCTTGGACGTGATATATGCGGTTGTGCAGCCACAGGCACTGGCAAGACAGCTGCTTATATGTTGCCTACGCTGGAACGTTTGTTATACCGGCCGATGAATAATAGAACGATAACAAGAGTCCTTGTCTTGGTACCGACACGTGAATTGGGTGCTCAAGTCTATCAAGTAACAAAGCAGTTAAGTCAGTTTACAAGCGTTGATACAGGTTTGGCTATTGGTGGCTTGGACGTTAAAGCGCAGGAATTGGTATTGCGACAAAATCCTGACATTGTTATTGCAACTCCTGGACGTTTGATAGATCACATCAAGAATTGCCCCAGTTTCAGTTTGGATTCTATTGAGGTGAGTTTTATTAACGTACAAGTTGTGAATAAGAGTCTTCGAACATTGTGATGAACTAATCCTTGCGCTCTGAGGCCTCAGCCGTAAGAAGATAAGGTTTCTGGTGCCGTGTATCTGTTAAGCTAGGCGGCCTGATTAAAAAAATAGATTTTCCACCGTGTGCTTATAGAAGTATTTTTTAACTCATCTATTCCATATTTAAGGTTCTGATTTTAGACGAAGCAGATCGAATGCTTGACGAATATTTCGCCGAACAAATGAAAGAAATTATCAGTTCATGTTCTAAGACGCGTCAAACAATGCTTTTCTCGGCCACAATGAGTGAACAGGTCAAAGACTTGGCTGCTGTTTCCCTCGAAAAGCCGGTCAAAGTATTTGTAAACACCAATCAAACAGTTGCCTTTAACCTCAGACAAGAATTTATTCGAATTCGAGAAGACAAAGAAGCCGACCGGGAACCTATTTTGGCTAGTTTAATATGCCGTACATTTCACGATCATTGCATGGTATTTGTGCAGACGAAAAAGCAGGCGCATCGCTTACACATTTTGCTAGGTCTGCTTGGTATTCGGGCTGGAGAACTCCATGGTAACCTGACGCAACAACAGCGTTTAGAATCATTAAAGAAGTTCAAAGAGGAACAGATCGATGTACTAATTGCTACTGACGTAGCTGCTCGCGGTTTGGACATCGTTGGAGTGAAGACTGTAATTAATTTCGTCATGCCCATCACTACAGAACACTACATTCATCGTGTCGGTCGTACAGCCCGTGCTGGTCGAGCTGGTATCTCAGTATCTCTGGCCGGGGAAAAGGAGCGCAAAATTGTAAAAGATATAATAAAAAATGCGGAAAATTCAGTGAAGAATCGGATTATTCCACCCGAAATTATAGAAAAGTACCGCAGGAAGTTGATTGCATTAGAGCCAGAAATTCGTAAGTAAAAATTATAAACCTTTTTTATTCTTACAGCTCAGAAATCGCAAGCGATGATGTCAGTATTTGGTGCATTTCTCCGAGAAAAGAAATCAGCTAAAATAAGACGAATTTTATTTTCTAATTAAGAGCCAAACTCCAACATCAATAAATAAAGCTAATTTTTAATGGTTTATAGAAAACATCCTGGATGAAGAACAAGCCGAAAGACAATTGGCCAAGGCAGAGCAACAGTTGTCTAAAGCTGAGCGTAGGCTAGCTGGTGGTCAAGGAGAAAATCGTTCATGGTTCCAAACAAAAAAACAAAGGGAAGAAGAGAAAGCTAGATTATCGTTAACAGATGAATCCGATTTGAAAAAACCGAAGACAAGCGGTCCTCCCGGTAAGGTAAACAAACGCAAACAACCAGAATATGGTGGCGATGGTGAGGATGGTCCACCCGTCAAAGAAATCAAAAAGAAGAAAAAGGAGGAAAAAAAGAAAACTCCCGAGCAGTTAGCAAGGGAGAGATCAATGAAAGAGTTGGAAAAAGTGTCTTTAGTTCGAGCGAAATTGGCTAAAATTCGTAAAAGGCCGGGAAAACTAAGCACAGTTACTGACAAAGTAAAAAAAGGTGGCGATGGCTCAAGAAAACCAAAACGAAAATCGCAGTCTGCCTTCACAAATGATTTAACAGATGTCAGTAGAAGTGGAGCGTTGAGATTGAGGTAAGCATAACGACCTGACAAAATGGTGGTCAGCGAATATTTAAATAGTGCATTCAGGGGTCGAATCGCGTCCTCCGTGAACGAGCATTACGAGACGGAATTTGTTTTTGTTTCACATGTAAAATCAACATAATTCCGTGAACGTATAGCTCGTTCACGGAAGTGGCGATTCGACCCCAGATCGTTTGTTAACGGCCCTATATACATCTCTTTATTTTAGATCGGAGGCAAATCGTCATCAGAAAATGGCCAAGATTAAGTCAAAGAAGAAAACGAGTTCTGTGAAGATCGCTAATAAAGCTGGTAAGAATAAGTTCAACAAGGGCAAGAGCTTTGGAGGACCACGATTCACGAAGAAAAATAAAAAGTGATTTGTTCTATGTGAAGTTTATTTTATAATAAAGGTTGGGTAACCAATTTGCATTCTTTATGCGCACAAATAAAAAAAACTCGGGCCCATTAAACTCTCTTGTATGCAATGTGTTTGGTGGACTATTGGACAGTGTTTTTACCGAGGGGGAAGTAATCAATATTTTTGAGTAGTCCTTGACTACAGATTTTCTACTTGTGATTGCATGCGAATTCGTTTGAATACACTGTTTTACACTGTGATTCACCATGAATACGCACAGAAAAGTTCCTTGAATACACCTGATTACTTCCACCAATGGATGGAATGAACAAATGTATCAAAAGGAAATTAGTTTAATGTGTTTTATAAGTACTGGGGTCGAATCGCCCCATCCATGAACGAGCAAAAGATGACGAATTTTGTTTTTGTTTCGCATGCAAAATCAACTTCTTTCCGTGAAAGTATAGCTTGTCCACGGATGTCGCGATTCGACCCCTGTTGTTTCCATTTAATGTCCATGCCTAAAGTCAAGAGATGCAAATGCTCGTGGAAATTTTATTTAAAATTACTTGCGTTGGACCTTTTTATAGTTTGCTGAAACTACGTATAATTACTGTTGTGTCCTAGACCATTCCGGCGCAAATTTGTTAATTTTACTTTAGCAAAGTAAATATGGTGTAAAACGTTAACAATTTGGAAATTCAACTTTGCCAAATAGCGTTGGAGTAGGACAACGAAATAAGACACTGTGCGGTGTGTACCTAATTAGTATTGAAAACAATCAACAAGCGATGAAATTATTGGAAGACATCCTAAGGGAATGCGAAGTCAAGTGTTTGTCCAAAAACCAAAAATTCGGAAATCGGTAGTGACAAGTACTGTAATCGGACGAACAGATCGACAATAATAATTATAGACTTTCAAATCAATCGCAACTCCGGGATAGGATTTTGCGTATTATACATTTGAGATGTTTAGGATATGTAGAGTAAATAGACATCACCTAACCAAAGCGTCTCCGCGTTATGGGGAAATCTCGCTTTAGAGTGGCGCCCACAAACAGAGTTAATTAAGGCAGTCTCTAAGGATCATCGGGCTAACTAAAATCTTCAATTTCCCACCTTACCAAGTATCTAATGCCTAATAGATGTATTTAAAAATGTAGAGAAATACACTTCGACATTGGACAAATCGACTAGACTGATAAATATTCGGCAGCATAACGTGCCAACAAATGAAAAATACATCCACAAGCATCATACCACCAACCAAATTTGGATAATGTGTGCACTTTTGTTAAATGGCAAGATATTCAAAGCGATGACGACAAAAATAATTAGAAGTTAGAACAGTCTGCACAAATAAAAATACACGTGTTCCGAAAACTTTTACCAAAACAGAAACCCACGGCATCGACACTTATTTATAAAATCAAACAAACGAGAAAATCCCTTTTTAACAATTTCTTTTTATTTGAAAGCATGTTGCAAGTACAATTATCGGATAAAAAGGATATTCAGCATCTCGTACAAAAACATCGTGGATGGTAGGCACCTTACAGCTTCAACTTGGTACGCCTCCAGTGACGCCTTTTAGCGTTGTATCGAATTGTGTTTCCAGTACGCAGACGGACCCATTGAGGCACCGATCTATTTTGTTTTAGCTTTTTAGCTAACTTCTGTTTAATCCTAAACGATTTGTGGGCAGCCATTTCGTCCGCACTTGACAAAGATTGGGAAAGAAAGAAAAAGTTTAGCATTCAGCACGAAAGATACGGAGAAGCTACTAGAATAAGTGCGTCTAAGGAAATTGCTAGAAAATTTCTGTTCAGGCGAAATCGAATTTGGGACGAGTTCAAAAACTGTGGAATAAACTTAACAGGTCTTCACATTGGTAGGTACCTAATGTCGTTCTCGATTTGACAAAAAATCAATTTTTTTTTTGATCGAGATTGCTTTTCATGTTCTATTTGCCACAAAAATCAATCTTTTTTTTGATCTCAGATCACTTTTGAGAAATCTCAATTTTTCCTCAGATTTTACACATACTTTCACTAACACCAATGTTTATGACACACAGCGTCGGTTACGAATTGTTTATCGTTGGAACGATTGCTTTATTAACTGAATTATTTATTCAACTCGTATGGGATCGAGTTTTTATATTAAATGATTTCGAAATGCAGTACTATAAATGTGTGAAAATCAATTGAAATGGATTTCGAGTGCAAGTGCAAATATGTTTTTTTTTTTGCCGGAGAGATCAAAAAAAAGATTGATTTTTGTGGCAAATCGAACATGAAAAGCAATCTCGATCAAAAAAATAATTGATTTTTTGTCAAATCGAAAACGACATAACATAAAATTTCCTTAAGACACGGGCCTATAAAACAACCAAAGTACATAATTAAATAGTCGCTAGGTGTGTTTCTTTGAGCTTCGATCTCAACGAAGCAAAAGTAAAGTAGGACTTTCAGCATGCAATTACAACAACAACTATTATGAGTCTTGAAGAGTCAAGTATAGCGTAGTTGTTGTAGGTTGTAGGTACTGAAAATCCTACTTTAGTTCGCTTTGCTGAAATCGAAGCTCAAACTAAAAGGCCTACTTAGCACAGCGTCTTCACGAGACACAATTTCAGTCAAGACTTCAGTCACGACAACAATTACCGTGGTTTTTTTTAGCTTCGATCTCAGCAAAGCAAAGTAAAGTAGGATTTTTAGCACGCTAATTACAACAACTACCGCGATTTTGTGGACATGACAGAAATCTAGACTTTTACGTCAGACTTTTTTCCTGCCATCTCTGCAGACAGATCTTCTGACTGAAACTTGACATTTGAAGTCTAGACCAGAGTTTGACAGCAAAAAATCATTTTTTTTTTTTGTAATTCTTGGGAATACATGTGCGCGGATACAAAGCTAGAGCCGCACCTTCATTTGCTTCCTCGTTGATGGCATCTCTGGTGAAATGAAATGTCATAACACAATCTGCCCAACCAAAGCAATGCAAATATGGTGGACAAGACTTCTGACTTAAAAGTCTGGGCTCTCCTCGCGTAATTTATCAAACGATAGTCGTCGAAACGATTGAACACAACGATATCGTTTTTAGTTTGCTTCATATAACATCATCGTTGGATCGTTCAATCGAATCGTTCATCGTTTTCATTTTGAACAGTTTGAACATGACTGTAAACAAACTCTGACACCTAAACAATCAAAAATTGTATGGAAATTGTTTTTTTTTTTCTTGAATTTGTGTATTTTTTGTAGGTGTCATTGCAGAAATGATTAGTGTCGTTTTCGATTTGACAAAAATCAATTTTTTTTTTGATCGAGATTGCTTTTCATGTTCTATTTGCCACAAAAATCAATCTTTTTTTTGATCTCAGATCACTTTTGAGAAATCTCAATTTTTCCTCAGATTTTACACATACTTTCACTAACACCAATGTTTATGACACACAGCGTCGGTTACGAATTGTTTATCGTTGGAACGATTGCTTTTTTAACTGAATTATTTATTTAACTCGTATGGGATCGAGTTTTTATATTAAATGATTTCGAAATGCAGTACTATAAATGTGTGAAAATCAATTGAAATGGATTTCGAGTGCAAGTGCAAATATGTTTTTTTTTTGCCGCCAACTCAATACACACACATACCAATATAATTCAGATTTTATGTTCGATTTGCCAGCAGAAATCTGAAATCTCAGATCAAAATCTGAAAAGCCAAATCGAAATAAGTTGTTAGGAATAAGGAATCTATAACACATCAATGCAAGTAAATACTAATCGCCCAAGCAGAGTCAAATGTGAAAGTGAATTATCAAAACCATTCTATTGGATAAGGTGCTGTCGACGAACGGCTAGGAAGAATTAAAACAATAAGCCAAAGTGTATGCAGATGTAGGAGAATTTTTATTTGCTCAATTTGTTGTAAAGAAAAAATAAAATAAATGAAACTTAAGTGCAATAACCATTTCTTTTACAACTCGTATAAGTGTCTCTTCCTTTAAATATTTTGCTATACTTTTCTTCAAAACTGAAATTCCCTATTCAAAACTGAAAATATGGACCAAAAACGATGAAACGATTGCAAGATAGCTGTCGTTCAATCGAATCGTTTCGACGAGGGTATTTGACGTTTGAATTAGTACCTAGCGTGAATCAACAAAAAACGATGATCGTCCAATCGTTTCGACGATTATCATTTTTGGTTGTTACACGAAGTAGAAGTATCGTCGAGACGATAGCGTTCGATCGTTTTGTGCTTACGCAATTAGAGCCCTGACATAATTCAGACTCGTGGAGACACGGTGCGTAAGAATCGGACTCTCCAAATTTCCAAATTTCTAGCACCCAATAGACCATAGAAAATGAAATATATTTTTTTCAGTTGGTTATTGGTATTCGTGTGTTCAAAATAAGTAGCTATACTTATTTTTTAAACAAGTTGCATATTAACAACTTCTTCACACAAATTTTGAGTTATATATTTAAAACCGGTGGCAAAAATTATTGGAATACAATTTTCTGATTTTTCAAATAACACAAATAATTGTATATGTTAACAATAAATCCCTCAGAGCTCAGAATTTGAAAAGTCCGTACCAATAGGCTTGGTTTTTATTATTAAAAAAAAACACACCTTACGTGCCTATGACCGTATTGATAAACACTGCGTACAAGTTATCAAATTGTTACTCAACAGTTATGTCAAATTTGTCTGATGACGTCAACTATCTAATGTCGTTTTCCATTGAGCAAAAAGAAGCGTCCGGGAAAGTCCGGAATCGAAGAAATCACTTCTGAAACAGTTCCATTAGCAAACAAAATACTCTTCTGGGGATTCTGAGGAGAGAAATTAGCTTCTCGATTTGAAAGACAGAATTATTATTTTTTGGCATTTCACCAATACTTTTGTGGATTCAGGGGTTAGTATTTTGTTAAAATATTTTTAAACTGGCTGCCACTGTTCAATCGAAAATAAGTTTGAAGTATTTTAAAAACATTCTTGTTTTATTTGTCCTGAATGATTCCATTACTTGCAAATCGCAATGCACCATTTCGAGGCTCGAAATGTTGTTATTGAAATCGAGAATGTCAAATTTGACAACACTATCAGTCAGTTTTAATTTCTAATTCGAAAATTTGTGTGTCGGGTTTTGGGCTTATCACTTGTACGCTTAGCCAAAGTCTTAATATAATTTTGGGTGAAAAAAGAATGTGCTTTGGGAATTGTACGATCAATAATTGAAGCAATTATATTTGGTATATTTATTACATCATTTAAATTTAAGCTTAAGGTACGAAGCAAATCCATTTTAATTATGTAACATTCAGCTTTTTACATTATGAGATCTGCGATTTCAAGAAATTGTATGTTTTATTTACATGTGCCTTAATAAAATACAAATATTTAATACAATCCTCATTAAGGTAGTTCCAAGATTATTTTGTATGGGAAAGCAGGCGAATTAATTATTGTTAGTCTTAACTATTATTTGCATAAAACAAATAAGTAAGTAGTAATAGTGACAGGTAACGAATTGCTTCGAACCTTATGTTGGGCTAATTGTGTCCGCTCTTGCTGACAACATTTTCTTACACATTGTTGATTAATGTTCTCATATAGGTAACATTAGATATTGGCCATGATATCATCGATGAAGAATTGTGTTTTTCTTCGAATGTTGTACAAATTAAACGACTGTATTTTTACATTATGTCGAAGTAGGTATTTTTGAAGTAGGCATAACATTCCAACAGAAAAAGCCCACTTCACCAATTTGTTCTTTGGAGTTGGTCGTTTGTTACCAGATCTTATACCTAACACCTTTGCAAACAGCACCTCTTTGCTCTGTTAAGAATTTTTGTAGTTTTCCATTGGGGTTTTCAGATGTTGTTCTTAGATTTTAGATTTTTCGTGCCCAATGGAACATTAAACGAGATTTTTCTGTCTGCATTTGTGGTGGTGTGTGTTTTAAAAGTCAACTGTTCTTAAATTGTATTTCATGTTTATAGAACTCCATTCAATTTATTTTGATATCCATTGCAGCGGCCAACTGTAAATTTTTATCTATTTTTCACAGACTTGTCTAAAAACATATTTAACAACACAGTTAAAAGTTTGACAAATGTTCTGGGGTTAGTGCAAGTAGGTGTAAATCTCGCTCAGAAATTGGGATTCCCAAAAATTGTTTGTTTTTTGCGGCCAATGGAACATGAAATCAGACATCCCGCTGATTTCGAGAGCAGTAAAACTGCTCTGAATCTTTGCTATATTATATTTTTTGTTTGTAAAACTTTGTCTCAAAATAATATATTTAGCTATGTAAATATTAGCTAACGTGACCTGCTTACTGCTTTCTCCTGGGTTTCACAATTCGTTTTTTTTTTTTTCAATTACCTACTTCCAAAAACATCATTTTTTTTACTTCTGTCTGTAGTATCGGCACTGTGCAACACTTGAACATATAAAATGTAAAACATTGAAAATACAGTCACACTATATAAAATGTAAAATATGTACACAGGATACTGAACTTCACAGAATCGGTTCTCAGGTCTCTACACTGTCATTTTCCATTGGGACAAAAAATCAACATTTTTTTAAACTAAATCATTTTTCATGTTCCGTTGTGCAAAAAAATCAACCTATTTTTTGATTCGGATCACTTTTTGCAGATCTCGATATTTTTTTCAGATTTACACATGCCGCCACAATAGCAATATACTTTGCACAACTGTTTTACGTCATTTTAAGAAATTGCTTTCACAATAAATAACAAAGTTTCGCGAAAACCCAAAATAATAGCCATTGATATAATTTTGAAGGAATTATTATCTCCATCGTCTTGATCGTCATCTGAAGAGTACGAATCACCAAAAAAAACTTCATTTGTATCTGCAATACGGGAAACATTTTTTCAAGTCGATAAAAATTTGTGATTTCTCCAAAAACGAATGCAATCTGAATAGCTGATATTGCTGTCAAATAACGCACTAGTCCATTTATAAAAGCAGATCAATATCGTTACATGTTCCATAAGCATCGTAAAATCTGAGATTTCTGGTGGTCCCAATGGAAAACTCATTGGACACGAAAGTTGCCTTTCCGAAGCGCAAGGCACAACAAAAAGCGATTGACGAGTGCTCTTATTCATTTGATTTCCAATTACATTTCGTCTTGGTATGTCATAGCTCAAAGCAGAGCTTTTACTACCTGCAGCATTTATACCTAATTGTTTTGATATCAACTTAGGTTTAGTTATTTAACAACTTTAAAGTCGCACTTAATTAATGAACAGATCTGAAAAATAATATGTTAAATTTCCAAATGTGGTATTCGATTGGGCGCTCTGCTCTCAGAACACTTTTCTATTCGTTTGGTACAAAAATAAAAAACAGTATTTTTCAGACTTCATAGCACTTTTAAGAATTTCGATTTCTTCTCAGATTTGCTTCAGATTTAATGCTAAAGGGCAGAAAAAATTAAATCACAATGGTGGAAACTGTTAATGGATAGGATTGGGAAGAGACTGGAAAAGCATAGATATCTAGTTACTTTCAACTGGTTACAAATACGACAACTGAAACTATTTGATTAAGCACGGCAGTGAGAAACGAACAAGATTGAGCTTTGTTTTTTTTTGTGCAAAAACTGTCCTGGATATGGTGTTTATCATAGCACAAAGCAAATAAGTCAAGTATTTTCTTCAATTTATTTTTATTTTTGTTGCAAATGTTAAACAATTTAATCACCCTTATTCTACATGGCGTTTATTATATTCAACGACAATTGGCGTTTTTTAATATCAGTGTAATGCATGTTTATCCATTGTGGGCATATATTTTCTTCGGTTACAGTGAGCATTTCGGTTAGGATTTTACTAAGGGTTGGTTGGGCAAGACCCAAATTAAAGTCATTCCCTACAGGCTACAGCCTTTTGGTAGCCACCTTCCGCAAGAAAACGCAGTGTCGAAGCCAGTTTTAAAATGAGTGGCACTGACAAAGAACTCCCCGCGGCATGAAGTTTATCCTTCACTCCATTTCATTTTACAAATAAACGAAGCCTTCTTTGCTAAGTCTGAACTACATTTTGGATCTGGAAATTATTGGCATTATTTTCTACCTCAAACTATTTTGTATTTATATGTACCTAGATTTTTAGATTTTAGATTAAATGATTTTTATTAATTCCTTAAAATATTTACAGTTATATACAAAATCAATAAAAGCATGGCTTTGCCGTCTGCCGATTGACATTTATTAATAAGATACATTATTTTCCATTCTCTATTTTTATTTTAATTTTAAAATCTTGCTGTGATTATCCTGTTTCTGTAATCTAGTGCCGTTTTGCAGTATCCGTAAAGTTTGGGAACATTTAGCTCATTGATAACTTCGATTACTTCTTCTTCTAGTAGAAAGTCAACTCCAAAGAAATGTCTCCTTGTTTCCCGCAGAATTGGGCATTTACCCATAAAATGAATTATATCCTCCCTTTCAGCAGTATTGCATATACAACAAAGGACGGGCAAGTCACTCCTATGTGGTATATAATTCAAATGCATCAATTCTCCTCGAAGCTTCACCATCATTGAGATCTCCTCTATACTGTGTTCGTCTCGAAAGTAGTTGTATCTTAGATCATAACATAATCTACTATACACTTGTCTATGAGTAGATTCCGACGCCTCACTACAGTACATATCTCTAAATTGCAGGTCCAGCTGTTGTACAAGGTCCTCAAGGATTGGTTTCCAATTTTGGGGTGTTTCCGGGTTGAGATTCAACTCCATTCCACAACATTGAGCCAACTCTAGCCAGTCTCCGTACCAACTAGACCTGTTAGTAATTGCCCTAAGCGCCACTTTCTTGGGGAGACGATGTATGTACCTATGTACTTACTTTGAATCTGGTTAATCTAAATGATTTTGACCTGATTCTTCTTTTTTCAGCTCTCTTTTTGCTGACTCATCTTCTTCTTCACTTTCGCTTTCAAATGGTATGAGCATTACAATGCTGTTCATATTTTTTTTAAGTATATTTATATGATGACAATTCGAAACACTTGTGATATTTGATTGTTCATTCAAAATTTAAAACAGAAAACATAAATACCCACCTACCTGTCAATTAGTTATTAGCTGTTTGTGTGGAACTCATACGGAATGTAAAGCAAATGAGAGTGGAGGCGTTTAAGGAATAGAATTAAATTAAAGCGCTAGAGTCACATACCACTAAATCTGAACTAGTAAGGAATTGCCGCACAATGCTCAAGGCATTATGTTCGCAGAACCGTGTCAGATTATGTTGGGTACCTGGGAATTGTAATATTGAAGGTAATGAAAAGGCCGACGCTCTGGCCAAGGAAGGAGCGGAGCTCCCACCTAACACCATGATTGAGGACATAAGACCACTAATGGCCGTGGCTAGAAGGGTTGCTTTTGAAAAAACTTTTAGCAGCCACAAGATGGTCACAGGGTCTCAAAGGCATTGTGGCCCATTTTAAACTGGAGAAAGTCTGAAGAATTAATCAACTTCAGTAGAACCAAACTAAGGTTAACGGTAGGAATACTCTCTGGACATTGCCTTCTAAGGAAGCATGCCATGAGACTAGGACTAGCTAGCTCGGACATATGCAGGTATTGTGAGGACCTACAAGTCACGGAAGACATCTTCCACATTTTATGTGAGTGTCAAGCAATCGCTCGGAGGTACTTCTTGGCAGGTACTTCTTTAATCACTTAGAGAAGGTTGGTTTCTCAAACAATATTGGGACCATTATTAAATTCTGCAGGGAAATTGATTGTTTGGGCGAGTTGGTTTAGGTTTTTAAACGTAACGGTTCCCTGGGGATGGCGATGGGCCCTCTATGGTGCCTGGTCTTTTTGTGATGAACTCACAACCCCACTGAACCTAACCTAACCTAAGGAATAGAATACCGATACTAAAACGACTCGACACAAAAAACGCCAGCTGTCGTTTAATACAAACGCCACGCGGAATAAGGGTGAATATGTGCGAGTTATCCGAATCTCTGTAGATGTGTTAGAATTTTATCTGTTCGCGACAGTCGTAGATCATTAAGGCCCATTTTATTCACTCGAAGTTGAACATAACTTGGGGATGGGCCCAAAACAATCTGTCCTTTCCGAAAAAATAAACAAACTCCATCTTGAAGTTTTTTTATTTTAAAATAAAACAGATACGTAATTCGATATGTCCATACATTGCGCTGCACTAATAACTTTAAAATTACGGAATCTCACAAATACGAAATTTGTATGGTAAATATAGCCACTTAATAGAAAACATAAAAAATGCATCATAAGTAGATGAATTGTATTGTTTGCTACGGCGCTTGACATTCAGTTCTTAATTTTTGTTGTGGCTGGTTCATTGTAGTTGTAATACAGGTGTCCAAGATTGTGCAAAGATCACGGAATACCGCAGTTAAAAATTATATCGCCGGATATGGGTTTTCCCAGTGACAATCTAAGAAATTAAAAAAAAAATATAATCATACAACCATATTGAAATGTTTCGTATTATTTTTATTTTTTTGTATCTATGTGTGAAGAGTGCACATAATA
Source organism: Cheilosia vernalis (assembly GCA_949126925.1). NCBI lineage: Eukaryota > Metazoa > Arthropoda > Insecta > Diptera > Syrphidae > Cheilosia > Cheilosia vernalis. Next base: position 57,365,570 of record OX421362.1, read on the forward strand.
TAACTATTTTTGCATTTGTTTAACTGTTTCTTTTTAGACTTAAACAACATATTCGTGTTTGTTATTATTATTTTATAAACTTTTATATTTCTATCACATAATTGATCTTCAGCATACTATTGTGTTACACTAACTATAATTTGCGCTTGATTTACTTTTTTTTCAAAAAAGGACATACATACAAAGTTTGTTTATACATACTTCAAATTGATTAAAACAAATATGTAAGAAAGGAAACGTCTTTGCTTTACTTTGCATAACAGACATAAAATGCATATAAATATTCAACAAGGTTTTTCTTCTTTCGATTTTGTTTATTTATAATAATACATCTTTAATTGTTGTTTTCTTTAAAAGACTTTGTTACTTTGCTTATATGTAATTTCAAGAGAATTTGTTTATAGGAAATAACGGATGTGTTTATTTTTTGTTGTTTTTCGAATCAGAACTATTTAGTTTTTCTTCTAAATCTATCTATTCTATGCAAATATTGCAAATAATAACACTTATAGATGGTTTTCTATTATTTAAAGTTGGTTTGTGAACTCCTTTTTTCCATTTTTATTTTAATCGAATAGTATAGTGATTAGACACGAACCAATCGTTAAGGAATACATCTAAATAAAGTTGTGTTCAACATAGCAACATCTAGGCCACAATCATTTTATTCCAGTGGCTCACTTTTAATTTCTAAATAGTCAAAAGTATTTATTCTGTGGTGAGTTGTCTGACAAAAAGAAACAAAACATGGTGGTATTAAGGACAAGACACTGTTTCTATCTATTTAGAGAAGCTATGCTCAGATCCTAATCAAGTGATCTTCGACGTTGTTTGGAATAACCACCAGTCCGAGTATCGAGACGAGCCAAAAGTGGTAGTTCACGCATTGAAACGTTAACCGAAGGAAGCGGCTCTAGTGATTTTAACTTCTTTATGACATCAGCATGTTTTTCCGGAGTTGCTGGAAGGCTTGATACGGCTTCACTTAAATTGTCACTTAGCTCAGCTGGTGAAATTTTTATTAGAGGTCCCTTTGTTTCTGCAACCATTACTAATTTAGGTCTGGGGGTAACAAATCTATCGGTTAGCTTACTACTCATTGCGGCGCATTCTTTCATCATCATTAAATGATCCAGCTTGTCAACCGTTGCGTTCAGTTCATTCTCCCAGACATCCTGCTCCTGCTGACCATCACCACCTTCCACTGGGCGAACTGCCAATGTTTTCACTTTCTTACGTAGCTCCTCCACCAAGTCTTCGTCGATTTGTTGCTCCTCTTCATTGTCTGTCTCCATGTCTACGCCATCGCCTCTTTCACTGCGTACCGAACTGCTCGTGTTTATAGACATCTCACTACCCATCGATGGTAGATCACATTTTTCTAGTTCCAAGTTAAAATCAGGCAGTGCTACGAGTTCAGCCCCAACACCAGGCTCACGTGGACCCGGTGGTGGGGTTGTCATTCGAACAAAGTCCCCACGCTGCTGATGGATTTCATTGCTAATGCGCTCGAGATTGCGTAACGCTGTTGAGTACGTTTGTTTTGCGGATTGAACTTGTGCTTGGAGCTCTTGAATGCGGTTCTTTTGTGTTTGCAGTTGATCTTGGCAGATTTGTTTTTCTTCAAAATACGGACGAGACTTGGCTATGTTGCGACGAAAACGTTCTTCGAGTTGTTGCACCTGCGGACCGAAAAGCAAACTCATTATGATATTGAAATTAAGAAAATTATAATAATATTACTTTCATTTCGGCGACATTGAAAATCTTTGCCTTCAACTGATGCTCGGCGTGGCTTTCAGCTTTTTGCTTTTCAGCATCCATCACTTTTTGTGTAGCATGATTTAGCATCTCTTGCCAAGCATTGTCGAATTGCCATTCGTGCGAGTTTGACATAAAGCGTTGCTCAGCTAGAGCCACAGTTTCCTTTGCTGCTGCATGTATTTCTATAAGAACACAAAACATTATGTGTTGAAAAACTAGACTAGTAATACACACCATTTGCCCTTTGAAACTTTACGGCCGCCTTCTGGCATTCGATTTGTGCTTCCCGTGCTTTTTCCAAAGACTCATGGTATGGGCGTGCCTTCTCGATACAATTTCCAAGTTTCTTGGATGATAATTTTAGTCGCCGTGTAGATTCATTCAATAGGATTCGGAACGTTGAGTTGGCTTCCTAGAACACGAAAATTAGCATTTAGTTAGAAGAACGATCATGAATTGTGGGATCTAAATAGAGTATTTTAATACTTTTGCTTCGCCTCATTCACACTACTTGATATTTTGTTAAACTTACTTCTAGTTCAATCTCAATTTTGTTGATTTGATCCGTTGCTGTGTTGAGATTCTCCAATTCGATCTGCAATAAACAAAGAAGAGATTTTAGCAAAAAGGAAACAGTTGAGCCAATATTTACTTCGAACTACTAGAGACTAGATCATTGGAAATTATTCAGAGTGTTTTAACACTGGATTCGTTTAATTACAGGTTTTGTAAAGTAACACAATCACACAAATGCCACGAAATAAAAAAAATTCATCTGCTTCAGAGGGAAAAGTGGATCTCACAAAACTATCGGTAGTAAAACAACTGTGTTCCCAATGTTCTGACTAAACAGTATTATATTTTTTGAAGGCACGTGTGGATCGTGTTATCGTGACAGGTCTATCGAGAACACATGACGACTACGTTTTAAAAGCTGCCCAAGGACTCTTTAAAGCGACAAATTTTCAGGATGTCATGCTTGAATGTATGAAGTAAGTAGGTACCCTTAGGTGTCTTCACATCACAATTACAACTCTTGATTTTAGCGCAAACGCCTACCTCCACGAACTTGGAATTTTTAAGGACGTTGGTATCAAAATCGACGTGAGTCACGGTGAAGATGCCTCACCAAATGGCTATGAAGTTACGTTCAAGGGTAAAGAGCTTTCTAGACTAGTTGGGTCGGTTGGCACCGAAGTCGGACAAAATGAAGGCTCATTGAGAACTGAATTGACCATACCTAATATATTCGGACGAGGTGAGAGTTTGTCACTGCAGGGTTCATACAGTAGTACGCGGGCAAACGAAGTTACGCTTAAGTTTTGGAAATCTTTTTTCCACACTAGGCTGTTCGAGAATAGACCTGAGTAAGTTTGAATGCGTCGTAAAAACATGTAAGCCAATCAATTATAACACCCTTTCTTAGATTTTCAGTATCAGTATTTCGACATATTGATAGGATGGACATAAGTTCGTTTCAAAATTCAAATTTGGGATTACTGGGAGACTTATCAGTCACAACGTTCCTCCCATTTCAGGTGAGGATACATTTATTTTATCTTATTTCATTAGATAAGTTGAAAAATTGTTCTCTTCTTAGCTTCGGCACTCCTTTCAATATGAATCCTCTATTCGTGAAATCTCACTGCTAGGCAAAGCAGTGCCCTTTGCTATTCGAGAGCATTGCGGCCCGAGGTTGGCTTCGGTCTTGCGTTATATCATTACCTACGATCAGCGAGACAACCCTGTTTTCCCCTCGCAAGGAATGATGATTAAGTCGACATGTGAATACAGTGGACTTGGTGGCAATATCTCCTACATGAGCAACAGTACGCACGCTGAGGTCAGTGTGCCACTTATCGGCGGAATAGTAGCACAGCTTTGCGGGCGATTGGGTGTCGTAAATCCTACAAAATCGCCACTAGACCTCCCGATTAGTAATCTCTTCTACTTGGGAGGGCCGCAGACGTTAAGGGGCTTTCGATTTGGCGGGGCCGGTCCTCGTGTCGATGGTACAGCAATTGGTGCACAAGTGAGTTGTTTTTCCAAATACATAGAAATTATGTTCCTAAAGAATTTTTATTTTTTACTTTTTTAATCTTAGAGCTACTGGTCAGCTGGATTCCATTTATGGTCACCGCTCCCATTTAGTGGTGTTTTTAAAGGCCTAGCAAATAACTTCAGAACACATGCTTTCTACAATGTTGGCAATTTCAATTCATTCACAACAGGTTCGTCCTTGTTAACACAATAAAACTCGCTGTACAGTTGAAATGTATTACTTTCAGAAAATATGCGAAGTGCTGCCGGTGTCGGACTTGCATTTAAACTTGCTGAACGTGCGCGAATCGAATTCAACTATTGTGTACCAATACAGAAATACGAAGGCGACAAAGCAATCAATGGATTCCAATTTGGAATTGGATATGAATTTGTTTAAACGCTCCTAGCACGCAAGATCGTGTTCATTTGTTTGTCTTAAAGATGAGTTGGATTACTAATTTTACCTGATGACATTTCGTTGCACACACACTGACCACAGACAAAAGATTGTTTTATTTTTTACCAGAAGTAAAAGAATTAAAATGCATTTAAAGAAACAACAAAAAAACATACTAATAAGCTATTTAACTAGTTCCCGATATGTGTTGCTATTCTAGATTAAACTAGTGCTAATAAATGTATATGTGAACAAAATTGGAAAAAATGCAAATATTACCCATCAAGTTATATATTATATTTATTTATATTTAAATAGTTAACAAAATATAAATTTATCGGTTATTTATTATAAAAAGGAAGTCAAGTTTGTTGGCGCATAATGAACCATAGCTTAATGTTTTTGACTACAAAGTTGTTTAATTTCAATGTCGCAATGTCGAGGCTATTTCTGATCACGAGTCCAAAATAATCAAATTGCAGTGAAATCTTCGATATACGGATCGCAGTGAGTTAGATGATAAATATTAGTTGGTTTTGCATGTCCACTCAACCAGAACTCGTGTTTAAGAATTTACTGAGCGCTTTAGATAATCCGTTGGGCCAACTTGCTTTAAATACATATCTTTGGAAAGCCTTTATAAATTACTTTCAAATGTTTGCCTGTCATATGGCCAAAGTAAATTTGAAAAAGTGTATCTTTGGCGGTTTTTCGAACTTTCAGACAATTCATTATTTTCAATGTACCGCTTATCTATTAAAATGGTTGCAGGTGTATCATGCTTATAACCTTCGTATCCTAACGGGCTTCCTAACCGGGCACTGTAGACTCAAGGAACACCTCAGGAAACTGGGTATATCTGAAGAAGGTCTCTGCAATTTCTGCGATGAGTCCAGTGAAATCCCAGAACACTTGCTGGGGTCATGTGGGGCACTGACCCACAAAAGACTGAAATACTTGGGCAAGTACCAACTATCTGATGAGGAAATTCAGTCACTAGAGCCAGCTCTCATCCTTAGATTCTTAAAGGAAACTGGACTGGAGAGAGCGCTATAGGACTGGGGCCCTACTCTGTATTTCGTTCCGAAAGTGAAAATTTTCGAAAACGAATATTTCGTACTCTCTATTTCTAAAGTGGAAAGAAATTTACTACTTTTGGAATGACAATTCCGAAAGTGGAATTTTCGTACCTGGTAACTCGTTTATGAATGTCGAAAGCATTCGAAAACGGAAAATTTGTTTCTACAACCAATGTGATGGCGGAAATGACGACGAATGTCTTTAAATGTATGTTTTTTTATAGAAAAACTTAGTTTTAATAACAATTCAAGCAAATAAATTTAATTATAGTGAATCTTCGAGCAGAAAAATGGACACAAAACAGAATTTATGAATTAAATATTCACGTTCATATGAGAGACTCCATAAATGTGAATCATGTGCTGCACCACCGTGCTTTGCATTTACTGCCCGTATGAACAATTTCATGGTCACTCTTTAATTTGTAAAGGCACTTTCATTGTTTTAAGAAATCATGAAGATTATGTTTTTTCTTACGTTTTATTTCACTCATTTTAAAATTTATATGTTTTGGACACAATACTTTTACTATCGCACTGCAGACATTTGCAACAGCACTTGATGTTGTTTGTTGTGCTAGTTTCAAGATAGTTGGAACTGCAGTTGATCTTAAAGGAGCAGAGTACATCTTAAAACATACAAAAAAGCGTTCTTCGAAAGGAGAAAGTTCTGAACAAAACTAAAATAATAAACAATAGTTAAATAGGGAAATGAATCTTTGCCACCAATACCTACAATTTTACATTTGATCACACATTTTCATTATATTTGATTTGTCTCGTATAATTTTTCGTTCAATTCGTTCTTTATTATTTTCTGCATCCATCCAAAGTGCAACCGAAGCCATTTTCTTGTTTTATTTTTCTTTCAAAATCGCAATTTTGTCTTATCCGCCTTGTTTGTTATTTGTTTTGAATTCTTGATTTGGCAAATTTCATGAGAACTAATTCGAGACTCGAAACAACCAATCCGTAAAAAAGAAAAGTGTTTTTTTCCGTTCCGAATGTTTAACAGAGTACAAAATCAAAAGCGGAACGAAAAGCACTTTCGAATAGAAATGACTTTCGGAACGAAATACAGAGTAGGGCCCCTGACTTCTTCCGCCAAGGAGAAAGAAGAGTACTAAGGCATATTTTATTCACTCGAAGTTGAACACAACTTGGGAAGTTTCCCATATAAAAATCTCCAAGTTGTGTAAAACTTCGAGTGAATAAAATGGGCCTAAAACCTCTAAAATGATTTCGAAAGGAATTATACTATGAGGGGAACTCTTTTGAGGGAATAAACCACTCTGAGGCGTAAGCAGGGGGTACAATAGATCAAAAGGTCGCAGTACAATAACCCCTCTGAAACAATAATAATAATAATCATGCTTAGGTGGACCCTCTACCGCTTCTTAATCATCAAAAGCAATTTCCATCTTATCAGGGGTCTTCCTATTGCACAACTAGCTTTGTTTATGCGAATCTCATTCCTTCGGTCATTTCATTTCATAACCAAGACTCAATGACAAAACTTTAATAGTGCATAGAAAAGCATCTAAACAACTTTCCTAAATATATAATTTTACAGGTTTTTAAGTGATTATATTCAGTGACAAGGATTTTTTTGCGGTGTCGGTTACGGTGTTATTTCAAAACCGATTTTTATGAAATATAGATCAAAAGACAGGTAAAACTTTCGCATGTATATTTCTGTCACAAATGATACAAATTTACACAACTGAGAATTGTTAATTTACGTATATTTTCGAACTGTTCAGAGGCGAGTCTGTAAGAGATCAATGAACCCAACACCATTATTCTCTAAAAAATACAGAGGAATAACGTTCGTATGAAAACAATGAATGAAAGGCAAGAACAATTAGAAGTCGGAAAAACAAACATTATACTTTGACATATACACATCAACGCTCTCTATAGGCTAGTGGGGGTCATACGGGTTATAAAATCCTTAGAAACTACACAATGAAATTAAATATCGAAGATGACGAAATATCATGAAAAGGCAGCGGAGACGAGGTACACTAGGACACAACTCACTTCCTCTGTCAACGTTCAAGTCTTTGTCAGAAAGACAGAACCAGAAAGACTTCTTAGATGATATACAATAACTTTCGAATGTATCACTGTCTGATCTTTACAGGTTTTCAAAGACATTCAGGGTGGCTGAACAAAGTCAATTGACTATAAGGAAGAGGGCAGACTAACAGCAACACCAAACCACATTTAAGGATATCAAAATGGGTCCATAATCCCTAAGTAGGGTATAGCTGAGATCACTCAATAAAAAAAAGATAAAGCTTTAATCAAATCTTCATTGCTTTTAAACGCATACTTTTCATTGCAGTCTTGTTTTCCGTCATACCCTTGACAATATTGTCAGATGTTGCAATCTTTATTTGTCTTTTGCAATGGAATTTGCCATGAGCGTTGTGTGTTTTGATGGCATTTTCGCCAATCGACAAATGATTTGTTAATCTCCCAATGGACATTCAAATGCTTATTTATATGCACTCTAGTCTTAGCTTAATTTGACAGCTTAAGTTGAGTTTATGTTAAAAAGAACCAATATCTACCATAGGCCTTTTTTTTTTTTAGCTTCGATCTCAGCGAAGAAAAGTAAAGTAGGATTTTCAGCAAGCAATTACAACTATAGCGAGTCTGGAAGTGTCAAGTATAGCGTAGTTGTTGTAATTGCGTGCTGAAATCGAAGCTAAAAAAACAGGCCTAACGTAGTATTCTATGCTTGCAAGTTAGCCGCACTCTTCAGGCCCTGCAATCTAACATTCAGCGAGAAATCGGTGGGATAGAGTCCAAAATTTGGTCTGAGAGAATGCACTTCTTCAAAAACAGCCAAGGAAACGATCTCGTATATAATTTTCGTATACATTTTTGAATACAAAAAAAAAACACTTATTATCATTAAAAAAAAAAAATACATCCTTTATCAAGTGACAATTTAGTGTGCTGTGATATACTGATACTCCTCTAACATTAATCACCGAAATTCATTCTAAGTCCTTTATATTTCTATATTTTTATTGCTTCATTTTATCAGAAAACCAGTATTAGTACAATAAAAAAAAATAAAAAATTGTGGGATTCCGTTAGTGGGGTCAAAGCACATTTGTTTAGTACAGCAACCCCGTGGAGTGATAAGAAGCCCTTTAGTTTAGCCCCTTAAATTACAGAAAACCGCATATGGAACAGCGATTCATTGTTAGCTCAAAGGGCAGATAAAAATCCTACAAATTATTTATTTCCCCCGTCGGTATTTGAACCCGAACCAAATAACAAACGATATTGACTGAGACGACAGCGCACTAACAACCAGCGCCATTGGCGCTTACAACATACTCTGTTATATTCACTAGTTGTTGGTTCGTCATCACAAAAAAAAAGAGAAGTAGTGTAGAATAGAACAGCAGATTACGGCATATAGGTACGAAATATGTACCTATGTGTTACGATACGTTATATAAATGGAGAAGAGTGAATTCATTAGGTACTGAAAGTAATCAACGCAATACAACAATCGTCGATTGCACCGAGAATTTCGTGATATGCAAAAGTAAATTTTAACTTCGTATCGTGTCGTGACAAGGATGCACGATTCAAAAAAAAAGAGAAGAGGTAGAAAAAATATATTTGTTGGTTAAACGGGATAGGAATATAGATACATATCTTGATAAAAAACGGCGAATAACTTGATATACCACCGGCGAATTTCCTTAGGTACCTACTTGCAAGTTGCAACTCACGTGAGTGATAACTTTTTTTTTTTAAGTAATGACAGTAGTAAACATACAAATATAAAGGCCAAAGCAATTAAAACAAAAACAAAAAACATCTACCTATAAATGAAGAGAATTAAATTACGTTTTGAAGAACAATAGGTCTGTTCCCTTACGGTAATGCATTCGAATACATCAGTCAAACTTCGTTCCCTTACGCAAAAGTTGGTTAGAAGTGAACGAAGTTTGACTAATGTATTCGAATGCATTATTGTAAGGGAACAGACCTTATATGTATACGAATTCACTTAACGAACTGCATATAGATTTGATTGAAAGCGTGGACAAATTAGTTACGTAAAAAAGCAATATTATAATGCAGATACGAAGCATGACAAATTTGTTGGTACCTTATTCAGTTTTAACGTTATTTGGTTTCCGAACTTAATATGCACATCTTTGTATGTTGATAGGGTAGGCGTGGAAATAGCAATGACAGCTACGAGTACAACAACATTAGAGAAACGATATGCGTTCATGCATAATATGGCAGGTATCTATGACCTATGTATGTAGGTAGGTATACGTTTTCTTCAACCAATGACAACAAAAAGGAATTTCTCTGTCAGACAATCAAAAGACAATCAGTGGTGATATCGAGTGTGAGTACCTACTCGTATTAAGAATTCCATTTTTGTTTATAACCATAGAAAAGCTTCGACTCTAATTGCGTTTATACCAATTTTAACGATTGCACATTTAATGTTATATGATACTCGTAGGTAGGTACTTAAATTCGAAATTCGTAGAGATTCAAAACATTTGTTTGTAATGAATGAATAGTTTCGATGCGTCGTTCGTTTGTTTTCATATGTATAGTTTATGAATTTGCAAATAATCAACAGAAAAAGGTAATTACTAATCCTATCGTCTATTGAATGATTTGAAGCCATAAGAGATGAAAAAGTAGTTGTTATTCATTTGCCTACTGTGAGAAACAAGTGCCAACCAAGTGAAACTCATTAAAAGTCAACACGGGTGCTGATGATTGGAAATTGTTTTACATATAGAGAGCATTGGACTTGATATAGTATAGAGAAGAAACGCCAGGCGTACATTATGTGGATAATTGGTCATGTCTTATGTGTATTACGCTCATCATTTAATTATAATGATTATTGAAACAATTTAAAATCAAATATATATGTAGCTAAATTTGATTCAAGTGAAGTGGATTACTTGTATTTAGAAAGTTAAAAAATAATGACTAATGATGATTAAGTAATTATTAAGGTATTTTCTTCTCGAGATCAAACAAGAAAAGCCCCAGGGCAAATGCGGAGTGTAAAGTGATGACGAGCTCACAAAACAAATTGCAGAATATAGTTAGAAAACCATAGATCATTAAGTGCACTGTGCTAACGATCCGAATACATTTCCCCTGATGTGATTAGTGTGCTCATCAATAGAAAAAGCATGTTCAACAATGTATTCATTTCATGATTTCATTCATCACTTGAATATTGTTTGATTTGTAAAATGTTTGCAGATAAATCTTCAAAATATTTGAAACACAATATATACACACATTTTCTGATTTTTAATTTGGTTACTTTTGGTCTCCTCAACGTGTGGCCAATCCAGCCACTTCCGATGCTTTTTTTTCGGCATTCAACAGTTTTTGATCCGTCAAATGGCACAATTCTTGGTTGGATATAATTCGCGGCCGTCGAATTTTAAGAACGTCTTGAAGGGGACGGGTCACGTATGCCTGCATTCTTCCATACATCAGTATGGATTTGACATTGGATTCGAAGAACCTTAGTGTAAGCTTAGTGTGTAGGGAAACTTGACTGGAATTCCATACTGAGGACAAAATTCCAAAGATGCTTGCGGCTATACTATTCTGCTATCAACATCCAGACCAGTGCCTCTATTGGACAATACAAAACTGATTCTTTTGAATAAATTAGTTTTAGAGCTTTGTATAGCGTGAAATCTGGAACATTCTCGAGTTTGAAAGACAGTGAAAATTTTAAATTGAGAAAAAAAAATACAAAGTGTTGGTACTGTGTAATAAAAAGAGTATAACCTCTTTTTTTTGTTGAATTTTTCGCACTTTTTTTAAACTTTTGTTTCGACGTCGTTCATACTTAAATCTTTTAAAGATTTGAAACACAAATATGTTCACAATTTTGTAATTTTAAAATTATTTTTTGATCAAACATACGATGAACGATTTTGCACTAATTGTGGTTGCATTTCGTTTGAACAATTGTCGCTCCAATTACCGATCGGTAATCGCAATAGATCAGTTGTAGTTCTTATACGATTATAAGATTCTTTTTGAAGTTTATCCAAAGTTTCGAAAGTTTGTGTACTATACATTTTCATTCGTATGTATTTTGAACATTAATTAAAATGTTTTATTAAATGTTCATAAATGTAAAATCAAATTATATCCGCACTAGCTCTGCTTGACTTTAGCTGAATATGTATTAAAGAAGCACTTTCTTTGCAATGACAATCATCACACTCGGTTTCATATGCATGAATAAATTGCAAGAGTAACACTTATACTTTCATTTTCATTGTTTGATTAATGAACACAACATAAAAGCAAAGAGCAAATCCAACAGAGTTAAGCACTCTATTCTGCAAATGCAAATCAATGTAGAACCTATGAAACGGGTTGTCAAGCCTTTTAGAGGCTGTTAAAAATGTAAGCAAGTCTTTTATAGACTTGTCAGTGAAATTTTCTAAGTCGTCGAAAAAGTGTCTGATATGTGGCTGAGTGCCGAGCAGTGGCAAAGAAAGTGCCGAGTGCCCTCTCCTCACACACCTCCTATTTATCACCCCATCCGCTTTACAGGTCATCAGTGTTGATTCTTATTTCCAGCATGTTATGTCTTGTGACAATATCTACAAGAGATGATAACGATTGTTTGGTCATTTGTAGGAAATTAGCGTAGTAAATATCTTAGTTGTTCATGCTTTATTTGTTCGGTCTCCTTTAATTATCACTTTGGCAGGTTCTTAAATATCTTTTTTGAATCCAGATAAAAACTACCGACCTGACTCCGTTTCCGTTTACTCATGAGGTGGTCTGTTCTTCCTGTTAATAGCACATCCATAACCATCGAAGCATGCATCCCTTTCCGCGAAAAAATCTTTGGTATTGAGAATCTCACGTATTCTGGTGTTTATTTACATTGAGCTAAGCCACAAAGAAATCGCTTTTCCATCAAATGCTTTCTACCAGCAACCAGTAATTGGCTAAAACGGAAGTTCCCTCATACATCTTGCATTAAGTTTCTGTTAACCGATATACCAAAGTAAAGCCTAGTTACTGCAGGAATATGAGAGACATACCACATATTATGTATTTACTGAGCGTGCTTCTTGTCATAATCGATTTTTATGTTAGCCACCAAAATGTGATTAAAACTTTACAAAGGTAGCTAAGGCTCTAGCGCCAACCGAACGAAAATTGCATTTAGTTTTATTTATGTTTCTTCCTTTCTTTTTTTTACTTCTCGCACATCGAAACTCAAATGCAATGAAAACACATCACTAATAAGTTCCTTGTTAAGATTTATTTTTAAAAGTATTAAGTCTAAGTAAAAACAAAGCAGTTTATTTACATCCACCCGCCTTTTTGTTTGGCTATGACTATAGACTTGAATATAAGACTTCGCCGTGCACATGCTCATGCACGCACGACGCTATTTGTTTTAAATCTTCGCGTGAGTCAATGCTCTGAATGCTTTTGTCAGAAAATAAACAAAGAGAAAAGTAGTAAAGAAGTCCAACAACCCAATGGTAAAATGCAGTTTGTCCTTTTATGTAATCACGTGGCAGTTTGCCTTCAAGCCGTGACCACCCAACCATTCTCAGTTCAAATTCAACAAACCATCCAACCGAACCATCTCGTTTATCCAACTAACTTGACTTTTGATCTGCACGGATGGTTAAATGGAATGTATGTAGCTTTTCAAACACGTTTTGTTTTCCTTGTACATGTTCATTGTTATTGTTTCCCTGCACAGACGGAGTGAGCTATTGAGTTGTTTTTTGCAATAATGATAACACATACGTTTTAGCTTTGTGTATCCATATAAAAATTGTCTTCGCGAAATACATGTATTTGCAGGTAAATTTATTGTTTAACACGTCATCATCATCATCTTCAACATTTTAAACATTCTAGACAAACGTTGTACAAGTTCTCACAAATCTGGCTGGAAATTATGACATCAGTCAAGAGCGATAGTCAAAAACAAAAGCAAATTATTTACTTGAAAAGGCTTTAGAAATAAATTATTGTAGATGCTTTTTGTTAACGGGTTTGGTGGCTTTATCATCAATTAGGTGATTGTATATATACAAGGTGGCGCATAAGTGGTGTTACGGTTTAATTATTGAATAATTATTTTTATCTTTAGAATATACTTTTGAGAAACTTAGGAAATTTATGATGAAAACACTCAGGTAGGTGTCTGGGCTGGGCGTGTGCAACAATTAATTCAACAGAACAAAGAATTTGCTATTAGAAATTATTTATAAGTATAAATAAATAAATAAATAATTAGTTATAAACAAGTATACAAAGCGAAATGAAAGATGTATTGATTTTTATTTTTTACTATAGCTCACCCGCGAACTTCGTTCCGCCCAAATTCGTTAATGTAATGAAAGTAATAATTTCGAGCATGCACAATGCACATGCTATTTTATTTAGACGCTTAAATACCAATGGCAAGCCGTTCTGAATAAGCGGAATCCGCTGAGGTTTGCAAAGTGATTTATTTAGACAATGTCCATTATTATTTAAATTATGCAACTTTCGAAAGAGCGCTTGATTTTATTTTTGAATGGAAGGTGCCACAAATCGTTTTTCCTATACCGCTTAAGTTTTGCAAATTACCACCTATAGTGTGGTATCCTTTCTTTCAGCACCACCTATCGGGTCCAGATAGGTTATTTTTTTTAACAATAAGAAAATTATAAAAAAAAAAGATATCTTGGCAGCGGTGGGATTCGAACCCACGCCTCCGAAAAGACTGGTGCCTTAAACCAGCGCCTTAGACCGCTCGGCCACGCTACCATTGCTAAAGATCCAGTTAACACATTTACGGATGATAAAATGTAAACCGCTTTAAAAATTTCCTTTTGATGCAATACTGGCAGACAAATCACCCGAAAGACATCTGCGGGATATCCAAGTTTATTATGAAAATGCGGTGATAAAGTTTTGCAATTTTTCTAGAGATGCCACGAATATTCGGCAACTATTCGGCCACATTTTCCACATTTTTTTTACTATTCGGATACCGAATAGTAAATCATGAAAAAAAAAATCAAAACATTGCTCGCAGAGATGTTTATTTTATCAAAGAATTAATATGTTAATATTTAAAATTCACCAGTGGTAAATTATGATGTATGAGAACAATTTTTTCAGCATTTGTCGATAGCAGACGATTGCGTTTTTTCTTCATAGATTATAGGTACCTGGTTCTGAAAACAGCCGCTCACTTTACGCATACTGCTACCGGAGATGACAAATAAATCTTAGCATATAGTGAAAGGGTTTTGCGTTTGCTGACCACCACTAGTAAAGGTCTGTTTTGACTTGTCAAATACTCATCGTTAGTGAGTAGAGATGAACTTCAGTGCATCTTTGAGTCACTTAAAAACAAAAATTCGGCGGGAGTGGATGGTATCCCAAACGTCGTATTAAGACATCTGCCGCTAGAGGCGATAGATATCTTCACCACGCTTTTTAACAATGCACTGAATAATGCATATTATCCGGCGCAGTGGAAAATAGCGGTGGTACACCCTATCCCTAAAAAGGGTAAAGATATGACAAACTCTGCTAATCTTCGGTCAATTAGTTTGCTTCCGAATGTTAGCAAGGTATTCGAAAAAGTCGTCAACAGATCTCTTTTGAGATGGGTTGATGAAAACAAGATTATTCCGGAAAATCAGTTTGGCTTTAGAGCGGGACATGACACTATTCATGCCGTGTCGAAACTGGTCTCCGACATTCAGTGGAATAAAAGTAAAACGCAATGCACGGGTGCCTGCCTGGTCGACTTTGAGAAGGCCTTCGATACCGTATGGTTGGAGGGGCTTTTCTATAAGCTGACCAGATTGGGCATTCAAAAACCTTTGCTGTATATGATTTATGACATGCTTATAGGAAAGAAGGTCGTTGTCAAAGCTGGCAACGTGACTTCGAGCAGGGTTTTCGAAATTAAAAACGGCTTACAACAGGGAGCAGTGAATTCTCCGGTCCTGTTTAATATTTACACAAGTGATCTGGTGGGTTCCCTAAGACATGCTATAGCGTACGCAGATGATTTAGTGGCGTACAGGTCAGGACCAAAAATCGAGGTCATCAACATCCTTCTGCAGCGTGACTTCGAACAAATTAAGAGGTATTGCGATGATTGGAAGCTGAAAATCAACTTCCAAAAATCGGAAACAATCCTGTTCAGAACTCCATTGGCTGGGGCCTCTAGGGATACCAGAAAAAACTGGAGAAAATTAACAATTATTGGACAACAGGGGCGGCCTTTGGCGGTGAAAACCGTGGTCTGGTATCTTGGCATCTGGCTCGACCAGTATCTGTATTTTAACAAACATATAGATGCTTGTCTTGCTGGGGCTAAGGGGGCCTATGCTCGGACAAGGAGACTGTTTCGTAGCAGTCAACTTGATTCCAGGGTGAAGGTCATCTGCTACGTGGCCCTTATAAGGCCCATCATCGCTTATGGCTGTCCCACGAGAGTACGCTTCGGTCTGGCTTTATCCCGCCTGAGGTATTTCTTCATGTAGACATGAAAGGGTTAGTCCAGACAAAAGATGGTGTGCCGGTATTGTACTACAGCCCCCGCGGCGCGAGGGATAAGCAATTGCGGAACGGGACAGGGTCGATACGGTTAAGCAGTTCACCGAATTTTGGTGGCTTGAGGAAGAGGTGAGGGTGGATACGCTCTCCCGGGCCGGTGCGCTACTTACGTAGCATCCCCCTTAGTTTTAAGCTAGATATTAAGTTTGTAGGTTTAGGTTAGACTAGGTGGTCCTTGGGAGGGACTGGGCTAGCCGACATGTATGTGCTACCGAGGCTCGACCGACGCTTATGGCCTTGCTCGAGTCTCGGCAGCACGGTTGAACCCTTGTTGGCCGCTGTCAGGCACCCATAGATGCAATCAGGATGGTGACCTATCCATAAGATTGCTCACCACCATGATTATAATTAATTTAGGCTAAGTAGCTTAGGTAGTTTTAAGTAGTTGTAAGAAAAACCAATAATAAAGACTTCAAGTTTTCTAAAGATTCTTGAAAATTAAAAAACAAAATAAATCATAGATATAGATAGATTTAAGGCCGAAAGGCAATAACTTTAAGGATATTGATAAGTTTAGAGTGCTCGCTCAGAGCCAGTAAGCTAGAATAAGATAAATGTTAGTTTTAAATTAGATTTAATCGTTTTTGTCTAGTATATAAGTTCAATTAAAATCGCAATAAAAATGAATTTAAAAGTCTGTTTTGACTTGTCAACCGCGGAAGAAACCTACTAAGTGTTGCCGAATATTCGGATTACGAACACAAGATTTCGTGTGTACACGGGCAACTCACTGATACCTCACAAGGTTAGGTGGAATTGATTTTGTGAGGATTTCGTATACTGTCAGCACACTCACAATTTGTGAGGCTCACAAAAACAATGGAATTTGTGATCTCCTATTCAAAACCAGCCGTAACGGCTCACAAGTGACAATCACTATCGCATTTGATGGTCCTGGTTCCCTATTTCCACGCACTTAATGATCTGGACATGTCATTTCAGAAGTTCTAAACCATTTCAGTGTTCATATTTTTTATAACTTCGTGTACGAGTTCGGTCTTTTGTGGCAATTTAAAATTTACCATGTCGAGGTGAATTTTTTGTGAGAATTCGGAAAAAAGTTATCGAATCACAACAAACCTCACAAGAAAACAACCTCACGAGAGCTTGTGACTCGTGAGGGCTCACATAGGCAGAATCGAGCTGTAAACTTAATATATCTAAACGGGTGATTTTTTAAGAGGTTTAGAACTTCTTTTAAAAAAAAAACACAAAAAATTCGAAAAAATGAATGAAATATTTATTTGAATCGATAGTTTGAACCTTGCAATTTAATGTTTAAGGATAATTTCATGCAAATGTTGACCGCGGCTGCGTCTCAGGTAGCCCATCCGCTGAGTCCAATTTTGGCATACTCTTTCACACATATCGGCCGGTATCTCACGAATGAATGCATGGATGTTGGCTTCCAGTGCGTCAATCGAAGCGGGCTTGTCCCTATGCACATTAGCCTTGACATACCCCTACAAAAAATAATCTAATGGTGTCAAATCGCACGATCTAGGCGGCCAATTGACCGGCCCGAAACGTGAAATTAACTGTTCACCAAACTCGCCTCGCAATTGCGCCATTGTTTCGCGTGCTGTGTGGCATGTGGCACCGTCTTGTTGAAACCACATATCATGCAAGTCAAGAACTTCCATTTCGGGCAAAAAAAAAGTTTGTTATCATCGCTCGGTAGCGTTCACCATTGACAGTAACGCTGCGATTCGCATCATCTTTGAAGAAATATGGCCCAATAATGCCGCCGGCCCATAAACCGCACCAAACAGTGGCTTTTTCGGGATGCATTGGTAGCTGTTGCAATGCTTCTGGCTGATCTTCACTCCAAATGCGGCATTTTTGCTTATTTACGTACCCATTCAACCAAAAATGAGCCTCATCGCTGAACACAATTTTTCGATAAAAAAGCGATAAAAACATTTCGAACCGAGCACGAATTTTGATAGTAAAATTCAATAATTTGCAAGCGTTGTTCATTTGATAGACGATCCATGGTTAAATTGCAAACCAAACTGAAGCTGTTTGACAGTGACACAAGGTACTAAACACACGTCAGCTGTCAAAACCAGTGTTGCCAAAACCAAACCAGCTAAAAAATAACCCGTTACAACGTATTTTTGTGGCTCATTGTTCATTGTATTTATTCGGTTTTATTGAACACATAGGTGAGGTTAAGTTAAAGGGACAGTCAATCTGGGAGGTTCTACCCAATCATTTGAAAGGTTTCGATCGTAAGCTGGAAGTTAGTTTTCAGATTTGAGACAAGAAGTGGTAGGACAGTTCCTACATAAACGAAATTGTAAAAACTATTCGAGAAAAGGAAACTAAAAAATATATTAGTTCCCTTGATCCGAATATTGAGAAAATGGAGTTCGAACCTGGCCCCACACAATTTTTAAAAAATCCGTATTTACCTAAATTGTTACCCAAAACACGCAGTTTCTCACTACACAAATAACAGTTTCTCTCTTCTACAGAAACGGATAATGATGCACTCTTTGAAATCTCAAAACAAACTACCATTTAAGAGGAATAACACATTTATTGCAGAATTTAAAAATCTGAGATACAACACAGTTCGAACGGTTTTTTATCAACAGGTGTTCGTCTACTGGTTCGAATTTAGGCGACTCCTAACTACCCAACGGCAATTGGACCTGCTCGTGGAATATTATGGCGTGCAGTCAAATATTTAACAGATGATCTAGATTGCTTTTTTGTAGTTGCTGATATTAAGAATAATTTCTTGGTTAAACTACTAGACCTGCGAGGAGAGTGGGTATATATATAGTATATACCAAAGATGCTATTGTCGACTCAAAAGTGAAGTCCTTGTTAACGATTTACTATTCACATCACATCGCTAGCGAGAACAAACAGAGTACATCTCATTTAGGTGGCAGTGTTTTATAAAAAAAAAAAACTGGTTGAAAAACAAAACCAACTATTACGGTATAAGAACAGGTAACATACCAGTGAAAGTTTGAGTGCCAAAGATCTACCACATAAGAACTAAACTATTTCTAATTGTTACTAGATGTCAGCAGAACGAGCAGAACACATTCTGTCACTGTAACTGGGCGGAATACGTCACCACCATCTTGGTAAATTCTACCTTGAGGCAGAGAACGTATTTGCCAGCTTACTCAAAGATCTACTAGGATGAATCACCAAGTGCGGTATTATAAATGACATTGACTTATTATATATATGGAGGACTGTTAGTAGCTAACTTCACACATGTTCCAAAAATGCAGAAACGCTACTGTTTTACAGCGGAAAACTAAGCAAACTTCAAATGACCAAGTTTACTTGATTGAGAACTAATATAGGATATGTTATGTCGTTTTCCATTGGTATCATTTGGGGATCCACTCATTCTATAGTCCAATGGAACAAGAAAACTGCTTCTGATTGAATCCACAAGAGTATTGGTGAAATGCCAAAAAATAATCTACGGCAGCCGTCAGTTGACTTGTATAAAATACACAAACTACACTTGTGTAAGTGCTTCTTGAGTGGATTCTGACTTCAAATCCAGAAGCGAAATTCTCTCCTCAGAATCACCAGAAGAGTATTTTTTGTGCCAATGGAACGGTTTCAGAAGTGATTTTTTCGGTTCCGGACTCTCCCGGACGCTTCTTTTTGCCCAATGGAAAACGACATTAGTGTTTTTGATTTATTTATTTACCTAACAATTTTTAACATACATAATCAAAAGCGGATGAATACATTCTTAGTCATTTTAAACGCGAATTCATCGAGTGATATTCTGTCTCGTTTGCGGTGACTGGTGACTGGGATTGTAGGACGTTTTGATTTAAAGATTCGGGCCATAGGTCCACTCTGATTTATGCCGTTATTTATTTTAAATGTTTTTTTTAAGCCAGTCTTAGGATTTAATTTATACCAGCTCATTCTGTTGTGGCTTAGTGGCTAGTTTGTTGCACTACTAATTCCAACTTAAGGTTATTTCCAGTGCGCCACCTCTCGCGAATGTCTAATATAGGTACATCCGAGGGTATAACTGTCTTGAAAAGGCTTTTCAAGACTCGACATAAAATTGTAGATCCCTTCCATTCGTTCCGAAAGTAAAAAAATTCACACAAAACGAATGGTTGTAAGATGCTAGGCCTAGGATCCATACGGACCTGTTGCGCCAGCTATTTATTTATTTATTTATTTAGCTCATTCTCTTTGTGTAACTATTTTATATTTTTATAAGAGTATTCTTTGTGATCGAAAATTGAAAGCCAAAAAAAAAAAAAATACCACAGACGATATTTATTTTTAGCCACACCCGCATAATCATAACTAAACGTGCGAATAGTTTCAATGTAGTATTATGCTTGCGGGCACGCGGCCGACCAGAACATTCCAATCCAAATGTCGCAACATTTGAGCGCAGGTACAATTTTACTTCGTTCTCGATGCTTATTTGGCTGTAAATATGAATAATGCAAGCAAGTATGTACTCTGTAGTAGGTACGTACCCCTCCATACCTTGTTTGGTTTGTTGTTCTTTAGCATTTTATGAGCACACAATATTTGTATCACACATATCTAATAAAAAATCATTACAGAGCAAGCTGCATTCTTCTGACTGGGTCAGTATTTACAACTGCGATTTTACAAGTGAAAGCCTTAAACGACATAAATCATAGTGAATTGTAGAAGCATTTAAATTAGCAAAATGTTACTTCCTGAACCATACCAACAAAATTATTAAAACGTCAGTTTTTCTTTTGTTATTAAGTTAATCGATAAGAACAATACGTACCTAGCTAGCTGTACCTAGGTATTTCCTTTTATTTTTTTACGAGAAATGGAATTTCTCTTCTGTCTCAATCGTTAGTTGTTTAAGCAAATATGACGCACAGTTTAAACTATGGAAATAGGTACCTAACAAAACGATACTATGATTCGTAAAGTCTATAATACTAATACCTGTACGTGTACATGTATAGTTATGCTTTTTTGGCTCAATAGATTAATGTCCATTGCTATCTAAAATCTAATAATATAAACGGAATTTCGATGTCAGGCTGTTACGGTAGGCGGAAATGTGCAATTGTTGTTGTAATATTGTAACTACTAAGGTACAATATTATGACGGTTTTAATCACTATCTAACTATCAAAATGTCAAACAAAAAATGGACAGGTAGATAATAAACCTATTAAAAAAAAATCGTCGTCATCTCGGTCTTGCGCTTGGTTTAAATAGGTACATACCATCACAACTAGTTTCTTATATGAATATGGTATGCATTAAATACAGGGCTTATTCACTTATATTGTTCATTTATAAGCTAAAACATCTAAGGAATGTATTTGGGTTTGGCAAAAATAATCTTGTTGGGCTCACCTGAATACGGGGATCTAGATCTCCGTCCTCTTCTTTCGACATTTTTCTTCGTTGGGGTATAGATAAAGATTTTCCTTTTATGGTATCCTTTGAAGGTGTAACTTTGCTCATCGCACTTTAACAAGGCATTGCACAACTAACGACTTTTGTTATATTTGAGGCCACGAAAACAAAGGCACAATAAGCTTTTCACGATACAATTTTTTTAGTTTCATTGAGGACAATACACAGTTCTATAGAATATTTGAGAAATTACATAATTAAATTGAGATTCACTGTTTGGTGTTTTTAAATTTCTATTCCACTACCTTTAATATGAAAAATGTATACAGCAGCAAGCATTTCTTCAAAGCACAAATAATAACAAAAAAAAAACAATTGAAAGTCGCAAAAATGAAGGCAACAATTGCACCTTCTACCGAGTCCCGACTCCCGACCGAACGAACAGCAAGCACAAGACAACTCGTTTCTTTAATCAGCGTTCAGCAAACAAATTCCGGGACAAAATGACGACTCAACGAACGAATAGTGGTCGAGTCCAAGCGCGAACACGAACATGAACTGAGCAACTATTCGAGTCTCGAGACTCATTCATTTCGTTCCTTGTCTTTCGTTGATTTGTTGTAAGCAGGTTGTAAGCAAAGATAATGAAATACAGAGATATAAAACTTTCCAGTAGAAGGGCGGCTACCTACAAACTGTTTTCCAGAAAAATCCATGAAGTCACACATCTGCTCATTTCTATTATAGTATATGTGAGCTCATGAATTTGACTTTAATGCAAGAATTCGGTATTCTCTAATGTGTATCTCACTATTTTTTTCAGTTTAATCAACACCTCCACAAAAACCAAACAAATTCAAAACGAAACACAAAACAAGTAAACACCGCGATGCTTATAAAAGCAAAATGATTCGCGGTCGGCCATTAGCAACATGATTTTTTGTTGTTCACACGACGTCGTACCTATTCATAGACGGGGGTTGAAATTAAAAAACAACAATGTAAATAAATGGGTTTTGGGGGGATAGACATACGAAAGATAACCATATCTTTTATTCATTTATCTCTCTGATTGCGTGCTGAAAATCCTACTTTTCTTTGATGAGCTCCAAGCTAAAAAAAAAACACGGCTAATGTAAGCAAATGAGTACGAAAGATAAATAGCTCTTTATCATTCATCTCTGACCAAGGTACAGTGATTGGTAAAGTTCGAAGTAGTAATGGGTTGTGAAGATAAATAAGGGTAAAGTAATACAGTTAATTAAAGTGATTGGTTTGAATCCTTTAAGAATTTTTTTAAGTTACCTATATTGTTTGGGTTAAGTGAATTATAGTGTTTTATTTTGTCCAATCCCAGCCAGTTGCATTTAAAAATAGCCATGTTTTTTAGCTTCGATCTCTGCATAGTAAAGTAGGATTTAAAGCACGCAATTGGAACAACTATTGCGAGTCTCGAAGTGTCAAGTAGAGCGTAGTTGTTGTAAAAGCCAATAAATGACGTGCGGAATTTGTAAAGAGGTTTATTCGATTTGACAAACTTACAAATAAAGCGACCAAATTCAACATTTAGGAATGTTGGGAAATATACAGCGAAATGCTGGACATTTGGCCTGAAATGTTGAATTTAGGCGAAATGATGAATTTAAGTGCGGTGTAAATGTCCTATTACTTTGCTTTGCTGAGTTCGAAGCTAAAAAAACTGGCCTAATATAAAACAGTATTTTTGTGCTATAAAAGGAATCAAATTTCGCCACAGCTAAACTTCGTTTCGCCCAAAACACAAATGTAATACAAACAGATATGTAGGATCCAATATAACTTCACATCGTTTGATGAAAAAAATACGAGCCATCCGACACAATTAAAGTTATTTTTCGAAATACGCCGCAAAAAACCGTTGCGATTACATTGTTTTCGTAATATTTCATGGAAATGTAGTTATGTAGCCTTCGACCTTTTCTAAGCGGTTTCATTCACTGGTTAAATTTTATCACCCCTATTGTGAGGGCTTGTCGGCAAACCAATTTTGCATTTGCGGTGCATTTGTTTTACCCCTCCCTTTGTTTTCTCAAGTCTCTGCAGACCCTGTCTTTCTTTTTCTTATGAATTCCCTATTTCTTTCTTCTTTTTCTTTTGTTTTTATTTCCCCTTCGGAAATATTATTCCCGATGTCCATTTATATGAAAACTATATTATATGAAAACATTTATACATAATTATTTTGCAAAGACCCGATGCAATGCCTTTCTTTGCTGTAGAAAATATGCACGAAAAGCTAAACAAACTCCACCAAAATCTGCAAATACTAATAGAAAATTACATTATAGGGGGAGATGGGGGACATTGATACATGGGGCACATAGATACAGTCGATATTATTTGAAAATTTATCGCAGTAGGCCGCTCAACCACGCGCACAACGCAACATGTCTATTAACGCATACATATGTCTATCTGACATATCTCTTCAGTCATCGTATTTCGCCCAACAAGAAAAAACGTGTTTTTCCAGTTATTAAGTAATTTTTTGATTTTTTTTCGAGTGCGTTATTTTGAAGGATAAAATTGTGTTAACGATTTCATATCAAGTTAGATTGTGAGTATACGTCTATAATAATGTTATATTTATCTAAAAAGTCCTTTTTGAACGTTATTTTTATTGTTATTAATATTTTTATTGTGTGAGGACAGTTGGGGCACATTGATACACCCCACGTCGGGGTAGTTTGATACGTATCAATGTGCCCCACAACTTTTTTCTGTGTGGTATGTAGGTTAGTAAAATGTAGTATTTGTATTTTTTACAAGGACAATGGTGCGAACATACAAACAAAAAACGGAAAGAAATAACATCAACGAAGTTTCTGTGGCTGCAGCAATATCTGATGTACTGGAAGGCAGATTATCAATAAGGAAAGCCTATCAAAGATACCTATTTAAAGACTTATTGTAACAATCCGAAGACTGTTTATTTTATACATTAAAAAATACCTTATTCCTATTAATTATATTTATTAGTTATTACAATAATAATAATTTAATTTAGTTTAATTTATACTTAACGCAGCAGAAAGCATTTATTTTATTATTTATTAAAACTTATTTTAACATGATGACATGAATTACTAAACATTTAAAGACTGGTTGTATTAATATATGTAATAAAATTTTGTAAAACTTGGTTTATTTACTGAAAGTTTTCAATAAATTCTATTTTTCAGATATGAATCAAAGTGCCCCTGATGAGTATCAATGTACCCCGTGAGGGGGGCAGTTTGATACATATTTCATTTTTTAGTAAATGGCTTTAACATTTTTTTGCAGAAGCATTTAAGAGTACATCCTTCTTCATTAAGATAGTTAACATGATATTGAACACAATAGATATTTAACTTTAATGTTGTTGTCAATACGCTGTCTTTTTTTTTAGTTCCAATGAAAATCGTATCAAGGTGCCCCATCTCCCCCTACTATATCGCCCCTTGATCACCCAAGTCCTGCTTCGTGGAGCTGAAGTTTAGACTCTCAAATGAAGTTGTCCATAGAGAGAAATTCCCGATATAATTGGAGAAGATTTTAGAAAAAACCATACGCTCTGTCTGACCGGGAGAAGTGGCCTCGATTCATTCCGAACTAGCTCTAGCTGCTTTCTTAAGTAAGTAAAACGAGTTCGTCAATGGACATGAAATTTTTCCAGCCTTTATCAAAATAATTGTCTCCAAACGAAACTTACAAAAAAAAAACATACTTTTTGTCATATATATTATAGAAACTGTTTAATAATAATTCTAATACATTTTTCAACATTATGATTAATTTACTCATTGTATATATATTTTTTTATATATAGCATAGTAATAAAAATAATAGCATTTCATTATAGACGATTATATTAATCTTGATCATTACATAGTATTTTGTTTTATTACTTTTCATGAAAACTTACAACCAAATAAAATTAAAATAAAATATTAAACAAACAAAAAATATTAAAATTTAACCAAAATTAAGTTGATTTTTCTCATTCACTATCAATATTCAATCCCACCCGTTTCTCTTCCTCTAACATGGCATCTAGTTCGTCTGTCAAATTTGCTAGCATATTGCCAATATCGTTGAGAACATTCACCGATACGGTTTTCGCTTGTTGAACACTACCAACCTCGGCACTAACGAGGTCCGCAGCATGTACGACGCCGGCACTACCGGAGGAGGAACTCAAATCCGAACAATCCCCAATAGCACCAACTGGGACCCCAACGCCGCCACCACCAACTACTTGAGGATAGGTTAGTGTTGGCGATCGAAGATGAACAGCACTTGATGCTCCAGAGCCTCCACCTACAGCGGAATCAATGGACGCTGCATCATAGAGCAGTGTTCCACCGGCATTTGACCCAGTGCTATCACTGCGAATTAGTGTGGCATCATGCAGCGATGATGACGATTTTAACGAATGAAAAGAATGTGCGATATTGGCGATTGTATTGGTCGACGATGATGACGATGATGATGATGATGAGAGATGCTGCTGTGGCGGCATCTCTTGTCTATTAAGTAGTCTTTGCTTAATGGTTCCGGTGTTTTCGTTAGCGAAGGGAATAGTGTCGATGGAATCGATGCTTGATGTTGACTGAAAGATAAAACAATAAAAAAAGAAATAATGTTAAATAAAATACGAGTAAGTTACATTGTGAGTGAAAAATTATCAAAAGTAAGAATACTGAACATGTAATAGAAAATGCGTGAACAACTGGAGATAAATCAAAGTCGAATATTCAGTATCACTGTGCGAGCAATGTTCTAAGTACTACGTTAAAATTGTTTCCTCAATATTACGATCGACGCAAGTCACTCCTCCGGTATTCTAGATGTCCGAACTTTCCGAGCGGCCAACATCAACTCAGACCACTATCTTGTTGTAGCCAAGGTACGAACGCGGATATCCCAGACGCCACAACAACGGGGAAATGCTGTGAGGAGATTTAACGTTGAACGGCTAGAAGCTCAACAGATCGCTACAACGTTTGCTGACCGTGTATCCCTCAACCTCTCAAGAACTCCTGTACGGCCACCATTGTGTATCCGATGCTGAAGACCAGTGGCATCGATGCCAAGGAACAATCATAAACGCCGCAACCGATGTGCTTCGTTTCACCGAACCAACCCCACGAAGCCCTTGGTACGAAGCGGCACTGCACAGAAGGACGAGAGCAGCTCGTGAGCTCTAGGAGCAATAACACCGGCTTGTCCGGAAGAAAAAGAAAGAGCATGAGAAAAGCGCGATCGAGGAAATAGAGCGGTGTTACTCCATGAACAATGTTCGGAAGTTTTACCAAAAGGTAAACAAGACCGATCAGAAACCTGTAGAGACGAACAAGGAAACCTAGTAGTGGAATAACAGTCGGTGCTGAGGACATGGAAAAACCACTTTTGCAGACCGTGGAGTGGGGAAGGCGACACAAATTCCGCTGTCAGGCAGAATTAACTATTCAACCTGGGCGATGAAAGCTAAGACTTCCGTCCACCTGACCAAAATGAAGTCAGGATAGCAATATCCAAGCTGAAGTTCAACAAGGCTGCTGGACCAGAAGCTTACCTGCCGCTCTTTTCAAGGCAGCGCGAGATGGATTGAGGTAAGTAGGCCTGATGAATGGAGCCTCAGCATTGTTTGCCCGATCCACAAGAAAGGACAACTTTTAAACTGTGTCAACTATTGAGGCATCAGTCTCCTTAACATCGAATATAAGATCCTGTCTGCCGTACTGTGTGAACGCCTGAAACCATTTGTCAATGAACTGATTGGATGTGCGGTTTTAGGCCCAATAAGTCCACAACCGACCAAATATTCACAGAAGAAGTCCAAGTCGATACCCACCACCTGTTTACCGATTTTAAGGCCGCATATGACAGCATTCATAGAGACGAGCTACACAGACCCATGTCTAGTTTTGGTACCCTTGCCAAACTTGTCAAATTGTGCAGAATGACGATGGAGAACGCTCGCTCCTCCACAAATGTTCGATACAATTTTACCGAGACCTTTGATTACAAAAAAGGATTTAGACAAGGTGACGCAGTGCCATGTCTTTTTCAATTAATATCATTCTTGAGAAGATTATGCGAAACTCGCAAGCCAACAGAAGAAGCACAATTTTCTGTGTCTGTGAAACTACTTGCATACCCTGACGACATCGACATCATTGGCAGAACACAGTTTGCAAGTATCAGTACAGAAGCGGCAAAAATGGACTTGGTGGTTGTAATACTCCAGATTTATGGTTACTAAATAAAACTCAAATTATTGTGGTATACGTACTACGCAGTGGCGTCTCGTCAGGGTGTGCAAGGTGTGCATTGCACACCCTGATCTAACCAAAAAAATCACTTATCGAACACTCAAATAGGTAATAATAACACACATAAATATGATGTTGCTCAATTACACTTTACACATCCCATAAAACCTCCATCACACAGCCTACTATAATAATACTCATATTCATCCTTCCTAATTTTTCTTTCAAAATTCCTTCATCGTTGAGAAACAAAGAGAAAAACAATAAACTCGCACGAAATCTGGCTGTGCACGTATTCATCAAATAAATTCATCCAACTCCGAACTATATACCTACCTTCCTTCAGCTACAAGAATTCATCCCCATCGTAATTCGTCACCCGCACGCCGTACCTGCTACCTGCTAATGTCGCTTTACTTTGATGAACTTGTAGTGAACTCGTGCACTCGTTTTCTGTGCACACGGAATATTCATTATTTTCTTTTGTTTTGTTCTGTTTCCGAAAAGCGTCATAAGTCAAATATACATGTAGTACATCGACGCTCGTGCAAAAAAAAGGAGTGCACGACAGTCGATCGAAATGAATGAATGAACGAATTTTGCTTTTCGTTTAGGTAGTAGTTATAAGTGGCTGCAGTTTCGTGCGGTGCTTTTGCTTCTTTTTTTTTTGTCCTATTATTAATTTGAACAATGGAGTTTTTATGGTTTTTTTTTTATTTTAATTAAGAAAACAATAAATAAATCCGTATTTTTATCTCTTCTTCTATATATATAAAATTGTTGCAAGTGCGTTGTGACTTTATAACTCACGAACGGCTCAACCGATTTCAATGATTTTTGTTGTGTTTTATTCGTCTTCAATCAGGGATGGTTTATGAAAAAAGAAAAGTCGGAAAATTTTCAACCAGTGGCGTTGTAGGCACAAACTTCGTTTTTCATGGGGAAAAGCACTTTGGAAAAAAAAAAATGGGTAGAAATCGAGTAGTGACACTTCAAATACAAAAACAAAATATTTTAAATTTTCAAAGCAATTGTTGTTGTCAATTATTTTAATTATTTTCCAAGCAAATTGTTGTTGTCAACAATTTTGAAATTTTTTTTTTAAATGTAACCTACCTAATACGTTTATTTATGTTTACTATGTTACATTAAGTAAGTTTTTGAAATGGAGTAGATTTGATTTATTTCATTGTTATTGAATCCATCATTTTCGTTTGACATGTATTTTCAGGATCCTTGCATAAGTTTGTGTGAGTAAGTTGAAATGTAGGGGTGATTGAGATGACATGGACAATGATGACAGTGACAGGCAACAGGAGTTGTGGAGCGTTTTGAGTTTGCACGTAGGGGTTGTTACGAAAAATGAGCGAGTAACAATCGTCGTATTCTGCTCATTCGTGAGTAGGGTTATGGGGAGGTCAACTCAAAGGTACCATAACACCTTCGGTACCGGTGTAGAGAGAGTAGCGAAAAGGCTTACCAACCAAGTTGATAGGTGCGGTTAGTTTTCTTCTTGGCTGTTAAAGTTACAAATATTTCGTCGGTCGCTGATGGACTATTTTGTTAAGCATCGTGTCTTTGGTTATACTCAATGTTGGATGTATTCGATTGAATGGCAAAAAAGAGGCGAACATTTTCATTTAGTTAGTCGAAAGATATGTGCCGAGATTCCAGGTCGTGAAACCGATCCAGACCTGCATGATGTCATAATTACAAACGTGATTCATGGACCGTGTGGCGCCATTAACATACAATCACCGTGCATGGTCGACGGCAAGTGTTCCAAGTGTTATCCACGAAATTTGACTAATGAGACCATCACTGGCAACGATGGTATCTTCTGGAATAGCGCCTACGCTGCTGGAAGGTTACCGAACCGCTCATTCGGCATTGAAATTGCCATTAAACATTTAAGCGATTGAAGAACCAATATGTAACATAGCGAAACATTCAGCAATGGCCAAAGTTTTGGAGGCAAGCAAAATTATTATCTGGGACGAATGCACAATGTCGCATAAGCGTGCGTTAGAAGCTCTGAATCGCAATATGAAAGATCTGTATATTGACGCAAGACGTTTTGGAGGTGCATTGATTTTACTCTCAAGCGATTTCCGGCAAACGCTACCAGTAATATCACGATCGACCGCTGCCGATGAGATCAATGCTTTGAAGAAACTTCAGCTGACGACAT
This sequence comes from Cheilosia vernalis, assembly GCA_949126925.1. Lineage (NCBI taxonomy): Eukaryota > Metazoa > Arthropoda > Insecta > Diptera > Syrphidae > Cheilosia > Cheilosia vernalis. The sequence continues at coordinate 57,395,372 of OX421362.1, forward strand.
CGCATGTTTGCTAAATGATCCATCTGCCGAAGTGTTCTCCAATCAACTGCTAAGTATTGGTAATGGTCATGTTCCTGTCGACGCATCGAATGGATTGATTTCGTTGTCGCGGAATTTTTGCAATACGCAAGAGGTATTTAAGCGTCGACATAAAGTAGCATGTGCATTGTGCATGCTGTAAATTATTACTTTCATTACATTACCTAACGAATTTGGGCGGAACGAAGTTCGCCGGATCAGCTAGTAAAATATATAATTTTAAAGAATTGCACACCCATCTAAGTAATTCACGCGACGCCGCTGGTACTACGTAGTATATTATATTTATTTAGTGTCCGCGCTGGGTGACAGTCAATGCAGCACTGCCAGACTCTCATTGCACAGGTCTCCGCAGTGGTGAATGAGGGCAAAACAAAATATATGCTGTCAACAAGAAGGGTCACACAACATCAACGAATCGGACACAACATCACAATAGACAGCTATAGCTTTGAGGTAGTTCAGGACTTTGTTTACCTAAGCTCCGCTATTACTTCTGAAAATGGCATCACCTCAGAAATCAAGCGAAGAATCACACTTGGCAACCTTTGTTACTTACCTAAGAAGGTAATTGATTATTAAGGGCTTGTCGAGAAATACTAAGGATACTCTATATAAGACCCTCATCGTCCCAGTCCTGATTTATGGTGAAGAAACATTTACACTACCAAAGGAGGATGAAGATCTCCTTGGTCACTTCGAACGCAAAATTCTTCGAGTGATTTTTGTTCTTGACGGACTCTGAAGGAAGAGATTTAACAGCGATCTTTGAGAGCTGTACAGCGATATCGACATAGTCAGAAAAGTACACGTCAGTCGCCTAAGATGGCTGGGACATGTAGAGCGAATAGCCACAAACACTCCGATACCAATACCGAGGGACAACGCAATAGAGGCAGACCTCGCCTTAGGTGGAGCGCAAGTGGATGGGAGCTTAACCAACCTGGAGTGCGCAACTGGAGGCTGTTAATCCAAAGATCGCACTAGCTAAAGTAAAGTAGGATTCTTAGCACGCAATTCCAACAATTAACTGTGAGTTCTCGAAGTGTCAAGTAGAGCGTAGTTCTTGTAATTGCATGCCGAAAATCCTACTTTACTTTGCGTTGCTGAGATGGAAGCTAAAAAAAAAAAATGTGCCAAATCGTGAAATACAGCAACTTTAAGTACATGCACATTATTATTACATGGCAGATCTTAGGGGAAGAACAAATTTCGGAGACGAAGTGTTTATTTCTATAGAATATCTTTCGCCAAACAATTTCATTTTTATTACCTAAATTGGTATTACTAAATTTTTTTCCTGACGATAAAATTTAAAAAAAAAATTATAGCTTTAAAAATGAATACAAAAAATTAATAAAAAAATAATTGCAGAAATCGGCTTCAGTTGAATCATGTTCAGCGAATTTAAACCAAGAATTTGGAAAGAATAATTTCATAATTTCAAAATTAGAAATTTTCTTTTAAGGCCAGTATGGTTTTGTTACGGAACGAAATTTTCAGGTGGTCTCCAAATGGACAGCGAAACGAAAAATAATTTGTGGAGAGTTCCATCAGCTGCTATACAAGTGTTGCCATCACTGGACTTTTATCTCCGATTTCGATAATCGTACTTTTCCCTGCTAATGTAAAGTAGGATTTTCAGCACGCAATTGCAAGAACTACATACTATGATACTTTGAGACTCGCAATAGTTGTTTTTTAATTGCGTGCTGAAAATCCTACTTCGCTTTGCTGAGATCACACGCTTATACATATAGCTACGCATTTCCACAACGACAAAGTTACACGTTAGTCCTAAAAGTTACAGTTTCAACTTGCGAAAAGTAAAGGCTGGTACGCTGTTCGAGTGAAGTGAAATTTTCACTCCTCTCCAAAAAGTGCTGTGAAATAGCCAGTGAAATATTTTGTTGGAGATTTTAGTTGGAGAAATTCATGCAGGGTGACTGAGTTCAAAAGTTTTTGTTTTTGCGGCAGTTCAACTCTCGCACTTTTATTTTACTAGACAAGAAGAAACAAATTGGAATCTTCACTTTTTGTGAATCATGTGATACAGTAAAATGTGTTGACTTATTGGAAGATATTCATCCGTGTTCAACCACAATAAGTAAAATAATAAAACCGAACCAAATTCTGCAACCATTATGGACCTACGGGCACCAGTTGTGCGTATGATCGCGCCAAACGTATTTCTAAAAAATTAAGGTCTTTCAAAAATATTACCAAGGAACATAGTCATAGTCAATGCACTTTGGTACACGCACAACGCTGATCTACACACGGATCTAGATATTGAAACAGTGAAGAAAGAAGTCGAACAAGTTGCTTAAATGCGCAGAGCTTCTCAACCGAATTATTAAATACAGGCAGTGTAATCAGGAGATTAAGGCGGATAAAACATGTTGATCTATAAAAATTAGCTAAGTCAATATATTTTTTTAACAATGTCGAATGGCTAGGTACATTCACATTCGGTTGGCAAAAGTCATTGCTCTCGTGAGGTGTTTTAGATCGTCTGAAAGGCCTTGTCGAAGCATCTCTCGCTACCTGCTAGTTCTCGAATGACTTTCGATGATTTTCCCTTCCAGCCAACCTCCAAAAACACAAAAAAAAAAAAATGGTTCGTATTTTGTTCATGACAATTTTAATAGTTTTCAATTTGGCAAATAATGCCTGATTTGTAAAATAGACAGGACAGTCGTCAAATTTAAATAATTAACAGTGCATGGAAATTACACATATTTTCAAAGATCATCTGCTGGTATTGCTTGAACAAAACTGGGTAGAAAAATATTCCTGAGGCACCCTGCTTATAGAAAAGGTCATCCATGCCACCAAATATTTGTAGGTACACCTAACATTATTGCACTATATTCAATGAAAAAACAATTTTATAAGTGCGAAACACTTATTATTCTCTTACGGAAACATCTGAAATTCCAATAAATTTTTAAACCGCATCCTACAAATCATTTTTCACGCTGAAATGTCAGAAAATTAATGCGACGGACAATAAAAACCAAGTGAAATAGCTGCGGAGAGATTTTAGTATCGCCACCTACGACTCAGTTTTGGAAGCGATATTTTCCACTCGAACTGCGTACCGCCCAATGAAATTTTCATTTGGAAAATTCATTTTGACATTTCGCAGTGAAAAATTTGTATGAAAAATTGGATTTCACTTGAACTGCGTACCAGCCTTAAAATCTGAAAAGTTGAATTTCCATCACTGCCTTGGACTGTAGCGCAATCTAAAGGCTGGTATGCTGATCGAGTGAAGTGAAATTTTCACTCCTCTCCAAAAAGTGCTGTGAAATAGAGAGTGAAATATTTTGTTGGAGATTTTAGCTGGAGAAATTTATGCAGGGTGACTGAGCTAAAAAAAAATTTATTTTTGTGGCAGTTCAAGAAAATCTTAGGTTACCTATAAAATAAAGAATACTCCAATATTCAACTCTCGCACTTTTATTTTACTAGACAAGAAAAACAGCTGGAAAAAACAAATTGGAAACTTCACTTTTTGTGAATCATGTGATACCTACAGTAAAATATATTGACCTATTGGTAGACATTCATCCGTGATCGACCACAATAACAATAAGTTATTGCCATAAAACCAAATTCTGCAACAAGTATGGACCTACGGGCACCAGTTGTGGGTATGACCGCTCCAAACGTATTTCTAAAAAAATTAAGGTCTTTCATAAATATTAGATACAAAGGAACAAAGTCATATTCAATGCACAACGCTGATCTAGATATTGAATCAGTATAGAAAGAAGTCGAACAAGTTCCTTAAATGCACAACGCTTCTCAACCACGTTAGCTTAGAAACAACCGAATTTATAATCAGGAGATTAAGGCGGATAAAACATGTTGACCTATAAAAATTAGCTAAGTCAATATATTTTTTAACAATGTCGAATGGTTAGGCACATTCACATTCGGTTGGCAAAAGTCATTGCTCTCGGGAGGTGTTTTAGATCGACTGAAAGGCCTTCCCTATTGTCGAAGCATCTCTCGCTACCTGCTAGTTCTCGAATGACTTACGATGATTTTCCCTTCCAGCGAACCTCCAAAAACACAAAAAAAAAATGGTTCGTATTTTGTTCATGACAATTTTAATAGTTTTCAATTTGGCAAATAATACCTGATTTGTAAAATAGACAGGACAGTCGTCAAATTTAAATAATTAACAGTGCATGGAAATTACATATATTTTCAAAGATCATCTGCTGGTAGGTATTGCTTGAACAAAACTGGGTAGAAAAATATTCCTGAGGCACCCTGCTTATGGAAAAGGTCATCCATGCCACCAAATATTTGTAGGTACACCTAACATTATTGCACTATATTCAATGAAAAAACAATTTTATAAGTGCGAAACACTTATTATTCTCTTACGGAAACATCTGAAATTCCAATAAATTTCTAAACCGCATTCTACAAATCATTTTTCACGCTGAAATGTCAAAAAATTAATGCGACGGACAATAAAAACCAAGTGAAATAGCTGCGGAGAGATTTTAGTATCGCCACCTACGACTCAGTTTTGGAAGCGATATTTTCCACTCGAACTGCGTACCGCCTAGTGAAATTTTCATTTGGAAAATTCATTTTGACATTTCGCAGTGAAAAATTTGTATGAAAAATTGGATTTCACTTGAACTGCGTACCAGCCTTAAGGAAGTAAGAATTAGTACCTGAGTGATAAGGTCGTTGAAATACATTTTTTTTAAAACATAAATCATTCAGAAAATTTAAAACAGGAAAATAAAACGATAACAAACATAATTAATGAATTTAACGTAATATCATGTTCCCACCAACGTGATTTAGCTAAATCCACATGATTTAGGTAAATCATCTCATAAATGATTTACCATACATTTTCGTGATTACTGATTACATGATTTATACGTGTTTAAATACAAACATGGTTTAGACTTCTCCTTACTTTGGTTATGATGACATTAGGCGTGTTTTTTTGAGCTTCGATCTCGGCAAGCCAAAGTAAAGTAGGATTTTCAGCACGCACGTTGGGACTCGTAATAGTTGTTGTAATTAGGTTTGTTTTACGTGGGCCCTAGTGCGCACTGGGTTAACCCTAATGAGTTCGATATAGCACTTGCCTAGTACAGAAAACCTGGGTCGGTATTCTGTAAGGCGAAACGTTAAAACGTTTTGGTTTGCACGACAGGACAAATCATTTGTGCGCACGAAAACGTTTGATCGTTTCGCTTTACAGAATCCGGCCCCTGTCTTTGATATGGCTTCTAGGGCGCCCTAGTTGTGCCCTTAACTGACCCCAGTTATTTTTTCGGGGCAAAAACTCAGTGCTGAGTTGCGCTGTCATTTCGCATGCTAATATTCGTTTATTTAAATATCGTTATAAAGATAAATACAATAAATTTGATATTCAAAAGGGAATTGTTTCGATTCTATTCAAATAAATCACATTGGCGTCAAATTGGGCGAGACGAAGTTCGCTGGATCCGCTAGTTTATGTACAAATATTTAGAAATTAGTCGGAACGGAAATTTCGAATGTTTTAAAACAAAATTTAACAAGTGAATTCAAATCGCTAGAAACGTGTCGAAGACTACACATATTCAAATCGCACGAATAAAGACACAAAAAAGAACAAGTGAAGTTTTGATGTTCGATTAGTATTACACCTTAAAGTATTTTCCTGAGAATTAATTAATTAATTGCTTGGCCAAGGTCACCTACCGAACTATTCGTATGGTTCTCATAATTTTTCATAATATTTGTGCATATCTCTTCTAAATGAAAAAATAATAATATACGAGTATTTAAAGCACAAGGAATTTTGGTACTCTAAAATATCAGTGCTGCCTGCAGATACAGCGTTATTTCTCGTTACCACCAAAAGATATTGTTTTTCTTACGGTTGTTAATATCTACTATATGATCTGGCCCCTCATTCAATTGAAGACCTGCGAAGATATATAACATTGTGTTGTATTCAAGTTTTTAAGATCAATGGAATAAGTGTTTAGGTTAGGTGGGGTTGTGAGATCGTCACAAAATACCAGCCACCATAGCGCGCCCATCGCAATCCCCAGGGAGCCGTTACTGTTAAAAGCCTAAACCAATTCGCCCAAACAATGAATCACTGCTTTTGACACCGTGTGACCTTCTATTTGTGACAAATGAGTGTTAAAAAACAACCCAAATCTTCTCGACAAATACGTAAACAACTTGGATTTCCAAGTCTAATGCTAATGACTGATGCCACTAATTTAGAGGATTTCGAGCCAATTTAAGAAGGTGACAAATTGAAGAACGTTTAGATAGTGTTTTGGGTGAAGTAACCATGATATGATGTGGTCAATCATACGTTCAAAGAGAAGTAATATACAAGTTTAATTCATTGAATCTTCTATGTATACCGACAGCCTTCAGTGTTATAGATTCGACTCTCTTTGTATATTTTTATATCACCGATTACGATATTAGAAAATTCAGTGTCAACCATAACTGCTAATAGCAGACAAGGTCAATTCATTAGTAGAGATGTTTTTTTTAATTATTGATGATGCTTTCAATTGTCCACTTCATGTTTTTTTAGTTATTAGAGTAAAGTACGAATGAAACATTATTTTTTTGAAATCCGAAGAGCATTCGGATTTGGTTTCTATCAAGAGATGTTAGAATTGGGCCCTTTAGTGTCAATTGTCATTGTCAACTGTAGGCCAGCAACTATGAGTTATGATGCAACCGTAAGTGTTGTTCCATCGTTCTTTTGACAGATTTAAAGGCGCATTATCAATGAAGCCCTTAATTGCGTTGAAAGCTGTTAGTACTTGTCTGTCAGCTAATAACAGCCAATTTCAGAGACACATCTGGCCAGTTTATCCGCTGCTTTATTCCCTTCCATACCAACATATCCAGCAACGCAGCATAACACTACTGAGTGATGGTTTATGCCGAAAGGCACTAACTTACAGATTTCGAGTTTACCAGATTAGAGTTGATCGTTTTAAGTGCTGATTAGCTGTCCACACACAGGGTAATTTCCATTGCTGGTAATTCTCTCGCTAAGAAAGTTTTTTTTTTTTTTTTATCCGAGGGTAGGTGAAAATCTTCCAAAGACACTATGAGAATATCAAGCGCGTTCTCATAGCAGTGTCAGATTTTTACTGACTAAAAACACCACCCTTCAAAGATTGTTAGATACTGCAACTAAGATATAACTTATCAAGCAATTTTTCTATCATTAAATAAAAACTTTTGACAGGTTACTTTCCAATGAAAGATCCTGCGTGTTCCGCAAATTAGACGCGGTTAATCTTATCTTGCCAAGTCGAACGGTTTCGTTCTTTGTAGTCGGCGCAATAAATTGCTCTCGTCCAAGATTTGTCGGACTGTATTGTTGATATGTCCGATTAGTCGGTTTCTATGCTTTCTCGCGAAGCTTCTAGTTTCAGCTTCGATTGTTGGAATTCCGAGATCCCTATATGGATATCGTCGTTTCTAATATACCATGGTGCATGTACAATTTCTCTAAGAACTTTATTTTGAAAAGTTTGTAGAATATTGACATTTGTTTTCTTGGTACAACCCCAAAGTTGTATACCGTAGGTCCACACCGGCTTTAGCACTTGCTTGTATAAAAGCAGTTTGTTCTCAGTACTGAGCTGGGAATGTTTTCCGAGTAGCCAGTACATTTCTCTATATTTGATATCGAGTTCTTTACGTTTCATTTTCACGTGCGAACTCCATTTCAACTTTGCGTCGAGTGTCATTCCCAGATATTTGGCCTCGTTTGCAAAGGGTATTCGGGCCAAGTTTAGGAAAATTGGCAAGTCATTGGGTTTCTTGTACGTGAAATTCACATGTACAGATTTAGTTTCATTTAAGGCGATCGGCCAGTTCCTTGTCCATTCATTTATCTTATTCACTGCGGTTTGCAGTTTTGTAGTCGTTTCTTCGATTGTATTACCTACTGCTAGGATAGCTGTGTCGTCGGCGAACGTAGCAAGGGTAGTGCCATCTTCCCTTGGTATATCGCGAACCATTTTAAAACCATTATGACCTCCGCGACTTTCCATTGACTCGGCACGTGTTTTAGTCTGAGCGCGGCATTTATAATATGAAGAAGCTTAATTAATGCTTTCCTTGGTAGAACTTTCAGAACTTCTCCGGTGATCAAATCATAACCAGGAGCTTTCTTAGGTTTTAGGAATTCGATTTCACGTTTTAGTTCACTTCGTACGGTTTAAAAGTTTCTTCTAGATGAGCGGCAAAAACGTCCGTTTTATCCTTATCTTCCCTTGCCCATTCATTTTGATTAATTCTAATTGGCGGCGCGGGGATTTTGGGCCTTTTGGTGCCTTTTACAGCTTTCCAAAGTGAATAATTGGAATCTTTTTTCGCTGTTAAACTTTCAAGGTAAGAACCTATCGCACGATTTTTAAAATCCTTAATAACTGTCTTTAACAAATTGCACAAATAATTCAAATGTGCTTTATGTTGCGGAGCTCGACTCTGTTGCCATTTCTTACGCGCCTTCCTTTTTTCGTTGACCAATTCTTTTATTTCGGGATATCGTAGTCCGTATTTGGCCGGCGTTTTCCTTGGATTAGGCGTATTATTCCAAGAAAGATTGAACCGCTTTCTTAAACTCGCAGATCTCTGCCTAGAAAACGCTGCAGTGGTTTGCCAGTCGGTATGACTGGCTGATATCTATTTCTTTACTCGGAAAGAGCGAGTCCTGTCTGTCCGGCATACAGACTTTAAATTTCTTGTCGAAGTCATACTTTGGTTTCTTGTAGTCCGTGAGTGCAAGTCTGTTGTTCTGTTTTAGTCTGAGAGCACCTTTTGATGCGACGTTCTAAGTATAAAGCTCGGTGGTAGGTTCAGCAGCGTTTCTGGGTCTTGTTGTGGTGTAGATTTTAGGAGAGCCGTTATACCCATACAAGCAATCTTCTATAATAGTCCGTCCAAACTTATTTAAGATATTTTGCTCTCTTTGCGACACAAATAAGAGCCTTGTCACTATTGATCTACGATCGACACAAGACTGATTTTAACACAGCATCGTCGATGACGTGTGCAAAGAATACAAAGATTACATTGGTTAGTAGGTAGGTATCGTAGAGCATTAAAACATTTTTAAATAGTTAGATAGGTTAGAAGAAATCTGTTGTAGAATCCCTTTTTAATAAACTTCTAACGGGATAATCTTTCTTCTTAAACCAACAAAAGGTAGATTTAACGGGTGTTTATAATTTTTTTTTTAAGAATGGTAAAAAATGATAAGGAGGAGAAAAGCAGTAACAATTTCTTTAAATCTAAAATGAGTCTAACAGAAAATATCCCCTTAATAGATACTTGCAGCAGAATTTCAACTTTTGGATGGAATATACCTTGTTCAAATTATTCAATGTCGAATGCTTGCAGTTCAATCTTTCACGCTTTCACGCCACATGAATCAACTAATATTGTTAGTATCAAACAATTTAACGACTTTTCTTACCATTTTTTTTTTTTTTAATTTTTGAATTACATATTATTTATCTGTAATTTTTCATAGATTACTACAAAAGCGTTCCCTAACTTTTCGTAAGTGTTTCTATCTAACAGAGAATATATCCCCACCTCTGCAATTTTGACTGTCTTTTCCATTCTTACTCCAAAAGTAACGGAACACACCTGATCGTGCTTTCCGTCCACTCAGTGCTGCTTATGCATTGTTGTTTATATTCTTGACACAATTCTGGGGCTTCTTAACCTCTCACAAGTGGCCAAACTTAGTATTTTTCTTGGTTATTAACGATGCCACTCGAAAGAATTTAAAATTATTTAAACTTGCTCATATATTTCCATACAAATGCAATTGTTTTCCCAACTCAAAAAATATTCATCCACCCAGAAATGTATTTTTTTTTTTCTCGTTCTGTCTTTTAAAATAATTATTAACGTGGCAGAAAAGGCAGAATATTATTCTTAGTTACAAACTACAGTACATACCTAGTCCTGAAAAAAAAAACTAGTAAACATATCGAATTAATTTTTTTTTATTTATTAGCCCACATTATTGGCTATTTGAAAAAAATGGTTCATTCAAAATGGCCGCCGTTTTTTTTTCACACAAGCCTTCAAACGTGGTGGCCATTGGGCTATCGAGGCAAGCACGGTATCCATGGATATCTCGGACGCTGCTTTGGTCAATGCTGTTTTCAGGCTTTCCAAATTTCTGTGAGGAGTCTTGCAGGCCATGTTTTCCAGTTCTGACCACAAACCATAATTCAGTGGATTCAGATCTGGACTCCCCGAGGGTCAATCTTCAGCTGCCACGAAGCCAGGAATGTTGAGCCTGAGCCACTCCTGCGTGGTGTTGGCTTTATGCGCTGGAGCAGAGTCTTGCTGGAAGGTCCACCTGTTTCCGTTGAAAAAGGACACCCCCCACCAAACCATTATGTACGCTGGATGATGGCCTCTTTGAACCCTAGGAACAATTTTTTTCGCTTCCTTAGATGAAGTGGCATAAATCTTATCATTTTGCTTATTGAAAACTTCTTCAACGGCAAAAATTTGTTCATCCGTAAACAAAATGTTTTCATGGCCATTGGCCGCGTGCCACTTCAGAAGTCTCTTGTATCTTTCCAGCCTAATGTTTTTCAGTTGGGGAGTAAAGAGATGACCAGTGGACCGACGATAGTCCCGAATCAACCTTGACATCGATCTGGTTGATATCTCCAACTCCTTGGACGTTATTTTCTGTTTTCTAAGGGGATTTCTCCGAATTCGCTCACGCACTGCCTTTACTACCGCACTTGTACGGACGACGCGTGGGCGACCACTTCTTGGCCTGTCATCGACTCTGGACATTTCGGAGAAACGATTTATAGCCCGATAAACGAAATTTCTCGATATGCCGAGTGGTTTTAGCAACTCGAAAATTTGGCCAGCACTCTGCCCGCACTTATGCAACGCAATTATAGCGATCGATTTTCTTTAACGCCCCATTCCATGTTAGCAGATCGCAAGCTGAAACCAAACTGGCTAGTTTTCTTTACTACACAATGCATGCGTTCCGAAAAAAAAAGTTAACGGTTCTATTTCCGCAAGAAGTTGTTTGAAATAAGCGATGGAAATTGTGTAACAGAACTTATGGCAGGACTAGGTATATAGCATTACTGCTGTTGTGAGTATTTTTTAATTTGAAATCCAAAAGCCAAATCCTCTTTTCAAAGTCAGTTTAGACTATTAATTTTGTCGAATCGAAAAAGAAGTTTGTTATTGCTTCTATGACGACAGAAAACAAGATACAATTTTTTTTATTCAAGTATACACAAATTGTTGTTGGACAAGAAACGGGCTTTTAAAACATAAGAGACCATTGACACTTATCGAAACACTTTGTCAGTATCCGAAAGCTTACACTAGGTCATTACCATTTTACGATTTTAACGATCTTAACGATTCACATTGGCAGCACAATGTTCATATTCCTCGAAGACTACGGAAACTTGATACTACCTAGATACTTGCAGCAGAATTTTATTTTTTTATTTATTAGACGTCACACGTTAAGAACAATAGAGTCACAACTCAAAATGTCTCTTGGATAGGACCACTTAGGTTCAATAGAGAAGATGAATTAGAAAGAACTTTTCTTCAGGATTTATACAGTATAGGTAACAACGAAAAATGTAATTGTTCACTGAGGTGTCTCAATGGGGGTGTAACCTTTTTTATATTTCTTGTTTTGCTTCTCCTGAAAATCTTTAGTAATGACGCCATAGTTCTGAACCATAATTGCATTTCATTGAAGAGGTTTCATATACTAAATAGATTAAAAAAAGAACTTTGTCAGGGTAATCTCGTAACCATACTCCCTATCTCTGGAAACAGGATGTGATAGTAAAATACATCCATATGTAGGTACCGTACATGATTAGGTACATTATAAAAGTATTAACAAGATATACGCATATAAAAATTACCTTATTGTCGTGCAATTTTTCGCAGTGTATCTCCGCGGTTGTCTGCTGTATAGTGGCATAATTTGCATAAATTGGTTGTGGTGGTTGCTGAATGTTTGAAGGAATGTACGAAGTTGGTGCTCCTGTTGCATATGATGCGTATGGATGATTTTGTGCAGCAGCAGCTACAGCTGCTACTTGTTGATCTTGTGAACTTAAAGTTCGTGGATTTCGTATACTACAGTGACGGCGTGGAGGTTCAGGAGCAATCTTTTTATTTGACATTGGGCTTCCAGTAAGGTAGGTCTATAAATGAAACAAGTTTAATGCAGTTTGTTTCTTGATCGATTTTATTGTATCTACTTACAGAATTCAAACTGGCATTATCTGCGCAAACCGCATATTCTACTGGGGTATTCATATAATGATGCTGTGCATCTACAGGCATATTTTGAAGTACAGCTCTTTGTAGTACTTTACAGCGATCAGCGGCATTTCCACGTTGACGAGGCAATGTCCCACCGCCTTCTTCATACATAAGCTCCCGAGCTGCCTCATTAGTTGGTGTTATGTCGCCATCGTCATACGAACGGCGCCATGACTAAGGACAAAACGTAAAATATTTATGAACCGACATTCGACAAACTCCTTAATCCCAGTGCTTACCATATTCCCAGGGGGATTACTAAGTACTCTGGCTCCCTGTGGCTGTGTGAAATGCCCATAGTCTGTGGTAGTGTAATGGCTAAAAGTCAAATGGCTCCTGGTACTGTTATCGTGAATGTCTTCTAAAGATTCCAAGCTTTTTCCACGTGGCTGTCGTACCTGTAGACCATTTATAATAATTATTGTCAATTTGCGTAAAACCCAACTGTTTTCGTTAAATTGTTAAGTTTTGTTTTATGCCCAATGCTAGTATTCCTAATATTCTTGTTAGCTTACCTTAATCAATACCACATCATTACATTCATGATTACTTCCAGTACATGTAAAATACGGATCGGTAATCCCATAACTTTTCGAATCATCCCATGAGACTCTTGTCGTAGGCACTATAGTTGGTGAAGGCAATTGCGAAGGAGCATGCCATACTTTGCGATACTCCTACATTGTCATATGTGTTCGTTTTGTTCATTGTTATATGAAAAAAATTATAAGAGATAAAAAAAAAAGAAAGAGAGACATGAAATCAAACAAAACAAAAACAATAAAATAAAATATTAACAAATTATAAACTATAATATATAGCAACTAAACGAACATTTTTTTTTTTAAATTACAACCCAAATTCAAAGTAACAAAAGAAAAAAATAACAGCATGTAAAATTTCGGTCGGTCATTTTTTTTATATTTTAAAGAGTATTGCAATAAAAGCCTCTGTTGAGCCTTATTTATACTATTCTACAGCAATGATTTGAGCTTATGTGTTCATAAAGAAAGAAATATTAGGAAAAATGTACCTGTTGTTGATACGCTGATCCACCAGGGTTCCATTTTCCGCTTATAATGTCCTTCACACGTTTAATGGCAAGTAAGATTTTTTTTTGATGACCAAGCTTCACAATTCCAATATCTTCGAGGTCTTCCCATGTGAGTTGCGTTACATCGCGCACAGTTTTGTAGTTTTGATCAAGCAGCGGTTGTATGTATTCTTCAAGACGAAGCAGTTGCAGCCATTCTTCGATTGAACCCTAAAAAAAGATATAAACATTGAAAAGGTATGAATAAATAATTAGAAATACTTAATATAACTTCTTAGTACATGTGTTACAAACTATGCTGTTGTGAAAATCGAACTACTTCCCGATTGTCCACAAGGATAAATGAATGGCAATTATTACGACCAAAACAAGTAATATCAATCACATAAAACATCCAAGGATGAACTAATTTTTAAAATGACTGTTATTAAAAGAGCTATACAAAATTTTAATAATCTGTTCCATTAAAATGTGGTCATTTACACCGCGTCTCCACGAGTTCAGGCAAGACGCAAAGCTTATAAAATACATGACTTCCCATATTATGAAATTCTAAGCTAGACAAAATCCCTTACTACCTGAAAGTTATAGCTGTCCGATTTCTTGTTCGTGGGTAATAATAATAATTTTTGGCGCAACAGATCCCTTGTTCGTGGGTACCGAATGATTAAATGTGTTGGCCAGTAATTTTTTTTACCAAAGAGACGCCGGTAAGCCTAGAACATGTATTTCAGCTAAAAATAATTAATGCTCTCCTCTTTCCGCATTTTAATTCGGGTGACTTAACCGTTATTAAGGTATAACACACACAGAGACTCACTACCTTCATATCGTCCGCTTATATGGGCACACGACAGACCATCCCCGCCAGAAGATGTGCAGAAGCTCACTACAGTCGTACATGCGAGGCAACTCAACTCAACCTCAGAACTGCACACTTATCGCTCGCACTACAAAAGGCGATGAATACAGCCTTTAAGGCATCGTGTCTAGTTAGGTTAGGTTAGGTAGGCGGGTTGGCATGGAGTACTCCGTGCCACACTCAGGACAATGATGACCCATTGTGATGCCCACTGGGGGAAAAGGTTGTCCCTTACCCATGTTAACCCTATCTTTACATATTTGAGATTAATTACTCACTGTGCCGTTGGATACAAACCATCCTGTGGATTTGATGAAGCTCATTATCTTGTCTACTGGTGTGCTAGATAGCTCGTCTATGTCCTGAAAGAAGTGTCTCCCTAGGAATCTGTGCCTATTGTGTTGGAGGCTCGGGCAGTGGCATAGGAAGTGGGTTGTGTCCTCAATAGCTTCCTCATCACCGCAGCCTCTACAAAGTTCTTCTTCCGTCAAGCGTAGTTTCATCATGTGATACCGCAGAGTGTTGTGCCCCGTTAGGATTCCTACGAGGGTGGAGAGGGATTTCCTGTCCTTTCGTATTAGACTCTCGGTTCTTGCTTCATTGAAGCTTGGCCATAGCATTCTTGTAGTATGGCAAGTTTCCAGTGTGGTCCATCTAGCGTTCGCCTCCCTTGTAGCTTTTCTCCCGGCTTCAAGCTTTAGTGAGCAAGGCGGGATATTCACAGAGGGGTCGGCCTGTTCTAATACAGCTGCTGAACCTAGTCTAGCTAATTCGTCCGCTTTCTCGTTGCCTGGAATACCTTCATGTCCCGGAACCCAGCAGAGCAATACCTTATGCTGAGTGCCAAGAACATTGAGTTCTTCGCGATAGCATTTCACAAGCTTTGATTTTATTTCTGTTGCAGTTAATGCTTTTATGGCTGCCTGGCTGTCGATAAAGAAGGTAATACCTTAAGGTGGTATTGCCCTTATCGCAGACTCACGGGCTGCCGTTGTCACTGCCAAGACCTCTGCTTGGAAGACACTGCTGTGGTCGGGGAGGCGTATCGATTTACCCAACGACTCGGAGAAGACGCCTGACCCCACTCCGGTTTCCATTTTAGAACCGTCTGTAAAAACGGCAATGGATTGCGCATTAGGCACAAGTCCGTCTTTCCATTCCTCTCTGCTGGAATAGGCGCACGAGAATGGTCTTGTGAACTCCAGGTATGGTGTAATATAATCTGTGTTTGGTACATAACCAAAATATTTCTGTAGGATCAACGAATGACCCTTTTCATTCAGTTTCCAGTTTACTGATTGGCTTATTCTCATGGCGCTAATGGCGGCTGAAAGTTGTATAAAGATATCTAGTTGCAGCAGATTGAGGATAGCCTCAAGACCTGCGGTTGGAGTTGTCCTCATCGCACTGGTGGTGCCGATGCACGCTAGTCTTTGTACTTTCGTGATAGCCTTTAGATAGGTGGCTTTTTTTGTTGCCGGCCACCATTATTATTATTATTTGAGAGGGGTTATTGTACTGCGACCTTTTGGTCTAATGTACCCCCTGCTTACGCCTCAGAGTGGTTTATTCCCTCAAAAGAGTTCCCCTCATAGTATAATTCCTTTCGAAATCATTCAAGAGGTTTTAGTACTCTTCTTTCTCCTTGGCGGAAGAAATTCGTCCTATAGCACTCTCTCCAGTCCAGTTTCCTTTAAGAATCTAAGGATTAGAGCTGGCTCTAGTGACTGTATTTCCTCATCAGATAGTTGGTACTTGCCCAAGTATTTCAGTCTTTTGTGGGTGGGTGCCCCACATGATCCCAGCAAGTGTTCTGGGATTTCACTGGACTCATCGCAGAATCTGCAGAGACCTTCTTCAGATATACCCAGTTTCCTGAGGTGTTCCTTGAGTCTACAGTGCCCCGTTAGGAAGCCCGTTAGGATACGAAGGTTGTTTTTGCTCATGCCGATGCAAGCTTGGAATCTCTTCCGGTTGTATTGCCCCAGAAGTTTCTTGGCCTGCCTCATGCCCTGAGTGTTATGCCAGGTTCTTGCCCTGTTTTCTTTCTCTAGTTTCCTAAATTCTTCTTTGAGGGTGTGATCCCCTATTCCGCAGAATGGTTCAGGACCTACGAAAGTTTCTGATGCTCCCTTTCTTGCTAGGGAGTCGGCCATTTCATTCCCCTCTATTCCTACATGGCCAGGCACCCAGCAGAGGGTTTTTCTCCTACCAAGTTCATTAAGTTTTTGTAGGCATTCCCATACAAGTTTGGATTTAATGATGTAGGAGTTAAGTGCCATAATAGCAGCTTGGCTGTCTGACATTATAGCTATATCACAGTTGACTTTGTTTCTGTCGAGGTTAATTTGGACACACCTGTCTATGGCATAGATTTCAGCCTGAAAGATGCTGGTACTTTTGCCCATTGGTTCAGAATATTTGGTTCCAGGCCCAAAAACTCCCGCCCCAGTTCCCTCATCAGTTCTCGACCCATCTGTGTACCACTTTGTTGTGTGATTGTTCAGTCTGTGAATTGTGGATTCATTGCTCCAGTTCTTCTTGCTGAGCTTAGTAACAAAGTTCTTTTGAAAATCAAATCTTTTGATGATATCGTCTCTAGGAAAGGCCAATAGTGGTTGTTTTTTGAGTAGTACGTCAAACTGTTTCAGTGTGATGCACTTTCCTCTTCCTATTCCTTCTTTGGCCATTCTTAGGATCGTTTTACTTGCACATTCCTCAACCATAAGGTGCAATGGAGTTAATTCCAATAGCACTTCCATAGCTGCGGTTGGGCAAGTTCTCATAGCCCCTGTAATACACAGGCACGCCAGTCTTTGCACTTTATTGAGTGTCTTTCTTGTGGTGGAAAGACTGGTTCTTTTTGCCCATGCAATCGCTCCATACGTGATCATTGGTCTCACAATAGCAATATACATCCATCTGAGGATGGTCGGTCTACATCCCCAGAATTTGCCAGCTAGGCTCCGGCAAATCATTAAAGCACGCGTTGCTTTCCTGGTTATCTCTTCTGTGTGTTTTTTCCAGGTGAGTTTACTGTCTAGGTTTAGTCCCAGATATTTAACTTCATTGACTGTTGTCAGTGTTGTACCTGATAGCCTTATCGGTCTTAGTCGTTCAAGTTTTCTTTTCCTCGTGAATGGTACTATTGTTGTTTTTTCCGGATTAAGGCTAAGCCCAGCTGTTACGCACCAATCTGCCGGCCACCATACGAGGCTGCCATAGGACAGTATAGGTCTTACTATAGCCGTATACATCCACAGTTTAATTTTGGTCCCCATGTTATTCCGAAAATTCTGCTGCAGGAGTAGAAGGCTATTGTGGCTTTTTTGATTCTTTCATAAGTGTTCAATTTCCAATTTAGTTTTTTGTCCAATACAGGTCCCAAATATTTTGCACAGATATTCTGAGGGGTGTACCGCCAACAGAAGGTGCGACAAACTGTGGTATCTTTCTTTTATTTGTAAATAAAACCAGTTCAGTTTTCTGGGGATTTAAAGATAGGCCGGAGTTCCGGGCCCAGATGTCGAGGGTTTTGAATCTTCCTGTGGCCAATAACACTACGTCATCGGCATAAGCCGTTGTTTTGACGCCACTGTTTCTAAGCTGTATAAGAACCTCATTTAAAACTATGACCCATAGCAGTGGGGAAATAACCCCACCTTGAGGAGTCCCTCTAGACTCTAGAGGCATAAGCTTCTCGCTTAGAGCCCCCAAGTTCGGCTATGATATGTCTTTCTTCGAGCGTGCAAACAATCCAGTTTGTAATGAAATTCTCAATGTTAAGCTTGCTCAACGTTCTGCGTACGGCATCCGTTTTGACATTGTTGAACGCTCCTTCAATGTCCAAGAAAGCCGCTAGGGTGTACCCTTTTTCGTTTAGGGTCTTTTCAATTGTACCTACAACACTATGTAGCGCGGTTTCCACACTTGTCTAGTCGTGTCTAGTTAAATACAGCCGTGGTGGAATGAAGACCTAAACATCATAACAACGCTGAATAGGGACATTTGCATTATGTACTTATCAAAATCCTGCCAAGACTCGACAGGGAAGGTATCAAAGTCGTTGCGTATGCGGATGACGCGGTTGTTCTAGTATCAGTAATGTTTCCGGACGTTATTAGCGAGAGCTCTGGGTAAGATTAGTGGTTGGTTAACCCAAGCAAAACTGAACTGATGCTTTTCACCACCAAAACCGAAACACCAATCTTCTCTCTTCCCCGCTTAGATAACCAAAATCTCCCTTTATCCTCCAGCACTAAATACCTTGGAGTTATGCTTGACCCTAAACTCAACTAAAAGTCCAATATCGAACACCGAGCTTTCTACGCCAGTAGTAAAACTTTTGTCAAGAAGTAGGAACTACAATGGTTCGTTGGATGTGCACAGCAGTGGTACGGATCACTGGTATGGTGGCCAGTTAAACTCAACGAATGGTCCGAAAGGCCATCTGGCCATACAAGCATCCTACTTTCCCTTCCTGGCGGCATAGGTCGTATATCTACAGACTAAATAGTACCCGAACTCAACTTCCATAAAAACTTCGCTGTTAGATTCCCCTCCAGATCAGAATGGGGGGAGAATGCGGTCGTGAACAAATTCGACATACCTATCTCCACAGATGGGTACAAAATGAACTGTGGAGTGGAAGCGAACATGTTTTCAACAGAATTAAACATCTCTAAGGCCCATTTTATTCACTCGAAGTTGAACACAACTTCGGGATTTTTATATGGAAAACTTCCCAAGTTGTGTTCAACTTCAAGTGAATAAAATGGACCTAAGACTCTCCGCCTTCCCAACGCAACCAGCGTCTTTCAAGCAGAAGTACTTATAATTAAGGAGGCGTGTAGACTGCTTCTTAACACAGCGACACCCAGTAGAAAAAGGCATCTTCATCGACAGTCCGGCCGCGATTAAGGCTGTCGGTTCAACAAACTTAACGTAACTCTCAACTGGGTTTCCGGAACATTGAGGGGAATGAGAAAGCCGATTAACTTGCCAGACGTGGCTCTGCTCCGTGTGTGTCTCATGCGTAGGAAGTCTTTCCTCCGCTGGGATACGTAAAGAGAGAAATTCTCCTGCATTTCACTTCTAGGGCGGAGACTATCTGGATGAACCTGACGAACTGTATCATTTTAAGGTAGATTTGGTCAACCTACGATGATGCCAGAGCAAATAACCTCCTAGCCAGAACGCGTATAGATGTCGCTAGACTAAAGGCAATTAGCACGGGCCATTGGCCTTTAGGAACTCATGCAGCCAACCTTGGCATCCCCCATAACACCCAATGCCGTAGCTGCGCTGCCACAAAAAAGAGTGGAACAGTGTTCCATCTTCTTTGTGAGTGTCCGGAGTATACAAAGTATACATCTCAATAACATCATCAAATTTATCAACTCCATTCCCCTCTCTACCTTCTGGTTCCATTTAGTTGTGGTATCAAAACGGCGCTCAATGAGTTATTTGTGTCTTTCCCTCACCAGACAAAAGGTAATACAACCACTTAAACCAACCAACCAATGAAAACTCTCCAAAAATCTGGGATACACATGCCGTCAAGACAAATTACAGGGGAACCTGAAATCTCACCAATAATAGTGCGTGCTTCAACCGCAAATCTGCATTTCGCGTATTTCGCCTGGACCCTAAAAATTATTATTGAATGAATGATTGATTGAACAAAGCCCTAGCCTTTTATACTGTCGCGATATGAATGACTGTTTTTATTTGCTATTTAATTTGAGACAAATACATCGTTGTTGTTGATACAGTAACGGATGTAAGGTAGGGTTATTTGTAATAATATCTTAAGTTATCAAATGTGCCATTTTCCCATACTCTTGGGTAGTTCGCTGAATAAGTTTCTACAGGAGTTAGTCAAAAGCTTAAAAACTTAAATATCTATATTTACATTTCGGAAATAAGAATTTAAAACTTACCGGAACAAAATTCGGTAGATTATCCAAAACCTGCAATTTATCAATTCTCTGCTTAATACGTTCTCGGTGGTGTGGGTTCTTAATTCCTATGGCTGTTAAGTCTTCTGGTGTCATTCGAGCAATTGTCGGCAGGTCATAACCAGCGGCAATAAATAGTTGCGCATATTCCTCATATTTCATCTCTAACAACCAGTCGGCTATCAACTCATCGTTGCGCTGCCGATCAACACTTCCAATTGAGCATGAGCTCACACTACTACAACGGGGGCTAGAAAGTGGTCCACCACGTATAGAAGCACCACCACCAGTCAAATATGATGATGCCCGACCTGAATCTAAGCTAGCAGTCGAATGTCGAGATCCAGAACCAGCTGAACCAGACGATGAACCGGGACTATCACGGCCCGGCGATTGCGTCAGGTCAATGCCTTGATCTTCTTGCAGTGCCAATTGTTGATGATAGTAAACAGCCGCTTTATGGGTGAGTGGTTCTCGCATTGTTGCACAGAATACCGGCACATTTGCGTACGTGCCGGTACCAGTTAGTGTATTGGGGTTTTTTGATAAATTCGCCATGCCGTATTCATTTAGATCATCTGTTAAATAATGTACAAAAATTAGTTAGTTCAAATATTTCGTCTGGGTTAAAGTAGTATGCTCAATTTTAATTATTTAAATGCTATAAGACTCAGTTTTATCTGTCATGTATTTCAACTAAAATTGAAAAAAAAATATATAAATTGCTGAGCTTAGCAATGCTGGCTGGAGGGAATGGTTTGGTGAAAAAAACATTTACTACCAATTATTTGAAACTCAGAAGCCAACAACACAATCGGCCCTACAAATAATCAACTTTAGTCTGGCAGTTTACGCAAGGACTCACACCAGTGTTTTTAAGATTCTCTCTTCATTTATCCCACGAAACGTAGTCATTTTTCCCATTTTTTCCCATTTCATAGTACTTAAATTCCCTTAAAAATCCCTCGTTACTTTTTTTGAAAAAAGTTCTAATTTTTAAAGTAAAATTAGTATTACACGGAAAACAAATTATGTTTAATTAACCTTTAGTATTAAAATCGCAGATTTTTAACATTACTATGACTATTTTTGGTATTAGAAAATTTTCATGAAAGACAATTTACATTAACAATTTTTTATAGACACTTTTTCGTGGTAAAATGTAAATGTTTCGATGAAATTGCTGCAAAAGTTTATAGTTTGAATGTCTTTTGTTAGAATCCTAAAAATCCCACGATTTCGTGCTGTTTCCCTTTATCCCACGGAAGGCTTTTTAGACATCGAAAATCCCACAAAAAGGGATAAATCCCACGATATAACAACACTGCTCCACACTTTCCCAAATCCCTTTATAGTTGCCTCGGGTAGGTATTAGCTAAATTAATTCTCCCTTATGTGCTATTCGATTGGGCGCTCTCAAAGACCTTTTTTTTGCTCTCAGAGCAATTTTTATGTTCGTTTGGTACAAAAAACAATCTTTTTCAGGTTTCACAGCACTTGTGCGAATCTAGATATTTTCTCAGATTTACCAATCGAAGTGCGTTTGAGTTTGACAACTGGTGGAGTTTGTTTACATTTGCGAATTTTTTCTCTAGCAAAGAAAGGCATTCCATCGGGTGAATCTATTTTTGTAAATTATTTATGTATAAATATTTAGAAATCAATCGGGACGGATATTTCTAATGTTTTAATACAAAGTTTAACCAGTGAATGGAAATCGCTTAGAAAAGCGTCGAAGACTACACATATTGAAATCACACGAATATCAACACAAAAAAAGGGCAAACAAGTGTTGCCCAACCGTCCAAAATCAAGATATTAAATTTCGTAATAGGAGCTAATTAAATGAAATTAGTAAATTGTAAATGTTTTCTAATTTTCTTTGGTTGCAATACAACTACCTATGCAAATAGTTTTTAAACAAACACAAATTTCTATAAATTTCATTCATTCATTCATTCATCGACTGTCGTGCACTGCTTTTTTTTTGCACGAGCCTCGAGCCTTGCATGTATATTTTACTTATGACGCTTTACGGGAACAGAACAGAATAAAACAAAAGAAAATACGAATATTCCGTGTGCACAGAAAACCGTCGCATGAGTTCACTACAAGTTCATCAAAGTAAAGCGACACTAGCAGGTACGGCGTGCGGGTGACGAATGACGAAACCTGGGCAATTCTTGTAGCTTGAAGGTATATAGTTTGGAGTTGGATAAATTTATTTTATGAAATCGACAGAATACGTGCACAGCGAGATTTCGTGCGGGTTTATTATTTTTATTTTTGCTTCTCAACGATGAAGGATTTTTGAAAGAAAAATGAGGAAGGATGAATATGAATATAATATAGTAGGTTGTATTATTATTACACAGTGTTTGATGAGTGATTTTTTTGGTTAGATCAGGGTGTGCAATGCAAACTTTGCGCACCCTGGCGAGACGCCACTACTTGAAGTATATATTTCTGTGTTTTCTGTTTTATCTGGTTTAACCTCTAGTTCTGGCTTTTTGATTAGTTTTCCTTTTTAAATAGTTTGCAAGCAACAAATGGATGCTTAATAAAAAATAAATTTTAAAATGCGTTTCCAATGTTTCCAAGACATTCTTGACAGTCGTCGCAAAATAACAAATTTATTAACTTTTGTATGAATTCATAGAAGAGGAAACATGACAGCTTTCTTGCATTAAAATATGCGGTTTATATTTTTCAGCGAGAATTAAAACTTTTGTCGGGTTCTAAGTTTTGCCGAATTAAGTAATATATAAGCCATAAATTTTCAATAGATCAAATTTTATTTAAAAAAACCGGATGCGATAAGTTCCTTACCGCTTCCTAGCTTCCTACGTGAGATTTTAATTTATTCTGAAATGAATCAACCTGCTTTTATTTCTTTATTCATAAAACAATCGTGAACTAGTATTAGAAAAGAATTAAAACTTACTATAAAAATAAAAATCGTGTCCTATCGAACTATGAAATTACTATTTGCATATCACATTTGACAGGTCAGCGGATATTTTGTGCATTTCCTATTTTGTGTTTTGTATTTTTCTTATAATAAGCTATAAAAAGCCTTTGAAAGATATCTTTGGGCAAATTTAATTTATGTATTCCTTTTCTTAGAATAAAATCTTCGTAGTGGAAAGTTGTCGCACTGGTAAATGTGGAGGTCTAATTGTTTAATGGGACTGTTTCACAAATGCTGTATATTTATACTAAAGCTGACATCCAATTAATTGTCGACATTATTGCTTGATTATTAGTAAGGCCGAATGACATTGACATAATCGGAAGAAACAGGTGAGCTTTCAGCGGAATATTTGTGAGTTTTCATACAGCAGCGGCGAAGATGTGTTGAGTCGTGCATGATAGGACGAAAGTACGTGCTCTCTACAAGGGAAATATAATATGCCTGTCATCATCGGCGCCGCAGATGTTTTGTTAGCTAGTAAAAGTTTTTTTTTTACCCAAGTAGTACAGTAAAGCCGAGTTTATTTTTTCCCTGTAGGTACGCCTTTTAACTAACGACACCGCAACTTTGGACAATACCACAAACAATTTTCTGGTTGAATGTTTGTGCTTATGTTCTCCACATTGTAAACTGCAAAAGAGCATACTGTGAAAACAAACCTTTAATCCTGATTGCAGCAGAGCTTTCTCTGGGTAAATTAAATCCACCTTCTTCAATGGATGGTGATGACACCATGCCACTATTCTCCGGTTTCGTAAATAGCGTTGTGGTTTGATAATGATCCGATGGTATAGCAGGTGGTGCAACCTTTTTAGCTTGTGGGTGTGGTTTCAAGGATCGATGCATAGTGTTTTATATTTAAGTGCGCCTGCAAAAAAAAAAATATATATATTATTTACAAAACTAAATTAGATGCCAGCCAGATACCATATCGATACCGGCATTCTATAACGAATGGTTGTACCAAGGAATCCTTTACATAAAAAAATCTATAACAAAAAAGACACCTGTTTTAATTAGAAAGGGATTTTAAGTGGACCCACAAAATCATGTTATGATTAGCGAAATTTTATGCAAGTGCAAACTTCACCACGCCCAGTCCGTGCTTCCTCGAAACGAGTTTTCAAAAACTTCTTTAGAAAAAAATCTGAAAACTCACGCAGACCCATAAAAAGGAACAAAAAAGTAATAAGCAAAAAAGTCGTACCATGGCGAATATATTCTCTTTGAGGAAGAAGAAACCACCACCGGGTAATTTATCATATAACTACGATTCACCATGAACGGATCTCGAATCGGTTTCTTCACCAAACTGATGTGTAGACATTAAATTTAAAGTTTTCACTAAAATTCTGGATTTTTTTTGATTATTTAATGACTTTAAAGCAAAACATTTTAGTGCAAAATTATTTTTCGCACTTTACAAGAAGGAGAAGAAGGAAATACAACAGCAGCCACCTATTGATTTATGCTTTAACATTGTAACATAGATTTCTTCTTCTTCATCGGCCAGCCAGCCAGCAGCAGTACCATCGAGAGGCACATCAGCACATACTAACTATATTTAGCTAAAATGCACTTTTCATATAAAAAAAAACCAACTATCAATATAAAGTTGTCAGTGGAACAGAGAAGGAGCGAACATAAAAAAATAATAAGAATGGTGATGGAAACGATGAGGAACAAGAATTATGCGCAGTGGGCGCAATCAGGGGCCAAGTAGTTTTTCAATAATTGAAAGGAAAACAACAATAATTTTGTATACTGTTTTCAAAGCTTAAGCGACCGAACATTATGCTCGAAATCAAATAGGTACACCAAAACCAGCAGGATACTGTTTCATAGACAATACTTGGATTGAAAAAGCAGTGTATAGTGGTAAAACGAATACCTACTACGATCGAGCTTGTCAGAGCACTTTTTTGCTAAAGGTAATTTTTTAAGTTTAATTAGAACAAACTTTTTCAGAGCGCTTTTGTGAATCTCGATTTAAGTTTGACAACTTATATCGAGTTAGTTCACGTTTTTGTTGAATTTTTCAACTACAACGAAACACATTATTGCATCGGGTGGATATTTTTTTGTAATTTTTAATGTACGAATGTTGAGAAATCAATCTCAGCGCACATTTCAAAAGATTTAATAAAAAATGTAACCAGTGAATGGAAAACGCGTAGAAAGGCGTCGAAGGCTACACATATTCCAATCGCATGAATATCAACAAAAAGAGAGTGACGTTTTTACACACGTTCAATTAGACACACAAAATCTGAGAAGACCAATCCAACAATTACAAAATCAATATAATGTACAAGAAAGAATTCATTGCTTAAAAGTTTTGCAAAATATAAAATAAAGTTAGGAGTTCTTTAATGTTTAATAATTGACAAAGAAAGCAAATTAAATACCGAACAATTAAAAAAAAAAATGTACCCAAAAAAATGTTGGAACTATTTTTAGTATTAAATACTTATGCTTATAAAAAGGTAGGATCGATTTTTGACCAAAAGACTAATACTTTCATATATGTAACTGTTAAAACACTCAAGATTCGGTAAAGAAACATCGGAGAGATGGTAGCTTATTTTCAACAGACAAGAAAACGTATTCCAGAGGGAAAGTTAACGGAAATTTGAAGTTGCTACGGACTAATCCGAGAATATACACAATCCGCGGTACTAATAATCAATTTTAGTGTCCAAGCTAATTTTTTCGAACTCACAATAGCGAAATGTTCCATACAAAATTGCATATTGTGACCTAGAAAATATTTAGTGTGGAGGTTAAAAATGATTATTAGTAAGGCCCAATGAACTTGGTTTAAGTCCAGATTAGCTTAACCTACAATTAATATTATCGTCAGATACGAAGGATGATAATTATAATGATTTTTTTAAACTTTCAGCTTCAAATAATTGGTATTGGTTTTATGTATTGATCCGGATCAGCTGTTAAATAACACAAAACTATGATGAACGGGAAGGTACATAAATAACACAGAAGATTCGTTCCATACAGCAGTTTTTTTTATATAGGTATTCTACTTATATGGCACGTTAAGAGTCCGGTTAATGCAAATAAGATAATAAACTTGGTAAAATAAAAAAAGTGGAACAGAGTACCTATAAATTATACATTCTTTAATTGAAGTGAAAAAAATAACAAGTAATTTTTGTTCCTCGGTATTCTAGACGTCTAGCCGGTCAATGAAACGCAGCCAATGATACAAAAAAAAAAAAAAAAGGATCAATTTTTGACATTTATGACTTTTAAGAGCGATAGGTACCTACCTATTTTATAACTAATGCATAACATAACTTGCCAATTTTATATTGTACATAATACAGTCAACTCTCGATTAACCGTTGTGCTCGGGACCGAGGTCATACGCATACCGGAAAATTGAAATGATAATGATGATGATATTGGGCCTTACTAATAATCATTTTTAGCCTTCACACTAAATATTTTCTAGGTCACAATATCAAATTTTGTATGGAAAACTTCGCCATTGTGAGTTCGAAAAATTAAGCGTGGACACTAAAAATGATTATTAGTACCGCGTACTGGAGTTTACAATCCTTTTCCGTTCCGAACGACCGACGAGCAAATAGAAATAGCCAATATTTTATGCTTTTCTATCATCTACATAATATTTAACTTATATTAAATTAGTGCAAGCAGTGAAATAAGGAGCTACATGCGAACAACCTAAAAGGCGTAAATTACATGGGCCTTACTAATAATCATTCTTAACCTTCACACTAAATATTTTCTAGGTCACAATATGCAATTTTGTATGGAGAGTTCGAAAAATTTAGCCTGGACACTAAAAATGATTATTAGTACCGCGCAATGTGTTTCTTATGTGGTATTCGTTTGGGCTTCTTCAGATTTGCCCTCAGATTCCAGATTTCGTGTGGCTAATCGAACATAAAACTTGCTCTTGCTCTTTTTTGTGTTGATATTCGTGCGATTTGAATATGTGTAGTCTTCGACACTTTTCTAAGCGATTTCCATTCACTGGTTAAATTTTGTATTAAAACATTAGAAATATTTGTCCCGATTGATTTCTAAATATTTATATATAAATAATTTACAAAAATAGATTCACTCGATGCAATGCCTTTCTTTGCTGGAGAAAAAATTCACTAAAAAAGTAAACAAACTCCATCAGTTGTCAAACTCAAACGCACTTGTATTGGTAAATCTGAGAAAATATCTAGATTCGCAAAAGTGCTCTGAAATCTGAAAAAGATTGCTTTTTCCTGTACCAAACGAACATAAAAATTGCTCTGAGAGCAAAAAAAGTGCTCTGAGAGCGCCCAATCGATTACCACATTAGCTTCATGTATTTTAGATCATAAGTTCATTCATAAGTCAGATAATAAACCCAATTGGAAACGATTTTTTACAGCTTCTCAATCCTTATGTCCACATAAAATAATCAGCCCCACTGTACTCCATTATGTGACTGCGAAGACGAATATGAGGCTAAAACAAGCGAACTAAAGGTGGAGGAGTAGAATAAAAAAAATAGTTCACATTTTTTACCTTTTTGTGCAATGATGAGAAAAAGGAAAAAAATTACATTTTCAATTTGCGGGGATATAACAGGAACACAAATTATTAAATATATTTTTATTTCGTTCACAATGCAATTGGGATTTTGTTATTCACCATTTTTTTCATTTTCTTTTTCACTGTTCACAAATGCAATCCTGTCATGTCATTAAATTTTTTTCACTGAACTCTCGCATCACATATATTTTATTATTGGGTATCGTATACAACAAAACACGACGAACCAAAACATTTGTTTACTTAAAATTAAATAAATATAAACATTAGGGGATTATCAAGTTTTTTTTTCTTATTTTAAAGATATAAAATTCTAAAAATACTCTTGTCACGAAAATACAACACCACCATTTGGCAATGGTGGATAAGAAGACAAATAGGAAAGGGAATGCTCGCTAACGCTTAACAACGCATTGACCACCATAAGGGTAAGTGGCAGATGAAAATATATATGGACTAAATGTGAACATTGCTGATAAGAATGTACTAGTTTAATATCGATACCGAATGTAAAGCTAATGGAAGAAAGATAATTTAATTACGGAGATATATAACTTTCCTGTGGAAACTCGCCTGCTTACAAGCAAAACTGATGAATCATATCATAATTTTTACGTTTTAATCAAGATCAAAACTAAACATATTCAATAAAAAACAATTAAACACTGCGATTCCCATAATAGCAAGCCGGCGGCTTTGTAAAAACACTTAAAATACGATGAAAATCAGCAATTCTCCTGCTCTTCACCTCAAGGGATGAGATGGGTGAAGGGATAGATGGATGAACCTGACGAATTGTGTCATTTCAAGGAAGATCTGGCCAACCAACAACGGTGTCAGAGCAAACAACCTCTTAGCCAGAACGTGTGTAGATGTCGCCACACTAACGGCAATTAGTAAGGGCCATTGGCCTTTAGGAACTAACGCAGACAAGTTTGGCATCACCAATAACACCCAATAACGTAGCTGCTCTGCCACAAACCAGCCAACCAACGATCCCCCAAAACCATTCTACTACATCTGTGGCAACAAGGAAAAACAGCATAAGTCGACTTATGCCAAAATCGAGTTAATGTTACTATCGGATGCACCGTACCCTGCTCTATGTTTCAAATTTTTTTCATTCAAATATCTCCTACGGTTGCTGTGCTATGGATCAGGAACAAAAACACATAGGTCGTCTTCCCCCATATTATGCAGGCAAACCTTTATCCTGCGCTGCTGAAAAGTGGCTAAAAATGACTTATGCTGGGGGCAGATTCTGTAAGGCGAAACGATCAAACGTTTTCGTATGCACGAATAAAGTTGCTTGTGTAACATACGGCCAATCATTCGTGCGCCCCAAAACGTTTAATCGTTTCGCCTTACAGAATCTGGCCCCTGTTTTTTCCCTTTTGCCAGAGATTGGGGACGTTCGGATTCGTAGTTTAGTAAGTCTGACAGCTGTCTGACTAGATGCGTCTCAGTTTTTATTGGCCCAGAGTGTTCACGTGTATAGTTTTTGCAGTTGACGTTTATGGAGGGGAAGCCGACCAATCTAGTCAAGAAAATCCTGCCTGTGTACTCAGTTGACATTTCGAAGAGTCAAATTTAAAATAAACAGAGTGGCCGTTGCAGAATTCTGAGGAGTCGAAAAAAGGCGCAAAGAGAGAAAAAGGTGTGGTTTCAAAGGCCACTCTGGTAATTTAGAATTTTCACATGATATTTAACAACCATTAGTTCGCATAACACTATAAATAGTGTAGTGATTGTCAGCCGTGTTACATTTTAAATGTACTTTTTTGAAAATAGCAATTTATTAAAAATTTATAAAGGGGCTTTTCCAAATAAAAAAGCGCAAATTCAAACAAAGGTAACGCTGGCCGCGAGAATACAAAAACAATTCAACTTGCTTATGTCGTTTTCGATTTGGCAAAAAATCAATTTTTTTTTTGATCGAGATTGCTTTTCATGTTCTATTTGCCACAAAAATCAATCTTTTTTTTGATCTCAGATCACTTTTGAGAAATCGCAATTTTTCCTCAGATTTTACACATACTTTCACTAACACCAATGTGTACGACATAAGGCTGACAGTGGCTGACAGCTATTAGTTTATTTACAACTGGTGTCTGTGAAAGGTGGAAAATAGTTTTTTTATTTCAAATATAACAAAATAAATCGGCCAACAAATGGAAGGAATTAATGAGCTTATATTTTCTTCGTCTTCATCCTCTTCGTCATCTTCATCGTCGTCTGAGGAATCATCTGATGGCGAAGACATAATGCAGCTACAAAAAATATTGTTCGCGAGGACGAATCAACATCGTGTACCGAATTTCATTAACGATGTCGTTGGTAACTACACTGATGATGAAGTGAGTATATTTGCGCCCTGGACTAACAAAAGCTATTGATTAGACTAGAAAAATAGAACAACTTTTTGTTTCCATGCAACAAATTTTTGTGATAAAAAAGTAAATTGCTTTTGTCAGTACCTACCACAGCAAACAAATGACAAAGAAAAGTGATAACATGTACATATTTTCTAGTTTCGACGTAACTTTCGAGTTAAAAGAAAGACCGCAGCAAAATTAGTGGAACAGTTCAAGAACTCAACTCATTTCAAAAATTCGATTGGAAGGGGAAGACAGGCCATCAGTGCTGAAGCCCAATGTCTAGCATTCTTATGGTAAGTAAATAAGTATTATGTTCAATTATGAATGTACCTTCAAGATGTTATATATTTTAAGGTTTGCTGGAAACAAGGATTCTTATAGGGAGGTGTCCAATTTGTTCAACGTATCCTTATCATCAGCGTATACAAACTTCACCAATTTATTGGAGTTTTTGTTCGAAATTTCCACAGAACACATAAGGTTTCCCTCAAGTTCTGCTGAGAAACTTGAAAAGTGCAAAGCATTCTCAGAAGTAAGAATACATTGTTTCTATTAACTA
The DNA here is from genome assembly GCA_949126925.1 of Cheilosia vernalis. Classification (NCBI taxonomy): domain Eukaryota; kingdom Metazoa; phylum Arthropoda; class Insecta; order Diptera; family Syrphidae; genus Cheilosia; species Cheilosia vernalis. The sequence continues at coordinate 57,426,163 of OX421362.1, forward strand.
TTTTCACAAATTGTTTGTATTTTGCAACAAAGAAAATCAAGGTCATTTACCAAACAAATAATTTGTAATGCATGGATCGCTAAATATTATTAAACAGTGATATTTATATTTTTATTTACAGATAGCAGGATTTCAGAATGTGATAGGCTGTATTGATGGTTGCTACATCTACATCCGAAAGCCTGCTAAAAAAGTTAGGTCAACATACGTGAACAGACATGGACTTCTTTCGATTACGCTGCAGGGAATATGTGATGCCGATAAAAAGTTTTTAGATGTCTTTATTGGCTCACCTAGCAAAATTCATGATTCTCGCATTTATAAACTTAGTTTCATCTCAAAAGAGATGCCATCACTTTGCGGACATCAGTATCACATCCTAGGCGATGCTGCATATCCCCTTCGAGAGTATTTGCTTACTCCATACCGAGATTATGGCAATCTTACAACTCGACAAAAAAAGTTCAACAAAAAACACTGCCAGACCAGGGTAAAAATTGAAAATTGCTTTGGTTTGTTAAAACAAAGATTTAGACAGCTTACTCGGTTGGATTTTTTTACTGTCGAAAGAATGAGTAAATTTGTTCTGGGATGTTGTGTTTTACATAATTTATGTATAACCGAAGGTGATCTGTGGGAGGACATCGAATTCTTAGAAGAATCAAATCCATCGGAGAGTCAAACAGCTGAAAATAATTATGGACAAGAATGCTTAACGGAATCGGTTCTTCAACATTTGGGGCAGCTAAAACGAGACGAGATAGCCCAGTCAATGTAATTTATAAGAAAAGACTATAATAATAAACAAAACCATATAGGGTGACGTGGTCGTAAATGCACCACCCTTTTTTCAAACGACCATAACATTTTTAAAATAAGTTTTTTTTGTTTGGTATTTTGACATACATTTTATGAATTTGTTATGGAAATATGTATAGAGTAAATTTGTTGATAGCATGTGAACATTTTAAGTTAAAATGAATTGTTCAAAAAATGAGAAATGGTGCATGGTGCACCATGGTAGGTACTAAATGCACCAGTTGTATGTGTATAATGCACCACCTATTATTTTAAAAATTAAAACAAATATTTCAATAGATAAACATAGTTTTATTAGACAAAAAAACAGTTCATTGCAACTTTGAAGAACATATAAATAAAAATAAATACTAATGACTTCATCTTCACATCAACATAAAAATAAGTTAACAATAAAACAAAAATAACAAAAATAAAATAGGAATTTAAACATAAACAAAATAAACAACTTAAAATTAATTACTTAACGAATATTTAATTTATATACAGATTCTGAGAATTTGTATAACGACTGTTGCCTCTTCGTTGGCCCCGATACAGAAGGATCTTGGTGGTGCATTGTGCACTACTACGGAATTTTAGGTTAAAATTTAAATAATCTGCAGACAACGCATCAAGGTTATAAACTCTTTATTATAAACCAAAAATAAAAGGTTAAACAATCATTTTATTAAAGCTAAATAAAGAAAAAAGTCACTTCCACTGAAGAAATAAAAAAATTAACTTACCCTTTTTTTTTTCGTTTTTCACTGCAATTGTAAAAAAAAATTCGCACACGTCCGCGCACAAAGAAATCCACTACCAGACTGAAATCTACTATCGTTGCCGGAAAAAACGAATACTTTTGAGTGAGGTAGACACAATTACATCTGTCAGTTAGGCAGATGGAGCTATGGTGCGTGGTGCACCACTGGTGCATCTACGACCATGTCACCCTATGTTAAAATTGATTTTTATTTATTTTTTCGAATTATTTTCTTGAGCTTTCAAAATAGCTCTCAATATAGCCATTTTCTCGTCATGTCTCTTTTGTTGTTGTTTGTTTTTTTCTTGGTTTCGTTCAATCCTTCTCAGTTCTTTTTCCTTCAAATGCTCGTCTTTCTTTTTTAATTTTAGTGTTTGCAGGTTCAAAAACTTTTCAAAAAATTGTTCCTGGGTGGTCTTGCGTTGTCGTTTCCGAGGGGTTTCCGTGTTCAAGATTGACGTTTCTTGTGTTGATGAGTCCGATGTTGATGGTATTGGCGATTCTGGTATTGGCGATTCTGCTATTGGTGATTGTGGTATTAGTGTTTCTGGTGTTGAATGTTGCGGTAGATTTTGTAAAATATTGTGTGTTGATGAAGTTACTGTTGACGATTTCGGTTGCATAGCTGCTGAAGTGTTTGGAGGAAATATTGACGCCTTTCTTAATATTTTGCCAGGTGATATCAAAAATTCCGGACATAGTGAATCATCGTTGTTAACAATAGCTTGGATTTCTTCGTCGTAATCGGATTCCATTCGGATAGCCCCACTTGTGTTATTGTTGTCTATTGCCTTTTTTGTTCTTTTGATAACACATTTATATCGTGTTTCAACCTGAATTCCACTGAAATTGATCTTGAATTTCCTTGTCAGTTCAATTGCCATGTATGCCCACATTAGTTTTTTCGTTCTGAACTTTTTGAGTGGGCCAATACAGTTTATGAAACGCGAATAAAGCTCCAACATATATCTGGTCTCTCCAATTCCCCATTTCAACGATTTGGAGTCCTTTTCACCTGAAAAATAGTAATTATATTACATATATTATAATATTTAAATGCATGCTAAATATTACGGTAGGTAGGGATACCAGGATCATCTACACTCTCTTCAGTTTCAGCTTGATTAGAGCTTATCCACCGCGATGTGCTCGGCATAGTTGGATCGAAAAGTGGGATGTCTTCAATATCTAAACAATTAAAGAATTTGTTTTATTTTAATATTGTATGAATAACAGTAAGTATGTACAATCGAACTCATAGGGATGACACCGAAAAATAAAAAAGTGAAGTTCAAGGTAAAGATTCTTCAGATTCACAATAAAATTGGTATTGTGATAATTGATAAACACTGCGGAGGAATTAGTGTTCGATCGGGTATTATGTTTTCATGTATTGGTGTCCATGTAAAGGTCATGCTAGTCAATTATGTTGGAGCAGTTGCACTGACTATAGTAGTATTGCTATCTATGGCAAAGAGAAATGATGGTCACTTTATATTTGTCTGCAGTGTACCTATAGGGTGAATTTGTTCTGCCTAATCGGTACCCGTAATAAGCGTATAAATATGCTGTGCAAGATTTTTCTGATTATTTGCATTAGTCAGGGATATATTCGAAATAAAGCTATCAACTAATGCATTGGCATCATCTGGAGAGTCCTATGGAAAAACGGACGAGACAACTGCTACTAGGACTAGTCTTGACAAGATGACAAACGATATTCTGCTAACACTGCTGAGAGAAGACACATCATATATGTTATATACGGTCACAGGTTCATGGAATAGTTGCCTACTATCTGCGCGTTTTATGTATATATTCTTCGATAATGCCTAGGCGAGGACGTAAATTGGAAGCAACACTAATGAACATTCTTACCTGTTGAGCTGTTGCTGTTGGTCGTCCCAAACAAAGTATTGCGATTTAAATTGTAGTATTCCGCGGCCTCCGAATACTGCACCTTAATAATTTCGCCTGCTGAAAATTAATTTTTACTTATAATAATGGGTTGAAAATATTGTAATATATGATTAATGTTACTTGTTAGGTTTTCCAACAACAGCATATCATCTTCCATGATAACACCTCCATTTTCATCAACCATGTAGAGGTAATCCCGAAAATAGTTTGCCATAATCGTATGTCTCTTTATTGTATAATATTTTGTTGAACTTTATCCCTTTTCTGATTTCCTAAATTAAATTTTTCTATTAGTTGTTTAAGCACAAAATCTACAAACGCGTACTTACCAAAGATTCTTTTGTTGTGATCGGCTTACTGTCAAATTGACATTTTGACAGCAAATCCAATACAACTAAAGAAAAAAAAGATTTAAGATTTTATGTTCGATTTGTCAGCAGAAATCTGAAATCTCAGATCAAAATCTGAGAAGCCAAATCGAAAACGACATTAGTCAACGCGTTCGGATTCATAGTCACGACCAATCTAGTTGACGTTTTACATAAACCAGGTATCCGAACGTCCCCATTTATGAGTATCGCGGTGTTTAATTGTTTTGTGTTTCGTATTGAATTTGTTTGATTTTTCTAGAGAAATAAGCATGTGTGTGTGACTTCGTGAATTTTTCTGGAAAACAGCTTATAGGCAGCCGCCTCTCCATTGGAAAATTTTAAATCTCTGGTTAATTCGATAATCTTTTCTATTCATATTTGAAGTGAAAAATAAAAACCCATAAAAACCCGCACATAAATTGCCCCATTCGTTGTTTAAGATTCCGAAAATAATTACAATAAACAACGAGTTTATTGATTCCGAGTGTATGGCAATGCTGTTTGACATCCAACAAAATGACAGTTCAATTCTCAAAGGTGTGCAGCAATTTGTTATGTTTTGTGTGATTCAAGTAAAGAAGTTTTTATATTTCTTTAATTTTTATTAAAACGTTTTTACATTTAGTTAAAAATAAACTTGCATTAGTTTCAGTTAATTGGTTAAATATATCGTTAATTGCCTTAAGAATTAAATGTACGTTCGATTGCAAGCTGAGTTTTGGTAAATTTGTTCATGCAATTTGAGTAGTACTTTTATAAAAAAACCTTTTTGTGGGGCATGTAAATAAAAATGTAATGAGTCCTACAGTGCAACAGAAAAATGGCCGACCAAATGAGTGAATAAAGGGGGAACTTTTACGTTTTGTTATTTGTAATGAAGTTCATTTTTTGTTTAATCTCAATATTGCTTAAACTATTCGTTTACTCGAAAAAAAAGAACGGGTTTGCTCTTTAAGTAAATGCGGTATTTTCTTTGTCTCTTAAAGGGGGTCAATAACTTTTTAATTGGATGGACAACTAGCTCACAAATAGTTAGATTGTACATTTATGTAGGTAATGTAACAGTGTTGGATCGCAAAAGGAAATTTGGTTTTCTGATGTGAAAGAAACTCAAAAGTCTGCTGACTCACAGCATGCAACGCCCCTTCCCAAAAGGTATTAGCAACAAGCAAATTTAATTATTTGTAGTTTTACACTCTTTGGAACTTGTCTTTCATGCATAGCATAACTGACAACAGACAACGGTCACGGAGTCATAGTCATACTACATTACTTCGCTACTTGCAGTAATAAAAGGTATCAGCATAGAATTCGGTACTAAAAACGAAACTTAATAAAGTTGCCTAGAAGAAAAGTAGCAACAGGTTTTTCTCTTTATTCAGCCTTATTGCCGGGTTCATTTATACAGTTTTCGTCTGCTGTTATTTAAGTATAGGCTCTTTTTGACTCCAAGGAGAAAGATATATCTGATCAGATATGATCAGCGTTGCCGGGTCATTCTGGCGTTTGAGCACAGTTTTTAAAATAATTGTCAGCGTTAATTTTGACCTCTTGGGCACCAAAACAGCTCTAGAGTAGATTAAAAACCACAACAAACTTTTATTCATATTCAGCCATATTATGGCGATTGCACAGTAAAATAAAAATAAATAGGTAGGTATGCACTTTAATGAAACATAAAAAAATTGTATGTAGAATTAATTTAATTTGTTTTTAACTTTCTCCATTACGTAGTAAGAGAAAGATATTGGTTTCGTACAAAATTTCGAACTCGAGATTTTAATCAATTCTGATATTACGATGATAGAGAAACTCAAAAAAGTGGGGCACAAAATTCTGTCCGGTCTGTCCGTCTGTCCGTCTGTCCGTCCTTCCACGGGCCTACTGCCTAAAGGGCTTCCCGGATTACGTTCAAACCTCGGATTTGGAGTTTTTGGGCTTACAGCTCGGGAGGTGTTTTTTTTTTTCAAGGTAACCTCAATATTAATGGTACTTCCCATATAAAATTTTCGTACCAATTTGATTTGATCGAAAACGGCTCTAACGATTTCAACCAAAATTGATATTTAAGATTAAATAGGTGAGGTTACCAGGACTGCGTACCCAGTTTTTGGCTAAAAATTCGAACAACGGTAGTTTTGAAATGTCGACATATCTCGAAAACGCTCTATACGATTGCAACAAAAATTTATTTCTAAGGTAATGTGGGCTTTTATAACTTAATAGCAAACTCAGTTTTTCTCTATATTATCGTACAATGGATTTTTGAAAAAAGGAATTTTTTAAAAGTATAGTTTTGTCTAGTTAACTTAAAACGGCAATAACGATTTTGACCAAAATGCAAACTTAGAGTCAAATGGATGTTTTCGAAACTATTGTGTCCTTAATTTTCAATTCGAAGCACCGAAAACGCTAATTTTAAAAATTGCTCATATCTCGAAAACCCCATCTTCGATTTCGATAAAATGTCAAAAAGGAAGTACATATTTCTTTTATACGGAACAATATCATACAGTCAGTTTTCAGCTTAATAGTTACGCAATAGTATTTTTCCAACTAAACATTGCAATATTTGCAACTGTTATGTCTGGATAATTTTACAAAAACAAAAACTTCATTTGCACCGCACACACGAGCATCGGGATAGTCAATTTATAACTACTAATGCAAATTCACAAATGCCTGAAATATTACATAATCTATCTAAAGATATCGGTCTATCACGAGCAATACTTCCAATAATTGAAAACTTAAATCATATTCCAATCAAAATCAAAAACATATCCTTAGGTCAAAAACAGAAACTGCTATTAGGTACGCTTGTCCTGTATACTTAAAAATCAAGTGAGGAGTAAGACCTTATAAAATAGTACAGTAGACGCTTGCGACATTGCCAGTTACTGAGAGCTTTAACCTTTAAAAACTTATATTGTTATTTTATATAACTGCCATATGAGATGAATATCCAAAAGAGAATTTTGTGTTCTTTTGTCTTCATAGTATCGAGAAAGTTTCGTTCGACCCAGTCGTGCACTTTATTTTTAATTGCCCCTGTGACCTATAGTATGTCTGCAAATTTGGTAAAAGCAGTGTTAAAAAGGCACTAACGAATTTTTTTAAGCACTAAAAAACGGCCAAGGAGCTAAATCTACTTTGCCCGCACTAAAATAATATTTCGGCCACTAAAATTAACACTGAAATCAATGACTTTAGGTTTGTTTGACGTGGGCCCTAGTGCGCACTGGGTTAACCCTAATGTGTTCGACATAGCACTGAACTCGCCCTGGTACAGAAAACCTGTGTTTGACATGACTTCTAGGGCGCCCTAGTTGTGCCTGAATTGACCCTAGTTATTTTGTCGGGACAAGAACTCAGTGCTGAGTTGCGCTGTCATTTCGCTTGCTGTTATTCGTTTATTTTAATATCGTTATAAAGATAAATACAATAAATTTGATATTTAAAAGGGAATTGTTTGTAAACAACAACGTTTATCAACTAAAACTTAATATTATAGGTAAATGGAATGGGAAAAAGCTGCAATCGAAGCTGCATACATTTTTAAAATCATCGCCTATATTGCAAGCAGTTTTATCAACTTGGCAAGCACAAGATCCGAATTGAGTTCACTCATTTTTAACAATATACAGAAAAAAGTGTTATCTTCATACTTCGTTCACCAAAAGATATGTATTTTTCAATTTCAAAAACTGCAAGACTTCATATTTTAAGTTCGATGATAGCCGAATTTTCAGGGTTGTGCAGGGTTTTTGTAGTAGTAGTAGTAGCATTTATTACTAGCGTTTTCTGAGCTATTGAAATTCAAACATTACACGTTTACAATATTCATTCAGTACTTAATCTTAACGAAATCGATACATTTTCTTTTGAAATTTAATAAGTTTGTTTCGCTCTTTGTGGCACTCGGGAGATCGTTAAATAATTTAAAGCCTTTATAGATCAATGAATTTTGTGAACACATATTTAATATATTAGGTAGTCTAAAATCATTACTATTCCGTAATGAATAAGGCTGCACATCTCTTATATATTGCACATATTTCCCTAAGTAATTTGGCATTAGATTATTCTTAACCTTATATAAAAATACTAATACATTCATTACGACTCTTTGTTTTACAGACAACCACTTTAAAGAATTTAACATAACACTAATGGATACATATCTATTGCATTTTAAGATACAACGCATAGCCTTATTTTGTAAAAGTTGGAGCCTTTTAATCACATTATCACTACATAGAAACAAAATGGTTGAACAGTACTCAAAATATGGTTTCACAATTACGTTATATATATTTTTATCAGGGGTCAGGGGTGAAAATTAGCTGACACTTCAAACAAACCTTTTGTAACACTGTCTGTGATAATAATAAGATGTCCCATTGTATATTCTCTTACTTTATTATCTCGGTATGAAAAGATTATTGTCTTATAGCAACTTGTAGTCCTAAAGTTAAGATTCCGACAATGTTTTAATTCTTCTACGCGTAGGGTTGATGAGCCCAATGACAATGTTGCTGTTCTACCTAGTTTAAACGAGTTGTTTTTACTGACTTGTTACAAACATTACAATATTTTGTTTTCTTTCTCAGATCTTCAATGCAGAAAATGCCATCCCAAATAATAACAGATGGCAGTAGTGCCCCTAATGAAATAAAAGTAAAAACAGCATACAACGGCGAAGTTATACACACTTACATTGATGAGAATATCTCATATGAAAAACTTTGTCATGAAATTCGTGATGTATGCCGTTTTCCACCAGATCAAGTGAGTAGTAAAATAATAATACCACTTTAATACATGATACACGTATATGTATTATATCCACCTTTCAGCCCTTTACTATAAAATGGGTAGACGAAGAGAACGATCCTTGTACTATATCAACTCAAATAGAATTAGATGAAGCTATTCGCCTATACGAGGTCAACCGGGACTCAGAACTACTTATTCATGGTAAGTGCAAGGGTGTTGTTATTTAATTTGTAATACATATTTTGATTTATCAATTGTTTGCTATACTCGAAAATACCCCAATACAAAAAAGAAAAAAAAACTAATGGAAAGACAATAAGCAATACATGCCTAGCCTATTGTAGATACTGTATCCTTTGCCATTTTGATCTATTTGTGTTCTTTGAAGTGTGTTCCATTGAGTTCGGAAAGAATTTCGCTGAGGCCTTTTATGTCAACAACGAATTGATGCAGTCTTAGACTATACTTGAGAAAATTTAGCAAAACTGACAAGCCAACTTAAGTGTTAACAAAACTTGTAAACGTGGATAATTTCAGTGACAGAACGGAGCTTACGTGCTTAGTAAAGTCAGCGCGAAAGTCATCTCGTGGAGGTCACGGACTAAGCCATACAAACATGCTTTATGGACCTTATCTAACCAACCGCACTGTGCAAAAACTTAAAACCATGTGCCAATGACTTAATGTTCCAATATTAGTGCGGTTTTTTCGCGTAAGTCCTCAATTAACAAATATCCACACCACGGCATTTTCTAGAGTTTTCTGCATTTTGTTTGAGGTATTAGGGGCTTTTGTGCCCCTATTATAATGCTATTACATCTCGTCTTGTCGATTCCTGGACTCCAAGGCTTCCATCGAAATTGTGTTGATTTTAATACGGAGGTAAAACGCAACCTTCGATAATACAAATCAGAAAATAGTAAAATAAATGCATGGTAATTCATCAATTGAGAACGGCTTTGCCGATTTGGCTTAAAATCAGCCGGAAAAATCGGGAAATTGGAAAAAACGAAAATTAATTTTTTGTATGGAGTTTTGTGTGCAATTGTTACGGAATTTGTTTTCGAATGGAAAAATAGAAAATTCTTAGTGGAAAAGTGGAAAACTTAAAAAAATTTAAATTTTTGTTTCGATGAAATTTTCATTTTGTCGTATAGTTTGGATTTTGGACGATGTAAAGGTAGAAAATTCGTTTTGAAGCTTGGAAAATTTCGAATTACTGCGAGTCTGCTGTCGACATTGTGAGTGAATGCCAGAGCCAAATCGCTCGATGCACGATACATTCAATCGCGAATTGCAACGGGAGCAAGACTATGTTCTAGATGAGCTGGCCGAAAGAATCCGAACAAATGCGCTGCTGTTGAGTGCCGAGCAGAGGAGCGTGTACTATTCGCTGATGAAGTTTGTTGACCATGCAACTGGAAGAATTTTATTTTTTCGATGCTCCCGGTGGGACATGAAAAACATTCGTCATTTGGTTGATTCTTGCAAACAATCCGGTCCGGTCAAGATCTCAAATTGCTGTCGCATCCTCTGGCATTGCTGGCACATTGTCGGAAGGTGGTCGAACTGCACATTTTGCTTTGAAGCTGCCATGGTTGACAAGCCAACGAGCACAATGACCAAGAATTCGGGATGAATGCACAATGGCACATAAACGAGCCTTGGAAGCAATTGACCGAACTGAAGAATCTACGAGGTGATTCGAGACAAATTGCTTTTCGGAGATTTTTCTTGAAATCTACTGCTGCCGATGAACTTAATGCATCCCTGAAATCGTCGCCTTTGTGGCATGTCAAATAAGTTGAGATCAACCACGAACATCAGAGTCACAATGCAGAACCCATCGGCTGCTGAATTGTCGAGACAACTGCTGGCACTTGGCAATAACCAAATTCCTGTCGAAACGACTGGATTGATATCGTTAAAATTTTTTTGCGAGTTCACATCATCGAAGGAGAAACTCATCAGTCATCACCATAGTGTTCCCCGGTATTGCACAAAATTATAAAAATCTCGATTGGATTAGTGAACGTGTAATACTAGCAGCGAAGAATAAGGACTTCGATAGCTTGAATTTCATTATTGAAAGTCAAATCGCTGGAGAACTGCATTCGAACAAGTCCGTTGACAGCGTCACCGACGAAGATGAAGCGAACACCTATCCGACAGAATTTTCGAACTCGCCTGATGTGGCAGGAACTCCGCCGCATAATTTATAGCTGAAGGTGTGATCGATCATACGAAATTGTTCAACGGTACGCGGTTGTCCAGAAAATGATGAACAATGTGTTTCAAGTGACGATCATCAAGGGCGAATTCAAAGAAGAGGAAGTCCTTATCTTATCCCACGAATTCCGATTATTTCAACTGATCTTCCATTCCAATTCAAGCGGATTCAGTTCCCCGTTCGATTGGCTTTTTCGATGACAATCAATAACTCGCAAGGCCAATCGTTGGAAGTCTGCTGGATTAATCTCGAATTTCCCTGTTTTTCGCACGGTAAGATGTTCGTTGCGCTTGGTCTGGCAAACTGGTCTGGCAAACTGGAAGCAGCGTGCCCGGGATCGCAGAGGATGGAAGGCTGCAGTGTCTCAGGCAGAGACTCTTCACGGGTCGGGAGCCCGTTAAGTAAGTAAGTAAGTAAGATGTTCGTTGCCTCTTCGCGTGTTGGTAAACCGTATGCGTTGTTTGTTTTTGCGCCGGAAAACAAATCGAAAAACATTGTGTATCATATCGCTCTCTACTGATTTCGATTCCATTCAAATAAATCACATTGAAATTTGAACTATCTGTGTTTTATTACCACTCTGGAGTTTATCTGAAGGCGTTAAATTGGTGCGAGACGAAGTTCGCCGGTTCCGCTAGTACTTATATAGTTATGCTAGTACGAGTACAGTAAAATTATTGTTTAACAAAATTTAAGCGATGGTTATCAAAACGCAGCTCATGAATGGTCCGCACAAGTGGAAAATGGCCTTGAGGATGCTTATTGTTTGAGTGCCAGGCCTACTCAGACCCAAATACGTAGGTTTTTTTTTTTTTCACACTTTAGATCCAGCATCCAGCTGTGAATATAACTTTATGTTATTTCCCGGTTTAGAGTGAATTTTCCAACCTTCCAAATATGTCCCCCAGATCCAAATCTATTCAGACCAATTAGCCTGACATAATGTTTTTTTAAAAGTCGTTAAAATATTAAACCATCGTATATGGAAATCCTGTAAAATAATCAAAAATCAAATTGCATACCAAACCGGCTATAATCCACGGTCACGCTGCGTATTGGAAAGGAAGTTTCCACATAGAGAAAATAATACGTCCGTTTTGTGTAACGAGAACGATGGGAATGAATAATTTATTTTCTATAATTTAATTCTATTGTCATAGTACTATAGTGGCATACTTGATATATATAAATAATTAAGTTTATATATTTCAACACTGCGATAGCCAGCGTGACGTCATAACGACGTCGGCATGTCAAAATTTTCCACGAGAAATAACATGTGGAATCTTTGCTTAAGGATGTTTCCAACTGTAACTCTTTAGACATTGGGCTTTTCGACAATGCGCCGTATTTATCCATCAAAAAACCGTCAATACAAAAGGGATAGAATAACGGTTGTTCGATTCTCAGCAGCACAACTATATCTGAGCAACTCGGACTCGCATTTGCAAGAATTAAAGCAGTTAAAGGACGCTCTCAAGGAGGATTACTATTACCCCTTCTATGAACAATAGCCATATATAAACTCCTTAACAACGGTGGACTCTGCACTCAGGGTACGGCGACAGTGTTGTACATAATCATAATTAAAGGCAGTCATGAAACAACTCTAACAAGCGCCATGAAAAAATTCCTTATTCTTAAAAACAACGATAATCGCAATTACAAGAAGAAGAAATCCTAAATTTCATTCTCAAAAGATGTAAAATATATTGGATATCGCATTCAAAATGCTAGACCTACGTTACCATCGTCATGAATTTTATAACTTACTCTTCGTTATGTCGTATTCGATTGTTATTCCCAGATTTTAACATAAAAACGCCACTTGCTGTTTTTTTGTGTTGATATTCGTGCGATTTGAATATGCGTAGTCTTCGAAAACGAAAACGTAAACAAACTCCACAAGCTGTCAAACTCAAACGCGCTTGTATTGGTAAACATGAATCTGAGAAAATATCCATTTTCGCAAAAGTGGTCGGAAATCTGAAAAAAAAAGTTTTTTTTTTTGTACCAAACAAGCATACAAATTGCTCTGATAGCAAAAAAAATGCTCTGAGACCGCCCAATCGAATACAACATTAGTGTCCAACTATAGCCTTAGAAGAATTTCCCAACGTTCCTCCAGTAAACTTATGACTTAAGAAGACTACGCTCAGAAATTCAAACCATATAATATAATGGCTCATATGAACCCCTGCAAATTATAACGGGTGATTTTTTAAGAGGTTTAGAACTTTTAAAAAAAAAAAAACACAAAAAATTCGAAAAAATGAATGAAATATTTATTTGAATCGATAGTTTGAACCTTGCAATTTAATGTTTAAAGATAATTTCATGCAAATGTTGACCGCGGCTGCGTCTCAGGTAGTCCATCCGCTGAGTCCAATTTTGGCATACTCTTTCACACATATCGGCCGGTATCTCACGAATGAATGCATGGATGTTGGCTTCCAGTGCGTCAATCGAAGCGGGCTTGTCCCTATACACATTAGCCTTGAATTAAATGTTCACCAAACTCGCCTCGCAATTGCGCCATTGTTTCGCGTGCTGTGTGGCATGTGGCACCGTCTTGTTGAAACCACATATCATGCAAGTCAAGAACTTCCATTTCGGGCAAAAAAAAGTTTGTTATCATCGCTCGGTAGCGTTCACCATTGACAGTAACGCTGCGATTCGCATCATCTTTGAATAAATATGGCCCACTAATGCCGCCGGCCCATAAACCGCACCAAACAGTGGCTTTTTCGGGATGCATTGGTAGCTGTTGCAATGCTTCTGGCTGATCTTCACTCCAAATGCGGCAATTTTGCTTATTTACGTACCCATTCAACCAAAAATGAGCCTCATCGCTGAACACAATTTTTCGATAAAAGCGCGCGATGAACATTTCGAACCGAGCACGAATTTTGATAGTAAAATTCAATAATTTGCAAGCGTTGCTCATTTGGTTAAATTGCAAACCAAACTGAAGCTGTTTGACAGTGACACAAGGTACTAAACACACGTCAGCTGTCAAAACCAGTGTTGCCAAAACCAAACCAGCTAAAAAATCACCCGTTAAATACTTTGTTGAGCCAATCTAAGTAACTGACTTCATGCCCCACAAGTCAACTTCCATCGTAGGTAAAAAGATCCGTCCCGGACCAACGTGGTAGACCTACATAAATTTCATTCAGTGCGGTAGAAGGACGGATCAAAAATGCCAACGGGTATATGTACAAGAATCTGTGAAACTCAGTGCAATGTTTCGGTCTAATTTGACATACAACAAGTATGAAACTGTAGTCAGAAGATCAAACATTAGACAGTCAAATTCAAACATGTCTGGAACTATGTGAATAATATCTTTGTATATACAAAGATAATATTAAGCAGCTTGCTGCCTATTACAACGTAACTCGTTCTAACGTCCCAGGCCACCAAAGATTCGATGGCTTCAAAATGGCTGTTGACTTAGTCCATAAAAGCGCAACAACTTCCTCCATTGGTCCAGAACCTTTTTGTGCCCTGCCAACCAGTAACAATAATGCAGAGCTGAATTGCTGGGAGCTTTCTGCTTAGAACAGCAAGTAACTTGGGAACACACCATTTGCAAATGGCCCGCAATAGCCAAACGAAGACTAAAACACTTTAACAAAGTATTATTACAGCCCTAAGACGACAATCGCTGGACACATTCGGGGCGTTGATATATTAATAACCAAATAAATCACCAGCTGTATACAATAGTCTATATAGGCAGTACAAAAGGCTTGCACTGAACACAGTGTCGCGTTGGCTTACATTGATTAAGTCAAGTAACCCACACAAAATTAAAAAAGTTTACAGATTGAGTTTCTCAATTCGACTCGAGGGGAATATATAAAATAACATTGTGAATATTCTGCATTATTATTTCTTGGCCTGAATTTTAAACAACTGACTCATGTTTTATGGGTCGATTTTGCTCATGGAACAAAAACAAATTCAGCCACGTATTGTTCGTTCACGGATAGAGCGATTCGGCCCTTGATTGTAGGCCATATTGACAACTGAGAAATAATGTGTATATTTAAAATCAAATTATTATTAAAAATTCGGTCTTAAGGGCCCAACCCATAGAATCCGTCGCGTCCGTTGCGGCAAGGTTTTCGACTGACAGGTTGATAGAATATACACTCTAAGCAGCGCACGTGCCGGACGCGACGGATAAAGTAGGTTTACTTTCTACTTTTTTGTCCGTCGCAACCGTTGACAGTTGGCATAGTGTAAGAGGATTCCTTATTATTGGCTGTCAACAGTGCTCTTATATTGTGGGATTTCTTCCTTTTTTTTTTTGGCAATTTCGATGTCCGAAAAGACTTCCGTGGGGAAAAAGAAAAAACTAAAAAAATAAACATTGAAAAAAAATTTTCTTTTCTAATTTTATCAAAATAAGTATCTACATTTCACCATGATAATCACCACATGAATTTACATAAAAAAGAGCTTTTTCAAATTGCCTGTTAGCAAGATTTTTGAATATCAAAATTTTCTAACACCAAAAAGTAATCATTATAATATTAACAAAATGCGATTTTTATACGAAAGGATATTTAATGTGATTATATTTCCGCACGACATAAATTTTACTTTTAAAAGTTATTTTTTTTTCACAAAAAAATGCCCGTCAAAATAATTATTTAAAAGGGAGTAGGTACGTTGGAAAGGGAAAAATTACCACGCTTCTTGGGGCAAATAAGTATAGAGTACTTAAACACTCTGCCTGTCACCGTATGCGACGGATTCTATGGGACAGCTCGTTCCGTCAAAAACGGCAATTCTTCGACGCTACGGACGCAACGGATTCTATGGGCTGGGACCTTTATCCTGAAACCGCAGATTATGTGCCATAAAGTGTGAAAACCAGCGTTGAAATTTTGAAACCGGCCTTCCAGTCAGATATGACTGAGAAAAAGAACCAAAATCCAATCGGAAAAACAGTCAACGAAATACAATAAAAAATTCCAGCTAAAATCAGATTACAAATAAAAAGAATTAAAAAAAGTCATAAATAAATCCTATTAAAAAAAACACTGAATCCATTTACTAACACGTATTAAAGTGATGTACCTACATATATTTTAAAAACTAAATATGTATATACAAAAAAATTATTTAAAATTAGAATTTTTTTACATAGTGCTTCAATTGTCTCCTTATCATCTTCATCACTTTTGTAAGTGATAGTAGTACCAAATTTATTTGTAGCTTATGACGGTATATCAAAGTTGAAGCAGCATTTTTAAGTCAACAAAGGGTAGTACAAACTTGTAAACGCATAAATTTAAATATTTGCATTATTGGGCTATGCTTCCAATCCCAGGGCAGAAAAACTAAATTCAAGCAAATTTAGTTCTCCTTAATTTTAATTTTGTTTTCTTCCTACTAAATGCGTATCAATCCAGTCAGATCTGGATGGAAAGCAGTCAAAATGGCAACGCTGGTTAAAACGTGTCATCATTTTATTCTACATAGCAACGGTCTGATCTTATGTTCCTTTCTTATAAGACACAAACTACTCAGCATAATATTGCGTATTTCAATTAGTGCCCAAGTGATGCAGGGTCTGGGAATTAATGTTCTATGTACATATCGCATTGACAATCTTTTCTAATTAGTTTTCAACAATCGCTCGATCCATCAACTCGTTTCGGTTTTTTGTTATCTTTTTAGTTTAGAGTAGTCAATGAGCAATGTTGCATATTCTTCCGAGTGCTGTTTTACATAAATATTGGTTATTGTTATTGTGCGAGCAAGTGACTTACAATGGTTGTAAATTCTTATTGTAGCATGCATTAACAATTAAGTATATCTTATTATTGTACTAAAATATGTAGGTCATTAATTGGTTGAACGCAAAGCTTTTCTAATTGGTGTCAGGTCAAAATACCGTGTAGATTTTTTGGAATATGTTTTTACACGACATTATGTGTTTCGGGCGTATCCTATATGTACGTTCCTACGTGACGCACTGTAGCCCAAACGGCTTGACCGATTTTAAAGAGTGAGTTGTCATTAGATTCGTATTCCCCGGAGTGTCATAGGCTAAAAAAATAAGAACAAAAAAAGTTAATTTAAAAAAAATAAAAAACCCGACTGATTGTAAACAAAAAAAAAAAAATAAAAAATATGAAGAAGACACTATCTATCTGGGCACGATTGCAGAAGTCCAGACGCTGAACCCAATTTTCGACGGTTTTCAAGCATAAATCGGCCGATACTGCTGCAATTTCACGTTCGATATTCGTAGGAAGCTCATCAATCGTCGCTGGCTTGTTGGCATAGAATAGAGAATAGACCATAGACTTGACGTAGCCCCCCAGGAAATAGTCTAACGGCGTCAAATCGCACGACCGAGGCGGCCAACCGACTGGACCATTTCGTGAGATAACACGTTCTCCAAACTTGGTTTCTAATAAATTGATTGTGACATTCGCTGTGTGGCTTGTGGCGCCGTCCTGTTGGAACCACGTGTCCTCTAAGTCCATATCATGCAATTGGGGACAAAAATATTCGGTTATCATTCCAATTCGCAGTAACGTGCCGGTCTTGATCATCACGGAAGAAGTACGGCCCAATGAGGCTGCCGGCTCATAAACCACACCAGACCGTAATTTTTTCGGGATGCAATGATGACTCATAGAGAACGTGTGGATTGCTGCCTGACCAATACCGCATAATTTGTTTATTGACGAAGCCATTCGGCCAGAAATGAGCCTCATCGCTGAAGATGATTTTTTGGACGTAGCGCGTTGAGGCCACTGACTCCAAATTTCGGTAGTAAATTTTGATAATTTCGACTCGTATATCTTTCCATCATGAAATGGCAAACCTTACTGAAGAGAAATGTCAAAAGAGCGGCAAGAAATTCGGCGTCGTTTGCTATACCTGGTGCTCTACTTTTGTAGCGCCCCTGTTGAAAAACCCTTTTTATAAAACGTAGTAATTGATTTTACTCAAAAAAAAAAATCAAATCGAAGCATTTGCTATGTTTCGTATGAAGTATGGCTTGGAAAAATATGAGACATATACATAAATAAAATGACGTTGAACCTCTGCACAATCTTCTTAGTAACAAAATGTATAAAGCGAATATGTTGCGTGGCGAGAAAGTGGTTCTTAATCATTTGCCTTAGCCTATTAATATGTATGTGTATGTGTATAAGATTTCATCATCGTACAAACATGGATGGGTTATTTTTTACGCATTCAATTAATTCTTCGATCTAAAGCCACAAACATAT
Source organism: Cheilosia vernalis (assembly GCA_949126925.1). Lineage (NCBI taxonomy): Eukaryota > Metazoa > Arthropoda > Insecta > Diptera > Syrphidae > Cheilosia > Cheilosia vernalis. The sequence continues at coordinate 57,444,295 of OX421362.1, forward strand.
TGAAAAAGATTTCTAAAGCGCTGCGTCAATTAAAATAAAGTGCACGACTGGGTCGAACGAAACTTTCTCGATACTAGATACTACAGGACAAGCGTACCTAGTAGCAGTTTCTGTTTTTGACCTAAGTATATGTTTTTAATTTTGATTGGAATATGATTTAAGTTTTCAATTATTGGAAGTATTGCTCGTGATAGACCGATGTAATATGTAATAATTCAGGCATTTGTGAATTTGCATTAGTAGATTTATGTTATATGTAGCTATAAATTGAATATCCCGATGCTCGTGTGTGCGGTGCAAATTAAGTTTTTGTTTTTGTAAAACTATCCAGACATAACAGTTGCAAATATTGCAATGTTTATTTGGAAAAATACTACTGACTGTATGATATTGTTCCGGATAAAAGAAATATGTAGGTACTTCGTTTTTGACATTTTATCGAAATCGAAAATGGGGTTTTCGAGATATGAGCAGTTTTTAAAATTAGCGTTTTCAGTGTTTCGAATTGAAAATTAAGGACACAATAGTTTTGAAAACATCAATTTGACTTTTGGTCAAAATCGTTATTGCCGTTTTGAGTTAACTAGACAAAACTACATTTTTAAAAAATTACTGTTTTCATAAATCCGTTGTACGGTAATATAGAGAAAAACTGAGCTGCTATTAAGTTATAAATGACCACATAACCTTAGAATTTTAATTTTTGCTACAATCGTATAGACCGTTTTCGAGATATGTCGAAATTTCAAAAGTACCGTTGTTCGAATCACCTACTTAAGCTTAAATATCAATTTTGGTTGAAATCGTTAGAGCCGTTTTTGATCAAATCAAACTGGTACGAAAATGTTGTATTTGAAGTACCATTAATATTGAGGTTACCTTGAAAAAAAAAACATCTCCCGAACTGTATAAGCCCAAAAACTCCAAATCCGAGGTTTGAACGTAATCCGGGAAGCCGTTTAGACTGTAGGCCCGTGGAAGGACGGACAGACCGGACAGAATTTTGCGACCCACTTTTTTGAGTTCCTCCATCATCGTAATATCAGAATTGATTAAAATCTCGAGTTTTAAATTTTGTACGAAACCAATATCTTTCTCTTACTACGTAATGGAGAAAGTTAATAATCTGTAATTTTCAATCAAATATGACGCTTCGATTTGTTAATTGGTTAATCCCAATTCCTTGATTTTTTTATTTGGAAATAAAAGGATTGAAATATGATAAAAAATATTCTACGATTCGTTGCAAGGTACAATCCCTAAAACTTCGACTTAGGAACGAATTATCTTATTATATGAGTTCGAGTATGTATGTAGCATGGGATTTGACTAACCAAGTTAAGGCTCAACTTTCGCAGAATGAATCTAGATTGTAATTATTTTGTTTCGTCAGCTTTAGATGATTCTTTGCAAGCGTGTTTTAGAATCCATGTGGTATTTTAAACTAAGACCAGCGTCAAAACTTATATCAAGTAACGTAATATACGAGCATTACGTGACGGAAATTGTTTTTGGTTTATATGTAAAACCAAATCAAATTCAAGGAAGTGGCGAGTTTTTGCACAGGAAACAAATTGGTATTCTCGAAGCTGTTCGAGTTTTTTTTCACCTGTGCGAAAATTCTATTCACATTTCAAATGTTCGAATTTTCGCACTTGTTCGCTTCTCAATAAAACAGATAGGCGAAATCGAAATATACCGAACTATCCGAGAGCCCCAAAACAGAACATAAGGAATATCATTCGATAAGGGCTTTCATTTAAATTATTTGATTTACATATTTTAATTTGACTCTTATTTTCTCCCACACAAATCACACAAGCCGTTTTTTAAGTATCAAACTCATAACTCCATATACGAGATCCAAATCCGCATTGAAAACACAGACGAGTAACATTCGAAGAGAAATTCTCAGAAAAGCAGAAGTAACATGAAAAACCAAAACCGAAACCAAACTTTATCAGAAATGCATATACGTGGTAACTTTGCCTGTCTTTACTTTACTGAGACGGATCTTGAATAAAGCAAGCCTTTCTATCTTTCCATTTTATTAAGAATTTAATTTGAAACGTCACGATTTGACTAGGTAATTCCGAAGCTAGAGAGTCAAATCGTTGAAACCTTTAATAGGCGTTCTCTTTTTCGCAGATACAATCTGCCCATTTCAAATTTAATCATAAAATTTTCGAAATATGTTCACCCTGGCAATGCCGTCATTGTTTGTGACACAACTGAATAAGCTTTTCCTCCAATGCCAATCTATCAGGAGCGAACAAAATAAGCTGCTGTGGATAAATAATATATAAATAAGGATGTGAGCTTAAAAATTGCATATACGTCTGTTTTGAGAAAGGACAAAAGTGTTATACTTATGAACTTGCGTAGAATAAATCCTGCGCAGAATTCTGCAGAGGGAGAGATTCGGTTTGTAAGAACCTAGGTTATTTAATAAAGTCCCAGAAAAAACAGTTTCACTCTCCCAGTCGATGGGTGAACAAATTATTTAGTGGCTAGCAAAGCATACTGTCCAAAATTTCGGAAATTCAGTGCGAGAGAGAACAAGCTAACGAGAAAAAGAAAATCGGGCAACTATAGAATCTTTTCGGAAGTTGCAACGAAAATTGGAAAATTCATCATATTTTCCAACAATTTCCATATTAAATTGCATATTTATCTTAAACTTGACATTCAATTGATTTTTGTCGGTTGAGGTCAAGAGTAATTTTACGTGAAAAAAATTGTGAAGTGACATAAAAGAAAAAAAAAAAAGCTCAATATACATAAAGTGGGAATAGTGAATAATTTAATAATTTCTTTTAAATATAATTAGTTGAAGAGAAGACGCACAATTGCAGAATAAATGACAAGAAACAAAAGAAAAAAAAAAAAAAAAAAAACAATTACCTTTACCTGGTCTATCGCAGGACTGCTTCTATTTTTTATGCTCATCTGAATCGCTTTCGTCATCATCACCATCTCATAATTCTTTGCTTCAACTTTCTTTTCTGTTCATCCCTAGAGCCTAGATAGGATTTGGTGTTTGTGTGTATGATATCGAATAATTTTCGCAATTTAGCGGGTGTTATCCTTGTTACATATACAAGAGAAAACTACCACCAAACAGTCCCCCAAACCTCCCGATCCGTGCGTGAAAGCAATGAATTATTTATATTTAAATAGGAATATAAAAATATCCGCAGATAGAATATATTTATATTTATCTGTGTTCCACTTGCGCCAAATGGGGGAGGGAGGGTTGTCTTGGTAGGCAGAGTTTAACTCTCTTTCAGTCGAGCGCTCTCCCGTTTCTCATATCTGAACATACACGTACACGTACACTAGTCCTTTGTATACTGCATTCACCTAGGGGATATTACACAATTATTATAGGTGTGGTTTTCACAATTTAGCTAACTGACTGTAGGTCCGTGTGGAATATGTTTTCATCATCCTGCTTAGGTGATGAACGAGTGCCTATAATATTTTGATCTTTGTTGTTGGGGTATCCTTACTCGATGAAGAATTAAATTTTGATTGGCTGTATATACCAATGTTATTGAAATCGATATGTGTCAGTTTGTGGTTGTTTTGGTCTGAAAATTTGTACTGCAACGTTGTGCCGAATCTCGTCTATAAAGTGAACAAAATAAATTAATACATTGTCTATTTATATGTCTGAATATAAATATAGGATTGCCGTTAAAGAGTTAAGTGTGTAAAATATATTATTTGTGTTAAATAAAAATGGCATGGGGATATTGGAGTGCTACCACAGTTGACCGTGGAAGATCGCCACGTCGTAATACACAGTGTACACCATTGCCGGTTAATATTGTGCCCCAAGAAGAGGCACAACCGCAACCAGCTGCGCCGGTATGCTACAGTCCAACATGTCGGTCGCGCTGCAGCAGTCCTTGCGGCAGCCCATGCCCTGGGAGTCCTTGTGGCTCGATAAGTCCACCACCACCACCGCCGCCGCAACACTTAAATAAGAATTGCCCACAAGCAGGAGCATCACAGCAGATATTGACTTTGGATGATTATCCGTCGAGAAGACAGTCATTGGATCGATTGGATAGTCCGCAGGTATAATAATGGAGAAATATTTTCTTTCGGTTTTCCTTTCGTCACTTTCATTTCATATTGTAGATATGATTTTTCTTCTTCAAAAAGCAAGTGTGATGTGGTAGAGAAGAATTGTTATCTTTTTTTGTGATTGAAAATCGCGTCCATGATGTCAAAACATAGTTATGTAACCAACGGAATAAAAACATACAAAAGTAGCTACGAGTTTCTTGCATTGTTGTATGTCAATAGTTTATTAAAATTTGTTCGCTTTCCAAATAAGTCAGTTATACGAGTGCATAGAACATTATTGACTAAAACTCCATTGAATTGAAAATTTTAATTTTGTAATTGCAGAATGCTTATGATTTTCATTTGATATTATTTGATTTTTATTGATATGAACGCTGTACATCAATATATACTTATAATTTGTACAGGATGTGGCAAAACAATGTGGAAAGAAAAGTAAATAATAGTAAATAATAAAAGAAAATATAATTTAAAATGAAAACAAAATTTTAAGTTAAACATTAGATATTATGCGCACCAATGACAAGTAAAGAGTTAGTAAAAAAAGACAAAGAAAAAAAAAAAAAGGAAAAAAGTCAGACAGTAAGGAATTTTATGTGTTCGATTCGCGACCTCACATGGGTAGATTTTTCCTTAGTTTGGCAACATAAATAACAAATTGCCTGCGTGATGTTATTCAGGAGTATGTGGCAGGTCGCTATACTATATATCGATTAGACGAACATAAATTAATTTCATTAACTAAATAGTAAGAACAGCTCCCATGCATACATCGAAAAAGTTGACGAGCTTCAGATGAAATATGATCAAACCGGCGAAGATTAAATACAAATCGTGCAATAGAATTGAAAATATCTTTAGTTTTTGAAATGAGACGGAATCAAGTCATTATGGGGATTAACAATGCATTGACCAGTGTGGGAGAAATAGTTCTTCTAATCGATAATCCTCTTGGCGATGTGCAGACTTTATTTATAATAAAATTAATCCCATGTTAATATACCTACTATCTATCATTTATCATTTATTCACATATATATCTACTAGACTACCTATTAGAATTGAGTAGGTTAGGTTACTAAGGTTAAGAAAAGGCGATTGACAAAAGGTGTCGTCGATGCTGTGTGTCCTTTCTTGTTGACAGAATATACTTGCTTTGCGCACGCACATCTGATATTATATTTACTTTTGTAAATAATTTTTGAAATCTATTTCTGTGCTGGCTACACAATGTGATGAGCTTAAATTTGGACAATTTAACTTACTCGGAACTACCACTGATTAGCATAGTATCAATAAATATTCCTCAGGCAGGCTCCTGCCGAAGAGCAGAGTATGGATCCGGGACTCAATTATGACTATCTAACTGCGTTCTGTCTGCCATGCTTTCTAATGTCCTCTTCCTACTAAAGGATGTCTTGGAATAAAATTTACTTCAAGCCCGAGATCGATGTCCATTAGCTGAAGGTATATCCTAACGATACATGTCTATTAATTCGCACCTTCTTGAATACTCTATCCCAGACCCAGTGTTGTGTGTGAAGTTAAATTTGTATAGAAATTTGTCTAATAGAACAGTAGTCCGAGTAGTTTCATTTTCATTCAGATGGAGTGGTTCTATATTAAGTATATATATATATATATATAACATCCCTTTCGAAATATCCGTCCCGATACTGCAGCTTTCGGTCCTCCTAATAGGACCGTTTGCGCTGACACAGGCTAGTCACTGTAGTTTATTGAGCTTGGCCTGTGTAGACATTTATTTAACTTTATGCCACCAATGATGTTCTGCATAGGCCATGAAGGGTATGAGTATGATCCACAATGCTATTTTGAGATATACTTGTATGTATGAAACATTACAGAAAGCTACACAATAGTAAACAATGGAATAGGCGGATAGACGGAACAACATTGGCATTACGCTTTTGCCTATTTAAAAAGTTCCGGTGTATCAAGTAATTTTATAAACTAAACTGTGGAAAAAATGGACGTTGTATACTTTTTAATTCTATCTGAATAATAAATTCAGAGAAATTTTTAAGTGCATAAGAAGTGAAGAAATCCTCATCATATATTAGAAAATTAGAGACTACTAACTTACTTACAATGACTCTTGTTTCACAAAGATCTTTAAGATCGACGTGCCTCTACTTCGCCATGGAGAGTAGAAAGCTTAATTAAAATAACGAAAAATAATTTCATCAAACTTACAACTGAGCAACAGCTGCGTTCGAGATTAAAAATAAATAATCAAGTGTTTTTTTTGGAGTTATGTAACTTTAAGTTGGCAACACTATTTTAGCTGGCGGCCATTTTGACAGCTGTCAAGTGATGTATTTTTTAGTTTGGTTTTGCATTTCAACATGAATAGACAGACTCCAGAACAACGCTTCCAAATTTAGCAAATTTATTTTGAAAATCATCGTTCTTTTCGAAATGCGTATCGGGCACTACGTCAATTTTCATAAGAGAATTTTGTTTAACTGACTGTTTGGTGTGCTTTATAGGTTGGTGGAATAATGGGTCGTAGGTACTACATTAAAAACGATGCTAGCCAAAACGTTACAGTCAATGGTGACCGCTAAAGAGTCATGATTACTGACTTTTTCGTTCATCAGTTGAACAACCATGATGTGCAGGAGCTGTGGTTTTAACAAGACGTAACATGTCACACAGCTCTTGCCACAATTGATTTATAGTTGCATTGCGGACCCGTGAATTGGCCTCCAAGATCGTGCGATTTAACGCCGCTTGACTATTTTCTGTGGGGATATGTGAAGTCGATAGTCCACTCCGACAAGCTCGGAACGAATGACCACTTGGAGGACAACAATCGCCGCGTTATTGCCGATATACGGCCACAAATGTTGGAAAAAGTCATCGAAGATTGGACTTCCAAATTAGACTAGGTACGTCGGAGCCAGCCGTGGGTTCATTACTCCATTTCAAACTTTTATACTTAAAAAAAAAAAAACACCCTTTACAATGGAGCTGTTGCAGTACTCAGTATTAAATTTACTACACAAGAAGAACAGCCTACTTGAGACTGCCTAGAGTGTCTACTATGACTTTTTGTATTTTTCAATGGTAGGTATTTCAGTTTCTTTATGTTTTGGTGTCCACGAAATACGTCTTCAAAGTTGAGTGATATTTCGGACCATACTCTTTTTATGTAGGTATCGTTTCCTTGAAGTTTAGGCCAGCGGCTTGTAGTTCTCAATTTCGGCTCCAAGGCTTTTGTAGTTCTTTCAGAGTGTTTTAAACAACTAAATGATATCTTTCAGAGAGTAAAGATGTTTTGAACTAATGAAATCAATTATGCTGCACACCTACCTACTCCAACACCGTTTATTCTCCGACTTTAGTTTGCTGTATATGTTGCATCAAAACAAAAACAATTTTTATCCAAAGTTGCTAGGTAAGGTGCACCGATTTCCTTCATGCAATAACCACTCAACAGCAAGACAGTATCTGTTAAATAATATAGCGGAGTACTATGCTCGCAGTGCTTTTGATTTTGATAACAAACGAGTACTGTACTATATGCGGTAGATCATCCATGTCTCCAGATGCCCTTAGGGAGACAGTTGAAACGGAGATTTGTCTTCTTTTGCAGTAAAACCATAATAAAAAAAAACAACATAAATTGCTTTTTCCTGAACAACAAAGAAGTAAACGCCACACCCATCTATTTGCATTGTTGACTCACGTACCCACATAGTTCATCTTTGCGTTTGCAACACTCTTGACACAATCTTGCCCTCTTGGTATTCCGGGAGATGACTTTCATCTTGGCCTTCCTAGTTTGTATAGTGGTGATATGCGATGAGAGCAGATTTATAAATCATTGTAGTAAAAAGAAAAGAACACGTTCTGATAAAGTTTAAAATCTTTTGGCTGCATCATCGCTTTGGTGGTCGGCCCTCTTCCCCGCAACCCGAACTGAACTGAAAAAATTCCCACAACGAATAAGATAACACACGCTGTACTATAGCAGTTGTGTCGTGTGGTTAGGGTATTGGATGGTGTTCATCCTTGACCTTTTCCTTTTTCATTGTTATTATGTATATGTTTCAATTCAAAATGCACACATAACCATGGGAAAGACTGAGAAAAAATGTAAAGAGAGAAAGGTCAATTAAAAGGACGCATTGATTGGTTTTGCAAAGGTTTTCGATTTATCTTGTGTGCTTGTTCATAAAATATGGTCTAAAAGTCGTAGTGTCCTATAATACATCATACATACATACATTGGACTATACATTTTTAATCAATTGCTTAATTCCAATTAAAGGGATATTGAGAGATATATTCGTTAAACAAGTTTGAGTTTCCAATAAAGGGTTTGATTATTTTAGAGCCCCTATTTGCAAAATCGTAGTAGAAAGCTCGCAGATGAAATTTTCGCTTCGTTTTATATAGCTTTTCATATCCAGGTTCGACCAAATCTACTTTCTCGCTAGACATGGTTTACCATTTGGCCACCTTAGGCTCTTTGTTTCTTTCTTTGTTTGGGCTCATCTTAACAGCTTCACAATTGAATCCGCTGAAAATCCATGGTGCAGCACTAATCAAAGTTGAATATTGAAGTGTTCCGCCAACAGTGTAAGAGATAAGCCAAAGTCTCAGGTTATTATAAAGTTAATAGGGAATGTGATTGCTTGGGTTGGCGTTCCCCGGGCAGGTGGAATTCTTATAAGAGACACTATGAAGACTGCGTTTCCGTGTTTGATACAAACGATTCTTTTCGCGTGAAACGACTCCTAGATTTTATATCCGTTCGAGTGAAGCTTGAAATTTCTTATTTAGTGCTTCACCGTGGAAAGGTATTATGCTATTCTTTAGATGTGCGCCCATTTTCTCTTTGTTGCCCCTCTTCATCCTCTTTGTGGCTTTTATAATTTTTCAGTTTTTAAGCAGTAGGCGGAATGTACCCCCATACAATTTTCACTGCCCAATCGATTGTTACAATTGTATTAAAAATTAATATTGGTTTCGAGATATCGTAGACCGCAGTAAAACTTAACAATATTTTATTATATTTATAATGGAACTATTTAACTTTAGACTTATGTACTGTTATCCAATTAAATCTCAATCGTTATCTCAATATTTAAAGAGACATAAAACCACCAAGTTTTTAGTTTCGATAGAGAATTGAAGGACAATGAAACTTAATGCCGATTTTGGATTTTATTTCTTTTTTTCAACATTTTGAGTTTCAAAATTATTTTCTCAAAAACTATGCATAGAAATATGTAACTTGATTTTAAAATAATGTAAAGGAACAGATTTCTGACTTACGAAACTGATAGCATTTTAATGAAAGTGTTTGTGTTTTAATTTTTAGTTTTTTTTTAACTGCCCCCTTTCGCCTAAACGGGCAAGAATCACTTTTCATACTCGTGCCTTATTTTAGCTATTTATATTTTAATATGACTTTAAAGAAGTTTAATTAAGTTACGTGTTCAATCGTCTGCCCTTCATCTCCGTGCACATTTTAAAACAAATGTTTATCAAATTCTATTTGCAAAATGTGTACATATTTCGAAAAGAACGAAAGTAAGAAACATAGAGATGGAGGATAAATGTATTACTGTTTTATTTATATAGTTTAAATCGATTCGACGTATGTTTGATTAAGGTTCTGGTCGGCTAGGTTTAAAAATATTAAATTGTCTACAAAATGTGTTGGTGGAATTTCGAATGCGCTTTAGTTTTCCCCAACGTGTTAAGAAACGCTATACATTTGAAATGCCGGAAACTGGTAGTGTATGCTGAGAATTCTTCTCGACCACTCACATCTTGCAAACTATGTATTTTCACTCCATGGAACATAAACTGATACGTATATTCTATTCAATCATCAAAACATTAATTTCACAAATTTGTTTGTGCATGGTCATCATCATCATTTGCCTATGTGTATTTGACGCGACATTATGTAGTCGAAATATTTTGGCCTGCAGGCAAATCAGCTTTCAGATATTCTATGTCGTGGAGCTACGGTATCATCTATACAATCGGCGAATAACACACTTACCCGAGGCGTGTCGTTGCGAAGTGGTGGAGGCAGCGGTTCCGCTGGTTGTCTACAGGGAAGTGGAAGTGTAGGAATGCTGCCTGGAGCCATTGATACAGGAGACTATGATGTGCCACATCCACATCCCTATACACACCATTATATGCAGACGTCATCTATAACTCCTCCCCACTCGACGATGAGCTTAATAGGTTCACGGCCCGGGTCAGCGGGACCATGTCCCGGCCATGATTCTGGATCAGATTCAAGTCAAGGTGGTGGATCTGTAATGGGTGGAAATATTTCGGCACAGATTGTCGGAGGAAGCGGAAGTCTGGGACGTTGTTCCAGTCGTTGTAACGCCGATGATTCGGGTGGCGGTAGTGGCGGAGGAGCTGGTAGCACCTGCAGTGGGCATAACGGAGGTCGTAGCAGTGTCATTGGAACTATTCACAATGGCCATCATCAATATCATCATGAGTGCATCCACTATGAAAGATTACCTATTCCGGTGCCTATACCGACGGTACCAGTGTCACAGCTGCACTCCGAGGAGGAGATCGAACCGGCTTATGCAACAGGTATTATGCACTCATTACTTTTTAGCTTACAAATGTGTTACAAGAACACTTATAGTACGGGGTGCTTTAATGGAGGCCATTATGCTGCCAGTATTATTTCGTTATAACAAAAAAAAAATCGTTTGCTATTTTTACATTTTAGGCTGCACCTTAACTCAGCTCACCATATTATAGGAAAATCGTATGCAATTCAAATTATATGTAGCGCGGTTGCATTTTTAAGAAATTGAAAAAAAAAAAAAAAAAAAAAATATGTATTAAAAATGCAAACGGAAAATATGATAGCCTGTTGATTTAGCAAATCATTTTATTTCCGCCTCCTTTGCTGTGCAAATGTGGACTCTTTTTGAGTTTCAGCATTACATAATTGTTGACAATTTGTATGTATAATGTATGGTAAAAAGTGCCCTCGTTACTATGTGGTAAGACTTAACGATTTATTCCCTCAGTCACCCTGTACAACCTATTTTTTTTTTTTTTTTTATCAAATTCCCTTACAAGGCCATGCAGAACTTAAAGGGGTGCATAATATCGTGAAGATATATATTCAATGGCTTTTCAGAGTCAGATTCTTTGCGCAAATACTGTTTTGTTGAATATTTTTTGTATGAATATCAGCTTAAGAAAACTCACATCAAACACACTACGTCCTTAAAACATTTGTTATACATGAAATATCGCTGTTTTTTCTGTAAATTGAAAGAACGATATATTTACTGCATATATGTAATGGACAATTAGAATCTTCAAATAAGGTCGTGGAGATGGGACTTTAAGTGAGACTTATTGAAGCAATGTGCTTAAACCACAGGACAGACTTACATTAAGTTTTAAACTTATAGGTTAATGTAACGAAAGGAATACTTGGATTGGTTGAAGGTAATTCGAACGTTTTTGGAGCAATTTTATATGATGAAGAATAGTAACCTACTTAATACAAGGGTTGTTTGATAAGTCAGCGACTTTTTGGATAAAAAAATTTGTTTTTGGCGTCGACGGAATATCTTTTTAAGATCCAGGGCAAAGGTGTTTGTAGATGGAGTTTAACTTTTGGAATTGCAGTGAAGTGACGTAGTCGTATCTCTGTTGGATAGACGGGAGTCCAGCTTCAGTTAAGATGTTCTTAATCGGTGTGCTTCTAAAGGCTTTTGGGGTTGTTCTTACTGCCGAGTGGTATGTGGATTGGATGAATTTAAATGACGTTAGAGAGCAGTTCCCATAAATACTTAGTCCATAATCAATTTTAGACAGTATAGGCCCATTTTATTCACTCGAAGTTGAACACAACTTGGGGATTTTTATATGGAAAACTCCCCGAGTTGTGTTCAACTTCCAGTGAATAAAATGGACCATAGTGGATCTGGTGATGTTAATCAAAGAATTTACATGACAGAAACTGTTCTTGGAAGGGAGATACTTACTAATCATATTTACTCTGGTAGCTAGACTTTTCTTAAGGTTTAAACAATGTTCCTTAAAATGTAATCTAACATCAAAAGTAATACCAAAGCAAAGTTACTATTTAGAGATTTTGGCCAACTAGTTTTTCTGCATAGATGCAGGGTTTTGCTTTTTTCAATTGAAATCTTTGACCTGGGGTAATTTGAAAAGGCTGCGGGTGTAGTTGCTAGATTGCTACATTTCGTAAATATTATATAAGGTCACCCACGTATAAGGAATGACCGACTGTTTTATATAAGTACTATTGAACTTAACTCATTAATAGATATTAGCTTGAAAGAACTGGGGTGATACACTAGTCTAGTGCAGCGACCGTGTTTAAATGCAACCTGGTTCGTATTTATGAAATTATTTTTTTCTAAAAACAAAGGGTCTTTTTGAGGTAATTTTGTCAAGATTTTTTTCGTTGCAAGGATGAAGAGTATTGGATGGTATACACTAATGTCGGAGGCTTTTTTTGTTTCGTTTTGGTATTGGTATAACATTCGCAGTTTTTCGCACTTGTGGTATAAAGGATCATTCACATGAGAGCGACCAACTACCTACGAACGAACGAATATTCGCAAGTTTTGACAGTCCATTCACATCATACATTTAATTTGGTCGCAGAAACCCGCGAATCCAATGACAGTCGCCGTTATTTGTCTCTATAACATTTTGAGTTTGAGGTTAAGTTCGAACGAATGCTTTATTCGTTAGTTTGTGGAACGCGAATTGAATGATGTGGATTGTGAATAAACTTTGACAATTCGCGCCAAGGGTGTATTCGTTCGCGGCAAAAAGTTTGCAATTCGAAATTTCGTTATTTAAACTGTTTATTAACATGTTTTCTAAATACATTTTGATGGGATAATTAACTATCCTCCTCTTGGAATAGTAAAATGTACAATTTTCTGTTCATAAATGCATCAAAAGTGGTTTGTTCGCATTTCAGCAATTCGTTCGCTCGCTCTCATGTGAATGGTCCTTAATACCGCCGTAAGAAATATCATTATATAGCAACAAAAGTAGTTGCTTTGGAGGAGCGTTCTTAGCATGGTATACTTAATACGATCAAAGCTAGATGGACCAAGTGCTTGCGAATTGTTCCGCAATTTTAAGCGGGGATGTTTAAAAACCTGTACGCAATTAATAAGTGCGGTATATAGTTACCAGTTAGTGCCTTAATATCAGCATTTGGATTTATGTTTGAAGTGAAATTTTGAAAACATTTTTTTTTGCCGGATTTTGCAATTTTACGGAATAGCGCGTTGGATTTACGGTATAAAATTAGGCTACAGTTTGTGGGAAATCTCCTAAACTGTTGCCAGGCTTTTTCTTTACACTGTCCAAGCTCGTGCATTTCTTTGCTCCAGCAGGGAACTTTGCGATTTGTGAAATAATGACTGACATTTGTCATCTTCAACAAGGACGTTCGCGGTTTCTTTCGAAATCGTGCCGCCATCGCAACCGGACGTCTTTTCACCTTTGTATTAACTTTGTTTTCTCATACTCATTTTTACCTAGTACTTACTTTAAATGTACCTACCCTTGAAAAAATGATAACTTTAAAGTATTCATTCGTGTTAAACTTTTTGAAAACCCATGACACACAACAACAACGCGTTAGCTGCATATCGATGTGACTTTTGTGTTTTGGCTGCTTCTTTGTTAGTGTCTGGGAATATTCTTCTTCTGACAGATATTCAGTAATTTTATCTTGAATAAGATGCCCATTTGCCCTCTCCGTTTTTTATTAAGGTGTGTTCTTAAGCAATTCTTGACTAGCTCCGAATGTTATTGTAGTCAGAATAGGATAGTGGTCGCTTCATGTAAGCCTCAGTTCAGTACAATTCTAACCATTTGGTACAGTGGCTTAGAGGTTAGTGTGTTTGACTAATAAGCGAGGGGTCTCAGGTTCGATCCCCGGAAAAAAACACAAATTAGATCTTTAGGTTTTTCGCTGTGCCACCTCTCGCGAACATCTGGAAAATATCCGAGAGTATAACTGACGTTTCATCATTTTATTGCGGTAAAACTTTGTTATTCGAATGTTATGGTCATCTGAATTGATCGCAGAAATGAGTTTACTTCGTTGTGTTGTTCGTGTGATTCGCAAAGATTGTAAGAGAAACACCAAAGTACGTGCCGAACTTATTGTCGAGCAGGTAATTCTCCGGACAGAGTACTCCTTACTTTGTTGGCTTAATCCGTGAAGGAGCTATACGTTTACATGTAAAACAAAAACGAATTCCGTCACGTTAATCTCGTTCACGGAAAACTCGATTCGACCCCAGGTCTGAAATCTAATCTATCCATTTTCCCTTCAGGATTCATTGACGGTGGATCGAGAATTATGGACGGTCCACTTTATCATTTTAGGTGATAAGCGGGACATTGAAAATTAATAAAAAAAAAACAATGTTTTCGGATGTCGGTTTGTTTTGTTATGCGATGTTTAAGATTTATTTTTTTATTTTCAAATGATCTAACTTTTAAAGAACAAAATCGAATACAATGTCACAATAAAGATGGAAATAAGAACACTGCATGAGCAATGAACTAGGGCCGTTTTATTCACTTTTGTTCAACTTCTCGATAACTCCGAGGTTGAGTAACTTCGGAGTTGATTTGAAAGAGAGAGTTGAGCGGCAAGTTGAAAATTGTTTTTATTCATAACACGGTGTCTCGACGAGCAATATTTCATTTCAGCAATCTGTCAATTTGAAAGAACGACAGAATGCAATAAAATGTAAGGTGGGCATTTCATATCATGTAATTTCATTCGTTGAAATGCCGCTGAGCAGAGAACATCGTTGCGTTCTCGCATTAGACCATGGAACCAATCGAGAGCGGACATTGTCAGTGGGTTCTGATATTGTTTGCAAAGGCGTAGCCGAAGGAACATAATAATGTAGCGGCTAGCATATCGGAAAATCCGTATATTTCCGGTGGTGGTTCCGAATCATTCTCGTCCATAGCTACGTTGTGGAGAACGGCACAAGCAAATGTAATCAACTGTACAGTCTCCACTTTAAACGTCTTTTCAAAAAAGTCATACGAACGTTCTACGCAATTCTGAGTGCGAATTGAAATGTATATTTTTCAAGTGAGCTATACCTGGCAACGAGCAACAATATCGTTTATCTTTAAAATCGTAGCACAAACAGTTCGAACGTTTAGGAAAAACCATCCCTTACGATTCCTAAAATTCTGCGAACAGTTAATCGCGCAAATAGTTCGAGGGAATTTGGCTTTTGCGAAAAAGTGCGCAAGATTGGCAATGGCTCTCAACACGCGTTTCAGCATATGATGCTTACCCCAATGAAATCGGCCACCGCCAATTGAACCGAAGCAGACGATGGCCAATCTTCCCAGAAAGAATTTGAACGATACGTCGTTTAAGTTTTAAAAATTAGTATTTGATTATTTTCGCCACTTGATTTGAAGTTCGCACTGGTTCGCACAGTCATAATCAATGAGAAAAAAAAAAATAGACATTTGATGTAAAAATCCCATGTTTGGTCTACAACTTGTTGAGACAACCCAAAGTTGATTAACTTCCGGTTTTCTCAAATTTGGAATATCCAAAGTTGACGAATAAAAGTAAATTCTCAAGTTGAAAATAAAAATCCCCAAGTGGTGTTCAACTTCCGGTGAACAAAACGGGCCTTAGACACTTTGAAATGAGTGAGGATACACAGCAGAGACATTTTGTATGCTTCTTGTTCTTGTTGCTTTTGTTGTTTCTAGATTGCTAAAGCTTAGAGGACTATGGCCCGTTTTATTCACTCGAAGTTGAACACAACTTGGGAAGTTTTCCATATAAAAATCCGGAAGTTGTGTTCAACTTCGAGTGAATAAAATGGGCCTATTTCTACGTTTGCAATCGAAATCCGATTTGTGCTGGTTTTTAGCGCAGTAGCCTCAAGGACTTATATTATTATAAAATTAGGCAAAAGTGTATCGATAAACACAGTTTAAAAAACTAATCATGAATGTTTTTTTAAATAATAACATTGGACATTACTAATAATCATTTTTAGCCTCCACCTTAAATCGATTGTGAGTCACAATAGATAATTTAATATGGAAAATTTGCCACTTTGAGTTCGAACCTGAAGAGTAGAAATGGTTCGTATTCACTTTCTATTACTTAGTCAGAGTAGGTGCCTACCAAACTAGCAAATCAGGAGAATACGTTTGTTTGTGTATAATCGGGTTAACTTGTGTGCGTTTGATTAAAGAACACATAGCGAACGATATAATGAAATAACAAGATTAACATTTTTTGTTCCATTTTATTGGGTTAAAAGAACTGACTCGTTATCAAGATATTTATACACTCACCTTCGTTGTCTTATCTACTCTAAAGGTTTTTGATAAAGATAATAGTGCACGAGTGAATGTTTCTCTCTAGGGATACCGGGTTGGGGTAAATTTCGTGCAGTTTTTTTTTCCTATTGCTCTAAATATGTACTTCCCTATCACTTGCATTATTTGTGTATTGCTGTGACTGGTTAAACCAATTGTTTCCCAACAAATGCAACTTGTTCTGTAAATAAAAAGTATACGGACTCAGTTGAGGCAATTTTCTACCAATATACTGTCATAAACAACGTTCATCGTTTTAATGGAACCTTGATATCCAGTTTTCATGTGGGAAGGGATTTGTGAAGCTGCCTACCTATACGGGTCGCAAATATCGGTGTTTTCCGTCAGCAGCGGATGTTAGTAGATACCCTAATTCACCAAAATTAATTCGTATGGTATCTACCCCACTCCTGTTTGTAAATTTTTTTTGTCTATGAACCTAATCCCCTGAGTGATAGAACTTTGCCATGCCCTTTACGTTATAGCTTGGATTGTAATTAGATATTGGCCATTAAGCATTTTTTTTTTGTTTTGGGAATCGTGTTTTGTGTTCAACATTTTTGTTATTGATATCAGTGATGTGCATGTGTGTTGAACATGATTAGCTTCCCCAGGGCAAGTAGTAAATTTTCTAGGTCATAAGTAAGGTGCAGTGTTTGGTTATATTTTCCACTTGAATAGACCACCATCGTGACGCCCAAACGAACCAACACCTTACTCAAATATAGTGTTAGTGGTAATCAGATGGTTGTTGTAGCTGTGGTGAGTGACGGTGGATGTTTTTTTTTTTTAACGATGATGTGACGTGTTAGTTATTATTTCCTTAAGATATAAATTGTGAATCCAATCGATTAAATCACGTATGAAAAATAATTTGAAAAATGTGGTTTGTGTAAAATTGAAAGTGGTTTATTGCAATCAGCGTTTTGTAATGTGGCAAGGAAAACCCACTTTTTTTTTTAAATAATATGGTTTAGCAGTTCTTATATATTTCGGTCAATATGGAAAAAGCCAGCATTTTCTGACTACCAGTTTGCAAAGCCATACTATGGTCTCAACATAACAGGATCCATATATTTTACCTTTACGTTTTAAATGCATACGTTGTGTATCGTTTTCCGAAAATGTCGGAACCGCCATAAGGCATTCTCAATTTGTCATAATAGAACGAAGTAAACAAGGATACGCACATTGATTCTGGGAAAACATATAGTCTACTTGGTTGCGTACACCAGAGATTGTAGAATATAAACAAGTTGTCTTACAAAAAAATTAATTTACTATTCCGTTAATCCCTGTTTTCGTTTTACGAGGAGTACGATATACTTTTACTTATAATATATGCATGCATATTTTTTATGTACATAGCAAACAAAAAAGAACAGAAAGAATAAATTTTGGATATTTGTTTTCAGTATTCCCAAATGTTCCATCGGCGGCAGGAATGTCATGCGTTGGTGAAGATCGTAAGTAGTCCGGCTAAAACATGTATTTCTCACTACTGTAATACAATTGTTTACAGGTAGCATCTATAGACGAGGAGCTAGGAGATGGCGCAAATTATACCGCATCAATGGGCATATTTTCCAAGCAAAACGTTTCAATAGGGTAATAAGTCGATTGCATGTATTCCATTTACTATATTGACTTTATTTCAGCGAGCCTTCTGTGCCTATTGTCAAGACCGCATATGGGGCTTAGGCCGTCAGGGATTCAAGTGCATTCAGTGCAAGTTACTTGTTCATAAGAAATGCCACAAGCTTGTGCAGAAGCATTGTACGAATGAGCACGTTGAACCATTGGTTAAAGAACGCGATGAAATCAATGCGGAAGCTGGTCTACCTGAGGTGCTGCCACCCATACCCGATTATCCGCCAGCTGTACTACCCGATCCATGCGATTCGGTGGCTGTAGAAGCCGTCCAAAATATTGACGAACAACTCGAGCCCGTCACTCAAAGGCAATACTCGCTTAATGACTTTGAGTTGATTCGGGTTATTGGTCGTGGTAGCTACGCTAAAGTGCTTATGGTTGAGTTGAAAAAAACTCGTCGTATTTACGCTATGAAAGTGATCAAGAAAGCACTTGTAACTGACGACGAGGATATCGATTGGGTTCAAACAGAGAAACATGTTTTTGAGACGGCATCAAATCATCCATTCCTGGTGGGATTGCATTCCTGCTTTCAGACGCCATCGCGTTTATTCTTTGTTATTGAGTTTGTGCGTGGGGGAGACCTAATGTTCCACATGCAGAGACAGAGGCGTTTGCCCGAGGAGCATGCGCGTTTCTATGCGGCCGAAATTAGTTTGGCATTGAATTTCCTGCACGAAAAGGGTATCATATACCGTGATTTGAAACTGGATAATGTATTGCTCGACCATGAGGGCCACATTAAGTTAACTGATTATGGAATGTGCAAAGAGGGAATAAGATCTGGTGACACGACATCCACATTCTGTGGAACTCCAAACTATATTGCTCCAGAGATATTGCGAGGCGAGGATTATGGATTTTCTGTTGATTGGTGGGCGCTTGGAGTGCTGCTCTATGAAATGTTGGCTGGACGTAGTCCGTTTGACATAGCTGGTGCTTCTGAAAATCCCGATCAAGTTAATAATACCTTAAGTCCAGCTCTTAACATAAACTAATGTTCCTCGTTTTTTTTTTTAGAACACGGAAGACTACCTATTTCAAGTTATATTGGAAAAGACAATTCGTATACCGCGTTCGCTGAGTGTAAAGGCCGCATCGGTCCTTAAAGGTTTCCTGAATAAGAATCCAGCCGATCGTCTTGGTTGTCATCGTGAATCGGCCTTCATGGATATTGTGAATCATCCATTCTTTAAGAGTATTGACTGGGAAATGGTAAGGCTAGCAGTTAACTATACCCCAAATGTCGATTATTTCTTTCTCTCCCCTAACACATGTTAAGAGCACGGTTTTTTGTGATTATTTACTTAAAACAAGAGAGATTAGGGATATTTTAGGTTTAGGTCTTTGTTCATTTATCCCATGATGTCACGATGGAAAAATAAGTACCCTTTTTTCAAAATAGCGGGTAAACCAATCCTTAAAAAAACACAGCATGCAAATCAAACTATAAAAATATAACAAATATATTCTACAAGATCCCTTACCTAATCTAGTTTGACTTTTTCTAATTCATTTTGTTTTTTGATTATTAAAAAAACAAAAATTAATCAAAACTCCGTATGTATCACTTAAAAAAAATACATTCTTAAGATTGCACAAAAGGAAGTTCAACCGCCTTTCATACCGACATTTGATCCTGGCGATCCAGATATGTCAACGAATTTTGACCCTCAATTTACCAGAGAACCGGCTGAATTGACGCCAGAGGATCCGTAAGTGTTGAGTGTTATGAGAGCGGATAAAATGTGCTGTTTTGATACTAAATATTAACATTATTTTTTTTTATTTTTTTTCTGAATGTCTTTTGACTACAAACAAGCAGTTAAATTTAATTAAATGTTCTTTTTATTTCCTTCTTGCCGTTATTTCACAAGCGTAAACTACTTTCTTCATCATTAAAGCCATCCCTTACCTTAAAAAACTTAACTAGATGCTGAAAAATCCTTTTTTGCATCTTGCCATACATGTTTATTATAATCAATTTTTCATTTGCCCTAAACATCTGTATGTTTATGTTTGGCTTGACTGTAAAAGCATTAGATAGTTAATTCTTTTTGATAGTAAGCATTTTAAGAATGTTTTAATTCAGTAAAAAGTTTTCAGATCCATGGAAGCCGATAATAACGTTGGGGTTTGTTTGCATTTTGTTATCCCATTCCATTCAATTTGTTTGTATCATAAGCATAACCGAAGACACGCACGATTTCTTTTATTGCTGTATTCCTTATCAGACGTTGACCGTCCAAAGTGATGTTAATATTTTGACGAACATTTACATTTTGTAATTATAAAAACAGAAATTGCGCATTCTTCGGCTGAAGTAAATTTCAGGACAATGCTTTTTTTCAATGCGCCGTACGAATAACACATTTTAGTCTGGAATTTAAATTCACGGAGGCTCACAAATGCGAAATTTGTATGGAAAATATAGCGACTGTGAAAGGGTATTTAGGGTAGAAACTAAAGATGTTTATTGGTAAGCCGTAAGGCCCAATGTACTTTCCCTCTTTTTTTTTTTGTAGTATTCCCGGGTATTTTATTAGTTTATTTAATTTATCTAGAACAACGTTTTCATATTTCCGATGCACACAAACTCATAAAATCGTATTCAATCTGTTGTACGTATCCTTCGAATTGGTCAATCAGTGTAACTTAGCTTTCGATTATAAAGTACTAACAATCGAATTTGAGTCGTATTTTATGTGCAAGAGCAGATATCAGCAACTTTAGCTTCAAAATATTAGACTAAAACTGTTTAGTACGAAATTTGGCGTTTGATTTGGTTGAGATATGGATTATTTTGCTGCGGCCTTAATTTTATATTGTCATGTTCACGTATAATAGTTTACGAATAAATTCAGTTAAATCTCTAATTGACAGGTCACTGTTTGATAGGCAGACATGCACGCAGGATGGGAGCACCCTACAACGATTTCTGCAGGAGCTGCATGGACGAGGAGGAAGAAGAAACCGTTCTTCATCTACTTTGCACATGCCCAGCTCTTGCAAAGCTGCGAAAAAGCTACTTAGGGGATTTCTTCTTCGAGGACCTCAGTGACTTGTCTCGTATGGACATACGCTGTATAAGCAAATTCATTACAAAGACCAAATGGCTCGAATGATCTTCAATAAATACTCAGCGTCAGCTAACCACTGACCGCACCACCATCTCTTAGACGGGCTGTTTTGCAAATTACAATCGAGGGGTAGACTGTTTCGGTCATCCTTTACTACATTCAAAACAAACTCACCTTTCTTGACCAAGTCAAAATACCCTGCAATCATGCGTAGCAAACAGGTCGATTGTTACAATCACCACTACTACCATGCTCTTTTGCAACACCCGCCCTTTCCTGACAAGCTGCCAGAGGACTAAGCGAGTGTCTAACCGTTACGGTCACCATCCGCATATTCGAAGGCATACTGTCCACCGGTCACCCTTGACCAACCTTATTAGGACCATAGTAAGGTACATAACGTAAGGGCGGTTATACAACCATTACCGGTAATACATATCGGTTCACCTTATTTCTACGAGATGTCGGAGGATTAAAAGTGAGGGGTTCACTGTTTCGGTCACCCGTCGCACATCCGAAAACATCTCGTCCTATGGTTATCCCCAGTCTCACTTCTTCAAGGAGTTGTCTGAGGATTACAGGCGAAGGGATGGCTGCTTCGGCCACCCTCCCCTCATCTGAGGATAAACTGCCCCCGGTTCTCTCTACGAGACATAGGAGTCATAGACAAAAGTCACACGCACAAAACAGCAACAATGCCCATTAGAACGTCCGGTCTAGATAACACTCTGGCCGTCCGTCCCCCTTCCCCTTTAACTTATATGGTATCACAAAGGACCTAAATAAAATTGGTCTAAGTGTGTCTTTCTAGACAGCCATCTTACCTAACCTAACCTAACCTTGAAGCCACATAGATTGGTATAAATGTCATGGGTTCCTAAAGCTCCGTTGTAACATGATCCTAAAGTATGTCCTACGAGTAACCAATGATATGAAGTCTGTTTGTCTACTAGAACCAACCAGATTTGAGCATGAATCTCACGAGTGCATTGAGATCAACATTCTTTAAATCATCTAGGTCATCGAAGAAGTAACTGTTGAGAATCCTCTGTCTGCTGTTTTTAAGGGCTGGGCATTCGCAAAGTATATGGCGAACGGATTCTATTTCTTCAACGTCCCTACAGCTTCTGCAAAAGTCATTATGCAGTATCCCCAGCCGTTCCGCGTGTACGCCTATCGCACAGTGTCCAGAAATGACCCCCGTGAGTATGCGAATATCTTTGCGGCTTAGTCCGATCATGTATTTAGATCTCTGTTTGCTTTTTCTCGCGCCACAGTTCTTTTTTGCAGGTAGTGACATTGGTCCAGCGTAGGTTAGTTCTACTCCGGGATGCAGTGTCAATCTTCCTCGCAATCGTGCTTAGCGGAGTTTATACTGATTTTAGGGCCAAAGATGCATGTATTTTCGACCCGTTTCTTGCAAGCTCGTCCGCCTGTTAATTACCTGGAATATCCATATGCCCTGGTACCCAGCATAAGGTCACCGCGTTGGCTTGTGATATTTCGTCCAGATTTTTCTTGCAGCGACTTACTGCCCTTGACTTCACCACAACTGACTCCATGGCTTTTATGGCCGCTATCAGTATTTTGCCGCTTGGGTGATAGCGGCTACATCTGCTTGAAAGACACTGCAATCATCGCTGATTCTGAATGATACTCGTGGTTCCAGTGCTTCGCTGAAGATGCCCGCGCCTTTACCGATAACCATCTTAGAACCGTCGGTGTATAGGGCTAGCTCCTCTTCTTCTGTTACATCTTTGTTCTCCCATTCCCGTCTGTTAGGAATTCTAGTATTGAATCTCCTGTGAAAACGAGAGTGGGGGGGGGGGGTAGGTAGTCTGTAGACACCTTCTCCTTCGCCGCGCTCCATTGGTATTCAATGGATGCGTGCCCGTAGGATTTAGATAACCATAGTCCAGATTCTCTTAGCCTGATTGCGGTTTTCGCCGCCTTGTTGCTGCAGTAAATGTCCAGACGGGTGAGGTTTAGCATCACCTCCATAGCTGCGGTGGGGGTGGTTCGTATGGAACCCGTTATCCCGATACATGCTGCCCTTTGTATTTGGGTTAGGCTTTAAAGATTGTATTTGCCAACGTCGTACTGCTCTGGGTTGATGTGTGGTGGTTGAGTGAGGTGGTTTATTTCTTCCTGTAGGTTTAAGATACATCTGCGTATGTTCCGAGGTGGTTTCGGAGACGAGATAAGGCTGTGGTTGGGATGTTCGGGTAGATGACAGGCTAGTAAGAATTGTCGAGAGAGCATGTTGTTGTGTATTTTAACCGGGAGCATCGCTGCCATGATATGACAACCTGTGACGATACGCATGGCTGTGTTATGGCATTCTTGGAGGTGCTTCCAGTTGGTGTCGCTTAATTGTGGGGACCAAATAAGTGCTGCGTAATTGAGAACTGATCGACCGATGGCTTTGTAAGTGACGATTAGTGTTTCTTTGTCTTTGTCCACGAACTTCCAGCGAGTGATTTGATAATGTTGTTTCTAAACCTGAGGCGATTTTTGATGTTGGTGGCGTTTGTCGAGAAGCTAAACATGTTGTCGAATGTAACTCCCAGGAGTTTGGGGTACCTATGCGTCTTTGGGCAATTGATATGTTCAGCTCTAGTCCTACTTTCTTCGTCCACGACGTGAACAGTGTTGCGGTTGATTTCTACTTCTCTGACTTTGCTTGTAGATGAAGGACTGTTTTTGCGATATCATATCCTAGTATTTCTAAATTGTATAGTTTGATAAGTTGTCTAAGCTCTCCACACCGTGTAGTAAGCATTTGCAACTCTCTCAATGGTGGCACAAACCATGCAAAATGTTTTAAGTAAGGTTAGATATTTGTTTATGCGTTTTTAAAAGCGATAACGTCGAAACAATTAGAGTATTAAAAATAACTTAGCCATTTCATCCATTCACTTTTTTCCTTAAATTTTTTTTCTTCTTTTATCTTCATATGTTTTCTTTTCGCACTATGTAGCTAGAGCGTAAGCAAGTATCACCTCCATTTAAGCCACGATTAGATTCCGACAGGGATTTGGCAAATTTCCCTCCCGAATTCACAGAGGAGGCCGTACAATTAACCCCAGACGATGAGTAAGTACCAAGCATACTTATTCAATTTAGTTTGTTAATTTTGTTTGGCTATTTTCTGTCATATGATGATGTGTATGATAAATGTAAACGTCTAAGTAGATACATATGTGTATATTGGCGATGATTTTTTTATTTATATCAACTTATGATTTTATCCATCCATTTTACAGTCGTGTCATTGAGAAGATTGATCAAACTGAATTTGATGGATTTGAGTATGTGAATCCATTATTAATGTCCCTGGAAGATTGCGTTTGACATCACGCATCGTGCGAGCTACATCCATATAATTTAAGGGTAAGTAACGAACCATACTACTTTCTTTAAACTCACATCTAACGTTGCAAAGGAGGAACTCCTTTTGTTAAATGTTTAAAAAATATTTTTCATTATTTTTCTATATATCTACCTATCAACTTGATTTATTCTAGTTATACGGTGAGGACTCCAGTGACTACGATTCCGTTGCTGATGACATAAGTATCCTTCAATTACCTCCTCCAACTTCTAATAATAATAATAATAATATTAATAGTCATACAAATAATAGTAATAATAATAATAAAAGTCTACTTCAGCACATGTTTTGCCTTCCATTAAATTAAGTAAACTATAGAAAAAAATGATGAAACAATGAGACAAGATAGAAAGAAACATAAACTGAAAAAAAGAATGAAGAAGAAATGCTCTTACACATTTACATAACAAAATTAATTATATGTATTTATTGATGAAGAAAAAAACTATAGAAATGCCTAGCTGGTAGATACATTTTTATTTAAAACAATTGATAGATCAATCAAATGCATTACCTATCTAACACAACTACCTACTCTATTTGATCTTTTTAATAGAAACGAAAACAGTAATGTTCAAGGAATTTCACTTAAAAATTAAATTCAACTCAACTACATCAACAGAAAGTAAAATAAAAATATGATTCGTAGTAAATTAAAAAAAAAAGTACTTATATTGAAAAATACCTATTATATATACATATTATTCAATTAAAAAAAAATTAAAAGACAATGTTATTAAGAATCTTGTGTAAATAATGCGTTTTCCAACACACACACAATTTTCGTTAGAAACAAAAGAAAATGAATATTTTAAATACATTTAAATGTGCGATTGGTATAATTTAATTAATTGTTAAAAAGTGATGCGAAGTACATACCTAAATATATATTTTTTCCATAATGTGATTGTTATAAAATACTTACACCGCGTACTTATTATTATTATTGCTATTATTATTTGTTCTTACTAAAAATCACATTTTTTTTTTATGAAAGTAGATGTGTCTATATAAGAGGCAATGCAACTGAATAAGTTATAAAATTAAAGTTATAAAATTATTTTTAAAGGAGACACGTTGGTTTTTGTTAATTGAATGAAAAAAGGGATTCAAACATTTGTGTTTTCTATATCGGGTTATATCTATTGGATCAATAATTTTTGCGTTGAGTTCTTTAATATAATATAATCATGCTTTTGGCGGTTTTATAAATCACCCAATCAGCTTAGCTATTTTTGCTCAAAGTGTAAAAGGCGGAAGCATGTACATTTTTGAGCGTACCAGCCCTTTTTTAATAATTGTTTGATCAAGAGACATTTGGAACTTTTTAAGAAATCGTAGATCTTTTTCTTCGCATCTAGAAGTTTTAATTTGCTATACTCACATACTGTAGATGGAGCTGAAATTCCGGGTGAACCAGACACTATTCAGCCAGCTCAATCGTTTGCGGTTTCACTTTGCCTTCTAATGGCGTATACCACCGGTAATGCCCAAGTCGGTGTAACCTTAGCCAGAGCTTGTAGTATATGAATAAGGCTTCTCCGTCAACGTAGGTGGCATCATAAATCGAACATCAATGCTTTCTTTAGGAAATCGTGGGCTTAAGCCTTTGGCCAGTCAATGCTTCTGTAGCATGCAGCGGGAGGGGTTGAGGGCCTTGATAATTGTGTCCTTTAGCCTCAGACTGCGAATTGCGTTTTTCTACATTGGATTTTCGAGTTGATGCCTTTTGAATAACTTAAAGCAGAGACTAGCCAGCCAGACGATCTCCTACTTCACTTCGAAGTTATAGTTATAATTATCCATCTTAACGTATTGGTCGAGAGGTCGCGTTGCATGTATGTTGTATTTCGTGTTTCACGCTATTTCCTCTAGTAACAGATTAAAAGACAATCCGCGGTACTAATAATCATTTTTAGTGTCCAGGCTAAAATTTTCGAACTCACAATGGCGAAATTGTCCATACAAAATTGCATATCTATTGTGACCTTGAAAATATTTAGTGTAAAGGTTAAAAATGATTATTAGTAAGGCCCAATGAATAACAGTGCGTCTTAGAATTCGATTGGTATTTATTAATTTGTTGTAGGGAAGAAAATCGTTCAAAGACATACAGCAATATGCAAACTAAGTAGGAGACAATGTAAGCGTATAGTGAACATTGACGGAAAATTATCAAGTTTTATTTGTATTACGGAAATAGAAAGGTTAAAATCGATTAAATTTTACCATTTAAGAACGATTGTATTTTGTACGATCAATTCCTTCACATGTTGAGGTGGAAGGTTTGAGAAGAGAAACCTTGTATGTTGAGACAATATCACCAAACTAACATTGTTCCCACCGCTTTTCTAACTTATAACAAATATAAGCTTATCAATTTTAACCTGGATCTACAAGTGTCCCAAGGGCTAGCAGTGGCGTAACTCGATTCCTACCGAGATACCTTTTGAAATCTCCACCAGGTAACACTGTCTATCTACCAAAAACCGAATATAGGTACATGAAACACTACCAAATGAATTTGAATACTCACCAAATGGTATACACACAAAAGCACTCATACAAAAATTGTGTGTATCCATTTTCATACGAATTTGGTTCTTATGTGTATAAAATTTACAAAATGGCAGTAAAACTTTCATTATTTTGGAAACATTTTTCAACAATGAAAACATGTTGTACATTGTCGAAAATATAGAATTTTCTATATTGAATTTAAAAATTCTAATTCTAACTGTTCCTTAAGGAGAGACATGTCGTTTTCCATTGGTTTCACTCGGGGATCCACTCATTCTGTAGTCCAATGGAACAAGAAAACTGCTTCTGATTGAATCCACAAGAGTATTGGTGAAATGCCAAAAAATAATCTACGGCAGCTGTCAGTCGACTTGTATGAAACACACGAACTTCACTTGTGTGAGTGCTTCTTGGGTGGATTCAAACTTCAAATCCAGAAGCGAAATTCTCTCCTCAGAATCACCAGAAGAGTATTTTTTGTGCCAATGGAACGGTTTCAGAAGTGATTTTTTCGATTCCGGACTCTCCCGGACGCTTCTTTTTGCCCGATTCCGAGAACAGTTATACATACCTTATACATACTCCAATGTTTGTCAGGCGTTCGAAAAAGTTCTGGTGGTCCCAATGGAAAACGAAATAAGCGTGCGAATGTAATGTCGTTGTCGATTTGGCAAATCGATCGAGTTTTCTTTTCAAGTTCGATTTGCCAGGAAAATCAATATTTTTTTTGATTTCAGATCATTTGAGAAATCTAGTTTTTTCTCAGATTTTACAAATACTTTCACTAACACTAATGTTTATGAACATGACGTCGGCTACGAATTGTTTATCGTTGGAAGGATTGCTTATTTAACAGAATTATTAATTTTACGTGTACCTATGGGATCGAGTTTTTAAATCAAATAAAATCTGAAATCTCAGAACAAAATCTGGAAAGCCAAATCGAAAACTACATAAGCTTTAATTGAAATAAATTGATATTGCCTTTTAAAATATTCAAATTTATTTATGAAAACAACAAAAAAGCAAATCTCACATAGGTATGGTGTCTACCATTATACAAGGTGGGCCAAAAGAAGTTATCCGATGTTGTTTGGCTCTCATTTTTTTTTTCTAAATGAAAAACTTCGATTCTGTTTATTTGAACCTTTAGAATTTTATTGGTCAAGTCGAGAAGATGCTGGGCGCGGTCACAATTGATTGCCATACGGGCTCGTTTTATCACATTTTTCATCACTTGTTCACGTAAACACGGGGCTCCGGAGAAACCTCACATAAAAATGTCTGCAACGGTTAAATCGGGCGATCTTGCAGACCTGGGGCCCTACCCTGTATTTCGTTCCGAAAGTCATTTCTATTCGAAAGTGCTTTTCGTTCCGCTTTTGATTTTGTACTCTGTTAAACATTCGGAACGGAAAAAAACACTTCCCTTTTACGGATTGGTTGTTTCGAGTCTCGAATTAGTTCTCATGAAATCTGCCAAATCAAAAATTCAAAACAAATAACAAACAAGGCGGATAAGGCAAAATTGCGATTTTGAAAGAAAAATAAAACAAAAAAATGGATTCGGTTGCACTTTGGATGGATGCAGAAAATAGTAAAGAACGAATTGAACGAAAAATTATACGGGACAAATCAAATATAATGAAAATGTGTGATAAAATGTAAAATTTTAGGTATTGGTGGCAAAGATTCATTTCACTATTGTTTATTATTTTAGTTTTGTTCAGAACTTTCTCCTTTCGAAGAACGCTTTTTTGTATGTTTTAAGATGAACTCTGCTCCTTTAAGATCAACTGCAGTTCCAACTATCTTGAAACTAGCACAACAAACAACATCAAGTGCTGTTGCAAATGTCTGCAGTGCGATAGTAAAAGTATTGTGTCCAAAACATATAAATTTTAAAATGAGTGAAATAAAACGTAAGAAAAAACATAATCTTCATGATTTCTTAAAACAATGAAAGTGCCTTTACAAATTATAGATATGTGACCATGAAATTGTTCATACGGGCAGTAAATGCAAAGCACGGTGGTGCAGCACATGATTCACATGTATGGAGTCTCTCGTATGAACGTGAATATATAATTCAAAAATTCTGTTTTGTGTCCATTTTTCTGCTCGAAGATTCACTATAATTAAATTTATTTGCTTGAATTGTTATTAAAACTAAGTTTTTCTATAAAAAACATACATTTAAAGACATTCGTCGTCATTTCCGTCATCACATTGGTTGTAGAAACAAATTTTCCGTTTTCGAATGCTTTCGACATTCATAAACGAGTTACCAGGTACGAAAATTCCACTTTCGGAATTGTCATTCCAAAAGTAGTAAATTTCTTTCCACTTTAGAAATAGAGAGTACGAAATATTCGTTTTCGAAAATTTTCACTTTCGGAACGAAATACAGAGTAGGGCCCCTGTGCAAATCGCCAAACCGAGACCCGGGAACGCCGCCTTCAGAATATCGGCTGTGGCTCGCGTAGTGTGTGCCGTAGTTCCGTCCTGTTGGAACCACATGTCCTCCAATTGCGGCAGAAAAAACTCGGTTAACATGGCCCTATAGCGCGCGTCCACTGTTGTCGTTTGACCAGCGGCGTTCTCGAAAAAAAAATGGGCCGATGACTCCTCCAGCGTGAACAGCGCACCATGCGGGTGTAAGGGCTCCTCGTGCATTACTCGTGGATTTTCGGTGCCCCAGAAGCGATGGTTTTGTTTGTTCACGTATCCGCTGAGGTGGAAATGAGCCTCGTCGCTCATTATGACTTTGGTCGAAAAATCGATAGACACGATTATTCCGCGTTCTTGGGGAATTGGCGGCCATTTGCAAAAAAAAGAGCATCTTCCAATCGGGTGATCTCTTTTGGCCCACCTTCTAGTAAAAGTCCTACAAGTTACAACGAATTTGAGGGCAATTCTCTCGGATCTTCAATGAAGCACGCCAATAGATAATTATAAAACGAAATTAATTGATAGACCTACGATGTTCAATTTATTCCTTAAAAAGTGATGTGGTAAAATTACATTTAATAAAAAATCATTTTACGCAATAGATTCTATCACAGTATCCAGAGCGAGAGTATCCAAATGATGCTATGCTATGCTATATTATGCATTTGCAGTTCAAGTAAAATCCAATTTTTCATAAAAAAATTTTCAGTGCAAAATGTCAAAATGAACTTTCCACATGAAAATTTCACTAGGCAGTAGGTACGCAGTTCGAGTGGAAAATAGCGCTTCCAAAAATGGGGGTGGCCATACTAAAGTCTCTCCACAGCTTTTTCACTTGCTTTTTATTGTCCGTCGCATTCATTTTTTGACATTTCAACCTGAAAAATGATTTGTAGGAAAGCGGTTTAGAAATTTATTGGAATATCAGATGTTTTCTGAAGAGAATACTAAGTTTTTCGCACTTTTAAATAGTATTTTCGTTGAATATACTGCGATAATGTTAGGTGTACAAAAATTTGGCGGTATGATGACCAGCAGGGTGTCGCAGGAAAATTTGTCTACCCAACTTTGCTGAAAAAAAGTCAGCAGATGAACTCACGGATCTCTGACGTCATTTATAATTTCCATGCAATATTATGTCGTTTTCCATTGGGACAGAAAAAACAGTTTTTTGAGTCAGAGCAGTTTTACTGCTCTCGAAATCAGCTGGCTGTCAGATTTCATGTTCCATTGGCCGCAACATTTTTTTCAGAGTCAAAGCAGTTTTGCGAATCTCGATATCTGAGCAAGATCCACACCTTCTTACACTAACACCAAAACATTTGTCTTTGTAAAACTTTAAAGTGTGTTATTAATTACGTATTTAGAAGACAGGTCTGTGAAAAATAGAGAAAAAATTACATTTGGCAGCCGCAATGGATATCAACATTGAGTGGATTTTCATAAGCATAAATTCAAATTTAAGAACAGCTGACTTTTCAAACACGCACTACCACAAATGCGAAAGACGAAAAATCTCGTTTTATGTTCCATTGGGTACGAAAAATCTGAAATCTGAGAGAAAAATCCGAAAATCCCAATGAAAAACGACATTAGTTGTTTAAATTTGACGGCTTTCCTGTTAATATTACAAATCAGACATTATTTGCCAAATTGTCGTGAACAGAAATTAAAACATATATTTTTTTGTTTTGGAGGCTCATTGAAAGGCATTCCAGAGGTAGTAGGAAAGCCGGAGGTACTTCTGCAATATGGAGTGACTTTAAACCGATTTAAAATATCTCCCGAGGGCTATGCATCGTCATTTTGATTGACCAATGGCTCCGACGACCCAAAATTGTTAACATACATAACCTTAAATTGGACACCTCTTCCCAACGATCTGAAGTCTTGTTTGCGAGTAAACGGGTGAGTTGAACCTGGGTGAGTTGAATCTTGTACGGGCGTTGGCCCAAGCGGCCCAAGCTCTGTGAAACGCCAACTTCTTGTTCACGGTAAGGAATTAACGGCCACGGACCGTGGGGGTGGGAGTATACCTACTCGTGCAATCCGAATCGGTTGCCCCGAATTTGCGAAAAAAACGTTCGCGATTCGACTTTGAAGGGCTAACGCGCAATGTTCCTTTCCGAAATTTTCGGAACTGGTCCGAAAGGTGTACCTGGATCTCAAAAAGGGTCCCGTTTGAAATTAAAGTAAAACAACAATATTCCAAATGTTTTTAATTCATTAAAAAAAATTATAAAAAATTGTAGGTTCATTATATACATTACGTCATATACCTACCTACATAGAATATATTGTATGTTGGTAAATCCATTCAGAAAAAACAAAACAATTATTTTGTTTGTTATAAAAACTTCAATGTGAGAATGAGACCTGAGCTTGCACGGGAAACCGAATGCACAAACTATGAGACTATATGTGTTTCCAAGGAAAATTTTGGATATAATATATTTTTTTGCGTTAATTCAAACACCATACCAAAAATCTACAAATAGTAGGTATGTGTTGTTTCCATGGGAATGTTTTTTGGAGCTTCGGTCTTTGTAAGTGCAATTTGTGTTGCAAGCATGCTGGTAATCCTTCTTTACGTTGCTTTGCTGAAATGGAAGCTCAAAAAAACACCCCTGATGTAAATGTGCAAACAAATTCTATGTCGATTCTACGTCGATAGTCGATGGTTGTGTAGAGACAGAATAATAATAATGTCTTTCGTCTTGTAAATAAAAAAATTCAGAATTTTCGTAAAGGGGTTCGATTTGGACCATTTTGGAAAAAGCGGGTCCTGGGGTCCCACCTTGGAAGAATGGTTCAATCGGACCCTAAGGGTTCCAAAGGTAACCCTACTACAGTGTCAGCTGTAAAATGGGCGCAACGGGCTACGTTTGCACTTCCGAATACTCATTTTGATAATTAAGTCTTATCATTTGGGATTTGGTCGTGCTGCACAATCTTATTACTTTCCAACGGTTTGACATCAGTGACTGAATAATAAACAAGAGAATACACAGACGCTATCACAATAACATAGCCACCGCAGCCGAAGGCTACTAAAATCCACCCGTCCCAATTTAAAATTGAGAGGTCCCTAAAGTTTCATTTCTTTGTCTTAGCTTTTTAGACTGAGCATTTTTTGTCATTCCTTTATTTATATAAATCAACATTATTTAATGATTATTTTTTGTAAAAAAAATTATGCACAAGATCACATTCGTTGCTTTAACTAGGCTTCAGCTTTTGCTTTGTGCCATATTTCATAAAAATATACTTTGAAATAAATCAACGACCTATAATTGGTAAACAAATTTAATTTTTTTAATGTAGACCATTGCAATTGAAAATATAAACATATATTTGGTATTAAAAAAAAACCGTGGGTGTATATTGTCAATTGTCAATTCTCGCTGGCGATCGAATATGCATTAGTAGGTATTCCGGCAATAATCACAATTAGTAAATAAATATATGCATGGTAGCAAACAAAATTAAATTTGCCTGAAATGCCTGCATACAAACGGCTACCATACTATATAAAACCGATAATAAAATAATCCCTATATTTATTTCTTTACTCAAACACAGTTAAGCTGGGTTCTCATCATTTGTTAAAAGCGTGTATGCCAAATTCCTCTTTCAATTTGTTCCCTCAATCTGATTTCTTGATTTAGTTAGTAGTTAGTAGTTGTTTTTAATTAATTTTAGCACAACGCCCATTTTGAAGGTAAAAATCAAATTGGTTTCAAAGAACTAACGAATTCTTTTGATTAATTTTTACTAAAATATTCGCATTAAAATGTATGACAGTGTATTTTAATTCTGAATGAAAAAAAAAAAAAAACGAAAAGGACTATAGAAGATAAGAAATCAAATTAGAATAAATTTTAATATGTTTTAAGAGAGAAATCCAAATGTAATCTGCACCTACCTACTTTAGGCAAATGTAAACTTAAAAGAATAAAGTTTTAAACAAAAGAAATAGCAATGCAATAAAACAAGAACAAAACTAAAAGTATGTGCTTATTATATTAAAATTTAACTTCGATTCATTGGCCGCGTTAAACTGCCCCAGTCAAACTCCATATAAAAAAAATTACTTTTCACCATTTGCGCTGGATGTCTAGCACTTGTTGTGAATTATCCCTTTCAGGGAAATTTGTCAATCTAGCGCAAAACTACCCGCTGGATAGTTCTGAAAACATCCATTTGACTCTAAGCTTGCATTTTGGTCAAAATCGTTATCGCCGTTTTCCGGTAAACTGAAAAAACTAAACTTTAAAAAATTCCTATTTCAAAAATCCATTGTACGATAATAAAGACAACAACTGAGTTTGCTACTAAGTTATAAATGACCACATTACATTAGAAATTATTTTTTATTACAATCGTATGCACCGTTTTCGAGATATGTCGAAATTTCAAAAGTACCGTTGTTCGAATTTTTAGCCAAAAACTGGATACGCAGTACTGGTAACCTCACCTACTTAAGCTTTTCGATCAAATCAAACTGGTACAACAATTTTATATGGAAAGTACCATTAATATTGAGGTTACCTTGGAAAAAAAACACCTCCCGAGCTGTAAGCCCAAAAACTCCAAATCCGAGATTTGAACGTAATCCGTCAAACCGTTTAGGCTGTAGGCCTGTGGAAGGACGGACAGACGGACAGAATTTTGCGACCTACTTTTTTGAGTTCCTCTATCATCGTAATATCAGAATTGATTAAAATCTCGAGTTCGAAATTTTGTACGAAACCAATATCTTTCTCTTACTACGTGATGGAGAAAGTTTAAAAACGACTTGTCAAAGGAAATAAACATATATGTTAAAAATGAATATATAACTTACAAAATTATCCATTTTCTCTGAAAACGTTTCCAAACAATTTTAAACTTTTAATATTCACTTTCAATTCAATTCAATTCATTTAGTTCTTTATTCAAATATGTACAAAGTATGAATAATTACAAAAAACAGAGCAACTTTTTTAAATATAGCTAGTACATACAGAACAGTTAGTCACATTCGATATATTTTACTTTGTGGGGTGTACAAAGGTGGATAAAAAGTAAAAAAGAATCTTCAGCACGCGTTTGTAACAACTTAACTTTTCTTGACACTCTCGAGATTAATAATAACTAATTACTAAGTAGAAGTGTCTTGAAAGCAGCAGTTCATGTAGCAACTTTTCTGGTGATGTGTTTAGAAATTATTGATTTCAGAGCTTAATTTTCAGCGAGAAGATGAACTAGCAGAATGTTTAATCAAATTATCGCTCAGTCAAAAATGTCACTGAAACTGTTTTATTGCGCATTAATTTGGTTTACATTTCAGAGATAAGGATTCAATACCTAACATGTTTTGACAAAATAGCAGTTAGTATAATCGCCAAAATTGTTCGTTGATAAATTCCCGAAATTTACTGCATTGTTTATAATTGCTCACACTACGATAGCGACAGTTTCATATTACATACCTACCTATACTATAAGCAAGTGTGACGTCATGTTTGCATCACAATTTTTGCTTTTACAGGTTTTAATTAGCTTTAGTACAACTTAAATGAATCTGTTAAGGAATATTAAGTGATATTATAATTAATTGGGCAAACGTTGTAGAGGAAGAGCTCGCATATGAATATATAAAAGAGCCTCAAGCGATTTGCGTGGGAATCTTGCGAACAGATTTACTATGCCGCAAATACACGATCACGCATTCCTAACACGGAAAATTAAAGGGATGCTAAATACTAAATAGCCGTGTGACTGAATGGACAGCTTTACCTAACACGCAAAAAAGCGTGACACTTATTTAGGTAGGCCATCTTGTTTACGTGATAGGAATTATAGGAAAGCTTCGCATGTTGATATTTTTATAGCTATGACCTATGACTAAAGAAACTCCGCATCCCTATAAAACAATATGGCTTCTGGAAATGATGAACGGACAATAATTTATTTTTACCGTGTAACTGATTGATGAATATTTGATTTAATTTACTGAGACTGATTACCACTCTCATTTCACGTGTTTCAAATCAGAAATAGAAATGTTGTCAAGCAATTGCAGAAATGTTGGTTAGCGGAACCTGTGTCTATTTCCTTTTAACGTTTCTATAATTATGGGTAGAACATCCTTGACACTTCAGGCGTCTGATTTGTGATCTCGTTCTTACGTCTTTGATAGCATTGACTGCGGATAAACGGATCTCTCTGTCCCGTTTCATGCAAAAATGCGCGTGCGTGATGGTGTTAATGAAGTATTATTAACGTAGGGTTGCAATTATATTAAAGCTCAACATGTTACTAGTTAGAGCGCTTTTGGTAACTTTAAATTCCTTTTACCTATACTTCCATAAAGTCAAAATCTTTTTTTACCAGTTTTGATGGTTCACATATCACCTGGAACATCAGGGATATTGAATGCTTCCTATTATATGAAACACATAGATCAAAAATATTTTATTTACAAAGAATCACAATTGTCAAAATAACTTCTAGTATAAAGCAATGTAATGTAAATCACAATGAAGTAAGCACCAGAGTGCATTAAACTTATCTAATCTGAATTGGGGTCGTCAAAATCAATAAAACTAACTTCTGGTACTATTTCACCATTGACTTTTAATGAGTGGCAGACACCGTTGCGTTTATTGCCACTTGAACGTGCACAAACCTGAAATTTTACTCCATTTTCTTCGAAATATGTATCTGTTCCACCGTCGACAAAGTCACCCTGAAACAAAGAAAGAAAATAATAGATTATAATTTCGAAACAACATTATTTAACACGTGTGTGCGCCTAGTTGTGCAGAACTATGCAATAAATATTATGAAGTTTTTTTAAATTAAATTAAATGAGGCCATTTACGGACTTCCCGGAAATCAAAATTAGTCGAACTCAGCAAAGCAAAAGGTCCGTTCGTGTACTTTCAGCATAGAAAAATGAAAAATGTCAAATCTCTAAAATCGAGAGAGAATTCTCTCAATTTCAAGAGAAGTACCTGATCGGTTTACTTACAAAAAGTTTAAAAAATGTCATTTTGGCGTAATCGTAAAATGCAGCATCTACAAAATAAATTGTAATTGCAATTTTTACAAGCTAAATACCTATTAAACTTTCCATTTGAATGCACTGATATATTCTAGGATAACATTCAGTTATAACTTGTTCCTCTGACGTCGTTGAAGACGAAAATAAATAGTTTTACTTGTCAAACTTTTGAGCTGTTACTTATTTGGCAGTTTTCATTTTTCAGTAAGTCGAAATTCGGCGAGTAGAAAATTACGAAAAAATGAAAAGAGGGGAAATGGATTTCTCTCTCATTTTTTTAAATTTTCTCAGTACGTGGTCGCATTTGCACTAGAGATGTAACGGATAGTGATTTTGCAAAATACCGGATACAGGATATTCGGCATACACTTTGGCCGGATAGCCGAATATCCGGCGGCCGAATATATATATATACTGTCGAGAGCAGAATACATTCATAGCGATGCATTCTAGTTCAAAAAAATGATACTGCGACTGATCTTGAACTTTTTTTAAAAAAATTTCGGACTGACCGGAATATCGACCCTTACATGGTGGTCAGTTAATCATCAACAGTTCCCAATTTAAGCAAAATTTGTGAAGGTCTATCTTTCATCACCAAGTAGCAGCGTATACGGCGAGAGACTGTTTTCTTAAGCTGGCGCTGGCTAAGTATATCAAAATAAACGCAACCGGTTTATGCAGAAAAAAAAAATTTTATTCATCATAGTCTGCCTTTAATTAATTATAAGTACTAATTTTGTTACTTATTTAAGTACTGTTAAAAAAAAAAAAACTTTTTCAATCGACTTATTGTTTTAATGTTCTATTTTACCTATCCGGTTTTCGCCGAATACTTACTCTCTATCCGGCAATCCGGCCGGATAGAAAAAAAAGGTGCCGGATAGCCGGATAACGGATACTAACCGGATATCCGTTACATCTCTAATTTGCACAGTTTCTTAGCAAATTTTAAATAAATTTACGTTTGCAAAAAAGTACCCGAACGAACCTAAAGTAAAGTAATCTTTTCAGCGCGCTAATTATAACAACTATTGCGAGTCTCGAAGTGTCAATTGGAATGTAGTTGTTGTAATTGCGTGCTGAAAATCCTACTTTGCTTTGCTTTGCTGAGATCGAAGCTCAAAAAAACACGCCTATTGTCATTTGAAAAATAGTATTTGGTTAAATAAAATATTTTTTTTAAAATACACCCTCGCTATATGAAAAGGCACAACTCTATAAGCTAACAGACGTCAGTTGGTATGTTTGGTGACCCTGGCATCAGTCATCATACCTATATCATATGCACTGCATCATTGAACAACAACATCGTCAAATCCCGTAAAGAACTGACGAAACGGAAAGAATCGTCTACGAAATCTAGGGCCAAGGAAACAGGCGACCTAGACCCGAACAATCGGACGGTACATTAGTGCTAAGGAGATTGCAATTAACTTATCTAAGTAATTAACTTAAACTCATTTCATTTTTGTTAATCAAGAAAATAATAAACTATATACTGGATTTTTTTATAGCGTTAGTGAATGTGTTTTATTTTGACACCACTACATACACAAACATTTTACGTAACTGCTTGTTCTAGTTGCTACATTTCACACAGCGTTTATAAAATCTGAGTTTAAGTTATAAGATTTGAGTAATACTGAAAATATTATCTTTATCATAATACTTGTGAAGTATCATCAAAAGGTATATGTTTAGCATTTTGCAGTTGTCATTAAAAAAATCCTCTTAGCAATATACGTTTCGTATTCATGCAAACTAGCAAATAAGAACTCCCTCTGGAACGTATGGAACAATTGAATTCTATACCTATCTTTACTCGAAGAAGGTTCGGTTATCAACAGCCTATTCAATCAAAGTATCTATCTAGTAAAGGTTGCCGTAGTTGACACCGTTTTGTTTAATACAGTATATATTGACACCTCCTGTCTATAGAAAATCCGTAACATTTTCCTGCTTTTTTTATACATTATAGGCTAATTGATATTTGTAAATAAAATGTAAGCACCCATCAGTGAATTTTAGCGAAATCTTGCGAAATGTAGATTTTTTCCAAAATTGTCATAGTAGAATAAGAAAACTTTATCTATTTCCAATGACATATAAACTACCATTAATGTAAGTTTAAATATTATAATTATCTCCTAGTATAGATATTAAAAATAAGAGTGGTGGGTGAGAAATAAATGTATGAATAAAAAAACAAGAGATTTAATTATTGACCATTAATTTGTTCATATCGGACTACAGTTTTACGGCACTAACAACTGTAATTTTGACTGTGCCAACAACTAGTGTATGACGGTAATTTGTTTCAGATTTTTTTTTAAATGCCTTAACAGCAGGCAAGAGAGCTTTGGAATTTTTCGGTATAGTAGAATTTTAGTGATATACAATAATAATGTTTTACTTACTTATTTAATTTTTAATTTTATAATAGCTTATCAAAACAGCATTTTTATTTTATTAATCTCAAAAAAGGAGGTACAGTAAAACCCGGATAAGTGCCTCCCCTTCAATGTCCCGTTTTGATACACACTTATGCGGAATAGGCATGTATCTCTTAAATTATCAAGAAACTTGTACGTATAGGTACCTTCTTAAGAAAACCAAATTACATAGGCAGTTTATATTTTGACAGCGGCAGCTACCCAGTCAGTCTCCACCATTGTAATATACATTAAGATAATTACTATTTTTATTTTTTTATTTTTTAAGCATGCTTTTGTATATTTTCAGTTGATTTCAAAAATGCGTATGTACTTAAAAGATTTTTTTCAGGTAAATTTAAATAAAAGTAGGTATACAAAATAAAAGGCAACTAAGCGGGAAATGTAGTTTAGTGAAAGCTACTTATATAATAAGTTTTATATGAAAAATCCTCAGAATTTTGATTTTCAAAAAAAAAGAAGAAAAGAAGGTAGGCATTTAGGTATAAGCTAGAGGCACTTATACGTGTTTTACTGTAGATATATTTTGATCATTGTAGGCGCAGTGGCTTAGTGGTTAGTGTGTTGGACTATTAAGCGAGGGGTCCAGGTTCGAATCTCGCAAAAACCCAAATTCCAACTCAGGTTTTTTTTTCACTGCGCCACCTCTCGCGAACGTCTGACAAACATCCGAGAGTACAACTGTCTTGAAAGAGCTTCTCAATTAGCCGTTTGGAATCGGCATAAAATTGTAGATCCCTTCCATTCGTT
This sequence comes from Cheilosia vernalis, assembly GCA_949126925.1. NCBI lineage: Eukaryota > Metazoa > Arthropoda > Insecta > Diptera > Syrphidae > Cheilosia > Cheilosia vernalis. The sequence continues at coordinate 57,484,171 of OX421362.1, forward strand.
CCAAAAATGAAATCTCAAACAAAAGGAATAGTTGTGAGAAGCTAGGCCTAGGGTTCCTACGGACCTGTTGCGCCAAAAATTATATTATATTATATATTTTGATCATTATTTTTGGATGCCAACAGGGTATCCAAATACCTACTATCATTTTTGAGAGACTTCTTTTAAAACCCATTTAGCTACAGATTCAAATTAAATTTCTTAAGCAATATAAGCTCAAGGATTTTCCTAAAGAATATCTATTAAAATCGCGTTTAAAACCATAAAGCTACTCTTGTTTAAAGCTAAAATTTCCTTATGGGAGGCAACTACGTCAGCCTTGACTCTATTCAGAGAAAAAAATTGGAAAAGACCGCCAAGCAAATGTATTGTGGGGAACATTTATTCGAGAATACCTTATACATCTATAGGTTGCATTGCACGTTAATAATTTATAAAGTAGAAACCATTATTTGTTCTTAATTTCAAATGTGGAGGATTAACCTATATACACGTTTAACTAAAGTACTTACGGGTTCGTTCCTTAATTTATCATTTAGGAATATATTCAGAGAGTCCAATTCTAAAAATATACAAAAAACCTTAGCTGATTATTTGATTATTATATTTGATCGCTCTCATCACCAAGCACGACTCTGTACTCCTTATCATCAACACAAGTTAACCATGTTCGAAATGTTCTTGCTTGTTCATCAGTATACTGGTTGTGTGGCCTACCATCGATAAAAAGCGAATATTCGTACTTAAAGCCAGGCGCGGGATCAACTCTTACTATACACCGTGCCTGATCGATCTGAAATGAGTCATCTCCAACGAGTTTAAACATCCAATCTCTTCTAACCATTTCCTGGTAAAAGTAGACTTATTATCTCATGAATTAAGGAATTTTCGATTTAGATCAACCTTTCCATTTACCCAAATCATCCTCCGTCCACTTGTGGTACCGTGATCTAACTCAATACGATACATACGGCCATTGATGGGTACACACCATCTGGCAACAACATTACCGTTAGCATAGCGGGTTTCTTCGGATATATGGTCTTGGATCATTTCAGGTTCCATAGCAAGGTTTTCGATTTTCAATTTTGGCGACAAGAACGACATCTTTATTACGATAATCTGAAAATTGGACGGTATATAATTTAAAAGGAATTTATTCTTTATATACTCAAGGAAAGGAATTTATTCTTTATATACTCATTATTTTGCAATTCATTCATTCATAATTGTGTGATCTATCATATAACCCTATCTAATCCGCGGGTGTAGGATAGGCTTACGTCCGTAGTTCCTCCGATCTTTCGCTACAGCCCAGTGAAAACCCCATATGGGTAAAGGAGAGCTCCTCTCTGTCTTCACTGTGAAGTCAAGCAACTGCTCTTAGTAGAAGGAGACAATTCAGAGGAAGATGGCTTATTAAACAAAATTGAGACCATACTACAATTCTGTACACTTCTTGCAATTTGGTAATTCTCATCTGCTCAAATCAGCTTGGTAACGAAATTCAATTATACACACAGCATAAATATTAGTCCATAAACATGAGTGGAGCGGGTCTACTTTTACAGATGCAACTGCACGTTTGCAAAAAAAAACATTCATCAACAAATGATTTATAACCTAGCTGATCCACTAAGGGCCGATTTTGCAATAGTTAGATAGTCTAGGTTTGCCACAGGGACGTCGAGGAGGATGGTGGCACGCTAGCGGTTGCACGGCTATCACTCGTCGGACGGGGTAGTTCTTGTCACCCCTCGCACTAAACCACCTGCTTAAAAAAAAAAAAAAAAATCCTAATCCTAATCTAAACTAAAACCATAAGCTAAATCCTATATCTTTTAACCCTATCTAACTTATATCTAACCTATTCTACTCCTTTTGCATCCACTGCTTTCCACAGTCGCTCTTCGGTGAGGTTCGTCTCGTCAAATTTGAAAATTTTATTTTACAAAGTTTTGTTTGGGGAGATTATTCTCATATTGTACAAATGGAATTGTTCAACATTATTGTCGACATTATTATTGAAGAAGAGGAATTAGCAAACAATTACTTCAACCCAACAAGGAAACAAAGAGTAGTAAGAAAGAGACCTAACCATTATGTACAATGCGAAAATGCTGATTTCAAACGAAGATTCAGGCTCCAAAAAGATACTTTCCACTTTTCCAGTACGTACTTTCCATGATAAGAAATAAAATCGTTCACAAAACAGAACGGTTTATGTATTTTTTTAATGCTTACATACTTTAGCTTTAAATTTTTGAAGTTCTTGCGGTCATACTAGCAGCATTAAATAATTCGACAATTTTATTCCATGCAGCATCTTTTTCCTTGTTTTTTGAGGGAATCAGTTTTCTTATTTTCTATAGTCTTTTGAAACTTGGACAAGATATTCATTGACACTAGCGTTTCTGAAGAATTAGAATTAACAGACCTCTCCCGCTATCAGCTTTCCATTGCAATTTTAAAATGTTTGCCACTGAAATTAAAACGGTTAACGATAAACGTCAAGCTTTAAACATGACTATCTTCTATGCTTTAACACAGGATATTGTCAACCAATTTGTCTTACTCACACCACTTTACCTTCGAATAGTCTAGCGCTTATTTCATGATTGGAAAACTCAAACCTTAGGTATATCTAACAGATAAAGAGTGAAATAAATTTTATCGTTAGTTAGCAATCAGGCGATTTATCTGACTATTGAAAAATCGGAACTAATGATTACATTTAATTTATCTTTAACTACTGGCGACTTTCAAGACTGTTGGTAATATTCACTCATAACTCCAATTCTTAAATCTGGATCAAAGAGACATATAGAAAAATATAGGCCTTTAGCAAAGATAAAACTATTTCCTAAAATATTTTTGTTATCAGTTGCTCGCAAATATATATCTGAATTTCAGCACGGGCTTGTTAGTTATAGATCGGCCTTTACAAACTTTATTATTTTTACTAATTATTGTCTTGAAAATATTGAAAAGCGTCTTCAAGTAGATTGCGTGTATACAAATTTTTCCTAAAGCCTTTGATAGTGTGCAACACAATGTTCTTTTAAAAAAACTGAAACTTAAAAAAATAAAGTGCACGACTGGGGCGAACGAAACTTTCTCGATACTAGATTAAAGAAAACAAAAAATTGGATATCTATCTCAAATGGCAGTTATATAAAATAACAATATAAGTTTTAAAAGTTTAAGCTCTCAGTAACAGGCAATTGTCGCAAGTTCTGGCTAGAGGCCTATAAGCGGCTACTGTACTATTTTATAAGGTCTTACAACTCACAAGATATGGGGCATTAAGCCTATTACAAAAATATACCGTAGATATATGTGAAAATACATAGATCGTGATTTTTGTAAATAATTTAAAAAAACTCACATCTTCGAATTTTTTGAGAACAAGAAAGTACGGGATCTTAGTAATAATACTTATATTATCTTTTATATGTATATTGGTCAAAATCGTTAGAGCGGTTTTTGTAATATTTGCCAGACAAAACAGTACCAAATATTGCAACGTTTAATTTGAAAAATTCTATTGCGTAAATATTTTGGTGAAAACCGATTATAAGTTATTGTTCGGTATGTAAGCATTGCTTCGTAGTTTTATCGAAATCAACGATGGGGTTTTCGAGATATGAGCAGTTTTTAAAATTAGCGTTTTCGGTGCTTCGAATTGAAAATTAAGAACACAATAGTTTTGAAAACATTGATTTGACTTTAAGTCTGCATTTTGGTCAGAAGCGTTGTTGCCGTTTTCAGGTAAATTAAACAAAAGAACATTTTTAAACAAATACAATTTTCAAAAATCCTTTGTACGATAATAATGAGAAAAACTGAGTTTGCTGTTGTTCTAATGGACCACATTACCATAAAAATGAATTTTTGTTACAATCGTATAGGTAGACCGTTTTCAAGATATTTCGAAATTTCAAAAGTACCGTTGTTCGAATTTTTAGCCAAAACCTGGGTACGCAGTCGTAGTAACCTCACCTACTTAAGCTTAAATATCAATTTTGGTTGAAATCGTTAGAGCCGTTTTCCGCTAAACTGAAAAAAACTGAATGTTAAAAAATTCCTTTTTTTCAAAAATCCATTGTACGATAATATAGAGAAAAACTGAGTTTGCTATTAAGTTATAAATGACCACATTACATTCGAATTTATTTTTTGTTTCAATTGTATAGAGCGTTTTCGAGATACCTACGTCGAAATTTCAAAAGTACCGTTGTTCGAATTTTCAGCCAAAAACTGGGTACGCAGTCCTGATAACCTCACCTACTTAAGCTTAAATATCAATTTTGGTTGAAATCGTTATAGCCGTTTTCGATCAAATCAAACTGGTACGAAAATTTTGTATGGGAGGTACCATTAATATTGAGGTTACCTTGAAAAAAAAAAACACCTCCCGAGCTGTAAGCCCAAAAACTCCAAATCCGAGGTTTGAACGTAATCCGGGAAGCCGTTTAGGCTGTAGGCCTGTGGTAGGACGGACAGACGGACAGACCGGACAGAATTTTGTGACCCACTTTTTTGAGTTCCTCTATCATCGTAATATCAGAATTGATTAAAATCTCGAGTTCGCAATTTTGTACGAAACCTATATCTTTCTCTTACTACGTAATGGAGAAAGTTAAAAAAACCGCAACTACTCCCCAACTCGTATGTTACCTAGCACCTAGCTAAATAAAAAACATTTTAGTTAAATTTTCCTATTAATGAATGAAAATAACTCATATAATAACTGATATTTTCTCTGAAATAGCTACTTAGAAATGGTATCACCTAACCAAATTGGCTGTCATCACGGCCGGCTAGTAAATTTCAATTATGACATTTGAAAAAGAAAAGAAACAACAGAAAATAAAAGTAAATAAAGGAAAACAACAGAACATTTTTATGTATTTTTGAATGTTTTATTTGTAAACATTGTCATAGGTTTTCTTCTTTTTTTGTATAGGCAACATTTGTCAACCAATTGACTTAAGTAGACATTTTGTTGAAAAGTCAATTCCATTTAACCACAGCTTCAAGCCGAAACAACGCACTGAGATAGTGACGCATATCGAAAATAGTCGTTAATTTTTGTTAACTCACCTTGCATATCGTCGAAAGAGACAAAACATACAAAAAATACAAAAATAATTGCTGCTGTGATAGAGAAAGTCATTGTTTAGTTATTATATATTGTTAAATTTGTTTGGTTATCTACACGAAATGTTTTACATACGAGAAACATAATTATTAGGACTAAAGCTGCGATTACACGGCCATTTTTTCGAGTCATTTGAATGAAGCTCTGATGTCCGCAAAAAATGTCGTATTAGAGTGCCATTCAAGCTACGATTCGTCATTGGTCATTTGCGAAAAAAATGGCGATCACACGAAATGACTATTACCGTCATTTTTGCCCCAAAATCAAATGACAGACAGTGCGAGTCATTTAGAATTCTCCATTGGGATGACATTTAAATGATGAGCGAAAAAATGGCGATCACATGGCAATGACTTGCCTCATTTAAACGACAAATGACACCAATGACCAATGAGAAAAACATAGCTACTGTCATTTTAATCAATTTAAATTGCATTGAAAAAAAAAACAAAAAAAAAAATGATAATAAATAAAAAATGTCAAAAAGAACTTTGGCGATGGTGGAAATTGCGGAGATGGGAGTAGGTGATGCTGACTACAAATTGTTGTATGTCGATGTAGATCGCAACGGACGGTTCTCGGATGGTGTGGTGGTGTCTTTAATAGCTTTACATTCGGTTAAGCATTTGATAGCAAACAGCTGCACCTGCCAGCATATCAAAAGCACTGCCTGAGAGAAACACTCCCGTTTTGATATTCTGCAGTTTGTATTGGGGAACTGCGCTATCCCAAAGTGCCCGTTGTTTTTGCACCGCCACAATCAAACGCGAATTCTCCTCGTCACTCCACGAATGTCTAATTTTTCTGTTCCGCTTCCCTAATCCCTACTGCTTTTTTGGTCTTGGAATTCATAACATAGTTCGCTGAACAGTCCATATTGTCGGCATTTGAGGGCGACACGACGGTTCGTTTTCCATTACGCTCAATAGGTAGGTACCGAACAACGCAATCACAAAAAATAAAAATGGTATTCACTTAAACGCGTAAAACCTTCATAAACTGCGTAAACTGCAGAAATTTACCACCTCGTAAACGAACTGTCAGATTTTGTATGGAGAATAGTTTACGCAAGCCTCATAATTTTCCGCGACCAATTAGGCTCGGAAATCGACTGCAGAAGGTTACGCAAATTTACAAATGTCAAACTGTGACAAACGATTGTGTGAATTACTTTTCATGTTTTCAGAGTTGCAGCAATGACGGTAAAAATTTAATGAAATATATAGTTATAAATTACGCAATGTCATTTCCGAGAGGGGCGTTCACTTAAAGCACCGTAGAAATTTATGAATTTACGAACTGCGTAAAATTATGAGATTAAGTGAATACCCTTAAAATTTAAACCGGTTTATTAATTTCACGTCCTTTCGCCACGAGACAAAATTCAAATTTCAAATGAAAGCAAGCGTCATTTCGTCGGCTGACAAGTAAAACTGACCAATTGTCTAAAATTCTATTTTGTATTAATGGCAAGTATATAACGGGTGATTTTTTAGCTGGTTTGGTTTTGGCAACACTGGTTTTGACAGCTGACGTGTGTTTAGTACCTTGTGTCACTGTCAAACAGCTTCAGTTTGGTTTGCAATTTAACCATGGATCGTCTTACAAATGAACAACGCTTGCAAATTATTGAATTTTACTATCAAAATTCGTGCTCGGTTCGAAATGTTCATCGCGCGCTTTTTTCGAAAAATTGTGTTCAGCGATGAGGCTCATTTTTGGTTGAATGGGTACGTAAATAAGCAAAATTGCCGCATTTGGAGTGAAGATCAGCCAGAAGCATTGCAACAGCTACCAATGCATCCCGAAAAAGCCACTGTTTGGTGCGGTTTATGGGCCGGCGGCATTATTGGGCCATATTTCTTCAAAGATGATGCGAATCGCAGCGTTACTGTCAATGGTGAACGCTACCGAGCGATGATAACAAACTTTTTTTTGCCCGAAATGGAAGTTCTTGACTTGCATGATATGTGGTTTCAACAAGACGGTGCCACATGCCACACAGCACGCGAAACAATGGCGCAATTGCGAGGCGAGTTTGGTGAACAGTTAATTTCACGTTTCGGGCCGGTCAATTGGTCGCCTAGATCGTGCGATTTGACACCATTAGATTATTTTTTGTGGGGGTATGTCAAGGCTAATGTGTATAGGGACAAGCCCGCTTCGATTGACGCACTGGAAGCCAACATCCATGCATTCATTCGTGAGATACCGGCCGATATGTGTGAAAGAGTATGCCAAAATTGGACTCAGCGGATGGGCTACCTGAGACGCAGCCGCGGTCAACATTTGCATGAAATTATCTTTAAACATTAAATTGCAAGGCTCAAACTATCGATTCAAATAAATATTTCATTAATTTTTTCGAATTTTTTGTGTTTTTTTTTTTAAAAAAGTTCTAAACCTCTTAAAATCACCCGTTAGAAGAGCAAGTAGAAAATTCTGCCAAAACTGCCTATCTGATATTTTTCCGATAAATTATTGGTTGACTATCTGACGTGCACAAAAAATTCAGGAAGAACTGAGAAACTGCAGATAGTCAATTTTCCCAATTTTGCAGTTTCCTCAAACTGAATCGGCTATTTTTAATCCACTTAACTTTGTATGAGCTATATTAACAGTTATCACTTGGTAGTTTTTCAGTTGGTTGATTTTAGGTAATTTTTCTGCGTGTATTAATTTTTATCAAAATAGCAACCACAGATGCGACTCATCCCTTCGCTAGAAAAAAAACCAAATCTTTCATTATCTATATCATATTAAATGCTGCTTCATTTGTCATTTGCGTAGAAAATGGCATAGCATGAATTTCGTGCCTAGTCGTTTTTTTTGAGGCTGCCATTTAAATGACGCAACAGCTGAAAAGTTTAGTCATTTGTCCTAGGCGTCATTGAAGAGCGATCACACGGCCATTTTTTTCCGTCATTTAAATGGCACAAAATTCATGTAATTTGCTCTGCCATTTTCCTAGTCATTTAAATGACGCCGAAAATGTTGTCCCAAAAATGGCGATCACACGGAACGACATTTAAATGACGGCTCTGTGACGAGATTTTTACGTCAGAGCGCCATTTAAATGACTCGAAAGAATGGCCGTGTAATCGCAGCTTAACTGATGAAATTCTTGTCAAAATGTTTTTATTTTCAATCATTGATAATTTTTCATAACTATTTTAAGCAAATTTATCGAATTCAACGGATAAAATTCTATAAACGCTGACAGCAACCTTGCCGGCAGCGGAAATGGCATATTCAAGGTACGAGTGTGTTGGTGAGCCGACATTTTTGAAATTACGTGACATTTGTCAATACAAATTTCTATCTATATACTAACGTACTTAGCATTTGTCACCCCATAAAAATATAACTTGTAGTCAAGTAACCAAAAATCGGCCGATAAGGGTCTCAGTATTGTCTCTGGTCCAAAGTACCGTGGGCAAAAAGCATCGTATTTTCGTCGTTTGATGTTGAGTCTTGCACGGTACAGTGAAATACCGTCGATATTCAGTTCATCAATGCTCCAATGACCTCTATGGTTGAAGCCATACTGCATATATTATCAGACAATGCATGTTTCTGCAACGAAAACTTCCTAGATATGCGTGCTTTCACAAAATAGCGACATTGACTGCCCATCCAGATCTTCAGATTTTACCCTTCCGAACTGCAAGCCTCAGACCATTGACGTGCCAAGGGAAACGAAATCATCGTTATACCGCACGAGATGGTCGAAAAGTAATGCAAAACGCCACAAAAAGGGCACATTTTGGTTTGGTCAAAAGAATCAATAGCACGTTGAAAATCGAGTTTGAAGAAAAAAAATATTTTTTTAATAAAAGAAATTTGTACTGAATCCATACGAATTTGAGTAAAGTAGGTATTGCGCAGTAATAAACTAAAAAAGTACCCAGCACGGGTCCTAAAATTACCTACCGATGTAAGATTTCCCTTACAAATCTTCTTGCCTACGGCTTATGAAGGAATCTCTATATTTCAGAGTACGACCAAAAATAGGCTGAAGGGTAAACTGATGGGCATTCCTGGCTTGGCGAGTATTGCGGTGGAATTGTTGAAGGGGTGGAATGCAGCTGGCAATTTCATTTGAGCACTGTTTGTAAAAATAGCGATAAAACAATGAGAGACTTGTTACATTTCTGCGATGTTCGAGCGAATTTATAGAATTCGCTATATCTATGTCTCCAATGAGTTTTAAGGCACGATTTTGTATCCTATCCAGGAGGTGCTGTGAGGTTTTAGGTGCACCAGACCAGATATGAGAGTTGTACTCAAGTTTGGGGCGAATGAACGCCTTGTAACTTGTTATATGGTAGCCAGATCAGAAGGGGTTAAATATTTCTTGCACCTTTTAAGGAAACCTAGACATTTTGCAGCGTTCTTGGCGACTTCGTGAATGTGGTCGTTCCAACGGAGTTTGTCATGGACACACATACCTAGAATGGAAACGGAAAGTCTTTCGGTTTCGGCGATGCAAGTGCCATTCATGGATAATGGCTGAGGATTCTGGTTTCCACTCTATTGGTTGCCGTTCCAGTTCTGGTTCGCCGAAGAGCAGGGACGTGAGTCCTGGAATGAATATGAGAAGCTGAGGGTGCTGTCATCGGCGAAGGAGTGGATTGGATTAGAGAGGTTGCAGACAGGAGATCATTTATGAAAATGAGAAAGAGAGTCGGAGGCAAAACGGGGCCTTGGGGAACACCAGCATTTATATGGTGAATTTCAGACTTGAAGCCATCCAATAGAACTTGAATTGAACGGCCAGAGAGGTAGTTTCTAATCCATTGAAGAAGAGACGCATCGATTTCATATGCACGCATTTTCGATAAAAGAGCTTGGTGCCAAACTCTGTCAAATGCCTTTGAAATATCAAGCGCAACAATCTTCGTTTCACCAGAGTGATGTAGAGATTGGTTCCACTTTTCGGTGAGATAAGCCATCAAATCACCAGTGGATCTGTTGCCACGAAAACCGTACTGCCGGTCATTAATGAGTTTTCGTGATTCAAGATATTTCATGAGCTGACGATTTATCAGCGTTTCCATGACCTTAGAAAGAATGGATGTAAGTGCTATATGGGTCGGTAGTTGGTGGGAGAAGAAGATTCGCCTTTTTGGGGACGGGCTGGACAAATGCTGTTTTCCACCTTCTCGGGAAGAGTCCAGAAGAATAGGACAGATGGAAAAGCTTACGCAGTGGTTTTGCCAGCGTAGAAGAACACCTCTTCAGAACAATTGGGGAAATACAATCTGGACCAGCGGATTTATTTATTTTGATATCATTAAGTACTCTTGCCACTGTATACGAGTGCGAAAATAAAAAATATGTTCTACCTATTTAACTATAGATAGGTAAAACGTAAATAAACACAACACACAAGTTCCAGCGAACAAAACTTCCGCAATTGCTTGAAAACAGTTCTGTTTCTGATTTAAAACATCTGAAATGAAATTGGTCATTAATTTGAACAAACAATACACCAATCAGTTATAAAGTTACACGAAATAAATAAATAATCTTCCGTGTTAAGAATGTGTGATGTTGTAAAGTAAAGTCTGATAAAAATTTAAGACTTCCTTGGGTACTTGCACACTTCCGCAGTCCTGCCAAAGTTATTGCAGGTGAATCAAATATTGCCTGAAGATATTTTGTCACATTATCATGAACCAACCATACGTTTTACAACCTACACGTACACATGTTTGATATTTCCACTCGCATATATTTTTCTAAGGGTATATAATATTTTACTTTCTGATAAACAGTTTCCAAGAAATTGTCATTTTCTAGATTTGATGTTCGAGTACCTACGACTATACGAGTAGGTAGCCACATTTCTAATTTGTATTTAAAGACGAGTTTTGAGACTCCCTCTGTTAAATACCATAGCAATATCGAGTAAGAAATCATTCTACTATCTCGATAAGTAGGCATAGGCACTAGTAACAGAGATACCGTCATAAAATATATCATATTCACTTAAAATGCGTTATTTTTACAACAATTTACAGGGCAAAGTAGGTAACTCACTTTCGATCAATATAATCTGTATACTTATTCACTAATTTAATATGTAAACATCACAAATGTCGATAAACAATAACACTCACATTTTAAATCATCCACTAAATACTGCACATGCAACAGTTTTAACAAGACGTTCTTGAGAAACAATTTAAAAAACGAAGAGCGCTTATATAGAACAGCCTTTCGAAAAAGTCTCCTGGAAGGGCTTCTCTTCTTAATACGTGCACTAAACTGAATGGGAAAATACCTTAAGCGCCAAAGCACGAACATTAGGACATGTGGAAGGACACAACACAGCTAAATTATAAACAACACGCCAAGGTCGTCATTAAAAATGGCCGAATGTTCATTTATATTATTTGAAATACTCGTATACCATATACACCGTTGCATGCACTTCTACGGTACAAACTCGTAAATGCAGTGCACTTATTGTGGCTACTGGGTAAAAGGGGGGCGCCTCGTCGCTACCTCCAATAGTCATTGCCGTGGCAACGGATAAAGACCAAAACTTAGTCCTTGGTAGTGGCAGTATGAAGTTGGAAAATAAATGCCTGGAGCATGTCGGTTTATTTTCCCAGTAGAAATTGGTGGTGAGTAAAAATATCAGAGCAGGTTAGTATATGCTCATTCAATCGAAGACGAGTTACACATACTCGTTCCTGATGACGTATTTGTTTTTAGTGAAAAATCTCCAGTTACCTTACGATAATGGAGAAGAAGTTTATGGGTGGATACGGCAGAGCGAGTCCTGCGTCAACCCGCTTAGGTCCATGTGGACCCATTTTGATGCCCTTTTTGGGGGTTGTTGGCTTTCATGTGGATCTTATTTTCCACTCTCCCTATGAGATAACAGAGTGGTAGTTTGATTGATTTGATCGCCCGAGCTTGAACCATATAGCAAAACCGATTGCCAGAACCTCCGCCTGAAAGACACTACTGTGATCAGGCAACCTGATTGAGTGGTGAATAATTATCTCTTCAGAGACAATTTTAGCACCTCTTCCACAGTCCATCTTAGATCCATTTCGATTTCCCTCTTGTGGGTTTATCTGTGTTCCATTCCTATCTGCTGGAAAATAGCAAGAGAATGATTTGTCGAAGTATGAGGATGAGGAGACAAATAGTCAGAAGTGACAGCATCCCCTACATATTTGTACAGAATCTGTGCGTGTTCCAGTTTGTAAGGTTTCCAGGTTTTTGCTTTACTGATGCTGAGAGCTTAGTCTTTGTATGTTGGTCATAAGTTTGAGATTCGATGCTTTGTCTGTGGCTTGCCACCAGACCAAGCTTCCGTACATGAGTATTGTACGCACAACAGCCGTATACATCCACAAGCTTTAAGCTTCCTATCTAAGATAGTACCCAGATATTTAGAACTTCCGGATACCCTAAGGGATATACCCTCACTCTTTTGATACTGAACAAGACTAGTTCAGTCTTTTGTGAATTGACTCCAAGACCGCATAGTTTTGCCGACATATCTAGTAGTTCGCTTTTGGTAGGTAGGAATTTACCTGTAGCAAGTATTACTATACATCGTCCGCATAAGCAGTTACCTACTTTATTAACCCCTTTATTTTCGAACTTTACAAGTATTTCGTTTATGAAAAGGACTCTGAGTAAATGGGATATGACTCCTCCTTGTGGTGTACATCTTGAGGATGTCACTCTAAGATCAATGTCACCTATAGCTTTGCGTTAATATTCCTTTCATTGGGCAAGCTTTCAATTGCATTGCTCTCTTCACGTCTTAACATTGTTGAATGCTTATTCAATATCGAGGAACGCGGCTAGTGTGTATTATTTGACCTTTAGGGACTTTACAATGGTGCCGGTGACCCGGAAAGTGCTTATGTAGAAGCAGACTTAATAATTTTATAATTTTTGGCGCAACAGGTCCGTAGGGACCCTAGGCCTAGCTTCTCGCAACCATTCGTTTTGTGTGAGTTTTCATTTTTGGAACGAATTGAAGGGATCTACAATTTTTCTGCCGATTCCAAACGACTAATTGAGAAGCTCTTTCATGACAGTTATACTCTCGGATGTTTGTCAGACGTTCGCGAGAGGTGGCGCAGTGAAAAAACCCTGAGTTGGAAATTGGGTTTTTGCGGGATTCGAACCTGAACCCCTAGCTTAGTAGTCCAACACACTAACCACTAAGCCACTGCGACCACAAAGAAGCAGACTTAGGCCCATTTTTATATGGAAAACTCCCCAAGTTGTGTTCAACTTCGAGTGAATAAAATGGGCATTAGAGTTTCTTCAACGGACTTCGTCCAGTTACCACTGTTTTCTTTGAGATATCCTGGAACCGCAGGTTCTTTCGAAAGGATTTTCCTACTTCATTTAGCACTAGTGAGAGGACTTTTGAATTTTCGCTGACCGGCTTAGCATAGATCCCAGTCTAACTGGGAGTTATTGCGCTAGGCCAAATTGAACAGAGATCTGGCTTTCCTTCTAATTTCAAGGAGGTAATTAGACCACCACGATATAGAATTCTTTTCTTGATTGTTCGTAGACGACAAGCTTTATCATGTGACTTACTTAGAATTTGGTTTAAATTCACTGCGAATTCATCGATTTCGTTTATTGTCCTTATTTCTGATCTTTTAGATTTTATCCATTCTTCACGGCTTCTGAGACAAATGTGTCCTAGATGGTGAGTGTTGGGTTTCTGAATTTACTTGTAACTACTGCCTGTTCGTCTATTAGAAATTCTATAATCCAGTGATCTGAGAAGGATGGCTCAGAAGAGACCCTCCATTCCTTCACAGTTAGAGTTTGTGAGTTACTGTAAAGTGTTAGGTGTAATGCCTCACGTCTATTCCTAATAACGACGGTCGGCTTATTGCCAATAGTAGCTACGAGGGGAGTTCAATATATTCGCGGTATCGACATGAAGGAAAACACGAATTAAATTAAAAATGTTTTTATTTTTCAATATAATCTTCTGTTTCACTAATGCATTTATTACATCTTGAGATTAACTTTTCTATATCCTCAAAAAAATAGTTTTCATCTTTCTCTCCAAAATGTTCATTCATTGCAGTTTTGAGCTCCTCATCATCGGTAAATGGCTTACCACGAAGGTTTTTTTTAAATCTGGGAACAAAAATTAATCACTAGGGGCAAGGTCCGGACTATAGGGTGGATGTTGAATCTCTTCGAAACCACAATCCCGTACAGTAGCCTTAGAAATCCGTGATGTGTGCACCGGAGCATTGTGAGCGAAGTGAGCATTCGAGGCACACATTTTGCACTGACTTTGGAAACATTTAGACAGTCATGAACAATGGTGTGTATGGTACCAATAGAAAGGTTAATCTTCATAGCTATCGTTTTAACCTTTACTCGGGCATCCTCAAGTACAAGTATCTCGACTTGTGTAATGTTTTCTTCGGTGCAGCCAGTTAGTGGGCAGCATGAGCGAAGGTCGTCTACAATGCTCTCCCTGTCCCTTTGAAACAAACTTGACCACTTTTGAACAGTTGACAACGAAGGTGCAGAATCTCGAAAAGCAGCCACCATCTCTTCGTGAATAATTTTTTGACTTTTTCCTTGTTTAGTAAGAAATATTATCACAGCGCGGTTCTCAATTTTAGTGATCATCGCGACACCAGCCATTTCACCTTCGTTCAACGCAAAATACAAAGCAAACTTATAATCACAGCCAAATGAAATTTTACAGTAAAACACTTGAATAACGGGGCTACTAAAATCACGAAATATTTTTTCCACATCTTTGGAGTATCCCCCCTATACCGCGAATATATTGAACTCCCCTCGTATTAGGAGATTATTTTTGATTGTGAATTCTAAGAGATTTAGTTTCGTTGAGGGCGATCCGCCAGTTCATTGTCCATTCATTTACCTTATTCACTGCGGCTTGCAGTTTTGTAGTCGCTTCTTCGATTGTATTACCAACTGCTAGGATAGCTGTGTCGTCGGCAAACGTAGCAAGGGTAGTGCCATCTTCCCTTGGTATGTCACGAGTATATAACAAATAGAAAAGCGGGCCAAGGACACTTCCTTGCGGTACACCGGCCGAAATTTCTTTTAGCTCCGAGTATTCTAACACGGAAGAGTCTATTCCCGAGATATGATTCTAGAATATCATATAGGCTTGCGGGGAGAACTTGTCGTAATTTAAATTTCAAGCCGTCGTGCCACACCTTATCAAAGGCTTGTGAGACGTCAAGGAATACGCTTGAGCAAATCTTTTTTTCTTCAAATGCTTTCTCGATTACGTCAGTAGTTCTATGTACTTGGTCAATCGTCGAATGCTTGGTTCTGAACCCAAACTGGTGGTCAGGGATAAGATTATTGTCTTCAATAACTGGTTGTAGGCGCCTAATCAATATTCTCGAAGACTTTGGAAATGACTGGAAGAAGGGAAATCGGTCTATATGATTTGACTTCATTTGACGGTGTTCCTGGTTTTAAAACCATTATGACCTCCGCGACTTTCCATTGACTCGGCACGTGTTTTAGTCTGAGCGCGGCATTTATAATATGAAGAAGCTTAATTAATGCTTTCCTTGGTAGAACTTTCAGAACTTCTCCGGTGATCAAATCATAACCAGGAGCTTTCTTAGGTTTTAGGAATTCGATTTCACGTTTTAGTTCACTTCGCACGGTTTAAAAGTTTCTTCTAGATGAGCGGCAAAAACGTCCGCTTTTTCCTTATCTTCCCTTGCCCATTCATTTCGATTTGTTCTAATTGGCGGCGCGGGGATTTTGGGCCTTTTGGTGCCTTTTACAGCTTTCGAAAGTGAATAATTGGAATCTTTTTTCGCTGTTAAACTTTCAAGGTAAGAACCTATCGCACGATTTTTAAAATCCTTAATAACTACTGTCTTCAACAAATTGAACAAATAAATCAAATGTGCTGTCTGTTGCGGAGCGCGACTCTGTTGCCATTTCTTACGCGCCTTCCTTTTTTCGTTGACCAATTCTTTTATTTCGGGAGGATATCGTAGACCGTATTTGGCCAGAGTTTTCCTTTAATTGGGCGTATTATTCCATGAGGCGAACTGTACGATCTCGGTGAAAAAGTGATTTAAATAAAAAAAAAATTTATATTTGGTCCCAATGGAAAACGACATTAATAAATCAATCTGGAAATAAAATATAAATAAACAGGTTATGGGCCCAGGTTATTTGAAACATACAAAAATATATCGCATTCAACTGTTCAATGGAGAAAACTTTGCTTCTTGAAAGCCACAAATGGAGGCAATTCTTCACCAAGCAAGACTAACTGGCTATGTATATTGTACAATGTACAACGGTCGGTGGATCCAGATTAGCAACAGGGGTGGGACCACAAGGACATGGATGCAAGGGCAGAGCTGCTTTTAGCAATAGAACCAAGTATCATTTCACTGGTAAAAGACAAAAAATTGTCCTCAGAGAGACGTAAGAAGGGAACCAGACAGAAGGCGAAGGAGTTTAGGCGCCTCAACATGAAGAGAATCGTACATGTCTGCTGCTGAATTAAGAATTTAGAGAATTTATTCGCGAGTTCAAGACAACCGTCAACAAATTACAGGAAATAGAAACGCCCACTGAATAAGGATTTATTGGTGATCCTACTCCTGGACGGCTTGTCTGACGAACACAAAAATGAAAAATGTCCAAGCTGCATTCGAGGCCCTGAGCAAGTATCCAAGGGTTGACGTTGTGTGCACTAGAATTTTGTAGGTAAGCGATCGAAAGAAAGAAACAAACGGACAACCCAACACAGCGTTATACACCAAGTGGAAAAATAAACCCAAAAAGCAAAACTACAATAGGTAGTTAATTTCCATTTAAGTGTCGCGTATGTAAAAAAAGGCCATATGGCAAAAGACTGCTATCAAAATAAAGAACTATGGCTTCATAATAACAGAGGAATCTGCATAAAGTGGCAACTAACGACAGGAACTGGTGTCTTGATTCTGGAGCTACGTCGCATATGTGCTCGTCAAAACTGGCACATTGTTGATCACATATGACCAAAGACAGGTTTATATACAGTCTCTGGAAACCATAGAGCCATAGTCACACACGAAGGTAATAATTCGCTGAGCTTGTGGCACCGGAGGATGGGCCATCTTAACATTATATATATTTCAAACAACTTCATTCAACAGGAATGGTGACTGGTTTACCAGAGAAGTTTGGATCTGACGAAAGCAGTTCTGTTTTATGCATTTGTGCTAAACAATCGACCAAACCATTTGGTTTGTATGAAAACAAGAGGACAAGTAAGAAATTGATGTTAGGCCACTCGGATTTATGTGGTCCCATATACGGTCCCATCCGTACTCAGTCGTTAAGTAGTAAAGCAGTATATTTCATTTCGTTCATAGGCGATTGTTCCCGGCGCATGTTTGTATATTTCATGCAAAAGAAAAGCGAAGCATTTGACTAATTTAAAATCTTCAAGGCCTTCGCAGGAAAACAAACAGGGGAATCAATCAAATCCTTAAGAACCGATAACGGGACGGAGTACACGAATTCCAAGCTTAAAGAGTTCTTGGAAGAAAACAGAATCGACCATGAATTTTCTGCACCACACACACCGCAACAAAAAGGTATTGCAGAGAAGGCCAACCGGTCCCTGCTGGAAATGGCGAGATGTTTGAAGCTGGAGGCAAAACTACATAATTACCTGTGGGCAGAACTGGTGTGTACATCGGCCTTCATTCGCAACAGGTACCCACAGAGGAACTGTGGACGGGAAAATAATAGACATGTCATCATTCAAGTGCATCGGGACAGGGACATATGTACTGGACAAAGGAAGTTAAAAGTAATGCACATGTAGTTATGGGCTGCAGCAATGAGCATGGGCATGGCACATATCAGCTCTGGAAACCTGGAACACGTGTAATCATCAGCAGCAGACATATACGATTCTTGGAAGAAGAATTCAATAACGTTGGAAATGCAGAAGCCAACCTTTCCAACTTCTACGTTTTCGATATTAAACCGCCGGAAAATGAAATCACTGCCAGTGAAGAACCATCAGCACAAGGAATATCTGGCAAAAAAGAAAGTTTACAAGTACCTACCACGAATTAATGAAGAAGTTTACAGCGTTGGAGCCGACCCTGTGAACGAGAAGCAGCTGAAAAGCAACGAAAATCGAGATGAGTGGGGTGGCTCGAGGCCATGGAAGAGGAGTACGATTCTCTTATTCGGAATGGAACATGGATGTCGGTGGACAGGCCAACTGACCGACAGGTTATAAAATCGAAATGGGTTTTTAAAACTAAATATATTGCAGACGGTGACGGTACAGCAGAGCGGATAAAATCCAGTTGCAAAGCGATTCGACGAAATTCAAGGGGTTGACTACTTTGACACGTATATTCTCCGGTAGCAACTATCAATTCCATTCGCCTTACATTGGATTTGCAATACAACATAACCTGAAGCTACACCATCTTGACATTTTTGCAGCGTACCTTAATGGGGATTTAGACACCTTAATCTTCATGGAGCAACCGAACATTTTCAAGCAGGACGCTGCCAATAAGGTGTGTATGTTGAAAAAGGCAATTTATGGCCTTAAACAATCAGGCCGCCAGTGGAATTTCAAGTTGGACAAGACATTAAAGAATCTTGGCTTCACGCATTCATCATACGATAAATGCATTTACTGCAAGATTACAAAGACGAATTTTGAGTTCATCACCGTTTACGTCGATGATCTCCTGGTAGCAACAAACGATCCTGAAGACTAGGTACTCACTGACTTATGCTACACTGTCAAACAAATTTGATATTCGCGATCTGGGTGAACCGAAGCTATGCGTAGGTCTGAAAATCACGAAGGAAAACGAAAAAAAAAAACAAGCATTCGTGAAATGGGACATATCAACAGCCTAATAAACTCATACAATTTGAATGAAGCGAAACCATTACGTTTACCTTCACAGGTTAAGCTCAGGGCCGGCATTCTGTAAGGTGAAAACGTCTAAACGTTTTCGTGCACACGAACAGTTTGCTTCATGTAACATCAAAAACGAAAGAAATTCTCGTGGGCGTGAAAAAAAACGAACTAACAAATTTTCTTTGACGTTTTCGCTTCTCTTGCTTCATGTAACCGTAAAAACTAACAGATTTTATCGTCTCCACGAAAGAAAACAAACGACAGCTATTTTGTTGACGTTTATCATTTTCCTATTTATTCTCTTTGAGTTTGGTAATGTTAAGATTGTGCTGAATATTTTACAAGAAATGCTAACAACCCATTTTTTGTTGACCAGCAAAAGCGACGAAAGTGAAATGGAAAATGAACACGTAAACTTAAAAAAAAAAATAGATTCTGTAAATAACGAAACGAAAACCATTTTCGCTTTTCGAAAAACGAAATAAATCACGTGAAAGCGAAAATCTGGGGTGAGATTCTGTAAATAACGAAACCAAAACCACTTTCGCATTTTAAAAAACGAAATAAATCACGCGAAAGCGAAAATCTGGGTCGGCATTCTGTAAGGCGAAACGCTAAAACGTTTTCGTGTGCACGAAGAAATTTGCATGTGTAACATAGGGCAAATCATTCGTGCGCACGAAAACGTTTGATCGTTTGCCTTACAGAATCTGGCCCCTACTTCATGTAACTCCTAACGTTTTTTTGTTCACATTCGTTTAGGTTTGAGAAACTGTGTGACAACAAAATTATAGTTTGGCAGTCTCAGTATTAAGCTTTATTTTCGTTAAGTTGTTTTGACGTTGAGGAAAGCTTTAAAAAGAGAGGCACGTATGTATTTCATGTACCTGTATGCAAATGAAAGGCAGCTATGTTTAACCTAAAACGTTGAACAAAACTAAAGTAAAAAAATTAATTTCTAACTAAGAGCCAAATTTAAATAAACCAACCTTTTGTCAGGTAATGTGAGAG
Source organism: Cheilosia vernalis (assembly GCA_949126925.1). Lineage (NCBI taxonomy): Eukaryota > Metazoa > Arthropoda > Insecta > Diptera > Syrphidae > Cheilosia > Cheilosia vernalis. The sequence continues at coordinate 57,504,273 of OX421362.1, forward strand.
GATTCGAACAATCCCGCAGATTTTTTATAATTTTTTTTAAGTTTACGTGTTCATTTTCCATTTCACTTTCTTCGCTTTCTCTGGTCAACAAAAAATAGTTTGTTAGCGTTTCTAGTAAAATATTCAGTACAATCTTAAAAGTTAAAATCACTAAACTCAGAGAATAAATAGGAAAATGATAAACGGCAACAAAATAGCTGTCGTTTGTTTTCTTACGTGGAGACGATAAAATCTGTTCATTTCTAAGGTTACATGAAGCAATAAAAGCTAAAACGTCAAAGAAAATGTGTTCGTTCGTTTTTTCGCGCCCCGAGAATTTCTTTCGTTTTTGATGTTACATGAAGCGAACTGTTCGTGTGCACGAAAACGCTTACACCTTACAGAATGCCGGCCCTGCTTCCTGTAACTTCTAACCTTTTTTTTGTTCACATTCGTTTAGGTTTGAGAAACTGTGTGACAACAAAATTATAGTTTGGCAGTCTCATTTATTAAGCTTTATTTTCGTTAAGTTGTTTTGACTTTGAGGAAAGCTTTAAAAAGGGAGGCACGTATGTATTTCGTGTACCTGTATGCAAATGAATATTGTCCAGCACGTACTTAAAGGCAGTTTTGTTTAACCTAAGACGTTGAACAAGACTAAAAGAAAAAAATAACTTTTTAACTAAGAACCAAATTTAATTAAACCAACCTTTTCACTATTCACTATTAAATTTTATGTTAAAACATTATAAATATCCGTCCCGATTGATTTACAAATATTTAAATATAAATAATTTACAAAAATAGATTCACCCGATGCAATGCCTTTCTTTGCTGTATAAAAAAAATCACGGAAACGTAAACAAACTCCACTAGTAGCCGTATTTTATTATCAGCGTGATCTGATCCGAATCAGATTTTTTTGTATTATCTTTTAACACGAACTTACCGTCAAAAATATTTTATTAACCTCTCCGTACATTTCCTTTACTCAACTTGTCAGTTCACAAGTATTCCATCTTTCTATAAAATAATAATCTATGTCTATTTTATTATTTTTACCATTTTTCTTAATTTCTTAGATGTACCTAACTTATTTGTGTTTTTACGTTACGTTTACGTTACACAGTTTTCTGATAGTTAACTAGTCTAGAACTGGTATTTTATCAAAAAGAAAACAAAATCAATTTAAATTTTATTTTGGAACATGCTTTTCTTAATTGTAACGAGAAAAGATAGCAACACGGGCACAAGCAATCAGCAGCTTCGATCACATCTGAAACCTGAAAGAAAGGAATCATAAACTTTAGGTACCTAATACATAAATATTTACTCTGAATTCCTGTCAATAGATGTCGCCGTTAGCAGTAGTAGAAAATGCGCCTAATCGAGCTCAACTGGAGGCCTGGCAGCACCGTAAATGGTATACGCGTCGCATACGCAACAAAGTGAACAGCCATGAATGAACCCAACTGTGAAATGGCTAAAATTCATCGCACCAACTCTATTCCACATCGTTCCAAGTGTAAAAAGCAAATTCTCTGTACACATATACGCTACACGCTACAGCCACAGAGTACAAAACAACACACTACACAGCAGGGATGGAAAATGCCAAGAAAATTGTTCTAAGATTGTACTGAAAAGGAGCCAATTGTACTGAAAACAATTTGCTTATAAAAAAGTGATTTCAAAATATTTTATTATCAAAATTATACTCACATAAAAAACACCTACGCACATATGTATATAAAAAAAGTTTTATTCGTAAGACCGTTGTGTCTACGCCAAATTGAGAAACTTGGAAAATTTTAAAAGGGAATTGCAAAAATTTTCTTTATGGATTTTTTTTTTATTTTAATCCTAATAGGTATACAGTGAGATCGTGTTTGTCAAAAGTTCAATCCGATTTTTATCATTTCGAAAATTTTCTTTACGGAAACCATTCCTTGTGCTGATTTGCAATTGAATTTTCGGTAATTTGTAAAACTTCGATTTCATATTTAATTTTGAAAGGTAGGTAGGTATCTATATCTCCAGTATGAAAGAATTACTAGCGGCAACAACACTTGAAAACGCTTTTTCTTGACACGCATGGTGGCTAAAATACTGCACTGTCAAAAAAAGGGACCTTGCTTTGTTAATATTTTAAATTGCGAGAGAATTTGAAAGATACTGATTACAAATTGTACTTTTACACTCGAGCAAACTCATTTGTATCGAATTCGATACAATTGTATCGACTTGTCCATACCTGCTACTGCTACAGCCAGATGCCAGAGCCAGGCCAGCCGCTCCGCCAGACTATGAGACAACCAGCCACAGCACAAAGCGAACAGAAAGCAAGCAACTGCTACTGCGATAGTGCGATTCTACATCTACTACTATCAACTGTACTACACTGGACAGACTACACAAAACACAAACAAACTAAACTACATCTGCGAGAAAAGTTCATTTGTTTCTGTTCTGTTCATCTGCTTTTCCTTCGGACTGCGGCTTTTTTACTCGTTCGGCTCGGCTGTACATTTTATTGGACAGCAAAAGGCGAAACGCGAAACCCACCAAATTGACGGTTATTACAGTTACATGCATGACAGCAACTTTCAGTTGGAAATTTTGCTTCATCGTGCGAGTCGTTTCTTCTTCGTCTTCCTGTGTTTTTTCACTTTTTTCTTATTCGCTCATACGCAACAAAACGTACTTTGTTTACATGTTTTACTCCAATCCATCAGCACGCGTCTCATCTCATCATACGGCAACGGCATTATTAGGATTGAGAGAGAGTCGAAACTGTGTTTGGCAGTGTCTTAAGGATTATATAATTTATTCGTCCTTCGAGTCGGTGAAATAAAACAAAAGTACTAATTCATATTAGAATTGGAATGAACATAGACTATATTCCGCAACCATAATCGCATTGCAAGCGAGGTGAATTAGAATCCTCCGATATTCGCAAGAGACGCTTTGATGGACATTATCTCGTAACAACGCAGACTTTTTCGCAAGATATTCTATTGAATTGAAAATAAATATAAAATTGTGATACGACACGATACCTCTCAAGTGTGACAAAAAGCAAAAAAGAAAATTGTGAAATTGTGTTGTCCTTGCTGAATGACGTCAGTCTTATTTTATAGGAGCGACGTTTTATAACCTTCCTCCGTTTGATTAGAAAATAAATAATTGTCAGTGTTGTGTTCTTTGCGTAATAAAATTCAATCGTTTTTTTTTTGTTTGGTATACTATTATCCTTTGACGTTCTAATTGACGGGGAAAAAAGAGCCAAAGTGGTCGCAGAACGTTTTTATTTATAAAAGGTAAGTGCTTTAAATATTTAGTTTTTTATCTGCTTTTAACAGTTTCTACATACAAAAAGAAGAAGTTTATCTGGATGCGAATCAGATTCATCTTTAGAATTTTATCCATTTGGTGAATCTCTTCTATCTGCCTAACGTCGTTCTCGTTTTCCTCGTCTCGTTCCCCTTTGTCTTTCATCTGACAAACGTAGGTACAGCTGCTTGTTTTTGGTACACACTACAGACGGCCGGCGGTATGCTGGAGGTAGTTCAACCTCAACCTTCTAATTTTTATTTATATACCTATTTGGAGTTCACTGGGATGTCGGTTTATGTACGCGAGATCAAGAAAAGGTAGGTAGATGAAATCAGTCAGAACAACCAGCAATAGGTATATATATGAATAAAGAGATAAGAGATCCAGAATTACAAAGCAAAAGTACGTAGAATGTGACAATAATCAAGTTTGTTTGGATTTTGATTGAGAGAAACGATTATGATTGGGTTGGGGATATTATCGATTGGCTGGCCCAATTCGCGAATTCCTGTTTTTTTTCTTTTCTTTTGTGTTTGCAACCTTATACATGTGTACATAGTAGGTTTTAGGTTAGGTTTCTGATTCCTAAGGTAGGTACCTACAGAACAAAACTTGTTTACAATTTGGTAGCTTAAATTTGCTAAATACGTTTTGTAGATAAATAGTGAATAAAACCCGCTGACTAACATTTTTTTTTAAGCACAAAACAAGTAGATGTGTACCTACGAATTTGAAGTTAAAAATGTTGATATATGAAGATGGGTTCTAAGCTAAGATTACACGTGCCATTTTTCGTGGCAAATTTTAAATTTTGACATGCTGACGTCACAAAAATTCGTTCTTTCTATTGTTACTCTTGTGTCGTGTCTCGTCTCTCGTGTGTCTGTCTGAGAGTACATTGCAGCACACGTGACCAGGCGCCTGACAGGCGATCACACATAAGGTTTGTTTGACGTGGGCCCTAGTGCGCACTAGTGCGTAAATCCATTTGCCGCGTGAAATCTGAGATCTGAAAATGAAAAGGTTGGACAACACTCATTTCTGTAAAAGATAAACTTAGTTTAGGCATCAACTTTAGTATGCCAGTTTACGCAGAGATTTCACACTTTTCAAAATCTCCTTACCAATAAACAAATATAGTTGTCAGACTACCACTAACTGTAGGGTCAAATATCAATGTTGAGAAAGCCCTGTTTATCTCGGGCATTAGCTAAATAAATTCTCCCTTAAAGTCATTCTGAAGACCAATGCTGCCCAATACGCTGTTGTTCAACCTGAGCGTCAACAATTATAAATAAATTGTTTAGTAAATTGTAAATGTTTTATATTTATTCATTGCAATATAACAATGCAAATGATTTTTAAGTCTAACAAACACAAATTTTTTTTTACTAAAAAATAAATCTTATATAGTAGGTAGTTAAGTCCGGGATATTTCTAAGATTTTCTTGACAGTGATCGCAAACAGAATAAAATATCTTCTTACTTAAGTTTGGGCGGCTTATAAATTTTTTCAACAATTCTCAGTACCTTAGGCGACTTAGGCCCATTTTATTCACTCGAAGTTGAACACAACTCGAGGAGTTTTCCATATAAAAATCCCCAAGTTGTGTTCAACTTCGAGTGAATAAAACGGGCCTTAGGTACTTTATATTTTTCACTGAGAGCTTAAACTTTGGTCGGTTTCTACGTTTCCCGAATTAAGTAATACATAAGCCATAGAATTTTCCATAGATCAAATTGTATTTATATTAAAAACTGGAAGTAAGATTTTAATTTATTCTGAAATGAATGAACCGGCTATTTATATTTTCAAAAATATTTACTTGCTCACGATGCAATTGCGATGTTTAGACCACCATTAAATTTTGATTTATCAGCCTACGAATAAATCAAAGCATTAAAAAAAACTGTGTTCTGTTTTATTTTATTACGACACATAAATCAATCGTATTAGAAAACAGTGGAAGCGTGTTATAAAAAACACCGAAAATTTTGTCCGATCGAACTACGGCATTTGCATATGATTATTTGACACATCAGCGGATATTTTGTGCATTTCCTATTTTGCTTTTTGCTTATAATAAACTTATAAAAGCCTTTAAAAGATATCTTTAAGCAAATTTAATTGCAATTCATAATATATTCCTTCTCTTATAATAAAATCCTCGTTATCAAAGATACCGTTGGCCTTGTTTTTCTAAGAAAGTTGTCGCACTAGTAAATGTTTAGGTCTTATTGTTTATTGGTACCGTTTCACAAATGCTGTACATTTTTACTAAAGCTGACATCCAACTAATTGTCGACATCAGTGCTTTATTATTAGTAAGGCTCGCATTATTTCTTAACTAACAGTTCTAAGATGAATCAGCCTATTGAACAATTTGGCAGCAGTGTTGCCACTAACAAAAGTGCATTATTTATGTAAGGTCGAAAATAGAATATAGTTTACCTATATTTTTATTAAAAATAAAAGCAAAAATTAACTGATATTATATTATATGTAGTTTATTTATTTTCCCAAACTTTATAAAACAAAAAAAGAAAAAGGAAAAAAAAAAACAATTCATTGAATTCAATTCACAACGTTTTGCAGAAAAAGTTGCTTTCTATCTAATTCAGTGTTCCAAAATATAGCTAAATATTACCTATTGTAATATTCATCGTCTTCAGCTATCGGAATAGCTTGAATTATAATTTTTATATACGTATACGTACCTCGCTTGGAATAAAGCTATTGCAGCAAACAAAAGTATGAAATCCTTTTTTTTATTTTCAACGCGTTTATTCTCTTCTCGCTTCTTTTAAATACTTTTAGGGAATGAATGTTGATGGCTAAGGATTAATATCATTTGCTTATCGGTTTCTCGCAGACAAAGCTTAAGCTGGGGTGCATGTCCAATTGATACATGTAGAGAGGTTTAATTTTTTTTGTCTATCAACGAGCGATGAAAAAAGAAAAAACTAATTTTTCTAAAGACCGCAAAACCGAGCTTAGTGCGAAGGCTAAATTACACCCGTCAGTCGAATACAATTTGCCGTATAAAATTGCGTATACAAGCTGCCTGAAGAAATTTCTTTTTTTGTAATGCTGAAACACAGAGATCATTTAAGACAAGCTAAAGTACACAAAGTACTCAATGCGAGCTCAAAGAAGTAACATGGTTTCCAAAAAAGTAATCGAGTGGCTGTCATCAGGAGTAGCACGACAATTTTGGTTGCAATTGCTAATTTTTTTATTTTCATTATTGGCACACGCTAAAATTTTACGACTGTAATGGATTGTAGCCTTAAGGAATCAATCCTTTTGTGGGTTTTGCTTGTCTGTAAAAACGGCGAAATTTGTTAATTACAGAAAAATGTGCATTGCCAATAGACATGCAAACTATTTAGATGAGTCAAAAATTGCTCAATTTTAATGAAAAAAAACTGCCAACATCCGATTTCTGAGATTCAGTGGAATGTTTTGGTTTTTTTTTTTGTGGAATGAAAGCAAAGTTTGATAAAAACAAGTTTTTCATACAGAAAGATTAATAAATGATTTTTCTAGAAAATTTGAAGATCATTTGCTCATTTTTTTTATAAACTAACTTTATAACCATTTTTTACGGTTTCGTTTTTCATATGGCTATAACTAGGCCCTTAGCTATAACATTCGAATACAATACCCTATGACTTGCAATTTTCACTTTTGCACAACCCAAATAATTATTGAAAAAAGATGCTGGATAATTAATTTTATTTACAGGAGCTTGCATTGTTTGTTTGCAGAAGCTATATTGCAATAAAAATTACTCCTCTGCCAACCATGAAATTTTAATCGATCAAATGAAATTAGATATACCTACTATGTATTATATACGAGTATTTACAATGAACATAGCATACGAGCACCCTACCAATAACAAACGTTTTATTTCTTTTGCCAAAAATGCAATTTAAGTTTACCTTTGCACGCTTCCCCCTTATTCCTTATTCCCGAGATTGCTTCTACAAACCCATAAATACATTCACAATTTGTCTCTTCCAATATTCGCGATTACGTAACAGCACCAACCCTTAAACATTTTTATTGACCGCAGCGAATAGCTGAGGGCTCTGGCAAAATAATAGGTTAATTGAACTACTTCATACGTTTACACTCGTATTCAGAACAGAACCATACCCTATGCCCATAACCATAGTAACGGCTATTGTCATAAGGAATGACAGTCACCACATTCGTTGTTGGTGCGTTGTCTCTTGTCTTGCGCCTTTGAATGGCGCCGCATATCCTCGAAGTCGCGGCTGTTATTATATGACACACAAATAGAATTGTTTCACACATATTATGCTGAACTCAAACTAATACGGCACATTCAGTTCAGACAGTTGCAAAAATATCTGCTTCTACCAGAAAAGTACGAAACAAGAAAAATAAAACAGGCATTGAACTAAGGCTAGTAGTATCACTCTTGTTATATTATCGAGTCAATAAGGACTTTATCATTGTGGGGAGAGAAACGCATGAATTCATGAATTTGAAATGTCATGGCGCGAAACTGACGAGGGATACGAACAACGCAGTGCAGTATATAGCCTGATACTGCAATTGCAAACCATCGTCTATGAGTCTGAAGTGCAAACTCCAAAAACCTACATGAAAATTTATGGGATTTTTAATTCCTTCATCCACTGTCCATTCTGTGTGCGACTTCCTTGCGGGTGCATGACATATTAAAGAGGGGTGGAAAATCCTCCTGGGAAGCATACCGACACTTTACAAATTTGGCGTATGACAGAACAAGATTATATGTACCTACTTATATACATATACTCTCTTCATCATCAATTCTACTGCATATATATAGTACACTTTGTACACAAACAAAAAGGATCATGCGCCGCTGCTGCAACTGAAACTGCAACAGGAAAATGGAGCTTTCTGTCTCATATCTCAAGTCTCCCTTTGTTTAGTTTTGTTTGCAGTTCAAAGAAACTCGGAGCTAAGAAAACAAGTGAAAATGCTGATGAAATAAGAAGAAAAAAAACATCAGTTTCTCTTTGTCAACAGAGTCTTAAATGATCTGCTCTATAGAGTGTTTTACAATGTTGCCAATTCCGAGGGACTTTTTTGCGACAAATATGATAGCAACTGTATTTGTCAAAATGTCATACATTATATTACAAAAACGCCTATACAAGCAATTTTTATAAAAAAGCTACATTCAGGACTGTAATTGCCATTTTTGTAATAGGGCATAAAAAATAGGAAACATTGGTTCTAATTGCGTAAATTTCCTTAAAATGTTTGCAAGGAGTTGGACTGCGTTTCATTTTACTATATTTTATTATATTTATGTATAATGTTAAAATTTCATTTTACCAATTTAGTTAACATAAATATGTAGGTACTCAATCAATCTTATCGCTTGCTCCGAATGATACAATAAAAATTTTACATATCCAAGCTAAATTAGAAACATAGCAGGAATATGTTTTGGGCTTATTAGGGGAATGTTTTGATACCTCACTTTATCACAATATACCTAATATCCGAGCCAAGTACTCAACATCTGTCAAATTCCAAGGAAGTGTGCCCGTGTGAGAACTCTCGCATAGTGAATTTAAAATTGTTTCAATTCCTTATTATATTTGTCAAGTTCAAATGCTACTTTGCTCCAGATAAATCTATTTATTTTGTACCGGCAAAGGGTAATACAAAGAAATAATTAATTCATCTGCAGCTGAACAAAATTCGCAGTGCAAACTTTTATTTTGATGGGTGCCGCAGTGCTTCAAACCGATGTAATAGACCATAAACTAGGTATTGGACTGTCAGCTCAGTCAACTTCAAAGAAGTTGGCTTACTATTTATTGTACTGATTTTTAGTCCTATTTGACTTCACAATTTTCACTACTATGTAGTTACTTGCACTATTTGGAATTTTTTTAAATAAATTCGAACATATGAAATATTACCTCTTTTGTTTTTATTGACTGCAGCATGTATTTTTAATGTTTGCGTGTACTATTCTCTACGTTTCAGTACTATTTCTTTTCAGTTATCAGTACAATTGAGAGAAGTCGATTTTCATAACATCTACAAGTTGTTTTTAATGCTACTAAAGGAAAAGTATGTGTATGTTACAGTAAACTAGCCGAGCGCACACACTTGCACATAGTAACATTCGGCATTACCAATAATCAATCACTAATGTCGACAACTAGTTAGATGTCAGCTTTAGTAAAAATGTACAGCATTTGTGAAATGGTACCAATAAACAATTAGACCTCCACATTTACTAGTCCGACAACTTTCTTAGAATCTATTACATTTGTTGTCATTGCAGAATTCAAATTTCATAATTTGTTTTCGCGAAAAACAAGGAGGATTGTATTCTAAAAGAAGGAATACATAAATTGCAACTAAATTTGCCCAACACATATCTTTCCAATGCTCTTTGAGACTTAGTATAAGCAAAAAACAAAACACAAAATAGGAAATGCACAAAATATCCGCTGATCTGTCAAATATCATATGCAAATCAGTAATGCCATATCGTTCGATCGGACACAATTTTCAGTACTTTTATGGTACGCTTTCCATTGTTTTCTAATACTACCTCGCGATTTCTTTATGAGTGCATTTGTGTCGTAATAAAATCCCTTTCAAATTATTCAATAATCAAAGCACAGTTTATTTGAATGGTTTCATTTATTCGTAGGCTGACGATGCAAATCAAAACTTATTAGTGGTCTAAACGTCACTATTGCGTCGTTAGCAAGTGAATATTTTTGAAAATAGAAATAATAGCTGGCTCATTCATTTCCGTGTTTGAAAATAAATACAATTTAACCTATAAAAAATTGAATGGCTTATATACTTAATTCGGGAAACTTAGAAACCGATAAAAGTTGAAATTCGAACTGAAAACTTTAAAACGCACATTTTTATGCACACATATTCTCGTACTACCTGTTACCCCTCCAGAAGTTAATAAACTTGTTATTTTGTATGTATTTTGCTGAGTGCTTATAACTCTATTTTTATAACTATATTTTCCGCGAAGTGAACCTTTTCACACCAACCATTGTCTCATTAGAGATCCTCATTCTCGGTAAACAAACACCGTTTGCAAAGAGTTTGAAAATTGTTTGGTTGCAACAAAATATCTACCTGAGTCGCCTAAGGTACTGAGAATTGTTGCAAAAAGGAATGAACCGTCCAAACTTAAGTAAGAAGATATTTTATTCTGTTTGCGATGACTGTCAAGAAAGTCTTGGAAATACCCCAAAATTACATACAATTTAGTTTTTATTAAGCAACTATTTAAAAAGGAAAACCAATTATAAAGTAAGAACTAGCGGTAAAACAAGATAAAATAGAAAAAAAGCACAGAAATATAATATGCTTCACATGTTAAGAAAAAAAAAAACAAAAATGCAATATTTTTCAATATTTTGCATACATTTGTACAAAATTGTATTTGTTAGACTTAAAAACCATTTGCGTTGTTGTATTGCAACGAATAAAATTAGAAAACATTCACAATTTACTAAAATTAATTAATAATTGTAAACGCTAAGGCTGAACAACATCGTATTAAATTCTCTCCTATTACGAAATTTAATACCGTGATTTTGGATGGTTGGGCAACACTTGTCTTCAAAATGACATAAGGGAGGATCTATTTAGCTAATGCCCGAGATAAACATGGCTTTCTCAACACTAACATTTAAGCCTACAGTTAGCGATAGTCTGGCAACTATATTTGTTTTTTGGTAAAGGGATTTTGGAAAGTGTGGAGTCTTTTCGTAAAGTGCCAGACTAAAGTTGGTAAGGCCGATTGACAGTTCATTCTGTTTTAAATAATTCAACTAATAGGCCGTTTGCTACTTCATGAGTATTCGCAGAAAGCAACATTAAGAGCGAATTTTATTTTCTAGATTTCCGGCTGAAACGGAATAGTTTATGCAATAGACAATTTCTTATGGTCAAACAAATATGAACCGCAATATATTTGTTTCTTATTAAAAAAAACTGAGATATTCGGCCTTACAAATTCGAAATTAAAATAAATTGCGTACTAATAATCAAGTTGTCTTTGACTTAACGATAATCGAGACTTCGATCCAAAGAATGTTGAGTCTAACCCATTATTTAAGTTTAAACGTCCGTAAGTTGAATTGGTAAGTTATTTAAATTAGAAGTGTCTCATCTCAAAATATAAAGCTTTTTTGTTTGTCTTGTACATCAAATCGGACATTTCATTAATGCTGTTTTTAAAGCAATAATTTCCACTATTCCTAATTATTGGGGCAATATCTTCGCGAACATTATTTATTATAAATCGAGTAGTGTCTTTGGTAAATCTGTTAAAGAAGATTAAGTAGGATCAAAATAAAATTGTTTTATTATTAAAAAAAATAAATACTAAACCTGTAGTGCCCAAATAATTCATTTTCGTCATATTTTTCAAACGGGTCTATTTTTCTTTTACACACTTTTCTTTTTCGAGTAACGCAGCCTCGTTAACTACTTGAATATCAGCAAATATATCCTAATCGCTGCTCAACATTATTGAAAAAGTAAGTAATTAGAAGATAGCTACTCAAAATACAAGCAACTGCCAATTTCAGCAAATTATTTGAAAGTTCAGAAAAAAAATTATAACGCATTGGAGTTATACTGCCACTATAGTTAGTTTCGAAATAAGTTAAACTCGAGTTGTTGTTAGTAAGGCCAATTGTTTTTAAAAGTATCACTAAATGAATAATCCTTCGTGTGAACTCTATAGGCTAGAGGCGGCTCTAATTTTCGTACCTGACAAAATTGTGCCTATACTACATTGCTTAAATACAAATGTCATCATTGTCATCCAGCCACATATTCTCTATTTCTTCCTTCTTGTTTCTAACGCTACTAAAGTCTTGAGAAAAGTGTGTCGTTAAGAGAATTCGTAGAACTTAGTTGCCTTTTTTATACACTGCGCCGCAAAATTAACAGTGAAATATTAAATAATAACCCTCCTTTTCACTTGGCCACACATATCGAAGGAAGTTTTTTTTCTTATTAATTATACGTTTTCTTGATAGCTTTAAATGGGTCCTAACTCAATAGTGAAGACACTCCTTAGGTACAACCATCTTCTTCTAAGGGCATTCGTTTTCGTTAATTTCATAACCTCATTCGTAACCTATCGTAATGTAACACGCATTCCCCATAAGAAAAAAAACCTTACAACATTTTATGACAGTATATCACGCTATTTGCCAGTAATAAGTTCTGAGCTGCCTTAATATTCTGTTTACTTTACCCGCCTTTGTGTGCAAAATATATGTAGGTATAGAGGAGATGGAAATTATACCGATTGTTTATTTTTTGGGAATGAAGCGTTTATAGGGTTCTTGGACTTTGACAATGTACACCAAGTAGTGTATTTACTAACTCAGCAGTGCAAACCATGTGTATTTATTGAGTCGTTTTTGATATTGCGTTGTTTTAAATTCGGTTAGCTCCTTTTTTTTGGAATACGCATTTATATTGGTATTTAAAAATCGGAAATGAGCGTACATTTATACATCGGTTTTTAATGATTTTCTTTCAGGATAATGTTATTGGTATGTGAGGGGCAGTGGAGTGACCCAAAACATCACTATTCTGATTGCCCCTCCGATTTGCTTGCAGAGTTTTAAAGTGTAATCAGGCTTTATTGTAAAGTAGATCAAAGTCAGCACAAACGAATTAGGACAACGTTGCTTCACCTTTTGAATCTGAATTCGATTCCTTTACCAACAACACATACTTCCAACACTTTTTAATATGCAAAAACACCTGTCCAATAAAAATATTCTTTGCCGCAAGTTTTAAAGTTTTTAAAAATTATCGATATCCAAGGTATGTTTTTGATGTGCGTCGAAAAGATAAAATTTCATATTTTTACCATTAGAGGTTGGAGATACATATTTATATTTACAAAATTGATGCAGTTTTGTACGACATTCATTTTGACTGTATGGCTTTAAGTAGACATTCTTAAAACTGCTGGTTCTTGTTCTCTATAAGTTTCGGAAAGAATAGTAAAAGAGTAACTTTTTAAGGTTCCGTACCCAAAGGAAAAAAAAAAAACGGAATCTTATTATTATTAGTTTCGCTCGGATGTCTCTCCGTCTGTCTGTCTGTCCGAACCCACTAAGCCAATTTTGTTACCGGGTCTATCTCAAGGACCGATTGACATAGAAGGCTAAAATTTACACACAACATCCGGTATAACCTCTAGTTAAACGACAAATACCAATGGAAGCGATACATCGATTGGTTTTGGAGTAATTAATAATCTGGTGAAAAAAAATATTTTCATTCGCCCAAAAATCGGTTTATTTCTTGATTCACAAAAAATTACATAAATTCCTTTTTTGTAGATCATATTCTTAGCTATATATGTGCTGAATACTGTTTTGCCGAAAAGTTAATAGTTTACAAGATATTTTCAAAAAAGATAATTTTACCATGTAAAATACGTTGCTCTCATAAATGTTCCAATCTCTACTACGCAGTTGTGCATAATTGACCCCACTGGTGGTATACACCAGGGCTGCCGCTTCATAATTTCGTTGGGGAGTATAATACATTTTTTGGGGAGTACAGAACAAAATAAAAGTAATATATTTTTAGTCACTAGTTTTTCAATTGGGACAGGTCGCTTTAGACAGCCTATGGCGGCTATGTTTTTTTTTTTGGTGGCGTCTGTCTAATCTGGTGTTTATTTCAGTCACAGATGCCGAAACACCACGCCATAAGACTTTCTTATCAAACATCTAAACGTCCTTAAAGAATTTACAGGATCCGCAATTGTTTGTAACAAAATCAACAATGGCAACAAAAAATCTTAATAAAACATCCAGAAAGTAAAATTAGTCTTGCAATTTACTGGATGGAGAAATGCCAAGGCATGTGAAAATACTATAATTTCGCCGAATTTTCGAGACTCGCATTAGGAAGGAAAGGAAAGAAAAAATACAGCAAACAGCACATTACTAAGAGAGAGTTATCGAATTAAGGGACACAGATACTGAATGGAAAATTGGTGAGGATTGTGCACTGTGTAGGTGTAGGCAATATTAAAGAATCAAAATCTGCATTTTTTCTGCGGTAATCACACAATGAGATTCATGAGTGAGTAATTTTTGAGAGTAAAAATATTAAGTAAATATATTAAACTAAATTGTGATGAATTCATGGAGAGGGGAAAGATTGAATGATATTATCGATTTGAAATAATATCTGATGTGTTGGACTTTAGTCAAATACGGAACCTTCGGTGGTGCGCGAGTGACACTCGCACTTGACCGGTTTTTCTGCTTCTTTTATTATGTTTTCTGCTTCCGGCTTTTTCTTTAAAAAAGTACTGATCGCGTTTAAATAAAGTTACTTACAGTTTATAGAGGATATCTGCTGTTATAGAACACCCTTTAGCTCGAGGATTTAAGAATAAATAAATAGGCAAAGTTAAAAATTGTTCTGAGACTTTCGGCTCGTTCATTCAATATGCACATAACATAAAAGCTTATGCTGACTGTTTAAACATTAAAAGAAAACCTCCAAAAGGAATGTCAAATATAGATCTGTCATGTTTATTTGCAAAAACGTAAAGTCGAAAAATATTGAATTTAATATTAATTATCCATGTCGGAATGTGTATGACATCATTGCAAAAAGTATTCTTGATTTGCTTAAGCTAAATTAGATTCACGAAATGATGGAAGACTTTGCGGTGGGGTGACATTTTTATTTTATGGTGATTTTAGACGAACATTATCCGTTGCCAAGAGAATGAAATCAACAACATTTTTCAAGCGTTCGGTGCCTTGGCGCTACAATTCGATTGTATTGCCTCATTATATGAGGACACAATCGGAAAAGGTTAAGGTCCATAAAATTAATAATAACGATGCAGACTTACGGGCTGTTTTTCAGCTTGTAGCTGAAACTGTTAATGGGAAATTAATATGCATGTCCTCAGTGCAAGTGCACTTTTCAGGGTAACACTGACTAAACTGTAGATGTACGACAGCCATATTAAATGCGCCACCAGCTCATTAATCAAAAGTAGAAAAAAAAAAAACAAAATATTTAAGCTATGGCACAAGTTAACAGAGCTGCTAGAACTTCTTCAGAGAGCAAATGCGAATTCATATGAAGATGTCATAGCCTCATAGTAGATTTGTTGTTTAAATGTAGAGAGCGGTTAAGTTGTGAACCCAAATGGGAAGCTGACATAAGCTAGTAAAATGTAATCTATATATATAAAATTGGTGGCAAAAATGTATAGCATTTCATCAATTATTGAGAACGGCTGGGACGATTTGGCTCAATTATTTGTCAGTTGTATGTTATTGCCAGGAGAAGGTTCTTACGAAATAAAATTTTGGGAAACTGGAAATATTGATTAGTTGTATGGAATTTTGTGTGCAATTGTTCTCGAATGGCATTTCTAATGGAAAAATAGAAAATTATACATGGAAAACTCAGAAAATTCCGGAAAAAGGCGAAAAATTTAAAAAAAAATTCAACGAAATTTTGCATTTGACAGCATGATTTGTAATTTTGGACGATGTAAAGGTGGAAAATTCGTTGTATAGCTTCGAGAATTTCGGATAATTGTGAAATTCATTGATATAAAAAAATCTTTTGCGTGCATTTTGGGTGGAGAAGTTAACAGGATAAATAATGCAGCTCTTGAATGCAGAGTAGAGGAACGTGTACGATACGCTGATGAAGGTTGTTGACGATTGATTGGCATTTACTTTCTCGATGCTTCCGGTGGGACAGGCGAGACATTTGTCATTTTGTTGATTCTGGGAACAATTCGGTAAAGATCTCCAATGCGCTGGTTGTTGCATCCTCTGGCATTGCTGCCACATTGTTGGAAATCGGTCGAACTGTACATTCCGCTTTGAAGCGGCCGATGAATCTTCTCACGGTTGACAAGAGAATAATTCGGCGACATCGAAATTGATGCGAGAATGCAAAATCAATTTTTGGGATGATTCAGACATGATTCGATTCCATTCAAACAAATCACATTGAAATTTGACAATTGGGCGAGGCGAAGTTCGCTGGGTCCGCTGGTACAAATATATTATAAAGAGCATACCTTGGTGGATATCATTGGCAAAACTTCTTAGAGCTTCATATAGATCTAGGAAGCTGACAGCTGTCATTGTCTTAAAACCAGGCAAATACCAATTGTTAATGGCATCTAAGATACGGTACCCGTACTTTTAAATTAAATTTTCTCAGTGCATATACAACTTTAAAATCAAATTATTTATGGCCCGCCCTGTAGATTTTTCATTCTTCAATAGACATTAACATGCCTTATGCGAATGTGACTGGGCAATTCGCAACGTTTGCATTCCTAGTTTTTCCACCTTATACCTATAACTAAAAGTTAACACACTCGGTACTAGCAGGTAGTTAATTTTGTTAAACTACTTATAAACGTAACAAATAATTTTTGGTTTGTTGTCAAAAAATAAATGAACGAATTAAAATTTATAGAATTTTTATAGTTTGGCCATCCTGCCAACTGACTTTTTATCGCGTAACGTACTTAATTTCCTCAAGCTGTGATCGTGATAAACCGTGATAGATATACGCCAAAGTGTACACGCATAACTTGCCCCGAATTTAATGGGCATTACGTTAACATTGACAGTCGTCGAATGGACAATATACGCCTACAATATGCTCTTTGACAGCGCGGCATCACTGGCCATGAAGGGCAAACCTACTTTACTGCTGAAGTTGTGTATTTCGTAGCATTATCTCACATGAAACTTAAATAAGTTCTCGCCTTGTTTTGTTTCTTCGTAGTCGGGAAGATTTATTATTTTTGTATATCTGCTAAATTTGTCAGTATGTGTTATAATCAGCATCGTCATCATCAACAACGTCGTCGTCAGCATCTTAACCACATCCAAGCGACTATAGGCACTGAAGCATCACTTGACTTGATCACATTTTTTTCCTCTTATACATTCGAATTGAAAATATTGTGAGACGAACATTTCCATACAGCGGAAGCAAGTGATTCTTTTACTTAAGTGTGGTGAGTCTGCCGTTTAGGTATTAATTTAATTTTATGATAAGCTGCTCATAAACAGAACTGGAATTACGGTTGCCATTTTTGAAATATCTGATACTACAAATTGATAATTCATCGGCAATTAAAACAATACAAACATATCTGATGCAGGTCCTAGTTAAAACTGTAAGAGTACTACGATTAAATAGATAAACTAATATCTATTTGTGATCTGTGGATATATAAAGATTTCCTTTTTTAATGTAAATTTTCGGAAAGTCGTATTTAAAACAAAATAATTCGTATCACGCCCTCTTGTCCGATTTTGAGCTATTGGTTCTATGGCTATTTATTGATTGAACAGTAGCAAAATTAATATGCCGCAGTGCCATGTAGATACCGAAACCTAGTTATCAATGAATTTTCTTAAAGGCATAAATCCATCTTTAAGTTTTTAATGAATTTATTAGAGTTACCACTTTAACCTGACAGGCGACTTCAAAAGTTATTGTCATCTAATTTAATTTTATCATAGCGAAGACGAAGACTTTGTAAAAACTTTTTGTTTTATCTATTTATCTATCTATGTAGACTAACGTTGCAAAATCAATTTACCTTAATACTGGCTGTTCAAAAATCGAATCAGAAATATTTAATGCATGGCGCAGCCTTCAAACGATAAAGGCCTGTCACCAACTTAATTTATTTTTTCTGTTATAAGTATAACATCAATGTCACCTCAGTTGAGAATATGTTACTTCCTTGCTCGTCGTTCGTCTTTATTTTTTTGTATTAAGCAGGTTTAAAATTATCTGAAAAATGGTTAACCAATGAGGTATTAGTTCTCTTTCTTATCAAAGAGTGATTAAGGGCTTGTTCAGCAGAATATTAACCAGAGAATCTAAGGTTTCGTTAGTTAACCCGAAAATCGACAACAAGCCGTATTTGCACGGTTAACGAGATTTTTGTTTATTCAAGATTTTATAGGGACTTCGTAGGTATTACCCAAGTAGAAATTTGTGACTATTATCTTGAATTATAGTCGCCAAACGGGATATTGGACTCAGTTTTGTGTCGATAAACTACATTCCAATAAGATGGTAACTATTTTACATTTGTGTTACCATTAATGGCCTTAAAGCTACAAATGTCCTTTAAAGTTACATTTCAACACACACAAAACCTGCGAGGTTTCTGTTTTCTGACTGCGCAAAGTCTAATTTGTGTCCACCGAGAGTTACCATAGTATTTTGGCGCTTTTAATTGCAAACAATCTTCACACATACCACAAACTAATGTCTGCGGTAGGTGTTCACAGACAAAGTAGGTAGATCATTTATACTCACACACATAACATGCTCCTTTGAATGGAGGCTAGCGGTGTGCACGGAGAATATTATATGACATTGAGCACCAATCGTAAAAGGGAATATAGGGTGGCATAACAAAAAATTTCGTGAATAGTCAAATGATGAACAATGAATTTACCTAAAAAGAAACGAAATATTGTAATATAGAGACTTCATTATTTAAGAATACTAATATATTTTAATGAGTTTTCCTCCTAAAGAATTAATTTTCATTTTAAACAGTGTACTGAAAATTTTAAATTTACTTTTACTATGTGCACCGCGCTGCTTTTCGACGTTTCAGTATTTTAGTAGGACAAAAATGAGAATGTTTTTTGATTTTGCTACATAAAACTGCAGCAGATTAAATTGTAAAAAAAAATGGAAATATGTACATAAAAAAAATATCTAAACTTGTATCAAATGTTATCAATATATTTTAATAAATAGAATGTTACATACATTTTGTAATTGTAATAATGCTAGAAATATCATAAACCTTCTACAAAGATTTATTACACAAATTTTCTATGGCAAAAAAAAGTCCCAAATGAACTACAAACGTTATATTTATTAATGTTATATCTCAGTAACATACCTACATGTAAAAATGTTCACTTTATTATATAGATTTTAGGAAAACAGAAATCGCATTACCAAAAGTTAGAGGCGGAAACATCATAACATTTGCAAATCCCCTTCTTATTATTTTCACCAACTTTTTTTATACATGTTCTCATTCATTAAAAGATAGAATTTAAAAGAATGGATTATTTAAATATTACGACACAATAATAATAAACGCACACAAAACAACATTTCCTGAATGTATGTACATTGTGCATGCACCCTGTGATTCTTCCTAAAGAAATCCATATGGCAGGCAAATGGCCGTCTTCTGATTCTAATTGGGATCCATTATCAGAAAAAAAAAAAAAAAAAAAAAAATATGTAGTTCCTGGGAAAATAAAAGAAGCTTGAAAATAAAATCGAATATTATAAATACTCAATATTTCTTGAGCGCGTGAGTTTTTGCCACTACAACTTATTGATATTTGTGGTAAAACTGTTTTTCGTTTGAATATTTTGCATTCGGGTACAAAGATATGCATTTATTAAATTCGCATAATATTATACTGCTTTACAATTTTCATGACATTTTGTTCGTTTAGGTACTTGCATCCCCATTAAAGAGAGAAGGTTATTTGTTTACGTTTTATATTGGTATCAGTATTTCTATTTCACATTTTCTGTTTCATGCGAACCAACTTACAAACACATGAAAACAAATTTGATAGCTCATTAAAATTCGGACACATTTCGGTTACAAGCCATAGCCAAAATTCCATTATGTGTGTTTCCCGAAATAGTAATTTTATGAGGTAAAACTTATTCCACACTTTGGTCAACGTTACATCCTGCAGTGCAAACAGTACGCACTTTGATTCATTATACACACTCTTACTGTTATGGACACATGTCTGAAATGTGGAAACAGCGTGCACACTACAACCAACAAATTTTACTTGGGTAATTTTGACGTATCTGCTATACAACAACTTTTTGTAGAATATTGGGAGCAATTTTGTGCGAAAAAAATACAAATAATACAATTAATAAACTTGTATACAACGTAAAATGAAGCAAAGGCAATGAAATCTGCCGCTTCTGTTACGTTAACGTTTTCAACTAACAGATGTATGGAATACACTGCACGCCAGTATACGGAAGGTGAGGTGTCATAGAGGTCCCCAACTCCAGCCAAGTTTTGTTCCCAAAACAAAGCTTATTTCCTAACACCAAAAAGATTTTAGTTCTTTTTTTTTTCTTTTAAAAATCGTCAAATCCCAGTGATTAGAGACTTTTCGCAGTGAATTGTCTTGAAAACTGATAAAAGAACAGAGCTTAAAAAAAAAATAGACTGCATAGAAAAACCTTACTGTTACTTTGTATTCTTTATTTTTATATGATCCGGGCATTGAAATTCGGCTCAGTTATAATTTTGTTAAGCAACTTCAATGCACCGAAATTTTGAAACGGATCGCGTTGGATTTGATTGTGAAGAATCAATCAGCGACGATTTTGAGTTGTAAACTCAAAGGCTAACATTCTCATTTCGCGGATTCCGCTTCTTCAGAACGATTTGCTATTAGGTCTTGGGCTTCTTTCTTCAAATTTACATGTTCCTCATACATGGTCAATTATATGTGGTGTGCTCACGTGTGAGCAGACCTTCCGCAAAAAGCATTTGATACAAAGAGGTGTATCCTGCACAAGAATTCAGATTGATGTTGTTTCAGTTTTGGAACAATAAGAAATGAGTCACGGATAGAATTTATATAAATAAAGGATTACGCGTTGGATCCAAAGTTGTACGTAGGTACTCAGTTAGCAAAAATTTACTCAAAAACTACAAAATACTGCAATTGTAGCACGGGAGGGAACGCTGCCCAGCACTCTGCCACATCCGAAACCAAACCCTTGGAAACTACTTTTTCGAGAAGAACTTACCGACAAATCTATAAATGATCTGCTTAAATTTGTAAATTAGGTTCCCCAAGGTTCGTAAACCCCAAGGGCGTCACAAAGGAGCTAAGTACATTGATCTAAGTGTCTCGCAAACCCAATTACCTATGGTTTGTGCTCCTCGAAAAGAAAAAAAAAATGTCTGAAAGTGATTGTAGAACAAGAATCGAAAGAATGTGTTCAAGTTTAAGGGATTTCGACCCAGAGAATGACTTGAAAAAAAAAACTGAAGGCAATTCGAAAATGGGGTAAGAAAAATCGAGTTAAATGGAGGTTCTCGTTTTATACGACTGTCTTTGAGCACAAAATTTGTTTGAATAAAGGTGACACAACCGCACTTAATTTTTTCCGAGAGGGTGCCGTGAAATAAGGCCAAGCGAAATAAGGCCAAATCTGAAAATTTGGCCTTTTTTCACTTTACAAAAGTGAAATAAGGCCATATTTCAACAGTTGGCCTTATTTCACTCCGACAAAGTGCAATAACGCCAAATTGGTGTTATTGCGCTTTCAAACTATGAAATCTGTATGGGGGGGCATGCTGCCCCCCTGCAACCCCCCTGCTTGGGTTTATTGTTGGATTACGGGGTGGGTGCAAGTTTGGTCTTATTACTCAAATTTTGTTGGCATTATTGCACTTTGTCGGAGTGAAATAAGGCCAACTGTTGAAATATGGCCTTATTTCACTTTTGTAAAGTGAAAAAAGGCCAAATTTTCAGATTTGGCCTAATTTCGCTTGGCCTTATTTCACGGCGCCGGGTTTCTTGTTGGCTTTCGAATGACCAATAGTTAATGGTACCTGGCATAATCATTCCGAACAATTATATTTTTCTCACTTTCTCATTATTGTTTGCTAGTACGATTTTCAATCGACCTGCATCATCATCGAATGAGCTCGACAACTTTCAGAATACCAATACTATACCCACCATAGCGCATGAAGATGACAACCTTTAAACAAGGCTGCTTTTTTCGTTGCTGTACTTTCTAGATCATTGCAGCAGCCTCTAATGTCTAATGCACAATATGAAACCGCACCATTTGTGTTATTATTTTCCTTTATTTATTTGTTTTTCTGTTGAGGGGAATTCAACTGAGAGGATGGATTTGAACTTACTTTATTACATCCGACCCACTTCATCCCCAAGTCGGGGTAAGAAGATAACGTTACACTAAATTGTGGTTGACACTCGGTTGCATTTGCATTCATCCAAATATACTCGTACATATAGATTCTCTTTCTGATGCGGCTTAGCTGTAAATGTACTATGTCTAGGTGAATGCTACTGAAAGTTCGTTTAAAAATGTGGGGCGATAGTGGAACCTAAGGAAGGAGGATAACTGGAAAAATTGCAGTGTCATCATATCATACCGCGCGCCGCATTGTTTTTCTTTTCTCTTTTTGTTTCCTCCAGTCAGGGTCAGAATTACTGTGACTATGGCTATGAATGAGGCAAAGTACAGTTTAGCCTACTTCTTTTTTTTTCTTGACTATGTGCGCACCCTTGCTGCTGCTGCTGATGGCCGGAACTTGCGAGTTGCTTTTGTTTATGCAATTTATTAATCATCGCTGATGCACATCAACGACAACAGCATAGCATCATCAACGACGTGTATGGTTACGCGAAGAGACTGTGCACTTGCGAGCATATGTATATCTAAATCGTT
Source organism: Cheilosia vernalis (assembly GCA_949126925.1). Taxonomy (NCBI): domain Eukaryota; kingdom Metazoa; phylum Arthropoda; class Insecta; order Diptera; family Syrphidae; genus Cheilosia; species Cheilosia vernalis. Next base: position 57,527,200 of record OX421362.1, read on the forward strand.
ATGGCTACCATTACTGTTGCATCAATCGCAAAAACAGACGCTTACACCTTGGATTATAGAAGATTATGATTGAACCTTTAAATGGTGTTAACATAACATAATACTTCGTATGAAGCACGTTGACATTTATACTGTATTTTTAAGAATCCGAGTGACACATCTACATCAAAGGAAAGACCGTCTTCCAATTTAGCCCAATTTATTCAATTCAAAAGGGCCTTGAAATAGTTAGAAATGTTACTAAATGATTGATGATTTTTGTTAGGTAAGATCATCACTCATTTTTGTTACATGTTTTCTCGTTGTAAATAAATGAGTTGGCATACTTTAATTAAGTTGCTGTACATAACAAATAATAGTGAACAATATTCAAGTACCTAGTACCTAGCAATTATGCAAACAAAAGTAATAATTTTATGAAACAGAAATATTGTTCTTCGGATTTTTAAGCAAAAACTTATTAGTAAATAAATGTACTACCAATCTGGATCAAAATTTTAAGTTAATTTTGTTTTATTTATGAGAAAGAGAACCTAGATATGTATTTGTCAATACACAAACGATCGGCTTCCATAGCAATACCACAAAGCACAAAGAAAGGAAATCTGATACAACACCCTTGCAAGATTCAATTGGTACAGGACTTGAAATCAAACTATTTAATTCAACGTAAGCTATTCGTAGGCTTTGGTTTAACTCCAATATAAGACGAGGACTCAATAACTTTAATAGGCATATTAATTTGTGATTAAATGAAACAAAATTGCTTAACCTTTAACGCAAGCATGAAATTGACTCGTTTCCAAAAAAGAACGGTGTGGTTGTTTTGCTATTTGTAGCGATGGTGGTAATGCTTTGTGAACTCTATTAAAAGCAAGACCTTGCTAAGTCGGCTGTTTAGGATCATATGCGATGAATGGGCTCACTCCATCAAAATCTCCTTTATCACACAGAGGTCAGATGGCTGTCAAAAGGAAAGGTATTGACACGAGTTCTGGAATTAAAAGCTGAATTATTGATGTTCTTATACAAGTTCCAAAATCGGGAAATTCGAATCATTTTTCTGAACCCACCTGGCTTTTAAAATTATCATTTCTCGCTGATCTTTTTAACCACTCAAACATATTTAATAAAGGACTCCAAGGGAGGGATGAAACCATTATAACTGCAAAAGACAAAATCAGAGGATTCCACGCAAAACTTCCTTTGCGGTCAGACTTTTTACAACAACAAAAAAAAAATTCGATTATCGAGGTTGTTACTGACATTCGCCACTTCATACCTGTGTGAAGTCACATTCTCTTCAATGTTTGACATAACATAATACTAAGAAGAGAAACAGGCTAAATTTGGAAATTGATTTAATCTTACAAGATAGTGTCAAAGATTAATCCAACATTTCAACGTTTATTAAAAAACAAACAGGCACATGTCGCACGAAAAAAGTTTGTGTTTTATATTATTTTTTTAGCACAGGACTTTTGTTTATTAATCTTACCGGCTTTCAACCGCGACCCCCATTGGAACTCTTGGCGACCCCCTAGGGGGTCGCGACCCACAGTTTGAAAAACACTGATTCTAGGTCAATGAAAATTTGCTAGCTGTCAGACTAGATTTCTGAGTGTCCTCATAGATACAGCGCAGTGGTGATTAAATAATATTAAACAACCGATTGCTCTGAAGTTCAGTATCAAGTGACTTTATTTTCAGTAGGTACGGTACATATTTTACATTTTATATACGTAGTGTGACTGTATTTTCAATGTTTGACATTTTATACACTCAAGTGTAGTACAGTGCCGATAGGTACTACATTTAATTTCTTAATTTTTTTTTTAAGCTGTAAAACATAAACAATTCCATATTATTCATTGGGTTTCCTTAATTTCTTTTTTCATTATATTTACAGCATTTAAGCAAAACATCAAAACCATTCGAACTTAATTTATTCCTTCCTCTTTTTTTTTTCTTCTGCATTTAAGCAGAACAGATACATACTTCGAGTTTCATTTCCACCCGGAATTTGTAAAACATTAACTTAGATTTTTTTTCTCTACTACATTTAAGCAAAACATTAACTTAAATTTTTTTTTTATACAAACATTTAAAACATTCAATTTTATTTATTTATTTATTATTATTTGCACTTCACCTCAACTAACTTTGAGAGCGCAAGTGGAGGCAGTTGACCGAATGCCGAAATATATATATTCAAAGCTGACTACCATATCTGGATTTCCTTGATTTAAATTTCTAGTTTACCTAACTCTTAACGTTAACTCTTTCATTTGGGTTTCCATTCAGTGATGTCGCAAGATCGTATATAGCGGGACTGGTCGGCACCTTTATTGTCGTCTTAGTCTGGTCTTTCCTAGAGACGACATGATCAAAAGATTAGATTTCCAAAAGAAATTTGTTACTAAGCTCAGCAAAAAGAAGAACTGGAGAGAGCAGGTCGAAATTCTGCTTTGCAAAATTCTGCCTTTTAGCAAAAAAATTCTGCTTTTCAAAATTCTGACAGGCAATATTTTAAGCAAATTGTGCTAATTCTGTTTTTTTTCCAATTTACGAATTTAAATAAAACAAATATTTTTCAACTTTGTCAAAACATAACAATATATTTCATATAAAGAAGGTACACAGGTGGGTACCAGAAACACAAAAAAAAAAAAAAAAAAAAAAAAAACAGCCAAAAAATTACCTTATATTTTCCTTTATTGGATTTAATTACAGATATATTTATTTTCGCTCACTAACTAACAGAATATTTGTCTAATCCAAGAGAGCAAACTTAAAACCAATAACAAAACTCTTTTTACCTCTTCTTCTGTAACAAGTGAGTAGGTAGGTATGTAGAATGTTTTACATAGAAAATAAAAAACATTCTAACATTTTCCAAACCTTTTTTTATTTGCAGAACTTTGCAAAACAGGATTTTATAAAGTATAATTTTGAAAAGCAACATTTTAAAAGCAGAATTTTGTAAAACAGAATTTTGAAAGCAGAATTTTGAAAAAATAATTTTGACCTTGCCAGAATTTCGACCCCAACCCCCAGAATCTTCCAGGCTGAAATCTATGCCATAGACAGGTGTGTCCAAATTAACGTCGACAGAAACAAAGTCAACTGTGATATAGCTATAATATCAGACAGCCAGGCTGCTATTATTTCACCTAAATTAACCCTATGCTGGGTGCCTGGCCACGTAGGAATAGAGGGGAATGAAATGGCTGACTCCCTAGCAAGGAAGGGAGCATCTCATTTGATATGGTGACATCTAAGGAGTCGAGTGTACGAAATTAAGTCGCACACGTCGTACGTATCGGGCTCCTGAAACGTGAATCTCCGCGAACCCACAGCAAGTCAATTGACTTTTAAGATTTTAAATTTGGTGTTCTTGGCTGTAAATCAATAAGCAAATATTTAGTCCATTTTATTTAGTGATCCATTTAAGTTCGTATGCTAAGAAAGGTCATTAAAAGTCAGAAAAAATATCTTCTCCAGTCTTAAGTCCAATGACCTAATGCTTGGCTACTCTAAAAATGATAATTTCGAGAAAAGGTACCACTTCATCTTTCAGTGATTCATCCAACCTCAGCACATCGCATAATGTGGCAGATATCCCTTCAGATTAGTCACCGAATAAATAAATAAATGACGCGACCTATACCACCAACGACTGCCGTATGCGTCTGTTTTCTGTATCGATCGGCATACTCACAGTACACATACTTGAACCTGACTCTTGGAACATGCTCCATTGTCGTCGCTTTAACAAAATCTATTTTTATATCCAACGAGGCAACAAAAGCCTACATTCCTACATTCTCCCATTCAATCTAATCCTCATGACCCATTTGACACTGGCACTGCAGCACAGTGTCATTGCGAGGGTGGCGTATAAGGAATAGTTCACGAGTACGTATAATAATTCAAATGATGCCATGAATGCATATGATAATGAAGAGTTTTCCAGCCAACTCTATGAGGAGGATGAGTGCTTAGCGTATTCAAACTAGGGCAGCCGCCCACTTGTACTTAAGCCATCTAGAAATATCAACACCATCAGTGATAGATAATGATAGCGTCGCGTCATCGCGGGCAGAGTTATAACGCGTTGGCAGTGCTATTCAATTTTAAATATTGGGGTCAAACTGCTAGAGGATTGTGCTGCCCTGCATTCCAAGCCCCCGAATGCGAAATTACTGATGGCATTCCTCACCTTTTATTATTTGCGACCGGCCGGCACTTGTCATCCTTGCGCATGGGGGCATGAAATTGTTTTAAATTTTGGTTATTATTTGTAGCTGTTACTGTTGATGTAGTTGATAAGAAAAAATAACGAGTCTGTTGGCAGCAATTTAAATCACAGACATTTAGTCTTAAGGCTTTAACATGCAGTCTTATTTTTATTGTGTGGTGTGGGGTGAGCTGCACTGGTCTCCCCCGATTCACTTGGAAAGGCACGGCACAGTGAATGAGTCTAGCATGAGTTGTAATAATTGTTACACGCAACTTAAGCACAGCGAAATTATCTCTCAATTGTGTGTAGATACATTTGGAGCGTATCACCATCAGCATGTGTCTGGCATCTGGCTCTGGTCAGTCCATTTGTAGGTTTAACCGAGTGATGGTGGTCGCGGTTTTAGATTTCCGATGCTACGTAAGTCAGTGTCTGTGGTTACGGGTTGAGTAACTTATTTACGGTTTTGGTTGCAGTGAGAAAAGCAATTAAGTTCGCAGCTCAGTACGCCTGGAAAGAAAAGTGATACTTTCTTTTTTTATTTCAAGTAGATACGTATTGTACGTTTAGTTTGGTGTTTTAATTTTTGTTTTAAAGCTGCAAAACTTATTGTGCCTTTGATATTCTGTTGTGAGAACTAAAAAACAAAGTTTTGCGTGCATTTGATATATACGTGCAGAGTTTATTCCTTTTGAATAATTTCGTTGCGGCGCGCGTATTCTGGAAGAAACATTATCCAACCAAACGAATTAGATTTGTTTATGTAAGTATATTGACTCTACAACGGATACTTTTCTTATTAAATGTTAAAAAGCAGGCTGGAAGCTAAATGGTTGAATATTGACCTTGCCTGTCAGTTTAAAAACAAAGCTGACAGTTATAGACGAATTTGTCCAAATTGCAATGCCATATCATTGTAACGAATTAATATGTGGATATTATTGAAAATTGGTTATGGTATTACTGTCATTTTTTATAACTCAATTATCTTTGGCCATAGTGAAAGCAGTTGTTTTGTTCGGTTGCTGCATTTTTTTTGATGAATAATGTTTTTCGTTGCTGTGATATTTCATTTCAGTTTTGGGTAAATTGATTCTATCTTACATGTTTGACATTGCTGATCGTTCGGTAATTTTATTCACAATATTGAGATAACGGTCCCGTTTAAGTGTATAAACTCCAAATAGGATATATGTACACATAAATAAGCAAGAACTTGTCTTCAATTGTACTTTTTGTCAGACGCATACGTATTTTTTATCATACGCTTCACAACTGAAAGGGTTGCTCCAGAAGGTCCCCTTGATCTTTGTCGCTTTTTACACAGACGACTTCTAGAATGTTTTGCCCCTTGCGGCTTTTTAAAGCCTTACACAGCAATAAGTTAGAGCTGTTAGGCTTTCGTGGTGATTCCTGGCTGTATGCTTCTTAAGCTTTTAAATCAACTTTCTTAGGTATTAATTATTCAAACTAGTTTCGCTTGTGGACGAAAATCGACCCTTCCTTTTATAAGGACGTACTACTTCAAAAAGTACCACAATTTTCAATAATTGTGTTGTTATAATTATAATCGAAAAAGCGACAACTAGATAAATTAAAATAAGGTATGCAGTTGCTTACTTTTAGGGGTAGGTAAATTGGGTTCCTTCGAAAATAGGTACTAATCTAAGATGACATTTGTATATGTAAATACGTTACTATGGCAATATGGCGGTGACAAATTGAATGTCACTAAAATGCGTCCAAATAACTGATAAGCATTCTGTATGGGGAATCGTTAACTTCGTTTTACCAACCTTAATGATGACATCTATAACACAGTGCCTACCTTTCGAATGAAAGAAGTGTCATTCTCCTCATTTCATAATAAGTACCTACATACATACTTACAAATTATACGGAAACTTTTGATGTTCACGTATTAATATAGGGTGATTTTTTAGCTGGTTTGGTTTTGGCAACACTGGTTTTGACAGCTGACGTGTGTTTAGTACCTTGTGTCACTGTCAAACAGCTTCAGTTTGGTTTGCAATTTAACCATGGATCGTCTTACAAATGAACAACGCTTGCAAATTATTGCATTTTACTATCAAAATTCGTGCTCGGTTCGAAATGTTCATCGCGCGCTGCTTCCGCTTTTTTATCGAAAAATTGTGTTAAGCGATGAGGCTCACTTTTGGTTAATTGGGTACGTAAATAAGCAAAATTGCCGCATTTGGAGTGAAGATCAGCCAGAAGCATTGCAACAGCTACCAATGCATCCCGAAAAAGCCACTGTTTGGTGCGGTTTATGGGCCGGCGGCATTATTGGGCCATATTTCTTCAAAGATGATGCGAATCGCAGCGTTACTGTCAATGGTGAACGCTACCGAGCGATGATAACAAACTTTTTTTTGCCCGAAATGGAAGTTCTTGACTTGCATGATATGTGGTTTCAACAAGACGGTGCCACATGCCACACAGCACGCGAAACAATGGCGCAATTGCGAGGCGAGTTTGGTGAACAGTTAATTTCACGTTTCGGGCCGGTCAATTGGCCGCCTAGATCGTGCGATTTGACACCATTAGATTATTTTTTGTGGGGGTATGTCAAGGCTAATGTGTATAGGGACAAGCCCGCTTCGATTGACGCACTGGAAGCCAACATCCATGCATTCATTCGTGAGATACCGGCCGATATGTGTGAAAGAGTATGCCAAAATTGGACTCAGCGGATGGGCTACCTGAGACGCAGCCGCGGTCAACATTTGCATGAAATTATCTTTAAACATTAAATTGCAAGGTTCAAACTATCGATTCAAATAAATATTTCATTCATTTTTTCGATTTTTTTGCGTTTTTTTTAAAAAAAAAGTTCTAAACCTCTTAAAAAATCACCCGTTATAATAACCCGCTTTATCTTGAATTGACAATTATACGCACTGGTAAGGAATATCATTCCACGTAATAGGTGGACACATTTATTGAAGGGTGAATTTTGCCTTACAGTGTTTATATATTGGGCCTTACTAATAATCGTTTTTAACCTTCACACTAAATATTTCCTGGGTCACAATATGGATATTAGTACTGGAAAAGGCTTCACCAGGCTCGTCTAGTAGCGTATGTGTTACAGTGTTCGGAATATTATTTCTTACGGCGAAAAGATCAAACCAATTTTTTTACCTAGTATTTTAATAAACTGTGCACATCTGTTTGAGTCATGATTGTTCGAATAAAAGCCATCCACATGCACATGTAGCTGAGAAAACCATTGCTTTTCTTTGGATTATAAAATCGATTAAAGTCCCCTTTAAAAATGACGTAATATAGGGAGATACGAGTGTCTGGCAAGATGTTTGATTTGTTGATTGTGATTTGTAATCACATGAGCGTTATGGTTGCATTATAGGTTAGGTATACATAGATGACATGTCTGTAGGAGATACTGCTAACGTACATATAATGAGGGTTCACTCGATCAAACAAACTACTGTTTATTTGCATTTATTTAAACATACATAACTATGTGCATTATAGTGGTGCAAGAACCCATTCCAGAAATAAAAACTGCATTGCACATTGCTCTACGTTCTCGACGTCATGTTTTACAAACAAAAATGCAAAATTAAAAAAAAAATCTACATCACAAATTGTTGTTTGTCTTTGGTTTTGCGAAATGTTGAGGTTGCCGCTCCACATATGTTAAAAAAAATTGTTCAAAGTACATATTTTGCTTCGTTGAATCGAGGATCTTCGATTAATGTTTATGGACAAAGTTTTCCAAGCTTCACAACGAATTTTCATGCAATAAAATTAAAAATTTCGTCGAAAAATTCGTTTTTTCCCGTTTTTACGGAATTTTCCGAGTTTTCCACTAAGAATTGTCAATTTTTCCAATCGAAAAGCCATTCCGGAGCAATTGCACACACAAATTTCAACATTTTCCATACAAATAATAAATTTTGATTTTTCCAGTTTCCCGAGGGTTTTTTCTTTCGTAAAAACCTTTTCCTGACAACTACGAAATAAAAAAAAAAAATTGAGCCCAGCCGTTCTCAATTGATGAATTACTATACATTTTTAACACCATTTTTATATATATTATAAGAATATTTTCGTCTTGAGTTAAAATTTACAGAAGCTGACAATTGCATAACCAGTATGGAAACTATTTTTAATTGTTAAAGCTTAAAATCGATCCTAAAAATGTTCATTGGTAAAGCTTATTGTGAATACATTATTTAAAACTTTAGATCTTGCTTTTATTTGGTGTGTGAAAAGTTTAAAGTTAATGTTTTATTAATCCTTAAGAACTTTTTATAGAAATTTATGCGGACACATTTTCTATCACAACCAAGAGCACTGATGAAAAATGTTATAACTTTTTCACAAATATTTGGAACTTCATAATTTGTTCAGTATTATCGACTGGAATGATGAATTCTTAACTCTTAAGTTAGGTAGTTGAATGAAGAAACTCTTCAGTGAAATTTATAAAATGTTTTTTTTTTTTTTTTTAAATTCGTTCCTTTAAAAAACAAATTACCTAAGCTTCCTTGGTACGAGTATAATAGACAGCTGACAAATTGCGAAATTTAAAGCTGAGAGCTTTATATAAATTTAAGAAATCATAATAGGACTGGTTATGGCATTTTACTACTTCCCGATACATATTTTTGTTTCATTTTCTTCGCACAATATAGTTGTTTAGCCAATACGATCAAATTAACAGCTGTCCTTTAACAAAGTATGAAAAAACAAAGTTCAAAAACATCAAACGGTTAAACGAAGTTAATCTCGTTAATCTGATTAATTTTTTATTGACCATACACATTTGAAGGTCAGTATCTGGAAGAACCAATGATTAAATCTAGCCCTAAAGTATATGCGATATACGTACATGAATCATTGCGTTCCTTAAATTTATATTTGTCCATTTGTTTGATTACATCATAACATTTTTTCAAGCATACAACATCAGCATATGCGTACATATACAATAATTCACATTCATGTCAGATACTGTATTTAGATACATGATTTAGACATCAGGGTCCAAGCAATCAGTTTAATCGGCTTGTGGTGTCGGCGGCACTGCTTTATTGCAGATATTGCCTCTTACGAGTAAATACCTGAAAGCCAATTTAAGTGTATGCTGTTTTTATTTAGAATTGAGCTGCAAATTAATTCTGTCAATATTCAGTGAAAACATTCGTATCTACACACGAACATTCTTCCACCGGAGGACGGTAGAAAGTAAGAAAAAAAAAAGAAACAACACATTCAATTATTGAAACACGAGATTCAATGATTGCCACTAATTGAATGCGTTCACTCAGACTTGAGACGACTACACTACAAGCATAAAGTCATTGAAGCAGTAAGCCATAGCAAGGCAGTCAGTCACTTGGCCACATAAGTCACATACTTGACGTCAATTTGTGAAAATCGTGTACAGTGCACATGGGGACGATGATGGAATTTGATCGCTTTTAATAATCATTTCAAGATAAAAGTGAATGTTGTTCAATTTAGTCACGATCTCCGTCATTATGTCTCTTCGTAGGAATATAGTATCGGGACTAGCACTGACGCCTTAGGCTGAGAAATGGGAGTGCTTCATTGCAGAAACCTACTTCACCTAGTTGTAATTCTTGGTGTTACACTCACAGTTTTAGCTTATCGCAAAACATTAACTTAATTTGCATAAATTATTAATTGAGTGTAGCTATTACAGCGGCCGATGTATTAAAAAATTTTCTTTGGCAAAAAACTTAATTTGTTTGAGTTGCACCTTACAGCGTTTATGTTAGCCAAGATTTATGATCGTTCATACAATAATCTGAGAGTATTTTTTTCATTTAACACACAATTTGGTTTCAATGTAACGATAGTTAAAATCTCATGAAAAATGGGAAAATATAACGACGTAGGTAGGTACTGAATATATTTTACTGCGATTTTTACCAAATCGTAGACTTGTCTTAAATAAATAAAATGCACTACAGGTAGTGCGAAACATTGCGGCTTGTCTTACAAACGTCTGACGAACATCCGAAATTGTAATTATTCTCCTGATTAAACCTTTTAAACCCTTTTCACACCGAGCCGACAACTGGGTTTCCGTGAAAACACTCGAAAACTTAATCGGAAACAGAAGTTTTCCCATACCTACATATTTTAGTTTTCAAAACGAGTCGTTTTCCGCGAATACTTGAGTATATGATTTTTAAATGCACGTAAATAATTTTATTTGTTAATTATTAATGCGATCGAAATTTGTAATCAAACAGTTTGCACCGAAGTTTAACGACTGAAGTGTCTCACAACTAATTGAAACATCAAACAAAAACTAGTTGGTGTTCGGTGTGAATTAAGTTGTGAGTTTTCGGACAAAAACACGGTTTTCGGCTCGGTGTGAAAAATGTATTAGTACAACTACTCGGATATAAAGTTGCAGAGTTGCTGCTTTGCAGTATTTGCGCATTCTGTCAACCAAATTTTGGCAGACCCCAGTTGACTGTTTCTGGCGCTATCTCACGACCGACCGACCGAGGTTGCGAATTAATACCTCTATAGGCGATTTATAACACCTACAGAGTTAAACATTTTCAACCACAGCAGCCACATGGCGTACGACGTCTAAAAAGCAAGCCAGCCTCACTATAGTTTTGCAAAAAACTTACCTGAAGCATAGGCGGTGAATGAGTGAAAAAGGAAATTATTTTCATCATAAAGAAATAAAATCCCAAACCTATTCTCTTTTCAATAAGGAAGCAGGGTTCAGATAAGGCAAACACTGTCAGTTCCTTTTAAATTCCTTCAGAGCGGGATCTCGGAGCCTTACTCCAAAAGATTGCGCGTACTTATTTGCTTCAGGTGTATCATGTCATTACATCGCAATCTCAGAAGATTTACTTAGAAATATGAAATAGTGCTAGGTGCTCTTCTTACCAAAGTGTGGCAAGACCTCACATGTTTTCCCTAAGTATCTTAGGCCAATCTTAATCATTTCATACATACATTATATTCGAAAGAACTGTCGCCACTACTTTGGATCTTAGTAGTTAACGAAGCACTCATCATCCTGAGAAACATGGGTTGTAAAGTTATATAGCCTATGCAGATGACATCGCTATATAACTGGCAAATTTCCTAACACAATAAGATAACTTTTTGTATCTGCTCTGCACAAGTTAGTTAAATGGATGGAGACGGTTGGACTTGATGTCAATCCACCCAAGACAGAGGTTGTTCACAGATACAAAATTCCCAATATAGCTACTCCAAAACTTAATAAAAACAAGGACCTAAAATTTAGTATAATCATGCCAAATATCTAGGTCTAAGTAAGCTGTATTGGAAGCTAAATATATTCAGGACAACAAAGGCGCGGTAGCTATCCATACCTGAACAAACTGGTTTGGTGGCCCGCACTAAGAATAAATGAAAGTCTAGATTTTTGGAACGTATACAAAGATCAGCCAGTATGTGCATCACGGGGGCACTTAGGTCCACTCCTTCGGCTACTTTAGACACAATACTATACCGTCTTGAGGACACCCAACAGGAAGCTGCATGGATAAGGAGGAAGAAGAAACCTTCTCCATATCTTCTTCGTACCTGCCCAAGCCCAGCTCTTGCAACTTTGAGTAAAACGAACTTAAGGGAATAGTTCTTCGAGGACCTCATCAGTGACTTATCTCGCACAGACATACGCTTTATCAGCAAATACATTACAAAGACCAATTGGCTTTAATGACCCTCCGCATATATTCAGCGTTAGTAGTATGTCATATCAGCTACTGCCCGCACCACTCTCTTCGATGGGCTGTTTATAGATCACCCTTCGTATACCCGAAACAAAACGTCACTCGGTCAAACTCACATTTTCACCAAGTTGAAACACCTCGCAATATGTGTATAGTAAACATTCCGATTGCTTCAATCGCCACTACTACCACTACGCTTTTTGCAATATCCTATTTGATAGGATGCAAGAGGATGCAGGCGAAGGTCTAACCGATACGGTCATCACTCGTTTACCCAAAGGCATACTGTCGTCCGTTCAACTTCGTTTTGATCAACTACATTAAACCTTAAGCAAGGTGCGCAACTAAAGGGCCGATCTACTTATCACCGATTCTGGCACAAACCAGTTTGCACGAAAGAATAAACCGCTCCGATTCGCTAGATGAGACGTAGGATAAAGCATAAAGACAGCAATTATGCCCACTATAGCATGCCCGGCCTAGATACCAAAGGACCTAAATAAATTTAGTCATTCTAGGCAGCCATTTTACCTAACCTAACTTAGAAATACAAAAAAAAACTAAGGATAGGACTAATTATTTAAATGTACAAGTATTTGTAAACAATAGAAATAGAACCTTTACTCGGACATCCTCAAGTACAAGTTTCTCGACTTGTGTAATGTTTTCTCCGGTGCAGCCAGTTAGTGGGCAGCCTGAGCGAGGGTCGTCTTCAATGCTCTCCCTGCCACTTTGAAATAAACTTGACCACTTTTGAACAGTTGATAACGAAGGTGCAGAATCTCGAAAAACAGCCACCATCTCTTCGTGAATTTTTTTTTTTATTTTTTCCTTGTTTAGTAAGAAATTTTATCACAGCTCAACGCAAAATACAAACAAACTTATAATCACAGCCAAATGAAATTTTACAGAAAAACACTTGAATAACGGGGCTACTACAATCACGAAATATTTTTTTCAAATCTTTGGAGTATCCCCCCCATACCGCGAATATATTGAACTCCCCTCGTATATTTTCATTGTTTGATGCACAAACGCTATGACACACACGATTTAATAATTTAAAACCTTTAAAAGCGTAATCAGGCTTGTTACTCTGCAAGACATGTTGACTTTAGGAGGACTCGACCAAAATTTCAATAAAGAAATTAATACTGAACAAACTTATGGAAAATGCTCAAAAAGCATTTCGCATTTATCATTTTCAGGAAAGTTATTTATTTACAAATGCTAGGTCTATAATTAAAAATGCTAAAGTATGACACTGAGTCGAAGAAAAATAGAAAGCGCGAAAGACGAAAGGGCTTTCTGTGTCAAAATAATGTAGGTATGATTCAAAGGGGAACTTCCGTTATATTGATACCTTCCCGTTTGCGCAGGCACTTTTAAGCTTACAAAGAATTTTTTGTTTCAATTCACGCTTTAAATAAAAACTAATTTAAAATTTATATTCCATTGTTGGGTTATATGGTATTTACCATTATGTATGAAATATGATGTCGTTCAAGTGGTCGTCTTATTTTTCATAAAAGTTTCACAGACTTATGGTGTTAAAGGAATTTCACAAAAAGTCCCACACATATTTTACGAAATACTGCTGGTCTTAATCAAGAGATGAACTCCTGTAAAAAGTATACCTTTTTCCCTAGCTCATTTTGAGTACAAATATTCCCTTAAAAATGGAAGTTTCCCACAACCTGGCAGCATTCTCTGCCTCGAGATTTTGTTCTTGTCTATAGTCGGGCGCCTAACACTCGAATGTAACCCCCACATTGCTCAATCCGCTTGAAGATAGTTTTATTGCTTAATTGTCTGCACAAAATGGCACTGCTTGCATTAGGCTTGATATATATCCCGCAAATTCATTTCATTGTGTTCGTCGAAGCAGTAAAATAGAATAGTTTGCTTTGCACACACTTTCATGATCACACAGCATTTATGTATACAGCTGAAAGAACTATTAGCTTCTCGAATGCTCTATTAGCATATTTGAAAGTGAATAATTGCTCTCATGCCTGAGATTTGGGAGCATAATTTACAATTTAAATTTAATGATTAGTTGGACCATGGACCTTTTTAAAAAAACGTATGCATACATAATATTATATATGTGCATATGTACTGAAAAATAAGTTAACAAATCCTGTTGATCTTGATCTTGATAACCAGTTTGTGATTAAAGTCACACTGGGTGAATACATTTCGCTTTTAATGAATTTATTAACTTTGTTTGAATAAAAGATTATGTAAATTGTTTGCTGAACTTTGTGACAGGTTCTTTAGTTAATCTGGCTGATAATACTTATGGAACGGAAATCAATATTTTAAACCTTTTATTACTCATCATTCTTCCACCCACCAGTGTTGACGATCATTATTGACACAACTATGTTCTCATTATTTACACACACGTATACTTCATACGTGAGTTTATATGCGAGCTCGAAGGTAAACTTATATTTACAACAAGGTTTGCTTTTTGACAGCTAATACCCTTGTCACATTTGCTTTCAAATGAAATGACCTTGTAAACAATTGGGTTGAATGTTGTTTAAATAGGACGCGACTTATCTAAGTAAACAGATGGGGAGCTTGGTTAAAAAAAACTGTAAACAGTTTGAAAATGTTGTCAATGATTTTGATGCAGTGGCGATCAAAAATTAAAAAAAAATATAAACCCGCCTTTGCTTGAAACCCAATTTATTTTTATAAGTTCAACTTATAATTTTCTTTGTGACACAATCACAAACTTAGACGATGCTGTTTCAAAAACCCTTGCGGTGCAGCTATAAAAAATAAACCTTACATTCTTTGAAAAAAAATTAAGGATTTTCAAAAATGCTAAATATTATGTAAGACATTCGAACTGAGCTTTTAAAAATGCACCAATTACATTCGTTGTCATAGAATTATCTTCTTTTTTTTTTTTCAGTATAAGACATTTTAAGGCCGAATAGTCAAGCTTTAGATATTTTTGAAAGCTTAAAAAAAAACTTCATGATATATGTCAATAAATCATACGAAAATTCAAGTGATAGCTAGGAAATTATTAATTTTATTTACATACAAAGTGGAGTTATTTTAGTTTACGTTATTTATTTTAAGTTTTCTTTTACTATTTGTTTAATGGCATTTTGTTTTTTAATTATAAATTGAAGTAGCCAATAAAAGACTAAATTATTTGTTAAAGAAAAATCATATTTTTAATTGAAAGAAATGAAGATTCAATGTAGTAGTTTTAAATGCATGTTTTCCTTTTCAAGATGCATATTTTAAGCGTGTTATTTGAGTTTTGTTGTGCTTACAAATCCGATCCCTAGATATTTTATTGGTCTTTTTTTTTGCTTCCGTTCTTAAATCGGTATTTCTAAATTGAAACAAATGTTGACGAAAATTCGACGATTGCCCACCTTCAAGAAGGTTTAGGTTAGGTTTATGGGTGGGTACGTCAGAACGAGTCCTGCCGCACCCCACTTATGTCCATGTGGACCCATTGTGATGCCCTTATTGGGGGGTTAGCCGATGTGTTTGCTCTTGGTTACTCGACCTTGTCCAGCCATCCTGATGCGTTTATGAACCTGTAAAGATTAGATAAAGATATATCTGAAAGTTCATGTATATCATGGAAGTAGTATCTTCCAAGTGTTCTATTCCTCAAGTGACAGAGACTTGGGCATTGACAGAGGAAGTGAGGTGTGTACTCGTGTACCGCCTCATCGCCGCAACCCATGCATATATCGTCATTCTTGAGTTTCAGTTTCACTGTGTGGTATATCTTAGGAAGTTGTGACCCGTTAGGGCCCTTACCAGTTTATACATCGACATTCTATCAAACCGCATAAGCTTGATAGTCCGACTTGGATTGTATGCCGCCCATAGCTTCCGTGGTATTTTGCAGGTGGTTAATTCTTTCCACCTGTTTTTGGTTTTCATCAGGGTCTTATTTTCTACCCTCTCTCTGAGATTACAGAGTGGTGGTTTGATTGAATTAATCGCCCGATCTTGATCCATAGCAGAACCATTTCTTGCCAATTCATCAGCCATCTCATTGCCGGTTTTGTCACTGTGTCCAGGGACCCAGCAGAGACTCGTGGTATGCTGCGAGCAGAGAACCTTAAGCTTTTCACGGCAACGCAGCGGTGAACTAGCTTCGATTTTATTTCGATAGCAGATACTGCTTTTATAGCCGCCTGGCTGTCAATAAATATGGTAATATAATTATTTGGTATTGCTAACATTGACACCATATGGGCAGCTTCGGCGATTGCCAGAACCTCCGCCTGAAAGACACTACTGTAATCAGGTAATCTGATTGAGTGGTGTATATTTAACTCTTCAGAGAAAATTCCAGCACATGTTCCACGGTCCATCTTAGAGCCATCTGTGTAGATGGATATCGATTTTCCTTTTGTGGGTTCATCTGTGTTCCACTCCTCCCTGCTGGAGAATTAGCAGGAGAATGGTATGTCAAATTCAAGATGGGGAGACAAGTAGTCAGAATCTGTGTGTGTCCCGTTGTGTAGGGTTTCCAGCTTTTTGTTTGGCTGATCCTGAGGGCACTTTTGGCTGCAGATTCTTGCATGTATAGATCTAAAGGTAGCAGGTTGAGAATAACCTCCATTCCAGCAGTAGGTGTTGTCCTTATTGCGCCGGTTGTACCTATACATGCTATAGTCTTTGTGTGTTGGTCATTATTTTGAGATTCGAAGTTTTGTTTGTGGCTTGTGGTTTGCCCACAAACTAAGTGTTCGTAATGCGTTTTCTAGTAGTTCGCTTATGGTCGGTAGGAATTTGCCTGTAGCAAGTATTACTACATCGTCTGCATAAGCAGTTACTTTGACCCCTCTGTTTTCGAACTTTAGTAATATTTCATTTATGACAAGGACCCAGAGTAGGGGGGTAATGACTCCTCCTTGTGGTGTACCTTTTGAGGCTGTCACTCTAAGTTCAATGCCACCTAGTTCTGCATTAATATTTCTTTCATTGAGCAGACTTTCAATCACATTGGTGAGCGTTTGGTCTACGTTGTCGTTGAGTGCTCTCTTCACCTCATGCAACGCAGTCTCAACTCCTCTACCTTTGATGTAGGCATGCTGAGCCATGAGATCACATTATTATCAAGTCGACTGCGGATAAAAACGTTCGAAAGCTTTTCCAAGGTTTTCAGAATGAATGATGTTAAACTTATAGGCCTGAAATCCTTAGCAGTCGTATGGCTGGACTTGGCTGCCTTGGGAATGAAGACAACCTTTGCTTCACGCCATGCCCTGGGAATGTGACCACATTCGAGGCAGCGCGTGAAGAGTCTCGTCAGAGCTGGTATAACAATTGACCTGGCTTTCTGGAGCATGATTGGAAAAATCCCGTCCAGCCCAGGAGATTTAAAAGGGGCGAAAGTTTCAATCGCCCAGTTAAGTTTTTCCTCGGTTATTATACCAGCTGGAACTGTTGCTACTGTAGTTGCAGTGCTTGGTGCAGACTGGACGGTTGTTTTGTTACAGACTAAATGTCTCTTCTGAAGACTGTGTCCAGTTGCCCATATTGTCTTTAAGATAACCTGGAACCGCAGGTTCTTTCGATAGGATTTTCCTAAGTCTAGCTGATTCCGTGGTATCTTCTATTTCATTGCAAAAGGTATGCCAGGCTGTACGTTTAGCACTAGTGACAGCAGCCTTAAATTTCCGTTGACCGGCTTTGTATAAGTCCCAGTCTGACTTTGAACTGATGCGTTTGGCCAAATTGAACAGACGTCTGACTTTCCTTCTAATTTCAAGGAGGTCCTTGGACCACCATGAAGAACAATTCCTTTTCTTGATTGTCCGTAGAGGACATGCTTTATCATATGCCTTACTTAAAATTTTGTTTAAATTCTCTGTGAATGCATCGATTTTGGCTGGTGTCCCTATTTTTTGATCATTCAGTCTTTGCCCATTTCTCACAGCCTCTGAGGCAAAAGTGTCCCAGTTGGTGAGTCTTGGGTTCCTGAATTTACTTCAAACTACTGTATGTTTATCTACTGAAGATTCTATAATCCTGTGATCTGAAAAGGATGGCTCAGAAGAGACTTGGAGGGTCTCCTTCACAGTAAGAGAGGGCGAGTTCAAGAAGGTTTAGTGCAGCGATTGTCTACTGCCATCTCGCCTTGGGCGAGTGGTTTACGCTCTTTAGTTCTGTCATCAGTGCAGTGGTAGAAACATTCCTCAGCCAGCTTTGACTGTAGACAGCGTTATGTTCGCGCTACTGCCTGGTTTTAAAAGAAAATATTTTGTTTTCCTTGAATTTAAACCCTATTATGTTTATGATGTAGTTTCCGGCCCTCAACAAAGACAAAAAACGTACAATAGGAAGGTTAACAGTCAGAACGATTTATATAAAATATTTAATGCAATCAAAATCCAAACAATGGGCATTAAGAATGCCAATAAGTTTCAAGACTGGTCTCTAGAAGATCTCAAGAATGTTTTGAGCAAAGTTAGAAGAAGTTTTCTTTTAGCAACTTTTTAAAAATCCAGCCTTTGAGATTATCGATTCGAATTTGGATTTTTGACTACTTTGTCTTTAGCTGCAATACCATGATAAGGCCCCTGATGGAGAAAGTTGTGTGTATATCGAATCAGAACTATTCAATTCTTGTCCATTTTTCCATAAAGGATAGCTATCCATCATCAGACCGATAATAATAACAACTTGACCACGTGTGCACTTACCTTGTTCAAAGTTGACCGGATTTGGGAAACCCTGTCTGTCTAAATTCAAATTGTTCACATTCGTATTAAATTATTTAATTACATTTATATGAAGAAGTGTAGAGTTGAAAATTATCATTGGTTAACTAACTGAGACTTATTACAAAAGTGTACCTACGTGAATTTATTTATCTTTATCCGAAGAAGCAGCGATTGATCGAAATGATTTTTCGCTTCGTGCTAAGGTTGGGTGCCAGCCAAGTCGTAATAAACGTATTTTATCGTCAACATGCATCTCGCTTCGCTCTCACATATTGCTAAATATGTTTGTTTACTTCTGCGACATTCACTTTGTTGTTTTGATTATGGCAATGTCATCATCAAACGAATATACGTTTGTGTGAATGGTGTTTGTTTTTATACATCGACTAAATTGTATCATCCTGTCAATTATTTTTTGCCTATACCCAGATTGGATTACAACCGACTGATGCGCAGATAATTTAGTAAGTGTTATAATAAAAATATATTTTTAAAAGTTCTCCCAATACTGTTTGAAGGGTTTACATTAGCGATATCGAGTGATATACATTACTGCTGCCAAGTATCCCCTTTTTTCTGGGGAACGCGTAGCTGTCGCTCATTTCCGCAGTGCTCGTCACATTTTATTGAATTTGCTGCGTGTGAGTTTTAGTTGAATCTTTCGCTTCTTTAATCTAAAAAAAAAGATAAATGAAAACCGAAGGAAAAACCCATCTCCAACCAACTTTTGTTTGCCACGAACTGGTGCTCCAGTTGAATGGGCTTTTAAATCTTGGGCGGAAGAAAGGTCTCGATTAACTGCATTCACAACCAATTGAAAGCAATTCTGACGGTGAAATGCAGTTCAAGTGAAGATTTCTGTCACTTTTTAAAAACGAAGCCAGATTACCTCCGCTAGATTGTTAAAAAGAAGGTAGAAATATCCCTCCAAAGGTGATACCAATTTGGGTGGTATTGACGTTAATGGAGATATCGACTTGATTGATTGGTATAAACGTGAAAGAGTCTCTGACGTCTGACGACTAAAATATGAAATTGCGCCAGAAATTTTGTATAGGTACTTGTTGTTCCTTTCTAATTTCATGCCGATTTTGCGGATTTTCTACCTTTTCCCGGTCAAAAAAAGATGTCTTGGCCGAAGGTAGGGACTTGGGCCTGAACCAACAAACGTCTCCAGCCAGCACGATCAATAGCCAGCTTTTTCCAGTTTAGCACGCTTATTTGGTTAAGGTCTTCTTGCCGCTATTTGTAGCTTTTGACAGCTGACAGCTTATCGGATGTACCACCAGTGTAATGCTTTCTGTGGAGTTATTTGAAGTCAAAGGTTTATGTCAACGAGCCCTCTTCAACCCGTACGTTAAAGTTAGTAATATATTCAATGCTTTATTACCTGCTAATGCGACTGAGATTCATATGATCCGATGTAAGTAGCATCGCTGCTTACGACATCTTGCTTGGTTTTTGAGGAGTATACAGTATTATTTCGTCCGTAGAATTTCACTATGTTCCAACTTGCTGGTTGGCTTTCCCTTGGTCGTGGTCTCTTGTTTTCCATGTACCTTTCTGCGAAATGCAATTCGATGCACTTCTGTTCATAGACTCAGTATATCTTCAGTGTGAATATTTAGTTAACTGAACTATTTTATGGCCCAAACTTATAAAGTCAATCAGTCATATCGTCCTCAAGATAAAAAAATAAAGTGAAAAATATGTACAGTAAGCATAAGCACTCGTACTTCACTGTGCACAACGTCAGATGTATGTGACATGACAACGTCCACCGACGCGACTTTGACATCTTAGGTCATGCATTCGTACGACTACACCAACTTTCCCAGGCTCATGAACTAACGTTGATGACTCTCGCACTCGCACTCGCACTTGCACTTAAGTAATTTACTAGCTCCATAAATTGTAGGAGTTCTCGCCTGTAATCGGGCAACCTCAGCAAGGGAAACAACACATTAGGAGGCAAGTATTCAAGGAAAAGAGTTGTCGGTTGTGGCTCCCCTTCTTCTATATTGTCATTGTTATTGCCAACAAAGATTGTAATGACATCATCGGGGTGATGATGGAAGTATGGAACCACAGTCCAATGCATGTCTCCTGTTCGCTTATGTTAGGTGCCATGAAACATGTTCAAGTGTACAATATGCACAAAACTCGAGCGATCTGTGTGTACCAAAAATGTTCATCCATTACTCGACTCGTTATGACGTTACATATATACACACACACTCACACATTCACACAAATACACATGCCGAAATGTATCTGTGTAGTTTCATTAATTTTGATATGTCATCGACCTCTGAATGGACACACAATTTTTTCTGTTCTTCATGCTCCTAACATTTTGAAGCATACCTATTTGACAATATGAATGGATACTGTAAACTGGAACACGCGGTACGAAGCAAAAACAGACAATATAATATGAACGTTGATTCCTACATGCAAGTGTGTTTTTTTTATTCAGTGTCGCAGACCGACTTGTTCACACGGCTTGTTCAGTGTTCACACGTTGAATGTCTATGAACCCGTATATTTTTGCGGATTGCGGTTTCTTCTCTTCGAAGCTGATTACAATACTATGCTTATTCGTAGCACTTTAAATGCATTAGTGGAGATCACTTGGGGTTGTCATAAGGGTCAGGAGTTCAGCGATTCAATTAAGTAATTACTAGACCTTCGACAGAAGAATCGACATTTCTACATTCTACACAGTCACACATGTGCAATTCGAATTTATGACGATCCACCAGTGCCGTCTCTTGGATAGGGTACATAAGAACATGTACCCCTGTTTCTGTCCTAACCAAAAATCTTGATTTTTCATGGCAGAATATTTTTAAACAGCTTCCCATGTTGATGGTTTGAAAACAGCAACATTCATCAGAATTTATTTGTTGTGTAGACTAAAGAGGTCAGTTAATATGTGCATTCATTTCTGACAAACACCCTGGAGTAGGTACAACTGTCCTGAAGAGCTTCTCAAATCAGCCGCTGTAAAGGTCCCCTCCATTCATAAAAAAAGAATCACCCAAACCAATGGTTCTGAGAAACTATAGACGTGTCTCGTCAACTAGCACTTTTTTTTTATTTGAGCGGGGAGTTGGCCAGAATATAAGCGCAAGACACCCCTATAAAACGCTGTTCTTTAATTTGAATGATCTCCATCTTCCAACTGAATTTCATTGATATCTGATTAATCGTTTGTGTTCCTGTTTGGTTAAAACACAGTCGCACAAACACACATGAATTCACTTTGAAAATCAAACGCAAATCAAATTTGAATACCCCTCGAGATTTATTATATGCAGTGATTTATAGGCATGTGCGGTGCTCCCCTACATGACATCTCAAAACCAGTGGCTGTAAAGTACTCGAAGGAAATAATTTCAACATGGTTCAACTCTCACTCTCATTGTGGTTTCTATACCTATAGAGGGCAAGTATTGTTTTTAATTTTCTTCGATTGGTGTTAAGTCCTAACCTAAATATGCATTAAATATTTTATTGGTTATGACCACTTAATGTTTTACAGAAAATACTTTTTTTTATTTATTTTTTGTTTACTTAGGTATCATCAAAGTATCTTACGAAGCCAAAGTTCAATTTGTGGTGCATAAAGGTCTTTCAGATTTTTTGTTCACTCTTGCGTTCCATCTGATTATAGTTCTTAAAAACCGGATGGGAATTTATTCAAACAGACGTCGAGTGCCAATAGCCTATGCACGAATAGTCCATTAAGTATATTTGAACTTTCACTTTAAAATAATCTGAACCAGTTGGGACTTGGGAGACGACTGTAAGAGCCCAGAGCAGGAATAAATTAGAAAATATGTTCCACAAGAAGTCGTCGTTGAGCTTTAAGGGACCTGCACTGTATTTGATATTTGCTAGCCGTCAAGTGTTTCAATTTCTTTTAGTTTGATTTTAAATTCGTGCTTGATATACCGCACATTGCCTCACACAGAGATTTGATACCTAATCGCATCTTTCTACTGAAATAGTTTAATATTTGTTAACAAGATAGATTAAATATATGTTTAATCATAAATTGAGGGAAAAAACAATTAAGAAAAACCTCATTTAAGCAGAAATAAATATATATACAACAAATAAATAAATAATTAAATTAAATTAAAAAAATTAAGTAAATAAATGAAAATATGGCTAAATAAATAAATATATATAACTTTTAAATGAGTGAATAAATAAATAAATGGATAAATAAATAAATAAATAAATAAATAAATAAATCGATAAATAAATAAATAAATAAATTAATAGCTATGTATAACAAATAAATGAATATATAGTAAATCAATAAATAAACAAATAAAATGAACAAGTAAGACTAGGAAAAAAGTTTTTTTACTAGGGTGTTGTCAGAGTGACCGCAGCAGGCCTTACATTTTTCCGTAAGGGAGTTAATTCTTTCAGAGATCAGTTCAATATTCGCTCTTTTATGTGAAACCCTTGTAGAGAAATACCATGGAAGATTTAACATCATTTTTAAAAGTTTATTTTGTGCTATCTGTAACTTCGCTATATGGCACTTTGCGCAATCACCCCAAACCTGGCATCCATGCAGAATTATTGCTTGAAATATACATTTGTGTAATATCATTTTGTTTTCAGTTGATAACAATGACTTCCTGCATATAAAGGGATATAAAAGTCTTATACTTATATTTATTTTGTTCAGAGTTTCGCGCACATGTTGATTAAATAATAGCTTTGAATCAAGATGAATTCTATTGAATTTTAGGGAAGAGCTCCATTTGATTGACACGTTAGCCACTTGTAAGTGATTGGAGGGGATGTAACATGCTTTTCTTTTTCAAGTGAAAAAGATAGCTTGAATTTTTTCCATATTTAGCTTTATTTTCCACTTAGTGAAATAGCTGAAAAGTCTATCTAACGCATTGGAAATGTTCCTCTCGATAATAAGAGGATATTCATGCGATATAAATACAACAGTGTCATCCGCGTAGATAGCAATACCGCAAAAAGGGGGACTTGGAATATCTGATGTAAATACATTGTACAATATAGGTCCAAGAACAGAACCTTGTGGAACCCCAGTGTTGATGAATTTTATTTCAGACTGAACATTATTAACAGATACACTAAAAGAACGATTACTGAGGAAACTTTGGATTATTTTACACAAAAAGTACCACATAGAGTCGAAAGCTTTTTCTATATCAAGCATAACAATGCCTGTTGATTTTTTTTGAGAACGTTAACTCAAATACTATGATGCACTGACTAATGGTCAAATGAAGCAAAAAATAATAATAATTTATCGCCGTTAAAGTAATTGTATCATCTTTACCTATTTTTGATACCAGAACTTTTTTATGCAATAAAAAGGAACTTCGGAAGCATGTGTGAACGATAGGATTTTAGTTCATGTTAGCATTTTAACTTATTCAAAAACGTCAAGTTGTGACTATAGTAATATTTTATATTTAAGTGTACAGTGACCTCATGGTCCAATGTACGTTCTACTGGTAGAGGTGTGTCCCCCTCACAAAATAATTCTTCTGAGAATTCGTATATTAGGCCGTTATGCTCTTTGACACTCTATATAAGACAAACTTATATTTTTGAACTATTCATTGTGCAACATTTTGCTAATTAATGACACTAAAGGTTGTACGGCTCATATAATCTAGTTTTTGTGATTTCCTACCAAACCAATCAGAAATAAAAATGTAAAATGTGTTTAGGTATCCGCTTTTCTTTGATCACTTTGATTTTAAAATTGGTACCATATTAACACAAATGCTTCTATGAGAATTTAGTCATATGCTACCGTATGCCGTTACGTTATGGAATCCCCATTAGGTAGGTAGCGCAGACAAACCGCTGAATTTGTAGTTACTTTGTGCGCAGTCCGTTGGTCAACATGGTCGTCTATTTTATTGAAACCGATTGGGCATTGCTAGACACTTGTGCCAAAGTGACGGAAAGCTAATTCCGCTGACAGTCTCTTACTTGTTATTTTCTTTTACTTCAATTGATTTTTATTTTCTTTCTTTTTGCTACGGATGGACATAAGAAAACCTATATAGAAACTGAGCCCATGGCCTACTTAATTACTTATATCCCGACGCAAAAAAAAAGAAACGACGAACAGATTAAGTTTTTGTAGTCATTTATATGGTGGTCGTATTTTCTTTGGTACCTAATGAATGAAAGTAAAATACCGAGGCGACTAAAAATCTCTTCTATCTGCAGCGTCGTTCATAATCACAATGCGATAAATTATCGCATTTTCATGCTATAGGTTTTAGGCTGCAGCTTCGCACGCACACAATGTTATATTTTATTCCATAGAGATGAAAGTTATTTTAGAGATTTCACCTTGTATGCATCACGCTTAGTTAATACTCCTGTAGGTATTTTATATCGATAATGTCATGATGAGCTCCACAAGAGACGAAAATTCTGTCCCTACCTGTGCATGCTTTCTATAGGCATTCTCAACATCATCCCTAAAAGTGTGACATGCTCAGCAATGTTCTGCACCATCGTCTATTTCTCATTCAATGTCCCGCTTATTCATTACAAGGGTAGCGTAATAAATACGGCATTAGTGATAGTACGCCCGTCACCCGAACACAGCTTGTGCAGATTGTGTAAAAAAATGGAAGGAAAGATCCGTCAATTTCATACTTCTGCAGTACACTCCAAAGTTTATGACTCGGTCATATGCTTCATCAAATCTACAGACCATGGGTGGTCGCAGTGGCTTAGTGGTTTGTGTGTTCGACTACTAAGCGAGGGGTCCAGGTTCGAATCCCGCAAAAAACCCAAATTCCAACTCAGGGTTTTTTTCACTGCGCCACCTCTCGCGAACGTCTGACAAACATCCGAGAGTATAACTGTCATGAAAGAGCTTCTCAATTAGCCGTTTGGAACCGGCATAAAATTGTAGATCCCTTCCATTCGTTCCAAAAATTAAAAACTCACACAAAACGAATGGTTGCGAGAAGCTAGGCCCTGGGTCCCTACAGACCTGTTGCGCCACCTATAAAAAAAATAATAAAAATGGGTCGTATGGATAAAACATAGCAATTATTGTTCTTACTCAAGAGAAATGTCAAAATCGAAACATTTGCTACGTTTCGTATGAATAAAAACCAATTTGAGTTAGTTCCAACTTTTGGCATGTTCGAAAAGCGGCGGCACTGACCTTTTGCTCAGATCGGTATGAATAAAACTTATCAGACAAAGCAAATGCGATGCAAATTCTAAGTTTGCTATTTAGTTGACTCAGACTTTTTGCTAATTATTTTGTACGCACACTTTTAACATAAAACAATCTAAGAATTGTGAATAGTTAAGTTTAATTCTGTCTGTACAGAAAAACCAACAAAATACCTACGGAAAAAGCAGCAATTGTTTCGTTTCAAGCGAAATATGGACTGGGGAATGTTGACTATTTGGGTAATATTTCTTTCAGATGGAAATATTTAGACCGAATCATTTGTAAGGTAGGTATATAGCGGAGATCCGGGCTTCTAGGTCGACAGTTCAAAAACCTCTGGGTAATTCATGGTTCTTCTTTTTTTAACTTTCTCCATTACGTAGTAAGAGAAAGATATTGTTTTTGTACAAAATTTCGAACTAGAGATATTAATCAATTCTGATATTACGATGATAGAGGAACTCAAAAAAGTGGGTCGCCAAATTCTGTCCTTCTGTACTTCCCATATAAAATATTCGTACCAGTTTCATTTGATGGAAAACGGCTCTAATGATTTCAACCAAAATTGACATATATAAGTAGGTGAGGTTACCATGACTGCGTACCCAGTTTTTGGCTAAAAATTCGAACAACTGTACTTTGGAAATTTCGAAATATCTCGAAAATGGTCTATACGATAGTAACAAAAATTAATTTCTAAGGTTATGTGGTCGTTTATAACTTAAAAGCAAACTCAGTTTTTCTCTATGTGATCGTACAATGGATTTTTGAAAAAAAGATTCGAGAAAGTTTCGTTCGTGGACTTTATTGAATTTCAATTTCCACAAAAAGAAAAATTCAAAAATTAAAATTTACTTGTCAAGTCAGGTTTGACAGGCAAGTAAACGTATACAGCGAAGTAAATGCTATGTTCGAATTTTCGAACTTACTTTAGCAAAGAAGATTTTTATTCATACCGATTCAAAGCAATTGATAAGGGCCTTTGCTTTGCTACAGCCTTTTGTTAAAAGCCAATGCTAGTTTTTATTCATACAACCCCATGTGTATACTACATCTGCTACTTAGACAGCTGTACTTCTTCCCAAACGAAAACTGTGCAAACGCTGACTCGACTTCAGCTCTGTATCGGGTTTTTATAACACCATAGTAAGTACTTTCCCGGAGAGACTTAAAATGTTGCATCTTGTGCGCCCTGTGAACCTGTGAAGCAATCCCTTTGCTATATACTTTTTAGAAAAAGAACTCCCTCAAAGCTCAGTTTTACCCCATTCCCGTGCTATTTCAACAACATTAGAAAACCATATTGAAGAATCAAACACATCAGTACGACGTACACCTTTGCATGTTCTCCCTCGTTTACTTTAGTATATTGGCTTCTGTACATAAGATCCAATTACGGGTAAATTTAAATTAGCCAAATAATCAGCAAAACACTCAGCTTGAGTAACCCTTTTGCTGTAATTAATACCTTCTACTAAAGCTGCGATTACACGGCCATTTTTTCGAGTCATTTAAATGAAGCTCTAACGTCAGCAAATAATGTAGCATAGAGTGCCATTCAAGCTACGATTCGTCATTGGTCATTTTTGTCCCAAAATCAAATGACAGACAGTGCGAGTCATTTAGAATTCTCCATTGGGATGACATTTAAATGACGATCACATGGCAATGACTTGCCTTATTTAATTGACAAATGACACAAATGAACAATGAGAAAAATATAGCTACAGTCATTTAGTGTTTTTCTTTCGGCAAAGACACATGAGTGCCACCTTTTTAAACAATTTAAATTGCAGTGAAAAGAAAGCAAATATTATAATAAATAAAAAATGTCAAAAAGAACTTTGGCGATGATGGTGGAAATTGCGGAGCGTGTGTGCTGGAAAGCAGTGAAGATCTTGATTACGAGCCAACGAGACGAAAGCGGAGTATTTGGCAAAAGAAGTGGTTAAGCCGTCGCGAGAAGAGTGGATTTTGTGCTGGATTGGATGGATTGCTGCTCGAATTGCGCGAAAAAGAACCTGAACTATATGCAATGTCCTTCGTATGTCAGCCAATCAATTCGATTATTTGCTGAGATTGGTTGACACCGACTCGGTCGATTGCTCCACTTCGGTCAATACAATGAACAGCAATTCTCGGAAATGGGGATATTTAATTTTACCTGAATCGATTGCACCTTGACCGGAGTTTGTCTTGCGCAGTTTCGTCATGACCGCCTTGAAGTTGCTGCGGATGCTATTCCACTTCTTTCTGGATTCTGTTACATCAACTGCGTCGATGGCCAACTTCAGTACAACGATTTCCCAACAATCGGTTTTGATATTTTGCAGTTTGTATTGGGGAACTGCGCTATCCCAAAGTGCCCGTTGTTTTTGCAGCGCCACAATCAAACGCGATTCCTCTTCGTCACTCCACGAATGGCTAATTTTTCTATTCCGATTCCCTACTGCTTTTTTGGTCTTGGAATTCATAACATAGTTGACTGAACAGTCCACATTGTCGGCACTTGAGGGCGATGGTTCGTTTTCCATTACGCTCAATAGGTAGGTACTGAACAACACAACCACAAAAAATAAAATTTAAACCGGTTTATTAATTTCACGTCCTTTCGCCACAAGACAAATTTCAAATGAAAGCAAGCGTCATTTCGTCGGCTTACAAGCAAAACTGACCAACTGCCTAAAATTCTATTTTGTATTAATGGCAAATATATACTCGTAGAAGAGCAAGTAGAAAATTCTGCCAAAACTGCCTATCTGATATTTTTCCTATAAATTGTTGGTTGACTATCTGACATGCACAATAAATTCAGGAAGAACTGCGAAACTTCAGATACCTAGTCAATTTTCCCAATTTTGCTTTGTATGAGCTATATTAACAGTTATCACTTGGTAGTTTTTAAGTTGGTTGATTTTAAGTAAGTGATTTTTCTGCGTGTATTAATTTTTACCAAAATAGCAACCACAGATGCGACTCATCCTTTCTCTACAAAAAAGCCAAATGAAAGTACATTATATCATATTAAATGGTGCTTCATTTGTCATTTGCGTAGAAAATGGCATAGCATGAATTTCGTGCCTAGTCATTTTTTTGAGGCTGCCATTTAAATGACGCAACAGCCGAAAAGTTTAGTCATTTGTCCTAGGCGTCATTGAAGAGCGATCACACGGCCATTTTTTTCCGTCATCTAAATGGCACAAAATTCATGTCATTTGCTCTGCCATTTTCCTAGTCATTTAAATGACGCCGAAAATGTTGTCCCAAAAATGGCGATCACACGCAACGACATTTAAATGACGGCTTTGTGACGAGATTTTTACGTCAGAGCGCCATTTAAATGACTCGAAAAAATGGCCGTGTAATCGCTGCTTAAGGCCCGAGTTCTTCAACTGATTTTAAAAATTTAACGAGTTATTTTTATGTCTGTATTGTGCCTATCTCTTTCGATTAGCCTAAAAGGAGAAGGATCAGAAGAGCATGTTCTTATCCATCATACGCCAATCGTGGCAAATTAATTAACTTAAGAGACATCCAGAGTCACACCGTGTTGTACCTTGCCCACAATGTTGTCGTTTAGCTCTTATACACTTGAGAAGCCCCTGAGCGGTGTATATATTTTTCCCAGATCACAACCCTGAAGATGCATTGAACACAATGCTCGAATTCACCGTCCCTTATTCTCGTTATCACTGTCGCGAAATTGTGGAATTCTTTCCGGGGTTGATTTTTTTTTAATTCGAAACACTTTCTTAGGTGATCCGGGCTGAACATAGCTTCTGCCCCTCTACTTAGCGCGGTCTTTGGCTAACTGCTTCCAGTTGCGCACTACTCCTTATGGGACTGATTCAATAGGAAAACTGTGCTCAAACGTATAAATCAGGGAGTACGGAATAAAAATACCTGGTGGAAGAAGTGGATTGGATAGAAAATGCCAAAGCACAGGCAAGTCAACAATCGATTGATGATTCTGCAGATGCCTTGCTTTAAGAAACTTTTTTTTTTTAGTAGTTTTTAAAGTATGTTGTATATAGATCCATTTAACTGTTATGCCACTCAACAAATCGAAAAAAAGAGATTGTCTTCGGGCATTTAAAAGAGTTGCGAAAGTTCTCGCAGGAGCACCCTTGTTAAAGCAGTTGGTGAGATCGGACGTAAAATAAAATACTACTGCACTTATTTCTTGCATTTACCCGGCTTATTTAACCCAAGAGATGCATTCAGAAATTAAAATAAACTTTATTTGCTTATTTACCGTTCACGTGTTGGACCCCTGTATGGTTGTCTGTCCTGTCCTTGTAAAGTATTAAATTTCCAAAGCCGAGAGGGTGACCTAATGCTTATGTGTGTGCTCAGTTTGCGCAATAAAGTTGGGGGAAACCAGAATAACCTACACAAACGCGCGTAGAATCGTCGCAAATACTCGTATCTGGTTTTTCTAGAATAGCTATGATAATCTGAATTAATTTTATTCAACGCAATAAATTGCTGAATTTTTAAAACTCTTAATTGTATGTAGTTCTGATGTACGTAGATTGATGTTTTGTAGATGTTTGTGTTTCTGTGTGTACGATTGAGTAACTTAATATGTAACTATACTATCGTTATATCAATAAAAATCAAACGCGGGGACGACAGACAACTGGATTGGTCAGTGCTACTTGTGTTTTGCTCTTGTGTAATGAGGTAATGGTTTCACGTTAAGCTTATAAATACAATTGAAGTAAAAAGCTATCTTACTAACGAGATCTGGTCTAAATTAGATCGGAAGCATCTTCCATCTTCTCGAAATATGTAGGAATTGCGATTGTTCCTCATTTGTCCAGTTTCTCCCTGGTCTGAAAATATGTTTATATGTACTTATTTTTTAACTGGAAGTTACGATTTTCGGTCATTTTCTATTGCTTACCTCTGAGGACTTATTATTTTTTTCATAATTGAAATGGTAATTATTGTTATTTTTTTGAATCTTTGACCAAATTTTCTACGATCACAGAACGCCACAGAAGCATTTAATCCGAATAACTGATATTCAAGTGCGATTCACAAGGCTAGTCGTATCGGCTGAACTATAAAACATTTTAGGACAGTTATACTCTCCAATGTTTGTCAGAAGTTTACATTAGGTGGCACAGTAAAAAAAAACCTTAAGATGGAATTTGTGTTTTTTCCGGTGGTCGAGCATCAACAATTATTCGATACTTACCTATAATAATTTTTAGTGTCTCCGCAAAATTTGTCGAGCTTGATGGTTTTTAATTACCTGATTATGTGTCAGTTGAGTCACTGCACCGGCGTGTTAAGTTGTATATTAAATTGTTTCAAATGTGTACCCTTTCACAGACTCTTAATCTCATTGCATGTTTTTTAAAAATAGAACCGTACCGATATTAATATTTTTTATTTACCGACAGTGCATTCTGTTTGCCAACCATAGTTATGGTTGGTTAGGTGGTTGTGTTGAGAAACCGAATTAGACCAGATTTTTAGGTCCTTTGTGATACCACATGAGTCAGGAACGTTTGATGACGAATTGTCTTCGGCCAGACGAAAGATGACCGAACACAGTCTGAAGAACGGAGACTGGTGTTGGCCAGAAGCGGATGATTGGCCTAATTAACTATATAAACGTGTGTTTAAGTCAATGAACCCTACTATCTCCGCTCAGCAAGTCTCAGCATGCCTATCAACCGCGTAAAACAGCGTCAGCACTTAACGACCTAGTAACCAAAATTGAATCCTTCATCAATGTAAGGAAATCTGTTTCTTTCCTGGATATTGAAGGAGCCTTTAACTCTACATCTTTTGAGTCTATACCAACCGGGCTCTCAACAATATGAATCGATATCCTATTATTGAAAGATGGATAATGTCAATGCTAAATGGTAGAATAATTGACGATTTACTTTTGTCCTTGGCAAATCAACTGGTTTATGCCATAGGATATGCCGTCGACGTCAGTGGCAAATTCGAAATCAGTTTCAGAAATACTCCAATACGCTCTATCTGTTGTTCAGAGATGGTGTTATACAGAACCCAAAAAAGACAGCTATAGTCCCTTTTACCAACGGAGAAAACTAGACCTGTGATATTCATCAAATTTTCTATCAACCAAAAATCTCTGGTTGATATGTATCAAATATTCAGTCGGTTACAAATTTATTTTAACATGAAATAATAAAATTGATTTCCTTGCATTTATTGCAAAAAAAAAAAAACAATAAGTACGTTTTTTTAGCTGGATTATGATGAAGTAAGTCTAGGCAAACTTCAAAACAGAACCTTTTCTAAATGATATTTTGATTAGCATTCACAATGGGGTAAAAACCATCAATTGATACTCGTAATAACAAATTATCGATGAATTGATAGATGTTATCAAGTATCACATAATTCATATTTGATAGCCATAATAGGGCTGCAAAAAAAAAAGAAATACTCGTATTCCAATGAACCAATTTTAAGTTGAAGTAGCGTTGTTGGCTATCCATGCTGGCAAGATTACTGACATTCATCTACCACATGGGTAGAGTTAAACAAGTAGTTGTCCCAGTTCCGCAACATAAGCAGAGTGGTAGATTAAAACACCGTCGACAAGGATGAGGGGAGTGTGATAGGAAGAGAATTCACTGCCAGCCAATAAAGAACTACATGCATCACCCCATTTAGAGTTAAAATAGACCTAGCTGACTAACTTGATGCTGGAAAATAAAAGGTGCAACCTGCAATCGGTGGGTTTTCAAGGAAACATGCCATCCATGAATCAACAAACCAACATCTATCCACCCGCCACCGTCTAATTTAACCTTAGGAAACCGTTGCTACCTCGGTTTCTCAAAACAAAGTCACAACAGTATGACTTACTTTTGTTATCAATCACTTTTTTCCTTTCTTGAATTTACTAGAATTATTCGTTTTAATTATTATTCTGTTAATCTGTCCGACGGTTTTTAAACCAGGGCCTAAAAGACTATATAATAAACTGAATTTTGTATTCCAATAAAGTCTTTTCTAATCTAAATCTAATCTAATCAAAACAAAGTCGTCAAAACTCCTCACTTTATGGACGAAATCAACGTACGATCGAACCCTTATTCAGCCGGTGGCCTTTAATGGCACCAAGTGTTGGACGAAAAGCAGTAAAGGTGAATCGGTATTGTTTCCCCTTAAATGGAAAATTCGTCCTGGGTAAATGGAGGACAAGAAACAATCTTTGATTTGTACCAAAAATGGTGGCTGTAGCTGTAGCTCAAAAAGGCGAAACACCTCGATTACATTAGGCGTTTTTCTTTTTTAGTTCAGGGCAGAACCTGAAGTGTTACACTAAAATTTAGTGTCTCTTTTTTAGCTCAGACAAATCAGAGCTCAATTTTGTGTTTATTTTTTGGTTCAGAGCATGATCAGAGCTCGCTCTATGAGCTCAGAATAAATTGAATGAGCAGCCTGTCTAAAGAGCTGATTACACGATATACAGGATATATATAAAAAACATCATAACGATCTGAGCCCGCTCTGTTCAGAACGCGCTCATAATGCTCGATCTCAGTTCAGTCATAAACGTAGGCTCGGACCAAGGATTCGAAACGACAAGGAATATACCTTAAGCAGAATGTTGTGCTATGCAGGTCTGTTAGATTTATAAAATGTAATCATTGAACACTCAAACTTGGCAATGAATAGGAAGCAGGTAAAGCTGCTGAACCTTCCCGAACAGTCGACAATATGCATTAAAAATAGGTAATTGTATGTCTATGTAGCTATTTCAAATTGACAATCCTAACACAATTAACATACGTAGTTAGCAGAAATATCATAAAAAATAAAAATATTTCAAATTGACAATCCTAACACAATTAACATACGTAGTTAGCAGAAATATCATAAAAAATAAAAATATACATGTTCTGGGAATAATTGCATTTGATTAATAAAATTAATTAATTATCGACAGAAAAAATATCTTTCTATTAGCTTAACCCAAATACTTATACGATTGAAAGTATTCTAAATAAAACGATGAATAATCTATGCATGCAAAGCAGCTTAGCTTGCGTGATGATTTTAAATTTTTGCTGATTATTAACTGGTCATTTGTTAGAAATGAGATCCACATTTCTAACTATTACATGCTCTAGGCAAATCTTATCCAGGATGGAGGCCGGAATTTGGGTCAGTCAACCGTGCGTGATAATGACATACATATAACATCAGCAGGAACTTTTGCTTGCACTCGTAAATATTCTAGTATCAAGCGTCATATACCCATATGCGTGTGATAGTCATAAAAGAAAACAATAAAAAATATTGTATTGTTACCCCGAAGGTCAACTTTTCTAAGCAATATTAATATGGTTAATCAAACGTTGCGTGCAATCCTTCACACACTATCATAGCAGAACGCGAAACACCCACCAACTCTATCAAAAAAAAAAAAATGTCATAATTAAATAATTGACCCTCCACTCGTGACGAATTGTAAAGAACTTGAAAAACGTATGTTCCTCAGTCGCAAATCATGACATGTGTCATGTTGCCTACCCTCTTTCTGCAGGAAATAGTATTTATTCATTAAAGTAAAACCAAAGGTCCCAACCGAATGCTGTCACTACACACTGGGTTATCGACGGAATGATTAACGACACCGGCTCAGCTCCACTCCTTTTCATATCCTTTCTCGATTTCGACTATTTATCTATCTCATTTGACGTGTCGCCAATAGTGATAGCACACATTGTGCAACGCAATGGCTAAAGGACTAAGGGATGTGTGTCTGTGTGTAGTCTGTGTTAGCTGAAGTATGGTTCCACCGATAAGTTGAGGATGTTGACTAAAAACAAAGGTATCGAGTAGCTGAATCCACTCCAATGTAATCGATTCTGGGTTTTGTTCGAATTGGGAGCGGTTAGAAACTTGACTCACAGAGGAAGTCTGATTATTTTTTGCTTGGCTTTGTTATCAGTCAATTTTAATGGAAAATCGATTGGTTGCTTTCACCGTAGCCTTGTTTGACTTATGTTTATGTAACTGTGTAGGTCCGGACCGATGCATATGTCTGTAAGTAGTTTTAGATTGCTTGTTTTAGATTGATGGTTAACTATGTAATGTATGACCAGAGAATGGATGATATGATTGTTTTTAAAATAATTAATTACGCAATCTACATTCGGCATTAAAATGTTCGCTACGTATTATGTTTGGCAAATACAACTACAAATAATGCTAATCTGTATTCTCTGAAACTAATGGAACACTCTCGGCTGATGAACACTAGCTCCACTACGGTATTTCGTCGCCAAGTCGCCTAGTGACAAGCAAAAGAGCTCGAAACCCCTACACTTTTCAACTGAATTGCAACCTAACCAACCTAATATATCAAAGGGCATACAGATTTGCGTCATTTCGCTTCATGTTTATTTTAAGTTCGAGCTATCTATGTAGCTAAAATATTTTGTATCGTTTTTGTTATCCTTCATGGCATTTAAATAATTAATTGGACGTAAACCTGAAATTACATAAGAGTTACAACCCAATTTTGTCATTTTTGGATTTTGTTTATTTTTGTTAAATTGTTTTTCTCGCCTGACGCATAAAACGGTTGGCTTTTCTATTCGAAAACCACAAGCAGCAAGTTCTTGGAATACTTATGCTATACATCTACATAAGCTGTTATATCCACTACAGTTTTGACACACTCTATGGGCCTTAGCAATAAATATTTTTAGTTTCGACTTCAAATTTAAGTAGTTCACAGTGGCTATATTTTCCATACAAATTTCGCAATTGTGATCATCTATAAATTTAAAGTCGAGACTAAAATTGGTTATTAGTACGGCGCTATGACTTTTAGAAATTAAATTTTGCTTCTACATTTACTAAGCATCTAACCAATATGTTTTTTTTCCTTGATTGCAGATAAAGCACACACGAACTGACACAATGAATGCAACTAAGGGAACAACCACACTCATCTGCACAAAGACCACGAACAGAAGAAAGTCGTCCGGTGGAATAGGGCATAGTTTCACATTGCCTATCGCAATCACCCTATTGAGTATCCTCTCACAGAGCCTCACAGTCGATGCTAGTGTCGTTCTAACATATAAGCAGACTTACTCACAACTAGGCCAGAAAGTGACATCGAGTACTCTCCTGTGGGAGCCATACAGCGCCACTGATATTAAACAATTGGAATATGCCATACAGGGTGGCAAGTACATCTCTGAGGAGGAACATTATCCCATCTATGTGTGTCGAGTGACAATCGATGGAGTGCAAACGAGCGGGCACACAGAAAAGCAAAAGCAATCACACTTGTGCGTGGTGTCTGTCTTGAAAGAAGTAAAGAAGTATGAGCGGTTCGATGTGCTCGTCAATAAGGGCCACCTGGGCAAGATATCATGGAAGCCGTGGAGAAAATTTAGTGCCGGCATCCCACTTGGGGCAATCAGCGTGGATGATTACTCATATATTGCAAGAAGAAGGATAAATCATCAGTCGATCGGTGATCATTTGGGAGCTGATTTTACTTTGGGACGATTTGATCCAACTCTTGGTCTTGGTAAAATTTTGGTCGTAGAGGATCATAGGGAAAGGGAATACGATGAAGGAGAAGTGCTTATTGAGACCGAGCCATACCGGTACGAACTGAGAGATATTGTGTTGGATAGGATACGATCGGATATAAGTACTAATCTTACGGAATTAGGTGAGCTTAAGTAGAATATAATCAAAATATAAATATTTTAGTGATGTACAAACAGGGTACTCACAATGGGCCTTCATGGCTTCTGGGTGAAATTTGCATCAGTTGCAAAACTGCCCTCCCAACCTAACCTTACCTAGATGTTTGAATGAAAAGTTTAGCATCCGAGATGCGCATTTGATATTTTGGTTATTGGTACTTTGGTACTAGTTCAACCTTCTGTAATAGGCATTAGTTAGTGGTCCGTTAAAAAATATCTATAATTAAGCGAAAGAAAATACAAGCGCCTTAATGAAAATCGGCTAGATTAAACATGAGCTGGCTTTGCGCCATTGTTTTGTACATTTCCCTCTTTAACGACTCCATGTCATGCATTTCCTATAAACGGAGTTCTCCCTTCAGCAGTCTTAACTTTTCTTCGACCATGCAGATGCAGCCATTTTCATTATGCAAAGACATTTATACAAAAAAATCATGCCATTATGTTCATAAACGTCTCGACTCGAATAGTCACCGACTGACCTTCAAGCTAGTAACTTCGTCATCAATTTTGTTCTGCCTCTTTTTTCTCGTATACCCGTTTTCTTGGTATGTCCCTCTCATCTTTTAGGTCTTCATGTTTCGTTTGGCATCTCCAGAGAGTCTTTGGTTATGTTGACTAGATCGGTGCTTAAATTTCTAAAAAAAATTGTAATCTTCTATGTTGCAGTAGGAATTTCCTGCTTATCAAACAGCAGTGGTAGGATCAATTTGTTTAGTTTAGACATATTTTTTTATAGCTCGCAGTTTCCATCCATTGGAAAATACTTCTTTAAGGCACAGGCACTGCAGAGTCAAAGTTAAGCGCTTTTCGAGAGCAATTGCTTAGGTTATTTCTTTTAACGTTTAGTTCGAATTAATCCCCCTGGGACCGGGATCATTGTTAACCGATAAATTCAGACCATACTGAATATATACCATACTTGTAGTGTAAAACCGGCACAAGTCTTCATTATCATCATCTTCTCTAAAAGTCTTGGGTGGGTGTATTTCTTTAACAAAACAAACAAAAGCCTTGTACAGCCCCCTTTAACAAGGTGCTTGCTTCTGCGCCATATATCAAGGCTGCTTATATTTTTATAAAATTTAATTTGCCTATTCTGAGGCTCTGTTCACAAGGTGCAGATATTCATTGTAATTCTATAGAGATCAATTATTTAGTTTTTCCCTCAGTTATTATTTCATAACTTTAATGCACAATACCAGATCGGAGATATAGGATTCTGGATACCACTTTATTTAATTGCTGCGGAGACTTACAGGAATCGTATGGAAAATACCAGCATAATATTCTACATATGTTTGTCTCGCGACTATATTTCGGTGGTTTGGGGGCGAGATCGAGTCGAAAATCTTTTTTTTCGTATGGACATTGTCCTTGATGACTTAGTGTTGGTGGCGGAAAGTCGAGAGTTATGATTCATTTGTTCATCAGCGTATGCAATCAATCTGAACTGTTTTTGTCTTGCGCACAGTAGATTCGTAGAGGTTTGTGATGACAAAGTCATCGGCGATTTTTCTAGCACTCGTAAACTTATTGCTTACAGCTTGCGCTTTTGTTTTATTACGGAGAGCTTCTTATTATGGTGTCCGAGATGCAATATTGCCAGCAAAACTTGTTCTCACCCTCGTCACCGAAAATATTCGTTCGCAACTGCATTGAAAAACACGTGTAGGTAAAACGGTACTCTGGCGACTATAGCATAGTAGGTACCTTACACAATTTGAATCAAGTTGAATTTTCTATCAGCACTACAAACTTTGGAATATGAATGTTTCTTAAATACTGACATCGTTCCGAAAGTTTAACCAAACGACAATATTTAAAAGACGTTTTTTTTTTACAAACATATTGATGAACCCAATTGTAATCATTATCTGTTTATATTCACAGCACGCGGCGTTTTAGAAAACAAGTACGACACACCAAACCTAATCGAAACTGTTCTTTCATACTCTTATGACCACGTTCAGTATTGGGGTACACATGAGGGTATCGCCCGTGGCTTAACGACTAACGTCTATGAAAAGGATTCATCCACGCCAACCACAGTCAACTGGGGTTTAAAATTCAGTAAAAAAATGGACGAGACGAAATCTGTCAGCTCAACACTACCACCAGGAACTGCAATTAATGTCACACTAATAGGAAACTACGAGACCCTAGATTCTCCTTACCTCGCAAAATTATTTGCTTTCTATTACGGAAGCGCAGAGAGTGTATCTAGAAATATCTCTGCCGAGGTAAGTGGTCCTTAGCAATATTGTGCTTTTAAATCAATATTAATCGAATATTTTTAGGTACGAAAAAGTTATCTCAAAGAGGTTAAACTTGAATATAGCCCCATCTACTGGATTGAGAACGGAACATTTATACCCACTACCACTACTACGACTACATCAACAACAACTCACGCTACCACAACACTAGGAAGCAATAATCTGAAGCCGATGCAAGAACCTCCTGTCTTGCTCTCTGACATCGGCCGATCTGTGGTATCATCCGATTCGAAACCCTCGACTACCCAGAGTGAGGGTGGAGACAATATTAGCGAAAATATGATTCCGAACGAAAGTCGTGAAAATTACGCCGAAAATCTAAAGCACGTGAAAGGTGCTGCCGCACCAGGCACATCACATTCCACAAGGCTCTACAGCTGGACCAATAGTATTTTAATATTACTTATTTTGATCACAGTGAGAGTTTTTGGTTGAGTTTTTTTTTTTATAATTATTAGGGGATGTAGGTATTATTTATTACTCTTGTTTAATTGCCAAATTTATGTTTAAACATTATTATAAGTTATATTATAATTCATTTGTTTCTTCAATTCAGTCTCAATAAGTTATGCGTGGTTCTGTCAATTGTTAAGCTTTCAAACGAAATTTTGCATTTGAGGGAATAGAAGACAGGGACAAACAAAGTTATTCAAAACTACATAGTTAAATTAGAAGAAATAGATTAGTATTGCAAAACGATAGTGGATAGAGTAAAAAAGAAATAAAAGAGAATCGAAATAAATGTTAGCCGCAATTAACTATGCAAATAACGTACCGGTGTGGTTTTGGTTGTACTGCTCCTGAACAATGCTCATAAAAAATTCAAATTTGGTTTCTTCCATTGTTATAGTTTCTAGAGTTTTATTGTGAGCACGCTGCCTCGCTTCGATAACCTTGAACTCAGGTGTTCATATAGAAGTACAACAAATGAATAAATTTTTGAATTTTGGAGAACCAAGCTAATTTATACAATTTAGTGGAGAAGAATAGAAATTATGATAAGTAATGTGCTACACCTTTTGTTCAATAGTAATGAATGAGTACTGGCAAAAAGATTCAAATCAGTGTTATGGCGATTTTATGGGAAGGTAGGTAGAACAAGCAAAGGTGTTCCAGATCCCGATAGAATTGTATTTTCCAAGAAACGTTTACACATTTGCTGCTAAGCCAATTTTGACAAAATTTATGAAGGCGAAAATAGATAATTTTTGGATCTGTTTTAACCGGCTTACTACAATAAATAACATATTTTTGAGCAGCCTGGCCTCTGATGATCATAACAGTATACTTGAATTGAGCAAATCTGGACTAAATATGGCTGATAGCATTATTTTAGCAAAAAACTGAAAAATACACTCACAACTTTTTTCACTTTTGATTTATATTTATTTATATATCCCAATGAAACATTCCATGTCATTATCCTAGTAGGAACACGTACCTCTCATACATAATTATATAAATGATGTGGCCCCAACGGAAACATGATTTTCATTCATATTTGAATGAGGTGCCAGTGAATGTGTTAAAAGGTCTACAGATGACATCAGCTGGCGATTTAGATTGTTTTTAAATGCCGCATTTGCTATTTATGAACGTACATTTTGAAGTGTAAAAGAATTTGTCAACTATAATTCAATTAAATTCGGCTATAATACGCCAAAAGAAGTTCTCCACAATTGTATTGCAATTCATTGTTAGTTCTAAAGCAATATAAGATCATGAGATTATAACTATAATTGTTGTAAAACTCGAGGAAAAATATAATTCTGCAACAAAGAAGATTACAATGTAATTCTGTTGGGATAGTTATTTCTTATATTCCTACATATATGCTCAGAGTGTTGCAATATAAAGCAACATCATGCACATATTTGCCCTTTTGATTATGGCTATTCCCGAAAGTAAGGTGATACCGAAATGTCTGTGTATTATTAACTCAAATGGACTAAAGGTCTGTGTAAACGAATGTCAAAAGTTTTTAAGCGGTTCGCATTATAGAATTGTATTGTAATACTCATGTGCGATTACATTTTATTTGTATGGTGTTGCATCATTTGAAACATGTGACAGTGCTGATGGGCATTTTTGTCAATAGTTCATGCAAGCCTAAGTCGAATTAGTTCTCTTGTGGCCAGCTGTCTTCTGCTTTTGAAAGAATATAAGATGTAGGTGAAATTATGCTTGGGGAGATGTTGCACAATCTGATATGATAATACTTGATCATGTTCAAAGATATATTTTGAGTTACCAAACGGATTACTGTGAAAGTATACAAACGTTATTATTTTTTTCTTCTTCTATTCTGGAAACTGGTTTTGTCACCAACATTAACTCCTCTTGGAGCATAGAGCTCTATATCTCGGCTGTGTCTACTATCGTGAATGTAGGATGCTAAGATCTTCAGTAAGGTATCGGTATCAGTGATGATCCAATACTTTGGGGAACGTGGAATTACTTTGGGAATATGGTTGCAATCGAAGAAGACCAAATATTTGCTGTCATAACTGAAATAATGCTTAAATGATCTGTCAGCTTATGATAAGAGAAACTCATCCTCATCGACGATATATTCATTTCATTGGTCATATTCAAAATGTTGTAGCAATGCCATACAAAAGTTATTCTGCTGACGAGATTTTGCAACATTCACTTACATGCAGCATGGTTATACAAAGTCTTGGAGGCTCGAAAAATTGTTTTATTTAAAGGATGAAATTCGTGGGCGGTGTCCGATGACAGTCAAGAAAATTAAAGTATAAAGTTTGGCCTCAGCAACTTAATGACAGCAACTGAAATGTAAAGCTGAGACTCGAAACTCTAATACATAGTTATTGCTGAAGCTCCAAACAACATGCGATCCTTAAAGTTGATTGCTGGGTATATGGTTTCCCGAACCGTTAATTATTTCAAACAGTGTCACAACGATTCTACTTTCGCGTGACGTTCCGTTTCTGAATTGCTTATATCTTCTCAGTGCTAGAACTTCCGACACAATATGAACTGTTGAGTTACCCGTTTCATAATTGCTGTAACCCTGAAGTTGTGTTTTATAAACAAAATATATGAAACTTATATAAATTATTCTATTATTTTTGCGTTCCTATTTACTGCACTGAAAACAAATTTTGTTAAAACAACATTAAGAACATGTTCCTTGAATAAACGAACTTCATTTTAATGTTTTTTTTTTCCACTGGGCCTCCTTTAAGGAACGTGTGATTATCATCCGAGAGTCCTGAAAATTGCTCTATTATAAAATTGTAGGCCTCATACATTGTTTTACGAGTCAAAGCTTTCAAATATTCGACTGATAAATCATTTTATTTTGCAATAAAATTAACACACCATGGAGAACAGTCTTACTTACCTCTTGCGACATTGGTATTGAACTTTAAAAATTTTCTATTCGAGCCTCAAAACAAACAACATTTCTCTGGAGGTTCTATATTTGTCAATGTATATTTTTTTGAGTTTGAGCAGCAACACTATTAAGTGTATAATATTGAATGCATGATGTTTAAAGCCATTAAAACAACGATAGAGCGGTTCGTAAATATCTTTTTAAGATGCTTTTAAACGATAAATCAATAAAGAACAAAACACATTGCATTTAACTGCTCACGTTAATGTTAATAGATCACAATAACAATATGTTACAAACTCTGTGGTCTTCAACTGCTTT
Organism: Cheilosia vernalis; assembly: GCA_949126925.1. Taxonomy (NCBI): domain Eukaryota; kingdom Metazoa; phylum Arthropoda; class Insecta; order Diptera; family Syrphidae; genus Cheilosia; species Cheilosia vernalis. The sequence continues at coordinate 57,569,859 of OX421362.1, forward strand.
AAGGTGAATATTTAAAATGTTTTCAAGCCACTTGGTTCTAGAAGTTAATCATTATTTAGAACAGGATGACGTTATTTAGTTTTCATTGATTTATGCCGTTTCGATTAAATTTATGAATTTAGGTGCTAAACACTTGTTCTTTCGCGATTTGCATAGCTTTAGTTAAGAGCTAGTTGTAATAAAACAAGTTGCGGGTATGGTTATGATACGAACGTTACGATCAGTTCCGATGATCCTCAAGAAGTGACACTTTACGATACCTACAATCACATAAAATAATGTTTAAGAGTACAATCAGTCGCCTTCTAACACAAAGTCTACACAAACAGTTTTTGATATATTTCTCATATATAATACATTCTATGTAGTTTTTTCTAGATTACAAAAGACAATCAAAGTAGAATTTGAATAACTAGTGTTAAGTCCAAAAATAGTTGTCATGATCACGTTTTTGAGAAATATCTTTTAATTCAAAACCGATTTGGCATGTTCATAAAACTTCTTTGTTGTAAAATTAATTTATTTTTATTAAACTTCTGAATCCCTAATGTGTACTAGATATGCTTATAAATATTTGTCCTTAGTACTATGTAAGTTGTTAAAGTTTGCTATTTGTAATATGAATACCTATTCTATTTGAATTACCATTTCATGTCTATTAGTATTTCAATATTTTGAGGTAAAATTCATTTGAAAATGTATCATAGCTTTTATTGTCTTGACAATATGCAGATATCATTCTGGTAACAAATGTATCCATCCTTCGAATACTGAGACAACCATAATTGCTTTATTAAAACTAAAACACGCCTATGAAAAAGTATCCCCCCTAGAATTAATTTATACAAATGTAGCATGCATTGCAAATAAGAGCTTTTTAAAAAATTATAATTTTATAAAAGACGATAAATTTGAATAATGTATTTTCCGCGATATTTATGTACCTTGCTTATGATTATGATGTATAAATAAAAGAGAAACAAATTATACAACAATTTAAGAAATCCGTTGCTGCAATATTTATTCCCACTGTGTATAGTAGATGAACATAAACATTGCGTAATTATTTTAAAATCAAAAATGTTGAGAAAGAATTTCACTGTTCCTTTTTTTGTCCGTATAATTAAAGTAAACTTATTTTCTATTCATTGTGTTTTTCAAAGAATAAAAGAAAACGAAATCAAAATGAAAGCAACAATAAGGGAAGAAATAAAATGCAAATTTAACATTTACCTAAAAGTTTAATATATAATATCTAATAAGGTAAAAAAGAAAAAAAAAAAAGAACATATTTTTTAATAACTTGTAGATAGTATTTTAGCTATAATCTGTAGAATTTTACATTCCAATTACAATGTAATATTTTATTTTTTACGAAAGAGTTGTATGTTTTTCACTTGCAGAAAGTTTTATTTTATTTATATTTATGTATGGTCTATATTTTAATATATCATTATATAAATGCATTGATAAATACAAATTACAAAAGATATTATATTAGGTAATGCTAATTATTTTGTGCAAACGCTTATGTTTTAAAGAAAAACAAAAAGCAAAATGTTGTATTGAATCATTGAGAAATTAAAATAAACATTTTTGTCCATAAATATAGACGAAGTGTGATTTGTATTCTCTTTCGTTTTTATCGTACGATACTATCTCTAATAGTTGTTGATCTTTTTAAGTGATACTTATGCCCATTGAACGAAGCAGTTGAGAAACTACTTTCGCCTTAATCTCTGAATACAACACTAATTACAAGCACTAATGTCGTAAATTGGATGTCAGCTTTAGTAAAAATATAAAGCATTTGTGAAACGGTACCAATAAACAATAAGACCTCCACATTTCGTAGTGCGACAACTTTCAAAGAATCGGTCTTTCCCCCTCGGTGCAATTTGCAGACATTTAAAACCAATGTGCATCGGAATCTCCTATCTTCTCTATCCCAATTTCCTTAACGCCCGCGCTGTGTACTTCAAACTACACCATAGAGTAGTCATAACCTTTTTGGCGCGTGTTTATTATAAAAAAAAATCTATTACATTTGTTTTGTTGCGTTAAAATAAACGCCCAAAACGTTTCCATCCTTCTTATTCCTGACCCATTTTCCATTTTTTTGCCTTTCATACCATTTTCTTCTTTCGCCTCCGGATGACAAAAACAGATTGTCTTAGAGCCCAGACCAGACAGACGGTCGGGGATCTCTTAACGGCTGGACGGACGGTCCCCAATCGCCCAAAGGCCGCTTGGGCCCATCCTAAACAAATTTGGAAACGAAATAATATTGTAAACGATAACTTCCAACTACCTGGGCTGTGTTAGTTTACCCTTTCTGCGGCTCACTCGACATTAGTTCGCGGGTCGCGAATTACGTATCCTTCAATAATAATAATAATAGTCTGGCATGGGGGGTTGGTAAAAGCGAACCTACATAAGTAACCACAGAGATGTTTAAGCGAACAGCGCGAGATCGCTAGAATGAATGTGGATCATAGCTGGAGAAGAGCCTGTCAGAGCTCGGTATGTGCATGTGAATAGCTGTCAGCGCTTCTGACTCACATTTTTGTTAGCCGCCTGATAGACAAGACGCGAGAAAAGTTTTAAAACAGAAAGTAGAGGAAGCGTACGAGAGAAAAAATTCACGGTACACGGACATACGGTTAGTGTGCAGTAGAAGTATTTAAACTTATACAGTGGTTGTAGCGGGGAGTTCTTTTGCCAAAGCCATTCCCCAGTATAAAGTACGTTCAGGAGCTCCCTAGGGAGGAGGAGAAAAAAAAAAGAAAAAAAATAGATAAGTACCTAGGGTGTTTTGAGTATATCATATAGGTTGTTCGTAACGGGTTGATGTCGATGAATTCTAAAAATACTAGTCGAGTGAGGTTTCGTTCCGTTTTCTTTACCGTAGCCATTAACGGCGATCGTCTTTTGTGACTGTTAGCAATTGAACCGTATGGTAATCGGAAGTTATCCGTTGGCCTAAAACCGCAAAGTGAAATAGTAGTTTCATATAGTGCATTTTCCCATTTGGAAATTGCATGTTCCTTACATTTTCCTTTTCCTATCACTTTTGCGTTCCAACTTCTCGTTCTTGTTTCGAACGGAGGAGATTCTAAGTCGCGCAACGAAAAACAGTTGTGTAAAGCGATACTGAGAGCTCCTAGCTCTGTGCTCTTTTTTTTTTTCTAAAACAATTACTGGCCATATCCCAATTTGATAAATAGAAACAATAAACTTGTGAAACTCCCCGTTGTGGGAAAATAATTAAGATCTTGTATTTCATTGTTCGTTCATTATTTCACATTCAAAAATCGTCGTTCCAAAGGTTTCGCAATCTCCCTTTTTAAAGACTGCGTGGCGCCCTTAGACCAAGTTATCGGTAACCCCCCCTTTTTATTACGTCAGTAACAAAAAATACTACTGTGATCTAGCCCACACCCAGCTGACTAGCCAAAACTCGGCAACAACGTGCCGCTTGTTGCACTTTCATATATTCCCTTTCCCCCCCCACCCCATTCGCTTCCGACTTGACTTATTGCAATCAAAAAAACCAATCGGACACAATTTTCGTTACTTTTTATAGAACGCTTTCTATTGTTTTCTAATACTACTCCCGATTGTTTTATAAGTGCCTTTCAAATTATTCAGTAAACGGAACAGAATTTATTAGAATGCCTTGATTTTAACGTAAGCTGATGATACCAATCAAAACTTTTTGGTGGACTAAAGATCGCAATTGAACCTTAGCAAGTGAATGTTTTTGAAAATAGAAATAATAGCCTGTTAATTCATTTCCGAATAATTTAAAACCTTTCGTAGGAAGCTGTAAGCGTTTAAGACCCTTCCGTTCCGTTTTTGAAAATAAATACAATTGTATGGCTTACGTAGTACTAATTCGGGAAACTTAGAAACCGACAAAAGCTTAAATTCTAGCAGAAATATATAAAGCTTGGCTTACATTATTATGCAGGAAAACTGTCTACTACCTGGTATTCCTCCAGAAATTCCTAAATTTGTTTGTATGTATTTCGCTGAGTGCTGATATCTTATATCTATATCAGCTGACCCGTGCTCATCTTGTTTCGGCAGAGCTCCACTTTTCAAATTTAAAACAAGATGATTAGCGTTCTACAAACCCGGAATTTTCTGATAGAAAAAGAACCTTTTGTATCGGTTTAGCTTAGAGGTTCCCAAACTGTTCCCTGCTGCTACATCTTTACCATATTCCGAAAACTCGTCAAAAAATGTGAAGATTAGATCTAAAGGCTGGTACGCTGTTCGAGTGAAGTGAAATTTCCACTCCTCTCAAAAAAGAGCTGTGAAGTAGAAAGTTTTTTTTTTTTTGTGGCGGCTCAAGAAGATTCAACTTCCGCACTTTTATTCTACTAACAAGAAAACAGGGAGGAAACAAATTGGAAACTTCACTTTTTGTGAATCATGTAATAGGTACAGTAAAATGTATTGGCTTATTTGAAGATATTCATACCTTTTCAACCACAATAACAATTGAATTTTTATTTTTTATTTTCCGCCGTTATCACGCACTGGAGTCCGTAGTTTCGGTTCAAAGAGAGTATAGGCGCACGTTTGGCGGCAATCCTACGAGCAGATGGACCATAATGAGACTTGTTAACATGGGACAGTCGAAAGAAGACCTTACCATCGAAACCCTTCAGTTCACACCGAGGAAACAATTTCTGCTTTGCATTGAGCACAATGATTAGGACTTATTCCCATATAAAATTGAATTGGCCAACAAACTGAACGCAGCAGACTTGCCGATTCGCTTGGAATTTTTTGTCAGAAGATGCTTCGAATGTTGGAAAAGGACGGAAACAATCTTGTTGAACTGTCTTTTTATGTCTGACGAGGCCCACTTCGATTTAAACGGCAACATAAACAAATAAAACTGTCGAATATGGAGTGCTTCCAACCCACAGATACTCCAAGAGATGGAATTGCATCCACTTCGTGTCACAGTGTGGTGTGCAATTTCATCACGCTGCATTGTCGGGCCCTACTTCTTCGAAGAAAACGGTCACACCGTTACGATTACTGGACACTGTTACTTGAGCATTTTGAGAGAGTTGAGAGCCGAATGAGAATTTCTTACAACTCTGTGTGGTTTCAGATGGTGCAACTCCTCACATAGCCCGACCTGTTATGACAGAATTGCGACGAAACTTTTACAATAAGCTGATATCCAGAAACTCCACTTTCCGTTGAGTCCCCAGGTCGTGGGGTTATTGCAAACAGGAAGTCTACAAAGCAAAACCAACAAATTTGAATGAACTAAAGCAATCCATTCGAGAAACAATTACGGCTATTCCTGTCTCAACTCTCCAAGCAGTAATTAACAACTTTTTGGTAAGATGCCGCACACGCATCAACGAGCAGGGGGCATTTAAATTCCATTATTTTTAAAACTAATTAAGCTATATTATAATAAAATTTAATGAACTTTAACATGAATAAAAGAAAAATTAATTCCATACACTAAAAAAAAAGTTTTTTGAGTTTCTTAATGTAGCAATATTCAGCAACCACCCTGTATAAAAATTAGCTAATTCAAAGAAATTTCGTAACATTTTCTAACAAAAAAGTTCAGAAATTTGACGAGGGATTTTTTGTTTAAGATTTTTCTAAGAATTCATAAATAAATTGCTGATTAGTCGAACGGCTAGATGCCAACCCATTCAGTATGGCAAAGATCAGTTCTCTCGAGAGGTGTTTTAGATCGTCTTAAAGGCCCTTCTTACTGTCGAAGCATCATCTACTAGCTCTCGAATGCCTTTCGATGATTTTTCTATCCAGTGGATCTCCAAGCACACAAAAAACAAATGTTTTGTATTTGTTCATGCCAATTTTAATGGTTCCTAATTTGGCAAATAATGTCTGATTTGTAATATCAAAAGGACAGCCGTAAAATTTAACCCATTTACAGTGCATGGAATATGGAGACTATATATTTACAAAGATCCGTGAATTCCTATGCTGGCTTTTTTGAGCAAAGCTAGATAGGAAAATATTCTTGAGGCATCCTGCTTAGTGAAAAGGTCATCCATGTCACCAAATTTTAGTACATCTAGCATTATCTATCACACTATATTCAATGAAAAAACTATTACTTACATAAGTTCGCAAAACTTCAGGGAACGGATTTTGTTGACCTAAAAAATCAAAAAAAGGCAATACTAATCTGTGAAAAAGGCATAAATGCATTTTATTAAAAAGCAAAAAAAAAAAAATAATAATTGTAAGCATTATTAGGTATAACATTGTACTACCATATACATTTTAAAATGTTCTGGCAACAAACGTCTGCGATTGTCCCTCAAAAGAGCTTTGAAAGAGCTGAAGGACCTGTCCACATGGGCAGAGACGTGTGGACTGTGGAGCGAAGTTAAAAGATGTCACGTCATCGACTGCATCATTAAAAGGGAGTTTGGTTTGGAGTCATCGCCATTTACAACACAATTCATTTTTCGGATGCTGTTGAGTCCTTCGTTTGCAGAAAAGACGGCTTTGAACTTTTTCACCACAGCTTCAGAAACTGGTCCTTTTGCTTTTTGCAGTTATTATCTTATCGATCCCATTCCATCGGTGGAAAAGTCATCTTTTCCGAACTTTACCACAAATTGTTCTGATTTGATTAAATCTTTGCACGCGTGAAAACAAACACAGTGAAAGTTCACACACAAACGCAGTTGTAGTTGGTAAGAAATTTATCCAAAAAGCCAAACTAAACACAGGCATTTTGCCCAAAAAGGTTTGTTTCCATGGTAACTCGTAAACAACAATGCGACATTCAGAGTACTCTATTGGCGAGATTAGTAATTCGTGCAAACTTCGGTGGTGTTTCAGCGATTTAATTTTTTTAAAATTTTGTAGTTCAGAAGAAAGTTCACATAAACTTTCAATATTGCCAAAAAAGGCAGAAAAAAACCATATTGGTAAAAAAGGCAAAAAAGGGCAATATGGGTAACAAAAGGCAAAAAAAGCAAAAAAAGGCAATGTCAACAAAATCCGTTCCCTGCGTTATAACTCTCTTAAGACATATCTGAAACCTGGGGGTCCACCTTGATCAGTTTGGGAATCACTGGTTTAGCTGATAAAAGTGAAGTGTAGCCAGAAACAAAGGAAACAATGAATAGAGCCGAACAGGTTTTGTTGCATGCACATGCACATGAATGATATGATATGAATCGCTATAGGAGCGCAGTTTAAATCACAATTGAGTGTGACTCCCTCTACATCTAAATTAAATTTCATACCCTGTCCCTATCTCTCGCAAAAAAAAAAAACAACAAAACAAAGCACAAAAGATGAATAAAAAATAAAAGGAAAAGTACACCTACACATCACAAAAGGTAAAAAAAGTGAAACCGTCTTCGTCACACACACAGACAAATTTCGTTCACTGAACGCTGACAAAATCCATAACGCTTCAATCGAACATTTTTCGCTTTTGAATTGCATAAAATTTATATTCGGCCCTAGCCCCTAGCGAGGTATCCGTCGGAACTTAAAATTCTCCGCAGCGCATACTCTGTCGGAACAGCAAATCGCATTCGAGGTATCCGTTCTCGGAAAATATAATTGAAATGCGATGACGCATTGACTTCACATCCTCGTATTGTTTGGTGCTTGGTTTTTCGCTAGATTTTGCACTGGAAACACAAATTTAGTCAATAAATACAAACAAATTCGTTGCTTTATTCTTTATTATTAATTTATTTAACACTTTACCGCAAATCGTGAATAAATTCCGCGACTCATTGTACTCGGAGGATATCGTAAAAAAATTCCGCAACCAATTTCTCTCGGAGGATATCGGAGCCTAGCTGTCAAAAATTAAACAAGAAAATGCTCTTCATCGCACTTCAACGTAATTCGCCGATATGCGATGCAAAATGTCGGAACAATTCTCCGAACAGTTGTTCCGAAGAATACCTCGCAGCAAAAATCCTCCGAATCGTATAAAATCGGAGAATTTTCCGTTCCGACGGATACCTCGCTAGGGCCTATTTTAATGATTATAGTTCAACTTCAGGATAACGTACAACGATGATTTGTATCTTAAATTCTTTGCACTTTATATGAAAAACAAATTCTATTTTATTTGGATGAGTCATTCCAAAGCTTTTGATAATGGTATGGTTCTGGTAGATGTCTTGGCTAGGAACTATCCCAAACTTATATAAAATTTTTAGTACGAATCCATACATTGCTCTTACACTATTGGCAACGCGGACATTTGACAGCCTAAACGCACGTAAAATCGCTCGCCCAAATTAAACCTGTTTTTACAATATTTTTCTTTACAAATCTGCCTAAAAAGTGGTACTCAGTGTAATTGCTTCATTACCTCAAGGGACAATTCACGATTCTTGGTGAGTCAGTTCAAGTTTAAGCATCTACTTCATAATTTGCAATGGTTGGGGGTATACGGAGAACGCCGCCGAAAATGTCCAACAACAATGCACATGTCAGTGGCGGCAAGCGTCGTATTTTTGAAACGTCACCGGAGGAAGGGCAGGCTTCGCCCGCTGCTACCAATCAATCGATGGTCGGCAAAATGTCAATTGGGGACCTAAAATCCCTTATAGTTGGTTCCATGGCATCTTTGCTCGATGACAGACTAAAGAATGTGGCAACTAAGGCTGATGTCGAGGGAGTCTCTGTAGAACTCCAAGCAATACAAAACGACAATACATTGCTGCGTCACAAATTGCAGGAGATGGAAGCTTCGTACGCATCTTTGGAGCGAAAGGTAGAGATGTTAGAGAGAAGATCGATTGAGAGCAACGTTGTATTGCACATGCCTGTCGAAACAAACATCTTGCCAGAGGACAAAGCCCAAAACATATGTCTGCAACTTCTGGGAAGTAGTGATCTATCACTTATATCGGATGTCAGGGTTTTGAGGTCACACAACAACACTTCTAATGTAATTGTAAAATTAAAGAAGAAAGAAGACGTTCGCCGTGTGCTAAACAACGCAACTACTTTAAGAGGCAACAAGGTATCGATTCACAGAGATTTCACTGAAGCTTCTCGTAACCGAAGGAACACGTTGTTCAAGTTGAAATCGGACATCGAGAGCAAAAATAAAAACGCAAAACCTATTGTGATTGGAAATAAACTTAAAATAAGTAATAAAACATTCTTTATTGATAATAATAACAAAATCCGATGTGAGGGCTTTGACAGTGACTGTGGGATGTCACTTCTTCAGCAGATCGTGGACGTCAGTTCTACAGTGACAGATGCAACTGTCAGAAACGTAAACATTGAAGGTGGAAATGTATCGGGTGGAAACGCAAGTAGCAGTTCTTCGTCTTTGGAGCCTCACCATAATTTTTAATAATAATGCCGTCTGCCAAAACAACTTAAACAAAACAAAATTATGTAACAATAAAAATGAAGTTTATAGTAAAAATGAAGTAAATCAGGAAATAGTGTTATTTAACATATTAAGTTATAATGTTGCAGGCTTAAAGAACAAATTATTTTTTTCCAATTTTTTCAACTATATTAAAAGCTTTGACGTCTTTATGCTTTATGAAACTCATGTTTTAGCCGGGGAAGAAATTAGATTCAGTAGCATTTTTAGAGATTATGAAGTGAAATGGATCCCAGCAATTAAGTCCAGTTTGTTCGGAAGAGGTAGCGGCGGCGAACTGCTAGGCTATCGGAAATCTCTTAAGATGGTTGAAATAAAGTTTAGAATGGTGGAAGGAATCTACGTACTTGATGTAATCATCAATGGAGAAACCCTTTGCATCGTTCCAATTTATCTAAACTGCAGTCATTGGTTGCGCGACTACGACAGGCTCTCCGATGTTCTTCAGTCTTTAAATTCGCCGGATCTTCTGCTTGCTGGAGACTTTAACGCAAGGTTAGGGTTATCGCAAAACAATTTTTCAAGTGGTCATGTGTCATCATTTATACATGCAACGAGGAAATCAAAGGACGACCTATGTGATGGAAAGGGCGTGAAGCTATTGGAAACTGCTGACGCGTATGACTGCACGATACTCAATGGAAGCTGTAAAGGAGACATGGATGGTGAACTTACCTTTATTCGTGGAACTTCATGCTCCGTTATAGACTACTGCCTATTATCAGGAAAATGGAAATCAATAGTCAACGCTTTTTCGATAGCAGCTCAAACGTTTTCCGACCATATGCCATTAGAAATATCGTGTGCAGTTTCGAATACTGGTGATGCGCCATTCGCAAAGCAGCTGGCTCTTCTGCCGAAGTTGGTTTGGAACAACAAATTTCTTGTCTCTTATCAAAATAAGCTGACTTCTGAGCTTGCGAGTCTAAATGAACAAAATGCAGCGATACAGATCGACGATCTTACCGCTATAATAAAAAGGGCTGCACCGTTTACTGTTAATGCAAAACCTGTAGTCAGTAAGCAGAAGTGGTTCGACAGCGATTGTCTCAAGGCGAGAAATAGATCCTTTGCATTGCTAAGGCGCCTAAGGTCTAGTAACACTAGCTCGTCGAAAGAACTATATGCCGAAGCCAATAAAAACTTTAAACGTCTTTGCATGGAAAAGAGAAAACAATTTAAACTGAAGACCATAGCAGTTCTCAACTCTGCAAGATCCTCTGCAGAATTTTGGAAAGCGGCTAAAATTGCTACTGGCAGACCGAATTTGATCTCGTCTTCTTTGCAAGCTTCTGAGCTCAGACAGTATTTCGAAAATCTACTCAACACCCCGCGGTTTTCCCCATTACCGCAATACGCAGCCCCATCATTTGCAGATGAACTTTTAGATGCGCCGTTTACTCTTTTCGAAGTGAAAAGCGCAATTGATTCGTCTAAAGTGAGAAAAGCCCCAGGCGACGACCGGATTCCTTTCGAGTTCTACAAGAATTGCTCTTCTGAATTTCTCATTGCGCTAACTAAGGAATTTAACAGGATTTTCGTAACAGCAAGTATTCCAGGGAGTTTCAAAAGAGCGATAATCTATCCATTGCATAAAAAAGGAGAGCTAGATAACCCGGCAAACTACAGAGGCATTTCTTTTTTGAATACTTCGGTGAAACTATTTAGTGCTATGATATATAATAGGCTTATACAATGGATAGCTTCCAACAAGATCTTAAACGAGTACCAGGCTGGGTTCAGGAAGCATTATTCAACGCTGGACCACATTTTTACTATTATGAACATTGCGGAAACTTTTAAACACAACCGCAAAAAGCTATACGCCTTCTTTGTTGACTTCCGTGCAGCTTTTGACTCCATAGCGCGCAAAGCACTTTTCTATAAGTTGTATCAAATTGGTTTGTCAAGCAAAATTATTAAAGTTCTTGAAGCGATGTACGAGAACAATGTTGCGTACGTTTGGAATGGAGATTATGTATCGGAAGAATTTGAAACGCAAATGGGAGTTAAGCAAGGCTGCATACTAAGTACGTTGCTCTTCATCCTATTTATAAATGATATAGCAGAGGAGGTGGGAAGAGGGATAGAATTTGGAGGTGTACGGATTCCAGCGCTGAAGTTCGCGGACGATATTGTGTTTTTGGCGGACACAGTAGAAGGGATGCAGCTTGTCATCAACCGTTTGGAAAGATACTGCAAGCAATGGAACTTGACGGTAAATCTAACGAAATCTAAGATGATGATTTTTAGAGATGGTGGAGGGAGGTTCTCCCGTAACGAAAAATGGTTCTATCAAGGTGAACGGGTGGAAATAGTAAAAGAATATAAATATTTAGGTGTGATAATAACATCTAACCTGAATATGAAAAAACACTTTGAATCTAATCTAGCAGCAGCTAAAAGAGCTATTTCATCAGTTTGGGGTCCTTGCATTGACAGCAAGTATATCGATCACTCCTCGAAAATAAAGCTTTTTCGTGCAACCGCGGCATCAATACTGCTGTACGGGGCCCAGATTTGGGGTTACCGCTATTACGAGGAAATTGAGAAGTTTCTTAGGTACTTTCTGAAGCGTATCTTTAAACTACCCTCTTGTACTCCAAATTATATGCTGCACTTAGAAACTGGAATGCCCCCACTCTTTTTGGATACCCTTAAGATGCATGCAGATTACATTGCTAGGGTAGGGGCGATGGAAAGGGAAAGGTTGCCCTGGATTGTCCTGAAGCATGTGATTTCAACAAGAGGTCACTTGGTGCAAAAGTGGGAGGATTTGGCAGAAAATTACGGATTGCGTTTAAGTATTGCAGCTGACTCGGTTCCCTCGATGTTAAAACAAATGTTTACCAATATATTGAAAATGGCGGGTAACTCTTTGTACGATAAATGTCTCAATGAAGCACATGCATCGCAACATAGGCTGGTGTATCCTAGATTGAACCACAACCTCAAGGGAACCGCATCTACTTACCTTCTTAACCGCTATTCTCTTCAACTGATAAGCACAGTATTCAAACTAAGAGGTGAATTAGTAAATCTATACTTTATTCCGCATCGAACCGATCTTCCATTATTATGTGACCTGTGTAACCTTAAAGAGAGGGAGGATGTATACCACTTCATTGGAAGATGCCCCATTTTAAGCGAATTCCGCGCGAGATACTTCGGACGATCTTTGCTGAGTTTTGACGAAGTTATTAATTTATTAAACGGCAGTCTTGGGTGGGAAACTTTATTCAATTACGCCTCAGCTGCTAGCCGCTACAGAAACCGTATATTGGAAGCCGATTTTTGAGCAGTACTTTTTATTTAAAGATATTATTACTAGGTTACTATATTTATAATTTAAAATAGATTAATTGCCATTCTGGTAGACGGCCTTACGCCAAACCATAAACGACTAATTATTGTAAAATTTTGCAAATTTTAATGAATTACTAATAAAGTCACTACTACTACTACTACTACTACACTATTGGAATGACAAACAATCAAAAAGCAAGCAAGGAGCTAAAAAAGATAAAGCAGGGAAAATCATTGACCATTTCATTTAACCTGCGTTGAAGAAATAAATATATTCACAGATATATATATATTTTAATGTGTTTAGGCATAAAATAAAAATAGGTACCATATTTTCAATTTTCCTGCATATTTATGTACAAATTCCCATTGAATAAAATCAGAAAATCGGCGTAGTTGTTTAGTGATTAGTGTGTTGGAACACTGGGCCACCTCTCGCGAACGTCTGACAAACATCCGAGAGTATAACTGTCTTGAAAGAGCTTTTTAATTAGAAGTTTGGAATCGGCATAAAATATTTAGATACCTTCAATTCATTCCAAAAAAATGAAAAACTGACACTTATTTATTTATTTAAATCGGCAAACCAAACTTATAAAAAACCTTTCCAAATAATGACTGCAACTACAACCGGCCACGTTTAACCTATAAAGGTAGTCGTTGAATCTTTATCTCTCTATCGATACCGAATACCGACTGAAGAACCTTACTCTTAAAACATCACGGGAGGTTTTCATACGCTTTTGAAAATTTATACCGCTGATGTTGGCTTGTGGAATTCGTGCAATCGAATTAAGAACAATGTTAAAGAAGTTGCACTATAGGGCGTCGCCTTGTCTCAAACCTTTTTGGTAGCTCGACTTGGTATAAGATTTGTCAGAGTAAGAACATTTTGGTGATGCTAGACTGTCCTGGCCTAACAAAAAAATGATGTGCGCCTATCGGGTTGTTGGCGAAAGGTTAAGGCTTTCACACAATATCCCCTGTTCGTTTATCAGTCTGCGGAAGTGTTCTTTCCCAGTTCAAAACCGATTCTGAATCCACTGCTGATATGTTCCTATGTTATGATTACTTCCTTTTATAACGCATGCTGATTAGGGATATCAGGAATTACAGGATAGATAAGATAGGAGACACCGATGGACATTGGTTTCAAGTTTTGTGTAAATTGTAATAATCCACATTCTTAAACCTCTGTAATAGAGATAGCAATCATCGTCTCTTGTGCGAGGACATGTGCAACAGGCTGTGTGCTAAGCGTTGTTATTTTTGACTTATAGCTCCCTAGATATGAATAAATTATCCGCAGCTAAGATGGCATGCTTGATCTTCTCATATCCATAACCCATGGGGACAAAAAAGATACTAATGCTTTTTACGATGCATTCGGTTTAACATTTAATCCACGCAACTCGACACTTCATTTAGATTTTGGAGTATACATCAGTTGTTGCATTAACGATTTACGTCACTAATATACTAACAGCAAAATCATAAAAGCGATTTCTTTAACAATTATTGAAAGACGTGGTGATTACAATAGGAAGTATGTCGTACCAGCTCAGTGAAATGAACATGGTAATTCCTATGAAGAAGTCTAAACTTGTGAAATATGTATGTACAATAACGCAGATTGATATACTTCAGTAATCTGACTCTCCCGGCCACATTCAGTATGCCTAACGCTCGTATCTTTTTTCGGGCCAAAAACAGGGGTGGAATCAAAATCATAGCATTACGTCCACGTAAGGTGATTATCAGTCTAAGTCTATTGCATTTATCTGTCCAAAAAGAAAAAAAAGCTAAGCAGCTTGTGAAAAATACAATTTCAATTCAAAATAAAAAAGAATTCAATTTTAAAAGTAAAAATATAACGTTCGGGGAATTGACACTCCTAATGAAAAGGTATTTACATACATCTTGTGATGTGAATTAAAACAAAATATTTTAACAGAATTCAGGAAAAATTCGTAAACGTCCATAATAATGCATCTAAAATAGAAAGCGAAATTTTTTTGCCCAATAATGTGAAGTCAAAATGACATATCCACATACTATTCATACTATTAAACAACCTCCAAACGCGTTTAGCTTATACAAGCTCTAGACACCGTAGATTTTTTTTATAAATAAGGTTTTTGCGTTTATTAGCATTTTAGAGGGTGCTATCTTTATACACTCTCTATAATACAGTTATAAATAATGCTGTAAGTGCTGCCAATAATCAATCATTTCTTGGTGATCGTTTTACGCAGAGCAAAGAAGAGTTGATAATCAAAAACGGTAACCAAAAAAGTGACAATCAACCATCACCTTCGCCGATTCCAGCCCAGTGTATTTCACTAAAAAAAAATAAGGAAGAACTAAATCGACAGGAAGTTACATGGCAAAAAAAAAGAACAGAAGCAGCATACTGCAGGCTAAGACCTCGTCCCTATTCGTTCATACACCGCTCAAAATCAGCCACAGCGTCATAATCTCCATATCTACTTATATCGTGTATTGGGACTCTATACCAGATTCAATTCAACAAATACACTACAGCAACAGTAGCAGGTAGCAGCACCCCTAGTGCCACCAGCTGCACTAACGTACTAACGGCAACCAGAGCCGTAATCTAACGGAGAAAACCAACAACATTTAATCACATTGTTAACAATTTTTCTTTGTCAAAAAAGTAGGAGTTAAATGTATTACAAAACCTCTTGTTTTGGAAAAAAATAATAAACCAAGGAAAATAAGAAAAAGTACGTATACGCCAGAGTGCTGTAATGTTTACTTCTAGATTTAGTTTGTACGTTGTTAATCAATAGTGATGCTCATATTTGGTATGATTGGTTAAGGTTTTGTTTTTAAAAATAGGATCGGATGAATTAGTTGAAGTTACTTTAAATAATTTGTGTGGTATGCATCTACTTTAGTAAGGTTTATCGATGGAAATCATAGTGGCAAAAAAAAAAAAACTGCTCGAACTCCCTTCTTCTTCACGGCATACATTTAATTTCGTTGCAATTTGTTATTGAAAAGACATATTGTGGCTTCATTAACGAATCCTGACGAGGATCTCTTAAAAAAAACCGAACGCCAACCTTTGTGGGTTGGCCCAACTTGTTCGTATCAATGAAAATACCGTTTACGACGTTATAAAGATTTATTCAAATGTACGTTATAAAAGATTTATTTAAATGAACTATTCCGTTCCGCTGTCTACTAAGAACTAACTTATTCTAAAAATATATCCCGTTGGGAAACCACTGGTCGCATGATGTAAGTCGCTGATTCGGCAGACGGACGTATTCCATGGGTATCCGGTGGGCGCGCATGCAGGCAATCCGATCCCCATGCGCACTTGGGTCGTGAGAACAGGTTCATACATGAATATGCTGAGACAGCGACTCCCATAATGTTCGTTGTACTGTTATCTGATCGTCGACTGGTTGTAGCGCGTTAACTGGCTTTCTTTCAATTTTCTTATTATTCATTTAGGAATTTCTTCATCATTAAACCATTAAATGAGGGAAGCAGGAGTGGTGTCACCGCACTTGTGGGAAATAGCTGTAAGGGGAACAGAGCGGCCTTCGAAACGAGCGTCTATTATTATTTATTACATAATTACATACATAAGTACATTTAAGCATGGCCTTGCCGTCTGCCGAGATTTGATAACAGCAATTCCTGTGAGCTAGGGTAGGCCACGGAGGCAACTTTGATGCAGGTGAGGAAGCCGCGGCACGCTTGCTGCTGCTCGGCTCAGCTCGTTTGAAAGGGTAGTTCTTGCCCCCTCAACAAAACACATTTTGTTTCGTGCCAACAAAAAAAATAAAAATAAAAAAAAAAATGGAAGAAAGCTACGTAATTCGACTGCGGACGGGTCAAAATGGACAAGAAATAAAGGTTAAGTTAAAAAGGAATCTACGACCTCATAAGAGAAAAGTTGGTCTAAGTCATGTTTTGTCGTCAAAGTCAGCAACGGTCACGTCCAGTCTCTGTCTACCCAATGAAGGACGGCCTGTCCAAAGTCCACACACCGAACGCGATAGAGTTTTAGGCACACATATTCAATCAATATACCACCACGATAGTAAGCAATAAGAATCAAACATTTTTATTAAAAATAATAATATTAGATTCGGCCCTTAATATTAAAAAAAAAACATAACTTCATTAATTAAAAATTCAAATCAATAACGTATTACTTTTACTTACGGTAGACGTTAACCGCGAGCAAAACTAAATAGTTAAAGCAGATTGAAAAAAAAAATACCTAAACTAATAAGCTAAATTTATATCTATTGGCGCAAAATTATAGAAATCGTGTAGTAGGAGGGATTAGTAGATACTTACTAGCACCACTCTAACTCCGAGGCACTACCTAGCTTTTTAGTAAATTATAAACGCTTTGTAACCTGCCTAAAACTAGTATCAACCTTAGAGCGGGCGCGACACAAATTTTTGTCAAACAGACCCAAAAATGTACAGTTTGAGAAACTAAACACAGTTTTTTTTATTGAGTTTGTAGCGAGTAGGAAATCTTCCTAATCAAAATCTTAAAATGGATTTTTTCGTTTTTTTTTTTGTTTTTCTTAGAAGCCTAACATATTTAAACATTCCGAGATCTTAAAAAAATATAAATATATAAATAGAAATGTTCCTTTACAAATTTTGCAAAAATTTGAAATTAAAATTTTTCAATAGAAATGACAGATGGGAGAGGATTAGGAGTCTATACTAAGGGATAAAATGTACTTTTGATGATTTTAAATTTTATACCAAGTTATAATTAGAAAAATACTAAAACGGACATTATCACTTACGAAAATAATCATAAAGTGAGCTTTAACCGACTATAATTTTGGGCAATTGTAGTGAATTCATTAAATTCACAAAAAAAATATTTAATTTCGATACTATCGAATTGCTGGGATTTTGCCTGGGATGTCTTAACTTAACCAGTTTCTGTTGTTTTGTTTGGTAGGGTTGGGGAATATCTTCCATTTGCCCAGGGATCGTTGGATTTTTCGTTGTTGGCTGGATGGCTTGCGGTATGTATCGGTGCACTGCTAATGATTCTAACTGTTTGCACCAGTGGTTGAATTTTTCCCAACGAATCCCTGGACAACACACAGTGCGACAGGAATTCAAAGGTGCACCGCACTCAGTCTATTAGAATTCGCCGTTTAAATTCCTCATCGTTAGACACCTGTTCCTCGGCTAGTTTTGCGATTTTATTTTGTCTGCTTTTCGCACAAAAGAATTGAATTTCTCAAAAAAAGGAAAAGGAACGATTTTGTTCATACACCCCACTGTGCGGATTTTTATTTTCTGTCTATAAGTACCTATGTACCCTTTCTTGCCGCTTTGCCTATTGCCAAGTTTAATGCCCATATTTATATGTCTCTTCTACAGTGATCTAGAACTTGACCAATATGCATATTTTCCCCTCTTTCTTTTCACATTTATATTTCTCTTTTCTTTAGTTCGTCATTCTTTCGCCTGTAGGTAATACATTTTTTTGTCAAGTCGAGTACTCAGTCGTCATGTTGTCCTATTCAAAATAAATACTTAGTCTTAATTTATACTTATTCTTTACCCTAAAACACCTAATATAACTTATAAACCTACACAAATTTTTAAATTAAATAAAAAAAACATTAACACGCAGTTGACTAAACGCTAAAAGAAATAATGCATCAACACATAATTGCACTGAATGACGTCAATCTTTACGATCGCAAGGGATATGGGACATGGCTTCAAAGCTGAACTTAACGAATATGCGACAATATGCACCACAGGGGAAAACAAAGAACAAGAAGAGGCGAGACGCAAAAATTTGTCAAAACATAATGACTTTTGCTAGCCGGTCGGCCATAATGCTATTCGCTTATCTCTGTAATAATTGTCATTTAATATTTTATTCGGTGTTTTTGATTGCTATTGTCAATGTTTTTTAGTTAGTAACTATGTCCTTTTGTTTTGTGTTGTGTGTTTTCGCTATGCGATCATTCAAATGGCTTGTGTTTTTGTGTGGTGTTTGATTTCAACCATTTTTGACTCGTGCTAACCCTGAATTTGCCAAGAGGATGAGGGTGCCAATGGCCTGCCGCAACACAATTTTATATACATTTAAAGTTTTCATCGAGGACTCTTCTTCTATATTTAAGAGCAGTTTCACAGTATAAATTGCGATATCAGTGTATTGGCACTAAGTGATTAAGCCGGATTTCTTTCATAATGGGGCAGGAACCAATGAAATTCATCACGTCTTCATTTTGCCCAGTGTTACACAATTGAGCTTAACTACTCGCACTCGAACTACCTACCAATAAAGTTTGGACAGTATTGAAGTTAGGGCTCAGATATGATATGTTTTGAGGCTGGAATTGTTTATATAAACGGCTGAGCTTTCCGCTCGTGTAACGTCTTCTAAATTTAAAGCCTTATAACAAAATTCGTGTTCAACTTAAAGTGGCCGCTCTCGATTTGTAGCAAATAGTTCGGTGTTTTCGATGGAATTTAAAACAATAAGTTACTACACGATTGTTAAATTATAATAACTACACGATATTAAAGAATATATGACGCGGTCGCTATCGCAGATGCATAAAAAAAAAACCCACACACCGGGCTGCGTTCGCAGTCCTTCACTAACACTAACTAATAGACAGTAGGGATTTCCCTGTCTATATTCAATGTATTTGGCCTTTTTATTTGTAATGAAGTGTTGCCGCTTTACAGTAGTAACTTTTGCACTTCATCGCAGTATTTCCCTTATTCTTAGCACGTTACCGATCGCATAATAGCTTCAAAGATGTCAGTTTTTGCTGATATTCCGATCTTTGGATTGCACATACGATTTTTCCACGTTGATGGCTTTCTTTGCCTCGGAGAGCTTAAGTGGAATCGGGGTTTTTGGTTTTTAAATTAACTTTTCTTTTTCTTTCTTTTTTAATGCATCTTTTTTGCTTTTTGTTGCTCTCTTTTTTAAATTGAACTGGGGTATTACAAATATTACACTGAACCAAAAAGGTACGTAAATACAATAAAAATATTCATTGTGAGAATGAATCGTTAATTCTTATTTGTCCAATAAACGCGTTAATTGCGACAACGAAAATTCGTTTATTAATTTCGCCATGATTTTAATTTAATGAACGTTTATTAAATTCGTTAATTAAACTAATAAACATGTTCATCGAATTAAAGAACGCGTTTATTGTGGTAATGAAATATTATTTAATAATATAATATAAATGGTCACTATTTTAATAAACGTTTTTTATAGAATTAATTAAAATGTTTATTAGTTAAATAAACGTTGTTTATAGAATTCATAATCATATTCACAAATTTAATGAACGTTGCTTATAAAATGAATATCTAATATTATTAATTAATTTTATAAACACTATTTATAGAATTGACAATAATAATAATTAATTTAATAAACGTTGCTCATAAAATTGATAGTAATATTAATTAATTTAATAAACGTTGCTTATAAAATGAATAATTATATTAATAAATTTAGTAAACGTTGTTTATAGAATTAAGAATTATATTAATAAATTTAATTAACGTTGTTTATGGAATTAATAATAATATTAATTTATTTAGTAAACGTCGTTTATAGAATTAATAACTATATTAATAAATTTAATAAACTTTGTTTATAGAATTAATAATAGTATTAATTAATTTAGTAAACGTCGTTCATAGAATTAATAATTATATTAATAAATTTAATAAACGTTGTTTATAGAATTAATAATAGTAGGTTAATTAATTTAGTAAACGTGGTTTATAGAATTAATAATAATACTAATTAAATTTAATAAACGTTGTTTATAGAATCAATCAACTACACCCCTTCATCGAATTAATGAACGAGTTAATTTAGACAAACCTTTTGCGACATCGAACCTGTTCTGAAAAAGAAGCGGATGAAACTAAAAAACACATTTAATACATTTTTTATTTTATTATAAAAGTTTCACATGATAAATTTACAAAAGGGCATTCAGCAAAACATGAGTCTTTAAGCAAATTAGTTTTTTACTTTTTTGAAAATATTGAGTTTCACATGATAAATTTACAAAAGGGCATTCAGCAAAACATGAGTCTTTGCGCAAATTAGTTTTTTACTTTTTTGAAAATATTGAGTTTCACATGATAAATTTACAAAAGGGCATTCAGCAAAACATGAGTCTTTGCGCAAATTAGTTTTTTACTTTTTTGAAAATATTGAGTTTCTATAAAACTCCAAAAGGAAGATGATGCTGATGGATACTCAAGATTAAAAAGATAGAAAAGTTTAAAACATATGTCAACAGCTCTTTGAAATTTAAGAAATTTAAACTTAACGCCATCAAAATACAAAAAAATGTCTTGAAAACTCAAGATTGATTCGCCGTGTACAATAATAAAGGGTTGAACACTCTCACCCATTTTGTTCAGAAAGGCGATATGGTCCTCGATGGCTTGAATGGTGTTGCCCACCCAGATGAAAGAATCCTGTGAGTCCTTTATAGTTGATCTGGTAACATTTTTTTTCCCCTCTTTGTCCTTTTTGATGCATTTGTTGAACGGCACGAAGTAACCATGCAGAGACCAGAGTAATGCTGCATCTTTACAATCTGAAAAATAAGTCAAAAAAAAAACATAAAATTATATATTGGTTTAAAACAAATTAAAAAGATTGCGCTCTAATCAAACTGCTTGAGTACACAAATGTATGTATCAAGTACCTATTCAAAATTCCAGAAAAAATAAACGTATTAATTATTTGAACTTACTGTCGGATGGATTTGTTGACTTTAACTGTTTTAAAACATCTTTGATATTTTTTTCTTTAACGTGATTTTCTGTGGACAAGAAATCTAAAAGTTTGACCTTGAGATGATCCCAGTTGTCCAAAAATGAACTCGAATTTACATAGCAATTGTGAAAGTCCATGTCGACCTAGGAAATTTCAGTTTGTAATCATTGTGCGAACTTGGTGTTAAGATTTTCTAACATACCAATCGATGGCCAGTTGGTTGCTTGTACTGAGGCCATTTGGTCATAATTTCAGAGGTGGAAACAGATTTCTTTATGTCACACATCCTATACTTGGTACATGCTTTCCAGCAACGATCAAATTCTTCCGAAGATAACTGATCATATTTAAGCATTCGCATGGCGTGCTCTGCATCCGCTTCTGGAACTGAAATCATATTTGGTCAGAATGAGTTTAGTTATCTGGGAAAATATTCAGTTCTAATATGTAAGTAATCGTCATGTAAATGAAACATTTACCATATGAAATAAATAGTTCACACCAATTAAATTCTAAGGATGTGACAACTCTGAGACAAAAATGAAAGTTTTTGACCAAATCGAGGTTACATCTTTCATTGCAGGCATTATATATTTTCGTCATCCCGGAATTGTCATTTTCTCAAAAGTTGCTACCAAAAGATATAAATTGTTCAACGAACCCATTTCTAAAGCCAGTTGTTCTTCCTCATTTTCATTCGTGCTTGTCGAAGACTTTGGGGAATTCAATGCCGTAATAGTTTTGAATGATGATTTCAAATTACAAAACTTATTGTAGATTTTACCCCTCTTACCCGTTCGATAATATTCCTATGATTATAGTATTTTTAATAAAATTTGTACGACCACTAACAATGAACTGCTTACCAATTTTTCTGTCGGAAATCTTTCCACAATTTCCTTTTCAATTTTGTAACTTGAATGCAAGTCTAAATGAATTTTATTTTGGTCAAAATAACTGGCTATTGCATTTATAAGTTGTGTTCTTTGGTGGTCTAATAATTTTTTACTGTGGTCGTAACTTTCAGCCAATGCTAAGGTTCTTATGCTGCTGTTCAAAATTGTTCCTAACGAAACCAAGGTCGGAGAATTTGGCAAGCTTGTTGAGCTTGGAGAATGAGGTGCATATTGTCGTGATGAAATAACTGGATAAGGCGAGCATGAGGTTTCTCTACATAGTCGTGGGCTGTTGGAAAGCGAACGAAATCCTGAGTTGCCGTACATTAAAAGAGGTTTTCTCTCTCTTAGCTCTTAGCTTTGATTCGAACATAATCAATGTGCGGTATTTAAAGGTTTTTAGAATTTCGGCAAGGTGGTGGCACTCAATATTTTTTAAAACCTCAATATCTATGCCATCCGCTGAAAATATATTTCTCATATTGATTGTATTTCGAACAATTACCTACTGCAATGTAGCCCAGTCGACAGGGAAATCAGACCAGCGTTGTGCCGTCACAGGTAAGAAGTCCGCTATCGACTGGGATACAAGTTTTAAATAAAATTAAAACCAAAGGAAGATATTATAAAACTAAATGTTGACTTACTTCTAAATTGCTCCAGGAGTTCCAACTGGTCCCAATTTTTCAATAATTCAGTCAAATCATCATGCGGGTCTATGTGAACAATAGTCGCTGTCGTTGTTTCAAAATCTCCTAAAATATTTTCCAAATCCGATTCTGACATTAGGTCCATATCAGACTCTTCCATCAGCTCATCGTTCTGAAGCTTCGGCGGCATTGTGAAGTAGTTTGAGTAGAATAATTTAACAAGAAAAGTGTTCACGTTTCGTTGTATATCTGTGTTAATTTCATCATGTTAATTTTAAACTGTTTTGAATTAGTTTTACTAGTGTTATAATATCAATCACAATATCAATGAAAATTTGAAAAAAAAGTACTCTTTAACCCTTAGAACTGTTTTGCCTGTAGCAGTTTTTATTAAGTTTATCGGTGGCCCAACAGTATGTTTTAAAGAAATAATTGAAAATGCACCCAACTGTGTTTCGTCAATTTCGAAAGATAGTATGTGAGGATTGTACAGGATTCTGTTAAGTTTCTGGCAAAATAAAAAAACCGTTTCTTTTTTTAAAAGAACGATGTCTATTATAATGTATAATTCGATATCAGTTTTAAACTGAGCTATATAAAAATTTTGTTTGTATTTGTAGCCTTCGACTTCTGCTTTGGAGTTAAACTCTATGAACGTGCTAGGGACCTTAAGCATTTCAGATACTATGCTGCGGAAATTACTTTCTTTTTTATGTGTCTCTAATATTTGAAAACTACAGTAATCTCTTGTGTTTAATAAATTACATTCGGCTTTTAGCTGATATTTTTTGACTAAGGTCAAACAAATATTTTTGCGGGATGAGATGGCATGAGAATAAAGCTTAAATTGTTTGTGCTTAGCTTCAAACTTAAAACACCAAAAGTTTCGAATAGGCCCTGACTGTTTGATAACAGTGGGATAATGGATTAAATTATGGTGCTTTGGTTTCAGGGTATCGTTAAAAAGACGAACATAATCTCTGTTGTGAATTTCAATCTTCTTTCCCAACATTAAGATGATGCTATCACAAATTTCAAATTAGAGAAGTAAGTCAATTGTTTCAATTAAGTTAAGAAGAAACTTCCAAACCTCATCATCATCTGGCACTAAGTCTTCAATCATTATCTGTATACAAGAAATAAAGGTCATCATTTCCCTGGCTGTCATTTTTAGACGTTTGTTTTTTAAATGATTAATTTTTATTTCACCCGACATGTTGTCAATTTGTAATGGGCCGTACTGAAATGTCTGCTTTCTTAAATTAAGGGTTTCCAAGGTAAAATAAGAAGTTGTGTTGATAAAATATTCAATGATATGGCAAATGTCGTAATGACAAACTCCTTCGAATATGTCATGCATAAAGTCAACGCAATAATTATCTACAACATGAAACGATGGAATGTCATTAAGTTGACAATAATTTTGGATTCCACTTTCAGCAGAGTTATTAAGAAGAACATCGTTTTCGTAGTTAGAAGGATTTCGTAGTAAGTCGTCTCTTTGGATTGTTAACAATTTAGTTTCAGATTTGTTAGCTTTACAAAACCTACAATAAGAGTTGCTTGAAAAGGATCTATTGAAATCCAAAATTGTGTTTAACCCCAAATTATCTCCTAAAACAAGACCTAAAACAAAATGAACTTTTATTTTCCCCTTACCATTGCAGTTTATATCAAGGCCATCAACTTCAAGACTTTTTAGCTCACTAACAAAAGCTTGAAAGCATTTGTCATTGCCAAATGATTTTAAATCCTTTGATTTGACAATCCCCGCCAAAAAAACATTATCCAACTTTGATTCTTTCCATGGGAGACAGGGAAATGAATAATAAATATTACATATAGAATGAACGCCAGCATGAGAGCTTAATGGATTATTGATTTCAAAATCATCGGTATATATAAAGTAAGGAACAAGTGTCTTTCCCGGATACATCTTCGATTTTTTCTTCCAAAGCTCGCCTTGAATGAAATTTGAAATTTTCTTTACTGTAATTGCTGATTGCATATGAACTATCGTTTTATTTAACATGTTTCCACTCTCAAAAAATTTTTTGAATTGAAACTTTAGTGGC
This sequence comes from Cheilosia vernalis, assembly GCA_949126925.1. Classification (NCBI taxonomy): domain Eukaryota; kingdom Metazoa; phylum Arthropoda; class Insecta; order Diptera; family Syrphidae; genus Cheilosia; species Cheilosia vernalis. The sequence goes on from OX421362.1 coordinate 57,595,013, forward strand.
ATTAAAATGCCTTTAGTGTTTTTTTCATCATACGCAAGGGTTCCGTTCCTAAAAATTTTATCGATTTCATTGTTTATGGTAAACTCATCTAAACTGCCTAGTAAATCGGATTTTTTTAGCCAATCAAACAATTTATATTCAGTGTTACAATATTGAAAAGGATTACGGCACTTTGATATAAGGCCAACAAATTCATTATGGAGTTTAGAGTTTTGAAGATCTGCTTGAATTTCTGAAATGTTTTTTCTTGAGAAATTATTGTTGTCATGCAGTTTTAAAACAAAACGAGTCGCAGAGGTGAATACTTCATTAAGACCGTCTCCTACATTTATTTCATTATTATCAAAGAAATTACTTTTGCTATTTTCGCATCCTCCTGAATTTTCCTCACAATAATTATTTAATATATTATTCTCCTCAGAGCATATACGTTTTTTTTAATTTTCTGTATTAGAACTACTTGCGACACCAACAGTGGGTGGTGATTTATCAATGTGTTTTCTATTTAAATGTTTTTTATAACTTCCTAAATTTTGAAATGATTGTGAGCAATTTGTTTCCACGCACCTAAAAGTACTATAAGTACTTAGATCATGAATATTTTTCAAATGTTTTATAAACACACTAACAGGCCAAAAAGATTCTTTACATATGAAACAAATCATTTTTTTTTCTCTATTTTACTTCGTAGCGTAAATGTGTAGATAGTAATAAAAATTTAAGATTAGCTGATGAAATAACAAAATGATGACATGAAAGCTAAAAAAAAAATAAAGAAAAACGAAAAAAAATTAAAGAGTCTTTTATAGAAAGTAACAATTATTCTCGAAATTGACTATTGGATGCAAAATGTGCCTATATACGGAAATTTGGAAAAAAGTCAAACATAAAACACCGCACAACTCCTGCGCTACAAGGCAGATTTAGATAAATTATGCATTGCTATTGTCTACAGAATATATAATATAAGACACTTACCTTTTGAATTAATTATTTTTGCTCTTCACTTTTCACTTTGAATTAAAAACCAAACCAAGACGTCACAGGACAAACTCCACCTTCCACTTACACGTAATTGCGCGTTACAATCGGCAGACGCCGACGCCGGCTATTTAAAATTATTCAACTAAACGAATGTTCTTTCGTCATGTTAACAGGGCTTCCACTTTTTGATTACTCTTTTGTGGGCATCACTTAAATAGTTCGAAATATTAGGATTTATTCCCGCTTTTAGGTAATACCTACCAGAAACTATTAAGGTAGGTTATTTAGATTTTTGAATAAAAAACGAAGTGTAATAAATACGGTGGTATGAGTTTCTGAGCAATTTGATGCTTTTTTTTTTTTGCTTTTTGGAAATGGTGTTTCCGTCGGCTTTTTTGGTCATAGGTAGGTGTTTGATTTGAACTATATTAGTTTATTGCTTTTTACCGACGCGACGGTTCGGCGGGGATTGCTGCGTGCTGCCTTGTTCAGGTTTTAATATTATAAGAGATTCAACTGCTTTAACAAAAAAAAAAAAAAATAATAGTACCTAATAATAAAAAAATATTGTTCATTTTATTAAAAAAAAAACTATTAGGGGTACCTATTCACAATTCGATGTAACAGGCCTAGTAAAATTGCGAAATTTTATTTATTTTTATCAGATCGTGAACGAACTTTTTCTCATCTCTAGCAAAACTGAAACAAATGACAGTTCCAGTTGGACAATTAACATTTGTTTTGAAAAAAACTTATACAATTTTTAGAGAGGGGAAAATTTGCTTTTATTTGTTTTCTGTGCCGAAAAAAAGCGAAAAAGAAAAAATACTTCAATGTTTATTGGAAGATGCTGCAGACAAAATTATGTGGATTGATTTTCCCTTCGGCGGCGCTTACATATTTTTTCCATTCTCTTTATTTTTTTTTGATAGGAATCAAGAATTTAAATTAACTGTCAACTTCATAAGGCTACTCTGTTGTATTTTTCGGTTGCAATATGGTCAGGGTATAGATAAAGTGCAAAAGTGTTGCGAAATTTTATTCAGTATATTTTGTTGTTGTAGTGCGAAAAAAAGTCGCACTTTCGCATTTTCGCATTGATACAACCCAGTTGCATCGAATCGTGATTCGTGAATACCCCTAATGTTTTTTCTTTTTGTTAGAGCAGTTTGATCTCTCAAAACATTAAACCCTGAAAACAAAGCAGCAATCCCTGCCGAATCGTCGGAAAAAACAATCAAAATATAGTTTAAAAAAGCCGATGGTTACAATAATAAAACCTGTGTTATTGAGTAAAACTTTAGAAGGAAAAATGGCAGTAAGTTTAAAATTGTAAAAAATGTCGTCATTCCAAATTTGGAAATTTGAGGTTTTAGGAATGAAATGAACGACAGTTTCTTGTTTAAAACTTTTTCTGATTAGAGAATGAAAGAACTGATGGTTGTAATCTACTGATAGGCTCATATTTTATAGAACTCATAAACAAGATTATTAGCGTTAAAGAGAATTTAGCCACACAAAATACGAATCTCCGTTAAGTCTATTAATAACCGATTTGTTTGGATGGTTTGGAGAATAAAACGTAAATTGTTAGCAAAAATTATTTGTTTATACCAATTTCGTTTATAGTAGGTATTCAATTAAAAACGGAAGACGTCACAACTTTCTGTATGGCACATTAATAATTGTAAAAAATATATTAAAATAGTGAATCTCTTTTTTTTAAAATTAGATCCTGCATTTAAAAAAATTGGAAATTATTCCTCCCTTAGCCGTTAATTAATCTAATTATTTTGTAACAAATGGTTTAATATTTTTATAATTCGGTTTTTAATAAATGCAGTTCATTCTCCCAATAAACGCGTTTATGAACTGAACTCTATTTTTATTAATAAACCGTTCGTTATATTAATAACAAGTTCATTGCGACAGTAAATCGAATTTTTAAAACAATTAATCGCTTATTATGTTAGAAATCCTGCCTTTAATAAATGCAGTTCATTCTCCCAATAAACGCGTTTATGAACTGAACTCTATTTTTATTAATAAACCGTTCGTTATATTAATAACAAGTTCATTGCGAAAATAAATCGAATTTTTAAAACAATTAATCGCTTATTATGTTAGAAATCCTGCCTTTAATAAATGCAGTTCATTCTCCCAATAAACGCGTTTAAACCGTTCGTTATATTAATAACAAGTTCATTGCGATAATAAATCGAATTTTTAAAACAATTAATCGCTTATTATATTAGAAATCCTGCCTTTAATAAATGCAGTTCATTGTCCCAATAAACGCGTTTGTGAACTGAACTCTATTTTTATTAATAAACCGTTCGTTATATTAATAACAAGTTCATTGCGACAATAAATCGAATTTTTAAAACAATTAATCGCTTATTTTGTTAGAAATCTTGCCTTTAATACATGCGGTTCATTGTCCCAATAAACGCGTTTATGAACTGAACTCTATTTTTATTAATAAACCGTTCGCAATATTAATAACAAGTTCATTGCGACAATAAATGAAATGTTTAAAACAATTAATCGTTTATTATTTTAAAAAATTCTGCTGTTAATAAATGGCAATTCGTTCTCCCAATAAACGTTTATTAACTCAGAGGTTTTTTTTTAATAAACCGTTCGTAATATTAATAAAAAGTTCATTGCGACAATAAATGCAATGTTTAAAACAATTAATCGGTTAATATTATCGAAACTAAGCTGTTAATAAATGGCAATTCGTTGTCCCAATAAACGTTTATTAACTGAGAGGTTTTTTTTTAATAAACCATTTGTAATATTAATAAAAAGTTCGTTGGGATAATGAAAAATGAGTTAATAAACGTAGTTTATTGATTTTACGAACGTTTTTTTTTTCAGTGTAGTTGAATAGTAGAGCGAATGTGGCCACGGTTGCCACTTCAAAACAAAGATTGCGTCCAAAATTGAAAATGAAAATGACCAAATTAACTTAAAAATTACCAAAATAATTTAAGGTCGAAATATTTGTAAACACAGAACAATCTGACGAAAAGAAAAGCTCTTTAAGTTGCATAAAAATTGAAGTCAATTTTTTTTTTCATATCCTAAAACAATTACATAATAAATTCCAAAATGCAATTGAGATTGAGAGGGTGTCACACTCAATCTGATCTAAATGCGCTATAGTGGTTCTACTTTGTATAGTCTCTACTCCTTTACTGATTTTCATATAAAAATAAAACATACTACATACCTGCATAATTAATAAGTCCTTACTATTATAAAACCAAGTTATTGTTTCCTCTGTTCCTCTTTCTTCACTTATAAACTTATAAGCTAAACCATTAGGTTCTTTTTCTATCAGAAAATTTCGAAGAGTGGGTTTGTATAACACTAATTGTTTTGTTTGAAATTTGAGAAGTGGAACTCTGGCGAAGCACGGCGACCACTGGTCAGCTAGTAATGAAATAAAGTCAATTACTACTACTACTACTATTCTCCTTAACCCATTTTGCTAGCCTTGGATTCATTATACCCATGAGAATTTTAGTTATTATATATTTATGAACGATATGCCTGTGTAGTAAGTCGCGCCATTCGTGTCTCCTTTTTTGGAAGATAACCTTTAGAACTCTTCATTCATTAATTTGGGAAAAATTCATGTGGTATCCTATTTTCACCTGGGGCTTTGTCTCGTTTCGATTTTCTTAGAACCTCAAACAATTCTTCGAAGTCAAAAGCTGTATCCAAAATATCATCATGCACATCTGGCATCGCATATTAATATGTGATTTGGATCCCTTGAGGATCGAGCGTCTGCAGATGGATATAAATCCTCTGATAAAATACGTCTTAAATGTAGGGTACAGTATTCGTAGATTAAAAAGAATGAAATCTTTTATGAAAATATGAACCAAAATATGAAGACCTGTATTTTAATTATAATATACCTTTCCTTACTGAAGCCAGTATTTTTTTCAAAAGCACACTGACATTCGCTGGTATGTATGAATAAAATGTTACTATTGCTTTTCAATCTAACTAAGCATAATCATAAATCGGAAAATGTTTCCTTTCGTTTGCGTCGATATCATGAAGACCTTTATCAAAGTAAAATTATTTGTTATTTAAATATTTTCAGTGTAATTAACAATTGTGCATAAAAGTCCATGAATTCAGTTCAAAGATTAAAGCATAAAAAACATTTCTTAAAGATGTTGATGTCCGTTTGCATGTCCGAATACATACATTTCAAGCGACACGAGATAGAGTGGTTTGCAGTAATCGGCTTTATTTTATATTTGTTATCTTGGAGCTCAAAAGAGCGAAGCCGCCTGTGATAAACACTTCACAAGAATTAAGTGGACATCATTTGTCCCATTTATTGAGAAGAATATTCCTACAAAAGATGTTCGTCATCAAGGTAATTAATTCTGACCAGTTACCTGGACACACTAATTCCCTAGCATCCACTACGTGTTAATAAAAGTTGAACAGATATTTTGTCAGAAAAATATCGCAATCCTCGTCATCATCACCAAGAAATTTTAGTTATTCAGGCGACTTCCTTTGTCAAAACAATAGAGGTCAATCCTCTGTGAACCCAAAGAGAATGAAAGTTAACCGCAGGAGTTTCTCCTTCTCAAATATATTATGTAAGCTTGCTGTCATTGACAATAACTAAAGCGATATCGATGGGAGTATCACTCCTGATAAAAGGAGGAAGGTCTTAGTTATGTTGGCAACGATCTTCCTACAAGTTCTGCATCACCACCAACGACCTAAACCCTCCTGTCGGTACAGCGGATCAGGCTGGCGGACCTCTTAACACGGTGTCTCCACGTGCAATTTTTCATTTCAGCAATCTGTCAAATTTCTCTTTTCCCATCTACCATATTCTTGTCTGACTATAATTGTCTCTTTTATTCCAATACGTAGTTTCAGCGCTACTAGTGACCATTCGCCACTGAGCCATCGTGGAAATGAAAAACAAGTGTCAAACTGCACAGAAATTTAAGCCCATTTCATGAAATGAGCTGAGCAATGCATTTCATGTAATTGGTTTCTTCGTGAAATTTGTGGTCTCCACATGCAATTTCTATTGCATGAAACATTTCATGAACTGAAAGATTGCACGTGGAGACACCGTGTAAGAATTACAGTTTCGTTGAAATATGTTCAGCTTGAGGTCGGAAGCAAGGAAGAAGTTTCTAGCTGTCCGGGAACTCGCTCCTGGATACTTCCCTACATCCTTGACCAAATAGTTTAAATTATTTTGGTAGGCAACCCCCATTTGCCGACTGTTAACTAAATTGTTGCAAAGCTGCAAAAACCAAAAGGGACAAGCGATGTGCAGCCATCGTAGTTGACATAGAATCTCTGGCACTTGTAAGTTTCTCATATTTACAATTATTTTATTTCCGTTTTAAACTTTCCATCGTGCCAATTTTGCCGATATATTACTATAAGTATAACTATTATATAAGTACTTCGAAGGTGAGTTCGTGCATGTAGAGAGTCAGAAAAATATGTACATTATTATTTAATTTTACGAATATCCTCTTTTCGTATGTCTACAAAAATAACATTTTTATTTCTATACTAACTTTTTGATAAGTGACAGTAAAGGATTCTCGATCCTTGTAAATGAAAAAAATTAACGAACCGTGTCTATGGACACGCCCACTTGTTCGATTTTTGGAATAAAACAATATAATTTCAAATCACGTTATAATCTTTATTTTCTAGATTCAACCGATCACGTCCAGGTACAGATTCCAACTAACTCACAACCTAAAATATTTCCCGTTAGGAAATCGCTGGTCCCACGGTGAAACTGCTGACTGGTCAAAGTGTCCATGCACGCGCATCCGGAGACGATCGCGCGTGTGCCATACGATCCATTGCACCCAGACTGTGGGAACAGGTAGATACGCGAAAGTGATGACGCAGCCACTCCCATACGATTGGCTGCGGTGTATTTTGTAGCTGGCCTTGGACGATCGTGTTAACTGCCGCCTCTTCAAATATCTGCGTCCCGCAGATCTATCGCTGAACATGTGGAACAGCTTAGGTTACCGTCTGGTCGTTGGACTTCCGTTGAACGTTGAGCTGGGCGAGGGATACGCTTCCGGCGGAAAGATAGGCGAAGTTCCGGGATATTGACCCTTCCATAGATTTTCTTCCACAAGAGACAGATGGCGATAGCTAGTGCTATGATAATGAGGATTTCTGTAACGATAGAGGAATTAAAATGCTCTTTCAGGGTTTTGATGAGCTCGATGTTCTTGATGCTGATATCATGCACAAATTCCAGATTAGGCCTGATCCTTTTGCTGGTTACATTAGCCAGGACAGCAGGAAGTGCTTGTAGACTCGAAGCGGATCCACTATAGTACGTCTGGCCCCTGATGATGACCGTGTCGTTGTCTAGTTGGATGAGGTAGGTACCTTCTAGAGGAATAGAAGAATTTTTATTTAAGACAGAACCATTAAAATTTGTCACAAAGATCGTGTTTTCCCCAATAAGCTCTATGACCTCTTCGTTAGTGCTTTTGAAGTCGCACGCTGCAATACCACCCTTAAGGATCCTGGGAAGGCATCCGTCCTCTGCCATTTTCTCTAAAATGCTACCGTCGCATACCGATGTGTTCCCTATATGGAAGCAGTCACCTTTGAGTCCGTAGGTCAAGTCGTGATTAACTAGTAATTTCGTATAGTCTAAGTCAATTTGTCTACCATCCTTGATGGCAGCACGAGCGTTTATAAGATGGAAAATATTGGTCCCAACCTTAGGGATAGATAGGACATACAACAGAAGGGTTCCATTACTGTATACAGAGGGTCGTCCATACTCCACTGCCTCCACGAAGTTTTGGTAAGGCAGAGTTTCCAGTTCATTAATGATAGTGTTAACCTCCTCAGCGTCTAATATGTTGCTATTGACTATTCCAGTCTTGGCCATTTGGCAGGCTCTTATTATTTCGTTCACGCCTTCTTTTAGTATAAGTACCTTGTTGAGTAAGTCGTGCCTCAATCGCTCTGCCTCTCCTTCTTGTACCGCGTTATTATAGCCATCAATCATTTTGTTAACCTTGTTCATAACCTCATGCGTCGCCTCGAAGAGTCTTTCGTTGATTCTGTATTGGTCGTTATTGTTCTCTATTATGTCTGTTTGCGTCTGTAAAAGTTTTCCCCAGTCGGTTGCGTCAGGAGAGCCCGCCAGCCATTGCCATGCGCTCCCTATCCAGTCGATAGATCGAGCCCGTCTCGTCCTTGGCTCCCCTAGCTCCTTTAATCGGTCTTTTACCTGGTTCAGATGGTAGGTTAAAACCAGTTGCATTTCCTGATCTGCTACATGTTTTGCGGCGAGTTGTTCGGTTCGTTCGATGAGCGCGCTGTATTTGTTTAAATCAATAACATGGATTAGCTTGAAGTAGCCATTTATCACCCATGCGTTGCCCTCCTTTACGGTAACGATTGCTGATGTGTACTCAAAAATGTGCAAGGGCTGCACAGGAACCAAGAAAGCTAAACTGCAATACAATTTCAATATGATTTATTAATTTTATTAATTCATTAATTATCTAAATACCAAGTTGGACTTAATAGTTTGCTCAAAAGAATTTCTTACTTTAATCGGAGACTTTTTAATAAGTCTTTGTTCTTTTTCGTTTTCTTACTTACTAATCTTTTCCTTCTCAAAATTTATAATTACTCTTTACTTTTTCACTAGCTTAATAGGTAGGTAGGTCAGGGAACCATCCCCCGTTTTTTTTTTTTTTTTTTTTTTTTTTTTTTTTTTTATATGAGCTTTTTGTTTAGCATTTTTTTATGTTTTTCAGGTGAGCCTTGTGAATCCTTTTGCCACTAGCCGTAGTTATTGTTACGCGGTTGTCCTTTGCGACAATTTCTTTTCGATACAATGGTTTATTTTTTCCCTTAATGCATTTCACGGCAGCGTACACTACCTCACCCTCACAGTACTTTCTGGGCGCACTCCTTTTTAGATTTAACCTCACATTCCTAGCCTCCATATTCCTCTTAATAATACCTCTCAGGTCCTTATTGATTTTGGAGCGGATATTCAAAAGGTTCTGATAATTAACCCTCTGAGAACGGTTAAAGAAAACGTCGGTAGGTTTTCGTTTGATTACCGAATGTATGGTGTTGTTGTAGCGGTCTACCGCTACGTCGACGAGTTCTTTAACACCAAGATCCGGGTTTTCTACTTTGAGGCATCGATAAATCTCCAATATTGTGGAATGGACTCGCTCTATTTGCCCATTCACTTCACTTCGATAGGAGGGGGTCAGGTAAAGCTTGACGCCTAGCGTTCTTATGAAGTTTAGCACAATTGGGCTAAGGAAACCCCTTTCATTATCTGTTACCAGGATTTCAGGCACAGTGAAATAGTGTAAGATTTTAATTAATTTTGATCGAATGTAAATGGAGGATTTTTCTTTAATATGAAAAAATTTGGAAAATTTTGAAAATTTGTCGACGACGGTTAAAAATTTGTTATTCTGAATTTCCATGATATCCATATGAAGGATCTGACATGGATATTTAGGAGACGGCGTTGACTGGAATTCGGGAATCAGCGGGTGTCTGTCGTATTTGTTCGACCCACAGATCTCGCATGAGGCAGCGAATTTCCTAACCTGAGACATCATTTGTGGAAAGTAGAATTTCTCTAAGATTTGCTCCCTGTTTTCCCTTGGAGCGCGATGGGCTCTTCTATGTTCCTTCTCAATTATTATAATTTTGCGCTCTTCATTGGCGACATCCTCAACTATTCTTTGAGTGACTCGTATTTTGTAAGTATCAAAATTCTCCAGGTAAACCCTTTGAAGTAAGCCAAGGTACTTCTCTGGAATCTTTATTCCATTTACTACCCTTGGATTAAGATTTTCCCTCAATAGCTCTACGAGGTTGCCGCGATGTAAATTGTTTACTGAAATGTAGTGGCGATGATAGCCAGGATGCGGCTCCTCGTGAGAGCGCAGATCGATACCTGTCCTAAAGATTAATTGGTTTCTGAAGACATTGATCGGGGCCTCCACATGCGGTATGAGGTCTGAATTGTCTTGGTCGGCACTGTGCACCGTACAGGATTCGGTATCACTACCTGAAAGCTCGCAAAGTCCTTCCTCAGCTGTACCCGTCTGGGATCCTTCAGTTGCGGTGTCTGTGACCTCCCCCGTTCGTGAGTTCGATTGCGCCTCGCTAGCCGTATCGGTGCTGATATCTGAAAGATGATTGACCTCTACCCCTAATCGTGAAAGAGCATCAGCCACAGAGTTCGATTTACCAGGAGTGTAAATCAACTCGTAGTTGTACTCTTCAATCCTTGCCTTCCAACGCTTGAGCTTGGCATTGTGATTTCTGTTACTCAAGGCAAACGTCAGAGGCTGGTGATCAGTGTATATCTTGATCTTTTTAGCTCCATATAGATAATTCCTCAAATTATCGAGAGCCCAAACTATGGCAAGCATCTCCTTTTCATTGGTGGCATAATTCTCCTCCGTTCGATTCAAGGAGCGGGAGATGTATGCCACAGGTCTTTCCTTACCATGCTCACCCTGGGATAGGACAGCACCAATGGCGTAGTCAGATGCATCAGTCGTCAAATTAAAGCCCTTATCGAAGTTGGGGAAAGCCAGGACATCAGCAGACGTGAGTAACTCCTTTAGAGTTTCAAATGCCCTAATTGCATCGTCGTCGAGAGAGACTGGTACGTTTCTAGATTGGCTGGCCCTAACATTTGAAAGATCCCCACGTGTTAAATTGGTAAGAGGTTTGGCGATCTTAGCATAGTCTTTAATGAACTTCCTGTAATAGGATGTCAAACCGAGGAAGCTCTTTAGTTCCTTCAAGTTCTTTGGAGGAGGAATGTTTTCGATGGCCTTTATCTTTTTCCTGTCTGGGAGAATGCCCTCTGGGGTAACAAGATATCCAAAAAACTCAACGCTAGTGGCCATGAAGCTAGTTTTCTCCAGATTAATTTTTAGTCCGGCCTCATTTAACTTGGAGAAAACGGTCTCAATGTGTTTCAAGTGTTCCTCCTCAGTTTTGCTAAAAACGATAATGTCGTCTATATATACATAACATACCTTCCCGATTAATTCCTTGAGGACATCGTCTATCATCCTTTGGAAGATAGCGGGAGCATTCTTGAGTCCGAAAGGAAGTCTCAGATATTCATACTTCCCATTCATGGTTGAGAAGGCTGTTTTTTGAATATCTTTCTCGTTCATCAATATCTGATGGAATCCTGAAGTCAGGTCGAGGGTGGTGAAGATTTTTGCATCTCCAAGACTGGCAAGAGTGCTATTAATGTCGGGAATGGGGTATGTGTCTGGAATGGTTACAGCGTTTAGACGCTTATAGTCGATCACCATTCTATATTGTTTCTCGCCGTTGGGTTTTGGCTTCTTGGGAACAACCCATATTGGAGAATTATATGGGCTATTCGAAGGACGGATAAAGTTTTCCGACAGGAGCTCTTTAATCTGTCGCTCAACCTCATTTCTCATGCAGGCAGGGTATGGGTAGCTCTTAGCATATATTGGCTCATCCGTGTTAGTACGGATTGCGGCTCTTACGTTGGTTTTTATCATTTCGTTACCTACTGGACCAAAAAGACTTTTAAATTTACTACAAATGGCCTCCAATCTAGGCTTCGCAGACGCTGAAATTTTGTCGCTCAAAGGTAATAGGAAATTGACTGCGGCGGAGGCTCGATTTTTTAGGGTTATGACTCTGTTTGATGCAATAGTAAGCTCGTTTTTTTCTCTGTCGATGACCGCTTTTAATTGCCTTAGCGTGTCATCGCCAATTATACCGTCAAAGGATGTAAGGCTCGGAAGAACAAAGAATGTGACGTCTAGCTCGCAACCCAAATCACGGAAGAATTTTCCACTTATTTTGTTATTGACGTGGATCTTCCCGCCTGGACTGCTCACAAAAAATGGTTGTTGGACGGGGTCTGGATGTGGAACTAAATTTGACCTAATAAAGTTTTTGTTAGCTCCTGTATCCACTAAAAAACTCAGAACAGCCCCGTCCCGCGTTACATACTCTAGGTATGGTACGCTGGAAACGAGGCTCCTGCCATAAAATTTTCCGGCGATGGTACCTCGTGGTCAAGGTCAGCGGATTCCGCTTCCTCTATTGCTTCGGAACCGACCGACTCCATATGATGCAGTCGCTGTTGTTTACGCGGATTATAATTATCAGACCTCGGTTCCCGTTTGAACCGGTTGTTAGGCCGATTCATGTAATTAACGTTTCTGGACTGGACAGAACTGTCTACCTCCATCTTAACTGGGGGCCTCGGGTCCCCTGGTCTCGACGATGTGGATGGCCCGCCTTGGAATCCTCCATTCCAAGAGTGATATTGGCGCTGCCCGAATCCATCGTTCGAAAACCTATTCGGGTTTCTCGCAGGCAAAGGAGGGCCCCTCTCATTCTTGAAGTTATAATGCACGGGGGAAGATATAACATTCTGTGCTTGCACATGCACAGTATTACTCCTGAAATTGAGGTTCTGCATTTCGAGGCAAGCAGAATAGGCCTCAGGGAGCGTTCTTGGTCTCTGGATCATAAGGAGCCTCGAAAGGTCCCCATTTAGTCCTCGCACGAAGACGTCCAATGCACGATTGCGGTAGGCTTCTACCAATGCATTCATCGTCTCGACGGAGTGTGATTCTGACCGGATCTTATCTATGACAAGTGAGAACTGATGGTTCACGGTGGCGTAAAAGTCATCGACTCGAGAGCCACCTTGCTTCAGCTGATTTAGCTGGTGTTCGAGGGTCCTTATGTCCCTCTTGTCCGCGTAATGCAGAGAGAGGACCCTTTTGATTTCCGTCCACTCGTCGTCGAACACGTTATACGAGACGAGCGCAGAATCGGCCTTCCCCCTAATTTTCTGCCTGATATGTTGAAGTATAGCCCTGTAAATGGGCTTATTACGGACGATCGCGTAGTCCCTGAGGACTGTTTCGACACTATGTACCCAGGATACATAGTGAACCGGATTACCTTCAAATATCTGGAGCTCCTTCACGGAGTCCGGCAGCTTCGAAATTTCTTTTAATTCGGCCTCGTTGTTCGGGCCTCGCAACTGTTCTTGAATTTCGGGTTGCTGGGCCGCTGGTACCCCCAAGCCTACACCTTCAATGTTTGTTATTCTACTTTCAATGGAACTAAGCCGCCTTATTAAATCGTGAATTTCCTGTCTCGAATCCCCCTGTTCAATGCGAGCAATTCGGGACTCAAATCCTCTTAGTTGCTCGAGAACCGAATTGACGGCTCCCGTTAACTGAGTCACCGAATTCTTAAGTTCGTCCATTCCAATAACGATGGATAGTAAGTGAGAGTGTAAATATACCGTGAAACGACCTTTTTAATATGTTAAATAAGCTGACTAGTGGCAGAAGTTAATTTGGATTTACTCTTTTCATAAATTTCACAGTTGAATCTATTAATATCAATTTCATATAGTTAGTTCGATTTTCGCTCTTTCGTTCATAAATTAATTTAGTTTGTTTAACTTGATTTGGTTAAAGCTTAGTTTAATTGTTTCCCTGGATGCCTGCTAAGCGCTCTCTGTTTTAAGATTTCGGGGTAGTCACTGTCCTCACGGAAGGCTTGTATGAATCCTTTTTAGTCGTTAATGCATGTATTTCTGCAGCGACCTACTAGGGTACAAGGGACTTCACACGGATAATTAAGTATAATTCTCAGCGAACCGGCCCCTTTTTTCAAGAGAATTCGCCCCTAGGCATAAATGTTTTTTCTTCTAGAATTCGTTAACGAGTGGGTAATTTACTTCCACAATTTTCTTATGTACTAGGCAGAGTTCTTAAGCTATGTTATTTGTATGACAATTTTCATTGAACAAGTTTCTTTTAAATTTTCATATTAATTTATGGCTTTAGAAATTTTTCTTGAATCTTAATTCATAATTCTTACTAAAATCCAAAAATTGCTGACGTCAATTGCATCCTTCTGATTGAATCTAGTCGTCTACTGATATGGTGGTATTTAATCCTCGTTGTATCTTCCTTTTTCTGCTTCTTTCCAGCACTGGATTTCATTTAGTTCAATTCACTTAGCTATGCTTTTTGCGTGTTTTTTTCCTTTAATTCTTTTTGGACTTTCACTTATTGCTTTTTGATTTAGCTCACTTATGCTTGTTGCCTTTTCCTTTAACAGGAATTTTAACTTATAACTTCACAGTTTGGTTCACTTATGCTTGTTGCCTTTTCCATTAACAGGAAGTTTAATTTATAATTTCACAGTTTAGTTCACTTATGCTTGTTGCATTTTTTATTCAACACTGACCTTCACTTATTACTTTTTTGTGAAGGTCCCTGCTCGGGCGCCAGTAAAGGATTCTTGATCCTTGTAAATGAAAAAAATTAACGAACCGTGTCTATGGACACGCCCACTTGTTCGATTTTTGGAATAAAACAATATAATTTCAAATCACGTTATAATCTTTATTTTCTAGATTCAACCGATCACGTCCAGGTACAGATTCCAACTAACTCACAACCTAAAATATTTCCCGTTAGGAAATCGCTGGTCCCACGGTGAAACTGCTGACTGGTCAAAGTGTCCATGCACGCGCATCCGGAGACGATCGCGCGTGTGCCATACGATCCATTGCACCCAGACTGTGGGAACAGGTAGATACGCGAAAGTGATGACGCAGCCACTCCCATACGATTGGCTGCGGTGTATTTTGTAGCTGGCCTTGGACGATCGTGTTAACTGTGACCTATAAACTCATTGTTTTACGCAGAAACTAATCGTTTTAAATTTTCGATTAAGAATTAAGTAACTAATAATCGATTTCAATTTGAACGTTATAAAATGTATATTCTTAAGTGTAAAGACGATCTACTAAAAAATGTTGCAACTCCGTAGAGATATGATTGCAAGAGAGAAAAAATACAAGGATGAAAACCAACCTATGCATTATGCAGTAGAAATCATGTTGTAATTATTAGTCATAAATAATAGTTCAGTGGAAGAGTATTTTCCCCATATTATTTTAAGTAGACATGATGTTTATATCCGGAATGACATTACAATTTTAAACAGTTTTAATCGATTCACAAGAGAATAATGATTGACTTAGCAATGATATGTAATTTTACTGAACACTCATTAAGAGCTTCTGCAAAAACGATTAGTTCGCAGTCATTGTCCGTCTGTTTTGTAGTCTGTTCTTCCCAACTAAAATGATTTCCTTTCCGATTTAGCAATTGGAAAAATTTCTCGTAAAACTTAAATACTTCCGAATCTTTTTCTTAGTATTTTTATATGAACTCGCAACCATAACTAAAGAGTTAGCAGAGTTCGTTATATTCACGGGAAAGTTTTTAGCAAAAGACAATTCGAAAGAAAAGTATGAAAATTTCGAAAAAAAGGTAATTTATGTTTTTACTTTTGCGTTTAGTCGTGATCTGTTCAACTAGTGCCGCCATTTCATTCCAATAGATTCTAATAGGTATATCGTATGACAGCTGATTTTTAATTAGCTTGCGTAGAGCCCATATAAATAGCAGCCTATGTGACTGGATTGGACTCATGCTAGGCACACGCAGTATCAAGTCACAGCTAGGGGACGTGAGCATTGAACGGAAGGTCAGTAGGGGAACACCTCAAGGAGGAGTCCTCTCACCGCTCATATGGCTCCTCGTAGTTGATGAACTGCTAAAAATACTGGAAGCGGAAGGCTTCATTGTGAGCGCATACGCAGACGATATCGTTATTCTGGTTCCAGGTAAATTCACTCCAGTTCTCAGCGAAAGACTTAGCACTTCTACTAGTCAATAACTGGGTCACGGGCCGCGGACTCGGAGTGAACCCATCGAAGACGGAAATCCTCCTGTTTACGAGGAAAAGGGCGATCCCCGCCTTCAATCCCCCAAGGATGGGCGGGGTAGACCTTGAGATTTCTAAAACAGCAAGATATCTGGGAGTAATCTTAGATTCCAAGCTCAGCTGGAAGGAAAACATAGAGGATGGCGTCAAAAAGGCATACGTGGCACTATATGCATGCAGAAGAGCATTCGGCAACACATGGGGATTCAGGCCACACGTGGTGCACTGGTTGTATACAGCTATTGTGCGGCCCATCCTAACATACGGTACAGCAGTGTGGTGGAAGGCTATTGAGAAGAAATACCATCTCTCAAGCTTAACTAAAGTCCAAAGGGCAGCATGCATCGGGATTACGGGTTCCCTACGGACCACTCCCACCGCAGCTATGGAGGTGATACTAGGCCTCACCCCTCTGGACATCTACTGCAGCAGTAAGGCGGTCAAAACCGCAATCAGGTTGAGGGAATCTGGACTGTGGTCATCTAAACCCTACGGTCACGCCGCTATTGAAAGCCATTGGGACGCGGCGAAGGAGATGGTGACTACGGACTACATTCCCTCCACCCTCGTTTTTGGAAGGAGATTCACTACTAGAATTCCAAACAGAAGCGAATGGGTGAATAAGGAAGTAACAAAAGAAGAGGAGCTAGCCCTATACACCGACGGTTCTAAAATGGATATCGGTACAGGCGCGGGCATCTTCAGCGAATCACTGGACCTGCGAGAATCATTCAGAATCAACGATGATTGCAGTGTTTTTCAAGCAGAGGTAGCCGCTATCACCCAAGCGGCGAAGGACCTTAAGAGACGGCACATTGTCGGTAAACAAATCACTATTTACTCTGATAGCCAAGCGGCTATAAAGGCCATGGAATCAGTCGTGGTGAAGTCAAGGGCAGTAAGTAGCTGCAAAAAATATCTGGACGAAATATCACAAGCCAATGCGGTGACCCTATGCTGGGTACCAGGGCATATGGATATTGCAGGCAATGAACATGCGGACGAGCTTGCAAGAGACGGGTCGAAGATGCAAGCATGTATGGCCCTAAAATCAGTAAGGACTCCGCTAAGCACGCTCACAAGGAAGATTGACATTGAATCCTGGAGTAGAACTAACCTACGCTGGACCAATGTCACCACTTGCAGGCATACAAAAGAACTTTGGCCAGAGGTGAGCAAAAAGAGATATAAATACATGATCGGATTAAACCGCAAAGAGATTCGTATACTCACGGGGGTCATTACTGGACACTGTGCGATAGGCGTACATGCGGAAAGGCTGGGGAAGGGGATACTGCATAATGATTTTTGCAGAAGCTGTAGGGACGTTGAAGAAATAGAATCCGTTCGCCACCTACTTTGCGAATGCCCAGCCCTCAAAAATAGCAGACAGAGGATTCTCAATAGTTACTTCTTCGACGACCTAGATGATTTGAAGAATGTTGATCCCAAAGTACTCCTGAGATTCATACTCAAATCTGGGTGGTTCTAGTAGATAAACAGACTTCATATCATTGGCTAGTCGTAGAACTAACTAGCGGATCATGTTACAACGGAGCTTTAAGTGCCCATGAGATTAATACCAATCTATGTGGCTCCAAATGAAAGCGGTTTATTTTCTTGTCTTTAACAGGTCACACTGGATGGTTCCCGTAAATGGACACAATGGACCCAACTGATGGTCTAAGTGAAGCTGTGGCAGACTGTCACAAGAGCACCCTTTTACCTACCTACCTACCTACCATGACAGCTGATCTTTTTGGACGGACTTTCTTTTGCGATCTGTCAAGTATTTTATTACGATTTAATAGGTTTAACATTTATTTCAAATTGTGAATCAAGTTTCGTCTCTACATTCATTGGATTTAAGGTTGTAAAATTATTTTAATAGATATTTACACTAAAATTATGAAATAGGTAATTATTCATCAGCAATACTACTAGGCAGTGACGTAAATGGCCACATTTCTTGGCTAATGGCACAACTTAAACAAACTAAAAAGGGCAGAGAGTTTTGAGATCGAACTCAAATCCAATTAGTTATATCATAACATGTAAGATCAAGTTCATAACCATTGATTCATCTTTCTATTTGAGACCCTAATTTGAATGCTAGGACGCATTGATTTAACATCTTTGTATTAATTTTGCATTGGGAACTCAAATTGAAGCAATATTGTTTTTTCTTTTTATTGCTCACATTTATTGACACTTTACTGCAAATCGTAAATAAATTCCGCAACTGATTGTTGTCGCTGGATATCGGTTACAATACTGGAGTGTATGACATTTGTATCGTAGCATTTCTCCGAACAGATGCTCGGAAGAATACTTCGCAGCAAAAATCCCCCGAATCGTATAAAATCAGAGAATTTTCCGTTCGGACAGATACCTCGCTAGGGCCGAGTGTTTCCCATAGCGCACCCTCTCGAGTATGACAGATATCCGAACCCTAGTACTTAACTGGCCTGTGATTGCTTCTAAATTGAACGATTCAGATACCGAATAACATTGGGAGTCCCTTTTATTTAGCTTACTGCTCTCTTAAGACATATTTGTTCCCATTCCAATTTGAATTTGTTCTTACATGTGCAATTTAACCTATTCCACATAAACATATTGGGCCTTACTAATAATCATTTTTAACCTTCACACTAAATAGTTCCTAGATCACAATATGCAATTTTGTATGGAAAATTTCGCTATTGTGAGCTCGAAAAATTTAGTCTGGACACTAAAAATGATTATTGGTACCGCGGATTGTAATTGGCCAGCAGAAATCCTAATTGCTTTCATATTTTCATCACGAATTCGACCTATGCTTCACATTCCATCAGTCGTGAAAATCTGATCATGAACCACCCTGTGTGTGAAGGATGTAGGTAGAAATAATTACTATCAAATTCTACACTGCTTTCGAAAGTTCTCTCTAAGGAATGCTATAACGAGAGATTGAATAATATATAGAAATAAAATACCAAACCCGAGTGGTGTGAAATGGCATTTCCCAAAAGAAGTTATTGAATCCTCTCCCTTTGGACCAACTTTAGCATTATAACTGACGCGCATGCCTTATCAATGTCGGTATGAATTTCTCTTGCATTCAAGAGCAATATCCCATGTGCGGGTGTTGAAACTTTGAGCAACAGTTTCAGCATATAAATGCTAGCGAATCCTTTTACTAAACTCAGTTACCAGCAGTTGACTAACGATAAAACATCGTGTTAGTGTGACACTTTTAAGGAAAAAAATATTAATTTGCGCGGCGGATCCTTCAAAGAAGGAGTTGGTGTTGTTTTCGAATAGCTTAGTGAAAATTTAATAGTGATTTAATAACAAAAACTAATCAACGGAAATAAAAATTCAAGGATGCAGTTTAGCAGTTTTGGTCTGGCGTGTAGAAAGAATTCCTTTCTTAAACTGTGGGTTTTCTGCTCCATGTTTTTCAGTGCAGTAAGTTCATTATATTAAAATGCAGTTCTATTTCCCACTAGATTTTTTTTTTATCACAATGCCAAAAATAAATACAATCAGAAGTAATTGTAATGGACCGCGGTATAATGGCATTAATGACTCAATCATGCGGCTTATTTTATATTCATAAGCACTAAGTTCGCAACCCCAAATATAATATAGGATGTCGTTTAGTTCTACATTATAACGTCTGCTACTGTCTAATTATTTCGATATACTTTCACGAAAATCTTATATTTTATCAACAAATATTTACTCAAAATTTATTTGTTCTTGTTGCATTATGGTTGTTCTTGAAATAGCCTGAATATGGCTGAATGAAATAACAAAGAATATCGCCCGAGTCTCCTTTACTCCAAATAATTTTAAATTTTGAGTTTTGTTTAACTTATGGACCTTTAATGTTCAGCTAACAATTGCCGAAACTCACAAAAAAACATATTTTATGTATAATTTCGCCATTGTAAAGTTCGTAAGAGTGTTGGTGGACACTGTATTAAATTATTTGAACATAATATTATATAGACAGATGGAGACCTACTCTCCACCGATTTTTTTCGTGGCAAAATAGATGTCATTAATTTCTAGAATAAATTAAAAAAAATTGTATTTTGTTTTAGGCCGAAATATTCGATAGCATATTCCTTCAAACTATTGCTGACTTTAATATACGAGAAAACATTACTCAATAAAATTTCACTCCTGCTATATAGCTATTTTTTGATTTAATGTATAATCGTTGTTAAAGCGCTGTGTATGTATATTAATAAAATAGTCAGATATGAGAAAACAAGCGATAAAACTCACAAAAAACGACACAGGTTGCACTTCCTTTGCATTATAGGTACCCCTTCTACTACGATTTTCTATTCAAAGGAATATTACAACAAAATAAAGCGGGATGCTTGCAAACAATACGACAAGACTCTTGTACATCCTCGGCAAAGACAAAGCGTGAGATGAAAAATAAGTCTCGTTTTATACATTATTTCCATTTCCAATAACGTTATGTACCGACTTTGGTCGTATTCGGATGGGTATTGTGCCATTTGAAATGTATGGCAGGCCTTCAGAAATTAATTAAATTCGATTGTGCAAGGACACGTCGGCGTTTCGCTGGAAAAATGTCAATATGTCGATATGGTGGAAAGTAGTTCATGTTATGAGCCTGGAATAATGCTCTCTCCCAATACAAGAATTAATTTGTGGAGGACTATATCGATTTGTTTTCGATTGATGTGTTGATTGTTTTTATTTTCCCTCCTCCATCACCGACGGAACGCTTTCACGCAATCATATTTGATCACAGCAATACAAATATTCGCAGCAGTTATTGCGTGTTGACTATGGTCATTGGTGCGGCCATGATGAACCAGTGTTAAATCGATAAATCTGTTTCTTGCAGCTGCAAAAGGGTGGGCATTATGAAGTAATGTGTTGTTTAATCTGTCTGCAATCGAAAAATCTGAATAAAGTATAAGCCAATAAACGAATAATTTATATTTGGTAAATTACATAAAAATTAAAAAAAAAACTGACAAAATGATAGCACCATTTTTCACTCACCTCAATATGAACCGAAACTAGGTGTCATTCTTTTACAAGAAGGATGGGTCGTCCAAGAAATCCGTACTTTACAATGTTTGTATATACGTAATTTAAGAAAAGCAAATATGTAAAGTGCCCTTAACCTTATTATCATAATATACACTTCTGTTTCAATAGGCTTTGTGAACTTCGAACCACCTAAACCTGATTTGATTGTAACTTTCCATGAATCCCAAACGACCTTCATCTTGAAGTACCAAGTTAGTCACGCAGGCTTCGTACGACTGTCCTTATGATTTGATGATGAATATTGCAACCGTTTGAAGTTCGTTGGAAAAATCGGACTGGTCGGAACCAAAACACCCTACTTTGTAGTTTCCTTCCATAAACGTCGCTTCGATGATGTTGTTCATGAGCCTTATCATTTGAATTTGATAAAGTTCGTACCACATTTTAAAATTACTAATGCTCGTGGTTAGTTATTTATTAGATTGCATATTTTTAAACGGCGAATAATATAATTTATATAATTTGTTTGGTTAGTAAAACTATCTAAATGAGATGTTTTATATACTCGAAACATATTACCTAAGTACATTTTTTTAAATAACTCATGAAAGTTTGATCAAAATATTTGTATTTTCCTGCAGCCATTATACATTCATAATTTTTCATAAATAATTAAAGCAAATGTACACTTATAGCTATCCGCAGCTTTGCCCACAGCGAATTTATATGTAACAATACTAGCGCACTTAGCATTTGTTACCCCATCAAAATTTAGCTTGTAGGCAAGTACCGGAAAATCGGCCAAAGTTGGTGGTATCAGTATGGTTTCTCTATGGGCAATGCAATGAGTCCGGATGATGTCAACTGCAGTTTTTCCATTAATATTGTCCAACAATAGGTTCGAAAACACATCCTTGGTTCGATCTAGTTGCAGAAAAAACTCGCATTTTAGGAGACAACAGAAATGTGGATCAACCAAAAATATTAATTGTCACGAAAATTTTTCAACGTTCGGTTCAGCCTTTCGAATGACCTTTTCTGGGGCATCGTAAATTCGTCCCAAAAGATATCGTTATAGAATCTTGCCCATTGCGCTGTTTTTAAGATATTGCAAGTTGTTTTTTAGTTGGTTTGCATGTCAATTTCAGTAGAATGTGGGGTGGGAACAGTACCTGTAAAGTAAAGGGGATTTTTCGCCTTGAATAAAATAATTTTTCTATTTTTATTATATGGAGATGAAACAAGATGTTTATAAAATACATCCGGATTCTCCCTTTGTGAGGCCCTACCCTACAAGTCACTAGCTTTTGTGAGGTTGATTTGAGGTTTGTTGTGATTCTATATAACTTTTTCCGAATTCTACGATAATCCTCACAACAAAACTCGCAAAAAATTCACCTCATCATGGTTACTTTCAAATTGAAAAAAAAAAAAAAAAAAAAAAAAAAAAAAAAATATAATTTATTTAAAAATAAATAAATTTTTTTAGGCAAAGTATGCGAAATATGAACACATAAATGTTTTAGAACTGAAGGAGACAAATTATTAACGACATTTGTTGCAAATCAAATTCCCCACATTCCTTAGTTTTTTTTTATACAAATTTATGTGTTTTCCCGAAATATATGTAGTTATAAATGTAGCATGAAATGCAATAACGATTGTCACTTGTTAGCCGTTATGACTGGTCTTGAATTTTGTGACTTGTGAGGCAAGTTGTGAGGTATTAGTTAGGTTTGCCCGAAGTTTAGGGCTGTAAGTTTAACCACTGTTGCGATAATGTCACTAGCAATGTCTCCATTTACTATCTATAATTTTTTATCAAGCTACGAATATGGAACAACAAATTGTAGTGTACCTACAGTAAAAAAAAGTTAACAGAAAATCAAATTTTGTTAGATAATAATAATAATAATAATAAAAATAGTTGGCGCAACAGGTCTGTAGGGACCCTGGGCCTAGCTTCTCGCAACCATTCGTTTTGTGTGAGATTTCATTTTTTGGAACGAATGGAAGGGATCTACAATTTTATGCCGATTCCAAACGGCCAATTGAGAAGCTCTTTCATGACAGTTATATTCTCGGATGTTTGTCAGACGTTCGCGAGAGGTGGCGCAGTGAAAAAAACCCTGAGTTGGAATTTGGGTTTTTGCGGGATTCGAACCTGAACCCCTCGCTTAGTAGTCCAACACACTAACCACTAAGCCATGCGCCTATTTTGTTAGATAGAATTTGTTTTTATTTAAATTTAAAAGTTACAGAACCGAATTTTAGCTTTTATTCGTTTTCCTCAGCTTTACCATTCGGTAAATTGCTGTAGATATCAAAATACCCAAGACTCATAGCTGTAGGCTTCATTAAAAAAAGAGACATCAGTTCTTTGTACTTAGCGCTTGTGCCCTTCCGGTTAACACGTGTGGAGCTTGTACAATAAGGAATTACTGGCCGTCATTTTTACGAACGTATACCCTCAATGTGTTGGCATCGCTTTTGGGCTGTAGCTGTGTGCTGCAAGAGTTCGATAAGGCTGCTCCTTGTGAAGACCGGTCTTTGGTGTTTAGGTACAGATTGACACGGCTACACGCTGCATTGTTGTTATTGATTGCGGGGATTAATGAAAATACTTCCGATCTGTTTGAGATTTTATTATGCACTAACTTGATAGTAATGTTAGGGGTATAACAGTGGAGATTAGAGAAATGTAACAAAATGCGGTAAAGTATGTATATAACTTTTGTATGTGTGATTAAGATCGCGGAAAAAAAATGTATTTTTCAGTTCTCCCAATGAGAACAAAAACCACCACGAAATAAAAGACTGAATATTTGTATTTTATGCTTTTTATTATTGAGCTTCAGATTCCTTACCTCTGGTGGGGGGTAATCTTAAGCTATACGAAGTTGATATCGAACTGAGAGCTGATGATGGTCAGATGGACCCTTTTTATATAATATAAATGCTGATGCAGCAAATCTGCATCTGAGCATAGTGAGTGATAAATATTGTTTATGCAGCTTATCTGCAGAGATAGTGTAAAAGTGTTGATTTCAGTTGAATCTGAAATCAAGCGTGGGTTTTGATAATTTTGCATCTTGTGGGGGCGCACAAGTGGTCTCTGACATAACATATATTTATAATTAGAGAGTGAGAGTATCTTACTTACTTACTTACTTATGTTGGCTCAACTAGAGCGTGGTGCTCCTAGGCCTTGCTCAATATACCCCTCCAGCTGGCTCGATCTCTAGCCTGCCGTCTCCAATTTCGCACTCCAAGTTGTCGGAGGTCTTCCTCTATCTGGTCGCTCCATCGAAGATGAGGTCTACCTTGGCTTCTGACTCCCTCTGGTTTGGCGTTGAAGACTTTTCGCGCTGGAGCGTTGATGTCCATTCGCTCAACATGACCCAGCCATCTTAGTCGTTGAATTCGAATTTTCCTGGCTAAGCTTATGTCGCTGTACAGCACGTATAGTTCGTCGTTGTATCTTCTTCGCCAAATGTTGTCTTCATGGTTTACGCAGACAGGACCATAAATCGTACGCAGAACTTTTCTCTCGAAGACTCCAAGTGCCTTTTCATCCGATTGGGACAGGGTCCATGCTTCTGCACCATATAGCAGGACCGGGATGATGAGTGTTTTATACAACATCTCCTTGGTTCTTCTCGATAGGGCTCTATTCCTCAATTGCTTGTTCAGCCCAAAGAAACAGCGATTAGCAAGAGTTAGTCTGCGTTTGATTTCAGCGCTGATGTTGTTGCCTGAGCTTACAGCCGTGCCTAGATAGACAAATTCACTGACTACCTCGAAGTTATACCTATCAATGGTCACATTTTGACCAAGTCGGTGGTGGGATTGGACTTTTGTTGATGAAAGCATATACTTCGTCTTATCCTCGTTAATTTTCAGCCCCATTTTGCCTGCTGCTGACTCCATAGTAGTGAATGCACCGGTTACTGCTCGCTTCGTTCTTCCTATCACGTCAATGTCGTCTGCAAACCCAAGTAATTGTGTTGATTTATTGAAAATGGTGCCCGATGTACTGGCATGAGTGAGAGTATAGTAATAGTTTAATAGTTTTCAGCGTTGGTATATATAAGACAATATGAATATGTATGAAACAGGCATATCAATATAGAAATGTAAACTAGTAATTTACTCAAAAGTTATTTTGTCGCATTTTGCCAGATCTTCCTTAGTCATGTCCCCTGACTCTGCTATGTAATCTGCCCTTGTCTTGATCATTAGGTCTCGCTTCTCGTTCAGTATTGAGGCGATCGGATATACCTTTTGCATATCAAACTTTGTGGGCTCGGAATAGGAATGACGACTTTATTGATCAGGGTATTGTCTTTGGGGAATACGGTGACCTTTGCTGGCTGGTGAAGCGTCAATTCATCTTGGAAGAAGGGTTGTATATTCATATTTCTCAAAACAGTACTAAAACAAACGCAAGTAAAACCAAACATGGAATGGGTCGAACAGTAAAGTAGAAAAATAATAACAAACAAGCCAACTAACGGGAAATGCAGCGAACATTTTTTGATTATGGTATGTTGAAGTTGCACCCCAGATCGATACAAGATCATGAAAAAAACAGCTAACAAGTATCTACTTCTTGCACTGAATTATAATCGATTGTTCTATTAGTCTGTTTTTTCATAGCCTAATAGATGGCAGCAAGTCCGAAAAATGGAACTAGCTGGTCTTGCACTCAGGTGACGATTATGTTAGTTCCTATATTAATTTCGGGTTTTTTGTCCGATTTGAATTCCATTGACACATCCGCTGTGGAGGCTTATACTTAGAGACCGTGACTTTATTTACGTCTTTTAAGAATGAAGCATTTTCGATGAGCTTCCTGGATGACCATATTAGAGCTAATTATTCAAGTTGCCATTCGACGGAGAATTTTACATACTTTTTCAAACTAAATTTACCTGTTATTAAATTTCGCATAGTGCATGTCAAAGCAAAAGCTCAAAAATGTTAGGTCTTGAAAGGTTAACCTTTATACATTTAAATTTAAAAATAACACGAATTCCGCGTTCGAAGATGTAGGTACACGTATTAAAAGGAAACGACTCCACGAGGAATATAAAAAATTGCCTTTGCAGAGAAAGTAGAAAAGCTGAGCATCCCTTTGATTGCTTGTTTCTCTTTGAAAACTTTACCAGCAAATTCCTAAGACGGATAGCTACCAGCTATTTTCTGCTCAGAATTTATGAAACCATTTTAGTTTCGCTGCCAGAGAATGGAATTTCAAGGTAAGCTCGTTGACTTGTTTTAAGTAATTAAAGAACACTATCAATGTAGGTACAAGAGTTTTGAAACGATTTAAGATAAACGCGATACATTTCCATTCCACTTCCATTCAAGCAATATTAATATTCATATTTTTTTCTATTCTTTATGGAAAAACCCCGTGTGCTAAATTTTTGTGGTGTGAGTAAGTAGAATAAAGCAATTAAAGTCGATTATTGGGATGGGGGATGTGTCTTATGAAGACGATTAATTATTTGAATCTGGACTTTAAACCGTCTCACATTAAGAGTCAAAGCATTTTCATCTAAGTTTAATTTTAACGAATTTGCATATACTATGTAGGTATTGCAACCGATAATTTCGATTCGATGAAATTATGAATTTGGTGAACATACTACCTAAATGCATATGTCCTGACACTTACAATTAAAAAAAAAAAAAAAACAGGAACAACGAGATATGTATCTCTATTATTGACCCCTATTGAAATGACATTATTCATTAACAGAATTAACTATTCATATATTATATTTAATCGTGGTCGCAGTGGCTTAGTGGTTAGTGTGTTGGACTACTAAGCGAGGGGTCCAGGTTCGAATCCCGCAAAAACCCAAATTTCAACTCAGGGTTTTTTTCACTGCGCCACCTCTCGCGAACGTCTGACAAACATCCGAGAGTATAACTGTCATGAAAGAGCTTCTCAATCGGCCCGTTTGGAACCGGCATAAAATTGTAGATCCCTTCCATTCGTTCCAAAAATTAAAAACTCACACAAAACGAATGGTTGCGAGAAGCTAGGCCCTGGGTCCCTGCAGACCTGTTGCACCAACTATTATTATTATTATATTATATTTAATCGTAGGTTAGTACATTTCTTGTAAGTAAATTATAAAATGTCACCGGAAAATTAATCTTCTATTTCACTCTTGACGTTTTTCGAGGAAAGCTTTCCTATTACCACACACGTTGGCGCTGTTAAAAGGGGAATATAATCAAAGCCGATTGAGTAGAGAGTGCACTTGAACCGCAAGCAGTCTGAACTTTAATGTTAATTTGTGAAAATATAATTGCGAGCTTAAAAGGTGTTGAAGGTGTAGTAGTTGTGCGGGTAGATGATACATTTTATTTTTAAGGACGGAATTGAAAACGTTTACGATTAAGCGAAATACCATGAATTTGCAGCAGCAATAGGAGCAGAATTTCCATCGAGCGGGCCCACGGGATTTTTTCTGTGAATGAGTTTTCGATTACATTATAAAAAGCCAGATCCCGAATGCGGTGGCACCTTAATACGGATTTATTTTCCATCAATAGATTCAAGCGTATATGTGGAAATTGCCAAAAATTGTCGAAATCCATTGCTATTTGCTGCCACTCATTTGAAGAGCTCGGTGTCTAAAAAAAAAGAAATAAAATGTTAGTAGATAATACAGTAATTGAACGAAATCTCTCACCTTTATATTATTCCATTCCATAGCACCGACAATGGCAGTTAAAACTTCCGGAATAAATTTGTTCATTGTTTTCCGTGATATGTGAGATAAAAACTCTAGAGATCGGTATGAATCACCAAATGCAATATATCTCAAAGTGTATCGCCTTTTTTTGTTGTTGTTTGATCTTAAATTTCTTTATATTAAACACAAAACAAAACACAAAAATATATAGTGTAAAATTATACCTGTGGCATATTTTGTATTTTTCAGCTTGGTTTGCTATTTATTTCCAGCACTGAAATTGCATTTTCGTTTGCGTGATTGTCATTTTCGGCTAAAATGATCAGGAAAACCACATTTATTACATCTTTTTCCTTTTGCGGGACATTTGTCATAATTTGCACTATGACCACTGAATCCACGTCGACCGCATTCTGTGTTTTTCATTTATCAACTTTGATATTATTTACCTCGATGGTGGTAGCTGGTACTACTGATTTTTCAAGAATGAACAATTTTTCTTGTTCATTCGCAGTCTCAAATTTTTTTCCATTTTTAAAGTCTCATTTAACGTTGCATCACCTTGTTTTAACATTTCTCTGCGCATTTGTTGTGATATGCATTTCTCAATGATTTGGTCTTTAATATTTTCGTAAATTTTGTCACCAAAATCGCATAGTTCCGCTTGGTTACGTAAACGCGTAGTAAAAATCGCAATCTTTTCACCATTTTGTTGTTTCATTTGTCGCAAAATGTGCCGTTCATATGTTGAATTTGTCTTTGGCAGGAAAAACGCATTTAACCATTGGACCATATCTCACTTCGTCAACCGTTCCGTCTGGCAATGAGTCGTACAATTCCTGAATTTTCTGACCACCAAAGTGTAATATAATAACATTTTTAACTTTCTCCATTACGTAGTAAGAGAAAGATATTGGTTTCGTACAAAATTTCGAACTCGAGATATTAATCAATTCTGATATAACGATGATAGAGGAACTCAAAAAAGTGGGTCACAAAATTCTGTCCGGTCTGTCCGTCTGTCCGTCTATCCGTCCTTCCACAGGCCTACAGCCTAAACGGCTTACCGGATTACGTTCAAACCTCGCATTTGCAGTTTTTGGGGTTACAGTTCGGGAGGTGTTTTTTTTTCAAGGTAACCTCACTATTAATGGTACTTCCCATATAAAGTTTTCGTACCAGTTTGATTTGATCGAAAACGGCTCTAACGATTTCAACTAAAATTGATATTTAAGCTTAAGTAGGTGAGGTTACCAGAACTGCGTACCCAGTTTTTGGCTAAAAATTCGAACAACGGTACTTTTGAAATTTCGACATATCTCGAAAACGCGATTTCGAAACGATTTTAACAAAAAAATAATTTCTAAGGTAATGTGGTCATGTGTAACTTAATAGCAAACTCAGTTTTTCTCTATATTTTCGTACAATGGATTTTTGAGAAAAGTAATTTTTTAAAAATTAGTTTTTTTCAGTTTACCGGAAAACGGCTCTAACGATTTCAACCAAAATTGACATTTAAGCTTAAGTAGGTGAGGTTACCAGGACTGCGTACCCAGTTTTTGGCTAAAAATTCGAACAGCGGTACTTTTAAAATTTCGAAATATCTCGAAAACGGGTTACCTATACGATTGTAACAAAAATTAATTTTTAAGGTAATTGTTCATTATAACAACAGCAAACTCAGTTTTTCTCATTATTATCGTACAAAGGATTTTTGAAAATTGTATTTTTTTAAAAATGTTGTTTTGTTTAGTTTACCTGAAAAGGGCAACAACGATTCTGACGAAAATGCAGACTTAAAGTCAAATGGATGTTTTCAAAACTATTGTGTCCTTAATTTTCAATTCGAAGCACCGAAAACGCTAATTTTAAAAACTGCTCATATCTCAAAAACCCCATCGTTGATTTCGATAAAACTACGAAGCAATGCTTACATACCGAACAATAACTTATAGTCGGTTTTCACCTAAATATTTACGCAATAGTATTTTTCAAATTAAACATTGCAATATTTAGTACTGTTTTGTCTGGCAAATTTTACAAAAACCGCTCTAACGATTTTGACCAATATACCTACATATAAAAGATAATATAAGTATTATTAATAAGATCCCGTACTTTCTTTTTCTCAAAAAATTCGAAGATGTGAGTTTTTTAAATTATTTATCAAAATATACTACAGAAATCACGATCTATGTATTTTAACATATATCTACGGTTTATTTTTGTAATAGGCTTAATGCCCCATATCTTCTGAGTTGTAAGACCTTATAAAATAGTACAGTAGCCGCCCTCTAGCCAGAACTTGCGACAATTGCCTGTTACTGAGAGCTTAAACTTTAAAAAACTTATATTGTTATTTTATATAACTGCCATTTGAGATATATATCCATTTTTTTGATTTCTTTAATATAGTATCGAGAGAGTTTCGTTCGACCTAGTCGTGCACTTTATTTGCTTTTCTTCTTCATCTGTTATTTTACTGGCTTTAGTGAATAATTCGAACGCTCTTAACCATAAACGCCACTCATTGCTGCAATTATCACCATAAATGGTATGATCAAAATTATTTACTCCTAGGCCAACTTTTGTACCTGTGAATGGATAAAAAAAGCTTTAGTATTTGGCGCAAAGGTACCTACTCTTGTGTGTGCTAGTTGCTATTCTCTTCCTTACTAAAAAGTAGCTATGAAATGGCCATCAACCGAAATTTACTGTTGATTCTTGCTTTGAATTCATCGCAAGTGGAGACAGCGTGTTATGATTTAATTTGTGTTTTTTTCTCCTATTGAACTTGAGATCCTTCGTTAAGCAGAATAACACAAGGCGGAACATTTTCACTTGTCAAAAACATCCTACTCTAAAACGCGGAAACGTATTTTGAGCTATAAATAATTTTTCAACGCAAAAGTTTTATATGCTTGGCAATCACTTACACGGTTGCTTTCTGCAGTTTATTACAAATTTTGGAAGAAATACAAGTAAGCACATTGAAAGCGATTTTTTTTGGAAAAATAAAATCAAAACTCAACCAAAACGAAGATTAATAAATTATTATATTTCTATCCCCCCAAAAGCATTTTTTTACATTATTTTTTTAGTATTTTCAGTCCCTGGACGTGAATACGTGTGACCCACAAAAAGAATGTTGCTAATTACCGGCCACCAAAACTTCTTTTTTGGGCATCCCGTTGTTCAATTGATTTGTCGCGTAGGTACCTACTATATTTGTTTTTTTTTTTTTCAAATGCATCCAGTTTCAATTCCATTGCTCCAATAATAGTTTATCAGTCAGAGACACATAATGTTTTTTTTGCACTTTTGTTCGATTTTCGGGTAAGACCTCTTATTGGTTTCGTTAATCGACAAAATTTTGTTTCTACTTTTCTACGCTCCTTCAACGAGGAGCATTTATTCAAAACTGTGATTGATATCTTCCCTTTCATTTTCGAATTCATTCCTTCGCAGGATATCTATCATCGACAAGTGCAGCGTACGTTATAATGGGGCAGTTGCAATGTAATTTTTCAAGTTCCTGGTAATAACCTCGAAGTTTGCCCCTGGTCATACTTCCCGTAATTTGGATTTTTCATAAAGATAGCAAGAATTCTGGTAGCTGAATAATGAATGTGTCCCTGGTGCTAATTACCGGTCATCACTTTTAGACCCTTAAGAACCAAGCTGAAGGTCCTGGGAAAGCCACTTGCAGGGATTCCTAACCGAAAAACTACAAGGGACAGTAAATGATGTAATGAAATATGAATAATACGAAAACTAAATCGTCTGGAGTCATTCATGAAATATCATTAAAGCGGATCCCTTCCTAGGTGTATAAATAAAACAGGGGCATTTTATTCTTAATAAGTCGACAATTATTTTAACACTCTAAAGTTAAACAAAACTACGAATATGAATTGGTCTTGATTGGTCGCGTGAAAAGTTCTTTAGTTCATGTTTATGGATGGGTAGCCGACAAAACTTAATAATTTTATGATACAATTAAAATAATGAATTGTAAGCCCTTGATTTTACATTAAAGATCTTCTATGATTAATGACAGTTTTTCGCTTAATAAGAACAACTATCTTCTGTCTTTATATCATCATCAAACTAGTTTATGATGTGCATTCATTTATTTAAATGTACTTAGAGTCCTTCTGAACGAAATATATCTTATCTTTCCTTTAAATTTGTAATAAATGTCGTCCTATAATTTTCTTCGCTATCTATCTCCTTTCCCCTTTTGTTTGCCATAGGTGCAACTTCAAAGTACAGAGGATGCCAACCTGTCATCTTGCGAACTGGAATCAATGGTCAACCAACTGATTAACCCCAGCCCGGAGTACCAATTACACGTGAGTCCATAAAAACAATCAATTGAACATTGTAAAACTTTCTCCTCATTATAAATAAGGCATTTGCACTTCGAAACCAGTTAAAGAACCTCTTGAAAAGCAGTCAGACGCCCTCAACCAATTATTTGAATTCCGATGACTACGACTTTACTGAGGACGAAAAGCGTTCGATTGCATCATTGGCATCTGTTGGACAAGGCTATCTAATCAGACCCTTAACATATGGTTCCAAGCGTAGTCTGGCAACCTTGGCCAAGAATGGACAACTGCCGACGCCCGAGCCGGAAGAAGCTGGTCAAAGTAACACTGAGTGGGAACAAAAGAGAAACTTAGGATCTGTAGCCCGTTCTGGGGGGATGCGATACAGTGGTAAACGAAACATTGGAACTCTGGCTCGGGATTTTCAACTCCCATCAACTGGCAAACGAAATCTGGCTACTTTGGCACGTTTGGGACTGCTTACGCCTGGTAATATTGCTAGTAATCCAAAGCGAAATCTCGCTGCCCTCGCTAGGTACAACTCTGGATTCCGCGGCGAAAAGAGGAACATCGGAGCTTTGAAAGGATCTCCGGTGCATGGCAATCATCAGAAGAAGAACTCAATTGACCAAGAAGCATTGGCAGAAATAATTCAGCGCGATATTCTAGACTATGCTGAACAGACGAATGGCCTCTACCCCACTAACGACGATTACACAGATATGGAAAAACGTTTCTTAGGTAAGTTAAGAAAACAAAAACCGTTCATCTACCAGCACCTATGCATAGAAGAGTAAAAAATCCTAGGGCTTCAATTATATCCTGTTTCCTCACATGTGTTCACATTAACTTTATTTTATCTCCCACTTGGTTCCCCACGAACAAAGCGGTGAAAAGCAATCAAATGGAGTCAATTGACACCGGTGACGATGAAAAAATCGATAAAACTTCTTCTGCTGAGGCATCATCTGGTATAAAAACACTGCCAATCTCAGAGTCGAAACGACACATTGGAGCCCTGGCACGCTCAGGATGGTTACCGGCAGGAATGCGTTCGATTCGTAGTGGGCGTTTCAGTCGCTCAGGACGTGCCAGGCAAATAGTAAAAAAAAGCTCATAACGAATGAATGTTTTGAATGTTTAATTCCGTCCGTATGATAATGAGGGACTTACATTATGATGTATACTTATAGTATAGTTTGTGCTTTTACCGTATTGTTTAAGTTTTAAGTTTTCTTTCCGACAGATTCTATGGGAAACGCCTGTTTGTTGTTGTTGCATGGTTGTTTCTATGAAAGGCATTTGAATTAAACCTCCAGTCATTTCAGAATGTGAATGGTAAAACTTTTCAAAGTAGCTATCCAACTTTTCAGATCAATTCGATTGAGTTATTATGTGCCCTCTTCAAAAGGGTTGCATTTTCTTTCTGATTTTATTTTCTCGTGTTATTCAGAGAAACAAGAAAACCAATTTAGCAGATATTAACGCAATTTGTAAACAAGCAGGACGATGACGAAGGTGTCATTGAAATAAAGTTGGTTTGAAAGGATATCCACCGCATCCGAGGTGCACGAGTATACATAAATTTCTAATCTCTTTTGTACCTACTTGTATTCGTAGGGCTATATCTGGTTGGTTGAAAAATGAAAAGTTTAACGAAGGATTCTGTTAAATAATAAGAGGATATACACTACCGATCAACCAAATAGACTCAACATATTTTTTCTTTTCCTTTTTGATTTTCTTCTTTATGCTGTTAGCTATAGCCACAGTTGTTGTTGTTTTTTTGAGAGCAAAGCAATAGACTAATTTTAGCGATAAGAGTTGAATGCAAACAATTTACAGTTATTATACATATTTCTATTTCGTATGCCGAAAGAATGTGCATTCTAGGCGATCATCAGAATAGACTCAGGTGCTGTAATTTTAGTTTTTGATAAGCTGTGCAAGTGAAAAGTGTTAAATTGTCTTCTTAATCATATTTTGAATAATTTAACACAAAATGGGGTGTGGAGCAGCACTATAACTTCGGAAGAAAGAGGCAATATTGGCGTATCGAGACAGAAATCTTTCAACCAGACAAATCGCTGAAAAATTCTAGACGTCAGTCTGTTGTTTGTCATTTTTTAAGAAACCCATCGGCTTACGGAAAAAATATGAAAAAATCCTCCTGGAAAGCACTTACGCCTTGCGAGGAGCGAAGGATCCTTCGAGAAGCTTCAAACTCAAAGTGTTCTGCAGCTAAAATTCGACAGAATTTCGGTGTAAATGCAAGTGTAGCTACCGTACGACGAGTAATCCCCAAGACAAAACATCTTAAGAGATTAAAAC
This sequence comes from Cheilosia vernalis, assembly GCA_949126925.1. Taxonomy (NCBI): domain Eukaryota; kingdom Metazoa; phylum Arthropoda; class Insecta; order Diptera; family Syrphidae; genus Cheilosia; species Cheilosia vernalis. The sequence continues at coordinate 57,629,298 of OX421362.1, forward strand.
TAAAAAAAAACCACCGCTTACCGACATTCGTAAAAGCAAACTCGCTGTTTTTTTGCTCGGAGTCACATGGCATGGAATAGATGAAAAATGCGGCGCAGGGACATAAGTCCACGAGACATAAGTCCATTATGGAAATTATGGCGGGACATAAGTTCCGAAATTGTTTTGTCGAAGATGGGACATTAGTCCCAAATTTTATATAGCAAACCGTCGTGGATCTCCAATAGGCATCGAATACTTGGGTTTACTGTTGGATTACGGGGTGGGTGCGAGGTATTTTGCTAATATTTTTTGTTGAATTTTAAAATTGTTGGGTGGGACATACGGCCCAACATTTTTGCTTGGGACTTATGTCCCGCTTCGATGAGACATATGTCCATAATCAAAAAGTGGAATTATGGAAGTGGGACACAAGTCCATTATGAACTTATGTCTCGTGGACTTATGTCCCTGCACCGAAAAATGCTTTAATTTGGATGGAATGGATGGATTTAACTTCTACTTCCATAATATGAGAAAGGAAGAACACTATTTGACCCGTCACCATAGTCGTGAGGGGGGTATAATGGTGTGGGGTGCCACATCCTATTATGGAACATTCGATATTCAATTCGTTTCATCTAAGATGAACGCAATAAAATACAAAGACCTGCTCCAAAATGCATTCCCCCATTTTTACAACCTTTTTGAGCCATTATCTTGGACGTTTCAACAGGATAACGCCCCAATCCATACTGCTGGAGTCATAATGAAGTGTATAAATGACCGAAATGTGAACTTAATGGAGTGGCCTCCATACTCTCCTGACCTCAACATTATAGAAAATTTGTGGGGATGGCTTTCGCGTAAAGTCTATCAATCCGGTAGACAATTTGAGGATATAGAATTATTTAAATCTGCCAGTAAAAACGCCTGAAGCGAAGTGTCCTTGGACTATCTGAAGGCTCTCTACGATTCAATGCTTGACCGAATTTATGAAGTGATTTTAAATAATGGTGGTTATACACACTATTAATTAACATTAAAGCATTATAATAACTTATTTGAAACTATTTTTTTTTAAATAAATCTGTGATTTATATTAAGTTTTTAACCTTGAGTCTATTTGGTTGAGCGATAAAAAGTGATAACTTTTGATGTTCACTCACATAAAGTTTTTTTTTAATTAACCATTCAACTTAGAACGCTCATTTTTGTTTTGTTTAATTAAGAATTGAATAGTGCGTAATAAAAATATAAGTAAAATAAAAAACTCAATTTTCTTGAAAATTAAGTCTGAGTCTATTTGGTTGACCGGCAGTGTATTTCAGATTTAAGAAAACAAAAAAAAAAAACTCGAGTAGCTATTTATAGAATTTATTTTTAGAGTTTATTGAACGAATAAAAGAAGGAACGGTAAGGATAATAAGGACTAAGGTTTTGCTGGAAAAATATCCAGCCCACACATAACATTCCCCCTTTCGTCGAATGTTGACTTGTTTCCGAACTCGATAGTATATGACATTTCCCATTACAGTCTCTATTTCTGACAATCGGCTTAAAGCTAATTGTTTGCTAAGTATGGCGTTCTTTTTATTTTGTTTTCTGATCGAAAAGTAAAGTAATCCAAAACGTTACCAAATGAATGAGTTCAGTAGATCTCGTTAGGTAATGTTCAATATCAATACAAATCTTCAAGTCTCGTCAGGTATGTCCGAACTACTCGGGCATGTCTCCATAACTGGGAACCATGATTTCATAGTATACAGATTCTTCTCCTGCACTTCACTTTACCCACCTATATTATCCCCTTTCGTAACTTCCCTAGCACAGATGAGAAAGAAATATTGCTCAATTTTCTTTGTGAGTGTTCGGCTCTAACTAGACCAAATACCGCAAGCGATGTAATCCTTTCTATGATGACCTCTCGGCAACCCGAGCATCGATTTCAATAACATCGTCAAATTTCTCAACTCCACAGCCTAGTTTGGAGCTTCTCTAATATACGGCTCCCTCATTTTCTACAGGTCTCGTGAGTGATAGGCTCAAGCGCTAATTGTAAAAAACCGGAAAATAGCCACTTAAACCAAACAGCCATAACTGTCCTTTCGGAGGCAAAAATATCGAGAATTCTATATATACAACCTGGTTTTATCAAGCTTTTTTTGTTCATGGCTATGGGAAGACCCTGTTGCCGAAATATGTTTGCAATGACGACAAATAGAAAATGAAATAAAAACAATCACTATACAGGAAAATACAAAAAAAAAATATTATTTGGTAGCAGTGGCGTGGCGTGGACATTTTAAAATGGGAAGTCAAAGCAAAATTAATCACATACAGATATAAAAATATTGCATCTGTGTACCTTCAAACAAAATCCTACAGGATTACCACTTCCATTAAGCAAAATCAATTTTGTACAAATTGCGTGCACAATATATACCTACTATGTTCACTTAGGGTTATTATATGCACTGCATTCTGCCAATTGAATTTGTAGCCAAAACACTTACCCACCTCAACATGCTCCCTGAAATTATCCACACAACACAATGGGTCGTATGAATAAAACGTAGCAATTGCTTTTACTCAAGAGAAATGTCAAAATCGAAGCATTTGCTACGTTTCGTATGAATAAAAACCAATTTGAGTTAGTTCCAACTTTTGACATGTTCGAAAGGCGGCGGCACTGACCTTTTACTCAGATCGGTATGAATAAAACTTGTCAGACAAAGCAAATGCTATGCAAATTCTGAGTCTGCTATTTTGTTGACTCAGACCTTTTGCTAAATATTTTGTATGCTCATTTTTCAACATAAAACAATCTAAATATTATTAATAGTTAAGTTGAATTCTGTTTGTACAGGAAAACCAACGAAATACATACGGAAAAAGCAGCAGTTGTTTCGTCTCAAGCGAAGCTAATTTTTCTTTCAGATGAAAATATTTAGGCAGAATCATTTGTAAGGTAGGTATATTATAGCGGAGATCTAGGTCGACTATTTGTAACTATTTGTCTAGTTTGTTAACAAATAAATATTTCCAACAATATCGGACACGATTCCCGGCACCTAAAGTAGAACGGAAGCATCAACAAGCTATTCGGCAAACAAAAATCATATTTTCAGGTGAAATTGAAGATAAAAATTGCATTTATATTTCTGTATTTATTTTTTTTAATTTCAATTTCCACAAAAGTCGTTAGAATCTTAAGAAAAATTCAAAAATTCAAATTTACTGGTCAGGTTTGACAGGAACTGCAAGGCAAGTACACGTACAGCGAAGTAAATGCTATGTTCGAATTTTCGACTTTACTTTAGCAACGTATATTTTTATTCATACCGATTCAAAGCATTTGCTAAGGGCTTTTACTTTGCTACAACCTTTTGCTCAAAGCAAATTCTAGTTTTTATTCATACGACCCAATGAGAAAAGAAGAAATAGAGGAAAATCGAGTAACTCAAAGACAATAGCGTTGTTTTGTTCATAACCAAGCGGGATGAAGAAAGAAGTGTGTCAGACACAGTAGGTAGGTGTATTCCTTCCTACTCAAGGAACAAAAAAAGAGATACAAGCAAGTCGTCTCAAAATCAACTTAGTGAGATTACTGTTGCTAATTGTAGAAAAATGGCCGAATAAAATAAACAAGAGAAAAAATTATGTCCAAATTTGGTCACAAAGTGAGAATAACTCCAAGCGGGTGTTGCACAATGAGGTGGCAAACACAGTGCTCAGGGAAGGAAAAAAGAGGAAAATGGTTGCACACCAGTGATGCCAGATTTTCCCCATTTCATATTCGTTTTTTCCCCATTTCAATTCATTGAAGTAAAGACGCATTTTTAATATAATAAAAATTTGTTTTCTCTTTTTAGGCATTTTTTTAAAAAAGGTCTTACAAAAATAATAAAAAAAAAATAATGTTCAAAGTCTTGCAGTTTAAACTAATACAAAATAAGTTAAATTAAAAGCAAATATTGCAGGTAGGTTGAATAGATTTAAAAGGCATAGGTAATTTACAAATAACGAGGCAGGTTGAAAGTACATTATAATTTTGAAAGGTACATAAATACAAAAAATTACAAATAAAAAATATATTAGGTATTTAAGTTATAAATTATATTAATACAAGTTATTATATAACGATAGGTAAATTAATCGTCATTGGACTGGTACATATTTTTATTGTGCAAAACCAAGCATTTTTATCGATGCAAAGATCAAAGCAAGTTTTTGATCATTTTTGCAGCATAATTTCGTCTGTAAAATTCCGTAAAGTGTTTCAGCTTCGAGCTAAGTCGAGATTTATTTTTAAATTATGCAAAATTAATAAACATGCATGGATTTCCGTTTTTCCCCATTTTAAGAGCACTTTTCCCCATTTTCCCCATTGAGTCAAAAATTCCCCAAAATGGGGAAAAATCCCCACATCTGGCATCGCTGTTGCACACACAATATTTATATGAAGGCTTACATGTGGTAGCTGTCAGTCTAAACACCAGTGGTATGCACAATGGGCCGATTAATGGCCTAAGTGTTTCTCTCAACACACAAATATCAGTCTTCCTGCAAAAAAAAAAAATCGCAAAAGAAATGAGAGCCATTGATAGCGAAAAGTTGGTAATTCTAGTAGATTGCTTGGTACAATTCGCCACTCTCTTTTCGGACGCAATTTATTGTCCGGAACATTAAATGCTTGGGAGAACTAGACATTTTTTTAATTTTTCTCGTTTTTTTTTTATAAAAACGGAATATTCTGAAGAATTGAAGAAGATGACCCACCACCATTATCACCAGCACCGGGTTGGTTACCCTAACCCGAAAAGCAAAATCCCCAAAACCAAAAGCTTCCAAATATAAAATCCTTAAACAGAATTTCACCATATTACGTTTGGATTATACTCGAAAAATTAGGAAACTGTGTTTAAGGACTTTGTAGTGCATTCAAATTGTTTGTTTTTATAAAAGAAAATGATAGTCGTAGCCATTAGTTAAAGGTTTTTTTCTTTTCATTGCCACAGATTTGTTGTTTCTCCGACAATAAATAAAGAAATGAAACGATTAGCGGTGAAACCTATCTGCAAAAATCATTAATACAAAATTTTAAGCGGAACATGCAAATGTCGTTGTCATCAACAAACAGTGCCTGCGCTTAATTAAACATGCTTTCAATTACAAAATATAAACTCGGCTGTTGCTGAATTTCACTTGTAATTGTGTAGCAGCTGATGAAACTCTCCACAAATTATTTTCCGCTGTCTTTTCGCAGACGTTGCGCTGCCCATTTGGAGGTCACTGGAAAATCTCGTTTCACAAAAGCAACGTAGTAGGCTTAAAGTTGGAATTTAATGTTTGACCATTATACAATACAAAACCAAATCGAACAAGCTAGTTTTGTTTTGACCCAAGTAGCATTCAAATACACATTTCAGGCCTGGCGACATTCTGGTGTCAATTTGTGATCCCATTTAGGAACTTATGTTTCGAAACAACGAAGTAATAGTTCAATTTTTTTTTTCGGGAGTGGCACAACATAAGGTAGAAATTGTTTGACGCAAATCCTACATAACATCTTTGAACATATATTTTTCAAAACAACCTGGCTCTGTCTAATGCCATGTCAAGTCCTGCAATTCGCAATTGCTTTGGTGTTGTTAGTGAAATAGCTAATTTCTTCCGCAACCATTCAAATGCAAATTTAACTTTCAAAAACATCATTAAAGAACACGCACTAGAGAGCCGAAAAACTCGACTTCTACGCCTTTGTGAAACAAGATTCAATGAAAGACAGTAGGTATTGTTTCCTTTGTAGAGCTCTTCAAATACATCTCAATAAGTCTTGAAATAATAACGAGCACAAGGTGGACGAGGACCTATTTGAAGTTCAATTAAGAGCTTCAAGAACACCTTTGAAACAGACAACGCGTTCAAATCCAGAAACCTCTTCTACTAAAGCCTATTTCAGAGTGTATATGTTGATTCCTGGTCCACGAAGACGTTCTACCATCGTTTTAAGCTCTGCTCCCATGATGTTTTGCTTTAGTTGAGTGAGTGAACGAAATGGAAAAGCTAAAATTTTACTATGAAAATGCAATATCGTTGTCAGCTGTAAAATCTGAGTACATTCTTTGGTGTGAAAAAATATCGTCGAGTGATCCTTCTACCCAAGTTTTGAAAATACTTGATATAATGTGAAAAGACTTACTTTAGGGGTATAAACTTTTTGCTGTCGGTTTTGGCCACGCTTCCAGTGACCACAGCACAGTTGTTCATCTATGAAAAGGATTAATACAGTGTCCCGAAGCGTTATGGGGAATGCCAGATTAAGCTCGCTTGCCATGATTACTGTTCATTCGGAATTAATGATCCAGATAAGGTGATCTCATGTCAAAAAAAAAAAAAAAAAAAAAAATAATAATAATTAAATAAATAAATAAATGTATGTAAAAAAATAATTAGAGTATATTCGTTTAAGTACATACAATATAAAAACTAATAAATATCAATCAATTAGAATGTACCTATATGGTTTTTGTTTAACGAATTCCTCATAAGATCTGGAAGCAAGCCTCCCAGAAACAACATCCTCGCTACGGCACTTGGTGGCTGACAGCCTTTCGAATGCTTACACCAATAAATTCGTTGAGTTAAAGTTCACAACATTCTCAGCATTGAGTAAAAATTCGTAAGAAATAGTAAAAATTCGTAAGATTCAAAAGTAAAGGAACATATACCTGTTATTTAAGAAAACGCTACCTATTTTCTTCTTATAAGGAGGTACCTATGGGTAATTCATTTTCAATAATAATAATCACGGCAAACGAGGCAAGGCTGCTGAAAAAGAATCCGTTTTGTAAATATTATATATTTAAAAACTGCAGCCGCCCCAAATTACCGACCCCAGAAAATTGCCGGGGCCTCGGCCTAAGGTCTCATTATACCTCGAAACCATCAAGTTATTATACCATTCCTCATCGGCTTTTTTCGGAATTTCGGTTTCCTTCAAAATAGTGCAAGAGCCCCATATGCAGTTATGTGTTTTACAACACATAGTAGTCCACACCCTTCGGCCCATATTCTGAGCCTATTGAGGGCTGTTTCCACATAAGTTCGCTCATCGTGTTTAGGAATTTTCCTTGAAAAATGATAACTACGTCATCAGCGTATGCGAAAGAACACGCACTAGAGAGCCGAAAAACTCGACTTCTACGCCTTTGTGAAACAAGATTCAATGAAAGACAGTAGGTATTGTTTCCTTTGTAGAGCTCTTCAAATACATCTCAATAAGTCTTGAAATAATAACGAGCACAAGGTGGACGAGGACCTATTTGAAGTTCAATTAAGAGCTTCAAGAACACCTTTGAAACAGACAACGCGTTCAAATCCAGAAACCTCTTCTACTAAAGCCTATTTCAGAGTGTATATGTTGATTCCTGGTCCACGAAGACGTTCTACCATCGTTTTAAGCTCTGCTCCCATGATGTTTTGCTTTAGTTGAGTGAGTGAACGAAATGGAAAAGCTAAAATTTTACTATGAAAATGCAATATCGTTGTCAGCTGTAAAATCTGAGTACATTCTTTGGTGTGAAAAAATATCGTCGAGTGATCCTTCTACCCAAGTTTTGAAAATACTTGATATAATGTGAAAAGACTTACTTTAGGGGTATAAACTTTTTGCTGTCGGTTTTGGCCACGCTTCCAGTGACCACAGCACAGTTGTTCATCTATGAAAAGGATTAATACAGTGTCCCGAAGCGTTATGGGGAATGCCAGATTAAGCTCGCTTGCCATGATTACTGTTCATTCGGAATTAATGATCCAGATAAGGTGATCTCATGTCAAAAAAAAAAAAAAAAAAAAAAAATAATAATAATTAAATAAATAAATAAATGTATGTAAAAAAATAATTAGAGTATATTCGTTTAAGTACATACAATATAAAAACTAATAAATATCAATCAATTAGAATGTACCTATATGGTTTTTGTTTAACGAATTCCTCATAAGATCTGGAAGCAAGCCTCCCAGAAACAACATCCTCGCTACGGCACTTGGTGGCTGACAGCCTTTCGAATGCTTACACCAATAAATTCGTTGAGTTAAAGTTCACAACATTCTCAGCATTGAGTAAAAATTCGTAAGAAATAGTAAAAATTCGTAAGATTCAAAAGTAAAGGAACATATACCTGTTATTTAAGAAAACGCTACCTATTTTCTTCTTATAAGGAGGTACCTATGGGTAATTCATTTTCAATAATAATAATCACGGCAAACGAGGCAAGGCTGCTGAAAAAGAATCCGTTTTGTAAATATTATATATTTAAAAACTGCAGCCGCCCCAAATTACCGACCCCAGAAAATTGCCGGGGCCTCGGCCTAAGGTCTCATTATACCTCGAAACCATCAAGTTATTATACCATTCCTCATCGGCTTTTTTCGGAATTTCGGTTTCCTTCAAAATAGTGCAAGAGCCCCATATGCAGTTATGTGTTTTACAACACATAGTAGTCCACACCCTTCGGCCCATATTCTGAGCCTATTGAGGGCTGTTTCCACATAAGTTCGCTCATCGTGTTTAGGAATTTTCCTTGAAAAATGATAACTACGTCATCAGCGTATGCGATGACTCTGAAACCTGCATTGTTTAGTTCTTTGAGTATATCACCTATGACCAGCACCCAGATGACGGGAGAGAATAACCCATCCTTAGAGGTGCCACTAGCTTGAAGGCATAGAACATGGAAAAGCGGGAAACATACGTGTATTTAATTTGAGGAAAAAAAAAAGTATTGAATACCTATAGTTTACAAATAATTAAAAATCAAACCGTTTGACATGGAGTCGGGTCTGGTTGAATTTCTATTTAATGGACGCATTCGGAGTTCGACGTTCAGCTCGAGGCAACAGTGCTTGTTAATTTGTTAATTTACAGTGAGCTTTGACAAATGATCTTAATTTGTTTTTCAAAGCTGTTGAGTTTTCATATTCCAAAAAAAAGTTCTGACCTATCCAGCGATGACATTCAAATCAATTACATACTCGTAGTTTATACACCACTCAGTGCAAACTAACAACTGTAAAGATAGGAATTTTCGCTTTTAAAACTGACTTGCATTTCTGTCAAAATACTTTTGTCGATGACTGTATAAGTGTATATGCGTATAAAGATGTACATATCACATTCTGACACCAACCAAAAACACATCATACCGTCTGAAGCGTCTGAATGAAAAATCTGTTTAGGTGTACGACTTCGGGGCCTTGAAATAACGCCGAGCACAATAGCGTCGAAAAAGCCGACTTTTGGAATTCGGCGTTATTTCACATTGGCAGTGTGAAAGAACATGTTTCGTATAATTGTGTATAGTAGTTCTAATAAGGTACATTCTGTTTTCGAATAGTCAACATGCTCAGGCATAGTTTTCGTGAGTAGGTAGCTACACTTACAAGATATGTATACCTATGATACAGTATATTAATCAAATTAGTCTTTGTTGACAAAAACATTAATGGAGGAGCAGATGTATTGGTATACAAACGTTTATCATTTTCTGACCAAAATAGGTGGGAACTGGCGACAGTTGGGGGTTATCAATAACTGGTACTTAATTTAAAGGAAATTAAAATTTGGTTTTGTATAAAATTAGAATAATAAAGATTTAATAGATATTTTAAATGAAATCATTTTCCAAAGCATGAGATTTATTTTATCAGGAACATCTTACACAGTTTACTTTCTTAACAACCATCTTTTTCGATCCTGATTTTAGTAGGTAATTGGTTAGGAACGTATGTACCAACTTTCATTCGAATGTGAGAGTTAACTTGAAGTACAGAAATGCAGGATATATTTTTAAGCAAATTGGATTAGTATTGGGATAAAATCTTCCATGATATGCGTAAACTTTTACTGGCATGCTTTAAAGTGCGACCTTTGGCTAAGTGACTGTATAGTATAGGGCATAGATGTTTGATTGTTGCATGCGTGAAAACTTAAACGCAGGCTTACTAACTAACACAATAACACCGTACTAATACCTAAATTGAATGAATTATGACATATCGCTCCTGTTAAATGTCAAACTATCGTCTAAGCTCTACCTATTCCATGAACTTTCCTTAGTTGTGTCATTATTTGCCGTTCCCTTTCTCTGTCTTTAAATGTACTAATCACATGTTTAGATGCAGCGTAGATGAATATGTATTACATGTATTTCCTGGAAATAGCTAATAATCATTTTTACTGTTGACATAGTGACCATCCTAGCATATTTACTACATATGTCCGGAAATGCATATTTCTGTAATTAATTAAACTCAAAGTGAACACTAGAAATGACTATTAGTACTCGAATGCACCTAACTATACCTACACTAGGCAATGCAAACAATTGAGATACTGAATAGTAATTTGCATAAAGCATGTTTAGTTTTAAATATGTATACAAATATTGGTTTTTTTAACAAAAATACAACGCAATATGTTGTGTGTTTTTCTGAATATTTTATCAGGTAGAGTTTTACCCCCAACCAGAGCGACTACGACAACCCACCGCAGCCGTTTGTAGACGATGTTATCTGCCATATAAGCCAGTTGTAAGTTGGGGAAGCCGTGGCGTACAAACAACAACATGGGGAACTCCACCACGCATAACAGCACAATATAGGCGGAGTTTTCGGCAGCCGATGAAATACGTATTCTAAACCCTATGTCAATATCTATAATATTATACACACCTATACGTATGAACTGAAATGAACTTATATGAGAAATGTTAAGAGCATATTTTTTTTTTAGAACTAGCTTACCTATTACCTAAGAATAAACTATAAAATGAAACCTTACTAATTTTACAATTCATTCGATTCCTATAAGATATAGACAATAATGTTTACTAATATTAAATGTATGATAGATGAGACAATAAATGTACAACTATATAATATCATGCAACAAAATCATATCATGACAATAAAAAAAATATAAAAAAAATTGTAATTTATGTAGACGTATTTATTATGTTCCAAAAACATAATATCCACACTAGAAAGTCTTTAGCTTTGAAAATCATATCTATTGCTAATGGTAGGTACCTAAAGCCTAACTCAATATTTATTTATATTTCCATTTATACCAGTAGGTAACTAATAAAATATTTATAAACATTTTCATAAATTCCTTGAAAAATTCACGTTTACAATGAACTTACAAAATAAAATAATATATCCTCAGAAAAATGCATTCCGATTTCGATTATAATTTTTCGGTTAAACAGTTGACGAGTTTTAAACAAAAGAACAGAAGATGAAACTATATTTAAAAAGTCGGAATCTTCTCACTACAATCAGTAGACAGTTCTAGTTCCCAGCTAACCGAAAAGTCATTATAAAAATAACTCTATTGACATATCTAATTAATGCGCAATGACAGAAAGGTACATAGGACATAATGAACATACAAATCATATCAGCAAAGTAATGTAATAAAAGTGTGGACTTTTTGGTGTTTTTGGAAAGTAAGGTACATAATCATATTTGTTTTAATATATACCTGCAAAAATTAATATAATATGTATTTTTTTTTCTTTCTAAATATCTACTTCTTAAGATTCTACTATATTATAATAATTTAAAAAAGCATTATGAAAATAATAAAAACTATTTTATTGGTTGTTTACTAAAGTTTTTGGAAGTCTAACACAGAGTATATAACTGCGTCATTGACAATAAATAAACAAATATTATAGAAGTATTTATCTACTAGCATGTAAAACTATGCATTTTAGATTTTTTGACAATAAAAATCAATTTTTGAAAATAATTATATATAAATCAAAGTCTGATTATGTTTCGTTGTTGTATTTACTTGAACAAATAATATAGTTATACATAATACAAGTAGTAGTAAACATTTATTTAAAATGTATTGAAATATAAAATTGATCCAAATAAAAAGAGAATTAATTAAACACGTGAATTGTACTTCGTCGGTATTGCTTTGAATATGAATTATTAATCTTTTACTGACGGTCTCTAATATATATAAATGTACAAGACATAAACAATTACGGTGCAAAGGTAACAGACAAAAAAGCATACAAAAAAATTATCAAAACCTTGAATAACTTAAGGTGGCGCTACAGTCCAGTTGGACCTTAGCCTAAAAATGTTCAAAAACTTGAAATTTTTGCGGCATAAAATTGCGGGTGTCTTCGATTTGCAGCAAATATAAAATATTACACAAATGAATAGTTTAGAGAAGTTAACAAAAGTAAGTGTAATAGTCCCGTTTGGAACAGTTTGTGAAAAACAATTTTTAATTATTAATCTCATTAATTCATGTCGAATCCAATTTGCGCGAAATTCAGTAGGTACACAGATATATCCTTTAAAAAAAATATAATATAACTTAAATTTTGCTCAATTCGTGCAAGCGAGTTTTATGCACACGAACCACAAGATACGAGCGTTAAGGTAAGATTAGACTGTATGCCAAGTGGTCATAAAATGCCAATTTCTGACAGTTCTCCTGTCAAAATATGGTCATACAGTGTAATGGGCATATCTCATATGCTCTAATGACCTGAATGCCACAAACGACCAGGCTGATTTTGACAGATAAAAATGCCAAAATAGCATATAGTGTAATGGGACAATAAGCACGAATGCCAGCATAAAGCCCTATATGCCCATATGCACTTTTTCGAAATTTCGTTATGGCATTGCTGGCATTTTTTATTTTTGATGGAACAAGTATTATTTTGTTGTCATCGGTGTTTGATGAGTTCGTAGGATTGGGATTTGTTTTCTTTATCTTTTTTTGTGGATTATTGAATCTATATCATTTGCGTAAATTATTTAATTGTCTTCATCGCAATTTTTTTAAGTTTAATTAGTGGTCTTGTTCTTGTCCCTCATTGTGGTTGTGTGTATACTTTTTTCCTGTTGTGAAATTTTGTTTGTGTAAAAATTGTTTGCTTTCTGTTTGTTTTGTGCTAAATAAATTTCCAACTTCAACTTTTTTGATTTGTTCTTCTCTACAGCATTACCCTTCTAGAACATTGGGTAATAAATAACAAATGCCTTAAATGACAATCGAGGCAAATATGACCGTATTGGTAATTTTAGTCATATAGTCTAATATAGAGTTTTGATAATTGTGGCATTTTGTTTATTTGACAGCTAATCTGGTCATTTGACTTTTGGCATTCATATGCTTAATTGGCATACAGTCTAATCTTAGCTTAACTACCTTAGAATTAGTTCAGCGAATTTTGCAAATTGGCGAGAGTAAAAATTGAATGCACGGGAATTACAGCCTAATTTACTAGAAAAGCGATGGAAACTTCGCGTCAACAATGCATTAAAAATATCCTGGCCTGGCGTGTGAATTCTTTATGAATTTCCAAAAATATTGAAGGTACATAAATAGAATTTTGGAAGTGAAACAACCTTAGGAACACTGGAGCTGAGGAGTAAATTGGCGAATGAGTGAATGTGTTACGGAAGCGTTACGAAAAATGTGATCTGGCAAGGCGATTTTATTCTGTGCGGATCTTATTATTTGCTTTGTGGACTAAATTTAAATTGAAAATCCCTTGGGATTCCATGATGCATATGAGAAGTAAAGTGCATTTTGTTGTTGCTTTTTTTCCCTTCAAAAAATAATAATAAGAAAGCCGTTCGTTAGCCTCAAACGCTAGAAACTATTTTTGGAATAGTTAAAAAGGTAGGTAAGTATAAGAACTATAAATCGAAAGGACTTTTAAAGTACAAAATGAGCAATTAATTTGCCCAGTGAAAAATTCACACAAATAATGATTTTTCCCATGGGCTCGCAGTATATCTATCGATACTGAAAAAAATATTAGTGACATACTCGTATTTTATCAGACAAATCTATTAAAATAATTTAAAATGCAGTTTCGATCAAAATAAATAAATAATTCTCAGGAAAGTCGCATCCGGAACATTACAGTGACAGACCTCACTTACCCCCCTACGATGTGCAATAACCACTGATGTACAATTGTACAGACAAACTGTAAGCATTTTTGTTGAAGTTATTTATTAAAATAAATTCTTCTGTTTCACAAAACCATCAAATACACTGCCGTTCGCCGATAAGGTTTCAATAAATACCAATAAATACAAATACCACATACTTACGTTTTATTTCTATTTTCTATTTAACTATAATTATTCAGTTACCTAGCTTAAGTAGGGTTTCTATCTAGTTTGAAAAAAGGAGTCCTTGACCTTGATACTTTTTGTTTTCTTTTTCATTGTCCATATAAAATATATGACTCAGGGAAGAACATTGCCAACAATTTTCGATGGTTATAAAACTAGCTTAAATACCAAAATTGTTGAATTAAGATGACGTTGTTGGCAATGATGTAAGAACAAAGTTTTGGAGAGTATATCAAACGGCACGGTAGTGCCAAGACATGTTCTGACACTACGCCCTTTTTACAGAAACAAAGTCAGGCGATTTTCGACCCCCTCTAACAATGAAGTTAGAAAGTTCAAATTTAGAATTTTGGTTAAGTTGATCAAACACATTCGCCTTTTTAGCATTAGTTATATTTCGTAAAATGTGGGCCTTCAAAAATCACGTACAACGGTAAATCTTGCAAGCAAAGGAATAAAGCGAATATTTGTGGTTTCTCTATAAGGTAGCGTTGTGTTCACCCATACTTACTCAGAATTGTTGTCAATTATACGGAGCATTTCTGATTGCTTTTAAATTATGAAATTCGGTAGAGCGGTAGAGCTTGAAAATCTGAAATTTTTCATTCGAAGTGCTTATGGTCAATTTGAAATTATATTTCACATGCATCTTACAAGAAAAGTTAACTTCTTCTGTAGTTACAAAGAACTTCTTACATATGAAGAGTTGATAATAAATTGGTCTAATGTCTAATCGCCCTAAACCATAACACAAAAATTGGAAAATGTAAAAACGCCCAAATACCATCGGAAGTGTTCACCGACTTCGCGACGTGAAGCCCCACATTGCTCCTCCTCGCTGCAGGGAAAAGTTATGTTTCTAAAATATGTTAAAACGGTTTCACGCCATTTTTTAGAATTTGATTTTTTTCAACAAATTTGTTATTTGTCAATAAATTTTTATGCTTTGTGACGTTTTCTTTCTCAACATTTTGGGCGATGTGATGGATTTTGGGCGTTATGACATTTATTTTGTTGGTTTTTTAAGCTTGGGCTCTTTTTTTTAGCAAGAATAATGCCACTACGCAAAAAATCAATGTCACGTCGTTCAAATTTACGTGAATTTACGACAACGACATGCGAAATGCTGAATCTAGAAGCATCCTTTCCTCTTCCAAGCCTAATTCAAATACCTACCCATCTACTTTAAATTATTGCGTTGTTGAAATAATTTTCGATGGTTGGATAGCCTTCTGTAAGTAAAACAGCCAACAACTTTTAGGTGGTTTGTTATCTTTTGTATATTCTTAAGGAAACAATTAAATAATTAACGTCAAGCTTAGTTGTAAATAAAAATATATGTCTTAAAACCTACTTTGACAATTCAAATTTATAATCCAAAGATTTTTTGTTTATTTAAAAATTTGAAGGCCTTTGCACATTCTCACAATACTACATTCCGTTTATATTCTAACGTTGTATTTTTACGCCCAATATTTAGACTGTCCTTGTGCCGGCAATGGATGTTGATATGCAGCCGCAGCTGCTACTGTTGTATTTAACTGGTTACTGTGAGCCGTTGTGTAATCATTCACTGTTGGGGCATGATTATATCCTGCCGCTGTGGATTGATTTAAATGATAGGCCGCTTGTGTCCAGTTTGGCGGAGCCTCTAACTTTGGATGATAACTGTCAGTCAAATGGATCGAGGGTGACATCTTAGATACGCTTTCAGCTGTTAGCTTACTGAAGTCGTCCATGGACATTTTCGAGTAGTCTATTAACGAATGTTTGGAAGATTGGGGTTTTGTTTTCAATAAAAGAAGCATAATTTGCAGTTACCTTGATGATAGTAGTTTTGTCCACCAAAGTGGCTATGCTGGAAGCCGGTAGCAAAACCATGCTGTGACTGAGCCATTAGGTCATAGCCAGTCATTTGGTGATGGTGATGGTTTTCATTACCTGCTATAGACTGTGTGGCAGGAGTGTAGCCGGACATGGAAGATACTGGCAGAGCGGAAAAACCCAAGCCGTTATTCATTGCTGCTAGGCCACCACTTGAACCAGAATGTTTTCGAAGGCGAGCACGTCGATTACTAAACCAGACTTGTATGCGAGCTTCCGTCAGACTTGTGGATTGCGCAAGTTCTTCCCTCGTGTAAACGTCCGGATACTGTGTCCTTGTGAAGGCTCTTTCCAGAGCTTCAAGCTGTTCTGCCGTAAATGTTGTACGTGATCTTCGCTGTTTACGTTTCAGTGGTATTCCGGGCTCCGACTCTGTGTCACTGGAGTCCGAACCGCGTCCTAAAGTAAAAGAAAAATAATTTTTAATGTTAGATACTGACGAAATTTTAAGTACGTATGAGGAGTTACATATCAAATCAGATAGTGAGGATAATGTTTCCAATTTTTACAGTTCTCTTATTCACAAATTTGACCTTACTTAACTGATTGCATGACTGGATGACCTGAAACTTACGTACTTACTTAATAGTTGGAAACTACGAGATAATACCTAGTAAATACAAATATTTGAAGTTCAGGCATCAGGACTATGAATGACTAAACATGCTGAGGTCAGAGTAAGACTTCAGACATTTTATGGAATTGTCCGGCATATAAAATATACCTACACCACATTGGCTCAGAACTCGCCAAGGTCTGAGTCAGCTAAATACGTTTTGTTCATACTCATCTAAGTAAAAGGTATGTGGAGCGGCTTTTCGAAAAAAAATTTTTTTTTTGTTTGAAGATGAAAATCTCGAAAGACACAATGGGCTTAGAAATCCAGAGTAGTGTGGGACTCTAACCGCACTAAAAACCCCTCCCAAATCATGACCAATCCAAGAAAGATCGGCAAATGAATATATATTTTTTAGATTAGGTTTAAATCTTCATAATCTACGAATACTGGTTCGTACATTTAAGACGTCTTCTACTTCGAGATTAATATGCATCTGCAGACGCTCATTGTGACGAACATGACAAAATTAAAGTGTTAACTCAAATCAGTTTTTATTCATACGAAACGAAGCAAATGCTTCGATTTTCATGCAAACTGAATAATCAAAGACGGAACAGTTATATAATAACGAGTGAATGGATTACTTCGCTTTGGAAATGCCGAACAACAATTCGGTGACATGACAGGCACCGACATAAGAGAAAGTTTGAGGATTTGGCCTTATGTCGCATTCACAAAGCGTCATACGGCTAAATTGTTTAGTGGCCAAATATAGTTTTTCAATTAATATCTATATGTAAATATTTTTAAGACCAAATAGTTGACTTTTTTTTTTAGAATTCGGAATTCGAAGTATAATCAAAAACAAAAGGCTTTGGTGTTAAACAATGCAAGTGAAAAACCATGCGAACACTATCATGCTCTGACGGAATGACTGACTGAACGTGACTCAGAAGTCTTACATGAGCCATCAGCTAGAGGACGTATAGCCTTGACTCACTAAATTGAATCAACGGTGACGGCAACAGTCAACTTGGCAGAGCTACTCAGACATAATTTCGAGCACAGCGATAACAAGCCTCGGATACAGACGATTTTACTGTTGACGAACCTCACAAACGTAACAAGGACAACGAACGTGGAACGATAGGTCCCTTATTAGTCCGCGTGCAGCCGAACATCTAGCGGAGACCCGGAACTGCTGTAAAGCTGATCTAACCTCCATCCAAGAAGTGCGATAGTATAAGCCGGGCAAAAAGAGGATAACAAATCGCGATATTTATTACGGCGACTACTATCGGTATCAACAGCAACGCTTATTCGGATGTGGATTTTACGATGCCGTCAGACCTAAGCTGGAAGTCTTATGTTTCAACCATGTGAACGAGCGCATCTGGACAATCCGCATGAAGGCTAAATTGGCCGACATTAGCGTGCACTTACTGAGGAGAAAGACTTATGAGCAGTGCCCTAGCTACGACATTAAAATTGTCTTGGGCGATTTTAATGCAAAGTTAGGAAAAGAGGGCATCTCACCTCCGATAACAGATTTAGGCTGATCGATTTCGCGGCATGGCGAAGTGTTGTCGTAGCAAGTACGCGGTTTGCCCATCTCGATATTCACGGAGGAACATATGGAGGTCTCCGGAGCAATCAACCGTAAACCGGATTGACCACATTGCGATCGACGCAAGGCGCACATCCAGTATTATTGATGTCCGAACGTTCCGAGGGGTCAACATTGACTCGGTCCACTACCTTGTTGTAGCCTGGGTACGACTCCGGATCCGGATATCCTGAACACCGCCAATATAAGTAAACAGTGTGATTAAGTTTGACGTCGGACGGCTACAATCGCAAGAGATCTGCATATCTTTTTCTGGTTCGGCGACGGGTGCCAGCAGGCACATGCAGCGACATAAGGGGCATACAAAGCGGCTCTGCAAAGAAAGAGAAGAGCTGCTTGTGAGCTCTACACGCAGAAGAGAAGAGACGAACACCTTTCCTTTCCTTTTTTAGTTGTGTGAAAGAATAAAACAAACAAAATTCACGCACAATTTGTAAAACGATATATAGCCCAAAATTAAGTTGGGCGCTTATTGAATAAATTTCTTTCGTTTTTAAAGTAAAAAGATAGGCCAAAATACGACAAAGCGCCCAATCTAGCAACACTGTAGCCATGACCTGTTACCCGTTAAGCCTGCTATGCTTGTTCACAACAACCTTTTATCAGCTGCGTCAACTAGTCGTTACGGTACATCCACTCCCATACGGCTATGATAGCTCTTTTCTGTACAGTTCTGCTTAGGGTAAGGTTTTTCTGGCTCATAGAATAAGTGACAACTTAGTATTTGCATGTTTAGCAACTGGCATGAAGCTTTGACAGCTTTGTGTTGGTCTAATCTAAACAATCTTCTTTCTTCGTTTCCACAGCTAGAAGAAATCGTGCTGTTCACGCGTGTTATTAATTTCACCAGGTAAGAGTTTTTAAATTTTTTTAAAACTGTTCTAAAATTTTGTTTGCATTTTGGAAAAGTGGAAAAGAGATGCTGATTTTTTTTGAATTACATTTTCATATTTTTTGGACATATAAGAAAGATTGTATGTTATGCGAGCATTAGCCGGGTTTCAATAGGTAGCTGTTATACTGTGAACTTTCCATATTTTTGAGAAGCCAGGCTTAGTATGAATGGCTTAATATAATGCTTCGAAGAAGCTAAGACATCTACCTAGGTTTATGAGGGTATTTTAGTACTTTTACTAGGCTATCTCAGCTTCCCATTTGGGTTCATCACCTTCCTATAAAGTTCTGACAGCTCCGTTTATTGGTACTAAAAATCTTTTGAGAGACTGTGGCAGCCTTCGTGAGGATCTGACAGCTCTCCATAATGGCTACCACAAATCGGCTGTGACAGCCTCTGTCGGCTCTGTATACGGGTCTGATAGCTAACTTGGATGTCTTGAAATATTTTTTGATGGTTACCGCAGCTCTGTTAGTATGCAGTAGCCATCACACCTTACTTTGGGTTATAGCAGCCACAAAGGCAGCAGTTGATGTGCCAACGTACAACAGAGGTGGAGCATTTAGTAGGGCTATCGTAGCTCAGCAGTTTTTTGAGTGAGAGTCCGCACCGAAGCCTGCAAGGACGAACATGGGAACATCGTAGTAGAATCCCAGTCGATGCTGAGGATATGGAAGAACTACTTCTGCAGACTATTTAACGCCGATGACGAACTAAATCCCGCTGTCAGGCAGAATGAACCAAGATCAACAATACCGTCCACCCAACCTAGACGAAGTTTATATTTAAATATTCACACTGCGGCAGATCTTGGAGAAAACCCAGGAACATCAAATCGATACCCATCACCTTTATATCTTCGAGTGATTTTAGGTCCCGTCTGCATAGACGGTGAATGGAAAAGGATACACAACGACGAACTGTACGTTCCATTAAATAAAGAATACAAAACAATTATTTTATGTGGGGGTAAAAAATAATAAATATCTATATAACTAAGGAATCTGCGTATCTACTTTAATATGCATAGAAGTTATCAGTCACAATACAATAATAATCAAGTCACTAGACATACTTTCTATCTAAGAAAGAATTACAGAAAACATCCACTTTTTAACTTTACCTGCAAATTTTTATTCAATGCGATCCCATCTTAATTCTTCGTGAGGTTTATTGAATAAGCGGGGAGATATAACTATTGAAATGTTGAAAATGGGATTTAAAAACTCTAGGAACAATCACAACATTACAGCCATTGGCTCTTAGGTTGTATTCCTCCTGAACTCTTGCAGTACTAAAACCATCTTTTTGGAAAAAGTGTTCTACGGGATACTTTCGGCTAAAAACAACCAAGTAATACTGTTAATATAGCTCCTACAGAGTTAGTGGATTAAATGTAGCCGAGTCAACTTGTTTAACGAAACTCGGTTAAAAATAACCGATTTATCAATTTCCTTTCAAAATTTTCACGGTCGTAAATAACAAACTAACTAATAATAACAGAGTAACATGGTTGATATCAACTGATAGACTGTGTTATTTTTAACAGTTTGTATTTAACCTTTTTAACTCGCTAGTTTTCAGCAACAAAAACTCGTTTATTTTCAACAGACTTGGTTAATTTAACCAATTTTTTTAACCGAACAAAAATTCCACTCGGTTAAGGTTAAAATTTCTGCGTGTGATTTCTGTCTAATAACTCAACAACAGCAAGTCCCATATTGAATCTTAGATTGCACAAGGCAACTATTTATAAGCAAGTAATGCACACGAATGCTTCGGCCCGGAGAATCTTTGAATTCACATCCGCCTGACGACGCAGTAGAGGAAGGCCGCGACTCAGGTGTTTCGCATGCATTTAAAGAAACTTCGAATATCTCCATCCTTCAAACAGTGATGCCAAGCACGAGGGTTGCAGTATAAAATGATTTTGCATGTTTTGCATTTATATTTATATTTTAAAATTTGCTTCAACCAAGCCAATTTTTTTTTGCGAAATAAAAATAGCTACATATTTCTAAATTCATTATTTACAAAACAGAGTAACTACACTATAAAGTAAGACAAATTCAGGGATAAAGACATTTTTTTTGTTATTATTCCAGTTCCAGCAGTAATAAACTAATGAACAATTCAATTTTTTGCCTTTGCTCTTAGAAATTCAAGCAAGTTATCAATATTTCTGAGTGTGTTTTAAAAAGCCTTGCGAGATAGCATGGGTCTGTAAGATTGTTGAGTCGAGATTAATATTTTAGAACTGGAGCGGGTGGGAGTAGGAAAGTATTTAGTATTTGTTGTCATTTATGAGAAGGTAAGGTTTTCAATTGAAAGTGGCCAAATAACACATTTGTCGCATTTGAAGAGTATTTTTGGTCTGAGAATAGGATAGAAAAGGAATAGTTGTACTTGTGTTCAAAAACAAGAATACCAACAATTTAATAGAACGCTTTGGGTTTTTCTTTTCTTGGCATACTCGAAATCTGAGAGCAAATTAGAATAGAAATTAGTTGAAACAGTAAGGTATTTTTTTTTTGAAACAAATTTTTTTTTTTTGATTCAATTCAAATACATTCACCATGCCGTCGCCATTACAGGTGGAGAACATGTTTTCACAGACAGTAAGATTGAGAGCGCGAGGGAGGGGGTGTTATTGAAAAATTCTGCGGGTGAAATCGGGGAGACATACGAAGGCTGACTATTAACCTCTGAGTAGGTTTTTGCAATCGTAATGGTAAGTACGAGAATGCGTGCGTGCGGTGGCTCCTTTGTTTCGAGCAGCGTTTTTGCTCTCAGCCGACGGTCTATTTTATATACCTAGCCTTTGTTTGGATAAATTTCTAAGAACGTTAAAGTAATTCCTTGGGACGATTGCATTATGACCCACAACACAGCATTTATGAAAGCTCGGTTGGTTGTTTGAGAGAGCTGGTGTAGTTAATTGCTTAATTTAAAAGATTGTGGACGATTTTCTAGTCGAACTTTGATATCTACCCGTCGGCTTTGTAATATAGCCGAAATTGTAATACAAAAATGTGATTTGCGATTCAATTAGACAATAAAGTTGTTTTACCATTAAACTACCTAATAAAAATGAATACACCTATAGTAAATGATCTTTCATTAGAACTTTCAAACTTTCAGTGTGAACGCACCTAAAACCGATTACCTAACTGTCAATGTCAAGAAATTCAGTAAATACAACACGGAGGAACAGCGTATACAAAAAATTAAAATTTACTACCGAAACTCCGAGGCTGTGGTCGCAACTTTACGAGTGTTAACGCCAATTTAAAATTTTCAGCGATGAAGCGCATTTTGGGTTAAACGGCTCCGTCAATAAGCAAAATACGTATAGTACTGGACAGGTGAGAACCCTCATGTGCTTCAAGAAAGAGCATCCGCAACAAGTAACTCTTTGGTGCGGTTTTCATTCCGGTGGCGTTATTGGGCATCTTTTTCCGATGAAAATAACCGTCACGTTACGGTAAATGATATTCGCTACAGAGACACAGGGGTGCAACAATCGAGTTATTGAGGTCTCAGTTCGGTGAACGTATATTAAATCAAAAAACGGACCTGTCTATTGGCCGCCGGGATCGTGTGGTTTAACGCCTCTAGACCTTTTTTTGGGTGCTAAAATCATTGGTTCCAACGACGAGCCGGCTCATTAGAGGAACTCAGAGCAAATATTAAACGAGGATCATCATTAAAATTAAAAAAATTTAATTAAACAAATAGTATCCCAACGCATAGTGAAATCTTAAGATTTTTCTTTATATCTATAAAAATTTATGACAAATGATATAATATTTTTTGAACTATAAAAATACTTACGACCGACCATATTGAAATGTGACGTTGCTTTTTAAAAAGAACTGCAGAAAAATAATTTAAATAATATATAACCTAATCCGTAGAGGACACAATAAAATATCCATATAAATCTGATTTGATTTCTTCATTTCCAGTAAAAACTCCCACGATACCCTACCCTGTCCACGAAGCCAGCTACAAAATCATATCTTAGTTACCAATGACCACCGGGTGGCGCACATTCGAATTCTCATAATAGCACATATGTCATCCAATTTACAACTGCACGATTGACTTATATACCTACAGCTCAGCTGCCGGTCAGGCCACAATCCACCGCATCGATAAGGACCGCATCAAATACGTCAAAGGGACCGCTCCCGCGTTGTGGGAATTCCTCAGCATCGCCCTCATTATGGATGTTACGTCATAAAAATGTATTAGCGTTCCTACACTTATATGAATCGATTGGTAGCAGTGGTATAGTACCAGACCTAACAACAGTTTAACTATCAACTCTACTAAGTATCACGTTACTCTTTGGGACCGCCATCGTTGCGTCGTTGTCGCACCGCTTAATTGGGTGTCATATAGTGCTCCCAGCAATAAAACCTAACTCAAGCGTGAGCTGACGCATGTTTAGAAGCCTGGCTGAGATAATGCCGCACATGTTTATATGACGATGTGATGATTTATGCAATTCTGTATTTTTTAACTGAATAATGAATCCTTTATTCAGTACATGCCCTCCTGATTAATCTCTCATAGTCTTCGTCCACATTATAATAGATCATTTTTCAGATGCAAAATTAGCAGAGTTCCAAATTGAACCGAACTCTCCTAATGTGTGAAAACACGAAGATCTTAACGCACCGCCTCGCAGACTCCCTGTAGCTTTCCAATGTGCAGTTCAAAGCGACCGCAACGCATTACGATCGTTTGATGTGCGTGCGGCGCTTTTGTTTTGGTTGACATTTTCGGGCTGGCCCAAAATTATGTTAAATGAGAGGACTACAACTATAGAGCCATGTGTGTGCGGCTATTGTGTCTGAGCCGGTTTGTTGCGGTTGGTGTTGGTCTGTCTGACGTCTGACTGGTGGGTGCATCTCTTTCTCGCTGAACTCGAATTCGAGTTGGCTTCGGATTTCTTTTTTTGCGCAATCATTTAACGAAGATCCTTGCCAGGCAGATAAAGAAATTAATAGTTGTGATTTCTCGTTTCCTTTTTCGGGAGGTGTGAAATAATTTACACTTAACACACACGATGCCGACAATCGACCGACATAGAAAGGATAGGAATGGGATGCTCTGGTGAAGTAAGTGGTGCGAGCCATTTTGCGGGCGGTTGCGGCTGAGGCGGTCGTTTTGTGGTCCATTCGAATTAAGGATATCACGGTGGTTGCTATTGTAGTCAAAAGGTCCAATGGAATGTGTGTTGAATTATATTTTTGAGTTGACCTGTTGTCAATTGTGTGATAAAGGAGGCGAGATCAAAACATTAGGGCAATTGAGTGCCATTTTGTCTGGCGAGGGTTTCTTTTGTTTGACATTTCGCAGCAACGATTGACAGTCGTGGAGGTTAACTTTTGATTGTCCAATTGTTTTGTGCTAAAGTGCTTGGTTATTTAGGATTTTAGAGATATGAGTAATGATTGTGAAGAAAGTAGGACTTGACGTCGAATGTGTACATTTTTCACTATGACATTAGGGAACAGTGTTTCGGTTAAATATGCTTAAAAGCTCAGGCTATCATAAAGAGAGGAATAAGTGTTTTGAGTGGTTTCTATAACAAATTTTTCTATTTGGTTTGCATCCACATTTACTAGTTGCAATAATTGAAGGGTAATGATGTACAGCGGTAGGCGCAGTGGCTTAGTGGTTAGTGTGTTGGACTACTAAGCGGGGGGTCCAGGTTCGAATCCCACAAAAATCCAAATTCCAACTCATGGTTTTTTAACTGCGCCACCTCTCGCGAACTCCTGACAAACATCCGAGAGTATAACTGTCTTGAAAGAGCTTCTTAATTAGCAGTTTCGAATCGGCATAAAATTGTAGATCCCTTCCATTCGTTCCAAAAATGATATCTCACACAAAACAAATGGTTGTGAGAAGCTAGTCCTGCTTAAACTTCTACTATTCCCTGCGCTTCAGTGACTAGGTTTCCTTTACTGTCTCGAAGAGCCTGCGTTCCGGTTTTGAAGCCAGCAGCCAGTTGCTTGGCTTTCTTAGAACCTCCGGATGTTGTTGCGATCACGAGACTCCTCGATCTCCTTGAGCTGGGATACTGCGTAGACTCTCTTCTTTCTACGTAGGATCTTTTTATCCACCCTTCTTCTGGCTCGATACTCTTCCCTCGCTGCCCTTGTTTTGCCCTGCAGCATTTTCTTGTGTGCATCTTCTGTCACCTTTTTCCTGTACACGCATTCATCATCATACCACGGGCTCTTTCTCTGGGGTGGCTGATACCCTCAAGTGGTTTCGGCTACCTCCTTGATGATGTCGCGAGACTGGTACCACTGATTGTTGGCGTCTGTGGTAGGCGAGTGCACAGTTTAGATATTTTTTCCTAGGTCACCTAGGTCAACACAAGCCGTGTTTTATTATCAGCGTGATCTGATCCGAATCAGATCACGAAAATAAAACAATACGGATCATAGACGAGTTGTGGCAACAGTTGCTTTCAAAAGACGACCATGCTACCAGCCATATTGCAAACATTCTGTACAACGACATTTCAGTTGCTTGTCGGGGGTGTTGCCATATCAGTCAAATTAACCATTTTTCATTTTTGAAGGTGAGAGTTTTTTAAGAACTTATTTAAAGTGTTTACAATCAGTTCGAAATATAATGAAAACCGCAGTTTACACATCTGGTCCGTTTAGATTGGAATAATTCTTAGACAAAGCATTATACTTTTCATAATAATACCATAGTTCTCTCCCTGAACACACACAAAATACGTTTGATTGTTAAAATAAAATCGCCACTTCACGTAAATTTAAAGCTATTTGTCCAAAAAAAAACTCGGCGAAAACAGTTGCAGTTATAAAACAGCCTGCTAGTTTACATTTTTCATTAGATATTCCGAGATTTTCTGGACATTTGTACCTGATTTGTACTTTATGTAAAAACAAAAAACAACTATCACTTTTCTGCCGGAAAACTTGTGAAACAATAATTATTTACGAACTGCGACAGCGACACATTTCATAAACATTTTTTGTTAAACATTTACTTAAAAAATTATGGAATATTTCGCTGGGCTTGTCATACCTTTACAGAATTAATAAGCAAAATCTCCAAGGGCGCGAAATTTATTGGATGTAAAAAAATGCTTATTGAGTTTTTGTGCTATGAAGAGTATTGAATTTTTTAGTCTGGCAACGTGACTGTGTGGCTATCTTTTACAGGCACACCAACATTCAAGAAAGAAACAAACAGCGCCAAACAGCGCTGCGAGCAATAGTAGAAATAATTTTCAGATCATGGTTCATGATCTCGATGAGAAGCAGGATCATATGCTGTTGTTGTAAGTGCATGTAAATCGATGATCTATATAGATCATGGCTGATAATAAAACACGGCTACAGTCACAGCGCTCCGTGGTAGAAGCTTTCACGGCGATTGAAGAACAGGCGAAATCTGCTGGTCTTGAAGTAAATGAGGAAAAGACTATAAGTGCATGTTATCACCAAACAAACAAACATATGTCCACCGCCTAAAACAAAACGTCATTATTGATAGCAACAATTTCGAGGAGTTCATCTACATCGGAGTAAACATGAACTCCACTAATGACATCCTAGTGGAGATCCGGCGGAGAATTATCCTAGGAAACCGCTGCTACTTCGGTTTGGCAAAACAATTGGATTCAAAACTTCTAACTCGAAGGTCGAAATGTATGCTTTACGAAACCCTTATCCTGCCAGTTCTGCTTTACGGCGCCGACTGCTGCATGATAAGCAGGAAGGGAGAGCTAATACTGGGTTCCTTCGAAAGAAAAATTTTTCAGCAGATTTTTGGTCCTGTGTGCGAGGAGGGCGAATGGAGGGGAAGATACAGCCGCGAACTCTATTAGCTGTATCAAGATTTGGATGTAGTCCAAAAAGCCAAAATACGTCGCCTACATTGGCTCGGCCTAGAGGATCTTCGAGACCCAGCTCCCAGGTTCGAGAAGACAATGTCATTTACGACATTTTAAACGACGTATGGGTCTGACAGAAATATAGTTTGAGAGTCTCTGAAAAATACTCAATGCTCTCACAGTTGGTATCAAATTAAGCGAAAGCGATTATTAACATTTCCATAAAAAAAACTTAAATTATGTATAAATCACAGAAGAAATAGGAACAGGAGAATTATTTTTAAATAATGACAGATAAAGTGTGGTAGAGTTTGAAGGTGGAAACACATTCTTTAAGACCGAGCACCGGGGTCTTCTTTTTGCCATGATTTTTTTAAGAATGGGGACGTTCGGATTCGTAGTTTAGTAAGTCTGACAGCTGTCTGACTAGATGCGTCCCAGTTTTTATTGGCCCAGAGTGTTCACTTGTATAGTTTTTGCAGCTGACGTTTATGGAGGGGAAGCCGACCAATCTAGTCAAGAAAATCCTGCCCGCGTACTCAGTTGACATTTCGAAGAGTCAAATTTAAAATAAACAGAGTGGCCGTTGCAAAATTCTGAGGAGTCGAAAAAAGGCGCGATGAGAGAAAAGGGTGTGATTTCTAAGGCCACTCTGGTAATTTAGAATTTTCACACGATATTTAACAAACATTAGTTCGCATAACACTATAATAGTGTAGTGATTGTCAGGCGTGCTACATTTGTAATGTACTTATTTGAAAATAACAATTTTTTAAAGATTTATGAAGGGCCCCTCCAAATAAAAAAGTGCAAAATCAAGCAAAGGTAACGCTGACCGCGAGAATACACAAACAATTCAACTTGCTTAGTCAACGCGTTCGGATTCATAGTCACGACCAATCTAGTTGACGTTTTACATAAACTAGGTATCCGAACGTCCCCATTCCCCAATGTTTAAAAAAATAAAAAGTCAATATACGTTGAATCAAAAAAAAAATATATATATATTTGAAATAAAAAAAAATATGCCTTTTTGGAGAAAAAAAAAAGCTTTAAAGCCTTAGCTAATGAAATAATGCCTAAAAGTCATGAAAAAGCCTAGGTTGGCATCGCTGCGTGGAAGTGTAATATGAGAAAAAAAAAAAGAAAGTGACCGCTTAGAAACTTGTAAAAAAACAAACGGAATTTTAGGCCCTAGTAATATAGCCATACGTAAAATGCAACAAAAAAGGGGGGAGCAGTATGAAAACGATTTTTTTTTCGTTTAGGCGCTAGTTATAGCCATACGTAAAATGCAACAGAAAAAGTGAGAACAGTATGAAAATGTTTTTTTTTCGTTTAGGCGGTTATAGCGAAAATTGCGTCAGAAAAATGTTTCCCTACGAAAACAAATACAACAAATCAACCACCACTGATTGGATTCCATCAGAAAAAAAATCCTGATAAATGGAACAGTAAAGAAATGAAATACTTCAGTGGAATGATCTGGGTTTTTGTTGTGGAATTGACTGAGAAGTGGATCGGAAAAAGTTGCTCGTACGGAAAAATGTATAAATTATTTTTTTAGAAAATTTAAAGATCATTTGCTAATTTTTATTATATAGACTAACTTTATAATTCATAAGCAACATTTTAAGACCAAAATTGAGTTCAACCATTAGGATTAAGTGGTCTAAAAAAGCAAAAGAAAATTTTTACGGTTGCATTTTACGTATGGCTTGGCTATAACTGGGGCCTTATATGGCGGGAGATAAATTTGAAATTTTATGAAAAATTCATATAAATGCTCTGAAATCGGAAAAAAATTTTTGTTTTTTTTTGTGGCAATCAAATATAAAAATTGGCTTAGTGGGTTCGGACAGACGGAGAGACATCCGAGCGAAACTAATAAGGTTCCATTTTTTCCCTTTGGGTACGGAGAGAAAAAGAAAGTGCTCTAAGAAACCCATCAAATACCACACCAGTGTTTATTAAAAGTGTTAAAAGTAACTTAAATCTAATAGTTTTGAAGTACTCATATACCTATAACTTACTGAATAGCTTTATCTTAGGTATAGAAATGGAGCTAACTGCTTAAGGTGAAGGTGAAGGTTTCTTCAATTTTCATTTATTTCATAAGAACAAAGTCGGTATATACTGGAAATGAGTATATACACCAGAGGCCAAGATCTTTTTGAAGCCGGATGGTTAAAAGTGATGTTAATTCTACTCCTTTATTACAAATTTATGTGGTACTGGGAAAGGCAAGTAAAACACGCGAATTGTATGAAAACCGCTTTACAACTGTAATGTTCTTACCTTTAAGTTCTTCGTTCCCAACGTCTAGGCCAAGAGCCACCTAAGACTTGGGTGTTGGAGATTTCAATGGTGAAATAGAATAGTATTTTGCAATTTATCATAAACTTTTAATCATAAAATAAAACAAATCATACCTCCCGTTTGTTTTCCTACAAGTTGGCGTGGCGGTTAAGTAAAAGAGAAAAAACAGTTCTGAAAGGAATAGCTTTTGGTCGAAAATCGACCATACCTTTTATAAGTAAGTATGGCTATGTAGGTATACTAAGGAACGTACTACAATTATTTTCATTATTTATGTTATTTTTTTTTTATAAATGAAAAAATGAGCGACATCTAGATGTCTAAAAAAATACGTAAATGAGTTGCTCCATCGGAAACAGGCTCAAATCTAAGATGATTAATATTTGAATACGTTACTATGGTAATATGGTGGTAACAAATTGAACGTCACCAAAATCTTTCCAAGTAGGTATACCTATACCTGTTTTGTACGGGGAATTTATAGCTAAATTTTTCCAGTTTTAATGGCGACAAAAAACCCACTATTTTTTGTTTGTGCACGTCTAGGCACCTTTCAAATAACATAAGTTTCATTCTCTTCATATCATAACAAATACTAAAAGAGAGTACGGAAACTTTGGATGTTCACGTATTAATATAATGATGGTATTATTTTCCAGAACTGTCTGCTTCGTGATTGCATTGAGAAAGGAAGCGGTCTCATAAATTGTGTCATGACATGCTACGATTGACAGAGGGTTTAAATAATATTGTTAGTGCCTACAATTACCCCTGTTCACATTTACCCCACTCGACCCTATATAGATAGGGGGAAAGCGGGAGACTTGAGCCACTTTTTGTTAGATCGTTAATAAAAATTTGTTTATCAATCACAGCCACATGTTAAATGGATTTTTTTATAGCTACATTTATCTATTTTAAGAACGGTCTCTTAAACTTATAATAAACGCAAGAAATTTTTGGCAAATGCCAAATGTTTGAAAACAGATTTTCGGCTCAAGTCTCCCGCACCACTGGGAGACTTGAACACCCCTTCGGGGAGAGTTGAACATACTCAAATCCTACGAGAAAAACAATAAAACGAATAATTTATCCACTTCCAATGTGATTATAATTTATTTTTATTGTTTTAGTGGTTTAGGTACTTCAGTTTCTTAGCATATACAAAGTAAAAAAAGGTAAACAAAAACTAAACTTCAGAAACATAACGAAAATAAATCAATAACTTAAATAACCTATTACAAGGTTTATTTCTTTGAGTTTTTTAATTAAATTATTTTTTTTTATTATTAAAATTAAATACAAGGCTTTAAAACACTTACATAACATTTCATCAGAGCAAATGGAGATTTGAGCCACTGATCAACTCTCCCTTTAGAAACTGTTTCAAGTCTCCCGTTCGCATTTTTTAACAAATTTATATTCATAATTTTTGTTATATACAAACTAGAATGGTATCATACTAATATTTACAATGTAGAATATCAATATTGTTAGGTAACATCAAATTGATTTATTTAACGCTTTACAGATCAATTTTATAGAAAAAAAAGAAAAAAAATTTTTTTTTACTATTGGCACTGCAAAACACCTTTTCTCTTCCACCAACCAGAGACAGCTGATGATTTAGAATTATTTTTGTGTGCAATTAGCTCGTCACTGTATGCATCGCATACACTTACACTTGTTAGATTTCAATGGAATTTGAGCAAATTATTGAGAGTGGCTCAAGTCTCCCATATGTTCAAGTCTCCCGCTTTCCCCCTAACTATCTAAAAATAGTTGGTGGCCTTGAATTTTTTTTTTGAATAATTAGGGCGGCTCAAGCTAATTGATCTATTCTATACTATAACTATTGCGCTTAAAAAAAATCCAAACGAAGGGAATTTCTTTGTTCCACATCGTTTTAAGTAGAAAGATGTACCATACTCTTAACTGAGAACTGAGGACAGACAAATAGTCGAACATTACATTCGTATATGTTGCAAAAGCCGAAAGAAAGTAAAAAAAACCCATGCCACTAATTTTCCAGTTGTTTTTTTAATCGGCGATGACATCTTGATATATATATAAAGTTTGTGAAAACAAAAAATTCCAAATTTCTGTTCGTATACTCGTACAAACATTGATTTTGTCGTAGTTTTCTCTAATATGAAAAGTCATTTGAATCCTCAAACAATGCGGCACTTCAGAGGAATAGTTCTACTGTAGTGGATTCTGAAATTATTCGATAAATTCTATGTTTCTGCTTCAACAAGCTTCAGTAGGTATCAAAAGCAAAATTTGGCCATTTGTGGCTTTCCCAAAGAGGCCAGTATCAGATCTGGTCACTTGGGCTTATGTCACGGAATCGATTAATAGATACAATAATGTACAAGTTATTTACCGAAATTTAGGATCAATTTATGTGTACAAAGTATCATTGTACAAATGCGCTAGAACTAAAGTATTCGTCAAAGGCAATACTCAGACCCCTAACCTCTTGCGATTTTCCGTTACTTGCCCACAAGCTATATTTTTATGGGGTCGCAAATGCTAAGTGCGTTATTAGTAGGTACTGTTCAATATAAATTCGTGTTGACAATATTCCTGCTCACCAACACACTCACAACATGTATATAAGTCACTTCCGCTGTCGACAAAGTTGCTGTCATAGACTTTTACCCATTGAATTTGAAATTATTCTCTTTGTTTGGATAGCACTTTTTTAGGAATAAGTCTACCTTTGCTTAAAATATTTATGAAAAATTAACGATGTAGATTGGTTGAGGGAAAATAAAAACATTTTGAGCAATCTTCAGTTATTTCAGAAAAATTTACTCATGAAATCGAAGTTAATGATATTCAAAAGCGGAAAATACCCAACCATGTTTGTCCTAATATGTTTCTAGTATATAAAACATTTCATTAAGATCGTTTTATCATTGCCTTTTAAAAATATAAAAAAATAACTAACCAAGAGCATTCAGAA
Source organism: Cheilosia vernalis (assembly GCA_949126925.1). Lineage (NCBI taxonomy): Eukaryota > Metazoa > Arthropoda > Insecta > Diptera > Syrphidae > Cheilosia > Cheilosia vernalis. The sequence goes on from OX421362.1 coordinate 57,661,622, forward strand.
ATGTTAAAATGTGGTTTCCTCATCCCTATCGCATTCCCCCAAAGCAGGTTGGCAGCATTTTTTTTTTTGTATATTTTTGCATGTCACACGGATTCTACTTTGTTGACATTACACCGACCGATAGGAAAACTAAATGGCGAACTCAAAAAAAATAAAAATAAGGGGCCAGTGGCAAAAGGATTGCGAGTTGGGGGTCTCAGTATTGTCTGGTATTCGGAAAGGTTTTTTCCCGAGAAAATTATTAATACGATTAAGCCCGGTGTCATGCATTTTTTTTTTGTGAGATAAACCCCAAAGGGTACGCTTATAATAATAATAATAGTTGGCGCAACAGGTCTGTAGGGACCCAGGGCCTAGCTTCTCGCAACCATTCTACAAATCTACAAATTTATGCCGGTTCCAAACGGGCCGATTGAGAAGCTCTTTCATGACAGTTATACTCTCGGATGTTTGTCAGACGTTCGCGAGAGGTGGCGCAGTGAAAAAAACCCTGAGTTGGAATTTGGGTTTTTGCGGGATTCGAACCTGAACCCCTCGCATAGTAGTCCAACACACTAACCACTAGGCCACTGCCACCACGCTTACGCTTAGGCTAACGAATAACGTCTCGGCCCTCGGAGGTTAATTCCAAATATATCCCTATCCGTAGTAACTAAACATCCATATTCTCCTAGGCTGTTTAAACTGTTAAACAAAAACATATTAAAATATGAAAGATTTATCACTATACAACACAAAGCTGTCCCGATTTTGATCAAGTACTATAGATATCTGAATATGTACCACTCGAGCAATACTTTAACAAACTTAATGGTATCGACTCTTTCGTAAAGAAAAATTCGATACAAAAGCACATCATGACAAAAAAAAATAGTTGACCACTTTCTACATCTATGTGTCAACAAAACCAAAACCGACATCCATATAAACTATTAAGCCTGCATGGAACAGAAGACGACGTCCTAATTAACGCTTCGTTTGGAATGGAATGCAGTAGGTACCAATAAACAACATACAAATTAAAGAACAAAAAAAAACTTTTTCTTATCAGAACGAGTTTTCTATTAGCTGTACCTATTTGACCAACGACGAGGTCGTGTGTGGTCAACTTTTTCATTTTGTCGAAATAATATGTTAGTTAGCGCCTTTTATCTGCTGCAAAACGTAATTCAAATTGCTACCACCAACATTTCGTAATGCTCCAAAAATATTCCCCCAACACTTGATGCGGATGATTTGTATTTGTTACTTGATTTCATTCCAACTGCAATGATAAGAAAGTACTTAACACTTATCTTGACCATTAATAAATTAATACAATGACAGATGAGTGGGATGCTGGAACAACAAGTCTTAGACGAAACAACAAAACTTAATTATCTTCACTGTTTGACGTCGCATAAGTCGTCGCTAAGATCCAAATCCAAAGCAAAAAATAAATATAACAATGGTATCGGGGCTCCCACTTATGTGTAATTGTATTAACTTGATACACTTCGTCAAGTAGAAGGGATGCTTTGGCTTTATCTCATTTGTCTCGCAGTTCTTGCAAAATAAATTAAATTTCACATTTTTTACCAAAGAAGTGATGATTCCAGTTTTTTTTTTTATATAAGAAATGTTGTCGAGCTGAATTTTAAACGCTGCTCATGTGATATATAATTTGCATACTTTTCTCCAAAGACTGCATACTTATGAAAATGGAATGGAATGAAATGGCACACAAGTGGTTTAAAAAATTTTGTTGGGGTCGTATAAAAGCACAAAAGACGCCTAGGACGTCCATAAGGACTAATCGCCCAGTCAAGTTTCCCGGTAGGTATAGCTAAGAATGTAACAATTTCAAATAATCTCTCGACAGGCAGTAAATCTCGACCAGCGCTTCACAAGGTCACATAACTGGTATAACAGTAAAAGATTATTCAATTTGTTTTTTTTTTTTTTGCTATTTCGGAGCCATTTAAATTAATGACAAATAGATGCATTAGAAGTCCTGTATTGCCTTCGCAAGAAGATGAAATATGTTTTCCTAGATGCACATGGCACACCACAACATAAGGACTTAAAAAGTTGCTCTGAACTTAAGAACTACATTTTTGAACAATTATTGTCACTCTTGTTGACAGGTCTTTGTTTTTGTCGATGAATATTCATTTTTTAATACATAAATTGGTTTTATGACACTACAATATCAAATATTTCCTCAACCGAGGTCTGATTTGTGGATAGGTTCATTCTCAGCGAATTAATATAGACCAACCTATAAGAGCCAACAGCTATTTGCATCAGTTCCCAATTTCGATTAAGTTTGGTTGTGTGGGAACACCAAAATTATGTTTTAATAACAAATGCGAATCAGGGCAAGAGGGAGTGAATTCAATGAAAATAATCAAAGGAGAACACGGGCTGAGAGATTTACGTTTTTCGCATTCGAAGGCAGACATACCCATTCGACACCCAAAGGTGGCAGGATAAATGACACGACACATTAGACACCCCCCCGTCGCCATAAAGGAAACAGGTTTTCAATGGAGTGTTCAGAGTCTTTTGCTACCGCATATTTGAGAAGAGAAATAAACCGAAACAAAAACATTGTGTGAGTATTAGAGTCGATCACACAAAAAAGCCGCTCGTGCGTTTTACCCACATGTTGCTATTATGCGATGCCCTTAGTATATTTTTTAGTTCTGGGTTTTGCCTAGGGCGAAATCAATGACATTTGGCGTTATTTTCATTTTTAATTTGATCCGATTTTTGGGTGCTTGCTTTTGGACGATCAAAAGGAATGTGTATGTGGACATGAGAATTGTCATCAATCAGCCTAATCGTAGCAAGTCGATGAAAAAATCGTGTCTACACAATACACTGCCTCAAGTTCACCTGAAACTAGGAATTCAATATATAAAACAGCCCGCGCTCACAATCAAACCAAGACGGCGTGTGTCACTCAAATTAATGCCCGAGCTACTGTTGATTGTCGATCTGTCAGTACACACAGACACACCGCGCCCAAAACTGATAGAAATTAGTTCAAATCCCTTGCCGCAACCTTCCCTCTTCATCATCATCAGATTTATTTCTTCTGATATCGATTCCGATTGACCATTGTCAGAAAATCACTTTGATGTTGCGCGCTTTGTGCAGATTAAAAACCCCGTTCACTGAGGAAATGTTTTTTTTTTTTTGACAAATACGAGGTACACAATGACACATCGCCAAAGTTCTTCACAATTAAAATTGTATTATCAATTCGTTCCTAAAGAAATAAATAAAAAATCCGTCCATAAGTTTTTTTTGAAAAGCGCTTAATTAATAGACGTTTGTCCTCTTAGACGAAAGTCGGAAGTCGATTCATCAGATGCATTGGGGTCTAACCTACAACCAGAGGATGCTGCATGATGATATGAGTTACAGGCGGTGTGATTGCACTGCCTACATATATATTGTGTATGAAATCGAAAATAGGATTATTAATGTTATGACGCATTTAGCCGTTCATGAGAAAGGCAAGAATGACAACGGGGAAAACGACAAAGTACCTAGTATATGATGTCGGTCATATCGAACAGCATTTATTCGGCGATTTGTATCTAAAGTATTAGATCATCAGGTGGACAAATAAAGCGATAAAATAATTTCAAATATACAGAAGCGGCTGCTGAAGTAAATACTAATAACCTTTTAGGGTATATGCTTCGCGCTCATTTCTTAATTTGCCCTCACAAATTAATAAGGTTTTTTTTTATCGCAAAGCATTTCCTCCTCGTACCCGCGAGGTAATCATGTGCTGATTGTCAGGAGTTAAACCCTTTTCCGCTAGATATTTTTTTAAGTACCTATACATAATTCACAAAGTCTAGGCATGTTCTCAAAATATTTCCTTTTAGGGAAATCTGCACCCCGAAGACTTATTTCGTAAGGATGAAACAACTAGATTTTTTTTTTATTTAAAGTATGTTGTTTTGTTATTTTTCTTCTATTGCTCGTATTTGGAAAGGAAACAATCCAACACAAGTTCGTTCTATGTAACGTTTACATTTCGGCCAATAATATGGCATTCTTAAAAGAAATTCAAGTTGATTACACATTCTGGGTAATTTTACAATAAGTAATAAAAGATTAACTACAAAGTAAGCACGAACCAAGATACTCAACTTCGTACTATAAAGAAAATTTTTTTTTTTAATTTTTTTAGTGAAAAATGGCAAATATTCGTTATTACAATTCGAGAAATTAGAAAAGTGCTTCGATGTCAAAGTACTAACGAATGTAAACCAAACGAATTGCTGTTCACAAATAAAACGTTTTCCTTCGCTTTAAAAGTAAAAAAAAAAGTCGAATGATAAAAGTTTGTGACTATCACACGAATAGGTATTCGTAGATTTTACATAATTATTTTGTTAAAGACAATATGAGTGCGCAGATAATTAACAACGTATGTAATGGACAGTGGCGTAGCTATCATAGGGCCAGGTGGTGCAGTGCACCAGGGCCCCGGAGCTCAGGGGCCCTCTAGCCTCAGCTTTGAAAAAAAAAAAAAAAAAAAAATAATGAAAAATTTAAAAAAATTAAAAAAATTGAAAAAAAAAAAATTCTTGTGGGCAGGCTCGAGCCCCGAGTCTCGAAACCGCTTCAACAGCCGAAATATCGGTCAAAAGTGACAAGTGTTCATTTATTGATAGCGCCGACGCAGCTGTGTTAATTAATAAAGTGACTCGAGTAGATCAGGATCCAATAACGACCAATACTACCATCAATGCCCCTGCTGAAAATGACTACCTCGACGCTTCCGTGCAACCCACAGTTAGAGGAATCATCCATTTCTACATCTTCAAAAGTTCTTGAAATTTCAAATGACTTGGGAAAGTACATGAACACGAAACTGAGTGTTAACGAAAAACAAGGGACCTTTGAAACCTCCGGGACCTTTTCCGAAGGACCCCCACCAAGACAACAGGAGCTTTTCAGAAACGTATTATGTTTCTACGTCACAATACGGTCTCTTAATTAATAAATATTTTATATTGTCATGTGCGTCGTTGTTTATTTACTCCCTTTTTCTTGCATTGAACACATGAAGATTTTGATAGAGACGACGTATGGATTTATCCTACTAGGGATGATTCAACTCACTGTTTCCTATTCTCATTCCCTATCAATAATTTTGAAGGCCAATATAAGTTCAAACTACGCGGAAAGAGGGGAGGAGGGCCCGATTCTCTCCCTATGCACCAGGGCCCTTGTCCCCCTAGCTACGCCACTGGTAATGGACAATAATTTATGCATAAATTTAAAACTAACATGACAAATTTGTTTTAGTATGAAAAAGACAAATGCCAGTCAATTAAAAAAAAGGGAATTGATGGAATGTAGCTAGGACATTGCGAAGGGCCTTTCAAAATTCGGCTCATCGAAAAGAGGAAGCGTGGGTATTTGGGAAACCTTTGGAGATGAATAACTTTTAACCTAATAGTTTTGGACCGCCTTATCGAAAAGGCAATGAGTGGAACAAGGTTTTTTAATGCAAGATTTTAAAGAAAGACTTATAAAGTTTATAAAGGTGAGTATTTTACGAAATTTACGTTTACGACATCAATTGCGACCTTAGGTAATAGTAAGTTCGGGTAAAATGGACCACTGCCATATCATTTTTTCGCTTAAGAGTAGGGGAATATATCTGTTACTAAATGTTAGTTAACTTATGTACGGGACCAATTCCTGTCCTATATTCTTGTCTTAAGCTTTGGTTTTTGCGCAATACGGTATTTGTCGTTTTGTAGTGAGGTCGTTAATTATTTTGACGGTGAATAAATTGTGTAAAATGTAGTGAATTTTAGTTGCATTCCGTTGGGTATTTTATTATTCTGAGACTTTATATAGTGTTTTTTATTATTATTTTAGGCGAGTTTCACAGTTCTGCTTAATTTTTATTTTTAATTTTGCTTTCTTGGAAACACTACCATTTCAGGAAATGTGGTGTACTTACGCAGGAGCGAATGAAGTATGAAATGAAGTAGACTAGTACTCCAAATTAGTCGCCTGTTTTGTAAAGGTTTCATTGTGTGGCTAATTTCAATTTTTGTTTGCACAATTATTGAAATTAATATTTATTATTTATAAATAAAGTATTGTATAAAGTTATTAAAGTTGTTGGAGTAATTTTTGACGCAAAACTTAGTTTTTTGCCAGCAAATTGAGTCTTTGGTTGCTAAAGGTTGATGTTAAATTTCATATTGCGGAAAGCGGAACTCGAAAGACTTTCAAGATCCACAAAAGTTAAACTCTTTCAAGTGAATAAATGTGGGAAGCTAGGCCTAGGCTCCTATATAGAGAGTAAGGACTAATATTTTTATTAAAAAATGTTATATAAAATTGTCGCACTGTGTTTTTGGTAACATTTTAAAATAAAGTAAATAAAGTGCCAGACATCTGCCATCGGCTGTGAATGCGTCTTTTAATGGCCGTCGGGCGTCACTCTTTCAATAACCAACAATCTGTAAATGAATTTATTACAATAAATTTAAATAAATAAATAAAGTATGGTTTTTTAGATAGCTTTACATGTTCCTACCCATGAGGAAATACTGTTTAAATTGCTAATGAGCTTTGAAGGGTGAAATATGATTTTTTTCTAATGCAACAACCCACCCCCTTCTAACAAAGTCATAAAAAATTAATTTCCACTGCACTCCAGTGCAAAATATCGAATCGGGTAAAAATGGGCATATTTAGACCATTATATTCTCCCCTTAAATTGTGAATAAAAAGTGTCCAGTAATGCGGGCTGTCTTCTATTTGATATCATAGGTAGAAAAATGGTTAAGAAGAATAGAAATGCAAAGTTTAATCGTTTGTATTTAAATAGTTTTTGATTTATGGGGACCTTAAGTTAAAAGCCAAAATTTTGCTTAAATTTCAAATAAATCGTAAACCGTTAGGTCGATTGTTATAATTTGAATTTTATTAGATTAGTAAGGGCGAATCCTTTCGAAACAGACAATTTCATCACTCTGCTTGCCACGGTTTCGGAGATAACAAGGTTTTAAAGGATTGGAATTTTGTTTTTCAAATGGTTCTAACTTTCTAACCTTTGAACTACAAACGAACAAAAAATCACTACAAACAACTACAAACGAATGTCTAAGTGCGGGCTAACTTCACGTAGGTCCCATTGCCGTATAGTTCGTTGATTATTTTTCTCAAAAATCAGTCAATCATAAGTACGAAAATGACCGAGGATGTGTACCTGTACATCCTATCTTGATGATGAATGTTATTCAGAACAGAATATAATTGACATGATCAAAATCTTTCATAAAATCGCTTTAATTGCTTTGTTTAGGCAAATACTGCACAGCAGCTATCTCAGTGCACAGATTGGTAACCAGTTGTTTACCGCGCGATGAAATGCAATATCGTTTTCCTACCACCACTAAATTGTATCTGCTTTATGGGGCTCTGTTCTTTCTATATGTGCAATGTTTATTTTATTTATTCGTGGCCCCATTTTTGCGAAACAATTTTTGTAATTGTAAAGATGCTGTCGTATTTTTGTGTCATTTTATTTGGCAACAATTGCATCAACAGCCGTGAAATCAATCAATCGATTGACTTCTAGACCCTATTTCCACTTGTGGAATTATTGAATGCCCTCATTGTTCACGTGTGTTTCAACTTTGCGGCATATACACCTTAAAATTGCGGTTCATGCAACATTGCAAGTGCATAAACATAAGCCGACACAAAAGGATGTAATCGTTCAATATACGTAAACAGTTCGACAAAGGCTCTCCCGTGTTGCTATATAACAGTCGGCCTTCAATGCATAGAGAAGGTGTTTTTCCTTTCTATATCCATTCAAATCAATGACACTACTGACAAAAACGGTATCCATGATTCAACTGCCATTAAGCAGCACAGAAGGAGCATAAAGAGTCCCTTTGCCCATTCAAAAAAAAAAAAAAAAAAAAAAGACAGAAAAAAGAAGAAGAAATACCCGTGTTTAATGTTTAGCCATATCACAGACGATATACAATGAAGAAAAAGCCTTTCACCAGATTCGATAACAACAAAAGAGAACATCTCGCATAGATACAGGTTTCATGTGGCTGGGAGAATCCATATCACAGATCGGAATCCCTTTGATGCCGAGACTATGTACAGCGGTGTATACGTAGCCACCCAGTTGGAAGTGAGGCCACTATTCGATTCAGATACATTTTACTTTTTGATTTACAGATTGTTTTCGATTCTTTTATCTAAAGCAACTGTGAACTTTCTAGGGGAGCTGATCTATCAGCTATTCATTCAGTGTCGATGTCGATCAGAGATGCGATGATGATGCATTTTCACGAGGACTTCGTGGGCCCGGCAATAGTAGATATGTGTGTATCATTAGAACCCATAAAAAAAAGAAGAGGAATCCCGAATCAAACGAACCGAATGGTTTTAATCGTAATTATTATAAAATACATATACTCGTAAAGTTCTTATCTTCTACACATTGATGCCAATAGGGAATATTGATAATCTGAGATTAAGGCAGCAGATTGCTTCTTGATGAATAAATTTTCATTACAATAACCAACAACAGAAATTTATTGGATATAATTTGATGATCTTTATTGTCTGTCCATTGCTGATATTTAATTTGTGAGCGATGAATTTTTGTGCTTTAATAAGGGACACAGTTTGTGTGCTTCTACTATATACTTACCACCTAATATCCCATGGATGCTGTAGTCTTTACGTCCGTCGTCGATGGTGCGATCCGACCCGCGTAGAAGGCGACTTATCGACGATGTTGATGGGGGATCTGCTATTCCTTCCTGAAAGACAAATTAAGATAGTGCATCTTGTATACTTTAATTGTGGAGTTAAAGATGTGTTGACAAACAAAATTCATACGCTTCGTATAGCTGCGCTTTTTTTTCAGTCGGGTAAAGCCCACTAAAATTATTTTAGTACATACGTTACTAGCATTTTTCTAATTATTGTCGACATAAAATTCAATTTATTTTTATAATCTGGTATTTAATTTAAATCCACCAAAAGTCTATTTAATCCCTTAGTATAGACTCGCAATCCTCTCCCATCTGTCATTTGTAGATTTAGATTTGTTTTTTGAAGATTTTTGAAATGTTCCCAGGATATTAATATTTTTGAACATCTCGAAAATCCTTTCGAGGATTTTGATGATGAAGAGTTTTACTGGCTACAGTGTTCAATAAAAAAACTGTTCATTTCAATCCTGCATTTTTATTTATTTTTCATTTTGCTGTCATTACATTAAAATTTGTCTTAAGACAATCCACCAAACTGTGTTTGACAACATTTGGCGTCGGGTTCGCAGTCGCACTAGTTGTATAGGCAGGCTACAAAGCGTTTATAATGGACTAAAATTTGAAGTTAGAGTGCTGTTAGTTAGTATCTAATCTCTCCTAATACACGATGCACTGTAACTGTATACCTACTCATAACAATATTTAGCTTCGACTTTTAATTTAATTTAATATTATTTGTGTGGAAAATATAGCCACTGCAAATTATCTACTTAAATTTAGAGTCGAAACTAAGCGGTGCAAGTGAACATTGTTTTTTTTTTTATTTTTTGCGGCAAAACTCATTATGTACACACTAGAACCAATAAAATTCGGATTCAATGTTTGATTTAGCAGCAAAAGTCTGAAATCTCAGATCAAAATCTGTAAAGCAATATCGAACAACACCGGCAACAGCCAGCCGCTGATATGAACAAGCACACACTTTTACATACCTACCTTCATTCCGTTTGGTTTACAGCCATCAACATTTAGCATTGGTATAAGATTTAGTTAGTACCTATATAAGCAAACAGTTCGAATTAAAAGACGGAGTCTGTTTTAAGCGAGAACTGTGCGTTTCATTTTCTCAGTTTTGTGTTTTCACACAGGTACAACAGACTTAATTATTTTCTTTTATATTTTAAGAAAAGTTAACGATCAATGAAATTGTAGCTTAGGTTGTCCGCTTTAACTGCTGAAAGTGCGTTAAAAAATAATGGACACATTAAAGAACATCGGAAAATGTTTTCATGGGGAACTATTTGTCGTCTGCAAAGCGAGGAAAACTCTTAGAATCAGAAATAGTATTTCGAATTTTCATAAGGGTCCATCAAGCTATTAGAAACGAAACATTTTCAATGTATAAAATGTATGAAATTTTGGAGTACCTGCAATCAGTTGTCATGATGACATGATGGGCATGTACCTTTGAAGTCATATATGTTAGAAGTAGACAGTAAAAAGAAAAGAAATAAAAAAAAATTAAAAAATGAAGCAAAAAAGAAAATCCAAACAAAATACACGATAGGACAACATGTGTGAACAAAATGATTAGAAAGTAGCCATTTTTTAACACCAAACAAGAACACAGTTTTCGATCTCTCACATGTCACATCTTTCAGGTAACATATTAAACTGACGAGCATTTTCTAGCCCTGCCAACAGTATTTAAAACGCACTTGAGTTCTACGATTTATTCTACACATTATTTGAATTACATGTTTTTTTTAGTTAGTAGAAGCTTTATTTCATTGTAATACGTAACGCGGCAGTAGGATATTCGGTGCCGTGAAATAACGCCGAGCGAAATAACGCCGAATTCTAAAATTCGGGGTTATTTCACTTTGTGAAAGCGAAATAACACCGAATTTAAATGTTCGGTCTTATTTCACTTTGCTAAAGTGAAATAAATACATTCTTAAATTAATATTAATTTTTGAGACAATGGTAATTTGCGCGGGTTTACTGTTGGATTACGGGGTGGGTGCGAGGTTTTCTACTTATATTTTTTGTTGAATTTTCAAATTGAGATTTTTAGCCTTCGAGATTTTTGTCATTCGAGATTACGTCATGATCCCCATTTGCTTCGGCTTTATTTCACAAACAATGTTCGGCGTTATTTCACTTTGTTAATGTGAAATAATGCCGAATTCTGAACTTCGGCATTATTTCACTTTGGTAAAGCGCAATAACGCCGAGTTTTCCAATTCGGCGTTATTTCTCTCGGCGTTATTTCACGGCACCGGATATTCTATACCGAAGTTTTGATTTCAATAAGCCATTGTAGACAAACTTTAATATAGTTATACGACTATAGAGACTTAGATGATGAAGTTGTTTTTCCACCCTTTTTAGATATTGCTTCGGATAGAGAGCAGGTTCTTTCCAGCTGAGCTTGAAATCCAATATAATAACCAAGTCCAAACTTAATTGAAGTTTTCACTCACAGGTCTCTTTAGTCTTTACGTTAAATACTTTACACTCTTTGCGACACACAAAAGAGTCTTACAATCAAGCAAAAAAAAAAAAAAATGTGTGTGCAATTCTAACAATTAATATGCCCCTGCTTCCGAAGATTTCAATACAACATCGTCGGTGGCGTGTGCGAAGCTGTGATCCCAGATTATGGGGAACACTTTGGCGAATGGAATTGTTGGCTTAGCTATTTAAATTCTTAAGAACAACAAGGAAGCAGGCTCCCTGCTGAATTTTGTATATGAGATTCCAACTGTATTAACGTCTCAAGCTGTTCTGCAACACACTAATCGACCACAAACAGTTTGGCTCGACGGATCGATTATAGACCGAATTTTCGCACTGAAGCAAATCGTGGAAAAGACGAACGAATTACAAGTCGGCGTTCAAGGTCTTTTCATCAACTTAAAAATATAATTTACTTTTATTACTTCTATATCTAAGGAATAAAAACATTCCTTATTTTTATATTAAAAAACATTTTTTCAACCCCAAAACCCCTACCTGCGTTCGCCCTTGATTAGCATATAGGAGGCCCACCTAAGTCGCAAAAAAATACTGTCCGAAAATAGAAGACTGAACGCCAAAAATGGGCATCCCTATCTTTACTTTGGTATAATTAAAAACACAAAATTTTAAGGCATTGCAAAAATGTTAGACTTAAAAAGACAAAAAAAAAAAAAGGATTTGAGGCAGCCAAATACCAAGGAGAGACTCGAATGGTTACAGGCTCTCCGTAAAGCGAAGCTAAGTGTCGAGTCAACAAACTGAAAGCTCATTATTATGGATATGAAAACTAATAAGTAATCAGCGAAAATAAATTAAAGGATCCAGTATTGTTTATAATCTACGTAAGTAGTGCATCTCTCACAAGTCACAACTGTTTCCGGTTTCGGCATTTTCGGTTTCTAAGGCCATACATCGAAAAGTTAAACCTACTCACTGACAATGTGCGACTAATATATTTCACTTAGTTGAACACCTTCCCTGATCTTAATGCTGAGTGGCAGGTCTAACCACGAAGACCAATAAATGTTAGCCATTGGAACCGCTAAAAAGACTAGGTGTCAATTCTAAAACCTCACAAATCCATACATATAAGATAGCACCGAATATACAATTTAAACTGAATGTCTATTAGCATATTATTCGAAGAATCAGCAAAAAGCTACTTGTAGTTATATAAATGGCAATAAACCTATTGCCCAGTGTATTAGGGACGTAATAACTACCCCCCGCATACAAAATTTCTGTTCAATTTTAATCGAAACATGGCCAATGATCACTGAACCCTACAATATGGCCAAGGCTGTAGCGTTCTTTTCTCAGTAATCCAATCTAAGACCTCTGCTTCTGGAGGATTAGACTCAATCACCCCAATGCAACAAGATGACGGGCAATCGGTTAGTTTTTCGATCTCGTAACGTCTTACTCTGCTTGTGCACACTTGACGGATGCCTTAATCCAATTAAAGATCACGATGTGTCCTATGGAGATCTGTGATCGCACAATATAAAAGAAAAACATGAATCGAGAATGAACAATGACTGCTGGACATTTGGTTGTAAGCTGTCAGTAGTAGGGTCAGTTGCCGCTCGGTGCTGTCGGTGTCGGTGTCGTTGTCCATTTCCACTACCAGTCCCACTACAAAAAAGCCTTCAGTGGAATGTGGTCGATGTGTCAAATGTCTCACTTTTTTCTCTTTAAAATCGTATTAATTGGGTTTTGATTTAAATCACCGATAGTAATAGCCACACACAGCAGACCGGCTTCGTGAGCAGATAATTAATATTTGTTCTTCCAGGGAGTTTCAATAGAATGATGAATTATACCACGTAAAGTTTTTTCAAGCGGCAATGAATGCAAGGTCAAATAATTGAGAACGGTGTACATGTTGAGCAAAGCTTCATGGCTCGTAATCTTGGGAACGTGCGCTACTACGTGTAACAGATATCTGCTAAATTTCTGGTAAATTTTCTTTGGAATTTCCACCACTGGGATGGTAAACGTTTGATTGGACTTGTGTGTTTAGCTTAATGAGTGGTCGACCTTATAGGACTGATATTAGAAATTATAACTGAAACTGAGATAATGTGTGTTTGCTTTGAAGAGTTATGCTATGTATTTGCGGAACGCGAAACATGTTGGGTAGCTAGCATGAATATTAAATACAGCACATATTATGGTACTTAGAGGAGTGTGGATCTAGGTACAGAAATTCCTTTAGATAATTAATAAGAGATTGAAGGTAAGGGCATATTTTACACAGGTTAAGATAATTTGTATAAAAGAAAAATGCGAATAACTGCAAACGCAGCTAGATTGCATGGATTGATGATCATTTGCAGTGTTGTCAAATATGGCTCTACTTGTTTTCACATTTCAGTGTGCGGGTACAACATTACATTGCTATTTCTCTAGATTAGTTGATTCTGGCTATTTCTTTGAAAAAGTCGACATAGCGGTTCCACTGCATGTTGCCTTCGTCTCAATATAAGGGGAGCAGTATGGTCCCCGGTTTGGCTCCTTGCAATTTTTTCTTTTCTGTTTTTTCTTTTTGGTTTAAATCTAGTATTAATGTCAACCAAGCAAGGGCCCTAAGACCTTAAGGAGATTGCTGACATGGGCGCCATAAACAATCTTGCACAATATTTACTTAGTTTGGGTAAAAGTTTTAAGCTTTTAGTTTATTTTAGGCACTAAATACTATTTTAAACCGAAAAGTTTGCGTGTTTGACAGTTTTTATTCTGGATCTTGGAAAATAAAGTTCTATATTAGTTAAAAGTTCCATCGACTTGGACGAGTCTGTAGGTGCGGTAAAGGACTAATATATGAAATAGAACTCCAAACTCGAAATAAGCAAACATCGTACATTTTTAAATTTGTTGTTTTTGTTGCTTCAGTTTTGAATTCTTAAACTTCTTTAATAAGAGTGATTAAGATCAAATCAGACGATCGCGGTCTTACGAATGCAACTCTGTTTTATATATCTGTATATAGATGTAAACATAGATTATTTAAGTAATTTACAACCGCGGTGGTGTTAGTTTTGCAGAAATGAGAAAGTCTAAAAAAAACAGCCGGCGAGAAAAAAATTGTCATTCTAAAATTTAACAAACATTAATTCTTCATGTAACAATTTAACCATGGCATAATTTAGTAATAGGCTTTATTTTTTTTTTATTTTGAACCTGTGTAAGATATACACCTAAATATCTTTTCCTGCCTACTATACCTCTAACGGCTGAAAAACATGCGAGAGTAGTGAAACTTTTTTAGAAGCTTTTCAATCATTCTGAATCTGAAAGAGCATAAAATAGTAAATGTAATAGTAGGAGAACACAAGATCTGCTTAAGTAATTGACGGTACCGGTTAAAAGTGTCGTTGTAGGCAATAACCACCAAAAAATGCCACACATTCGACGTTGTCGTCATCAAAAAGGTAATAGTTTTTTCTATTAAATAGTGCCTACATTTTGATTGACTGTGGAGTTATGAGAACTAGGTTCAAAATATTATTCCAGTTCAGAGGTATACATTTAGGAACCAACATCATGTAGAGCAAAAAATCCAAAATCATGCTATGGGCTACAAGCGCGCCTCAATGTCACGAAATTAAATACACCCCTATACCGTACTTCTACTCCCAACAGATGTTATAGCCTGTTCATGTTCATGTCCTGTATACATGAATACACATGTGCTCAATGTATTTGTCGGCTGTTGCCTACTTATCTTGGGATCTCTTATAAGATGAAGCGTGAAACGCACCTGGAGGCATCGCATCGGGTGTAGCTAATTGCGGCAAGTAAAAGTAAAAATGTTTCAGACACTACGGGCACAAGTCAAAGTGTATGCTGTATAGAGAGGCAGAGTCAAATAATGTGTGACATAACCAAAATCCGAACTCGGTTACGGTCAATTCTAAAGAGACAAAACAAAACGGCAACATTAATAGATCGTTCTTACGAATAAATTACCATCCCTGCAGCTATGTATAGTTCCTTCCGGATATCTCACCTTGGTACTTTTGAACAATATCTCAAATCGATTTGGGTGGCTATGATGCCCGTTGACAAATTTCTCTTCGGCTGTTGTTTATGTCCATAAACAATGACACCGGGTGGGCTTGGGCGGTTCTGTATGATATTCAGTGTAGGAAGTGCAGCAAATCCTGGCACGATTCTTTATCTGTAGTCTGTGGTAATCGGAAGCAGGATATTGCTTTTTGTTTATTTCTTTTGACTGGAAAGCAGCGCGTGACTATTCTCTGCCAAGAGTACATTTAAAAGTGCTATAGCTGTGCTGCATCTTAGCTCCTTGTGTCTCTGACTCTCTACACTGCACAGGTGTGATTTTTACTTGGTAAATAGATCCAATAATATTCGAAGGGAGAATATAAACATGATCAGTGTGTAAAGTGTTTGAGGAACTTGTCGGACAACACGTGGCTTATCGGATTAACCTAAATTAACCGCCGTCCTCAACTGGACTGTATTGTCACAGACCTTTTTTTACATACTTCAAAAGTACTGGACCAAAGTTTAATGGGGAGGGTAGTGGAAATTCTTCGCAATAGCTAACTTAATCTGAGAATTTGGTTTCTTTATTGAAAAGGGGAAACTAGGAAGCTTATCTGGTGTGTATATATGTAGTTACCATGCGTCAATTTCGTAAAAAGTTTTAGTGTAATAGAGACCCTTTGGGCAGTACTCAGTCTCGTATAAAGCCGGCATAAGGCATGCAGCAAAATGTAATCTATGCATTCAAAACCAAAATGGTTTTATTCCGACGCTATTGCTAAAAAAAGACGTTTTCCTGCAGTTGGCTGTGCCGCGAAATTGAAGCATGTGCATAGGAATTATTTATAGTAGCCATAGCCATTAATCTGTGTAAAAGATTGCAGCTTTCGAAGGTTTACAAATAATTTTGGAACTTGATAGCAGCAATCCATATGTCTATAGATAAGGTAGATATTAGTATATATAATGGCGCGAAATTATAGTCGGTGCTATTAGTTTGCATCTACTAATCTCTCTTCACGCACGATGCCTATAATTTCGCGCCAATATTATTTATTATGACACTTGACTTTTAAATAATTGGTGTTTAATTCTTCTTGGACGTAGTAGATTCGTTGAAATACCTGTACTTATTTTTGTTGTGTCTGCTGCAACAATCTATAATAAACCCGGTATTTGAAGCCTCTTAAGCCTTATTAGAAGCTCAGATTGCTACAAAGAGTAGGTATTGTAGTATATTCATTTCGTATTTCAAGGGACCTTATAAAGGTTTAAGCCAAACTTAGTATTTTACTTACATGCATCGCCTCGTCGCGAAAAGGCTTATAAAAATGCTCAGTTTTGAATAGCTATCTCTTTAAGATTTTTTTGTAATGAAGGCCTCTTATTTTTCAATACAATCTAGCTCGCTTATTAGACTAAAGGTGAAAATTTCAAGTCCATTTTTGTAGGTTAGAAAATACACTATTTCAGTTGACTGGAAGAATGTTCGTGCAAGCTAGGCGAAATCATATACCTATCTAAATCTAAATACTTTAACCAATTCTATGCACTAGACAAGTAGGTATACATATTTATATGTATTTGAGTGTATGGATTGCCGCCATGGTGGCGATGGACCAAGTTTTATGCTGATGACGACAGCAGATAATGGAATTTTGAGATAATGACGCTTTATCGACTTTCATGAGTATTTGGCACACATATTAGTAGCCGGTGATTTTTGCAAAAGTTTAACTGGATGTACTTATAGGTCTACACTCTTAAAATTGCCTCTGATTCGGTTTAAGTGATTTGCCTGTTATTAGATCTCGAACTCGCAACGCTAAACGTATATTCTTCAAAATATTGTAGTGTCATTAGAAGACTTAATTCCGGGGCCTTGACGACGTGGCTCTGTTCGAATAAGATTCTAACAATTTGGAAGTAAGATTCCGTAGATCTCTCATACTTATACCAAACAATTTAATTAATTCGGAATAAGGCGTATGGAAGCTCAAAAAAGAAACGCAAACTTTGTATATAATTTTGTGTTCGCACATGTTGTGTTTTATTTTGCACATTAGCCGTAATATTATTGGAAATTCCTATTTCAACGGACTTACGAAAATTTTATGTTTACAATAACCCTCTCTGAAGATTTGAAACCAAACTGATATTTTGTTAAACATAGAAATACCCAAGGCCTGAGGCAAGCATTGAAACTTATAGGGAACTATAACCTAAAAAGATTGAAAGCATGTATCGGTCTAGGTAAAAACAACCTAATAATCCTAACAGGTCTCCTAACGAGACACTGTAGACTAGAAGAACACATGAGGAAACTGGAATTTTTGGAAGAAGGTCTCTGCAGATTCTGCAATGAGAGCACTGAAACCTCAGACCACATTATGGAATCGTGTGGAGCACTAACCCACAAGATGATTAAACATCTGGGCAAGTACCAGCTACCAGACAAGGATATACAAACCATGGACCCACTACTCATTCTCAGATTCATAAGAGAAACTGGACTGGATGGATTGCTCTAAAGGAGATATTCTCGCCAAGGCTAAGACACAGCAAACCCTCAAACACGGTTCTTAATGGAACTGTGATGCGATGGGGCTCAGGAAAAGGGAACGAACCTTTCCAACGTATTAGCATGGGGCACAATATACCACAAGATCGCAGTGCACTTGACTCTCTCTATTATTATTATTAACATAGAAATAGCCAATATTCCAGTTTACAAATGCATCTCTCCGAGAGGTCTAAAAAATACTTGCATAAATTTGTTACAGCATTGACAACCCGGATAGGGTTTCATAGGTTTCCATAGCGTGTGTTTTATAAAAGCTCCAACGAATCCATTTTGATCTAACGGTGCCGGAAGGAGCTTCTCCTGCCTCGCCAACAAATTTGTTTAACCTAACAAATACTCAGGTTCTAAAATTTGTATGCTTTCAAATCTGTTTCCATATTGCCTTCTTACGGGCTTTAGAAAGAGACTTTTTTAAATTATGTTTACATAAATGTTAAATGTCTTTATTTCTATTTAAACTCGGTCAAAAATCTAATCATATAGATCCAAAAAAGGCTTTACAATTCTTAGATTAGGACCTATAACTTGATCCTATTATCTAATGTTATTCGAATAGGCATTAGGCATCCGCATCACGGTATCCGTGGCTGAATATATTATACTCGGGCTTGCACATTTCGATTAATATATCAAAAGACATTGGCTCAAAATTATAGACGGAAAAATCCGACTTTAAGTTAATTATTTTAGTACGTTACAAACTCTCAATCCTCTCCCATCTGTCATTTCTATTAAAAAATTTAAATTTATAATTTTTTTTTTTTAAGATTTTTAAGAAAATAATGTTCTCAGGATATTTGTATTTTTTATATGGGCTTTTAAGAAAAACAAAATAAAACTCGAGCAAATCCTTTTGCAGTTTTTGACGAGGAAATTCTATTCAATTCAATAAAAAAAATACACGATGTCTATAATTTTGCGCCATTATAGCTAAACTGAGCTAAGGCGATTCATGATACAAGTAGCTACTTGACGAAAATGAATGTAAGTTGGCATAAACAAAAATCTATGGAAAAGTTCGCGTGAAACTCAAAATAGCTCAAAGATCTGCAGACTCCCTGATTTAAGGATCGAATGTTTCTTTTATTGGTTTTAATGTAAATGGGAATCAAATGAGCAGTCGTCTGCATCTACAGTGATATTATTTGTTTTCATAAAAATGATGGTTCTTCTTTATTTTGCTTTTTCTTAGTGTATTTTTTTCTTTTCGGAAATTCGTAATACCATATCCCACATTCGGCTTCGGCCGAAAAACTGGCCATCATCGGTCGGACTCCTATAATAGCTCTTTGCGTCTCTCTCTCTGGATTGACACTTATTTATGCTTTGAAATGGATGATTTCGGTTGAAATGAAGCCCCTACCGAACCTGCTGTATAAAAAACTCCTGAGACAGGCTTGCTTTTGGCTTACTTTTTTAGTGGGGTACCATTAAAGACCTATATTATGATAGCAATTCAGAAATGATTCAAGTCTTTAAAGCAAATAGCTTCCGGTCCATTCGTGAAATGTAGACAGCAGTAGTAGATAAGGTCTTTTAAAAATTGGTTGACTATAATTCAGTGTGATCAATCTAATAAAGACAAGACATATCGATTTATGCTAGTTTTATTTTACTTTTAAAAAAGTACAGCCCAGATGTTTATAAAACTAAATCCATCCTATTTAAGTAGGTATATTTACAAAAAAAAAGATAGGCACCTTACGCAGTCCGGTGACGTGTAATAAGTTCAAACGAAACAAGCAAAAATTCAAAATAAAGCGACGACTGAAAGTAGAAAGCAAATAGATGTGAAATTCCCTTTTGCTTAATCACTAAAAGAAACTACGTTTACAGTCCAATTGAATTTTCTTTTCAGAAAACAAAGACTCGCGCTTCTTATACCCTTTTCACACCGAGCCAAAAACCGTGATTTCGTCAATGCATTCACACCGAACACCAAGTTGACGTTTCAATCAGTTCTGAGACACTATTCGTTACTTTAAACTTCAGTTAAAATTATTTTGGTTACAAAATTTAGTCGCATAATTTAACAAATAAATTTTGTGCATTTAGCTAAACATAATATTAGCTCTTCAATTAATTATCTAAAATGATTTTAAGTTGTGAGTTTTGACATTATTTGTTCTATCAACTGAATCTACTGAATATTGCAAAAGGTGTGTTTGTTTCAACAACCCAACGATTGGAAATCGTTTTCGTGGAAACCAAATCTTAAGTCTTGTGGACATGATCAGTCAGTGTTTTATTTGGCAATAAATCTAAGTTTAAAAAAACCCTTGACGAACATAGGCCCATACCATGCGAGCTTGAATAGGGCTCGATATTATGAATGAGCAAGCCTATTCATATTTGACAGTGGTGGCAAAGAAATGTTTAAAAAAATCTTATTTTTTGTGAGTAAACTGAGATCACAGATAAAAATAAGTATCTATCTAGGATCCAGTTGTGCTGAAGTTTGTCTTTTTGTTTGTAGAATAGGATTAAGCTTTAAATCTGATTTTCGCTGTGTAATATATAGCATCGCCGTTCTCTTGTAATCTTGTTATATATAAAAGTTAGCCTAACAGGTAGATTTTCACAACAATTTGTTTTTGTGAGTTTATATTTTAGGACCAAATGGTACGGTTAGTCCGACCGGCTGGATTCGCTTGCACAGGACAGTTATACTCTCGGATGTTAGCAAACGTTTAATATTGTTGTGATAGATAAAATATGAATTTTTAGCTACATATAACAGTTTTTAATATTATCGATCTCCCGTATGACTGGGGATACCTACAGCTTTAATTTGGCTGGTTATCCTCTAAGAAGTATTAGTAGGCTAGGCTTATTAGGAAATCATTGTACTGATTCGTGTAGGTATGTGCAATCTCATAAATTCCCCACACCTAAGACGTACCTTAATTAATTTCTCGCGGATCTCCCAACTAAATATTCCCGGGTTCGCTTTCCGCAATTCCTCAATTCTATTTTCAATTTCTGGCGACGTTACCTTTGGCTTTGAGCCTCCAATTACACCCGGCCTTATTGATCCAGTCTCTTGATAGCGATTCAATATTTTTGAGACACATCCATGGGATACTCTAAGTTGGCGACTTATCACGCATGGCCGTATTCCGGATGCAGCCATTTCCACAATTTTAAGGCGAATATGGTTGGGCAATGGACGACCATTGATGAAGACACCACCAAGTTGATTCACTCGACCTTGTCCTAACGAGAGCAAATTGAAATAAAATTATGAAAACATGCCTTAAGCGGAACTAAGGATTTTATCAAACCTTGAAATGGGTATCCCGCAAATATTGGTCGCATATTCAATGAATTCGCACTCGACATATCCATAGTATTTGTTGTTGATGCACACCTACACTAATTTCTTTTCAGACAGAAAACAATACACTTTTAAGATCATTCCAATCGGTCACTTTTGCAATTTCACTTCCGTCGCGAAAGCAGCACATTTTCGAACGCGCGAGCAGTTAATTCACTTTAGTAATAAATGTACGATCCTTCTTTGACGGCGGGAAAACGAAAATCCTTTCCTAATCCATATCCAATTATAAAAACCAAATTCAAAAACCAGAGCACAGTGATAAGCGATCAAACGGGCAACGAACGCACAAGATACGGGCTAGCGACAATGCGCGAGAATAAATTAAACGCGCAACAGCAACATGACGCGATCGCTGACTACAAGGCCTATATCGGGCACCTCACTGTGTGGATCCAAAAGAAGCTGTGTGGCGTTGGGGCGGTCACACCAAAGCGAAACAACTGGCGCTTGGTTGTTAGTAGAAAAGAGAAAACCAGTCCGAACTGAGTGCGCGATATGGCAACAATCAAAGTTCTGTTGGATAGCTAGGCCTGTCCCGCGGTATCACTTCGATATCAAAATGGCTAATCAAAGGTGGTCACGTAGCCACGCCTCTAGTTAGTTTGATTGTCTGTCGTTACAGGGATGTAGTTTTTCCGTCGCATTTCTTGCAGTGTAGTTGAGCTCCTCGTGTATAAATACAATTTCTAATGTGTCTGATTGGCTGGGATCATAGCGCGTTTTGATCGCATTTGGAATTGAAAGCAGGCAATGCAGCTGCTATCCCTTGGTACAATAGGGGGAAACTAAGACAAATCAATTGTTACGCTTAATGAAAGCGTGAAGGCTGTCATGGAATAAAAATGGCACCCACGGAAGGATATGCCGAGGGAACAAAAAAGGATGTGACACCAAGCTGAATTGTTGTTTTCTATTGAAAATGCTGTCATCGATAAGTTGATTCATATAATATAGATAGTACTGCAGTAGTCTAGTGGAGTATCTTTTACGCCAAAGATCATCATGATTGATAATAGTTCTTTGAATAGGTAGGTAGGATAACCAGGGGGTTTGCTTAAGATAAATCCGCAGCGTTTCAGAATGAAGCTGCGAAATCGTATGCTCACTGAAATACCTATACCTATAGGTACAAAAAGGAGACACTGCCTTCTGACATTATTCGTGAATGTATGTGCGTTAGGAAATCCTACTAGTGACTGAAATATGTACGACGAAAATTGAGCAGAACGCACCTGGACCTCAAATTAAACCGTGAACTGTTTCTTATAAAAATTTGTAAAGCAGTATACCTACATCCTTCCTTCCGTTGAGTTGCCGAAGGAAGAAGTATTGGACTTAAATAGGCGGAAAGAATTTAATTAGATTGTGGATTTGTTTTTTAATTTGGAGTGCTGCTTCTGGATTCGTTTCAGAGCGCCGCGTGGACGTGGATATAGGCCGAGTTCCTTTAAGCATTTTTCGCCGAGTGATTTTTAATTAAGAATCATATTGAAACATTGTATAGGTTGGTACGAAATGCTACATTATCAATATGAGCACTGCTGACGTGAGAACGGAAGTAGTACGAAATAGTAAACCGGCTGAATATAATGTTGGGAGGTAGGTACTGGTAGGGTCATATTGCAGGAGGCTTGTTGCTAGTTACTCGTAAGTAGATACAATTGTATATAGGGTAGAGGCACTAGGGAGACAGTGCTAGTGTCTGGACACCTTGTAATTTACATGAGAAAAATAGATACACCAAACATAAAAAGTCTCAAAAATTTACAAAAATATAATCATTTATGACACACAAGGAAATGAAGAGTTTCAAATGGATCAACTATACTGCAAAATTTTGTGCGGCCAGTAGGTATAGTGGCTAAGGTCGTTAGGTACCTATATTTTTGTTATTTTAGATAAATTAAATTATTTGGGAGCGTTTAAAAAAGTGATAGAGTTTTTTTGTAAACCATCAGCTTACTATTGTTGAAAAAGAAATTTTAATAAAATATTTTTTCTAATTTTTAGTTCTCTTACAATAAATAAGTATAAGATCGATGGGTATTTCCAGATTTCAGTATCCATACCCACTTCCGGAATTTTGAGAAGAAAGACAAATTAGCTTCTAAATGCTACTAAACGACACATATGTGTAGGTATAACCTTTAATATTTTAAAAAAGAAAATTCTGTTTTTCTCGCCAGGTTTTCAGTACTTAATTCAGTTTCCGGACACCTTTTTTTGGATTTGATTTTGAATTATCACGTTCAAAATTATTATAATTGTGGCCTTTTAAAGAGCAAAAGGTAAATCAGTGAAAAGTAAAACAGATTTTTCAGTGGTGGACCGATATCTTTTAGTGCGGTCTTATTTGAATTATTAATTATTTTTTGTAGCACATTATTTCAAAGCAGAAGACGTCTCGATTTTTTGTTGACATGAGATCAACCACCTTATCCGGATCCACATTAATATCGCGAATGAACAGACAGCAAGTGAGCTTAATCTTGCATTCCAAATAACGCTTCGGGACACTGAAAGGGTTCTTTCAACACTAGCTGTGGTCAATGGAAGTGTAAAGTGTAAGCAAGAAGTTTTTACCTAGTAATTCTTATCACATTATATCAAGCAATTTCAAAACTTCGGTAGAAGGATCCCTCGACGATATTTTTTCGCACCAAAGAATGTACTCAGCTTTCACAGCTGAAAACAAAATTATCAAAGTAACATGTTAGCTTTTCCATTTCGTTTAATCGCTTTACAGCAGCAAAACCTGGGGGAGAAGCTTGAACCGATGGTCAAACGTCTTCGTTGATTAGTATACATAAATTTTCGGGGGGAGCTACATCCCCCTGCCTGGATCTCAGTAAGTTTTGTAGAAATAATTGAAGAAATTATGTAAACAATCCCTTATAGATTAATTAAAAGACAGAACTACGTTAGAAAAAAAAAAAAAAAACTTAAACTTCATAGAAATAAAGTATCCGGTCCAGATACTAGCGTAAATCGAGCTCTTTTCAAATTATCTATATATATATAAAAATGGATCTTGGTATGTTCGGATGCTTAAAACTCGAAAACGACTGGACCAAATTGGATACTTCCTTCTGCGGATTTGTTCGTAATTGCTCCGCTAAGGTTAAGGAAAAAAGAAAAATTGAAAAATTCTCAACAGGTGGCGTTGCAGGCACACATTTCGATTTTCATGGGGAAAAGCACTTTGAAAAAAAATAAACTGGATATAAATCGAGTAGTGAAACTTCCAAAACAAAAAAAAAAATATTTTAAATTTTAAAAGCAATTGTTGTTGTCAATTATTTTAGTTATTTTCTAAGCAAATTGTTGTTGTCAACAATTTTGAAATTTTTTTTATTTGTTTATGATTGATTACTAGGTATGTTACATTCAGTGACTTTTTGAAATGAAGTAGATACGTTGATTTGTTTGATGTGTGAGTAAGTTGAAATGTAGGGGTGATTGAGATGACGAGGACAATGATAACAGGCAACAGGAGTTGTTGAGCGTTTTGAGTGTTCACAATCACGGTACTCTGCTCATTCGTGAGCATGATTATGGGGAGGGCAGCTCAAAGATACCACAACACCTTCGGTACTGGTGTCGAGAGAGAAGGGAGAAGGCTTACCAACCAAGTTGACAGGTGGGGTTAGTTTTCTTCTTGGCTATTAAAGTTACAAATATTTCGTTTAGAGTTAATCCTTTCCCAATTTTCTTCCTATCCCTTTAATGCCAAAAAATTTTAAAATTTTCGCATCAAAATTTAAGCATGTAAAAGTACGGTAGTCCGCAAGCCAAGCACAAGATCCCACTCCACCGACGAGCTAAGCACAGGCTACGATTTTCAACTGGGTGAGTTTACTACATATTTACTAAGCTCATGGTTTAAAAAAACAAATAAGTTCCCTCCTTGGCCTTTAAATAAAATAATCGATATTTTGAAAACATTATTATGACCACAATAAAAAATACATTGTTTTTGAAAACAAAGGAATTCAGACTTTCAAAGGATAAAATAATAATAATAGTTGAGTCTTACCTCAGGATTTAGGCTTTTTAGTCCGCCTTATCACTTTATTTGTGAGTTATTTTGTAAAAGAAAGCTTTCAATTTTAAAATTATGATATGCGTCTCTTAACAAATTCTTAGTATCAATACTCCATTGAACATGTATTAACTGATACAATTGTATCCGCTTTTGTCGTGTAGGTAAGAATGTGGCGAGTGGGGCGTGGGATTGAAAGAGATAGGGTGCGAAATGTATACGGGACTGAAAGAAAATGATTTAACATTTCAAACGAATACCTGTTAAAATTACGGAAGGAAGACAAATTATTTTATGCAGTGGGAAGAAATATTCTGTTATTGGCCAACTCAAGCGTGATGAGAATATATATTTTTTGCGAAAAAAAATGGCCCCCTACAAGATAGCAAATTTCTTAGATCTTTTTTCCATCAACTGTTCTGAAACCACATTTTGCACGGGCGAAGCCGGGGGGTACAGCTAGTTTTTTATAAATATTCATAATGCAATATGCTAAAAAGATAGGTATGAACGTCATATTATTATGAATTATGGCTGCTTAAACTTTTTGCTTTAACTTTAATAGTGATAAAATTAACGGAAGTCAAAGTTCACAAAAACCTTAACTGTCCGGATACTTGCGCCTTTACCCAAAGTGCATAATTAATTATTTAGGGTACTAACGTACCCGTGCTAGAACTTTCACATGTTGAAATATGTGATTTATATTTAAAGCAGCCAGCGGTTCAAAATCTTTTTTAGTCGCGGTGAAAAATTGCTCGCGGAGTACTTCGTTGCACTTATGTTATTTTTCGCAGTTATGTATGTGTAGAAAATGCCATAACTTATTTTTTTTCTAATTTTAGATATTACATTCAAGTAAAACCAGTTATAATTAAAGAACATAAGGAATTCAATAATATTATCTATAAAATTACTAGCTGACCCGGCGAACTTCGTACCGCCCAAATTCGTTAATATAATGAAAGTAATAATTCCGAGCATGCACAATGCACATGCTGCTTTATATAACTCGGTGAACTCCAATCCTCATTCAGAACTTATACTCACACAATAGAAATAGCTTAAGTACATATAGCAATGTCGATGTGTTTCAATCAAACCAATACTTGACGTGTCGGCCAACCTTCCACTTTTTCACTAAAGCGCTTTATGGTACTTGTGGTAATGTCCTTGTGACTTATTAATTGTCATAGCCAAAGGGAGACGCGCACGGGAAATTGAAGACGCTTAAATACGAATTGCAAATAGTTCTGAATAAGTGAAATTCTCACTTTCGCAGAATGACAATGTTTTTTTTTGAAATTTTCCTTCAATATCTTTTGATTTGAGATTCTTCAGAAACAAATCAACGCGTTTTGTTGCAAACTGTCGGACTTCCAATTTCACCAGGAACATACAAAAAATTTAAAAATATAACGTTTTAATTAATTTTTCTTAGGACAAAAAGCAGCATACCTAGTCCTTACGAATCCAATAAGCCCAAAATCGTAAAAATCTTACATTCCGTTCCAGAGTTTTGAGTGCACAAATTTACGTAGTTTCTTTTATTTATATAGATGGACCCATCCGGATTTGCCAGTGCCTTTCGTATTAAGTCCCGACCTCATTTCGCAAATTGCTTTATTTTGACAATTTTAATTATACAACTTTATAAGTAGCGCTTGAATTTAATTTTTATTTTTTATGGGAGGTGCCACACCCTGTTTTCCTATCCCTCTAATATTTTGTAAGGTGCCACCTTTAGGATCCAAAACTCGCCTATCTTTTAACCCTTGATGATTTAAGAAGTTTATTGTTAAAATTTTAAGTTGCCACGCCCATCGGTTTGGGCGCTACCGAAAGTTGCTTGTGAGCAACGTTGGGCAATGGTGGTATATAAAACAATTTTTTTTACTATGCGGGGTTTTTTGTTTGAGTCCATGTGACATAGTGTGGTACTTCTGAGTACAGTAATGTCCGTGCAAGGCACCAAAAGCATTCGCACGATTACACGTTTCAAAAAATTCGGTGGGTGTAGTGTTTGATGAATTTATAGCGATCGTGAAATATACGCGCCGGCCGGTTTTCAAGATGGACGGCTAAAGGAGCAGTCACATTGGTATTTTCAACTCCAAATACCGTCATATCACTGCCTTTATTCACATACCTACTTGCAAATAAAAAATAATTTGGAAAACATATTTATCGGCAGAGTTGATACTATAAAAAACTACAGTAATTTATACTTTGTTTGAACAAACATTTTTTGGGGTGAGCCATTCTAAACACTTAGGGGTATAAAAATTAGCTATATAAACCTATTCTCATACCTACTGAATTTACATATAAAACTTCATCAAAATCCGTTGAGCCGTTTCGGAGGAGTATAAACACTAAAAACCTAATGGTATTTCAATAAAACGCTCAGAACGTTTCTTCTAGTGAGAATAATGTGCTCGTTTAGTTTTGCCCAATGCGGGTACCTCTGGTTGAATTTAGGACAATTGCAACCGAATATCTGGACCTGTATCGAGACGGGATCTATATTTTGTTTTGGTTGCACATGTGTTGTTGCAAACGGCAGAAGAATTATTTTGGCTTTATCTGACAAAATTTTGATTTCGTCCTTCAACATACACCAGAATTCTGACAAAGACTTCTTCGTTTCAAAATTTGCCTTTATAAAAGAATCTGATTTCAAATCAATCTCTTGAACTGTAACGATGTCATAGACAATACCGTCTTTACCATAAGGGCACACGGGGCCCGTGCCCAGGGCCTCCATTCTCAGGGGGCCCCGAAGTACCGACAATTTCTCTCATACATTTATTCTCAAAACATTTTTGTTTGTGGGAATCCCCGAATGATGTGTAAAACTTTCAGCACAGAGAATAAAAACATACAGATGTCTTATTCCTGTACAAAAATTTGGTTCCTATTTTTTCCTTGCAAGACAAGGAGCTTTCAAAATAAGCGTTGAGAATAAGGCTCTTTTTTTTTTTCTTGCACCTTTCACTTCGCTCCATTCATTTGTGTAGGCAAAGAGCTTTCCTGCCTTATGCTTTTTACGGTTGGTCATGTTACCATGTGAGTTTATGACACAGCAAAAGCGAATCAAAATATAATTTCCAAATAATGGAAGCCGGTGAAGTGGGAAGAAGTATAGAGATATCGCTATATGCGATTCTCATACTGTAGCAGCAGCAGGCATAATCTTTAAGAATCACTTGATGCCATAAGAAATCAGTTTTTTCATGTAATTTGGTGATATGGAACGCCTATATGTGCGTGCCGGCATGCGTAAGGACAACGAAATGGTAGGTAGGTAAACTTTATCGCTTCACTGCATTCTGTGATTGAAATTGATAGTGGATACGTGTTATTTGAGAGCAAAGGATAAAAATTCGGTGCCTAATTTTGCCTATAGTTGGCGCAACAGGTCTGTAGGGACCCTGGGGCTAGCTTCTAGCAACCATTCGTGTGAGTTTATAATTTTTGGAAGGAATATAAGGGATCTACAATTTTATGCCGATTCCAAACGGCCGATTGAGAAGGTCTTTCAAGACAGTTATACTCTTGGATGTTTGTCAGACGTTCGCGAGAGGTGGCGCAGTAAAAAAAACCCTCATTTGGAATTTGGGTTTTTTTGCGGGATTCGAACATGGGGCCCCTCGCTTAGTAGTCCAACACACTAACCAATAAGCCACTGCGCCTATACAAAAAAAAAAGTATAAAGTGCAAAAAAAAAAAATGTTTTAAACCGACCTATTACTGTTAATAGTTTTTGAAAAAAATACTTTCGAACTTGAAATTTATAATAAACTAGCTGTACCCCCCGGCTTCGCCCGTGCAAAATGTGGTTTCAGAACAGTTGATGGAAAAAAGATCTAAGAAATTTGCTATCAGGGGGCCATTTTTTTTTTCTCAAAAAATATATTTTCTCATAACGCTTGAGTTGGCCAATAACATGATATTTCTTCCCACTGCATAAAATAATTTGTCTTCCTTCCGTAATTTTAACAGGTATTCGTTTCAAATGTTAAATCATTTTCTTTCAGTCCCGTATACATTTCGCACCCTATCTCTTTCAATCCCACGCCCCACTCGCCACATTCTTACACGCCAAAAGCGGATACAATTGTATCAGTTAATACATGTTCAATGGAGTATTGATACTAAGAATTTGTTAAGAGACGCATATCATAATTTTAAAATTGAAAGCTTTCTTTTACAAAATAACTCACAAATAATAGTGATAAGGCGGACTAAAAAGCCTAAATCCTGAGGTAAGACTCAACTATTATTATTATTTTATCCTTTGAAAGTCTGAATTCCGTTGTTTTCAAAAACAATGTATTTTTTATTGTGGTCATAATAAAGTTTTCAAAATATCGACTTATTTTATTTAAAGGCCAAGGATGGAACTTATTTGTTTTTTTAAACCATGAGCTTAGTAAATATGTAGTAAACTCACCCAGTTGAAAATCGTAGCCTGTGCTTAGCTCGTCGGTGGAGTGGGATCTTCTGCTTGGCTTGCGGACTACCGTACTTTTACATGCTTGAATTTTGATGCGAAAATTTTAAAATTTGTTGGCATTAAAGGGAAAGGATTAACTCTAAACGAAATATTTGTAACTTTAATAGCCAAGAAGAAAACTAACCCCACCTGTCAACTTGGTTGGTAAGCCTTCTCCCTTCTCTCTCGACACCAGTACCGAAGGTGTTATGGTATCTTTGAGCTGCCCTCCCCATAATCATGCTCACGAATGAGCAGAGTGCCGTGATTGTGAACACTCAAAACGCTCAACAACTTCTGTTGCCTGTTATCATTGTCCTCGTCATCTCAATCACCCCTACATTTCAACTTACTCACACATCAAACAAATCAACGTATCTACTTCATTTCAAAAAGTCACTGAATGTAACATAGTCATCATAAACAAATAAAAAAAAATTCAAAATTGTTGACAACAACAATTTGCTTGGAAGATAACTAAAATAATTGACAACAACAATTGCTTTTAAAATTTAAAATAATTTTTTTTTGTTTTGGAAGTTTCACTACTCGATTTATATCCAGTTTATTTTTTTTCAAAGTGCTTTACCTCATGAAAATCGAAATGTGTGCCTGCAACGCCACCTGTTGAGAATTTTTCAATTTTTCTTTTTTCCTAAACCTTAGCGGAGCAATTACGAACAAATCCGCAGAAGGAAGTATCCAATTTGGTCCAGTCGTTTTCGAGTTTTAAGCATCCGAACATACCAAGATCCATTTTTATATATATATAGATAAATATAATTTTTGGCGCAACAGGTCCGTAGGGACCTGATTTTTCCACTAAGACCTTCGCATGGGTACGCGTACGATACGATCCGTGCTGAAACACGATGTCATTTTAGCAGCTCAAGAGAATAAAAAATGAATTGCGAACAACAATGTTACAAGAACGATTGAGTAATTTGTCAATTATGTGCATAGAAAGTGATATCCTTAAAAAAATTGACTTTAAAGATATAATAGAAGATTTTGCTCAACAGAAATTCCGAAAGAAACCGTTATCGTAATCATAACCAAAAAAAAACAGCAGCATTCTAATATCATTAATTACATATTATATTATACTGTATTTGATTAATGATTACCTATAATAATTGGTCACACTTATTAACAAAATGTTATGATAATTCGCTTTTTGTACTTTCCAAAAGGGCCCCAAATTCTTGTGTGCCCAAGGGCCCCAGCCTAGGTTAAGACGGCCCTGGTCATAGAAGTTGGCTTTTCCAACGCAACAGAGTATGGGTCTGCAACCCACACATTTTCTTTAATATAGTTATGAGTGGTATTCTTCCGGAAAATAGCTGTGGAAGCTTTCGAGCAAACTTAGCAGGTGAACATGAAACTCATTTAAAATGTCGTCAAGAATATCTACCCAAATCTATTTCCTCTTTACATTTGATGACCATTGGGAAGCTGTCTAGATTACGATTTTTAAAAAATTTCGCCCAAAACTTGATTTTCTTTTTAAATGCTTCTACCTTAGCACTGACATCTAAAACAGTTGCTAATTTTCCTTGAAGTGATACAGTCAAATCATTCTTTTTTTTTAAATATCGGCTAGATACGATAATTTCAAGAGCCGGCCCTCATTGCGAAAAGCCGCGTCAGTGTTTTGCGGCGAAAAAGCCACCTTACTTCTGCATGAAGAAGTACCTAAATCCTAAAGACGTAAGCTACCCATTTCATCGCACAATACCTACTTTTAATAGTCTTGTATTCTTAGTCGTGATTTAATCAAGTTAATTATTTTCACTTTTTCGTCTTTCTTATTTTCGAATTATTTTTTAGTTTGTCTGTATGTAATTATTTCGATAAAAATGACAAGTTCAGAATCACAAAACTAACTAGTCACTAGTTTAATGGATTTTTTTTATTTTTTTTTTATTTTGGGAATTGCTGATTTAAAAAATCGAAGAGACTTGATGTTTATTTGCTAGCTGGGCTGTAAAGGTAATGAAGTTAAGTGGATCCCAAATGTATTGTTCATAATATTATATGATAAACTATCTAATTATTAAATATTATTAAATAGACCGTAAGCTTCGCGCATCTCCCCAATAAAAAAATAAATGTAGAAAAACAACAACAACTAAAGTTTATTCATATTCAGTCATATGGCGATTGCACAGTAAAGTAATAAAACAAAAATATTTCAATATAGGTACAACTTAAAAAATAATATTTTCATGCATACCTACCTACATTTAGTTTATTTTTGAATTCACCCTATGGTATATGGCTGCAAAATAAGCAGTGTGCAGCGGCAGCGTTAAAAAAACACAAAAATATTTTTTTTTAAATTAACACTGAAAGCACTGACTTGGTAACGCTGTTCTTTCGTGGCGTCGGTCGTTTGTAATGGCATTATGAACGAAAGAAAAGTATTTCCCTGAGTATAACGTAGCTGGAATTTCAAGTAGGTACCTAAAATTCAGCCTTTTCAATTGTTAATATTTAAAAAAAGGTAAAAATGCAAAGATACCACCCAGAAAATCTCTCTTTTATGACACTTCCATTGTAAAGATTGGTTAAGCGAAGTACAGAAACTACAAAAATAATTTAGAGGGGATTGAGCTCGTTGTTTGAGTTTGTTAGTGTGGAAGGTCTGCTTCCAACCTATACTAAATATATATTAGTCTTGGAGACGTCTTTGAGTGAGTCTAACTATTGCAGCCATCGTAGTGCAGTCAAATAATTATGTCCACGGAACCCATTATTTTGAGTTGGAGGTGGTCTCTCTCTTTGTTTATGTCGCGATACTGACGCCACTGGTTGATATCGTCTTTATAGTGAACGAACTCAGATGTTGCAACAATTGTTTTCTTTTCGGCGGTCTTCTAGTTAGAAAGTCGGGCCTTAGATCTAGGAAAACACGATAATGGTCAGCCATTAAAAATGTTGGATCCGATCATGATATTTAAGTTTGGCTGTCTGGAGACTACTATTCGATTAGTCGGGATTTTGTTGGAAAACTAACCGTCGTTGATAAACAAGTCCCTGAACACAGCTTCAACATCGTGCTCCGGACAAGCATCGTCCAAGACGATCATAATGTATTTGAGTAACACATGGGTCAAGTCTCAATAATATTGATTCCAAAGACAAATCGGTGTAATTTTACTGTCGATTTAAAATAAATGTCACTAATCTAAAAAATACAAATATTTGGATGATTTATTTTGTTTTACTTTATTTTCAAAGGTAAATAAAATAAAATTTGTGGATAGCAGTTTCAAGTGATGACTACCTATAGCTAGTTTTGCTTTTTATTTATAAACAGTAGCAAAAATCATGTGAGAAATATGAGTTGTCAATAATAGTTGTCATGACAAACGATAAGTCGCAAATTTGTAGAATTAGTAACATTAATTCTGTTCCTTTTCGATAATGCATTCAAACACATTAGCCAAATTTAGTCAAACTTCGTTCCCTTACGCAAAAGTTGGCAGAAGAGAGCCAAAAAGAGAGAACAAAACATTTCCCCTCCATAAAAAAGCCGCAAATATTAGCCTAAGAAATTTCTTTCGTCTAGTTGGTTATTGCTGACAGATGGTTGTCAAATCGTTCAAATGCTTATTTTTGTAAATGACTTTTTATTTGTATTCATTTATATTTTGTGCTTGTATAGCATTAAAATAGATGTAAGACGCATAAGAATTGATGCTTTTAAATTCAGCAATTTAAGTCGTGGTCTTAAATATAACTGTGGTAATAAGTTAAAATAGCTCATGTCAATTTTGTTAAATTTTCAGCTTGAGCAAAAGAAATTTATCTTAAGGTTTCCAAACCTATTGTATTACATAGTCCAAGTAAATTAAAGCTGTTCAGTTTTCTTCATATTTAACGGTTCTTAATTGTTGTAGAGTGATTGGACCTGGACTAAAAGAAAGCTAAGGAAAACGAGAACTTTGTAATGTAAAAAACTCGAATACCTATGGCTTAATTTGTGCCTTATTCTACTGTAAGTTGAATATTCCCGCCTAAAACAAATTCACTTTTTCTTTCTTTTTGGTTATATGTACCTATATCATTTCGGTGAGCGAATGAGAGAAATGTAACTTATTGCCAAAATTGAACCAGAAAGTAAAGGGATAGACCTATTGTCTTTGTGGTTAGAGTATTGGACTTTATGCGAGAGGTTCCAAGTTCGAATCCCGAAAAAACCCAAATTCCCACTTGGGGCTTTTCTCCTCGGCGACACCTCTCGCAAAAGTCTGACAAACTAATAAGAAACAAACTAACTGTTTTGAAAGAGTTTCTCAATTGGTCGTTTGGAAAACTCACACAAAACGAATGGTTGTGAGAAGCTAGGCTTATACGAACCAGTTGCGCCAACTATTTTTTTTTTTTTTTATAATCAATTCATTCCATTCAGTGATTCCATATCGTGGATAATTATTCATTTCTCGACCATTTTGCCTTGTAAAATAAGCTAAAAGGACGAAAAAGGACATTTTTTTTTATCTCTTCAAACAAAAAAAAGTAGGTAGTGTATTTTGTTAATTTTTACCGTCTGCGTGGGCAAAAAGAGCATTTTTGTAGGTATTTTTTTTATTCGTCCTGGGCAATTCAGTCCGAAAAGTTTGACACCACTTTTCCATTTGATGTTTTAATGAGCATTTTACTTTTATGAAACAGGACGGCAATGCTCAAATTCCGCATAGGATAACTCGTATACGAGCAAACGAAAATTCTCGAAAACTTCTACAAAAACAGAAGTTTTGCCAAACATATTTCTGTTTTAAAAACGAGTCGTTTAGAGTCGTTTTCCACGAAAACATCACGAAAACGGCTTCTCATCGTTGGGTTTAGCATTAGCCGAAGCAGTTCGTTAAAATCTTCCGCAATTGGGTGCTCCCGGATGTACTGCCAAAACGTTCTTAATTTCATCGCTTTTGGCACGGAAAAGGTTAATGGTGGCGGTGGACGGGACGTTGAAAGATCTTCGTGAAATCAAAACATTTTTGGAATAGCCAGAATAGCCATCGAAGCAATTGGTGGGCATTGGTAATGGAAAGATTGCAGTTGATATCTTGACCGGGCTTATCACATTTCTGCCACATGACCGATTCAATGGAAGAGCTCATTCGACGTGTTTTTTCATCCCGGTACAGTTGTTTTCCTTCAACTATCCCACAGAATTTTTGAATTCGTTGAAATTATCCGGATTACCACCTCACAATTTGCGATACAAAGTAGGCTCAGTAATCATTATGTTATACGTAACATGAACAACGTCATCGAGGCGACGATTATGAAGGGGAAGTATAGAGGAGAGGATGTTTTGATTCCACGCACACAATGATTCCAACGGACTTACCATTCGAATTCAAATTCAAACGACTGCAATTTTTTACTACAAAGCTTTGCATTGATTGTCAATATCATATATTTTACAGGAAAATAAAAGACATTGAATTAATTTGAATTACTAAGAAAATTTATTAAATCACCAAACTGAGTTGAAATCAAAAAAGAAAAAAAGCTTCAAATAGATCAAGGTTATGTGGTACGAAGTTCACCAAGTCAGCTAGTATTATACCTATATAAGATAACGTACATATACCCGAACCGAATATCTCCCAAGTTCATTTTTGATGTGCCGTTTCTGCTTCATAATTAAAAGCACTTACCTCTTTCCTTTCAGCGCCTTGTTTTATTAGTTCTTGTTTCAGATGACATATTGCTGAGAATGCAAGCCCCCTTAAAGTTATATAATAAACCATATTTAAGTACACCCATTCATCAGTGCTGCGTTGTATGGCAACTCCGCATCAGCGGATCAGTAGGAAAGAAATTCGAATATAACAAAATCTCACAAAGTTGTCACTGTAAATTATGGAATGAGAACGCACTGTTACTGACACTCGTGGGTGTAAACAGAAAAAGTCACCCCCCGCACTCCATCATAGACCATTATTTTGACACCAGCAAGGGCGACACAGCTATATACAGCGCATTGCACTGCACACAGGATCATTAATCTAAATCAGTCTGACAGGATTCAATCATCTGACCGACTGACTGAAAGTAGATTCTGCATACGTAGCGCGTTGCGAGTTGCACCAAGAAACCCTCAAATATCCATTTCAGATTTTGCGTGATCGACACCAGTCGAGTGTGTCTGCACAGGTATTCGGTGTGAACAAATTGCCATAATCGACGAGGACGTCAGTTCGTCTGCTAAATCTTTTCGCATGCATTTCTCGATTGGTAAATCTTTGGTGGATGCGCTGATGGAATGAAGACTTGCGTAGAAACTGTACTCGATGGTCTCCTTCTAAGAACATGGGTAAGTTTACGACACCGGTGCGAGCTGGCAAGAGTGCAATTAATTCTGGAATTAGTGGACTTATGCCACAGTGACATGGCGCGCGGACGAAACCATTGAACAAAGGGAACCGACACTCCGACTCTCCTGACGAACATGATAAACCTGAGAACTCATCACCCTGACTGTTTTACGAGGATCCACTTTAATTGCAAATAAATTGAGTTTTTTGGTGTATGAAGCCGACCGAGGATGAACAGAAGATGCACACGCTGCTTGGTGGGAACATTGGGTCAGAGTGCTGTCATGGTCCACAGTGCTCATTGTGTGGAAATGGGAAAATGACACCTGCCGGTTTAGGGAACCAATTCTAATACATTATTCATTAAACTTTGATTTTTCTACTACTCTGTGCATATAATTATTAACGGAAGTAATCCAAAATTTATCAACCGCCGAAATACTGATGCATCCGTTTCGCTCCGCAAAGGTAACATCTATTAGCTTAAGGGTAAAAAATCGCGGCTGGAAGCATCCGTTCCATTAGTAAGTGTAGAAAATTGATCATCCTCTTGAGATTTGCTTTTAAAAAATAGGTGGTGGTGCTCGGCAGGGCGCCTCTCTGGTTCTAATGCTGCCGGAACCGTCTCGATTATGAAGGGTAAAAGAAAACGTTCTCTCAAACTGTTGTGAGTTTGGTCCATCACTCATTTGTTTGTTTTTGAATTCTCGATTCTAAGCAGGAGATATTTTCTTTTCGTACGATTATACGTCACAAAAACAACACATAAATAAACAACTGATACAAACATTAGGAACCGGAACAGGTAGGCAGGCAGGCATAATGTCAAAACAGAGGCGGACAGGTGCCGTGGTAATTGTACAACCTCTGGTGTCTAAATTTGGAAGTGGAAATCAATTCGATTTGGACACGTTAATTGGATTGTTATTGTCTTTGCTCCGAGGGGGAAGTTGACACAGATTTGGCACAATGTAGCCGTGGAAATTGCAATTCGAATCAGATGTTTTGGTGCGGAATTTTTTTGTTTTCGGATAATTAAGTGACATCCGAGAGTGATAAAATTTAGTAGATATCTAGGTATTGTGTAACGAATAATTTTTGTGCGGATATGATGCCTATTTGGGAAAATCAAAAGCGCCAATGTTTTTTGTCTATGTCACAAGTAACAGGGAAATCATAATATGGACACAAAGACCGGCAATCAAAATAAAAAAATAAATTTCCACGTTTTGACAATGGGAAGGTTAATGTAAAGTTAGGTTCGGTATGGCTGTATTGAGGGACACACATAGACCGGTGTTATAGGTGGTTTGTGATAACATATGACCCATGAGTGCAAAAATGGAAGCTGGAATGAAGAATTTTTGGACCATACAGCCTTGTTGTCCAGGCTTCGTGACACGATTTGCCTTCGGTTAGGCCAAGGGCGACAGAAACAATCTGTAGTTTCCTTTCCATTCAAGAAAGGAGAATATTGGGGACAGAAACGGGTGATCTAACTGCTTATACGAAAAACATCCTGTTGCTGTGAAATCGTTCAATGATCAGTGAAACAATAAAAGTCTATTTAAAGAAAAGTTTTAATCCGAGTTAAGTTAATTTTTTCGTAAAAAGATTCCACAATTGATTAGCTTTAATTTGATACACCAACTTAAGCCAATATTGTTTGATTAATCGTCTTAAAATCGTAAATCAAAATTTTCAATGATGCATTTCAATGAAAGCTATAACTGGGGCCTAAAGCATAAAAATGTAGGTAGATATTCAATTGCAAGATGCAGACGGTGTTTGCTTTTCCAACTAATTTACGATGAATTTAGTCTTTAGTGGATTCCAAAGATCAGTTGCATTTCATTCTTTGCATGGGTGTTGGAGCATGGGAGATGGAGGAAATTTTCTACGGAAAGTTACTCGACAATCATGCCGCAAAGTGCGATTTGAGAAGGTTTCACACCTAAGTAAGACAAGATCAGAAACTTGTTTGGGAAATCCTGTGGCTAGATTTATTTCAGAATGCCATCGTTGAATTGTCCTTATACTCGGCAAATAAAAAAATTTTAATCAAGCATATGTTTGTACGAAGCTGGGGACTTATAAAAAAAAACTTTAGATAACTGTCTTTTTCATCACGTTCCCAATTTTGTCCTGCTTTATGAAATAGTTGAGTTTTTATAAATATTAAAACTTGGGTCATTTTTAAGTTTTTTAGGGATGTCGGGAGTTTCTGATATGGTTCATTTTCTTTCATTTCATTTTCTTCATCTTGGAAATGTCGGTAATCAGGCTCAAGAAATTCAAGGTCAAATCAGAATCATCTCCATTACTTTCTAATAAATCTGGTGGGCTTACTTAAACTTGGTCTTTGAGGTATCTTTTTCGTTTTATTGGAAATTTTGGTTTAAAGTTAGACTTCAGATTTTCACAGCTTTGGTCAATATTTTTATCTGTGCATAAACATATTTCACTACACGATTTTGGATTTGACCCTTTTTCAAACTTCTCCTCACATTTCTAACAATTCGCAGAAAAATGTGTTTGAAGGTAAACGAGCGAATATTTCACTATTTCCCGTATGATTAACCCAAATAGGTCTTCGGCAGTCATTAGGTAGTTGTAAAAACGATAACCTACTCACACCGCCTACGTTTTTATAATTGAAATAGTTTTTGAATGCACAAAACATTTTTAATATTTTAACTTTGTAAGGAATTCAAAATACACATATCGAAACTGAACGACGAACAATTAGCGGGTGAATGAAGGAGCAAACATCACAACGAAATCTTTTTTATAAGGTGTAAAACTATCAAAGGCTGAAAGCTCTCAGTAATTTAATTCTCGATTAGGTATTCGTAGCGATACCTATACTACATAATATGTTTTATTAGGTACCATAAATGCAAACAAATTTTTGAAATCATTTTAAATGACAGTTTCAAAAATAAAGGACAAAATAGGTACCTACGTAAAAAGAAATAAAGTGCACGACTGGGTCGAACGAAACTTTCTCGATACTAGATTAAAGAAAACAAAAAATTGGATATATATCTCAAATGGCAGTTATATAAAATAACAATATAAGTTTTTAAAAGTTTAAGCTCTTAGGCCTATAAGCGGCTACTGTACTATTTTATAAGGTCTTACAACTCACAAGATATGGGGCATTAAGCCTATTACAAAAATATACCGTAGATATATGTGAAAATACATAGATCGTGATTTCTGTAGTATTTTTTGATAAATAATTTAAAAAAACTAACATCTTCGAATTTTTTGAGAACAAGAA
Source organism: Cheilosia vernalis (assembly GCA_949126925.1). Lineage (NCBI taxonomy): Eukaryota > Metazoa > Arthropoda > Insecta > Diptera > Syrphidae > Cheilosia > Cheilosia vernalis. Next base: position 57,701,027 of record OX421362.1, read on the forward strand.
AGTACGGGATCTTATTAATAATACTTATATTATCTTTTATATGTATATTGATCAAAATCGTTAGAGCGGTTTTTGTAAAATTTGCCAGACAAAACAAACCGTTTAATTTGAAAAATACTATTGCGTAAATATTTAGGTGATAACCGATTATAAGTTATTGTTCGGTATGTATAAGCATTGCTTCGTAGTTTTATCGAAATCAACGATGGGGTTTTCGAGATATGAGCAGTTTTTAAAATTAGCGTTTTCGGTGCTTCGAATTGAAAATTAAGGACACAATAGTTTTGAATACATTGATTTGACTTTAAGTCTGCATTTTGGTCATAATCGTTGTTGCCGTTTTCAGGTAAATTAAACAAAAGAACATTTTTAAAAAAATACAATTTTCAAAAATCCTTTGTACGATAATAATGAGAAAAACTGAGTTTGCTTTCGTATAGGTAGACCGTTTTCAAGATATTTCGAAATTTCAAAAGTACCGTTGTTCGAATTTTTAGCCAAAAACTGGGTACGCAGTCGTAGTAAGCTCACCTACTTAAGCTTAAATATCAATTTTGGTTGAAATCGTTATAGCCGTTTTCCGGTAAACTGAAAAAAACTAAATGTTAAAAAATTCCTTTTTTCAAAAATCCATTGTACGATAATATAGAGAAAAACTGAGTTTGCTATTAAGTTATAAATGACCACATTACCTTAGAATTTATTTTTTGTTACAATTGTATAGAGCGTTTTCGAGATATGTCGAAATTTCAAAAGTATACCGTTGTTCGAATTTTTAGCCAAAAACTGGGTACGCAGCCCTGGTAACCTCACCTACTTAAGCTTAAATATCAATTTTGGTTGAAATCGTTATTGCCGTTTCAAAACTGGTACGAAAATTTTATATGGGAAGTACCTACCATTAATATTGAGGTTACCTTGAAAAAAAAAAAAACACCTCCCGAGCTGTAAGCCCAAAAACACCAGAAACACACGAAAAAAAGCAGCCCACAAATTACCTTAGATTTTCCTTCATTGGATTTAATTACACTCACAAGGGTATAACTAACACAATATTTGTCTAAGCCAAGAGAGCAAACTTAAAACCAACAAAAAAATTATTTTAACTCTTCTTCTACAACAAGTGAAGTCTTCCGAAGCTAAAATATACTCAACACAATTCTGGTGGTGGTGTGAGCGTTTTTTCATACAGTGGCCAGGGATGAAAGGCTAATTTTATCAATCAGCTTAACGAGCTCCTTCTGTTGCCTTGGCAAGGCCAGTCGTATCTAAGTGCCTTACCCCAGCAGAACCGGCCACGCTGGGGCGCAACTTTCCTCACCGGCTTGGTTGGTTGGTTGGATTAGGTGGCTGTATTTCCCGACGAGGGAAAAACACACGTAGCGCATTGAGCGCCGTTTTGAAACCACAACTAACGGAACCTGAAATGAAAGGGGGTAAAGGAAGTTAGGAGAGCTCAAAACCAGCCTGTGGAGTTGAGAAATTTGATAATCTTTTGGAAGTGGATGCCCTGGATGGCCGAAAGGTCATCAAAAAAGCCTCACCGGCTTACTCGTGGGAATCTTATGGACATTCAAAACAAAAAACCGAACAAAAACGAAACTCAAAACGACCTTCAAGCTAAGAACAAGGACAACGAACCGAAAACTACTACAAACTACAGGAAACTTACTTCTGATAATGACGATGATTCCACAATTCTGTCTGACTCGGATTCAAGACAAGTTGACACGTCTGTTTCGGACACAAACTTGCCGCAGTCGCTGCGAAACCAAACAGTTCCTGGGATCAAAAGGACAGTCACACGATTCGTTGGGCTTGCGAGGTGCTAAAGGGGGAGGAAATTCAACCTGTTGCGGGTAGACAGCATCCCTCACTTACAAAAACTTCAACTCCTGTTTCAGGTTGACTTTCTAAAGTCAAAGGTCCCCAAAATATGGAACAACGCAGAGCTTTAAGAGATGCATTGGAGCGATATAGCAGTTCGCCCTAAAGGACGTGTCTGGTTAGCACCAGGACTATCATCGGAAACTGACTTATTCGTCTGCAAAACCCCGATCTTCCAACAAGTAACTGAAAGATCATTAAAGTCGGTGAACCGGAAGAGAGAGGCAGTTTGGTTTCATTCCTTATAAATAAGGAATCCGTAGAGCTGCTAAGGAGAAGAAGCTACAAGTTCTCCTATGGCATGGACCAACTTGATATAAGAGTTCAGGAGAAGTAAGAGAGACTTTTGTCGGATGTGGTATCCACGCTGAACAACCTAGGCCTAGATGCCAGGTTGGACGGTCCATCTCCCGTCCCTGTAAAGGAAGGTAACCGGGTCATCGTCATGCAGTATGCTGTTAGCCTGTTACGGTCGTCGGCAAGATAAACGATGAACCTCCTTCCACAATCAACCTCAGCGACGAGCTTTCTTCTGATTCGGAGGAAAGCAACAGAACAGTGTTCTTTGTACCTTGGTCAACATATCCCGTATTATACTTCTTTTTCGTGGCCTTCCACCAAGCAAGAGGCCCATATGTATTTATAAAATTAAAATTAAACCAAAATTAGGTAAATTAAATTTGTTGCTTCCTAAGTAGAGTAGTAGATCATCTATGGCAAGCACCCAGAGAAGGGAAGAGATGACCCATCTTTGTGAATTGTGATCCCAATTTAAAATTTTAATTGCTGTGTTTTTTTAAAACAAAAGTATTTATCTTAGAAGTGTACCACGAATTTTATTTATTTCGTTATTACTTTATAGTTTATACCAGTGTTGTTAGGACTCTTTATTTATTTATACCACGAAGCGTAGTAATTTTTCCCATTTCACAGTACATAAATTCCCTTAAAAATCCCTCGATACTTTTTTTTTTGTGAAAAATTCGAATTTTTGAGGTAAAATCGGAAATCCCACGCAAGGGATTAATCACACAGTGAAAGCACTGGTTTACACCTGAAAGATATTTAGTACATTTTCTCTCTCCGGATCCGAACTGTAGATATCGTGGTTACTGGGGTGTGCTGGCACTTTTATTTTTAAAAGACAAGAGAACAATTGTATTTTTTTTTTTTAGTTTTTGGAACTGGTAGGCAATTTAATGAATCATTTCAGAATTACATTACAAAATGTTCCACAATTGCAGAACTGCAAACGTATTCCATAATTTGAGCTATGTGTCTCGAAATAGAGTTATTTAGGATGAGGACGAGATAAGGCAAAGCCTTTTGGACGTCGGCGTCGGTGACGATCTGGACATAGATCGCGATGAAGCCTGCTTGGGTGACGTAGAGGCGGATTCTGAAGAAGACGATGTAATCATGGCCAGTGATTGCGAAGATTATGAAGAAAATTCAAAAGATAGGCATCACTTGGGATTTGTTTTACGATTAAAAATATGTGGTTAAGACTACTTACAATATCAAAACTTTTTACATACCTATATTTATGTTGCCATATAGGTATGTCTACTTTCAGAAACAAAAAAACATTTGGAAGATGGAAGCTTAAAAAGCTACATTTTCTTTCTGAAACACCTATGGTCACACCCTTTAATAGCTTATGTGCATATTTTTTTTTTAATTACTAAGGCTGTGAATGAAATGTATTTTTTTGTCAATAAATACATTATTTTAAAATAAAATAAATAAATTTTATAAGATTTTATTATAAGTTGCTGGTATTTACAGACCAAAGAACTGGGGTGTTCAAGAACCCCATTATGTGTTAACGTTGTTCAAAAACCCTATAAGCATTATAGTGCTAGTAATACTGAATTTCTTATTGAACAGTTTCGGAGAGCATTTTATACAGCCAATTTGTAATGCTTTGATCGACGGGGTAAGATTATTTTCATTCTGTATTGCTTTCTTCAAGATTTTTTTTTTTAAATTGTTATTTATGGTATGTGCTCACGGAAATTTATTACTCTACTAAAAAACTTTACTTAGCACTCCTGTGCACATCATTACGTCTCAATAAAATCTCATTCGGGCACCCGTTTGATCATAAGATGTAGATGTGTGATAGGCATCAGTTAAAGGACGAGTGAAACATGTTCGTTCACCCAATTCTCCAACGTTCAATATGCCAGAGCTCCAGAGACTCTCCTTCTATAGAAATGCAACAACTCATATGTGGTATAAATGGACTATTACTTTTGTATGGCACCGGCGACAGTACAACCACACTTCGCACATAATTAGCACTTCAATAAATCTCATAAAAGTAAACACAATCTCTTTGAGCCTCACCTAATCGTGGAGAGTGATTGCGTGAGAGGGATTCCTTGCAAGCCGATCGTACTCGTTGACGGCATCTTAGCAGCACGTCTTTGCACTCCAGGACCTATCCCTCTTTATTTGAATTAATTCTGTTGAAAGGAAATTTACAACCGTCAAAAATTAACCAACCCCTGGTGACGCGTCATCCTTTCAATTTAAAAAAGTGTGATTTTAACAAACAACGATACTATGATCAATGATTAGGTATAGTAGGATCATAAACTCGTATAGATCTATTTGTGTTATAAATCTCGCACAGTGCTATCTGATTGAGTTCGAAGAAAGTCGAGTGGTCGATTCTAACACAAAAAATATAAGAAGCAGTTTACCTCTGTCTCTATACTTCGAGAAAAATTCTGAGAAAATTCAGATGGAATTTATTTCAATTTATGGCTATGACTACTGAATGGACAGTAGCTGTATTCTGCATACTTCTGTCGTGTTGTGAAGTTGCACCCCAGGACATGTTCGTTTTGTTTACTACATTTTACATACCTGGTATATGTCATTGATAGAACCTATAGTCTACTCACGAAATCTTTAGAGAGCGATCTATCAAAAAAGAAAGGATTCCAATTGTCTTTGCTATGAAGAAGTGTTTTGGTAGAATGATGATATGAGTTTGATGGATTGGGAAGAACGTTCGTGTTGTGCTAGATGCTGACATTTTTTCATGAAAAGGAGCATGCCGTTAATTCGTTGAAATTGGTAACGAAGAATTTAAATTTTGTACCTTATTTTTACATAATTGGGACTAAAAAATAGAGTTGAGGGTTGAGGTTTGCCTGGAATATGGTGAAGGTGAGAAATTTTAATCTTATTGCGGATAAAGTTGCATTCAAAAGAACTGTCCAAATGCCCACAATTTTTGGTTGCATATGGGGAACTTTTAGTCAAATTGACGAAGATCTGTCAGGTGTTGCGGCTAGACGCTTTCTACCCGTAATCGTTTTGAATAATATGAAAGGTGATGAACAACCACGATTCCAGTTTAAATTTGGTAGCATTTGCATATCGCGTCCAAGAAATATGAGAAAATGCTATGTCAATAGCATTGCGGTCGTACCTTTGATCTACTTTAAATATTATTTATAACATATTTAGTAATTATTAATTTAAAAGACAATACAAACAAATCTTTCAAAATGTAAAAAAATAAATTTTCGGGAAAATATTGTATTGGGTACCGGGCATGGATAATTCCTTTCGACCCTCGCTACGCAACTGTTCTACAGGACTTTAAACTAGAGCCAACAATCATCCGTCCTTATTAAGGAAGTATAGTAAAGTACACCTTTCAAAATAAATGAATCTGTATTGTTAGATACATAGGTAGTTTCCTATATGGGAATACCAAGGCACATCTTTTAATCCGAAAACGATTCTATTGAAAAACGTTTAACAGTGTGAAGAACCTTAGGATGATTCGATTTCTTTAGCTGGTTGACAATCCAAGGAAATCGTCGTTTTGATTTGAATAGTTCAGATCTTTCGATTTGTTGAGACTCTGATGATTCAACCAAAGATCCGGATTATCAACTCATCTCAAGGGATGACGAAAGTTTAAAATATTGGGGTAAGGTTATTGAAAGTTCAGTTGAGAACGTTTCTCAGGATTTAGAGGTGATGAATCATGCTAGGTGGATACTTTGGAAAGTAAAAAAAATGAAAGGCGCTAAAAAGGATCGAAAAATTCAAAGAATTAATTGTTCACCGTACGTTACAAAAGGAAAAAAACGTCCAAGCAAGAAACGTACCATTATCCCGATGCCGAAACAATTGCTTTAAAAAAATGTGACTTCTTTTGCTTTGGAAAGCTATATACAATTCAAGAGTCCTTCATATTAATTCAGTGATCTGTTTGAAAGCAAATTGCACTTCAAAAACAGAAAAAAAAAACCCATTAAGTTACTTTTGACTACTACAGTGAACTTTAAGGTGAAAGGATGTATGTAAAAAGTTCTTTCTTTGTTGTTTTGGCGAAACAAATGGCTTTGTAAGAAGTAAGAACCATGATAAAAAAAAAATCACCTTGCACAAATTTTGTTGGTAGAAGATTATTTTCGAAACTTCCAAATGCGATGTCCATAGTTAAATGATCAAATATTACGTTTTATAAGCGCCAATTATGGTCCTGCAACTTAACTGTTGGTTTGGCTATACCAATCAACCATTTTGCTATATGTGGCATTATCTTATAGACGAAGATGTTTCTGCTGTCAACAAAAGCATAATATTTTATAGTGATTCCTGTCCGCGTCTAAATTGTAGCAACCTCTAAGGAAACATTCACTTGGCGAAAAGTGAACTCCGAAAAACTCCTGAAAAGTTTCAAAAAGGGACTGTTTTTCGTTGTGGAAAATGACTTTAAGTTGTGAGTTATGACATTTGTTCCGTAAGCAAAAGCTGTGTTTCTTTCAACAACCCAACGACTGGAAACGACTCGTTTTGAAAACTGAAATATGTGTGGGAAAACTTCTGTTTTCGATGAACCTTTCGAGTGTTTTCGCGAAAACCCGGTTTCGGCTGGATGTGAATAGGGTATTCGTCAGTCGCCAGAAATATAAAAAAATTCAAACTGACACAGTTTTCAACGCCCAATAGAAACTAGTTCGAATTATGCTAACTCATTGTTGTATACATAATATCAGAGATCAGATTACTAACAATAAGAAGCAAAGCAAGAAACAACCTATCAAATCCAAAATCAACTGAAATAACTGGTTCTGGAATGTGTACTTTTTATTTTGCTGCGCAGAGAAGAAAATTAATAAAATCACATTGAATGAAACATACAATGAATTTTGATGCGAAAGTGTTAAAAAATAAAGCTACTTGCTTGAAGAATTTCTGCATTAAAAAAAAACTGTACTTATCTAAGTTCAATTATTATGGTACAGACAATTGCTGGTGTCGGTATCACAGATCTTATGGCTTGGTAGCATTTAATATGTATAGAAATCATTCAAGTAACAATCGATTCAGTGTAACATGATCAAGCCGCGCCGCAAAGATAATCTACAGCATGTAACAACGATAACTGATCGAGTGGTTTATACCACCCAAACTCAATCCTATGAAGAGAGAAAAATTGGCTTTTGATATTTTTATTCTTATTGATAGATACTCATAGAGACAGACAGTAGAGACACAGTAGCGGGAAAGTTGTCACTGTTTTTGAATGATTACTCTTGTGTACCAAAATGGGCACCCACAGGCTAATACTTAAGAGTTGGTTGTGTGCAAGATACAAGGTAGTCATTTGCGGTCAACCACAGCATGCTACCAAGCCCATACATCATTCGGAGAGTGTGGTACCCATGTCGCCTATGTGAACTATTTGTATCTCGACATATTTTTCTTTGGGCTACCTCTAGGGGAAAAAAAATTCCGGTAAATGTTTTGGTACATTGGCCTATGGGTGTGCGATCATGTTAGTTTGCAAATTGCCATAGAGGTGCTCGGCTCTAAAGGTTTACACATCATACAACACCATATCTACCTATATACGCTATACATATTTATGAGCTGTGGGCGTTCGGAGTAGGTATCCCTCAGCTAAATGCGGTAGGTGCGAGCATACTCCATGGCATTCTTTGCATTGCGTGGCTGCCTTGGATCGTAGTAGCTGCCACTTAATTGAATAATGACTTTGACTTGATGCTTGGCAATTGTTGGCCTGATGCTTCAAAAGGGCGGGTGCACCATTCAATCAACACAATCAACATAAACGGAGCGCGTCGTCGCATGATTGTCTCATTTGTGGTTATGGTGCACTCATAAATGCTCGATTCACATCCTCTTGTGGTCAGGTAGATGTGGATGTGTAAGGAATTCATGGAATTTTGTGGTACTAATAAATGCTAATTATTGAAGTGAAATTCCATCGACATTGGTCATGAGGAAACAATTTAAGTTAGGTCATGGCTGGTAGGAGATCATGAAAAATGGATTACGTAGATATTGGTACCGGCCACAATGGTCAGGACCTGAATGCCTCTATTAAATGCCAGACAATTGATGGGATGAGTCGAACGAATTTGAAGGAAATTAAATTCAAATCGACTGGGTCGGCATTCTTCAAACTTTTTCGTGTGATAGAACGATTTCCTTCTGAAACTTAGAGAAAACCATTTGAACCGTGTGTTTACTGGAATAATTTAGGAAATCATTGCTTAAAATAACATTCATTTAGATTTTCCATTTATAAATAATTCTTTGAGTTACCTCATTATTAGGGTGGAATCATATGTAGACAATCAAATGATGTAACTACTGAGAGTGAAATCATGTTCAATCTGGATATTTGCATGGAATATGGACCTTTGATGAGTGGCGAAAATGAAAAATTCAAACATAGGGGAGGTGAGAACAAAAGTAAGGTCTTTGAGCGGATCTGTTGACTACGCTATGTTCCCATCTATTAGCTTTTTCGAACGCCTTTGGATTCTCTCTAAGAGACGTTGGATGGTTTGAGGTGAACCTGAGCGTTATAATATGAGTGTTGAGCACGAGCTTGAGTCTTTCAGATCTTAGATAAATCAGACGGGTGAATATGTTTCTTTCTGCTATTAAAGAATATAGGTATACCGCGTGCTATGGTTAATGGACTTAAATCCCCGATAAATTGTATTGTACATTAAAATGTACCTACTCCAATAAACACAGACTCGTCAACATCAATAACATTTAATTTAAATAAGTTTTTACTTTAAAAGTTCAATTTAAGGAATGATTGTTCGATGGCCGTTGTGCACAATGAAACTTTAGCAAAGCGATTTTATTTAATTTTATGTTGGGTTGGACATTTCAAGCTGCGTCGACAACAAAATTCGTCGAAACAAAAACGTCTGCAAGTGTTTTGTAGATTTAGAAGGAACTTTCGATCTAATTCTAACAAGCCTAAATTTTTAAGGTAGATTCGCTGTAATTTGAATTCAGCTTTCGCATTTTTTTTTTTTTTTTGTTTATGCACTCGATTTAATGATGCTGCCAAATGATGCATCCTCACTTCAGATGAAGCAAGCGATTGCTTGCACATAGCTAGTCGGTGATTAATGAAAAAAAAAAAACAAAGGATACACAATTGTTGACGATTGGAACTGATAACATTTCGCATGATTTCACATGGAGTGATGATTGCAAATCTTTGAAATGGACCATATAAATTATGTAAGTCAATAATTTGTTGCTTTATTCTTAAATATGAATAGTGGAAGGGGGAATAAAACAAATTGATCCACATTATGGCTTTATTAATAAGCATCAGCCTTTGCATTATTATGGTTAGGTGTATGCGAGGAAGAGCTGTGATTGCGGTTTAACTTCATGCAAATGGGGTGGAGGGGATTTGTAATTTGAATTTGTATCATGCACAGCAAAACTCAAGAGCTTACATTGAAAACTTTAATGCTTTGCAGTACTGACAGACGACATTCAAGGCCAAGTATTTACGTACCGAATAAAATTGTATGCTAGTGCGGAAGCATAGCGAAACGAAGTTCGATTTAAATTGAAAGGTGGGATGAACTTGCGGTCCTTTAGTCTTCACGTCGAATAAGGTTAAGTTAATATTTTAATCATCATTTGCCTCCATGATCGTTTCTTTCTTAATTCGAAAACTCTATTTTCGAGGAGGCAAAAATTACGCGGTTGTCAATTCCGAAGTGTTTGTCATACCTTTGAGTTTATATTTTCTACTCTAGATACAAAATTACATTTTTAAACATCGTATCCATTTCCCCTAAAAAAAAGTAATAGAAAAAAAATAGGCATAACACGTCCGTAGGGACCATAGGAATAGCTTCTCGAAACCATTCGTTTTGTGTGAGTTTTTCATTTTTGGAACGAATGGAAGGGATCTACAATTTAAAGCCGATTCCAAACCGCTAATTAAGAAGCTCTTTCAAAACAGCTTATACTCTCGGATGTTTGTCAGACGTTCGCGAGAGGTGAAGCAGTGGAAGAAACCCTGAGTTGGAATTTTGGGTTTTTGCGGGGGCCTTATCTTAGTAGGTAATTCAATTTCAGAGCACGTTCTTACCACATCATATAAATGCTTTTTGGTAAGAACTATTAAGCCGGATGATAATAATAAGTATGTATATAACTAAATTTATAGCTTTTATTAAAGAAAAAGCTTAAAAGTACATAAAACATAACATTTTTTATTAACACCAATAACAACTAAACCTGCACCCATTTTTTTCTAACTAAATCTTAATGATTCACTTTATCATTCTACATAAGCAACACAGCGGAATTTGACGGAATATAATAAGAAAATTATTAAAGAAGAAAGAACAAAATTACATTTTAATGAACAGTTTTTAATTAAATCAGCAAAAAAATTAAAACTCAATATTTTAACAAGAAATTTAATGAATATATGAAAACACACCTGTAACTGAATTATACATGTTAAAAGTTAAAATGTTAAAAAAAAAATAAAAAAATAACAAACAAAATTAATTGAAACTAACAATTTGATTTCTTTGGTGATGCCAAAAAAATAACGCTCTCGATTTCACTGACTTTGAACGATTGGAATATAAAAAAAATACCTATACAGTTAGTTTCTTAATATATGGGAATTAAACTGCCCTTTGGTAGGAAACTTCTTAATTTTGCATAGGTAATTACAGCACGTCTGTATAAATGTTATAGTATGCGTCTTTTAAATCGGTACAACAAATTGAGAGCATCGATCTGGACCTTTTCGTTTTTTTTTTTTGAGGATCTGCCGTACCTAGTGTGAATTTGTTTGAGCATCTATCTCAGCAAAGCAAAAATAAAGAGAATCTTCAGCACGCAATTACTACAACTACTTGACATTTCCCAGATTCAAACTACATATAGGTATTTATCTTTATGATTTGAGAGAAGAGTTAATTTGGGACCTTTCTATTGATGAGTTTAGAAATAATTAGGAAACTGTAAACTGAAAGTCGAGACACACAACATTGTTTATACCAGTTTAAATGACACTCAATCAAAAATTTTACTTTACTGAGAAAGGTGTTCAAAATAACACGTATAATACTAACTATTGTTGAAAAACCGAACGCTTGCCTTCCGAAACCATTTTCAGAAATTTTATTCACAAAAATGGCAGATGACATAATAAACTTTACTAAGCTATCAGTATAAATTAGGTTTTGGGTGACTTCAAATTCATTACGAACTGAACTAAAGATTAAAGTGGGCTTAATATCGATTTTAATAAGCAAATTACTAATTATGACTTTGTATCATACTGATTATGAATTTAGGCCAACAGCTTACATAATTTGCCGTAAAGTAAATGGAAAATTGTTAAATTGAAACTGCACTCAATTTGAAAACAAAACCCCCGAAATTGCAATACGATCGAACCATCTGTTATTATGCTGTAAAAAGGTTCACCTAAATTCTAGACCAAGGAGACTAATTAACTGTGATTATCAAAAATAGAAATAACCGAGTATGAAAGTGATTTACAACCTATCATTGATCCCGCTTAGTGGCATAAATGTTTAACAAATAAATCGTTCACACACTTCTTCCGAGACCTCGTAAAACAATTTGATGTTGAAAAATAATAATCTTCCTTAATGCCAGAAACAAAACGCCAGTTGGTCTGCTAAAGTCAGTCAGTCTGTCTTTGGATGTGTGTATAGATAAAGAAGAGCGGTCCAACAAAGAATTAGGATGAGAAGAAGGCACGCGTAAGACATTCCGTTACAAGGATTGCATTAAACGATATCAGGTAGGCGGCTGCGGGAACTCACTTTCAATAGAAAATGTGATGGAAAGAAGAACAGTGAGCAAAAGAACCGCCGCCACCATAAAGGTTTGACGGGAATCCGTGTTGCGTTACAATTGACCATCAAAGGCGGTGCCCGCCACACACACCGCGCACACATCATATTCCCATAGCGGACGGATGAATTGATATTGTTTTATTTGCTACGCGCCCAACAACCTGACCCTTAGCGCCCAAGCGGTGACCGAAGAACCTTTTTCGAAGACGGTTCGTAACAATTGAGTTTTTTTTTTTTTTGATGTTATTTTGATCGAGTTATGGATTAATAATAATTGGCCTTTGCTACGACTGCCGCCACCATTACTACCTAGTTGAGGAGAGGACGTCATTAGGGACATTGCGTGCTTTCAATTTAAAAATACATAGAAAATGATCGCTGTAAAGCGATCCGATAAAGTATTCCATTTTCAAGGAGGTGCCTAGTAGAATGAAGCGATTTTTAAGAGGTATTGCCAAGTATTATAAATACCTATTCTCTCGAATTATTTTATGAACATCTTAAAGTGAGAGGGGCATAGAAGCGCTGTTGTTTTTTTAAATTAAAAACAGCTTTTAGGATTTTGATTAATACGTAGATTATTAGAGTACAAACTGATATAAATACGATAGCACAACATATTTGTAAGCAAAACTGTGCTTGAACAATAACTTGGAGAAATATATAATATAACTTCGCACACTTATCAGTTATCACAAATTGAGTATGTCGAGTCTGAAACTTGAGCCCGATTCCTGAATCTTTTTTCTATTTAATATAGATTCCTGTTATCTGTTATCGAAATTGAATTTTATTATCACTGAATTTAAATAAAGAGCAACGAGTCCGGGTTAATGACATTTTGGCAACGCTGTTTTTAAGTTTGGCGAATTGGCAGTTTATGGAGTATTGGAGTTAATGGAGTATTCGTTGCCCTTGGTCAAAATCTGTTGTGTTTACAACCAAAACAAAAACAAACACAACCAGCAGTGTCAAAAGCCGATGATGCCAAATACTTGAAATTGCAATTTATTTTCTTTTGTGTTGTGGTATGTTTGAATTTTGCAGCAAATTTAGAAATAGGGACATGTTGCAGTACTGCAGTGAGTGCAGAATTTACGTGTGTCTACAACCATATCAACATGTGTATTCTTATCTTGCTGCGCAGTGAGTTCTGCACATGTGTTTTAGCCATTATGGTACATAGCATTTTTCGTTCCATTTACGGGTGCGTACACGTGAGCACGCCACATACAATTGACCATGTCAGAAACATGGAACATAATCTGATGACGTTTTATTTGTTGTCTATCTCGGTCTCCAGTATGGACGACTGCATGATATTCTTTCCCGAAGTTCCGATATATTCCCTCGATTGTTAATATTCCGATCTGACTGTTCGTCCTGATTTTCTGCGACGTGAAATGTTTGACCTTGTCACTAGCGGCATGATCAAATTTGTCTCGGAATCGCAGAATCCCACACAAACTTTCATCCCCTATATCATCCTGTCAAACTTTTGTTTTCGAGACATAAAGTAGGGCCCAATCGAAACCATCAAGCTCAAAATCTTAAAAGACTAACCATCCTGTCTCGAGTTATGCGCGTAACAATCCAAAACGCTCAACAACTCCTGTTGCCTTTCAAAAAAAGTCCCCAGAAGAAGTTGAAAAAACATCAACGAAACGTTGGGAAATGAATAAAATAGTTTTATTTCTATTTTGATTCGGAAAACATAGACCAGTAAGCTCTAATACAACTACTTCAACTGTCATCATCGTCATCTCAAAAATTTCAACTTACTCACTCATAGGTAGGTACTAATGAAAGGATCCTGAGAATACTTGGCAAACAAAAATGATGCATTCAAACACATCGAAGTATCTACTCCATTTCAAAAAGCTACTTAATGTAACATAGTAAACATAAGCAAACTTATTAGGTGTACCTATTTAAAAAAATATATTTCAAAATTGTTGACAACAATTTGCTTGGAAAATAATTAAAATAATTGACAACAACAATTGCTTTTAAAATAAAAAATATTTATTTTTCGTACTTGAAGTATCACTACTCGATTTCTACCCCATTTATTTTGTTTCAAAGTGCATTTCCCCATACAAACTTTCATAACCTCTTTCAACCCCTCAAAGTTTTGTTTTCGCGTTAAAAAGTAGCCTATGTCCTTCCTTGGTCCAAAACGAAACCGTCAAGACCAAAATCGTTCAAATCCAACTATCCGTTATCGAGTTATGCGCGCACATATGGACTTCATTGCCTGGTTTAATTTTTCTTAATCTACGAATATTGGTTCTTACGCATTTAAGACGTCTTCTACTTCAAAATTAATATGCATCTGCAGACGCTTATTGTGACGAATTGCGTACTTTTTAATTACTATCGTTACAAGATCAATCTGCAAATCACGATGCAAGTCATTATATCTAATATACCATGGGACATTTACAATTCCCCGAAGGACTTTGTTTTGAAATGTATTTTACATTTGTTTTCTTAGCACAACCCCATAATTGGATACCATATGTCCAAACGGGCTTCAGTATCTGATTAGTGATTACCTATATAATAAAATTTTGTTTTCAATGGACATTTCCGAATTATGCCCTAGCAACCAATAAAGTTTTCTATATCTGATATTTAGCTCTTCTACTTTCTTTTTCACATGTTCCTTCCATTTGAGTTTAGCATCTAGATTCGTACCCATAGATACTTAGCTGCGTTTGAATAAGGAACTATTTTGTTATTAATAACTACGGCGATATTTGTTATTTTTTTATTTGCAAAATTGATATGGGTGTACTTTGACTCATTAAGTTTAATTCGCCATCGTTGGGCCCAATCACATATCTCGTTAACTGCATTTTGCTGCTTTTCTGTTGCTTTAGCCATGCATCTATCAGTTGATAGGAGAGCTGTGTCGTCTGCATATGTAGCTATCATCGTATCAGTCGTATTTGGTATATCATTAGTATACAGTAAGTACAGGGTTGGTCCTAGAACACTTCCCTGTGGAACTCCTGCTTGTAGTGTTTTAGTTCACAATACGCTGAACCATAGCGAACTCTAAAGAATCTATTTGAAATATAAGATTTAAGTATCTCATTGTACTGTCTAGGTAGATCCCTATGAAGTTTATATTCTAAGCCCTTATGCCAGACTTTATCAAAAGCCTGTGCAACGTCTAAGAATAATGTAGAACAAACTTGTTTCTCTTCTAGTGATTTTTCTATTATATTAGTTATACGATGCACTTGGTCTATTGTTGAATGATGATTTCTAAACCCAAACTGGTGGGTGGGAATAAGCCTTCTTTCTTCAATGATTCTATCTATAGCCTTCTAAGAAGAA
The DNA here is from genome assembly GCA_949126925.1 of Cheilosia vernalis. Lineage (NCBI taxonomy): Eukaryota > Metazoa > Arthropoda > Insecta > Diptera > Syrphidae > Cheilosia > Cheilosia vernalis. Next base: position 57,716,446 of record OX421362.1, read on the forward strand.
GTTTCTCAAAAAGTTTTGATAATACAGGTAAGAGTGAGATTGGCCTGTATGAGACAACTTCTGATAGGGGTTTACCTTGTTTAGGTATAACTATAATTTCTGCTATCTTCCAGTGATGTGGAATATATCTTAGTTTAAAGCAAGCATTTATTAAAACCTTAAGTTTTACCAATGCTATGAAAGGTAGTTCCTTCAAGATTTCAGCAGTTATTAGATCATATCCTGGTGACTTTCTATTAGATAGCCTATGAATACATATTCTGATCTCTTTAAGTGAAACATACGTGATTACGTCTTCATTAAGTATAAACATTTTTTATAACGGCAATCAAAAATAGTTATTTCTAGCATAACATTGCATTGCTCGAAGATTTTTCTGAAGGAGTCAGCAATTATTAAAAAAAAAAAACAATTTTGTGATTTTTGAGTGCATATCAAAGCCGTTGAAATTCTCACTATTTCTGTCCTATAGATTAACCGGTTGGATCTTTAACCAAGTTAACAACGTATACCATATACTCTAAAAGGAAATACTATTCGAAATCTCTTTTTCCAAAATATTAGGCGAAAGCATTTTTCCATTCACTCATAAATACCTAATACCTAAGCTTCTAAATCATCTTTAAGTCGGGGCCTTTGATCATCAACGCTTAAAAGTATAAATTCCACAGATAATGGTGGAACATTACACTATTATACACTGCACTGTACAATCGATGTTGACCCAGATTCAATAAAACGATGAACTACTATGAGTTGTAAGCGTTTCAGCAACATTTTCTCCAGCTTTTGGATATGTTGTATTAAAAAAAATTTTAAATAATGAACTTGCGCAAACAATAAACAAGAGGCTGATGAGGAAAACTGCAGTTAGATCCGAATTATCTACGCAACACAGACAGAGGCTTAAATCGACAAGTGAAAAGCACGTGCTATAACACACACCTTCCCAAGAGGAACGAAACGGTATTCGATTTACCCGTAAATGAGGAATGTAACACTTACGTACTTAAGTTGAAGAATTTTTTTTTCTATCTTTACGATTTTCTCTCCGCTATCGATCATCAAGCACGCTTCTTCATATAGTAGATGATTTCCTAAATAGGATTAAAAAATAACATCCCGCGACCATATGATATCAGAATCATTACATACAATAACAAAGCAATTCTTTCGGATCGTGGCGCGTCCAATGCAGTTTGAATGTTAAAAGTCGTAATAAAATAATTGCATGTGATATTATTTTTTGGTGACACTTTGTTTTAATGAGATATAGCAGATTCAACCCCTTTTTATACAGAGCCTTGAGCTAAAAAGGTCAAACGCTAAGCGAAGACGAATGCTATGCTTCAAAGCAGGTCTTTGTTGTAACATTTTTAAAGAATATGTAGTTGGGTTATCTTATGCTGCGCCTTTATTTTCCCTTACAAATATCCCTGTGGGCCGATTATGTGACCCCAATTCGCAAAACCCATGTGCAAAAATACTGGTCGCAGGGCAGAATGCATTGAATAACACGCAACACGTTAAATCTGCAAACCCAATTCATATACGGATTCTTTAGAATTTAGAGTTTTATGATAGAGGAAAGATGTCAATATTGTCTGTCATCCACTGAGTATAGCTGAGTATAGCGTTATCGATTTCGCTACGGCTTAAAACAATTTGTATTTTTCTGAGTGGTGAATAGATTTATTTGCAATGCATTTCTTCCATGATGCACATACGGCGACCTTTGACGTATTTTTTCATGCAAAGATTACTCGTGGTGATAATACAGAGGTATTTGAATTCATTTACCACCTCTACTCCCTGTCCTTCGTATAGTACCATTTTTCGTTACTCGAATATCTTACCGTACCCTTTCCTAAAGATCATTACGTTTGATTTACTGAGATTTACTAATAAGCTCCAAGTATCGCAGTATCTTTCCAATTTTACAATATTTTCCTGGAGTTGGTAGTGATAATCTGATATAGAAGCACGATATCCAATAAGTCCAACAAGTCATCAAGAAAAACGGTAATAAAACCTTGTTTAAGCCAATTGAAGAGCTAAATTCGTCAGAGAGATTTTCGCCATCCCAAAAGCTTAACGGACTCTTAAAATTCCGATTATCTTGAAAGAGATTCCTTGATTGTAAAGTTTAAACTGAGCTTCTCTACGAATCTGCATATAATATAATTAGAATATAATGCTCGCAAACAATTTCATAGACGCTTCAAGAGCGAAATACCACAGTAGTTACTTGCTACATAGGCGTCTCATTTTTTAAATTGAGGAAAAATTAGAGAGTACAGGAAACTAGGGGTTTGGGAATCAAACCTGAGACTCCTCGCTTAGGCCCATTTTATTCACTCGAAGTTGAACACAACTTCGGGATTTTTATATGGAAAACTTCCCAAGTTGTGTTCAACTTCGAGTGAATAAAATGGGCCTTAGTAGTCCAATGCAATAACGACTAAGCCACTGGGCATACGGCTTAAAAATATTTGGAACGCGAATACGCAAGTTTGGTTTTCCGAATGCTAAAGTGTAAGGCTAATAAATACACAGCCCTTATGCAAATTTTATGAAATTCTTGTCTATAAAATACACAGAGATAAGGTCGGTGCTTAAGTCCAAAAAAAATGTTTGAGGAACTTTTTACCTTTTCCTAATAAAACTGTCATTAGCCTTTTTTGAAAGACTTGTTTGAAATGAAAATAGTCCAAAGATATAAGGACAAACATTTTTCACCGGCAGATTTAGCTTTAGAGGACGATTATTTCGATTATTCAACATGTTCAATTTTTAATCATTAAGTTGTGAACAGAGCGAAGAATATCTACGCTAGTTACCTCATTCTTAAGTGAAATTTACTCAGTGTTTCTTACATTCGCGGAATACCTACCTACAAATTCAATTTTGCAGCGGAAGCTCATTTTAAGGTTACTAATTAAAAAAAAGCAGATTTCCCCCTAAATATTATCTCACCCCAGATTTTCCATACGTAGTCGACCAAATTCCTGTGCATTCCTGGTCGTAACCATTTTCTTCTTTAAACAACGAAGCATATCTGAACATTAGTGTATAATCCCCCAACTTTCTCTACCAAGAACTATTTTCGCAAGACTATAGTCACAACAAGTAGAAATAAGCTAGTACACTGAAAAAAAGGTACATCATAGCAATGAAAAAATTCATCAATATAATGAAAAAATCATCAATTTTAGTCCAGCGAAATTTTTCGTTGCTATGATGAAACCGATTTCGTCAATATGAAGAAATTTGAAAATTATAAAATGTGTTCATCATTCATCAACTTTGTTCATCAATGTTATGAAAAATTCCTCAATGTGATGAACCGAAACTGCCGTCCAATTTCATCAATGTGGTGAATGTGCCCATCATATTGACAATTTTGTTCATTAATATGATGCGCACTTTTTGTGTTATCACTTTTGCTTTCATGTGTTTGTAAGTTGGTTCACACGAAAAAGAAAAAGTCAAATAGAAATATTTATACCTACCAAATAAAACGGAAACACATAACCTTTCCTTTTTACCGGGAATGATAAAATACCTAATAGAACATAATGTCATGGAAATGGTAATGGAGGCAATATTATGTGATTTTAATACATAATTGAATTTCTTCGTATCCGAAAGGAAAATATTCCAACGACAATCAGTTTTACCACGAATGTCAATAAGTTGTAGTGGCAAAAACTCACGCGCTCAAGAAATATTGAGGATTTATAATATTTAATTTTATTTCGGAGGTAGTTACTTTTATTTTTCCAGGAAGTTTTTTTTTTTTTTTTTGATAATCAATATTCATTTGATCCATTCTCTTGAATTTTATAATTTCAAGCATCGAGGAGCATGTACCTAAAAAAATTGGTTAAAAATAATCTTAAATTGATTTTGAAAATATTCAAATATGCGCCTATACACACGTTCATTGTTCATACTTTTGGCAATACTTTTTACCAAGGGAAAATCGGTGAAAAAAATTCATGACAATTCTAGATCTATTTCCATTTATTTAATGCTACTCTTCCTATCTACCCTTTATAAGTATGCATACTAAAAACACCTACAACACTTTTCGATATTTACGTCTTTTTGTACAAATTAAAAAGCGTCTAGATATCGAAAAAATACGCAATTTTGAAAATAAGTTTTAAGAGCAAAAAATGTATGATGAAGAACGTTCGTTTACATAACATCATTTAAACGAAAGTTGTAAGTCAACACCTTTGTGTGTGCACATCTATGAGACAGTACCTACTTTTCGAATAATATAACTTTCATTCTACAGATTACATAATAAATACTTTAAATATATATATAATAGCATTTTATATAATGCGAAAATCGGAAATACCTTTTTAAATTTCCACCGTTTTTATTGAATTTTTCACACTTCATTATCAGTCGCCCGTAGTAAAAGCTAATTAAATTGTTTATTCAACGGCAAGCAATTTTCAACACAATGTTTAAGCTAGAAATGAATACTTTTGTGGGAACATTAATTAAAGTTATAAACATATAACTATCTATAAGGTGAAATTTCTAAATCACTCTTCGAAATTTTGACACTTTTTCATTTTCATCGTTAGACAATTCACAATTTTTTTTTACCACCCTGTGTATATATTTTACGCTTGATGAGCAATGTCATATTATTTTTCACACGTGTATTAAAAGATGTATATTGCGTGTGTGAGTATAAATGCTGTACCAACTTCGTGTGTGTACACCTACAGCATACATCATATTAACTATCTGTACATCACATTGAAGAAAACGATAAAAGAAATTCATCAATATGATGAATTTATTTTTTTTTTCATCATATAACGAATGTTCATCTATAAGAAGAACGCTACACCATCAACATCAACATTCTCGTTAATATAAATTAAAGTCTGTTTTTTTTTTATGATCGCGGTCGTCAGTATGATGAAAGCCGTTATCAATACGATGAGCGCCGTTATCAATATGATGAAAATTCAAAATTTGGCAATCGTACTTGAATACGATGATTCCATACATCAATGAGACGAATAAATCATCAACTGGATAAACAAATAACTAAATTCATAGAAAGAAGTGTTTGTAGTTTATAAAAAAATAAAAAGTACGCCATATCAATGAATTGCATGTTTATGAACGCCATTCTTCAATATGACGACGTCTTTTTTTTTCAGTGTAGAAGCTTAAAAAAATTGTTGCAAAACAAATGTTGCGAACCGTTTCATTAGCAAATGACACTAAAACCAAAACTGAAATAAACTACATGGCTGACCTTTGCTGCACTACCTAGCCAAGTCACTTATCGACGGCTGCGTTTAAAGTCTGGGTAAAGTAGAAGTACAGCGTACAGGGCTGACACAAAAAAAGTCTATCTAAGAGAAAATTTAAAAGAGAGTTTGAAACTGCTTGAACGAGGGTCCAGTTAACAAACAAAGAGCTGAGAACAGCAGTACTGGGAAAAGGAAATTATTCGACTTTGGCGTTAAAAATGTCCTTGACCGGCCATTCGCAGCTTGAAAGTTTAAGCAGACGGAATTACGGCCGGGCAATTTCTTGACCGAGGAAACTTGAATTAACATTTAGCATAGTTATTATAGTGTAAAAGGAGCTTACCTAAAAAAGAAAAAGTAGCAAAAGTAAATAAAACCAGTAAAAATCGACCAGCAAATCAACAGCTTATAGAAGGCAGGAGAGAAAGATTCTAGAAAAAGGTAAAACAAGGCATAATGTTGTATAAAATAGTGAAATTGTGAAGATTATTTTTTTTTGTGAGACAGAGAACTTCCATATAATCACCCTAAAATTCGGCGGACCAACAGAAAGTGTTGTAAAAAAGGTACAGGGGTTAATTGGGAGGGGGAGTTGCATATTGAAGTAGACTAGTATAAATTAACAATAAGTAGGTACATTGTTTTTGTAAAGTAAAAATAAAGTAAAGTAACAGAAATAGTGAAGTAGAATAAAGTAAATTCAATACAATGAATAAAATTGATAACTTTTGAATGTTTACACACTAAGAAAATGAGTTTTGAATAAGAATTTTTGAGAGGATTTGGAGGTTTTGAAGGAAAATGATGTTGCTGGCATAAAGAGGGAGTAGATGCCAGTAAAAGGGGTCACTGAGGCAAGTAGGTGACCATAGGGTGGGTAGAGGCAAATTCCTGCGATGTTATATCACCGCAAGGTTAAGACTGGCATGAATTTATGGTTTTTGTTACGTGCTCGCCCTCCGACGAGCTTATAGAGCGGGTGCAGCATTCCAGCAAGGACCATATGCAAGGCAAGCGGCACGTTATAAATATAATATCTTTAACTGAGGGAAAGTTAGAGCATCCTATTTTTTAGGCACCCATTTCTGCATAAATAAATTAGCTGTAATCAATATGCTTGCTTCGTGGGTACATCCAATTGCTACCGATTAAAACGTAAATACCACTGAATTTGACATTGTGCATTGCACATTGCGCTACCTGACAAATAATATAACAACAAAATTTCACTGGGCGGAGCCTAAGCACAGCCATTCTTTTTTCCCAAGATCATGAGAAACATAACATTCATCTCTTTCATACACATGCATTCAATTTAAATCCTGGACAATACTAGATTACTTGAATGGGTCGGACGAACGCTCAGCATTAGCAAACAATCTACTGCTGCACATGCTGTGCCTGTGCGTGCTAGAGCAAAGCAGTACATCTGCAGGTAGTTATCAGTTGCGTATAGTAATATCATTCGTCTCTCTTTCTCATCAACATTCGGCCTTGTATGAACATATCTTTTGGCCAAACCGATCGGAAACTGGAAATCCTACTTGAGTTGAGTTGTGGTGTGACCGTTTCGAAATCAGTTTTTATCTGACAATCAAGCGTTGAAGGTGTCCAAGTTGTAGAACGGACAAATATAAATAATACGTGATTCAGAGTGCAAAATATTGTTTACGTTTGGAGGGAAAAAAATAAAATAAAAAATTAACCTGACTTTTTAAGACCATCAAGAAGAGAAGTGATTTTTATACAAATTCGATAGAAAGGTGTATACATTACAAGTTATTTTACAACTGAGTGGAAAGGACTTAAACATTGATTGAGTGTACTATTTAGTGTGAACATCGATGGCAGTATCAACATTAAACATGAGTCCATATTTTGCTGGATACCCATTTCAAGGTAATTATTTGTGTACATAATCTATGGGATATAATATTGGGATGCTTAATGTTTGTTTTGTGCAGGCTTGTATTTTGTTCTGTGTAATTACTAAGTGTTGTCGATCGAACGTGACAAAAAAAACTTGCCAAACTCTTATGAAAACTTGGGCAATGATCTTGATTTAAATCAGTTTATAAGTTCCCCCTGATAATAGGCACCTTCGTCATTTGTGAAAGTTCTTGCAAATAGACACCTACCCATACCTACAACACCTACGGAAAGCGAGGGACAACAACGTTCATCGCTGCAATTATGACATTTATATCAAGTTGTTATTGATGTGTTGTTTGCAAGAATGATGACCTGTCTGCAAATTCTTTGGAAGAATTATAGCACCACTTCAAAAAACCTATTTGGTGATTATTTGAACTGTATGTACAGTAGAATCTTCACGAAACTTGGGCACAAATTGCTATTTTTTCCCGTATGCATAGTTCATTGTTTCACGAAGTAGGAGAAGAACAGCAACTACATACTTAGTGCGGAAAATCCTAATCACGTACTTTTTGGAAAACTTTCTCTATCAGAAATTACTTTCAGAATAAAACAATTGAAAGTACCTCATACCCTTGCCAGTTAGGTAGTCACAATAAAAATCAACGGTGACCGTGCTTAAGCCGAGTGACGTAGGTTCGAGCCCCGACGGGGAACTTTGAAACACTGCAACTCACCGAGTGTTTACTTTCAGAAACGAACATCTAACATCAGGGTTTCTCTACGAATTTCTGATTAGTATAGCACCTACATCAAAGCACAGAAATTTGAGCTTGCTATTCCGCTAGGATGTGACGACTCTTTATTACAATAAAATAAAAGCTATGTCATAGAATACATACCGTACAGACACTATACAAATTTATTTCAGACCTTTACTACCTTTCATGCGGATGCCTATTTCGAGTTGTGGTAAGGTTAGGGTTTCTCCCTATCTCGAAATGTGCATATTTATGTACGAAATCCGCATCACAGCGGATTTCGAGCAACATTTATCAATTATTGTTTGCATGGATTGCAGTGAGACTAAGTTAGGTATATATTATGATTTGTAAGTACGTAAAACTATATCACCCCATACCTGACGTTGAGTTGACGTTGGTGTGTATTAACTGCACCCAAACATTTCCATATAAAAGCAAGTGGAGCGTTTTTCTTCACTCTTTCAAAATCAAGATGGTTTGACACTAATCTTATAGACACCTGTCCGAGGTAAAACGAAAAGTGAGTCAGTGACACCATCATCACAGACCGCCCGTAACAATAAAGTTGCGCCCAATATTTTAATAATAGTATGCTTCTTTTAATTTCGTTATTGCATTATATCGAATGTGCATCTTCTTTTTGTACCTTCTTTTATGGAAGTATCTTTTTCCCTTTTTGGTCCGCTTTCGTCCACGTTTCCATCACATCATGAGCACTAACATCATCGAGGCGATGATCATTATGATACTGGAACTGGACACTACCTTACTTGCATCCGAAGCCAACCATATTATAATATACCTACAACAAAAACAAAAAAAAAACACAACAACAAGAAAGTGATCCCCACAGACGGCTTGGCGCGTCGGCGCTCTTTGATCTTGATCGTCCCATCTTATCTGTATCTGTTTCGCGCGCACACTCACTCACCACCAAATCTTTCACGTCTTATAATTCTGTAGATGATTTTTCATTTTATACCGTACAAAGACCATATGAATAACATCATCCATAGATACATTTATATACCAAATTTAGTTTTTTTTCTTTCTCTCATATTGTTAAAATGTTGTTTCTTTAATTCCATGGTGAAGATTTTTGCCCCATCGGCAGCTTATACACAGATGTGAATGATCTTTTATTTCATATGTACTCGTACATTTTGTATCTACAACTACATAGTATAATGGCATGCGGATTGTGGATACAGGTGTTGAGATTTAGAAAAAAAGAAACAACACAGAATCGCAAATTCTGGGTGGCAAAGTGAGCAGTAGAGCAATTTCCACGTGATTTAACTTACACAACATTGCAATGTAGATATTGAGCAATCCATCTTTTGTTTGACTTCCATTACTTCCAGTTAGATACATTTGCTAACCACACGCAACATGAAATTGGCAGATAATGCAAATTGCGATCGAATAATGGTCGTGTTTTCTCAAGGATCACTATCCAGACCCATCTCTGCAAACAAAAGGCAACAATCAAACCTAAATTGGATTTAACTTGAGTTCTTCAAATGACTGTATCGTATCGGTTTTCTATACCTGTATCTTTTTGCCGAAATCAGTAAAAGGTTTACTCATTTGAAAAATTAATGCGATCATTTTAAATCCGGGAATTATCTGTAGCTCCATCTCCTCATAAAGAAGGTACAATTAGGTTTCTATTATTAGCTTGGATCATTAGAGCAGTGATTAGATCAGTGATCGAAGGTAATCGGCAATTGCTTTTTCATTTTGAATGACATATTTGCAACACAATTGTTTGGCATAGAGAAAGGAAGGCACAAGCAAATAATGGAAGTTCGTGTATACCTATAAAATTTTACATATATAATTTTCTCGGACAATATCATAATCTTATTTCGTTTTTTTTGTTCCTTTTAGGACAAGGACGTGTTAATCAACTGGGAGGTGTTTTCATTAATGGTCGCCCCTTACCGAACCACATTCGTTTGAAGATCGTTGAGATGGCAGCGGCGGGTGTGAGACCATGCGTCATTAGCAGGCAATTACGAGTCTCTCATGGATGTGTTTCGAAAATTCTCAATCGCTACCAAGAAACCGGATCGATACGTCCAGGCGTTATTGGAGGGTCAAAGCCGCGTATTGCTACTCCTGATATAGAAGCTAAAATCGAGGAAATGAAACAGGAGAACCCTGGTATATTTAGTTGGGAAATTCGAGGCAAGCTAATCGACTTGGGAATTTGCGACAAAAACTCTGCTCCATCGATCAGTTCCATCAGTCGTTTGCTCCGAGGAGGTGTTAAGGATGGCAGCGGATCGCATTCCATAGATGGCATTTTGGGCCCAACTTCTTCAGGAGAAGACAGTGAAATTGAGTCTGAACCCGGAATACAGTTAAAACGCAAACAGAGGCGATCACGGACTACATTCTCCAACGATCAGATCGATGCATTAGAGCGTGTTTTTGCCAGAACTCAATACCCAGACGTGTACACTAGGGAGGAACTTGCACAGTCCACCGGATTGACTGAAGCTCGCGTTCAAGTTTGGTTTTCGAATAGACGTGCACGCCTACGGAAGCAACTCAACACTCAGCAAATATCGGCATTCAATTCCAGCCTATCCGGTTTGGCGTCTAGTGGGTTTGCCTCCGCTCCATATGCATCGCAAGTAGCTGCTAATAGTATGACCAACATGATATCAGATGCAAGTTATCCTACCCCGACAACAACTACCCAAAGTTGGCCAACTCAGCAAGCAATAGCTCAAAACACCACCTACGCTCACTCTACTGGCTCCGCTTCAGTTTCACCGTCGTGGAGTAGCTCGGCTTCCTTAAGTCCGAATCATCAGGCCCATCAGTCACTTACGACGACATCCAGTAGTGCTGCTCCCACAACTTACGGAGCATATGGCATGTCCATCGATGCCAGTGGTTATAATGGGGCATCAGCTTATAGTCTGCATACACCAACAGCGGAACAGTGGCGTTCGCATCAGAATAAGATTCCAGGGTCCGAGTGGGACGCTTACAATTTTTCATCTTCATTCTTCCCTGGTAATCCGCATATGTCTAGCTATGCCAGTGGAGTGCCAAATGAGGCCAAATCTGCGTATCCTTACATGGGTGGATTTGAATTAGGACGTGTTCATTAGAAAGTTGTTCTAATCTTTAGCTGGTTTTTAGTACAAAGCGTTTATCCTGCAAGACTGTATCAATAAAAAAAAACTTTAGAATGCACTGCGCATGGGATAGATATTTTTTCTCTTTTAAATTGCTTAAAAAATTGTCTGTTATTTTATTATAGTCTAGTGAAGTTTATTAAAAAATATGTGCCTGGAGACAACATTAAAAAATGAGACTGGTTTATTTAGTGTATTAAGAATTTTATGTACAAATAAAAAGTTTTTTTTTTTAACAAATTGTGCTTTTGTTTCGCGTAATTTAATGTTTTCAGACATACTGTTGTGGTAAAAGTATACTCCGGAAGTATTCACACTAGAATCTGCTGCTGGCCTTAGCACGGATGTCTAACTCAAACTTTTTCGAATCTCGTAAGATAGTGGGACAATTAAAAAATAACTCAAATTCTCAGAATATAATATAGTAGGTATCCATTTGTATTTAAATTTATAAAGCATACGGTATGCCGAATTTAAGTCAATAATAAAGTATTCAGTTTCGCAGATGGGACTCCCATTGTCTACAATTTAATTTCGAATACCTATAATAGCGTGATTAGTTTAATATTTAAATTACTCAAATGTATTCATAAATAATACGTTTTATTAGCTAAGTTAGTAAAAACTATTTTTACAAACTCGACGGCAGTGATCAACCAAGCTCCCGAATATTTTTAAACGATGTCGTCTACTCCTGATTGTTATGGGATAAAGTTCCTCGTTGAATCTTCTTCTCTATACTCCTCCATACTTCATCGGGCAAAAAAAACTCAGTCTCCCTGGACCAGGATGATCAGGATTTTATTACCTTTTGGTTCTATATAATTATAACTAGTACCTATTGGAATAGAGTTATTTTGATTTTAACTAGGAATAAATTCGTTTTGCTTCAAAGTGATGTAAGGAATGCATGGGTTTTGATTCACCCACAAATTCAAATCAAAATATCTCTGGAATTAGTTGGTTTTGAAAACAAACGAAAACAGCAATAGATAGTTCTCAAGAGGGAGAATTAACATGCATCGCTAACTCAATTTTTTCAAAAAGTGGAATAGATCGTTTTTGGTTTTGATAAACACCAAAATTCTATCGTGATGTTTTGACCGAGTCGTCGATGATGATATTTATTTCTCATTGACCAAATACTCTTGGTTTTGTTTGCATTTACATCCAGACTTGACATATTAACAGCTCGTTGCGGTCTTCCGATAATGTCAATATAATCAGCATTATGCAAGCACTGGAAAGCACTTTGCGGTAGCGAGACATCTTTATCATCATCACGAACAGGCGGATGAGCTTCGCAGAGATGCCGAAATTTGACGAGGCTTTGTATCTTTGTCGTTCCTATAATGTCCGCTATAGTAGTCGACTCTAAATTTGATAGCTGGTGTGTGTTGACCTAAAATTCCTTGGTTTTTGTGTGAAATGTCAATAAAAACTTCGATATTTTATAGGTTACGTTTTAGAACTGACTGTTTTTTTTTTTTTGAAAATTGGTGGAGGTGGTATTACCCCACGGGAACTAAACTGTAAGAATTGCTTGGTCCTTCTTAACCACTCTAAAGTTTTCCGGAAGTTCTCGTCAGTTCTATAAAAGAGAACATGTCGTAACATTTTCTTAAATTCTAAATTATTCATACAAATTCAATAATGCTTAATTGTCAAAACCCAACATCATTAGTGCTTAATTAACATAAAGTAACCCAAATTCAATATTACTGACATATCGATACCATGTAAACCATTTCAATACCCAAGTTATAGTGGCATTGAACTGGTGATAGCCAATTAAAATTTGCACTGTGTTTGTTGATTAAACAGAGCGTTTTTCCTGCATTAAGTTTACCAGAAGCTCGTACTGTTTGGTGCTTGTTTGTTCCTTCGATCTTGTCTCGGAAACACAAATGCAAAAAATAAAAACACAATTTTGCGTTGCTAACTTGTTTGTTATTTTAATTTCTTACATTTAAAAGCACTTCACCACAAATCTAAAATTAATTCCACGCTTAATGGTTTTCGAGGGATATCGAAAAAGAATTCTTATGAAGCTGTCAAGAATTTCTATCAAAAACAAACTGATGAGCGTTATATTGTATCGGAACAATGCTCTGAATAGATGTTCGGAAGAATAACTCGAGGGAAAATTAATTCGTCCCGATGGTTACCTCGCTAATGCCGTACCTATATAATTTATAATATAAGCATTTATTTATGTAAGCTTCGTAACGAGTCTCAATTTGGCAAGCTTGAAATCTATTTGCAATAAATATGTTTTCCTATAGCGTTATAACAGTAGCTTAAAACTGACGAAATAAGAATAATATTTCATATATAATTCTAATATTCGCCTAAAAAGTGCACGCGACATCACAATTGCAAATGAGCGTATTTGAAAGAGTTTTGACATAGTTCTTAAAACGTAGAAACTATAATTGCTTGGGACGATTGCATTATATGTTTGCAATCGCACTGTAAAGTGTTGTAAATCTCAAAACCTTACAGTTCAAATACGAATACAATAACATTCACCGAAATCTTCTTCCAAGCAAATTACACCCATTCTCAAACCTTTTCATGCTCACGTCCCCATATTTTGCAGATTACTGTGCTTGCAAATGGTGTGGTTTGAAAATGAGATCACTTGAGTCCCATTGCGTGACAGGTCAAACATTTTTGTGGATAAAATTAGATTTTTTGACTTGCAATAGTATTTTGATAAACTTATTTCTCATGGTTGGTTTGGCGCCATGTAGGTTATGCTGGAAATATATGGGGAAAACGACAGGGTTAAATATGAAAGATACACCAGCAAAAAAAGCAAAGAATTAAATTTATTAAAGCAAGCTGTACATACATTACCCAAGCAATAGGTACAAGGAACAAAAAAGTTGCAAAATTTAACTCGCTCAAGTAGAAAACGAAAAAGAAATTAGAAATATTTTGCGAAAGGCTATTAGAAATCTAGGTCTAAAATACATAAATTAAAATGAAAAATATACGCTAGAAAACCCCATTAGCTACAGGAACACAGTTCAGTGTTGCTTTGATGAATTTCATTTTGGTACATTTCAATATTATGATTGTCTACTCGACCGCAGTCATTCTTCCAACAGGAAAAAACTCATCCAATTTGTTTCAACATTATTAGGTACATTATATGTTATTGAGTCAAAAGCAGAGATATATTTTTGTACCCTAGATATAGAAAACCTACGTCGAATCGACGAAATAAATTTTTTAAATTTTATTTGTTTCAAAAAAAGCGGAATCCGCGGTATGAGACAATTTTTGCCTTTGAATTTTCTCCTCAAAATGGTCGCTTAAATAGTATTTGATTTGAGATTCTTCACGATCACAATTTCGTTGCATTTAGGTTGCCCATCAAAAATATAACTGAGCCGATTTTCATTTCTAAATTGTGTGGCAACTGGCAAATAACCCAAATCCAATTGTAAGACAACAAAATAAAATTCAGTTATTTAACATGACTAAGAGCAACACAAAATTCGATTATCAGGCACAACCCTGATGCCAGTCAACGAAGTAAAATACCTAGGAATATACCTAAATAGTAAACTCATCTGGCGTAAACACACGGATGAGATTGCAAAGAAAGCAACACGCCCTCTTATGATATATGCAATAAGAGCTTAGAAAGAAAATCTTGGGAATGCAGCCCAAGTATCCTGCGATTGATGTAAATTGCAATTGTGGGGCCTATGATCACATACGTGTCTATATGCATTGACGGAGCAATGTGTACATGCTCAACAGCAGCCATGCGGAGGTACTTTTAGCGCTTACTCTTCTACACCTCATGGTTAAGGATACTGCAGATAAAACAATCATATATGGGTGGCAAACGAATTGAAAGGGAGAAAAACATTGGTTCAAAAATTTCCACTTCTAGCTATACCCAGAGATGATAGCACCAAGAAATTAAATTTTATGAGAAGAAGTTCATAACGTAGCTCAGCTATGTGCAAAACTGAAGCTGAATGTGCCGCCACGCTGTAAAAGGGTTACATATGGATTGATAACGGATGAAGGAACTGGTGCAGGAGTGTTTGGGCCGGGATCTAAACACTACGAATCCATGTGCCAACGTACCATCATCTTCCAAGCCGAAATATGCGCTATAGATAGGTGCGTTCGAATCATCCTCAAGAAAAACTATATACAAAAACTGTCATAAAGCAGTGATGTCAGATTGTCAAACCGCCATCAAGCCGCTTGACGCCTGAATAATAAAGTCAAACCTTGTTGGTGAATGTCTGCACCTGCATATTCTTAACGAATTGGGTAAGAACAACAGAGTAACCATCTGATGGATACCTGGTCCCCCAAGACCCTCAAAGACGGTTCTTAATGGAACTGTAATGTGATGGGGCTCTGGAAAGGGGCATGAACCTTTTCATGTTTAAGCAGGGGGCACAATAGACCACAATTTCGTATTATTATCAATTATTATTATTTTCACTAACCTCACTTATCACAAAGCAATATATCTGACCGGACGAAGAAACAAGTCCGTCGAATTCAATTATAATAAACCTTTCGTTTATTCGAATCATGTACGAATAGCAAAGTCGATGTGCAGCGTCATCTGTTTTCGAATAAGTGTGGATACCTACTGCGCCATACTAATAATCATTTTTAACTTTCACACTAAACATTTTCTAGATCACATTATCCAATTTTGTATGGAAAAGATCGCCATTGGGAGTTCGAAAAAATTAAGCATGGATATGGACACTAAAAATGATTATTAGTATACCGCGGACTAAAAACAGCATATCCTGTTCTGCTGATTCCGACTGAGTTGTATATCTCGGTCTCATGCAAGTTGTTCTTGTGCCAGTCTTTCTCTTAGTTCCCTCGATTGTGCGAAGGTTTACATTCCGATCTGAGCCTTCGTCAGCATTTTCGTTTTCAAAAACAGTCGCCATAAGTCGTGCATTACAATAACTACGACGTGAAAGGTTTGATCTTCTCAATGGCGGTGTGATTAAATGAGACTGCGAACCACCCAAATCAATCAATATTATATTTTTAAAAAATTTAGATAATTATTGTTACAATATTTGACACTCCTCGTTTTTCTATGTTCAGTTTTTTTCAAAGTTCGGTTCCCCATACAAATTTTCGTCCCTATTGCATCAGCTTCGCGAAATTAGCTTATGTCCTCAGTCCTCCAACTTTTATACGTATATAGATAGATCGATATACACAAAAGCGTTCTCATCTTTCTAATCGACTTAGGAGGGATCTTGAGAAAATTGGGTGTTCCAGAAAAACTGTTTTACGTATAAAATTTTACTTAAAAAAATTAAGAGTACGATAGCTATCTATTATTTTATGTTGTTTCGCATTTGCGCATTTAGAAACTTACCTATAATAATATAATTTTTGGCGCAACAGGTCCGAAGGGACCCTAGGCCTAGCTTCTCGCAACCATTCGTTTTGTGTGAGTTTTTCATTTTTGGAACGAATGGAAGGGATCTACAATTTTATGCCGATTCCAAACGGCTAATTGAGAAGCTCTTTCATGACAGTTATACTCTCGGATGTTTGTCAGACGTTCGCGAGAGGTGGCGCAGTGAAAAAAACCCTGAGTTGGAAATTGGGTTTTTGCGGGATTCGAACCTGAACCCCTCGCTTAGTAGTCCAACACACTAAGCCACTGCGCCCACAGAAACTTACCTAAACAATAAAAAAATGGAAACCATTTCTGTAATTTTCTAGTTCGCACAGCATATACATGACCTTGATTTTCACAAACATTTCGAATGAAAATAAAATTTCACTATTTTTCTTACTTTTTGCGAGTATCTACATTACGAAGTAGTAAATGGTGTCCTTATGGATCAGGTATGACAGGTATAAAAAATTTAAGTCCTTCCGAAACAAATCTGCATATGAAACACATTCTCACGACAGTTCCTTGTGTTCTCTTTTGAATGTAAACTTATTCAGCTACTGCAATTTTTTTTTTTCAGTTTCTAAGATACACTCATAAATCACAGTATCAACGCATCTCTCCCTCTCTACTAAACAATAAATTAGTTTTGATATCTGTCGAGCTAGGTGGCCCGAAAATTTTCCGAAAATCGTTTTGTCTTCATACGGGCAGCTACTGACTTTGCTCAATCGAAGATCCACATAAAGGACAACCGGAACACAATTCAAACAAAACGATCAATTATTGTCACTTTGTCACCCACATTGAGAACCTGTCTGCACTCGGGCGGTGGCAGTGGTGAAGGACCTAATTGATGATGATTTCATCGCACTCACTTAAGTCAGTTTACGAGTCCTTTCCGATGATCCTCGTAGGTGGTAAGTGTTACATGCTGTTCTCAATTGTCAGCCTCCTTTCTCTGTCGGCAGAGGAAAAGAAGGCTGATCCTTGTCACAGTAACATTCACTTGTGCTCATTCTGCCCTGATGTCTGACACACATACCTTCGGCTGAATCATTTTTGTCATCCGCAGTCATTGATGTTTGTCGGTGTTTGAACTCTTTGGGATTCTTTTCTTGACTCTGGGAGGCGGCATCGGCGGCTCTCGTTTTCTATTATCGATATAGATTGAATGAGAAATTTGTTCTACCTATATACGTTGGAGGTAGCGCTGGTGGTCTTCGGAAAGGAATGAAATTATTTTCGAATTATTATCACAGGATGTGCGAACTTAGAAGATTTTATGCTGGCTATGCCATTGTTTGCATTTGTAATGATTACACTTGTCTGTTTGTTTAGTTGACGGGGGTTATGTGGTGGACAGTTCTTGTTGATATCCCATTGTGATTTTGAGGAACACACAGGATGTAAGTGAAATTCTGTATTATGTATATTTGGCATAAACCCAATTATAACTGCGTACGTTGTTTGGTGTTTTCGCAATATCCGCATATTATGTAGTTGCTTCAAAAATGTATAGTGATCCGATTGGATATCAGTGATTTGATGGTTTGAAGACAGTAATACCCTTTTCACACAGAGAGGAAAACCGGGGTTTCGCGAAAACACAAGAAAACTTAATCGAAAACAGAATTGTTTCCATAAATATTTCAGTTTTCAAAACGAGTCGTCCACGAAAACGAATTCTAATCTTTGGGTTGTTGAAACAAGCACACCTTAAAACAACTTAAAACAATTCACAACTTAAAATCATTTTCCACAATTAATTGATTCGGTTATATTAGTTTGACATGCACTAAATTCATTTTGTCTGTTAACTAATGCGATCGAAATTTGTAACCAAAAAAGTTTGCACCGAGGTGTAACGACTAGTGTTTCACAGCTGATTGAAACGTCAAACGAAAATTAGTTGTTGTTCGGTGTGCATGCATCGACGAGTTTTCGACGAAAACTCGGTTTTTAGGTCGGTGTGAAGTGGCTATTAGTTTTTCTTCTTATAAGTGTATTCATTAGGTGACAATCAGAATTAGTGGTTTCGCGAGAGAGGGGCAATCAAGGTTTATCGGTTACTTCCTAGCTCTTTTTTTTCTACTCTGAAATCTTATAAATGAGTTTGTAGAAAGACTCTTCACTTAGTCTGCAGTTTATAACGAATCCAGATCCAAATAAAATTCGACTGTTACCCTTTCTTTAATAGTAATATATCATCCCTACTTCAGTACAAATAGTTGGTATTGTAGGAGAGTCGGTTCTATACAGACTACTATTTACTTTTGCTATATACACATTTGGGAGAAATAGGGACCCGCTTAACTGGCGCTTATTAAATATTTTGTCGTTGTAGCATATACGAGTATAAGAGATTCAACCCGTAAGCCGTAATAGCAATGGCATAAGTTTTTTTTTGGGGAAATGACTTCTCTTGGCAAGCTACATTTATATGTAAGTCCACAATTTATAAACAGTGGGAAATCTGTGGGGGCATGCTGCCCCTTCAACCCCTATTTCGGGTCACTGTTTAGGGGTGGGAGTAGTTTCGAGGTTGGGTGTATGCAAAGTTGTTGTAAAGAATGTTAAATAAATTCTAGGTAATCCTCATAAGAAATTCGACTATGTTTTTGTTTTCCAGTAAGAATTACAAAGTTCTCAAATTGTAGGTGCGGTGATTAATTTTACAAAATTGGTGGTGATGTAATTGCCCATTTTAAATAGGAAATAGCTTCACATAAAAAAAATTAAATTATGTCATCAAGGTGAAGTTATTTTCCAATTGAATACAAAAATCAGCTTTAATGAAAAGCGGCTTTTGGCTAGGAAAATCAAGACTTGTGTATAACAAGAATGGATGGATGTATTTGTTATGGTTTTATAATAAACTTTTCTAGGTTTGTACTCTTTTAGACGACTTTTAGGAACTTCGTCTGCGAAATTTGTCTGGCGATCTTTTCCGGGGTTTTCTGTTATCCCTGCTAATGGTTGTCCACGCAAATTGCTGTATTCAGGGTAATAATAATTAAATTAGTACTAGAAATGCCCAATCAACGGTAATATTGTCTGTGGACAGTGGCAGGTTTTTTTTTTAAATCCTAAGTCATCAAGTATGTATAATGCCGTGGTTTTCTAATAACTGTCAGCACGATGTACACCTTATTTAGCTTTTTATGTTTTACAACCATATCACAGGCTTTTATTCAATACTCAAGATTTTGAGTCTCTTCATAAATAATGATCACAAAACGTTTCGTCAGTTTTTAAAATAACACACGTAGGAGGGAATATTTTTATTAAGATTTTCAGAGATATTACGGGCCCTCACAAAAATGAGAATTTCTTCTCTAAAGGCTACGATCGTTGCTAAAAGCTTATAGGATAACATTTAAATTGATAGATTGATTGATTTTCTTAATAAAAAATATTAACGAGTAGGGACGTATACGTATCTAAGAAAATAAATAAGATCAAATTAAAAACCTTTAATGACCACAAGAACCAGCTAACTCGACGCAGTGATAAGAAAGACATCTGCGCTTCTATTTTTGGACTCAGCACGCCGCACGCTCCAGAACTACTTAGCTCGTTTCACGCTAAGCCGTCTGTAGGTAAATGTCAATGCCAGACCACCGAGGATAATTCTTCCTGTGCTTTCTTTTTTCAATACAATACTTTTACGTTTTGATTCACTGCCGCTGTAAGGACAAAACAGCCATCCAGCACTCTATATTCAACACCCAATCGGAACTAATTTACCGTATAAATTCTTAGGTGTTTCATCATTTGCAACAAAAAAAAAATCTTTAATAGGGGTTCCAAACTATTTGTATACGTACAGGCTGGCTTGCGTGCGGTTGTATGTGTAGAGAAACAACTAATACTACAGAAAAGAGGAATGCACGCGTAGAACACATCCCTATACTAACGTCGACTATGAGTATCCGTGATATCCGACTCAAATCCCAAACCCGTCATCAGCCAACCAGCTCTGTTCGATCGCCCAACAATGAAATAAAATAGAAAAATCCTCATTTTTGTGCTTGCATATGCACATAAAAATAAAGCAAAAGGACACCGAGAAAATGGCGATTCGATATGGATAGTTTCTATGATTACCTTCAGCTTTGCTGCTGTCGAAGTGAAACATTTTCATTGTGCTAGTTTTGTGTGATGGGATTTTTGTCAACTAGCGAAATTGGATTTGGTGTCAAGCAGATGGTATCTATACTAAAGTAGGAGCATTGGTTCTTTAATGAAAAAAATTAGGATAATAGATTACAAAGAGTGAGAGGAAGAGACTCGTAAGAGACTCGTGCCGCCGGATATTTTCTAAGTAGTTAATTCCTTCCATCGACATGCGAGAAGCTGTTTATTAAGTTAATAGGGTTTTAGTATAGTTAAAGTATCCTTCTCTATGGGCAAGGGAACCATGCTTATGGAAGGACAACGTAAAAAAATAATCTTCAAGGAACTACATATATTCATTAACGCCGCCGATGGATGTTGTCTAACTAGGGTATATCACACACAACCAAAACGAATGCTTGCCAAGGAAATATCCTGATGATTGAATATGTTCCTTTGCAGTACAATGCGTATTGCCTTGCGAAATGTACGCTTGTAGATCGATTTTTTTATTTGACTTTATTTGTAACCTCAATTAAGTTATGGAAAAACATTCGAATAATATCTACTATTATAAAACAAAACATGCAAATTCAACTAAGTATAGCTTAAAAACTAATAAGTCACATCTATATATATAAAAGAAAGTATCCGAAGCGATGTTATCCCATAACTCGAGATTTACCGAACCGATTTTGATGATTTATACTTTGTTGGAAAGGTATTTTCTCAGCACGGGTTTTAAAAGAAAAAAAAAATTCAAAATATCTTATTTTGACCACCCAGCGTGTTACAATATTTTTTTTTTCGATTTTTTTTTAATTTTTTTTTTTGTTTTTTCATTTTGTATTTATTTATTTTGGCAACAACCAGAAAATTAATCAAATTTGAATGTATCACAATTGAACTGTCAGATAGACACGAAACGTAACGCCATCTATTATCGGTCAATCGAGAAGCCAATTTTGTTTCATGTGTGGTGGCGCTGTCCACGTTGACTGTGCCATTTGATTCAGTTGCGCACTGCGCAGTTTCTTCAATCGTTGCTGTTTCAGCGTCCATATTGCACTTTGCGAATTCGTGTTTTGTTCGTTCGAATAACCACAATCTCCAATTTGTTTCAACATATATAACTAAATAAATTCCGGAAAAAATGGACAAGAGTAATTTATTTTTTTGTTTCGTTTCGCTTTTTTCTTTGTCACGCTTTGCGTTCGAAAATAAATATAGTAAATGCCACCTTATAGAGTACATCTGCAGGTACAACATAGGATATCCATTAACTCGATAACTTAAATGGTATTTTAAATAAATACTAGGCGAAAATTGAGACATTTCTACGATTTTCACCTGGGTGAGTTTACTACATATTTACTAAGCTCATGATTTAAAAAAAAAAACAAACATGTTCCCTCCTTGGCCTTTAAATAAAATAAGAAGATATTTTGAAAACATTATTGGTGACATAATATTATGACATTATAAAAAAAAACATTGTTTTTGAAAACAAAGGAATTCAGACAGACTTCCAAAGGATAATATAATAGTTGAGTCTTACCTCAGGATTGAAGCTTTTTAGACCGCCTTACTCACAAATAATAGTAAAAGAAAGCTTTCAATTCTAAAATTATGATATTCGTTTCTTAACAAATTCTTAGTTTCAATACTTCATTGAACATGTATTAACTGATACAATTGTATCCGCTTTTGGCGTGTAAGAATGTGGCGTGTGGGGCGTGGGATTGAAAGAGATATGGTGCGAAATGTATACGGGACTGAAAGAAAATGATTTAACATTTGAAACGAATACCTGTTAAAATTACGGAAGGAAGATAAATTATTTTATGCAGTGGGAAGAAATATCCTGTTATTTGCCAACTCAAGCGTTATGAGCATAGATATTTTTTTGCAAAAAAAATGGCCCCCTACAAGATAGCAAATTTCTTAGATCTTTTTTCCATCAACTGTTCTGAAACCACATTTTGCACGGGCGAAGCCGGGAGGTACAGCTAGTAATTCATATAATTCAAATAATACTACCTTAATATAACTTATTGCAATAAGTGTTTTGGCTCGCCATTCACTGATGTCCAGCCTATAATAAAAATCTGATACATGTAAAAACCCAAATCATTTTGGTGCTGCTTGTATAAGTACCGCAAATCTAAGAAAATACCTAAATGAAGTAAATGTAGCATACTATTAAGCGTCGGGTGATGACAGTATATATTATTCAGATGTAATTGCTGCTATGGGGAGGGAGTGAGTAGAGCGTGGTAGGGGAAAATACAAAATAAATAAAGGAACCTTATATTGACCATGGGTAACTTTCTAATCAGAAGTAGGGACATAAGTCCGTAGATTGAACCTTCAAAAAACAGAGACGCCCAGAAGAAGCAAGCAACATCAACAATGCTAAACGAAATTTTAAAGAAGGCATTCGTAAAAGCCTGTCCCTTACGGACAATAAGTAATAGGAAATTTCCACCATGGTGGACAAAGGACCTCGTTGAAATTAGACGCTTTTAAAGTCGGCCAGAGTAAACTCAAAAGAGCCATAAGTGTAGTGATATTGAATACACCACAGAATCAGGCAGACTTAGGAAAATCCTATATGTAAAGAATCTGCGGTCCCAGGTTATCTCAAAGACAATAACGGAGCGTGGACATAAACCACTAACCAGACCAACCAGTCTAGAGATAATACCGTAATAACGACAATTCCAGGAGAACTTATAACTAATCTGGGCAATTGACACATTTTCCCCGTTCAAATCCCCTGGATGCGACGGGATTTTTCCAATTATGCTTGAGAAAGCTAAGACCACAATTACCGGTTCTTAAAATAATTTGTATTCGCAGTCTAGAGTGCGGCTATATTTTTAAGTTATCTTCATTCCGAAGGCAGGGAAATCCAGCCACACTACTGCCAAAGACTTCAGACCTAAAACCTTTGAAAAATTATTAAACGTCTTTATACGTGACCGGCTAGACGCCGATATCCACGGCTCAACACGCTTATACAAAAGGCAAAGGACTATGGAAACTGCATTACATGAGAAGTCATTAAACGACATTCTGGGACATTGAAGGTTGAGATTTGCGCAGAGAAAGAGAGCACTTCAGAGCTCGAATGTTGATCAATCTCTCACAAATGTAATCGTGAGCTTACTCGGTGAAACGAATGAATTCTCCTGTCAGAAATATTTTTCATGTAAAGAAAATTAAAAAAAAAAAACTGAAATGTGAATGGATGAAACTTTGTTGGCGCCTAAGATGGATAGAGAACAAGTAAAGCTATCTAAAAATATTATGCTAAATGTTTTATATCCTTTTACATTTATTGTTATAAATTCATTTACAAATAACAGGTACCTATTCAAAGTCAGGGAAGAAAAGAGCGTGTGAGAAAGGGCTGTCATCCAAAATTTGCAGCGAAAATCGAGTAGGTGCACGGAAGTTGACCTTCTAGTTTAGATCCTCTTTGGTCTCGGGTTCGAACACTGGAAATACGAAAATTTAGTTCTTTCTGCACCACCTCGCTTCTTCAATTCAGCCGTTCGGAGCCGGAAATGAATTGGAGGCTCATCAGGTGGTTGGACTGCCTTCATTGGCTTTGTTGCTAAGCCGGCTAGCTGGAGTTGCTTTTTGTGTTCTTACCCATATTTGGATCCTGAGTACGTTACAACAGATTATACTCCGCAGGTCTTCTGCGAGCTTTCGCACTGCCGCGTAGATAGTCTTTCTTGAAATATGGGTAATCCAGATGAGTCGATAATTCCGATAACTGAGTATACAGTAGGTGAAACTCCTGTCATTTTTCATTCAGAGTTGCAAGCCTCTGCGTTAAATAGGTTCTATTTTTTAACCTTCATCTTCTTGCACTAATTACTGCGCTCATCCAGATAATCTGCACTCCTACCAACTACTGCTGATTTATGTCTTCTAGATCCTGGGCGTTTGTTTAAATGTTTGCAGTTATTCACATTTCTGTACAGTTTGGTAAAAGTGTTAGTTACGTGTCAAAAAAAAATCCGATTGTATAGCCATGATAACGCTTCTTGATTTCAATGTTAATATATTATTATTATTATAACTTTATTGTTACATAAATGAATTACATAAACAATAGAAGAATATAGCATTAGCTGCCAGGGCTTTAGGCTAAGCGAATTATAATTTATATTGGTTGTTTCAACAATGAACAAATTTCAACATTGAACATTGATATTTATTTGAACAATTTTTGTGTTTAGATGATGATGGACAAGAATATATTCAAACAACAAAGTTCTTGGGCCTTTCACATTTTTTTGTAATTACAATTTATTTTCAGAATCAAATCATTTATATTAAAAAATTATGTTGCAAAAAGGCCGTAATTTTTAAAAAAATACGAAAGTAATAAAAGTCGTTGGAAGAAACCTATAATATTTTTGTGTGCGAAATCGTTAGAATCATTATAAATAAAAAATCAAGAATTATTTGACGTTGTTTTGTCTTGATAATTTTAGATGAAGACTTTATACAAACTTTAGCAATAATTCATAAATCTACTGCTGCCGATAAAATAAACGAATGCTTCAAATTCTTCAATTCTGTGGATTTATGTAATAATAATAATAATAGTTGGCGCAACAGGTCTGTAGGGACCCAGGGCTTAGCTTCTCGCAACCATTCGTTTTTTTTTTGTGTGAGATAGATAGATAGATTTTTATTCAGATAATTTATAAATTTACATGGTCTGAGTTACCGCACATTGCCTTACACAGAGATTTGATACCTAATCGCATCTTTCTACTGAAATAGTGTAATATTTGTGGTTAGCAAGAAAGGTTATATACATGTTTAATCATAAATTGAGGGAAAAAACAATAATTAAGAAAAACTTCATTTAAGCATAAATAAATTAATATACAACAAATAAAAATTTAAGTAAATAAATGAAAATATGGGTAACTATTAAATGAGTAAATAAATAAATGGATAAATAAATAAATAAATAAATACATAAATAAATAAATAAATAAATGAATTAATATGTATGTATAACAAATAAAGTAATATATAGTAAATAAATAAATAAATAAATAAAATGAACAATTAAGACTAGGAAAAAATGGAATGTAAGGGATCTACAATTTAATGCCGATTCCAAACGGCTAATTGAGAAGCTCTTTCAAGACAGTTATACTCTCGGATGTTTATCAGACGTTCGCGAGAGGTGGCGCAGTGAAAAAACCCTGAGTAGGAATTTGGGTTTTTGCGGGATTCGAACCTGGACCCCTCGCTTAGTAGTCCAACACACTAACTACTAAGCTACTGCGACCAAGCTATGGATTAATGTAAGAACACTAAAAACAAACGTACGCGTGTTCAGTTCCGAAACGTCACATCGAAGGAAGAACTCATTCATAGCATCGTAAAATGGGAACACAGATTATTAGGCTTCGCAACCAGCAGAAACTTTGTAATCTGGTTGCTTCACGCAGCGTTGCCGGTGAAAATTTTCAAAAAGGGAACTAAAAAGGGGCCCGAGGCGAAAAAAGGGGCCATCGCGTAAAATATTTTAATTTTAACAAAAAACAAATTGTTCGAAGTTGTGTGTGCGTCCGATACCTACTTTGTTCTTGGTCAACCATACATAGTACCAAAATATCTATTTATCATTTTTACTGATAAGTGCCTGTTAGAGAATTGCATGCGCTGATTTAATCACTTATTTAGACATCGGAGTTAAATCTTGCGTTGAAGGAACACCTACAAAATATTTTTTTTTAATCTTAACAGAAATCCTTCTCAGCAGGTAATTTGAGGGATATTTTTACTATCGTACGTCACGTCAGCTTGTGCCTCGAGCCATGGTATCAATGCTGTTAAACACAATAAACCCTTGTGTAATATTTTACCACTACCTTAGCTGATCCTGATTAGCACTTGTTCGTTTTTAAGGTTCGGTGATCATCGCCACGGGCGTTTGAAAGCGAAACAAACATTTGCCCTGCTTCCGTTTCGATGGTAACGCCTCTCAAAGTGGATGTTTCTATCATAACACAAACACACACGGTCAAAATAAGAAAGCATACAGAAAATGTGTGTAGGCATCCTTTTCACAGTTTTGTTTCTTTCTTAAACAACGGCAAGAGGTTATCCAATCTAGATTCCTTTGTTTATTATCCGATTTAATTTGGATTAGAGTAAGAATCCGGTGGTTAAGTCTAGTAAACGCCCACAAATCCGCCCGGGTGACATGTTGTGAGGGCTTCGCACGGATTGAAATTTTCTTTTGTAATAAAGTGGCCCTTTGTGTAAAAATGACTTTTTGACACGAGCCTTACAGGTTTGAAAATTGGTGCGAATTGTACACGTAAAGGGATGCATACGATACACAAGTACTTTGTCAGAAGTTGTGAAATATTTATGAGGTTTATTGGATTTTCAGATTAGATTACGCAGTTTGGCGTGACTTAAATCCTAAGAAATATTCATAAACAGGCCACCACTGGTGAAAGTTGATGAGGTTGTCTCTCTCGCAAAAAAAGGGATGACTGCCTAAATCCAGAAGGTACCTAGTTATAGTAACGATTACCATGCGCATAATTATTTTCCTGGAGTTCAGAAATGTCGATGTAGATACACATATTCGAGATAGTTTCGTGACAACACACAGTTCAGGTAAATGACGATATGATTGTGTTGTAGGTGTTGTAAGAATTGGAAGGAATTACTGATTGACGCATCAAACAAGAACTACTACAACTCCATATAAGAACAAAATATTTTATCACCCCATGGGATCTAATCTCGGTATGCTGGTATCATGTACACACATATATGCACTTGATTTGACAAGTGTTGTGCCGTGCGAGAAGTAAATAACTGAACTTTTCTTATAATGGTTTTTCTGAGAAATTAATGTTTTACGAGAATGATTTTGCAGTAGTCAAATATTATATGTGATTTATAAAGAAGCCACTCTTAATTGGGATAGCGTCAAGAGTTAGCATATGGCCAGGTGAAAAATGGCAGTGATGCAATCATCTGAGATTTCGACTTCAAAATAGAAAAGAAAGATTTCAGGGTTAGGCAAACATTATGCCTGACTGAAAGCAACTCGACTACGATATGACAGATACTATAGATGGTTCGATTGTTCTTTCGTCCCTATAAGATGACAGTTTTTTTTTTTTTTCAATTTAGCTTTTTTTTAATTAAAACTAAAGTACCTAATAGGATAGGGTTGTAGGCGCAGTGGCTTTGTGGTTAGTGTGTTGGACTACTAAGCGAGTGGTCCAGGTTCGAATCCCGCAAAAGCCCAAATTCCAACTCAGGGTTTTTTTCACTGCGCCACCTCTGCGCGAACGTCTGACAAACATCCGAGAGTATAACTGTCTTGAAAGAGCTTCTCAATTAGCCGTTTGGAATCGGCATTAAATTGTAGATCCCTTCCATTCGTTGCAAAAATTAAATCTCACACAAAACGAATGGTTGTGAGAAGCTAGGCCTAGGGACCCTACGGACCTGTTGCTCCAAAAAATTATTATTATTATTAATAGGATAGGGTTATGTATAAAATAACACATCTTCCTAATTACCGCCATGGCTTTGGTGTTAATAACGAACTATTTTTCGAAATTTTCCATGAACATTTTACTTACTTACATCTTCTCTTGCAATACACCGCTTGTAACATAGACCAGGGGTTTAAAACTCAAACTACTTAAGTGTAATTTTTATGCTTCAAGCATGACAGCGGGCCATATTAAAAAGAATCTTTAGTTTGAAAAAGTTGTACACTTTTTTGTGTAGGGATGACTTAATAAGCTAAAATATTATGTTGATTATCCAGAAACTGCACATACAATACTCTAGGTGCATTGTGACAGCAATTGAAATGTACATCAAGATTATCGAATAGATATAACATATAAGTTTACGTAATGGGGCAAACAGGTCAATTTTAATCATATATCAAAACGAGAAACTACACGACCAGGAAATGACAATTTTATTCAATTGAGTCAGAAATAACTCGGTCCATGTTACCATTGCGCCTCTAGATAATAATCTGCACCAAACAGTGAGACGTTGTGAATGATATGATCACGGAACGGATTGATTTTGCGGATTGTGGCAGCCAAACTTTCATTACCTGTGAAATTTTGTGTAATACACATGAGGTGGAAAATTGTTCCTATCCGTTGTGTTCTATAAACGTACCTGCGTGACGGATAGCTAAAGTGATTTAGGATATGGAGGTACATATTTGCATATTCTTAGCTGCATTCTTTGGCTTTTTTGCAAATTGTAATTTCTCATTTTTTGTATTTTTTTAATTTTTTTTTTTTGCATTTTTTAATGACCTCAACTCTGCACAAGCTTTGAAACTAAAAACAAAATTATTTATATCATTATTATGCCTACATATACATGTTTGCGCTAACAATAAATTGTCGCCCATGTTGAGTTTGAATTTTTGTACCTCTGTGTTAAGTCATTGCGGATTTTTCTCAATTATAACTAACTTCACATTTGCGTAAAACTCTCAACACCATTCTCTTTATATATAAATGCATGTACAACTTCCGCCATTATTATTACATCGCTTGATTTATATGAAAGCTACAAAAGTAGCCACATTTGAACAAATTAAACTAATAAGTGTATAAACCCATTATTGTGTTGTTTTTTTTCACTCATTTGGATTTAACATTTTTTTTAAATTTCGGCTTTAGGTATGGGCTTTATTATGGAAGTATAAATTAAAACCCACTTTTCAGAGAGAAATTTATAGCGGACACTTATTTTATTATTAGTTATTTTATTCCTCGTACAGAAATAGGGTTCTGCTTCCAGTTTTTATTTGCTTTGTTTTTAATCCGAAGCTTTGCATCACTACACTGACTAAGAAGTTTGACTGTGTTGTGCATTAAAACCTCACCCTTGTAGAAACTTTAGGTATTCCCTTTGTCCCAAACCATGATGTGCTTGAATTTGCGTCGCCAATTCGATTTGACAATTATTATATTCAATATTACCTATCAAATATACAATATCAATATTGCGGCCAAATCGTTTTAAGTTAAGTTTTTTACGTAGGTCAAAATGTTTCCGCAAATTAAGTAGGTATATGGGATTTAATTGCTTTTTAATTTTATCGGTTATTTGCAATAGGTACTCATCATTTCAGTTGCAATTATTTTCGAGGAATAATTTTTTTATCATTGCAGTGTTGTTGGCTTTGGAATCCACAATGTCGACATAAGGAGCGATGATATCTTTAAGATATCCTTTTTCCTCCATTGTCCAGTTTGGCTCCCTTTCACGTTTCTAAATATAATAATTGATAAAATAAATATGCTGAAAGTGAAATATCATATAAATAAATTTACCACATTCGATTTTGCCATTTCAAATCAGAAATGAAATTTGTAATCTGTTTTTATGATTCACAATTATAACGTCGAATTATTCAACTTTTGTTAAAGTTGATTTATTACTATACGAAATCTTAAAAGTACCCTATAACTACCAAAATTCGTCTTTAGAAGAGATTTCACATCAAAGTTAATAATAAAAAAAATTTCTATCAACACATAAAATAAAATAATTTGTCGTTCTTCTCTAAAAGTGTCAAAAGAAAAAAAAAATTAACAACAGTCATTTTTTCGTAAATTTAAAAAACTGACCTGTATTAAAAAATCGGAAATTATTTATTCATTAATCTGCTCTGCGATGTTACCAAAAAAACCGCTTTCGAAAATACATTTCATCTCTTTGAGAAATCCGCATTTTGCTAATTGTTATATTCCCGTAAAATATTTTTGGTACAATCACAGAGCTTATAAAACAATGTATAGATACCCTATGTCAGATATTTCCCAGAAGGGTAGAAGGTGATATGGAAATAATTTTAGGTTTGTATTTTGTTTTGTTACGGGATCAAATCTGCAACTGGAACCTCTCGCACAGCGCAATGAACATCTCTTAAACACTGAACCAAAATGCGTTCTGTATAAGTTTTGAACACCTATTTAGTTTGGCGCCTTAGAACAAAGCAAACATAAATAAAATCAGCGAACCATGACAAAAGTCCTTAGAACAATAAAACGTATACCAATAATATCGGCCTCAGTATCATCCCATAATATTATTTGTTTTTTTGATTTAATATATTTTTAATACATTCTACTCGTATGTGTAGGTATACTGTTCTCTCTTTAGCTGGAAACACCCCTTAAACCCTAATCATTACAATTTCAAAAATAATGCATCTATAAAATAATGCCCAATATAGCTAGACCCAAAAACAAAAATCAAAGTCAGTAAGACAACATCGTTCCCACATCAGTGACCAAATCGCACGCCACACCACCACACATATAGTGAAAAAGTGAGGCAGCCAGCTGCAGCATTCCTGATCCCTCCCATTCTAAACTAAAACTATGTATAATACATAGATGTGTGCAGCTCTTTTGTTCGGTACGGTTTTGCACGCTTCACGCTAATTTAGCTGAAATGTCAAATAGCTGACGACAAACGACGTCGAAGCAGGACATGAACGTTAGGGCTATAAAGATTGACATTCATTTTTAGGTCGATAGTTTTTTGGTGCGTTACCCTCGCTTCCAGTTTCCCATTTAACATGAAGGTTCCTTGTACGTACTGCGTATATTGGAAGAGGATACGCTGATGTCCGCGACTTGGAAATATTTAATTATCCTGGTTCCCATAGGAAATATTAAGTCGAGTCGTCTGGTACCAAGCTAGTCTAAAAAAGTGAAGAACGGACAAAGAACTTAGCACATATATACCTACAGATTTCAATATGTTGGTGGGGGTTGTGATGGCAAAAGTCTGCACAATTAAAGATTTTAGCACAGATTCGTAACGGATGTTGAATATCTGGATTCCATTCGTAGGGCAATCAAAGTTGACATGGGGTTGGACAAAGATACAAGTCTTTTCAAGTTGATGGAAAAAATAACACACGGATTGGTAGTTTGCTGACTAATTTTCGGTTATTCTTCCAAATATTGTGGCTGACATCGAATAAAGTTTGGAAAACCGAATGAGTTTGCTGTTGGTAGTTACATATTTTTAAAAAAAAATAACATTTAATTTATTAGAGTGAAATTTGTAAAATTAGAAAAAACTTTGGAGACCTGCTGAAGGGTCTCAGTTTGGGAGTGTCAATATTCCAGCAAGCCATTACGCTATTACAAAAAAAAGTGATCTATTTAAGTACATTTATTAAACGTATTAAGGCGTATGAATTTGAATTTTAAATATCACCAACTAACTTCTCACAACCATTGGGTTTGTATGAGATTTTTATTTTTGGGACGAAAGGAAGGGAACTACTATTTTATGCCGAGTCCAAACGTCGAAGGATACGATAACAGTAGATGCGTATTTTGCCGAACAACTGCTCTGACGTTGACCGATTAGATCGATCGTTCAAACCAGTTTGATTTTTCTGAACCGTTCGTCAGAACTAAGTATGGACGCAGACTAATAAATATTTGAAAAAATGTGTGTGGGGATATTACGTTACAACTATTGTGGAAAAAAAAAAACCTTAATATATCATTTTTTGTGTTTGAGACTCCTTGCTCAGTAGTGCCGTACTGCCGCTACACCACTTAAATATTTCACGATTGAAAACTCCCCGCAACACTTGCACTTCCACAAACATGCATCATCATATTTTGTAAATGAGAATGCAAATTCATAGAACACCGGCAACTTCTGCTATGCTTAACCAAAACCTTTTCGAAAATTGCCTGAGAGCTTAAACTTAAACAAATACTTCACTCTTCTTATATTTTATTTGTCACATATTTTTTTCATTTGGATTAAACTTTTGAAATTTATTGTTCCTGCAGAGTAGTACCTACCTATTTCCTCGATCGCGTAATTCACGAACTGTTTGTTTTTCCTCCGGAAAAGCTGAACTTTTTCCCCCTTCTTTTCCTCGTCGGGCTTACGACCCACACTGGTCTTTCTCTGTTGAACTGCTTTTTAGTGAGTTATTTTGCTGGACATGCTTTCTTGTACACTACATTAAACCTAGGGCTTTGTAGGAATGGTCTATAGTGCAACGTAGTACATGTTAATGCGTCCCTGATGTCCTCTAGGCATAAATCCATACCATTAACTAATTTGTTTGCAGATTTTTTGATCTAGTGACAGTGACAGCCATGTTTTTTTTCTGTTTTTTTTTATAATAAACATACGCTAAAGAGGTTATGGCTAATCTTATAATGTAGTCTGAAATACGCTGCTTCGGCATTGGGGAAGATTGTTTGATTGTGATAACCGTAGGGGGGAAAGATTTATCCCTTAGCCGTGTTAACCTATTCTGTAAGTCGTGAAATAATTTAAATTACTTACTGTGTGTCGTTGCATGATGATTTGATGAAGTTCATAATTTTGTCTCTTGGTGTGCTAGATAGGTCATTCAGGTTTTAAGGAAGAAGTAACTTCCAAGGAATTTGTTACTGGAGTGTTGGAGACCTGGACAGTGACATAGGAAGTGGGTTGTGTCCTCTATAGCTCCCTCGTCATATGGTATCGCAGGGTGTTGTGTCCCGTTACGATACCTACAAGCGTTTAGAGAAATTTCCAGTTCCTCCGCATGATTCTCTCTGTTCTGGATTTACAAATTTCTTGTGGGATATATACAGAGGGGCATGTTTGGCCGAACCTTGTCGTGCTTTCTCATTGCCTGGAGTCGGAGTGCCTTCTTGTCCAGGGGCCCAACACAGTAATAAATTGTGCTGTGTTCCAAGAGCATTAGCTCTTCGCGACAGCTCTTCACAAGCTTCGATTGGGGAAGATATGGGACTAGATGCGACATGATATAATATATTAAGGAGGAATAGAAGAGCTTGGTAAAGCATTCCACATACGTGTTGTGCTGCTTATGAAAGAGTAGTACGACCGAAAATAGGCTCAAGGGTGCACAGATGTGGAGTGCAGGAGTTACGTATTCATAGTCTTAAGTTACCATTAGTACCTACCGATGTATAAACAAAACTTAACTTAACTAAAACTTATAACTAAGAACTTGCACAGAGCAACAAAATTTAAACTAAATGTATATTGGACACCAAATTTGTGTATACATGTCTCTCAACATCTAAAGAAAACAACACAACATGCATTGTACACATCTTATCAACTTACGCGAATTCAAGCTCATGCACAGTAGATAAGTTAGATCTTGTTCTCCATAATTCTCTCGAACAAGTAAAAACATAACATACAAAGCGTTGATTCTTGCTTAGCAACAACAAGAGCTTATCAACGCAATACTGTATATATATGTAGCAAGAGACAACCAAGTAGGTACAGCATAGTTTGTAAGTTCAGTTTGGGTTTGACCATCAAATAGAAAATAAAAATTGTATATCTTTGCAAATGAAATTGTTTTTTTCAATTTAAACATACATAACTGGCGCAGTCGAAACTTTGTATAATCCGGAGGTCGCGTATCCAAATAATATTTATAGTGGATAATTGTTCTTCATGAAGCAAAAGTGTTATAAACCTTATTAACTAAAAACTAAAATTATATTGGTTTCATTAAGTGCAAGTGCATATTGCATCAACTGTTGATAAAATTATAAACTATACATCAAATGAAAACGTAATAAACCTCATTAACAATAAACCAAAATTATATTGGTTTCATTAAGTGCAAGTGCATATTGCATCAACTATAATAAAATTATAAACTATACGTGAACCTCGCATCAAGTGGAAATTGGTGTAAAGTGGATATCAAAGAGGACCAGGGCACACTTACAACGTGGAGGACTTTCATTCTTCAGCCCAGGACGAACCTAGAACTATTCTCGCAGCAAAACATCGTGTGAGTCGTTAATTGTTAGTACAAACTCTATCTCTTATTCCTTTATCAAAAAAAAAAAGATATACATATAATTATTAAAAAAAAAAAAAGAAAGAACATATATAAAAGATTGCGTTTGTATAATACATATGTCTGATAGATTTCATAGAAAAAAAATACTAGCACATAGATTTAGATATAGAAATACATCTGCATTCTTATATAAACCATATTGTGTGCAAGAGAGTGAAAGTGAGGAGGAATTACGTATTTTTTCGAGAGATAATATAAATCTCAATAACGCTAACATGGCAAATGCAAATGTTAACGGAGTTTCTGGAATAGGTTTAGAACATGTTTATCCAAATGGTATAGGAATTAGCGGTTCCGAACCAAGCGTTGCCCTAAGTAATAATTTAAATAATTTGTTAAATAATGGTATGGGTAATAATGGTAATCAGACTGTTGAAAATAGCACGACAAATACTACGAACAACGTGAGCTTAGACGCAATAAACAGTATTTTTAACAGCCTTAAGATCCCGGACGCAATTAAAGACTTACCTCAATTTGATGGCAATTGCCGATTGCTGTACGAGTTTATAAATAATGTTGAGGAAATATTAGCCATTATGAGTTCTATTAGGGATACTCCTTATGCTCGAATTATAATGAGAGCCATTAGGAATAAAATAACGGGTCCCGCAAATCAAGTTCTAAATATGTTTGGGACACCCTTAGACTGGAGTCAAATCAAAGCTAATCTAATTTTACATTATTCAGATAAAAGAAGTGAGACATCTCTTATACGGGATCTTCATTCACTCAAACAATCGAATGACACACTAGAACGATTTTACTCCAGGATAATAGAAATATTATCAACTCTGAATAACCATGTTCATATTCACGAAAATGATCCGAATGTAGTTTTAGCCAAAAGCGGGCTCTATGCAGAAATGTGTTTGAATGCATTCCTGATTGGTTTAATGGAACCCCTTGGATCAACTGTTAGAGCCATGAGGCCTACAACGCTGCAGGAAGCATTCAGCTTCTGTATAAAAGAGCAAAACACTTATTATATGATGTCCAAAGGCCAAAATGTTACTAGACCATCCAGAACGTATCAAACTAATCAAAGCCCATTAATGGCCAATCAGCTAAACAACCCTTACAGCTACAGACTAAGTTCATTTCCGCGAAAGGAGTACATACAACCACAATATCCGAATAACAATGCACTTGTTCCAGTATCTTATAGCCAACGGCCAAATATACCGTTTCCAATTCAAAATGGAAACAATTTTACCCCAGCTCAAAACCAACAACAAAACATAATGCCTCGATTCAATTCAGTTCAACCGCGTCCTATTCCAATGGATATATCTAGTGGAAATTCTCGTGTACGAACTCAACAATCAAATTTTAGAGGACCATCATCTTACAGTAGGCAAAATAACAACACATTTAATGACAACAATACCGCTCCTGGTCATAACTACAATATTAGAGAAGTGCATAGCATTCAACACCAAACACCCTATTACCAACCCCCAACAGTCAATATAAACCCTATGATCCCAGAACCGTATCCTACTTACTCTGAACTAGATCAATACCCACCTTTGCAAAACCAGGATGTAACAGAAAGCACTTATAATTTCCAAGATGCCAATAATGAAATCGATGACACAAATTTTCAGTTGACTGCCTCGAACAGCCAATCGGATTTTTGGACATAAACAAACATAGCTCTAGCATTCTACCGTACATTCATATACTGTCTAGTTCAGGACAATTACTGAAGTTCCTAGTCGACACAGGTGCTTCGGCAAATTTCATCAATCCTGAACATACAGACCCTAAA
Source organism: Cheilosia vernalis (assembly GCA_949126925.1). Classification (NCBI taxonomy): domain Eukaryota; kingdom Metazoa; phylum Arthropoda; class Insecta; order Diptera; family Syrphidae; genus Cheilosia; species Cheilosia vernalis. The sequence goes on from OX421362.1 coordinate 57,752,803, forward strand.
ACCCACGAAATTATAGATCCGATTTCCATAACCACATTTTTAAATAAATATAAACTAAATCGACAAGTTACTCTCTCCGCATTCAAAGAATTCAATACGGATGAGAAATTCAAATTTTTGGTTTTCAAATTTCACTCCTATTTTGACGGCCTAATAGGTTTAGAGATGATGAAACACCTAGATGCTAGAGTAAACCTGAAGGACAAACTTCTAGAAACGAGAAATTCCACTATCCCAATCCTTTTCAAACCCAACTATATTTCAAAAGTGTACAATATTCCTGCGAACGCCAAAATTATTGCTAGGCTACCTGTTGATCTAGAGAACGGTGATATTTTTTTGAAACCTATAATGATAAATAAGTACCTTAATATACCTGAGGGTATCTACAAAGCTGTGGAATGGTATAGCTGTGTAGAAGTTATTAACCTATCAGATCAGGAACAGCAACTATTTTTAGAACAACCGCTTAAGGTAGAACAATTTACATCCTTTCAGGAAGTGCATAATATGGAAATAAAATATTGCCCCAATGGAGAAAAACATATTCTTCATAATTATGTACCAGATCTTATTAGAGCAGATCATTTAAATGCGGAGGAGAAGAAAGCGCTTTTTAAGACTATTAGGGAGTTTGACGACGTATTCTTTAGGGAAGGTGAGCAACTGTCATTCACTAATTTAGTTAAGCATCGCATAAAAACGATAAACGACATACCAATTTACACCAAGTCGTACAGATATCCGGAAGTCCATAAAGCCGAAATTAAAAACCAAGTACAAAAGCTTCTCGAGCAAGGAATCATTCGGCCAAGTTATTCCCCATGGAGCAGTCCAATCTGGATTGTCCCCAAAAAAATGGACGCTTCCAACAAACAAAAATGGCGAATGGTAGTCGACTATCGAGCCTTAAATCTTAAAACAATCAGTGATAGATATCCCATTCCAAACATTGTCGATATTTTAGATCAGTTAGGAAGAAGCGTGTACTTTACCACCTTGGACTTGGCGTCTGGGTTTCATCAAATTGAAATTGACCTCCGAGATATTCCTAAAACAGCGTTCTCAGTGAATAATGGTCACTATGAATTTGTTCGAATGCCATTTGGCCTAAAAAATGCCCCGTCCACATTCCAACGGGTAATGGACCATATTCTGGGGGATTTACAAGGTAAATTATGCCTCGTTTATATGGACGACATAATTGTGTTCTCTTCTTCTCTCCAGCAACATATGGAAAATCTCTATAAAGTCCTTTCTAGATTACGGCAATTCAATCTTAAGATCCAAATTGACAAGTCGGAGTTCTTGCGCAAAGAAGTGGCCTTCCTAGGTCACATTGTGACTTCCCAAGGTGTAAGACCAAGCCCTGAAAAGATCGAGTCAATACAAAAATTTCCTATTCCTCGTACGGTAAAACAAATAAAATCTTTTCTTGGTTTGTTGGGCTACTATAGGAAGTTCATTCAAGACTTTGCTAAGATAACAAAACCACTCACTGAATGCTTAAAAAAGGGAAGACAGATCAAGCTAGACGAAAGATATATCCATTGTTTTGAACATTGTAAGGATATCTTAAGCAATGATCCACTGTTGCAATATCCGGATTTTTCTAAATCATTCAATTTGACCACAGACGCAAGCAACTTTGCGATAGGTGCAGTTCTGAGTCAGGGCCCTATTGGTAATGACAAGCCTATATCTTATGCATCACGTACATTATCGGAAACTGAAATACGATACAGCACAATAGAAAAAGAGCTTCTAGCTATTGTTTGGGCAACCAAACACTTTCGCCCTTATCTGTATGGACGTAAGTTTCTAATAATTACTGATCATAAACCCCTTACTTGGCTCTTTTCACTTAAAGATGCAAACTCCAAACTTATAAGGTGGCGTTTAAAGCTAGAGTAATTCGAATACGAGATTCATTATAAAAAGGGTACCGCAAATACTAATGCCGATGCATTGAGTAGGATAGAAATAAACGTCAGCGAGTCCCTTCAAAATAATGTGTCCGATCTAGAGGAATGCTCTAACTTATCAACAATCCACTCTGCTGAAGAAAATTTGGATGAAGGGATACCAATCTCAGAACGGCCATTGAATGAGTTGACTGAACAATTAGTTTTTGCAAAGACAAAACAAATAATGAATCCGTCAATGATTTATAAGAAACTTTTTGAGACCAAATGTCGTCGGATATTTAGACAACCGGATATAAACAATGAGCAAGTAGTTACAACGATACTTAAAACTTACCTAAAGCCAAAAAAACTCACAGCCATATATACCGATAATGATACTTTTAAGACAATTCAAATAGTTTATTCAAAATTTTTTGCTAATAGTAAGATTTTCAAATTGATTCGTTGCAAGGATAAGTTAACCGATTTAGCAGATAATGACAATCAAGATGAAGTGATAAATGATTACCATCTAAAATCTAATCACAGAGGTATTAACGAAACACTGCAACACCTTCGCCGATCTTATTATTTTCCAAACATGAAGAGTAAAATAACAAAAGTGATAAATAACTGTGAAAAATGTCAGGTACTAAAATATGATAGGCATCCTCCTAGAGTAAAATATGAGGTACTAGAAACACCTAATTTGCCCTTAGATACTATTCATATAGATGTGTATGCCATTCACAATCAGCAAATTCTAACCATAATTGATCGATTCTCAAAATTCGCATCCGCCTATATCTTGACTGCCCGAAATAGTTTTAAAATAATTCAGTCATTAAGAGAATTTTTCGCACACCATGGTATTCCAAAGAAAATAGTATGCGATTCTGCTTCTGAATTTAAATCAAATTTGTTTAAGGTGTTTTGCGACAGGTACAACATTATGCTACACATTACAACACCTCAAAATTCAACAGGAAATTCACCGGTAGAAAGGTTTCATTCTACTCTTACTGAAATTTACAGATTAGTATATGAGAGGAACAAAAAACAAATATGCCAAGATATATTGAACGAGGCTCTCACCACCTACAATACGAGTATTCATTCTGTAATAAACATAACGCCAATAGAGCTGCTCACAGGTAGGGCACCAAGGTTCACGCAATCGGTATCCTATGAATCTGAGCATGACTATCTAAATAAACTGCAACATTTTCAAAATAGATTTTATGAACAAATTAAGAACAAAATAGAAGACCATAACAAAAAGACAATTGACAAACGAAATATAAATAGAGAAATACCACCAACATTTAATGAGGACGATACAATTTATGAATTTAACAACAGACGAAATAAGTTAACACCAAGGGCAAAAAAGTTGAACGTTAGGACAGATAGGAAAGTGACTGTTATAACAACAATTAATAATAGAAAATCTCATAAAAATAAAATTAAGCGGAAAAGAAAATTTAAGACTTCCAATAGCAACCAAAAAAAAACAGTGAAAAAAAAAAAAAAAAAAAAAAACACAACTATACATATAGAATTATTAATATGTTTGTTAACATAAGCAAAAGAAATTTTCAAGCAAAGAATAGTAAGAACTAAGATCAGTATTATTACCATAATATTATATCCATAATTCTCTCGAACAAGTAAAAACATAACATACAAAGCGTTGATTCTTGCTTAGCAACAACAAGAGCTTATCAACGCAATACTGTATATATATGTAGCAAGAGACAACCAAGTAGGTACAGCATAGTTTGTAAGTTCAGTTTGGGTTTGACCATCAAATAGAAAGCGTTATTAATAGAAAATAAAAATTGTATATCTTTGCAAATGAAATTGTTTTTTTCAATTTAAACATACATAACTCAGGCGCAGGGTCATAAGTCCACAGGCCAAAAGTCCACAATGGACTTTTGACCCACTTAGGTGGGTTATAAGTCCACAAATCAATTGTGGACTTATAACCCACCGAAATCAATTGTGGACTTATAACCCACCCAGGTGAGCCAAAAGTTCACACAAAATTCTTGTGAATTTTTGACTCACTGGTTTTGGTCTTATGGCTCACGGATGAAGAAGGTGAAGAAGAGGACAACGAGCTTGAAAGCGAAGCTAAAATTCTAGTAATGACCTCATTTGCGGTGTTTACCTCCAAAACCCACAAGACACACCTCTCCAGCATTGCAATCATTTTAGCAACCCCCCTGCTTAGGTTTACTGATGGATTACGGGGTGGGTGCAAGGTTCTTCTTATTACTCAAATTTTGTTGGCGTTATTGCACTTTGTGGGAGTGAAATAAGACCAACTGTTGGAAGTTATCCTTATTACACTATTTAAGAGCGAAATAAGGTACATTTTTAGAAGTTGGTCTTATTTCACGGCATCTATCAAACATTCCCATACTTTTTGAGTTGTTAAAACAACTCTTTTTGTCATATGGATAATTGTGGACTTATGGCCTATATACAATATAATTTTGGCGCAACAGGTCCGTGGACCCTAGGCCTAGCTTCTCGCAACCATTCGTTTTGTGTGAGTTTTCATTTTTTTTTTGGGACGAATGGAAGGGATCTACAATTTTATGCCGATTCCAAACGGCTAATTGAGAAGCTCTTTCATGACAGTTATACTCTCGGATGTTTGTCAGACGTTCGCGAGAGGTGGCGCAGTGAAAAAACCCTGAGTTGGAAATTGGGTTTTTGCGGGATTCGAACCTGAACCCCTCGCTTAGTAGTCCAACACACTAACCACTAAGCCACTGCGCCTACTTATGGCCTACTTCCATTTTAAAATTGTGAACCTATGGCCCAAATTATTGTGAACTTTTGGCTCAATTGATTTGTGGACTTATAACCCACATAGATGGGTCAAAAGTCCATTGTGGACTTTTGGCCTGTGGACTTATGACCCTGCGCCTGCAGTGCATTCCTAGCATAACGTGTATTGCGGTTGAATTGTTGAGTTGGAGGAATGCAGCTGGTAATTTAATTTGAGCACTGTTTGTAAAAATAACGATTTTGAACAATATTGATTTTGGTGCACCAGACCAGATATGAGAGATGTACTTAAATTTTGGGCGGATGAATGCTTTACATATTAAAGAAGGGGTAAAATATTTCTACGACCGATTGTGGAAACCTAGACACTTCGTAGCATTTTTGGGGACTTCGTGTATAGTACATATTCCAACGAAGGCTGTCATATACACATACACAGAGAATGGAGAATCTTTCGCTTTCGGTGAGACAAGTGCAGGTGAGGAAAACGTAGCTATATCAAATGTTAAACAGCGACCGCGACAAAGTTAATAATCCCAAGTCCAATTCCAGATTATGGCAAGTATGTCCTTTCTTGTCTATTCCGGCATTGAATATTCTATCGTCGTACTTAGGACCTAACTTCTGTCTTCCTTCAATTAAGATTTGATAAGGATTGTCAATACATTCGTAAACGTATCGATAGCTTAAGCTCCTGTCTAAATCTGCTGCGGATGACACCCCATCCATTCATTCAAGGGCCGGGCTCCCTAAAATCATACGTACCAATATAACGCTCTTGATTATATAATCGTAACTGATGAGACAGCTGGACACCGAAACTTGTGCCAACTAGATTCTTACCAAACCTGCATTTAACACCCATCCACCAATGCATACTACGTGCGTTCAAAAATGTTCGCAGGAGTCCTTGGAGCCATTGTCATAAAGATTGCATTGTTTTATTGGAACTGAACACCATCTTATCAGTCCGTTCTTTTAGGCAACTAATGAGATGGCTTAAAAATAGTTTAAATTGGTTAACACTGAAAGTTTTCTTCGGGTTCGATTTGAACCAAATTTGGTCTAATGCAAGCAATATTAATTAAAAAATTAAAAGTGAGACACGTACCTATGTGTCCCTCGACGATCTCTTCGAAATTTGATATTTAAAATTATAGCAACTTAATCGAACCGCCAATTAAAATCAATAAAACGAGATCAGAGCTATAATCCGATTATTTTATTGCTTTTAAATGCTTACCCAACAGTGGTTGGCGCGAGTTATATGCACCAACAAGAAGTACATACAATTGCGTTAACAGCTAAGCAGTACAACAACACTCCAACGATAACAGCAGCTGAGCAGAGGACTATCGCTGCTATGTACATTAGACTATGTTGCTTTTCATTCACATCAGGCAGCCATATTTAGGCTTTTGAATAAAGCGCATTGTTTGTTAAAATAAATTGTTTGTTTTTCTTTTCGTCTTCTGTTTTGTGTTCGATCGGTGTTGACAATCGTAACTGGCGCAGTCGGTAGGATTTGTAGTGCATCGTCCTATAGTGAATTTATTAGTAGCTAAAAGTAGGCGTTTGTACTATATATGCAACACACTACGAGGGCATATCGTGGTGGTGGATTTCAATTCTTTATTGCTCCAAAGACCAATAATATAAAAAGTATTTTAGTGAATCGAGTGAACATCGGTGCTTAAAACTAAACATATATAAAATAATATTATTATAAAAGAACAGTAGAAATATTAATCGAAGGAATATCGGTGTTATATTTACTATAAACATTATAATAAAAAAAGTACAATAAATATATAAAAAAAAAAAAACAGTAATAATCATCAACATCAAAATAAGGCGAAAGCGATATATAATATATATCTATATAAGTTTATATAATTGAAAATGAAAGAACAAAAACGGATATCGAACAATAGATATGAGTATATAAATAAATGAAATAGTGTTAAGCAAATTACTTATCATAAGAAACGGTTGTTTATGGCTATTTGTGAACTATGTACGTACTTCAAAATTTATAGGGATGTGTTAAATGTGGATAAAATGCATTGTAAATAAAACGCTAAGCAAAATAAGTCTTTCGTGTAATTCTGTGTAAAAATGTTATATGCATATGTTAATATATATTTGTTTTTTTTTTTTTGTATTTTCGTTGGGAAAATAATAAAAAGAAAATTGTATTGAAAAAAAAAAAATGTTTAGTTAAAAGTTATAAAGGAACTTTTAATTTATGGACAGAAATATGTATACTGTTAAATTTTATGTTTGTTTGATTAATTCGCAAAATCACGTAATTGTATTTTCGTGTTATGATCGAAATTTCGAAATTTACATTATTTTTATTTTTCATTGTTATAAACTAAAACCACAATTACAAAAAAATGATATATTGGCAACTTTAAAATTTAATTAAAAACAATAAGTCTGGCAACCTGATTTTGTTTTTCCATTCCACTAACTTTAATTTGAAACATAAATGAAATGACAACATCTAGGCAAACAAAAACGAATGCATTCAAAATGAACCTTGACAACATATACATTATACATTACACAAGAGTTTCAAATAATTAAGCCCTCTCTTCATGGACGCAAACTTTGGAAATCGTTTGGTCCACACTAAAACGGGAGGAGTTATATGCACCAACAAAAAGTACATACAATTGCGTTAACAGCTAAGCAGTACAACAACACTCCAACGATAACAGCAGCTGAGCAGCGGACTATCGCTGCTATGTACATTAGACTATGTTGCTTTTCATTCACATCAGGCAGCCATATTTAGGCTTTTGAATAAAGCGCATTGTTTGTTAAAATAAATTGTTTGTTTTTCTTTTCGTAACCTGTTTTGTGTTCGATCGGTGTTGACAATCATCGTAACTCGCGCAAGTGACAAAAGGAGAAAAATTACATTAGGCGGTGTCGGTGGCAAACAAAACCAGTATTTTGGTGTAGCGGCGATGATACAAGGAGAGAGAAAAGTTGTATGTTCTTTGGATAGTGTATTCTAATATTGCATATTGCATGTACCTAAAGGGTTTTCCAATGAGAGGTGTTATTGTGAATGACCCGCTATTTCGGTAGCTGTCGCTTTTGAAGCTTTTATTCTTTGACATTTGACAAGTAGAAACTACGCCATTACTAAAAATGGAACGATCCACACTTCAACAACGCATTGAAATTATTAAAATTCACAGTTCGCAAAACTAAAGCATTTTTTGGTCGTCATGAAGCACCTTGTCGGACCGCAATACCTACAGAAATTGGTGGAAAAATTCGAGCCGTTGGGACAAGTTAGTGATGTGAAGAATAAAACCCTTGCAAGTCGCTCAAGAACAACTGAGAATATTGCTGCTGTAGCCCAAAGTGTTGAAGAAAACCCAGGTTTGTCCATTCCTCGTCATTCTTTGGAATTGGTGATGATTAATGATTTTTTATGGTCGGAGTTGGATGGTATTGATCTGGAAAACGTTTACTTTTAAAAAGATGGCGCTACGTGCCACAAAAGCAACGAAACCATTGATCTTTACGGAAAAAGTTTCCGGACCGTGTTATCTCTCGAAGAGGTGATCACAATTGAACACCGAGATCTTGTGATTTAACACCTTGCGACTTCTTCCCTTGGGGCCACGTGAAAGATAAGGTCTACGCCAACAGCCCAGTGTCGATTCAAGACCTCAAAGATAAAATTCGTGAGGCTTTCGAGGACATGGGGCAGCCACTTTGCGATTTGGTTATGGAAAATTTCATGAAAAGGATATGGCGCTGTATGCGTACTCGTGGTGGCCATTTGGCTGATGTTGTTTTTCATTATTAACGGCATACCTTCCTTTATTATGAAATAAACATCCTATCAAATATCTCAAAAAATTGCATTTTTCTTTGAATACCTACCAAAATAACACCTCTTATTGGAAAACCCTTTATAATATATAAGAGATAAGACAGTTAACTATTTTATATTCTCTGACAATATCTATTCTCTAGGATTACAGTATCGCAAGCAAGAGAACAAAAGGAAAATGCTTCAACTTATTTTTAAAGACTAACTGCTTAGTATCCAACAGTACCTCTATCAATTCCACACTGATTTTAGATTAGTTCTCAAATATCAACGACCTAATTTATATCCCACACTCAAGTTATCCTCACCAAAGAGACACTAAAAAAAAGGAAATTTAGAACACAAAATAAAACTCGGATTGAACAACAAAGAAACACCTTTCAGTGCCGGCGAGCTGCGGTGGCACACTTTGCATTGAAAATCTGTACCACCAACAGCCGCGTATATCTCTCCCTCAGGGATGCTAAATTACTTTTCAACTGAATCCGCCTCTTCATACATCGCCCGAAGATACTAGCAAAAACAGAAACAACATAAAAAGAAAAAACGGAAACCTCCACGCAGATTCAACACAAATTGCCGAAACCCGATGACTTACCCCGTCCGCCCCCATGATGGAAACGAAGTTCTCAACATTGTCGACAACCGAAATGGCCCCATATAGTTCCAAAATGACCAACAGCCGCGCATCAAAAAAATTCCATTAGGGATTATAACGAGTTCAGGATGAATGCAAAAGCGCAGCCGGCCGCGCAGTAAGCAGAGAAGAGTTGCACCGCGTGGAGACTGATGCGATATTAATTTTTGTTTAATCCAGCCACAAACAGAGAGACCCCAAGTGCAGAGGACCATGATCATCGATATGTACCTCCTCTTTCTTCCCAAATAAAGAAAATGAGAATAGTCCCAATGGAATCTCAAAATCAAAACGACGATCCATCACCAAGCAGAAGGAACCGAGGACGAGGAAGGTGAAGATAGGAAAAAAAGAAAAGATAAATTCCCTGCGCGCGGAACTTGTGTTTATAAACTTAAAGGCTGTAATCACATTAGCATCAGAGCCTTTAGTTATCACCTGTAATGCCGACGTTGTGCGACTGACGGCGATCTACTCGAGATATTCACACGACCATACACACACGCGGCGCGCTTCTTCCCCCTGAAAAAAAAAAAAAAATAAAAAATAAAAAATAAAAATACAAGAAACAGAGTAGATATAGATGTACCGCATATAGCATTGAGAGGAATTCGCCCGATCTCTCAGAAAGCTCAGGCCTCGAACCTATGTCGGATGTGTTGATATCCATTAAGGAGGAATAAATATCCGATCGGGTTTCTTGGATCTTCTTTTTAGCAAAGTTGGACAAATCATAAGTTGATCGACGAATGTCCGACACAAGACTATACTACAGACTATATTACAGATGTTCAGCAGCACCCACCGCCACCATCATGCAGTGTAATCTCAGCGGTCTCCTGGTGCCGGTCAATCTTCCTAGTTTACAATTGTAGACAACTTAGAGCGAGGAGATACTAATCGGCCATTATCGTTTCACCGAGTGCAATATGCAAATCGATCGCACACGTCCGTATACACTTTGAAGCTAGCCGACAGAGCAGTGATGACGAGGGAATTGACAACGATCAGGCTGATCGGTCAGTTTATTTTTTTTTTTTATTTTTTTTACATTCTAGATAAGGAGGCAAAACAGGGAAGTGGTCGTTCAAAGAACTTACTCGGAACTTTTCTCTCAAACGCGGCCTTCAATTCATCTAAGCAGAGTGCAGCCGCCACCACAGAGTATCTATCTACGTGCAACCGAGAGATATAATTCAAATTTCTTGAGGCCAGATACGTGCGCAAATTCATGTTCGCGTACGCGGTGTGCGCACACTCGTCGGACAATGTTCCTTTCCAGGTTTTCTTCAACGACTGGCTGCTGTTCGGTTCGCGCTTCACTAAGATCTGCAACCACGCCACACAAGATACAACGACTGAAGACGTAACAAAATGATATTTTTTTTACTCTAAGAGAGCGGAAAAATGAGGAAAATTATTTTATGAAATTGCTTGATCAGGGATCACAAATTGATTGTTATTTTGAGTCTTTTGATCATGTTCCGGACCCGATCGGTGGTGGCCGGTTAAACAGACCACAGATAGGGCTGATGATGGCATCGAATGCGAGAAGTTTCATTCCGATTTGGCTACGTCTATACGTCCTCTGACAACGAACTTTGCTTTTTTTATTGTAGCGTTTCTGTCCATATGTTCATTCGCGCATAGAGAGACAGTGAAATAGTTTCCGTTCATCGGTGGATTACCTACCGCACACATTCGAAAATAGTTCTCATTTTATGTGTTTCTAGAAAGCTTGACAAATTTTATATTTGAATTTGGGAAATTGTGTATTAATTACAGTAACTCTCTATTAAAGTTACATATGTTCATAGTTGCTGAGTATTTAGAAATAGTAGGTACGTGAACTCGGGATATAACGATGATGAAGGGAACGATCTTAGATGGCTATAACCGAAGGTCAGACAAACTAAAAACAGGACTCATTATTTTCTGTACTAGTAACTCGTAGATATATAGGTACACACATTTGTATTGTATTTATAGTTTTATTATTCAGACAGGATTAAAAAGAAACCAACGGTCATTTTTTTTCCACACCAATTAGATGACTTTTGTTTTAATTCGTCACTATATCCGAAGGAGAAATTGAATTTTCTTGAAACAAAAAAGACGCTATATTATACGGAATTGTCGTTGTATATGAATTCGCTATAATTATCAGGATTAATTATTTGAAAAATATGGTGTACAAATCATCAATCGAAACAGAATTTCTGTAGTTTTATAACCGAGCTCACGCTATAGGCGAATTTCACTGTAGTTTGTTTCTAAGAAAATCAAGTGTTTTTTTTTGACAATTATGTAGTAAGAAAAATATAAAGATCTTAGCATCTTGTTTAAATATTTCCATTTGTAATTGTATTGCTTCTGTTCAGGTTCGCAATGCACTAGATCCTGAAAATCCACCGGATGCTTTTGTGGCCGAAATAGATATATAGGTATCATTTTTCATAGAGTCAAACTTCGATAACTTGATTTTATTTTTAACTCGACAAAAAAAAAATGGCATATGCATGAAGCAAGTCGAACTTTTTAGGGGAATTCACATTTAGTGAGAAGAAATAACAATATACCTTTTTTTTACTATGATCTATATAGACCATAGATCATTGATTTCCACGGCTTACAGCAATAATACGTTATCCAACTGTTGTTGTAAACCATGGAAATCAATGATCTATATAGATCTTGTCGGTAAAATAAAAAACGTCTAACTTATTTGAATTCGAGTTTTTGAAATACGTGCACAGTGCACACATACCTAATGTATGTATATTTAAGAAATTTTTATTACCTACATGGCTCGATACTATGGTTGGAAGTTGTAAGTATACTTACAGAACATTTTTATTTCATGCGGTGCACATTTCAATATTTTTGCATTATTGTATTTTTCAATTTAGTTATTATTTTTTTTTTTTTTTTTGTGTATAAGATTCAAATTTTCGATATCGAAGCGTTTTTTTTTTAACTTTAACAATCAAAGAGAACTTACATATGTACATTAATTTAAAACGCATTAAACTTATCGAAAGCGCAAAATATGTGTGCATATATGTATGTGTTCAGATATTAAATTGTTGAATTGTTTAAATTTTGAGCATCAATTTTTATGCTACCAAACCAATATCTAGCTAATAAGAAAAATAAAAAGATCCTTACTGGGTATATCAGTACCTACCTATAACAATATCTAAGGAAAACAATTAATATCTACAATCCGTCTCGAAACTTTCCAAAAAAGGAAATGTGGACCAACAATTCGAACAGCAAATCAATAGAAAAAAAACATCCTTAATTAAAGAAAACAAAGGAAAATCATCTCGAAACTACATAAGCTACAGAATTAAAAAAAATAACGTGGTGATAAGACACAGTATCTATGGTGATACAAGCAATTTCTTAATTTTGCAATTAATAAAATTCTACAGTTTGAGGTCAACTTTTCCATCTCATCCCCATTCGTTTAATACATCACCCGCTTGAGTACCCAAACAAAGCAGAAATTCAAAACTTCTCTAACCGAAGATAAGAAATTCAAGGCTCTTAACATTTGACAATAGAATTTAATTCCTTTAATTTAAGCGAAAATAACCGAAAAGAAAAAAGAAGATCTAAAAGGAATTCTTCTCTTATTAACAACAAATTATCACACGTTTTACGTCTCGAAACTTTCCAAAAAAGGAAATGTGGACCAACAATTCGAACAGCAAATCAATAGAAAAAAAACATCCTTAATTAAAGAAAACAAAGGAAAATCATCTCGAAACTACATAAGCTACAGAATTAAAAAAAATAACGTGGTGATAAGACACAGTATCTATGGTGATACAAGCAATTTCTTAATTTTGCAATTAATAAAATTCTACAGTTTGAGGTCAACTTTTCCATCTCATCCCCATTCGTTTAATACATCACCCGCTTGAGTACCCAAACAAAGCAGAAATTCAAAACTTCTCTAACCGAAGATAAGAAATTCAAGGCTCTTAACATTTGACAATAGAATTTAATTCCTTTAATTTAAGCGAAAATAACCGAAAAGAAAAAAGAAGATCTAAAAGGAATTCTTCTCTTATTAACAACAAATTATCACACGTTTTACCTGAACCTAAATTCCCAAAAAATGGCGACTACTCTGTTATTCCAAAAAAAAAATATTGTGAAAGGTATGTTAACAATGTGACTGCTCCTCCAGTGAATAACAACGATGAAATAACGCTGTACCAAATTGGAAGGTACATCAGCTCCAATGAAGTTGTTTGGCGTATCTTTGGTTTTCCAAAGTCACTATATAGAAAATAAATTGCATTATTTCGTTTTCTTAAATCTTGGACATCTACCCGTCTTCTTTTGATTTGTTTTTTTTTATTTGAGCATTCCAAGATTTTTTTCCAAAACTCATTTAAAATATTTTTTTCTTTTCTTATCACACTATACTCTTGCAGCCGCATTAATAAAAAACCCGCAACTAATCTCCAATTCGTATATTACTTAGCACATAGTTAAATAAATAACATAGATACCTATTAGTTAAATATTATAAATGAAAATAAGTCACATAATAACTAACTGATAAACGTTTTCGATGTTTTCTTTAAAATAGCTACTTAGAGCTGGCATCACCTAACCAAATTGTACTGAAAACTGTTAGTAAATATCGGTTGTGAAAAATGAAAAAGAAAAAAAATTGTAAACATTGTCATAGGGTTTTTTCTTTTTTTGTACACTTTTTTTTCGAGTTGGAGCGATGGTAACCAAATCCTCCCATAGTATATTCACACTATTTAAAAACACTGAAAAACGGTCAGCCATTTTGTACCACAATTTTTTAAATTTAAATTTAATTTACCTACATGTCTTTTTGACGGGAACGATGTTTTTAAGAGTTATTGACTCGCTATCAAACCTCCTACCGTTAGTTAGGTATATGAAAGTTTTTTTTTTTTTTATCCGAGGGTAGGTGAAAATCTTCAAGTCGTCGTGCCACACCTTATCAAAGGCTTTTGAGACGTCAAGGAATACGCTTGAGCAAATCTTTTTTTCTTCAAATGCTTTCTCGATTACGTCAGTAGTTCTATTTACTTGGTCAATCGTCGAATGCTTGGTTCTGAACCCAAACTGGTGGTCAGGGATAAGATTATTGTCTTCAATAACTGGTTGTAGGCGCCTAATCAATATTCTCAAAGACTTTGGAAATGACTGGAAGAAGGGAATCGGTCTACACGATTTGACTTCATTTGACGGTGTTCCTGGTTTTAAAACCATTATGACCTCCGCGACTTTCCATTGACTCGGCACGTGTTTTAGTCTGAGCGCGGCATTTATAATATGAAGAAAGCTTAATTAATGCTTTCCTTGGTAGAACTTTCAGAACTTCTCCGGTGATCAAATCATAACCAGGAGCTTTCTTAGGTTTTAGGGATTCGATTTCACGTTTTAGTTCACTTAGCGTTGCACTAGTGAGCGTTGAATCGTCAGATTGTGATTCCGCCCTATTAGTATTGTCGTGGATCGCTTGGCCATCGTACGGTTTAAAAGTTTCCTTTAGATGAGCGGCAAAAACGTCCGCTTTTTCCTTATCTTCCCTTGCCCATTCATTTTGATTAATTCTAATTGGCGGCGCGGGGATTTTGGGCCTTTTGGTGCCTTTTACAGCTTTCCAAAGTGAATAATTGGAATCTTTTTTCGCTGTTAAACTTTCAAGGTAAGAACCTATCGCACGATTTTTAAAATCCTTAATGGCTGTCTTCAACAAATTGCACAAATAATTCAAATGTGCTTTATGTTGCGGAGCTCGACTCTGTTGCCATTTCTTACGCGAATTAAAACACTTGTTTCTTACTTTTAAAATTAAACAATATTTATTTGGAACTATGTCCTTTATTATTGAAATACTTTTTACTAATTCTAAAAGGAGCTTAAGGCTACTATGTAGTTACAATAAGACTATTGATAAATTCATCATACAGTCGTATTTATATACTTTTCTTATCTATCTACAAGGAGACCCAAGCGTACAATCGTCTTGCTTGATAATGAAGAAGAGATAATATTCCAACATTGTATACAAACGATATTATCTCTTTTACATATGTTATCATTGTAGCGTTGTGTGCAAGACTGTACTAGAGACTAAAGATATCATTGAATACAAATAATGTTATCTTTTTTCTCAATATGTCTTGCTATGGATACTTAACTCCCCCCCTTGTTAAACGAAATCGTCCCGATTTTTCGACGCTATTTTTAACATTTCTCTTTCATAAGTTTTGTTATATGCGTCAATCTTTTTTTGTTTTTGACGATCTGTTATACATTGTATAGTTTTTATCATTACGTACGTAAATGCTAGAATAACAATCAGTGTTACAATTGTGTATATAGTTGATAATATCGGTTTTTCTTCAAAAGGAATAATTAGTTTTTTTAAAGTATCTATGTTATCGAATTTGTACATTGTATCTTCTTTAATTATTTGGTCGATGTAAGACTCTGAATTATGATTTCTTAATATAACTTCTTTAATTTGCTTATGCATGTTTTTGTATATTTTATCGTCTAGATTTATAGTATTTTCATAAGTAACTAAGTTTATACCATTAATTGTTTGATTATTTAACTTATGCTTACCGCTTAATAACATAACACCGGATTCAATTTCTAAGTCGTAATCGTATTCTTGTTTAATGTTGCATTTTGAAGTTATATTCTTTAAAAGTGGAATAAGACAATTTTCTTCTTCAAAGTTAATTTCACAAATGTTTTTACTTAGATGATTTTGACAATTTCTTGTTCTTAAATAAGTTTGGTTACATAAGGCAATTGTTTTATCTGTAATGATTTTTCCATGTTTTGAATTTAAAGGTGTTACTTTATACAATTTACATGATTTAATTAGAACTGGATATTTATATATTGTGATGAAGAATTCATCAGTTCTAGCTAATAATATTTTAGAGTACTCAAGTATATTTATTATGGGTACTTGAATTATTTCATGTTGAATAATATTTTTAATGTCATCTAAGTCTAGGCTTTCTGATAAATATTCATTATTTTTTGCTGCATTAATTGTTCTGGTCAATAATAATAATTGTTCGTACACTTGTTCTATTACTAAATGTTCTTTAAGGCTCTGACCTTCGAATTGTTGCAAAATTTGTTCAAATCTAGAATTTATAGTTTTTTGTTTATTATTGTTTTCTATGAGATTATTTATACTCGTTTCTATGTTAACTAAGTCATAATGGTCAGGATTACCAAACACATATTTGAAAGCTGTTCCTAAAAAGTTAATTGATCTAGTATGCCTAGTATGTTCTTGTAATTGGTCTGCTAAATTCTTAATTTTACTTAACCAAATTTTTTCTTCTTGTGTAGGTTGATATTTACTAGTTACGATATTTACGTAAGGTTGAAATATCGAAGTCAGGTTGGTGGCATGTAACAAATAAGTTTGTTCTTTGAATAAATACACGTCATCTGTTTGCGTAAGTATAAACTTCTTGTTTAGTAACTCAGTTATTTGAACGTTTCCTTGCCCTTCTTGACTCTGTACAATTCCTAGTAATGTTAGGAATATTAATATTTTCGTCATCTGAAAAATGATAATTCTTTATGTTATCCTTGTGAATTTTTATTCCTTCTTTAGAGATTACAGTGTCTCCTTTATCTTCTTCTACTATTCTTGTTATGTATCTGGCGTTAGATTTCTTTCTAAGACCTGTGATTCTTACCATTATCTTATCTCCTTTTTTATACTCTCTGTGTCGAGTTCCTTTATTTAGACGTTCGATCACTTTTTTGGATGCTGAGTTTAGTTTATTTATTATAATTTCACTATTGCTATATTTATTTTGATTAAAGAAAATGTCTCTAGGTTTCAAACCGGTAACTGAGTGTATAGAATTATTTAATTCACGCACTGTTCTAAATATTTCTTCGATAAGTCTTGTTTTATTCTGAATTGTGAATATTCTAGACAGTTCAGTTATTGTACCGTTTACACGTTCTACCTGACCGTTCGCTGTCGATCTGTATACTGGAGTTTCTACTTTAGTTATGTTGTATTTCAAACACATTTGGTTCACCATTTCTGTTTTGAATCCCTTCTCGTTATCTGTCATGAGTCGTTCACATTTTGGGAAATAATTAGATAAGACCTCTTCCATAACGTCGTACAGTCTGTTTCGAGTTTCGATTTCCCGAAGGATTGTATATTTAGAATACTTATCTACTGTTACAAGGAAAGTATACTTGTCGTTGAAGTATATGTCCATATGAATGTGTGTTCCCACATGTGTTGGTATTTCTGAATTATTCAGAGGTTCTCTGATAGGTTTTCTTTCATATTTTCCAAATAGACATGCTATGCATTTTCTGTTGAAACTCTTTGCTTGTTTATTTAGATCGGGCCAGTAATATTTCTCTGAGATTTCTTGTATATTGTTACGTAACCCTCGGTGTGCTCTTTCGTGAGTTACCCTTACAAGTTTTAGTTGTTCCTCCAAATTTGTCACGTCTTGAAGTTTTCTTGGTGTGAATATAAATCTTACTAGTGGGAATTCTTTTTTTATGTTTTCACCATATTTGTATATGTTTTCAAATTTCGTATGCAAAGCTACAATCTTTTGGGGTTGTATAACTTCTTTCATCTGCCTTAGTAAAGAGTCTTTGTCCTTAAACTTTATTATGAGTCTTATTTTGTTACTAAAATAGATTTGTGTTTCGATATTATTTGTTATATCTTCAATAAGTTCGAACTGTGCAGTGTATGCATTAAAAGGCTGATTCACAGTTTTTATTATATCATTAGAAGAACTTTCAGCTGAATGTGCTGTTTCTATGGTAGAAGTATTTATGCGTTGACGTGATAATGCGTCAGCTACAAGATTTAGGTTTCCTGGTTTATAAACTAATTTTGCTCCAAAGTCTTCAATGATTCCCTTCCAACGTTTCAGCTTTGTGTTGGGATTTTTTTCTGATACAGAATATATAAGGCTCTGGTGATCGGTATATATGGTTAAGTCTGCTATACCATATATGTAGTTTCTGAGTTTTTGTAAGGACCATATGATCGCTAATAGCTCTTTCTCGTTTGTGCTATAGTTCTCTTCTGTCTTACTCAGTGTTCTTGACAAGAAGTGTATAGGTTGCTTATTCTGACTTAGTACGGCTCCAATAGCTATGTTGGATGCATCAGTAGTAAGCTCGAATGGTTTACTATAATCCGGTTGAAAAAGTTCGACTTGTTCTTTCAAATAATTTTTTAAAATTCTAATCGCTTCTAATGCTGAATCATTCAGATTTAACTTAATATTTTTACTTTGTTTTTTGTTTACTTTACCGTTATCTCCTCGTAAATATAATGTCAGGGGCTTGGCTATGCTTGCGTATCCTTTTATAAACTTACGATAGTAACCTGTAAGACCTAAAAATCCTCTCAAATCCTTTACCGTTTGTGGGACTGGAAAATTTTCTATAGCTGCTATTTTCTCAGGGTTCGTAGTGATTCTACCATGTCTGATTATGTGACCTAAGTATTCTACTTCTTCTTGAAAAAACTTACTTTTCTCATCAGATATTTTTAATGTGGCTTTATTGAGTACGTCGAATACTTGACTTATGTGCTGTATATGTTCTTCCTCAGATGAAGAATATATCAATACGTCATCAATGTAAACGTGTACGAATTTACCTACAAAGTCTCTCAAAATGTCGTCCACGCATCTCTGAAATATGCTTGGTGCATTTTTGAGCCCGAAAGGCATTCGTTTAAAATGATATTTTGCGCCATTTATAGCAAAAGCTGTTTTTTCTTTATCATCTGTTTTGATTTTAATTTGGTGGAAACCTGACTCCAAATCTAATGTTGTAAAGTACTTGGCTTTACCTAAATTTTGAATTGTCATGTTGACATCCGGAATGGGGTATCTGTCTGTTACAGTGTGAACGTTAAGTTTTTGGAAATCAACAACCATGCGCCGTTTTGGTTTTCCTTTTTCGTCCAAACCTTTTTTAGGTACTGTCCATATGGGACTGTTATAAGGACTATGGCTTTTTTCTATTATATCGTCATGTAAGAGTTTCTGTATTTCTTTGTTTACGAATTCGTTATCTGCTATGGGATATGGATATTGTTTAACATAAACCGGATTATCATTGGTCGTCCTAATGCTTGCTTCTATAGTATCTGTAAAGGGTAACGGTCCTATGCTGTTATTAATCTTCATCAGTCTATCTATGTCTGCTTTATAAATATTATTTTCCCCAATTATGTAATTAATTTTCTGAATAGATTCGACACTGCTTATGGTAGTTAGAGTCATATTACTGAAATTTATTTCCGCGTTTAGAACTTTAAGTCCTTCATATCCTAATATCATATCAAAAGACTGAATATCCTCTAATTCAAAAAATGTTATATTTTTCTTTAATATCCTAACTACTTTCTTTGTATCTACCATAGAATAACCATGCATTGTTTTTATTTTTATAGGTTTAATTTTAATTTTTTCGCTAGAATCGCATTTTCTATTAATGTAATTATGGGTTGCACCAGTATCAATAAGAATTTTATAAATTTCCTTAGAAATAGTACTAGTTAAATTTAAGCAGGGCAACCCGTCTACTAGTTTAAATGATCTATTCTTATGTTATTATTTACCATACATTCCGTTTCATCTGCTTCTGCATATGTACTGCTGACATCGTCTCTGCGTTGTTGTCGGGAGTTATTTACTCTCTGCTGCTTGAAGTTCTGCTGATAAGATCGTTGCGGTCTGTTGTGTGTGTTGAAACTCCCGCTGTGTTCACGTTTCGCTGGTGGATTATATACATCGGGTTTGTATTGATTCCAATTTTGTCGCTGTGCATGTACAATTTGTCTCGAGTTTATCTCCATCGGCTGTGGTCCTTGATTGTGTTGCTGCATATTATCGTATTGCTTCTGGGGTTGATAATTCGTTGTTTGGCTCGAATAATTTGGTCTTCTTTCGTTTCTGCGTTCATGTGGCATATTTTTGTGGTGCTTATCTTGAGTGAGATGTAAATGCCTGTGCACATTATCATGTTCTATTCTGCGAGCAATTGCGAATGCGTGTTCTAGATCATTTATTGTAGCTGAATATAATGATCCTCTTGTAAAGTTGTCACTCATACCATCAATGAATATACGAACTGCGTCGTCGTTAGCATTTTTAATTAGTCTGTCGATTATATTCGGCGGATCACCTGACATAGTGATTTTTGATATTATTAAATTGAGATTTTTATTTATCTCGTCGTGGTATTCAGACAGTGTGCTTCTTTTTTGCGTGATGGCTTTCATCATGTCTTGTAGCACGTATAGAGGTTCTTGATTAGAGTACGTATAATCTAATCTGTTACGTATCGCCTCAAAATTAAAAATTGTGTTATAATTGGTTAACACATTCGCGGCTGCACCCTGTATTTTACTTTTCACTATAGTCAATGCTGCTGCGTACTTAATGTGTGTTTTGAAGTTTTTAATGCTGTCCATTAATCTGGATGCTTCTTCGCGCCACGACCGATAATTTGATTGATCGCCGTTGAAAATAGGTAGGCTTTTAAATGCGTCTAACTGTATTTCACTACCATCTGTATATGTGGTTCTTATTTCCTCTAGCACAGGTATGTTTGGTACTATGCCTAATCCAGATTTTACTTGCATTCTCTGTGCGTGTGTGCTCTAGGGTTTGTGTTACTGTGTTGCTCCTGGTTTCTAAAGCTTCTAATCTTGCCATTAATACTGCGAGTTGTTCCATTTTGAACTCGTGTCTGTTGTCGTCGAATTTGTGTGTTTTTTTTCTCCACATATACACTTTCACTGAATTGCTTTGCTGCTTCGTACGAAGAAGCTATATTTGTACCTGCTATGCTAGGTAATTCTTGTAACCGGTAACGCGAGTGTTCTGTTTATACTAGATTTCACTACTTGTTCCCGAGGTCCGCTCGATTGAAGTTAAAAAGTATATTTAACCTCCTGGCAGGATCGCCAATTAAAACACTTGTTTCTTACTTTTAAAATTAAACAATATTTATTTGGAACTATGTCCTTTATTATTGAAATACTTTTTACTAATTCTAAAAGGAGCTTAAGGCTACTATGTAGTTACAATAAGACTATTGATAAATTCATCATACAGTCGTATTTATATACTTTTCTTATCTATCTACAAGGAGACCCAAGCGTACAATCGTCTTGCTTGATAATGAAGAAGAGATAATATTCCAACATTGTATACAAACGATATTATCTCTTTTACATATGTTATCATTGTAGCGTTGTGTGCAAGACTGTACTAGAGACTAAAGATATCATTGAATACAAATAATGTTATCTTTTTTCTCAATATGTCTTGCTATGGATACTTAACTCGCGCCTTCCTATTTTCGTTGACCAATTCTTTTATTTCGGGAGGATATCGTAGCCCGTATTTGGCCGGCGTTTTCCTTGGATTAGGCGTATTATTCCAGGAGGCGATCTGTACGATCTCGACGAAGCGATCAACCTCAACCTCAAGTTCATAGGGTGTCGTGAGTGGAACACTCAGTTCAACATGCTCTTCTATTCCGTTCCTAAAGCCTTCCCAGTTAGTTTTTCTACCAGTTAATCTCGCTGGCTCTAGGTTATTGACTAGTTTTACACTCAATGTTAATATAACCGGTGAGTGGTCAGATGATAGATCAAAGCTCTCTTCAACTTTAATGTGGTTGGTAGATATTCCTTTCACAACGAAAAAATCTATCAGGTCAGGTAGTTTTGAGGTATCAGTTGGCCAGTAGGTCGGTTTTCCCGTCGAGAGGAAATCGCAACTGTATTCCATACCTGCCCCATAGAGCATTCTACCTTTTCGCGAGATGTATCTGGAGCCCCAGAACGTGTGCTTCGCATTAAAATCGCCGCCAATAATGAAGTTTGGTTTGAGCGATTTAAGCAGGTTAGTGAAATCACTTTTTTCAAGCGCGGAACGCGGTGGACAGTAGATAGATGAAATTCTAAGAGTACGCTGACTATTTTTAACTCGAACCGTGCACAGTTGCATAGTTTCAAGCTCTATCTACAGGTCTTCGTATTGTTCAATGCAGTCTTTAATAAGCAATGATGATCCACCTCTGGCGTTCCCCGATGGGTGACAAGCGTGGAAATCATTATAGCCTTTTATTTTTAAATTCGATCCCTTTTTCACGTGAGTTTCAGAAATCAAGCAAATGTCAATATCTTTCTCTCGTATGAATATTTCCAATTCGCCGAGTTTTTGTATAAGTCCGTTTGCATTCCAAGTGCATATTTTTAACATTGGTTTTTCATTCATGTTAGTTTTGAAGTATATACGCGTTTTCCGTGAATTATTTTCGAGCTTAACCAAGCGATCGAGAATAATTTTTTTTTATTTTGCATTGTTCTTCAAGTTTCTCGAGAATAACTGAGAAAACATGAGAAACACAGGGTTCGGCGAAGTTTCAACGTTTTTCGCTACTTCGAATGCCGCGGCCTGAGCGTAGGTCTGCACTCTGGCTGTCCGAGGGCCACTATTCGATGGCTTTCCTGATGGTAACTTTTCAGTAGCGTTTCTTTTGACAACAGAGGTCGAGGGCCTTTCTATTGTCTCTCTTTCTCTGACAATGCTACGCTTTTGAACCGGAGGTTTTATATTGCCTACTACCTCCTGGGCGGTCCTACGCTTTACCTTGGTAAGCGGCTTTGTTTTTTTATTTTGGCTTTTGAGTAGCGCATCTCTCCGTTTTTGCAGCTCCTTAGCTACTTCACAGCCTCTATAATTTGCCGGGTGCTTTCCCTTACAGTTAGCACAGGTAGCGGAGGATTGTTTGTTTGCTCCACAGCAGCGATACCACTTTACTACAATTGAAGTAGATCTATTTCAATTTTGGAAAAAAAATTTAAATCTGCTCCCTACTTCGCACTATTGGTAAATTTTTAATATCTACTTCACTTTCGAAATCTCTTATTTAATCTGCTTCAATTTTAATAAAAATACCTTAGATCTACTTCCAAAAAAATATTTAAAAAATGTTTTACACTCTTTCATATGAGTCCAGTCTCACATTTCTAAACAATAAACTGCATCAAACTTCACTCTTCGTTTATTACTGTTATTGCTGTGAAAGAGGTGATAGCTGGTAGGTATTTTTGAGCCTCCTATGGAGTTATTATTTTAATTCCAAAAATTTTAACTTGTCAATGGCCCTTATATATTGAAATAAGAATTCAACTACATATTTATGTTTTAATTTTAATTTTGTGATATGTATAAACACTTCTAACTAATTGAAATTATATAAAAGTCAACTAGTAGTTGTATTTGATAAAAAAAAAGTGATATCATAAAATTAACTGATGTAATCTTGCCAACCAAAACGATAAGTGTAGATCGTAACGTTTTTTTTACATGTCTCAGGTATACATAAAACTAATATGGAATTGAATATATCATTAAAACTATGATTTTGTAATCTACTTTCATTTTCTTGAATCTACTTCACTTTTCGGATCAAATCTACTTCGCCTTTTTTTTTTTGAAGTGGTAACGCTGCTCCACAGTCTTGGGTGAAATGACTTTCGGCGCATTTTACACATCGCGGCTCTTTTTTGCAATACATTTGAATATGATTGAATTCTTGGCAACGTTTGCACTGTGGAATTGTTTTCAAATTTCTGCGCATGGGCTCGATTTTTACCACAATATTAAGTATGGTTTTAATTCGGTAGATATTTTCGATATTATCAGACCTATATCGAAGGTAAGCATAAAGAGCGGAAGTCCACGCCTTACCAGGATGTCCTTATATCTTCTTCCGTTTTTTGCTTCTCTTTCTTGATGATATTTACGGCATCAAGAATTTTAAACCCTTTGGAATGGAGGTCGTTTATAACCTCTTCTTTGGTGCATGAGGGGTGGAGTCCCCTCGCTACAACACGATGTGGCCTTTCTGACTTTACTTCAAAAGTATACCACTGGATCTTCTCGGTGTTTAGCTTTTGGGACACTGCCCGGTAGTCTTCGTGGTTAACGACGTTAATTTTCCACGCATTATTCCTCAAAGATGTTACCTTAAATTCCGATGTTATCGTTCCTTTAAGGAGGCTGTGTAACTTATTATACTCCGTTACCCCAACGACGTTTATTGGAGGCGGTGGACGAATTTGCCCTCGGAGTTGTTTTTCTTGCGGTACTTTACGCGTTTGTTCTCTTAGAGGCTCCACTTCAGGCGAAGAACCGGCTCTCCTTTTCTTACTAGGTCTTTTCTTAGGGACCCGATTCGTTTCGCGTGCTAGCTCTTCTTCGTCAGTGTGGTATTCCTGACTAGGCAAACGTGGTGGAGTGCATTCGCGTTCTTTCTGAGTATGAGTGTTCCTTAGAACATTATTTTCTTCTTTTAACAGTTCTATCTCTTTCTTCAGAGTTTGATAGAGTAGATCCATTTCCTTAAGCTTGATTCGGAGTGTTTCAATTTCTTCCTCAGAGCTTATATCTTTAACTGAGTCCCGTTTTTCACGCGCTGGCGCTCCCGGCGGACTTCTTTTCCCGGGGTTTTTCGATCTTGATGGAGGCGATCGAGATACCCTTGAACGTTTAATAAAAGGGTTAATGGATTGCAATAAGCGGCTCTCCCCAGAATCCGTAGAGCCGACCTCCGAAGAGGGTGGATTTTCCAGTAAAGCTGGACTGCCACCTGGGGTAATTAATCTTTTCGTTTTGTTCATTGCATTTTTTGTATGCACTACACACTCGGTATACGGAGGTTGGATTTTAGTCGCCTCTTACGACAGGCATGCCTATCTCGGGTAAATTCTAACCCCTACCCGAAGGGGGACAAAAAAAAATGCCTTCTTTGAATTAAACACAACAATTTCAATAAAAACTTATTTTTTACGATACATACCTAGCTATTTTTTTTTTAATTTCACTGTTCACTGTAGTAGGTAGGTAGGTATACTTGGATGAAAGAAGTTTTCTTTTTTGTCTTTCTTTGCCATTTAATACAACAGTAAAATGCACTTTTTGGAACCCCTAAACATAACTCCTACTTGATATAATATTTTCAAAAATCTAATTTATGGCAAAAAATGGGTTTACGACGTTTGCATCTTTAGCCGATGTAAGGTAGAAAGTAAACATAATCAAATAGAGATCAAAGCGGTTATTTCTAACATGTTTGATTCATCCGCATTTATCGACTTGAGGTAGGTACCTATTCTCTTCTATAAATACATAACAGTAGAAATCGGTTATAACAATACCTCCCGGCAAAACTCCGTTTAACTCAAGGTAATTTGCTATCGGTTATAACGGTTCCGGATATAACGATGAAATCGGTTTTAGCGATGAAAATTTATCATATTTTAGTCTAAAAACTGTTTATAGCGATGGTAAAAAACGTGTTCTTACATGCCTACTGCCTGTTATTTTCATTCTGCTTCTAAATATGTACGTATCGATATTTTGTATGCACATACTATACATACATCCATACATAGTTATAAACAAATTTTTAAATTTCCTGTAGCCACTGCAGTGACTGGTCTGTACATGTAATTTCATGGCATGCCCTGTTCGATTTGCATATCTCCGAAGAGTTCAGTACATATTAATTTTTCTTTGAAATTTTCTTTGCTCAACTAAATGTGCAAAACAAACACAAATTACTTATTTCTTTCCTCAACAATTTTCTTGAGCATTTGAAGCAATTTTTTTAATAAAGTTTCCTTTTTTCATTATTTTCATTGTACCGGATATAACGATGAATCGGTTATAACGATGAAATTCCGAGGTCCCTTCGATATCGTTATAACCGATTTCTACTGTACCTACTTAACTTTTTTATTCGCAATCGTTCCAATCGGTAGCGGTAGGACAAAAAGTGCATAGCCTATTAATATGCAATGCTTTTGAAGTAGAAAGTTCACCTTATATTCTTCTGCCACATTATATGCAACGAATTTTTTCTTTCGTTTCTCAAAGAAAGACTTTGTTTTGCTTGATTTTTTCATCGATTTATGCTTAAATCTCTAATAGGTATAAATAAATATTTCTAAATAAATGTATCCTTCATTAAGTCCTTATTTCATGAAAACCTGTTTTGCAATAACGCTGTAAATCGGGCCGAGAGAAAATTGATAGCCTGTTAATAATTAATTTAATGTTCATAATTATCTACATGGACATTTTGTTTGCAGAAAGTTGATGAAATATGTAATACAGGGCTCTAATCGCGTAAGCACAAAACGATCGAACGACATCGTCTCGACGATACTTCAACTTCGTGTAACAACCAAACAACGATAATCGTCCTAACGATTGGACGATTATCGTTTTTTGTTGCTTTACGTTACTAATTTAAACGTCAAATACCCTCGTCGAAACGATTCGATTGAACGATAGCTATTTTGCAATCGTTTCATTGTTTTTGGTCCATTTTTGCAGTTTTAATTAGCAATTTTCAGTTCTAGAGAGAAGTATAAACAAATATTTAAAGGAAAACACACTTAGGTATGATCTTTTTGGAGGCAGTCGCTTTTATCCGAGTTGTAAAAGAATGCATTCCTTGCAAAAAAGAAATGGTTGAGTTTCATTTATTTGTTGTTTTTTTTTTGCAAATCGATCCTAAGCAATAAAAATTCTGTTCCAAAAAATGCAAGAACTTAATTTGCGTTTTAATTGTTTTAATAAATACATATCTATATTTCGAAAAACACAAAATCTTCTGCTCTACCACACCTGCAAACACTTTAGCATATTCCTACCCGTTCGTTGGCACTTCATCAAAGTCCATTAGGCTATGGTTGGTTCCCTTCCTACACACTGTTGGGTATCTGCCTACATGCGTTCACTTTCACATTTCACTTGCATCTTGATACTAATAGATTCCTTATTCCTTACTACTTATTCGTTTATCCATTATATGCCAATTAATAAAAGCAAACAAAGAAAAATAAACAAATTCAAGGAAAAAAAAAAAAAAAACAAATTCCATAAATTTTTTGATTTCTTAGCTGTCAGAATTTGTTTACAGTCATGTTCAAACTATTCAAAATGAAAACGATGATCGATTCGATTGGAAGTTACAACGATGATTCAATTGAACAGAACGATATCGTTTTCAGTTTGCTTCATGTACATCAGGGGTTCCCAAACTTTTTTATACCGTGACTCCCTTTGCAGGTTGTAATTTTCCGACGCCCTTGAGCACCAAAAGTGCGGAACACAGTCGCCTCCACTTAGGTCCCACTCCAAAAAGTGACGTTCCCGACCAATCTATTAAGTTTTTGCATTCAGGTTTCGTCATTCTGTCAAAGTTTTGTTTTCGAGACATAAAGTAGCCTATGGCCTTCCTTGGGCCCAATCGAAACCATCAAGCTCAAAATCTTTAAAAACTAACTATCCTCTTTCGAGTTATGTGCGTAAAAACTCAAAACGCTCAACAACTCCTGTGTTGCTTATCATCATCATCATCTCAAACATTTCAACTTACTCACTCTCATACTAATGCAAGGATCCTGAAAATATTTGGCAAACAAAAATTCAAACACCATCAAACAAATCGAAGTATCTACAGTGTACATGTATAACATCATCGTTGTATCGTTCAATCGTATCGTTCCTCGCTTTAATTTTGAACAGTTTGAGCATGACTGTAAACAAACTCCGACAGCTGACACACAAACAATCAAAATTTGTATTTATGGAAATTGTTTTTTTTCTTGAATTTGTGTACCTTTTTTTCTCGTTGTCATTGCAAAAATTGGTAGTAGTAAGGAAGAAAGAATCTATAAGTAATCTATAAGTTCATCAAGATGCAAGAAAACACTGACTGCGTCGCCCAAGCAGAGTGAAACGTGAAAGTGAGATCTTAAAATCATTCTATTGGATAAGGAGCTGTCGACGAACGGCTAAGAAGAATTAACAATAAGCTAAAGTGTACACAGATGTAGGAGAGGAAAAAATTCGGTGGTTTTCGAAATATATATGTATTTCTTAAAGCAATTTAAATGCCAATAAAGATTTTAGATTTCGTGGAACAGACGAGAATTTTTATTTGCTTAATTGTAAAAAAAAAATAAAACACATGAAACTCAAGTGCAATAACCATCTCCTTTTTGCCAAGAATGCATTCTTTACAACTCGGATAAGATTGTGTATATTCCACAGAGTGTCTCTTCCTTTAAATAACTGAAAAAATACACCAAAAACGATGAAACGACTGCAAAATAGCAATCGTTCTATCGAATCGTTTCGACGAGGGTATTTGACGTTTGAATTGGAAACGTGAAGCAACAAAAATGATGATCGTCCAATCGTTTTGACGATTATCGTTTTTTGGTTGTTACACGAAGTAGAAGTATCGTCGAGACGATGTCGTTCGATCGTTTTCTGCTTACGCGATTTTAGAGCCCAGTTTTGCTTTCTATGCTTCGAATGTATGGGCAGAACAACGTCTGTCAGGCCAGCTAAAGTTTTAAAATACAAATTCAAGTTGGATAGCAGAAAATATGTTCACTTTCGAGCTATATGCATTGTATAAATGTGTGTTCTAAGGGTAAGTAAACTAATAATTAGCTCTAGTACCTTCTCTATTGATAAAAGTTGTGGTATACCTATTGTGGTGGCACGACCGACGTTACCGACCACGCCACCAGACCAACACACCGACGAACGCAACGCCCAAAGAACGGACCTGACAGAAGAAAATCAAGGACAATGACAACAGCAATGCGGCCTCTAGAGCAAGACTCGCCGTCATTTCCGCAAAAATCGCGGTCCTTCTGGATTCCAGAAGATTATTCATTCCTCGTTTAATCGTAGTATATGGTGTCTTGTTAAACTTGCAGCGTAAAAGTTGTTCAATCTATCGCGTAAAATATTAATGTAATAATATAAATAAATAGTACCTGTTAATAGAAACTTTACTTTTCCCTGTTTGTTATACTGGTGGCACCGATCCCCGCAATACACCGGCTTTATGCTAACAGTGGGTGATCAAATTATAACGGCCACCTTTTAGAAAATACTTCTTTTGGGAATTTAATGCAACGAAGATATTATTTCCACAAGCGCAGGAATTGTTTCCAAAAAGTTATTTATTTATTCACGAGTCTTTCCCCTGTCGTAAAACAAAAAGAGTAACTCCATTTTTGGTGGAACAGTATGTGGAGGTCCTCGAATGACCTTGAATCTCCCCAGTTCTTTATAATAATAATTTTTGGCGCCACAGGTCCCTAGGACCCTAGGCCTAGCTTCTCACAACCATTCGTTTTGTGTGAGATTTCATTTTTGGAACGAATGGAAGGGATCTACAATTTTATGCCGATTCCAAACGGCTAATTGAGAAGCTCTTTCATGACATTTATACTATCGGATGTTTGTCAGACGTTCGCGAGAGGTGGCGCAGTGAAAAAACCCTGAGTTGGAATTTGGGTGTTTGCGGGATTCGAACCTGGACCCCTCGCTTAGTAGTCCAACACACCAACCACTAAGCCACTGCGCCTACTGCGCCCCAGTTCTTTACCCAATAGAAAATCTTTGGGAGCTAATGAAAATAGAAATAGCCAAGGAAAAAGTTGCAAAGCCCCAGTTAAATAACGATAATTTGAAGTACTCGTATGTCACAAGAGAAAAAGTATTAAAACGAACGTATGCCCAAAAGAGTAGAGGCGGTTATAGCTGCAATAGGAGGGCCAACAATATAATTTTTTTTTAATTTTTTCTGTGCGATTTTCTTAATAAATTTGATCACCCACTGTAAATAAGCTTTCTTCAATTAAGCCTTTTTGAAATAGGAAATATAAAGAAGATGGTAACAGACCCATAGGTATTTAGGTTACAAAAATACTGTTACTTTAAATCTTTACTACTTATATAGGTAGTATAATAGGTAGTTTAATCGTTTTTATATTTTATTTTCACAATAAAGTTAAATTATAATGCCCTCCCCATTAATTTGAATCTTTACATCCGGTACAAGGGTGGTGCATACGTCACGTTGTCTGAATCTTGTCGAGGTAGATGGCATCTTAACTTTCTGCACTGTTGTTCTTCCAAGAACTTCCCTTCGGGTGTAGTCTTGACTAAATCGACCGTCTGCTGAGCTAGAGCGACGCTTTTTTAGTGTGTCACCCAAACTCTTGTTTTCCTAAAAAAAAAACAAGCAACTATAAAACACTGTAGGAATAAGCACCTTATATAGAAAAAAATTCAGCGGTGCCGACAAACTCTTTAATTTAAGAATTTATTAAATTTTTCGGAAAGATAATATTTTCCCCTGAATTATGACTTATTTAATTTTCAAAACACACAATGCACAAAATTTACGAACGAAAACAAAGTTTTCGCAGGTTGACTGACATCCGATCCGTCAGAACGTGAGAAGAATGTATAAAATGCATTTAAGCCAAAGAAATTAGGAAATTTACCAAAATATCCACCCATACCCATTATTGCCATTTATACTCACTTCAGTTCTGGAAATTTGCATCACCTGCACTATTCCCTGCTGTTCCAGTAGTTTATTAGTCATTGAACAATCTTTTTCCTTGGTATACATAAATGATATAGATGACTGCGAACGTTCGAGTACCTGATGTCGGTACACCACTGGAGGTGTGTTAATATTGAAATTTCCCAGACGTCGCTCCCAATGTTCGATGTCTAGAGTTACATTTTCCATATTTGGTGGTGTTGGCGCCAAAACGTCAGTAAGATTAGTATTAACAATAGCTGAACTGTTATTAACCTCCATAATGCTTTCTTCGCTACCAAATATCTTTAAAAATGTTGATCATTTATTTATCTCAGATAACCGATAAGGTTTGGAGATGTATAACTACATACGTGAAAAGCAATTAGTGAATGTTAGCTTACGTGCATCTCAAAAATAGTGCCAAATCATACATAATCGTATAATATCTCCTGCTTACGTTATGCAATTAAAAATGAAGTGCAAGACTGGGTCCCACGAAACTTTCTCGTTCATATCAAAAGATTGGTTGGTTGGTTTTACTTTATTAGCTAAGTAGGTAAAAAGGTCAGAAGCGATGCCTAGGTACTAATATTATTGGCGCAAAATTATAGTCGGATAAAGCCCACTTTATGATTATTTTAGTACGTGACAATGTCCGTATTAGTATTTTTCTAATTATAGTCGACTAAATACCCACTTTATAGTTATAACCTGGTAATAAGTTTAAAACCAACAAAAGTACATATTATCCCTTAGTATAGACTCTCAATCCTCTCCCATCTGTCATTTCTATTGAAAAATTGTAATTTGAAATTTTTTTTTTCCAAAATTTTGAAAGAAATGTTCCCAGGATATTTATACTTTTTAAGATCTCGAAATGTTTAAATATTTTGTGTTTCTAAGAAAAGCAAAATAAAATCCGAGCAAATCCTTTTTAAGATTTTGACTAGGAAGATTGCCTTCTAGCTACAGATTCAATACAAAACTTTTCATTCCATTCCTGCATTTTTCATTTTTTTGTTTTTTTTTTTTTCTCTTTTGCTGTCATTTCATTAAAAATTGCTTAAGGAGAATTCTCCAAACTGTGTTTAGTTTCTCAAACTGTACATTTTTCGGTCTGTTTGAAAAAAATTTGCGTCGCGCCCGCTCTAAAGTTGGAACTAGTTGTAGGCAGGTTACAAAGCGTTTATAATTTTCTAGAAAGTTAGGCATGGGCTTTGAAGTTAGAGTGGTGCTAGTTAGTATCTACTTATCTCTCCTAATACACGATGTCTATAATTTTGCGCCATTATTATTACCATATTGTTTTAATTCTCCAAATTTATTGAACACAATGTTAGATATATAATGGATTATTTTTTAAACAAACAGTTATGTCAGCTATGCCTTTTCTCTGTTACATAGGTACCTCTAAATAAAATAAAGAAATAAAATACAATTTAAATAGATTTGAATTAATGCGTTGGGAAGCAAAATTAATAAATTAAATATAGAGTAGCACCTCAAAGTTGTACTTCCGTGGAAGATATGAGGCAGATTCCATACTTCATGAGGATGTGGATTTGTTCAATCTAGAACAAAATATTACACACCGATAGAATGTGGAAGACATATTCGCGTACCCCATAATGTAGGAGGATTCTCTCTGTGTAGATTGAAATAAAGATTGAGCAGTTCACCTCTGTTTTTAACCTAAGGATAGCAACAGGGGTGATACAGCATACAGCACCCCAACGAAACAAAAAGTTGTCCATTTATTTCACATATTCCCGGATCGGAATGCTTGAATTGACAGATGACAGCTTAGCTTTCAGTTCTGGGTCACAACTTGATGTGGTAGGTCGTACTTTTTGTTTTACAGGCATGTCTGGGGTGACACGTACGTCACCCATGTATGGTCCACATTTTTTTTTATATATTTCATAACAAAAAACTAATATAATAAGATTGATGCAATAAGAAAATACATTTACATTTATAAAAAAGCTGCAGAAAGTTTTAACCGTGGGAAGTGCCCTTTCCGCGTAGCTTCAAATTCGGATAAAAAAGCCTTAAAATTAAAGAGACAGTTAAGATGTTAAGATGTGCATTTTGTCCATCATCTTGCACAAAATGCGGGTTGCCAATGTGTCCAGAGCATCACAGTGAAATTTGCGTAAACTGTATTTAATTAAGAAAACATAAATACTTTTTCGTAAATTTTCCCAAAATTGTAACTAAATTAATTTTTCTTATGAATTCAATAAAATGTTGACATTATTTAGTGATACATTTAACTCTAAGTTGTACTCTCTTGTAAAATGATATACCATTTTTCAAAGAAAACAGTTTTTGTCGAATCGACATGCTCTACAATATGCCGCGCCAGTTGAGAGCCTGACAGGAACATTGCTTTTATTATAGTTATAATCGAAGCCCCTCCCCAGCAAAGTATCAGCGTTCATTACTTCAAGACGGTAGCGAACAGATTTTTCCTGAATATCATAGCATTGGACTTGCATAAATTAACAGTCAAATTCCATTTTACTTGAATTCCATGCTTGGTATTGTAGAATACATTCGAAGTGAAAAATTCACCAGTTGGTAAACTAAATCCGCGGTACTAATAATCATTTTTAGTGTCCAGACTAAATTTTTCGAGCTCACAATGGCGAAAATTTCCATACAAAATTGCATATTGTGACCTAGGAAATATTTAGTGTGAAGATTAAAATTGATTATTGGTAAGGCCCAATGCGTTTAACAATATCGTACAAAACTGTGGAAGGGAAACTTCCCATACAAACTTTGACATTTCAAACCCAGCTAATCACTTACTTATCCTATCGTTTTTTGTGCGGCTTCGTTGTGATTTCCTAACTTTTGTAAGTTGAAAACATAAAAAGCACAATGAAAATGTTGCTTTATTTATACGAAACCACTTAGTAAATCTGAGAAATAAGTAAACTTCACTACCAATTTCAATAACAATATACTGTATACGGTATACCCAATGTATATCATCAGCATACATAAGAATTCGGATTCGAAGTCCACGCCATTAGATACAGTTGTGCGATAACTTGGAATTTTTTTCGAGGACCCTGACACAATTTGTTGCTGATTTTTCGCTTGGTTTAGTTTGAAAAGGCACTTCGTAAAATTTTACAAAATCTGTGTTTTCTAAGTAACTATCCTTAAAATATAACGTCCCTAAAAAGGGGTGATGAAAGAAAAATGTGCCTTTTTCTGACGATACTCTCCAAATTTAGTATTTTCTCCCAATTTTTATAAAGTATTGGCCGGCTTTACACTTTATTGTGATGGGGAACCGAGCTACCTATATTTTAAAACATATTTATTTCGAAATCACAGTTTTTGAAAACGTTTTTAGGAACACATTCACATGAGCACGAATTTCGAATGAATTTAATTGTATGTAGTTATGAATTAAAAATTGATTTGTTTGATACCACCAAAGTATTTTATTTAATTAATTCAGTTTACGATTACAGCAATTGGAAATTCTTGCCGCGAACTGTTACACTTTATTCACAATCCATATAAAACAGCCGCGATCACAAACCCGCAAACCCGCGAATGAACAATTCGGTCGAACTTAACCTTGACTTGAACAATGAAACTGATTCGCGGGTATCTGCGACTAAGAAAAGTTTCCATGTTCGGAGTTCGCAAATATGGCTCTGATGTGAATAGTCCTTAAATGCGCCTTTTCCAACTAATAAAGAGTAACAACAATTTTTATCAGTATCCTCGACAAAAGTATCAAATTGTTACGTATATAAATATACATAATATATCGGTGTAAAGATTACGAAAACCATCATCACCCACCTATTCTAGTCAAAAATAAAAACTTAGCAATTAGATCAGAAACTCTTTCTACGCATCTTGGAAAAGTTGTACATTTGGCGCATAAAACTTTAAAAAATGAACTATAGCTTAGGGGCAAAATGAATAAATGTATGAGCCAAAAGTGCAGTTCATTTAAGGAACCTTATTTTATGCAATTTGTGTTAAAGTCATTATTTATGGTGATGGTGAACTTAGAAAACAAATCAACTGCGAAAAATACGAGTTGAAATAACTTGGAACAATAATTATGCATTTTTGATCCTACCCACATATTTGCACTTTTTGAAATTCGCTTTTAACCTCAAGTAAAGACAAAAGTTCGTGGATGAAAAATCGATTTGACCTTTTCTTTTTACAGAATTAGTAGTAATTTTGAAATGGTTATCTTTATTTTGGTCTTATATGAAAATAAGGATTTGGTCCATTTACCATACACTTCGCACCTGTAATCAATTTGCTATAAGCAATCAAATACAACCCATTAAAATCGTTGCAACGATTTCTTAAGATTTCCCAACTAGCTGTAACGTTTTGTATTGATACGACTATTTGCTATCAAAATAATGTGAGTATTGTATGAAGTTTCAGATAAAATTACCTTAACATAATTATTGTTACTGTTTTTGTTATGTTCAGGGAAGAGTTCGGCGAAGACAATGGTGAAACATTCACTCCTATCGGGAATAATATTTTCTCCGTAGTGTTTTCTATATATTCATTATTAACAAGGGAAACGCTTTCATCGAAATTTATTCAATTTACTCCTAATTATCACAAAAGCACAAAAAGCATAACTTCCCCACCCAATGGTTGCTTTTTGGCAACTTAGTTGGAGCACGTAGAACCATTGTCACTTAAGTATCTACCTATTTCAAGAGTATGTTTTTTAGTAGGAAAGATGACCAAAAAAATAAATAATTGCATATTTTATTATGCATTAAAAAAAGATACTCTACAGGAACCTAAATACACCCAAAAAAAATTCCACTGTAAATTTTACAACAATACAATAAGTTGTACCTATATTTGTGTATTTAACAGCAAATGCGTTCATATTCACAATTCATTGTAAATTTTACAGCGTTTGCTTTCATTTCAGCAATAAAATTGTTAAATTTATCGCAATTTCTTGTTGTAAAATTGATAGCGCGTTGTCAATTTTTGTTGTTAAATGTACATGTATGAATTGGTCAAATCTACGACCAAAATGCAAAATGTACATACAAAATGCGGTAGAAAGTACGTACAACTTGTAAAATACACAACATATGCATTCAAATCTACAACCATTTTCAGTTGATACTACTTTGAGCTGTAAATATCACAGCTGCATTTACCGTTAACCCACTCGCCCTGCCAGCTGCCACTCCTGCCAGAACATTTTCATGGTGTATGTATATTCCTTTGTTCATCTTTCTTCATTTTAGTCATCGATCAAGCGTTAAACCAACAAGACTAATTATTAGTGTGGAAAGTTCTGACGCATTTTTCCATAACGAATTCGGATTTGCTTTTTTCAATCAAGCCAGCAATTTAAATAAGGAGAATAATCCCGTTATAGTAAACGCGCTTACTGAAAATACCTTGCTTTTAGACGTGGATGTTTTTGAAGTGGTGGGCAATTTTACATTGTCGAAAAGTGTTGTACCGTTTTTAGCAGGTAAGCAAGCTATAAATTTGTTCGTATTTCGTGTATTCGTTCGTCGTCTGAGTGCCGTTTAACTTGACCACATTATTCTTTTATTACCAAGGTCGTGGGCTCACTAAACGGAGTTTACTTTTGCTCAGATCGGAGCTCATCTCCAAAATATTTCCGGAAAGTGAACTTGGGTTGCAGCTGGAGTTTGGGGACGAGTTGTTGAAGTGGAAAAAGAAAGAAGTAAGTGTCATCATAAAATTTCATCATTACTTAAAAACAAAAGTCGATATAAAATGTAATCTTAGCCATTCTAGCTGCATGTCCTGTCCATAAATCTATCTGTGTATTTATCTATCTGTTTGTATGTACATATGTAGTCCCTACAACCTAAATCACGTATTTTTATCCCTACCTTTATAATTACGCATCATAATTAATTCTTTTCAATTTCAAAGTTCGTACGACCAGGTCATGCATTTTATTTGTAATCTTAGTACCTAATCTGATTATTTATTAATTTTATAGTATACACACAATGCAGTACGGTGTGCAACGAAATAACCACAGCAAAATGGGTTGAGGAGAATTGCTTAACACCAACTTCACTATCCATCAGCTATAAGAAAATCAGGACCAGTAAAATACACTTGGACATTTAGGTATGAATCCTATCATCAGAATTGTAAACAATATACACACGTTAATAAAAATAGTACAAATATATGCCAGTCTCTATCAACAAAGGCTTGCTTGTCATTTTCAAACTTACTGTTAAATGATTCAGGTTTTCAGACAGAAAATGGTTTAATAGTTAAAGATGCACTAACTGAAAATTATGAAAGCCTACCTTATTTTTCAATGTTAAATGATATGAACTTAAACATACAAAAAATCGCTTCAAGTAAATTTCATACATACAAGGGAACTCAGTATAAATTTCAAAACTATATCAATATTTTTAAAACTAATGAAAAGCGCCTTTTCAAAATATTAAATATCATTATTGATGAGACTCAAGAATTATTTTTTGTATGCTGTGAATATAAAATTTTGTGTTTTAATTTTCATAACAGTTGCTATGTGGTTGACTTAACAAAAATACTTCACGATTATATTATTTTAAACATTAATAATTTTACAAGTTCACCTATTCACTTAAATAAATTAATGGATGGGACAAACGTTTTTCGAAATAAGTATACCTACCTATTAATTTTTTTTATGTGTCTACAACCAAACATAATGTTATTATGCCATTTATGAATTCATTAATATTATTTACTTCAATAAAAAGAATTTTAAATTATTTGGTGTATATGTTTTTTATTTTGAGGCATAGATCTTACGACAAAAAATTGTGTATATTAGGCCAAAGAGCTGTAGACATGAAAGCAAATGGTATGCGTTTCTAGAAATCGAGTTGGGGATTTTACAACAGAAATTGCATTTTGACCGCAAGGTGTTGTGAATAATAACAACCAAAATCCGTAGTATTGTGAATTTTACAAAGTTTGCTGTCCATTCAACAACTAATGCTGTTTTACTTACAATTTTTCTAGTTGTAAAATCTACAACAAATGCTCTCATTTTAATAATTTGGTTTTGGAAAGTACAACCATATCTGTTAAATTGAAAGCATTGGATGTCGGGTCGATTATGACAATAAATGCAGTGGATTTGACAGTGGTTTTTAACATTTCCATGACAATTTGTTTTGGGTGTATATATTAAAATAGAGTTTTATTTAATCAAAAAACACCTGTTTCATTTGTATGCCCACAAAGGACTAACAATTTATGTCTGTCTCAACAATATTTATAAATCGGGTCGTCATGCGCTGTCCATATTGCAACATAGTTTTTGTTCCTCTAGATGACAAATGACAAGTATTTCTATTGAATTTAGCTGCAATGCATTTCTAGCATTGTTTATTATGTGCATATAATATGATCAAATTTTATACATTAGTTTCCTTTTAAAATATGTTTCAATAATACTAATTTCGTTTCTTTCTTCTCCATTAAAAGTATGAAATAATTGCTCATTCTGTGTGGAACTAAAGTGTGTAGGTAGGTGTTTTTATTTAATTTACTCATAAGAGTCTTACTAACAAACATTTTCAGTTCGACTTTAAATTTTAGCATTTTTAGTAATTAAATAGTAATTTAGTAATATTGGGAGCTTCCGTAAGTTTAAAGTCGATACTAAAATTTGTTATTAGTAGATATGGAATTTTATGGAATAACGCATCCCACACAAATGATCTCCACGAATCAGAGGCTACACAGAAATCGAGCAAAAGTGCAAAAAAACGACATTTTATTTCTCTGACCGATAAATTATTACAGGAGCGATTGAATTGAAAGAACAGAAATCGAGCAAAAGTACAAAAAAGTAGACCCTCTTAGGGTGATTTTGTTAAACAAGTCAGCCTCAGCATCCACATTTTGATGTTCCATTAGCATCCATTCACGGAACTCTCTCGCTGTGCATGCTGCTGGTTCATTTTAGATATTTTGTCAATTGAACTTCGTAAGCATCATGAATTAGACCGTCAGCTCAGCCAATGTTAATTTCTTTCCGAATAATAGGTACCAACTTTACTTTTAGAAGAAATATTTTTTCATAAACAAATCGAGGGTATCTGAGTTCGGTGAAAAGGGAAAAATGCCCTCGCTTCGTGGGAAAAATAAAGAGATAATGCTAAGAACACTAACTGAGTTTAGTGTATTTATTGATTTCGATCAGCTGATGGATGCGTTCCCATAGTTGAGATTTTTTGATTTAATTTCAACACTAAAACATGCATTTTGCAAAATGGTTAATAATTAATGTAATGAACATGTAAATAAAGGAATAAACTGAGAAATATTCATTCATGGAAATAAAATACGGCATTTTTGTTCCTACAATTATTATTGTGCTTATTTTCGTTTGTTGTTTTTGGCGAAAAGTTATTTGGATGGCGAATGTCGAAAGGAAAAATTCAACAAATTCAAAGCGGAGATCTAAGGAATATTAAGACTTAAAATGTGTTGGAGTTTAGTTGAGATACATGCACATATCTGATTGAGCGTAATTTGTTAACTATATTATTTTTATGAAGTTACCGTTTAGGTAATAACAGAACACAACATGGGGAACAAATATAATTTTAACCAAATTTTCCACAATTTAATAAACAAAAGCATTTTAAATTAACGTTATTCATGAAAACAATTCATTCAGTCGAAAATATAATTAATGTTTATTTAGAAAATAACTAAATTTGGCCTGTTGTTTTTTATATCTACTATTCTTGTGCAGACTGTACTTAAACCGCTCTTTATATAGGCTTCATTAGTACCTACCTAATATTTTAAATATAGCTTGAAAAATATAAAAGTTTAACATGGCACAACAATTAAAACTATATTATACACTATTTTTCGCATTACTTTTCGAAATGTAATTTTCCAAAAAAAAATATTTTCTTTAAACTGTAAGGGCAAGAATCGAAACTTAAATGTATAGAAAAATATATAAAAAAATACATTTAATTTTTTTAATTTCATTTTTGCAACCGCAATTGGAGGCTGGTTTTTTTCAAGTTTGTGTGTGCCTCATTTGATTAACATGGCACAAACACATTAATTGAAACTGGGCTACACCAGTGATATTACATCCAAAAAACAAAAATACCTACCTCGGATCCAAAAATTCCCTTCCGGCTAAAGATTTCCCCTACAAATCTGCTTGCCTACATAATTTTTGAAATTTTAGCTTACGATATTTTTTTTAGCGTTTTTAGAAGTTACTACTTTTTTGCTATCACCCGCACCCGATTCAGATGTATATGACCTTGATCCTGATGTGGAGTTCATTTCCTTCGTGTCTGGAAACTAATCCCCATTTATAAATATGGAATCGCGATTCAAAACCGTATAGTACATAATTTTTATCAGCTAATGCTAAATAAACGCCAAAAATTTACGGATCCACGCAAATAGAAGAATCTAAAAAATATTACGAAATTACAATAATTTATTCGTTATGTGCTAGTTTCGGTAGAATAGATACAATCGGATTGTGGTAGCTGAAGTAAGATCTGTTCATTCGAGACTGTTATCTATCTAGATTACTCTGGAAGACAGCATCGATGGTTGTTCCATATCGTGTTGTTGAAATTTTCCGGTTGGAGTTCATTTGAAGATTAAATTTATCTTATTTGCTGGTCTACGACATTTTTATTAGTTGTTGTCCAGCTGTGATTTCTGCGTGCCTGCGAGATGTCCGTCACAGGGAAGAAATGTGAGACCACCATATATGAAAAACATGCTTTATTTAGGGATGCCAGATTAAAAAATACGAAAAGGGGGACAACGTGAGTTTTCTAGGGAGGACAAGTGTTAAAAAAGGGGGACATATATTTTTTTTTATTATTGATCACCAGAGTCCAAAAAATATGAAATAAAAATAGCTTTGAAAGTTTTCTTGCACTTCAAATGGATGTGTTCACAAAGAATATTGTTAAAAATATTATAAGAAAGCATTTTAAAAATTTTCAATTGAATGTTTTCTTTTATTGAATTTTGACTTATTAAGGGGGACAGTAGTTTGTGTTAAGCGGGACAAACAGCATTTTTGTATGAAAATGGGGGACTGTCCCCCCTAAAGGGGGGCGTATGGCATCCCTAGCTTTATTTCACATCAAAAAAAAGCAAAAATTAATATGCCCCAGCTCATAAATGTATGAAATGATAAAAACGTATGCAATGATAAAACGTATGCAATGATAGCAATTTCCGTCCCCGCAAGTTAAATGTGTGGAATTACTCCACCAGATTCCAACAACGCGCGAGTTAAGTATCCATAGCAAGACATATTGAGAAAAAAGATAACATTATTTGTATTCAATGATATCTTTAGTCTCTAGTACAGTCTTGCACACAACGCTACAATGATAACATATGTAAAAGAGATAATATCGTTTGTATACAATGTTGGAATATTATCTCTTCTTCATTATCAAGCAAGACGATTGTACGCTTGGGTCTCCTTGTAGATAGATAAGAAAAGTATATAAATACGACTGTATGATGAAATTATCAACAGTCTTATTGTAACTACATAGTAGCCTTAAGCTCCTTTTAGAATTAGTAAAAAGTATTTCAATAATAAAGGACATAGTTCCAAATAAATATTGTTTAATTTTAAAAGTAAGAAACAAGTGTTTTAATTGGCGATCCTGCCAGGAGGTTAAATATACTTTTTAACTTCAATCGAGCGGACCTCGGGAACAAGTAGTGAAATCTAGTATAAACAGAACACTCGCGTTACCGGTTACAAGAATTACCTAGCATAGCAGGTACAAATATAGCTTCTTCGTACGAAGCAGCAAAGCAATTCAGTGAAAGTGTATATGTGGAGAAAAAAAACACACAAATTCGACGACAACAGACACGAGTTCAAAATGGAACAACTCGCAGTATTAATGGCAAGATTAGAAGCTTTAGAAACCAGGAGCAACACAGTAACACAAACCCTAGAGCACACACGCACAGAGAATGCAAGGTTAGCAGCAATAATAACTAACCAAAATCAAATAAACACTAATTTAGAAACAAAACTAAATGAAGTAAAATCTGGATTAGGCATAGTACCAAACATACCTGTGCTAGAGGAAATAAGAACCACATATACAGATGGTAGTGAAATACAGTTAGACGCATTTAAAAGCCTACCTATTTTCAACGGCGATCAATCAAATTATCGGTCGTGGCGCGAAGAAGCATCCAGATTAATGGACAGCATTAAAAACTTCAAAACACACAGTAAGTACGCAGCAGCATTGACTATAGTGAAAAGTAAAATACAGGGTGCAGCCGCGAATGTGTTAACCAATTATAACACAATTTTTAATTTTGAGGCGATACGTAACAGATTAGATTATACGTACTCTAATCAAGAACCTCTATACGTGCTACAAGACATGATGAAAGCCATCACGCAAAAAAGAAGCACACTGTCTGAATACCACGACGAGATAAATAAAAATCTCAATTTAATAATATCAAAAATCACTATGTCAGGTGATCCGCCGAATATAATCGACAGACTAATTAAAAATGCTAACGACGACGCAGTTCGTATATTCATTGATGGTATGAGTGACAACTTTACAAGAGGATCATTATATTCAGCTACAATAAATGATCTAGAACACGCATTCGCAATTGCTCGCAGAATAGAACATGATAATGTGCACAGGCATTTACATCTCACTCAAGATAAGCACCACAAAAATATGCCACATGAACGCAGAAACGAAAGAAGACCAAATTATTCGAGCCAAACAACGAATTATCAACCCCAGAAGCAATACGATAATATGCAGCAACACAATCAAGGACCACAGCCGATGGAGATAAACTCGAGACAAATTGTACATGCACAGCGACAAAATTGGAATCAATACAAACCCGATGTATATAATCCACCAGCGAAACGTGAACGCAGCGGGAGTTTCAACACACACAACAGACCGCAACGATCTTATCAGCAGAACTTCAAGCAGCAGAGAGTAAATAACTCCCGACAACAACGCAGAGACGATGTCAGCAGTACCTACATATGCAGAAGCAGATGAAACGGAATGTATGGTAAATAATAACATAAGAATAGATCATTTAAACTAGTAGACGGGTTGCCCTGCTTAAATTTAACTAGTACTATTTCTAAGGAAATTTATAAAATTCTTATTGATACTGGTGCAACCCATAATTACATTAATAGAAAATGCGATTCTAGCGAAAAAATTAAAATTAAACCTATAAAAATAAAAACAATGCATGGTTATTCTATGGTAGATACAAAGAAAGTAGTTAGGATATTAAAGAAAAATATAACATTTTTTGAATTAGAGGATATTCAGTCTTTTGATATGATATTAGGATATGAAGGACTTAAAGTTCTAAACGCGGAAATAAATTTCAGTAATATGACTCTAACTACCATAAGCAGTGTCGAATCTATTCAGAAAATTAATTACATAATTGGGGAAAATAATATTTATAAAGCAGACATAGATAGACTGATGAAGATTAATAACAGCATAGGACCGTTACCCTTTACAGATACTATAGAAGCAAGCATTAGGACGACCAATGATAATCCGGTTTATGTTAAACAATATCCATATCCCATAGCAGATAACGAATTCGTAAACAAAGAAATACAGAAACTCTTACATGACGATATAATAGAAAAAAGCCATAGTCCTTATAACAGTCCCATATGGACAGTACCTAAAAAAGGTTTGGACGAAAAAGGAAAACCAAAACGGCGCATGGTTGTTGATTTCCAAAAACTTAACGTTCACACTGTAACAGACAGATACCCCATTCCGGATGTCAACATGACAATTCAAAATTTAGGTAAAGCCAAGTACTTTACAACATTAGATTTGGAGTCAGGTTTCCACCAAATTAAAATCAAAACAGATGATAAAGAAAAAACAGCTTTTGCTATAAATGGCGCAAAATATCATTTTAAACGAATGCCTTTCGGGCTCAAAAATGCACCAAGCATATTTCAGAGATGCGTGGACGACATTTTGAGAGACTTTGTAGGTAAATTCGTACACGTTTACATTGATGACGTATTGATATATTCTTCATCTGAGGAAG
This sequence comes from Cheilosia vernalis, assembly GCA_949126925.1. NCBI lineage: Eukaryota > Metazoa > Arthropoda > Insecta > Diptera > Syrphidae > Cheilosia > Cheilosia vernalis. The sequence goes on from OX421362.1 coordinate 57,796,682, forward strand.
AACATATACAGCACATAAGTCAAGTATTCGACGTACTCAATAAAGCCACATTAAAAATATCTGATGAGAAAAGTAAGTTTTTTCAAGAAGAAGTAGAATACTTAGGTCACATAATCAGACATGGTAGAATCACTACGAACCCTGAGAAAATAGCAGCTATAGAAAATTTTCCAGTCCCACAAACGGTAAAGGATTTGAGAGGATTTTTAGGTCTTACAGGTTACTATCGTAAGTTTATAAAAGGATACGCAAGCATAGCCAAGCCCCTGACATTATATTTACGAGGAGATAACGGTAAAGTAAACAAAAAACAAAGTAAAAATATTAAGTTAAATCTGAATGATTCAGCATTAGAAGCGATTAGAATTTTAAAAAATTATTTGAAAGAACAAGTCGAACTTTTTCAACCGGATTATAGTAAACCATTCGAGCTTACTACTGATGCATCCAACATAGCTATTGGAGCCGTACTAAGTCAGAATAAGCAACCTATACACTTCTTGTCAAGAACACTGAGTAAGACAGAAGAGAACTATAGCACAAACGAGAAAGAGCTATTAGCGATCATATGGTCCTTACAAAAACTCAGAAACTACATATATGGTATAGCAGACTTAACCATATATACCGATCACCAGAGCCTTATATATTCTGTATCAGAAAAAATCCCAACACAAAGCTGAAACGTTGGAAGGGAATCATTGAAGACTTTGGAGCAAAATTAGTTTATAAACCAGGAAACCTAAATCTTGTAGCTGACGCATTATCACGTCAACGCATAAATACTTCTACCATAGAAACAGCACATTCAGCTGAAAGTTCTTCTAATGATATAATAAAAACTGTGAATCAGCCTTTTAATGCATACACTGCACAGTTCGAACTTATTGAAGATATAACAAATAATATCGAAACACAAATCTATTTTAGTAACAAAATAAGACTCATAATAAAGTTTAAGGACAAAGACTCTTTACTAAGGCAGATGAAAGAAGTTATACAACCCCAAAAGATTGTAGCTTTGCATACGAAATTTGAAAACATATACAAATATGGTGAAAACATAAAAAAAGAATTCCCACTAGTAAGATTTATATTCACACCAAGAAAACTTCAAGACGTGACAAATTTGGAGGAACAACTAAAACTTGTAAGGGTAACTCACGAAAGAGCACACCGAGGGTTACGTAACAATATACAAGAAATCTCAGAGAAATATTACTGGCCCGATCTAAATAAACAAGCAAAGAGTTTCAACAGAAAATGCATAGCATGTCTATTTGGAAAATATGAAAGAAAACCTATCAGAGAACCTCTGAATAATTCAGAAATACCAACACATGTGGGAACACACATTCATATGGACATATACTTCAACGACAAGTATACTTTCCTTGTAACAGTAGATAAGTATTCTAAATATACAATCCTTCGGGAAATCGAAACTCGAAACAGACTGTACGACGTTATGGAAGAGGTCTTATCTAATTATTTCCCAAAATGTGAACGACTCATGACAGATAACGAGAAGGGATTCAAAACAGAAATGGTGAACCAAATGTGTTTGAAATACAACATAACTAAAGTAGAAACTCCAGTATACAGATCGACAGCGAACGGTCAGGTAGAACGTGTAAACGGTACAATAACTGAACTGTCTAGAATATTCACAATTCAGAATAAAACAAGACTTATCGAAGAAATATTTAGAACAGTGCGTGAATTAAATAATTCTATACACTCAGTTACCGGTTTGAAACCTAGAGACATTTTCTTTAATCAAAATAAATATAGCAATAGTGAAATTATAATAAATAAACTAAACTCAGCATCCAAAAAAGTGATCGAACGTCTAAATAAAGGAACTCGACACAGAGAGTATAAAAAAGGAGATAAGATAATGGTAAGAATCACAGGTCTTAGAAAGAAATCTAACGCCAGATACATAACAAGAATAGTAGAAGAAGATAAAGGAGACACTGTAATCTCTAAAGAAGGAATAAAAATTCACAAGGATAACATAAAGAATTATCATTTTTCAGATGACGAAAATATTAATATTCCTAACATTACTAGGAATTGTACAGAGTCAAGAAGGGCAAGGAAACGTTCAAATAACTGAGTTACTAAACAAGAAGTTTATACTTACGCAAACAGATGACGTGTATTTATTCAAAGAACAAACTTATTTGTTACATGCCACCAACCTGACTTCGATATTTCAACCTTACGTAAATATCGTAACTAGTAAATATCAACCTACACAAGAAGAAAAAATTTGGTTAAGTAAAATTAAGAATTTAGCAGACCAATTACAAGAACATACTAGGCATACTAGATCAATTAACTTTTTAGGAACAGCTTTCAAATATGTGTTTGGTAATCCTGACCATTATGACTTAGTTAACATAGAAACGAGTATAAATAATCTCATAGAAAACAATAATAAACAAAAAACTATAAATTCTAGATTTGAACAAATTTTGCAACAATTCGAAGGTCAGAGCCTTAAAGAACATTTAGTAATAGAACAAGTGTACGAACAATTATTATTATTGACCAGAACAATTAATGCAGCAAAAAATAATGAATATTTATCAGAAAGCCTAGACTTAGATGACATTAAAAATATTATTCAACATGAAATAATTCAAGTACCCATAATAAATATACTTGAGTACTCTAAAATATTATTAGCTAGAACTGATGAATTCTTCATCACAATATATAAATATCCAGTTCTAATTAAATCATGTAAATTGTATAAAGTAACACCTTTAAATTCAAAACATGGAAAAATCATTACAGATAAAACAATTGCCTTATGTAACCAAACTTATTTAAGAACAAGAAATTGTCAAAATCATCTAAGTAAAAACATTTGTGAAATTAACTTTGAAGAAGAAAATTGTCTTATTCCACTTTTAAAGAATATAACTTCAAAATGCAACATTAAACAAGAATACGATTACGACTTAGAAATTGAATCCGGTGTTATGTTATTAAGCGGTAAGCATAAGTTAAATAATCAAACAATTAATGGTATAAACTTAGTTACTTATGAAAATACTATAAATCTAGACGATAAAATATACAAAAACATGCATAAGCAAATTAAAGAAGTTATATTAAGAAATCATAATTCAGAGTCTTACATCGACCAAATAATTAAAGAAGATACAATGTACAAATTCGATAACATAGATACTTTAAAAAAACTAATTATTCCTTTTGAAGAAAAACCGATATTATCAACTATATACACAATTGTAACACTGATTGTTATTCTAGCATTTACGTACGTAATGATAAAAACTATACAATGTATAACAGATCGTCAAAAACAAAAAAAGATTGACGCATATAACAAAACTTATGAAAGAGAAATGTTAAAAATAGCGTCGAAAAATCGGGACGATTTCGTTTAACAAGGGGGGGAGTTAAGTATCCATAGCAAGACATATTGAGAAAAAAGATAACATTATTTGTATTCAATGATATCTTTAGTCTCTAGTACAGTCTTGCACACAACGCTACAATGATAACATATGTAAAAGAGATAATATCGTTTGTATACAATGTTGGAATATTATCTCTTCTTCATTATCAAGCAAGACGATTGTACGCTTGGGTCTCCTTGTAGATAGATAAGAAAAGTATATAAATACGACTGTATGATGAAATTATCAACAGTCTTATTGTAACTACATAGTAGCCTTAAGCTCCTTTTAGAATTAGTAAAAAGTATTTCAATAATAAAGGACATAGTTCCAAATAAATATTGTTTAATTTTAAAAGTAAGAAACAAGTGTTTTAATTCGCGCTTAGATGTTTACACATCAATAAAACCAAGTAGGTAGTTAACACAATACACAACTTGAATAGGAACAAAGAAGAGTATACTTGGCCGAAAAACGTTAAGGTGGAAGTAGAATTGTGAACTCAGAGTAAGAGGAATGTAGCAAGATCTGAAATTCAGTTTCTCTATAGAAATACACTAAGAAATTAAAAAAAAACCGGCCAAGTGCGAGTGTCACTCGCGCACCGAAGGTTCCGTATTTGACTAAAGTCCAACACATCAGATATTATTTGAAATCTATATCATTCAATCCTTCCCCTCTTCATGAATTCATCACAATTTAATTTAATTACTTAATATTTTTACTCTCAAAAATTACTCGCACATGAATCTCATTTTCTAATTATTACCTAGTAGCCATACCCAACCCACGCCAATTTTCCATTCTGTATGCGACCTGTCCCAATTAAAAACTTGACTAACAGCCTGATTCTGGAAAAACTCACAAGTCACAAAACCCTCACAAGGTGAGGTGAAATTGATTTTGTGAGGTTTTCGTATTCTGTCAGCATACTCACAACTTGTGAGGCTCACAAAAACAATCGAATTTGTGATCTCCTATTGAGCAGGTCACAAAATTCAAAACCAGTCATAACGGCTCACAAATGGCAATGATTATTGCATTTGATGGTCGGTTTTATATTTCCACCCACTTTATGACCTGAACGCCGCATTTTATGCAACATTTATAACCATTTCGGAAAAAATACATGTTATTGTATAAAAAAACTGAGGAAGGCATCGAATTTAATTTGTGACAAATGTCGTTTAATTTTTTATCCTTCAGTTCTAAAACATATTTCACGTATTGTGGCCAAAAAAATGTTATTTTATGTATTTTTAATAACTTCGTGTGCGAGCTCGGTCTTTTGTGGAAAATTTTGTGCCAATTTGGAAGTGACCATTCTGAGGTGAATTTTTTGTGAGTTTTGTTGTGAGGGTTATCGTAGAGTTCTGAAAAAGTTATCGAATCACAACAAACCTCACAACAAAATAACCTCACAAGAGCTTGTGACTTGTGATGGCTCACAACGGCAGAATCGGGCTGTAAAAATATATTACTCTTATTTTGTTCTGTAGGGGAAGTACGTCCAAAATGACATACTGTTAGCCTTTTGATTTAAAGAATATTATTTCTAAGAGATATAGCAATTTGTATGTTTATTATATCTTCATACATTTATTGCGAACATTTTACAATGATAATTAAATTAAAAAAATAATACAAACTAAATAAAATAAATGGTTTACTAAGCCTATATAAAAATCCATTTTGTCCATATGATATGGACAAAATGACATATTAGTTATGTATATAATGACATACAGTCATTAAGATAAATCCGATAAGTCATTTTGCTACAAATTTACAAATCGTTAATAATAAATGACTTTTATAATATTTTGTTTTACCTTCAAGTTAAGTTTATACGCATAGTTCACAAAAAAATCCTTATTTGTTCTTTGGCACTCCAGCACAGGATGATTGAACTCCTGCATGAGTCAAGCCTAAAAGTCGGGCTTCTAGAAGCCTTAGATGCTCCACTAAAGTCCTCTCAATATCCGATCCGATATCCTTTTATATCCGCGCGTCATGTTTGTATTTGTAACTTCAATTAAAAAATGATTCCCTGAATTCGCATGCATATATACCTATGTCGTTTTGTCCATAATAATGGTATGTCATTTTGTCCATATCGTAGTTTCGACAAAAATATATAAATAAACTGTAATAAAACTCTGATGTTATTGCAGACAATTAGCTAATTTCCTAAGTTTTGTCATAAACTATCGAAATAGTTAATAAAATTAAAGAAAAACCTTAGAAAACTCACCAAAATACGAAAAAAAGTTAAAACAAAAAAAAAAAATATTTGCTGCTGAAAATACTTTTTGATTTTTGGCACTGACTCACGGCTATTAACGGAGCTGTCATTTTGACAGGATTTTAAATATCATCGTAGTCACCTTGGAAGATAGCATCTAGTGCTGTAAGTGTATCACATTTCGAGTTAAAGCTAGTATGTCATTTTACCCATATGTGTCATTTTGGACGTACTTCCCCTACTCCCCAAAAAAATGTATTATACTCCCCAACGAAATTAGCAAGCGGGAACCCACTGACTCTCTTCTGTCTTTGATGGGGTTAATTGTGCACAACTACGTAGTAGAGATTAAAACTTATGAGAGCAACGTATTTTAGATGGTAAAATTATCTTTTTTGAAAATATCTTGTAAACTATTAACTTTTCGGCAAAACAGTATTCAGCACATATATAGATAAGAACATGATCTACAAAAAAGGAATTTATGTCTATTTAATAGTAAGTTTATAGTGTACCTACACTTGCACATATTCACTCATTCATGACAGTTCATTAATTTTTTTCTTTTATTTCACCTCCCGCCATTAAGATATTGAATATTGTGAATACAGCAAATTTTATGTTGTTTTCGATTTGGCTTTTCAGATTTTGATCTGAGATTTCAGATTCTGCCGGCAAATCTAACATGAAATCTGAATTTTATTGGTTTTTATGTGTATTGAGTTGGCCGCAAAAAAAAAAACAATCTTTTTGCCATTGCACTCGAAATCCATTTCAATTGGTTTTCATACATCATCAGCATTATATTATTAATACGCGAACATCCGAGCTCTCCGTACGTTTTTTTGGTGTTTAATATGAAATGAGGAGAATAAAACTTATGTTATTTGAAAGGTGCTGTGCCATAGATGTGCACTAACACAAAATCGTGGGTGTTATGTAATGTCGCCATTAAGACCCGTTTTCTGATACTACTCATAGCGATTTAAGTTCCACTTAAAATCTTATGTGACAGTTTATGACAAGGAAAAAGCAGCCCATAAGGTATTTAAGTAGAACTTAAATCGCTATGAGTAGTATCAGCAAACGGGCCTAAGACTCGTAAAATTAAGTTATGACTTCCCCATTCAAAACCGGATTTTGGTGACAATCAATTTGTCGCCGTCATGTTTCCATAGTAACTTTTTAAATCATCTTAGATTAGAACCTGATGGAGATAATCATTTACCCATTGTTCAGGCGGCAACACTTACATACTACTACCGAACACATAGCTACCAGCACGGACACACTCAAGGAGAAACGTTAAAGGTCAAACGACACAGTCCATTTCGCGCTCTCAAGCGGTGTACACGTTTTTGTTTTACCCTTTTTCCTAAACTACAAACAATAAACTGAATTAATACCTAATCTACATAGATAGACTTAAATAAAGTGCATTATTGAATTATCTTTAAATTAATGTGTCGCATTTTTCATTCGGAGATTTTGCAGGAAGAAAAAACCAGCGGTTTCGTCGGTCTCGAACATTTTTTTGCTCACTTCTCACGGATTTCTGCAAGAACTCATTAAGAATTATACATTAATTCAATTGAGGTTTCTTCGTTACGAAAAACAGTACCTCGTTCTCGTAAAATCATCGCGGTGCAACAGAAAAAAAAAAAATAGAAAACTAAAAAACAATTCGGTTCTTGCTGTGTGGTGTCGTCTGTGGTGCGTCGGGGTCTCGTGATCGTCGGTGCGGTGGTGACAACTAATTCGGTACGGAAGGTGAGAATTCAAGTGCGTATGCTAAATTACTAATATCAAAACGACAAATTCATTTAAAATCAAACATAGTGTCTTTTTATTTGGTCAAATTGGAAACGAAATTTAAAATAACGGATCTGATTAACAGTGATACTTTACATTATATACATGTACAAGGTGTTAACAGTTTGAGTTTTTCTCCATCGCGTTAAAGTGTTTCCGTAGCGTCAAGACAAGACTATTATCTTGTGTGTGCGTAAGTGAATGTAGAACTGCCAACGTGACTACATAGAAGACCATCGACATATAACGATAGCAATACGTTGGGTATATGTAAGTACATACAGTTTCTTCCTACATTCATTTTAAATTAACTGACTTGCAATGGATTCGCTACCTAATCTTCGTCAGCAACGTGGCCAGATTTTAAGAAAACTCACGATATTATTAAACTCACTTGCGCAGGCAGACAAGGATCTCCGAACGATTTCGAAGGAGGAATTGCAAGTGAATCTAGAACAGCTCGCGGATAGTAAAAAAAAATATGAAGACATTCAATTAAAAATTGTAAGCATCGATGAAAATCCAACGATCACAGATGATTTTGTTCACGAAGATAATTTTGAAGCCAAGTTCTTTGAACTGAAATCGAACTTATTAACTCGGTTAAACACACTCGACTCGGTACATCCCTCGTGCTCACCCCACCGACAGGCTCCCGCGGAAAGTAATAGCATAATGCTCGATTCAAATAATCAATTTTCGCGAATCGTAGAACAACAAAATCGAATTCTCGAACAGTTTAATGAATCGGTTTTACATAATGACGAATACTTCTCCATCGGACATTGAACATAAATTACCCGCGTTACATATCCCCAGTTTTAGCGGAAAACCCGAAGATTGGGTTTCTTTTCACGATTTATACGTTAGCTTAGTTCACGAAAATGATAGGTTATCTAACATTAAAAAGTTTCAATATTTAAAAACCCTTGTTAAGGACAACGCGGAGGGTTTATTAAAACACACATTGGTATCGGATGCAAATTATGAAGAAGCGTGGGATAAGTTGAAACAACGCTATAGTAAGAAGATTCCCATCGTCACAAAACAAATTCAACGCTTCTTAGATCAACCAGCTGTCAAGGAATCTAATGACGCAGTTGCAATACGTCGTCTATACGATACATCGGATGAAGTCATTAGGGCACTAAAATCGTTAAAGACTGAAGGACGCGATCCGTGGTTGGTTCACATTGCGCTGCAAAAGCTCGACAGCGATACCAAGCGTCTGTGGGCTCACGAAAACGTGGACAAAGATTACGATTGGCAGGCATTCCTAACATTTTTGGGAAAACATTGCGTTACTTTAGAATCTTGTCAGCAGTCTAATAGTAAACGGTATCATTCTAGCAACCCATCCTGTTCGCAGAGCAGTCTTCATAGACCGGCTATTTCCAAAACGTTACTAACACAACCAGACAAATGTAGGCTAGGATGCATTGAACCTCACGGAATCTATCATTGTCAAAGGTTTCTATCATCGACTATCGACGAACGCATTCAATACGTTAAGAAACTCAACTTATGCCTCAATTGTCTTAGGGAGTCACATAGCGTAAGCGTATATAGGTCACGAAGTTGCAAATATTGCAGCAAGAGACACAGCAGTCTTTTATGCTTCTCGCCAAAACATACACTCTCGTCAAAACCCAACCAATCTGTAAGCGACAGCGCTCCTTTAAGCAAGGTGAAGGATGAGGATTCCAACCTTATTACGGCAACTAGTACACTCTCCGCTGTCTCTCGAGTTCATGTATTTTTATCGACGGCAATTGTTCTGGTGTATGATAGTCAAGGGTCGCCACATGCTCATCGCGCTTTATTGGACTCTGCGTCACAATCTAACTTCGCAACGAAGGCATTAATTACGAAATTAGGATTACCTACAACCAACATCACGTTCTCGATACAAGGAATTGGCCAGTCTTCACATTCTGTTACTAAGGAATCTGACGTAGTAGTTCACTCTCGTGCATTTACCTTCAGTGATAACATAGCATTTCTCGTAATTGACCACATAACAAGTAAGATTCCTCAATTCGAAGTAGATCTCAATCAAATAGACATACCCTACAACCTCGTAATAGCAGATCCATATTTCAACGTTCCTGATACAATTGACCTACTGATAGGTGCTGAATATTTCTATAAGATCCTGAAACCAGAACGCATAGATCTCGGAGTCGATAGGCCCATTCTACAAAACTCGTTATTTGGTTGGCTGGTAACTGGTAGATGCACCTTCAATCAAATCCAAAACAAAAATGATGCACAGACTTGTTTGCTAGTCTCAAATGAGGATCTCGATAAGCGTCTGTGTACATTTTGGGAGGTAGATTACAGTCTTGACAATAAAAAATCTCTATCGGTAGAAGAGGCTTCGTGTGAACAACACTTTCTCCAAAATACGTCTCGTGGCTCGGATGGCAGGTTCACAGTTTCCCTTCCTTTCAACGAAAATATGGCACTGTTGGGGTGCTCCCAGGAACAGGCTTTGAAACGCTTATATAATTTGGAGGCCAGACTTACCCGCGACACAAACCTAAAATCGGAATACAATAAATTTATTCGCGATTATATTACGCTTGGACACATGACTTTATTAGGAACTCTTCAGGAAAATTTTGATGAACACGTTCACTATTTACCACATCACGGTGTTTGGAAGTTGTCTAGTTCCACAACCAAACTGAGGGTGGTATTTGATGGGTCGTCGAAGACTACAACAGGAATCTCTTTAAACGAAACATTGATGGTAGGTCGCCCGTGTCAAGATTTACTATTTAACATTATCATTCGCTTTCGAACCCATAACATTGTATTAATGGCCGATATCGAGAAAATGTTTCGACAAGTATGGGTGAAGAAAGAAGATAGACGTTTTCAAAGAATCCTTTGGCGATTTAATACATCAGAACCGGTAGGTGTTTATGAGATGAACACAATCACATACGGGCTTAGTTGTTCCCCGTATTTATCAACGCGCTGCCTTCTTAAATTGGCAGAAGATTCCAATTCTTTTCCGTTAGCGAAACGAGCATTATGTGCTGATGTCTACATAGATGATGTACTAACCGGATGTCAAACTGTAGATGAAGCTAAGGTGTTACGGCGTGAGTTGAAGGAACTTCTGTTGGAAGGAGGTTTTAATGTACGTAAATGGGTTTCAAACTCCCAAGAAGTTCTTGATGAAATACCCTTAGAAGACCGCGAGCTATCGAACGTAGACTTTAACTTGGATGAGGAAATTAAAACGCTTGGCTTGAGGTGGCATCCTTCAAACGACAATTTCCAGTTTACAACATTTAAATCATTGCGAACACCCACGATACGAATTATTCTATCAGAGATTGCTAAACTCTTCGACCCTTTAGGTCTGCTCGGACCTACACTAATTAACGCGAAACTACTGATGCAGGAGCTCTGGAAAAGAAAATGTTCATGGGATGAGTGTTTACCTGTGGACTTAGCAAATCAGTTCTCCAAATGCATAATACCTCGAAAGGTTATCGTTTTTTCTGAATTCTCTCGGCTCGAACTTCATGGCTTCAGTGACGCTAGCGAGCAGGCGTATGGGGCAAGTATTTATATTCGTGCATTTGACAGAGGCGGTCTCATATCGAGTCATTTGTTATGTTCGAAATCACGTGTAGCGCCTATCAAACGTATTTCTTTACCACGACTCGAGTTATGCGGTGCACATTTGCTTGCATTGTGTGTTCGCCAAGTAACGGAATACATCAACACTCTCAGAAAACTCATTGTGGTGGCACGGACCTCCTTTTCTTTTCGACTCGAACTTATGTCCCTCGGCTCGTGATGCGAATATTTCAGATGGAGACATGAAAATAGCAGACCTCGAACTTCGACCAACAAAGCAGACATTTTCGCATATAGCCCCAAATAAATCATCATTTCTCGACTCGTTAATTAATAGGTATTCTCGGTATTCACGACTTATTCATGTTCTTGCCTATTGTCTTCGTTTCGCTAATCGAACCCGTAAAATTGCTCAAAATGGTATCTCGATAGGCTTATGTTTTACAGAACTGGAATCTGCATTACTCGTAATTGTGAAACATATTCAATCCAAATACTTTCAATCTGAAATTGACTCGTTAAAAACAAATCGTAGCATCAGCAAACAATATCAGTCGCTCAATTTGTTCGTCGATGCCCATGATATTCTCAGGGTGGGCGGTAGAGTTTCCGGACGAAATCCAATCCTGCTGCCATCGAAGGATAGTTTTACACAGCTGCTTTTTGAGGCAGAACATAGGAGACTGCTTCACGTAGGACCACAGTCATTACTCTCATCGATACGCCTCAAGTTTTGGCCTCTCAATGGAAGGAACTATGCTCGAAGGACTACTCGTAGCTGCATCGAATGTTTCCATGTTAAACCCGGACCTTCCCGAAGATCGAATAAGGCAGAATAGGGCTTTTAAAATATGCGGGATTGATTATGGTGGTCCTTTAACTATTTTACAGTCTAAAGGGAGAGGCGCAAAAACGTCGAAGGCCTATATTGCGTTGTTTGTTTGCCTAACGACAAGGGCCATACATCTGGAACTTGTGAGTGAGCTCACAACTTCGGCGTTTCTGGCTGCATTAAGGCGATTTATATCACGTCGCAGTCGCTGCTCTCGTATCTACAGCGATAATGCAACCAATTTTGTTGGTGCTAAAGACGAATTAAGGGATTTGTTTAAACTATTTCACGAAACTGAACACAAAACTAAAGTTCAAGCTTTTTCAACAAATGAAGGGATAGAATGGAGATTCATTTCTGCGGGCTCACCACATCAAGGCGGCTTATGGGAGGCCGGAATAAAATCCACCAAGCATCATCTCCGACGCGTTCTAAAAACACACACGTTCACCTTTGAAGAGCTTAACACGCTGCTCACCCAAATAGAGGCTTGCCTAAATTCACGGCCTCTAACTCCATTATCCTCGGACCCAAACGATCTTCAACCCCTGACTCCTGCCCATTTCCTGATTGGGGAATCCTTGATGGCTATTCCGGATCCAGATTTCATCGAAACTAAGGCCAGTCGATTATCAAGATGGCAGATCATTCAGCAATGCATTCAACATTTCTGGAAACGTTGATCGCGAGAATATTTATCAACACTGTACCTCCGTTCCAAATGGCAGTTAACTCACGAAAATTTAAAGGTCGGCGATATGGTGCTGATAAGAGAGGAAAATCGCCCTCCGCTACGCTGGAATTTGGGAAGAATTTCAGAAGTCTTCCTCGGATCAGACCAACTTGTTCGAACAGTCAAGGTCAAAACTACTAGCGGATATATCAATAGAGCTGTCCATAAATTATGCAAGCTTCCACTCCAGGATAGTACAGAAAATTAATTCAGAAATAATTTGGTGGGCGGAATGTTCAGGCGGCAACACTTACATACTAATACCGAACACATAGCTACCAGCACGGACACACTCAAGGAGAAACGTTAAAGGTCAAACGACACAGTCCATTTCGCGCTCTCAAGCGGTGTACCTACACGTTTTTGTTTTACCCTTTTTCCTAAACTACAAACAATAAACTGAATTAATACCTAATCTACATAGATAGACTTAAATAAAGTGCATTATTGAATTATCTTTAAATTAATGTGTCGCATTTTTCATTCGGAGATTTTGCAGGAAGAAAAAACCAGCGGTTTCGTCGGTCTCGAACACCCATAAAGGTATGCAATGTACTTGCCCCTAAAAGTAAGCAATTGTTAGAAATTTATTTGGGGGAATTGTGTGTTGAAGCGTGATCCGAAAATCCCACACCTATCACAAGTTATATTGGGTCGTATGAATAAAACGTAGCAATTGCTTTTACTCAAGATAAATGTCAAAAGCGAAGCATTTGCTACGTTTCGTATGAATAAAAACCAATTTGAGTTATGTCGTTTTCGATTTGGCAAAAAATCAATTTTTTTTTTGATCGAGATTGCTTTTCATGTTCTATTTGCCACAAAAATCAATCTTTTTTTTGATCTCAGATCACTTTTGAGAAATCTCAATTTTTCCTCAGATTTTACACATACTTTCACTAACACCAATGTTTATGACACACAGCGTCGGTTACGAATTGTTTATCGTTGGAACGATTGCTTTTTTAACTGAATTATTTATTAAACACGTATGGGATCGAGTTTTTATATTAAATTATTTCGAAATGCAGTACTATAAATGTGTGAAAATCAATTGAAATGGATTTCGAGTGCAAGTGTATATATGCTTTTTTTTTGCCGCCAACTCAATACACACACATACCAATATAATTCAGATTTTATGTTCGATTTGCCAGCAGAAATCTGAAATCTCAGATCAAAATCTGAAAAGCCAAATCGAAAACGACATTAGTTCCCACTTTTGACATGTTAGAAAAGCGGCGGCACTGACCTTTTACTCAGATCGGTATGAATAAAACTTGTCAGACAAAGCAAATGCTATGCAAATTTTGAGTCTGCTATTTAGTTGACTCAGACCTTTTGCTAAATATTTTGTACGCAACTTTTTAACATAAGACAAATCTAAGCGTTGTGAATTTTTGATGTTTTGTTTATAAATTAAGTTTTGTTCGTGCAGGAAAACCAGACCAAACATGGATACGATAAGTTTTCACATTATACCTGTTTTACATCTTGTTGTTAACATTCGTGCTAATAAAAAACAGTATAAACAAAGAAGAATTGGTGACGACAATAACTTTAAGCAAATGTTCCGTTTCACGCGTGAAAATGTGGACATTTTGGCTAATACCTACTTTCTTAAATGATAGATTTGAGACGCGTGGTGGTGCTCTTTCAAATATCCAGAAAATTAAATCTTTCCTGAGGTATTTAGGAGATCCGGGGTTTCAGGTAAACATTTCAAAATTCATGGCTTAATAACAAGTGAAAAATGTATGTATTTAGGTTGGTGTTGGAGAAGATCTTGGTGTTCATCAGTCAACCGTTTCGTCGCTCAGCATATTTTTTTCTTTTTCAGTTTTTCTTTTAAGTTTTGTTCACTTTTGACAATTTTCCCACAAAAATTTGAAAATAAATTCAAAATAAACAAACCACCACCAGACAGTTGTCACTTGTCAAGTTTGACAGAAATTGCAAGGCAAGTACACGTACAGCGAAGTAAATGCTGTGTTCGAATTTTCGAACTTACTTTAGCAAACTAGGTTTTTATTCATACCGATTCAAAGCATTTGCTAAGGGCTTTTACTTTGCTACAACCTTTTCCTCAAAGCAAATGCTAGTTTTTATTCATACGACCCATTAAATAAGAAAAAATAAAGTTAGACCGTGTCTTCACCTGCAATTTTTCTTTCAGCAATCTGTCAAATTTGATTTCATTCGTTGAAATGTCGCTGAGCAGAGCAAATCGTTGCCTTCTCGCACTAGGCCGTGAAATCCTTTCTCTTTTCCCATTTACCATATTCTTGTCTGACTATACTTGTCTCTTTTATTCCAATATCTACGTAGTTTCAGCACTACAAGCGACCATTCGCCACTCAGCCATCGTGGAAATGAAAAAACCGCACAGAAATTGCATGAAATTAGTTTCTTCTTGAAATTTGTGGTCTCCACGTGCAATCTGTCATTTCATGAAAATTTTCATGCAACGGAAATTGCACGCGGAGACACCGTGTTATGAATTCCCCACACAAAACAGGTAATATTGAAAGGATTTTGGTGACATTCAATTTGTCGCCACCATATTACCATAGTAAGGTACCTACCTATTTAAATAGAAATCATCTTAGATTTGAGCCTGTTTCCGATGGAGCAGCTCATTTACGTATTTTTTCTATTATAGATATATTACTCTTTTCGTTTCATTTATAAAAAAACTAGCTGTACCCCCCGGCTTCGCCCGTGCAAAATGTGGTTTCAGAACAGTTGATGGGAAAAAGATCTAAGAAATTTGCTATCTTGTAGGGGGCCATTTTTTTCGCAAAAAATATATATTCTCGTAACGCTTAAGTTGGCCAATAACAGGATATTTCTTCCCACTGCATAAAATAGTTTGTCTTCCTTCCGTAATTTTAACAGGTATTCGTTTCAAATGTTAAATCATTTTCTTTCAGTCCCGTATACATTTCGCACCCTATCTCTTTCAATCCCACGCCCCGCACGCCAAAATCGGATACAATTGTATCAGTTAATACATGTTCAATGAAGAATTTGTTAAGAAACGCATATCATAATTTTAAAATTGAAAGCTTTTTTTTTACAAAAGAACTCACAAATAATAGTGATAAGTGAGGTGAGACTCAACTATTATTATTATTTTATCCTTTGAAAGTCTGAATTCCTTTGTTTTCAAAAACAATTTATTTTTTATTATGGTCATAATAATATTATGTCACCAATAATGTTTTCAAAATATCAACTTATTTTATTTAAAGGCTAAGGAGGGAACATATTTGTTTTTTTAAATCATGAGCTTAGTACCTAAATATGTAGTAAACTCTCCCAGGTGAAAATCGTAGAAATGTCTCAAATTTCGCCTAGTATTTATTTAAAATACAATTTAAGTTATCGAGTTATTGGATATCCTATGTTGTACCTGCAGATGTCCTCTATAAGGTGGCATTTACTATATTATATAAATAAATTACTCTTGTCTATTTTTTCTGGAATTTATTTAGTTATGTTGAAAAAAATTGAAGATTGTGGGCCTAGGTATCCTCTATAGGCCTGTGAAAAATGCACCAAAATATATTAAGATGTTTCTAAGATTTTTGCATTTAAAGACAGACAATCAAATTCATTCTAAGTCGAACAGAACTATACCAATTTCTTTACAAGATTATTAATTTCAATTTATAAAAACTCACAAAATCGCAATGAAGAAATCCGAATCTGTAATGCGCAATGGCCGGCAAACGTTATTCGAACGAACAAAACACGAATTCGCAAAGTGCAATATGAACGCTGAAACAGCAACGAATGAAGAAACTGCGCAACTGAATCAAATGGCACAGTCAACGTAGACAGCGATACCACAAATGAAACAAAATTGGCTTCTCGATTGATCGATAATAGATGGCGTTACTTTGCGTGTCTATCTGACAGTTCAATTGTGATACGATATGTTACATTCGGGGTCATCGCAACTCATACCCCGACGACTCATACCCCGCACCTAGCGCCATCTACATCTTAACTCTACAACTGGACATTTGTAATCTATTACATTTAATGTCAGAAATAAGTGTTACCATATTACAAATTAATTTGTGTTCGAAGGTTGGTGGTGGCTTTTGTGAAATGGAGTAGGCAGGTTATATTATTCACTTATGAATACGGATACACTTGTATGGATGAATATTTTTGCGAATATTTGTCTTTTATTTTCTCAGATTCTATAAAGTTTAAATAATATTAACCGTCTTGGAATCGTATAACTCCATTTCATTTACAACACACATAAAACATTTCCCACCCTTATACCTTCTACTTAACATTACATACATTTCTTACCTACCTTTTTCCCCCATATATATATATTTCCAAATTCCATAAACATAATTATTAAAGAAACGTTAACCAAGCAACACCATATTCTAAAGGTGAGTGATGAGATTATTGGTTGTTAGTTGTAAAGTTGCGATGTAGATGGCGCTGGGTGGCAAATTTGGCAGGGGATGAATCGTCTGGGTAAGAGTTGCACCCGACCAGTTACATTCAAATTTTTATTCTTTTTCTGGTTGTTGCCGAAATAAATAAATACAAAATGAAAAAAAATATATAAAAAACCTATCGTAACACGCTGGGTGGTCAAAATAAAACATTTTGAAATTTTAAAAATTTTTTTCTTCTAAAACCCGTGCTGAGAAAATACCTTTCCAACAAAGTATAAATCATCAAAATCGGTTCAGCCAATCTCGAGCTATAGGATAACATCGCTTCGGACACTTTCTTTTATATAACAAAAAAGATACAAATAAATAACGAAAATAATTGTAGTACGTTTTTTAGTATACTGTATACATACTTATAAAAGGTATGGTCAATTTTTTCGACCACAAGTGATAGGTACTAGTTTATAGTAATGCATTTCGAAAAAATATAACAACTCAATCCCATATGTAAACGTAAAGTAAATAAATCAGTTCAAAAAGCAATCCTTCTAATGATAAACAATTCCTAACCGACGCTGTGTGTCATAAACATTGAAAGTAGGTACCTATGTTTAAAATCTGAGAAAAAATTTAGATTTCTCAAAAGTGATCTGAGATTAAAAAAAAATTGATTTCTGTGGCAAAACGGACATGAAAAGCTATTTCGATAAAAAAAAATTTGTAATGTGCCAAATCGAAAACGACATAGAACTATACAATACGCCCCACTTTCTAGAAATCATCAATAAAAGACAAAAAATAAAAGAAAATCACTAATCTTTCATTGCATACAAATAAAATACTCTATTTTCTTTACTTTGGCATTTGAAATTTGTTTAATTACTTCTATTATGTTATTTTTTTGTTCAATAGTTAAGGTGGGGCGTTTTGTAAACAGTTTGTTAGGTAAAAAGCCCCAATTTATTGACAAGATGTTGCATTGTCTTTTCTCTTTTCGACAAAATTTATGTAACCAGCCCTGACACAGTGTACACTGGATCCAATCTTCTAAAGAAGAGGTCTTGCAACAATTTTCGGTACTCTCGATATACCTTTTACAATCTTCATCTGAAATTTTGTCTTTGGTTGTGTTTTTCAGACCATGATGCCCGCAGTGTAGTCCTTTGGTAATTCCACGGCATTTTTATTTAAAATAAGTACCGAAAGAAGTTTTAATGACGATGTTTATCAAAATATTGGGAGAGGCGTTTTAGACTTACTGAGTATAATTCGCTTTAAAGAGCTCTTGAAATTTGCAGTTCTTCTTGTAAACGCCGGCGAATCGAATTGCGGCAGCCACACTTTCATTATTTTTGAAGCATTGTTCAACAATGAAACGTTTCTCTTTCGCATAGTTTTCTATTTTTACCTACCCGGAGTACCCTCCGACTGCCAAATAGTTCGTTAAAGTGTCTTGTCCTTATTTTTTAGTCTTACAGTCGGTCGGTTTTTTGGTATTTTAAATTAACTTTTTTAAATAACTAAATTGTCAACTGCACATTGTGTTTGTTTTCATCTGGTTGCTATCTTAGTAGAATTTTGGCACGCTATTTATATCGGCCAAACAAAGTCGTTTGGAAACTCTCCCCAGCCACAGAGTCCTGTAGTTGGGAAAAAAGTACTTTTCAGTACCTATCACTAACGAATACCATTAAAAATAACAAACATTATGTGGCCTATGCTCCTTAAAAAAAGTTTATTCATCCCTGTCTGTTACACTTTTCCAATAATATCCTCAGATGATTTTTATGTAATTATCGGCAGGTATGTTTCACAATACAAAAAAAAATTAAATATATACATTTTACATTACTTTCCTTAAACTTAAGCTAAATAAAAAACTAAACATCAGTCACTTGTCGACTAGCCGTACTGGTGGTAGTAACATTTATAGCATCACTGTTACTTTCAATAGAACTACTTACATTAACTCTAGTATCACTAATTGGCGTTGTATCTACAGGCGTTGGAAGCGAACGACTAATCACAATTAAATTAACTGGATAACTACGAGTACCATTGTCACTATTACTACTGCTAACACTACTGCTATTATTATTCCTATTTTCCAAATTACTATTGCTCATATGATTATTGGCAGCAATGATTCGATCGATTGTTGGCGATAATGTCGAAGATGGTTCACCCACCACATAGCCATAGTACTTAAGTACATCTAGTTTGCACATCGGACATGTGCGATGTTCAATCAGCCACGGATCGATGCAGTTCTTGTGAAATTCATGTCTGTAAAGAAATTATTAAAAAGGCATTATGAAAATAAATGTTTTTCGCTTAGGTACTAAGTACTTACTTGCACGGTAGAATTCGTATGCAGTCCGATGATTTGTATGTTTCAATACAGACGGCACAGCAGTCATTATCACCATCTTTGTCGATTCCTCTACCTGTCTTCGTGGGAATTTTCATTATAGCCCGTTTTGTTACCGAAAACAGGTGGCGCTATTGGGATATAACCAGAGTTAGTCAATCGAAAGGGATTTATGTCAAAAAAAAAAAAAAAAAATAGTTGGTGTAGGTACTTACAGATTGTTGATCTTTAGACTGTATATATCTAAATCGCTGAATGTAGTAGAATACAAGCCAAACGACGGATATAATCAGCAGGACTATAAACGATATTGAAACGAATAGCATTGATGCTCTATAAAAAAATAGAAGTTGTTTCTTTAGTTTGTGTTCTCGTGCGAGTTTATAACATCAATTTAAGCTCGTAAGAATTTGCCCTAAAGCCGGTAAATACTTCAATTCAAACATAGACAAAATGATGGAGTAATTCGATACTGACATTGACTGCTTAATCATAAGAAATATGTAATACCCAGTGTTACTATCTGAGAGTTTTCGGAATTTCGCATACCTGAATTAATTTCAATCATGGAGAATTTTTGACTTCAGGGGAGAGAGTTTAGTTACTCGTTGGTGAAGTCTAACCTGGCTGCACTCAATATTATTACTTTTTTTTTTTAATTCACAGTTTTACTGTAGCAAGGCGCAGTGACTTATTGGTTAGTGTGTTGGACTACTAAGCGAGGGGTCCAGGTTCGAATCACGCAAAAACCCAAATTCCAACTTAGGGTTTTTTCACTGCGCCACCTCTCGCGAACGTCTACAAACATCCGAGAGTATAACTGTCTTGAAAGAGCTTCTCAAATTAGCCGTTTGGAATCGGCATTAAATTGTAGATCCCTTTCTTTCGTTCAAAAAATGAAATCTCACACAAAACGAATGGTTGTGAGAAGCAAGGCCTAGGGTCCCTACGGGCCTGTTGTGCCGAAAATTATTATTATTATTGTAACGATTAATAGGTACCTACTTTACCATTGAAATTTAATTTTGGCGGCTGCGGCATACGACTTTTATTTCATTTTGTTAGTACATACTAAAATCCCAAAATCGCCCTTCTGTGTAATATGACAGCCGCAGTGCCAGACCCTGAAGACTCTCCCGCCCTTTAATCTATATCTATGACAATGGAGAAAGATTGCAGCTGCATCAAGATTAGTAACGGCCTCATCGAAAAAGAATTCAGGCAAGAGGACACGCTGTAATGCGACTTCTCTAAAATCGTAATTGGCAAAATTGTGCACCGCGAGACTCACAGGTCAACACACAAGGCACAGTCATTTAATGAATTTTTGAAATGCTTGGATACGCCGATGTTATCGACATAATTGGTAAAACACTGCAGTCATTGTTAGTATTAGGAACGAAAGCGTGCAAAAATGGGTTTAGCGGTTAGCCAAGTTTTGACTTTGTGTTAAGCAGATGAAGATATGCTCAATTGCTTTGAGAAGACGCTTCTCCGTAAAATAGTCGGTCCTGTTTGCGTCGAAGAGTTTTGGAGAAGAAGATTCACTTGGAGTATGCGCAACTTAAAGTAGTTAGCGAAGGACCGGGTTGACTCCGATATTTGCTATCTGAGGCCTCGGTTCACCCCGAACTGGGTAAGTAAGTCCAGCACAACAGCTTTCGAAAGATATAAACTCTATTCCTCTTTTTATTTTATTTTTTGGAATGTGGACAAATTTTCAATATATCAATAAATTATTGCACTTATTGGAAAAATAAATAGGTACAAGTAATGAGGAACTTACTCGTTCAGCATGCCTATTGGTCGGTCTCCACTTTCACCTTTGGTTATAGATGCTACTACTTCAAAGCCCTGCTCTAAAATAGAGGCCATGTCTTGACCTATCTCTTGATACGTCATCACGGCAGTTATGTTACCTGTTAATAAAATAATGATATTAGGTGTGTTATAAAACTAAGGTATATGATGTGTTTGGTTTAAGGATGCTTTTAGTCTCATATATGCATGATCATGGAAATTGGTCCCATTTGTTAATTTAAAAATATTAATATTTTAGCGTTTTTTTTTTTCACTTCAATTTTGTCAACTGCCCTACCCTTGGCGAACGTCTGACAGTGATCAATAGGTATAACGGTGCTAAAAAGCTGCCAGTTCTGAATCGCAATAAAATTGTTTCACCAAATACTTTTTCTTTACTATTTGGTTCACCTATAGCATGAGTGCATTGTTTGTCATTTAGTATGGGACTCTTAAATTAGTAAATAATATTTATTCTGTACGTAATACGACATTTGTTCCCAAAAAATTGAATATATTTTTCATAATAATGTAGGCCGAAATGGGTAATTTTATATGGATACAAAATATGAATAACCTACTAATATCGGACCTTGTCTTGCCGCAAATAGTTGAAGCCTTAAATGTTTGTGTTAAATAAAAAAATTACGATATATGCTGCGAGCACAATAATCAAAATGTTTATGCCTGCATTTTTTGGACATGAATGAGAGTGCCTTCTTTAATCATTGCAGATAGAAAAATTCGCCCACTATAGAAACTTGTAGAACATGCTATTGAAATTGCTAGCATTCAATCGAGTAAAAATTAATATCTGTCTCACTCATTAATTTGGGGACTACGCAAGTGGGAGCGAGCCCGGGGCTATCTTTCGGACACACCCTGTCCAAAATAGTTCAAATCGGACCCCTTCAGGAAAATTCGGAACACTTTTTAAGGCCTATGAACCCTTTTTTCATTATTTACAAGACGTAAAACATTATACATATTCTCTCTTTACACAGCCATCGACTATCGACATAGAATCGTCATAAATCTTGTTTCACATTCTCATAGACAGAACACGTACCTACCTACTATTTGCACATTTTAAGAATGGTATTTGAGTCAACGCTAACAAATATATTATATCCATAATTCTCCTTGGAAACACATACAGTCTCATTGTTTTATGCATTTTTAAAGTTAGCTACCATAGTTCCTCCGATTTAGTCGATTTAGTCCGGAAGCGCAGGTCTTATTTTCAAATTGAAGTTTTTATTACAAACAAAATATTTGTTTATATATGACGTAATATACATAGTAAAACTCTTTATGATTTATTTTTTAAAATGAACTAGAAACATTTAGGCTACTGTTTCGATACTGTTGTTTTTCTTTCATTTCAGAGACCCTTCATTTTAACGAGCCTTAAACGAAACGGAATAAAAAACACTTCAACACAAGGTTTCTCCAGATAGAGCGCGAGTTCAAAATCTATATGGTAAATTTTTGGGAGGTCCAAAATGTAGCTGATGCTGACACCAGAACCAGCGCTTATAGATAGGGTAGGTACTCTTTTTCTATTTCTCTGATCTCACCTAACCTAACCTAATTCTGAGACTGACAGCTAGGTTCCACATTTCTCTTTCATTCGAAATTTAATTTAAATCGATCGAAAATAAATTTTTGTGTTCTACATTTCACTGTAATCGATTTCCATTTTAAATTTTTCGAAATCAAACAAAGTGAAATTGTTGTGTTCCATAATTCGATTTTGTCGATTTCCAAGAAATTTCAAATAGATCTAGGTCATTCGGTTTGAAATGCAGGAGGCAATATTCCTACTCATTTTATGGAGCAGCATAAGGAAAAAAATTTGAAAAATGTCATGATCCACCACAGAAGGACTCGAGTGGACGGAAAAAGTTAATTTATATATTAAATAAAACAATTTAATTTTCTTCGAAGGTTTGGCGTTGGCCGGACTGGAAAAGTTCGATGCATCCTATGACGCCATCAGGAATATTAAATTTGTCGAAATATTGTCGTTTTGATTTTCTTTGTTCATTGTCTGTCATATCAAGTTGTATCCAACTTGGACAATTTTTTTCCGCCATAATGGTAAATACTTTTATCAACATTTTCGACACAGTGCTTCGACCCAAAGCGAGGTTTACATCTTTTCCAATAGACCTTTGGAAACTTCCTTCGCCAAAAAAACCGCAAAACTGCGACTATAGCTGCAACGTGCCACTAATGGAAGATTGTTCAAGGTGTCGCTCAACAAATTGCACTATTTGGAATGCGCATTTATTAAGACGGTAGTATGAAATGAACCTATATTTCATGGCAAAATTAAAAAAATTAAGCTTTTCTATTTCGCTTTTATAACATACGCAATATCTGCAATTTCCAAGGGATTTGATATAATCTCTAAGCCTTAGTCTTTTATTTTTTCCTGTCTAGATATATTTATATCTTACTATTTCCAATACCGCAGCAATTTACATTAATCTTTTCAAACCCGTTAACAACAAAATTTATTACCAACAATTATTAACAATTTTATCTAAACAATTTATTCCAAATGACAGTTGAGAGCTGTTTTCAATTTCACGAAAAGTGATTTCGAAAAAATTCGGAGTAACCAAATCGGTCGACATGCAGAACACTGAAAATGAATTCACTCGAATTCTGGATAACGCAAACAAGGCAACATATTTAGGAATGACTATAGACACACAATTAAGTGGAAGCCCGACAAGCTCGTAATTTCGGTTTGTTCGCTGGAAAGCTACCTACAAAACTCGATTAACACTTCAGAAGCGTAAACTTCTTTTTAAGGTACATAACTTAGTCGATGTCATCACTAATATGAAAAAATGTGTGGGATGACTTTTATACTACTATGAGCGCGCGTTTTCCGGTTCTTATAGTGCCTCTCTGATTGGTGAGTTATAGCCCTCCGCAGTCATACATTGACTGACGATACTAGCATTGGCTTCATTATAGGTACATTAATTGGACATAACCAATGGTACGGGGGAATGGTATCTTTTGAAGATTCCTCACCTCCAGGCGCAACAAAAAAAAAAAAAAAATAGCAATACTTAAAACCTATATGTTTTTTTTTTTATTTAAAAAAACTACTTCTTCTTGTCTCACTTACGATTTTTGTCCTTAATTTGCATTTTCTCCAATTTCGTCACCGGTTTGTCATTGAAAATAACTACTCCAATAGCACCCTTCTGAGCCACGTGTTTCACCTTATCCTCAAAGTTGCATTTGCCTCTTCTTACTAAGGCTATCCATGGCCGATCAGTAGGGAATGGATTTCCTTGGGTACCAAGAATGTCTGCATTGCAGGCCTTATCATCACTGATGTCAGATCTACTGCTCACATGTACAAGTAGTCCCGTCACATTCAATATTTGCCCTTCTCCATAGCGTGCGTTCTCGACGGTATCCGAGTAGTTAACAAATGATCCCTCATTATTTATATAGGAATAATTAAGAAACGCCAGTATGAAGTTGTCCATAATAATACGTTCCTCGATATTTGGTATAGTCGTTGTTGAATTCATCGCCCGTAAGTATCGTTCGAATTCCGTGTTCACTTTTAACACGGCTTGGACTTGAAAGTCCGTGATCAAGACGAAAAGGCAGATTATTGAAAAAAATAATTCCCTGGACTCCATCTGTCTTTCCTGATTATGTGTATCTACTTCCCAAATATTTAATTACTAACGTGATCTATCCGTTAACTTTGGTGGTATTCCAATATAAAGCGCTTTGAGTAGTGCATTGATTTAATATTGTGCTGCTATAAATTTCTGAAAAGAAAAATAATAAAAACAAATTAGAACATACATCAAGTTTTTCAAAAACAGCTACGATCTACACATATCACAGGTGGGGTAATAGATATTCAAAGATACTTATTCGTACAGTCGGCTATTGGAACCCGAGGAAAATTAATTGCAGCTCGTCCATACTCAGCAATACGGGGAGCAACGATCTACATTGATCTATATGTTCGCTGCCCAGCACTGTGAGTATATTCTACTTGATTGCGTTGAATTCAAAATGGGAATAGTGACATTCGAGTTCATTTTGTTTCAATGCATGCGACCGTTTCAAAATAATTATAAGAAAAATGAAAAGTCTTTTTTATTGAAGATTTTTTGTATTTTTGTGAGTTTGTTGTAATTTTTACATGCAAGACATTTATTAAAAATATTTATTCGAAAATATATATTTTTTTTAATTTCGCAGAAAATGTGATATTTTTTATGAAATGTGCTTGTATCCATCCATTCATTTTAAAATGTTTCTTGAACTTGTTTCTGGTAATTGCAATACCTACCTATACATACAGGGCTAAAGGGCAAAACAAAATATTTTGTATTCGACTTTCAGCTCTTGACTCAAAGTTAGGAAATATTAAGGTCGGAGTAAACGCTGATTAAGTCCATACTAAAGAGGTATCTGGCAAGTCCATTGATTTACTGTAACTTGTCTACAAGCAAAATTTTGAAGCAGAGGCAATGATTAGATATCCTAGCTTTTCAAAGTGAATAATTCCCAACGGCAACGGATTAACTATCTACTGTTTTTGCATAGTGTGTGCCCTATGATTGAATGTGCAAATGAAATTATTTGAGACAATGTAAGAGAATATTTTTAGTGAATTGACGTGCTTGTAATCGCTCCGTCAGGAAAGTAACTCCTTAACCATTTTTTCGTAAACAGGCAATACATACCTGGTAATACAATCCAAAAAACGCATGAACTTTTTCGAAGAAAAACATATAAAAGTGTTTAATTATTTTGTGGCTTGTGTTATTGTCCAGACAACAGACACTGAAAGAGAAATCCGCTTTGGCTGCTGCAGTGACTCCAGATAAATCCCAATCAAGTAACAGCCAACCGAAATCTTACCCACCACCTGTGAGTAGGGATGAAACGATACCTTCAAGGTATCGAGTACTTGTACTCGATACTAGTATCGCAAAAAAGTATCGAAACCTACTCGGTATCGGATGAAAAGTATCGATACCTACTTGGATCGAATTAAAATTCCAGATGAAAACAATCACTAATTTTTAATTTTTTTTTTTTTTTTTCACAAAAATAAACGCATTCCCAGAGAGTTAATTTCATTTCGTAAAGGAATTAATAAAGACTGTAATGCCCAAAACACATGTGCAGAAATTCTGTATGCAGCGCAGAGTGCAGTGCTGCAACTAAAACAGATGTGCAGAAAATTGTTTGGCATCCATTGCATCGGCTAATATGGCAACTGTCATTCGCCGACTAGGCAGCTGATGTGTCTACAACCAAAACAAAAACAAACACAACCAGCAGTGTCGAAAGCCGATGATGCCAAATACTTGAAATTGCAATTTATTTTCTTTTGTGTTGTGGTATGTATTTTGCAGCGAATTTAGAAATAGATACATGTTGCAGTACTGCAATGAGTGCAGAATTTACGTGTGTCTATAATCATATCAACATGTGTATTCTAATCTTGCTGCGCAGTGAGTTCTGCACATGTGTTTTGGGCATAAGAGTATGAGTAAAGAGATATAAAATGCGTGGTGAATGTGTTTAAGCAATGCAAGAATTTTAATGTGTGTGCGGAAAATGTGCGATTTCCGTTTTGTGCGAAAAGGAATACAAAATTGCATGAACATTGAGTATGTGTGGGAATCTGTTTTGGGGGTTAAGTCAAAGTGCGATGCTTTCATTCGATGCAAGTACTTTTAAACGATACTTACTTGGTATCGCAACCAAAGGTATCGAGTACTAAAATACTTGGTATCGAAACAAAAGTATCGAGTATGTACTTGTATTTACTTGTATCGATTCATCCCTACCTGTGAGGCCAACCGATAAAAAACCATCCCTCTTTGACCATCTTCGTTATTTGGAAATATGTTTAATTGATAAATTTACATCGTTGCTTTCTGAATTGGAATGCAGCTTTAATAACAAACTGTGTGAAGCCATTGCTTCTCTTAGTAACAGAGTGGCACAATTCGAGAGCGATATTTTTATTTTGGAAAGAGGAGCTACCTGACTTTCAACGAAAAGAGCGCCTATATGATTGATAGCTTTTGTAGCAAAATACGATTGCGTTCTTTCTTGGAAAATAGTGAAAATTGTTTGTGCAATTGTTCCGGAAAATATTTTCGAATGGAAAAATAGAAAATTATAAGCGGACAACTCGAAAAATTGCGGAAAACGCGAAAGATTTGAATTTTGCGACGAAGTTTTGCATTGTACTTATCACATGATTTGATGTCAAGCTGGAAAATTCGTATGAAGCTTGGAAAATTTCGAATCAAAAAAGCTATGTAGTTCGAAAAAAAAAACATTTTAACGCCTAGCAAAGCAGGTGGGGGTCCACTAGTTTAATATAAAAACTCGATCCCACGCGTAAAATAAATAATTTAATTAAACAAACAATTTAGCGATAAACAATACGTAACCAACGCTGTGTGTCATAAACATTGGAATTACCTAGTCAATTAGTGAAAGCATTTGTATTGAGATTTCTGAAAACTAATCTGAGATAAAAAAATAAAGATGCCACGAATAGTTATTTGGCCGAATACCGAATATTAAATATAATCAGAAGCGGGCAAACTAAACTACTTCTGCATGCTTTAAAAAACAAAGGGGAAGAGTTGCCGGTGCAATGCTCAAGCTCGAATTAAGCGATGATTATTTAAGAAGAATTTCATCTTCTGTTCAAAAAAGAGATCCTAAATCGGATATTCGTTCACAATTCGGTAATGAATTACAATCAGTAACATTATTTACAAAATTTGATTGAAAATATAACATAGCATTTTACATAGGTATTTCATTCAAGTTATCACTATTAGCTCCGTTATAACTCATAATAGGTGGTACACCAATTGATTCTCGCTTAGTGTTAATGAAAGACCAAAAGGCTATAGCATCGCGTTTAATAGTAGTTGCAATTGATGAAACGTAGTGCATAAAAATAAATTTATTTAAAAACTCATATTCTTTTCGCAATCGCAAAAAATTATTACGCGCAGAGTTGAGCTTGCTTGACTTATTAGCTTTATTTAAAGCATTCTTCAATCTAGATAAACTTTTATTGAACCAAATAGGTTTATTAGAACGTATTAGTCGTTTTATTGGTACAAATGTGGAAATCGTATTATCAATAATTTTCCTAAATTCTGTAAATGCAAAGTTTAAATCAACAGAGTCTAGAGTGATTTGCTAATTTGTAGAGCTTAAACAATTGTTTAAATAATAAATTTAATATTAACAAATTGAATAAAACCTCTAGCGCATCATGGAAAATACTAGGTATTTTTTAATAATGGAAAATTCAGCACGGCTGACAGACGCTTCAAGCTCTTCACTAATAAAGATTAAATCTAACACATTACCCATAGCGTTCCGAAATTCATTCAGTTGACGGAAATTCGTAGCAAGCATAGTATCAATAACTTGAATTTCATTCACTCTTAAAACATTACAATGGAAAAATACGCTCTCAGAAAGATAAACTGGAATAATAATTTCCCTCTTATGAAGCAAGATGTGCGCTTATGAATTTGAAACCTCTTGCTGTAAGAAGAACTTATTACTCAGTACTCTTTGCACATGATGTAATTACCTCATATAACGATTGTTCGCTTTTGTTATCGATGTTTAGTATATACAGACACTCCTTTACGCATTCTTCGGCCTAGAGAACAGTATTTTTGAAGTTATTACTTCTTTAGGCGCGTTGGGCACTTTTAGATGGAAAGAAATTAGTGAATTCGCGTCACCTTAAATACGACACCGCGTCATCGTCACCGAAAAAACGACACCGCGTCATCGTCACCGAGAAACCGACACCCGATAGATGGCGCTGTTGTCCATATTTTTGAGAAACTCAACCGATCCAAATGAAACTTTGTTTGTGTGCATGGTTGTATGCAGCTAGAAAGATAGGGTAGTTTTGGACCCGATAGGTGGCGCTGTTGTCGATTTTTTTGAGAAACTCAACCGATCTCAATGAAACTTTGTTTGTGTGCATGGTTGTATGCAGCTAGAAAGATAGGATAGTTTTGGACCCGATAGGTGGCGCTGTTGTCGATTTTTTTGAGAAACTGAACCGATCTCAATGAAACTTTGTTTGTGTGCATGGTTGTATGCAGCTAGAAAGATAGGATAGTTTTGGACCCAATAGGTGGCGCTGTTGTCGATTTTTTTGAGAAACTCAACCGATCTCAATGAAACTTTGTTTGTGTGCATGGTTGTATGCAGCTAGAAAGATAGGGTAGTTTTGGACCCGATAGGTGGCGCTGTTGTCGATTTTTTTGAGAAACTCAACCGATCTCAATGAAACTTTGTTTGTGTGCATGGTTGTATGCAGCTAGAAAGATAGGATAGTTTTGGACCCGATAGGTGGCGCTGTTGTCGATTTTTTTGAGAAACTCAACCGATCTCAATGAAACTTTGTTTGTGTGCATGGTTGTATGCAGCGAGAAAGATAGGATAGTATTGAACCCGATAGGTGGCGCTGTTGTCGATTTTTTTGAGAAACTCAACCGATCTCAATGAAACTTTGTTTGTGTGCATGGTTGTATGCAGCTAGAAAGATAGGATAGTTTTGGGCCCGATAGGTGGCGCTCTTGTCGATTTTTTTTGAGAAACTCAACCGATCTCAATGAAACTTTGTTTGTGTGCATGGTTGTATGCAGCTAGAAAGATAGGATAGTTTTGGACCCGATAGGTGGCGCTGTTGTCGATTTTTTTGAGAAACTGAACCGATCTCAATGAAACTTTGTTTGTGTGCATGGTTGTATGCAGCTAGAAAGATAGGATAGTTTTGGACCCAATAGGTGGCGCTGTTGTCGATTTTTTTGAGAAACTCAACCGATCTCAATGAAACTTTGTTTGTGTGCATGGTTGTATGCAGCTAGATAGATAGGATAGTTTTGGACCCGATAGATGGCGCTGTTGTCCATATTTTTGATAAACTCAACCGATCCAAATGAAACTTTGTTTGTGTGCATGGTTGTATGCAGCTAGAAAGATAGGGTAGTTTTGGACCCGATAGGTGGCGCTGTTGTCGATTTTTTTAAGAAACTCAACCGATCTCAATGAAACTTTGTTTGTGTGCATGGTTGTATGCAGCTAGAAAGATAGGATAGTTTTGGACCCGATAGGTGGCGCTGTTGTCGATTTTTTTGAGAAACTGAACCGATCTCAATGAAACTTTGTTTGTGTGCATGGTTGTATGCAGCTAGAAAGATAGGATAGTTTTGGACCCAATAGGTGGCGCTGTTGTCGATTTTTTTGAGAAACTCAACCGATCTCAATGAAACTTTGTTTGTGTGCATGGTTGTATGCAGCTAGAAAGATAGGATAGTTTTGGACCCGATAGGTGGCTCTGTTGTCGATTTTTTTGAGAAACTTAACCGATCTCAATGAAACTTTGTTTGTGTGCATGGTTGTATGCAGCTAGATAGATAGGATAGTTTTGGACCCGATAGGTGGCGCTGTTGTCGATTTTTTTGAGAAACTCAACCGATCTCAATGAAACTTTGTTTGTGTGCATGGTTGTATGCAGCTAGAAAGATAGGATAGTTTTGGGCCCGATAGGTGGCGCTGTTGTCGATTTTTTTGAGAAACTCAACCGATCTCAATGAAACTTTGTTTGTTTGCATGGTTGTATGCAGCTAGAAAGATAGGATAGTTTTGGATCCGATGGGTGGCGCTGTTGTCGAATTTTTTGAGAAACTCAACCGATCTCAATGAAACTTTGTTTGTGTACATGGTTGTATGCAGCTAGAAATATAGGATAGTTTTGGACCCGATAGGTGGCGCTGTTGTCGATTTTTTTGAGAAACTCAACCGATCTCAATGAAACTTTGTTTGTGTGCATGGTTGTATGCAGCTAGAAGGATAGGATAGTTTTGGACCCGATAGGTGGCGCTGTTGTCGATTTTTTTGAGAAACTCAACCGATCTCAATGAAACTTTGTTTGTGTGCATGGTTTTATGCAGCTAGAAAGATAGGATAGTTTTGGACCCGATAGGTGGCGCTGTTGTCCATTTTCCGAGAAACTCAGCCGATCTCAATGAAACTTTGTGTGTGTGCATGGTTGTACGCAGCTAGAAAGATAGGATAGTTTTGGACCCGATAGGTGGCGCTGTTGTCGATTTTTTTGAGAAACTCAACCGATCTCAATGAAACTTTGTTTGTGTACATGGTTGTATGCAGCTAGAAAGATAGGATAGTTTTGGACCCGATAGGTGGCGCTGTTGTCGATTTTTTTGAGAAACTCAACCGATCTCAATGAAACTTTGTTTGTGTGCATGTTTGCATGCAGCTAGAAAGATAGGATAGTTTTGGACCCGATAGGTGGCGCTGTTGTCGATTTTTTTGAGAAACTCAACCGATCTCAATGAATCTTTGTTTGTGTGCATGGTTGTATGCAGCTAGAAAGATAGGATAGTTTTGGACCCGATAGGTAGCGCTGTTGTCGATTTTTTTGAGAAACTCAACCGATCTCAATGAAACTTTGTTTGTGTGCATGGTTGTATGCAGCTAGAAAGATAGGATAGTTCTGGACCCGATAGGTGGCGCTGTTGTCGATTTTTTGAGAAACTCAACCGATCTCAATGAAACTTTGTTTGTGTGCATGGTTGGATGCAGCTAGAATGATAGTATAGTTTTGGACCCGATAGGTGGCGCTGTTGTCGATTTTTTTTGAGAAACTCAACCGATCTCAATGAAACTTTGTTTGTGTGCATGGTTGTATGCAGCTAGAAAGATAGGATAGTTTTGGACCCGATAGGTGGCGCTGTTGTCGATTTTTTTGAGAAACTCAACCGATCTCAATGAAACTTTGTTTGTGTGCATCGTTTTATGCAGCTAGAAAGATAGGATAGTTTTGGACCCGATAGGTGGCGCTGTTGTCCATTTTCCGAGAAACTCAGCCGATCTCAATGAAACTTTGTGTGTGTGCATGGTTGTACGCAGCTAGAAAGATAGGATAGTTTTGGAATAGTTGTAAAATAATATGCATTATTTTTCATGTACCTTCAAAAGCGCTTTAAATGAAAGTGAAAATTATAATATAATATTTGTAGAAGTAGTTTATAATAATCAATAAAGAAACACTTCATTTAAAAGTATTTCCTGACGATTCGAAAGATGCACATGTAATTGTTCAAGTAATAACTTCTGTCGGCACTCCCGGAGTGCTTGTCTTTTTTTTTTCATGTCTCCCGGCACAGAACAAACTATGCTCGTAACAATCCTATTATTAAGGCTTGTGCCAATTACAATCGATATAGCAACTCAATTGATTTTAATATGAGTAGATTATTATGCAAAACTGCTATTATGAACTCAATGTTATTTTAGATTTATATATTAATTTCAATTTTTTTTTTTTTTTTTATAATACATTAATAATGTGTGCCAAGGTTGATACGTCGTAATCCGTAAATCCTTAAATCTCACTTGCAAAGCCAAGTCGTTTAAGGCACCGTTTCGAGGGCTGCGTTACCAATTAGTGATAAAAGAGAATGGGTAGCTAACGGTCCCCTTCGATACTCAAGAAAGGTCGGTTGTATAAATGCCTTATCTCGGTAAGTCGGCTTTGCCGTGAAGTATTTTCTTTTCCGTACAAACAAGTGCGATCAAATTAAAAATGAATCCCTATTAAGGACCTCTTCCGAGAAAGATCTACTAGCCTCCTAATATCCCACAACTAGAAATTAACTCAGGTCCAGAACTGGACACAATATTGATCGCACTCGAAAGGCGATGAATACAGCCTCTAAGGCATCGTGTTCCGTTTTATACAGGGAAAAAATCTTGACGCAGTGGTGGCATGAGGATCTTACTAAGGAGGTTGAGTAGAGACATTTTCAATATCTGCTATAGGTACAGGCATAAGTTCTGGCAAGCTAATAAACACTGCCTAAGATTCCGCTAAAACACCAGCGTGGTCCGAATTTCTGTCAATCTATCTAAAGTATATATCTAAAAGAATCTACTAGACTCTGTAAGATTATATCCAAAGAACGCTCTAGTCCATCTTTCTTTATGAGAATGGACGGAACCTGGACGTAATCAACCGACGAGTTCTTAGAGCTTCTAATACTTAGCACTCATTTTCCTGGTTATGAAGACCACTTCGAAGTTCCGTTCAATCCGCGGGGGAATATTCCCTCGCACCCGGAAAAAAGAACGCACTATAAGGAAAAGATGTAAATCACCGGGGGCAGGACGGCATTCTCCCTATCATGCTTCGGCAATTCATGAAGGGATAGTGCTGCCCTTACTCGTTGAAGTTTACAGAAGCAGTATATTATGAAATCGCATTAGTCAGCCTGGGAAGCATGTCCGAGTAGTTTTTATACCGAAAGTGTGCAGAAGATTCAGGAATCTGCTAAGGACTTCAGACCCATTTACTTAACGTCCTTCATACTCAAAACTTTGGAACGAATACTTGACTTTCACATAGGAACAGGCCTTGAAAGGGAGCCCTTATTATAATACACTATACGCGTACCTCAAGGGTAGGTCTACGGAGACTGCATTTCATGAAGTATAGTGTGTACAATTCAAAGGTCACACTCCCATCACACATAAATACCTTAGCTAAATTCTTAGAGGACGCTTTTAACAACGTCCTTACTGAATCGATCCAGGAATCTCTCTTAGAATTTGGGATAGAGGATTTCGTCACTTCATGTATTACTTCCATGCATGCTCAAAACAAGGATTATTCAAGCAAAACCTGGTAACACCCTCTGAACCAAATCAGTTAGCAGAGGAACAACTGTGGGGTAATATCGCCTCTCTTATGGATTATCCTGTAGTCCTGTAAAGACTACAGGGAATCAAAGTCGTTGCGTATACGGATGACTTGGTTGTTCTGTTAGGAATGTTTCCGAACGTGACTAGTAAAATCATGGAATGAGAACTGGGTAAGATTAGGGGCTGGGCTACAAGGAAAGCCTATAACATCACGAAATTATGTAGAGTACAAAGAACAGTTGGCCCTTCCAGAGGATTTCTCCAGTTCTTCTGCATTTATTATTTCCCTGAAGAAGAACTTCTTCCATGAAAGGAGCTTCTCAATTGAGCGTTCGGACTTGCCATAAAATTGTATGTCTATTCCGTTCGTCCCAAAAGGTAAAACTCAAACAAACGGATGGTTGCGCGAGAAGCTAGAAATATGTTTTTAAATTTTACATTTACACCTTGGTGCTTGCCGATGTTCCAATTCAAATTCTTTTCGTTCTACTTTCATTTTACATATTTCTGTAATAACACTGGGGGCTGGTGGTTAAATCTTCTTCTCCGAGACCCATAAACGTAAATGGGACCAAAAATTCGACAGAAGAAACTTTCTCCCGAAGTGCCAGAGAATCCACTTTAGCGCAATAGAGCCGGATTTTGATTTTGCTCTAATATAAAGGAATGGTGAGCAATAACAGCAAGATTTTCTAACAGTTTGTAGGTATTAATTATTTTATTTCAAGTCCAAGAAATTTGATTTTGCATATAGGTACCTTTCCAATAGCCGACAATATGTCAACTTGCGTTATAGCAACACTATTTCATCCATTACTTATTTGAAATGCTTAGTCTATTATTTTCATTCCGTTTACTTTATTGGATCGATCAGGGGGACATCAACCTTACAGTCAAGAAGCATGTACAACACATGTTTCTGTCGTTTATATAAGCTTAAGCCATATTCTTAAATTCAGAAGTTTAGGTTTGATATCTTTCTAAATATTGTCCTAACGACAAGTGCAACATTTTAGAGCCCCCTGATGCCGTAAATAACTACAGTGATCCAAAAATACAAGCCATATGTTTACACATCCAATCTATTTCGGTTTAGTGGATATTTTGCTTTGGTACTTCTTCCTTCTTCTTTGTGTGTTTTTGTCACTTGATTTTATTATTTTCTGTTTTATTTTTAAATTATGCAGTACTTTGGACTTGGGGGATATACTGCAACATGTTATCGAAATCGGATTGTATTTTCCTTGCACTTGCTCTAAATGAGTTTATTATGTTTTGCGTTTTGTTAGCTTCCATAATTGGTGTTGGTGGGATTGCGGTCATCACTGATGCATGTATTCTGTGTTGAACTGGAACTTTTACATGAAAATCAATTTATGATAATGGAATGTTTATAAATAAACGCAATGTAACACAAGAATTAAGATTATTTTCTAGACATTTATCTGACTTTATCTAGACTTTTACCAAATGGACTAAAATTTATTTTGAAAGTCTGTGCAAGGGTCTTATCATGACTTCATTTATCTGAACGGCTTCCGTATACAAATGAACAACAAAAATAATGTGTATCGTTTAAGATTTCACATTTACAAAAACGAATTGTGTGCAAAATGCTGCATTCGAAAAATAATCTGAAGTTCTTCGGAACATCTTTGATGGATATGCACTTATGCAGGTATATGGAATATGCATTATGTCAATGACTTGCCTATAAAATTTAAAAGGCTTTTTGAATATATGTATTTTATTGATTTTTATATATGTCCCGATATTATGATGAATTAAGATAACGATTTTAAGGACTTTTTTTTCTTGGAACGATTACCACCTTTCCGTTTCTTAATTCTGAGGGTATCAATTAAGCTTTCAGTGCATTGAACATTATTTATTTTAATCATGTGAATTATGTACGGCAACTCAGGGGCATGTGCAAGAACCCACGTGATCCTGGCAATCGATATAGGACCGCATAACATAGCATAACATTTTCCTTTTGTTAGTTGTTTGGCAGTACAAATATCCGTTACAATGGCTCTGATATTATAGCTCACAAGTTCTTCACTTGAATGACAATAATGCTTGCTTTGAATATTTGATGACTTCAAAATTATGTTTCCACTGACTTAAATATTTAAGTGATCTTAAAGCAAGAAGTAAACCGTGTGCATTCATAGATAATATACAATCTTACTATTTAGTAGACTGAAATTGCTTGTAATGGAAACTGTAGTTGCGATTTTAATACAAAGCAATTTCACGTATGTGCGGTGTATAACTTCCACTATACATAAGTCGATTAAAGTTGCTGAATCTTCAGACTTTGGAAAAACGTTATATTCCTGTTTTGCGTTCTGACTGGTAATGTCAAATCCACATAATGTTACCAATTCCATAAACATCACTACCAGACCGAGGACAACAAGCAACCCATTTTTTTTATACAAATGGACATCTCGATGTTACTATGGGAGTAATGGCCACATCAATAACCTGGCGAGGGATTTTAATAAGCACACAATCATTTGATTGATTTTAATCTCTCAAGATTCAATTTTAAAAAAAATTTGGAAGAAATGGAAAACAATATTCAACGTTTTAGATCTGTTCATTGTTGATTAACTGGGACATTATGTACCTATAGTAGTTAAATAAATAAATAATTAAATATATAAATATGTTAAATATAATTGTGTTGGAGTTTTATTATGTTAAAAAAAATAATTTTAAAGCCAAATCTTTATAATACATGTTATAATTTTCATAAAGCACCCTAATTAAGTGTTTGTTCATTTTCGTGGTGATTTTTGCAAACAATTAGTTTTAATGTGGCTACATTTTAGATTTAATTTAACCTAATAATTCAGTAGTCTAGTGTTTGTATAAGACATAGCTTATGAATTTCACAGTCTCAGTCTCAGGTTCAATTTCTAGTTGAAAAATATATTTTTTTTTAACTTTATAAATTTGAATTCACAATTCACACAAAACGTAGCACATTCACCAGTTTAATCCCCAGGGCCAGCGCCATACCCTTCCATCAGAGCAAAATTTCATTAAAATCAGTTAAGTTGTTTCGGAGACCGACACCATCTACCGGATCCAAAGCTATCCTATCCATTAAGCTGCAACCAACCACGCAGATCCCAAAATTATAATCAAATCATTTGATTGGTTTCGGAGATCGACAACAGCGCCACCTATCGCACAAATCCAGGTATGTTTAATAAAATGAATATAACTCATGCACCAATACAAAGACCGTATTTCCATAAAAACCTTGGTATTGATGTCACCTTTCATGAGAAGTTCTTAGAAACAAAATCGGAGAACATCAATTTCAAACACAATACAACTCTCTCTGCACCGGTACCGAAGGTGTTATGGTACCTTTGAGTTGCCCTCCCCATAACCCTATTCACTAATGAGCAGAATAGCACGATTGTTACTCGCTCATTTTTCGTAACAACCCCTACGTGCAAACTCAAAACGCTCCGCAACTACTGTTGCCTGTGATCATTGTCCACATCATCTCAATCACCCCTACATTTCAACTTACTCACACAATACTTATGCAAGGATCTTGAAAATACATGTCAAACGAAAATGATGGATTCAATAACCATGAAATAAATCAAAGTATCTACTCCATTTCAAAAACTTACTTAATGTAACATAGTAAACATAAACAAACTTATTAGGTAGGTTATATTTAAAAAAAAATTTCAAAATTGTTGACAACAACAATTTGCTTGGAAAATAATTAAAACTAGTTTCGCTTGTGGTCGAAAATCGACCGTACCTTTTATAAGAACGTATACTAAAAACGTACTTCTGTTATTCTCGTTATTTATTTATGTTTTTTATAAACGAAAAGAAAAGAGCGACATCTATAATAGGAAAAATAAAGTGCACGACTGGGTCGAACGAAACTTTCTCGTTAAGAGTGTCCATAGAATCCCTTATTTCTGAGTATGTTTAGCAGTTCATTTACTACGACGCACCATAGCAGGGCGATAGAACACCACTCTTGGCCCCAGAGTTTTAACAAAATCATATTAAGAACGCTTATTATCTTTTAAATGTATTTTGGTCAAAATGGTTTAGCGGTTTTTTGTAAAATTTGCCAGACAAAACAGTACCAAATATTGCAATGTTTTATTTGAAAAATACTATTGCGTCACTATTTAGTTGAAAACCGATTATAAGTAATTGTTCGGGATGTAAGCATTGCTTCATTTTTTAAGTTTTATCGAAATCAAAGATGGAATTTTCGATGTATGAGTTTTGAAAACATCCATTTGACTCTAAGTTTGCATTTTGGTCAAAATCGTTATCGCCGTTTTCCGGTAAACTGAAAAAAAAAACTAAATTAAAAAAAAGACAGGCACTCCGGGAGTGCCGACAGAAGTTATTACTTGAACAATTACGTGTGCATTTTTCGAATCGTCAGGAAATACTTTCAAATGAAGTGTTTCTTTATTGATTATTATAAACTACTACCTACTACAAATCTTATATTACAATTTTCACTTTTATTTAAAGCGCCATTGTACATAAAATATAATGCATATTATTTTACATAAAAATATTGTAATCTATTGCTTAAAACGTACATTTCCAAATTCATACATGAAATATTGAATTTAATAATTAATTGGTATTCTTTGAAATGAATACCAATGAAATTTATGAATTTTTAACTACAAAAATTATACATACATATTACAATTTCCATTTAATTTGTAAATGAGATATCCTATCTTTCAGCTGCATACAACCATGCACACATACAAAGTTTCATTGAGATCGGCTGAGTTTCTAGGAAAATGCACAACAGCGCCACCTATCGGGTCAAAAACTATCCTATCTTTCTAGCTGCATACAAACATGCACACATACAAAGTTTCATTGAGATCGGTTGAGTTTCTCAGCAAATGGGCAACAGCGCCACCTATCGGGTCCAGAACTATCCTATCTTTCTAGCTGCATACAACCAGTCAAGAGTACCTTTGGTCGAATTTTTAGCCAAAAACTGGGTACGCAGTCATGGTGACCTCACCTACTTAAGCTTAAATATCAATTTTGGTTGAAATCGTTAGAGCCGTTTTCGATCAAATCAAACTGGTACGAAAATTGTATATAGGAAGTACCATTAATATTGACGGACAGACCGACAGACCGGAAAGAATTTTGCAATCCACTTTTTTGATTTCCTCTATCATCGTTATATCAGAATTGATTAATATCTCGAGTCCGAAATTTTGCACAAAAATAATAGATAAATTTCTCTTACTATCTACGTAATGGAGAAAGTTAAAAAATACGTAAATGAACTGCTCCATCGGAAACAGATTCTAATCTAAAATGATTTATGTTTTTAATAGGTACGTTACTATGGTAATATAGTGGCGACAAATAATAAATAATTCCCCTTACAAAATTTCTTACAATTATTGCTTATTTTTAGGGGCAGGTAAATTGCATACCTTTATGGGTAAATGATTCTCTTCAGCAGGTTCTAATCTTAGATGATTAAATACGTTACTATGGAAACATGACAGCGAAAACTTGATTGTCACCAAAATCCTTTTAGTACCTGTTTTGTATGGGGAAGTCTTAACTTAATTTTACCAGACTTAATGGCGACATATACCCACGATTTTGTGTTTGTGCACATCTATGGCACAGCACCTTTCAAATAAGATAAGTTTCATTCTCCCCATTTCATATTAAATGCCAAAAAAGCTTGGATGTTCACGTTAATATAATGATAACTGACAACAACAATTGCTTTGAAAATTTAAAATATTATTTTTTTTTGTATTTGAAGTGTCACTATACTCAATTTCTATCCAGTTTATTGTTTTTTCAAAGTGCATTTCTCCATGAAAAACGAAATATGTGTCTACAACGCCACCTGTAAACTCTTACTCTTAGGGGTATAAAAATTAGTTTAAAACCGATCCTCATGCCAGCCAACTGAATTTACATATAAAATTTCATTCAAATCGGTTGAGCCGTTTCGGAGGAGTATAACCACTAAAACTGTGACACGAGATTTTTATATATTAGAAAGAAGAAGAAGAAGAAGAAGATGTAAATAAAAATATCGAAAATAATTATTATAGTACGTTTATTTGTATACATACTTATATGGTCGATCTTCGACCACAAGCGATACTAGTAATTATAAATACGTGAACATCCGAAGTTTCCTTTAGGTTTTTAGTATTTATTATGAAATGAGTAGAATGTCTCATTATTACTGGTAGTATGTCTCATTATTACTGGTAAAAATAAGTTTAGAATTCCCCATACAAAATGCTTATCAGTTAATTGAACCCATTTTGGTGACATTCAATATGTCGCAGTCATATTGGTATAGTAACGTACTAAAATATTATATCATCTTGATTAGAACTTATTTTCGAAGGCATGGAATTTTAGGGAAAACTGTGCTGTGTTGACTACGCGACGCGACGGTTAGTTTTTTTTTGACATAAATATTTTGCTCAAAACTTTTATAGTAACATATTAAGATACTAGTCACGAGTAAAACTTTTTTCAAAGGGCGTATTTTTTCGATATCTAGATTTCGCTTATTATTGAAAATTGTGGTCCTTTTTTTTTTAATATTACATCCTAATAAAGTTATGGCCGATTTTCGACCAAAAAAGAAACGAGTTTACCTACTTAAATATGACACTCAATAGGTCTCTTCCTTTACTTTTAAATTTTACGAAATTTTACTCAATCAACTTGAATTGTTAGATAATAAATTAACAAACTCTTTGAGTTTATCAAAGATTTTAACAATTCTCTTTAAATATTTTATATGTTGTATATTATATACTGGTTCCCTACATTTTTTTCGGAATCCGCCATGAACGCGAAAGGCTTTATGGAGAAGATTTTTCAGGACATAATTAACGTTAATTGTATTTGTCTACAGGTTGAACCTGAAACCTACCCCAGAAAACTTACCAATGTATCTAATCCGAATACTTATGTACCCACGTATCAATAAAGTCTAATTGAAAGTTATCAACAGGTTAGACATCAGTTACGATTACTTTGTATATTACGTTCCTACTGTACTGACGTGGGCTAACTAAATAACTTGTGTACCTCGTTTATTAAATACGAGGATTAGCGTTTTTTATCGGTTTTGTTGTTGTTATTATTTCCGACATTTATTGGTTTACTGATTGCTTGTTGTTAGGTATATATATATATTGTTCTATTTCAATCTCCCTAACTAAATAAAATAGATGACAATGTTAACATTTATGGAAAATTAACAGATGGATGCCAATATTATAGTGATAAAAGTGATATGAAGAATACGCTACAATCGAGCACTGTTGTTAAAAGATCCATTGAGACGGTCGACCGAAACATTCTAAATAAGTTTGTGCTTTTGGTTTCTTTACCAATAGGTTTATATTTCAAAATATTCATAGGCATACCACGTTCTCATTTTATAAAAAATCGGGACGGTGAAATTGAAAGTTCTCAGATTAAGATTTGATAAGATCTCAATCGTTTCTCACTAATACGTTATCTGTCCCATACCAAATGCGTGGTTATGATGACTAAGAAGAATAAGACATTAATATGTCGGCAGCTTGATTTGTTTTATCAGTAGATAAGCGCATACAGTGCCGCTAAATATAAAATATATCTTTAAAAAAGTTCAAAGGCCTTGTTTTGGAACTTGATACGTAATCTTGCTTTAGCAAGTATATTTTCGCAATTTGGAACTATTATCACATTTTATCAGATTTGTTGATTTTATCTTCTAAAACCCTAACACAACAACAATGCAATTCAAATTAATAAAGCTGTACCATTTTCATAGCAATGCAAATGACTTGCAACACCAACAGCTCCAATCAGTCACTAATCTGCAAATAAAGTGCACCGGGTGGGTTCGATAAGAGTTGATTGCTCACTCAGAAAAATAAGGCGAAGAATTTTGAGATTTAAAAAAAAAAATTGAAGCAAACCAGGCTGTGGAATACTGTAAGGTTATTTATAATATTTAATACAATAATTATATAAAAGTAATATTGTCTAGAATCGTAGGTTTTGAATAAGAGTCTTATTAAGAGCCTTATCTAGAGGTTATATTGGCTGATGTGAAAGCTAAGATGTAGGTATGAGGCGGCAAGCCTCGCGAGCAGCGAATAATACCGTTTTGAAATATCCCAGCGATATCCTCGATCCAATAGAATTTTGAGATACTATTAGGCTCAGAAAAAACACCTACACCTATTCCACAGATCTGTAGGGTAGATGGTTATGCGTCGCAACTTTTTAATTGAGCAGTGTGCAGTATGTAACTTACGGAACTTAAAATTTCGAAATTTGTATGGAAAATATACCCACTGTGAACTACTTAAATTTAAAGTCAAAATCATATATGTTTATTTATAAGGCTCATTTTATATAGGTACCTAGCGCTTACGAATAGTGTAGGTACCTAGGAAAATCAAGGTAAACAAACAAAAATAACGGTAATTGTAAGAATGAAAAATTCATTAAATTCAAAACTTTCAACCGAATAAACTGCCTGCTTTTCGAGGAAAAGTGTAATTAAACGCTGCAGTGCCAGCGACAAGACGAATCTCTACAAAACTACGAAGCTTACATTTCAAAATGGAATGTGCAATAGGTACTTCATATTTAATTTTTGGAAGTGAAACTTCTTACGCGGAGACTTGAAAGTGAGCGAAAACGGGAATTCAAGGGCAACTGAGACATAATTATTGCCTTTTAGGCATAATCCGATGTTTGTGAGATGTTTTTACAATCAATAATTCATACAAATAATTTTTGTATTTTGTTAATTTGATCAAAGTAGCTGCAATTATTTTCACAACTGTACCTATGCGTCATCCTTTTTTTTTTTCAATTCTCTACTTTACATACTTACACACAAGTTTTTAAGTATCTACATATAACATTTAGTGAAATAATTTTTTTTTACCTGTAGGTTCGTTGCACTTCCTTTGAAAAATAAGTAATCTAGTTTATCAAAAAGGCATATTTTTTTTTGATTTTTTTTT
Organism: Cheilosia vernalis; assembly: GCA_949126925.1. NCBI lineage: Eukaryota > Metazoa > Arthropoda > Insecta > Diptera > Syrphidae > Cheilosia > Cheilosia vernalis. Next base: position 57,839,823 of record OX421362.1, read on the forward strand.
TCGGGCTTAGACATACAAACTTCAATCCCGGTTAGTATCACTGACTGTACTGTACAGGGTTGACGTTTGGCCCCTTTTTGAGCTTCGGGACCCTTGGCCCCCACTTTTTGAAAAATGATCAGTAGGATTGTATTATTTATTGAACGAAAAAGGACGTAAACATATGGAAAAAAGTGTTTCGAAATAAATAAATAATTTTTTTTTGTAAAAATAAATGCCTTTGTTGCTCTGTTTCCTTCTTTTTTTTTTTTGCTATCTTAGCATTTTTAGTAGAGCCCCCTTTTTCGGTTCGGGCCCCTTTTTTTGGCCCCTTTTTGAAAATTTTCAGCGGCAACGCTGGTACTGTACATGGGATATGGGAACGTTAAGAGCATTCCGTTCTATGACAGAAAAGAAATATTATACTTTATACCTATTAACCACATATAACCAAGTTATATTTATCACTCCTGTTTTGATATTATGTATTTATGTATTGATTTGGTTCAAATTTCGGATTTAGAGAGTTGTGATCGAAAACGGATTTAACGATTTCAATCAAAATTTATATTTGACCTCGAGTAGGTGAAGTTAACATGACAATTAATATGTATTCAGTTTTTGTTGGTGGTGCTATGATTCCTTCGAAATCTATATATATAAAAATGGTGTAAAGAATGTACGATAGTTCATTAATTGAGAACGCCTGGGCCGATTTGGCTCAAATTCTTTTTGAGCGGTTCGTAATTATAAGGAGAAGGTCTTTATGAAAGAAAATTTTGGAAAAACCATTAGGAAAAGTCGGAAAATTGAAAAAAAAAAAAAACGAAAATTGATTTTTTTATGGAGTTTAGTGCGCAATTGCTACGGAATGGCTTTTCGAATGGAAAAATAGAGAAATCTTGATGTAAAACTTGGAAAATTCCGGAAAAACGCGAAAATTTTAATACTTTTTTTCGATGAAATTTGCATTTTATTATAAAGCCCCATTTGCGATTTGGTAAAAACCATATCCCGAATAATATCTGATACCCAGTTTTCAGTTAAATAGTTAAGCAACAGTATTCTCAAACAAAAAAATTGCAATGTTTTTTATTTTTGTGTCTGCATTATTTTACAAATACCGCTCTAACCTATTCTTAATGCGATCCGTAGGGGAGAGGGGGGCACCTTTGAACGTGGGGTACCTTTGAACAGCACTAATAAAACCTTATTAAAAAGATAACGGGTGATTTTTTAAGAGGTGTAGAACTTTTTTAAAAAAAAAACACAAAAAATTCGAAAAAATGAATGAAATATTTATTTGAATCGATAGTTTGAAACTTGCAATTTAATGTTTAAGGATAATTTCATGCAAATGTTGACCGCGGCTGCGTCTCAGGTAGCCCATCCGCTGAGTCCAATTTTGGCATACTCTTTCACACATATCGGCCGGTATCTCACGAATGAATGCATGGATGTTGGCTTCCAGTGCGTCAATCGAAGCGGGCTTGTCCCTATACACATTAGCCTTGACATACCCCCACAAAAAATAATCTAATGGTGTCAAATCGCACGATCTAGGCGGCCAATTGACCGGCCCGAAACGTGAAATTAACTGTTCACCAAACTCGCCTCGCAATTGCGCCATTGTTTCGCGTGCTGTGTGGCATGTGGCACCGTCTTGTTGAAACCACATATCATGCAAGTCAGTCAAAAACTTCCATTTCGGGCAAAAAAAAGTTTGTTATCATCGCTCGGTAGCGTTCACCATTGACAGTAACGCTGCGATTCGCATCATCTTTGAAGAAATATGGCCCAATAATGCCGCCGGCCCATAAACCGCACCAAACAGTGGCTTTTTCGGGATGCATTGGTAGCTGTTGCAATGCTTCTGGCTGATCTTCACTCCAAATGCGGCAATTTTGCTTATTTACGTACCCTTTCAACCAAAAATGAGCCTCATCGCTGAACACAATTTTTCGATAAAAAAGCGGATCCTCGGCATTTCGAACCGAGCACGAATTTTGATAGTAAAATTCAATAATTTGCAAGCGTTGTTCATTTGTAAGACGATCCATGGTTAAATTGCAAACCAAACTGAAGCTGTTTGACAGTGACACAAGGTACTAAACACACGTCAGCTGTCAAAACCAGTGTTGCCAAAACCAAACCAGCTAAAAAATCACCCGTTATATGAGAGCGTAAATCAAATTTTTATACTGGCAATATTGTTTTCTTTAAACGTCAATAGCTTTCGGTCATCTTTTCAGTAGTCGCTTGGTTGAAACACGCTCATGGTGTATGTTTTTATGGTTCGTTTCCAACTTTTTTTTGTTTTCTTTCTAAGAGAATAAAAATTTTTTGGTGAGCTTTTTTATTTGTCAAAAATAATTTTCGAAGGCGAAGGTTCATTTAGAGCCATATTAATTTAAGTTTTGTTATATATAAGTACAATCAAAATAATAAAGCTATATTGTTCTTGACAACACACGTTGGGGCAGGTTTGAACAAGACGGTCGGGGCAGGTTTGAACATGTTCAAATGTGTTTTTTTGTATGTGCCTTGTCATGTGTAGCTGCATTTGAATTTGTTTTTGAAGACCATATGTGTAGTGTATGGACTTATAGTAAGTTGGTATATTTTCTATCAAGTTTTAAATAATTTTCAAATAATAAGTTATTAGGTTTTGTTGACCGAATAAATGAGAGAGACGACAACATGTATAACGACGGCTTCTTAAAGAAGAAACCACGTTCCTATAGGTTTTTCTATCCTAACATAGAAGACAAGTGGTCTGATAGTGTCACAAAAATAAAAGCTAAGTTGTCGCCTGTCATGGCTGCGATGATGACTTTCGCTTTTGACTTCTCTCAATTTCAGTTAGGTTACTACATTTTTACGTAAAAACTTGCTTGTTTCTTTTCTTGTAATTTAGGTACCTTTATAAATAAAGTTATCTGTTTGTGTACCTACCTATTTTAGGTTTTTTTCTTGTTTATATTGTCTATACTATTACCTTGTTAAATCGATTTGTGAAGTATAGTTTATTTATTTTTTTATCTCTAATTTAAAAATAAAACTAATTTATAATTTAATTAAAGTGTGAAGTCTTATTTCAGGTGAACAATTATTTATAAAAACTGCCGTTCAAAGGTGCCCCAGCCTAGTTCAAAACTGCCCCACAGGGGGGGCACCTTTGAACATAAGGGCCTGTTACACTCAAAAGATAATAATAAATCGAAATATTCATAAAACGGAAAGAAATATGCATTTAAACTAAAGCCGAGTTCCATTTCTAAAAGTTAAAAGAATTTACAGATCGATAATTCAAAAACATAGGTTTTTATGAGACTTGGAAGCAAAAAGTGTTCAAAGGTGCCCCCCTCTCCCCTACTTATTATTTTTCTCAAAAATTCGAATAAGTCAGTTTTTTATCACTTCTTAAAAATTACTTCCTATAAGCCGATCTACATAAAAATTTTGTAATAATCCCACTTCGAATAAATATACAATAACAGCTCGCCAAAACTTCCATTTAGGTACCTTCCAAATATTAACCACTTCCTACACAATCTATTCTATTCTATTTATATAACAGCTAACGCAAATTCAAAAACAAATCTCTGAATTCCTACATTTATAAGTATATCCACGAGTATGTAAAGATATCGGTCTATTACGAATCATATACTAACTTCCTATCATGTCACTTTAAAATATCGTGACTAATCTATTCCAGTCAAAAATAAAAAAATGACCTAACAGAAACTTGTACTACGCTTATCCTAGTTACCAAGAGCATCAACTTGTAAAAACTCACATTGTTATTTGAAATATACTGCCATATCAGATGGATTTTATTTAAGGCTATTCCTATATTTTATGAACCGGTTCTTGTATAAAGCATTGTTTCCCAGTTCTTTGCCTATTTATCCAATAAAATAAGAAAACAACCAACCAAACTTTGGATCAACGAAAAAGTTTCGTTTGGCCTTTGGGACGAATAGAAGGAACCTACAATTTTGTGCCGAGTCCGAAAGGCGGAATTGAAAAGCTCTTTCTTGGCAGTTGAACTCTCGGATACTTGATAGACCTTAGAAAGAAGTGGCGCAGTGTAACAGACTTTAAAATGTAATGTATGTGCTTCTTCTGAGCTCAGTAGTATAGCACACTTACCACTAGTATATCGCAATAAATCATCAGTTTCAACATTCGTATTCAAAAGTAAAATAATCAATAACGGAATTGTCTTGGCTTGGCTTGGCTCAAGTGTAAAATGTATTAAAATAAATTAATCATTCTGCTGCAATATTTTTTCTAAGTTCTGCGGACATAAAATTCAAACCCCATGATTTAGATTAGGTACTGTTAATACTGTAATATTTATAGTTTTTAATCTTATCTAAATTAGCGATTTTATAATTTTCTATAACAATTCAGTTATTTCCCTTGTCTACAATAGTCCGAATACTGCAATAAAGAGATAAGAATAATAATATGCTTTAGTATTTCGGCTCTAAGGTGTTGGCATACTTTTGGCCAAAAAAAATATTTTGTGTCTGAAAGTACACAATAAAATAAAGTCCACGACTGAGTCGAACGAAACTTTCCCATTCATCCAAAGTTTGGTTGGCTTTTTTCTTATTTTATTAGGCAGGTAGGTAAAAATCTGAGAAGAGGTGTTAGATAAAAGAATCGGTAAAAATAATAGTGCTAAAAAAAATTCTTTAGGTTATTCATCTAATATGGCAGCATAAGTATATCAGAAATCAGACAGCCATGTGGGGTATTAGTTTGTTTAAGCTCTCAGTAACAGGTCATTTTCTGGTTCCATTCTATTCGGGCTAGAGGGTTAAGCTCTTACACTTTACAAGATTCTTGAGTATACGAGGACAATCGTAGTAGGAGTTTCTATTTTTGATCTGGTTGTTTTTTTTTTTTTGCATTAGAAGATAAACTAAATATCTCGATGGACAGTGCGATTGTGATTCTGATTGTGTAAGCTGCAATTGGTTGGACGCTTTTAACGGTTTATATTCAATTTAAGTAGTTGAAAAAAAAAGAACTGGGCTTTATTTGCTAAAAAGACAGTTTGCGTAGCTCTTTACGAAAATGTATCGTAGATGTGTGAAAATATACATAGATTGGGATTTGTGTATTCGTTTTTGATAAATAATTCAAAACTGACTTATTCGAATTTTTGAGAGAAACTAAGTACGGAACGCATTTAAAAAATTCGTATATCAACTTTAATAAGCATTTTGATCAAATCGTTTGAGCGGTATTTGTAAAATTATGAATACACTAACAAATATTGCAATATCAAAAATACTCTGATTAACTAATCAGCTGAGTATTCGATATTATTCGGGATGTAAACATTACCTGGTTCATAACGCTTTATCGAAATCTCAATTAAAGTTTCTCAGATATGAGCAGTTTTTAAAATTAACATTTTCGGTGATTCGAATTCAGAATCCAGGATGCAATAATTTTGAAAACTGAACCTGCTGTTTTTTTTTTAACGAAAAACTGAATAACATGCTGTCATGTTAACTGCACCCAGTGTTACCTTCGGGACGCTTAAAAGTTATTTTGACGCCTGGACTCCGGTCAACTTTTAAAAATCTGTGAATTCGGACTACTTTTCAAAATGTAGGACGTTCTTGTTATATTTCATAATTGTTTAGCCTATTGGTTAAATTCGTAAGTATTTGTTTTTACCTGAATTTGAATTACAATTACATCGCTAATAAATAAATAAATTTCTTTAAAAAAGAAAAGACAATATTAAGATCGGAATGCGACTCCTTTTTTCATCCAGTCAGTACTCTTTTTCAACTTTCTCCATTACGATATTGTTTTCGTACAAAATTTCGAACTCGAGATATTAATCAATTCTGATATTACGATAATAAAGGAATTCAAAAAAGTGGGTCGTAAAATTCTGTCCCGTCTGTCCGTCTGTCTGTCTGTCCGTCCTTCGACAGGCCTACAGCCTAAACGGCTTCCCGGATTCATTCAAACCTCGGATTTGGAGTTTTTGGACTTACAGTTCGGGAGCGTTTTTTTTTTTGCAGGGTAACCTCAATATTAAATATAAAATGTTCGTACCAGTTTGATTTGATCGAAAACGACTCAACGTCTCAACCAAAAGTGGGAGTAATTTTTTCAACAAGGCTAGATAGCGGTTACCAGCAACATATCGTTGACTCTATCGTCACTGGGCTCTGGGCTTTATTGTCCTCCAGCCCTTAATTTATTTCCCAGTACATGGATATTACTGTACTGTAAATGACAAGTTTATAACATCCCCAGCGGTTTATTATTCCTCGTAGCATGTCAAAATATCGCCAAAAACAAATATGTAGCATTTATTCTTAACTTAAAGCCAAAAAATACTAATTCATTATGGTTATAAAATGATAGTTCTCGCTGTTTTACCCATCACTGTTATAAATTTTAATTTGATTTTCTGAGATTTCACAACAATCTTCAGATATAGAGTAAGAAACACTAAAATACGCAAAGGTAAGTTATTTAATGTCCAGCGGACGTAGCTCTTCACTACTTGTTGCTTTCGTCACACTAAACGCATATCCAAACAACTCTCATAGTGCCATTAACTACGCGCTTTCTAGATGTGCCTGTTATGGGAAGAAGAATGAATTAGATAAAGTCCGGCATTATTTATTTTTCATATGAAAAGTGCTAACCTTGACTGAGGCACCAAAGGTCAAACCTTCCAAATAGTCATACAAAATACCGCCAGCTGACGTATTCTAGGTGTATTCTTTATCAGTTTTTTGTTTGACCATTTTTGGGCAACGCGACGTTCAGAGGCCATACAATAAATTGTGTGCAAAAAAAATAGAGACTTCTACCAAGTTATTACGTTTGTTACGGCGTGCTTTCACGTTATCCGTGCATCGACTGCTATGAGACGATGCGTCAATTTTTCCTTTATAACAATCCCCACCATGGCTGCTGCCATGAAATTGCCAAGAAGCGATATTTCGATTTTTGGTAGCTAAATTCTTTGTTTTGCCAGAATTTCGTTTGATTAATGCATCAGACACTGGTATGAGACGATTCTACTCCGCACATAATTATTAGCTAATACATAAAGCAGTCTCTTATTTTGCTTTGGTCCCTTGAATATTGCTCATTTATAATTTTACATGAAGAATATTGCCATTATTAGCTTCTCAAATTTAACCCCGACACTAAATGCGATGAAGCTAAGAAGAAAGCGAGTAGTCAATAAACTGTTGGAAAATAATTTGATACGTTCTTACTTTAAGTGTAGGTAATACACTTTTGCAAATGTAATCATTTACCTACTTCTTTTGAAGAACCGTTTCTAGAAAGTGGTATAGCGAGTACGAGCAGCACAATGAATAGTCGTCTGAGAAAAGCGGTTCAGTGGTCAGAGCCAGCATATCTTGACACCAAACAAAAGAACAGATTTACTTCCTCAAAAGACAAAAAAGGTTGTGGAGGAACATGCATAATGAAATGAGAAGGCAAAATTTCGTAGGAGGAAAGTGGATGTAGAGCTAAATGATAAAAAAAAAACTTTGGTGGTTTCAATCTCAAGAAGTAGGTACCTGTACCAGAAAGTACAACTTTATTTTGACCAAAATCTAAAACAGAAATTTCCAGAACTTGCCAAAAAATGTTCGCATCTTTCAATCTCCACACAAACGATTCGGACTGCTTTTAACCCTAATCCTACCAAGGTGTTTCTCTAGATAAAATTTTAATCGAACTGTGACTTTTAGTATTCTAAACAATTGCTTTTTGACACACAAAAAAACTAAAATAAAAGTGAATATATTTACAGAATTTTAGATATCTTGATAAGCAAACCGGGTGCCAGCCTCTACCCCTATGTATCTAATCTAGAAGTATGTATTGAGCATTCGGAGAAAACAATAAATTGCAGAAACTGCTAAGAAAAGAAATGAAATAAATGGGTAAATGAATATGTTCAATAAAAGTTAAAATGAATGAAATGTATAATTTAACTCTTTGTTTATACATGTGTTTAACAATTTAATACAGTTAGCTTTACAATCAATTAGATATACAGTCAGATGCAATGTGCCTGAGAGGCACACCTTGGTATGGCATGTAACGAAAATACCTTGGTAGGATTAGGGTTAAGCTTAACTAGATATAACCAAACAAATTTGTAACTTTAGACAGGTTCATAGTTCGTATGACCAACAGATTTTAGCTTTAGACATGTTCATAGTTCAGAGGCAATATTAAGCTTTACTACTCATACGTACCTTTCTTAATTATTATTGTCCGCACTTATAGGACGGATCATTTCTCTTGCCGCCAATGTCCAAAAGGCGCGGCGTTCGTTTGCTTTTGTCAAATCGGGTTCTCATATGTAGAACCTACTCGCAATCGTTCATCTGCCAGCTCTCGAATCGCCTGCGCATCTTCATACTCTACTTCTGTACCAAGTGCCGCTAAAAGAACACCTATTTTGGGAGTTCGGCCGCTGATTCCGGTCAGTACTTTTAAAGGTAAAAATCCACTCGCCTTGTTGATAGTTGTATTCGAAGCTAGTTGAACTCTGTATAGGTACATAACTTGTCCACTCCAGATTAGTGTCCAAATTTGTCCGCATTAAATTAGCAACATCGTCAACATATCTCTCCATCTGCCCATTTGCCCTACTAGCACCTGGAGCAATCAAGTGATGATCAATACCAAACGAAGCGCACAATTTCCAGAATTCTTCACTAGTAAAATTTGACCCGCGATAGGTTATAATAATATGTAAGGGGCACCAAACAGCATACGAAATTATGAAAATGTTGAACCGTTTCCGATGCTTTTAATGTTTTACAGGGAAATAGTAAAATTAATTTTGTAAACGAGTCGACGACGATAAATAACTGCAGACGGTCTGCCCGATTTTTTCCGTAGAGACCCATATAGTCTGCATGGATGGTATGGAAAGAGTATGGGACAGGATTCTTCTGTGTTGGGTGCAATTCGCAATGCACTTTTCCGGAAGGTCTTTTAGCTACAATTCGGATCAAGCAAGATTCCACAAATTGTCTAACGTTTTTGGACATTGACGGCATCCAGAAATGTTCCCGCATTTTACTCAGGGTCTTCTCCTATTCAACGTGACAATTACCTTCCCGAAAGCTTCTCATAAGTGACAGCCAACATTGTTGTGGAATAAAAGGTTTTTCAGATTTACTAATCTTTTGAATTATTTCAGTGGTGTTTGGATCCTGACGCTGCTCAATATTGGCCATGTGTCACAAAGGCCATTCAATCGCAGACATATTTTGATGGGTAACTTTCACCTTGTTTTGCCTAACATGTGCTGTCGTCACGTCCTGATTTGCGACAAAACGAACATTTGCTAACAATCGGCTAACAATGATCTATCAGATTCTGTTGGTATTACAAAAGTACCAAGTACCTACCTGAGGCCGACTTCGGAAATATTTCCGACCACAATCCGTACAATCTTATCATCCGGGATTTGGAAGGGTAGGTAGTCTGTTTATTAAGGAAACCTTCGTCATTACATATTTAGTGTAATGTAGAAAACCCACAACTGTCAGAATTGGCAACTGTTCGAAGTTTTTTTACTACATCTGCACCACTTGCGAATGTGTGGATGATAAATGCTCGTAAATCTGTCAAACTATAGGTAATGCTGATACCCAAACTGCGTATACCAGGTTTTCGCCTACCCTAGTAACGCATTCTCCACTCGGGGTATGATGTCAAAACTTTGCAATTGATCGTGGCTCACCCTAGCATCAACAATTATTGCACATCACTTTTGCACGTCAATGCGGGAATGATCCGGGTCGAAGCAAGGAAACCGAACGGTGGCAATCCTATCACTCTGCTGTACAACGGAGCTCATAATTTGTTGTATTGCGTCAGCGGGAATAAGGTGAGTTCCATCAGCTGTCCCCTCACCAAAGGATTACTCCTTCCACTCTTAATATAGGATCACTAGCAATTGTGCCTTCATATTCATACCGGTGGCTGGCACTTGAGTCTTTACTGCGACTCTTTTCATTTCGTTTTCCCCTTGGTATTTATTTGAAAAAGCTCTTTGTATTGTTGCAAAAAACAAAATTTACCCAAAGTTGACCAGCACCGCACAGCAATAATTTTTTTTTATATTTTGTTTCATCGTTTCTGGGTTGTAAAAACTGATAAAAACACAGCACAATCAACACTTTTAAGGGGAGACAGAAATCCACTTCTAGACCAGCCATATACTTTATCGATAATTACAATTAATTCTTATGGACAACTGTGAATTCGCGCCCTACTCGCTATCTTTTATTAGCTTTTTTTTTCTTCTCACAACCGTTCTGCGACAGGCCAGGACACACGAACCCTTTCTGCACGATTTTACACACACACAATCACTTGCACATATTTTTTTTTTTTTACAATTTTATGGGTGCGGCCATGGGTAAACAGGTAAATAAAATGAGGAAAAAGGGATCTTATCCCACTTCTAATAATATTTCTCTGTCCATATTTCTTCGGGATAATTCTGTGGCGCTCTTCCTAAGCATCTGGCTTCTAAATTCTTACTGATCGTCAAAGCACTCGCAGATCTGTCCGTGGTAAATGGTAATCCTTTTTCTTCACAAAATAAAATATACTATAATACTCTCACATAAGTAGATCGTTCTCGTGTTCATTACCAAAGGAGTAAAACACACCCATACTCCGACATAAAAAACACTTTCGGTATTGCACTGCAGATGCAGACCAAGTATGCAAAACGAGTACAAGGGATGAAACCAGCTATAATATTCTTAAAATTCGAAAACATTGGGCGAAAAAAAACAGCAAAAATAAGAACGCGCATCATTTATAGGCTAGATAGTTGAAAGCAGACGATAAATTAAAAAAAAATCCTCTCAGCTCCTATTGCCAATGCGAGCTGATTTTATTATCAAAGAAAGTTTTAGGTTTATAATTTCACATTCTACGAGCTTGCATCAGATGAGGCCCGACGCTATATATTAGGGATACAACTATTGCAAAAAAGAGGATTTTCTAGAGGTGTCCAACACTCCAACTGCCCTAACAAATTTATTCAAGTGCATGCGTCAAGAGGGCTACGAAACTTTCACTTCTGGTCAGACACCCTTGCAGGACAAAATAAGAAGAAAGTTGTATTCGTATTTTTTGGCATGGGCTTCAAATAATTTCAATATAAAAGAACTAATTGATTTGTAAAGAGGGGACACACACAAAACGAGGGAGACAGTGTACCTACATGTCATGATTGAAAAATGTCAAAAGTTTGAAACAGTCTACACACCATTAGAATGGTAGATATTAAATTAGGTACCTATACGAAACGCAAAAACAAAATTCTCGTTTGGCTGGGAGGGGTGATTTAAGAAAAAAATAATAACTAAAATGCAACAAAATCTATCTATCTATCTATATATAAAAATCAATTGCTGTGCGTTAGTCGGGTAAAGGCTCGAGAACTGCTGAACCGATTTTAATGATTTGTGCAACAACAATTTAGAATTTTTTTTTCTTAAATATATCTACCTAATAAAGCCCGTACGACACTACTAGTTATTTTTCTCTAATTTTTTCCTCATTTTTATAGAATTAAATCATGTTGAAATGTCAGCTTCGTGTAAAAGAGACAAAATGTGTATTTTGAAAGGGGTAACAATTGTTTTGAAAATTTTCAAACGAATTTATAACCACAAACTTCAAAGTGACCAGTGACGGGAGGCCAGGGATCCCAGATTAAAGAAAAAAACATCCCAGTTTTTTAATACGAAAACGATATTTTCTCCCCTTAATCACTTAATCAAAAATAAAAATTATTTTTGTAGCGCTGAAACAGGACGACATCTAAGTTAGAACGAGACGAACAAATAGAACCATATGAAGGATATGGTAAATTGGAAAAGAGAAAGGATATTCATTATAGTTTAGCATCTCGATCAAGAAGGATCGTATTTTGAGTAATAAAAATTTAACTTTGAATAAAGAGTTTTTGGTTATTTGTATAATTGCGTATTATTTTTTTTCTTAGAACTAATACTAATAGGTACGAATAGGAATTATATTGTTTTCCCAAAAAAAATTGCCGACTTTTATCCCCATTAATTAGGCTGTTGTGTACGCACTCACTCCTATAGGGAATTTGAGTAGTAATTTTTTGTCCTGCTCTATTTTCATTTTTAAAGTCTGAAAAATGAAGAAAACAATGTACCTAGCGTCATACGGGCTTAAGTAGTTTGTTTATGACTACCTACTATGTTCCATTAAGTGACTCTTTGAAATGGAGTAGATAATGTTGATTTGTTTGATGGTGTTTGAATCCATCGTTTTTGTTTGTCCAGCATTTTCAGGATCCTTGCATTAGTATGTATGAGTAAGTTGAAATGTAGGGGAGATTAACAAGACGTGGACAATGATGACAAGCAATTTTATAACTTTCCCATTTTGATTTTCATCTAAATTCAATTATCTTCTATAATATAATATAATAATACAATAACAATAACATATAATATAAGTACCTATATACATATACATAGCTAATTCCATTGTTTTATTCGAATTAATAATTTTGCTGCGCAACCCTAATGGCCTAATCCAAAGAAACTTTGTATTGTATTGATTTGGCTGGTGATGTCAAATGTCATGCAACCGACGATTTTGAAGGGAAAATTCTAAGGCAAATATTCCCATTTCCCGAATTCCGCTTATTCAGAACGATTTGTTATTGCGTCTTAAGTGTCTTGAATTCCCCCTCAATTTCATATTATTAGTCGCAAAGAAACTAAGCATTAAATTTGACTTTAAGTCACCGCCAGTGATGCTAACCCGGGTCGAAGTTTTTACACCCAAACCCGTAAAAAATGATGCCTTCTTCGAAAAAACTATGCGTTTTTGGTAAAAAAGGTAAAAATTGCATGTCTTACAAAGGAACTGCAAGCTGCAACTAACCTACAAGGTGATTCAAGAAATTTTTAACAGAATGTTGGTCGATTGATAGGCAATTCTATCTTTATTTATCTCTATAATCCAAGGTTTTGGTTTGGTGAGTAAGTCAAGTATATATGTATAATTATTGGAAAAAAAGCATGACGCACAGTTGTAAATAAAAATGGAATTTTGTTCTTTTTATTTTCTTTTTAAGAGACATAGTATTTAATATAGGTAACATTTGAATAAAGAATTTATATTGACCGAATGGCATAAAGAGGCATGTGCAATTGTACATTATTATAAGCAACTCGACTTACGCGAATTGTTCGACTCGCCAACGATAACAGGCCTATTAATGTCGATATATACCCACGATTTTGTGTTTGTGCACATTCGATGGCACAACATCTTTCAAATAACATAAGTTTCATTCTCCTTATTTCATATTAAAATTAAATACCAAAAAAGCGTATGGAAATTGAGATTTCTCAAAGGTGATTTGAGATTAAAAAAAGATTGATTTATGGCAAATCGAACATGAAAAGCAATTTCTATAAAAAAAAGACTGATTTTTCCTAAAAAGGATTGATCTGTTTGCCAAATAGAAAACGACCCAAATTTCTCTAATGTGTTCGAATGCATTATCGGTAGAGAAATAAAAAAGTTAATTTGAAAAATACCAACTAAAAATAGGCAAGCAACGAAACATGCAATACAACATTGATTTCCAACCACTTTCATTCTAAATGTAGGTATGTACTTTATATATTTACCAGTGGCGTCTCGTCAGGGTATGCAAGGTGTGCATTGCACACCCTGATCTAACGAAAAAAAATCACTCATCGAACACTGTGTAATAATAATAACACACATTAATATGATGTGCTCAATTACACATCAGATAAAACCTACATCAAACAGCCTACTATATATTCATATTCATCCTTCCTGATTTTTCTTTCAAAGTTCCTTCACCGTTGAGAAACCAAAAGAAAAATAATAAACTCGCACGAAATCTCGCTGTGCACGTATTCTGTTGTATCATCAAATAAATTCATCCAACTCCAAACTATATACCATCAAGCTACAAGAATTCCCCAGGCCGTACCTGCTAGTGTCGCTTTACTTCGATGAACTTGTAGTGAACTCGTGCGACGGTTTTCTGTGCACGCAGAATATTCGTATTTTCTTTTGTTTCTTTTTCTGTTCTGTTTCCTTAAAGCGTCATATTAAGTCAAATATACATGCAATACATCGACGCTCGTGCAAAAAAAAAAGCTGTGCACGACAGTTAACGAATGAATGAACGAATTTTGCTTTTCGTTTAGGTTTATAAGTGGTTACAGTTTCGTGCGGTGCTTTTGGTTTTCACACCCATCTAAGTAATTCACGCGACGCCACTGATGTTTACCTACCTAGCTTTTGGTTTGATATGTTCCGTGTGATATTAAACTAACATAACGAATGAGGTTCCACGGCTGACAAAATGGGACCTTTTTATACAAAGCGTTTGTTTTTCTAAATGTTTCTTTGAAATTTGGCCTTACCGATTATTCAGTCCCAAAAACTAACAAAACATCTAAAAATATGTACCTATATCAATTATAATAGCAGTAAAACATTCAGTTTGCAACTCCGAATAAAAAAGATGTATTCAAAAAACTTTAAAGTTAAACACATCTCCTGAAAAATCGTACTCTTACACGGGGCCAATTGAACACTTTATACTTATGCCATTTAAAAACCATTTCACTTTTGGCACAAATTCCGAATTGTGTTTGTTTTGATAAACTGAAGCCAAAAACAAAAGCACTTTAACAAAAGGGAATATCAATATAGTTGTGTTTACGATTTCATTCTTCCCTTTCTCTTATCTGCCAAAATGCCATTTATCCCAATGGCACATTGTTTCTGTGTGTGACCACAACGTTCATGGTAGTGACACACTTGCCCATGAGTATGTGTATCATAATTCATAATACAGAATTGTGAAGAAGAATACGTTTTTATGGTTTGAATCAGCTGCTTCCAAAAATGTTTGTTCTGGGATCACCAAATAAATAAACATGTCACTTACCATAATGGAAATGCACTTTATTTTCAAATTATAGCCCGGTTTTATAATTTATTTTAAAATTTGATAAGGACACCCACAAAAAAAAATATGCTTCAATATGTTATGGAAGCAGAATGCGCATGACGAGGATTTTTCTTGTTATTTTTATTTGTTTATTTTTACAAAAGATTATAGGTAGTCAAACTAGGGATTTGATTCGATTTGCTTGAACTGTATAGTGTATACCTACCCATAATTGAAAACACTTCAAATAGATTTCAATAAAAAATATACGTACTTGCTCTGGTCTAATGCATACCAATCTATTGATTTTTCAAATCACCACGTCTGATTTAGTTTTGCAACCAAATTTTTTGTTCACTCTTATCTGATTTGTTTCACAACACAAAATTGAAATAATGTACAACTTTATTTTAAACTTATCAAGTATCAAACCTGCACTGGCAAGTGCAGAATCTAAAAATTAAAGTAGACTGAGAGTAAAACCATTTAAAAACAAAAAGCAAAAATTGCAGTCAACAACATTTTTTAATTGAATTTACCAATGTAAATCACTATGGCGCAAGGCGCAACCCGACGCCGTTACTTATATTTAAAAATAGATGAAATCGCAGTTGCGGAAATAAAACACAAAAGAACGAGCAGTTAAATCAAATCCAGATTGTAAAGAAATACTCGTTACTCTATAGCCGAAGACATGAGTGCACGATTACGATATATTGCAAATTTATTTATGTGGTTTCCCCGACAACGACCAAGATACGATAGGGCACAACCAAGTCAGAGAGAGCGACAAATTGCGACTGTGACAATTGACAGTGACACCAAAACAACTGAAAAACTGAACTGAAACTGACTAGCTAGGCTAGACCAATGACCAAGCCCACGCGAGCGAATAAGTAATTGAATGTAATCAAACGACGAGACTGTTCCTTAAGTTTTGCTTATGTGTGTGTTGCGCATGTCAGTCATTGATGTATTGTAGTGTACGTGTAGATTATTAGTATGATGCTGTCAGGTTGTCAAGACAAACCACTTGGAAAGCGCAAATGGAAATGCTGTCAAAGTTTTGGTAGTACTGAATGCTGATGTAGACTCTTGTGGACTGTCGACTGAGCATTCCTGCTCTTTTAAGGACCATTCACATGAGAGCGAATTGCGAACCACGAACTGGCGAATATTCGTACTTCGTAGATTCTGATAGGTACTTCATTTACATGAAAACTTTTTTTAGTCGCAGGTACCCGCGAATCATTTGTATTGTTGAAGGTTAAGTTCGAGCGAATTATTCATTCGCAGGTTTGTGGATCGCGACTGTTTTATGTGGATTGTGAATAAAGTGTGACAGTTCGCGGCAAGAATTTTCAATTCGCGGGAGAATTGCTGTAATTGTAAATCTCGTTATTTTAATCAATAAAGTCTCGTTTTTTTTTTAGATTAAGTGTTATATTAATTGAAAATGATGCTTTTGTGGTAAAACAAAAAGCAATTTTCAATTCATAAATACAGATAAATTGATTTGTTCTCGGTTCGCGCTCATGTGAATGGTCCTTTAAAATTACTGCAGCAATGGTGAAGGAGATCGAGTTTGAGTTGGGCAGTGTTGCAGTTGAAATCGAAAACTGAAATGTTAGAATTAACCTTTCGCAGCATATCTATCGGACATAGGTTCATTTCAGTCATATGAGGTAGGTAGGGGGAAAGCGGGAGACTTGAGCCACTTTTTGTTAGATCGTTAATAAAAATTTGTTTATCAATTACAGCCACTTGTTAAATGGATTTTTTTATAGCTACATTTATCTATTTTAAGAACGGTCTCTTAAACTTATAATAAACGCAAGAAATTTTTGGCAAATGCCAAATGTTTGAAAACAGATTTTCGGCTCAAGTCTCCCGCACCACCGGGAGACTTGAACACCCCTTCGGGGAGAGTTGAACATAACTCAAATCCTACGAGAAAAACAACAAAACGAATAATTTATCCACTTCCAATGTGATTATAATTTATTTTTATTGTTTTAGTGGTTTAGGTACTTCAGTTTCTTACCATATACAAAGTAAAAAAAAGGTAAACAAAAACTAAACTTCAGAAACATAACGAACATAAATCAATAACTTAAATAACCTATTACAAGGTTTATTTCTTTGAGTTTTTTAATTAAATTATTTTTTTTTATTATTAAAATTAAATACAAGGCTTTAAAACACTTACATAACATTTCATCAGAGCAAATGGAGATTTGAGCCACTGATCAACTCTCCCTTTAGAAACTGTCTCAAGTCTCCCGTTCGCATTTTTTAACAAATTTATATTCATAATTTTTGTTATATACAAACTAGAATGGTATCATACTAATATTTACAATGTAGAATATCAATATTGTTAGGTAACATTAAATTGATTTATTTAACGCTTTACAGATCAATTTTATAGAGAAAATAGAAAAAAAAATTTTTTTTACTTTTGGCACTGCCAAACACCTTTTCTCTTCCACCAACCAGAGATAGCCAATGATTTAGAATTATTTTTGTGTGCAATTAGCTCGTCACTGTCTGCATCGCATACACTTACACTTGTTAGATTTCAATGGAATTTGAGCAAATTATTGAGAGTGGCTCAAGTCTCCCATATGTTCAAGTCTCCCGCTTTCCCCCTACGATGGTTTGATGGGTAAAAGGGCCGAGGGCCTGAGAAAAGACAATAAACGAAAATAATGTCCGCTGCGTCTTTGCGTTCCTCAAGGTTATTCAGGTTAATGAGTTTGACCCGGTCTATGTAGCGTGACAATATAAAAGGATCCCAAGGCAGACCTTAAAAGGCAAATCGAAGAAATTTTCGGAAGAAGAACTGTCCACAGCTTATATGCTTTTCACACCAGGCACAAAACCGCGTTTTCTTCGAAAACTCCTCGATCAGCTGTGAGACACTAGTCGTTAAACTTCGGTGCAAACTTTTGTGGTTACAAATTTCGATCGGATTAATTAACAAACTAAATGAAATTAGTGCATTTCAAAATAATATAAGTCCATCAATTTATTGTGGAAAATGATTTTAATTTGTGAGTTGTGACATTTGTTCGGTCAGCGATTTTGATGAATTTGCTGGATATTGCAAAAGGTGTGTTTGTTCCAACAACCCAACGTGAAAATCTTCCAAAGACACTATGAGAATAGCAAGCGCGTTCTCAAAGTAGTGTCAGATTTTTACTGACTAAAAACACCACCCTTCTAAAGATTGTTAGATACTGCAACTAATAGCTTATCAAGAAATTTTTCTATCATTAAATAACAACTTTTGACAGGTTACTTTCCAATGAAAGATCCTGCGTGTTCCGCAAATTATACGCGGTTGATCTTATCTTGCCAAGTCGAACGGTGAAGAGTGCTTTGACGAAAACCCGGTTTGGTTCTTGGTGTGAAAAGCCTATTACTTCTTCTGTTACGTAAGGAACGAAGTCTTCGATTATACCACGGGGGTATTCAAACTTTGTTTGAATTTATATTTTTTTATTTATTTTTCCATTTTTAACTTTCTCTATTACGTAGTAAGAGAAAGATATTAGTTTCGTACAAAATTTCGAACTCGAGATTTTAATCAATTCTGATATTACGATGATAGAGGAACTCAAAAAAGTGGGTCACAAAATTCTGTCCGGTCTGTCCGTCTGTCCGTCCTTCCACGGGCCTACAGCCTAAACGGCTTCCCGGATTACGTTCAAACCTAGTGTTTGGAGTTTTTGGGCTTACAGTTCGGGAGGTGTTTTTTTTTTTGCAAGGTAACCTCAATATTAATGGTACTTCCCATACAAAATGTTTGTACCAGTTTGATTTGATCGAAAACGGCTCTAAAGATTTCAACCAAAATTGATATTTAAGCTTAAGTAGGTGAGGTTACCATGACTGCGTACCCAGTTTTTGGCTAAAAATTCGAACAACGGTACTTTTGAAATTTCGACATATCTCGAAAACGGTCTATACGATTGTAACAAAAATTTATTTCTAAGGTAATGTGTTCATTTATAACTCAATTGGATTTTTGAACGAAGGAATTTTTTAAAATTTAGTTTTCTTCAGTTTACCGGAAAACGGCGGAAACGATTTTGACCAAAATGCAAACTTTGATTCAAATGGATGTTTTTAAAACAATTGTGTCCTCAATTTTCAATTCGAAGCACCGAAAACAATAATTTAAAAAAATGCTCATATCTCGAAAACCCCATCTTTGATTTCGATAAAACTTTAAAAACGAAGCAATGCTTACATCCCTTATAAGCCTTATAATAGTTACGCAATTGTATTTTTCAAATTAAACATTCCAATATTTGGTACTGTTTCGTCAGCACAATCTTACAAAACTCGCTCTAACGATTTTGACCAAAATACACACTGAAGATAACATAAGTATTCTAAATAAGATGCCGTACTTAGTTTTGCTCAAAAAATTCGAAGACGTCAGATTTGAATTATTTCTCAAAAAATACTGCAGAAATCGCGATCTATATAATTTTCGCAAAACTTATTTTTAGCAAATACAACCCACTTCTTCTTTTTTCAACAATATTGAAGATGCCAACCATTTGGGGCTTACACAATCAGAAAATCAAACTTCATTTGCTTTTTGTTTTCTATCTATAGTATCGAGAAAGTTTCGTTCGACCCAGTCGTGCACTTTATTTCTTTTTAAAATTGCTGAATTTTCCTTTTTTCTTTAAATCTTAACTTTAATCATTTTCTTTTTATCAACATTTGTACACCCCACACAAAGTCGATATATTTGACTATTAAATGTAACATTTTAAATATAGATGTAACTTATACTTATATGTATTATGTAATAATATGTAAAATTGTTTGTATAATTTTTTAAGCTTGTATTTCATATTTTGTACATATTGAATAAAGAATAAGTTGAAGCCCAAATTGCGATGTGTGTTCACAGACGGTATATTTTTGTTTATTTCAATGCCTCAATTCAATAAAAATACAATCACAGGTATGCAAAACTTAATTTTAACAACCATCGTTCATTTCTGTTATTATTCTAATCATATACACCATAAAATAAATCACGTATAACTTAAAAGATTGGTACCTACTCCGACTGCCGCACACTTAAATCGGCCTGATGGTTTGAAAATTGAAAAATTTCGCACGAAACCCATTATTACCAATCTATTCCAGTCAAAAACAAGAACCCGAATTAAATAAATAATGAAAATAAAGCAAATATTTTCTTTAATTTGTTTAAAGTACGAAACAGAGCTCTTTATTTAACCCTTTCAAACCGAAAATACCCCGCTGGAAATTTGAAACTGCTGCCTAGCAGATATCATAGTTTAAGAACAAGTGAAGTTGTTTACAGTTCGTTTTTATTTTTTTACACCAGGTGCGCTGCAACCTCTTGGGAAATGTAGTCAGTTCCGTTTTCTTCCTTCTTTAAAATTCGGATAGGTTAGGTTAGGTTAGGTTGAGTGGGGTTGTGAGTTCATCACAAAAAGACCAGGCACCATAGTGGGCCCATCGCCATCCCCAGGGAACCGTTACGGTTAAAAACCTAAACCAAATCGCCCAAACAATCAATTTCCCTGCAGAATTTAATAATGGTCCCAATATTGTTTGAGGAACCAACCTCCTCTAAGTGATTAAAGAAGTACCTGCCAAGGTGCTTCCTTCTACTCCGAGCGATTGCTTGACACTCACATAAAATGTGGTAGATGTCTTCCGTGACTTGTAGGTCCTCACAATACCTGCATATGTCCGAGTTAGCTAGTCCTAGTCTCATGGCATGCTTCCTTAGAAGGCAATGTCCAGAGAGTATTCCTACTGTTAACCTAAGTTTGGTTCTACTGAAGTTGAGTAATTCTTCAGATTTTTTCCGGTTTAAAGTGGGCCACAGTGCCTTTGAGACCCTGTGACCATCTAGCTGTGACCATCTTGTGGCTGCTAAATGGGAAGTTTTTTCAAAAGCAACCCTTCTAGCCACGGCCATTGGTGGTCTTATGTCCTCAATCATGGTGTTAGGTGGGAGCTCTGCTCCTTCCTTGGCCAGAGCGTCGGCCTTTTCATTACCTTCAATATTACGATGCCCAGGTACCCAACATAATCTGACACGGTTCTGCGAACATAATGCCTTGAGCATTATGCGGCAATTCCTTACTGATTCGGATCCATCATGATCATTCCAATTGTAGCTGTAGGTACCTACCTAAGAGTAATGATGAAAACAGTTTCACATTTTTGAAAAACTTATGAAACGTTGCAAGGGGTGAAGCAACTAAAATATAATGCGACATCACAAGCTTTGCAAGTAAAAAGCGCTAGCTTGTCATTTTTTTCGATGTTTGTATCTTTACACATCGCCTGCGTTTTGTCCCTTCTATATCGACTAAAACTCCATACTATAATAAAGCTCCGCTTCTGGTACCACCCGGTTTTCTTCTTTTTTTGTGTTTTGGTTTTCCGAAGTCCATCGGCTATCATTTTGTTACATTCTGGCTGGGATTCGTAAAGATAAAACACTATTCCGTTTAACTTCTCTAATAAAATTCACTTTTATTACACTTTTATCGACTATTCTAATATTTCACTTATTAAGTATCAGAACACTATTACTTAAACAATTCTTCAACGTTTCAAACCAATCACTTAATTTCCTCTATTACTTTTCACTTATTTATCTTCACTGTTATAAATCAACTGTCTCGCCCTCTTCTAAAAGTTGTCCTTTTATACCCGCTCCGCCATCTGACGAGAACTTTCTAGCTAATTCTAAGTGGTTCTAGAATAAGGTTCAGTGGTGACAGATTCCAGTCTCCAATTGGAAGTGACACTTGAGTGGAACTTGTTTTGTGACTATAAGGCCTGGATTCGCCAGACTGTGACTAAGGCCTGGTTTCACCAAACTGTGACTAAGGGCTTGTTTCACCATTTAGGTTACACGATACCTTCCACGCCACAATTTGTTCAGTCAGTGTGGATACAAAGTCTTATATGGTAGTTTTGGCAAATGCAAATGCATCGAATTTAAAAATAAAAGGATATAATGATTTCCACGCTTGTCACCCATCGGGGAACGCCAGAGGTGGATCATCATTGCTTATTAAAGACTGCATTGAACAATACGAAGACCTGTAGATAGAGCTTGAAACTATGCAACTGTGCACGGTTCGAGTTAAAAATAGTCAGCGTACTCTTAGAATTTCATCTATCTACTGTCCACCGCGTTCCGCGCTTGAAAAAAGTGATTTTACTAACCTGCTTAAATCGCTCAAACCAAATTTCATTATTGGCGGCGACTTTAATGCGAAGCACACGTTCTGGGGCTCCATATACATATCGCGAAAAGGTAGAATGCTCTATGGGGCAGGTATGGAATACAGTTGCGATTTCCTCTCGACGGGCAAACCGACGAAACGACACCCTATGAACTTGAGGTTGAGGTTGATCGCTTCGTCGAGATCGTACAGATCGCCTCCTGGAATAATACGCCTAATCCAAGGAAAACGCCGGCCAAATACGGGCTACGATATCCTCCCGAAATAAAAGAATTGGTCAACGAAAAAAGGAAGGCGCGTAAGAAATGGCAACAGAGTCGAGCTCCGCAACATAAAGCACATTTGAATTATTTGTGCAATTTGTTGAAGACAGTTATTAAGGATTTTAAAAATCGTGCGATAGGTTCTTACCTTGAAAGTTTAACAGCGAAAAAAGATTCCAATTATTCACTTTGGAAAGCTGTAAAAGGCACCAAAAGGCCCAAAATCCCCGCGCCGCCAATTAGAATTAATCAAAATGAATGGGCAAGGGAAGATAAGGAAAAAGCGGACGTTTTTGCCGCTCATCTAGAAGAAACTTTTAAACCGTACGATGGCCAAGCGATCCACGACAATACTAATAGGGCGGAATCACAATCTGACGATTCAACGCTCACTAGTGCAACGCTAAGTGAACTAAAACGTGAAATCGAATCCCTAAAACCTAAGAAAGCTCCTGGTTATGATTTGATCACCGGAGAAGTTCTGCAAGTTCTACCAAGGAAAGCTTCTTCATATTACAAATGCCGCGCTCAGACTAAAACACGTGCCGAGTCAATGGAAAGTCGCGGAGGTCATAATGGTTTTTAAACCAGGAAAATCGCCAAATGAAGTAAAATCGTATAGACCGATTTCACTTCTTCCAGTCATTTCGAAAGTCTTCGAGAGAATATTGCTTAGGCGCCTACAACCGGTTATTGAAGACAATAATCTTATCCCTGACCACCAGTTTGGGTTCAGAACCAAGCATTCGACGATTGACCAAGTACATAGAACTACTGACGTAATCGAGAAAGCATTTGAAGAAAAAAAGATTTGCTCAAGCGTATTCCTTGACGTCTCACAAGCCTTTGATAAGGTGTGGCACGACGGCTTGAAATTTAAATTACGACAAGTTCTCCCCGCAAGCCTATATGATATTCTAGAATCATATCTCGGGAATAGTCTCTTCCGTGTTAGAAATGGAAACGAATACTCGGAGCTAAAAGAAATTTCGGCCGGGGTACCGCAAGGAAGCGTCCTTGGTCCGCTTCTCTATTTGTTATATACTCGCGATATTCCAAGAGAAGATGGCACTACCCTTGCTACGTTCGCCGACGACACAGCTATTATAGCAGTAGGTAATACAATCGAAGAAACGACTACAAAACTGCAAACCGCAGTGAATAAGATAAATGAATGGACAAGGAACTGGCGGATCGCCTTAAATGAAACTAAAACTGTACATGTGAATTTCACGTATAAGAAAACCAATGACTTGCCAATTTTCCTAAATATGGCCCGAATACCCTTTGCAAACGAGGCCAAATATCTGGGAATGACACTCGACGCAAAGCTGAAATGGAGTTCGCACGTGAAAATGAAACGTAAAGAACTCGATATCAAATATAGAGAAATGTACTGGTTACTCGGAAAACATTCCCAGCTCAGTACTGAGAACAAACTGCTTTTATACAAGCAAGTGCTAAAGCCGGTGTGGACCTACGGTATACAACTTTGGGGTTGTACCAAGAAAACAAATGTCAATATTCTACAAACTTTTCAAAATAAAGTTCTTAGAGAAATTGTACAAGCACCATGGTATATTAGAAACGACGATATCCATATAGGGATCTCGGAATTCCAACAATCGAAGCTGAAACTAGAAGCTTCGCGAGAAAGCATAGAAACCGACTAATCGGACATATCAACAATACAGTCCGACAAATCTTGGACGAGAGCAATTTATTGCGCCGACTACAAAGAACGAAACCGTTCGACTTGGCAAGATAAGATTAACCGCGTTTAATTTGCGGAACACGCAGGATCTTTCATTGGAAAGTAACCTGTCAAAAGTTTTTTATTTAATGATAGAAAAATTGCTTGATAAGTTATATCTTAGTTGCAGTATCTAACAATCTTTAGAAGGGTGGTGTTTTTAGTCAGTAAAAATCTGACACTACTATGAGAACGCGCTTGCTATTCTCATAGTGTCTTTGGAAGATTTTCACCTACCCTCGGATAAAAAAAAAAAAAAAAAAAAAAAATGCTGAGTTTCGTTATAAATAATCCATGCGTTGACGCAAGTTGATTGCAATAGTTTATGTGGGACTTATATTCTGTTTGATATAATAGTGCCAACAGCGTTAAATGATATGGTGTTGAAAAGATGAACTGGTGAAAACAAACGATCAAAGCAAAGACATACATTCGATCGTTTCATAGTTTTGGTAAAGTTTAAAACGACGCGTTCTCCCAATGTTCCTTCGAGCACCTGAGACACTTTTCAACAATAAATAATATCGAAATCATATACTAAGAGTATTCTTACGACGAATCAGACCTTTCAAAGATCTTAATTCCCCTTTTTATAGGTTTCAACGTAAGATATTGTTTCAGAGAGGATATACCCTTGAATTTGAATTTAACCATACATTCAGCACTGGCCTGGAACGAGCTATCTTCTCGGCATCCGTTGAATGTTTTTTTTTTGAGGCAATTGATGACTTCTCCCATGTATTAAATCTTTAAGCATTTGGTTGGTTTATCTGGATAATTGCAGTACAGCTTCGAATGCAAAAGAAGAAACATACCACGGGATATGCTATTTTTAACAAATGCGTTACCAACAAATTTCTTTTTTGACCAATGACTTACCTTTTTCGTAATTTTTGATGATGGAAATTCGCTCATTTGTGCATTGGCGGAGACTACGGGAAACAATTTTTAAAAAAATATCCCCTGTTCACGTTGCACAACACGGACGGACAAATTTCTAGTGGTACTTCCATTCTTGGAAGAGTGGTGATGTCTACTGACTAAGTATTTTCTAATGCTGCTCAGTTTGAAAAATGTGGGCAATGTCTTCGGTGGTTGTTTCACCCATAATCTCTTCAGTCAAGTTGACACCTTCTTCGTAATCCATGTCTTCACACTATACCTTCAACAAATGTCTGATCTTTTTCTCAGCTGGAATAATCTGACTGAGATTTTTCTTACACAAAAATACACAAATTTCTTTTTTGACCAATAACTTAGGTACCTTTTTCGTAATTTTTGATGATGGTAATTCGCTCATTTGTGCATTGGCGGCTGATCCATATAAGGAGCGACTACGGGAAACAATTTTAAAAAAAATTTCCCCTGTTTACATTGCACAACATGGAGGGAAAAATTTATTTCTAGTGGAACTTCCATTCTTGGAAGAGTGGTGATGTCTACCTACTGACTAAGTATTTTCTATTGCTGCTCAGTTTGAATAATTTGGACAATGTCTTCGGTGGTTGTTTCACCCATAATCTCTTCAGTCAAGTTGACACTTTCTTCGTAATCCATTTCTCACTCTATACCTTCAACAAAAGCCTGATCTTTTTCTCAGCTGGAATAATCTAACTGAGATTCTTCTTGCACCTTCAACAGAATTCTGATCTTTTTCTGAGATGGACTAAGGACTAATCTGACTGAGATTCGTACTCCAGGCCACTATCCTCGACTCTCATCGCGTAATTTATGAAACGATAGTCGACGAAACGGTTGAACAAAACGTTATCGTTTATAGTTTGTTTCATATAACATCATCGTCGGATCGTTTAGCAATAAGGAATGCATATTTTTACAACTCGGATAAGAGCGAGTGCTTCCAAAAAGAACATGTGTTTTCTGTTTTCCTTAAAATATATATTTATACTTCTCTCTAAAACTAAAATTCTTTAATTGAAACCAGAAAAATGGACCAAAAACGATGAAACGATTGCAAAATAGCTATCGCTCAATGGAATCGTGTCAATGAAGACATTTGACGTTTGAATTAGTAACGTGAAGCAACAAAAACCGATGATCGTCCAATCGTTTCGACGATTATCGTTTCTAAGTTGTTACACGATGTAAAAGAATCGTCGAGACGATGTCGTTCGATCGTTTTGTGCTTACGCGTTTAGAGCCCTGGGCTCTAATTTATGAAACCATCGTCGCCGAAGCGATTGAACGGCGTCGTTTTTAGTTTGCTTCGTATAACATCTTCGTCGCTTGGTTCGGTCGAATCGTTCGTCGTTTTCATTTTGAACATGACTGTAAACAAACTCTGACAACTAAAAACAACAAAAATGTATGGAATTTACGTAGATACCTAGTTGATGTGGATTCAGACATTTAATAAAATGCAAGTAGGTAACAACTCTATCGAAGAAGCCAAACTCAGATAGAATTTTGAAAAAGCTAGATTCGAAAAAGCAAAGTGAAATGTTTAATGAAAGTCAGCACATTGAACAGATACCGAACAGTGTAGAGGAACTGATCGGTAATTCAATGGACTTTGGAGTGAAATTTCAAAACCGTAGACTGGATGATGAACTGTCGATGAACTTGTGGAAAGAATTATAAAAAAATATGTAAAAGTTTTCGAACAGGACATGGTGGTTATAAAATATATATTTAGAACAAGTCTTGGCAATAAAGATCTTGGATTTCGTTGGACATCAAACATCAGAAAGCATCCCATTAGAATTGGAATTTCTAATAATTTTCGAATTATAAAAAAAGAATTCAATGAACGCTAGTTTATGATTGCATTACTGTATGTCATTATTACAAAAATACTTA
This sequence comes from Cheilosia vernalis, assembly GCA_949126925.1. NCBI lineage: Eukaryota > Metazoa > Arthropoda > Insecta > Diptera > Syrphidae > Cheilosia > Cheilosia vernalis. The sequence goes on from OX421362.1 coordinate 57,866,958, forward strand.
AATGAAATTCATTTGAAATAGCGTATAAATGAGCGTAGTAGCAAAGATAATATTAATTATCTGTGGTAGCAGTAGTAGTATCGATACTAGGCTTTTTTGCGTAGTATAGCCATCCCCCTAGTGAAAACAGCGCCACTCTCATGAAGTGGAGAATAGTTTTACTTAAACTACCTATCACTTTCATAGAAAATGCTATAGTATTCTTGCCATTGAGGCTTTACTAGGTGTGTGTCACGGGTTTTATTGTCTACCCTAGCATGGTAACGTGGGTAATTGTCAAACTATACTACATTGAACAGTGTGTCGCCTAGCATAGTATTGACGATGCCATAGTATCGAAACCATGGTTTAAAACCATATATGTGTGTCACAGGCATAAAAGCCATCGAAATACGAAAAAAAATCACACGCTGCTAAATCCGATACACACATCACACATAAATCATTTGAGTTGCCAGCGCCCCGAAAATGAATGGCGGTGGATAGTTATATCGAATAGTTTTGTTGTTCAACAGCGACACCTCTCGTTGAGTTTTCGACTAAAGTAGCAGGTTTCATTACTAGCTATGAGTGGTTTAGGAAATTGCTGACAACAGGTTGCTGCATTTAATATTTATTTCTATGTCATTTAGAGAGTAAAAACTTTAAACCCATCTATAATTGCATACTTTCAGTTGACACAAATTTTTTATATTTTGTTTGATTTCGGGGGTTCTGCCCAGAAACATTTCCAAAAAAATCAATAGGCCAAATTTCATCGGGAATGGTGCAGTTTGCCCGCAAAATCGGTCCCTCACTGCGGAATTTCCCGATTCATGTTCCCAAAATTGAGAAAGAAGCAAAACCGAACACCTAAAAAGCTTGAAATTTCAGACTGTCTCGGAGGAAGAGATTGATTTGTTGGTTTAGAGTTTACAAAAAAAAAAAATGGACCAATCTCAAACTTTTTTTATTTCTGACGGAACCCAAACATAAATATGGACAAAAATACAAAAAAAAAAAAATAAAATAAATCTCCGGATTTACATAAATTTTCCGGTTGAAACGATATGGAAATTTTTTTGCCGGTTCTTAGGGGGTTTTCATTTTTTATAGTCGGAAATAGTTCTTGAACCACGTAAAATTATACCCCCCCCCCCCTTTTTTTCCATGTGCGTATGTGACTATTCATTATAGTTTGTTGTTTGATTTTTTAGGAAAATAATAACAGATCCGGTAAATTATTTGAAGGGATGCGCGCTGGTTGATATTGAGCGCGTCACCACCCGATCTTTTCTAGCTATCAGTTTCATGCTCAGATTCAAAAATAGCAAAAATGTACCTATGCAGCTAATTATATTAGCCCATAATCCAAGTCAGTTGGATTAAGACAAATATAGCAACAGTGGTTTGTCTATCGGTTTTTGTTTTTTGTTGTATATTGTGGAGGTTTAAATAAACTAGGTATGTGTTATGTGCATTTTATTTACATGCCTAAAAAGACTCTTATACGCGACGTATTATACAACATTTTATATTATCACATAAATACCAAGTAGTGAAGCGTTTAGCAGATGAAGGACTTAATTGTGTATTTTTGTTTATTATTCGAATTTTGGAATAAAAACGCAAATAAATTAGTTTATATATTTTTTTATATTTAATTTAATTCATTTTACTTATAGTACAATATTGTAATAAATTAATTATTCACCTAATAACAATACTTCAGTTGAAAGTGTTTGTATTTTCGTTTTTAATTTTATAATTTTAAGAAAATCAGCGCAGTGAACTTTTGACAGAACTGCTTACACGTCCTTATAAGAATAAAGATGATGCATATGTCTACATAGACAAATAAAAAATTATAAACAAATATAGAGAAAACATAATACATACATGTACTGAAATGTTGCTAAATCACTATGTTTTGCTGGTTATCCATTTTATTGTTCTTAAATATTATTTTTGGCTATGAATATATATATGTATATAATTTAAATTAACATATATATCGTTCTATGTATAAAAATTGTTTTTATTTCGTAGTACCCTGTTCTGAATTATTTGTATTTTTTGATAATAATTTATTTTTATACTGAACCTGCTAAAGTGTTAATCTTATAAAATATTTTTTTTTATTTAATATTTCTGTTGTTGCTGTTATATACTTTGTGTTATACCTATTAGTTTGCTTTTGTAGAAATTTGAATTACAAGTGCTTAACTAACATAAGTAATTCTTGTTTGTTTTTGTTCACATATTTATAGAACAGTTTTCTTTTTATTTTTGTTTAAGAGGTTCATAATGCCTCTGTGTTATTTTTTTATTTGTACATTCGGGGTTTTTGAGCGTATACAATATATTTCTTTGTAATATTTTAATTGTATGAAAATTTTATCAGAAAAAAGGAGGTATAAATAAATAATATCATTGCGTCGTCCAATAATGAAACAAAATTTTAGATTGAAAACAAAAATTGTTTAGAGCGATGTATTTATATATATGTATATGTAGATACTCATTATTTGTTTAGTTCCAATGTTAGATATACGTTATTTTATTTAATCTAGTTTCATTTTATTATTTACAATCCAATTGGCTTACACTATATTTGCTAAAAAATAATAGTATTTCATACTTACATTTGCTACTTAATTGGGGAATTTGATCTGCTTACATTTATTTTATTTTGTACAATTTTATTTAATAAAAGATAAATAAATTAAAAAAATATTCTTAGCATAAAATAACATAATACTGTTAATTTTTCTTGTAAAGGAACTGTATTTATTTTAGGTTTGTTTGTTCTGTAGGAAAAATAACGTGCTAGCATAATGATGCAAACTTTTTGTCTGTCTATTGCCTTGTAAATGAGTTTTTGTTTTAGTTCTGTGCTTCTGAAGGATTCGCTGCTTCTATATTAACTTAGTATAAACCATAAAAAAATAAGGAATTCACAAAACAAAAGAATCATTTATTTCTATCACATAATAGGACACTACTGCAAATATAAAATAAAAGTAAAATATCATTTAGTTGTGTGTACCTATAAATTGCAGTTTTGTCTTTAATTTATTTTTTATTTACTTAACATTGTTTTGTAGTAATGCGAGTTTGTATTCCCTTTATATTTGTTTGCATATTAATTGTTATATGACAATAATATTCTAATTCAAAATTGTATATTGAACCCAATTTTAATATTTCGTATAACTAAATTAAAATTAGAAGCCTATCACAGGAGCTGTATAAAGCTTAACAGCGTTGATAATGTCCGAGAATATACGTGTATTTTTATTTGATTTTGATAAGACCAATTGAAATGTATGTTTGTCGCAATAGTGTGGTCTGCTCGGGAGCTGACATTTAATAAACGTTTTGATAATTTTGTAAAATTTGTCGCAAAGTCAGTGACACCGAGGTGACACAGTAGAAGAAATTTGCTCTAAATTAACTTGCTGTACACAACCTGTGGCTGCACCGTTAAATAAACCAATGGGAAAGCTTTAGCACAACAATACCAACATCGATAAAGATAAGGTTTCTCTAACTGCGATTTCCGTCGCCCGGTTTGTCTGTCTGAAAAAAAAAATTATACATTACTTCAACGAGGTGCGTTTTTAAGATTTCTTAAGAATGTTTAGCCTTTTTTCACCTTTATGAATACGTCGGTTTTGAAAAATATAGTTGACGAGTTAAAGTAAAGGACATAGAGTACAGATACCAAATAGATACAATTTTTTTAAAAATTAACGTAAAATATGTATATTCTAAAGGCAGAAAGCCAATTAATTTTTACTTTTCCAATATTATTTCTAGGATCAACATAATCCAGCCAAAGCTTTTCATTCATAAAAAAAAATACAGCCAGAGAAAATCGGGTGACAGCTTTAGCACCACCTCGTAAATTTTTGTTTGGAGGCATCGCCAACAGGAGAACAAAACGAAGGATCACATCTTGTGTGTGAATAATCAAGCTATACGAAACTTAACATTCGAATTAAGACGACAATGCCATAGGCTAGGCTTGTCAGCTGGACTGGATTTAGAGCAGAAAAATACAATGTTCTCCCGCATGTTCTTCATTATTTAAAAACAAGCTACTATTAATTTTATACATAAAAGTCTTTTAGATAAAACTTTAACCGGAGTCAATATATACTGGAAGGGTATTTCTGTAATTAGCATTTGCGAAAAAAAAGCAGTCGAACTGCATTGCTCAATAGCAAAGTTGTACTTGAAGATGCTGAAATTAAATATTTTTTAGAACGAATGATTTCGCATAACCACACATTTCGTTGGCCATGAATGATAATGTCATACCTCATTGTTTGTGCGATTGCGACAAAAAAGAAAAATGTAACAATAATTCAAATTGCATAACAATTAAAAAAAAATCCCGCAAGGTAATACTAAATGAAACTACGACTATATACTTGTGAAAATTAGGAAACTAAAAAAAAAAAAAAAACGATAAACCAAATCTTGTAGTGTATTGGAGAAAAATTCTTTTTGTTTGTGAAGAATAAATTATTCGGAATGAATATTTTTATAAGATTTTTCGAGTTGTTAAATAATGTTAACTGTTAAAAAAACAATAAAACTGTTGTCCTATTTCGTAATTAGATTTTCACACATCCATTGCACCGACTACAACTAAGAGTATACCTTACCTACACAGAAATGTAGATTGCTTCGGATTCTTTTTTTAGAACCTTAAATTTTGATTTAAGACTATGTAATAACACTTCCCATAAATTATTGCACAAACTATAGTCACACTTCCAGCTTTATAAGAGATTTTTAAAAACTTCCGTATAAAATAAAAATACTAGAAAATAAAACAAGAATACAAAATAAATAATGAACATAAATATGTATTTAGGTACATGTATTATATTTACAATTATCCTAAATGATTACAATCGGATTACCATTACATAATATATTTATTTACACTCAAATTCGGTATGCTACATGTACAAGCTAACATTGTAATATACCAAAGGTAACAAAACCAAAATACAACAGGTCCGAAATATGTCCTAAATTGGGATGGTTCTACCTCCTACTTAGCAATCAACTGTTGTAGTGGTAAAGTTTTTGTCAGTGAATGCTGAGTATAAAATATTATTATTTGCAATTATTGTTTTTATATGAAATATTTATTATTCCAATTCACACACAGAATAATGTCGAAAAAAATGGTGATACAGAAAGTAATCAAATCATAAATTGCTAAACTGATTTAATGTTTAAATGTAAAACCATGGACATCCAATTAATTTTATGATTTTGTCGAAAATCTATTTATGGTATTCGACCTCCTATCAAGATCATGCTCATGATCAACAAGTGACGGAATTTATTTCTGTTTTATGCGACCAATGATTTATACTCAGTTTTTTTTCTTATGTTACATTAGGCAGACCTGTATGTACTTTGGTTGTACACACCCAGTTTCCTTTGGTATGCATCTAATAGTCTCTCCGATATTGTATACTAACATATATTTTAAATTACAAAAAATATACAGCTCACAATCAACTATATATAAACAAAATAATAATCGTTTTAGGAACTAAAAGCACCAAGAAAATTAATAATAATATTAAAAGACAGAAAACACTACGATCTTTGAAACATTTTTGAAAGTCCGAATTCATTTTAAAAATGACAAATCTAGAATTAAACAAAAAACAAATTAACAAAACGTAAAATCCTTTGCATTTGATTTATAATAATAGATAATAATAATAATATTGCCAATTGTTTTGTCTCTTCACACGTGAGATTACATAATTCCATTCGTCTACACTACATCTATGTTCTTATTACAGTTTGAGGTGCTGCTGCAGCAGCGGCCTCCATTCGTCGCTTCCGACGGAAACGCTTTAGCCTCCGTCGCTCGTTGATGAGGTTTTGATTGAATTGTCTACAGTTTTTTGGTGACTGCTCAGCGGGAGGGAAAAAGATCGGGTTGGTAACCCAATCTTGCCAAAAATTTCAATCCTGCCCATTTTGTTGCATTAGTTCTCGCCGTTCGTCACGATTTAGGGCCAATGGTTGGGGAAATTCTTCATCCATGGATTGTTTTGATCTATCGGATTTACAGTCTTCGTCTATCGCCATGTGCATGGCGGCAGCTGCTGCCGCCGCAGATTGCTGATGCCTTTCGGGGGGTAGAAGGTTCAACATACCGAGTGGCAGTCCGGGAAAGCCGCCGGGAAAATCGGGATAAAATCCTTGTTGGAATGGATTGAATATTGAGTTAGGTCCTGATAAGAGGTCAGGTTCGGAACTTGAGCTTCGCGGACCCATTGGACCACCTGGTGGTCCATTGCCTCCATTTCCACCGCAATCTAAGTCTCTAGAGTCTTTGCTACGATTTAAGTCGTGGTTTTTATTGCCGCTGTTAGTGTTGCCGCCGCCTCCCCCACCGTTCCCGTTATTGTTGTTTAACCCCATTGTTAAAAGTTCCACTGGTGGGCCACTGATACAGTCCTTGCGCAGCTGCTCCAATTTCAGACTTTTACCATATTTTCCGCGAACGTACATTAACAGAGAGTTGTACGGAATGCCAAATATCCGAGATGCCTGACTTGTTGTCATCTTTTTGTTCCACACATGCTGAAGGGCTTCAGTTAGTTCGGCATTTGTCCAGGATCTGGGAGGGCCACCTCTTGGGGCTGAGTGCTGACCCTTTGGCCGGGACACTGAAATAAAAAGAGATAAAAGTTGCCAATATAAATAAAAATTGCTGTTATTTTGTAATCGTGTGTCTGTTATGACTTCTGTTCTGCTAATATAGGTTAATATTTTTTTTTTAGTTTTGCTGTATTTTTCACCTCTCACCGATCTATAATAATCTAGCTAGCAGATGCCAACGAAAAACTGTGCGATTTGGAATGTGAAGCGCCATACATATCTACCTACTCAAACGATCAGAAGAAATAATTGGTGTTTTTAAACAGCTTGTTAAACACGGCAACAGGTAACTGGGACATCAATTTATTTTTCGTTGGTTTTGAGTCCAATGGAATATTTAATACGGGGTTAAATTCACATGGCTATGGCCCAACAAAGATCGCAGCCATTTAATTGAAAATCAAGTGCATTATTTGTGTGACACCCCCTCGAAAAAGTAATAGAAAACTAGAGCCCTGGAATGAAGGATACAATTGCCCGAAATAATTATCATTAGTTATTTAGAGAATAGAAAAGACGTGGGCTCCTAGAAGTTTAATCTCACAATCGCACTTAATTCAAAAAAAAAAAGATTTTAAAATTTGGAATAAAAAAAATTATCTTCTATTATATAAAAATCAATTGCTGTGCGTTAGTCGGGTAAAGGCTCGAGAACTGCTAAACCGATTTGAATGATTTTTGTTTCATTTTGTTCGTCTTGAATCAGGGATGGTTTAGGAAAAAAGAAAAGTCGGAAAATTCTCAACAGGTGGCGTTGCAGGCACACATTTCGATTTTCATGGGGAAAAGCACTTTGAAAAAAAATAAACTGGATAGAAATCGAGTAGTGAAACTTCCGAAACAAAAAAAAATTATTTTAAATTTTAAAAGCAATTGTTGTTGTCAATTATTTTAGTTATTTTCCAAGCAAATTGTTGTTGTCAACAATTTTGAAATTTTTTTTTATTTGTTTATGTTTACTATGTTACATTCAGTGACTTTTTGAAATGGAGTAGATACGTTGATTTGTTTGATGTGTGAGTAAGTTGAAATGTAGGGGTAATTGAGATGACGAGGACAATGATGACAGGCAACAGGAGTTTTTGGCAATTCGGCTTTTATGGTCTATTTCTTTTTGATGCAATTAAAACACGTTCAATTCATCCTTGTCAATACCCCTGACGATGTTGGAAAGAAACCGACGAAACGTAGGGTGCAAGGATGAATTGAACGTGTTTTAATTGCATCAAAAAGAAATAGACCATAAAAGCCGAATTGCCAAAAACAAAGGATAACAAAAAATTGGTCGAAAAACTAAATATCAAGGCAACAGGAGTAGTTGAGCGTTTTGAGTGTTCACGTACATGATACTCTGCTCATTCGTGTGTAGGGTTATGGGGAGGGCAGCTCAAAGGTACCATAACACCTTCGGTACTGGTGTGGATACAGAAGGGAGAAGGCTTACCAACCAAGTTGATAGGTTTGGTTAGTTTTCTTCTTAGCTATTAAAGTAGCAAATATTACTTTTAGAGTTAATCCTTTCCCTATTTTCTTCCTATCCCCTTAATACCAGCAAATTTTAAAATTTTCGCATCAAAATTCAGGCATGTAAAAGTACGGTAGTCCGCAAGCCTAGCGGAAGATCCCACTCCACCGACGAGCAAAGCACAGGCTTAAACAAGCATGCTTGCCTTGCTTTGTTGACCCTACCCTTTCACCGAAGTCAAAACTGAGATTCCTGTGTCTCTAAATGTAGAAGGAAATAGATATGTGCGTTAGTTAGATTTGAATGATTTTTGTTTTGTTTTGTTCGTCTTGAATCAGAGATGGTTTACAAAAAATCATAAAATTCTCAACAGGTGGCGCTGTATGCACACGTTTCGTTTTTAACTTAAATTCAAAATATATATAAAATATAACAATACAATAACAATAATTTATAAATATAATTCCTTCGGTGTGAAACTCGATGACTTTATATTTCGATAACTGATGGGCCAATTTTCATGAAACTTTTTGGTTTTATTCGTATTGACGTATTTAAGGTTTAACAAGACTTAAAAGATAACATTCTTTTAGACTCAATAGGTAATGTTTTCAATCTCCAAAGCCACTCAGGCGATTTCCATGAAAATTTGTGGATGCGTATGGTTGGTTCCAGTTTGAAGGATAGGATAATTTTGTATCCGATAGGTGGCACGTCAATCATTGCGGTTTGATTGACACACATCGATATTGATATACTTCAGTTATTTCTTTTGGCCCTTAGCAATAAAACATTTTAGACGCGACTTTTGGCAACAAATTAACTTTTAGTCTAAATTAGAAGAAATAAAGCATTAAATTTGACTTTGAGTTGAGGAATAGTTAGATTGGAGTCACCGCCAGTGAGGCAAAGCCGGATCTAAGTTTTCATGTCTGAACCCTTGAAAAATTATGCCTTTTTTGGAAAAATCATGCCTTTTTGGTAAAAAAGATAAAAATTGCATAGGTATCTTACAAAGGAACTGCAACTAACCTACAAGGTGATTCAAGAAATAGTTATCAGAATGTAGGTCGATTGATAGGCAATTCCATCTTTTTTTGTTTTGATTTGGTGAGTAAGTCAAGTAGGTTATTGGAAAATAAGCACGACGCACAGTTGTAAATTAAAATTTTTAATGCGACTTTGAAAATAATGAACCAGATTTACCAACTTGAATTGATTCTAAAAAAAGAATTCACAAAAAATTGATTGTAAACCAGTTCAAACAGTTCACAAAAAATGATGCCTATTTTCTAAAAACTATTCCTCAAGTATCGAAATCAACATCACTGACTAAGTCAAATATAAAATCTCATTTGTCACGAGCGTTTTTTCGAATTTCCTCTTGCTTTATCTGCTAAATCATAACATTTTTTTTTATTTCATTCACATCATCAGCAACTTGAAGTTCGCCTCAAGTGAAACAACAAAATTCAGTCACAATAGCTAGCAGAAGTTGATTTTTGTTAATTTAGAGCAAAAGTGGACTTAAAGATCGAACTTTTTTCTTTTTCTTTTCTTTTTAAGTGTCATACCTAGAGTATTTAATATAACTTTTGAATAAAGAATTTTAATTGACCGATTTGCATAAAGAGGCATGTGCAATGTGCATGCTCGGAATTATTATTTTCATTACATTAACGAATTGGGGCGGAACTAAGTTCGCCGGGCCAGCTAGTCTACGAGTATATAACGGGTGATTTTTTAGCTGGTTTGGTTTTGGCAACACTGGTTTTGACAGCTGACGTGTGTTTAGTACCTTGTGTCACTGTCAAACAGCTTCAGTTTGGTTTGCAATTTAACCATGGATCGTCTTACAAATGAACAACGCTTGCAAATTATTGAATTTTACTATCAAAATTCGTGCTCGGTTCGAAATGTTCATCGCGCGCTTTTTTATCGAAAAATTGTGTTCAGCGATGAGGCTCATTTTTGGTTGAATGGGTACGTAAATAAGCAAAATTGCCGCATTTGGAGTGAAGATCAGCCAGAAGCATTGCAACAGCTACCAATGCATCCCGAAAAAGCCACTGTTTGGTGCGGTTTATGGGCCGGCGGCATTATTGGGCCATATTTCTTCAAAGATGATGCGAATCGCAGCGTTACTGTCAATGGTGAACGCTACCGAGCGATGATAACAAACTTTTTTTTGCCCGAAATTGAAGTTCTTGACTTGCATGATATGTGGTTTCAACAAGACGGTGCCACATGCCACACAGCACGCGAAACAATGGCGCAATTGCGAGGCGAGTTTGGTGAACAGTTAATTTCACGTTTCGGGCCGGTCAATTGGCCGCCTAGATCGTGCGATTTGACACCATAAGATTATTTTTTGTGGGGGTATGTCAAGGCTAATGTGTATAGGGACAAGCCCGCTTCGATTGACGCACTGGAAGCCAACATCCATGCATTCATTCGTGAGATACCGGCCGATATGTGTGAAAGAGTATGCCAAAATTGGACTCAGCGGATGGGCTACCTGAGACGCAGCCGCGGTCAACATTTGCATGAAATTATCTTTAAACATTAAATTGCAAGGTTCAAACTATCGATTCAAATAAATAAATCATTCATTTTTTCGAATTTTTTGTGTTTTTTTTTTTTAAAGTTCTAAACCTCTTAAAAAATCACCCGTTATATAAAAGAAAGTGTCCGAAGCGATGTTATCCCATAACTCGAGATTGGCCGAACCGATTTTGATGATTTATACTTTGTTAAAAAGGTATTTTCTCAGCACGCGGGTTTTAAAAAAAAATAAAAATTTCAAAATGTCTTATTTTGACCACCCAGCGTGTTATCTACGACAGGCTTTTTATCAATTTATTTTGTATTTATTTATTTTGGCAACAACCCGAAAAAGAATCAAATTTGAATGAAACATTTCGTATCACAATTGAACTGTCAGATAGACACGAAACGTAACGCCATCTATTATCGGCCAATGGAGAAGCTAATTTTGTTTCATGTGTGGTGGCGCTGTCCACGTTGACTGTGCCAATTGATTCAGTTGCGCAGTTTCTTCATTTTCAGCGTCCATATTGCACTTTGCGAATTCGTGTTTTGTTCGTTTGAATAACGTTTGCCGGCCATTGCGCATTAAAGATTCGGATTTCTTCATTGCGATTTTGTGAGTTTCTATAAATTAAAATTGATAATCTTATAAAGAAATTGGTGTAGTTCTGTTCGACTTAGAATGAATTTAAATGCAAAAATCTTAGAAACTTCTTAATATATATATATAAATTCCGGGAAAAATGGACAAGAGTAATTTGTTTTTTCGTTTCGTTTCGCTTTTTTCTTTGTCATGCTTTGCGTTCGAAAGTATGTTTTTTTAAATAAATTCTAGGCGGAATTTGAGACATTTCTACGATTTTCACCTGGGTGAATAAAATAAGTCGATATTTTGAAAGCATTATTGGTGACATAATATTATGACCAAAATAAAAAATACATTGTGGGATTGAAAGAGATAGGGTGCGAAATGTACCTATACAGGACTGAAAGAAAATGATTTAACATTTGAAACGAATACCTGTTAAAATTACGGAAGGAAGACAAATTATTTTATGCAGTGGGAAGAAATATCTGTTATTAGCCAACTCAAGCGTTATGAGAATAGATATTTTTTGCGAAAAAATGGCCCCCTACAAAATAGCAAATTTCTTAGATCTTTTTTCCATTAACTGTTCTGAAACCACATTTTGCACGGGCGAAGCCGGGGGGTACAGCTAGTTATAAATAAAATAAGAATCCGTATATAAGACGTAGGCCTACTGTGAGCACGGTTGCCATTTGAAAATAAAGTTTGTGTCCAAAACTGGAAATAAAAATTACCAACTGTAGCTACAAATGACGAAAATAAATTAGTCCGAAATATTTGTAACAGACCATTCAATTCATCTTATGTATTTCAACAAATTAGTTGAAATGTTATTCTTTTTTTTAGATCGTAAACAAACATTTTCTCGTCTCTATAGCAAAATTGAAACAAATGACAGATCCAGTTGGACAATTGACATTTGTTCTGAAAAAACTGTTCTGAAACTGAAAAAATAGTTTTCAATTATTTATTATACAAAAATAAAAACAAAAAAAATAAATTAATATTTATTGGAAGATGATGCAGACAAAATTATGTAGTTACTCTTTCGACGATTTTAATAAAATCCCTTTTAATCTTGACGATTATATTCTATTCCTTATTTTTTTTCTAGAGCTACGCACAGGAATTTAAAATTTGGCAATCTGTCAACTTGACTAGGCTGCGTTTTACTCTGTTACAATAAGGTCAGGGGAAGTGCGAAAAAAGTTTCACTTTCGCAATGATACAAGACCAGTTGCATCGGATCGTGAATACCAATATTCTTCATGTACACACTACACAGATGACATATTATTTCTTTAATCATTATTAATAGTATTTCATTTCGTAAAAAAATTACCAAAGGGAATAAAAAACGACCCGTGACCAAGAGAAAAAGTAATGACCAAATTTGGTAATTCGTTGCAATACAAAAATGCGAGTGGTTTATAACACGAATGTGTACAAATTTCTAAACACTTTAAGCATGTTTCTGTGTTTTTCTCTGTTTTTTTTTCTTGTTGAACCGCTAGTTTTTGCTTTTTGGTTCTCCTTTTAAATAGTTTTCAAGCAACGAATGGGTCCATACTAAAAAATACATTTTATATAAGTTTGGGATATTTCTAATACTATCTTGACAGTCGTCGCAAAACCTTTCATATCCTTTCAAATATTCTCAGTACATACCTTAGGCGCCACAGGTAGATATTTTGTTGCAACCAAACCCCTTTCAAACTCTTTGCAAAAGGAGCTTGTTTACCGAGAATGACGATCTCTAATGAAACTATGGTTTGTGTGCAAAGGTTCACTTCGCGGAAAATACTTATAGTTATAAAAATATCAGCACTCAGCAAAATACACGCGAAATAACATAATGTATTAACTTTTGGAGGAGTAACAGGTAGTACGAGAATGTGTGCATAAAAATAGCTGCGCTTTATACTTTTCAGTTCGAATTTAAACTTTTGTCGGTTTCTAATCCCGAATTAAAAAAATAAATAAGCCATACAATTTTTGTAGGTCAAATTGTATTTATTTTCAAAACCGGAAGCGATAAGTTCTTAGCACGTTTCCTACGTGCGATTTTAATTAATTCTGAAATGAATGAGCCAGCTATTATTTCTATTTTCATAAATATTCACTTGCTAACGATGCAATTGTGATGTTAAGACCACCAATAAGTTTCGATTTGCATCGTCAGCATACGAATAAATGAAAGCATTCAAATAAAGTGTGTTCCGTATATTGAATATATTATAAAATTATCATAAAACAATCGTGAAGTACCTACTATTAAAAAACATTTGAAGCGTACTATAAAAATCTGACTGGGAGTTCGTGCGTTTGGTCAAATTGAACAGAGATCTGGCTTTCCTTCTAATTTCAAGGAAGTCCTTAGACCACCACGATGGGTAATTTCTTTTCTTTATCAATTTCAGGCTTTATCATATTCCTTACTTAGAATTTTTTTTTTTAATTCTCTGTGAATGCATCGATTTCATATGGTGTCCCTATTTCTTGATCTTTCAGAGATTTGGCCATTCCTCACGGCCTCTGAGGCAAAAATGCACAGTTGGTGAGTCTTGGGTTTCTGAATTAGCTTGTAACTACTGCCTGTTCATCTATTAAAAATTCTCTAATCCTGTGATCTGAGAAGGGTGGCTCAGAAGAGACCCTCCATTCCTTCACAGTTAGAGTATGTAAGAGTAATATCTAATACCTCACGTCTGTTCCTAGTACCTAACGAAAGTTGGCTCATGGCCAATTTTTGTTATCAGTAGATTATTTTTGATTATGATTTCTAAGAAGGACTCGTCTCGTACATTGATGTCCGCCCTGCCCCAGAGCGTATGATGGGAGTTGGCATCACAGCCCATATTTCCCTTTCTACTGTTCTGGCTAGTGAACAGGACAGCTCTGAGGTGGATTGTCCGACTCGAATGGCATGCCTGTGACTCACATATGATATAGACAGAGACACCATGGTTTATGGAGGTGAACCACATTAAGTAAGTTTCAATCAACGATATACGAAACGCACCGGGGCATGTGCTGGATATTGTGGACACATGAAAGTACATATAATATCGCAAGATCTTCACGATTTAAGGTACCACTATAGCTTCCACCTCAGTCTTTGCCAAAATAGAGTAGTTATGGGTCTGCTGTAGACCTGACAAGGAGAGCCTTTTTGGCGTTGCATTGTGTGCGAGGGTCTTTAATATTTTCTTGTGTGCCAGATGTCATAACCATTGGTGCTATCTAACGCTTTTTTCTATGCTAGTTATCCCTAGAAATGTGATTCTGTGACATACAGCTCATCGAAAAAGCTGACATTGAAATAAATGAAATATCATAGAATTTCTAGGCATACCCCTACCTTAATTATATATAACTACATGCATAGTTGATGCGAGATCGCACAAAATGAATAATAATATTTGAAAAGGTTACATACATAGGTAGTAAATAGAGCAATTTTTTTCGATAACAATCTATGCACAATCAACTGCAAAGCTAGTCCACATGACGGTCTCATTTGCATAGTGCAACCGTAGCGCACCGCGCCGTTCAGAGTGAAAAAGAGAATTTACAACCTTCCCACATGCTCAGTCAAAACTACTCTACAAGTACAAGCCAGTGTCGCTTTACGAAGCCACCTTTAAGCTGCACGGCCCATTACTCAATTCCACACATTTCTTAATTTCTCTACCTCGTTGTTTCTTGTGTATGTCTCTCAACTTTTTTTATTTTTCTGTTTGTTTGGCCATTTACCTATTGAACCAAGGGGGTAATCTAAATCATGACTTGCCAAACTGCAATCCATATACATACACTACCACTACCAGTACCGAGTTCTGCGCTCCACCTGGAAAAAGGTTATCAGTCACAATCAGATAATGGTTCAATCTTGTCGAATTGTTCACGTTTCTGATCGGCAATGGTGCCACACAGCCCGACGTGCACTAAACACACACCCTCTTCCATTCGATGTTGTATTGTTTTAGTTATTTTTATTATCTTAGGCAGGTAGTATGTGAAGTTACATGAGATTCTATCCTGTCGTCGATTTGTATGTTAAGCTTCTCGGTCTCTCTATTTAATTTGCATGTGGGACAAAGAGATCCACATCAGAGACAACGTGCATAGGTAGGTACTATCGGAGGAGGTTTGTAATTTGATTGTTCGCCGGAGTTGGAATTCCACGTTACGTTACAAGGGATGCCACCTACAATTTGTTTATATGTATATACATAGATACTGTGCATTTGTTTTATTACTGTTACTGCTATGTAATATTATGTTATATTATCTCAGAGCGAGGATGGACAAATTGAATTCTGATTTCGATGTAGTACATGTGATTGTTCTTTATCTGCGGGATACCTCATATAAGAGTGCCCCAACTCACGAAATGCGAGCGAGTGAGAAGATATCACACCAATGGTTTATTGATTTTATCCGTAATCGTTGGACGCCTATATCGATGTGCCATTGGAAATGATCTCCACTGTCTGATCTTCTCTACTTTCAATTGACTCAATTGCTTTTCCTGTGCATGTACCACCGAGTAAAATGCTCCTGCTGCTTCTGGCAGTACGGGCAGAAACAAGAACCAAAAAAAGTATTGTGAAGCGATCACGACTTGAAATTGTTCTTCATCTTCGGTGGGGGTAAGGTTTTTTTTTCTTTGCAGACCATTGCAAGTATATGCACGAACTGATTTTTTTATAATCTTCTCAGCAACTTCAGACATGTAGGTATAAACAGTTTCAGGGACTTGGGTCGGAGGCTAATCGGTAGTCCTACTCACTTAATTGATTGCGAAGCTTTTGTTATGGAGTGCAATGAACCACTTATATTGATATTAAAGTTCGTCTTCTCAAATTTAATAAATGAATCGTTTCCATGTATGTAAAACTGGTTTTGGGCTGTATCTACTATGCGATATTTTTAACGCATTTTTTAAGCAATTACCATAACAAATTTAAGTAGCTATGTATTCCAGATAGAGATTGGTTGGGGTACTTTTGGGTTAGTGATTAGGGTTAAGTCTATGCCCTCTACCTCCTCATGGCGGATACCGGACAACAATAATTAGGTACAGTAGGTATAGCTACACCATGTATATAATCCAAAACTGCAAACCCGAAAACGTTCAGTGACCAATATTAATGGTGAAACGTAGAATAAAAACCGACAGGGAAAGGCTCAAAGCTCAGTCATGTAATCGGGAAAGCCGGGCAAACAGCAAAATCGCAAGGGGCAGCGTCTTCTTATAAGTGCCAAGATGTATGACCACTAGACCCACCATAGAGCCGTTGGGGTTGAATTATTGACCAAAAACCAATTCCGACTTTCCGAGAAGCAAGGTGTACCAGATTAGGACTCTCTTCATTTATCCCTCGAAGTAATGTTAACATTACTATGGCACTTTTTTTTTGTGCTACTAGAAAGACGTTCTTAAAGGACAATTAACATTCTCGATTTTGTGACACGTTTGCACAGTGAAATGTAGATGTTTTGATGAATGCTTTGTTAGATTCCTAGAATACCCACGATTTCGTGCAGTTTCCCTTTTAGACATCGAAAATCCTACAAAAAGGGATAAATATCACGATATAACAACACTGATGGCAACTACCAGAATCGAGTATAGCCTTATTGATTGTTCTTGAGCATTTGACTTTAACCATCTACAAAACAAGTAAGTAACCTCTCACTTTGTCAATCAAATTCAAGTGCGGTTAATTCACTTTCGAAATGTTAACACAAAAACAAATATAAAACTAAAGGTAACCTTTCATCTATTTGAGGTTATGTATGTAGGTATTCATTCGACATCCGAAGTAGTGAGCCGAATAATAATAATAAAGTAAAAATGTAGCCACAACTACGGGCGATATGCATAGGTGAACAATTTCATGATCACAGGAAAACCACGTAATGGGATTTTTTTTTTACCATTATCCTCTATCATCCGCTCTGTGATCAACATCATCGTGTGCTGATCCCATTCAATCAAGCGTGGTCAAAACGCTTGGGAAGAGAAACAAAAGTCGATTAAGTGCAATGTGCACTTTACTTGTGCCTTTTAGAAATACGTTCACAGGTGGAGTGGGATGTGGAAATGGAATGGAAACTACGCTTTCAGGTGTGAAAATGCATTAAAAAAACAAAGTGAAACGGACAGTAACAACCAAAACAACAAATGCGGTGGTAATGGTACATTAAAATTGGTAGCAGACTGGTGTGCTTACATCTAAGTACTACGTGCCATATGGCGGCGTGACCAAGACGACGATCAAAGATTGAAGGGTTAATTAGACAGTTCATTGAGTAAGGAAATTTAAGTGAGCTGCACACATTATATTCGGTTTATTTTGACACTAAGGTAATAGATTTTCTATATCACAATTGCGTAAAGCGTACCTCCCTGTGCTGATATCCTAAGTAACGGCTTCAGGTGTTTTTAATACACAGTGCGTTACATATGATTTAATTCATATTTAGTGGCAGACTAGATTTTAAGTACTCACAATGGCGAAAAACTTCATATAAAACCATTGTGACTTACAAAATATATTTAGCATAAAAGTTAAAACATAATTATTATTAGTAAGGCCCACAAATATTCTGTACGACTTTATGCAGCATAAAGCAGAAGTAGGTAGGTTGATGGTAATTCTTAACACAGCCCAACAAAAAAGTTTAGACGGTGGTGAAATGCAACATTCTATGTCGAACCTTTCGTCGGCTGGCAATGTCCTCATTTACTTTCTAAATTCTTTTGCTAAGCTATCAATAAAAAAAAAAATTATAGTATAAGTGAATATATATCTAGGCCATTCGGCTGGCCCTGGCACGGGCCCCGTGGGCTCTTATGGTTAAGACGGCACTGCGTATGCTAGCTTTGAATCATGTAATCATGTAACTAAAGTACTAAACAAGTAGTTAATTGGTTTGACTGGTGATCAGCGGAAATGAATGGAAGGTACCTTCAATTTTATGCAGAGTCCGAACAGCTGAATCGGCTTTTGTGGTTTCGTTTCCCATAGCTCTTCAGGTTCCGTGTTATGCTGTGGCTCATTAACACACACCCAGTCAAAACAAATTTTTTATAAGTATAACGTATTCTATTATATAAAAATCAATCGTTGTGTGTTAGTCGGGTAAAGGCTCGAGAACTGCTAAACCGATTTGAATGATTTTTGTTTCATTTTCTTCGTCTTGAATCAGGGATGGTTTAGGAGAAAAGAAAAGTCGGAAAATTCTCAACAGGTGGCGTTACAGGCACACTTTTCGATTTCCATGGGGAAAAGCACTTTGAAAAAAATAAACTGGATATAAATCGAGTAGTGAAACTTCCAAAACAAAAAAAAAATTATTTTAAATTTTAAAAGCAATTGTTGTTGTCAATTATTTTGATTATTTTCCAAGCAAATTGTTGTTGTCAACAATTTTGAATTTTTTTTTTTTTTTTAATTACCTAATAAGTAGTTTGTTTCTGTTTACTATGTAACATTAAGTGACTTTTTTAAATGGAGTAGATACGTTGATTTGTTTGATGGTTATGGGGAGGGCAGCTCAAAGATACCATAACACCTTCGGTACTGGTGTGGAGAGAGAAGGGAGAAGGCTTACCAACCAAGTTGATAGGTGTGGTTAGTTTTCTTCTTGGCTATTAAAGTTACAAATATTTCATTTAGAGTTAATCCTTTCCCAATTTTCTTCCTATCCCTTTAATGCCAACAAGTTTTAAAATTTTCGCATCAAAATTCAGGCATGTAAAAGTACGATAGTCCGCAAGCCAAGCAGAAGACCCCACTCCAACGACGAGCTAAGCACAGGCTTAAACAAGCATGCCCGCCTTGCTTTGTTGACCCTACAACCCTTTCACCGAAGTCAAAATTGTGATTCCTGTGTCTCTAAATGAAGAAGGAAATAGATATGTGCGTTAGTTAGATTTGAATGAATTTTGTTCTGTTTTGTTCGTCTTGAATCAGAGATGGTTTATAAAAAATCATAAAATTCTCAACAGCTGGCGCTGTAGGCACACGTTTAGTTTTTAACTTAAATTCAATTAACTTCTAAAATATAATAATACAATAACAAATAAATATAATTCCTTCGGTGTGAAACTCGATGACTTTATATTTCGATAACTGATGGGCCAATTTTCATGAAACTTTTTGGTTTTGTTCGTATTGACGTATTTAAGGTTTAACAAGACTTAAAAGATAACATTCTTTTAGACTCAATAGGTAATGTTTTCAATCTCCAAAGCCACTCAGGCGATTTCAGTGTAAATTTGTTGTTGCGTATGGTTGGTTCCAGTTTGAAGGATAGGATACTTTTGGACCCGATAGGTGGCATGTCAATCATTGCGGTTTGATTGACACACATCAATATTGATTACTTCAGTTATTTCTATTGGCCCTTAGCAATAAAACATTTTAGACGCGACTTTTGGCAACAAATTAACTTTTAGTCTAAATTAGAAGAAATAAAGCATTAGATTTGACTTTAAGTTGAGAAATAGTTAGATTGGAGTCACCGCCAGTGATGCAAAGCCGGATCTAAGTTATTGTCTGAACCCTTAGAAAAGTATATGCCTTTTTCGAAAAATCATGCCTTTTTGGTAAAAAAGATAAAAATTGCATATCTTACAAAGGAACTGCAACTAACCTACAAGGTGATTCAAGAAATTGTTATCAGAATGTTGGTCGATTGATAGGCAATTCTATCTTTTTTTTAAGTCAAGTAGGTTCTTGGAAAATAAGCACGACGCACAGTTGTAAATTAAACTTTTTAATGCGACTTTGATTAAAGAATGTACCAGATTTACCAACTTCAAAATGTATTTGTGTGAATTGGTTCTAAAAAAAGAATTTACAAAAAATTGATTGTAAAACAGTTCAAACAGTTAACAAAAAATGATGCCTATTTTCTAAAAACTATTCCTCAAGTATCGGAATCAACATCACTGACTAGGTCAAATATAAACTCTCATTGTCATAAGCGTTTTTTCGAATTTCCTTTATCTGTTAAATCATAACAATTTTTTTTTATTTAATTGACATCATCAACAACTTGAAATTCGCCTCAACTGAAATAACAAAATTCAGTCACAATAGCTAGCAGAAGTTGATTTTTGTTAATTTAGAGCAAAAGTGGACTTATTAGGGATCGAACTTTGTTCTTTTTCTTTTCTTTTTAAGTGTCATAGAGTATTTAATATAACTTTTGAATAAAGAAATTGAATTGACCGAATTGCATAAAGAGGCATGTGCGCATTGTACATGCTCCGAATTATTGTTTTCATTACACCAACAAATTGGGGCGGAACTAAGTTCGCCGGGCCAGCTAGTATTATATAAAAAAAAGTAATCGATTGTAAAATAACAGTATGTGTATACTTACTTTTCTTTTTTAAAAATGGGGGATGATCACCACCTAATCCACGTGGATCAGATAATTCCATTAGGGGATTATACAGTTTTCCAGGATCGATGCCAGGCGGAAATAGTCCCAGAGGAGAATCCAATCCAAACACTAAAATATAGTAAACCAAAATGATAAAAATTAGGCTTTATGTATCTAATATTATAACTGTATAAAAATGTATATATATGTGCACACTTTGTTACTTTCTATTAATGGAACGACGCAATAAGCGCTACTGACCGCAGGTAGTCGATTTGCAATATTCGTGTAAAGGACACTGAATGGTTGTGAGACATGCCCTAAAGGTAAGATTAGACTAAGCATATGAATGCCAAAGGGCAAATGACCAGATTAGCTGTCAAATTAACAAAATGCCACAATTATCAAAACTCTATATTAGACTATATGACAAAAATTACCAATATGGTCATATTTGTCTCGATGGTCATTTAATGCATTTGTTATTTATTACCCAATGTTGTAGAAGGGTAATGCTGTAGAGAAAAACAAATCAAAAAAGTTGAAGTTTGAAATTTATTAGTAGCACAAAACAAAATTTTTATACAAACAAAATTTCACAACTGAAAAAAGTATTTTCACAACCACAATTAGGGACAAGAACAAGACCACTAACTAAACTAAAAAAATTACAAAGAAAACCAATTAAATAATTTACACAAATGATAGATTCAATAATCCACAAAAAAAGAGAAAGAAAATGAAAACAAATCCCAATCCTACGAACTCATCAAACACCGATGACAACAAAATAATAGGTACCTACTTGTTCCATCAAAAATGCCAGCAATGCCACAGCGAAATTTCAAGAAAGTGCATATGGGCATATAATGGTTTATGCTGGCATTCGTGCTTACTGTCCCATTACAAATCAGCCTGGCCATGTATGGCATTCAGGTCATTAGAGCATATGAGATATGCCCATTACACTGTATGACCATATTTTGACAGGAGAACTGTCAGAAACTGGCATTTTATGACCACTTGGCATACAGTATAATCTTACCTTAACAATTCGCTTCTCTCAAAATTTCTGTAAAAACTTCATGTATGAAGAGAAGGATCTGCACCTGCCCACCTACCTCTACTCAAAGGACACTAGGTACTATAGGAAAATACTTCTAAGATCATCAAGGGCTAGGTGTTTAGCCGCCTACAGGGCTTTATTGTAAGCACCACTGTTCGTTCAAATGGTAATCTTGAGATCAATGAGCCATGTAGGTAGGTTAGGAGCTGCCACCCTAAGATATTACATACGTGTGCAAGGTGTTTTTGAATTTAAAGATACGTAATCTTGTTGACTCCAATTTTTCTCCTATATAGGGAGGATGACAAAAGAATAAGCCTAACATTCGCACTCGTCAAACAGTGTAATAATTACGAATTACTGTATAGGGTCAGCGATGTGGAATGGGATCAGTTCCTAACAAAGCTTATAACTTTTCAGTTTGCTAAGGTAACTCTAACTTTTGCTGAAAAGAAGTGTGTACTTTAGCCCCGTCCTAAATATAACTGGCGATTTGGAACGACATAAGAATATATGGCTTTAATTATTAGATAGAAGATTACAAAAAATATAGTTTTTAGTTCGCATATAATCGCTAGCTAGTACTATACTCAAATACGTTTCATAAATAGATTATAGACTTCTTGCCGCGCTCTGTTCATTGCCTGTACTCCGAAAGAGAAAGGAACTGGGCCGGTGTATTAAGAAACCTTTTCGCTCACTAGTCTTGTCAATATCCACTGAATATTTATAAATATGTGCTCTAAATTTCATCGGCGACATGAATGTTGTACTAATTAGTAATTAGTAGATAGTCTTTGAAAACCAGATGCAGTTATACTAAAATGGGCATAGTGACCACTTATGTGGAACATTATAAGTGAAACGAAAACTCCGGTACGATTTCTCAAAAGAGACAACATGGTAGAGATATTCGTTGAATATGCCACCGTAGCACTTTGGAGCTTCATAGTCCACCAAAAACCTACCGAAGAATGTGAACACAACAGAAAACTGGACTTGCAATACGTACGAGTATCTCATACCAATATTGAATGATTTATCTTAAGGAAAGTTCAAAACCAAAACAATTAATAATGAAAGCCAGAGCAGGTGGTGCACATAAAAACAGAAGGATGAAATAACCCAAGATTATCTTCTCCCATTACTTGAACAATATTGAGATTTTCTATAAACGTCACAATAAATAATATGTCAACACAAACGAAAATAAAACAAACAAAAATGTTCGTCTCAGTTTAACTAGCATATGAGCACAACCAGAGCAGTAAAGGATATGCATACCATCACTAATAGTCTGGATACCCATACCATGCACCTTTATACTCTACCCCGATGAATAAAGCAATAAAAAATGATAAAACTTCCCTGGGGCGAACGACTGAAAGCCCCTTCTCTCTACATATACAATTAAAAAAAAAATCCGTGAAAAAAACCAGCAGAGTAACAATTCCACTTTCCTCCCAAACGCAAATGCATTTTTAACTTGTTGGTATCCATAGTGCCTGAATACCGACTAGGGAACGGGCCAAAAAGGTAAGAAAAACATTCACCCGCGAAGAGACATTGGAATCATTAAGGAAAGTTTTGCTGCTCCCTCCACTAATGGGTGACAAATATATATGTGATCGCATACGTGCATGAAAAACGAATCCCCCAAAACATCCATACTCCTGCATCCTTTCCCCAATAAATTGGAATTTATGACGACTGAGCGCAAAAGTAAGAAATCACGAAAGTTTAACGAAAATAAAGTGCACTTGTGGGTCTTAGATTCTTGGTCATTTTAGTCCTTTCCATTATTTTATCGTTGGTGCATTATTTATACCAAATAAACAAGTTTAAAGCCTAAAAAGGATATGCCGCGGCATGTGTAGGTAAAAGCTAAGCGAGTAATTTTTCTGGATGCTTGCTCTGCACGATTATTAGCGTATATTTCCCCAATGCTACTTTTTGCAAATACGTGTACTACCAGATAAAGTCACAACGCGTTTGAAGACCGTTTGATGTGACATTATCTAAGCTCGTCTATAAGACTTATAAAACCAAGTTTGCTCATATAGGCGAATGAAATTTGCGATTAGTGTCAGTGACATAATGTCCTTTATCTACTAGACATTAGGTAACTATGCGTCTGTCTTCTAAGCGGAGATTTTCGCTATCCTTATGGCTATGCGCTATATTGTGACAAACAGGTGGAGGGTAAGAAGCATTATGCGTTATGCACTGCTTAACCCTCTTACCTCGTCTAAATTAGTGCTTGAACTCAAGCTATCTCTGAACTTAGTCGGTAGGCTAAACAAAGTGAATCTTGTTTGGGTCCCAGGTCACACTGGCATCCAGGGAAATGAGATCGCTGATGAGCCAGGCTGCTGGGATCAGAAGAAGCTCTCTCAGTTAGGTCATCCATTGATACTTGGGTTTCTCGTGAACACGAGCGTCGGTGGCGTGACTGTGCTGGGTGTAGACAGACCAAACGACTGCGTCCGGACATCTGTAAAAGGTCCGCGTCTTTCCTTCTGTCTCTCAGGAGAATTGACTGCAGACTGCTTGTGGGTGTCCTTTCGGGCCACCAAGCTTTTGTCAAACATTTGAATGTGTTGGGCTTGAGCGACACCACCATCTGTCCTGCCTGTGGAGAGGACGACGATACAGCGGAACACTTCCTCTGTAATTGTTCTGCCTTTGCTCGCAACAGGTGGCGGATATTTGGGGCTGATGTGGTGAGTGCCGAACATCTAAGCTCTTCATCACTGAAGTTCCTTCTAATCTTTCTTCGAAAGACGGGAAAACTGAGTACAGTAATATAAGGTGTCCGTTTTGGCAGAACAATGGACCAGTAGTTGTGTCTGAGTACTCCATCGGATAGTAACAACCTCCGACAAAAAAAAAATCTACTAGACGACCGACGTGCTACTTAACTGGGAACCAAAGGAATATCTGGATACTTGATGTAAAGAAATGTTCATATAAGTAATGATGGCAAACGTCTCATTATCACTGAATTCAGAACAACGCTTACAAATGGATCGAATTATTACCAGCTTGCCTATTATAAATCACCTTATCTGTAGGTATGGTTGTTATTTGTTTTAAAAGAAATAGCAACAGTTAAGAATAGGGAGAATGTTCGATCACAAAATGAAATATGCTATACGAAATACGAAAAATATATATGAATACGAAAAGGTGTTTCAGCACATCAAGCATAGTAAAACGCATCCATAAAATTTGTCCCATTAAACCTAAAAGTTGTTACAAAACCAAAACTCAGCCTTTATATAAGCCAGCAAGAACTTAAACAAATATATAAACAGTGCACGGAGTTGTACAGTGTACAGGCCTCTCGGAAAGCAAAACTGGAAAGGGGCGGAGGTGACTGCAGAGCTATGAAAGAAGAAGAACCGCACATTCGCAAATATAACCTGAGATTTTCTTTTACCTTGTCCCGCATGCACACACTCCGCTCCATACTCGATATATCTTGTGTAGGTGCATTTATGTATTTTCGAAAAAAAATCACCCTTATAAGCATCAGGCAAAAGGAAAAAAAGCTTTGCTGGCAGGGAATAAACTTCGTTAAAATGCGAAAAAGTCGAGAATGAACGACATCCTTGAATCTTGGTTAGGTCCGCGAACTCCAATTCGCGAACGGAAGACACATGGAAGTCGGGTTCGATGATGACTTAGTGTGGGTTTTTCTTTAGCTCACTCTTCGATAATTCCATTGTTTCGTTGACATTCGAAGGATCAGAGAAAGAATATTCTGCTATTTCCGTATGTATCTTTTAAACAAGTATCCTCCATTCCGTACCCAACCCACAATTGCACCAACTTCCGCATTGAGCATCAATCAGTGCCAAGGAACCAGAAACAGTAAATGTCACTATATTGAGGTTTGGTTGCACTCGTCAGCAGCTACCGGTAGCTGTGGTATGTGTCATAACTTTTTCTTTTTCCAACGTCGTTGCTGAGATGCAACAGGGAGCGGCAGCAATATATGTATACGTAACGTAGTAGAAGACATCTCTACTCACATCATTAATAATCGTAAGCAGCATCCGTACATTCACGGTTGTTTGTTTTTTCTTTCCTTCACAGTCGCACTACCCTATCGAGGAAATTATCTTTACGATTGGCATGTGACCTCATACGTTTGCTACTCTGTCTCTGCTTGCCAGGACGACTCAAACAAATTTAATAAGTCC
This sequence comes from Cheilosia vernalis, assembly GCA_949126925.1. Taxonomy (NCBI): domain Eukaryota; kingdom Metazoa; phylum Arthropoda; class Insecta; order Diptera; family Syrphidae; genus Cheilosia; species Cheilosia vernalis. Next base: position 57,892,934 of record OX421362.1, read on the forward strand.
TTTCGCGTGCACAGCACATAAGATGAATAAAGTTGGGGGAGAGGAAGGCGTGAGAGTGAAAAATGTAGAGTTGTAATGTTTTTCTTGCCACATTATGGGGGAGTCAAGGATCAAACAGACATAGTTGAGTTGAGTGGTATGGGTGGGAGTGGTGGTACACATGCAGCATTATGAAAATATTTTTTATGTTAACTTTTTTTTTAGCGAAATCTATTTTCACTCGTTGCATACGCTGTTACAGTTGGATGGATGGTTGAATGTTGGTTAGATGGAATAAAAGGAAAATCGAATTATAGGTAATTAGTGACACCACTCGGGTGGTTTTTCACATACGTATCCAATCCAGCCATTCGTTCGAAAGTTCTTCGATCGATTTATGGCACACAAGGATTTAATTGAATTGAATTTTATGTTCTGCTACCAACGTTACCTAGATAACTTTGAAGAAGTAGTACCAAATCGATTACGTTATTCATTTGATATGAGTTTTAAGGGTTTGCTAGTGCATTCGCCTTAATGTTTCCTTTGGAGCTTAGTATAGGTATATCTAGTACCTACCTACATATTCAATTATGCTTAAGGTGAAGTGGACTTTCTCATTGATCAATTGAACTATTTCTCCAACTTGTTACTCAAGCTGCGCCTTGTTAAGGATCTTTCATTAGCGACTTCACAACTTCAAACTGAAGCCGATTACCGAACTGTCAAAGTCAAAAGATTCAGTAAAATCAACATTTTTATCATGGTGAAACAACACGAAGGAACAACGTGTACAAATAATTAAATTAATTTACTACCGAAACTCCGAGGCGGCGCGGTCGTAGCTTTACGAGCGTTAACGCCAATTTGAAATTTTCAGCGATGAAGCGCATTTTTGGTTAAACGGCTTATCGTCAATAAGCAAAATATTTAGTACTGGGCAGTTGAGAACCCTCATGTGCTTCAAGAAACAGCACATCCGCAAAAAGTAACTCTTTGATGCGGTTTTCTTTCGGTGGCGTTATTGGGCAGTTTTTTTTTCGTCGATGAGACATGATGTTGGAACGCTATTTCTTTAAGCAATTGCATGAATTGAGCATCAGTGACATGTGGTTCCAACAAGACGGAGCCACAAGCCACACAGGAGGTGCAACAATCGATTTATTGACGTCTCAGTTCGGTGAACGTGGGGCTACATTAAATCATTGGTCCATGCCAACAAGCCGGCGACGTTAGAGGAGCTCAGAGCCATTATTGAACGAGAAATAGCGGTCTTAGGTGCGGGTTCAACGTATCAACCGCTGCATATGTTCCCGTGGTAGACATATGAACGAAGTCGAACTCCATTCATAAATGTTTTGATAGTAATCAATAGCTCGCATTTTATTATAAAAAAAAGTTGCCAAGTCATTAATGAAAGACAGTTTATGTGTAATTCAGGACATACTCAGAAATTAGGCTTGAATGTAAACTGTTGGACATTTCTGACATAACAACGATAACCATTTTAATCCTTAAAGAGATCTTCATCTTAGCACCAAAAAATCGTGCTTTTCCATATTAAATTGAATTTTTATAATTGCAATGTAGCCTTCCAACCAATCGCTTATATCGTTTTAGTAGCTTTTAACAGTTTTTTTCGTTTTACTCAAAATTCCCAAAAGTGGAAAAGAAGAGTTTTGAAATTATACCCCTCTAACAAAAAAGTCACAGGTATTTCAAATCAACCACTTGGATCATTCTATATATTTATTGGAAGCTTAAAAACTTTCATGATATAAAGTGACTTTTAAGTATGCTGAGTATAAGTACAAAAATCTGAAACTGTAAAATGAATTTTTCACGAAATAATTACTGGAAGGCTATAATGATTTGAAGCCATTATGGAGCATCCCTATCATGCCAATGACGGCGACGGGTGCCTTCAAAGTTTGGTTTGGATGAATACCAAACACGTAAGTGTGGCCTCTTGCTCGACGACCTTGTTTTTAAAAATATTATGTGAACATTATGTCTCTTTCTTTCAGGTCGCTGTGTCATCCAGTTGGGCATGGGATAATAAAAAAAAATTCTGTAGTTATAGGGCCCTCACCAACGGTTTAACCTGTTTTATTTTCAAACACATTTTGAAATATAGGTATAGTTATTGTACATCCTAGTCCAAATAAATGCACTGACTATATTAGTGCATTAAGAAAGCACCTACCCAATACATCTGCAGGTATATATATGTATGTAGTATCAACGTATTAAATCTTAAAACAAACAATTAAAAGGAAGAATACTTTACTTTTTTTGAATTTATTTAAGTCTTATTTCATTTTAGAGTAGGAAAGGTGAGTACAAGATCTTTATAGCTATTACTTTCTTCTACGGGGTCAGGCTTTGATAAGAATACTTTTTAGTCCGAATGTAGAAGGCAAAGAAAGAAACCATGCATTTTTTTACCGGAAGCATTTCATTTTCAGACAGTTAACTTTTTATTTTATCGGAGAAACTTCTTTTGTTCGAAATTAATAAAAGTCCGCTAAATAAAAAGTTTGTTTAATTAAGGTGGCGCTACAGTCCGGTTCGGACCTGGGCCTAAACCAACAACTACGCCAAGTTGGTTTAAGTCAGCTTCTACTTGCATGCGAGACCTGAGTATAAGATTAAGAGTTAGACGATTTTGCGGTCCGGAGCATTCATGTCCATTCGTTCTAAATACATGACCCAGTCAACTTAGTCGTTGGACCTTTACTCTTGTGACTAGGTCGATGTCGCTGTACAGCCCGTACATTTTGCCGTTGTATCTCATTTCCCTTCACCGTCTATGCAGACGGGACCAAAAATAACTCGAAGAATTTTACCTTCGGAACAACCAAGAGGTCCCAGGTTCGAGTCCCGCAAAAAACCCAAATTCCAACTCAGACGTTTCGCGAACGTCTGACAAACATCCGAGAGTATAACTGTCTTGAAAGAGCTTCTCAATTAGCCGGTTGGTATCGGCATAAAATTGTAGATCCCTTCCATTCGTTCCAAAAATGAAAACTCACACAAAACGAATGGTTGTGAGAAGCTAGGCCTAGGGTCCCTACGGACCTGTTGCGCCAAATAATTATTATTAATTATTATTATTAAATATGATAGGCAAAATGCACTAAATCAACTTAGTGCGTTTTTCCTGTATTATTTCTTATTTTATTGACTTAGTGCAAATACAAATTTCAAATAATTCAGTACTGGCCATGGATACGACTATTGGCCTACTTGTGGTGTGACGATGTCATCATCCTGAATCGTTTTGCATTTAAACGTCAAAATCGAAACAAAAAAATGTTATAGGTACTTAGTGAATGCTGCCTGTATACCTTATATTGATTGAAAACTTAACGCTGTCATAAATGTATTCAAATAGAAATGCTTCACAGTAATAAATTTCAACTTACTGTGTGGTGGTGTTAATGTCAAGGCTGACGACATTCCTGGAAAAGGTAGTGGTGACGGTGGATGTGGTGGCCCGTCAGGTGGATTAAAGTGCGATGGCAGGCTCATTGGGGAAGCTGGTGTAAAGTCCTTGTTCATACGACTCATGCTGTCCTCCATTCGCTCGTGACCAAATTGGACTGGTGGATGAAGTCCAGACATACCCATTTGCCCCAACAAACTATTGGCATATGAATGATGCTGCTGTTGAGCCTGGTGTTGCTGTTGTTGTTGTGTTTGTTGGTTCTGATGATGGTGATGATGGTGCTGTTGCTCTTGTCGATTTTGGTGATGTTGTGCAGCAGCTGCCGCTGCTGCAGCGGCTAAAGATAAATCCATTTGATCCATTTGGAAATCTCCTGTAGCCGCATGCATTTGTGCGTCTAGGTCTCGCAAGTTCGATGGAAAGGGGTGGCCGGCACGGCAAATTGATGTAGGTTTGTTTAGCTGACGAATGTCCTTCAGTGAAAGGACTATTCTATTATTGTTTAATTTATTCGTATTATTGTTGTTATTATTTATGTTCAAATTGCTACCGTCGTCATTAAGAGCGGGCTCAGTGGAGTCCTTCTTCGTACACAGATCCTCTGGACCCTCGGCTGGACTTTCGGTGTCTCTCTTATGTAGGTCGTCTTTTTCCTCTAAGTTTTGCTCGATTTCATCCTCACAATCTGCATCACCATTCAAACTAGATTCCGGCCGCTCGTGGATGTTTTGATCCTCTTCATCTTCCTTGAGGTCTTCATTATCTAAGGGTTCGTCCTCATTTTTAATGACTGCTGTCGCGGGATCGTCCGGTGGGGTTGGCGTTGAAGCTTTACTTAATTCGTGTGGGGGACACTCTCCCGATCGACGACGAGGTCTCGCCTGCTTCCTTCTAGGCATTGGCGATGTGCACTGGTCTGGCTGCGAACCTGTAGATGTGTTGAGCGCAACACTCTCATTGTGAGACGATGCAAATAGGCGGGATGGAAGGATAATTTTTGATCCGGATGTCACCATGGAGGGTGATTCTTCGTCAAAGCTAGAACAGCGTTCCAACTCGGATGACATCAGTGACGTGTCAATCATACCGAAGTCATCTGGCGATGCAGCAGGCGTCGGTGTTGTCTCTGGCACAGAGCTCTCAACCAAACCCCGAACCTGCAACGACTCACCAGCCTGAATAAGTGTTTGTAGCCTTTCTTGTGGAACGCTTATCTCACCGCGGTACATAAAGTCAACAATCGCCTGCACAACCCATCCGCGAAAGTCTTTCAGCACTATAACTGGGTGTTTGCAAGGTGTCTCAGCGAAGACACGCTGGAAGAACGGCGAGCAGGCAGATAGAACCATCTTATGCGCCCTGATACTGGTCTCTGCACACACGAGCGTGACATCAACTAGCGCCTTCGTTTGAAGTAGCGCGTCGAACGCTCTTAGGATGTGATTTTGATGGTTATTCCACCGCAAACTGTAGTGGTCCTGATTGCTGGCGTTGTTTGTCGTCATTATGGGGGTGATAATCGTCGTTGTCGTATTCGTCGTCGTCGGCGTCGTCGTTCTCCTTCTTCTTCGCTGTCGTGCTCCCACGCCTCCGGAGTCGTTTAACATTCAAATGAAATCGTGTTCTCTTGACAGCTTCTTTTTTTTTGTCGTTCTTTTAATATTCTCTAGCGCGCTTCTGCGATTCACACTCGTACAGGATCTAACTAAAGTGTGCTTGTTGTAACAATTGCCGTGATTTTTGTCTTCTTAATGCCGCTGCTGGTGGCATTACACTGTCAACCATACGGCGGGAGTTTGGCCTCCTAGAAGTGTATCTGCAATGAGATAATAGATGGATGAATGATTATAATGTATGCAGTAATGTGTTATTCTCGCTTAAGGGTGTGTGGATGAGACAAGGATATAGGTATGTACACGAATATATTCGTTCATATATCATTCCTTTTAAAAGTATATATCCACGGTGTAGATATTTATATGCGAAAAATTCGTAAAAACTCTTCGGTATTCAGGAGATAGACGAAGCTTTAAACAATCAAAGGAACGTGTTCAGCGAAGTTAAAACTCGCATTTTTTGAATCTAATTAACAACGCGTTTATGCGTATGTGCGGCTTGGGTGTGAGATGCATCCCTTCGACGTTATTGTCATAAAAGATTCAAGGTCGAACGAAAGACAGTGGATTGTATTTTGCAATGGAAAGATACCTTTAAATAGCATTAAGCATTTTACGTTGGTACCTGCGGCAGGATGCCTGTCTGACAGAACAATCGTTGACTTAATTGCAAAATGTCTGCGACAATGTTGTGCGAATTTATGTGTTGGCTGGCACTTTACTTTAAGTTTCTTACAAAATCTTTAAATAGAGTGCTTTAAATAGAGTGCTCCTTTAAGGATAATAGAAATTCATTTGATGTACCTACTGTGATGTCTTCTGTTTTGGATAGAACCATTTACCTATATAAAAATTACGAAAATTGGTTGATCAATGATGAGTGTTCACATTCAAGTGTAGGTATAAAACTGTTAACTTATTAAGTAAACAGTATGTCTGCATCAGATATGTTGTACAACTATGAGTTTTTTGTTAAATTGAGTGCCAGCTGAAATTTTTGTAATGCTATGAATACAAAAAAAATGTATAAACAGAAACCGAGCTCATGTTTTTTGGGATTAGGGTTACTAGATATGATGTTGAATGATCAGGATCTCTGATGATAAAAAAAATGTCACCCTTTCCTATGTAGATCTGGGTAGACGTAGGTACCTAACCTACCAATATTTCACTGAATAACGTGAATTTTATGAATTGCATTGGACGATACCCCTATATTCGACCGTTTGTTAGTTTGATTTCAGTGAACACAAATGAATGGTAAGCACAACTTAAAATGAGTAGTAGCATTAAGGTCAAAACGGAGTCCATTTGAATCTAGATTAAACAGGAATAAATTCAAAAGAAAACAAGAACATCCAAGAGCTTTATCAGCAATGTAGAAAGGGAAGCAGTATAATCAGCTTTAAATCTAAATCGCAGAACCAACTGAATGAATTTTATATGGGTCAATTCGTATAGGCGAGCGTTTAGTTTTAGTATCTATTTTTTACCTATTTATATTTATTTACATATAGGTACCTAGATTTTGGAAGGAAAAGTTTCATCCAAAAATATTGACGTTATTAATTTTACCTCACTGCTCTAAGGGATGCATACTGGCTGTTGCCCAGGCCTGTGGCGCCTAAGTATTGAAGTTAGTTCGAAAGAGCTTTTTTGCTAATTACTTGTGATGCCTATATTCATATCGCTTAGCAAAAGAACTAGGATTCTAAGAGGCACTGGTGCACAGTGGGCAGTGGTTTTAAAAGACTGTGGGTTATAATGCTAAAGGGCCCTTAAGTTAAGTTTGGAGGCATTTTAATAAGGAATGTCCAAGCGATATATCTTATATTTCGTTTAGGTGAGGTGTCCAATATTTAACACTAATGTCAATATTAAACAATATCTACACTGTACCTGTTTGTGAGTTCACACTCTTAACAACTAATTTATGTCCAATTTTTTAGACAGTTCGCTTCATCTGTAACAATTTAAACCCATGTGCGATTACATTTGAGTCTTGGGTCAACCCCGGGCAAAGTTATTTTATTTTATTATTAGCGCCGGTATAATAGAAACTAATAAGGGCTTTAAAAGCTTCGAGATAGTATGTTAATTTAGAGCTCCTTGATGAGAATTAAGTTGTAAGATGAATATCAGTTCATGTCGATATTTATAGAGATATACAACAACTAATTTCTATTGAACAACGAATATGTCAGTACTTTTTCGATAAATAACTCGTTTCACTTTGCGTATGTATATTATGTTATGTTTAGCTTATCGGCCTTGAAGTGTTTCTGGAGAATGCGCTAGGGGCTAGGTATAATACGCCAATGCTGCCTGTAAGTTTTCCATACAAAATCAAATGAAGCTTTTTGTTAACATACCTGCGGGAACTACAAACTACCAAGTATGAAGACGACGAAATATGCCAAAAGACTTTCAAATCACCTTCATAATTAAAGACATATTAATTTTCCGTTAACCCCACCAGCCGTACATACTCTAGTATCCTGGAAAACTGATCTCGGTCAGATCATAAAGAAAACAAAAATGGACTTAAAACTCGTATGGAAACAATTATGAAAATCTGTCCGCAGCACTTTCTTTCAGACTACATATATCTACCCACATAACCACATTTCTAAGAAATCTTGTTCAATGATTTGCTTAAATAAAAAAACAATAACAGCTTTCGCCATTTCTATGAAATGGGGGTTATGGAAAGAAGCGTTCCCTTCCGACATATATTAGAATAGGAAAATTCTTTGACTGCATTGCAAACTAACATTAAATAACCAACGTTTTTCTTTTTCTCATTCTGTACTCATTAGTCCAAATAATTTAATAATTTAAATACCCTCTTGCAACAGTTGATTCGGATTAGCAAGACATTACTGTATCTAAATCATTTTTTGTTGAAATGCTACTTTCCCTACTGATATCCGACACGCTTTGCGATCTGTGAGTCTTGACATCGAATGAATAATTAGGTACCTCGTACCTACCTACATACCTAGGTATAGGCACGTTTCAGACACATAACAGCTTTGCTCAAAAGTTGCAGGTTTCCTTGAACAATTAAACAAACTGATCAAGTGGTCACAGATTATACGTTGGCCAAAATATGTTCGATGTGTTCGAAATATATGAAGATTTTATTCAGACAGCTCCCGTGTTAAACTTTTAAACTTTTTTTAGTCAAATACCACCAATAATGGTTCAAGCAGAACAAATAATTCATATTTATGAATGGGCTTATATAGCAGATAAAAATAAAACGCGTTTATTTGATGTATATATGTATAGCATAATGCTGTCAATATTTTACGAAACCGATATCTATCTAAAAAGTAATTTTTTAGTTCTTCGATTAGCTGGAAAAACACAACTATTTTTTTAACTCACAAATTATCCCTAAATATGATCTACCTACTAAGAATTAAACATCAATGTGCACATTTAAAATATTTCAAACTATTGCGATGCTTTTGGTATGTGTGATATCTATTTTTGCAATTATTGTGAGGTTTATCGATATTTAATTAGTACACAGCTAAAAAGACATTAATTTGTTGCTGAGGCGGGTAGAAAGGGACAACCACATTCATCCAAAAGAGATTGTGAAAACTTAAAATTTAAAGTCACAGTAAGTACCTATCCTCTCATGTAGGTACTGGCCATTTATTTTTTATTTAGCAAAAATGACAAATTAGCGAAAGGCAAATATTATAGTTAGCTACTGCTATGTTCAGTCGATTTTACGTGCGAAACAAAAACAAATCACTTCAGGTTCTGCTAGTTCACGTAGCCAGTTCGAAATCTGTACATATCTGGACATTATGTTGAAATTCCGGGACTCGTCTGGACATTTAAAATTTCGACTATTTTATTTTTGTTTATTAATAAAAAAAGGGAAATCATTTGTTTTATTTATGTGCAAATAAGCGTATTTATTTCAATAAAAAAAAACAAAAAAGAATTACAAAAACAAACAAAGATTTCAATCACATTTCTCTTCATATTCATATTATGTTATAGTCAAACATCGAAGTGCAAACGCTCCTAGGGTCTAAAAATACATCGGCCAGAGGCCACCAATTTCGACCTTTGACTGAAGTATTTTTATTCAAACCTAGGATAGGAGCGCCTGAGTTCGGCCTTTGACTACAACATCCTATACAATAAATTACAAGCGTGTTATTATTGTCACATAATATTAAGTGTTGTCTTTTACCGAATTTACAAAATTAGTGCCTTCAGGCGTATTTAAAAATGACTTAAAACTTGGACAGCTTTCGTCAAAATTCAACGGAATTAATAACTCGGCCTTTATTAAGTCAAATGACATTCGGTTTCTTTCTTTAGTATATAGGTCGTTCAGTAAACTGAAAACTCTTTCGCAAAACGCATTAGGCATTACTAGTGATTGATTTTTTTTTATTTTTTAATTTGATAAAATTGGAAATACATATCTACACTTTTTTCAATAAATGATGGAATTTGAAAAATGAGTTTCGTCAAGACTTTTGACTGGACAATTCTTTTTCACCGGGACTCTGGACACCGCTTAGAATATCTGGACAATCCCTGCGAGTCCCGGCCATCTGGCAACCTCAAGTTCACGGATGACTAGCAGGTTTTTACGAGAAATGTTCGGTCCTTATTTGTAAAGATGTCATAGTTATCAAAAATGTAATACCTCTAACACTTCTTTCGTGAGCAAAGCCAACCGTCCACCCAAAGATTATGGTGGTCGGTGGTGGCTATCTTAGAAAATATACATAACTACCTACGATAGAAGCGTTGTTTTAATGTTGGTAAGGTGTATGGGCTTAAGCTGGCCATCACTCAGGGAATAAATATAAAATTATAAAATGTAATATGATTTATTTGATTTTACACTGAGTAAACTTTCCTAAAGAATATTTCTTTTCACTTTGAAACATGTGTTATTTGAATACGCAATGTAATATTAAATATAGTCACCCTAGATTCAAAGTGAAATGTGTATTCACTTTTACATTATGACCATTTCTTTTAAATATGTTAACTTCCCTCAACGTTGTTCTAAAGTGCAACATGATAATAAAATTTTCTTTGTTTTCCTTGTTTCGAATGGTACAATGATATAAAAAATCACGAATAGGTATATTTATCAAACAGCCAAAGAGCAGAATTTTGAGGTAAATTATTTAAGTAGAGAAAAACAGAGCTAAGAACTATTATTAGCAAAATAAAAATTATAACCGGATTTCATATCAAATACCTACATTATAGGTAGTATCCAACTGAAGACGATTCGACTCGTATGGCCAGAAAAATAAATTAAATAAATTCATTAGCAGCCCCAGAAATTCTACAAATTCTTTACATTTATAGTAGGTAAGTAAATAAGTAAGTGTGTTGAAAACAATTTTATAAAGATAATAACTTTTTGCGGCCTTAGTTTAATAAATAATTAAATCTTATTGAAAAAAACCTATAATTTTCCCCAAAAAAATAAATTGCTTAATGTTTTTTTTTTTTTTTTATTAAAAAAACAAAGAAATATATCAAATAATAAACGTGATATTTTCAAAGTCTAAAGAGATTGTGCCTACCAAGCATTATGGTAAGGTTAAAGTTAAGAAATGCTTATTCAATATATTTTCGCTATGAATCAATAACTGAACGAAGTCAAATTAAAGCTTAAACATAGAATTTTCAAAGTTGGATTTATTTGAATCAACGATGCATTATTGTTAGATCGACATTTATAAACATTTTTTGAAAGATAGGTGAATTTAATTTAAGAATGATTCAAACCAAGATAAATACGTGGTTAAATGAAACTACAAATACGTAGGTAGGTACCTAATTCTTTTTTTAAATTAGGGAAACAATTTGAAGTGATGTCAAGCCACTTTGATTTAAATATTTTCGTATATTCGAAGCTATATCATTCCGAAAAGGATTTAAATCGAAGTGTTTTTCTTTGATTGTACGTTGTTTTTTCTCTCCCAATAATTTCTGTATCGACGTGACGAATCATACAGTGACGAAAAGCATAATACTCAGCCACCGACCATGGAGAGAAACGAACAAAATCGGCTTTCGAGGTAAACGGGGCACAATCATCCATGAACCGTTTTGTTTGAAATTAAACACTCGGAAGTTTATGTTCAAAATCTGAGTTTATCTTGAACGGCTGGATATACTTGCAGTAGTCTTAGCACTCAAATTATAATAACTATAAGTAAGATGCTTACGTACCAGTTTTTTAGCTGAATATGTATAGACAAACTCTCCTTCACTCTATAATCCCATCCGAACTGTTTTTCCTACAATAATTTTCACTTTCACTTGTCAAATCACTTTGGTTCATATTTAATATTTGTATATTTTTTGATATTTTTATACATAGGTATCTATTTTTTTACGCACTGGAACCTTAATTTTTAATGGTGCATAGTGTAATAAACAAAACAAAAAAAAAAAAAAAAACAACCGAAACAGGTATTCCAAACACAGTTACTAGGTATTGCGATTTGCATTTGCACTGCAATCCTGCTTGTGCATTACCGATCTTATCATTATCAACACAACGTCTGACTGGGTTCGCACAAATGAGCCGAGCTGAGGCAGTCAAATTAATGAGCATTCCATGCACAGGTGAACCTAGAGTACAGGTAGCTCTGAAACGCTTAAACAATCACAGGTACCGCCAGATCAAAAATTAATATGTATGTATCCATATCCTGGTAATCAAACAATGGATCGTCCTTGTTCGTGTCGCTTATGATCAGCGTCAGTGGAACATTTTCACCAGAAATTACCGAAGAACCAAACACTATCCTTTGTGGGCAATGTCATAAAACAAGTGCACGGTGTCGCCCGCGCCGAAGTGCAATAGTATATCTTACACTGAGATATTATTAGCCAAATTCCGGGATCGTTTATTATTTTAGGTATATTTTTTTTTTCGAAATAAATTGTAAATTTGTTGTTTTTGTTCTCTATACTATGCCATAAAATTAGACTGGACTGATGTATTAGGTAGAGAGGTTGTAAAACTATTCATAAAATTATCCTGAGAATTTGTAAATACATTTGTTTATCAACTGAATTTAAGTTATAAAAAGAAAACAAAACATATATATATACATTACATATGTGTGTATACATATATCACAACCGCTTTTCACTATGTCACACCGCGAAATTTAAATCGCTTCACTGTTTTTATCCACCCGCTCATTTACTGAATTTGTTTTATTGATATTGTTTTGCATTGTTATTTTAAAGCTCGAAGCAAATTAATGTGTGTTATAACCGTTTGACTGTTGTTAACCGACTGAAATGTGAATCAAGGAGGCAAGCAACGGACAGACTGAGAATTATTGTCTGTATATCATCCTCCCAAAGTCGTCCTCCTGTTCGTTCGTAATCAATGAGCAGCAGTAGTCGCATGTACGCTCATAAAGAAACACAAGATAACATAAAACACACCCGATGACGGCGACGAACGACGACACAACTCAATCCTCATATCCTGTGTACGTACGTAGGTACTAACGAACGAGTGCGAAAGAAGCTTTAACGGCCTCACACAGAGTGGTGGATAACTCACTGGCTCACTGAATGTAAGGGGTAAAACTCATTGGTACTCGCAGAACTCTTTTTCTTTACCATACATATTATATATATCAGCACCGCCGCCAACGCCACACCGCGCACATGTGTCGTACCTACACGTACATTGAGTTTTTGAATTTTTTTATCCTTGCGCCAATCGCAACAGCAACATATCAAGTTTTCCCACCACTCATATACGGGGTGTATAGTAAACTTTCTATGTACACAAAATTATTGCGGGGGTAGAGGAGGTCTCTCTCACGTGAGGAGAAAAACAAAACAGCATCTTCCATTCCAAGCCACCTCATCATCCATACACGCATACACGTAGGACGTAGTTTTCTTTGCGGTGCGGTCCCGTCCCGTTCCGTGCCCGTCCTGGTGACGAAATACGATTTCTCTCTCACACACACACATACACAAACACCCCCTCATTCGTGTGTTGTCTTGTAAGTGCATGTTTGTCACATGGAAAGGACCAACCCTCTCTCGTGCTGTATGACGGGCAAGTTGTGTGTCATATTTGCACATTGTTTATATCGCATTCCAATATTAGAATATTTTATGTAAAATATATCCTTTTTTGGACATCGCACGCACACCAATCTCCACACATAAGCCTTCCATATAGAGCAGTCACTCACATAATATAAATGTCTAACCGCTACCGTATCCTGAAGTATTGTATTTAAAGTTGTAAGTATCTAACATATATTATTTTGCCGATACGTAATTTCGTTGAAGCAAACCTTGGATTTTTTTAGAAACCTGCACACAATTCACCGTCCAAGTTTGGATATGCAAATATATATTGTATTCAATCTGATTAAGGCATCCTTTTTTATGGTAATTTGCATTTGCTTTCATTAGGGTGACAGATTTTTTGTATTACTTATAGTATTCCTAAAATTCGTTAAGGTCAAAAAAATAATTGCGTATACCTACACTTATTCCTACTTTGAATCGGTTTGATGATGAGGGACCCTTGATCCTGGAAGGACTGTGTTGCGCATGATTTTATTTATTGGAAAATGATGTGTGAGAGATTTCGGAGAAAAGACAATTCTCGTATAAGGAGAAGCGATAAAAGAGGGGTATCGTAATCAATGTTCGTATGTGTACGGGATACGTGCTCATACGTTAAAAGAAAGGGTTGCACCGCGCAATATGCCCTGCCCGTGTTATCAATTAAGGACAATGCAATTTATAGTTTTTATTTGACAACTTCATAAATATGACGATACCGAATAATGATTTGCATGTTAATAGATACATTCTTAAATTTTCTATGAAAATCATCTATTCACTGAATTTCAGCCTCTTTCATTGTTCCAGATTTCGTTCACCTTTGAGCTTATCGATAGATCAGCATAAGGTACAAGGCGTAGCCCAAACATGTTCTTTAAAATTTCCATCTACCTAGATACCTTTAGGTATAGCGAACATTTTTAGTTGTCAATCAGTCTCTTGAAATCATCGTAACTATGAGTCTTGACAACCTTTTCCTTAGGTCGGTTCAAGAGCCTTATAGGTATGTACCTATACGCTGTCTTACACTGCCGCCCTAGTGAATGCCTTAAACAATTACAAAAGTATGCGTTTCCTGAGAAAGCTTCTTAAATTAACTGTTTGGGTAAGGCATGATTCTACGGGTCCCCTTTGTCCGTTCCAAAATAAAGTCATCAAAAATTTGGGGCTGTGAGAACATGTACCTACCTACCTGTAAGTATACCTAAATACCTAGAGTAATATGTAATTAAATAAATTGTTGGATCATAGAATATATGGTGCATACCTATACGAACTTGGGCCTAGAATTGGTATTTAAAAATGGCTTGTTAAACTATTTAAACAGGTATTTAGTTTCGCTTGGTGCTTAAAGTGCAAATATTGGAAAATACTTAGTTTGTTAAGTCTATTAGCTATATTATTCATAGATACTATTTAACAAATAAGTGAATAAGGTACAACTATTAATACTCATACACATTTTCATGAGAACAGGTCAGACCCATTACGTCATATCTTTATAGTAAATGTACAGGGGGTTGACTACCGAAAAACACAGAGAATTGATCGAAATTTTTGCGAGAATCAAGCCATAGACATTTATTTTGCACACTATGTTATGGAAAACGTAAAGTCTTCAGTAGTTAGGCGGAAGGGACTGAGCATAGGATGGTCATAAAAAATGTCTCATTAGGTCAGACCTCCTCTTTAACATCTTAAGAAACAAGATAAACGGTCGGTAACATAAGATAAGCACGTTTGCAAGATACACATATATACTTACAACACTTGCTTATTGCTGTACTACGAGCATTTGAAAGCTTAAACAAGGTTACACTTTTAAGAAAGTCCGTTTTGACTGTCTTTAGTGATGGCAATAAGGATCTCTCATCATATACCTAGGATGTAGTTAGGATGTTTTGTTTAAGGGAATTCCAATTTCTTGACCCCAATTCCAAAATACCGCATATCATAATTCGTATGCAAGCAAATCTGCCCTAAATTAGTATTAAAGCGTACGATATTTTTTTTTTTAACTTTTGCACGTCAAGTAAACTATTTGACAGGCTGTGATGAAAAACACAATATTAAAATTTAAATTGGTTGCGAATTGTTGTTTTCGATTGACAAAATAAAAGAAATACCAATGTAGGTTATGTAGGTTTAATGAATATTTATGGGTTTTCGTAGTGGCTACTTTGGGCGATATAGGCTCAACATTTGTTTGATTCTTAATGAAGCAGTAAGGCGAAATCGAAATATTCCGAACTACTCGAAAGTCCCAAAACTACTTTGAACGAATGGAACTATTTCCGAACATATTAATGTCAATACGAAGGGATATCATCTACCTATATGTATATACAAAGATATCAAAGATATCAATAAGAGCTTTTATTTAAATTGTTTGATACATTTTTATTTTACTCTTATTTTCTCATCGACAAAAAATAAAAAAAGCAAACGGTTTTATGAAATAGCACTCATAATTCCGTATAAACGAGGTGGAAATCCATCAGCATCAGCAACTGTTATTTCTGGGCCATTCTGATTTTCGAAAAAAAATATGGTCCAATGACGTCTCCAGACTAAAATCCACACCTTGTACGAGTTTCATACATTTTTTCCATTATTAGTTCTATCCATTTTTACTAACCCTATCCCTAAGGCTGTCCGTATTTTTTTCGGTTGATAACACTTACCGCACAAAGGCGTTAATTTTACGATATACCATTTACAAGTAGCACCATTACTACTTTTGGGCTTATAAAATAAATAATGAGTTCGTCTCAATATCCAAATAGTTACATAAACTTAAAGATGTAGTTATATAATAAGTTCTTGAATTGGGATCGATAGACGAACTCATGATTCAGACAGAAAAAAGTTCATGTGTAGATACAGTTTGTTCATGGAAGAAGAGACTTTTTGCTTTTCACCTGCAAGATTAAAGAACATACAGATTAGATCTTCCACATTTAGTCGTCAATATCTACCTATAGGTATATAAAATATACGTATATAATTAAAATTATTACGAATTTCTCCAATATTTCTCTTGAAGAGGTATATTATCATCTGTTTTCTGTTCAAGTTAAAATACACAAATAAATAGGTCAAATTGGAAAGCTCCTGCATCGGAATAGTTTTATGATGATAAACAAATAAAGCTTGTTGTTAATGTCAAAGTAAACACAGTTGATAGGTTAAACTAGTTAAGTGGCAACGCTAGGTTTTTTTGTGCTTTAGGTACTAAACGAAATCACTTGAATTGGAAAACAGATTAACCTAAATATAGTCGAACTTGGTTAATAGGAAACTCGCTTTAGAGGTACCTACTCCACTTAAAAAGGTAGCACTTAGTCGAGCCTGTAACATATCTTTAGACAATCAATCGAAATTTAGAATTTCAAATGCCGAACTCTGTTTGTTGATATAATGTTTTGTTTGCTGCAGCGACAGCCTCTTTATTTGATGATAAGTCTCCCCTCTTGCAAGGGGTTAAAATTTAAAGAAGTTTGGTAGTGTAAGGCTATGCTGCGAGTTCACTGACATTTGCACTGCATTTTTTTTTTTGCCAAAAAACAACGATTTCTTATCAATTCTCCTTGAAACCCTCACAATAACTCACATTATGCACTGTGTGCACTAGTTTTGTGTACGTTTTCCATATATCTAAAACGTTATTGCTTATTGGTTATCGGTTTTAAAAATGTTGTGCATGACTTATACCCCTATATCCTTAGAACTCGCACGCACTTTATTTGCGTGATTGTCAAGCAGAATACAGTGAACTTTATTGACTATTTCTAGTAGGTATGGTGACCTTAATTGGACCTCAAGAAAGCTCGCCCCTATTCTTGCATCAGAAATACCAATACCAGAACCATTTGTATACCTAGGTGCTAGGTCACTCCAACCGAAACGACATCAAACAGCTCTTTGCTTTCTGTAGCTGTTTTCTTTTCCAAATAATATTAATGTGTTATGGCACAATTCACTGTTTTTCATGTTTGCAAATATGCGACATAATGTATGCTTTCAATAGCGCTGCCAAAAATTTGCTAAGTTAATGTTTCGTATATTGCTGGGAGTAATGTTTTATCAAAGGAAATTATTTTTTGCATGTAATGAATCCATCTGAAACACCCTCTAGGTCGGCACTATTGAACTGTATTATTCCAAGTAGTTCTTTTGGTAAGGTAGATATGCGTCTCGCAATGATGTGTGTATCTTACTTAAATATAAAAGCGAAATTATATAACCACAACACCTTCCGACCGTAATGACACCGTCACTTTCGTTATGTCGGTTGCAATCGCATGCATTGTTGCAAGGTATTGCACTTGGAAAATCATCATCCGGCGCAAGGGTTACAATATTGGAATTACAAATTATTACATTTTTTTACATTAAAAGGGATACTGCACCAAATGGTATACTAAAATGCAATAAACACATTTTATAAATATAGTTGTTCCGAAGTAAGAATAATGGGATGGGTTATCTGTATATAGGCAATAGGTATGGTAATCATAAAAATCACTTGCTTTAAATGAAACAACTATTGCACGGAAAAAATTTTAAGATCAAATCAAGAAAAATGAGCGCAGAATCACGAAAAGTTTGTCTAGTTTTAGAGCTTAGCTCAGGATTTACTGATTCACGACTTCTTATTCGCAATTTTAGAAATTGTAAGAAATGAAGATATTGACCCCCAAAAATCGTGAATCAACACTTCATGATCAATGATCAAACGAGAAATACATATTGCCATAACCGATCGCATTTTTAAAAAAAGTAGTTCTAAATTTGATATTGCTATGGTTGTGAATTGCAAAAACATTTCGCAATTTACCACTTCTCTGTAGTAAATTTGATAATCCCTTACCGAATTGCAAGCATTTAGTCTTGAATTGCAACTCATTAGTGCTGAGTTGCTACTTCTGTAGTTGCAATTTACAAATTCTTAATCGTAAATTACAACTTCTTTTTATCAATTTGCAATTCATATTTTGCAATTTGCAATTCATATTTTGCAATTTACGATTCTTGAGTAGTGATTTGAGGCATCACCGTCTTAAATTAAAAACGTTTTATCGTGAAATTAGAAAACTTTATTTTCAATTTACAACTTATATCTTGTGATTTACAATCAGAATTCATAGTCGTATTTTATATTTTTGTTTCCTCTTGATATCCTTGAGAATCATATGACGCCATATCGTCCGGAGACAACGGGATTTGTCTGGGGTGGTTTTTCTGTCTATGCTGAAATTATTAATACACGCAAATTGTTTAGAAGAACTTGTATTGATACGAACCTTAAAAAACCTTTTCGATTGCACACTTTAATATCCATACCAATTTACTTCTTTTCTAATAGCGAGACATATCTTCATTCTGAAAAAAATAAAAATACAGATTTATATACCTACTTTAGTTTTATTTGTTTTTCCATTATTAAATAGGTAGGTACTTACATGATATATATTCCAGAATGCTTTATAATGGTTAGTACACTCACTATCACTGAGAACTAGTTACACATAAAAAACGACTGCCTTAAGCAAAGATTCAATACCGACTGTGTGTCGCTGCCCATGATTGCAGCTGTCCAGCAACACCACAAACATATTATGTATGTATATTGATCCATAGAAAGGATTTCGACCCATGGACTATATCGTTACTGTCGACTACCTGAGCATAAAAAAATTTCACACGTTATGTAGTTAGTTTCCATGGAAATTACAAAAAATATTTTGCAATTTACGACTTCTCTACGTCAATTTACGTTTTCGGTTTAAATGTGGTAAATTATTACAAGATTTTATTGATTCATCATTCAGTGGTGGTAAATCACCAAATATTTTTCGCAATTTGAGATAGCAAAGTGGTGTTTACGAAATTATTGAAGTTGTAAATTGCTCCAAACAATCTCGCAAATCACTACAAATTAAAGAAGCTCGAATTAATACTTTTAATCGCAAAATGCAACAAACAAAATTTGATATTTTTCGCCGTTTTCACTGACAAATTACAAATTTTTATATCAATTCAAGAAAAAATCGTTGTGATTTGCGAAAAATATACGATTCGTGAATTACAACTCAAAATGTTTCAATTGGTGATTTTCAATTCTTTCCGTGGGTTGAAAAATAATACATAAGTTTAGCTACTACAGAGTTATTGGGTTATTAGTTCCAGTTCGACTTTAAAATAATAAATGAATTACATAGGTATTACTATTGCTAAATCAATAAAAGGTAAAATAAAATTTATGGAGTTTGATCACAACGACAAAAGTCCTGAATCGTAGTTTTAAGATAAAATATGTCTTAAAGTTCAAAAGCTTCTTCTAAGTCCAGATTCACACATCAAATGTTTAATGTACAGCAACCAATTACTGAAATTTGTAAAAATGTAAACAAAATATATTTTAATGGAGATTTATGTTGTTTTGACCAACCGATCTATTTTTTAATTTTGTGGCGGGTTGACCAACAGGAATAGTATTTAAAACAAAAAAATTAAATAGAAAATTTTAGTGTAAGAAAGTCAACTGCAAAACCATCTACTCAATATTGTCATGATTATTTGGCTAAAACTACAATATTCAAACAAAAAAAAAAAACCGGCCAAGTGCGAGTGTCACTCGCGCACCGAAGGTTCCGTATTTGGCTAAAGTCCAACACATCAGATATTGTTTGAAATCTATATCATTCAATCTTTCCCCTCTTCATGAATTCATCACAATTTAGATTATTTTAATTACTTAATATTTTTACTCTCAAAAATTACTCGCACATGAATCTCATTTTCTAATTATTACCTAGTACCCAACCCACGCCAATTTTCCATTCTGTATGCGACCTGTCCCAATTAAAAACTATTGACTAAAAATATATTACTTTTATTTTGTTCTGTACTCCCCAAAAAAATGTATTATACTCTCCAACGAAATTAGCAAGCGGGAATGGGGTCAATTGTGCACAACTGCGTAGCAGAGATTAAAACTTATGGGAGCAACGTATTTGACATGGTAAAATTATCTTTTTTGAAAATATCTTGTAAACTATTAACTTTTCGGCAAAACAGTATTCAGCACATATATAGATAAGAACATGATCTACAAAAAAGGAATTTATGTATTTTTTTGTGAATCAAGAAATAAACCGTTTTTTGGACAAATGAAAATATTTTTTTCACCAGATTACTAATTAATCCAAAACCAATCGATGTATTCCTTCCATTGGTATTTGTCGTTTAACTAGAGGTTATACCGGATGTTGTGTGTAAATTTTAGCCTCCTATGTCAATCGATTCTTGAGATAGACCTGGTAACAAAATTGGCTTAGTGGGTTCGGACAGACAGACAGACAGACAGACAGACAGACAGACGGAGAGACATCCGAGCGAAACTAATAAGGTTACGTTTTTTCCCTTTGGGTACGGAACCTTAAAAAACGAACAAAATTCGTTTACGATAAACGTGTAACAACAAAGCAACAATTGAGTTTTGTGCCGTTTTGACCAAGTTAGCTGTCGCTAAAGCATGTATATGTTGATCACCAAATTTTTACAAATTTCTTCTGTTGATTGCTGGTTAATTGTGCATTGATCAAAGTGATTCCTTATTCTATGCATATACCTACATATACCGACGGCATTGCTTAACACACCCTATTTCCTTATTACGACGGCACACTGCAGATTGGATTCCGTACAAAGCAACAGCCACCTCCGACGAAACTGGAGTTAAAGCGGAACTGTACTTTTTATTTAAAGACACACCTGTTCAAATTGAACGCAACACGGCCTAATATTGTATAAAAACGGTGCGTAATGAACAAGCATTGAAAACAAAGCCCAGTATACATATAGTCTCACAGGACAAAATCAATTTTCCTTTTTGAATTAACCAGTGTAAGAGCAATGCGCAACATATTAAAGGTCCATCCGAACATCCCCTACAGAAAAAAAAATAGTCCTGCAGCGAGGAACTCCTTACTCTGACATTTTTTTTTCTACTTGCGTAGTGTTGATCCGACAACACTGTAGGTACAATGGTTTTATTACAATAAGTAAATAATGGCCAAGATGGAATTTTATACATTTGTTTACCTAAGTCTTCTTTTTTTTCGTTTAAAGTCGTTTTCCACTAAAACGACTTCCAATGGTTGGGTTGTAAGCCTTTTGCAAATACAACAGATTCAGCAGAATAGTTGACCGAACAAATGTTTCAAGATTCAACTCACAACTTTAAATCATTTTGCACAGTTAATAGATAGCTAGGATAATATTACCTATTTTAAAATGGACTAAATTCAAAAACACGGTTTTCGGCTCGGTTTGAAAGGCTATAGGTAACCATGATGCCTTCTGCATTGGAAAGCAAAAAAAAATTTGTTTGCTTGAAATCTTTAAGCTCGCTTCTGATGAGAGGAAAGTGCAACGACCACCAATCCTCTATTGTTCGGGTTTGATTTAGATATAGATTTAGATTTATTTACTTGGAATTCACACTTTAAGACAAAATAGTCTTATAAATTAGTGAATATTACAAATTTGAAAGAAGCTACAAGATACAGGAACTTTGGATGCGAATTAATATATGTAACACACAAAAAAAAAAGAAGTAGAAAGAAACAGCATTTTAAACAATAAATAAGGGGAAAAAATAAAATAAAATAATTATTAAAACTTCAGCATACATTTCCACATACTTTTCAATACTTTTTATCGATGTGTCAACGACTCACACAATGGTTAACTACTGGTGGGAGTTGTTAAGGAAAAAAGACTTAAGCTCTGTCCGGAAACGTGCAGTGCCACCTGACCTTCTAACATGACGTGGCAGAGAATTCCATAGACGGATGGTGTTTACAAAAAACTGTCGTTCGGATGTAAGACAAGAACAACGTGGGTGTATTGTATAAGTTTAAAGGATCTGTTTGACACACTAAATCTTAGTTTGTTAAAGAGATAACTAGGCTGATTAGTCTGGATTACATTAGACAGCAACACAAGAGATCTGTAACGAAGTATATGATCAAGAGACATACATATATTATAAAGTAATTTCGCGAAGCTACAGATTCGATCAAATCGTTTTAGATTGAAAACATATCGGGCGGTATTAAACGCGAAATTAAGCTTGCTCCTGCTATTAGCATCACAATTACAAAATTTTTCGCAACCATAACTAAGAATTGGAGTAATGAGTGTCTTTGCTAGCAACATATACCTACGTGTTTTCAGAGGAGTCTAGTAATGCGACATCCAAAGCTGACGTAACATACCTATAGTTTGAATGTGAGAACATTCGGATTGAAATTAGTAAACAATTTCGAAAAATATTCTAAAAAATACTAATGAAGATTGCCTACCAAGATACCACTATACTATATTTCTTGGTATACCACAAGTTTCTTAAAGGGACACAAGAACCGTTCCTTTCCAAGACGGTGTTGTCAAATATACGAAAATTTCTTAAAATAACCCGACATTTTTCCACTTGCTAAATTTGTCTAAGGAGATTGATACCATCGGTTACAGCAGTCCTGAAGACAAGAGTGGGGAATGGACATGCGGGAAGTCTAATTTTATTTTACAGTTTTTACGTCGGACCCTATATAGGTATATACCTACTATGGATTTGCAATTTTTCTTAAAATATCAAATTTTGCCAAGACAGTGCTATCCGTAATCCGTACCTACGTAAATGGTAACAGAATTTTATTTTTGAGACCAGTTGCTTTGTGTATATAGGTAAGGCAAGCTTTTTTAGACCTGGTACAGGCATTAGAAACAAATCTTAAAATATGTAGGCCAAAAATTTAGTTTTACACTGTTATGGTTTTTAGGCTAATCTGTAAATGGGCTATAGGCAGCATATCCAGGCACATACTATGTGTTCGACTGGCCCCCACACCATAGAGTACATATTATCTTCAGTGAAAACAATACACTGCACGCGATTTACAAACTTTTATTTGCAACACGTCTTCGATCCGGAGGCAAAATGTTACGAAGCAAATTCAAATGTGAAAACACTATAAAAAATGGTTTCCACTGTCTATCATTCTTAGTTTAAAAAATATGAAATAACATTAATAGCTATCTATGTAGCTAGGTCTACTTTGTTACTTTCGGCATTTTATTATTTTTGGAATTGGAATAAGCCATTTAACGCACCTTATTATGTAGGTATAGGTAGGTACCTATAGGTTCATAGTAGGTACTAGTTTTTATTTTAATTTTAAGCCCCATCGGAAATTATGTTATACCTAGAAGGTTCGGTTAACGGGGAAGTTCGCATTATATGTATTTTTCACCCAGAAGCAATTGAATTCCATTGTGATAAGGTAACTTCGCTTGCATTTCAATTAAATGGGCATTCCCTCAATCACAATTGCAACAAAAAAAAATTCTTTAATTTCTGTATGAAAGTCAAACGGATGCCCTAAATATAGGTACCTAGCTTCTTCAACAAGTCCCTACCAACGAGCTATACTCTTCAAGCAAAATCAAAGCGTTTAATATACGCTAAATATATTATATGTATACCTACGTATAATATATAGGTTAGGTTCTATTTAGCCTGGCAAATTCGTAAATGTTAGTGGGCGGGTAGGTATGACATTTCCATTCTTCTTAAAAAAAACAAACGATTTATGGTGTCCAGTCCGTCGGTAATTTTATCACGACTTAGGACATTCTCTTTAATAAACCAACCCAATTCCGTTTAACAACACAAAAGCTTTTACTTCATAGGCAGCACAAGCACCAGCGAACAACCCCAATACATCCAGGACAAAATAGAGCCACGTGCTTTCTTTTTCTTAATCATTCCGTTTCTCTCTTCTGTTCACATTGCTTTCTTATACACTGTCAAGTAGCAGAAAGGTAAGTCCAGCCACAAGAAACGAAAAAGCACTTGGGCAACGAGGACGAGGACACAAACAGCTGGTGCAAGTTATACCACCACTCCTGCTACTGCAAAATACAACATCGTTAACGGCGTCGGCGGCTATCTATTGTTCTTCCTCCTTCGGACGAATGACCGAAGGTATACCTCCGCAAGAATAGCCACATTATAGTCCAGTCAAACCACCCACCGTCATGTCATCACCAAGGGAATGGACAGCGAGTTTCCCGCAAAAGGGAATATCTTTCAGTTTCAGTTAACTGCGAGACACTACCAAAAACGGAACTGGACATATCGAAAGTGCCTCGGATGGGAAATTTATTCTAACTATACCTACCTACCTACTAAAGGAAAGTTTAGTCAGACACCGTCCTTGCGCGGAACTGACGACTACGACGTGTGCCATATGAGAAAAGGATACTCCCCAAATGTGTTAATATGTGAATAGTTTTTTTTCCGATTTCGTTTTTTTATGTTTACCCTGCCTGATGCTCTGCTCTCAGTCGTGTTTTGTGTTTTAGTGCACATGTGTGAAATGCATTAGGATGATGCTGTGCTGATGCATTGCATTACTACACTTTCTGCATTTGTCGGATTGTGTGTGTGCGTGATTATAGAGAATATACTCGTACAGTGTTATATGATACGAATATGACAATATTAGCATGAGTGTACCTTTCATACCTACCTACCATCTAGCAAAAAAAAAAAATCAGCGCATGGATGGCGACTTATATTGTGCAGAAGGAACCTATCCAATTTTTTTTTTTTTTGGATTAATGATTAATATGCATGATACAAAGCCCAATGCACACAGTCCCCCACACCTACATGATGGTTCTTATCTTAGAAAGGATATTAACGAAAAATAAATTAGAAAAGTGAAAGTTTCTTGCTCTCTCGCGTGCGCATTGATATCCACATTTCTTCCCCCAACTTCCACCCATTAAAGGCAAGGGGTTGCGCACGATGTATCATGGTGTGTATGTGTGAATTTTTTCTCCTTACTCTTTTCGGTTTATATGTATGCGTGACATGTTGATATATGATGATGTACTTTTTTCCGCTGTATAGTAGGTACCTACAACTGTGGTATGAGGTACCCCCCATCTATATACATTCATCCCCCAAAAAAGTGGCGAGTAAAAGAAACGGTGGATACTAAGTAAAAACGAGACATACTCTGAATTGGAAAGAGAACAGGATACTCTATGTGCTAAATTTCGCTTATGCGCGGGAGTATGAGCACGCGGCAGATATAATGTATCTAAAATGTATGTGACATATATAACAGCCCAGGACTAGTAGTATACCTAACAGCAACTTAGCCTAGCAGTGTGTGCTTTGTTTGTTGGGGTTATGTGAGAATGAAAACGACAAGGACACGATGAAGCTAACGATCGGGACTGGTTGGAAAAATTCCACTCCTATATGAGTCGAAGGATACACATACTCGCGTATACAGATACGATACATCAAAGGGGGTGGTGCAACAAAAATTACACAATTGGGTAACACAGAATGTTTCACTGTTTTCTTTTGGCTGTATATTTTCTGTTTCCTCTATGTTACGTTTTTGCGATGTCTATCTAGAGAAGCGGCGTACATGAATCCTTTTTTCTTATTGGGGGATTTGGTCGTAATGTTTCTTCGCTCGTATGAAGTATATAAATCGAAATCCCCCCTCACCACCTCCCCGCTCCGCAACCGTAGAAATTACGTGAAAAATATATGTAGGTATATTTTCATATGGGTACATGTATATACTACCTACGAGTATAGGTATGTAGGTATTTACATATCTGTGGAATAAAAGAGGACCCTCCATATCTCACAGAAGTTTATCTTCAACCACTCTTAGTATAGATAGGTAGATACGTTTCTATATGTTTCTACAAAACAGGAGAAAAAAGGATGAAGGCAAAATGTTTTAATTAATTCTCGCGTACAATTTCGCGGGTGTCGCCTTGGAGAGGATGGGTGTCCTGACTAAATTACAGATGACGAAGCAATGTGTGTTGAGGATAGGAAGTCGCAAAAAGAAAAACAATTATTGGTCTTAGATCCTCGGGCTTGCTGTGAAATAGGTGGGAGTTGGTTAGGTGCCCACCTATACCGCTGGGTAGGTATAATAAAATACAAAACATATGTGTAGTATCTACCTATATATCTGTAGATGTGAAAATAATGTGTAGGAATTTTATTTAACTTGATCCTATGGGTAGGTAATCAGGCACCTTCCTAAGGACGTAGGTACCTACAACGTATATACCTAGGTATAGGTACCAACTTTGAAGTATTTTTTTTAAGAATATGAAGATTCCAATATTAATTACGAATTAAGCACTCACAACAGCGCAAAATTAAGTGACTTGTGACTCAATAGGCAACTTGATGGAATGTTTAGGCTCTAGAAGCAGACAAATGAAGTCATACCTCCTGTCCATTAACCTGCCTCTTGCAAATGCCTAACGGACATGGGACAAACCTAAGAGTTAACATGACATGCAAGTTTCGCAAATTAATAGCTACCGAGTTCGACTTCGATCCTTTTCTTTTGTATAAATGAGGAATAAAACTGAAGCAAACAAAAAGCTATAAGAAGCTATCATACATGGTCCCATGGGGCTTTGTTATGCTAAAAATCCATATTAATAAAAATTCAATTCGCATATAAAATCACCATCATAATATAATTAAATCCGATCTTAAAGGCTTTCTATTGCAAGCCTCCTTATCCAGTTCTTTGCAAGGGTCTTCATGAGAAAAGGTATACGCCCTATAAACCCTTGTGTAGGTGTCAAGGTACCTGGGTACTTTCTGAGCGCAATTTAAGAAAAAACAAATGATTCGCCGGAACCACTATCTTAGTATTTTTAGTACCTTCCTATAAAAAACATTTCTGCGTCAAATATGCTACTAATTTCCAAAATCGAGTCATGTTTCTTCAATATATTTTTTGTTGACATGTTCTCCAACAAGACGTCAAAGTATTTGGGTACTCCGATAATTTCGGTTTTACATTTTTTTTAATACAATTGAACTTGCATCGCTTTTGTTTTTGCACGTGTCATTAAGTGGACTTTTTGAGCAGATGTTGTAAACAAAAAATATGACAGATAGTGATCTGTTTTTTTTTGGTTCACAATTTCGCTTTCGTTCAGAGCACGCAGTGAATAAGTAATATTTTTTTTTTTCAGATTATATTATTTAAATTATTTCACTTTTGTTATGGAAGACATCGTGGTAGGTAACAGAAACTAATCGCAAAGCTCTAAGTGTTTATGCGTCGTTCAATTCCAATCATTCGGATAAAATACCAAAGGTATGGAAACCACTCACTTCTCAAGACTTAAAGGTTTACTTTAGTGTTCTCTTTATGGCCGGGGTACATCATTCGAGTGGAGATCACACGGGTCCTCTGGAGTTCGGACTCTGTTATCCATTTTTCTTTGCCGAAATTGTACAATTGCGCACTTCATATGTTTTCATAGCATACGTATAGAGATGACCGAATGTGTACTGACAAGGCCGCCCCAATTCGTGATCTTTGGAACCTAATGAACGAACAGCCATATGAAAACTACAAGCCAGCGATAGACATCACTGTCTATGAACTGCTGTCTTCATACGCAGTACATACCTTCAACAGCAGCCAAATATGTTATAAAGGTTTGGTTGGCTTGCGAACCGTCAAACTATTATCCAATACGTGGCGAAATACCTTCTTGCTAAAAATTTGACTTTATTGGGCACCGCTCGACATTTAAACTTTTATACCTCCATAAATGCTTTTCCGGTAGTAAACGCAAAATACACAAGAGTGTATGTGGTGCACCAAGCCAGTCTGCGATCAGCACTGCAAAAATTTTGTAAAGTGCATCTCTTTCGTCGGTGCCTAGGTATATTGTAGCTGTTTCTATTCTTTCTTGTATCCAAATAAATGTACCAATTTAAAATTTAAAACTTTTTTAGGCATTAGCTTTGCAAAATAGTCCTTTTTTAATCATAATCCACAAATTAGCAAACAATTTTCATACAAAATATACTGAAGTACCTGGGTACCACAGTCACACAAGGGTTAATAGACCTATGGCCAAAACACATATATCAACTTGGTACTATAGAAGACTTTTAAGTTATGCGTCAACTTGAAGACTAGTGCAAAAACCTTATTATATAATTTAAGATTTAACCAATTCTCAAATGCTGTCCGGAAACAGTTTGCTTCCTTGAATTAGATACCTAAAATCCAGCGTTCAACTATTTATACAAATTTTTGGTTTATCTTGATGTTTGAAGTTCATAGATTGAAAATACTAAGCTAAGTATATTAACTACCTTATACAAACTAATTAAAAAATAAGTGAAGTAGTCGGCTATGCAATTATCCAGTGGTCAGTTAATTTATACATTTTTATAACAGGGGGGCTGACAACTGGAGAACGCTTAAAGGAACTGTGTTGTGATGGAAAAGGATAATATGGAAAATGTAGTCTTCACTGGTCAGCCGGAGGGAGATGAGCCTAGGATATTCATAAAAAATGCACTATTTAACATTTTAAGTTAAGAAACAAGAAAAATAAACTGTCGATAACATAAAAATAATCCCAAAATCCAAATACTCTTAATAGATTAGTTATTGTACGTATCACTTTTCCAAAATCACTTCTACCCACTATTAACTTTTTCGATTACGTAGTTAGAGAAAGATATTATTTCGAACTCGAGGTTTTAATCATTTCTGATAATACGATGATAGGAACTGAAAAAGTGTGTCGGAAAATTCTGTCCGTTTGTCTGTATGCTCCCCAGGCTTACAGCCTAGACAGTTGTACGGATTTGGTTCAAACTTTGGAGTTAGAGTTTGTGGGCCTACAATGCGGGACCGGTTTTTTTTGCAAGCTAGCTTCAATATTAATGGTAGGTACCAACACCTACTTCACATATAAAATTTGCATACAAGTTTTATTTGTTCGAAAACAGCTCAACGATTTCAACTAAAATTGTTATTTTTGCTTATCGATTAACGGTACCTACTTCTGAAATGTGTACATCTCGGAAACGGTCAGTACGATAGCAACAAATATTAATTTCTATGGAAAAATTATCATTTCTAACTTAATAACTTTCCTATCTATATTATCTATCGTACAATGGATTTTTGAAAAAAGTTTTTTTTTTTAAGTTTGTTTTCTTTGATGTTTTCAAAATTATTGCGCCCTTAGCTTTCAATTCGAATCACTGTAAGACTAATTTAAAAACAGCTCATATCTCGAAAACCCCATTTTCGATTTCGATAAGACGCTTAATGTAATGGTTCTAAGGTTTCAAGCTAAACAATTCAATATTTTTCAGTGTTTTGGCTGCATAATCTCACAAAAAAAGCTAACGATTTATATCATAATACATATTAATGATAATTAAATCATATAGGTACTAATACAAACTAGTATTAGTACTAGTACAATTGTTTCTCAAAAATTACTACCTACCCAAAAGCTGATCTCTGTTCATATATTCTTTAAAGCTTCCTATTTTTCAACCATAGTAATTGCAATCACTTGGAGTGTTACGCAATCTAAATTCGCACGTCACCCACACACACGTCCATCGGCATTGTTCGGTTTATATCTGCTAATTCAAATTCAAACCCAAGTCTCAAACATTTTTCGTATATATCTATGTAAAGATATCGGTCTAATACGAACCCTACTTCCAATCATAGACACCTTAAACCAGCGTTACAAATAAGTTCCAGTCAAAAATAAAAACATTCCCTAAATTATTATAAAACAGAAACTTGTACCTACTGCACCTTGTATACTAAAAAAATCTTATAAAGTGTAAGAGCTTATAAGATATTAGGTAGAGTATAGGGGCTTATAACTCTCTAACCAGAACATGGGACAATTGCATTTTAGTGAGAGCTTCATCTTTTAAAAACTCTCATTGTTATTTGAATGACCCAAATTTTAATTATTCACATTATACTCCTTTTTCTATATTCTATATTCTCAGATTTCTACCAACCTATCTAATAAAATAAGAAAACAACCAACCAAACTATTGATCAAGGAGAAAGTTTCGTTAGACCCAGGGAAAGTACATAAATAAGCCTAGAATTGGGAAATTTGAAAATTCTTATATGGGGATTTTTTTTTGGAAATTTTGTACAAATGCAAATGTAAAGAACCAACAATTAAGCGAGTAGGTACATGTCATGTGAACTTCACTTTGAATTTCAGCAACATTTTTGTTTCCCAGGGCCTAGCTTCTCGCAACCATTCGTTTTGTGTGAGTTTTTTTTTAATTTTTGGAACGAATGGAAGGGATCTACAATTTTATGCCGGTTCCAAACGGGCCGATTGAGAAGCTCCTTCATGACAGTTATACTCTCGGATGTTTGTCAGACGTTCGCGAGAGGTGGCGCAGTGAAAAAAACCCTGAGTTTGAATTTGGGTTTTTGCGGGATTCGAACCTGGATCCCTCGATTAGTAGTCCAACACACTAACCACTAAGCCACTGCGACCACTACCTATTATTACTTATACCTATTATTAAAATACAATTTCCTCGTCCTGGTAAATTGAATTTTTGCAGAAATAATTTTCGGGGAGACTCTCACAATAATTCGATTTCGTGTACATCTAGATAGATACCTACTACTGGAATTAGTCCCCAAAATGAATGGTTGTGCATTCAAATGTGATCGTGGAAAATATTGTGAGTTCAGGTCACGTAAGTTTTTTTAACTGACTCTGCTGCTTCCCAGCAAAATTGAGGAGAGTGCATATTCACTTCCATAAAGCTATAAGTACTTGAATGCATTGAACTCAAGCACACAATTGGTGCGTTCAGCATTTTAAGCCGATCAACAAAGAGGGCAAATCTTACCTCAACACATATGCCGTAAGCATAATGAGAGTATGCTTCTTGCCAAATAAACTTGATTTTTATAATTGAAGTGTAACCAAGATTTTCTACGAATCAGCCTATTGCTTAATTTTCGTGACCACTCAACGGTCACCTATTACAAAGCTAATTTTATTTCCCACTCGTCCCAGTGCGGAAAACGCTCTGATGTAAAAATCACGTCACACTCACAATTAAACATGGTTTTCGCATGTCGTGTTTCCAACCCATGGCAAGTTTGTATTGACACATAGGTGTTTCGCTTATATGTAAACTAAGCCGGGATAGATCAAACTCTTAGAGAGTGTCAGATCCAACGTTGGATAAATCCGTCGTTACACGTTGTATGTATACTTGTACATGCACTTCAACCAAAAGTGACGGATACTATTCGTACAGACCGCCTTTTTTCCAAAAAAGTTAAAAAAAAAGTCATAAAATACAAAACAGACGTGACCTGGGATTATTTGGGATATGTTTGATGCAATAACAAAAAAAAAAATATATTTTTAGGAGAGTAAGGACCGTTTTCTGATACTACTCATAGCGATTTAAGTTCCACTTAAAATTTTATGTGACAGTTTATGACAAGGAAAAAGTAGCCCATAAGGTATTTAAGTAGAACTTAAATCGCTATGAGTAGTATCAGCAAACGGGCCTAAGAGTCAGAAGGTATACCTGCACCTAAGCAGAAGAAAATCAAATACCACATAACTTTCTCATACATAACTATTTTATTTCATACCAGGGGCAGGATCCAGAACATTAGTACCGTTGGGCCGATCCCGCTAGGTGCGTTTGCAAATGCTTATGATGTCACACCAATTAATCCCTCAGAATGTCGCAATAGAGAGGTATAACTTCGGGAAGAAAATGACTTGGTCCATTTCGGCCAATCGTGATGCCCATGGTCTAAAAACGGATTTTAGTATAAAGGCCTTGTCCAGAAACACGCGTGCACCCCATGAGGATATAATTGAGACTTTTGTATTGCAAAGCCAGATATGGCTGAAAAAGAAAGACGTTAATAAGTGAGAATTTTATTTCTCCACTAGTTATGCAAAGTAAGGGATGATTTATTCCTGATTCTCTTGACACATGTGGTTTTTTATATAGATTTTTGTTCTATTATTGTCATAGCAATGTAGCTAGGGCCATGAGCGCCTGTAGCGATCCATAGATGGCGCAATAAAGCAAAAATAAAAGTGGAACAGATGGCAATGTGCATACCTTAAATGAATTGTAAATTACTTAAGTTTAATAAAGATATTTGAGTTAGAAGTTACAACTCTCGTTGTGGCGCGAACAACGACAAGGCACCACAGGCAACAATACGCCCGTGGCAATTGAAAAAGAAAATAAAAAAATAACAATATTTGGTCTGCATAACACTCTCTGCAATGAAATATACTCAGTCGATTGTATTGTATAGCGAGATAGAATGTTGTTCTTTAATGAAGGTTAGGTTAGGTAGGCGGGTTGGCGTGGAATACTCCGCGCCACACTCAGGTCAATATTGACCCATTGTGATGCCCATTGGTTGAAGAGGTTGCCCCTTACCCATCATAATAACCCTATCTATACGTATACATATTTGTGGTTAGTTACTCACTGTGCTGTTATATACAAACCATCCTGTGGATTTGATGAAGCTCACTATCTTGTCTACTGGTGTGCTAGAAAGCTCGTCTTTGTCGTGGAAGAAGTGTCTCGCTAGGAATCTGTGCCTGTTGTGTTGGAGACTTGGGCAGTGGCAGGAAGTGCGTTGTTGCCCGAATTAAAAAATGCTTCATCACCGCAGCCTCTACAAAGTTCTTCTTCCGTCAAGTGCAATTTCTTCATGTGATATACCGCAGAGTGTTGTGCCCCGTTAAGATTTCTAGGAGGATGGAAAGGGATTTCCTTAACTTTCGTATTAGATTCTCGGTTCTTGCTTCATTGAAGGTTGGTCATAGCAAGTTTGTATAGCAAGTTTGTTGTGTAGTCCATCTAGCGTTCTCCTCTCTTATGGCTTTTCTCCCAGCATGGCGGGATTTTCACAGAGGGATCAGCTTGTTCTGATACAGCTGCCGAACCTAGTCTAGCTAATTCGTCCGCTTTCTTGTTGCCTGGAATACCTTTATGTCCCGGAACCCCCTGAGTTCTTCGCGACAGCATTTCACAAGCTATTGATTTGATTTCTGTTGCAGTTAATGCTTTTATAGCTTATCTTTAATGAAAGATCTTGAACTGCTTATACAGAAGCCACAATCGAGTCCATGATAGGCCAAGTTCAATCCCCGTGTTGTAACAACTGGTGTCACTTCTATTGGCAATTAAGAAGTCCAATGTAATCAGCATTTTTTAATTCGGGCAACAATAATTGTATGTGGTGTTTTTATAGCTTTCAATCTCTAAACACAACTCACTGTAATTTAAACCATTTTTAGTTCTTCAGATGAGATTTCGTTTAAAATCCTATTAGTAAACCTAAAGCAGAAGCTACGGAAGCTAAACTTTAAAATCTCTATCCCATTTGCTGAATAAGTGTGTCTAGTAAATCTGAGTCTTGAACTAGGTTAGGTTAGGTAGGCGGGTTGGCGTGGAGTAATCCGTGCCACACTCAGGTCAATGTTGACCCATTGTGATGCCCATTGGGGGAAAAGGGTTGTCCCTTACCCATGTCGACCCTATCTATGAATATGTGTGATTAATTACTCACTGTGCCGTTGGATACAAACCATCCTGTGGATTTGATGAAGCTCATTATCTTGTCTACTGGTGTGCTAGATAGCTCGTCTATGTCCTGAAAGAAGTGTCTCCCTAGGAATCTGTGCCTATTGTGTTGGAGGCTCGGGCAGTGGCATAGGAAGTGGGTTGTGTCCTCAAGAGCTTCCTCATCACCGCAGCCTCTACAAAGTTCTTCTTCCGTCAAGCGTAGTTTCTTCATGTGGTACCGCAGAGTGTTGTGCCCCGTTAGGATACCTACGATGATGGAGAGGGATTTCCTATCCTTTCGTATTAAACTCGCGGTTCTTGCTTCATTGAAGCTTGGCCATAGCATTCTTGTAGTATGGCAAGTTTCTAGTGTGGTCCACCTAGCATTCGCCTCCCTTGTGGCTTTTCTCCCTGCTTCAAGCTTGAGTAAGCAAGGCGGGATATTCACAGAGGGATCGGCTTGTTCTAATACAGCTGCTGAACCTTGTCTAGCTAATTCGTCCGCTTTCTCGTTGCCTGGAATACCTTCATGTCCCGGAACCCAGCAGAGCAATACCTTATGCTGAGTGCCAAGAGCCATGAGTTCTTCGCGACAGCATTTCACAAGCTTTGATTTTATTTCTGTTGCAGTTAATGCTTTAATAGCTGCCTGGCTGTCGATAAAGAAGGTAATACCTTCTGGTGGTATTGCCTTTATCGCAGACTCACGGGCTGCCGTTGTCACTGCCAGGACCTCTGCTTGGAAAACACTGCTGTGGTCGGGGAGGCGTATCGATTTAGAAATTCCCAGCGATTCGGAGAAGACGCCTGACCCCACTCCGGTTTCCATTTTTGAACCGTCTGTAAAAACGGCTATGGATTGTGCATTAGGCACAAGTCCGTCTTTCCATTCCTCTCTGCTGGGATAGGCGCACGAGAATGGTCTTGTGAACTCCAGATATGGTGTTATATAATCTGTGTTTGGTACATAACCAAAATATTTCTGTAGGATCAACGAATGTCCCTTTTCATTCAGTTTCCAGTTTACTGATTGGCTTATTCTCATGGCGCTAATGGCGGCTGAAAGTTGTATAAAGATATCTAGCGGCAGCAGATTGAGGATGGCCTCAAGACCTGCGGTTGGAGTTGTCCTCATCGCACTGGTGGTGCCGATACACGCTAGTCTTTGTACTTTCGTGATAGCCTTGAGATAGGTGGCTTTGTTTGTAGCCGGCCACCATACGAGGCTGCCATAGGACAGTATAGGTCTTACTATAGCCGTATACATCCACAGTTTAATTTTGGGGGATGGTCCCCATGTTTTTCCAAAAATTCTGCTGCAGGAGTAGAAGGCTATTGTGGCTTTTTTGATTCTTTCATAAGTGTTCAATTTCCAATTTAGTTTTTTGTCCAATATAAGTCCCAGATATTTTGCACTATCAGATATTCTGAGGGGTGTACCGCCAACAGAAGGTGCGACAAACTGTGGTATCTTTCTTTTATTTGTAAATAAAACCAGTTCAGTTTTCTGGGGATTTAAAGATAGGCCGGAATTCCGGGCCCAGATGTCGAGGGTTTTGAGAGCGCCATCAATTAGTTCGGTGAGTGTTGGAAGGAATCGTCCTGTGGCCAATAACACTACGTCATCGGCATAAGCCGTTGTTTTGACGCCACTGTTTCTAAGCTGCATAAGAACCTCATTTAGAACTATGACCCATAGCAGTGGGGAAATTACCCCACCCTGAGGAGTCCCTCTAGAGGCATAAGCTTCTCGTTTAGAGCCCCCAAGTTCGGCTATGATATGTCTTTCTTCGAGCATGCTAACAATCCAGTTTGTAATGGAATTCTCAATGTTAAGCTTGCTCAACGTTCTGCGTACGGCATCCGTTTTGACATTATTGAACGCTCCTTCAATGTCCAAGAAAGCCGCTAGGGTGTACTCTTTTTCGTTTAGGGTCTTTTCAATTGTACCCACAACACTATGTAGCGCGGTTTCCACACTTTTACCTTTTGTGTAGGCATGTTGGGCCGGGGATAAGTCTTCCGGGCGTAACCGACTACGAATGTGTATGTCTAACAGTCGTTCTAGTGTTTTCAATATGAAGGAAGTGAGGCTTATAGGTCTAAAGTCTTTTGCGTTTGTGTGACTTGCCTTGCCAGCCTTTGGTATAAAAATAACCTTCACTTCACGCCATGTACCTGGTATATAACCCTGTGTGAGGCTACCAATGTATAGTTCTTTTAATACTGGAATGACAGTCTTGGCAGTTCTTTGCAACATAATGGGAATGATTCCATCGAGCCCTGGGGACTTGAAGGGAGAGAAGGATCGGATAGCCCATTCAATTCTGTCCTCTGTAACCAAATCTCCAGGAATGCTCGTTGCCCCAGTAATGTTGGTGCTTATATCGATGCATGACTGGGCACTGCAACCCGGAAAATGCGTTTTCAGCAGCAGCTTTAAAGAATCTGAACAAGATTCAGTCCAGTTGCCTTCGGGGTCCTTGAGAGATCCCAGGGTTACTGGTTCCCTGGTTAGGATTTTCCTCAATCTCGCGGTTTCTGTAGTGCCCGTTATTTCATCACAGAAATTTTGCGTTTGGATTTCTGAATTTCATTCTTGAAGTTTCTCTGACTTGTCTTGTACATTTCCCAGTCAGAGTTCAATTTTGTCCGGTTGGCCGTATTGAGAAGTTTTCTTGTTTCCTTCCTTATAGCGGCCAGTCTCTTGTTCCACCATGGAGGTGATATTTTCTTTTTACGTTTTACCACTGGACATGCTATTTCGAATGCCTCTTTGAAAACAGTGACTATTTTCTCGGCTTTCAGGTCGATGTCGTTCGGGCAGTTAAGGTTACCATTTTGTAAGAGATCCTTTCTTTTCTCAATCTCATTGCTAAAAAGAACCCAGTCGGCCTTATTAGGGTTTCTGTATGACTGGGGAGGGTCACAGTAGTTACCTACAAGAATTTCTATCATTTTATGATCCGAGTAGGATTCTACATTAAGAACGCTCCATTTATTGATGGTAAGGGTGTTGGAGTTATTGTATAGTGTTATATCCAATACCTCCTGCCTGTTTCTAACTATAAATGTTGGTTCATGGCCTCTATTAGCTACTAAAAGATTGTTTTCAATAATAAATTCAAAAACTGACTCACCTCTTTGGTTTATATCGCCGCTACCCCATTGTGAATGATGGGCATTTGCGTCGCATCCCATTATAATGTCCCATCCCTCCTGTTCCACTTTGTGAATTAAGGCGTGGGTAGATGGAGCTGGTGGTCCTTCATCTTCGTAAGGCATATAAACGGCTGATAAGATCAGTGGGGGGAGCCCCCTCCGTTCAAGCCTTACTGCGGTCTGGTCTAGGTTGCTGTAGGTAGATAGAAGTAGTAAGTTAATATGTTTTCTAGCTACTATACACGTTCTGTTCTTACTCTCCGCATTAAGCGGCGTTATACTGTAGGTTACTAGATCTTTATGATTTAGCCCACATATTTTGCCACGGGATATCCATGGCTCTTGTATCAGGGCGACATCTATGTCTCTAACACCTAAGAGATAGATAAGGTTAGCGCTAGCGGCTTTGCTGTGGTGTAGGTTTATTTGTGCAATCTTCATATTGGACTTACCTGATCAGCCACCACCTTCCTTTCTCTCTCAGTTCTTTCCGTAAAGGGTCGAACCTTGCACCGGGTAATTCCAGTGCGAACCTTGTTGTTAAACTTCCTCAGCAAAGGCATTGATTTGTGGTCTAGCAAAACCACAATTTCAGTGCCTGCTTCGGAGTGTTCACCTACCTCGAGCACCTCCCAGTTCTCACTATGGAGTTCGGGATTTAGATGCCGTAGGTTTCTCTCGATCCGTTCTTTGGGGATATGTGGTCCGGGAACCGAAATCCGACCCTTAGGTCTCGTGAATTCTAACAGGTCCTTCTTTACGACAAGTCTTAAGTCGGCATTAGCCCATGGAGCCTGTGTAGTTTCAACAAAAGTCTTCAGCCAGTTCATTGTAAACTCGTTATCACAGGATAGGAGTTTAAAACCTTTGAAGTTCGAGAGCTGCTCAAAGAGGGGTAACTGCCCCTCCTTGTTAACGATAGTTCCGTTAACACCATCAAGGATGCGCAACTCCATGAGCCTCCATTGGTCTTTGCTCAACCTGCGATCTGGCTTGCTGAAGTCCACTACCGCCACTTGGAAATTAGGCTTGGTAGTCGCAGCTAGTTTGGCCCTCTTGTTTACCCTAGTCGAGGGTGGCGTTTGGGTATCGTCGTGCCTACCCCTCTTCGAACTTCCCGCAACCGGCGCGGATGCCTGTCCGGAGACAACCCCCGTGCCGATTGATGGTCGCCTGAGTCTGTCCGAGACTGAGGTGGATGGCAAAAGGCCTTCCCTCCTCGTCCCGACCAAACCCCCAGCCGTTCGCCTAGTCGTCCCTAGAAAGCGTCGTCTATCGTTTGTACCTTTCGTGTGTCGGTCGCGTACGTCTGGGACTTTATTGGAACAGCTTGCAGCCGGCTCGGAATCAGGTGATACCGAGTCGGTTGCTGGCCGAAGTCTCTCATCGACTGAGGTGGGGAGCAAGCGGCTTCCCGCCCTCGTCGTAAGAGGTCTTCTCTCCTTTTGTCCCCGTTTGTTTATGTCTTCCCTAGTGGACCTAGCGAGCTTGAGCGTGTTGCGGGCTCTATCCAGAGCCGCCCTTTCCTTATCCGTGAAGGATTTCGGATCGCGCTTTCCAAGCCGCCGAATTAGACGAATAGCGTTACGTCTACGGTTTCGTAAGGGTGTACTTGTTGCGTCCCTAGTCTTTCTCTGGGTTGAGACTGGATGGGGCGCTTCCCGATCCACTGTACCAGTCCTTACTACTGTCGCAAAGCTGTCTGTCGTAGAGTTTCCCTTATCTACAGTGCTACTGTCGCCTGACGCTGCAGGTAACGACGATTTTTCCTCCAGAGAAAAGCAAAGGCTTGTCTCCTTTGGATCATTCGGCGTCCCCTTGCAGTTGTCTGCATGAGATACACACTCACTCAACCGCGGGATGGCCCCGATCGTCTTTGAGGAGCATGGTTCCTCAGCTGGCTTTTGAGTTGGCATTGAGAGGGTTGAAGATCCCGAGCTAACTGATATGGTCACCACTGGCCCTGACTGGCATAGGCTTGTCGCGGGCTTAGGTGGCCCCATCAGTGTGCTCTCTCTCTGGTTACCAGCCGGCACAGACGGCAGAGGGGAGCACTCCATTGGAGTACCCCCCGATGCCGACTGCCCCTGAAGGTAGGCCCGCGCGTTGTGGAGCCTCTTCCTGTCATTGTCGGACAGTTCCTCCCACTTCTTTGTCCCCAGTCTCTTAACTGTTAGCTTGCAGTTCTTCGCGTATCTTGAGCTGGTGGAACTATGGGAAAACGATGAGCTAGCGATGGAGCAAGTATCGCCAGAGTCTAGGAGAAGTTTCTCTAGATTAGCGTCAATCACTCCAACGCTTTCCCCGTCCGAGTTGTTTAAAAGTGCATCTTCCGCACTAACTACCATTTGCCGGTCAGTGTTGGTAGAGCTAGGAGCGCCTGGCCGGTCCGCACTCTTCGCTTTGTTTTTATTTATTTTTATTTCTGAAATTTTGGTCCCACGAGTAAGGGGGAAGAAGATGTCCACCTGCACTCACCCCCTGTATGCAGGTGGGAGGAATTAAATTAAAACTGAAGGTCCCCAGGTATTCAGAGTTTGCGCTTGCGACTGAGCTCCCCCCCAGCCATGCAGGCCTCGGCGCGTCGTCCCTTGCCTTGGGGTCATCCATTTATCTAAAAACACCCGTTCGATGAACCGCTACATGGGAAAACACCTATCTGAACGCAGA
The DNA here is from genome assembly GCA_949126925.1 of Cheilosia vernalis. Lineage (NCBI taxonomy): Eukaryota > Metazoa > Arthropoda > Insecta > Diptera > Syrphidae > Cheilosia > Cheilosia vernalis. The sequence continues at coordinate 57,932,469 of OX421362.1, forward strand.
ATAGATGTAGTTTTCTCTCTCGGTAAGTCTCCCGGTTGCAAGAGTGCTGGATGACGAGTGGTTTGGTCCGCGATAGGGGTTTCACAGGGAGTACGCAACTGCTGTCCATACGGGTGCAAGCATGAAGCTTGAACCTTTACAGACTACATTCGCCTGTACATCACTGCTATAACCCTAAGTCCTAGGATCACGAGCGGATCGTACCTAGGCTCCACTATCCGCCACCTGTGGTCGCGCCTGGTAGGGAACCACCCCCCAGGGAGTCTTGAACTAACGAACATTTTGTTCGCATCATCCTAAAGCCTTTCGTCGAAAATGGTTTTAGCCGTAGATATATGCTAACGATTTTCATAAAATGCCGGTTTGTTGGTTTTTTTTTTTGTTGAATATGCACAGCATGGAACAGCCGATAAATACATACAAGTTAATATAAACAAATTTTGGGTTGCGTGTAGTTTTTTTTTTCTAATATTTTGGTTCAGATTTTTTTGTGTTAAATAAGGGCGCCGTTTCTAATATCGTGTTTGCCAGAAGCTAAGGAACTTATAAAATTTAAGGTAGTATGGCAACAGTTTGGTTTGCAAAGGGCATTTATGAATCCAAGTATGTCCTTTGAATAGCTGAAAAATTCTTATAAAGGGTTTTAGGCCAATTGTATTTTTTTATTTTATATGGAAAACTCCCCAAGTTGTGTTCAACTTCAAGTGAATAAAATAGGCCTTAGTAGATTGTCTCGACTCTAAGTTGCTTCCGCAGGACTTTTTAATTATTTGTATTCATATGCATAATTTCTTATAATTGTCTCTTCTTTCGCTGCATTTTCTACATGTGAATTTCTATATTAACGGAGTTAACTCTTTAGCGGCTGAAAGGCTAATGAAGAACTTATCCCAAAAACTTTCGAATACGTTGACTGAAATGGTTACGATAGATTATGACATCAATGCACGGCCCTAGTTCGTCATTTAATTGTGTAAACATTACTCCTACTGACGTCAATAAGCACACTATGCAGCAATTTGTGCGAAAATTCGCACTTAAAACATCAATTCAATTGTCAAATGTTTGAAGCATAAAATGTTTTTTTTTTTTAAATATCTAATTACAATAATGATAAAAAGCGGTTTATTTCTACTTCACCAAAAAGTAATTACCCGTTGTATTTGTGTATGGGGAAGAACTCCCCAACTGATAACCATCTCTCGAGAGTGACCTTTATAGCAAGAACAAGAAAAGAAGCCCTCCACACGCATTCGATGGTATCTTAATTGACCGAATTCGTTTGGTATCTATATCTATACATCTTTTCTTTTCACAGCATTTTCATTTTTGTATTATTACTATTTCTTCTTTTTTTATTCATTTGTTCGCCTTTCTTGTTGGCTTTCTTTTTCGATATCAGCACAGTTAATGGTCCCTCTGGTGTACGATAGATTTTTTTTATTACCAAACACTAAGAATCCTCTGTCGTAGCTTTTTCCTTCACCGTTTTCTAGCCGGGGTCATTTTCCTCTTAAATAAACTAGAGGGTACTGATATGTATATGTGCAAGTATGTTTGGGACTGAAATCATAAGAAATCGCGTGGAAAATCCATAAAAACAGATGAAAAAAAAAAAAATTCGTAGTAGACAAAATAAGAGTTAAGCGTGGGAAAACGAACATAACAACAATGACCAACAAAAGTAATCAGATTTTGCATGATGAGCTCGTGTGTGAATATGTTGAATATTTTAAGCATGCAGGGATTCACTTTAATCATTATATAAATGGAACATTATTTTCGTATGTGGAAAGTTGGGGACTTTCTATTTAATGGGTAGAAACATTGGAAGGTAGGTAGATAGATGTGAATAAAAGTGAATAAGTGAATTTTAACTTTTTTGAAGATGAGCATGCAGTTACAGGAGTAGGTATGTTGGGTATTTACAAGCCTAGTTCTGCAACACAGAGACCTAGGTACGTACTAAATAAGAAGCAACAAGTTCAAAACAGATAGAGCCTTTCAAATGCTGTAATGCTGATGGCGATTGCAGGATACGTGCATGAAATTTGCATGATTGTATATGTATATATTCCTCTTCCTCGTTACTTATGCTCAGCGTTTATAACTATTGCAATGTGGGTAGGTATATATATTGTATCTGTTGGGCCATTCGTTATCTAGCTGTGTTCTTAGTCATGTTTATTTTAAGATAAGTCAATTCTTACGAATGTCTCTATTCGTTCGAATAAACTTTGTGCGTATTTTGAGATTCGAACGAATAAAATTCATTATTTTATCGAGAATGTCGTCAAATGAATTCAAGTGAATTCAACTTTCAAAATCAGCCTGTCTGATGTCATTTGCCATTTCTTTTTGTATACAGTTACAAAACTCATATTTTGTCCGCAAAATTCGTTGAAAGTGAAAATAAAACATAATTACGTTTTTTCCCTTTGGGTACGGAACCTTAAAAAGCATGGCAATTGTTCCAAGTAATTTTAATCTTCTTAATATTTTCATTTGTTTAAAGCTCTGTAAGGAATTTTCGCCTCACTAAAAATCCATTTAAATATATCTCATTGCCAACGACCACCTTAAGATTTGTCGCAGAAGGTATGGCTACCAATTTGGAGTAGGAGTAGGGAAAGATGCAAATGTGAAATTGTCTCAATCATCCTTATCAAAGTGCATACAAATTGTAACAAACGCATTGGAAGCTAAACTTTGCCCCAAATGGATACATAACGTATCCAAGCTAGTAAGGAAGAAAAGGGCAAGATAAAATAACATTTTCGCAAATTTTATCCGACAAGAATATGGTGCAAAACCAAAGCAGTCGCTGTTTATGTTTAACCGATAGGAAATTGCACACGAATAAAAAATTACATTTGTTTCGAAAGATTAGAATGTCAAAATACGATCAACCTTCGAATGACAAATGAACTGTTCGAATGTCAAAATACAGATTCTTCGAATTCGAGACACTTTCGAAAGAAATCGAATCTCAAAATTAACGTGAGTATCCAACCAGATAAATTTCGTTCAGCCGATTCGTCAGTTTTAAAATCTCCTTCGTAATGAGAAGAAAGTACAAAACCAGAGGGCGGGCGATCGATTGACTGCATCACTTAGAGATATATGCTAGTACAGTGTTTTTCAAAGGGTGGTCGCTTTGGGGTCGTCTCTTTTATTGATATTGGTCAAACCGTGGATCTGTCTTGCAAACGTTTACAATTAAATCGTCTTCCAGTTCCACTCTTATTGCGGCCTTAGTGCTAATGTTAAGCATTGAAGACAACGTAAGCTCACACAGGTAGAATGTAGGAAACGGCACTTATAATAGCTTCTCTTGCAAGATCTGGATACTCGTTCCTTCTTTTAATCCAGAAAACGTCCATCCTCTGTGATTCAGACTTCACTCCATCCGCAGAAAGCTAAACGAGTTTTTCCTTCTCTTGCATGTTAAGGTCAGCTAAACGTGTGGTTATATCAAGAAAAGGTTGAGTATCCATATTCGCTTATTTATACTTTGTAAATTCTCTAGGCCAATAATCATACTAGGGATATAAGCCAATCTTCTGAATGGATGGAAACGATTCAAATATCATATTTTGGAGGTAAGTGATGAATATAATGACAACTTGAATCAGGAATATATTATGTTGTGGAGCTTAGTATGCAAACTAAAGTACATTCTCCTCTAACATCACCAAAAATCTCTGCTAAATTTTGACATAGCGTACGCTGTGGATAAGTGTCACAAAAAACTGATTTTCATAAAAACTTCTTCCGAAAAATTTAAATTCTATGTACTCCTCATCTACCTCGCTATGGAAAAGGCTCATCCTTGCTTACTTTCCGTAATACAAAAACGCATCGATCTGTCAAAATCTAGCTTGAAAAAATGTGCTGATCCATCAAATTTTAACAGATAGGTACATGAAATTCTGAAACAAAAGTATAATTATTGAGCTAGAGCTGCGTACCACTTGGTTAAAGGTATTTGCTTAAATTTAGCTCGAGAAGCGTACTAAAATTCCCGTTAGTTATATGAAATTTGAAAACTGAAGGAAAACTGTATAAATATTTAGAAGTACATCACCACAAACATAAAGAACAAAACTGGACATAGCTATTAAAATATAGGTATCTCTCCATAGAATCGCCAATTTAAGACACGTGAAAAAAAACCTAAGATTTAATTTATTAGTAGCCCAACAAACCAGAATATTAAAAAAAATCGGCCAAGTGCGAGTGTCACTCGCGCACCGAAGGTTCCGTATTTGGCTAAAGTCCAACCCATCAGATATTATTTCAAATCGATAATATCATTCAATTTTTCCCCTGTTCATGAATTCATCACAATTTAGTTTAATTTACTTACTTAATATTTTTACTCTCAAAAATTACTCACACATGAATCTCATTTTCTAATTATTATCTAGTACCCAACCCACACCAATTTTCCATTCTGTATGCGACCTGTCCCAATTAAAAACTATTGACTAAAAATATATTACTTTTATTTTGTTCTGTACTCCCCAAAAAAATGTATTATACTCTCCAACGAAATTAGCAAGCGGGAATGGGGTCAATTGTGCACAACTGCGTAGCAGAGATTAAAACTTATGGGAGCAACGTATTTGACATGGTAAAATTATCTTTTTTGAAAATATCTTGTAAACTATTAACTTTTCGGCAAAACAGTATTCAGCACATATATAGATAAGAACATGATCTACAAAAAAGGAATTTATGTATTTTTTTGTGAATCAAGAAATAAACCGTTTTTTGGACAAATGAAAATATTTTTTTCACCAGATTACTAATTAATCCAAAACCAATCGATGTATTCCTTCCATTGGTATTTGTCGTTTAACTAGAGGTTATACCGGATGTTGTGTGTAAATTTTAGCCTCCTATGTCAATCGATTCTTGAGATAGACCTGGTAACAAAATTGGCTTAGTGGGTTCGGACAGACAGACAGACAGACAGACAGACAGACAGACAGACAGACGGAGAGACATCCGAGCGAAACTAATAAGGTTACGTTTTTTCCCTTTGGGTACGGAACCTTAAAAAGGAGCATAGGTTCTTAAGAGTCGGTGGCAGTGACCCCTAATTGGGGGGAAAGTCGGCAATTTTGTAGATTTTTTCTAACAAAAGGGGAGAAGGGGAAGGGATTTTTTGGGAGAAAATAGTCTAAAAGGCGGAACAAACTTTTAAAATTTTATTTAAATAAAGTCTTCGGAAGACTACACTATTTTTAAATAAAACGAAAACACGAAACAAACTGTCTACTTCCACTTTGATGGCTGGAATTTTGTATACAAAAAAAATTATTTAAAACAAAAAGATTATTTTGACTGTGTGGTAGAAAAAGGCTGTTAAGACTTCACAATCGTTCAATGTACAAGCTTTATCTTTTTCAAAAATAAAAAAAAGTAAAGTTTGTACAAGATATCATTTTGGTGTAGGGGGACGTTTTTTCTTTAATCTGGGATCACTGGTCGAACCTATTATGGAGGATTTATGAAAAAACTCTTCTGTACATGGACTGTTAAACTATACGCAGACAGACAACAATTCGCTGTCAGACACAATAATGCATTCATATAGTAAACATTTTCCCTAGCTTGAACAAAAGGCAGTAAGAATAGCAACTAGAAAAACGCTGCTAGAGCTGGTGGTCTACTGGCCGAGCTTCTTAAAGCTGATATAATCGATTTAACCTAACCACCCCCACGGACATAACATCATCGCGTTTGTTTGCTCTTACTCTGTGTAATGACCTGCCAATTTTTCTAAACTTGGCCCGAATACCCTTTGCAAACGAGGCCAAATGCCTGGGAATGACACTCGACGCAAAGCTGAAATGGAATTCGCACGTGAAAATGAAAAGTAAAGAACTCGATATCAAGTATAGAGAAATGTACCTACTGGTTACTCGGAAAACATTCCCAGCTCAGTACTGAGAACAAACTGCTATTATACAAGCAAGTGCTAAAGCCGGTGTGGACCTACGGTATACAACTTTGGGGTTGTACCAAGAAAACAAATGCAAATATTCTACAAACTTTTCAAAATAGGTAAAGTGCTTAGAAAAATTGTTCAAGCACCATGGTATATTAGAAACGCCGATATCCACAGAGATCTCGGAATTTCAACAATCGAAGCTGAAACTAGAAGCTTCGCGAGAAAGCATAGAAACCGACTAATCGGACATATCAACAACACAGTCCGTCAAATCTTGGACGAGAGCAATTTATTGCGCCGACTACAAAGAACGAAACCGTTCGACTTGGCAAGATACGAATAACCGCCTTTAATTTGCGGAACACGCAGGATATTTCATTGGAAAGTAACCTGTCAAAAGTTGTTATTTCATGATAGAAAAATTGCTTGATAAGTTATATCTTAGTTGCAGTATCTAACAATCTTTAGAAGGGTGGTGTTTTTAGTCAGTAAAAATCTGACACTACTATGAGAACGAAAATGTTATAGCCTGTGTATGTAGCAATATCCCTATGGAATATGGAAATAATATCAAAGCCGTTCTGAGTGGCGTTGGCTTGCATACCCAAAATTGACTGACTATGATATTCGTTTACTATAATACAATAGTACCTACTTTCAAATTGGGTATACTCGTATGTAGGTATTAATTTCAGCGATGTAAGGAAAATGATGAAACGAATTAGAAACGATATAACAAATTCCGCTTAAATTGACCTTTCCCTTACCAGTTTCCTTTACCGATTTAAAAATATTGGTGCTTGAATGCAAATATAGGTTTTCCGCCAGAGGCTATAGAGCCAAAGGTGGCAGACTTTTATTATACCCTATACCCGAGTTTAGTAGTTAGGTATACCTTTCGCCAAAAACCTTCCACATATTCGCGAAACTCTAAGCAATCGCAATCGTATAGCCAACCACAAACACTTTATAGTGCGCACCTTATTCTCCGTATGCCCCTAAGAGATTTTGCAATGCACACATATCCAACCCAACTGCCATCACCAACATTTGCCATTGTAATCTGGAGGAGATCTCGGCACTACCATCATCTTCCATGTATATCGATGCAACGATTTAAGGCCACTTGATGAAACGAAAAAAAAAAATACTCGTCCAAACAAAATGCAAAACAGAACGAGTCAGTCAACGTACAATAGTTGCCTACAATAAAAGCCACAATACGCCCATTATTGGCGGATACATTTACGATTGCAGACAAAGGTTGTACGAGTATGAATATTCCAAGCCCAAAATCAAACAAACTTTGTTACAATAATAAATTGATTTGCGGTGTCCTTCTCCTAACTCACACCGTCACTTTATCGCCACAGGTAGACACAGACATGGCAACCGCTTTTGAATTTTATAGCCACTACCACACACCGTGGTAGACAAAATCATCAACATCAACATCATCATTACTCATTGGACTTGAGTCGAATTCAATTATAGCCACACATCTAAGCAACGATGATCTGGTGGTGGTTGCCATATCTACCCAAATGGCAAGCGAAATGACACGAAATAATGTCTTCAGTTGGAATTTGAAATTATATTTCATGTGAGCAGACCGTGTATACGGAAAGATACAACAGGCCCCTAAGGAATGATACCACTCAATCTTAAGAACAATAACCTAGGACATTCGAAACCACATTCATATCCTTCGGGCTATGGGTACAAACCCCCGAAAAATGCGGACGAAGATATTTGTACTTTCCTTCATCAAATAGGGCTGGTTGTGCTCCTGGAAATGGGTAATGACCTTTCGTCACTAAGGGTATCTATGTCATAACTATTATTATTCTCGGCTTGTATTATATCTGGATAGGGATAAATCCATAATCCTGGCGCCAGTATATTTGTGTACGAAATAAATCCCATTCAGGTATATTGACATCAGAATGAGAACACATTCAAATGAAAAGTGCAACGATTCGATTATGAAACGACATCAATATACGAGTATACGTTGGCGACAACAGCGAGAAGGACGAAGGTGTAAATATGAGATGCTTGATGATAGTGCGGTCGAGACATTGCAAATCCTTGTCTATGACAAGGATAATCTCATGGTTTTGCATAGTTTCATGTTGAAAAACGATAATGATCCAATATAAGGATCAGACAGCATTTGGGTAATTTGGAATGTGTGCAAATAAAAATATTTTGTGGATTAGAGTTATACTCGTACTCGTATTCGAGGCGCCATTGACCGAGGTAGACACGGAAATGGGAAATATGAACACGGATTTCGCAGAACGTGCCATTATACGGTGTATGTGAATTGGCATTGCCTGGGTCTAAAATGAGTTAACGATTGTAAATTTAAATTCAAATAACCGAGACTTTTTTATATGACTGCGTTAGGTCCTTTCTGTAGTATTTATTTCACGGAATGGAGTGGCTGGGAAGAATTTGATTTAGGTTTTGCGCTATAGGTATACATGTGTTGCATGGCGTGAAACTTTGACATAATGCCAACTGCTTATATTTTGTTTTCCTCTTCTCTACTCTCTATGGAATGCGTATTACAAACTTACGAGTGTGCATATTGGGGCATTCAGACTTCTTATACGATACAGCAGATGGAGCGGCTATCCAACATGCAAACAAATGTGTCAGAGAGCTACTATTCGATATAGCACGCTGAATTATAAACTATATTGATATCTCACTCAACACGAACAAGTCGCACTATGTTTTTCACCGTTCGTACTTAATATGGCTGCAGGATTTATACATGAAATGACAGACAATATCGCGTAAAGTAATGAGTATCTAATTAAAGAGGCGTACATGGCTACATATTTTTAATATAATTGTTTCCAGTCATCGTTTTAATTTTTTTTTGTGACATTTCAAAATACAAATTCGATAGAAAGTTGAAAAAGTCCATCGAGTATAGTATACGCACAACAATTGAAGTACTTGTATTTTAATTTTACGTTGCATTGTTATCTGGTAATTATTTTAAATCTATACTATAATAAAACTGTAGCCCATTTCATATGTTCGCGGTTATTGGCGTGAAAAATACTACACAAATTTCGATGAAACTTTTTATCAAATGTTAGTTAAGATTCTGTGAAGGACATAGGCTATTCCTTTCATTGTCATGCCAATTTTTTGGGAGCGTTATTGACCAAAATGTGTTTTTTTTTTCTGTCTTTACTGCCTTTAACTCGCCATTACTCAAACAATTCTTAATCAATGCAAACAAAATAAAATACAGCCAAAACTTTCATAGTTATTTCAAGCCATCAATCAGCTTTCAATGTCCTCTAGAAGCTGAGCTACAACCTAAAATCTAACATGCAAAAAAATAAATTTATTTTCTCAAATCGAACATTATCAGCAGCCGCGGTTCTTGATCGTTGTTCTGCTTTGGGGTGGTTGGGTGGCGCACATCGTACAAGCACGTTCATATGAAAAAAAACTGCGTGGTGTTTTCTCCGAATTAAGAGAAACGAAAGAGAAGTATGCGACGTGAATGTGTATATAATCAACAGCGACAATGTTTTTCAGAGGAAATGCGCAGGAGGCTGATGACGTGCGCTGATGGACGTAGGTACATATTATAGTGCTGTATTATAGAAATTGAGTTCAAGGTTTTTGTTTTAATGGTTGTTATATTTAGTACCTACGGTGATACCTACACTAAAGAATTGAAGAATTCAAGAAGACGAAATATGTTGTTTGATTTATAGTTGGTGTGGATAAAAATTTCACTTAAGGTTTTTGTTTAAGTGGTTGTTTTAATATTACCTTCGTTGATACGTACAGTAAGGAAGTGGAACTTTAGTAGTTACGCTGTTGAATTTAATTTTCTTTAATTGGTGTTTTAGATTTGATTTTAAAAAAATATGCCGTCGAGAAAACGGTCAAATCTTTCTCGAAGCTCAACAAGATCTAGAAAAATCAGACGAGTTAGATCACAGAAAACAGATGAAAAATATCAGACCCCATCGTTTCAAAGAAACACATATACTCCGTGGGTAAATTAAATAAGAAGTGGATTTTATTACACCAAAGAAGTTAATTATTGCGAATTTACTGGTATCGGTGCTACGTTGTGCACCGCGGGTGTAGACCTCACCAACGACTGTTTTTCGCACGGTCAATTATACGTGTCTCTTTCCCGAGTAAGCGAAAGTTAAAATGCATACGTGTACCTATGCTCCAGGCAACATAATCTCAAATATTGTATTTCAAGAAACTTTGTAAAAAAATTATCAAAAAAAAAATATAATTATCTCATGTATTGAATCTTAACTATTATTATCTCTTTTATTGGAAATTACACAGTCTTACGCCGCGTACGAAGTTGCGGGCACAGCTAGTATAGGTAGGTATATAAGAAAAAGGGATAGCCTAGTCATGCCTGTTGTGTTTTTTTCAGTTTCGATTGCGATCATTTTCATTTCACGTTTATATGGTCCGAGAGCATTTGAAAATGCTAATCGCCTATAAAGTTTCATTAGAACGCGTCGTACGTGGAACTGCTGCAAATGATAATTAAATTCAAATTAAGTAAAGAAACGTAAATCTTAAACAGATGCGTGTTTTGTTTGGTTCTATATGTGCTTGAAATTTGCCAGCATATTCCTTAGATCAATTTTCATAAGCGACGACTTACATAAATATAGTAAAGAAGGAAATATAGTTGTTGCAACATGTCCGTATAGCTATCGTATTATGCGTTGCTTCTCAATTTGGGACAAATGAAAGTGACCTACAATCTAATGCCGAGTCCGACTCCCAGTGGATGAAATGAAAACTTTTTTTAACAGATTAGTATCGGAATTTTGTCAAATCGTCGCTACAATGCAGAACTAGACTAAGTCACACTTTTACAAAATATCAGTAGAGCGATTTTTAAGTTGGAAAATGTATTTACTCCCAAACTATTTTATGAAACACCTTGACGTAAAAAAAACCTAAGTCCCAAGTCCGTGTAGTGGACATAGGTTAGTTCTGCCCTAAAACGAAAATTAAAGGACATAGGATTTTTTTGTATGATTAAAACTGCGTACGTACTATTGCGCGTAGGAATACATTCATCACCTAGGAACGCGCAGAATGCGACTGGCTATTTTCTTATGTAAAATTCGTAAATTTCGATATTTTGGACTTAGACTAGTTCTGCATTGTAGTGACGAAATGTTTGCTAGAGATATGACTATTAAAAAAACTTTAATTACCTAAGATGCCTTGCTCAGTAGTTATCCTTTTGGTTAAATAATCAAAGTGCTTACTTTAACATCGGTATCTCGGAACTATAATTCAAAATTGCTTACATAATATCATAATATCTTGCTGCAGGTGGACAAAATCGGATTCGGGTAAAGAATTCAAAACAGAATCTGGAACTATCCAAGCGCAATTCAAATGAATTTTTACGGCTTGGAACCAGTGAACTTCTGCATTAGGCAAATGTGTTCCTACAAAAATAAAAACCCAAACGGTTTCGTCAGCCGCAAAAGTCATGTCAACGGTTTTCTGAGATTCTGATGGTGTGAACTTTATTGCGTTCTTGGAAAAGGGAAAAACGACCACAACTATGATAATTTATTAGATAAATTTAATGCAAAATTGATGGAAAAACGGACCCATTTGAAGAAGGAAAAAGTGTTGCCGCAGCAGCAACAGCAAATTTATAGCTGACTGAATTGCATTCCCATCCACCTTATTCTCCACATTTGTCTCCGTGCGATTGATTTTCGTTTCATCAAATGAAGGAAAGAAAAAATGTTTTTTTTTTACACTTATTACAGAGTTTTTTTTTTGGGCGCAGTGGTTTAGCGGTTAGTGTGTTGGACGACTAAGCAAGGGGTCCCATGTTCGAATTCCACAAAAACCCAAATTCCAACGCAGGGTTTTTTTCACTGCGTTTGAAATAAATTTTTGGAAGGGTTAAGCTCGAATATTCCGCAAAGAAGATTACGTTGAAAACTTAATTCAATTTATTTCGCGAAGCACGAACAACCCTCTCATAAATAGTTACATTTGTATAAGTGGACATTTTTCACAGAAAAAAAATCACAGACTAGTTTACAAATTTTTGGAGTTGTAGGACACTACACAATCATGGTTAATCTATACATATAAAAATGGTGTAAAAAGTGTATGATAATTCATGAATTGAGAACGGCTGGGCCGATTTTGCTCAAATTATAAGGAGAAGGTCTTTACGAAAGAAAATTTTGGAAAAACCATCCGAAAAGGCGGGAAATTGAAAAAAAAACCAAAATAGATTTTTTGTATGGAGTTTTTTGTGCAATTGTTACAGAACGGCTTTTCGAATGGAAAAATAGAAAATTCTATTGGAAAACTCGGAAAATTCCGGAAAAACAAAAAAAAAATTATCGTATGAATTAGAAATTTAATGATATAAAAGTGGAAAATTAGTTTTGAAGCTTGGAGAATTTCGGATAATTCTAAAATGTGCATGCACTCTCTTATGTGCGGCAGTCTGCTGTCGAAGTGCCAGCGCCAAGTCGTTCGATGCACGATGCATTCAATCGCGAATCTCAACGGGAGCAAGACTAGGATCGAGATGAGTTCGTACAAATGCGCCGCTGTTGTACGATTCCCAGCCACATTGTTGGAAGGTATGGTCGAACTACACATTCCGCTTTGAAGCTACCGATGAATCTTCTCACGTTTGACAACCCAACGAGCACAATGACCATGAATTCGGGATGAATGCACAATGGCGCATAAACGAGTTTTGGAGGCAGTTGGCCGAACGATGAAGGATCTGCGAAATGATTCGAGACAATATGGTGGGCCTATGATATTGTTCTCCGGAGATTTTCGTCAAACGCTTCCCATCATCGCGAATGTACTGCTGCCCATGAACTTAATACATGCCTGAAATCGTCGTGTTTGTGGCGACATGTCAAGAAGTTGAAATTGACCACGAAAATGAGAGTCGCATTGCAGAACGACCCATCGGCTGCTGATTTCTCGAGACAACTGCTTGCGCTTAGCAATGGCCAAATTCATGTTGATGTTTCGACTGGATTGATATCCTTCCCTGCAAACTTTTGCAAGTTCACATCGTCGAAGGAGGAAATCATCACCAAAGTGTTCCCCTCCACTGCCCAAATTTATAAAAATCTCAATTGGATTATAATGATTGTGCAACGGTACGAGGTACAATGTGATTCAATCGAGGATCACCAAGGGCAAATTCAAAGGAGAGGAAGTCCTTATCCCACGAATTCCGATTATTCCATTTGATCTTCCATTCCAATTCAAGCAGATTCAGTTCCCGTTCGATTGGCTTTTGCGATGACAATCAATAAATCGCAAGGCTTGGCGTTGGAAGTCTGCGGGATTAATCCCGAATATCACTGTTTTTCGCACGGTCAGCTGTATACGTTACCTGGTCGCGTGTTGGCATTCCGTTGTTTACTTTTGCGATGGAAAACAGATCGAAAAACATTGTTTATCATATCGCTCTCTACTGATTTCGATTCCCTTCAAATTAATCACATTGAAATTTGAACTACGTATTTTTTATTATCACTCTGGAGTTTATATGAAGGCGTTAAGTTGGGGCGAGACGAAGTTCGCCGGGTCCGCTAGTTTTAATATCTATAGAATTCGATCTCGTTCACATGACTTCCCCGATCACTTTTGTAGGGATTGATTCTTTGTAGACAATCGTCCCTAAAGAGGTTTTCCGTTTCCGGAAAAAAAAAAAATTGAAATGCGACGATTGATTTGATGTCGTCGTATTGTTTGGTGCTTGGTTTTTCTCTGATTGCACTGGAAACACTAAATTAAGCAATAAATGCAATAAATTGCGTCCCTATAAAGGTACATAGCTTTTTCTTGTGTAGCTCAATTAACACTTTTGATTCCAAATTATAAATAAATTTCGCCACTGATTGTTGTCGGAGCATATCGTAAAACGATTCGTTTGAACCCGTCAAATATTTTACTCAAAAACAAGTTACATTTGTATCGGAACAATGCTAAGATCTGAGCAGCTGTTCGGAAGAATGCCTCAAAGCAAAAATCGTCCGAATAGTATAAAATCGGAGAATTTTTCTTTCCGACGGTTATAGGAACGTTGGTAGTCTCGGGTTTGCCATTGCTCATGAGCTATTTCTACGCTGTTGGATTTTTGGTATAATCTAACCAAATAATCAAGTGGCTCTGCAGTTCTTGATTAAAAAAAAAAAAAAAACTCACAGCAATTTGTATTGAAAGGCCGACGTGGAATTGACTTATTTGGCGGATTTTGAACTTAAGTACTTATTTCTGCGATATTTCCGGTACCTCGACCGGTGCATTTTCTCACTGGCACAGTAGAATTCAATAGTGACTAATTCAATAATTGATCTGACTCGAATATATCCACCTGTCCGGTGGGACGATTATTAAGACCGAGAATTGATGAAGTAAGCACTTTTAAAGTTGCGACCACACCGGCTTAGACTTTTGGTAGCAACAATTTATAAAAACGTTGATTGTTCGTTAAGATGATAATTATGTGTCTTTTACTGATGTGTTGTTTTAAAATACAACCCTGTGTTCTCTCTATCTCTCTCTGTGTTACCTATGGCTTGCCCGAAATGGTAACGATTTTTGTTAGAATTCGCAGCAACTATATTGGCTTGTTTTAACCTCCAAACAATATAATTATTGTGTTATATCTTCAAATCCCAATATGAGAAAATAAAATCGCAACATCTTTCTCTACCTAAGGTCTTTCTTGTTAATAGCTATTGTTTTGCGCCAGGTTAAGTTGGGGGAAGAAAATTGGTTAATATAGTAGAGGTGACATTTCCCTAGCGCTTTGAGCCAAATGTGCGTTAAGCACTACGCCATCTCCAATTACCTATATTGAAAACGATATTAAAAAACCCTTATACACGCGAGTGCTGGTTTCAAAGTTTTGTCAGTCCCTCGAGTCTCCTTTTTCATTTTTTAACCGTAATTTCTCACACGAAGAAGGGACTTATTATGGAGACAAAAGTGTTGACGTCAGGCAGCATTTTTATCAATCAATTGAATACGAGGGAACAGAGAAAGTTATTGAAGTATGAACATATTAACAATTGGATCTACGACATCGGGAAAAATTACACAACCTGTCAACCTTACACATACCTATGCAAGACAAAAGGTAGGTATATACTCGTATATGTAACCCTTCGGGTTAAGCTCTTTCAATCAGAAAAACGTTTATCATAGTGAAAATCCTTTTGGTTTATATTATATTAGCAACTCTTTTTTCACTTGAAGCGCAGTTATCAGTTAAATACATTCTATAACTTGCTGGACAACTCTCAATCGAGATGCTATTATTCGACCATTAGTACACGAAACGCATTTAGGAATCTTTTTGGACTGGTATCGTTTTAAAAATGAAATTGGTTGGGTGTGCTGAAGGTCTATTCTATACTTAAGGCAGTTGTCGATCTCCGAAACTATTTAACTATTTAACAGATTACAATGAAATTTTGTGGATGGGTAGGGTTGGTTCCAGTTTTAAAGATAGGATTTTTTCTCCGATAGTTCCAAACGAAAGGCAAGGACAAACCGGACGTCTGTGTGTGCACTTATAACTCGAGAATGGATCGTTGGATTTCTACGATTTTGGGTTTGGTGGGCTCGTATTGGAAGGACATATGGTATTTTTTTTTTTCGTGAAAATAAAAGTTTAAGGGAACTTTGTATGGGAACCGCACTTTGAAAAAATTAGACTGAATGGTAAAACGGGTAGCTCACTTCCAATACAACAAAACTTATTTCAAATGTTTAATTGTTTAATTCTTTGGATGTTCCGTTATAATTTTGTTGAGCAACCCCAATCAACCGAATCTTTTTTAACGGATCGCGTTTGATTTGATTGTGAAGAATCTCAAATCAAATGTCATGGAAGCGAAGATTTTGTCTTGAAAATTCAAGGCGAACATTATAATTCCACTGTTTCCGATGATATGCCATTGGTTTTTAAGCGCCTTCAATTTCCCGTGCGTACCGCTTTCACTATGAAAAATAATAAGTCGCAAGAACAATCGCTGGATATTTGTGACATCCAAGGATGTGGAAAATGGACAATGCTATACTTTAGTTATTTCTATTGTATTTAATATAACTTTTGAATATAGAGTATAAATTGACCGAATTACATAAAGCAGCATGTGCATTGTTCATTCTCTGAATTATTACTTTCATAACATTAACGAATTTGGGCGGAACGAAGTTCGCCGGGTCGGCTAGTTATTATATTAATACGTGAACATCCAAAGTTTCCGTACACTTTTTAGGTATTTATTATGATATGAGGACAGTGAAACTTATATCATTCGCAAGGTACTGTGCCATAGATGTGCACAAATAAAACATTCATGGTATTATGTCGCCACTACACTTGTAAAATACATACAAAAAGCTTATACGTTAATAGAACGCATTTTAGTGACATGTCGCGGCCTTATTGCCATTGTAACGTCTATACAAATATACCATCTTAGAATCTGTTTCCGAAGGAATGCAATTTGCCATGCCTGCGAGGTTGGTTTCAATGATTTTACAATGGAAATTAACGTATTAAAATATTAATCATGAGAACCACCGTAGCACTTTGCTTCTTATACAAGTTATCGTCAGAAAAGTACGCATCAGTCGTCTAGGATGGCTGGGGCAAGTAAAACCAGTGGACACCAACGCTCTGGCTCGAAGAGTCTTAAATTCCAACCCGGAGGGACAAAGCAGTTGCGGAAAATCTCGTCTTAGGAGGCGCTCGCATGCAAGTGGAAAGGGACATCAACCAACTTGGATTGCGCAACTGGAGGCAGTTAGACAAAGATCATGCTAAATGGAGATAAGTATTGCTTTAGGTCCAACCCAGACTGTAGCGCCACCTAAGTAAGTAAGTATTTAAGTATACGTGATCACATATACCTAAGAGCAACTCTGGTATAAGATACTATTTTTTTTTTGGATTTTAGAAAATAATTTCTTTTTTGGGCTTTAGAGGTTTGTTATATCTGTCGTGTTGTAATTATATGTTTGCAAAAGGACATATTCGTTGAAAATGCACTAAGATCAAGGCATCAAGTAGGTATGGGGATGAAATTTTAGAAGTATAGATATTTATTTATATGAGCTCCAAGAAAAAAGTAACAGACTTTAAATTCCGAATTCAAAAGATTTCGGTACCAACTCAACCACTAAATAAAACCCATGCAAATACGAACCAATTGACATGCTTCCGAGAAAATACTCTGCTCTTTTAACATTTTATTTGCAAACTTTATTTCGTTGTTGTTTCCAATGCTGATTGTAGAACTTTAACTCGCTATTAATTTGAATTTGATAATTACAAAATTAACACATTTCCAGTTTGATTGCGCTAGACACGATTTGGAAACAAAACAATAATATCTCCCACAGCGTGAGTGCGCATTTTCAAGGAAACCGAACTGTTGAATTAATCACAGTGAGCCGCGATGTAATTTCTTTATTTTGATTGTGTAGGTATATATATTACACGTTTTTATGTAACATACGTATCTAACGTATGTAGGAAGTACTTGAAAATAATGCTTGGGTGTAACTTTGCTGTGTTCGTCGAAACACAAATTTGCCGCCACCGGTATGTTTTTACGTACACATTTTAGATATACACCTACATTATAAATATCACATAAACGATCACGTTAATTATCACCTCATTAACACCTCATCGTATGTGGCGCTACCGCTTAAGTGACGAACCACAACGATCCAATGGGAGCGTTTGATATCCGATGCGAAGTTGTGACTTGTGACCAATCATTAGCGCGTTCGCAGAGGAATATTTATTTTTAAACTCAGTGGATATGTTTAGTCCGCGTGCACTCACAGTTTACCTGTGGCTTCAGAAATTCACTGACTGAGATCACAAAGTTGCATGCGGCCTCACGTGATATTCTTACAACATCGCTCGCGATCGCGAACTGAAAAGGTATAACAAGCGATGTGGTGGTGACCGCTCTGGAGTGTGGATGTTCATTCTATAACTCGCCGTTAGTGGGGGAACTTCACTGAGGATGCCTAGTCAAGTTGGAAGGTTCATCGGTTAAGTTTTTATAGTGGGAAAAGGTTTAGAAGTGTGCGCCTGGAAGGTGGGCAATGGGTATTGATGTACTTTGCTGGATTGGAATATGAGTATAGTGTGAAGGTAATATAAAAATAAATAAATACTTCGCTGCGTAAAGCTTTTATGGGCATCTACCGGCTCTTCTACTATTTACCTAAACACAAAGGTGGATACCTACCTTATAATAAATAATATATGTAATTGCTCAGACTACGAAATGCAAACATTACTATGAATATATGTGAAAACGGTGGGTATATTAAATAGCCTTTGGAACGTATTTATGCATTTTAAAATTATACTTATATGTATCTAATTACATACATCCAATTACCTACACTATTTGAGCAAACTTTTACCAAGTCCTTCAAAAGCAATTCATTAGAACGCTAAAAAAATGCAAATAGACTACTTTCTGAAAATCATGAAGATGCCAAATCACCGGCTCCCGAAGATAGCGGCTCTTCAAGTCATACGCTCCAAATTAAGTTGGTTTGCTGAATGGATTAACCTTGCTAGCGACTGCGAGATGGACCTCAATCTAGATGATTTGAACAACTACGATGATTGGAAAAGACTGCTGTACCAGCTGGTTTCTGCAGTTGATTTAAAACATAGAGAGAGATTTTTGAACAACGCCACAGGATCACTCTATAGGAACCTGTACTCTCGATTGAATCATAATCTGGAAGAGAAAAACTATTTTCGAGATGAAAATGGCGTCGACGTAATAGGTATCGATAATGTTCAAATTACGTGGAGAACTCTTGCATTTAAACTTTGTTCCACATGGAGAGGATCTACCCATCCTGTGCTCATTGTGTAACTCGTTCGAAAGAGAAGATACTTTTCGCTTTATGGGGAAATGTCATATTTTAAAGGAGTCTAGGAGGAACACATTTGGAAGAGATTTTTTGTCTGAAGACCAAGTTATATCACTGCTTAACGATATGGAAGTTAAAAAACTATTCCAATACTGCAATTTGGCGCTAGGCTATAGAGAGCGAATTATAAGCGAAAGTTTCTAAGGGAAAAAAAAAAGATTAAAGTACCTATTTCATGATAACATAATTTTGCTTTGTCAACTAGGCAGACGGCATAAAAGCCATGCTTTTTTTAATTTTTTTTGTAAACTCTGTAAGCACCTTTATAACAATTGAAATAAAATAAAAAATCTAATCTAATCTAGTTAAAGAGATAGTATAGTGCGAATATCGTTGAAAAAAAAAAAAAAAAAAACAAAAAAATAAAGCAATGAGATCTGCCTTTTCTATTTTATCTTGACGGTTAATTTATACCATTATAAGTACCGACTAAATTTCAATTCAATAAGTTAGGAAGGTAGGTAGATTATTTTTCAAAGTGCAAAAGAGATCAATTGATCGTATAGCACCTCGGGGAAGGAAACCTACCCATTGTTCAGCTTTATAGTGCATTTTTTTCAAAGCATTGTTCCTATCTATATTCAGCATAAAAGGAGAGCGAAAATATATTAACAAACATAACAAACGTTTGCTTATAAGTTATATAAAATAGAAAAATTGTTCCTTTTGCCCAGTCCACAGCCGCAAAAATCATGTAAGCAGCCGTTCAAGAGTTAGCTTCTATGTTTGCAGTTGCAGCTTTTTTAGCACTTAAAACATGTGGATAAAAGCAATGGTATTGAGTTGAGTTTCCTATAAGCATCGGTTTTCATTTAAAATCGATCGGTAGTACGACGACTTTGTTGGTATAGCTCTTACAAAAGTGAGCTACTTCCATGGTTAGCAGTTTTTTTTTTTTTTTTTTTTTTTTCCGAGGGTAGGTGAAAATCTTCCAAAGACACTATGAGAATAGCAAGCGCGTTCTCATAGTAGTGTCAGATTTTTACTGACTAAAAACACCACCCTTCTAAAGATTGTTAGATACTGCAACTAAGATATAACTTATCAAGCAATTGCAGCGGGAGTTTCTAGATAAATTCCGTATTCGTTCTCAATTTAGGTCTCTATTCTTTAAGCGCCAACTTAAAACTAGCTCAAGCTAACAAAAATGACCAAAATTAAAATTAAAACTTAAAACTAAAACAATGAACAATACAAAAGACAACTTGAGGATATTAACATAGCTGCAGATGGTGACAAACTGGTTGTTTCCAAGTCGTGGTTGTTGCTAAGCCTTGTTTATTGACAAGTCGTGGTTGTTAAGAAGCTAAGGTTGAGGTTGACGAATGCTTAAGACTTTTACCCTGTTGATTCGTTGTCATGCTGGCTTCTCTGCATGTAACTTGGGCAAACCAAAGGTTTTACATTTAATAGCAATATTTGAGTTGTGAGTCCAAATCATCCAACGACAAAAAAAAATCGTAAATCCTTCATCCAAGATGAGCTAACACTTAAAGAAAATTCTTTCACCTCATTGAAGGTCTCGCTTATCATTCACATCTAAAAGATCTTTTAAGAAGTATTAAAGACTGATCTCGATCTCTTGATCGCTAGCTTACAACCAGAACCTCGGAAAAGTTTGTCCGGGTGTGAAGCTCGGTGTGATTGCAAGTGAATCGCAGACGACCCATCTTCCATTGTCTAGATTGAAGCCATCGGACTAAGCAACCCGTCATTCCCATGTCCCTACCGACAATTGGTATGTCGGTGAGCTAATTGTGATCAATAAAGTAATGGTGTTCTTAGATTTGGTTCAATAGCATTTATCGGAAAACATTATAGTTAAGGAGGATAGATTTAATTTAGCAAACTTTCTCGTTCTGAGCCTGAAATCCTTGACTCTGGAAAACGGTTTTGTTTCAGTCTCCATAACTCATTCAGTTAGATGAGGCATTGTCGTAGTATACTAATGATGCACATTATAGACTCAGCTTCAGCTTCATATTCGGATTATAAAACGCTGCGTGTAGTGCGTGTGTCTCATGTTTACAGGTAAAACAAATCCTTAAATTACTTTTACTCCCTAATTTCAGCGTGCTATGATTCAGTATTATCGAATTATTGTAGGTACCTATACTGTTAACGCAGAAAGCCTATTTTAGTTAGGTATCAAAACAGTGAAAAATCAATACAAAATAAAGATAACTTTACACTGCGTTTGAGTAAAGTTTGCTGTCAAAGGGGAAAGGCTCCACACTTTGAATGATTAACTTTTATATTTTGATTGGTCAGGTAACACTTGCTTTCTTAACCCTAAGGTGGGGCGGGAGACTTGAGCCGAAAATCTGTTTTCAAACATTTGGCATTTGCCAAAAATTTCTTGCGTTTATTATAAGTTTAAGAGACCGTTCTTAAAATAGATAAATGTAGTTATGGTGGCTGTGATTGATAAACAAATTTTTATTAACGATCTAACAAAAAGTGGCTCAAATCTCCCGCTTCCCCCCTAATACATAGGATATTTTTTTTTCCTGAAACATTAGAAACGTATTGCTAAATAACAAACGCAATTTTTACTAAATAAATACTTCAGTCGTTATTATTAAATAACCCTTAAAGTAACAACAACATTTTTAAATTAAAATGTTTTCAAAAAAAGAAAAAAGATATTTCTTCTTTGTTAATATTTAACTAACAATTACATTATGACAGACAAAAATTAAGCAACTAATTTTTCGTTTCCGCAATATCCGCAAAAGTCCGAAAAGACCAATAGGCGTAATAAAAAAAAAAATCTGGTTTTACCTGCTGGGCCCAACCGTCATTCGCAAAATTTTGTAGATTTTGAATACATTTTTGCTAGTACCGTACTCGGGTACTACTTTGGATCCATAGGATGCCTATTTTGCCAAAATGGTAACAACAGACTTTAATTAAACTGCAAGATACACGTTCCAGTCCAAATCCACCTCTTTTTCTCGACATTTATGAAAAATAACTTTTATTACATTTTTTTATGTTAAATAATTAAACAACTGTGGAATATTCAACTTCTTCTTCTTCGTTTATTTTTATACATTGAAGTACATAACTTCAAATTTATTGTTAAATTTTGATAAATAAACTTTTAAAGATTTCATTTTCTTTTATTTTTTGTGGATGTATTGAAATAATTTATGATTATTTAAAATAAGCTTTTTTGCGATATTTTTTTAATGAATAAAACAAATATTTGAAAATGTTTAGCACATGCCAATTCAAGCAAAGTTAATCAAAGGTGTTAAGTGAGAATAAAATTTAATAAGCACATATTTTAAAGAAAAAAAAATAATTTAAAAAAGAATGTCACGGTGTAGAAATGAGAGATGAGACTAATAAATAAAGGGACATGTGAAAGGAAATACAAGGAAAGAAGAAAAGTGGAACTTAAATTAGGCTCGCAGTTATACAGGGGATGAGCGCAGACGGACATTTCGAAGCTTGTGAAATGTTGTTGCGAAGAACTCAAGGTTATTTTGGTACTCAGCAATGTACCTATAGAAGTTTGTCGTACCAAAAGATTGATATGGCCAGCCTTCAATGAAGCCAGAAGCGAAAGCCTCATATGGAAGGACAGAAAATTTATTTATTTAAGGACAGAAAATTTATATTTATTATGGAAGGACAGAAAATTTAGGATCATAACGGCTCTCAACACTCTGTGGTACCTACAACATGAAAAAAATGCGCTTGACAGAAGTAGGTACATATAACTATGTAGAACCTGTGAGGAGGAGACAGCTCTTGAGAATACAGCCCACTTCTTATGTCGCTGCCTATGTCTCCTACATAGACGACATAGATAATCTTGCCTGAACATAAGTATAGACAAGATAATGAGCTTTATCAAATCCACAGGTTGGTTTGTATGCAACAGTAAGTAAGTAATTTCCTGCAGTTATTTAAAAACAGGGCTATAATTTGTAAGGACAACCTTTTCCACCTAAGGGCATCACAATTGGTAGGTGGATATTGACCGAACCTACCTAGTTCAAAAGCATTTACATACTTTTCTTAACCTCATAGTCTGAATGTTTATATAATATATACTAGCTAGTTCCGTGTCATTTCTACGTTGACTTGATTTCGAGAACCAAGTTTACTTATATACGAGTAATAGTTATAAGCCACTTTTTTATTTGATCTTTAATCATTTCCATTTCTAGATATTAATGCATACCTATCAATGTTTCTTATGTCGGTTTATTAAAATTCGACAAGATTATTTGCATGTTAAGTTATTTTCTCTTTACCTGACTGTACCCAGAAGGAGGGTAATGTTCTTCACGCGTATATATGTCCGTTTTATTGTGACCTCCTGCTTAACCGATATGAAAAAAAAAAAAAAAAAACCCGACTGACTGACTAAATGGATGGAAACAAGACACACTGAAGTATTATTACTACGAGTAATTGCCACTCGAATAGGATAGGCATATTTTTGTTAGACCGATGTGTTGGTATAGCTTCCGATTGTCAATTAGTATCGCATATAACTAAAATTCGTAGGAGCAGTGGCTCAGTGGTTGTGTTCTGGACAACTGTTGATCCCCGGAAAAGGTAGGATTTGTATTGAAATAAGTTCTCAATACTATAATGTAACAGTTACCTCCCCTTCTCGCTCTTCACAAAAGAAAATTACATTTGATCAAACGCCGGCCCACTGAGATCGCCTCACCTTACGGGGTCATCTCACTAGGCAAATAAGCCGTGAAATGTGCTTTCTTTGATAAACCACATATCTTGTGCCGAAATCTCCTTCCCCGAATTCCCATATCAATCAATGTCGATTACTCCCAATGGGTGACTGATTGGCCCGAACGGTTAATGAGTCTATTATGTCTATCTCTTTGACATTTGCATTTGACTACCACGAGGAATTTGTTTCCCACAGAGCGAAAAGTGCTGCTAAAGATCATTCGCCATGTTTGCCCTCTATAAAATAAGGTATAAATCACTGATAAGTGATTACTAAATTATTTATCACACCGAAAAACATTACCTACTTACCACCAATAATCCCTTAATCAGACATATTGCCTAATGAGTTCACGAACGCTCACCAACAATATATATACAAGCAGAAACATTTGTTTCTTAACGCTGGCTCCTCACGCGAAATATCGCCAACGCAATAAATTATACCACCAGCGAGAGCAAGCAGCAGGCGCGCACCGCCTCACTTGCACCCTTTTCGGGCTAAACGATCAATCGTCGTCGACTGGGTCGGTTGCGGTTCAGTCTTCAGTTGTGGCTACGTAAACGCCAACCGATTAACTTGGCGTACGATCTCGCCCAAAGTGATAATGTTTCGCTTTAGGTTTGCCGCCACCGGTATCGGCTGGGCGAAGTGAGGCAATGAGACTGAGGTAGGTATATTCTTTTGATCCGTCCAGTCCCAGTGTCTATGGGGTAGGGTCAATCGATTTGTGTACAAATCTAAATAGAGGGCATTCCAAATTCGAGCTCATGACTGTGCTTTCCCGTTTCCTCGTGTAATGGTGAAGTTTTCTCTCCTCCCGTCGTCCCTGTTGGATTTTGCGAGTTTCGATTTTCATGATGCACGAACGCATGACAAGGAAAACAAAACAACAAATTTCAGACAAAAGGAGATTACAAGAGGAAGAAACACGTATTCCCCACGTACATCGAAGCCACCACTTTTTCTGTTGCATCAGTGATCTCACAAAAGATCGACTGCATTATTTTCCTCTTGGTGCTCTTGTTATGTTGTTGCTGTTCGTTGTCGCGACGAACACAATTTGTCCGTGTCATTGTTGTGCGCGGACCTATTGTTAGCCCGGCTACTTCAGCGAGACTATACTCGCGTCAACACAGAGTATTGGAGGCACATATTATGTATGTATTACATTCATCTCGAGCTGAAGATCCTCCAGCATACAATCAAAGAATCAAAAAATCATGAACATACGTACATATATAGATATATTCTATGTAAACAATAAGTGGGGAACAAGGTTAATCAATCTTTATCTCTTCTAAGGGGCCCGAAGTTCACTTCCACCGTTTGCGATGCCTAGATCTTTCTATCATATTAATAGTGCACATGCGCACTCCAATTGAAATGAAGATAAAGGAAACCAGTGTGACCCCCTACAAAAAATTACAATTGGAAAAAATGTATTTGACTTTAAGGTTCCATGCTTCAAAGGCAAAAATAGCATCCTCTTAAAGATAAAATGCTCAGCTAGGGCTTTACAAAATTTGTCATATATTTTCTATAGTTTGTAACATACATAAATGTCAGTGGCTTCGGTGACAAGAAGCCGTCAGAGACTCAGAAGTGTTGTATGTATTTCACCCAAACACCTGCACGAAGCCCTGGGTTTCAAGAAAAAGGCCGAAATGCAGTTATTATTGTAAGAATATTGATAGGTTTAGAGCGCTCGAGAGCCACTAAGCAAAAATAAGATAAATGTTAGTTTTAAATTAGATTTATTCGTTTTTGTCTACTATGTAAGTTTAATTAAGAATAACAATAAAAATTAAATAAAAAGTGAAAAAATGGGTTTCAAGAAAGCTGCCTGCAAGCACATGTAGGAAATCAACACGCATAAAAATGGTGCTGGTGTGGTGGACAGAACGGCCAGAGCGGATTGTACGAACAAAAAAGAGGTCGTATGGCTCATTTGAATGACAACAGATTATGAAAATAGAGAGAATCAGACGCTGTCATCCATGAATATCAATACGATAAGAACCAAAGTGAGACCTGTGGAGATGAAGAAGTAGTATTAGGTGTTAATGATTTAGAGAACGACTTCTGTGAACACGGCGAGAACCAGGCTGGCACGATGAAAGCAATATCTACACCTCTTTCCAACAAGGCTTTGGTGTTGATACCTTCCATATTTGTGCTACGTAAGCACTGGAAAAGATGCCGTTTGTCTGTAAGGGATATGATATAATGAAAATCATTCTCAATTTCATTTCCGATGAGATGTTGTCTTCAGATGTGATAAAAGCTTGTCGATTTCTGATTCGTCGATGTTTGGTGAGCCTTTATTTTTATATGGATGAAATTCAATAGGATTTTCTGGATAAGATCGTATTTTTTTTAGTATTATGCTAGGGAAGTCACCTGACAGAAAGTAAGATAGGTCGCTGCCATCCTTTGTGAAGCAACGCGCTCTCCGAAGGGTTAGGTGTTCACACGCAGTGGGGTAGTTCGGATCTTGGAAGTAATGACAAAAGGACAGATGACTCTGTAGTTGCCGCAGTTAAGAGTCGCATAGCGCAGTATTCGTAATTGAACCGAGCCGAAGCATTTATGCGACGACGAATTAGACTGCCGTTACACAATCCATAGCGGCAACCATTGTCAGAGTCAGGCTTCTTGACTGTAGTCAACAAATTAAGCATCTGCCTATAGGGCACCCTTTTTTGTCAAATAACCACGCAACCCCCAGTTACAGCTGCGGTTCACATCAGCAAGAAAACCTCTATCGTTTGAAATATGTCGAGCAAACAAGTGTGTCTAGAGCAGGTCCTGTGGCACGGGTCTTCTACTGTTGAGCCCATCATCTACTACATGGGAGGCGAAACACATTTTTTACAATAAAGGGTACTATTTGTTCTAATATTTGATGGTTGTTACTAAACTCCACCAAATATACAGATTTTCTGGTTTCTTTTCTGATACGTGAGAACTTTTTGGTTTGGAAAATTGTCGGGCCGGTCGGTCGGATCCACTAACCTATTCTTTTCTCATCTTAACTTAGATTCCGCAAAAGAGAACGAAACATAAGGAAAAGGCAGCGTGGGATATGTAACTGGAATCACACTTCTGACTACCATTTTGCGATATTTTGATTTCTTAATAGTATTTTTTTTTTGGGGATTTTTACTTTACTCGTCTTTGGAGTCCCCGTCAACGGCTCTATCAATTATGAAGGATTGCCGAAACAAACGAACGTCACTGAATGAAAAGATGAGTTGGCAACGTTTCAATCTGAAAGTAAAACGGATGTTTAAATATTCTAATTTGAAGAATAATTCTAACTAGACGATAATTTTTATTCAAATTAGAAAATTCTCTCTCACTTAATATCTAATATGATGTATTATTTCAGATACAACATAGGTATTCCTACCAGAATTGATAAATCAAATTCTTGTCATTTCCATACAATCGACAACATACAGAAACTTGTGTTGGCAACAGGGTCAACATTTCTTTATTTCCGCGAAGCAGCAAACTCCTACTATTTTCCCGGTTGTATTTTTTTTGTATTTTCACCATTAATAGCCGTGATTCGGAAATAAGTCAGTTAGATTTTTTTTGTATTTTGTATAGGTTACACAAAAAGAATTTTTAATTGAGTTTTATTGCTTTCAAGTTGATAAGAGTATGCTCAGAATCGTATCAGAATCGTCTTCATAAAAAACAAATACATATGTGGCAAGCGCCATCTAGTAGGTACCGAGTAATAAAGTACATTTTTAAAATTTACATACACGCATCCAACAGTTTCGAAGCACATTAATGTCAAACCGGTAAACATCTATTTCTTTTCATATCCATCCTTGCATATGTACGAGTATGTGCGGGTGCCTTATGATATAGAACCTGGGATAGGCGCTGGTAAGTAAAGTTTTCCTCGTGATAGAATTTATATGGAAATAAAACTTGGTCGAACGAAACTATCTTGATACTAGACTAGATAAAAGAAAACAAAATTCACTTTTGGATATTTATCGCATATGGCAGTAATATCAAATAACAATATCAGTTTTTAAAAGTTAAAGCTCTCAGTAACAGGCAATTGTCGAAAGTTCTGGCTGGAGAGTTAGAAACGCCTACTGTTCTATTTTATAAGGTCTTACACCTCACAAGATTTTTGAGTACAGGACAAGCGTACCTAGTAGAAGTTTCTGTTTTTAATATGTTCTTATTTTTTACTAGAAAGTTTTCAATGATTAGATAGACCGATATTTTTACATGAATATACCTAATATGTAAGAATTCACGCATTTGTGAATTTGCATTAGGAGTTATAAATTAAATATCCCGATACTCGTCTGTGGTGTGCAAATGAAGTTTGATTTTCTGATTGTGTAGCAATATTGTTAAAAAAACGAAGAAGTGGGTTGTATTTGCTAAAAGTAAGTTTTGCGTAGCTATGGGGCATTAAGCCTATATACCGTGATATATGAAAATACATACAGATCGTGATTTCTGCTGTATTTTTTGAGAAATAATTAAAAAAACTGTCGTCTTCTAATT
Source organism: Cheilosia vernalis (assembly GCA_949126925.1). Lineage (NCBI taxonomy): Eukaryota > Metazoa > Arthropoda > Insecta > Diptera > Syrphidae > Cheilosia > Cheilosia vernalis. The sequence continues at coordinate 57,960,731 of OX421362.1, forward strand.
TTTTGAGGAAAACTAAGTACGGGATATTATTTAGAATACTTATGTTATCTTCAATATGTATTTTGGTCCAAATCGTTAGAGTGGTTTTTGTAAGATTGTGCAGATAAAACAGTTTAAGAAACTATTGCTTAACTATTGAGCTGAATGGTAGTTACAAATTATTGTTCGGGATGTAAGCATTACTTCGTTAAGGTGTTATCGAAATCGAAAATGGGCTTTTCGAGATATGAACAGTTTTTAAAATTAGCGTTTTTGGGGCTTCGAATTGAAAATTAAGGACACAATAGTTTTGAAAGCTATTAAATTATAAATGACCACATCACCTTAGAAATTATAATTTTTGTTACAATCGTATAGACCGTTTTCGAGATATGTCGAAATTTCAAAAGTAAAGTTGTTCGAATTGTTAGCCAAAAACTGGGTACGCAGTCATGTAACCCCACCTATTCATTCACAGAGAACACCAACTAGTTTTCGTTTGACGTTTCAATCAATTGTGCGACATTAGTCGTAAAACTTCTGTGTAAACTATATTGATTACAAAATTTCGATCGCATTAATAAACAAATAAAATTAATTCAGAGCATTTAAAAATAATATATAATAATATAATATATAATATATATATATATATGTTGTGACATTTGTTCGGTCAGCTGCTCTGCTGAATTTGCAAAAGGTGGAAAACGACTTTAAACGAATCGTTTTAAAAACTGAAATATTTATGGGAAAACATATTTTTTCGAAGAAGATTTCGGGTGTTCTTTCGAAAACCCGGTTTCGGCTATAAGTGAATAGAATATACAATATAATGATCTACCTACTACCATGAAGTTATCTAATTAGTAGGTAACTAGTACCTATAACAATTATGGGCTTATGTAAAATCGGCCTCGAGTTCAAGCAAGCCTCAATCTTTGCCGAAAGAGTCGTGAGCTCTTCGAAACTAAAATTTTGATATGCTGCACCCTTTGCGGAAATGATCCTTAAGACTTTAACCGCAGCTTCCCAGAGCCCGCCCATATGCGGTGTCCCAGGGTTGATAAATTTCCAATTCAAGTTACGATTTTTGTAGGGTTCCGCAATGTCCACAGAAAACTGACGAAGAAAAACTTTGAATTCCTTTTCAATGATCTTGCTTGCCTCAAACAAGTTGGCGCTAAAATGCCGAAGTTGGCGGCAACCCACGTCTGGAAACAAATTGGCATAAAGCAGCGATAGAAGAGTCAGTAGTTAAATCAAAAGTAAAACACACAAAGCCACAAACATTATCCTATAAGACTTTACACCCTCTTCCAGCGATTTTTTTATTGCAACAATTTCTGCGAAGTCGAGGCCAGTATGCGTGAATGGTATATAGGAATATCAAAACCAGCAAGTTACCCACCATGAAGTGATAATAAATAATGGTGAATGAAAAGTGTGTTTTCGGGAAGGCGATTGGAACGTAAAAAATACTAATATTGGAACCCACAATTTGATAAATTTTTTTGTTCGTATACAATCATTCACCCTTATTCTACGTGGCGTTTATATTCAACGAAAATTGGCGTTTTTTGAAATCGGTATTACATGTGGCGTGTTTCTAAGCGTTTTATGTCGTTTAATGACATGTGGCGTTTAAGTAGTGTGGAACGAAAGCCAAAACAGTTTTTCGCATTCTGGCAGTCGTTATAATTGAACAAATTACTCATAAAACGCCGATTATTGTCGATTAAAAATTCTTAAACGACAAGGAGACCAATTTAATGAAAACCTTGTGAGTTTTGGTTATTTTTGTAATGATTTCATAGTTCTCTTATCATAAAGGGTGAAAATAACAAACCCCGATCAAATGAAACGTTTGGTGGAAATTATGGAACAAAATGTATCGTTGGCAACAAATTTTAAAAGAGGTGTTCCACAGAGCGATGATGTGAAAAATGGGTGGGTAACTACTTCTAACTTACAATCTTACAAAAAAAAACCTTTATACTGTTGTAATATTTATCTATGTTGTTCGCTTTTTTTGGGGCCAGAATGCGTATGTGAGTACCACCCACACATCCTCCGACTCCCGGAATCCAGCCTTTTTGCACAATTATTTTCTTCTTCAGTTTAATGCATGTTTATCCATTGTGGGCATTATATTCTTCGATTACAATGAGCATTTCGGTTAGAATTACACTACGGGTTGTATGGGTAAGACCCAAATTAAAATCATTCCCTACACACTTTTGTTAACCACCTTCCGCAAGAAAACGCAGTGTCGAAGCAAGTTTTAAAGTGACTTACACTGATAGAGAACTCCCCGCGGCATTAAGTTTATCCTTCACTTCATTTAACAAAAAAATAAACGAAGGTTTCATTGCTAAGTCTGAAGTACATTTTCAATATGGAAATTATTGGCATTATTTTCTACCTCAAACTATTTTGTACTTATTTTGAGTCTGGTAAATCCAAAGGATCGGATTTTGACCTGATTCTTCTTCTTCTAATTTTCAGCTCTCTTTTTGCTGACTCATCTTCTTCTTCACTTTCGCTTTCAAATGGTATGATGTATGAACATTGCAATGTTGTTCATATTTTTTTTTAGTTAATTTATATAACGACCATTCGAAATACGATATCAATAATGTAAAGCGATGATAATGACTGGTGTTTACCCCGAATCGCTTCCATATCTTCTTTGTAGGCAGGACCATCAGAGTCTATAAAAAAAATTATTACGCTTTTCTTATTTCTGTTCATAGCTCTTTTAATTGTTCTTAAGAATCATTACAGATTGATCAACAATTGCAAAACTCAGTCAATTAATCGGTAGCAAGAACAAAGTCATCAAGGCCAATCATTATGCTAAATTACAGTACAAATGTAATTTAAGATACAGGCGAACAAAATTATCGAAAAGAAAATCTAACTCCAGTTATCGAACAACAGACGCTAGCACGCGTTTGCGCGATTTTTTTTTTTCGTATTTGATTAATCTTAGAGAAAAAATAGTCAAAGAAAAGTTAAAGGGGAAGGGAAAAATTGGTAAGTTACGAATACCCTAACATACAATCTCATACACGAAATATGCATGCGGTTGAAGAAATACTTATTACTATGTATTAAAAAAAAAAAACACTGTATTGCACTTATTAAAATTTTTTTCTCGTACCTGTTTTAGCAATTTCGCAAGATGGAGATGGGTCGATGTGTCGCGACGTTGAACAGACTACAGGATGAACTGTTTGATATCCGTTGCTGTATTGAAGGATAAACGGTAATCTGCTCCCACACGTCGATCGTACGGCATGTGTGAGAAATTTGATGATTTTATTTTATTGTGAACTCTCTATTATTTGATTTGGATGGCCGGTGATGATTTGCGGGGCAAATGTGAAGATGCTTTTCGTTGATCGTTTATCGGTGGTTGATGATGATGTTTGAGATGGAAATGAGCATGAGGTTTTTATGTGCGAATTGTGCGAAAGTCAGAACACGATTGATAAAATTTGATTCGATTGGTCCAAATGCGTGCGGGTGCTTTAGTGTCGAGAGCGGTTCCCAATCTTTTTTAGTCGCGGAGCACTTTTTAGGTGAAAAATTCCTCGCGGAGCACTTATCTTTGCACTTATGCTATTTTTCGCAGCTATGTATGTGTAGCAAGTGCAATAATTGAATACCGACCGAACAAAAACCGTATCTATTGGGCGCGTTTAAAACACGCCATTGCCGCTAACGCTAATTGAAATTTGTACTGGGAAGATGTTTCTCTGTTAGCGGAAATATTTCTGACAAGTTCCAGCGTTTCCCAAGTGCTCCGCGGAGCTCACTTTGGGAAACGCTGGGCCTAGACTATGGGATAGGCTCGCAGGTAGAGTTTTCCTCGTGAAGGAATTAATATGGAAAGAAAGGAGTGATTGAGATTTCAGATTTTAGCTTAGTACAAAAAGAGGATGTTTAGGACAACAATAGAATATAATGTGGGGCGTAATCAGCCATTTAAGTAACAAAACTATTTGAATCCATTGGACTTATAAATTAAGATAAATATGTTATATAATATAACGTTCTACTGATACACATACTTTCGCTATACGTATGAACGTGTACGTACTTATCTCGAATTTGCTTACTACGTAAATTATAAGAACTTTTTAGCCAGACACAATTTGTTGTCAAAACATCAAGCTTCTCTTCTTTCCAAAGTAAAAATATTGCATTGCGAAAAATAAAATAACTTACCTCTGGTTGCACTAAAAGCAATATGCACTGCAACTGCGGATCATGTATCTCATGCATGTGTATGTATGTAGGTATGTTAGAACTCAGCAGCAATCGGTAAGGTGAGGCGAGAGCCGGTTGTGGATACTGTGAACTCACATCATCGCGAAAATCGTGATCGTGTGGTCAAACCTTTTGTGCCTTTTGCCAATCCTGCCTGTTGGATGCTACAATTATTTATACCGTATTCATAGGTTTTTGAGCTCTTTGTTGGTGCCTCATGATGGTTGCTCCAATTAGATTCTAATTGTACTAGGCATTATGGGATTCCATAAAATCAGCAACGACGTCGGCCTGAGGTTCACATTTCATATGCTATGCCATATGTCCGTTGTTTGTCAAATATTACGTGTATGTGTATGTGTGGTTTCTTCTTACTTATCTGGATTTAAGGAGGTCGATTTTTTAATTAACCTTTTGTAATTTTGAAAGTCTGTCTTTTTGACTTCTGAAGACAGTTTAAATGGATTGTGGGGACCGATCAGCAGTTACTTATAATTTGAAGTATTTTTTTAAGTATTAAAATTTTAAATTCATTTGAATTTTTTCATACCTCATATCTCTAGACAAGAACTCGATTCGCATGCTCACATTTATAATAACTGGTCACTGCGCAACTAAATTTATTCATCGCAAATGGAATAGAGTAACAAACCTCTGCAATGCAACGCTGTGGAGACGAAGAGGAAAAGGAGGTGAACCAACATTTCCTGTCATGAACGACGACTTCGATTCTTGGGGTCCAGGTTCTTCGAAAATCACTCGGAACTGGCCGTAGCAGAAATACCGGATATCATAATTATATTCTATCGATTTTTCGAATCTCATCAGGTATGCGAAAGCGAATATCAGTAAATTTTTCGAATAGCTGTACCTACATTTTTTTAGTACTATGCGGTCATGGTGAATTATGTAAAAACAATCAAGAACAGTTAGGCATAGGTAGTAGATTCATTTTTTACACGTATCTTGCAGCCCATTTAAATATACTTGAGTTCGCACAGTGGTTAGAAATTAGAATAGCAGTGTCTTTGATTATTTAGATGTAAGATTTCTTTAAGTTTAAATATTTTCTTTTTTTGATTTAGGCAATGTAGGTACCTACCACAGCGCTGTAATTTTATAATGTAGATATCAGTTGTTCTTTTCTCAGAACATATTCAGCCTTATTGTGAGCTTCGCCCTATCAATATTCCACCCAAAAAATTAACGTTTCACTTTTTGCTTATCAAGAGTTCCTAGCGAAATATGTTGGATGTTCGAAAAAATTCCCTTATTGGTAGAGCTGTTTCAGGCGGAAAATACTGCTATTTTCCACATATATTTTCCATTTTTTTAGAGGCGAACATGAGCAGACCGTACAACACCACCATGTGAGTTATTTTTACTGCAGGGTAGAAAATTGGAAAAAAAAAATACAAAAATGTAACAAACGTTTGATTCTTACAATGGTTCGCGTAACTCCAAAGGATTGGATGTATCTCGCAAGTGCCTTCGAGTAACTCGTTCCAGAGTATTTTCTTCCTCTTCCTCTTGTATTAACAGAAGCAGTACCTATGCTATGCATTTTTATAATTCTACTTTAAAAATCTCACTAACGTCTTTAAAATAACAATAAATTTTAGACTTTTATTTATTTTATTTTCCAAGCTTCAAAATACATAAATTAGGTATGTTTGTATGTGTTTGAAATGTCACTGTAGATTCGAAGTTTTCATTCATTCAGGCGAAACTCGCAATAGCTTTTAAAAATTTTAAAAATTCGTGCGTTTCTGTAAATTATCCTTTATCCAGTCCATATTTATCTTAGCATAGCGAAGGGTGTCTTAGGCCATGCCGGGGCTTCTGGGTACACAAGAATTCTGGGCCCTATTGGAAAATAAAAAAAGAGAATGACAAAAACATTTTTAGAATGGTTGTTTAATTGTAATTTTTGAATTTCTTTCGAAATTAAAAATTAGTATAAGTTAGAGAAACCATTATTTTCTATTTAACTTAATTTTTGGTATTCAAATCCTCGTGTAAGAACATCTAAAATACCTAAGAGGAAAACTTAATTTCTGGCGGTTAACGAACATATCGAAAAACTCAATGTTTGCCCATTTTTAAAAACCATTTTGAAATTTTAACTCGGTTAATTAGTTTTCCGTTCTATTTAATTTAGAGGTATTGTTAGGTATATAATAATAGCGTCTAACATGAGCACTTATCGCGAATCCAATTTCAGTACGTACACAAAAATAATATTTCGAAATTAAATATTTTTTTTTTGTATTTTTTCAAATTGCGAAATGTTATTTCTAGCGATATTTGAAAGCGCAATTTCCGTCTGAGCCAATTTCTTCAAGCATTATTGATGGCGTTTTAAGAACTAGAAGAACTCGAAACGTTAAAACGTTTACGTTTGCACGAGAAATTGGCATGTGTAACATAGGGCAAATCATTCGTTCGCACGAAAACGTTTGATCGTTTCGCCTTACAGAATCTGGCCCCAGGCTTTATAAAGGGATATGAAATAATAAAGTTTCTGTAAGATCTTTCTTAGATTTCTGAAAATGTGTGAAAAGTGAATTGCTTCGGTAAAGCCTGTGGTTAGAAGCGCTTTAAAGCTTCTGAAAGGAGGCATTATAGAAGCAATGAACTGTCATGCAATCAACCGCTTGCGATTGGAGTAGTAAAGAAGCACTTACTGCCTCCTTACTTACAAATGGAATCTTTATAGAGGTAAACATGAATTTGATATGAAATGAATCGATAAACCGCCATTCAATGAATCGGGGAAAAATGTCAGGAAATAAATAAACTCTTTCCGCTATAAATAAGGTTACACTAACGGCCTTACTAATAAGTAACCACTAATGTCGACAATTAGTTGGATGTCAGCTTTAGTAACAATGTACATCATTTGTAAAACGGTACCAATAAACACTTAGATCTCCACATTTGATAGTGCGACAGCTTTCTTACAATCTATTACATTTGTGGTCATTCCTGGAAAGAATTGAAAATCACCAATTGCAACATTTTGAGTTGCAATTCACAAATCGTATATTTTTCGCAAATGAGGCTTATTAGAAGCAAAAAAACAAAACACAGAATAGGAATTGCACAAAGTATCCGCTGATCTGTCAAATATCTTATGCAAATAAGTAATGCCATATCGTTCGTTCGGATATGGAAATGCAATTGTTTTTTAATATTATTCACGATAGTTTAATGAGTGCATTTGTGCCTTAATAAAATCCCTTTCTAATTATACAATAACACAGTTTATTTGAATGCCTCCATTTATTCGCAGTCTAGTTATGCAAATCAAAACTAATTGGTCTTCTTATGATCACAATTGAATCGTTAGCAAGTGAATATTTTTCAAAATAGAAGTAATAGCCGGTTCCTTCATTTCAGAATAAATTAAAATTTCACGTAGGAAGCTAGGAAGCGTGTTAAGAACTTATCGCTTCCGCTTTTGAAAATAATTACAATTTGATCTATTAAATGTTTGTATAGTTTATTACATTACTTAATTCTTGAAAATATAAAGCGCACATTCTTATGCACGGAAGCTGTCATGTTTCCTCTTCTATGAATTCATTCACACTATCGTACTATTCCCCCAGAAGTTAATCAATTTGTTACTTCGCGTGTATTTTGCTGCGAAGTTAAACTTTTTACACCAACCATTGTTTCATTAGAGATCCTCATTCTCGGCAGACAAACTCCTTTCGCAAAGAGTTTGATAAGGGTTTGGTTGCAGCCAAATATATACCTGGACCGCTGGTGTTGAGAATTATTGAAAAAAAGTTATGAGCCGCCCAAACTTAAGTAAGAAGATAATTTATTCTATTTGCGACGACTCTCAAGAAAGTCTTGGAAATACCCCAAACTTATATGGGAAAAATTTATTTTTTTAGTAAGCATCCATTTGCTGATTGCAAACTATTGAAAAAAATAGATACCTATCAAAAAGCAAGAACTAGCGGTTAAACAAGATAAAAAAAAAAGAAAAAAAAACTGAAATATGCTTGAAGTGTTTAGAAATAAAATAAAAATTCAATATTTTCTTTAATTGTTTGCATACATTCGTACAAATCCGTGTTTATTAGACTTAAAAACCATTTGCAATGTTTTAATGCAACGAATAAAACTAGAACACATTAACCATTTTCTAAAATTAATTTACAATTATTGTAAACGCTCAGGCTGAACAACAGCGTATTTAACTTTGCTCCTATTATAAAATTTATTACCGACGCCGACCGACGGTTGGGCAACAGTTTTCTTTAAAATGACATTAAGGGAGGATTTATTTTGCTAATGTATGAGATAATCATGGTTTTCTCAACATTAATATTTTACCCTACAGTTGGCGATATTCTGGCAACTATAATTATTTATTGCTAAAGGAATTCTGCATTCTGGAAAGTGTGGAGTCTTTGCGTAAACTGCCAGACTAAAGTTAAATATTGGTATTGCTTAGAACTTCGGTCGGGTAAGCTGCAAGTTAATTGCATGTGTTAACGAAACTCTAAAATGTAACAGGTAGTTGGATAATATTTATAAATAAAGGTACAATAAAAAAATAATCAAATGTAAAGACATAAAAAAATTTATTTTTAATTTGCGAAATTCGATAAATTTTCGGTAAGGCCCTATTGAAATAATAACCTACTGCTTACCTAGGTATAAATAATAAATTGCCTTCCAGAAGAAGATGTTTTTAACTTTCTCCATTACGTAGTATAGGTAAGAGAAATAGGTATATTGGTTTCGTACAAAATTTCGAGCTCGAGATTTTAACCAATTACGATGATAGAATAACTCAAAAAAGTGGGTCGCAAACTTCTGTCCGGTCTGTCCGTCTGTCCGTCCTTCCACGGGCACACAGCCTAAACGGCTTCCCGGATTGCGTTCAAACCTCGGATTTGGAGTTTTTGGGCTTACAATTCGGGACGGAAGTTTTTTTCTTTTTGCAAGGTAACCTCAATATTAATGGTACTTCCCATACAACATTTTCGTACGAGTTTGATTTGATCGAAAACGGCTATAACGATTTCAACCAAAATTTATATTTAAGCTTAAGTAGGTGAGATCACCATGACTGCTTACCCAATTTTTGGCTAAAAATTCGAACAACGGTATACTTTTGAAATTTTGACATATCTCGAAAACTTTCTATACGATTTTAGCAAAAACTAATTTCTAAGGTTATGTGGCCATTTATAACTTAATAGCAAGCTCAGTTTTTCTCTATATTATCGTACAAAGGATTTATGAAAATAGTAATTTTTTTAAAATATAGTTTTTTCTAGTTAACTTAAAACGGCAATAACGATTTTGACCAAAATGCAAACTTAGAGTCAAATGGATGTTTTCAAAACTATTGTGTCCTTAATTTTCAATTTAAAGCACCGAAAACGCTAATTTTAAAAACTGGTCATATCTCGAAAACCCCATCTTCGATTTCGATAAAATGTCAAAAACGAAGTAGGTATATTTCTTTTATCCGGAACAATATCATACAGTCAGTTTTCAGCTTAATAGTTACGCAATAGTATTTTTCCAACAAAACATTGCAATATTTGCAACTGTTGTCTGGATAATTTTACAAAAACAAAAACATAATTTGCACCGCACACACGAGCATCGGGATATTCATAATCTATCTTAAAATATCGGTCTATCACGATCACGAGCAATACTTCCCATAATTGAAAACTTAAATCATATTCCAATTAAAATTAAAAACATATCCTTAGGTCAAAAACAGAAACTGCTACTAGGTACGCTTGTCCTGTACGCAAAAATCGAGTGAGGAGTAAGACCTAAATAGTTCAGTATAGACGCTTGCGACATTGCCAGTTACTGAGAGCTTTAACCTTTAAAAACTTATATTTTTATTTTATATAACTCTGCCATATGAGATGAATATCAATAAGAGGATTTTGTTTTCTTTTGTCTAGTATCGAGAAAGTTTCGTTCAACTCAGTCGTGCACTTTATTTATATAGGTCCTATCCAAGATGTTCAGAAAGTATTATAGGTAAGTACCTATACGAGTAAATATACCTGCATTAAAGTGCGCAAGATTTGTTAGACTTTATGCATGCAATCAATATTGCGCGAAGGGAAATAGCCTCCATAGGACCTTACCGAAGTCAAATTGTTACTTGGATCACTTTGTTCAAAAATCACAAATACCTAAGTATAGGTATGTATACAATATAATTGTATATTATTCACTTCATTGATCAACAACCCTTGACATTCAACAACTTTAAATAGTATCTACCTATCTACAACTTGTAATGTTGATTTTGTAGGTAGGTATATACGTGATTTTTTTTTTAATAAGAATTCATCAAGTGATCACAAAGATGAAATTGCTTTATGTCTTTGAATAAAAAATACGTACATGTATCGAGCTCCTCGATCCACCGAGACCAGGCGGGGGTCCCCAAGTAGGTAGGAGGAAAGCGGGAGACTTGAGCCACTTTTTGTTAGATCGTTAATAAAAATTTGTTTATCAATCACAGCCACCTGTTAAATGGATTTTTTTTTATAGCTACATTTATCTATTTTAAGAACGGTCTCTTAAACTTATAATAAACGCAAGAAATTTTTGGCAAATGCCAAATGTTTGAAAACAGATTTTCGGCTCAAGTCTCCCGCACCACCGGGAGACTTGAACACCCCTTCGGGGAGAGTTGAACATACTCAAATCCTACGAGAAAAACAATAAAACGAATAATTTATCCACTTCCAATGTGATTATAATTTAATTTTATTGTTTTAGTGGTTTAGGTACTTCAGTTTCTTAGCATATACAAAGTAAAAAAAGGTAAACAAAAACTAAACTTCAGAAACATAACGAAAATAAATCAATACCTTAAATAACCTATTGCAAGGTTTATTTCTTTGAGTTTTTTAATTAAATTATTTTTTTTTGTGTTATTAAAATTAAATACAAGGCTTTATAACACTTACATAACATTTCATCAGAGCAAATGGAGATTTGAGCCACTGATCAACTCTCCCTTTAGAAACTGTCTCAAGTCTGTTCGCATTTTTTAACAAATTTATATTCATAATTTTTGTTACATACAAACTAGAATGGTATCATACTAATATTTACAATGTAGAATATCAATATTGTTAGGTAACATCAAATTGATTTATTTACCGCTTTACAGATCAATTTTATAGAGAAAAAAGAAAAAAAAATTTGTTTACTATTGGCACTGCAAAACACCTTTTCTCTTCCACCAACTAGAGACAGCTGATGATTTAGAATTCTTTTTATGTGCAATTAGCTCGTCACTGTCTGCATCGCATACATTTACACTTGTTAGATTTCAATGGAATTTGAGCAAATTATTGAGAGTGGCTCAAGTCTCCCATATGTTCAAGTCTCCCGCTTTCACCCTACCTATATCCAATTTATGGAAGATTGGAAGTAGGTCAATACATATCCGATCACCACCTCAATAATATCACCAAAGCATGCATGACATCATTCCATTACCTATATACAGCTGTCTATGGGAAGATAATTCATTAATTTGTGTAGATAGGTAGGTATCTATTTATTAAGCTCAAGTTGCCGACCATCCTTGCCATAAGTCCTTCACTACCTATATGTAGGTAAGGTACCTACATACGCAAGATATTTACACGAAAATAGGTACCCATAAAATATGTAGGTACGGATGTACCTATGCCCAGAAAAAAAAACTCCGAGTCAGAATCTGCCTAAAGCCGCATTCTTATTAAGCAGATTAATTAATCCCTGGAATTTTTGTTCCTTCTCCCGCATTGGTATGTATAGTATACCTACCTAGCTACCTATATGTTATAATTTCCTATCTCCCGCACCAAAAACACCAGCGAAAACTTTTGTGCTGTAAATACCCATAAATAATGTAAAATAGGGATCACTCATGTAGTTTACTCTCATCTCTCAATATACATTCATATACCTATGCATGTAAGTATATAAGAGGTTTGAAAGTCACCTACCTACCCTCACACTTTCCTTGCGGAAAAAAAGGGTTGCTTGTGCCGCATACTCTGTACACTGTACAGTGTACTGTGTACAGTACATAGCCTTATTGAAAAGAGAATATCTAGAAATAATTCTAACATACCCATTTGGGACAGGATACAGCCACCCCCCCCGCAAATAGGGTTTGAGCGTCTCACTCTAGTCTTAATTCTGCCACCGCCAAATGTAGATACACATGGGTGTACGCTGAACGTGCAACAGTACATGAGGGGTGTAGTTTTTTGCAAAAGTATACCCACCCGAATGCCATTCCCGCGCTGTTCGTGGACGTGGCCGGGTGCAAATGGGAGATTTTTCACACGCGCTCACTGGTATTTGTAACCAAGATTGTGGATGCTAAAGAATTGGAAAAGAGCTAGACACTAATACTACACAATGTGCAGGAGCTCTCAACATCCGCCCACATTAACAAAAAATTTATTTTTCTCGTTCTTTAATTTTAGCAGAGCGTCATCATCCTCCAGCGCCATCTAGTGGATGGCCATCACCCCCCTCTTCACGAGATTGTGAAACACTTTTTGCAACCCTTTGACGACTTTTCCCGCCCGTAGTGTTTTATAGTAGGTTAGGTAGGTACCAGGTTCAGAAGCAGTCCAAGAAAAATGCAGAGCTAAGCTTTTCTGTCGAGGAATTTTCGTTGCTTGGGGTGCGGCTATGGCCCGTTATCACGTGTAGAAAGGAGAGAGCTCAGCGCGGAGCCGGCGGGAGTTGCGACAACCGACAACGACAACAGAACGGAGAGGAAAAAGAACCCGAAACCGAAAGCTGAAAGAAACGTTAGAGGAATGAGTGGATCCTACCATTCCCATTTCCCAATCCCAATACACTGTTAGCACTGGAATAGTTGGTGGAATGTATACGGTATACCTATACCTTTAGCCTCTCGCTCGCTCTGAATATCATTTCGCTGCTGCATTCATTCAATGAACATTGATTCCATTCCAACGAATATACACAGTTTTTCTTTATCATTTCTTGTTTTTTGTTTTTGTTTTTGTTTTCTTTTTGAATCGAGTCGTTGAGTTGTTGTGGGTGAATTGTGTGGCTATGAAAGTGGGAGTGTTGGTGTGGTGCCCCTACTTTAGGCTGCCGGCATCATTCTCACTCCAAACCAAGTGTCACTCTGTGTTTGAATGTTGGTTCATTCGTTGTGTAGTTAGAAAGACACAAATCAGCTTCTGAAGAATAGCGACGTTAAAGAATTTTACTATATACCTACGCCAACGAACTCATTTCTAATTATTGTTCGTAGACAATATAAATGTAACTCTACGTATCTATCTGTTGTAAATAAGTATACCTACGACGTGACGGCAACAACAATCAGATCCCAGAGCACCTACCTAATTTTCTGAAGCGAGATGTGTTGGGTGGTGGTACACCATTCATATATACCTACCTACTTGATTTTACTATGCATACCCATACCCATACCCCTCGATCCACATGTACCTACACAAACATATGTGAATGTGCATGATGAGAATGAGGCTCCACCGTTTTATGGCTCCGCCTTCGACGCTTCAGCGCTCCAATGGGTTTTGTTTTTGTCTTTTGCTTGCATTTTCTTGATACAATTTTGAAATTTGTATTTCTTTTCTTATTCCGATTCGATTTGGTGACGCGTTGGAAATGTGGATTATTATCTATTTACTTGTGGATGTTAGGGGGGTTATGAACACATGTTCGTTTGCGTGGCGTAGGTACCTATAGCCGTTGGTTGCATTTGATATTGATAGATATGTGCTGAGTCTTGTGGGGTGTCACTCATATGGGAGAGTGCGGAATGCTTTATAATTGGATAATGTACCTATTTAGGTAGGTACCTAGCTACCTACTCCCCAACCGCATTTTTTATTCCTTGTTAAGCTTGTTAAGAATGAGAAGTTGACTGAAGACGGGAAGTGCGTTTGCTTTCGATACTTTTTTGGTTTGCTGCATATAGTTACCAATAGGTATATAGATAAGCCTACTATAAATAGCAACGGGTCCATAGGGACCATACGTTTTGTGTAATTTTTTACATTTGTGGAACGAATTTAAGGGATCAACAATCTTAGGCCGATTCCAAACGGCTAATTGGGAAGCTCTTTCAAGACAGTTACCTACTCTCGGATGTTTGTCTGACTTTCGCGAGACCATACCTAATAAGTTTGAATTTCGTTTTTTTTCTTGAAACCCACTGGGAAAATGTGGCATAGGTAGGACTGTTTCAATATGCGTTGAGGTAGGTACCTACCTACTTAATTTAGTTAAAAATAAATCTGATAAGTTAACTCTGTAGATATGTACATACCTGATACCTAGTACCTACATACCTACCTATAATACCTAGAGGTAGGTACCTATATCTAGTTTATTTTTGATTAGAGCAGTAGATAGGTACCTACGTACATGGTTTTTAGGCGCAGTGCCTTAGTGCGGTAAGAGTGGTTGGTCTACTAAGCGAGGGGATTCATGTCCGATCCCCGGAAAACGCAAATTGCCTAGAGGAAGAGCACCTAACAAAGAACTCGTCCTTGAACTCTAAAAACATTTTTTTTTGTCAGGATTTTTAATGGAAATATGTAGTAGGTATTTATTAACTAAAAAAAAAAACAAAAAAAAAAAAAGAGTTAAATACATATTACCTACACCTTATTAAATTAACAAGCTGGTCCTCCAAGGCTTACTCAGAGCGGTTTTTTTATCAAGTGGTGCATTGCTACCTTCATTATAAGGCGAATTAAGAAGTCTGAAGAGTGTAGTACAAGGATCATTAAAAAGTGGTGCTACTTTCTTAAAGCCCATTCCTTTTACGCTTCGCCCCAAGTAACAATTTAACTTCGGTAAGGCGCTATCGATGATATTTCCCCTCCCGCAATACTAACTACAAGACCTATACAAGAATCAAATTTGGCGCACTTTTATACAAGTAGGGCATTACCGAAACTTTATAGAAACCTTCTAGAAGCTTTACAAAAGCACAAAATATGAAAAGAAAAATTAAATTCTTTTTATTCTTCAACTTTTTCTATTTCAATTTTTTTTTTTCGTAATCTACTTGGTGTTGGTAGGTATAACTGACTTTTTGCAATTTTCATTCAGTGCATAGGTAGAGTAAGTTAGGGTAATGTGGAATACATCTTTCTTATTCTGAAATTATGTCTACATTTTTGGACCAAACTACTCTTCAAGTGACTTAAAGTGACTGATGATTAAGACTTACCACTTTTGAATTATCGCTTTTTATTATAAAAAATGCTAATATCTTATTTCCACAAAATGTGTAGGTAATGGAATATTCCATATTACCACGATTTGGGTGCAATATGGAATATTCCATATTACCTACGTTCGAAATGTTTTCTTTTCAATTTTATTTTGTTTAAAAGCTTTAATTTGTTTGGAATGTTGTTCCTTAATGCCAATTGAAAAGCCAACGACCTAACATCTGATCTGTGAAGATAGGTTTTCTTCCAAGGGGAATACGCGATACCTTAAAAAAAAGTGCTGATAATATGGAATACTATTCCATATTACCCACGTCTACGTATTCCGTATTCAGGAAAAAAGTAAAAAGTTACATAGGTATACCGTTTATATATTTTTTTCAGAAAACCGGCAATAAATGCAAGTGCGAACCAACTGCTTTGCAAAACACACGATTTTACTTTAAGTTTACGATTATAATATAGTTTTTAATAAAAAATCCTAGCACCATGAAAAGTTTTGGTTGCAGCGGTTTTTGAATTTGATTTTTTTATTTTTAATTTGACAGCTATTTGAAATCAAGTTGAAGATTGCTATGATTTCTTACACTATCTATGTTCTGAGTATGAATAAAGATATTTCGTATATTCCATATTAGCCACATATTCCATATTACCCTAACTTACTCTACTCATATACAATTATTTATACTTGTCTGCCTGGATAAAATATTGTCGTATAGGTAAGTGCAAAATTGAGGCTTTGGGGTTTAAACGCAGTTTTCTTATATGAATTTTTATCTACCTAACAGTGAAACCAACACAATAGATCTCTTCTGGTCGCAGTGTACAGGGCCTATTACTTGCAATACAATACCTACAATAAACACTACCACTTGGGATTATAATATTTTAGACTCCCGGACAGTCTCCCGCGTTGTATTAAAAAATCTCGGTCGACGAAACTCGAATTACGATTTAAATTATAATAGTACATATTGCAAAGCAATATTGTATTTTTGAATTAAAGTTGTATTTAGAGTAGGGTAGACGGGGGTGCATTTGCCAAGGGGGTGCCTATGCCAATCAATTTTTTTTTTTAAACAACAAAATGCAAAATATGGAAATATCATTTTTGGTTGCACATCATTAAGCGCAAACTTACCACAAAGTTTAACTTGACAGTGCTCCGTTAGACATCAACGAAGTAAGACGTGAGTTGTAGCCAGTTGTAGCCAGCTGGTGACGACGCTGAAAATAATTTTCACCGCCAGCGCCACCTTGGCCCTGGCCTACATACATTATCCTTGGCGTATGGTTAAAGTCGTGTTTATACCAAAGACTGACTACATTCTCGCCAAGAGCTTCAGACGCATATGTCTGTCCTCCTTCTTGCTTGGAGAGACTGGTTGAGCTGCACGTGCGAAATGTTGCTCTTCGATCGCATCTTCGTCGATATTGAGGGTGCTTTTGACAATGCGACTTTTGATAGTATGTGCAATGCAGCATGACATTAGGGTGTTGTGGATTAAAGCAATTCTAATGAACAGGACGCTGATTGCCGAGGCGGAATGTGGTATTCTGTCTCCCCTTTTATGGTGTATGGTTGTTGACTCTCTCCTAACGGCTCTCAATCTTCCTGGTACCTACACACAGGCCTACGCGGACGTTGTCGCCGTTCTGTCTGTCGGTTCAGACCTAAGGACTGTCTGCTCTCAGGCGCAGAGATCCTTGGGCTTAATCGATGATTGGTGCGCAAGTAATGGGCTTTCAGTGAATCCTCTTAAAACTACGCTTGTTCTCTTCACGAGAAGGATGAATATCACTGGTCTGACTCAGCTTGTGCTAAAAGGCGTCACTATCCCGATCGCAAATGAAGTCAAATATCTGGGAGTAATCCTCGATAGAAAGCTTATTTGGTCCAAGCATGTTGAATCAAAAACCGATAAAGCACTGTCAACTTTCTGGCAATGCAAAGGCTTCGGCCAGACTCTGAGCCAGGAAAAGAATGCCATCGTGTATTCACGGACGGCTCCAGGACCGAACAAGGATCTGGTTCTGGGGTCTTTGTGGAAAGCGAGAACATTATACTACACTAACCATTAGGTAACTATGCGCCTGTCTTCCAAGCGGAGATTTTCGCTATCCTTTTGGCTATGCGCTATTTTGTGACAAACAGGTGGAGGGCTAGATATTAACCCTCTTATCTCGTCTAAATTAGTGCTTGAACTCAAGCTATCTCTGAACTTAGTCGGTAGGCTAAACACAGTGAATCTTGTTTGGGCCCCACGTCACAGTGGTATCCAGGAAAATGAGATCGCTGATGAGCTTGCCAGGCTTGGATCAGAAGAAGCTCTCTCAGGACCTGAACCGGCGTTGGGTCTGTCCGCATCTGCAGTTAGGTCATCCCATCCCTTCATCCTTGGGTTTCTCGTGAACACGAGCGTCGGTGGCGTGACTGTGCTGGGTGTAGACAGACCAAACGACTGCGTCCGGACATCTGTAAAAGGTCCGCGTCTTTCCTTCTGTCTCTCAGGAGAATTGACTGCAGACTGCTTGTGGGTGTCCTTTCGGGCCACCAAGCTTTTGTCAAACATTTGAATGTGTTGGGCTTGAGCGACACCACCATCTGTCCTGCTTGTGGAGAGGACGACGATACATCAGAGGAACACTTCCTCAGTAATTGTCCTGCCTTTGCTCACAACAGGTGGCGGATCTTTGGGGCTGATGTGGTGAGTGCCGAACATCTATGCTCTTCATCACTGAAGCTCCTTCTAATCTTTCTTCGTTTGGCAGTACAATGGACCAGTAGCTGTGTCTGAGTGCTCCATCGGATAGTAACAACCTCCGCTTGTTACTTCGTAATTAAGGTAATCGTCCTTTATTTATAATTTTTTTTTTGTTAAATAACTTTTGGTAACATAAAATCTTTTGGAAAAAAGTTGTGAATATTTTGTCGAAAAATCAGCATTACTATTATTATAAAAGGAAGTCTAAACTCTAAACGTTTTAGTTTTTATGTATAAGAAGTTGAATAAAAATATTTGTTTTTTGTCTAATACCTCTTTTTAGTCATATGGTATAACCTCTCCAGCTCCCATCCCTATTACAAACCCTCCCCACCTGGGAGACTTTGCCAGAACTTTTTTGTTTAATTAATAATTAAAAATAGAAATTATTGAGGGATTTAGACGAAATGCACTTTAAAGTCAAAGCAATAATGCAATGTACATATTATTAGATATCCAAAACAAACAGAACACGCAAAAGGATATGCGTAAGATATAGGAATTCCCAAATCCCGCCAAATGCACCCCGTCTACCCTCAATACATATAAAGGAAAGTAGTTACTGTCGTTGGAGTCGAAATAGTGTGGGTTTCCTTTTCTTTCCAATATAGACATCCGATGGCCATCAAGTATCACTTTAGTCAAACACGCGAACTCATACATATAATTTATATAATTTCCATGGTTTAGTAATGCCTTAGTCGTTTGATACTTTGGCGGTGCATCATATCATATATTATAAATGAGAACTTTAATCGAGTTAATGACAGTGGTGATACGCATACCTACTGCTCTATCCTCTTTCTCTTCCCGAACGATAAATTTCATCACAAAAGTAAGCAAATTACGCCAACCATAAAATGTTTGTTTACTACGTGACCTAGTACAACTGCACTTTGCTTGTGTCCATGTTCAACAACCCGAGCGAGAGCGCATTGGATTAGCTTTACAGTCACGTTCGAAATCAAAAATTATCCATATGTGAAATGGAAATTATCCCGATGCCAGTATATACTCTCGTTTGGAGTGTTATTATATCAGGCTACAGGCTCCTTCCTATCCTATCTCAAAGTACTGCATACAAATATAATGGCTTGAAGGTAAGGCGAGCCAATTTGAGACGGCTATGCACATAATGGAAGTTGCCAGAGTTAAGACGAACAAAAACACAGACGATTTGAGTTAAATCAATTTTGATGTACGGCTACGATGAACTTGTGAAGGTTTGGGTTATAGGCTGGCAGCTTGCACTTATGGATTATGAACTATTGTTATTATCCAAATATATGGGGTTGCCCTTTCCAAATTAAAAAATTAATTGCTATGTAATGGTATTTGCACTAATATGGGGAAGTTCAATCTGTCCTAATGTGAAGTCTTGTAGTTGATGGACTACTTGAGAAATTGAAAAATAATAAAAACTTTTACATACGCCGAAAAACATGCAAAAGAAATAACCATCAGGAAATCAATGCGGGCCATAAGATTTGACAGTTTGCAAATCCTGGGGAATAGCCCGACCGTCCTTTGATGGATGTATATTGCCATAGTAAGACCAATGGTCACATATGGAGACCAGTCTGTATAGTGTATACCACAAGAAAGACACTCAATAAATTAAAAATACTGTCATGCCTGCATTACCAAGGCTTGAGAACTTGCCCAATTGCAGATAGGTCAGTCCAAATCAACATCTAAAGAAAAAAACAAACTGTTTTATAGGAAGATATACCTACCTAATGTCAGGCTGAAACTAGGAGTTTTTCTTTTTTAGTTCAGAGCAGAACCTTAATTGCTATCCAAAATTTCGTGTTCCTTTTTTTGTTCAGAGCATGATCAGAGCGCCCTCCATAAGGTAAGAAAAAATTGACTGAGGAGGCTGAGCAAAAGGTTGATCGTTGATTACACAACGGGAATTAAAAAACACGAAAAACAAAAAAACTTCAGAACGTTCTGAGCCTATTAACTTATTGTGTGAGAATGCCTAAAAAACATATTGATAAGCTTAAGAGCGCTCGCTGAGAGCCAGTATATTAGAATATTTTTTGTTTATTTAACTTCTGACTCACCAAGACGATAAAGAGGCACGTCCACCAAAAAATATGTTGTGCCGAAAATTGACAGAAAATAGTTTAGGCTAGTAGAGTTTCTACTTCCCTAATGTGGCTGATAATGTTTTCAGCAGAGGACTTCTTCAGTTCTTCCGGACTTAATAATTCACGAAAGAAGAATTGCATTCTAGTGCTGCATAGAGCTGGGCATTCGCACATGATATGCTCAGCTGTTTCGTCCTCTTCGAGACATAGCCGGCTCTCCGGGGAGTTGACTATATCACTATATGCATTTTGTTTAGGTGGTATCGCAAATCGTGGTGACCTGTTAGGTAGCCTACAAGGTATCTGATATCGTGCCTTCTGAGGTTTACAAATTTTTTGGCATGATTTCTTCCCACTGTTTGATACACATTTTGCGTTCCCAGATTTTTATAGTGGAGTTTGGTTGTTCGTTTTCCTATTTAATGAGATAGGTAGGTAAAGATCTGAGAAGCAACGCTAGATTAAACGGTTCATAAAATATAGAAAAAGGAGTGTTAAATAAAATTCAAGTTTGGGTTATTGATTTGATTATGCTAGTAGGTATATATACACATAATAGATCAAGTAACTATGTGAGTTTTTAAAAGTTGAACTGAAGCTCTCAGTAGGTAACATGCAATTGTCGCATATTCTGGTTAAAGAGCCCCTAATGTACTTTTTGGTAAGCTCTTACACTTTACAAAGTTTGTCAGTACAAAGCAAAGTCGGAGTTTCTGTTTTCCGTTTTCTGGAATTTATTAGTAACGCTAATTTAAGGAGTGCATGATTGGAAGTATGGCTCGCATAAGACCGATATCTTTGCATATAGATATATGATTTTAGAGATTTGTTTTTGAACTTGCATTTTTATAAAACGAATATGCCAGTGGACGTGTGTGGGGGTGATAATGAAGTGGGAGTCACCGTCCAGTCTACATCCAGCATCGCAACTATACACCGCTGCAACAATACCAGAAGGTATATAACCGGGGAAAAAATTAACTGGTCGATTGAGACTTTTTCTCTATTTAAATTACATGGGGTAGACGGGATTTTTCCAATCAAAGGAAATTGTTATACTAGCCCTGATGAGACTCTTCACACGAAATCGCGTTGCATGAGGTCACCAGCACCATTGTAAAGTCCCTTAAAGTCAAGGAATACACACCAGTCGCATTCCTAGACATTGAAGAAGCATTCAACAATGTTAAGAGTAGTACTCAATTCCAACGTTGACCAAACGCTAAACAATGTAATTGAAAGCTTGCTCAATGAAAGGAATATTAACGCAAAGCTATAGGTGACATTGATCTTAGAGTGACATCCTCAAGATGTACACCACAAGGAGGAGTGATATCCCCTTTACTCTGGGTCCCTTTTCGTAAACGAAATACTGCCTAGTAAAATTCGAAAACAAAGGGGTCAATGTAACTGCTTATGTAGACGATGTAGTAATACTACTTGCTACATGTAAATTCCTACCTATCTACCATAAGCGAACTACTAGAAAACGCATTACGAACATTTAATATGTGGCCAAAACAATGGGGACTTGGAGCCAACCAACAGAAGACTGAGCTAGTCTACATCAGCAAAAAAAGAATGATTCCAAACTACGATCCTCAAACTATTGAGGGCATACCCATCAGTGTAGTAAGGATTAAGGAGTGACAAATATCTGAATGCAATCTTAGATAAAAAGCTTAATTGGAAGCTGAATGTCAATGAAAGAGTGGAAAAAGCTTCGAATGCTTTTAAAGCATACAACCATATCTGCGGCAAAATACGGGGACCCGACCAAACTATAAAATAATTTTGTAAACTACGTATACGGCTGTTGTGCGCCCAATACTCACATAATGGAAGCTTAAAACAAAGCGTTGAATCTAAGACTTATGACTAAAATGAAAAGACTAGTGCAACGATTTTGTTGCATAGGATCGCTGTGTAATGGTCCCTAAGATATATATGTAGCGTATAGCACGCTTTAAATAGCTGTCTTAAAGCGCAGCTCGCTGAATTCATATGGCAAATGCAGGTGGAAGATTGCGATGTTGAGAAACTAATAACATTGGTAAAAGAAAAATAAATTTTATGGAATCTTTGTCATCCACTTTATAAAAAAAGAAGAAGTGGGAAATATTTTCAAAAAATAAGTTGTATTTTTTTTTTGTCCATTACGGTGTTGAGTTTTACAAAAATATACACAGGCAGTTTGGGATTTGGGTAGTATTTTTTGAGAAATACCTAGTTAAGAAACAGATTTCGAATTTTTTTGAAAAAGAAAATAATGATGGAATCTTAATTAGTATTATTTTATTATCCTAAATATGTATTTTGATCAATATCGTTAAAGTGGATTTTGAAAAACTATGCAGACAAAACAGTAAAAAATATTGAAATGTTCAGTTTGGAAAATAATATCTATTTACTTAATTATATAGCTCAAAACTGTTTGTTAGACATGTTCGGGATATAAGCATAACTTTTTCGAATTTATTTATTTATTTATTTATTTCAAATTCATCAATCAAAGAACAAGTTCTCTTATAGACTAATAGATATAACAATTATTCACTACAGCTAATATATAAATATATACGAACTTCAAGTTAATCTGAGTACATTCAAAACATAAATCTTAAAGGTATCTCTAGTGCAAACTCTGAAAAAGTCTAACCTAGTGCAAACTGAATTTGCTTCTCTGATGCAACGAGAAACCGGTTCATTACACCCATAGTTACCCCTATGAAATTTTTCGTAAAAGAGAACATAATCTCTGGAATTATGAGTGGGAACACGAATATAAATTAGTGCTAGAAGTTGTGCACATTTAATATGATAATGATAAATAAGTATATCTCTAATGAACATTATCGCAAAATAAGCACGTCGATTTGCCAAACTCTGCATTCAGAATATGAGACATCTTGTATCATAAGATGGGATAACTTGGTTATTAACGTTTTATCGAAATCGAAAATACCGTCTCCGAGATATGAGCGATTTTTTAAATGAGCGTTTTCAGTGATTCGAATTGAAGACTACATAATAATTATTAAACAAATTGATTTTAATCTTTTATCTTCAATAGTATTCAAAATTCCAACATATGAAAATATGTTTGGATGGATATTTGTTGGCGGGATTACTTTGTAGTCGATATCCTGGCAAAGCTGGTAGCGAAGGTTGTTGCCTTGATGAAAGCTTGATGTCAAAAGAACGAGTATGAAAGATAGGAAATGCTCGGTCAGACATTGCAATTTCATTTAGTACAAATGGCATCAAAACAATATGGCGGGTACTAAATTGCAGAGTGAATTCAGTGCATTTCCCGTGTCCGAGATGGTCGAAAAATATTTTGAAAGCACTCTTGAACGCCACAATGTACAACACAAGGAGGAGTGATATCCCCTTTACTCTTGGTCCCTTTTCGTAAACGAAATACTGCCTAGTAAAATTCGAAAACAAAGGGGTCAAAGTAACTGCTTATGTAGACGATGTAGTAATACTACTTGCTACATGTAAATTCCTACCTATCTACCATAAGCGAACTACTATAAAACGCATTACGAACATTTAATATGTGGCCAAAACAATGGGGACTTGGAGCCAACCAACAGGAGACTGAACTAGTCTATACATCAGCAAAAAAAGAATGATTCCAAATTACGATCCTCAAATTATTGAGGGCATACCACTCAGTGTAGCAAGGAGTGACAAATATCTGAATGCAATCTTAGATAAAAAGCTTAATTGAAAGCTGAATGTCAATGAAAGAGTGAAAAAAGCTTCGAATGCTTTTTACGCATACAACCATATCTTTGGCAAAAGACGGGGACCCGACACCCGACCAAACTATAAAATAATTTTGTAAATGTATACGGCTGTTGTGCACCCAATACTCACATAATATAAGCTTATAAACAAAGCGTTGAATCTAAGACTTATGACTAAAATGAAAAGACTAGTGCAACGACTTTGTTGCATAGGATCGCTGTGTAATGGTCCCTAAGATATATATATAGCGTAGCACGCTTTAAATAGCTGTCTTAAAGCGCAGCTCGCTGAATTCATATGGCAAATGCAGGTGGAAGATTGCGATGTTGAGAAACTAATAGCATTGGTAAAAGAAAAATAAATTTTATGGAATCTTTGTCATCCACTTTATAAAAAAAGAAGAAGTGGGAAATATTTTCAAAAAATAAGTTGTATTTTTTTTTTGTCCATTACGGTGTTGAGTTTTACAAAAATATACACAGGCAGTTTGGGATTTGGGTAGTATTTTTTGAGAAATACCTAGTTAAGAAACAGATTTCGAATTTTTTGAAAAAGAAAATAATGATGGAATCTTAATTAGTATTATTTTATTATCCTAAATATGTATTTTGATCAATATCGTTAAAGTGGATTTTGAAAAACTATCCATACAAAACAGTAAAAAATATTGAAATGTTCAGTTTGGAAAATAATATCTATTTACTTAACTGTATAGCTCAAAACTGTTTATTAGACATGTTCGGGATATAAGCATAACTTTTTCGAATTTATTTATTTATTTATTAATTTCAAATTCATCAATCAAAGAACAAGTTCTCTTATAGACTAATAGATAACAATTATTCACTACAGCTAATATATAAATATATACGAACTTCAAGTTAATCTGAGTACATTCAAAACATAACTCTTAAAGGTATCTCTAGTGCAAACTCTGAAAAAGTCTAACCTAGTGCAAACTGAATTTGCTTCTCTGATGCAACGAGAAACCGGTTCATTACGACCATATTTAGACCTATGAAATTTTTCGTAAAAGAGAGCATATTCTCTGGAATTATGAGTGGGAACACGAATATAAATTAGTGCTAGAAGTTGTGCACATTTAATATGATAATGATAAATAAGTATATCTCTAATGAACATTATCGCAAAATAAGTACGTCGATTTGCCAAACTCTGCATTCCAAATAAGAGACATCTTGTATCATAAGATGGGATAACTTGGTTATTAACGTTTTATCGAAATCGAAAATATCGTCTCCGAGATATGAGCGTTTTCAGTGATTCGAATTGAAGGCTACATAATAATTATTAAAAAAATTGATTCTAATCTTTTATCTTCAATAGTATTCATTTTGGTAAAAATCGTTGTTACCGTTTTCCAGTAGGTACACTAAATAAAACTGAATTAAAAAAAATATGTTTTTTTAAAAAGACTATTGTACGATAATATAGACAAGAATTTAATTTTTTTTTTAGAAATTACCAAATTACCTTTAAAAATTAATTGTTGTATCAATATTTTGGACTGTTTTCGACATGTTTTCAAATTTCAGAAGCACTGTTATTCGATTTTTTAGCGAAAAACTGAGAATGCATGTTAACCTCACCTACTTAAACTTAAGAGGTGTTTTTGAACAAATCAAACCGGTACGAAAATTTTATATATTTAACATGTAAAAACAAAATATGCCCCTAAATGTAAGCCCCCAAACTTGAAATCTGAAGGTTGAACGAAATCCGGGCAGTCGTTTAGGCTGTACGCCCCGGTACAGACGGACAGATCTTTGCGACCCACTTTTTTGAGTTCCTCTATCATCGTAGTGTCAGAATTGACAATTAGGATAGTTCCCAAAAGACCAAATGAGCCAGTGAAAAGTTGGAGTAGATTTCCATCGGTTTTCCATTTATCGGAGATAAATAGCCAGTGCTAGTAACACTGCTTCTTGTGTAGCAGCTGATGGAACTTTCGACAATTTTTTCCGCTGCCTTTTCACAGACGTTTGGCTTTTCACTTGGATACCACCGGGAAATTTCCTTCCTTCCGGAACAGCTGGCAACGGTGCCTTTTCTCCCGCTATTATTTTTATGTTGCCATAAATTTCAGAACTAAAAAAAGACGAATGGATTCAATGTCCAATATGACATTGTTGGTTGCACGACTCTTGTCATCTTTTTTAAGAACTGCTAAATTATGCGAGAAGAAAAACTTCAAGAAAAATTAAGATACTCAGTGTGTACAAATTCCTTTCTAAATAGGTAACAAACTGACACTGAAGTAGAAGGTAAATTGCCCCTAATCGCTAGTAAGAGGAATTGAGATATTCCTCTCTATGATCTATTCTGGGTGTTGATACTCATCTTCGTTTGTTATTTTATCCAGCCTAAGTCTGTACTTCAGCTTTGGTGCGGTAAAATTTGTATTTTCGTTAAAGATTAAAATATAAGTAAGTATAAAAATTTAATTGTCTTTCTCTGTGTCCAATACTATGGCTTCGGCACTTTGTTCCTTTTTAAGGTTCCGTACCCAAAGGGAAAAAACGTAACCTTATTAGTTTCGCTCGGATGTCTCTCCGTCTGTCTGTCTGTCCGAACCCACTAAGCCAATTTTGTTACCAGGTCTATCTCAAGAACCGATTGACATAGGAGGCTAAAATTTACACACAACATCCGGTATAACCTCTAGTTAAACGACAAATACCAATGGAAGGAATACATAGATTGGTTTTGGATTAATTAGTAATCTGGTGAAAAAAATATTTTCATTCGCCCTAAAAACGGTTTATTTCTTGATTCACAAAAAAATACATAAATTCCTTTTTTGTAGATCATGTTCTTATCTATATATGTGCTGAATACTGTTTTGCCGAAAAGTTAATAGTTTACAAGATATTTTCAAAAAAGATAAATTTAATATGTAAAATACGTTGCTCTCATAAGTTTTAATCTCTACTACGCAGTTGTGCACAATTGACCCCATCAAAGACAGAAGACCACCAGGGTTCCCGCTTGCTAATTTCGTTGGGGAGTATAATACATTTTTTTGGGGAGTACAGAACAAAATAAAAGTAATATATTTTTAGTCAATAGTTTTTAATTGGGACAGGTCGCATACAGAATGGAAAATTGGCGTGGGTTGGGTAGGTACTAGGTAATAATTAGAAAATGAGATTCATGTGCGAGTAATTTTTGAGAGTAAAAATATATTAAGTAATTAAATTAAACTAAATTGTGATGAAGTCATGAGGAGGGGAAAGATTGAATGGTATAGATTTCATAATATCTGATGTGTTGGACTTTAGCCAAATACGGAACCTTCGGTGCGCGAGTGACACTCGCACTTGGCCGTTTTTTTTAATAATAGCGTATAATATTTTTATAAATTATTCAGACCAGGTTATGTTTATGCTATCTCCGACTACCAGCTAGTGTTGTTTCGGGTCATAAGTTCATTGAAACAGTCTGAGTTGGGGCATACGAGTTAAATGTTGTTTCTCTCCGCTTCTTGTTCGCAGATTGTCCTGTGTTTCTGCTTCACCTGCATCTGTAAACTCAAGAGCCAACGCGAGCGACACCGGATGTTGGCATTCTAATTGTTCTCTTTCTTAAATGTTTTCCATTCGTTTTTTTAAATTTAAACATTTTGGGTTTGGGCACGTGATACAAAAGGCCGCTCCTTAGTTGACGATAAAAATGCTTTTTTGTTTCCAGTTTCATATGGAGGGTTTAGTGTTGGTGTTTGGTAGCATATTATTTCAGACCTACTTACCCGATAGGCCACCTACGTGTGTAGGGATGGAACTCATAGAATTTTATTACATATTATTATTATTATTTATTAATTTTGTATTTTCACAATAAAAGTATTTATAGGTATATTTCTATTCACTGACCTAATTATGTGAACGATGTTTTTAGTTAGGTGCCTATTATGCAAGAAACAGATCTTATTTAAGTTAATAATTTATTGTGAAATAAGCAAATTCATTAACATTTTAGGTTTAAGTTTTGAAAAAAGGTGATAATGGTTTTGTTTACCACTATTCCTCCTATGTGAAACTTGTGAAATAAAACAAATAAGCAGATATCTACCCATTTGAAAAATATTAGAGAGTGAGTAGGTAAATACATTAGAGATAGGTGTTATAGATTAGAATAGTAGACTATTGGCACTTAGCATTTGTTTGAAAAATAATCGAATTGGAATACCTACCCCTCATTGCAGATCTATGGATTCGCCCATGTCCTCCAATAAAATGTCGGTAACAATTTTACCACGTTTATCAATCTTTAACAGAGCCGCTACAATTAAATTTGAAACTAGGGATTATTATTTATATGTAGGTACATACCTAAATACCTTCCTACACATGGGAATAACAATCAAAATGGTTAATAGAACGTGAATACCTACATTAACCGTCTTAAATTGCAAATACTGTACTTATATCCACAGAATCACACATAGTTCACATACCCATAATATGTGTCCCAATACCCATTCTGGAGTACATGGAATAACCGCTTTTGATTCGTTACGAAAACACCCATAGAAGCTCCATCGACAAAAAAAAATGTTTCCCCAACTTGTATCTATCCACCACACATTGCTCGTTCATCCCTTGGCCTTGTGTACTCTATCCAAAGGATATGACA
Organism: Cheilosia vernalis; assembly: GCA_949126925.1. Classification (NCBI taxonomy): domain Eukaryota; kingdom Metazoa; phylum Arthropoda; class Insecta; order Diptera; family Syrphidae; genus Cheilosia; species Cheilosia vernalis. The sequence goes on from OX421362.1 coordinate 57,989,534, forward strand.
GCACAAACAGGCACCATATACGAGCCAAAAAAATAAAATAAAAATAGCGTGGGTATGTATACACAGAATACATACCTTCCTAATCTATATGAATGTTCAGCTAAAGTGGCTGGGGGTTACGACCCACCAAAAGCTCCATAAGCATAATCATAGGTATGCGCAACTGTGTATGCTCCTAATAAAATACTGAATAGTTTATATTACATCTGTCCATATATTCCACAAATTTTTATTGAATACCTATTTCTGATGTTCAACTGATAACATTTTCCACATCCACCCACCGCCATAAATGCACCACATGACAACGACGAATCAGAAACGGGTGGAGCAGCCAGATAACAATTTCATTTGTATTGTGTGTGTACCTACAATCCTACATCCCTTAAAAAAATATGTATTAATGTTGTATATCCCTCTGTGGGTAAATTCGCGTACAATATAAGAGTTGCACAATTGCATCTTTATATTCACAAAAAAATGCATGCATTTACCTACGTATCTCCATTATATAAAAATAGAAGGCCTGCGTGGGGTGGATAGCACAAAGCTCATTTTTGTGACATTTAACGGGACGTAAAGGGTTGATTGGTTGCGGCTTTATATTGCTTTTTTTCCCGACATCGATTCTCAAGTAGGTACCCGCATTGTTAAAATCGTTCCCTGTCATTGGTTGCTGGACAACTGTCAGCCTTTGATATTAATAAACCCTTTGAAAAGTTCCCTTTGATAGATGCAGATTATGCGGACATCGAATATTCCAATTGTAGGTACCTACAATAGTTTTAAGCTTAAATAGAATAGGTATTCTTTTTTATAGGTAGATATATAGCTACCATTTTTATCACGTTGAAACGAAATCCTTTGAACTGCGGTGAGTTCTTTATGCACCCTGCTTTCTTTTTACTGCATTTGACGTTTTTGTGGGCTCTTTGGCTATACCACTTTTGTGCACTTTTATAAACGAAGCATTTTTGGTTTCATTAATTTTTTGTTTAACAAAGTAGGTCATTTATTTTTCTAACATTATATATAAATATCTATACGAGGTTTGGGTCTGTACAGTTCACAGTCGGCATAAAAAAAGTGAAAATCGAGCTATAAGAATATTTTACCGCACCCCAAAGGGATCGCATCAGTTCTTTTATAATATTCATGCATAAATTTTTGATGGTAGGTAACCGATTTAACCGTAAGTAGATCATTTCGGAGCAATAAAAATAATAAGGCAGCTGTAGCCCCCTGTGGCTTTGGTCGATGGGAGATGGTTGCTCTGATCATGATCACCAATGATATTTTCAAAAGGCATATTGTAGAAGGTACAGATAGAGGAAATTATGAATTCGACGTAACTATGTTATGTATGTGTTTTGTAATGCCCAATTTAATTTGACATTTTTTCTTTCAGTGTTTGACAAATTCAACCATGGAGAGGTACATAATTGAGCAGCGCATTCTTACGAAAATATGGGCTCCAATCAAAATGCATTTCGTGTATCGGGAGAATTGTGCGCAAATTTCAGCAAACCGGGTCTGTAGGAAATGTGAAAACACCTGTGCATGCTCGCCCAGTACTGCGGAAAATATTGATATTGCTCGCAATAGTGCGACAGAAGAGCCGTCAACATCGACTAAAAGTGTTTAGTACCTTAAGAAAAATCTGATGCGAGAGCTACTAAACTTGTCAAATTTGCTGCCACAGAATAAAGGTACATTTGGGAATCCCTCACCACTCAACTTGTTGAATTAGGTATACACTATACACATTTTGTCGAAGTGTCTCTTTTACTTGAGGTTTCGCGTCACAAGAATGCTAAGTAGTTGTTATAAATAAGTTTCACTTATTCCAGAGGTACGTTCTTCCATGGGTGAACAGAAGTAGGAAAAACTTTGCATCCAATTTTGAGGGGGGTTGGACATTAGATTGAGTTGCATTTTCGCTGAAGCAATGATTAAACTACAGCAATTATCCATGCTCAGAGAGCGATTAGACTAAAAAAATAGAGAACAAGTCTTCATTCGAATTAAGTGTATCAATAAGAGAAAGATAAATGTGGATAAGAGTTAAATCAGAAGAAGTATTGAACGTGAATAAGTCCAACCACGTAGTCACCAGGAGCAGTATAAACACGGGTCAAATAATAGGTAGACTTTTTTAGGACAAGCGGTTATTTGCCAGACATTCGCGATGGTTCTAACACCTTTAGCAAACCCTGAAAGTGACTGGTTTACCAAGAGGAGCAACAGCAGCGACAGCAGCCATCAATAAACATGAAAGAAAAAAAAAAAACAAAAATTGATTACAAATTAACTTAAATTCAGTGTCTTATTTCCAACTAGCCATTGATTGCGGCTCTGACCACAAATGTTGGTATACATACTGTGGATGGACAACAAATTAGCATGAAATTAATGAAAACAATTATTATTCTTATCATCACCGAAACTATTCGGTTTTGGAAAATATCTCATATGAGTGTCATTAATTGCAATCGCTTGATATTTAATCGCTAATTAGCGTTTCATTTTTCGACTGTTGGCCCGATAGACCATTTTATACAAAAATGTGTTACTAATGACATCTTATGTTTATAGCCATGCTCTAACGATGGCTGCAATCAGAATTATCCTATTTTAAATCTTTTAATAGGTAATAGAGTTACAAAAATGTGACCTTGTCCTACAGACCAACTAGAAGTTGGACAATTCGATATTTGTTTTTAAATGTGCTGTATAGAAATATAATTTTATTTCTTAATTTGCAGAAGATATACATAACTTGACCCCTGCAATTGGGACACACTGTGCCAGGAACTGACAATTATTTGCCAAGTGCATTCATCAAAGTACCTACTTCGCTAGGTCCAGGACAACTCACAAGCAACTTATAAATAATCCTTTGACCTAACTCATATGCAGATGTGCTCCAAAGAACAGAAACCGTATTAGGTCCCTTGTCACACTTAAATTTTGGAAGGAAAATGCCGGATTGGAAGAAAATATTCAGTAAAGGATAAAGAAAGTGGACTAAGTAAAGTATAGAAAGACATTTTTTTCGGAATGTGAAATATCACAGTTTAGTGTCCTTGATTAGGAAAATAGTATCTGTGGGTCTTCGAATATATATTTCTGAAGTATTGCGGTGTACATAATATATTGAGATGATTTAAGAAAATGCAAGTTTGAAATCGAATTTCGATTAAATAGTACCTACATATAGACAGCTGTAACGTCTTTGCCGGAGGTTCTTAATTAGTGGAATTATTTCGAGTGAAAAAAAATTGACATAGTTTCTACAGGAAAATAAAATTTTGTTTTATACAAAGAAAAACACGTCGCGTATTGTCTTATCCATTTTGTGTTCATATTTACACCCCACCTACTCGATTCATTTTTACATACTTCAAATAAGAACCTCTATAACTCTCATCCGTTTTCTTTACAAACTACTTAGTTCAGTCCGAACCTCTTTATTTTCGAAATTTTGGAAGCCACTTGGATATAAGACGCAAACATCTTTTTTGTAATACGAATTGTGTCGAGAAGACGTCTTTCCTGTACTTGGATATGTCATCATGGTCACTATTTAGGTAAATATTTATTTAGTTATCTTTTCATTAATTTTTTAAAATTTACATAGAAAATTCAGAGGAATTTTCCAAAGACAAGATTTCCTCCATCGCTCTAAAGGTTGAAGACAACGAAACTTGTAAGTTCAATATGAAAATTTGTAAAAGCAAGAACTAATAATCATTTTTAAACTTCGAACTAATTATTTTGTAGGTTACAATTATTGGTAATTTCATATGGAAAGCTACCTCAATGTGAATCTCCAAAATACATCATTAACACTGAATATGATTATTATTGCGCTAAGGTAACATATAATTTAAAATTATTAAGATTATGTAAACTATGTATATTATGTTATCCATAAAAAGTTTTTCCAAATAGTAATATTTATAAAAAAAATATAAGTAAGTCCTTCCTATTTTGCTTCCATTTGGTTATAATCCAATGAAGTAAGACCTACTTCATATAAAAAAATAGCTTAATATTTATATTTAAAGAAAATTGGGATTTGCATAAATAGGTCTGATTAATAAATGAATGACCTAAGAGAAAAGTTATTGAAATAAAGAAAAGTTCTTAAGGTCACATTCCATATTCAACATATCCTTTCATTGACCAAGAATAATTATTGTAAGTTACTGATGAAAGTTTTTTCTGATTTCACATATTAATTAAGCAACCAGTTTCTTGGATTAGGAAAACCTATCAACGATTTAAGAAAATAAATGAAATCTTTTTGGAAGAAAACAATTCTTGAGGCGAATAAAACTTAAAAAACATTTGTTTTCTTTTCTTAAATTAAGAAAAAAATATATAATTATTGTAGATATATTTTCTCATTCTTGACTCATGCAACGCATATGTTAAAAGTAAGAAAGAATTGCATTCAATCACAACACTTTAAGTTCTTGTTAAAAAAAATACTTTTCAGAACTAAAAGCAGATATATGGATTCAATGGGTAGGTATGCCATTTTTGGTCGCCCGGCTCGTGTACATATTTTTTTTATATTTTTGTAACAGGTTCGAATCCCGCAAAAACCCAAATTCCAACTCAGGGTTTTTTCACTGCGCCACCTCTCGCGATCCGAGAGTTTAAACTGTCTTGAAAGAGCTTCTCAATTAGCCGTTTGGAATCGGCATAAAATTGTAGATCCCTACCATTCGTTCCAAAAATTAAATCTCACACAAAACGAATGGTTGTGAGAAGCTAGGCCTACGGACCTGTTGCGCCAACTATGTATGTAACAGGTTCTTAAAATAAAAAGAGAGTTAATGTATTTATGTTTTAAATTAAGACATGATTTATTTTTTGACTTTGCCATATATCCCGACTTTACCCTATGGTTCTTTTTATGCATAGAATCGAAGATATACTTGTAATAGACTGTTTAAAAAATAAACTAAATAAACTTTTTGTGATACATACCTAATACATAGGAAATAACTGGAGTGAAATATTTTGGGTTATGTACATTTTTTTTCTCTCTCTCTCCTTTTAATTACATAATAATATAATTACAAAAGAGAGTTTTGGTATTTTTTGGTGATGTATGTTCTATTGGCAATCGATTAACCAAATGAATTGAATCTGGACCAAAAACTTAGTTCTTTAACTGGGTGATTGTATCTTATGTACCTACCTATATTTGCACCTTTTTTAAATTTAATAATATTCAACGATCTAAAAAATGTTAGGTAATTTGTAAAAAACTGTACCTATACCTATACTATCTAAATAGAACCATATATCTACTAGTCTACAATTTATAGTTGCCTAATGATCGCATGATCCTCCCGCTATTATGCAATATCCCGCATTGTACTTGGCATTAAATACAACTTTCGATTGCTGTTGAGTTCTAGTTTTATAAACCATCGAAAAGTGAATATGTCTTGTCTCTTTGTTTAACTTAGTCCGTCTTTTCTTTACAAATTTAAAATGCAAATAGCGTTATGTGTTGATGCATAACTCACATTATTATTTATAATTCATTTAAGATTTATTGATTATGTATGCCATCTATTCTGCCACTTTTTGAAAACCAACTCAGATTTATTGCGATCAATTTAAATAAAGAAGAAAAATCTATGGATAACTTTTATGACGGTGACAACGATGATGTTTCAGCCATATTGGTTAATTGATAAGTGTATAAGTATTTTTGGCTAATACAATACGAATTTATCCCGGAATATAATAATGTTCTTGAAATGTTGTAAAGGGTGTTAATTGAAGGTATAGAACATTGAAATGGAACAAAACAAGGACGATTTTTTTTTTAAATTGACATGAAATTTACTTTATTCGAAAGATAAAATCTTTTGGCATTATAATTTAAATACGATTTCTGGCATATGACCGCCACGGCTAGCTCGGACGTAGTATGATCTGGAGGTGGAATTTTCGATGACTTTTTTCAACATTGCCCGTATATCGGCAATATCGCGGCGAATGTTGTCCTCCAAGTGGTCAATCGTTTCGGGCTTATCGGCGTCCCATATCCCCACAGAAAATAGTCAAGCGGACGCGGAGTTAAATCGCACGATCTTGGAGGCCAATTCACGGGTTCGCAAAGTGGAACTATGCGGTTTGCAAACGTTTCCTTCAAAAAATAATTGTGACTTGTTGGCCGTCTTGTTGAAACCACTGCTCCTGCACGTTATGGTTGTTCAATTGATGGACGAAAAAGTCAGTTATCATATCTCTATAGCGTTCACCATACAGTTACAGTTCTGGCCAGCATCGTTTTTGAAGAAGTACCTACGGACCAATTATTCCACCAACCCATAAAGCACACCAAACAGTCAGTTTTTGTAGTTTGTTGTCTCAACATACACTTGAGGATCCATTGAGCATTGACGTGTCCATTCAACCAAAAGTGAGCTCTGTCGCTAAATAAAATTCGCTTATGAAAACCGACGTAGTGCGCCATCCGTATTTCGAACAGACCCATGATTTTCAAAATAAATTTGCACAATTTGGAAGCGTTGTTCTGTTCAGGCGTCAGTCTATTCATGTTGAAATGCCAAACCGTTAACATAGTGTTGCCAACATAAAGTTCTATTCCTCTAAAAAAAAAAAAACTCTTCAAATTATATCATTTGTGTTCTCGAATTTTCTGGACCGTCCTCACTCGAAGTCTTTGGAATTTCACCGCGTCGTCGAAATAGATGGCAAACTATTTATATTGCTAATGAGCTTCACCCGGCTAAACGTACGCAATATTACGCAACGTTAATAAGTGGACACTTTTTCATAACTTTTTTTTTAAGTGTAAGTAAAAAAATCAAACCTATGGTCTATTTATATTGAATGCTACAAAAGAGGACCCCTTATATTATAACAAATATGAAAAAAATATGCATATATGTGATTGTATATATGTATGTACATATTATAAATCAGAATCAGATTTGAATAGCTCATTATACCTACTGCAAATAATGGCTAACGCGTTATGCCCACTCTTATGTCCGAAGATACAAAATTTAGCAAATGACCATTTGAATATAATTATACCTTTTGTATTGTGATGTACCTACAAACATTTTCTGACCCTATAAGCGATGAAATGAAAAATATGGCTACTCAGGTTCAACAAGGGCAAGTCTGTCCAGCCCTTGAGCCCTTCAGCCGTGAAATGCAGTAATTGACGTCCATAAACCAAAACACTGGATCATGACCTAGACAAGGGTGTGAAGAAATAACAACCACAACAACAGTTTCACGATAAGGGTCATTGATTGTCCACCCCTTGGGGTGTGAGAGAGTGCTGGAACCATAGCTGTAAAGTGGAATAAAAATATTAAATCCCTCTTCAAAATCAGGGGTGATTTTTGATTCGTTTGCCCCTCGAATTCCGGCAAGGACGTCGACAGAAAACATAGGTATACACAATGGTATACCTACCCACCACCGTTGACCTAAGGCGAGCGCATCGACACCACCGCAACAAAAACTCCACCTTTGATGTTAAAGTTTGCATTCTTCCGGTTTCTTTACGCCGGATACGAACGTTTAGTAAGGGAAAGGGGGACATACCGCCGAATCGTCGTTCTCTGACCTTATCCTGTTGCTTCAGGAATCAGAGCGCACCGCCACACCCCCTTGATGGATAATTGAATACAATTTGCAAATAATTTATAACTGCATCTGTAAAAAGGACGGATAAAAATACCAATAAGACACACATACACATTCGCAAAAGAACGAAAAATGACGTCCACTTCCGCAAAACAGCATCTGCCGGCTGCGGTCCGGAAGACGAGAAGAAAAATCAGGGCTATAAAATTTCGGATTTTATGCCAACAAAGCCCTAATTTTCACAATTTGTTACTCTTAGTGCTGAGGCGCGGCGCCCTGCAACTGAGGGATAGAAATCCGGAACAACGTCCCTATCCTTGGTATATGAAATATGCGGCAGACCAACCTGTTACACATCAGCCTCTACGCAGCACGCAGTCAGCACGATTTCCAGAACTGTGTATACCTATATATATACATATACAATTCAAACGCAAAGTGTCTGCTTGCCATCCACCGTCACCGGATGAAAGAAAAAGTGAATGGTAGAGGTACTTGAAGTTGATGGCTGGACCTATACTCCGCTACGACTGAATGGTCCACCTTCCCGTTCCCTTAATTTTCAATTGCATGAAAGAAAACGTGACTCTCCTCCGTTCGACCCTTAGAGCTCGAAATCGTTTTGTGCGAAAATTTCAACGCATAGATTCGACAGAAACTCCCGCAAGGCAAACCACCCCCACAAGTCAGTGGTAATGTTTTCATTGGATTTTATTTTCCCTGTTGCTGTCATCGAACAAATACCCGGTGGACGGAGACATGACGACGCACCACGATGCAAACGATGCAGAAAAACAGTATACACAATGAAGTTGGCAAGCAAACCAAAACCCAAACCAATGAAAATAAACCCTCTCCACTAGTAAATTTTGTATTCACCCATTGCCTCTATTTGCAAATGGTATTATTGCTGTTTTGGTGGTTTTGCAAAAGTATCTAGTATCTTTTGTGCGTACGAGTGTGCAAAAACATGAACTATCGATGCGGATTATCTGCCAACACCCACCCCATTCGAAGTGCCGCAATTTCCGAACAAAAGAAAGAAAGCGATCCGCCAAAAAGGTGATTGTTCCTCCGTTTAGCCCGCAAATTGCCAAATGCGATTTTCTCCCGCAACCACCATAACCGAGGGGACGAAGTGTGAGTAACAGTACGAGAGGGGTGGAATGTACCAAATTTTGCACAACGGCCCTGAACATCAGAAGCCATAGGAGGGTGGAGTAGAGATGGAACACTGATCTGTGTCCTTCTTATCCTTGCGTTGTGTTGTTGTTATCCTTTCAAGAAAATTGGGTAATAAATAAATTTGCAAGTGTGCTGATATGTCATCGATGGATGAGGGTGGTTAGGGTTACAATTGACTGGTACGTCATTTTCTATTCTGTGCAAAAAAGGGCAAACTTTAAGTGAGAGGTGGTGGTGCTGGTGGGTTGTTTGTTTTGATAATACGATTGCAATTTTCCATGTGATTGGGTGTAATTTCGGCGAATTTGTCATATGCTTGTCGATGTCAAGAGAGTTGTGACACGATTAGGGGAGAGGCAGTTATTCCCACGATTATCTATAAAGTACCTAAAGGTATTTACATTTCCCTTGTTTCTCTTCTTAACTTATGGTAGTGGTCCACATTGCCCCTCAGTGGCGTAGCGTGGGTTGGGGCCGCCCGGGGCAGAAACAATTTATGCCACCCCTAGTAGATCTTTCACACCCACACATATGTATGTCAATAAACTGGGGAAAATTTCTACATTTTACCAATTTTTTTTTCAAATTTCTTTTTGCTGTCCTATGATTTTTTTCAATAACAGGAAGGGCCCAGTCGAAAGCGTATTATTTGCTCCTTATTTAGAATGTGTTTCAAACAATCGGGTAATTTTTGGTCAGAATGGAAGTGGTGGGGATAAATTCCGTCACAGAGAGAGACACTTACGAATAAGTTAGGGAACGCTTTTTTAGTAATCTATGGAATATGACAGATACATAATTCCAAATTCTAATATTTAAAAAAGAGTGGTACGAAAAGTCTGATAAACTTGAGGAATTTGCTAATATACTAACCCCCGTATTAATAAACGACGAGCAGCGGCGAGTTAGCGCTAACACATATTTTAACTTCAAATTCTTATTAATACATGCGTTTGGTTTCACTGACATGTGTAATAACGAGTGGATAACTTAACTCGCCCAATTTGGTGTGTAGAGAGCGGATAACTTCTTAACACAGAGAGGGACTTTACCAAATCTCGAATCCTTTTCGGTGTTACATGAAATTTACGAATACCAACTGCCGTATTAATAATTGTCACGTAACTACATGTTAGGCCTAACTATATTGGCAAACACATTAGTTAGGCTAAAATTGCTATTAATAAACATTTTTATAAGATAACTAACGCTTCGTAACTTTCATATAACTAACTAATGGCAGGAAGAGAAGATTTAACAGCGAACTCTACGAGCTGTACAGCGACATCGACCTGGTCAGAAATGTACGCATTAGTCGTCTAAGATGGCTAGGACATGTAGAGCGAATGGACACCACCGCTCCGGCCCGGAGAGCCTTCGATTCCAACCCGGAGGGACAACGCAGTAGAGGAAGACCTCGCCTTAGGTGGCGCGCGCAAGTGGAAGGGGACCTCAACCAACTTGGAGTGCGCAACTGGAGGCAGTTAGCCAAAGATCGCGCTAACTGGAGAGGCGTATTGGTTGAGGCCCAGGTCCACCCCGGACTGTAGCGCCACCTTAAGTAAGTAAGTAAGTAACTAATGGCAGGAAGTCTGTTAGCGAGTCAATAAATCTCAAAAAACATCGTTCCCGTCAAAAGGACAAAAGTAAGTAACTAATGGCAGGAAGTCTGTTAGCGAGTCAATAAATCTCAAAAAACATCGTTCCCGTCAAAAGGACAAATAAATTAAATTTAAGTTTTAAAAATCGTGGAAAAAAATGGCTGACCGTTTTTCAGTGTTTTTAAATAGTTTGAATATTTGGTGAATATGTTAGGGGAGGATTCGGTTACCATCGCCCCAACTGGAAAAAAAGTGTAGAAAAATAGAAAAAACCCTACGACAATGTTTACAAATAAAACATTCAAAAATAAATAAAAATTTTTTGATGTTTTGCTTTATTTTCTGTTGTTTTTTAACTTTCTCCATTACGTAGTAAGAGAAAGATATTGGTTTCGTACAAAATTTCGAACTCGAGATTTTAATCAATTCTGATATTACGATGATAGAGGAACTCAAAAAAGTGGTCTGTCCGTCTGTCCGTCCTTCCACGGGCCTACAGCCTAAACGGCTCCCCGGATTACGTTCAAACCTCGGATTTGGAGTTTTTGGGCTTTTTTTTTTTTGCAAGGTAACCTCAATATTAATGGTAGGTACTTCCCATACAACATTTTCGTACCAGTTTGATTTGATCGAAAACGGCTCTAACGATTTCAGCCAAAACTGATATTTAAGCTTAAGTAGGTGAGGTTACCATCACTGCGTAACCAGTTTTTGGCTAAAAACTCGAACAACAGTACTTTTGAAATTTCGACATATCTCGAAAACGGTCTATACGATTGTAGCAAAAATTAATTTCTAGGGTTATGTGAACATTTATAACTTAATAGCAAGCTCAGTTTTTCTCTATACACGGAAAGAATTGAAAATCACCAATTGCAACATTTTGAGTTGAAATTCACGAATCGTATATTTTTCGCAAATCACAACGATTTTTTCTTGAATTGATATAAAAATTTGTAATTTGTTAGTGAAAACGGCGAAAAATATCAAATGTTGTTTGTTGCATTTTGCGATTAAAAGTATTAATTCGAGCTTCTTTAATTTGTAGTGATTTGCGAGATTGTTTGGAGCAATTTACAACTTCAATAGGCAAATTTCGTAAACACCACTTTGCTATCTCAAATTGCGAAAAATATTTGGTGATTTACCACCACTGAATGATGAATCAATCAAATCTTATAATAATTTACCACATTTAAATCGAAAACTTAAATTGACGTAGACAAGTCGTAAATTGCAAAATATTTTTTGTAATTTCCATGGAAACTAACTACATAACGTATGAAATTTTTTTATGCCCAGGTAGTCGACAGTAACGATATAGTCCATGGGTCGAAATCCTTTCTTTATATGGATCAATATACATACATAATATGTTTGTGGTGTTGCAGGACAGCTGCAATCATGGGCAGCGACACACAGTCGGTATTTAATCTTTGCTTAAGGCAGTCGTTTTTTAAGTATAACTAGTTCTCAGTGATAGTGAGTGTACTAACCATTATAAAGCATTCTGGAATATATATCATGTAAGTACCTATTTAATAATGGAAAAAAATTAAACTAAAGTAGGTACCTATATAAATCTGTATTTTTATTTTTTTCAGAATGAAGATATGTCTGGCTATTAGAAAAGAAGTAAATTGGTATGGATATTAAATTGTGCAGTCGAAAAGGTTTTTTAAGGTTCGTATCAATACAAGTTCTTCTAAACAATTTGCGTGTATTAACAATTTCAGCACCCGCCGGTAAGTTCATCTACCTTTATCCGAAGATTGGGCACCTTGTCGTGGTGGGGCGGCTTAAGTAGAGGAACAGGATGCTAGATCAGGGTAGTGGCCCAACTCCTCTGGTAGAGCTGAATGTGAATTGAAAAACCAAGACCCAATCCGATCAATCGATCGACCCTTAACTCCAAGATGGCTGGTCTGCAATGTCGAGGGAGCTGTGATAAGGTAGGTAAAACTACTGGTTCACAGGGTTCAGGGGTAATTGAACCGCTAATTGAGACTCCTCAGGGGCAGCTCAATCCTCTGTTGTATTGTAGTTGAGTAGGATAGGTATTGGGGATCTCTGCCTATTCGGTCTGTTTAATTCTCCCCTACTCGTGGGTACACATATGGACCATATAAATAAAAATAAAAATAACGTGCCTTCGGAAAACGAGGTGGAAGGCTTAGGAGGGGTCGAGAAGGTGCTGGAAGGCGCTGGAATGAACCCGAATAAGCTCGATGGGTCAGCGGACTCTAATGGGAAACCAGAAGGGTTAGCGGGCCAATCGTCAGTGGAGGTGGACAATGCGGTGCAGAAATGCGCCAAGAGGTCAGCCGAAACTGCGGAAACCGAATTGGAAGAAGAAGAAAGGCTCGATCCTGAGCGGAGGTTGAACAAACAACTGAGGCAAAGGATGAAAAGAGTCAGAAGGAAACAAAGATTGGCCTTGGCTAAATCTGTTTCGGCGGGAGGCATAAGCAAGACGGTCGATGAGTTGACTGAAATGGTTGCCAACATGACGTCAACCGAAACCTCTCCAGAAGACGAAGGATCTAGGAAACGGTTCAAATGTTCCGGGACCAGGAATCCATCCGAAACTGCGATGAAGGGGACGGAAGGCGGAAAGGATGACGGACAGTCTGTTCAACATGGGGTCAGTCCACAGGCACCACACTGCAGTGGTTATGTGGATGGACAACATGTAAAACGGAAGGTTAGTCAGCCAGCAAAGCAGAAATCGTGCAATGCCGAGCAACCTGGACCAAGCAAGGTAAAGCGAAAGCTGAATCGAGCTATGGAAAGGAAAGCGAAGCAAGCAGATAATGCAAAACCTTACACTAGGGGTGAGCGAACCAAAGTTGACAAGGGCGTAAAAACCTTTGCTCAAACAGCGGCGAACGATCTCCGAATGGGTGTTGTCGACATGAGTCGAGAGGGGGGGATAGATGCAACACAGTTGAGTATTTTTAAAAATGCTCTTCTGGATGCTCTAGACTTGCTTCCGACGAATGCAGGTGACATCGGTGTGAAGGAAATAACCTTGGAGGAAGGGATTATAGCAATCAAATGCGGTAACCAAAAAACCAAGGGTTGGCTATGTGAGATTGTAGGGAAGATGACCGACCTATGGGAGGGAATTAACCTTAAAATAGACAAGCTTCACATACTAAAGGATGTGGAAAGGTTGATAATCTTTGTTCCCGGTCAATCCGTGAGCAAGGATGTCATCCTCGCCAGACTTTGTCGTCAAAATTCCTGCGTGAAGGACACTTCTAAATGGAGGGTTACTCATGTGGGAAGATATGATGACAACAAAATTGGTGGAACCAAGATGACGATCTGGTGCCCAAGGGAGGAAGCGATGCTGGTTAGACAAGCAGGAGATAGACTCTTCTGTGGGTTGGACATAGCACTCGTGAAGTTCCAAGGAGCATCGGAAAAGACTCAACTTGGAAAACCACCCGGTAGGGCGACGAAGTGATAGATACCATGGACATGGGATCAACACAAGTCGGGCGGGAGGTGGGCCCGTACCGGGAAAAGCTCAGGGTGATTCAATTGAACCTTCATCACAGCAAAGCAGCATCAGCAATGATGACTAAATGCTTTGATGAGGATTCGTTTGATATAGCCCTGATACAGGAGCCTTGGATCTTTAGAGGAAAGATTAGAGGACTCCCAAACAGCATGGCTGAGTTGCACTATGCGCAAACCAGCGGAAGAATTAGGTCATGTATCCTGGTGAGGCACGGAGTTCAAGCATATAAATTGCCGGATCTGTGTGCCCCAGATCTTGCAGCAGTACGTGTAGGATCAGGTGCGGGAACTTTTGTTATAGCATCTGCATACTTGCCGTATGATTCTCCAGAACCTCCTCCGACCAGAGAGTTAGAGGTTTTGGTGGATACATGCAGGAACAGGAACGAGGACTTAATTATTGGTTGTGATGCCAATGCACATAATACAGTGTGGGGCAGCACCAACGATAATTACAGAGGAGAAGCATTATTCGAATTTGTATCATACAAGGATCTAGCTATCTTAAACAGGGGAACAGAGCCAACCTTCGTTAATGTGAGACGAAGGGAAGTGATCGATGTTACCCTGTGCAGTAGTCAGATAATTGATAGAGTATCAAATTGGAGGGTAATGGATCAGGCTACAATGTCGGATCACAGAGCCATTTCATTTGATGTTCGCTATGGATCTAAAAGAAAAAAAAGATCGGAAATACATCAGGATTCCGAAGAACACGGATAGGACAAAATACCTTGAAGTGTTGGAGGAAAAACTGAATGTAACGACATTCGGAATACCGAAAAACACTTGGCACGTTGAATCACAGCTGAAGCATCTGCAATCAGCTGTTGAAGATGCGTACCGAGTGGCTTGCACACCTACTTTAGTGGAAAAACAAGATCCTGCACCTTGGTGGTGCCGGGAACTTGAGAAACTAAAGAAGGCTGTGAGGAAGGCCTTTAATCACGCCATGAGGAGGGGGGAACCCGAAGCATGGGATGACTATAAGGCGAAAAAGAAAGAGCTTAATGTCACTCTGCGACGACGTAAAAGGGAATCATGGAGGGACTTTTGCTCGAGTATGAGGAGTACATCTGAAGTCAGTAGACTACAAAAGATTGTCTCGAGAGATCCAGTTTCCAAGATCGGACTCATTCGTAATAGAGCGGGGGAGATGGTGGAAACACTGGATCACACAAATGAGGTCCTAATGGAGGTACACTTTCCAGGAAGCTATAAATCAGATCAGCCCTGGGCTCCAAGGAAACAAGGAGCGAACAGGATGGATAGGATGGAAGCGGAAAGGATCGTAACACCAGAGGCGGTCAAGGGTGCAATAGCAACATTTGCACCCTTCAAAACCGCGGGGCCGGATGGTATATTTCCAGGCCTAATGCAATGGGGAGCAGACGTAATTGCACCAAGGCTCAGGAATATATACGTTGCATGCCTAGCAATAGGCTACATCCCGATTACATGGAGGGAGACAAATGTGGTCTTTCTTCCAAAGCCGGGTAAAAAGGATTACACCGAGGCAAAGTCCTTCAGACCAGTTAGCCTAACATCCTTTCTGTTAAAAACAATGGAAAGGGTGGTGGTGGACTACATGGAGAGTACTGCGCTTAAGATGTATCCTTTAAACAGTAGGCAGCATGCTTATAGGGCAGGCATGTCTACAGAAACAGCGCTACATCAAGTAGTACGCGTTGCGGAGGAAGAGCTAAATACCGGGGGCATTGCGATGACCACCATAATGGACATTGAAGGTGCCTTCGATAAGATATGCTTTGAAAGTCTGAAACAAGCCTTGGAAAAACGTAGGGTTAACCCACTGGTGGTAAGATGGGTGGACAATATGTTGAACACGAGGGCAATAAATATTCAGACGGGAACCTCAAAACTTAGAGGAAGGGTTAGCAGGGGCTGCCCACAGGGAGGTGTTCTCTCTCCTACACTGTGGAATATCACTGTGGACTCTCTTCTCGACAGACTTGAGGCGACTGGCACTCACACAGTGGGATATGCCGACGACATAGCAATAATGGCCAGAGGCAAATTTATAGACGTCACCGCAGATATCATGAGGAATGCGCTCAGAGTGGTTGAGCGGTGGTGTCTGGAAGAAGGGCTCTCCATTAATGCGGGAAAAACAGATCTAATAGTCTTCACTAAGAAGAGGAAAAATCTGGAATTTCGACCCTTAACGCTCTTCGGATCGGAACTAACAACGACCACGAAGGTCAAGTATCTGGGAGTCTATCTAGATACTAAACTTTCGTGGAACTACCATGTTGAGGAGAAGGTCAAGAAGGCAAAAAGGGTATTACATCAGTGCAAACGTGTATGTGGACAGAGGTGGGGACTCTCGCCTAGGTCAGCATACTGGATGTACACGATGATAACTAGACCCATTATCACCTATGCCTCGGTTGTATGGTGGGCGAAAGCTTCCCAGAAAACAGTGAGGAAGCACCTGGATAGGGTCCAACGCTTAGCATGTATAGGAGTTACAGGTGCAATACGGACAACACCAACATGCGCAATGGAAGTGATCCTGGGGATCTTACCGCTGGACTTATTTATTAAGAAAACAGCGGCCCTAACGGCACTTCGTTTGCATCGAGATGCGAAATGGCACAATCGTGGTACCATCTATGGACATAGGAAGATCCTGGAACTTGTCAAAAACGAGATTAGGGAGCTGAGCATGCCTATGGATGGGATTACAAGGGTGCGTGTTATGGAAAGGAATCACAAAACTCGTATTGAGAACGGATTACTTCCAGAAAAAAGGAGTGGTGAAATAGTGATTTTCACAGATGGATCCATGATTGATGGCCGAGCGGGTGCCGGTATCTTTTCAGAAGAGCTGGAACTAGCCCGTCACGTTAGCCTCGGGAAACACACTTCTGTATACCAGGCTGAGATGATTGCATTGCTGCATGCGTTGGACTACTTGCTTGAGGGTCAGGTGGAGGGAAGAAATATCCTTATAGCACTGGACAATCAGGCGGTGATCAGATGCATGGAGCAAGCAAACATTACAACATCGTTGGCACTGGAATGTGTACTCAAGCTCAATAAGTGTTCATCTAAAAATGAAGTAACACTGACTTGGGTACGAGGACACATAGGGATCGAAGGCAACGAAAAGGCGGACTCCCTTGCAAAACAGGGGTCAGCTGAAAAGTTGCTGGGACCAGAACCATTCTCTTCAATTGGCAGAGGAATGGTTGAACAACTGATTTACAACTGGATCACGGCAGAACATCTGAGAAGATGGTCAACCATGGAACAATGTAGACAGTCTAAAATGGCAATTAAATGGCCGACCCGCTCCACTCAAAGAAGGGTTCTAAGCATGAGTCGAGGAACACTGAAATGGGTGGTGGCTTTATCAACAGGACATGGTAATTTCGGGTATCACTTAAGGAAGATGGGCCTTAGAGAGGACGATACCTGCAAACTATGCCTGGAGGAATCCGAGACAGCGGCACATATACTGTGTCAATGTCCGGCATTGGCTGGCAGAAGAATGAAGATATTGGGGCATCACTGGGTGGAGACCCAGTCGATGAAACAGATCTCACATAAACAGATGCTAGCGTTAACACTAGGAATCGAACCCAGGGAAGAACTCTCGAGAAATCCAGAGAGTCTATCTGGCTAAGATTTATAGTGGCAGAGAGACGAAAAGGGACCCGTCAATGGTGGTCTGATTCGAATATCTCTCAAATATATATATATATATATATATAACAATTTCAGCATAGACAGAAAAAACACCCCAGACAAATCCCGTTGTCTCCGGACGATATGGCGTCATATGGTTCTCAAGGATATCAAGAGGAAACAAAAATATAAAATACGACTATGAATTATGATTGTAAATCACAAGATATAAGTTGTAAATTGAAAATAAAGTTTTCTAATTTCACGATAAAACGTTTTTAATTTAAGACGGTGATGCCTCAAATTACTACACAAGAATCGTAAATTGCAAAATATGAATTGCAAATTGCAAAATATGAATTGCAAATTGATAAAAAGAAGTTGTAATTTACGATTAAGAATTTGTAAATTGCAACTACAGAAGTAGCAAATCAGCACTAATGAGTTGCAATTCAAGACTAAATGGTTGCAATTCGGTAAGGGATGAAATCAAATTTACTTCAGCAGCAGCAGCAACAACAACAACAACAGTAGCAAAAGCTCTTTCCCGCTGCTAATTCGTTTTTCTTCCCATGCTGAGCAACGGGCTTTTCTCTCCTCGTTCTACAAAAACAAAGGCCTCACACTTGCCCAACTATATGATGATGATAATACACCAAATGTAGTGACTAGTCGTCGAATTTATATAAACGAAAGTCTTACGCCTGCGAATAGTTCTCTCTTGCGGCATGCAAATCAGCTTCGCAAAGAAGGTTTACTATCATCAGTGAGAACGAGAAATGGTTTTCTCTATGTGAAGAAAAGTAATGACGATCTTGAAGTTAAAATTACAACATCGACTAAACTGAAAGCTTCTTGCCGGTGCCGTCCGCTGCTACTCAACTGATGTCATCTGGAGCAGTTTTATGTATTTATTTTATATAGGTATACTATTGTTATATGCATTTGAAAATTTAATTTTGTATTATTTGTAACTCCATTCTACATGTCTTTTCTTTTCTATCTTTTGTATAACTACCTCCTATTTTTCTCTAACACCTTATCTCTTTCTTTATTTTTCCTTATTGTTGCTATTGTCACTATAAATATTCCAGTACATACTTGTCATACTACAGTGCTCTAATTGTTTGTTCTTTTGTTTATTTTACTTGAGTGATGGTTTCAAATAGTTTTCCGTTGTCTGGCTATGCTGGTGAAATCGCAGTGCGATCTGTAGTCAATATTTTATCCAATGCACGCAACGGATTAAAAATAGGTTACCTTAATGCTCGTAGTTTAAATTTAACCAAACTAGATTATTTGGGGTATATTTTCAAGGGCTCTGGGGTTGATATTATTTGCATTACTGAGACTTGGTGGTGGTCCGATCCAGAAGATAATAAAAATGAAGATACAGTCAACAACCTTTATGAAATTTCTGGGTATAAGCTCATTCGTAATGATAGGATTACTACTACAAAAGGTGGAGGAGTTGCAGTGTATTGTAGCACTTCGTTGAAGTACAAAATACTGAGCAAATCGCAAGGAAGTGTGGTGGAGTATCTCCTATTAGAAATTTCAGATGGTATAGTTAAATGTCTAGTTGGTGTTGCTTATAACCTAAATCGCTGTAACTCTCCAGATGCTGTTTTTTCTGCATTGCATGAGTTTACTGCACTTTATGAACATATTATAATTTGTGGAGATTTTAATGCTGACTTATTGAAACGTGATAATAAAGCTCAACGATTACTGGATTTTGCTGCTGCCGCCGGGCTATCAGTGGTAAATTCGTATGCTACCCATTTCTCCCCTGATGCACCTCCCAGTCTTCTTGATGTTTTAATGGTGTCAAATCGTGCTGATGTCTTGGTTCAAGATCAGCTCTCATTGGCGGGAATATCTGACCACGACTTGATATTCTGTACTTATGGTGTTGATATGTCTCGATCTCCCTGTCCTTCATCGTTCGATTTCAGGGATTATGGTTCAATAGACTACAATACATTACATTTTGATGCAACCTTGCTCCCTTGGCGTCTTTGTTATCAGATGTCAAGCGTAACCGACAAAGTAAATCATGTTCAATCCCTTGTATTAGACCTCTTTAATAGACATGTTCCCCTTAAGACGGTTGCAATACGAAATAATAAATGCCCCTGGTTTACCAGTGAGGTTACAGATGCGATGAAGGTTCGCAATAAGCTATATTCAAGGTGGAAGCATAATCCAACAACTCCTAATTGGAAACTTTTTTGTCGTGCTCGTAATTACTCTACCTTTATTACAAGAAGAGCTAAAAAGAGATATTTCCATTCCAAGTTGAACACTGACCTACCATCGAAAAAGCTCTGGAGAAACTTACGTTCCATTGGTATTGGGAAAAGGGCTGCTGCTGAAAGCACCCCTGATGTTACTGCACTTAATAATGCTTTCTTAACCAGTGCAATGAATAATTATTGTTTTACTCCCGTTGATGAACTGATTTTTTTGTCTGATTTTGATTTCGAAGTTGTTTCGGAAATTGACGTCATTAATGTTATACGGTCGTTAAAATCAAATGCTGTCGGTGAAGATGGTATAGCTCTTCGGTTTGTTAAGATAATCTTGCCCCATATAATAAGCTGTCTTACACATATTGTCAATTTTTGTATTACGTCGTCTTTTTTTCCAGATAGTTGGAAACTAGCTAAAGTTATTCCTGTGTCAAAGAAACCTCACCCATCTGTAGCAACTGATTTTCGCCCTATCAGTATTTTACCAACGCTGTCAAAGGTCTTGGAAAGGGTTCTTGGTGATCAAATGTCAGATTATCTGGAACAGCATAGCTTGCTCTCTTCTGTTCAGTCTGGCTTTCGAAGGCGTCACAGCTGTGCTACAGCTATGATAAAAATTCTAGATGACATTAGAATTAAGTAAGATATGGATCACTTGACCGTGCTTTGTTTGCTGGACTTCTCCAAGGCTTTTGACAGAGTGAACCATGAAGTTCTGTGTCAGAAGCTCAGAATGTATTTTGGCTTTAGTGAAAGATCAGTGCGCCTTATAAATAACTACCTGCAGAATCGTTACCAAAGGGTAGTGCATGAAGGGAAATCATCCGAATTTAGAGCCTTATTAACAGGGGTACCGCAGGGATCGATATTAGGGCCAATACTATTTTGCTTGTATATTAATGATCTGCCCAGTGTTTGTTCGAATGTGTCTTTTCACCTGTATGCAGATGATGCACAGGTTTATTTATCACGACCAATCGGACTGGTGGAGGATCTTATAGCTAGAATAAATGAGGATCTTTTGAAAATTTATAGCTGGTCCCTTTCCAATGGCTTAAACCTCAATCCGGAAAAATCTCAAATGATTTTGATATCCAAAAAATATTGTGATACCAGTGAACTACCACCCGTGTTTTTAAATAATATGCAAATTAAGTTTGTTGACACTGTCACAAATCTTGGTTTCAAAATAAATCGTTCACTCTCCGCTGTAGACCAAACAAATTGCATAGTTGGTCGAATATATGCCGGACTGCGAAAACTCTGGAAGTCTTCTAGTTTCACCCCAGTAGATACAAAATTAAGGCTTGTCAAAACTTTATTCGTTCCAATTATTGACTATTCAACTATCGTATACTGCAAACTAGATTCCCACTCTCACCACAAGTTGCTTGTCGCGTTCAACGATGCCATTAGATTTGTATTTGGTCTGCGTCGTCATGACCATATATCTCACTACCACAAACTGGTACTTGGTTGTACGTTTCAACAGTTTCTAGATCTTAGGTGTTGCAAGTTCATGCACAATCTCGTTTACAAAAGATCCCCTGCATATCTCTTTGAGAAACTTCAATTTTCTCAATCCACCAGGACTCAAAATCTTATAATGCCCACATCTAATTACTTGAACTCTTCGCGCCTCTTTTTCGTCCATGCGGCCAGACTATGGAACTCCCTCCCGATCGCAACTAGGCAAATGATTGGAGCTAACAAATTTAAAAATGCTGCACTGCAGTATCTATAATTACCTATACTTGACAACAGTAACAACTATTTTCAGTGAACATTCCTTTCTTTCTCCTTCCTTACAGCTTTTTCTTCCCCTCTCTTTCTATTTTCTTTTCACTCCTCTACTCGTATATGTCTTTAGTTTTATGTAAGTTTTATTTAAGTTTATTGTTTATTCTTCCAAAATCATGTACTATAAAAGACTAGGTTCTTATTTGTACTCTCCTTTATAAATAAATTGAATTGAATTGAATTGAATTGAATTGAAGTGGTAAATTGCGAAATGTTTTTGCAATTCACAACCATAGTAATATCAAATTTAGAACTACTTGTTTAAAATTGCGATCGGTTATGGCAATATGTATTTCTCGTTTGATCATTATTGACAATGAGAAGTGTTGATTCACGATTTTTGGGGGTCAACTTCACTTCTTACAATTTCTAAAATTGCGAATAAGAAGTCGTGAATCAGTAAATCCTGAGCTAAGCTCTAAAACTAGACAAACTTTTCGTGATTCTGCGCTTATTGTTCTTGATTTGATCTTAAAATTTTTTCCGTGTATTATCGTACAATGGATTTATGAGAAGAGTATTTTTTTAAAAATATAGTTTTGTCTGTTAACTTAAAACGGCAATAACGATTTTGACCAAAATGCAAACTTAGAGTCAAATTGATGTTTTCAAAACTATTGTGTCCTTAATTTTCAATTTGAAACCCCATCTTCGATTTCGATAAAATGTCAAAAACGAAGTATTTCTATAATCCGGAACAATATCATACAGTCAGTTGTATTTTTCCAAATAAACATTGCAATATTTGCAACTGTTATGTCTGGATAGTTTTACAAAAACAAAAACTTCATTTGCACCGCACACATGAGCATCGGGATATTCAATTTATATCTACTAATTCAAATTCACAAACGCCTGAATTATTACATAATCTTTCTAAAGATATCGATCGGTCTATCACGAGCAATACTTCCAATAATTGAAAACTTAAATCATATTCCAATCAAAATTAAAAACATATCATTAGGTCAAAAACAGAAACTGCTACTAGGTACGCTTGTCCTCTACTCAAAAATCAAGTGAGGAGTAAGACCTTATAAAATAGTACAGTAGACGCTTGCGACATTGCCAGTTAGAGCTTTAACCTTTAAAAACTTATATTGTTATTTTATATAACTGCCATATGAGATGAATATCCAAAAGAGAATTTTGTTTTCTTTTGTCTAGTAGGTATCGAGAAAGTTTCGTTCGACCCAGTCGTGCAGTTTATTTTTTTTTTTTTGTTCTTTTTCATTTGTCACCGAAATTTACTAGCCAGCCGTGGTGACAACCAATATGTAATAGTTTTCAGCAGTTTTCAGTACAATTTGGTTAGGTGATGCCAGCTCTAAGTAGGTAGCTATTTCAGAAAAACGGCTGGGCCGATTTCGCTCAAATTGTTTGCAATTGTTTCGGAATGGCTTTTCGAATGGAAAAATTCTTAGTGGAAAACTTGGAAAATTCCGGAAAAACGCGAGAAATCAGATTTTTTTTACGCAATTTTGCATTTTTCTCCCATCTCATCTCGCATGATAATTTTGGACGATGTAAAGGTGGAAAATTTCGGATAATTGTGAAATTCATTGTGATGAAAGACGTTGTGCGTGAATTTTGGATTAGAAGTTAATGAGATAATGATGAAGGTTATTGTCGATGGAACGAGGCATTTATTTTCTCGATGCTCCCGGTGGGACAGGCAAGAAATTCGTCATTTCGTTAATTCTGGCAACATTCGGTCAAGATCTCAAATTGCGTTGGCTCCTCAGGCATTGCTGCCACATTGTTGGAAGGCGGTCGAAGTGCACATTCTGAGCACAACAGCAACAACCGCTTGTAATACGAAATATGACAGATGTACTAGAATGTTTAGTACAATTCCGTCTAGTGCTGTCGTGCGTTAGGTGACAAAGAGCGAATAGCTAAAATGTAGATGGAATATGTTTATTAATGAGAAAAGTTAACAAACGGATAGGGTCACTAATCACTATCCGTCTGTCAGCTTAATCACGTGTTAGGGAGCGGATAGCGTTTTTATTAATACGGGGGTAAGAAAATTAGTTACGTTATCTAAGTAGCGATGAAAGTGATCTGAAAATAATCCAACTTCGTCTTGATGAATCAGAGTATGTGGACGAGTTTGAGTGATTGAACTACTGACTGATTTGTTGAGTAAAAATTCGTAAGATTCTCGTTGGATTGGTAATATCTGGTACTTGGGTAGTTGCTTTTCAATAATAAAGAGCACGGCAACAAGACAAGACTGCCAACTAGAATGTTCGTGTATGTTTGCAAACTTCACTTCGTTTGAGCAAAATAAAACCAAATTACACGAACTCTACAGAGAAGTATACCTGCAATGTAATAAAATGTAGTTACATACTAGGGAGCAGGGTTCATTGGATTTGGTTGCTATCAGCAACACAAGGAATGTCTCATTACTTATACCTACTGTGAAGCAGTGTTAATGCTTTTTTTATAGATTTTATATATTTAAAAATTGTAGCAGCTCCAAAATGCCGCTCCTAGCAAAGTGCCGCACGGGGCCTGTGCCCCCTCCCCCCTCCCTCTAGCTACGCCAATGTTTCCCCTGCACATAACCGGAACACGTTGAGCCATTCGGCAGTTTATATCGACTCAATAGCACTCAAAAGGGTATAATTCATGTGTAATAAATTGATTGCAAGTTTGATTGCACTCACTCGACGCAGACGGTCTGGTGAGAAACGCGAATCCCCATAATCGTGGATTCTCTCAGTGTACCTACCTAGGTCTGATCGCTGGCTGGCTCAGTTTATCACCGATTAATTAGAGTTTGATAAATATACACGCCGTGAGTAAATAAATCATAAGCTAGCTTGTCTCTCTTTCTTGCAATGGCGCGATGCTTGCCCAAGCAGGCATTTATTTTATTGGGGAAGTATTTTTCCTAGTCTAAGCACACGGCAATGCACGTAGGTTAGGTTCCTTGGTATATAAATTTACACACACGAATCGTTGCTTAGGTTGTTGTTTTTTAAGTGCCTACTGCCTATCTGCAACTGTAGATTGGTGGTTTCAGCTTTCGAGTGGAATATGACTCCGGGTTTAAGAGAGATGCAATCTTATAATTTGAGGTTGCCTGCGAAGTTTTAAACGTTTTCGATGCTAAGTAGAACTAACTTGCACAATCGGATGTGTGTGAAAAATGTTGTTTCTATATACCTACATACATAGAAAGGTATAGGTAACTACATTACGTTTGATTGCTTATAGACAGTGTAAGTCCATATCTAGTTCAAATATTGCTGAATTATTCGAAACAAATACTTAGATTAGAAAGCGGCGAGTAGGTACGAATTGTATAGTGAATAAGCTTATACATAGTACCTATTGTAAATTTGTAATAAATGTTGGTTTAAGATTGAACCAAATATCTCAATCGCATCGAAAGTAATAGACTGTAGTAATTTGCATAAATAATGTGCACAAAATTATGTGACGTGCTTTTATGCGGTGGGCTGGTTTGGTTCGCGCGGGCTCAATCACTCAACTTGTTAAAACAAGAAACCATACTTTCTTCAGGACGATTTCACTAACGTTCAAGAACATGAGGCATCTATAGTTTAAGCAAGATACATGATATAGCTACTTATAAATAGCTGTTAGAAGCTCTTGATGGAGCTAATGATTGCACATCCGAAGCTGTCGAAGCCCTTCAGAAGATTTGTAGTACCTATATATAAACGTAGCTGGTAGCATATCATCAGAGAAGTTGATAACCCATATGAGAAACTTACCTATTGCAGAACAAAATTGATATAATACCTATAAAAAAGGAGCTTACTTTGGTGGAAATATAGACGCTTTCTGGGTTCTTACTTAATTTAAATAATAACTTCACACACCTTGGAAGCTCGCAGCTTTCAATGTTTTGAAAACCAGTAAATAAAAAAAACTATTAAGATGTTAGGTATAGCATCCTCAACCCACACCAATCTCAGATAAACACTACCCAAAAATTAGCAACAAATTGAAGTCAAAAAGTTGCCTCGGTATCTCTGTTCTAACCTAAAAACTTTGAAGCATTTGAAACAAAAAAAAATCGAAAAGATTTTTTTGAAAGCACTTTGTATAAATATCTTATTCAGATACGGCTTGGACGGAAGAGCCAATTGTATTGATCTTGAAATTTCGCAATAGTGTGATGCAATGAGCAAGACCGCGACCGGCACTTTTCACCGTATTTATAAATGCCTTTCCTGCCTATTCATAGTAAACCTAAGTTGCAGATGTGATTCTCCGAAATTGTTTGATAACGCCGCTATAGGTTGTGGATCATTAAAAAAAGGATATTAGCCTAAGACAAGACGATACGTGTAAACATTAGAGATTAGAGGAATATATTTATACTACACAACACCTATTGTTGTCATGCTTGAAACTTGCAAAAAACGAATGGCTTATATTTAAGAGCACTGCAAGACGGGCGATGCGATGCGTCCTTTTCATTCCAGGACGTAGGTATTACATATTTTATATTCGCCTTTAACCGTTTGTTAGTTATAAAAATAAAAAAGTTTTTTGCAACGACAACAGGTGCCCAAACCATTCGTTTTTACTTACTTACTTTCTTAAGGTGGCGCTACAGTCCGGGGTGGACCTGGGCCTCAACCAACAAGCGTCTCCAGCCAGCACGATCTTTGGCCAGCTGTCTCCAGTTTCGCACGCTAAGTATGTTAAGGTCCCTTTCCACTTGCGTGCGCCACCTGAGTCGCGGTCTTCCTCTACTGCGCCGTCCCTCGGGTGTGGATTCGAAGATCTTCCGGGCCGGAGCATTCACGTCCATTCGCTCTACATGACCCAGCGTTTTTGGCAGTGGTATTATAGAGGCGTAGGTATATAGCAAAATCGTACACGTACCCGAGGAGCTTTCTCAGTTATATTCTTAAAGATGGGTCAGTATGGAGAAGGTATAATTGTCGCATAAGCAAATATTTAAATTGGCTTCTTAAACGCATCGCAACAGTGGTATCGAATGCTGAGAATACAATACAAATGATGCAGTCAAGAGTCCACTACGGATAAAAAGAATACTCATATGCCTAAGAACAAATCACTTATAAGAAAGCACCGTGTCTTTTCTATATTGTGTCCATATAAAAAAGAGCTGATACAAGAAACTCGCTTATAAGAAACATTCGGATATATAAGAAACGAGCCTCAATTAACAAATTATTAATTCCAGATCTAAATTGGTTTTAATAATATTTATGACATCTTAACCGGAAGGTCTTTGTGATAAGTTAATTTTTAATAAAGAGACTTTTGTATCAACTACTGGGTTGACGTAATTCTATTATATGTCGTAAATACATGTTTTCCCAACGTTCATCTCCAAAGATGTACCTACGCTGTGAAAAATGCTGAAGTATATTTTCCATAGACAACCACAGCAGAAGAATTCGTACACAGTAGAAGTAGGAAATTGACAGCCTAAACGGCATGCAGCCCCTGGGCCAACTGTACCATCAGAAACATGCACTGATTATCTGAACAACCGCAGAAGCAGACATGTTTCAAATATGCACTCTACAATGCCTGGCCGAAACCAATCGTCCAGTTCGTATACCTTAGAAACTTTATCAAATTCCTCCCACTTGCATGGGTAATTCAAATCCTCATAAATGCAATATGCGCCCATTGCTCAGATGCCTGCATGCATTCGCCAGATCAAAAGCGGTCGCTAAATTACACACCAAACGAGATTGTGATAATTTCATCCATCTGACCGACACAAGGATCACTTCGAGTAGGTATATGCACTGGCTATTGGGATAATGATGGTAGACTGTGAACCCCAAAGAACTTCCCGTACCGGAACGAACTTTTTGAGCAAATATACATCATTTAGCGAAGTGAAAGAGTGTGAATGCCGCAAATGATGATGGATACAAAAAAAAAAGCGCTGGTGAATCGCGTTCCTCTAAGCTGCATCATAGATATGCCATAGTATCATACAACAACAAATTATGGTGATCGAGTTAAAATGAATTACTACTTCGGAATTCGAGAGCGATCGGTGGCTTCATGAGGTACAACATCATCCTCCTCCTCATCGTGTGTCGATTGGCAATCTCGAACGTGTTCTGCATGTGTACACATCGTTCATCTCATTCGCAAGTGGTAGAACCTTATAAAACGCACTCGGTTAACTAAACTGCTGCAATGGCCCGCAGATATATGTGGCCTAATCTGTATGTTTAACGCCACTCGTAGTTTACGTCGTGATTCGCAACATTACACTCTTTAGCTTTGCTCCATTCAACGATTTTTTTTTTCTCATATTAGGGTGTTATACGTTTTAACACGCTTATGTACCAATATATGAAAAATATAAATTTACTGTTGTTTTAAGCTACTCGTTTATGTTCTGCGCTGCTGATGAATTATTGTATGTTAAAACATTCTTTCTATATTGAATATCAAACGCAGGTTTAAATTGTCAATATTTACTCATATTTACAAATTAAGTAAATGATAAAACACTTATTTCTTGGAATCGTTTATTTTACAGATGAAGGTAGTGAAGACGATTTTCATTCGTAAATACATATTTTAGCAGCATTTCTTGAAACTGGCTAGTGGCAAAAGGGGCACAATTTCTCTGTGTAATTATTTCTATATGCGGAAGACATTGTCAGCTGTCAGATTAAAAATATTTTTCCAGAAATATGCATAACAAAAAAGAAGCCACAACCACTTATATGTTTCGTTGACTTAAAAGTTTCTCTAAAGATAATATTGAGTAAGGCAGTTTAGCAAGGCAGTATCCTGTTAGCATAAGCTAAATACTTAACTTCCCATAGTTCGTACGATGACAAGTCCTCACTCATTTAGCTCGCAAAAAAAAATATCCCGTACCTACATTAAATCGAAGAAGGAAAAAAGTTATTGTTGTAACAAATTTTGTGGAGGAAACCGCAGATAAAATTTAAGTGCTAAATAACAGAAACGCAAAACAAAAAGAACCTTTCACGAGAAATGATTAGAATCAATAAAAATCAGTCTGTAGCAATTATTCTTGTAAAAAGAACTTTAATCTCAACATGGTCTGATCTCAGACTCTAAACAAGTCAAAATTCTATCCCATACTTTTAATGACACACATTTCGCTGTTTAGTTCTTTACAACCAAGTTATTTGTTCGGATTTTTCTGTTATGCGATGGGCATAATGTTTTTTTTTTCTATCTTGAAGGCATAATGTACCATTTCGAGAAATAATTTCGAAGTTCAACTGAGCATCTTCCTTGATTGAATAGCCCCAGCCCCAGGTCACCGAAAAGTCTTCTGGCCGCCAGCTGTTGCAGATTTGATGTTAGTGTAGGTTCTTCTATTAATCGAACTGCTCGTTTGTGTATCTCGTAGGTTACCTGAGGGCTTTGAGGGCATACTCCATCCATATTCCATATATGGGATCAAGGACTGGGTGGAGTAGTTATTTGCTCAAAGAGGTAACTTAGGTTATAAGTGGTTTTGGCTTCTTTTTTGTTTATGTTTTTGTCTGTGATTCCTTGGGATCAAAGGGCTGGTCCTACATTGTACAGTCAATATATTTTACTTTGTAAGAGTATCTATATAGGTACCTATGTATAAAATGTTAACAAGTTTTCTTTTCCCACTTTAAGATTTTGCCCGAGATCTTTATCGATATGGAATCGGCCCTAAGAAATAGTGCCCCAAAATCAAAATAAATGTGGTTTAATATAATTCTTTCATAATTCATGAAATATAGCCAGAATTATAAATTTTATCATTTAACCAGACATAATTTTGTATAACTTTTCGGTCGCAGCTGAAACATAAGTCTAGAAAATTTGGGAAGATAATATTAAAAGAACTTCTTGCAGAGTCAATTTTTGTTTATAAAACAAAATTGCACCAATTCCCACCACTTGTCTACTTCTTTAGGGGGTTGTTTTTTTTTTAGAGAATTGAAACCGTTTTTCCAGCATTAATCAATTATTATACAACTGATAGTGGCTGATTTATGTTACTTTTGGATTGCCGAAAGTAGACGTTTATCTTTCCAATAAAGTCAATAGCATATCTCATGCGTGTTATATCACCGATGTTCGTTTATTTAACAACAAAACGATAATTTCGAAGTCCATTACCTATATTCAGATTTGAAGGGATGAAGTGACCGACTCAATTAAATTTCGAGCCATTATAGGGTGCGATGCGATTTAAGTCAAAGGGATTTATAGCGTTTCTTTTGGTTTAGCGACGATATTCCACTCATTGCAAAACCGAGGCGTCTACGATCGCAACCTTGTTATTGAACTTTTATTGAGTGCAAGTCAGGTTAATAGTATGGCAATTAGGTGTTGCGGGCGACTTTCCAAACTCAGCCTGCTCGCGACACCGGCAATTTCCTTTCATCGTATACTTTGCGCGGGCGCTGTGTTTGGTTGAATGCATCTCAATCTATGGATCGTTATCACTAAATCAGAGAAGGTAATGGAGCTAGCTTGGTGGCGGCCAGTATATGCCTTTTAATATCGCACCGTTGGTAGATCGTTCAGCTGATAGTCAAGTTGATTGCACTTTGAAAATCACTCGGTTATTGAAGGAGTAGGTACAGGTTCACTTGGTGGGTGCAACTGTATTTGGCGCCATAAACGGTAACGGGAAAATTGAAATAGTTATCCGCTCTTATATACTTGATGTGATGTTCACACTTTCAAGCGGTTGCTGCAATCATCTAAATACATTAACTTTCAATTCTGTGCTGATAGCTATATTTTAAAACAAAGAAAGGGCGAAAAGCGCACACTAACGGTAAAATTTAATAGTTATGATTACATCAAGTATAATTGAACACCATCAGGCACGTAGGTATAGTCCATTGAACTCCGTTTTGAGTGTTATGTTGCATAACATAACGGTTACAGACAAATGTGCTAAATGGGCATGTAGCATGGTAAGAGCATACAGGTACACGTTAAGAAAACAAACGAACTAAAAGAGCGGGAAAACATTCTTCGCAAAAGAAAGAGAGTTCATATCTCGGGGACGACGCGATCGATGAAAAAAAAAAAAAAAAAACGGCAAATTCGAGGTCCTTGAAGATGCCACTAAACAGACAGCTTTTCAACGAAAAATATCAATTCCACTTTTTTAAACAGTTCAGTATAAAGTAAAAAAAAACTTGTTTCTAGAAGCACCCCATGCAGAGGCGGGAAATACAAGCTACCGTACACGAATATACAATAACTGCAACCCCCTGCATGGGGTCTCTGTTTAGACGTTCACATTCTTTGCATTGACTGCATCATTCAGATTGAGAAAAGAAAAATAAGTCGCCTACCAGAAAATTTTGGGAGTAAGGAGCATTTTTTAGTGAAAAAGCGATTCACGTCTTTTGCATATCGGTCTCTTGACGGGGTAGTCGGGGCCGGGGGTGTCAATACAAACAGAAGACTTAGCTTTCCTTCTATTCTCCTGATATGGCTGAAAAAAGGGATATTCGACAAAGGTATCCTTATTTTTATGGAAGGCCAAACGGCAGTCAGTCCTAGAGAAAATAAGCTATTTAGTAGCCCTTTATACTGCCGGTCATATTTAAAGAGCGTTTAATAATCTGTTTTGCTGACTGACAGACCATAAGATCATTTAAGAAATTGTACTAGGTATAACGATCTAAATGGTTTAGCAAACATAGGTTTAAGAAGTCCCTCCCACTTTACTGAAAGTTCAAACTGGTTCTATAATAGATAGTTACTTTTCGGTTATTCTTAAAAATCATTTTAGCCAAACAAGCAAACATAAATACATACGATTTTCAAATTCTTCCCATAAACATGTTCAGTAAATGCATTCTCGTCGTAATTTACTATAAGTACCTACCTATAGTGATATTTTAAATACACTTTTTGAATTTTTTTTTTTTTTTTGTAATTTAAACATAGGTATGATCCACATTTTAATCATACTTCTTCTAAGACAAAGTCCTTCGGCAATCATTTCGGCGGACACTTATTATTCTCATTTAAAAATGTGTTTTCAACGGAATATGGCAATGGACAATCAAAGAAAAGAAAAAAGGAAACGAGTGCCTTCTCTGCTCATTAACTACACAGAAAGATTTCTTTTTTAAAATTAAAAAGAATCTCAAAGCGTATCCCAAATCCCATTCCAGATAACATTTTCATTTCCAGCGTATGTACCTATTGTACATCACTCATGCACTTTCTTATTGTATACAGGGCGTTCCAGACTGAATCAAAGGAAAATGATTGGTAATCTAAAATTCGGCATTAGGATTAAAATAGTCGCAGCTTCTAGTGATTTGTTTTTATATTTATCTTTAATATTAGGTATGCTAATTTAGACATTTTTTTGTAGTCCGAAAAAATTGGCATTCGAAGATTCTCATATGGTAACAATTATTGACCAACTGGAAGAACAAAAGGCTATTATAGGTTTCTAAGAAGATTGGGTGTTATTTAGGGGAAAATCTTTAGGCATTTTGTTAAGCGCAATTGATTCCCTAGAGATCGTAATAAAACCTAACCTAATCTAGGACTTTCCATTTTTTTTGTTAACACATTTTCGATTGATATCGAATACAGGTTAATATTTTTAAAAACAAAGATCACGGTACGCTATATCCAGTAACCATGTAAAAACGGTGATCGAGATCGATATACATAAGGCATGTGGGAGTTAGGTTTACTTCAATTTGTATTGTTTTTAATACATGCATTTTTTTTAAGAAGTTAAGCATATGTATTTTTGAAAGCTGGATCAATTAGGTAGATGTATTCTTTCAAATGTTCTTTAGTTTTTTAAAACAAACTGTGTATGAACATTCGTAATATTTTTTCATTCGCGTTGGAAAATTATTGATGTAGACAAATTATTGATATAATCTATACTTTTTGAGTGGGTTGGGCATCGAAATATACGTAGCAGTTCCATAATATTTGTGTCAAAAATTTGGTGAAAGTAGTACATTATGGCAATATAACAGATCTTTTATAATAAAAACACTTATATGCTTGCTATTAAAAAATGTACATATCAATATAGCCTACTCTCTATAACAAAATACTTAAAATAGTCAGAACTGTCTGTTTAATAGCGTCAATTAATTCATAATTTTATCTTAAATAGAATAGTATGTACCTACCTACTTTTATTAATATTTTAAGAGATTTATTTAGGTTGGTTCGTCGAAATACCCTTGACACTTCTTAGTGTCATCCCTTTAATTTAAACGAAGCCACCCTGTATAGAGCATACACGAGTGTGCATATATATGACTGACAACGGCTTCACAAGTATTTGTCCAAAACCAGAGAGAAATAAAGAAAAGAAAGAAAATAAAAATTAATATGGTTGTAAGGTAGGAAGGTATAGGAGTTGCTTTGCCATCCAACGCCACCCATTCCAATATCGCACCATACCACAGCTGAAAACAAAGCACACCGAATATACAATCCCATGGCAACATGTAAATTTTGCCTCTTGAAGGATTTAGCTGACTACTTAGAACAAAACGGAGAGTTTGAGTAGAATGGGTGATTCTCTTCATATCCACATCTGAATGCGTTCAAAATAAAGGACAAAGGCTGGAAAAAAAGAAAACAAAAGAAAATTCTTAAGAAAAAAGGACACGCAAAGAAGAAAAATGTCTTCGACTGGGGTGGTTGATGTGATTTTTTTTTTCGTCTTCTTCATCTCCAAATTAGTTCACGGACTTTATACCATCTTAGTCACCCTCTCTTCTTATAACTTGCCTGTTGGTACAATTTTTAGTGAGGTATTGTGTATATTTGTGTGGTAGCTTTATCTACATCGACGAGCTTAAAAACCAAAGGAGAGGGTTGATTTTTTTCAATTGGTGGTAGAGGTACTGTTACCGTCGAGCTCGGCGGAGTTGTGCGTGTGGTGTATTTAGTTAGAAAAGTTTTAATGTCCCGTCAAAGAAGACCAACATCAGGGGGGTGGTGTCGCGGAGAAATTATGTATGTTAGAATATAATCTCAAATCAACCTCAACCTTACTGCCATCCACTTAATCATCCCCTTGTATTGAGTAATTTTCAAAACTCGCCAGGGAATGTTAATATATGAGAAGGACACGCGGTATTTTGTGCGTATTCCTTCTTTTCGTTAATTTTTATACGAATACGAGGGTGAATGAACAGAGAAGAGAATGGACAAAATGATGCCAGGGTGGAATAATGCAGACGATATTGGGGAGCATTAATGGGGTGATTTGCATTGAAAGAGGTGTCCACATTCTTTTTTTCATATACTTGTGTGTGTATTTATGTAGGGATGCTTGTACCTATATAAAGTGGATAAAGTTGTAGAGCATAATTAAAATAATTTTTCTTGAAGAACAACTTGGGCTTTAAAATGCGGACCGTGAAGGAATATTTCATGTAGGTATAATAATACTATAGTTATTTGCTAGCATAGATACATTATACATTTATGCTTAGGATGCTTAGGCGTAGGATCTACATTATAATTATGTTGACTTACTAAGTAAGTATCTATATATAGTTAACTACACGCTACACATAGGTATCTTATAATTACAGATCATCACATTTTGCGGATCATAATGAAAGTTGGGCATCAAATTAGGTTCCACTTGGGGAGTGGTTTTGTTAGAGACACCATGTAGAAGAAAAATACTAAGGAAACTTCAGAAGCGATTCGTGTAACTTCCCCGCGATAGTGGTGATAACTTTTTGACTTTCTGGTACAGTAAGATGTAAGAGAAACGATTGGAGTGGTCGGTTAGAACACAGTCGATCAAATATTGATACGCACATATTAGATCAATACTCACCCTCTCTTAGTCAATCTTATGTCGGAATATGATAGGACAGCATGTACAGAGGGAAGCTATAGACGCCTTAGTGTAAATTTGACAATTTTTCGGACACCTGGACAACAAAACACTTCTTTTCAAAAATAATCGATCTCGCGGACACCTTTTAGCAATTTATGAAACCTTTAGACAAAAAAAAATACTACGAAAAAATAATTCATATTATTTATCTTTTTACCCGACTGGACACAGGGAGGGTTATGTGTTTCGCTTGTATCCTATGTACGTTTCTACGTGAAGCCCTGCAACCCAAAAGGCTTAACCAATTTGGAAGAGTGAGGTGTCATTAGATTTGTATTCTTCCCCGGGGTGTCATAGGCGAAACAATTAAAAATAAAACAAAGTTAATTGATAAACCCAAAAAAAAATCGACTGGCTGTAAATAAAAAAACTAAAAAACTCCTACCTAACTATTTCCCAGTTGGAGGGTACTCAGATTTTTGTTTAGCTGTGTAGGTATATAATCTCCGATTGTCAATTAGTTACGTATATCTAGTGTCTTGTTTTTTCTTTTTATTTTAGTTTTTTCCCTCTACAGCCAGTCGGGTTTTTTTGGTTTTCGAATTTAACTTTTCTTGTTTTTAATACTTTTGAGCTCTAAAATATGTAACTTTTTACCTTAAATTCATCAAATTTCAACAACTACGTTTTCATTTGGCTTTTTATACAATATACAAAAGGAGAAAAAATTGGAATATAGTGGTGAATGAGGGGAAAACAAAATATACCTAAGTTAACGACTAGCATTTTTAGATATGCGGGAACGCATTCCAATAGCTGTAGATCGTAGGTTTCATAGAAAGCGAAGTTAGTTCAAATTTTGGATTCATTTAATAAAGAAGCTTGCTCTCAAAAGAAATACTTTTTCTTTAAATAAAAAGTTTAATAACTTTTAATTTATATATGCTGTCAGCGAGAAGGGACATACAACATAGATGAGTAGGAGAACATGTCACCACAGAAAGATGATGAAAAACTTATTTTGGTACAAACTTTTTGAGATATACATATATGTATTTTAAGTTAATACAGCAACAACCAAGAACACTAGCACCATATTTTTCATACGCCAGCACATTCATTAACTACTCACTCTAAGATCATGTACTCCGAGCACATTCATCACCCATTGGCCTACATATTCCTTGCACTCGAGCTCACTTTCAGCAGGACACGCATACGCTAAACTTACTCACCTTACACGAGCTATTTCATATTTATCAGAACTTCCTGCTCTCTCTTGGTTAGGAAATACAGTAAAGAATTTAGATCAATAAAGCAGAACAAAATAGCTTAAATTTGTAAAAAAAAATATAATACCACGGAATTAATTTATATGATTAATTAATTAAGGTGAAGGACATAAGTATAGGTACTCGGGACATAAGCAACTATTTTTACTTCAGGGCGAAATTATCAATAATTTATTAGACGACACCTTCACTATTGTACCCCAAACATCAAGTTAAAAAAGCTGACAAAGAAGTAAAAAGTGTTCATACGAATTTCCATTACAAAAAAAATAGCTCCATTTTATTATTCCATATCAAAAGCTTAGTAATATGTACCTACTGTGCAAAATAAAAAAAAAAATGGGCAACAACATTCCTAATATTTTTAAAAAATAAATAGGTAGGTAAGCATTCCACTTTTTCTTCAGATTTACTATTTACTACATAGTTCTATTTACATAAAATATACAGAAACTGCATCAATCTATAGTCTTATGTTAGAGCCAATATCGGAATAGTTATCTTTAACTTGAAAATACTGCTCTTTCTGCTCTCTTTGTCTGAACATTTTTTTTTTTTCACCGCATTGTCCCAGGTCCCAGGTTCGAATCCCACAAAAACCCAAATTTAAACCTCTGCGCCCACTCTCGCGAAAGAAAGAGCTTCTCAATCGGCCGTTTGGAATCGGCATAAAACTGTAGATTCCTTCCATTTGTTCCAAAAATTAAATACTCACACAAAACGAATGGTTGCGAGAAGCTAGGCCTAGGGTCCCTACGGAGCTGTTGCGCCAACTAACTACAATTATTCATTGTTTTTTTTAGCAATTGTCAATTCTAAAACTAGTTTTTCCAAGGGAATTAACAGTTAGCGAAATTCCTTCATAACAAAAAATTCCTAAGCAACACGCTGGAAAAAGTACTATTCCGAAACGATCACATTGCGATATTAATCAAATAATGAATTAAATTTTGTCAAAGAAGTACCTATAGTGAAACAAATGAAATTTGTTTTGATAAACGCAAAGTTAAATTTGCGAAATGAATTTTGTCGAATAGAATGGCACACCTTTTGTACACACAGTGTTGTTCTCTATATAACCCAGAACGTGTGGACAAGTAACTAAACAGAACTACCATGAAAATGATTAATTATTAAAATATCTAAAACTGTGCAGCAGTCTGCCCAATCTAAACGAAACATACATAAACACATTTATGGTGTGAAATATATTAGAAAAGTCGACATAACAAGTCCTCTGGAATAACTATACAAATACCTCTCATATTCTCAAAGGTACACAGAAAAATTCTCGTAATTAATTACAGCACGTAATTGCGCCCCAGTGCGTCTATCCTACCAAAACAACTGCTGCTTCCTCATCATCCCGAATGAAAATGTCTCCTTCTTTTTGCTGCGATTTCCATAAGGTTCACAAGTCACACAAACTGATTGATTTTCTCTCCTCACCCCTATGCGCAGACTTTTATTTTGTACAAAACAGCAAACGGTTGGATTAGACACTTGCTTCTACTTCCCGTCCTGTTCCGTCTCTTCTCCCATAGGGTTAAATATATCCCGCAAGCGTTGGAAAAGTCGTGATTGCACTTTAATTGAAGATTTCTAGATCGACGAACCGCACGCCTAAAAGCGGTGCCTTTGTCTTATCCATCGATTATAATCAATATACATATCAGTTCCATTCTTACAGTCGGGCTACAAATGTTCAGGGGTAGGAGGTAGGTCGTCTGCAATGATGTGGGAGCATGTATATTATATTTTCCAATTTTTTGTGTACAGATCCCATTTCTCATTCCGAATCGAATTTTATTTCATTTAGAATTTTCATTTGCTCTGTATCTATACATATTTATGTATCTATACACGAAGGAGAAAGGCTTGGCGCTTGGGTATATGTACCAGAATGTATTGTGTGTGACTAAAATGATATAGTAGTGTGGGAGTGTATTAGCAGATGAATGTAGGGGCGCATGCTGATGATGATTTTAATTTTCACCAAAAAAAATCAATTTTATTTTTGTAGCTTTTTCCCTGTTAACTTTCTTCAGATACACATTGACAGGTTAAGTGTAGGTATACCTATATTCGTATGTGTTGTGCATGTAAATAACATTTTCCTGTGAATGGGGGCGGCTTAAGGGACCAGCATCGTATAGGAACCGGTCTGATATTCCTCAAAGTATTCCTTCGCTACTCAGGAAAACAAAATCCACTTAAAAATCTCTCTCGTCTTTCTCTTCCGCTCTTCACTCGTTCTTCATCTTCGTGTTCCTTATTTGGCATTCTCTGTCGCTCGCATCTGTTGGTTTAACTTCGTGACTTGAACAACGAGAAAGAACAACAAAATGCGAAGATGTTGGTACGCTCGGAAAACTTCCTTTCCACGATTGAATTTAAATTTGAAAACGGAGGCCAAATGAACTCGCACCCCTTTCCGAGTGAAAAAGTTTTATTCAAAGGTCAGGACTGTTCAATAGTGGGGTCAGTTGGAAGAGTAATAATTATAGTATAGAAAAAAACAATTAATGTGTTCTGGGCTCATTCAAAAATAATGGTCAAGATGCACTGTTCTAGGTATATACGCCCACCGGTTTTACTAGAGCATTTCCCAATCCAAATTTGTTCCCCTTCAATGTTTTTGTAATGATTCTGGCAAAACCGCACTCAACACTCAAAAGTTACCTGAACCTCACAAGGTAAGTTGACGTTATTCGTAGGCTGGCAGTACGCTTTGTATATAAAAAAAACTAGAGAAGTCAGGGCATTCTGTAAGGTGAAAACGTCTAAACGTTTTCGTGCACACGAACAGTTTGCTTCATGTAACATCAAAAACGAAAGAAATTCTCGTGGGCGCGAAAAAAACGAACGAACAAATTTTCTTTGACGTTTTCGCTTTTCTTGCTTCATGTAACCTTAAAAACGAACAGATGTTATCGTCTCCACGAAAGAAAACAAACGACAGCTATTTTGTTTACGTTTATCATTTTCCTATTTATTCTCTTTGAGTTTGGTGATTTTAACTTTTAAGATTGTGCTGAATATTTTACTAGAAATGCTAACAAACTATTTTTTGTTGACCAGCGAAAGCGACGAAAGTGAAATGGAAAATGAGCACGTAAACTTAGAAAAAAATTAGAAAAAATCTGCGGGATTGTTCGAATCCTCTCACATTACCTGACAAAAGGTTGGTTTATTTAAATTTGGTTCTTAGTTATAAATTTATTTTTTTCTTTTAGTTTTGTTCAACGTTTTAGGTTAAACATGGCTGCCTTTCATTTGCATACAGGTACACGAAATACATACGTGCCTCCTATTTTAAAGCTTTCCTCAACGTCAAAACAACTTAACGAAAATAAAGCTACATACTGAGACTGCCAAACTATAATTTTATTGTCACAGAGTTTCTCAAACCTAAACGAATGTGAACAAAAAAACGTTAGGAGTTACATGAAGCAGATTTTCGCTTTCGCGTGATATATTTCGTTTTTTGAAACGCGAAACTGGTTTTCGTTTCGTTATTTACAGAATCCCACCCCAGGAAATTGATTTGTCACAAATGTCGTTAGGTTGAGCTGGGTTAGAGATGCAGTTTGCATTTGCACCCAGAAGCAGAACCACTCGGATTTAATGTGGCATTATTATTAAGCTGTTAGCTACGTCGAAAGTTTTGTACCTAGTACTTGCCTGTCAGCTAGTAGTATGTCCATTTCAGAGATCAGAGCCACTTTTGCCCAAATTATCCGCTGCCTCGTTCCCTTCCACACCAACACGTCCAGGAACCCAGCTTAGCAGTTTTGAATGATGGTTTATCGTTCTTAGTGGCGAGAGTCACTGACTTACATATCTTGAGTTTACCATATTGGAGTTGCTCGCCTTAAGTGCTGCTTAGGTAGGTAGGTAGAAGTGGCGGTCCCGCTTGGAACCCAAGTAGCACTGTGATGTGCCTTTTTGTTACCACGACTCGTGTTACCTAGTTTGTGATGTTTGTTAAGGGTGAGAAGCATTCGGTGCCTATATCCAGCCTGTGGAGTTGAGGAACCGTATTATGTCTGATATCCCTATACCCGAAATGTCGCTAAGGTTGTCGAAAAAAGGTTGGTTCAGTGTGCGCAGTCTGGCTCTCGCTAGTGCCGGACATTTGCAGAGAAAATGGAGGAGAGTTTCTTTCTCATGTGTATTCCCGCAACTGCGGCAGTGAGTGTTGTGTGGGATCCCGAGCTTGGCCGCATGGTCTCCAATTGGCCAATGCCCCGTGATTATTGCCGTAATTCTGGCGATATCTGGGCGGGTTCTGTTTAGCAGGTTCCTTGTTCTGTTCTGATCGTATATGGGCCATATCTTCCTTGAAATGACGCAGTTTGTCAACCCCTCCCATTGGAATTTGGCTTTCTGCAGGAAATATGAATGAATTTGTCCTTTGACCACTCCTAGTGGGACGTGGACACTTGCCGCGAGTGAGCTGTGCAGAGCTGACCCCCTTCTGGCCAGCTCATCTGCCCGCTCGTTGCCTATTATGTCACTATGCCCTGGTACCCAGAGAAGTGTGACATTGAAACGTTCACCCAGACGGGCAAGCTCGTTCCGGCACTCCAGCACTAGTTTAGAGGATATGGTAGCCGAATTTATGGCTTTGATGGCGGCTTGGCTATCTATAAGGATAGCGATGTTTTGTTTGTGAGTAGTGTTACGCCCTAGATGCACGCAGGCTTCTCGGATAGCCAGTAATTCCGCCTGGAAAACGCTGGCAAAGTCCGGCAAACGGTATGATTCTGATATATTTGGTGATTCTGAGTAGACCCCGGCCCCCACACCACAGTTCATCTTAGATCCGTCAGTGTATATGACCGTGTCGAAACCCTGCACTACTTCTTTTCCCTTCCACTGAGCTCTGGACGGGAAACTTACCTGGAAGCCTTTCTTAAAATTAAGTTGTGGTGTGATGTAGTCGGTTGGAAACGTGACCGTGCCATTTGGTAACGAGTCCAGGATATTGCTGTGGCCATACGGCCTTGCACTCCAGCACCCAGACTCCCTGAGTCGTATGGCGCTGCATAGTGCAGTATCTTTGGTGTGCAGATCGAGAGGTAAAAGATGCAGGAGCACAGTAAGAGCAT
Organism: Cheilosia vernalis; assembly: GCA_949126925.1. Taxonomy (NCBI): domain Eukaryota; kingdom Metazoa; phylum Arthropoda; class Insecta; order Diptera; family Syrphidae; genus Cheilosia; species Cheilosia vernalis. The sequence goes on from OX421362.1 coordinate 58,030,454, forward strand.
CCGTTGGGGCCGACCTCATTGCACCCGTAGTGCCTATACTGGCTGTTCTTTGCAGTCTTTTTAGTTTTGTAAGGTTATAGCCCTTACTCAACGCGGGCCACCATACGAGTGAACCATAGGTGAGAATGGGACGCACAACAGCTGTGTACATCCATAAGGTCATCTTTGGTTGAAGTCCCCACTTCTTTCCAAAGGTTTTGCTGCAGGCGTAGAAGGCAACGCTCGCCTTCCTTACTCTGTGTTCAATGTTTTGTTTCCAGTTAAGTTTACTATCAAGCATTATGCCCAGATACTTAGCGCTGGAGGATAGTGTGAGTGGTTGACCATTTAGACGGGGGAGGGTAAAATCGGGTATTTTGGTTTTTGTGGTGAACAGCATCAGTTCAGTTTTGCTCGGGTTGACGCCGAGGCCGCAGCTTGCAGCCCAGGTGTTTACCTTTTCTAGAGCGGCCTCCATAATTTCACTAATCACGGAGGGAAACTTCCCTGACACTAGTATCGCCACGTCATCCGCATACGCGACAACTTTGACCCGTTCCCTGTCAAGTTTTGCAAGAATTTTGTTTATAACCATTAGCCAAAGTAGGGGAGATATTACGCCGCCCTGTGGCGTTCCTCTATGGGCAAATCTGGTTAAGTGGCTGTTACCTAGTGTTGCCTGAATGGTTCTTGTTCTTAGCATAGAGACTATCCATTGACTAATAAATTCCTCTATGCCCATCTCACTCAGAGATTCCAGAATTGCTTCAGTGTGTACATTGTTAAAGGCTCCCTCTATGTCTAGAAAGGAGGCTAGGGTGTATTCTTTATAGTGTAAGGATTTTTCAATTGTCCGCACTACTTCGTGGAGAGCCGTTTCCGTAGATCTCCCCTTGAGATAGGCGTGCTGTGATTTGGATAGCGATGATTCTACTAGAAAGCCTCGCATGTGGATGTCTAGGACACGTTCTAGAGTTTTCAGAACAAAGGAGGTTAGACTAATTGGCCTGAAGTCCTTCGCGGCTTCATGCCCGCGTTTGCCTACCTTCGGTATAAACACCACTCTAGCGCGTCTCCAGGAGTGGGGAACGTGGTTTAGTATTATACAGCTTCTAAAAATTGACGCCAGCCAAGGTATTGTTAAGTCTTGCGTTCTCTGTAGCATGACAGGTAATATGCCGTCAGGGCCCGGAGACTTAAACGGTGAGAAGCTGTTGATAGCCCAGGAAATCTTTTCCTCGGAAATTAATGAATTGATGTGACTATGGAGTGCAGGTTGTACTGGCCGAGACCTCCCGGGTTCTGTACTAATATCGCTGCATCCGGGAAAGTGTGTATTAATTAGGAGTTCCAGGGTCTCTGCACAGGATTCAGTCCAACCTCCATCTGGCTTTCTTAGAAAGGAAGGGTTGGAGTGTTCCTTGGACAGAATTTTGCTAAGCCTGGCGGAGTCCTTAAGGGTTTCTATTGAATGGCAGTAATTTATCCAGGCCTCCTTTTTGGATGCCTTGATGGCTTTTTTATAAAGACTAAGACAGTCCCTATAAGGCTGCCAAAATTTGTGTTTGTGGCAGATATTGAAAATCGATCTGGTCATCTGTCTGAGATTGGAGAGATCTTCGTTCCACCATGGGGGAAGTGTTTTTTTGCTACGTTTAACTGGGCAAGAGACTTTATATGCCACAGCCATTGCATTTTCGAAAGTCTTAACCTTTGCCTCCAGTTCTTCGATTGCAAAAGTGTGTCTTTCAGGTGTGTTTTTGAGTTTTGTCCGAAGGACTTGACCAAACTTGGTCCAATTTACTCTCTTGGGGTTTCTAAATGGTTTACTAGTCTCGGTCTCGAGACACAAGTCATAGAGGATCCATCTATGGTCTGATAGTGACTCCAGATTGGAAACTCTCCAGTTTTCGACCCTAAAGCTATCATTGTTTGTTTTTAGTGTGATATCTAGGACCTCTTCCCACCCTTGGAAAGTTCCCGTACTCGGGAAGACAAAGGTAGGAGTCGTGCCCTTATTGCAGACAGATATGTTAGTAGTTAAAAGAAAATCAAAAAGTGACTCACCTCTTTCATTATCTTCTGAGCTCCCCCATACTGTATGCCTTGCATTGGCGTCGCAACCTATCAGTAGGTTGTCCTTTGCTGTAATTTCGGCTACGAGTTGCTCCACTTCCACTGGCGGTGCTGGTTTCTCATGAGCCATATATGCTGATGTCAGGTATGTTGTTTGGTTTGCAGACTCCAGTTTAACCACTGTTAAATCATCTGAGCTAAGATTGGGACATAAAAAACCTTTAAGATGTTTCTTAGCGAGAATGCATGTTCTAGGCTTACCTGTGGCCTGATGTTTGTAAAATAGGTTGTATTGTTTGTCTTGGAGCCCCTTAATGGTCGAGCCTCTCACCCAGGGCTCCTGAATAATGCCGATGTCCATGTTTTTCTCCCTTAGAAAAACCATCAGATTATCGGAGGCACACCTTGAGTGCCTCAGGTTAATCTGTATGACTTTCAGCATTATTCGTAATTGGGTTTTTGTCGGCGATCATTAGGTCCTCCAACAGCTTGTCGGTTTCGGCGATGTCCGCATCGTCCTCAGGACCCGAGGAAATAAATACCTTCAGCTTGGCATGCCTTATGCCAAACCGAAGCTTATAGTCTGCTTTTTCGAGAGCAGCCAGGCACTCGTTGTTTATTAGCAGCAGGAAGGACATAGTGTTTTTATAGGGTTCCTCTGCCTTGATGACTGCCCAGTCATCCATTTGAACCGCCGGGTTGTGTAGTTTGAGACACTGGAGGAGCCTTCCCCCATCAATCTTCATATTGGGCAACCAAATGCGAGCCCTAGGTCTCCTCGGAATGTCGTTAGCTGGGATAAGCTTGAGCTTCAAGCCATCCCATGCGTCGCTAACCTTAGCAACGCACTCACTAAGGAAGTCCTTGGAGATTTGGTCGGCGCATTTAATTACCCGATATCCCCTAACCACCTCGGCGGAGTCAAAATCTGGAAGAGGCCCCCCTTGGTTGTTTATAAGGTGATCCATCACCATATCGGAGAGCTTGGCCTCAATGCTCCCCCACATCTCGGCTATGGATTTCCCATTTGTGGATAGCTCATCCACTAGTGCAACCTGGAGATGATCCCTTACCACCTCGGTAAAGGGTCGTCTTTGGATCGCACTGGCCGCCGACGTGCTTGGTTTGTTTGTTGTTTTGGCTGCTGAACCTTCGGCAACCTTTGTTTTTTTGGGGGCCGGGCGATGGGAATTCTCATCCAGAGACCTTTCCCGCTTCGCTGCCTGCCTCGAATTGTTCTTCAGGCGCTCGTTGTATTCATCAACGATTGCCTGGTATTTGACCTTATCCACCTGGTCTTTTTCGTGGACCGTTCCGGCTGCCTCATTCTTTGCTATCTTACCTAAGACGAAGAGGGCCATCTGGTACTTGCTTTTCATAGCTTTCCCTGCGGACTTGTGTTTGTTGAGTCTTTTGGTTGTTTTTTGGTTTGCGGTCGAGGTGCTAGCCTTAGCGCTCTCGCCGCTTAGCGGACGGACGATTGTCTCCTGACTGGAGACCAGCAATTCGTCCTCCGATGAGGTGCCAACCTCTGGCAGCCTCGGCTGGTCTTTTGATTTAGTTTTTTTATCTCCTTCTTTCTTTCTATCCATGTTTTGTGTTTTATTGATTGGATTCCCACGAGTGAGACCGGAAGGGGTATTCCATCCTGGCAGAGCCGTCTTACCAGGACAGGGCACTGATACAACCGACCTTGCCCGGGCATCGGAGGGGACCGTTTGCGGCCGAGTTGGTTTAACCACTTACTGACCATGCAGCCCTCGACACGGTGCCTTGACGTCTTGGCTTAAAGTGGGATTTTAAACTGGGGTTTACTCCCAACACCTTATAAATGGAAAGGTGGGGTCGCTCTTAGTTTCAGTCTAGAGACTCATGTCTCGTCGACTTACTACAAGCCCTTCCGCCCCGACAAGGCGGCAACCCGGTCGGAAATATACCTAAGTGCTGCTTAGCTACGCAGAGGGTAATTTCCATTACTGGTATAGTCCCCTTCACAAGACAGTCGGAGCCGCTTTCTTAACCGCGTAGATCTCTGCCTGGAAAGCGCTGCATTGATTTGCCAGTCGGTCTGATTGACTGATACCTATAGTTCTTTGAAGTCTTTGAGTCATCTGTGAAAATGATTATACCTTTTATGACATAACACGGTAGGAGCCAGTAGTCCTTACTGTCCGGTATACAGACCTTAAATTTCTTGTCAAAGCAATTCTTCGTTTTCTTGTAGGCCGTGAGTGACATAAGTCCGCTCTGAATCAAGATGCCAAGCATGAGTGAGTGACCGAAACATTCGAGCTTCCAAATGTTTTTTCTTGATAGTCTGAGACGTTCTTAGAAAACAAATGTCCTTAAAAATTTATTTTCTTCGCTTCTAAAACATTTCTGTGTTAATCTCGTATTTTGACCCAACAAATACTATTTTATATAGTAGGTAGGTACATGTACTGTTTGTTATCTTCGTGTACGAGTTCCGGCCTTAACAAACAATTTTGTGCAAAATTTTAAACTTAGATAATTTGCTTAAGTGAATTTTGTGTGAGTTTTGTTGTGATGATTACCTATCTTGTGAAGCCTCACAGCGGCTGAAGCAGGCTGTTAGTATGTAGCAATGTATAATTTTGCTGTTTCCATTAAGCCAATAAAATGTATAATATTGACGAAATCGTCCCATGTGAATGCGTAAAAAGTCGTATTGCCGGTAACTTTTGGTTAATGTGACCATGACCATGTTTAACAAAATTTTGATAGTTTTTATTTTAAAAGGAGACAATTCTATTATTAAATCTAGTATCTCTGATAAGATAACAGAAATCGTATACCTATATAGTAGATACTGATATAATACTGAGACGACTTTTAGCCTTGCAACATATATGCGTAGCTTTTTTTACTTCGTTCCTGCAAACATAGTGGTAAATCGAGAGGTATAAGATTCGCAGAAGAAGAAATAAAAATAACATCATTTATTAACGATCTAATTTAGTCGCTTTTTCATAAAGTGCTGATAGTTAATTTAAGTAAGAATTTGACATATTTCCAGTTTGGTGGAAAAAGCATATAACACATAAATTTTTACCTATGTAATGTACCCTTACAATCCCTAAGTATTTAGTCAAAATATATGTTCAATAAGAACATTTGAAAAAATACACGCGTAACTATAGTGAATTTTGTTTTTATGGTAGACAACTTCAACCAATTTATGTGCCTTCAATGGATATATCTGTCGATTAAATGATTTCTCCCAACGGAAACATAGCCAACGAATACGAAAGCGATAACCACGATTTATTGTAGTGAGAGAGATTCAATTGAAAACATGTTGCGGTATTCACCGACACGCAATGATGTTGTGCGGCCAAATGAAGATTATCATCATGCTGATACCGATTTTGATGATGATTCTGTATGCTGATGAATAAACAATTGAGCGTGTCGGTCGATCACGAACTTGTGCATACATAGAATTTGCGAGTACGCCGTCGCCACCGAACATAAAGGGCCCAAAGAGCCTGAAGTATTCTGATCGCTTGACCATATTGTATATTAGTTTTCAGGCCGTTTGAAAATATTTCAATTAAACTGAAGACCGCACAATTTCCAACAGAGACCCCATGGTCATCATCACTTGTGTGTGTGATATATTTTGTATTGAGTGCGGTCTCGTTTTGTAAATGGTGCTGCTTCAGTGCTGCCAACAAGACATTTGCTTTCGTAGCAAAGCAGCAAACATATTAAACTTTCCCATATATAATGCACACTAGTGGTGAGAGGGCTGAAAGGTGCGGTGTATACTGTATAGGTAGCCGTAGGAACGCAACTATTTTAAGAAATAGAAGTAGATACATACTTAAATTTGTTATCGATCATACGTAGTAATAGGACCATCCTAGCGATGAAATGTTCGATCGCTTTATACTAGTATCTCCTCATCATCGTAGTGTGTTTCGATTGCGCGAAAACATGGATGGTGGTAGCAAAGGCGCGTCAGTGGTAATTTTTTAACATAAAATTGTTCGAGAAATTTTCGATAACGTTTGTGCTGACAGGCTTTGAAGCGGAATGTATCTAGGCTGTGGAATCTTTACTCTGTACAGCGGCCTCTAGTTCGTCAGAGACATGATCAATTTTTTCATTTTTAGATTGCGACTCGTCTTAAATGACTTATGACTTGGTACATTTCCTTTAAGAAAACATATTTAAGCTAGAGACCTATAGTCCTATACAGAAAAGGAGAAACAAAAACGACCATAGAAGCTTCAAAGTGAATTAATCTGAAGCAGTTAAGTCTACAAGAGTAGCCAAACTATGTGCATAAGAGAGCTACATACTTCCAAAATAAGGACAATATCGAACTTCAACGCGCAAATGCAAAAAAATTAACGACTTAAGCGAGATCAATCGAATCGGCGAGACCACATCAAACTGAAATTTTTGCCACATTATCTTATTTTTTTCGACGTATTAAATCTTAAAAGAATTTTCATAGATTTAAAAATGTACGATCAGAAGACCCTTTAACTACCAAATCTGTACGTAGTCAAGGGAAATTATTTTACAATTGCCAATCTTGCACGGGAAAAATAATTGGCAGCTCAGAATCAATAACCAATTCGGTCTTCTGTAAGCGATCATCTGTTACGGGTAGATGGAAAATATTTATTATATTTAAACGATACATGTAGGTAGGGGTATACGTCGATAGTTCTTGCAAGGCATAGGAACGCTTTTTTCTTGATGAACCATATGAAACTGATAGTCACGCCATCGGCCATGCTTTCTTCCACCCATACTTTGCTGACGATTTGTGCCATGACGCATGCCCCTACCAAAATATCACCACGGGATATGAAGAACTCCGTTGGTAAATCATCAGAGCCTGCGTCATTTTTGTACTTAAGCTTTTTAATAGCTAAGCCAATTATGGCAAAATAGCCCAAAATTCGAGCTTTTCCCCTTAATATGTTGAAATCAGTCTTGTGTCATGTGTCGATCGTTGATCGATAGAGAGATCTTCGGAAGCAGAGGTATATCAAAAAAAAATTATTAAAAAGAGACCTTTACTCGCAGATTCAATTAAGTCTGTTCAGAAGTATTATGTTAGATTGTCAGCAAAGCTTCAGAAACATGCATCTAAAGGGTGGTGAGACAGCTTTATCATCTTAGGGTCTATGGTCGTCTTATGTACTATCTTAAAGTTAGTCTACAATCCAATTTTAGAATAATGTGTACAGTAAAGCTTATAAGTCGTACTTTTAGCTTTTCAAAAATTTTGAGAGTTATCTCTTATCTCTATGCCTTATAGTACGAGGAACATACAGCTGTGCTATTTGACAGCATACAGCCAAGCAGATTGACGAATAGGAGATACAACACCAACATGCTCACTAAGATTTTGAGATGAATTAAATACATAAGGGTGACTTGACAATTTCAATAAAAGCACTTTTACTCCTTTGGGAGCACCCGTCTAAGTGGGACTTAAGTCTCAATTTTTTTTATGAGACTTATGACCTAAGGACGTTGAGAAAATTAGGCATTCTTGTGATTTCAATTCTTTCGCCCAGCATGGAATGCTGTACTACGTATCAAATTATATATTTAGATCACCGAAATGAAATAGCCTCGGACTTGGCAGGTACTTCCTTGTAGTTACTAATAGGGTATATACCTACTATTTATTTATTTAATTATTTTCGGCGGCTATAGGTAAGCAATAAAAATTCTGATTGAGACTGTTTAAGAGTTTTTTTTTGTGTTTATATCTTGCGTATGAATTATCTTGTTCTTATGTTGTGGCAACACTGCTCATAATTGCTGAACGTGAAAATATACACAACGGGTCTAATGATCACCAACATGGGCCTGTATCGTATGCGCCGGCCCACTAACCTAGGCAAACCAAACATGTGCATTTCTGTTTTCGTTGTGTTCGCTTTACAGGATGTCTATAGTGTTCACGTACCGGCCGGCGGTGTTACAAATCGTCATCATAAGAGAAAACATCGAACAAACTCTTTTCCCCCAAAACAACGTGTGTTCTTGTGGTGCGCTCATGTAGTCATTTGTCACTATATTTGCCCATGTACCCACGGTTGTTTATTCGATTATTGTGTAACTAAGCAAATATACCTACAGTAGATACAGAGAAAAATAAAAGTACGTTCTTATGTCTTAATTCACATTAGCTCGTGAGATGATACATATGTGAAAACTCGAATTAATAGTTTCATTTTGCATTTCGCATGAATAAAGCAATGAAGCAGAACTCACTTCCTATTGCACTTGGACCATTAATTTGTACTAGTATCGCTTGTGGTCGAAAATCGACCTTACCTTTTATAAGTACATATACTAAAAAACGTACTACATACAATTATTCTCGTTATTCATTTATGTTTTTTTATAAACGAAACGAAAAGAGCGACATCTATTTATATTACAAAAAAAAACACTAAGTGAGCTGCTCCATCGGAAACAGACTCTCATCTAAGATGATTTATATATAAATAGGTACGTTATTATGGTAAAGCTCAGTACGCAGATGACCCGAAACGGAAAATCCCATACAAAAGTGACACAACGAAATCATGAACGAAAAATTTCGCTCTCCTTTTCGTTTTGGAGTACGCAGCTGGTACGCAAATGCTGCGAAATGATGGCGGAAAAGTGGTTAGTTATAGTAGATTGCTTGGTACAATTCACCACTCTCTTTTCGCACACGTTTATTGCCCGGGACATTATTTGCTTGCGAAAATTTGACATTTGTATCCCAGTGTTGCCAGATTTTATAAGAGGTATGGAGGCAAGTTGGAAAATATTGGCGCCAAAAATATCTAAACTCATTGGCAGACTTATTAAATTGTTTAAGGACGACGATAAATGAAAAATAGGCGGTCATAGCACAAATTCAGACAGATGGAACAGTAAAGAAATTAAATATTTCAGTAGAATGATTTGTTTTTTTTTTTTTTTTTTTTGTGGAATTAACTAAGAAGTTGATCGGAAAAAAATTTTCATACGGAAAAATTTCTAAACCTTTTTCTAGAAAAATTTTAAGGTAATTTGCCAATATTTTTTTGATAAAGTAACTTTATAATTCATAAGCAACATTTGAAGACCAAGAATGAGTTCAGCCATCAAGTTTAAGTGGTCAAAAAAATCAAAAAAAATGTTTACGGTTTCGTCATGCGAAAAGAATACGTTTGTTATTGAAGTACCTACGTATTTTTTTTTTTATAAATAGTTAGGTAGGTACCTAACTAGCCAAAAAATCACAAAACTTTAAAGTAAATATTCTGAATTAGGACAATTTGACAAACGAAAATTTTAAGGAGCCAGCGAAAAGTTCGAGTATCCAAATCGGAGATAAATTGACAGTGATGGTAACATTGCTACTTGTGCAGCAGCTGATGAAAATCTTTACAAATTATTTTCCGCTGCCTTTTCGCAGACGTTTCGTTGTCCTTTTGGAGACCACCGGAAAATTTCGTTTCGGATCATCTGCATACTACGCTTAATATGGTGGCGACAAATAATAAATAATTCTCCTAACAACATGACGGCGACAAATTGATTGTCAAAACAATCCTTTTATTACCTGTTTTGTCATAACTTAATTTTACCCGTCTTAATGGCGACATATACAGACGATTTTGTGTTTGTGCACATCTATTGCACAGCACCTTTCAAATAACATAAGTTTCATTCTCCTCATTTCATATTAAATACCAAAAAAGCGTACGGAAAGCTCGGATGTTCACGTATTAATATAATGATGATGATTAGTTTTTATATTTGAAATTTTTAAAAGTTAAAACTCCATCAAGTAAAGATGACGTACAATGTAACTAATTGGGGTTATAATTTGGGAAGCGAAAGACTGCCAAACCGAAAATATAAAACTCAATGTAAAGTGATCTTAAATAATATTAAATCTTCCGGAAATAATTTTTAAAAGCTAACAAGGTACCTACATTTGTTACATCATTCAACCTCCACAATAATCTACTCATTACACTGGTTCACCTTAGCAAGCTTTGGTAAATAATTAAGTAAAAACGTCTGCCACAGAAAAAGAAACAAAAACATAATAACGTCAAAAATATACAGACTGTGTATGCAAATATATATTTACCTGGAATTTGAAGAAAAACAAAGAATCTCGCACTGCTCGTCGTCGTCAGTGAGTCTCAGGCGATGGATATGTTCTCGCCTGAACCACCAACACTTTCTCCCCATACATTTTAAATTTATTTCATTTCTCCTAAAAAGAAGGCAAAAATAAAATGATGAAACAAAAGTGCATCCGCCCATCGAATGGATCTTCCACTTCTTTGAAATCATAATGGGTCCGTTGTATGCCCAGGATATGCATGACTAAAATAAAGCCGCAAAAAATGAAAAATGTTTACCTAACCAAACCACTGTCTCGACGGCAATTATTTATATAATTTCATATATCCTGTGCGCCCCGGATATGGAATGAAGTAGCAGAAGCAACTCCAGAAGTCGTCGCTTATCATCACTTCAGCTGCAGACTTTACGGGTCTGGCTTCTAAATTTTATTCGTTGAACGTACGATTGCATCTCTAGATGGTTGCGGTTTTTTTTTACTTTTCCTTTCTTCCTCTTAAAAGGAAGAAGAACATATTTCAACTTGAGAGTCACTCTTATGCTTATTTCCTGGATTAACAGGGTGATTCAAATGTTAGTCTACATAGGTGTTAGGGATTGGTTTCCCAGAAAATTTCTTGCTAAAGAGCATGTGTTTAATACTGCCATTTGGCAGATTCGAACTCACCTTGTTTTGTTGGGTCCATATGGGCGGCAATTTAAGAAAGCGTTAGGTGCGTATAGAATAACATTATTTCATTTAATACACAAACTTCAAACACAACACTAGCTGAGTGTAAATAAAGATGATAGTGGCAGGGTGAGGCGCTGCTTGAAATATCGGTGAAAACCTAGACAAAATGAATCCAATTCGGAAAGAAAAATGCATTTAATGGAAAAAGTTAATAAACATATTTTTCTTTGGTTTTGCCATATTAATTCTTTCGGATAAATAACATCTTTATATATAGATTTGTACAGATTCAGCCTGCGTAGGTTGCACCTCCCAGACGAATTTTATTTTCTACCCATTCACCCTTCTTAGGGCGCGTCTACACAGCTTTATTTTACGGTTTCAGTCGGTTAAGATAAACTCTTTTAAATTATAGGTAAAATATAAATATAAGTAGTACATTTCAAGACCAGATAAAGACTAGGTTATACCGGATGCTATGTGCAAATTCCAGCCTTCTACGTCAAAAACTAATAAGGTTCCCTTTTTCCCCTTTGGGTACGAAACCATAAAAATGGAGCAAAACGAGCTATGTAGCCACCCAAGACCTAGCTCCTCAGGAACAATTTTTTTTTTTGGTGTAAGATTTAAGTTTTGATAGGATGGGAAGGAGGGCTGAATTGGGATGCTTCCTAAGGGCAGTTATACTCTCGGGTGTTTGTGAGAGGTTTTGAAAAAGGTGGTGAACTGGAAAAAAATATGTTGTAAGCATTGTTGAAAGAAATTCAAAATGGAGAATGCTAGACTGCAAAAAAAAATGCTAGAATGTATGAAGCCAAAGGAAAAAAATGCTAGGCAATACAAAATTAGTTTCAGATTTTAAAAAATAAATTATAGTAAGTTGTCTCCCAGTAAGGAATTCGGTGACTTAAAATAACCGAGAAAATAATAACAACTAAAAAACGTGTATTTAAAACAACGAATTTTATTTTATTTTTAAAGTATCAGTCTTCAGAACAAATATCTTTCGATTGGGGGAATCTAACTACAGTTGTTGTACTTTTTTTACGTATGAGGTCTTTCTTCTACTTCTTCTGTATTTTCTTATTCTTTATAATCTTCAATGGAATCATCATCACATTCATTCGATGTATTTTGCCTATTGCATTTATTTTAATCACTAACCTTTTTTTTTTTAAATATGTAGAAAAAATCATATTTACCTTTTAATTATCAATGTTAAACCAAATAAACAATAAACTTTTCAACAAGTCAAATCACGGCACACAATATGACGAAACACAACTTCTTCGAATCAAAACACAGATCAGTTAATATGGAAACGCCACTTCCAAAAAGCACTAGCTTGCAGTTCAGATAAGATACAAATCATTCGATTCACGGCTTCCATATCTGTATTAGAGCATGTATCTATACCTAACTGTACACGATAGACTGAATTCATCGCACTCATACTTCCTCGCGCACGTTTTACATTCCATCTGATGTAGGTAGGTATGGGAAAGTGGAGGGAAACGTCATGACACTTGGTTGCATAATGTACACTAATGACCAAAGTTACAGTAAAAAAAAATAAATTAAAAAATGCTAAAAAAGCATTTGGCATTTTTCTGTTTTAAAAAAAATGCTTTCCAGTTTCTGAAAATTATAGATCTAGCATTAAAAATGCCAGCATATCATCATTGGTAGTAAGGGTTTTTCTGAGGGTTAAACGTAATATCAAAATATCCATACAAATAATATAAATAAATTTCCTCAATAACAGTACAAATTTTGAAAATGCATATACTTAGGTAAGTAGTGTGTTGGACTACTAAGCGATGGGTACTACAAGGTTCGAATCCCGCAAAAACCCAAATTCAAACTTAGGGTGTTTTCACTGCGCCACCTCTCGCGACCGTCTGACAAACATCCGAGAGTATAACTGTGTATTTAAAGAAATAGTTTCTCAATCTTGTTGGAATCGGCACTAAATTGTAAATCCCTTCCATTCGTTCCAAAAATTGAAAACTCACACAAAAACGAATGGTTGTGAGAAGCTAGGCCCAGTGTCCCTACACACCTGTTGCGCCAACTATTTATTTATTTATTATATACTAAGGTAAGAAACATGATCTCTCTGACAAATGACGTATTTTAAGAGACTGCGATCCATCTCATCATCTGCACGTTATGGCAGACCACATTGTATCTCTTCCTTTTCGAGTTTTTTAAGCCTCAAGATACGTAGGTACTTTTGATTTGAATTCATCAAATTTCAAGATTTCAAATCTCAAATAATAATGTTCTACGTCCAAAAATATTAAGACAACATTTTCTATGATGAAAAAAAGTTTGCTAATGTTAATGCAGAAGTTTCTCTTTTTTGATCTGTTAGGGCATGTTGTATTCTTGACTGGAGTAGAGTAGTGATACTGGACTAAGGCCCATTTTATTCACTCGAAGTTGAACACAACTTGTGAAGTTTCCCATATAAAAATCCCCAAGTTGTGTTCAACTTCGAGTGAATAAAATGGGCCTAAGGTGTCTACGATTGGAAGTAGCGATCGAGAAAAACTGTAAAATCTTAAAATATTTGTATATTTTGCTAGCGGAACAAATATTGTCATCCCTAGTTTGGAAAATACTACTAAGCTATTAGACATTATTCGTGATGTAAGCATTGCTAAGTTTTATCCAAATCGAAAATGTTTTTCGAGATATGCGTATAGTTTCTAAAAGCACCGTTTTCGGTGATTCGAATTGAAAATCAAGGATGTAATAATATTTGAAACATTTAATAAACTAAAGAAAACCAAATTAATTTGAATGCAGTCATTAAGCTCAAATATAAATTTTGGTTGCAATCGTTATAGCCGTTTTCTTATTTAAACAAGAATAATTTTTTCTGCCCAGTGCAGTATGATCTACTAAATTTCTCCAACCTTGATGAAAAAAATTTCAATGCAGGTTTATTTGTAGATATCACGAATGCCTTCGATATGGTTAACCACACTATCTTTCCGAGAAATCTTATCTGTCAAATAGATGCCAAAGAGTCAAGATCAGTGAAATTAGGAATATGTTCAGTTTCTGAATTTGGGAGTACCTCAGGGCTCCGTATTGGGACCTATTTTGTTATTTATATTCAAAAACTCACTCTTTGAGCTGGATTTTAAGGGTTACATTTAGTGCCTTCGCAGATAACATTGGTAGTGCTTTGGACTTGGTTTCTGCCATCAACTCAGATCGAAACTAATTGAGGATCTGGTTTGTCAAACAAAGATTGAAGATTAGCTCTAAAACTAAATTAATAATTCTTAGCCTGTTGACTGCATTCGACTGTAATGCTGAGTTTTACTTTCATTCTTCGGATTGCTGAAAATTCATACTGCTGACTGCGATTGTATCTCTGCTTCATCTTTTCCCACTTTTAGTAGCACGCTACATTGCAGTGATGCGTGTTTTTTAGTTGAAAATGTAGAAGAGTTTAAATACTTAGGGCTCAATATTGACTCTACATAACCTTTGCGGATTTTATATTGTTCTTAAAAAAATATGTTCGTTGCACTCTCCGACATTTCTTTTATATTAAAAAATAATTTATTGTGGAATTTTTCACTCGAAGCTCCATGCTGGGGAGGGGCACATCGAAAAAATTCAGTCAAAAATATGTACAAAAATATGTTTTAAGTAAACTTTTTCGAAAACACCGTAGACATCATTGTTTTCCATTGTTCAATGTTATGAAAATGCTTCCAGTCCGTTATTTGTATTGTTTTAAGGTATTGAAAACTTTTTATATCAAATCGAAAAATCGAATTATTTTCTGATTACAGTAATTTTGCAAACATTGTGCGAGTATCTGTTTCGTTTTCTCGTACCACCGCCTTTTGTAACTTTTATTTGGTTTCATTGTGTCACATTTTTAATAAACTACCCGGATCAATCAGATCAATAACCATTCCTTCCTGGTAGGTTACACAAATGCGTTAAGCAATGGCTCTTACAATTTGATCACAGCAATATGGAATCTTTTCTTTTCTGACATTCTGATGTAACTTAAGTATTTTCTTTTATTTTGTCTATAAAATTAACCTTTATGAATTGTACCTTAATGGTTGTTTTAACTTTTTTTTGCAAATGTGTAGGTACATTACCATTTCATTTGTACTTTACCTATTAATTAAACTATTGTTATTAATACCATTTATGTTGCATTTGACACTTTTCTAGTAGGGGAGAGTGGGTACAAAAGTAACGTCGGGTCGGTTGTAACACGGAGGTTTTAAGGAAACGTAGAGCTCCATGCATTAATTTTCAAATGCAGAATTCTTTGCAATTATGTTCCGAATACACCTAAAAAAAATTAAACTTCGGTGTACTCCTATATGTGAAATAGAGTCAAAAAAGTGCAATTCAGTTGCGAATGTGTTTTGTTTTGGGTGAATGTTTTTTCGTCATATTTCGTAATGTAAGTAAGATTAGACTTTATTCAAATTATATTATTATAGTACCTACGTATTATCGTTTATCGTTGGAGCTCACCTTTTTTCGATGGGATTACTAATTTCTTTAATATTTTATTTTTAAGATACAAAAATAAGGGCTGGACGGTTGTAACATTTTTTGTGTGGACGGTTGTAACACGTAACACGTTACAAAATTTCTCAACGTGAAAGTTTTTGATGTTTTAATAATTTAGTAATTTTTGTTTGCTTGCTTTCTTCTTACTTATACAAATAATTTAATTGTTTTATTGAATTTAAAATTAATTTCAACCATTATTTGTGACATTTGATTGTTTTCTTCTTTATGATATATGGTGTTACAACCGTCCTTTCATCATGTTACAACCGATACACCGAGAAGATCGGTTGTAACATTTGACTCTCTCTTTAGTTTAGCAGCCTACCTCCAATCTGCGACAATAGTTGGAAACCGAGTTATTATCTTACGGTAGTCCAAAGCTCACTTATTAACATACATGTTGTTTCAGTTTCGTATGTATACCGCTTTGCAAATTATGGAAGGCAATACGAAAAATGTTACTTTCGTACCCACTCTCCCCTACTTATTATACAAAAAATACAAAATGTCACCAAATAATTTCTCTAAAATAAGAATTGAAATAATGTACAGTACTCCCAGTACGATATGGCTTTAAGAGTTTGATTAAGAGTTAATAGGGGCAATTTATGATTATTCAGTTTCTTATTTCAGAATTTTGAAAAAAAAAATTGTATCGATAATAATTTCTTCTTACAAAATGCTGAGTTTGAATTATTTTTAGAACTATTAATACAAATAATTTGATTTTAAAATAATATGAAAACTGATATAGCATTTTATTTTGAGTATAAGTTGCCATTGTTTTTATTTTTAATTTTTTTTTTCATTTTAAGTCTTCTTTACCCCACTGGACACAGGGAGCGGGCTATGTGTTTCGCGTATACAGTATGTACATTCCTACGTGACGCCTTGTAGCCGAAACGGTTTCACCGATTTTGAAGAGTGATCTGTCACTACATGCGTATTCTTCCCCGGAGTGTCATAGGCTATAAAAATACAATAAGAAAAGTTATTTTAAAAAACAAAAAAAAAAACCAGGCCTAAGGAAAAAAACTTAAAAATATGAACAAGAAACTTTACCTTACTATTTTGCAGTCGGAGGTACTCCCATTTTCGTTAAGCTGCGTAGTGTGTAGGTAAAGTTTTTTTTTAAATTAACCTTTTTTAATTATTACTTCTCTCGCCTAAAGGACGGGAGCTAAACACACTCCCACAGCCAGCGTTGCCGCTGAAAAAATTAAGAAATTGGACTAAAAAGGGGCTCGTGCCAAAAACAGGCGCTCTTCATAAATAATAATAAATAATTTTTGGCGCAACAGGACCCTAGGCCTAGCTTCTCACAACCATTCGTTTTGTGTGAGATTTCATTTTTAGAACGAATGGAAGGGATCTACAATTTTATGACGATTCCAAACGGCGAATTGAGAAGCTCTTTCATGACAGTTGTACTCTTGGATGTTTGTCAGACGTTCGCGAGAGGTGGCGCAGTGAAAAAACCCTGAGTTGGAATTTGGGTTTTTGCGGGATTCGAACCTGGATCCCTCGCTTAGTAGTCCAACACACTAACCACTAAGCCACTGCGCCAGGCGCTCTTCATAAGATATATGATATATATATTTTTTGAAAGATAATCGAATCACCATTGACGGGTCTCTTTTCGTCGCTCTATCACTGTAAATCTTACCCAACTAGGCTCTCTGGATTTCTCCAGAGTTTTTCCCTGGTTTCGATTTGTAGTGTTAACGCTAGCATCTGTTTATGTGAGATCTGTTTCATCGACCGGATCTCCAAGATCGTTATTCTTCTGCCAGCCAAAGCTGGACATTGACACAGTATATGTGCCGCTGTCTCAGATTCCTCAAGGCATAGTTTGCAGATATCATATGTACTCTCTAAAGCCCATCTTCCTTAAGTGATACCCGAAATTACCCTGTCCTGTAGACAAAGCCACCACCCATTTCAATGTTCCTCGACTCATGCTTAGAACCCTTCTTTGAGTGGAGCAAGTCGGGCACTTAATTGCCATTTCAGCCTGTCTACATTGTTCCACAGTTGACCACCTATTCAGGTGTTCTGTCGTGATCCATTTGTGATAAGATATACTCATATAGCAACAAAAAAAAACACCAAAACAGAGAAACAAAGCGATTTATTGTTAACAAAAAAAAAACAATTTTTTTTCTAATTTATAACACAATTTATTTTCACAATATGGTTGCGTACTTTTTCGTTCAATAAAGAATAATCTTACTTAAACTGAAACAGGGTCCACTTTGGTTATTTTTCAAAAAGTGGGGACCAAGGGTTCTAAACGGCAGCGCTGCCCACAATTATAAGACAGAACTGCGTAGCTAAACTGCTTGCGTTAGCGTTAGTGTTATCTTTGGAGACATTTTTGTAAAGCAGCAGTAAACTAGCTCAAAAGCGGGATATGTATATGGTTATGTTTATGAATTTCAAGGACTATTTGACTGAATAAGCAGTGAACGCTAAACTGTTAAACGTTTTTTTTTTTTTGTCAGGAATCGAACCTGGGACCCCTAGCTCATTAGTACAATCCAATAACCACTAAAATCAAAAATTTACTTATCTTTGGCCCCAAAAACTGTCAGAGTTCCGATGAGTGCTCTTCGCAATGAAGGTTAATACTAAATCACTGCGTTTGCTTTAACTGTTATATAAAATGATTGTAAAGTCAAATGGTAGGTTATTGCATACTCAATCACTCACGCCCTGTCAGTCAGCTTTACCGACCAAATGGTGGTTGCAGGAGACTATATGCGACCTGCGAGTATACGTTGAGCAGGACTATAACAATAAATAGTATAACAGTTATATTTTAACTTATTCAATCGTTCAAAGATTTTTAGGATATCCTGAATATTTTCAGGAGCCATGGGTGACTTGCAGTGGGTTACGTTAGGTTAGGTTAGCGGGGCAGTTTGCATTATATGCCATTTCACCCAGAAGCCATATAGGCCTATTGTAATAACCCATATATAGTACATGGCAGGATATGCAACTGACAAAACCATTCGGATTTGTCGATGAATCTTCTTAGATCTGAAAGAGGTATCGTTGCTCGATCTTCCAAGCCCTCTCCCAAACATGAGTAGCGGCGTTCTTATAGGGCTTGGCGTTGACACAGGACATGATCCACAGATTTCATTTCCTCTTCGTCTCTGCAGCTTCTATAGAAGTCATTTGTAAAGATGTCCATCCTTTTAGCCATGTTTCCAATGATGCAATGTTTAGTTATTACCCCGACGAGCATTCGATTCGGTTTCTATAAAGAAATGTTAGTAACATTGACATTTTAGTTTCAATTGTGGGCAATGATGCAACCGTTAGTGTTATTCCATCGTTCTTTTGCCAAATCTAATGAGGCATTATCAATGAAGCTCTGAGCTGCGATGAAAGTTGGTAGTACTTGTCTGTCAGCTATAATAGCATGCTATTTTCAGAGCCACATCAGGCCATGTTGTCCGCTATCTCGTTCCCTTCCACAACAACATGTCCAGGAAGCAGGAACCCAGCTTCTTGTCAAAATGTCCCATTTTGGTAATCAGAATGAGTTAAGTCTTGTTGGGGTTGGCCTGACCTTTGATAGTTCTGATTGAGCTGATTCAATAACTTCACTGATGGTGGGAAGATATTTTCCTGAAACCAGTATAACTATGTCATCTGCGTAAGCGACCATCTTGATGCCCTTGTTGACAAGTGGTTTCACAAGTTTCTTTATTGAGATGTTCCATGGGAGAGGAAATAAAACTCCACCTTGTGACGTTCTTCGATTAACCGATTTCTCGAGTAAAATAGACAAACGAAAATATTCCTATCAGCTATTATATTTACAAAAAATGCAATAGGCGTTTTCATTCTGATTTGGGCTGATAGTGATACGATGAAGCAAGTGTTGGTGAGAGGCGTTCATCAGCTAACTATTTTTTCGATACTCTACGACGCATGTTACACTTTCATTTACATTAAACTACATTTGCAATTCACTATAATGTCAAGTAAAACTGCGTATTTCCATTTGTAATTCCAAAAATATGTTTTTGTTCAGTCACACCCTGTGAAAGAGTAGAGCCATGTGCTGTACTGTTGACGTTCCAATGATTTTAATTTTTCCGTGCGGTTGAGTGGAAACCGAGTGTTATATTACTTTATTTCGGCTTGGGGGGTAGGTACTTCATGTGTTGCTGATAGGAAGGTATCAGAATATACATTTTTAAGTTAGGATTAAGGATTAAGAGTTAATGGAATCATTTACCTTATTGTACCTACGATAAATATTGGCATCTTTAGTTTAAATAGAATACTTTACTTACCTACTTACAGTAAAATGAAAAATTGATTTTGATTGTAGTGGTTTGCTTTTTAATAAAATGGATAACATTAAGTTATCATGAAGACAATTATTAGAAATTGAGCCATTTTTATGTTAACCCTTTATAATATAATAATTATCAGGTCTGTCCTCTGTATTCCACATATAGGCTTATTAAAGACTAGCTGTGCCCTCAATTTCGTACGCATCGTGAGACTGTGTAATTTCCAATAAAAGAGATAATAATAGTTAAGTTTCAATACATGAGATAATTATATATTTTATGATAATTTTTTTACAAAGCTTCTTGAAATACAATATTTAAGGTTCTGTTGCCTGGAGCGTACACGTATGCATTTTTACTTTCGCTGACTCGGGAAAGAGACACGTATAATTGACCGTGCGAGAAACAGCCGTTGGTGAGGTCTTCTACACCCGCGGTGCACAACGTCACAGGCCTGAGTCATACCACCGATACCAGCAAATTCGGCATATTTAATTTCTTTGGTGTAATAAAATCCACTTCTGATTTAATTTACCCACGGAGCACCTATATGTGTTTCTTTGTAACGACGGGGTCTGATATTTTTCATCCGTTTTCTGTGATCTAACTCGTCTCATATTTCTAGATCTGGTTGAGCTCCGAGAAAGATTTGACCGTTTTCTCGACGGCATATTTGTTTAAAATCAACACTCTAGCTAAAACAAAGCGGTGAACATTAGCCTTGTTTTTTTGAGATTCTACGCTATACTTGACAATTCGAGACTCGCGATATTTGTTGTAATTGCGAGCTGAAAATCCCACTTTACTTTGCTTTGCTGTGATCGAAGCTAAAAAAAAAACTGTGCGACTGTATCCAACAGTCCCGAAATATGTATGTGTAAACATCGTGCGTGCGGTATGTGTGTGGCTTGATACACGTCACTGAGAAAAGAGGGAATTGTAATAACCGTATTCTTAATATATTATGAAACAACAAAAAATCGACAACAGCGCCACCTATCGGGTCCAAAACTATCCTATCTTTCTAGCTGCATAAAACCATGCACACATACAAAGTTTCATTGAGATCGGCTGAGTTTCTCAGAAAACGGACAACAGCGCCACCTATCGGGTCCAAAACTATCCTGTCTTTCTAGCTGCATACAACCATGCACACATACAAAGTTTCATTGAGATCGGTTGAGTTTCTCAGCAGCGCCACCTATCGGGTCCAAAACTATCCTATCTTTCTAGCTGCGTACAACCATGCACACATACAAAGCTTCATTGAGATCGGTTGAGTTTCTCAGAAAAATCGACAGCAGCGCCACCTATCGGGTCCAAAACTATCCTGTCTACAACCATGCACACATACAAAGTTTCATTGAGATCGGTTGAGTTTCTCAGAAAAATCGATAACAGCGCCACCTATCGGGTCCAAAACTATCCTATCTTTCTAGCTGCATACAACCATGCACACATACAAAGTTTCATTGAGATCGGTTGAGTTTCTCAGAAAACGGACAACAGCGCCACCTATCGGGTCCAAAACTATCCTGTCTTTCTAGCTGCATACAACCATGCACACATACAAAGTTTCATTGAGATCGGTTGAGTTTCTCAGAAAAATCGACAACAGTGCCACCTATCGGGTCCAAAACTATCCTATCTTTCTAGCTGCATACAACCATGCACACATACAACGTTTCATTGGGATCGGTTGAGTTTCTCAAAAGAATCGACAACAGCGCCACCTATCGGATCCAAAACTATCCTATCTTTCTAGCTGCGTACAACCATGCACACATACAAAGTTTCATTGAGATCGGTTGAGTTTCTCAGAAAAATCGACAACAGCGCCACCTATCGGGTCCAAAACTATCCTATCTTTCTAGCTGCATACAACCATGCACACATACAACGTTTCATTGAGATCGGTTGAGTTTCTCAGAAAAATCGACAGCAGCGCCACCTATCGGGTCCAAAACTATCCTGTCTTTCTAGCTGCATACAACCATGCACACATACAGAGTTTCATTGAGATCGGTTGAGTTTCTCAGAAAAATCGACAACAGCGCCACCTATCGGGTCCAAAACTATCCCATCTTTCTAGCTGCATGCAACCATGCACACATACAAAGTTTCATTGAGATCGGTTCAGTTTCTCAAAAAACGGACAACAGCGCCACCTTTCGGGTCCAAAACTATCCTGTCTTTCTAGCTGCATACAACCATGCACACATACAAAGTTTCATTGAGATCGGTTGAGTTTCTCAGAAAAATCGACAACAGCGCCACCTATCGGGTCCAAAACTATCCTATATTTCTAGCTGCATACAACCATGCACACATACAACGTTACATTGGGATCGGTGACGGTGACGGTAACGGTAACAGTGACGCGAGTTTTTTTCCATCCAAAACGCGCCGCGCCTAAAGAAGTAATAACTTCAAAAACATGCTTTATTTCAGCTCATAAATGTATGCAATTATAAAAACGTATGCAATGATAAAAACATATGCAAAAAACATATGCAATGATAAAGAATATGCAATGGCGCATTTCCGTAACACATTTTAAGTCCTATGTTTGGAATTACTCTACCAGAATCCAATACCGCGCGCATAAATGTTTACACATCAAAAACAGGCCTATTGTCAATGTAAAACAATAAACCAAACAAATCTATTTACCTAAAACACTAATTTAAGAAAATTAGATTCAACAGCGTAAGTACTAAAGTTCCACTTCCTAACTGTAGGTATCAACGTAGGAGTAGGTAATATCAAAACAGCCACTAAAACAAAAGCCTTAACGGAAATTTGTATCCACAGTCCACACCAACAATAAATCAAACAACATAATTCATAATATATCGTCTTTACACTTTACTTCTTGAATTCTTCAATTCTTTACTGTAGGTATCAACCGTTAAAACAAAAACCTTGAACTCAATTTCTATATACACCACCATATTATGTAGGACTGAACGTTTATCAGCGCACGTCATCAGCAGAGATGGCAGAGTAGTTTACATGAGGTAATCTACTCAATTAACTATACGCGTAGTAAATCGAGTAAACTACACGCCTGATTTGTTTCATTTGCTACCTACATTTTATGTACTTAGAAAATGTTAAATTTCAATAGAAAATAAACCGAAACAGAGAATTTTATCAGTTTGACGGTTGAATTTGACAATGCTAACTACATTTTGACAGTTAGCGCTACTTTTACTACATTTTGCTACGTTAACTACTTAACTAACTCAGTTACGTAGCAGACGTAACAAATGTAGTAATTTAAAAAAAATGCCATTTCTGCCATCTCTGGTCATCAGCCACCTGCGCATTTCCTCAGAAACACATTGTCGCTGTTGATTACATTCCATACACATTTACGTCGCATAGGTACTTCTCTTTCGTTTCACTTAATTCGGAGAAAACACCACGCAGTTTTTTTTTTTTTCATATAAACGTGCATGTGCGATGTGCGCCACCCAACCACCCCAAAGCAGAACAACGATCAAGAACCGCGGCTGCTGATAATGTTCGATTTGAGAAAATAAATTTATTTTTTTCATATTAGATTTTAGGTTGTAGCTCAGCTTCTAGAGAACATAGAAAGCTAATTGATGGCTTGAAATAACTGTGAAAGTGTTGGCTCTCCTAAGGATTTTATTTTGTTTGCATTGATTAAGAATTGTTTGAGTAATGGCGAGTTAAAGGCAGTAAAGTTAGAAAAAAAACACATTTTGGTCAAAAACGCTCCCAAAAACTGGCATGACAATGAAAGAAATAACCTATGTCCTTCTCAGAATCTTAACTAACATTTCAAAAAAAGTTTCATCGTAATCTGTGCAGTATTTTTCACACCAACCGCGAACATATGAAAACGGCTACAGTTTTATTATATGTATAGAAGAAGATATGTATATATGTATACTAGCTGACCCGGCGAACTTCGTACCGCTCAAATGCGTTAACAATAATGAAAATAATAATTCCGAGATTGCCAATGTCAATGTCGATTATGTTGATATTTTTAATACACCTAATGAATATATTTGTATTTATCATATACCTTTCGCAATATTTCTCTTTTGGAATAACAGAGTAGTCGCCCTTTCAATTGAGAGTAAACATTAGAATAAAATAATAATAAATAATAATTTGGAAAACATATTTATCAGCAGAGTTGATACTATAAAAAAACTACAGTAATTTGTACCTACTTTGTTTGAACAAACATTTTATCAACTGTGAACTTTATTATTGCAGTCTAATTAAAGTCATGCTAATGCTAAGCACGTTACGCACTTTTATTATCAGTCAATTAAAAAAGGAGAGCTTCTCGTATAGTTATTTTTATACTCGTATTTAAAAACTTCAATTCACCAAAATCTTCTAACCTAATAAAATGTACGTATTATGTAGTCAGTTCCATATCACTCTTACCGATTATTACATTATATACCGGTTTCTCTTTAACAGTTTAGTGTCTAGCGGTAAGAAACAGAATGGGAATTGTGCTTTTTAAACAGGAACATGAAAAGGTAAGGTGAATTTTTTTTGAAATCTAAAAGTCATACTGAGCATTTCCACCAGCACAACGTAAAAGGAGATTCAAAAACAAGAACAATCAAACAGGGCATTTTTTCTAAAGCAGAAATTTACTTATATGGACTTTGTTTTTTAGTTAGGTTTTTGATACTTGCCCTAGAAATTCTAGGATTTTACATTTACATTTCTCAGAAAGTATCTTCTTTTAATTTTAGTAAATACACAAAATCATCACTGAAAATAAAACCCTGGCATATTTGATAAAAATGAGGCTTGATTCAACAATTTTTTTGTCAATATACGTCCAACAAAATGCTTCTATTAGATTGACAAAATATTAGTAAGTTTTATCTTGTCTTAAAACTTTTGTTGTGATAACAAAAAAATTATTGTGTTAACAAAAATCGCTTCTTGTGCTTATAAAAATACTTTGTTCAATTAATCAAAACATTGTTAATTTTACAAAAGAGATTTAACCAATTCTACCATTGTTGTTTTGTCTAATCAACAATTAACTGTTGCTTTTACTAAGAAATTTATCAATTTGGTCACTATCTTTTTGTCAAATTAACAAAAAAATTTGTCAATTCGGTTATTGTATTTGGTTAAATCAACACCAAATATTGTTGATTGTAACAGAATAATTTGTTAGCACTGCCTTTGTATTTTGTTGAACCTATAAACAGATTGTTGTTTACATAGCAACATTTTGTCAGCTCCAACACTTTAATTTGTTGATTCAACAACAAAATTGTTGAGTGAATAGAAATAATGTGTCAATTTTAAATAAAGAAATTATATTCAAAATACCCTTGTAAAATAGATAATAATAATAATTTTTGGCGCAACAGGTCCCTAGGGACCCTAGGCCTAGCTTCTCGCAACCATTCGTTTTGTGTGAGTTTTCATTTTTGGAACGAATGGAAGGGATCTACAATTTTATGCCGATTCCAAACGGCTAATTGAGAAGCTCACATTAAATTCATTCATAAAATTAAGTTAGTACATACTAATTTTAAATTTAATTAATACAAAATGTCAAACTTAGTTTTTACGTTGTAAAAGAATTTTTGTATAAATCGCCAAACGAGGGAAGCAGGTAAGGGATATTCTAAATTGAATACGTGGAATATTTGAAAGCATGTATTAATTGCTTGCAACGTTGAAAAAAAATTGTATTTTATGCCATCGAAATAAACTAATATACCTATCAATGGGGCTTACAACAGTTCCAATAATTAGTTTGAGTGGCTGGATGGATTTTTGTTCCTGCATCCTTGTTAATGTTCCTTCCACCTCGTCTAACGTCTTTCCATTGACCATAAAGGCATTCTGGGAATCATTGATAGAATATTTTACGTGGACCCTCTTCCCGCCTTCGTTGGTCACTGACTTGCTGATTGGTATAAAAACTGCATGCAGCAAATAAAACAAGGTGGCTAATCGGCCATCTATTTAAGAAAAAGAAAAAAAAAAATCGTTTGTTGTAATATACGAGTACATACGAGCATCTAACATAGGTTTGGTCGATGAATCAATTTGTAATTATTTAATCTGGTATGATATCATACTTACTTTCTGGTACAGTTACAGATTTATTCATCTCCTTTAATGTCGCTATGTTTGCTACGTCTTTTAGTTTGGAATGAAGCATTTCCATTATTCGATCGTATTTTACAGCACATACCATCTCGAAATCTGCAGAATCCGGGAGCATAGTCTTGCAGTCAATGTTGATCTATTTAAATTATTATAAAAATAAACTTGCGAATTAAAACATCTTATATTATCAAATTCTTTAAAATTTTAACCAATTTGTATCCAAGAGGTCGCTTATAAGCTCTCCATTTAACCATAACTTGTAGGTACACAACTTGGTCTGGTTTGGCTGGACATGTTTTACCTTGGCTGTATGTGCAGCTGTTTTATTTTCAAACGCACGAAATTCTTTCACTTACCTTTTAAATATTTAATTCACTTTCACCGGTTACCGTTATGCGCACTAAAAAACTCTCTGTACCTACTACTTCACGTGTGAAATACAAATGACGCCATCAATGGCATTGTATTCAAAGGATTGGAAGATTAAAATTAATTTTTATTGATTGAACACGTGTGTTATCAATTCAACAAAATTTCTGTCATATCTACAAACATTTTTTTCACTTTAGTAAATATTTTATCCGTTTGACAAAGTATAGTTCAAATTGATAAAACTTCAGTTGTATTGATAAATTCCATTTATCATGACAACAATTTTTTTTCAGTTCAACGAAACTATTTTTGTTGAAATTTTACAAAAGAGTTTTGTCAATATTACCTGGTATTTTATTTTCAGTGAGGGCCCAAACACTCTTGGTAATATGAATTTGACCTTAAATTTTTAAAAACAGTTTCTGAGTTGTGGGTCTCTTTTAGCTCCAAATATTCATTGTTAATTTTCAAACAATTATGTTCTTTTTCTACACATTCCATAATTATTAAGTCTCTAGCTGATGAAGGGCATTTTAATTTCACAAATGGCCCTATCACCTATCCAATCATCTGTTGTGGCACCGGCACAATTTATCTACATATTAATAAAATGTCCACACCGTTCAACAATACTACCATACTTTTAATTTTGTATAGGTAATTTTAATTATTTTACTTTAAATTTATAAATCAAAAATAATAAATATGTTAAAGCCAAATGTTACCCTGTAAAGTAGGTACAGCTTCATTGAAGAGTGAAATCCCTCCCTTATTTCGAAATATCGAACTAAAAATAGAAATATTAAACGTATGCTTTTTCAAATTAGATCTAAAACAATAACATTTGAAAATCCTACAAACAAAGCAAGAAATGCAAAACACATCTACAACAACAAAGTCATCACCCAGTCCCCACCCACTTCTTATCAATTTTTCTCGGATTATCAAAATTGATCTCATTGTTGCTTCCTTCACTTTATCAAACAGAAATGAAAGTAATGCTTTACGTGAACACCTGCCTTGACGGCTTAATTTCACGGTGGGCATACCCACATTAGAGTCATTGGGAAAGACGTTGACAATACGCCCCAGGCCAGTACAAGTACTGACTCTGGTGCAATTCTTTGGCTGTTCGGTATGAGCGAGGCCCATCCAGACACCTCTTCGTTCTTAAAGAACGCAATTCGCCTCCGCATTCGGAATAAACCACAGCCCCCACGAATCCAACCGCAATGATGGGGCTGCACCAAATTTGGTACAGGGCCCCAATAAAAACAACACCAAATTGGGGCAGTGCCCCACTTTATCACACAGCAAGAATAATAGTATGTATCTATCAGAAACCCAAACAAAACGAAATAAACAATTTTGTTTTCATTTCCTGTTCAAACAGCTCTAGCGAGCGAAAATCTGCAAACTATTGATTCTCAATAGAGAGTAAATTTAGAGAAAAACCGAATAACGCCATGTTGGATATTTTGTGAACTACAATGCATATGTGTGCGTAAACTGTGAAATAAAATTCAGAATGCAGTAAAATAGTAAACTTTTCAAAATTCGAATATAACTATGTATTTTAAGAACTAAACATCTAATTTGGATTCATCGAGCAGCGACATAGAAATATGCCAAGGTCATTCTCTTTTTTACAGATAAAAAAAATAGTTCCTTGTTCCTTCACAAAGATTGTTTGCTTTTTGTAATATTAACCTGCAGTTTTAAGATGGTAAGCAAAAAAAAAATAAAAATTGCGCTTTAATAGCTATACCTCGGGTAGTCCATTGGTAACAAAATTAAATCATAAAAAATATAAAACAATTTTGATCTAGGGATTGCCCCACAGGGACGCAGAAAAAAATATCCAAAAAAGGGGGTTTTTGGTACTTTATGCAATACCTACCAAAGTCGAAAAATAAAATTTTGCTTCAATAGCTACCTGCGTCTGTTTACTGGCTATTGAAAACCGTTCACTTCGATCGATTAACTCTTAAGAACTGCGAGAAACTACAGGGCGCAGAAACGTCTACCCCTGCCACCCAGCCTTAAACTAATTCAATTTTTTACAAAAGAAAAGTGTTTTCGTCGAGTTGGATCAACTAAGTAACTTTTTCATATCCATGAAAATGTATATTATCTCCTACAACAAGCATATAAGCTTGAATGAATAGACAAACTTATGAACGATAATAAAGTCAGTCAATAACAGACACTCGAAAACCGCACTTTTATTTAGCTCGTGCGAAGAAGCAGAACATTTTATTGTATAGGACCTAGTTTTTGTTTGGACCTATTCTATTGCCCTTTGCTAAGCGGATAAAAATACGACCTCCGTCTTTTGTTAAACAGACGCATAGATGCATCGGAAAATGTACCTATTTCAATCGACATAGATTTCGAGGTTGACCAGAAGCACTTACTTTATATATATTTACAAAAGAAATAATCGGAAGTATCTTAAATTTGATTCAAAAAGGAAGCTTGTATTAGTTTACGTCATAACTGCCTTCCTCCAAGCAAATGACCAGAAAAGGAAAAACCAGCCAATCGACTTACCCCCTGGTGGAGCAAAAAAACTAACCAAAGAGTATAGAGCTATCTACCTTCACCAAGATCACGTCCGAAACTGTGCCCATATTCATAAGATACTATCTGAACAGTACACTGACCTCTGATCACATACGCTTAAAATTGGTATAGACAGTATCCAAGAAAGAGAGGATGGAATATTCCCAGCTTTAATTAGAGGTCTCAAAGGAAGTTACTCGTAAATATCTAGGAATTGCACTGTATGAAATACTAGCATGGATCTCTCATTTTATACCAGCAAAATTCTACTACTTGGGGACTTAACCCTAACCGCAAAATGAAACAGTGGATGGTCCAAGTCAATAACGAGACCTATCATAATGTATGCTTCTGCCGTTTGGTGGTTTAAACCAACGAAAAGGTCAGCGCAGACTTAACTCAATAAAATAAAGAAACAAGCCTGTGTCTGTAAAATCCCTACTATGTTTGGATAGTCAAAGATTCACATGTATGGTACACAGACGGATCTAAAGCAAATGAAAGAGTTGGAGCAGGAGTATACGGCTATCGCACCAAAATATTAACTTGCCCTAGTATGGATTCAAGCAGCTCCATATTTCAGGCTCAAATTCACGTAATAATAAACAGATCTAAAACAAACAATA
The DNA here is from genome assembly GCA_949126925.1 of Cheilosia vernalis. Taxonomy (NCBI): domain Eukaryota; kingdom Metazoa; phylum Arthropoda; class Insecta; order Diptera; family Syrphidae; genus Cheilosia; species Cheilosia vernalis. The sequence goes on from OX421362.1 coordinate 58,059,910, forward strand.
ACAATGATTATAGGAATAGCAAAAGACAGCCCCTGCAGATTGTGCAATAGGGAGGATGTAGAAACAGCTTAACACATACTATGTAACTGCAGCAGTTTAACCAAAACACATCAACGTTACCTTTACGTAAATTCTACTTCGACACTGCCAGCTCACCCAAAAGTTGTAAGGCTTAAACTCAATTAAATCAATTTTTTTTTTAATTCTGTAAAGGCCTGAAAAACGTCTCCATACACGCAGAAATTTTAACCTTAACCGATTGGAACTTATTCTCGGTTAAAAAAAATGGGTTAAAATTAACTAAGTCTCTGTAGAAAATAAACGAGTATTTGTTGTTGAAAACTTGCGAGTTAAAAAGGTTAAATGCATAATGTTAAAAATAATACACTTTATCAGTTGGTATCAACCATGTTACTATGTGGTTATTAGTTACATAGCTAGTTTGTTATTTACGATCGAGAAAATTTGGAGTGGAAATTGATAAATCGGTTATTTTTAACCGAGTTTCCATAAACAAGTTGACTCGGTTATTTTTAATCCACTAACTCTGTAAGAGCTATATTACAGTATCACTTGGTATGGTTTTTAATTTTAACCGAAAGAGGAGTTGGAAAGTAACAGTGCTTAAGAAAATTACATAGATCTGATATGTTAATCATCAAAGAGGGTAGAGTGGCCGTTTTTGAACGTCGAAATACCAGAGGGATGTTCAAACATTACAGCCAGAAAATTGGTGAAACCTAATAGATTTAAAATGTTTTTTTGTTCCCCCTAAAAGGAGGTAGTGCACAGATTTTAAGGTTTTGATTAAAGCAAACTTATAATTACTTTTTGCTTTCAATCATATTGATCAGCTATTCTAATTTTGTCGCATGTATTCGATCCACTGGCATTGTCTTTATGTGGAATAATAGCGACTTTGTTCAATCCACAATGGCGAAGATTCAACGGAGAAGCTTATTGTTCGATTGGGAAGAATGTACTACCTATAGTTCACACATTGTTACTGTTGCCCGACCATTTTCGTCACGTTCAACTGCAGCTGACGAACTAAACGCATTCTTCAAATCATCAAATTTGTGGTGGCGGCATGTGAAAACCCTTCGATTGACTACAACAAGCCAGTGTTTTTGCAACAACCTCAAACTGCAGATCGAAGCAATTGTTGAACATTTGTAGATAATGGGAAAATCGCAGTTTGCACATCTCGACGGGATTGCCCACTGCATTCTTCCAGTTGACCGAATCGAAGGACGAGCTAATTCCATGTATTTTTTTGAAAATAGTTCAACACTTCCATGACAATAATTGCTTGAGGAGCGAGCCAAACACGGCGGAAAAGAAATATGTCTAAGACCTCAACGCAACCTATTAAGATTCCATTCCTTCAAATCGCTTGAAACAAATAAAGTAGTCATCATCGCTGTGTTATATACCTACGACCTTAAAATTTGCAATAGTAAGTAGGCTCAGTCATCATCATGGTGTGCAGCATGGTGCATGGATCAATGTCGACTATGCAACAAAATCCGACTATTAACTGAGAGTACAAGTTTCGCACATCAACCACGCCAAGATTTCTGACTTTAATGTATTGTATTTGGAAGATTGACTGGGATTCATAGTTGCTTATATGAAGAGTTGTAGTCAAATCGATTTAAGGTGCTGTACAATATTCACCTGGTCATCTAGTTAGAAATAAATAAAGAGATTCAATCTAATTGTACGGTTTCATAAGAAATAACACCACGAGGTGCGGTTTAATTGTAAAGTTTGTTGGTCTCAATTTTGCCATTGCCATACTCCGAATGTTCATCTATTGTCTGAGCTCTGAGATTTCGGAGAGAAGAACCTTTCTGAAGCGCTACCAGTTTTCGTTGGCTACTTCCCTTGCTTCAATGGGACACTAGGGAGGTTTTTAATCCGTCGAGCTTAATGCGCTCTTGATATTCAAAATAATAATCGCGCAGAATTAAGTTTAGCCCAAATTTCCAGGTGTCATTGAAGGAATCTAGAGCCATATACAATATACATATAACATAATCAACCTGCTTTCATATAGAGAGTCAGTTTTACTATTTTACTGTTCGCAGATCATATGGTTGTCTATTTCTCTTCGATAGCAACTCGCAACAAGCAACTTTTTTTCTTTCATTAATCACTTTAACAAATTTCGGGCTTTTTAAAATGTACCTTAGACACGCATCGATAAATGCATTTTGCGAAAACACAATGCTCAATCAACTTTCACACGCTCGCCGAGGAACAATAATATCGAACAATACATATAGGTATCTGAACCGGCAAACCCTTTTGTAAAATCGCCTTATATGTTTTGAAAGGGTGAATCACTTACATTGTTTCTATCCATTTCCAGGTAATCACGAAATTACACCCATCAATACTATAAAATTACGTAACAATCCATTAACAACAACACATTGAATTTTAACCGGCACACAAAAATGTGCAACAATGCGAGAAGTACAAAGCCGACTCTAAAGGGAAATTTAAAATTTGCAAAACAAATGAACACGAAACAAACCGCCTTGCACAAAACGGAACCCTTTTTGCATTAATGCAGCGACATTATACAAAACCACACAGCTACCCGGTTAAACAGCAAGACAATGCAATCGAAAAAAGATTGCAAATGAGGTTTGAGTCTCTTGAGAGGGTTGTGAACTCGCAAATAGACATATCAAGTCACAGCAGCAGGAATCCTGCATTAACCAGCTCTCCCATCCAATACATGAAAGTTGCATCTCATGAAAGGCATCCTTCCTATACAAGTCCCTCTTTCCATACCTTTTTTAAAAAAAAATTCATCGTTTAACATTGCAATTTTGGTTTTTCGCACCCTAAGCTATAGCCCAAAGGGCTGTGTATGTGTATACTTTTATCATGTTTCCATTGCATCGCATAACCGTACATATCCATATATGTCTAGTCGCAGCACTGCAGTATGTCATCAGCATCCTGAACGTCCTTCTGAATAAGACTTCTTCGTTGGATGGATATGAATAGAGTTTAGTCGACTAACGGAGTGCAACAAATGCACGAGAGTTAACATACATAATATGCTGCAGGAGCCGGTGTCTGCATTTGCCGGCACATGAAGAAAAGGATCGTTTTAAGTGGAGCTCTTTACAACCGGTACTGCCAGTAGACCACCGGCGCTTATTGTTGCTGCATACATTTACCCACACACGCGATATCGTAAGTAGCTTCCTTTGAGTTTAAGCGTCCTTACAGCAAGCTTCAGAAGCAATGAATGGCTGCATATAAATACATGTATGCACAACTTTTTAAGCCTGTGTTAAGTGGGCGGCATTTTCATATGCCGGTTATGAAGTGAGTGCTATAAGCGTGGTACCCCAAGGTGGTGACAAGTGCATTTGAGTGCAATTGCAGGAGAGGATGCAATTTGTTCAGCCCTAATTTTGGAATGGATGTTGTAATATAGCTGAGCTGAGGCGCCACCACTTGATCCAACAAGTGGTATATGATGCCTGATTGAAGGTGGTAATTTGTTTGGATATCCTTAGATATAAGCGATAGATGGAAAGAGGGAGAGTGGTTGAAATGTTTCGGATGACTGAAGGCGAGCCTTGATATGAAGGATGCTTTAGAGTGGATACTTACATAAGTGAGTGGTGTTGATGAGATTACGTTGGAATGTTGCAAGTGGAATGATATTTAAGCTGAGTTCAATATTTATGAGTGCTGATGCGATTATATAGTGAAGATATTCGGCCTTACTACTTACCATGCACTAATGATGACAATTACATAGTTGGCTTCCAGCTTTAGTAAAAATGTACAGCATTTGTGAAACAGTAGGTACCTACCTATAAACCATTTACCAGCGCGAAAACTTTCTTGGAATCTATTAGTACATTTGTTGTTGTTGTTGTCATCGCAAAATTGAAATTCCAAAACTTGTTTTCGTGAATGACAAGGTTTCTATTACAGAGAGGTTTTTATTCTAATACATAAACTGGAATTACATTTGACAAACAGATATTTTTCCAAGGCTTTTTGAGGCTTATTACAAGCAAAAAACAAAACACGAAATAGGAAATGCGCAAAACATCCGCTGATCTGTCAAATCTCTATATATATAAAATTGTTGCAAGTGCGTTGTGACTTTATAACTCACGAACGGCTCAACCGATTTCAATGATTTTTGTTGTGTTTTATTCGTCTTCAATCAGGGATGGTTTATGAAAAAAGAAAAGTCGGAAAATTTTCAACCATTGGCGTTGTAGGCACAAACTTCGTTTTTCATGGGGAAAAGCACTTTGGAAAAAAATAAAATGGGTAGAAATCGAGTAGTGACACTTCAAACACAAAAAAAAATATTTTAAATTTTCAAAGCAATTGTTGTTGTCAATTATTTTAATTATTTTCCAAGCAAATTGTTGTTGTCAACAATTTTGAATTTTTTTTTTTAAATGTAACCAACCTAATACGTTTATTTATGTTTACTATGTTACATTAAGTAAGTTTTTGAAATGGAGTAGATTAGATTTATTTCATGGTTATTGAATCCATCATTTTCGTTTGACATGTATTTTCAGGATCCTTGCATAAGTATGTGTGAGTAAGTTGAAATGTGGGGGTGATTGAGATGACATGGACAATGATGACAGGCAACAGGAGTTGTGGAGCGTTTTGAGTTTGCACGTAGGGGTTGTTACGAAAAATGAGCGAGTAACAATCGTCGTATTCTGCTCATTCGTGAGTAGGGTTATGGGGAGGTCAACTCAAAGGTACCATAACACCTTCGGTACCGGTGTGGAGAGAGCAGCGAAAAGGCTTACCAACCAAGTTGATAGGTGCGGTTAGTTTTCTTCTTGGCTGTTAAAGTTACAAATATTTCGTCGGTCGCTGATGGACTATTTTGTTAAGCATTCCAGGTCCTGAAACCGATCCAGACCTGCATGATGTCATAATTACAAACATGATTCATGGACCGTGTGGCGCCATTAACATACAATCACCGTGCATGGTCGACGGCAAATGTTCCAAGTGTTATCCACGAAATTTGACTAATGAGACCATCACTGGCAACGATGGTATCTTCTGGAATAGCGCCTACGCTGCTGGAATGTTACCGAACCGCTCATTCGGCATTGAAATTGCCATTAAACATTTAAGCGGTTGAAGAGCCAATATGTAACATAGCGAAACATTCAGCAATGGCCAAAGTTTTGGAAGCAAGCAAAATTAGTATCTGGGACGAATGCACAATGTCGCATAAGCGTGCGTTAGGAGCTCTGAATCGCAATATGAAAGATCTGTATATTGACGCAAGACGTTTTGGGGGTGCATTGATATTACTACTCTCAAGCGATTTCCGGCAAACGCTACCAGTAATATCACGATCGACCGCTGCCGATGAGATCAATGCTTTGAAGAAACTTCAGCTGACGACATCGCATGTTTGCTAAAGGATCCATCTGCCGAAGTGTTCTCCAATCAACTGCTAAGTATTGGTAATGGTCATGTTCCTGTCGACGCATCGAATGGATTGATTTCGTTGTCGCGGAATTTTTGCAATTTTGTCCCAACGCAAGAGGTATTTAAGCGTCTACATAAAGTAGCATGTGCATTGTGCATGCTGGAAATTATTACTTTCATTACATTACCTAACGAATTTGGGCGGAACAAAGTTCGCCGGATCAGCTAGTGTCATATAATATGCAAATCAGAAGGTAACGCCTTCTAGTTCGATCGGACACAATTTTCATTACATTTCATAGTTCCCTTTCCATAGTTTTCTAATACTACTTCACGATTGTTTTATAAGTGCATTTGTGTCGTAATAAAATCCCTTTTTAATTATTCAGTAAACAGAATACAATTTATTAATATGTCTTGATTTATTCGCAAGCTGATGACACAAATCGAAACTTATATATGTATTACTAACCTAATTCGGGGAACTTAGAAACCGACAAAGGTTTAAATTCTCACAGAAAAATATAAGGCCATAGGTATGGCGGACTTATAGAAAAGTTGCTAGTTTTAAAAGCAGTAACGGGAAAAAATATTATGACTTTGTCATGGAAGAACTTTTTCAAATAAATCATTTTCGCCATTTGCGAAAAAAATGTTCAGCTTATACTGGCCAATCAAAACACCGAGCGTATATACTAAAACATGTGTAACTCAATAAAAAGGACGTTTTTTGTAGTAAGGATGGTCATGAAGTCAGTTCCTGTTGGGCAAAGCAACGTGCTGATAGGAGGAACAATTTTGAATTTTTTTTTTTAAATGTAACCAACCTAATACGTTTATTTATGTTTACTATGTTACATTAAGTAAGTTTTTGAAATGGAGTAGATTAGATTTATTTCATGGTTATTGAATCCATCATTTTCGTTTGACATGTATTTTCAGGATCCTTGCATAAGTATGTGTGAGTAAGTTGAAATGTGGGGGTGATTGAGATGACATGGACAATGATGACAGGCAACAGGAGTTGTGGAGCGTTTTGAGTTTGCACGTAGGGGTTGTTACGAAAAATGAGCGAGTAACAATCGTCGTATTCTGCTCATTCGTGAGTAGGGTTATGGGGAGGTCAACTCAAAGGTACCATAACACCTTCGGTACCGGTGTGGAGAGAGCAGCGAAAAGGCTTACCAACCAAGTTGATAGGTGCGGTTAGTTTTCTTCTTGGCTGTTAAAGTTACAAATATTTCGTCGGTCGCTGATGGACTATTTTGTTAAGCATTCCAGGTCCTGAAACCGATCCAGACCTGCATGATGTCATAATTACAAACATGATTCATGGACCGTGTGGCGCCATTAACATACAATCACCGTGCATGGTCGACGGCAAATGTTCCAAGTGTTATCCACGAAATTTGACTAATGAGACCATCACTGGCAACGATGGTATCTTCTGGAATAGCGCCTACGCTGCTGGAATGTTACCGAACCGCTCATTCGGCATTGAAATTGCCATTAAACATTTAAGCGGTTGAAGAGCCAATATGTAACATAGCGAAACATTCAGCAATGGCCAAAGTTTTGGAAGCAAGCAAAATTAGTATCTGGGACGAATGCACAATGTCGCATAAGCGTGCGTTAGGAGCTCTGAATCGCAATATGAAAGATCTGTATATTGACGCAAGACGTTTTGGGGGTGCATTGATATTACTACTCTCAAGCGATTTCCGGCAAACGCTACCAGTAATATCACGATCGACCGCTGCCGATGAGATCAATGCTTTGAAGAAACTTCAGCTGACGACATCGCATGTTTGCTAAAGGATCCATCTGCCGAAGTGTTCTCCAATCAACTGCTAAGTATTGGTAATGGTCATGTTCCTGTCGACGCATCGAATGGATTGATTTCGTTGTCGCGGAATTTTTGCAATTTTGTCCCAACGCAAGAGGTATTTAAGCGTCTACATAAAGTAGCATGTGCATTGTGCATGCTGGAAATTATTACTTTCATTACATTACCTAACGAATTTGGGCGGAACAAAGTTCGCCGGATCAGCTAGTGTCATATAATATGCAAATCAGAAGGTAACGCCTTCTAGTTCGATCGGACACAATTTTCATTACATTTCATAGTTCCCTTTCCATAGTTTTCTAATACTACTTCACGATTGTTTTATAAGTGCATTTGTGTCGTAATAAAATCCCTTTTTAATTATTCAGTAAACAGAATACAATTTATTAATATGTCTTGATTTATTCGCAAGCTGATGACACAAATCGAAACTTATATATGTATTACTAACCTAATTCGGGGAACTTAGAAACCGACAAAGGTTTAAATTCTCACAGAAAAATATAAGGCCATAGGTATGGCGGACTTATAGAAAAGTTGCTAGTTTTAAAAGCAGTAACGGGAAAAAATATTATGACTTTGTCATGGAAGAACTTTTTCAAATAAATCATTTTCGCCATTTGCGAAAAAAATGTTCAGCTTATACTGGCCAATCAAAACACCGAGCGTATATACTAAAACATGTGTAACTCAATAAAAAGGACGTTTTTTGTAGTAAGGATGGTCATGAAGTCAGTTCCTGTTGGGCAAAGCAACGTGCTGATAGGAGGAACTATTTGAATATTTGCAGAAAATAAACTGAACGCAATACTACCGACGTAATACCGACGTACAGATATTGTACTGAGTGATGTTACTCTTAAAATTTTGGCAGATGCAAATGGTTCCATATCCATCTTGATAAGTGAGGCTATTGTTGCAAAGAAGAAAAATATTCCGCAAATAGAGAATTTAAATACCTAAATTAATATTCGAATTCTATAATAAATGGTTTTCCAGATAGGAAGGCACAACAGGATCTCTTGAAATTCGTTTATTTAAGTAGGCTGTTATTAATTATCGACCGTTCAGAATGGCACCTTCAAATATAAAATTTTCGTACCAGTTCGATTTGACCGAAAACGACTCTAACGATTTCAACCAAAATCGGTATTTAAGCACATTCATATATTTTTATTACCATGACTGCATAGATACCCAGTTTTTGGCTAAAAATTCTAATAACGGTACTTTTGATATGTCGACATATCTCCGAAACGGTCTACACGATTGTAACAAAAATTAATTGCTAAGATAATGTGGTCATTAATAACTTAATAGCAAGCTAAGTCTTTCACTATATTCTCGTACAATGGATTTATTAAAAAATGCATTTTTTTTTAAATTAAGTTTTGTTCAGTTTACCTGAATACGGCAATAAAGATTTCGACCAAAATGCAAACTTAGAGTCAAATCGATGTTTTCAAAATTATTACGTCCTTAGTTTTCAATTCAAAGTACTGAAAACGATAATTTAAAAAACTGCTCATATCTTGATGCCCCCCTCACGAGCATATTGAATTCCACATGTACGAATAACGTATTGTTAATAAAAATGTTGTTATATGATTTCTAATTTATAATTATGAGGAGAAACTGTTGATTAATATGGGTGAGAAGAGACATGGGAAAAGTGTACAAACATCTCATTTCTTTTTCTAATCATTTCTAGTCTGTTCAAGTCCGTCCGATTTATAATAACCACGCGAATGAAGTGTTCGATCTAAGCTCTGGCATGTCATTTATCTTTTGCTTGTTAAGGAAGTAGGAAGTCACAAGAATCCCTCCCAATCCGATGAGGTATCGTTTAAACAGGCATTACAGAGAAGTTGCACTAGGTTAAAAATCCGCCACACCCCAAGGCAATATATATTGATTTGTTTAATAGTGATAATTAAATCCGATAATTGTATGACCATGCACAAATGCCGAAAGACAAGAATTTAGCCCAAATTACCAGAATGTCACTGATACGCGCAGTGCGCACCCACGTTCTTTATGTGACTAGGTTATTCCCATTGACACGCACTTCCTGTGAACACACTAAAACTTTACTTAATATCCCTTGGTGTAGATACTATTGCCTGAACTCTTTGAGTCTTGTAAACAAAACCTTTTGTGTGGTTTTTGCCCGTGTTAAATCTGAATTTGCTCCGCAGCAGACCGGATGCGGTGCACACATTCACATGAAGTGCGTATTACGCACAAGACGTAAGAACCATGTCCATAACTTGATTAATCCTCCGGCCGCTGCCCTTATCGACATATCAATCGGTGGACGGTGTGTGTACACCCATGTCTACGGAACTGGCTAACAAATGATTGGTCTACACACAGGGTGAAGGATATATTTAGCCCACACACTTCGATCGGTATCAAAATGACCTTTCAGCTTAATGTGCGTATTTGAGTGGTTCAACATGCGACACATGGCGATTACGGTTAGTCCCGTGGCAACTGGCAACCGACGTAGCCTAATGACGTGGTCATTTATGCTGCATGTATAACCTGAAATGAATATTAATATAAAACTTATTAATTTTTTTTGACTGGGCTTCTCGTTAGCGTGCTAACAGTTACATCAAAATTTTTTTTTTTTTCTTTTATCAGTGAAAATAAATTTGCTGATATCTAGATAGTTTGCTGACTTAAATATACATTTTGATTTCGTGAACATTTGACCAATGTGACTATAGTTTCTGTAGGACAATACACTTCAAATAAGAGATGTTTTAATATTAGAGGGATTATTCTTCCGTTTCCTGTTCAATCAATACAATAGTTTCTGCTATTATAATTCTCAACCTTTCAATTTGATGGTGCATGTTTGAGGATATTTTTTTCAAATCTAAAATGGTTTAGCGATTTTCTTTAACATTTGGTGCGGAGAAGGTGTTTCAATAATGGTAGGGTGCAAATCAAGCCAGTGACGTATGGAATATATTCTTATTTCGTATAACGGGTGATTTTTTAAGAGGTTTAGAACTTTAAAAAAAAAAAACACAAAAAATTCGAAAAAATTAATGAAATATTTATTTGAATCGATAGCTTGAACCTTGCAATTTAATGTTTAAAGATAATTTCATGCAAATGTTGACCGCGGCTGCGTCTCAGGTAGCCCATCCGCTGAGTCCAATTTTGGCATACTCTTTCACACATATCGGCCGGTATCTCACGAATGAATGCATGGATGTTGGCTTCCAGTGCGTCAATCGAAGCGGGCTTGTCCCTATACACATTAGCCTTGACATACCCCCACAAAAAATAATCTAATGGTGTCAAATCGCACGATCTAGGCGGCCAATTGACCGAAACGTGAAATTAACTAACTGTTCACCAAACTCGCCTCGCAATTGCGCCATTGTTTCGCGTGCTGTGTGGCATGTGGCACCGTCTTGTTGAAACCACATATCATGCAAGTCAAGAACTTCCATTTCGGGCAAAAAAAAGTTTGTTATCATCGCTCGGTAGCGTTCACCATTGACAGTAACGCTGCGATTCGCATCATCTTTGAAGAAATATGGCCCAATAATGCCGCCGGCCCATAAACCGCACCAAACAGTGGCTTTTTCGGGATGCATTGGTAGCTGTTGCAATGCTTCTGGCTGATCTTAGTTTTGTTTAGTTTTATTGTAATGAGTTCAGATTTACAATACATAGTTGTTTAAATATCTGCGAAGCTGTAAAATAGCTTATCTGCAGAAGGTTGTTTACAAAAAAAAATTTAACATTGATGTGAACAGGTTTTGAAATTTTGAACTTAGATATTTATTCTATTATATTACTAAATTTTATATATATTTTATTTTTATTTCTATTTATTTTTTAATTGCGTAATTGCAGGAAAAGGATTATCTAAGTTATTGCTTCAAGGAAAAACTGCGGGAGTTTGTTTAGGATGTTGGGTATTGTGTAATTAAGTTGCCTCTTGCCATAAACGTTTGAGATAGATGGAAGCTCATAAAAACCATCTGCTCGTCTTCTTGTTCTGTATTTGTGGTTGATTGGTTGGATCTTCACTCCAAATGCGACAATTTTGCTTATTTACGTACCCATTCAACCAAAAATGAGCCTCATCGCTGAACACAATTTTTCGATAAAAAAGCGAAAATGAACATTTCGAACCGAGCACGAATTTTGATAGTAAAATTCAATAATTTGCAAGCGTTGTTCATTTGTAAGACGATCCATGGTTAAATTGCAAACCAAACTGAAGCTGTTTGACAGTGACACAAGGTACTAAACACACGTCAGCTGTCAAAACCAGTGTTGCCAAAACCAAACCAGCTAAAAAATCACCCGTTATTTTGGTTGCACTATATTGTTGCGATGCTTGTACATTAGGAATATTCTTCATTTTCAAAAAAAAAAGTGAGAGTTGTGGCGGCTAGGAGGTCCAAACAAACCTCCAACTCCTGCAAAGTAAAGTAGGATTTTCAGCATGCAATTAAAACAACTACGACACTTCGAGAATGCATTACGAAAGCTCTTCTCCTTACAAGTATAAAAAGGACACTCTTGCTAAGAACAATTGCCAATTTTGTCTGCTCGCTAATTGACGAAGGTTCTCTACCGTCTCGAACGGAAAGCAAACACAATTTGCTGCGCTTCACGCCTACGCACTTTTCCCTTCTTACCATTTTGCTCGCATTGCCTGTATATGTGCGTTACTGTAGTCCTACGGACAGCATAACGTCGAAGAGATTGGGAGCAATAGCGATTGTAATACATTGATAAACATTGTATCAAAACTATTTTTCTTCAATAAACAATTTTTTGTAATTATTTTTAAAATTATTTTACTGCGCGTTTTATTTTTTTATTTTTCTTAACGGAATAAAGTTGTTGGTTTGCCTATTCAACAGTTACTGCAGTCTACGGACAGCATAACAGTGGTAGAGAAATCCCCAACTCGCGTTTTACCCTGCCATCCGCTGTTGTACTTTAAAGAAAATCGAGAGCATACACATACACCACCCCGCTTCTACCGACCCCGCTTCACTCACTGCACACGTTACACTGGCGCCCAACGTGGGGCTGACTTTCTTACCGAAAGTACTCCCACAACGGAAGGCAACGATTTGCGCAGAAGCGAGCGTATTGCGACACAAACAATCCCCATTCACGCTGCTGAAAGAACAATGAACAGAATGAACACAATTGAAAGAATATATTGCGGCTGTTCAAAAGATAAATTTCGCTATTTGTACTAGAGGTTGTAAATGAGGGTTGAGCAAGCTATAAAAAAGCGCGAAAAGGCAGGAAGTATGGAATTGTGAATAGTATTTCCTACTTCGCATTAAAAAAAAATTGCAATTTCAATGTTTTCACTTGACGTCACCAATTATTTCTTATCAAAACTCTGAATTACTGGCAGAGGCTCATTGCCTATAACTCATTAAGAGGCGCAACAAAATACCGTTCTAACTTCCTATTTCTGCCGATGCATAACGACGTGCGCCAATTTTTCATCGAAATAACCTTTAACACTGATAATAAAAAACGTGTGTTCGACTATTTGCTCACGACATAAATCAATTACTAACCCTGCAGATTGCACAGTCCATAGTGAGAGATTCCCCTTCTGTCCCTTTTAAGACGCGACTACTTCGTGGTTACATCATTGGGGTTTCCTTTTGCTATGGCTCTAATTCATGTACCTATTCACCGTGGCTGACCCCCAAAGTGGATGCACTACAACTTCATCATACCGAAATCGATACAATTCCCATGACTTGGTTGTGCAGCAGTACTATACTACAGCGGCACTGGTATCCACTGTAGAGGGGCAAAGTCAGACCCATCTTTCATAATTCACATGCATTAACTTTTCTTTATCAAACATTGAATTAGACAAACATCGCTGCTCAGGATGTAAGCGAGGAGGCGAAAGAGTAAGGAAAAAAGTAAACCTGAAAAAAATGAACTCTGTGCAGCAAGTAGCTCCTCAATTCTGGTCTAAATTATATACCCAATAGAACGATAATAACAAAATTAGGTTTCGCCATCGTGGCGGGTAGCAAATGTTACAACAATCCATCTTAACTCAGTTGTTGTCGTCGTCGTTGTTTGAACGGAGTATTTCGTTCGTCCACCCATCGGTTCTAATACCATCGAATGCATACCTACTATCCCACGATGTGTAGTTTAACCCACTATAGGAATGGAATGGTTCGAAACTACCAGAGCAGTAGGATTATGCTGAAGTAGTTGCAATCAGTGACAACAGCTTGTGTATTCACCTCTGATCATCTCACGTTTATTCAGAAGTACGGGAGCACTCTCGTTTCAAAATCGAATTCACATACGTGATGAGTGTGTAGCAAATTATGTGGCATTGGGAACAAAAAGTTGGTGTTCCAGAGAGCAACACCAATCTGAACGAACACGTACAGCCGTACACATGGCAAAATATAATTATGTACACCTTCTGCACAAAGGAAAAGATGACGAAGACGATATTGATGATGATGATGGTGATGATGCTGAAAATGTACCTTCTGGTAAATTGAACAGAAGTAAAATGGCTCAGATGTTCTTGCTGTATGTAGGTGATGGGATAGTATCACATAACTAGCAATTTACATGCGTGCTAGTAATTAATGCTTAATGAAATGAAGAAATAGGTATGAGTTCGCAGTTTTCTGATTGTATTTAAATTCATTACAAAGTGTTCAGAATTGTATGAGAAACAAAGCCAGGATAGAAGTCAAACAATTAGGAATAGAAAAGGGAGCGAGACGTGCAAAGCCGCGAAGTAATGGCGAAACGGAACCAAGCGTGTTGATTTTTGGTAATTTGCTAAGTTTTATCTTGTTTTGGTTACCACTGCTTAGTAAGAGAATTTAAAGACTTATTAGCACTTTAGTATAAGAAGTCAGATTTTTTTTTCTATAGTAGCCGTCCCTTAGCTGCTGAAAAACTTGTATAGCTGTATTTTAAACACTTAAATTTTAAAAATGTATTTTATAAATAAACATATTAAAATGATTTTCTTTTCATTTCTTTGAAGATTTAAGGAGACGTTAGCAGTTCAAATAAATTGTTAGGATTTAAATCATTTTTCACTCCGAAATGTCAAAAATGTAATGCGACTGACAATAAAGGCCAATTGAAATAGTTGTGCAGAGATTTTAGTATCGCATCCTACAAATCATTCTTTAAGTCAGCTATTATTCACTCGAACATTTTTTTTAATATGAAGTCCGTAAATGAGAAAAAAATCAGAATAGGTATATTTATTGCGCGTTAATCGGTTCAGTACTTGCTAAGATTACTGGGATCATAGTTCTTTTTAACATTTTCGCCTTTCCCTTAAAAAGTTAAGACAAGAGTTCCTTAAACATTTCAGTTTCATTTTTCGATATAGTATAGTCGATGTTTTCCTAAAAACTATCGTTAAGCTATCGATAGCTATCGATATTCCGAAAATTGAAAAATTTGTTAAGATTTTAAATTTTGCTTTTGGTACCTACAATGCTAAAGGAATAACAAAACAAAGGAAAAAATATATTTTTGTTGGTACGCAGTTTAAGTGAAATCCAATTCTTCATACAAATTTGTCACTGTGAAATGTCAAAATGAACTTACCACATGATAATTTCACTAGACAGTACGCAGTTGAATATGGAAGTATTTTTTTATTTTATAGATAACATAAAATCTTGAACTACAAACAAAAATGAGGCACTCCGGGAGTGTCGACAGAAGTGAATACTTGAACAATTACATGTGTATTTTTTGAATCGTCAGGAAATATTTTATTGCGCAGGAAATATTTGTTTGTTCTTTTGTTCCCCACGAAAACATGTATTTTGCAAAATGGTTAATAACTAATGTAGGAACATTGAAATTTAATATAACCCCAACGGTTAAGGGGAGAAATACGAACATTTATCAGTAGTAAGGTTCTTGAGCAATTATCTTTTCATGAAGTTTCCGTTTTAAATTAAATTTAAATTTAATTTATTAAAAAACATGAAACAATTTAATAAATAGGTATAGGTAAAGTACAAAAGAATTTTAAACTAAAACCGCACTTAATGTAGGCTTTATAAATAATTTTTAAGAGGTATAGCTTGAATAATATAATTTAAGCATAGCACAATAACTAAACATAAAATGTTATCTTTCAAAATGAAATACCTACAACCTTCATAGCACTTTAGTTAAAAATAAATTCATCGTACCTATTTGCCTTCTAAATGAAGTATGTAGATATGTATTACGAAAAATGTATTTTTTTTTTCAAAATTTTCATTGCACTTTAACAACAAAAATATCTTAAAGTTCAATCAAAAAGAACCGAAACTAAAACTGTATAACTATCAGTAAAATAATTCTTTGAAGATACATACTGATTTTATTATATTTTTGCAGATGATGATGATCCATATACATAGTTCATCGAAGTCCATTGTTCACAACCACAATGTAAACATTTTGTACTGTATGTATTAATTATAGGTAAAATAAAATATGTCCTTGTAATATTCGTTTTAATGAAATATAAATTGGTACTAAATTCACCACACCAACCCACCGTTTTCTTAACACGTCCGGATTAACATAAGTTTTAAGATTCAACAGGGAAATGGTGGTACAAATGTCGCGTGTTTAATGGTTTCTTCCCATCTCAAAAGTGCATAACGCACCTAAAGAAGTAATCACTTCATAATTTTTTCCAGGAAAAATCTCCAACAAAATATTTCACTTTATATTTCACAGCACATTTTGGAGAGAAGCGGAAACTTCACTTCACTCGAACACCGTACCAGCCTTTGGATCGAGATTGGAAACAAAGTGGTGATCACGGCTCTTAATATTTATGCAGACTGGTGAAAACGTTGCATCAGTTTACAACTAGTATCTGGTTTCTAAGACTTAAAGCCTCGATATGTCTTCTAAATTTTCGATAAGTGTCTTCTAAGAATTCTGCTTTTCAGCATCCTCTGCACAGGTCATTGAATCACATTTTCTTGGTGTGATATATCAGCATGTTGTGGGCCTGGACAATAAATGTCATAGTATAGCACATAACGCCTTACCAATTAACATTTTTAGTTTCAACTTCATACTTAAGCTAAGTCTATTTTTTTCCATACAATTTTCGCAATTTTGAGCTTATTTAAATTTTAAGTCAAGTCCAGGGATAGCGACAGCTACTCTTTACTATTCTATATGAGTGTGTGTTCGGGCAAGCAGCCCAGCGCCAACCCCTAATATTTGGGATCCATAATAACTGCATAATTTATTTCTCCACATGAATGAAGAACCTTCCTTTGCATAACCTTAGTTATTTTTATTATTTTGAAGTCGCATGAACTACTGTGTTAGACTAACTTGTGAAATGAAATGAAATGCTCGAAATGTTTCTCCATTTCCTTTATTTCGTTCGTATAGGTATTGAAGAAAAAAAACCGAAAAAGAATCACAGAAAAGCGATTTTTCAGCCATAGCAACACCGTGTAAGCATAAATCTCCCAGTTATTGATTAAAAATGTTTTCCTTTAAAGCTGTTCTTACATTTGTTGTGTATGTGTTAATTTGTAATTACATATACTAACTTAGTCCTGTGAACAAAGAAAGCTAACGAGTATAGAGAATCGGAGATGAAGCATCGCTAAGAAAGGAGAGCTCGAATGGAACACGGAAATTGGAATGTATATGTATAATTGTATATATACCTACCTACTCATAATTTGCGTGTTTTATAATATTATGCCAGGAGTAGGGTGTTTTAGTTTAAAGTAAAATAGAATTCTATAAAACATTTTTGTGGTATATCCTAAATAAAATATCGTGGATAGAAGGGTGGAAGATGGATATAGGATATTTTACAATTAGCTAGTTTTGACGACTTGTATAGCAGTGGCGGAGTTTTCTTGCCAGAAGTTTTTTTGTGCCTTAGCACTTGATTTTGTCAGAAATAAATTAATAAGAGTTTTAATTTTGAGTTTTTTGAAGGCCTTATATAAAAGAAAGTAATCTCTCACATAAAAACGTCTGCACCGTTTCATTCAAAGATGAGTATAGGTATTACTGATGGTAGGTACAGTAAAAGTAATGGTAGTGCGTAGTGCCGTTGTAGATTCGATGGATTTCAGTTCCGATTCTTTTAATTATTGCGTTTGACCTTTTCTCTTGATTAAAACTGCTAAGCATTTTTAGGCGTAACAGACCGCGTGCAGCCGAATAATTAGCGGAACCCTTAGCCTGCTACCTACAATGCAGATGTGTATATACAGAAGCGACAAAATGGGTTTAGAGGTGATTGAGGACAAAACGAGAGATCTGCTGTCAACAAAGAAGGACACACAAAGTCAACGAAACGAAGAGAACGTCAGTATAGACCGCTATAACTTTGCGAAGAATACCAATTGCGAACCGCTGTTATGTTATTACATTTTATTCGACAATTATTAACAAAGTCGCTCTCGTCAAATTCTATGTAGCAATCATTTGGGTTGTTCTAAATTCTATTCGGCAATCATTTTAATCGCCTTTGCCAAGTACCTACATTTTTTCGTAAACATTGAAATCCCAGCATTTGACGATACCAAATCTATTGTAACTATATATCTACCTATATATATTAATATTTGTATGTGAAATCAGGATTACCCATTGGTTGGTTGGTTGGCTTAAGTGGCCGTATTCCTGTTACCGACGAAGGAAAAACACAAGTAGCGCATTGAGCTCCGTTTTGAAACAACAACTAACGGAACCTGAAATAAGGGGATAAAGGAAGTTAAGGGAGCTCAAAACCAGCCTGTGGAGTTGAGAAATTTGATAATCTTGTTGAAATGGATGCTTTGGATGAAGGGATGACCTAGTGCACTGCCTCTGATTTTGGCTAGGGCCGGACACTCACAAAAAAAAAATGATCACTGTTTCATTCTTCTTTGTGGCAACTAGGATTACCCATACAGCTCGGCGATTTACATCTCTCGCAACATTCAGCCCTAGCTATCAGGGATGGAAAATGCCATTTTCGATTTGTACTGAAAACAGTTGTAAGATTGTACCTACTGAAATGGAGCCAATTGTATTGAAAACAATTTTGCGTATAAGAAAGTGAATTCAAAATATTTTACTAACATAACTGTACATCACACCTAAAAAAAATATATAATATTTAAAATAAGTTGCATTCCTTAGGCCGCCCAAAACTCGAGAACGGATCGTCCAATTTGAACTATCTTTTCTTTGATTAGACTTATGCCAATTATGCATATGAATACCAAAAGGCAAATGACCAGATAAGCTGTCAAATGAACGAAATGTCAAAATTATCAAAGCTGTAGGTATATAAGACCATACGACCAAAATTACCAATATGGTCATACTTGATGGTTACTTATTTAAGGCATTTGTTATTTATCACCCAATGTTGTAGAAGAGTAATGTTGTTAAGAAAAAGAAAGCAAAAAAGTTGATGTTGGGAACTTTCTGGTAGTAACATAATAGGTAGGGTAGGGCGGGGCTAGTTGGGCCACGGGGCAAGTAGGCCCACTCGAATAGCTCAGAAACTATAAGTCCTACATGACAACAATGACACACAATCGAAGTGTGTGACTTACGGCCACAAGCCAAACTAGTTGAAATTGCATTTTTACATTCAAAGGGGCGCGTCGTTTAAAATTTGTATTTTTAAGTGTGAAAACTAAAAAAAAAAAATTATTTCTTTTCTTTCTTTTTTTGTGAAGCGGTGCAAATATCAGAATGAGGTAAACATTTTTCATGTGTCCCGTTATTGTATTTTATTTGTTCGAGTGCGAAATTGAAGTGTTTGGTGTAGTTGTTTCTTTGTGAAACAAAATGTTCAACAAAGTCAGTGCGGGGTAAGTCGGACCGCCAGTGGTGAGGAAGAAAAACATCTTGATTGGTTTTGTCTTATGTGTATGGAAGCATATTCAAAAAGTTTACCTGAGGAGGAGTGGGTGCAGTGTCACACTTGCCGAAAGTGGGCCCATTCAAATTGTTCCAAAATAGGACAAGGCTACGATTCATAATTTATAAAATAATATTTTTATTCTTATCTAAATTTATTTTATAGAACATCATGAAGCGGTTTTTTATTTTCGTTTTTTGAAGTTTATGTTGTGTTTTTTTCATTAAGTTTTCATTTTAAATATATTTTAGAAAGAAATTATAGCGTTTTCGTATTTTGTAAAAATTACTTTTCAGTTTTTTAGGTTTCGGGCCAACTAACCCCACTCACTGGTCCAACTTGCCCCGCTGGTGAGGTAAGTTGGACCACTTGGACTTGGTGTATTTGAGTCAAAATAATTATTTAACTGTAAGATAAATTGTTTTTTTGTTAATAACATTAAAAAGTCGAAGTTTCAATGTATCTATTTACTTTTGTTTCATAGCTTAATTCATATCAGATTGCAAGTTATTAAGAGTCAAAAAAAAAGTGGTCCAACTATCCCCGCCCTACCCTACCTATTATTTTGACTTATTTGTTCACGATTCTTATTTGCTCGAAATTGATTGTGGTCAATTTTTTGTAGTGAAAAATTAATAAAGAAGTTGCTAATTGGTTTTGACTTCATTATTTCTTTAATCCACAAAAAAGAGAAAGAAAATGAAAATAAATCCCAATTCTACGAATTCATCAAACTTTGATGACAACAAAATAATGCTTGTTCCATCAAAAGACTTTATGCTGGCATTCGTGCTTTTTGTCTTATTAAACTATGCTATTTGGCCATTTTTATCTGTCAAAATCAGCCTGGTCATATGTGGCATTCAGGTCATTAGAGCATATGAGGATATGCCCGTTACATTTTATGATTTATATATATTTTGACAGGAGAACTGTCAGAAATTGACATTTTATGAGCACTTGGCGTTGGCATACAGTCTAATCTTACCTTAAGGAAGGTTCATACAGTGAGAAAATTGGAAAATTTTATAGGGGGATTGGAAAAATTCGTAGAAATTGATTTTCCATAGGGGGATTTTTTTTAAAGTGTTAATCGTAACATACAGTGAGATCTTGTTTGTCAAGTGTTCTGTCCTATTTTCATGATTTCGGAAATTTTCTTCACGGAAATCATTTTTTGGGTAGTACCTATGCAACAACTATTAGAGGCAACTTCACATTGTTTCAATGTAATCTCGAGTTTAAGAACGCTTTTTCTCGACACTCATGGCAGCTAAGATTCTGCACTGTCAAAATAAGGGACCTTGCTAAGTAGGGCGGGAACAGTGAGTAGTATAATAATATTAATCCCTGAGCTCTTCAGGCTCAATACTCTCATTTTGCAAATTCATATTCAAAATATTGTCATGATATTGAAACTCATAACGGGGTGAGTTTCTAATAAAAAGTCGAATCGAGTCAATGCTTTGTGTAAAACTTAAAACAATTATTTCGTTAATTGATTTGATCGTCCATTTTTGGAAAACCACAAATTGCAAGAGAATTTGAAAGATAGGCAGGTAGGTACAGATAGATAATTAATTGTATCGAAATACGGCAAATTGTACTTTTGTACTAGAGCACTCATTTGCATCGAATTCGATGCAATTGTATCGACTTTTCCATCCCTGCTAGCTATATTTCTATCATTAGCAGTTTAACATTGAACAGTTTGGAGATTAAATTTCATGCTACCAATCAGAAAATCATTTTTAATTAATTGTTTCACAAAATTTAATGTAAAGCATTCGTGAATTCGATTAGAGCATTATGTCTGAAAATTGCCCATTCAATACTTATTCACAAAAAGAACGCTTAAGCTATTATGAGGGATTAATTTTAATTAGGTATACTTCCGTTATAAGGTCAATCGGCAAACCGCTTTGCAAGTCATTATTTTCAATATACCGTGAGACAATTACCGTTACCCGAAGGACTTTGTTTTAGAATGTTTGTATTATCTGTATATAATATTTTGTTTTCTCATTAACTGAATTTTGTACCTGTTGATGAGATCCCAGGGATTTAACATGAATTTTTATAAAATCCCTCTAGCAGCATTTAAAATGCTCTACTTTTCCCTACATACGAGTATGTCTGAAGTTTTCCCTACGATAATTTTTTTTCTAAAGTAAGCTATTCGAAGGTTAAACGAAAATTGCGTAATGGAAAATTCTTAATTTTTTTTATAGATTTATTATTTATACAAAGCTTTATTTTATTTTGTTCGGGCGTGTTGTTGTTTGCTGTCCCTGTCATATGATTCTGATGCATATGAATCTGATTCTGATATATCTAATAAAGGATCCATTCCCATTTTATAGAGCATATATTTTTTTTTAGTTTTTGATAGCGTCTACCTGCAATGCATTCGAGATTAAACCAGGAGACTTCCAACGATTGGCCTTGCGATTTATTGATTGTCATCGCAAAAGCCAATCGAGCATGGAACTGAATCCGCTTGAATTGGAATGGAAGATCAGTTGGAATAATCTGAATTCGTGGGATAAGGACTTCCTCTTCTTTTAATTTGCCCTTGATGATCGTTGCACAATTTCGGATGATTGAGATTCTGCAACACGATTATGATCGATCCCACCGTCAGCTGTAAATTACACGGCGGAGTCCCTGGCATATTAGGCGAGTTCGAAAATTCCGTCGGATAGTTGGTCGCTTCATCTTCGGTCACGCTGTCAACAGATTTGAAGATTTTAATAATTTTGTGCAATACCGGGGAACACTATGTTGATGAGTTCCTCCTTTGAAGATGTGAACTCGGAAAAATTTGTAACAGGAATTTGGTGATTACCAAGTTCCAGCAGTTGTCTCGAGAATTCAGCAGCCGATGGGTCGTGCTGCAATGCGACTCTCATGTTCGTGGTCGATTTCAACGATTTCAGGCATACCTATACATTAAATTCATGATGATGGGAAGCGATTGATGAAAATCTCTGGAAGCAATATCATAGCCCCACCAAATTGTTTCGAATCATTTCGTAGATCCTTCATCGTTCGGTCAAGTGCCTCGAAAACTCGTTTTTTTCGCCATTGTACATTCATCCCGAATTGTACATTCATCTTGGTCATTGTGCACGTTGGCTTGCCAACCGTGATAAGATTCATCGACAGCATCATAGGTGAATATGCAGTTCGACCGCCTTCCAACAATATGGCAGCCCTGTCGACAGCAAAACTGCCGCGCATGAGCACGCACATGTGGCAATTATTCGAAATTTTCCAAGATTCACAACGAATTTTCCACCTTTACATCGTCCAAAATCGAAATCATGCGATAAAATGCTAAATTTCGTCGAAATCGGTCCAGTCGGTCTCAATTGATGAAACACGTGTTGACATGAAAAGTCATAACTCGCGTCACAACATACTTGCAACAATTTTTTATAGCTATAAATAGAGATTGGCTGTATAAAAAATATACCTTTCACCATTTGTGCTAGACGCATCTATAGCATTTTTTTTTGAAATAAAAATTTCAGGGAAATTTCCCAATCTAACGCAAAACTACCCACTGCATTCAGAGAAGAAGAAAAAACTACCTGTCAAAGGAAATTGTTCAAACGTTTACAAAATAAAAATAAATACGAAGCCGAGCAAGTGCAATTTTGATAAAATTGGTAATAACGTTAGTAAAATAGCAATTTATATATTGTGTTTATTATGTATACCTACTATTGGACCCTCAGAACTTTGTCCCGCCCAAAATTGATTTTTTGACAAAAACTACTACTTTTATAGGTACTAGCATTACGATTCCACCCGAAATAATTTTTTTTTGGTCGAACAGAAGTATTTGTATACCTATTGCCATTAAAATCAACAGAAATAAATCCCCGTACAAAATGAATAGACAAATTTTTTTTTTAAGAATCCTACAGTTTACCCATAATTTTCTAATTTTATTTCCGTGTGTTCTTTCCCTGAGCGAAGACAAACAAAACAAAAAGTTATAACACAAATTTTATCACAAATAAATTGCATCATTTCTCTAATTGTATTTGTAGTCCCGCTGTTGCGAGGGTTCTAGCGCGGACGTTCATTCATCAGAGATATTTTGTGCTAGACGTCTAGCGGGCATAGGAACGCGGCCATTATTTAGGTTTTTTTTTTTTAGTTCATATTATTTATTATTTAGGTTTGCTACACTGGTTAGTTTATTCCTGTAAATCCCAGATACTTGAAACCTATTTTTCATTAGGTATTCTGTACATTAATTGTCCTAGTTGTAATAATACCCATAAAAAAAAACTTTTCCCCAAGCGGTTAAGGCAATATTGCACAGCATGTTTTTCGGTAAGCTTACAATAAACAATTGCTGATAAATTTGAACCACTATTTTTGTATTTAACTATTAGGTATGTGTTTTCATTATCTAAATAATGGTCCTCAAAGAGAACATTTCTTAATTTTTTTTAAATAACGTGTTATTTTTCAATTAACTTGTTGATTACTTGTTGTCTATAGTATCGGATATCAAACAGAAATCATCTTTTTTTGTTATCCGTTGATGAATTTATAAATTGTATATATCTATAGATCTCGAACCAACCAACGACCATTCACGCAATTAAGTCGATTTGGCTAACGAAACAAAAATATTACCCGTTGTCGGATATGGGTAGTCACCGGTAGATTTATCCTCTACGGCCAAATGCCGATCGCTGGTGCTGATGTGACCTGTGAAGGCCGGCTTTTGGGCTTTATTTTTTTAGAACACGGCCCCTATAATTTTGGCATCTAAATGTTTTCTATTTCATTTCGCATTTTGAAAAACTCGTGTACACGGCTCCTTTAAAATTAGCATTAAAATATTGAGCAAAACCATGTCTCATGCTTTATTAGAAGCGTGTACTGTGTACATCTTAATGCGTTTATCATGGCACACTCTTACTAAAGTTCGATAATCACGTAGGCATATTTTCCATATTTTTCGATTGGTAAAGTCGGTTGTACTACCAGCCACTACTTCTTATTCACATACCTAAGCATAAACTAACACCAATCAGCTATTGTTTTGCTCAGTGGCGTAGCTAGGGGGACAGGGGCCCTGGTGCATAGGGAGAGAATCGGGCCCTCCTCCCATCTTTCCGCGTAGTTTGAACTTATATTGGCCTTCAAAATTATTGATAGGGAATAAGAATAGGAAACAGTGAGTTGAATCATCCCTAGTAGGCTAAGGCCCATTTTATTCACTCGAAGTTGAACACAACTTGGGGATTTTTATATGGAAAACTCCCCGAGTTGTGTTCAACTTCGAGTGAATAAAAAAGCGCCTCCGTGTGTGCTTTCGAGGAACCATGTTGCTTAACCCTGTCCGATAAATGCCTCCAGTCCCGAATGCCTGTGCATCATGCATTTATTTGCGAAGCAAACAACCAACACGGTTGGCAGTAGGCAGCATCCAGCATTTTCGAATAGCATATCCAAAAACGATCAACTGGACCGTATTGTGACGTAGAAACGTAATACGTTTCTGAAAAGCTCCTGTTGTCTTGGTGGGGATCCTTCGGAAAAGGTCCCGGAGGTTTCAAAGGTCCCTTGTCAAGAATCAGGCGTTTTTCTTTATCACTCAGTTTCTTGTTCATGTACTTTCCCAAGTCATTTGAAATTTCAAGAACTTTTGAAAATGTAGAAATGGATGATTCCACTACTGTAGGTTGCACGGAAGCGTCGTCCAGGTAGTCATTTTCAGCAGGGGCATTGATGGTAGTATTGGTAGTTATTGGATTCTGATCTACTCGAGTCACTTTATTAATTAACACAGCTGCGTCGGCGCTATCAATAAATTAACACTTGTCACTTTTGACCGATATTTCGGCTGTTGAAGGAACTGTAGCAGAAAGCGGTTTCGTAAAAAGCTATCTAGCTTGGGCAACTTTTTTTTACTTTCTTCTCTTTCTTGACGTTGTTTCCGCTTTGCGGCACCGCTACGTTATTTTTTTCATTCCATAATTTTCAATTGTTAACTATCGAAATTTTAGAAATTCGGAGTACTTACTGAGATTTTCGTATATTGCTTGTCAATGTTTAGTATAGATTACAGGAAGCTCAACAAAAAAAGAACCATAAAACAGTTTGTTTGGTAATGATGCGGTAAAATCAATATTAACTCATAAGAAGATATTATAGTTTCTATAGTAGCTCGTTTCTCAATTTGAACTTGAGTTTAGAAAAACCTTGGTTATTTTTTATTGCCGATCAAGATGAGAGCTATCATAGATTATACGGTTAGGGTTGTGCTGCAACCTGTATCATACATATTTTGTCATCGGAATTTTTTTATGCGAAAATGAGTTTTACCAGAATTTGGTGCCAGATGGATGCAACTGAAATAACGATAGCAGACAAACAAACAGCACATGCTTATCGAGGACGGTTGGCGCATTTATGTTAAAAATGTCAAAAAAGGAGCATTATTATTGGTGATGTTGATTGAATAAGAAAAATAGAAATTGAAAAAAGCCTCGAGTCTCGAGCCTGCTCACAAGAATTTTATTTTTTTCAATTTTTTCAATTTTTTAAATGTTTAATTTTTTTTTCAAAGCTGAGGCTAGAGGGCCCCCTGAGCTCCGGGGCCCTGGTGCACTGCACCATCTGCCCATATGATAGCTACGCCACTGGTTTTGCTGCTTTTAAAATAACGAATATATGTACCGAACACTAGGGAAACAACTTAACCAAGCAAGAGTCGCGATCTTATACCTTACGTCGAAATCTTCACAACAACTAAACCGAAAATAATTACAAGTTATTTCTAGAGCGGCCGAGGCCAACCGTTGCATCATATCTGAACTGATTGGCGATAGAAGGAATCGGTTAGATACCTCCGCGATTGTGATGAAAGAAATATGCAGCAAGTGGTCAAACCAAGTTACTTTCCCAACGCATATTAAATGAACACTCTTCGCAGTGGCTGAATACCGCTGTTGAATTAAACTATATTTGTATTCGTTGGGACAAATTTAGGTAGTAGATTATTCGATTTAAAATAAAGTGGATGACTGGGTCGAACGAAACTTTCTCGATACTAGATAACAGAAAACAAACGTGGCAGCTATATCAAATAACAATATAAGTTTTTAAAAGTTAAAGCTCTCAGTAACAGACAATTGTCGCAAGTTCTGGCTGGAGTACTATTTTATAAGGTCTTACACGACACCTCACAAGACTTTTTAAGTACAGGACAAGCGTAGTTTCTTTTTTGACCTACTAGGATATGTTTTTAATTAACTGGAATATGATTAAAGTTTTCAATGATTTGAAGTATTGTTCGTGATAGACCGATATCCTTACATAGATAGGTATCACTATAAGTAAGAATTCAGGCATTTGTGGATTTGCATTAGGAGTCATAAATTGAATAAGTATACCTACCTACCGATGCTCGTGTGTGGGGTGCAAAGTTTGATTTTCTGATTGTGTAAGCCCAAATGGTTGGCATTATTGTTGAAAAAAGAAGAAGTGGGTTGTATTTGCTAAAAATAAGTTTTGGGTAGCTATTATCAAAATATACCGTAGATATGTGAAAATACATAGATCGTGATTTCTGAAGGTAGTCATTTTTGAAAAATAGTGAAAAAACTGACGTCTTCGAATTATGTTAGGTAAGTATGGGATGTTATTTAGAATACTTATGTTGTCTTCAATATGTATTTTAATCAAAATCGTTAATGCGGTTTTTGTAAGATTATGCAGAAAAAACAGTACCAAATATTGCAATGTTTATTTTGAAAAATACTATTGCGTAACTAGTTATTAAGCTGGAAACTGAGTGTATGATATTGTTCGGGATAAAAGCAATAGGTACTATGTTTTTTTTTAGATATGAGCAGTTTTTAAAATTATAGCGTTTTCAGTGATTCCAATTGAAAATTAAGGACACAATAGTTTTGGAGACATCAATTTTACTCTAAGTTTGCATTTTGGTCAAAATGGTAATTTTCAGGTAAACTAAAAAAAAATATTTTAAAAATATGACTATGTACCTACCTATTTTAAAAAAATCATTGAATGGAAACATAGAGAAAAATTGAGCTTGCTGTTAAGTTATAAATGAACACATAACCTTCGACATGATTTTTGTTACAATCGCATGGACCTTTCTGGAGACTTTTCAAAAAAACCGTTATTCGAATTTTTTTTACCAAAAACTGGGTACGCAGTCATGGTAAACTCTCCTACTTAAGCTTAAATAGCAATTTTGGTTGGAATCGTTTGAGTCGTTTTCGATCAAATCAAACTGGTACGAAAATTTAATATGGGAAGTAACATTAATATTTAGGTTACCTTGCAAAAAAAAAACGTTCCCGAACTATAAGCCCAAAAAAATTCAAATCCGTGGTATGAACGTAATCCCGGAAGCCGCTTAGGCTGTAGGTTTTTGGAAGGACGGACAGACCGGAAAGAATTTTACGACCCACTTTTTTGAGTTCCCAAAAAGCTTCGAATTGGCAAATGTACCCAAGAACAGAAAGAACAAAATTACGTTTATTTCTTAATATTTACTATAGATATAAGCAAAAATGTACCTTGGCAAAGAATAATGAATTAAAAGATTTTCTCGCTGATTCGCCTAAATAATGAGGAGATAAATAATTCCATTATTCAACCGACAGAGCACGAAAGTTAAAATATAACAGCTTCACCAGCAGCATAGAAGACCTTCATGAACTCGGACATGTCTCGCTGTTCGATGAATTTTACGAGATTTTATTTTCGTTTCATTTTTGTCAAATCCGTCTTCCCGACACAGAAGGGGAAAGAACTGTTTTTATTTGTAAGTCCGCAGTCTACTTCCACAAAATTTGTACAGATAGGTATGTATAGTTGATCCCTTTGGAGTGTAAAGGAAGGGTATTAGCATAAACCGAAGTGTTAGTATCCCCTGCCATTACCTGGCATCCAAAGCGAAAATAAACATAAACACATAAATATTTTGGAATGGAATAAGAGTTGAAAGAACGAAAAAGGAAGTTCAAGCATAATGCAAACATATATATACAAAACTCATCTCCGCTTGAGTTTACGCAGTGTGTTATCATTCCGTGAGCTTTTTCGCGTCCACTAATGGAGTTTGATGGTGCCCGTGACACCCGTCGCGCTTTCAGTTACCCATACATACATATACATCCTCTCTAGCAGATGAGACAATTGACAATCAACCCCCATGGACCCAGTAGCACGGCTACTATTACCTCATCAACCCAATGGATAAACAGTTTTTTTTTCTAATTGGATTAGGACATATGAAGAGAAGGATTCTTTGAGAGGATATGAAGGGGGACAGGAATGCGCCTTGCTCCAAATTTCATTCTTATACGCGGGGGATGAATATTAATGATTTTTCATTTTTGCGCGCGTTTATGTTTCTTGATGCTTTGCTATCTTCTACTGGGGATAAATCGTTGTTTGCTTTGAGGATGAAATCCTTGAAAGACATCTAGTCGACCAGAAACAAACCAGGGAAAATGATGAGAATGATTATGGGTAATGGAACGGGCGCGCCCTTATGTACACACAACACAACATGACTTCCCCTTGCACCGCCGAAATCAAATGAACATTATTCTTGTCTTTTGTCTTGAAAGAGTCCTGTCTCTTGTTGTTGTTGTTGTTTCTTTTACATACTATATGGTGCTGTGTGTGACTGTGTGTCATCTGGTTAAGCTCAAAAAATTAATGATTGTAAAGCGAATTAAGTTGGACTCTCTTTTCCCTCTAGCTCTCTCTCTCTCTCTCTCTCTTTCTCTATATCTATCTTGTTAGCTTGCTACGAATAAGATTTGGACGGCGGAGTGAGCTTAACTAAAAGAAGGTAGTCCATTATTACTAAGTACGATAAAAATAAAAATAAAATGTATTAACAATGGTGCCCAGCTTACTCGTAAGTAGATACCATATTACGCATCCCGCAACAATACACAATGGTGGGTGCTTGAGAATGAGAATATTATCGATCTATTCAGTTACACAATAAAGAATGAGCGAGAGTAATCTTTCTAAAGTCTATATATTTTACTATATGGACTATGGTTCTCGGTCTGGGTTTACAAATCCATATAGTTTGTACCAAACGAAAGCGAATTACAACGAATCCCATTGGCTGAATTAAGAATATTTTTAAGACAGTTATACCTTCTCTCGGATGTTTAATAAACGTTCTCAAAGGGGCTATCGTATCGAACATACGGCGCTCAGGTAACAATCAAACCTAATTTAATTTTTCGTTTACAATAGCCCTTTTTTTATTATCAGCCATAATCTATATAGATCATCGATTTAGATGCACTTACAATAGCCCTTTTTTATTATCAGCCATGATCTATTTCTATATAGATCATCGATTTACATGCACTTACAACAACAGCATAATGATCCTGCTTCTCATCGAGATCATGAACCATGATCTGAAAATTATTTCTACTATTGCTCGCAGCGCTGTTTGGCGCTGTTTGTTTCATTCTTGAATGTTGGTGTGCCTGTGAAAGAGATCCACACAGTCACGTTGCCAGACTAAAAAATTCAATACTCTTCATAGCACAAAAAATCAATCAGCATTTTTTTACATCCAATAAATTTCCCGTCCTTGGAGATTTTGCTTTTTAATTCTGTAAACTGTAAAGGTATGACAAGCCCAGCGAAATATTCCATAATTTTTTAAGTAAATGTTTATGAAATGTTTCAGAAGTTTTCCGGCAGAAAGGTGAGAGTTGTTTTTTGTTTTTACATAAAGTACAAAACAGGTACAAATGTCCAGAAAATCTCGGAATATCTAGCAGGCTGCATAAATTTAAATTATTTTATAACTGCAACTGTTTTCGCCGAGTTTTTTGGATAAATAGCTTTAAATTTACGTGAAGTGACGATTTTATTTTAACAATCAAACGTATTTTGTGTGTGTGCAGAGAGAGAACTATGGTATTATTATGAAAAGCATAATGCTTTGTCTCAGAATTATTCCAATCTAAGCGGACCAGATGTGTAAACTGCGGTTTTCATAATACATATTTCGAACTGATTGTAAACATTTTAAATAAGTTCTTAAAAAACTCTCACCTTCAAAAATTAAAAATTATTAATTTGATTGATATGGCAACACCCCCGACAAGCAACTGAAATGTCGTTGTACAAAATGTTTGCAATATGGCTGGTGGCATGGTCGTCTTTTGAAAACAACTGTTGCCACAACTCGTCTATGATACGTATTGTTTTATTTTCGTGATCTGTGCCTTGATTTTGTGCGGTTTTTTCCGCAATGGCGGTTTCGGAAAGGATTCACGTATAGGCGGATTCTATAAATGTGTGAGTGATATCGCGAACTGACAACTTCCAATATTTCCTGTTCTTATATCGCTTTGTTCCTGCGAGCTTTCCCACACGCAACCTTTTTAGGTAGCGAGAAGGATGTCGGATGAGAAGAAATGACAACAGCGTGACCGTTGTGCGACAATTTGTACGTTTTTCGAGGACACTAAATTTGTGTTCTGTTCCTTTTTATTATTTGGAAAATTCACATTTTAGGACATGAGAGCCAATGGCGAACGAACTGCGAACAAGCGAATTTTTTTTACACTTCAATCATTGTTTAATGTTAAATTCGATAGAATTTTTTCATTCGTGGGTTTGTGGATCCGCGAATGTTTTATATGAATAAAGTTTGACAGTGTTCGCTGAAAGAATTTTCAATTGCTGTAATAATTGTAAATTGAGCTATTTAAATCGATTGAGAGTCCGATTTTTTTTAGATTAGACTTAAGATTAATTTAATTTAAGGCTTTGGTGGTAAATAGTATAAAAATCAATTTTCGATTCATAAATACAATTAAATTCGTCTGTTCGCAATTCGCACTCATGTGAATAGTACTTAAAAAAGTTTTCAAAAACTGTGATAATACTTGTTAAATATTGGGAGAAAATACTAAATTTATGTAAAAAAAAGGCACACTTTTCTTTCATCGCCCCTTTTTTATGGACTTTTTAAAACTAAATTGAAAGAGATCTTAAAAGTGGATATAAAAGTGAGTTGATATAATTTAAACAAAATTCAATTAATTTTTTACGTATTTAAAATACAAAGCTAAAAGGTTTTCATTTTAAACTTTGTCATTTGAAAACGAATTGTATCTAAAGTACTGTCTAGTGTATAGACCCTTGCGACATTGCCAGTTACTGAGAGCTTTAACCTTTAAAAACTTATATTGTTATTTTATATAACTCTGCCATAAATGAGATGAATATCCAAAAGAGGATTTTGTTTTCTTTTGTCTAGTATGGAGAAAGTTTCGTTCGACCCAGTCGTGCACTTTATTTACATTTCAGAGTCAACGACCAAAAACATTAAATTAGCATTATGATACAGAGTAAACATTACAGATCTTCAGTATCGTAATAAATATAAGACTTTGTATATTTATTCCTGAAGTTAGCTTCGTTATTCGACTATGGCTGTTTTTTTATCACTTGCCGTAAATCATCGATCTCGATAGAGGCGGCAATGACCATAATTCGGTTAAAAATTTACAAAAACGTTGAAAGAGCTAATTACCAGAATTGTGACTTTCTGTACGTTTGTATTCTCTTGTTAAAAATGCAATTTAGCCAAAGGCAATGAAATAGAATATTCATATATATTCCCTTCTAAAAGCTTTTTGTTCTTTCGTATTTTGCCTGAAAGGAACAGCTACCTATTTATTCTTATCTAAAAAAAAAACACTCTTATACCTATTATAATTTTTCTCCCAATTTTGCAATTGTGATTTCGTTGTTTTAAAATCCAGCTCTACGAACATGCTTGGTATTTATTTTCTTTAGCTGTTTTCGCCCCAAAAATAAGGAAAAAGAAATATTGCAAGAGGAGACTGCTGCATCACCACTGCAACAACACAAAAAATCCCAGCATGTAGAAAGAATTCTCGTGTGTTAATTAAGCAACCGTCGTCGTCGGCCAGGTCGGTCGTCTTTGTTGTACTAGAGCGTAGAAGTATCATCATACATAACAAAATGAATAAGGATGCTCATTTGGTCATGGTTCTTTTTCTACAGCTAAATGCTACCCCTTACAAATTTCACCATCACACTACACACTGCTGCGCACAGTTCAGGTGCATTTCTACCTTCGAAATAAACACTCAAGGAGACGAGCCAACAAAGGGGATTCGTTTTCTTTTCCTTTTCCTGACAACAGCACAAAAAAATAATTCAACGACCAAAAACAAAAAGGATATGTGTATGCTGTGGCGGGTAGACCCAGTCTTTATTACTCTCCTTTTGAAACGGATGAAGTCTGGTAATGTGCGGATTTTCGGGCTTAAATTATCTAAAAAAAAAAATCACATTTTATTTAAAATAAAAATCATGACGTTGCACTTCAGTTGGCGCTTGTGATTGCCACGGCCACGGCCATTTCATTTGCGTCCTTTTTCCTGCATGCGGTTTCACATTGTAGACACACAATATGAAATGCTTTTTCGACAGTTTCTTCCCATTCCTTATTTGGGTACCGAAAAATATTTCCTTTGACTCACCTGTGCCGTTCAGTTGAGTCCTGCCTCTAGGGCCACTTGACAAATTTTGTTTCTTTTAGACTTTCAAATTTATGATTACCTTGTATGCTTACAATTAATTACCCGAAAATGCACTCAACTGCACATTCAAGATAGGTTATTTAGCCAGGAAGTGTGTAGGCTGGATGCTTGCGAAAACACTGCATTGCGGTCGTCAGAAGATTTGCACAACAATGGAAATGACGGGTCGCTTCTCGCTTCATTGAAAACATGTACCTAGTTGTATTTTTTTCATTGAATTAGATATTAGATAATGGAAGTAAGATAGAACTGTTTGAAATTAGAAAGGTCTTACATTACGATTAAGAAGTTCGGAAAACTGTGCAAAGGTCGCAAACATTCTCTTATGGTACTCCGTGTTACTGTCACTTTCTATTTTAGTAAAATATATATTTTTTCTTCAAAAAAAATAAACTATTTCTTAAAGACAAAATTTCTGATATCAACACACCTTTTGTAAATTTGTAAGATACCTACATGCTACATGCCTCGGCCCTAGCGAGGTACCTATTCGGCGGGATGGAAAATTCTCCGCAAATCGCATTGGAGGTATCCGTTTTCGAAAAAAAATAATTTAAATGCGATGACGCATTGATTTCACATCCTCGTATTTTTTGGGGGGTTGTTTTTTCGCTTGATTTTCCATTGGAAATACAAATTGCAGCGATAAATACAAAAAATGCTTGCTGTTTTTTTATTTAACTCTTTACTGCAAATGGTAAATAAATTCCGGGACTGATTGTTGTCGGAGGATGTCGTATACAAATTCCGAAACCAATTTCTGTCGGAAGATATCTAGCTGTCAAAAATTTAACAAAAAAATGCACTTTAACGTAATTCGCCAATATGAGCTACAATGTCGGAACAATTCTCCGAACAGTTGTTTCGAAGAATACCTCGCAGCAAAAACAATACGAATTGTAATAAATCTGTGCCGACTATATTTCCTTTTAAATTTGAATGGGCTAACGAGTAGGAATAGGTACTCCGTGTTACGTTAACGTAATGGAAAGTGTTCACGGTAAGTGTAACCATAGTTATAAACTATATGTTGGGCTCTTTGTAACTTGGATGTTGTCACATTGATTCAGAAAAAAATACCGAACAGGGTTGTGCCATTTTGGACCTGACTTCCTTTGCTTTCTCACTACCTACAATGCCTTCATGGTGCTCGTAGCTCAGTATCACTTGTGATCTGTTGAAAGATTCTTAACCTATACAAGTATAAACGACCTTATTTCACATTGTTTTGTATTTTGCGTCAACTGAATAGACACAAGCGGTCATAATTTTCACTGTTAATGAGTTAGAGTATGCTGTGGAGATTGACCCATAAGCTCAACAGTTCAGGTGCTTTAAGATAATTTTATTTGATTAATTGCATTTCAAAATGTTAAAAGAGCTAACATTGATTTACTAAAAGTGCAGTTACTAACCGGGAGTGCTATAGCTGACAAATTGGACGAAGTTTTAGTGTGGTCTGTTCTTATTTAAGAAGCGAAAATGTGTACGGAAAAAACATGATTGGACTTCAAAAAACGGCAACAACAGCAGTTGTTCGAAGAGAAATTTTAAGATGTGCTTCCAGTTCCTGCGATTCTGTTGCAAGAATGAAGCAGAAAGCTGGTGTTAAGCTAAGATTACACGTGCCATTTTTCGTGGCAAATTTTGATATGCGACGTCGTTATGACGTAAGCACTTGTCCTGCCAAGCGGCTGGTCATGCGGGCTGTCCAGCACTTGGTACAATTGACAAGTGAAAAATTGTAATTACCGTGTAATCGGCTGTCACTCACTGTTGGGACTGAGTTACCAATAAAATGTCACGGATTTTCAGTAACATTTCACTAATTTCACACGCGTCTCTCAATTGATCGATTTTTATCTCTGTTGTTTTTGTTGTCTGTGGAAATGACCGCTATGATAAGATACTAAAGTTGGCAGTAGCATTACACTCTTGTAGTCAAATCTTTGTTAAAACCTGGGGTATATCTCCCAATATCAAACTCTGCTTATAAACAGCTATTGTAAGACCTATGCTGACCTATCATGGGAGTCTTGTATAGTGGCCAGCAACGAAAAAGTACGAACAAAAGACTAGCTTGGATAAGAGTCACCAACACGATGAGGTGAGCCCCAACTGCCTAGACATCTTTGTCTAATCATTGGCAGCAACAAGTGCCATGAGAATCAGCAAATCAATAGACTGGAAATGCTATGGAGAGGGTCACTCAACGATTCTACAGAAGTACTTTTGCAGAGTACCGAATAAGGATTACGTCAACATACTTAGAATTCACGCAATCTATTTCTAGGCAATGATAAAGGTGATGAACTAGGACGACAGGGTTGGGCTTATACTCCAGAACAGTGATTTCCAAAGTGGTCCATCAGGTGGGTCTATGTTGGCATGAACAAAAAATGGCGGTTTACCAGTTCTAACTGACAAAAATTAATTTGATTTCGAAACAATTTTTTTCGGTAAAGCTGCCATATGGAACAGATAGCCTGTTTATTTAGCATTAAATTCGGCATTCAGTGCTAATATGACTTGCACAGCTTGCAATCATGTATGAACTTGTTTGATTCCTCACCAAGGAATAACGGTTCTCTTTTGTTTCCCGAAAAGAAAAAAAGTGTATAAATGCCACTTCCGGAAAAGGTGATTTACTTTAAACGAGAGATATATGATTGACCTGCATGTTTGCTAGATGACTAAAATTATTCTCGCAAATTTTACGTTTCTGGGATGGAACTCAGTAGCAACGTAAATTTGGGAATATGGTAAAAATGTACCAGCAGGTGGTCCACTGAAACCAGGTTCATTTTTAATGTGGTCTACGAGAAAAAACAAGTTTGGGAACCTCTGCTCTAGAACAAACATGTCCCTTTGTGTATGTGTCGCTCTATACACTGAAGCGACAATTGCGGAGAATAGCATAAGAGAAGCGAAAGCTAGATAAGCAGCCATGGATATGTGTTCTACCACAAGAAAACTATGGCCATATTCCCCTTTTCGTGGTAAAAAAAATGTATGAAAGTGGAAAAAGGAAATCCTTCCTCTTTTAGAACGAAAAGTGCTGGAGAAAATAAAAAAAATAATAAGAAGTCACTACTCGATACTTAACTCCAATATAGGTAGGTATTCCATTTCAAACGGAACCCAACTTTCTCGCACCCACTGATGAGTGCCTTGAAATATGATTAAAAAAGCGAGGTTTTGAAATGTGCAAGACATGTTTATCTATGAGTAAACCTAACTGACATAAAACGCATGCATCCCTCGTGCGCAAGTAGGAGGTTTTATTATGATATTATGACTGATTTTAAAATAAGCCATATTTATTATGCATGTGTTCATTCTAAGAAGATCTTGCATTGGAACTTGCACAAAGAATTGGCAAAAAGGGGTATTTGGAAGTCTGTGATTGGTATTGCTCTTAACGCGAATTTTGTTACTGACCTAACCTAACCTAAAACCCCATGTTACTAAGTTTTTCAAATATCTGGATATACCTAATCAAGATGAAGTAATATAGCTTACAGATTCTCATGGGTGGGTTTGTTGGTTTAGGTAGCCGTTTTCCTGGTTTCCAGATGAGCGAAAAACACAAATAGCGCTTGAACTCCACTTTGAGACCACAACTAACAGGACCTGTACATAAAGAGGGAGAGGTGTGTTATAGAAGCTCAAAGCCAGCCTGTGGAATTGCAAAACTTCATGTTATACAGGCTAGAGTGACTTCAAACTCATGACATGCCCTGGCCAGTGTGTCCCTGCAGTCGACAACAAGTTTGCACGAATAAAATCGAAAAGGTTTGAATTTATCGAATTCTGTTAATAATACGACCGATCCCACTATTCCTTTTTTTTGTAGTCATATGCCCATATGTGAAGATGGTTATCTAGAATTCGTTTACGATCGCATTCTCCTTCCATCCTGATCTAGAGGAGATTCTTACAGATAAGTTTTTATGGTATTTGAGTTTGGATATTATGTACTCTGTAGATATACGTTCTATCCCGTCGGAACGGGCAAAGTGGGTTGTTGAACCAACATAGAAACAGTACCTATTTTAAAATAATGTTACAACATCTGCAAATGTTTTCGGTTTAGGTATATTTTCAATACATCCAATAACATATACCTCATTGTAAACATAATTAATTATAGCTGCCGCCAACTCAAGTTATAATTCTTGAAAGTGCAAATTTCTAAAACCTAGCTCAAGAAGAGGTTGTTATGAGTCTAACTTTATTTGTTTGATACCAATTAAAGGCTGAAGAAATGCGAAGTTTGTGTTTCTGGGATTTCAAAGAATATTAAATATCCATTTTGTTATACCGTCACCTTCAAAAAAAAATCACCCAACCATTAGCTTTTTATAATATCTCCCTGCGTTTGCTTATTAGATCACAAAAAAAAATGCCTTGAAGCAAATACTACTACATATAGACCCTTTAGCATGAATATTGAATTGCACCTATACCTAATATAACCTACAGTTGCAATATACTATAATTATTCAAATATAAAGGGTACACATTTAAACAATTTAAGGCTAAGCATGTTATTCGCAGTGCCTCAGTGGTTAGTGCACTTAAAGATGGGGTCTCATATTCGTTCCCCTGAAAAACATAAATTAGATCCTATGATTTTATTACTGTCTCAACTCTTGCGAACTTCTGACAAACATTCTGAGAAACCTTCTCAATCCAGCATAAAATTTATTTTTATTTTATTCTGTGTTATACATGTATAGGTATACGTATAGCTATAAACATCAATAACACATCCAATATTAATATCAGAAATCGTATACAGGTAGTTGCCTTCAAGTAAATCGTTAGTAAGTTTAGTTTCTTATTAAAATAAGTGTATTAAACATTTACAACTATTCACATATTATGTAAACCAAGGGGAAATGAATGAATATTTTCATTTTTGAGAAAATAAAACTCAATACAGCAAAGACTCGCTCTTGCTTATATTGATGCAAGAGGGGCGATTTCTAGCTCTGATCCGATGAAATTCTAAGTAATTTGCATAATTATGTGAATGTGACGACGAGGGGGAAAATGTGTTTTGTACTACGTAACATACTTATCCTTGCGCACACAAATGTATGTATACCACATCACACATAGACTATGCTTTCCCACATTTATATGCAGAGTAGTTTAATTCGTTTTACTTTTTTTTATTCTCGTCATTATTTCTTATCGCCGGCTTTGTTTCCATTTTTTTTTTCCTTCAGTGACGTATGTGTGTGTACATATACTCGTATCATATATTCAAATGAAGTTATGCGTGATTTACACGTGTAAATTCGAGGGTTTTCTATAGCAGCAGCTGGAAAATAAATGAAAAAATAAATGAGACCTATTTCCCGGTGTATCCCTCCTAATGGTGTTTAGAACAGTGCAAAACGAACAATTTGAATAAATACTGATTTTGTGTTTATCTGCCTTTGATAAATGAAGAAACATCGAAATGCTATGCATGGATGGGTATTTGACAGTAGCACGATGTGAAAAATGTATGGTTTTGTTTTTGAGAGCCAGCACAGTCATTATGCAAAAAAAAAAAAAAAAAAAAAAAAAACGGAAATCAAAAAAGTCCTGCGTGTTTGCAAACGAAGTCTAATGAAAAATCTTTAATGCGAAACAGAAAGTAGAGAAAATGTTCAAGCGGGAATTTGAGGATCTCTACACAGGAGTTTATTGGTTTATTTATTTATTGATAGCGTATACAAATTAAGATATCAATGATATTATAGACTATTACATAGTGGAATAAGTACATATTGTAGATTTAAGTGCTAACAGCAAGAATGGTAGACGGAAGAAGCGCACAAAAACCGATTGATACGAAAATGATTACGCACATTTCACTACTAATCAGAAGCTATCTTCACGAGACATAATTTCAGTCAAGACATAAGTCATGGCAACAATATGTCTAGTGTAAGCCGCGATTTTGTGGATATGACACAAATCAAGACATTTCAGTCTGATTTTTTTTTTCTGCCGTGTCGTTGCAAACATCCTACATGAACACAATGGGCCCAACTGGTCTATGTACCTACCTACCTTGGACTCGTCAGAGAAACTCTAACCTCGCGGATGATCAAAAGATGTTCCGCACCTTTATCTCAAACGAATAAACATCAAGAACATTATAACCCGTTGTATACATATGAATATGATTTGCTATTTGACGAATAATCACACCCTTTTATTTAGACTCAGTTACATCAACTGTGAAATATCAATATGTAAGTTATTATATTCCTGTGACCGGTTTAATTTCTCTGGTCTGTCTTTTTACCCACATCCAAAGTCCACCCAAGAGATGTTCACAAATATTTCAATTTATTTATTCTTAAAACGAACAAAAACACAAAACATTCTTCAACTGACCACTTTCGTTATCTTGGTATTTTCTGCTAAGTATTTATTTTAGCATGGCATGCATTCGGGTAGGTAACCTTTTCTGTATTCGCATATCGCATTAAGGAAGAGAAAGGAATGCACTCCCTTTTTGATTTTGTTTTATTGAAATGTCAGGATTAATGTGCTTCCTTGTGTCAAAAGGTGGTCGAGACAAATAAATTTCCTGCAGTTGGTGTTGCTCTACAATTTCCTATCTCCTTTTCACAACGAAGTTGGTTCTCTGAGGGTGAGAGTTTGCCTCCAAGAAAATCAGTAAGATGTTTTCTAAATTACAATATATTCTTGTATGTGGTGTAGTGGACTTCCTTTCCGAATATCGAAATGGTAATGAATATCTGGTTTCAACCAAGAGTAAATGTCTTTGAATAATATCCTTTTGTGTTTATTTGCAATGCATATTATCATAGTGAAGGGGGTCCATACCGCAAAATATTATTGTCATCATATTTCGTAGAGTTTATTTTCCAGATTCATGGAGACAGATAAGGAAATGAGATTTGAACCAAAGAAAATAAAAAAAAAAAATAGAAAAATAAGTTTGCGAATATTTAGACACATCCTTCTATGAAATGTTAGGTAGATTTTCAGACGATGATCTGCGATATTGAGGGGATTTTCTGGCAAAGTGACGAAAGGCTTTTATTCGTTTATGGAACCTTAAGAACTGTGTGCTATGCTGATTGATGATTATGATGGTAGGAAGAAACAATTTCGTTTGGCGATAGTCGACATACGGAATGAGTGCCCTGAAAAAATGGAAACACATAATAGCCTTACTAGAGTAAATTTAAGAATTTTGCAACTTTAATTTCCTAGCTTGCTTTTGGTTGCTGATTTTTAAAATTTGTAATTTGGAATACGAGCTTAACTTCCTAAATATGTACAATAATAAGGTAGGGGTAGTAGCGCTATTAGTATTAGCACTGTCAAAGTTAAAATGCATAGATTACATTTTAACGTGAACAAGGTGAACAGAAATTTCCTTGTGAATCAGATGGTTGTCAAATCGTTAGAAAGCTAATTTGTAACTAACTTTTTGTTTGTTTTCATTTATATTTTTTTTATATAAGCCAAAGAATTGAACCTTTTCATTTCTGCAATAAAAGCAAATCAAATCTTGTTCATAAGTATAAATTTGTGCTTTGTTCTACTGATATTTAAATATTCCCCCGCCTAGGATAAATTCACATTTTCCAAATTTGTGGTTTAACCGTTGCTTTTTTTTATATATCTAAATATTTCGTTTTGGTGAGTGAATTCTTTCGCAATGTGAGAAATGAGAACTTTTTTCAAAATAGAACCAGTGAGTAAGGGATCAGAGTTAGAAATTTATTTTTTTTACGACCAGCTTAAAGTGGAGTCCGAACAACTTATTTATTTGTAGTAAGGCTTTTATTCCTAAAATATATTATGAAAACGGTTTGTTAAGATATTATATTTAGAAAAGAAGTCCAAATCAGTTAAAAAAAGATGTATGGATATCTAGTAATACAATAATAATTCGTAGATTGAGGAGTACCAAACATAGCTTCGATTTGGTTTTTGTAATTTTTCAACTTTTGTTTCGATGTTTTATAGAAAAAATAAATGCATTTTCTGTAAAATAATAAACAATCGAAAACTTATAAACGTTTAATTTATTAATTTTACAAAACAACAATTTTAAAATTTGTATGTTATTCAGAAAATGTCAGTAGCCATGAAATAAGACCGACTCAAAATGAATGAATGAATGATAGTGGTAAAAAAAATGTTTTAAGTATTTGGCAATACTGTTTCTAATTAAAGCTAACATCAACGAATTTTGTTGGGAATTCGGTGGAATTAAAAAATCATCGAAAGACATTGCAGAGCTAGTACGCGAGGGATGCTCCTGCAATAGTGATGGACTTTAACTCATTTAAAAAAAAATTCCCGGGGGACTGACATTCGCCATCCCGAATAAGATTGCACCTAGTCGTACGACTAATCAGCAAGATGAGGTTAAGAAGGTTGCTCAGAGGCATAGAAATCGGCTTCTCAGCCACGTAAACGCAGAAATAACAGAACTTTTAAATAATGACAATGTAATCAGGAGATTGAGACGTATAAAACCTCTTGATCTATAAGATTAGGCTAGGGCTAAGAAATTAGATACTGATTTCAAACAAAACAAATTTAAAAATCCGACAAACGGCGGATTTATCTCTTTAAATTCATTGAATAATTCAAAAATTAATTGCTGATTAGTCGTACGACTAGGTGCAATCTAATTCGGGATGGCGAATGTCAGTCCCCCGGGAGTTTTTTTAGATGAGTTAAAGTCCATCACTATTGCAGGAGCGTCCCTCGCGTACTAGCTCTGCAATGTCTTTCGATGAAAAAAATTTTTTTTTTTTGAATTATTCAATGAATTTAAAGAGATAAATCCGCCGTTTGTCGGATTTTTAAATTTGTTTTGTTTGAAATCAATACCTAATTTCTTAGCCCTAGCCAAATCTTACAGATCAAGAGGTTTTATACGTCTCAATCTCCTGATTACATTGTCATTATTTAAAAGTTCTGTTATTTCTGTGTTAGACAGACAGACGGAGAGACATCCGAGCGAAACTAATAAGGTTACGTTTTTAAGGTTCCGTACCCAAAGGGAAAAAACGTAACCTTATTAGTTTCGCTCGGATGTCTCTCCGTCTGTCTGTCTGTCTGTCTGTCTGTCCGAACCCACTAAGCCAATTTTGTTACCAGGTCTATCTCAAGAACCGATTGACATAGAAGGCTAAAATTTACACACCACATCCGGTGTAACCTCTAGTTAAACGACAAATACCAATGGAAGGAATACAACGATTGGTTTTGGATTAATTAGTAATCTGGTGAAAAAAATATTTTCATTCGCCCAAAAACCCGTTTATTTCTTGATTCACAAAAAAATACATAAATTCCTTTTTTGTAGATCATGTTATTATCTATATTTATGTGCTGAATACTGTTTTGCCGAAAAGTTAATAGTTTACAAGATATTTTCAAAAAAGATAATTTTACCATGTAAAATATGTTGCTCTCATAAGTTTTAATCTCTACTACGCAGTTGTGCACAATTGACCCCATCAAAGACAGAAGAGAGTCACTGGTGGTATACCACCAGGGTTCCCGCTTGATAATTTCGTTGGGGAG
The DNA here is from genome assembly GCA_949126925.1 of Cheilosia vernalis. Classification (NCBI taxonomy): domain Eukaryota; kingdom Metazoa; phylum Arthropoda; class Insecta; order Diptera; family Syrphidae; genus Cheilosia; species Cheilosia vernalis. The sequence goes on from OX421362.1 coordinate 58,102,382, forward strand.
TATAATACATTTTTTTGGGGAGTACAGAACAAAATAAAAGTAATATATTTTTAGTCAATAGTTTTTAATTGGGACAGGTCGCATACAGAATGGAAAATTGGCGTGGGTTGGGTACTAGGTAATACATAATTAGAAAATGAGATTCATGTGCGAGTAATTTTTGAGAGTAAAAGTATTAAGTAATTAAGTTAAACTAAATTGTGATGAATTCATGAAGAGGGGAAAGATTGAATGATATAGATTTCAAATAATATCTGATGTGTTGGACTTTAGCCAAATACGGAACACTCCGCACTTGGCCGGTTTTTTTTTTTCAACGTGCGCTTTCCAACGCAGTTTAGCGTCTAGAGTCATGCCTAGATATTTGGCTGTGTAAGAAAATTCTACTACATTGTTGTTAATGTAGAGTGGAATGTGTGGTACGTTTTTATACGTAAAATTAATATGGACTGACTTAAGGTCATTTAGTCTAATCTGCCATTTCTTAGTCCATTCTGAAATATTGTTTATTGTCGTCTGAAGCTTTTTTGTTGCTATTTCGACAGTTGCTCCCACAGCAAGGACGGCTGTGTCATCTGCAAAAGTAGCTATGGTGGTTTCTTTACTTTCAGGCAAATCCCTAGTGAAGAGGTGGGCAAAATCGCATCGTCACCTCCACGCGGTGCCCGCTGGATAGCCGAAAAGTGAACTAACGACGAGCGTTGGATCCACCGGATCCATGGGTGTAGACACCTGAGTTTCCTTCTCAGGAAATAGGAGCAGGAGAAAAGACACGCTCTGAAGATCCACCCACCAACACGATCTACACGTCATGCACAGGCCTCAAAAGCCGGTCATGAAAGGGAAAATTCATTGTGATGAAAAATGCAAATTATGCCTCGGATGACAAAACCCACAATGTTGACGACCCCCCCCGCAAACGAAAAACGGACAACGATTTACGCATTTGCACATGGAACGTGCGCACACTTAACAGGCCGCGCAAGGCCGAGCAGCTAGCCGAGATCCTCGCCAGTTTTAAAGCTGATGTAGCAGCCCTCCAGGAGATGCGATGGGATGGGCCGGGTCTGAGAAATACAGAAGACTGTAATTTCTACTATGGGAAATGCCACCTTGATGGGAGATCGCGTTTGTTCGGATGCGGATTCGCTGTCAGAGGAAGACTAAGGCAAAAAGTCCTCAGCTTTCGCGAAGTCAGCGAGAGAGTGACAACGATCCGCATAAAGGCCAAATTCCACCACCTAAGCCTCATAAGCGCCCATGCCCCTACAGAAGAGAAAGACGACGCTACGAAGGAAAGCTTCTACGAGCTCCTCGCTAAAACTTATGAGCAGTGCCCCAAACATGACATTAAAATCCTCTTGGGGGACTTTAACGCCAAAATTGGGAGGGAAGATATCTTTGGTATGACGATCGGAAAGCACAGCCTGCACTACACCACTTCCGATAATGGACTCAGGCTCATCGATTTTGCAGCGGGGAAAAATATGGTGCTGAGTAGCACGCGGTTCCCACGCCCCGACATCCACAAGGGCACATGGCGATCCCCAGATGGTCGAACCTGCAACCAAATCGACCATGTTGCGATTGCCGGAAGGCACTCCTCCAACATTCTGAATGTCCGAACATTCCGAGGAGCAAACATCGATTCGGACCACTATCTCCATGGAAGCTCTAAGGCGAACACCAACTACGCCAAGGAAATTCAATGTTGGACGACTTAAATCGGAAGAGACCGCCGCTGCCTATGCCGAACGCGTATCCCTTGAGCTTGCGAGAAATCCTTCGTCAAATGACATGAGTCCGGAAGACCAATGGCAGCTATGTCAACAAGCCATAAGAAGTGCTGCGTCAGAGGTATTGGGCTTCTCACAACCTCCCCGCAGAAACCCCTGGTTCGACTCCGAATGTGCTCAGGCAAACAAAGCTAAAACGGAAGCATACAAGTCATGGCTCCAGAGAGATACTAGAGCAACCAGAAATCTCTATGTCGAGCGAAGGAAGGATGAGAAACGCTTAATTAGGAAGAAGAAAAAAGAACACCAACAACGCGAAGTCGAGGAGATGCAGAGATGTTTTCGCAGAAAAGAGGTGCGGAACTTCTACAGAAGAGTGAAACAGTTTACATCAGGTTTCACAGGCCGCCCTGGGCCCTGCAAAGATCAGGATGGAAATACCATAGTGGAAACGCAGGCGATGCTAACCATCTGGAGAGACTACTTTAACCAGTTGTTAAATGGCGATGATAGCCAAGATCCCGCCCAAGATCAGCGTGTCTCAGTTAATCTAGATGACTACCACGATCTACAACCGCCCGACCAAAGTGAAATCAAAGTAGCCATTACCAGACTAAAAATGAACAAAGCAGCTGGGTGCGATGGTCTACAAGCGGAACTTTTTAAGCACGCTGGAGATGACCTGGTCAGGAGCATACACCAACTCATCTCCAAAATATGGTCGGAGGAAAGTATGCCCGATGAGTGGAATCTCAGTACCATCTGCCCGATCCACAAAAAAGGAGACTGCCTACTCTGCGCCAACTATAGAGGCATAAGTCTTTTAAACATCGCCTATAAAATCCTTTCCAGCGTTTTATGTGAACGTCTCAAGCCGTTTGCTGATGATCTGATAGGTCCTTACCAATGCGGCTTCAGACATGGAAAATCTACCATCGACCAAATTTTCACATTACGCCAGATCCTGGAGAAAACCCAAGAATATAACATCGACACCCACCACCTGTTCGTCGATTTTAAAGCAGCCTATGACAGTGTTAATAGAGTTGAACTGTATCGTGCTATGTCTAACTTTAGAATCCCGGCTAAACTGATACGCCTTATCAGAATGACGTTGGAGAATGCTCGATGCTCTGTCAAAATTGGTAGAGACTCTACTGAACCCTTCGAAACCACCAGAGGGCTTAGACAAGGCGACGCACTGTCATGCAGCTGTTTTAACATTGTGCTTGAAAATGTAATACGGAGCACTCATGCCAGTACATCGGGCACCATTTTCAATAAATCAACACAATTACTTGGGTTTGCAGACGACATTGACGTGATAGGAAGAACGAAGCGAGCAGTAACCGGTGCATTCACTACTATGGAGTCAGCAGCAAGCAAAATGGGACGAAGTATATGCTTTCATCAACAAAAGTCCAATCCCACCACCGACTTGGTCAAAATGTGACCACTGATAGGTATAACTTCGAGGTAGTCAGTGAATTTGTCTATCTAGGCACTGCTGTAAGCTCAGGCAACAACATCAGCGCTGAAATCAAACGCAGACTAACTCTTGCAAATCGTTGTTTCTTTGGGCTGAAGAAGCAATTGAGGAATAGAGCCCTATCGAGAAGAACCAAGAAGACGCTGTATAGAACACTCATCATCCCGGTCCTGCTATATGGCGCAGAAGCATGGACTCTGTCCCAATCGGATGAAAAGGCACTTGGAGTCTTCGAGAGAAAAGTTCTGCGTACGATTTATGGTCCTGTCTGCGTAAACCATGAAGACAACATTTGGCGAAGAAGATACAACGACGAACTATACGTGCTGTACAACGACATAAGCTTAGCCAGGAAAATTCGAATTCAACGACTAAGATGGCTGGGCCATGTTGAGCGAATGGACATCAACGCTCCAGCGCGAAAAGTCTTCAACGCCAAACCAGAGGGAGTCAGAAGCCAAGGTAGACCTCATCTTCGATGGAGCGACCAGGTAGAGGGAGACCTCCGACAACTTGGAGTGCGAAATTGGAGACAGCAGGCTAGAGATCGAGCCAGCTGGAGGGGTATATTGAGCAAGGCCTAGGAGCACCACGCTCTAGTTGAGCCAACATAAGTAAGTAAGTAAATCCCTAGTGAAGAGTAGGTACAAAACTGGGCCTAGCACACTGCCTTGCACACCAGCTTTAATCTCTCTTAATGTTGAGCACTCTGTATCTTGCTTAATTCTGAAGAATCTATCTGATATATAAGACTCCAGAATGGTCGAATACTGCTTCGGCAGTTGTTTTTGAAATTTGTGTATCAGTCCTTTGTGCCAGTTTGTGCTATATCAACAAATACTGTTAAGCACACATTTTTCTCTTCGAATGCTTTTTCGATTTTATCTGTGATTCTATGTACCTGATCAATGGTAGTGTTTATTTTTAAATCCAAATTGGTGAATTGGAACTAGCAATTTTTTTTCGATCTTTTTTTTTTTTGTAGACGTAAAACGTCTTTTCGCACTTTTTCGAATAACTTGGACAACATTGGTAGAATTGATATTGGGCGATATGAGGTAACTTCGTTAGGTGGTTTGCCTGGTTTTGGTATCATTATTACCTCAGCGACTTTCCACATGCTTGGCACATATCTTAGGTTAAATGCAGCATTTATAATCTGCGCTAGTTTTTTTAAATCTTTTGAGGACATTTTTTTTAAATTTCCCCTGTGATTAAATCAAACCCTGGGGGCTTTTTTATGTTTATGCCTTCTTTGATTTGCCATCAAAAATGAAAAAAAAATGTAACACAAAACATATGCGTTGAAAGCAGAGTGTCTCATTGTATGTATATACATATTGCCAAATTAGAAGAATAATGTACAAAATTAAAATTAATCTCAAACTATTTATTCTGTTCCCGAATTTATTAAAAGTATCTATTTTTTGTGTGAACCAAATATCAACATATTATTTTCATTCTAGTCTAACCGAATTTAAATTGGTGAATCTGCAGATGTATATGGAAAGCCTGAATGGGAAAACTCTATTCAAGATCCGAATTCCAAAGTATCTTTAAGTATAGTGATAGCATTCGTTGAATTTTTCTCTTGAAAATGAGGAAACTAATGGACTAACAAATGTATTTAAATAGAGAACGCGCTGGGCACACACAAAAATAAGTTACGGTCAAAGTTACGAGTTAATGAAAAGTCCTATGATAGGATTTCTAGAAAAAAGATTAAGCCAAGAAAATGCATTCTGTTTGGTATGTGCAGAAACAAATGCAAAGAAAAAATTGGATTTACTAAAATTCAATCACTTTGTGAACACTATTGGTCCCTAGGATCTTATGATCAGAGAATTTTATATATCGGGTCTCTAATTATAGTGGAAAGTAAGATATATATTGTAATACCCTGATTAACTCTAATGAACGAAAACGAAAATATTATAACACCATGAAGTATACAATAGAAAATTAACGTTAACGTTATAAATATATGAAAAAAACATTCCTAAAAGTGTTTCAATGAGACTGATGGTTTGGCTAAATCAACTATACGTAAAAAGATAGGCTGTCATGTGGTGGCTCTTAGAGATCATCGAGGTAAACCCTGTTCAAAAAAAGAAGAAGATGTTAAACGAAATAGAATTCGCTGTCGACAAAAGCCAGTATATCCGACGCTATCGATCAAAAAAATATTTACATAATAGCCTTAGGGCCGGTCTGTTCAAAGCTGGTTAAATCCTTGGTTGGGTTACCATAGATTTAGGTTAACCAATGATTATAAATCCGTGATAACCAATGAGTGTTTGTTGAGCGTTTTTTCACTTCGGTCACCAAACCATAGCTTTCCAACAAATCGTTCCATTTTTCCAATTTATTTGTCAGTTCAGTGATTGAAGGAATCCTTGGTTAATTTTTTGTTTTTTTGTTTTCGGGTCCTTTTGTTATAAATAAATAATTTGTTTAGGTAGATCTTTTATGAATGTAGTATTCAGTATTCTTATGTGGTTTTCGATTGGGCTTCTTCATATTTGCTCTCAGGTTTCAGATTTCGTGTGCCTATCGAACATGAAAACCTGATGAAAATGTCACTTGTTCTTTTTTGTGTTGATATTCGTGCGATTTGAATATGTGTAGTTTTCGACACTCTTCTAATAAGCGATTTCTTTTAAATCCAATACCAATACCCAATGAAATTTGTAACAATATTTCCTCTAATGCGTGTGCTTTGTTGGCTTAAAATGTTGAAAATAATCCTTATTCATCCATTTATTTGTTAGAAACCTATACCCTCAACTTCAATTGACTAGTTTGTAGTGTATTCTATATATTATGTGCCAGTTGCAAACGTCAACAAATCCGACTTAAGAAATTTTATGGGTTTTCTCCATCTTTTGCATTATGTATATATATATTCGTTCATTCTATTCTTTGTATTTTTCTTTTTGTTTGCAAAATCTTTTTGTGTAGCATATACGTCAAAATGAATACCTACGTAGTCCCAAAAAAATCTTGAACAAACAAAATTACAGAAAATCAGTGGTTAAATCTAATAAACCGACTAAAATCGGCCGGTTATCGATTTCTCTGGTTAACTAACCAAACCACTGATTCTTTGGTTAATATTTTCCTGAACAAACACATTTGCTGGTTACCAGCTGGAATAACCTCCGATTTAAGATAACCAAGATTGAACAAACCGGGCCTTAGTCTGTCTCCTATGGACTTTTTGTACTTATGAAGAAAAACTGGAAAATCCATTATTTAAGGACCCAAAAGTAGATGGTAGATAAATGGGTGTTCTTGTGGCGGTAGCCACATCTTCACCTAGACTTAGACCATCTAGTACAACTTGCTGAAAGACAAGAAATATACCGCTTTACATATTGGAGCCACATAGATTTAGTATGAATCTCATTGGTTCTTAAAGCTCCGTTGTGACCTGATCCTCTAGTACCTAGAGTATAACCTATAACTGTCATGAAAGAACTTCTCAATTAGCCATTTGGACTTGGCATAAAATTGTGGATCGTTTCCATTCTTCTGAAAAATATTATATTGGTGCATGGCTTAATACAAGCGTATAAGAAAATAAACAATTTAGAAAAGTTAAGGCGTAAAACAAATAATACGCGTTAGTTATTCTTCGGTTATTCTTTAGTTAAAAGGAAATGAGATATCTATTCAAGTAATTTGTGAATCGTATATTTAAGAGTTGCTTTTTGTGAAATTTAGGTCAAATTAACTAGGGTCCCTAGGGATCTGTTGCCCCAACTATTTTCTTTTTAATGTATGTCGAATGTGCGGTGGCAAAAAGGAAGCAATTTTTTTTAAGTTACAAGGGAAAAGAAAAGTAACATTTTGAATTAAACCTTGACAATGTATCTTGCATTAACCCTAAATAGTGTTTTAAAGGATTTATACATTTTGCCCATCCGTGTTCTTTGAGAAGAACGTGTGTTTTATAAATTTCTACAGTCTGTACCTACTTATCTACTGCTAAATTCAGATTTTTAATAAACCCACATCTTTGTTTTATTTTAGGTTAAATGACTGAAAATCCTAACATTATTTTTATGAACGGTATTTTCAGTAAACGTTAATAAAAAAAATTACTGCAAATGCACTTACATTACGTTTTTGAAACAAAATTGAGATAAATGTGAGCTATCTACACATAATTTTCTCGGGATGAAACCAGCTGGGACGATTTTTATGAATCTTTTTTTTTAGTTTTGCTAGCATTGCTGTACCATCAGGTTTAGACAGAAAGAAAATTCCGGAAAATCACCTTGTGGTCTTGATTTGGCATCCCATGATTCTTCCTATTAAATATTTATTTTGACTTTTCTATGTAAAAAATTAATTAGCAAACTACGTATGTGCGGTATTTTTTTGTTTTCAAAAAGTAAATCGAGAATTTCAGATAAATTTAGGTATTATACGATTGTCAACAAATATAAATAAAGTGCACGACTGGGTCGAACGAAACTTTCTCGATACTAGACAAAAGAAAACAAAATTCTCTTTTGGATATTCATCTCATATGGCAGCTATATAAAATAAAAATATAAGTTGCAAATACTGCAATGTATACTATTGCGTAACTATTAAGCTGAAAACTGACTGTATGATATTGTTCCGGATAAAAGAAATACTTCGTTTTTGACAATTTATCGAAATCGAAGATGGGGTTTTCGAGATATGAACAGTTTTTAAAATTAGCGTTTTCGGTGCTTCAAATTGAAAATTAAGGACACAATAGTTTTGAAAACATCCAATTGACACTTAGTTTGCATTTTGGTCAAAATCGTTATTGCGCTTTTAAGTTAACTAGACAAAACAATATTTTTAAAAAATTACTATTTCGATAATATAGAGAAAAACTTAGCTAGCTATTAAGTTATAAATGACCACATTACCTTAGAAATTAATTTTTGCTACAATCGTATAAACCGTTTTTGAGATATGTCGAAATTTCAAAAGTATCGTTGCTCGAATTTTTAGCCAAAAACTGGGTACGCAGTCATGGTAACATCACCTACTTAAGCTTAAATATCAATTTTGGTTAAAATCGTTAGAGCCGTTTTCGATCAAATCAAACTGGTACGAAAATGTTGTATGGGAAGTACCATTAATATTGAGGTTACCTTGCAAAAAAAAAACACCTCCCGAGCTGTAAGCCCAAAAACTCCAAATCCGAGGTTTGAACGTAATCCGGGAAGTCGTTTAGGCTGTAGGCCCGTGGAAGGACGGACAGACGGACAGACCGGACAGAATTTTGCGACCCACTTTTTTGAGTTCCTCTATCATCGTAATATCAGAATTGATTAAAATCTCGAGTTCGAAATTTTGTACGAAACCAATATCTTTCTCTTACTACGTAATGGAGAAAGTTAAAAATAGCATGCGGACAAAATAGTTAATGAACAGTAAAAATCAATGATAGCATATTTTACTATTTTAGTACAACGAATCTATCGTACAAGGTGCTTCAAATTCGGTACCGAAATGTTGGTTGATCGATAAGTAATTAAACGTTTTTTGTTCTCTGCAATTCAAGAAGCCCAGAGGCACAGGTACACTCCGAACAGTAGCGCCACCTAAAATAAAAAAAAATCTAAGAGGCTAACAGAGGACTTTCTTCAACCTTTTTTGTATATAATTTTGTTTGACGTCGGGTAAGTCAAGTTAATAATTGGAAAATAAGTATGAAACATTGTTACGAATGAAGATGAGTGATGCATACAAAACACTCACTTTATTTCTATGGATTGAACACTTCACAAAAATGTACGCTTTTCCTCAAAATTATTCTTCAATGCCTCAAGTATCAGAACTATGTCTAATAGGCATAATTGTGCCTCAGTTGTCATCAGAGCGAGGAGACAAGTTCAAATTGAAGAGTGGCAAGACGCGCATACGAACGACTGCCGTTTCGGTGTGAACCAATAGAAAACTATGGTGGTGATTGATGATGCTATTTTCGATATTGGAGCAATGACTAAGGCCCATTTTATTCACTGGAAGTTGAACACAACTCGGAGAGTTTTCCATATAAAAATCCCCAACTTGTGTTCAACTTCGAGTGAATAAAATGGGCCTTTGTGTGCATTTAAAGGCGAAACGGCTGGCCTTGGCTATGCGAGTGGCAAAGTGCAACTGGTTCCAGTAGATGCACCTCCGAAGCCATTAAAATCGCTTAAACTGCAATATCGGCAGGTCTACTTATTTTCTAAGAGGAGGATGATCAAGTCGATAGGAGGGCAAACAGAAGTGACAAAAAATGTCAAACGTCGAAATCGACAATTTCATTACGATGTTTAAGACGACGATGGAGAAAATGAACTCCGACGATCGCAGATTTGTCTTCAAACCTGATGATAGAACCACACTTTGGAAAGAAATAGACTGGATTGAAAAACGGGTAGTGTCACTTCGAATACAACAAAATGTATTTTAACTTTTTAATTCTTTGGATGTTCCGGGATTACTGCTACACAATTTTATATAGAAAGTCGGCTTAGTTATAATTTTGTTGCGAAACCTCAAACCAACGACACTTTGTAGCAGATCGCGTTTGATTTGAATGTGAAGAATCTCAAATCAAATGTCATGCACGCGAACGATTTTGAGGCAAAACATTCAGAATACGCGGATTCTGCTTATTCAGTTATTTAAGTCGCAATTACAGAAGCTACCCCCGTTATATTCACACCACATGTTTGTGTGGTGCTCCGGATAGTTTATGTTTATTTTAGACCCTATAGGAGGCGCTGATCTCGCTTTTTTTGAAAATTCTTATTTATGGACCGATTTGGCTCAAATTAACACCATATAACACTTAAAGAAAAAGAAAGCTTTTGCCAAAATTTGGACCCGATAGGTGGCGCTGGGAGATATTTACGACAAGTTAGATTTCCCTGCATATCAATTTTGTATCAAGAACATTAAATGTAATTGTAATAATATTTTTTTTTTTTTTTTTTTTTTTTTTTTTAAACCTTCTGACTATGCCTAAGCATTAAAGGCACGTCGACCAAAAAAAAAGATCTATTGTGCCATAGGGCCAGAATATTGTTTAGTCTAGCAGGTCCTCTACTTTCCTGATAAAGTTAATTAAGCTGCCAGCAGATGACTTCTTCATCTCTTCAGGGCTGAGAAGCTCCCTGTAGAAGATAGTTCTTCTGATTCCACATAGGGCTGGACACATGCATATTATGTGCTCAGCTGTTTCGTCTTCTTCAAGACATAACCGACAGAGTGAGGAGTCAGTTAAATTTATTTTATTTAGGTGATATCGTAGGTGGTGATGCCCTGTGAGGAAACCAGTGAGATTTTTGATATCATGCCTGTTTAGATTTAAAATTTTATTGGCATCTTTATTGAACGGCTGTATAGCACGCTTGGCCTGTCTTAGACCTGGGATGCTCTCCCAATATGAGATACATTTTGTGTGTTCCCATCTTTTGATGGCTAGATTTATAGACGATTTGGGAGCATAACAGAAGGGTTCAGGTCCTGTGAAAGGAGTTGCAGAGCCCAATCTGGCCATTTCGTCGGCTTTCTCGTTTCCCTCAAAACCCTCATGGCCCGGAATCCACCATAATTTGGTTTTATTCCTGAGGCCAAGCGTTCGAAGGGCGTTGAAACAGCTTAGTACCGATTTGGAGTCAATAATATGCGAGCTTAGGGCGTTAATAGCTGCTTGACTGTCCGTGAATATATGGATGTGAATGCCTTTAATACCAGTGTTGTATATGTGACTGGCACACTCTTGGATGGCTTGGAGTTCAGCCTGGAACACGCTTGGATTTGCCCCCATCGGTATTGAGACATTATGGTTAGGTCCGTGGAACCCAGCTCCCACTCCTGTTTCCATTTTGGAACCATCCGTATACCACTTTAGGCCATTTTGGCAAGTAGGTGGGCTATTACTCGCCCATGCTTCTCTACTTGGGATCTCTGTAGAGAACCGCTTATCGAAGCATAAGGTTTTTGGGAGGCGGTCTGTTACCGCGCAGATCATGTCAAGTTCTGGAATTTCAGAGAACAATTCATTTAACTCAGGACGTTCACTGAGACTTGTTTCTTTCATTTGGATCAAACTTGCCGAACTGCGGATCGCCACTTTATTTATGTAAATGTGGAGAGGTGTTAGTCCTATCAAGGCTTCTATAGCCGCGGTAGGACAGGTACGCATGGCTCCGGATATACCGAGACATGCAAGTCGTTGTACCCTGTTTAGTTTAGCAATGGCGGTCTTTTGTTTTGTTTTAGTCCACCATACTACAGAAGCGTATGTAACGATGGGCCTGATCATCATTGTGTAGATCCATTGGGTTATCTTTGGAGAGATACCCCAAGTTTTGCCATACATGCGACGGCATGCCCATAAAGCGTTTGTTGCTTTTGTGATTTTGTTTTTAATGTGGGAGTTCCAATTTAGTGTTTTGTCCAGGATTACTCCCAGATACTTAACTTCGTTTGAATACTCAATGATCGTATCATTTATTGAAATTTGACCTAAGTTTATATTTCTTCTTTTGGTAAAGGGAACTATGACAGCCTTACTGGGGTTAATGGATAAACCTTCTTTGGTACACCAGTCTAGGACTGTCTTAAGGGCATTTTGCATACTTCTTGTAATTTTGTTTTCATCTTTGCCCGTAACGATGATGACCAAGTCATCGGCGTAACCTATTGTGTCAAAGCCTAAGTTGCTTAGTTTGTAAAGCAGTTCGTCAATGACAAGTGACCACAAAAGGGGTGACAGAACACCTCCTTGTGGGCAGCCTTTTATTGCTGATACTGATACTGAGATTGGTCCTGACGAAGCAGTTATTTTGCGACCTTCTAGCATCGCTCTGACCCATTTGATGGTAGGTTGGTCTATGTTCCTATGGTACAGAGCATTTGATATGGAGTCATATCCAGTGTTGTCAAAAGCACCCTCAATGTCCAGGAAGGCGCACAGTGCGATTTCTTTGCCTTTGTGAGCATTATTTATCCGCGTTGTTAAATTGATTAAAGCACCTTCCGTTGATTTGTCTTTCTGGTACGCATATTGACAGGGGTGTAGAGGCATGCTGTTAGTCAAGCATTCTCTAATATGAACGTCAATTATTCTTTCCATTGTTTTGAGGAAAAACGATGTCAAGCTTATGGGACGATATGATTTAGGCAGTTCGCTAGGTTTGTCACCTGGTTTGGGGATAAATACCACGTTTACCTCCCTCCAAGTTTGTGGTATGTAACCCCAGTTGAAACTGAACCTAAATAAGGCAATCATGGTGGGTAGGAGAAAATCCAGTCCTTTTTGTATAAGGGCTGGAAAGATACCGTCTATGCCTGGTGCCTTGTATGGTTTAAATGAGTTTATGGCCCATTTAACCTTATCCGGACAGAATAGTTTGCCGGATAAGCTGTTAATTCTTCTGATGTTGTTTGGAGAAGAAATTTCCGGTAGATGTTCATTTGTGTGGTCAATGCTTTGGGACCCTGGGAAGTGAACTTTGAGCAAAGTCGACAAGGTTTCTTCTCTGTCACATGTGATTGTGCCATCCGCTTTGATGAGCAGACCCATGCAGTTAGAAGGATCTTTCGAAAGGGCTTTTTGAAGGCGAGCAACAGCAGGAAGTTCTTCAAGCTTCTCACAGTTTTCGCGCCAGGATGCTCTTTTAGATCTTCGCAACTCTAGGTTGTATGTAGTTAATAGAGATCGATATTGATCCCATACGCCGGTGCGTTTCGCTTTGTTGAAAAGCTTTCTCACCCTTTTCCGTATAGTTTCTAGGTTTTCATTCCACCAAGGAACGCACCTTTTGTTTACTATACGTTTTGTTTTACAGCTATTTTTAAAAGAGGAGATAATGATGTCATTTAGCTGACATTGTACAGCATCCGCATCACTTGGTATTTGTGGCGGAGGAGGTAGCAGATCCGATTTGATCGCTAGGTTTTCTTTATAAGTTCTCCAGTTAGTTAGTTTATTATTGTATCTGACCGACACGTGCTCATTGGTGCACCTCACCTTGAACATGATATGCATGTGATCTGATAGGGTTGGTTCATCTGACACGTGCCAGTCTTCTACAATATTTTGTATAAAAGGAGATGAGAGAGTAAGGTCTAAAACTTCTTCTCTTATGCTATTTCTAAAGGTGGGCTTATTGCCCCTGTTTAGCACAACTAGGTTTTTACTATATAAAAATTCTAAAAGTGACTCACCTCGTTTGTTAGTGTCGCTGCTGCCCCATATAACATGATGAGCGTTAGCGTCACATCCGATCAGAAGGTGTACTCTCTGATTGTGGCAGTATTGTACTAGCTCCTGTATTGGTGTGGGTGGTACTTCTTCATCGTCTCCAGCGAAGTACGCCGATGCGCATACAAACTTATGCATGTCTCGGCCGTTGTGGCGTTCAATCATAACTGCCACCAAGTCTCTAGTTCTAAAACCTGGAATGAGAGAGAATTTTATATCTTTCGCGACAGAGAGAGCTGCCCTAGGTCTAAAATTCCCTTTGGCAAAGATAAGTTCTCTGGATCTACTATTTAGTCCAAAAATTGTACCTGCAGTTGCCCATGGTTCCTGGATTATTCCAAGAGCGATGTTCCTTTCAGCGCATCTTTGGCTATAGGTGTCCGAGGCACCCATAGCGCGGTGCAGGTTTGCCTGCAGCACGTTTAAGGAGGTCGTCATCTTTTCCTTCCGTACTCCGGGTTCCGTACCCTGTAAGGCTTGTTATCGCCTCTGCGCCGTACGGTTCCCTGTTGAGAGAGACCTTCTTGTCTGCCTCTCGGATTCTTTGAGTGCCTCCGTTGATGCCTTTCTTTGTGTCTGTCAGCAGCCAGCATCGGTCTAAACCGATTTTGACTGGTGACACCACTAACCGTTTCGGTATTTTTCGGGGCCGAGTCTAGCGGAGGATTTGCCGTCAGACACGCTGCTCTGGCAGCAGCACTAGTGCTAGCTACCGCATCTGTAGCATGTGTGTTTGACACCGACTTGCTCGTTGTGGCGGTGTCGTCTTTTTTAGACGCCTGGGTTGCAGACTTGTCTGCACTTTTAAGTATAAGTTTGATCTGTCCAAAACGGAACGAGACCAAACCTTTAAGCTCTACAAGCCGCCTCATGATGTTTTCATTGCAAAGACCATGTGAGCGATATCTTTATCGTCCGATCTTTGCAGAACTCTCCACGTTCTGGTGTTCAGTTCTTTGTTCTGGCCATCTAAAATTGCCAGTATCCTCTCATTGGCTACTCCGGTACTCTGTGGGAAGAAACCTCTTATGATGTGTGGCTTTGGAAAATTTTCTTCGCCTACAAGCATCACATCTAGCCCACATTTCTCTTTTAGCTTTGAGAAGTTGTTTTTCATCCACTCTGCAGTGGTGTTATCAGAGCACACGATCATAAGCCAACCAGCTTTGAAAGTTGCGCCACGGAACGCTGGCTTAGTGTTTTCGTCGCGTAATTCGATCGTGATATCCATTATTTTCTCCTGTAACTGAACCATTTGTTCGTTACTGAGAGGGTTACGATCCAGATCTGCAGGTACTACCCCCAGTCTGACATAGCTTGTCATATCTCTATAGGAGACTTTGTCGACTGTTGAGTTCCCTGTTCGAGCTCGCTTAGCTTCGGACTGAGGTGGTGTGTTGTCCTCGGATCTCATGCGTTTCACTTCGGACCCTTTCGCGTCATCTGTCGACTTTGCATATATACGGGCTTGCTCGATGGAGCTACCCTGCTTCAGCGCTCGCTTAAAACGGCGTTGCTCAGATGGCGTAAATCTGACGCGTTTGGACTCATTCTGTGCCGGTTTGCCAGAAGTCTCAGGCGCGCCCATGTTATCAGGATGCAGTTCATCCGATAGTATACTGATGTTGTATACTGTACTGGATTCTGAGATGGAGTCGCTTAGAAGTGACGAGTTCTCTTCTAGGTTCGTCATCTCAGAATCTATAATTTGTGACCCTTCCCGAGTGGCAGGTGTCAAGTCTGTTAAGACAGGGTGTTCTAAAACATCCCTAGTTGATGATGCAATTATAGAGGCATCATTCTCTAGATTGTTTTTTTCTTTTGTATGGTCAATTGTTCCCACGAGTAGTCGGGATATATAGGTCGCCCGTGGTCTACCCGTATAACCACAGGAGGGCTAATTTTGAAATCGGAGGTCACCAGTTATCCGAAGTTCGCAAACTATCGACTAAGCACCCTTATAGCCATGCATCCCTCGTCGTTTGCTGTTCCAACTTGGATTAGGGATTTGTTCAGAGAGGTTTACTCCCCTCCCCTGCTCCTTTATCCGGGCTTGGGACCGGCAAGTTACTCATGTAACCAGGCGGAGTTTAGCGTCCTTTGGTTTCGGGACTCATCTGGAGAAAAACTCGAGAATCTTTGTCCTTACTCAGCCCCTAAAACTCGGCAAGTTCGACGCTCATGAAAGGGGAAAAAGGGGAAATTGTAATAATATAGTAGGCGCTGGTTGGCTATACTTTTTTTGAATTTGACATTTCAGTTCAGTCTTCAGTACCTAATTCATACTTCATTTTGCGGTACAATTGTTTGACAAAAACTCCAAATTAGTTTTTAATCAATTTTAAATAGGTATAAATAACATTTCCATTCCATTTCCGGCACAAATAACATAACCAATGAAAATGTTTTTTTTAGCTTACATACAGTGATATAATACAGAAAAAATAATAACGTGCCTGGACGACGAAGTTTGAATATTGGTCGTAGTGACCGACAAATTCGCAATAGGTAGGCAACAAACAAGAAAGAAGTTATATTTTCAATTTTCGAAGATTCGTACAATGCAAGGATGCTTAGATAACCATCGCGTTTTAGATGGAGCCAAAAGTTTACTTTTTTCCACACAGAAATACTCCTAGAACTCTCTAATAATAGCTCTGCGACATAAAGCTAGACAAACTATGCATTAACTTTTCGCGCTGATGAATGGCATATACACGAAAATAGTTGATTTTTTTGTGTTTTTGGCTATGAACCTACTAAAGACAGAATTTTGTTTAACAATACTTAGGTTTATTTTTTTCACTTAAGCAATTTTCTATTGAATAGAACAAGGAGTCTGCACTACAGTCCACGGAGTTAAGTTCAATCAATTGAAGTTATAGGCTCGAAATGTTCATTTACATATTTAACCAAAACGCATAAATGCGTTTTCTATATAAAAATCCCGAAGTTGTGTTCAACTTCGAGTGAATAAAATGGACCTAAAAGTACTTATGTCAGTGCTTTCATCAACTAATATTGAAAACTTGTTTTCTGTTAAATCTCTTACTAAATTCAACTTTGCAATGACATTGGAAATTATTTTCGTCCTAAGCTTAAATCAGCAACTATACTCGAATCAAGAATATATCTTTTAATAGTGGAATCAAATGTTCCAATGCATATAATGCAACATTATTATGTTCGGCCATTCGATGCATGTTCCGAATTTGTTTTGAGAAAGTCCGACACTGAAGGTGTGTGAGCAAATGCATGGTGTGTGAGCAAATGTATTCATATTTTTTAAATGCTAAGTACCTTTACTATGCTTCTCAATTTTACTTTTTCAACATTGAAAAGTGGAATTGCGTGCCTTGCAGAATGCCTTTGAATCGTCTGATGACACGTGAGATAACTATGTATTGAATTTTTGTACTTCCAGCCAGGAATCCCTCTTTTATTCTCACTCTTTTATTTTCGGATATCTGAAACAACATATTTTTTATTCTAGCAACAACTAATTAAAATTCAATTTCACTAATACACATGTCGTTAAAATCAAAACTTTACCCAGCTAACAGCGCAGCGACAAAACAAAAACAGCAACTCAGTTTAAAACGTAAGCAATGAAAATACTGATGGAAGTTAGAAGAAGTTCAAAATGTGTGTGAAAGAGAAAACAAAAATGTGATTCTCTTTACTCTCTTACGTGCCCCCCTACTACAATTGTAGCGTTTTCACTACATTTTTCGCCCTCAAAAAGTCACTACGAAAATTCGTAAAATATCCACAAAACACCACAATTTGAAAATTTCAGATAATAGCTATTTAAAAGAAAAATTAAAACTTATATCGAATATTGTTTGTCGTAAGAAGCACTTTTGATTTTCATGCAAACGCAAAACATTCTATTTCCTCAATTCCAATGTCAAATACAATTTCCAGGTTCCATAATCCAGACCTCAAATTTAAATTTAAATAAGAAAATATGTAGATAGTTATAGTGTGATTCTGCTTTTTGTTCATTATTTTCATTAAGTAGAAATACTTAGTTGTTGGATACAAGTACAAACAAACAATGGCAGTATGGTCTGTGGTATTGGATACACCAACAATTGTGTTTTGTGTATCATTTTAAATTAGGTTCTTCTACCGGCAAGAGTTTTTTCTACAGGTTGTAAGTAATGAAACGATGTTTTTATGTTAACGTTAATTATTTATTTTTGTTAATAATCTTCTTGAATTAAAATTTTAAATTATCGTTGCATTGTTTTATGTTTTTCTTGTGTAAATAAACAATTACTTCCACTAGTGTGTTCCGTGTTTTCAAGTAATTTAAATGAACCGTGTTTTATTGGACATCTATCTCAGCGAAGCAAAGTAAAGTAAAACCTTCAATACGCAATTACAACAACTACACTATACTTATGGAGTTGTTTTAATTGCATGTTGAGGACTCTAAAGTAAAGTTTACTTTGCTAAGATAGATTTCCAATAATATTGTTTTACTACACTTTAAATCCGCCACGCCACATTTTGAATCAGTTGGGGGTCAACATCAACACTGCTAACGTGTTTTGTAATTTGTAGTAGATTTATTCCATAACAAACCATTTACAAGTTTTTTTTTTATCCGTGGGTAGGTGAAAATCTTCCAAAGACACTATGAGAATAGCAAGCGCGTTCTCATAGTAGTGTCAGATTTTTACTGACTAAAAACACCACCCTTCTAAAGATTGTTAGGGATACTGCAACTAAGATATAACTTATCAAGCAATTTTTCTATCATTAAATAACAAACTATTGACAGGTTACTTTCCAATGAAAGATCCTACGTGTTCCGCAAATTAGACGCGGTTAATCTTATCTTGCCAAGAGCCAAGTCGAACGGTTTCGTTCTTTGTAGTCGTCGCAATAAATTGCTCTCGTCCAAGATTTGTCGGACTGTATTGTTGATATGTCCGATTAGTCGGTTTATATGCTTTTTCGCGAAGCTTCTAGTTTCAGCTTCGATTGTTGGAATTCCGAGATCCCTATGGATATCTAATATACCATGGTGCTTGTACAATTTCTCTAAGCACTTTATTTTGAAAAGTTTGTAGAATATTGACATTTGTTTTCTTGGTACAACCCCAAAGTTGTATACCGTAGGTCCACACCGGCTTTAGCACTTGCTTGTATAAAAGCAGTTTGTTCTCAGTACTGAGCTGGGAATGTTTTCCGAGTAACCAGTACATTTCTCTATATTTGATATCGAGTTCTTTACGTTTCATTTTCACGTGCGAATTCCATTTCAACTTTGCGTCGAGTGTCATTCCCAGGTATTTGGCCTCGTTTGCAAAGGGTATTCGGGCCAAGTTTAGAAAAATTGGCAAGTCATTAGTTTTGTTATAGGTGAAATTCATGTGAACAGATTTAGTTTCGTTGAGGGCGATCCGCCAGTTCCTTGTCCATTCATTTACCTTATTCACTGCGGCTTGCAGTTTTGTAGTCGCTTCTTCGATTGTATTACCTACTGCTAGGATAGCTGTGTCGTCGGCGAACTTAGCAAGGGTAGTGCCATCTTCCCTTGGAATATCGCGAGTATATAACAAATAGAGAAGCGGACCAAGGACGCTTCCTTGCTGTACTCCGGCCGAAATTTATTTTAGCTCCGAGTATTCGTTTCCATTTCTAACACGGAAGAGTCTATTCCCGAGATATGATTCTAGAATATCATATAGGCTTGCGGGGAGAACTTGTCGTTGTTTAAATTTCAAGGACACCTTATCAAAGGCTTGTGAGACGTCAATAAATACGCTTGAGCAAATCTTTTTTTCTTCAAATGCTTTCTCGATTACGGTTTGTTCTGAACCCAAACTGGTGGTCTGGATTATTGTCTTCAATAACCGGTTGTAGGCGCCTAAGCAATATTCTCTCGAAGACTGGAAGAAGGGAAATCGGTCTATACGATTTTACTTCATTTGGCGGTTTTCGTGGTTTTAAAACCATTATGGCCTCCGCGATTTAAGCAAGTTATAGTATAATCACTTTTTTCAAGCACAGAACGCGGTGGACAGTAGATAGATGAAATTCTAAAAGTACGCTGACTATTTTTAACTCGATTCGTGCATTGTTCTTCAAGTTTCTCGAGAATAACTGAGAAAACTTGAGAAACAGGGTCTGGCGAAGTTTCAACGTTTTTTGCTCCTTTGAATGCCGCGGCCTGAGCGTAGGTCTGCATTCTGGCTATCCGAGGCCACTATTCGATGGCTTTCCTGATGGTAACTTTTCTTTTGACAACAGAGGTCGAGGGCCTTTCTATTGTCACTCTTTCTGTTGTCTCTCTTTCTCTGACAATGTTACGCTTTTGAACCGGAGGTTTTATATTGCATACAACCTCCTGGGCGGTTCTACGCTTTGTCTTGGTAAGCGGCTTTGTTTTCCTATTTTGCGTTTTGGGGAGCACATCTCTCCGTTTTTGTAACTCCTTAGCTACTTCACAACCTCTATAATTTGTCGGGTGCTTTCCCTTAGCACAGGTAGCGGAGGATTGTTTATTTGCTCCACAGTCTTGGGAGAAAAAACAAAGTAGTAGAAATATGATATTAGGTTGAAGTTTAATGCAATTTTTTTTTTTAGTTGACCAAATTTCCCACCAAATCTTAATGAAATCTTATTTTTTCCCACAAGACTGTTTTTTACCATCGAAATTCCCACGAAAAGGTAAATTTCCCACGAGTTACTAACACTGATTGGAAGGCAATATAGCAAAGCAATTTTGATGCAGTACAGAATTATGTAAAAGTAAACGTACGTTAGACATAATAAGGTAAGTTAGGATTGTTTGGCCATGAGCAAAAATAAAAATAGTAAATAAAAACATGCATTCAAACAGAATTAAATTATAACAGCAATATTTTATGAGTATTTAACAGTTATATAAAGTTTTGTTCGTCACTTCTTCCCAATTCAATCGATACTTTTTAAAAACATCTACCATATCCCAATAGCATTTTCACATGTCTCTTTGTATGAATATGACTATCGAAAAAAGGGATCAACTAACCAACATACCGCACAAGCAACAAATCAAGCCCTTGGGCTGCTAAATGACTTTTTAATAGCCTTTATGTATATCAAACGATAATGGTAGCCAATTGAGAGGATGCTAACCAAAACTGAAAAAAGGACAATGGTCAAGCTGCATTAGGGGTTGGAAGTTCAACAAGTTACCGGGAAATTTATTACAACTTTAAATTAGGGGGTTTATTGAAATGCTGTTTCTGTTTTTTTTTCCATCTTTCAAGGGTAAAGATAATTGGCTTAACTGACCGTTGTTATGGTCACTTTATCTGCTCCCGTATTTAGGGTGAGCAAAAATATAACTCCGCTTTGGTCAGCGAAAAGAAAGGAGAATTATTAGGGTTGCTAAAGTCATAATCCTCTTGACCGTTGCATACGGGGTAAGCAAATTTTTCCTCTCATTTGGAGGGTTGTCTATTGATGAGAGGAAATCATACGTTATCTGTTTACAAAATGCGATTTAATGGAATCAAACTATGTAAGTAATTTTAAAAACCAATGAGAGTGGCTACTTTATAGAGGGGTGATGACCAGCACTAACTGGTCATTTTATGGTATAATAAAGTTGTTGTCTGATAACGAGGTTATTGGGTGTTGTTAGTAGTTGGTCAAGGGAGGGATTAATGTTTGATTGTTTGTTCTGGTAAATTAACTTCAAGTGCGTACATGATCAGTAGGGTGTTTTTTTTTTTTTTTTTGCGTAGTACATCATTCAGTGGGCCTTACTAATAATCCGACTGTAAGTGAGACAATGGGTAATATTATATGAAAAATATCGGAATTGTGAGTTAGTAAAATATAGACTAATCATTATTAGTATCGCGCAGAGTGTTTTTACTCATAATTAAAAGAAAGATTGCGTTAAAAGGAAATCGATAACATTTTTACATCTATATTAAAATTGCCAAGTGGCTTCGAATGCAAACAAGTTGATAATGTTGAATTTTTTAACCGTTTTTGAGCTACCAATATGCGATATCAAATTAGCAGAATCGAATTTATTCGAAAATATTAGCGATTATCATGATTGTGTTGTTGACGTATATTTTGAATTTGTTTACTTCACAATTGTCAAATTAGAATTGACATTTGCCGCCCTTTGGAAAAAAATGTTAGATCTTCCGATATGGTAAAGACTTTTGTACCACCTTGTGCGAACATTTGTAGAATTGCAAGGTCTCAAGTCATTAAATCAGTAGCAAAGTTTGTATATCCTTATATATTTATCTAAATAATTGGATTACATAATAACCATTGTATCACTTCATATAGGTAGTCTCTTACGAGTGTGTGCAAGTCGAATTTTCAAATTACAGACATATACCTACCTATATTAAAAGTTTAAAAAGAATCAATCATACAGAAGGTGATGCAAGATATAAGCTGATTGCCCGAGAATACCACCCAAGCCGTTGAGTTTTAAGTACCTTAATTGCAGTTGCAATCTCATCATTATAGACGTATTTTGTACATTGGGCAGCACAGCCTGTCTTGAGAAGAATCAAATCAGTCCTGTTAAACTGTCCAGAATGTACTCCAAAAGCAGGAAATAATTCATTAACGAAGCCTAGGATAGACCGTTAAAAGCCCTCTATCACCAATCCATTAAAGAGTCCAGAGTCGTATCGGTAGCTATTGACAACAAAAATTTCTCCACTAAACAAATTAATCTGCCGATTTCAGAATTTTTAAACACAGCAACGAATGATTTTTAATTCTGCGAAATTCTGCACTCTCAAAGGTTAAAGATATAAGTGCAGCGAAATAAAAAAAATATAGTCTTTTGAAGCACGGAAAATTCCCAGTCGGGCATAGATATCTTTACGTACTCCCTAAGCATTGTTTTCAAATATTATACCATGGACTATACCTACATCAATATATCGTGTAATTACAAAAGTTGTTGTCAGACGTCTTAAATTTTTTTTCTTAAATAAGGGAAAATCATACGTACATGCACACTTACACACCAACACACGCACAACAACGTTGTCTAGTTTGCTTTCTTTAACTTTTAATCACCCTTGTGCATAGCTCTTCTTACCTATCCGCACGAATTTCTTAAGACAGTTTGAGCATATACTACTCGTCTTGTACATATATAGCACGCGCATACATAATTATATCGTTGGCAATCACCACTCGGAGGGTGAATTCTTAAAATTCTAGACGAAAATAATGCTGTTTTTTAATATGTATCGACGCTTGCCCTTAATTCCCCCTCACCTCACCGTAATGAGGAACTTTGCGAAGCTTTCTATTTAGAAAAAAAATCCTTAAAAAAGAGAAAACGAAACGGACACCCTTCTAAGTAAATGAATGACTCAAGTTGGGTTGCTATGTTATGCCTATGGTCTGTGGGAGGGTAGTGACATCCTTAGTGTAGAGTTTTTTTTTCATTATACATACATACGAGTACGTATGCTTATAGAATCCTACATATCCGTGCATATAGGTACAAAGCGTCACCATCATTCTTAGCCTCACACCATCGTTGGTATTCTGCCCAGTAGGTTTTATGGTGTTTTTAGTGCGTTGTCCTTCGTTTTCTGGGTACTGTTTTTTGCTAAAAAGTTATTCTAAAGTTGGAGAAGTACATTATTTTGACAGAGAGAGGAGAGTATTTAAATGATACAATTTTTAGTGTACATTTATATCTTTTCTACGTTTACATTGTTCTTCATGTGAAAGTTTGAAGGAAGATGAAAAGTTTAGGATTAAGGATTAAGTTAAAGTTAGTATACTGCATCCTACGCTGCCTCGTTCCCTTCTACATGAACAAGACCAGGAACCCAGCATAGTATTGAGTGGTGGTTTATCGCTCTTAATGCCGACGGCCACTGACTTACAGGTTTTCAGTTTACCAGATTGGAGTTGACGGCTTTAAGGGACCTCTTCCCAGAAATCGAGAAAAAGTGCAAAAAATGACATTTTTGTTTCTCTGACTGGTAAATTATTACTGGAGCAATTGAATTGAAACTTAATGAATTTAAAAGAACAGAATTTCCATGTCCATGCAGAGGTTACTTTCCATTGATGGTAATTCCCTTACTAAGAAATTTTAAACCGGTTCCTTAACCGGGTAGATCTCCGCCTGGAAACCGCTGCAGTTTTTTACCAGTATGTATGACTAGCTGATACGGATACCTAGTTCTTCTGAGAAGACTCCGGCACCCGTTCCATTCTCTGTCTTTGAGCCACCTATGAAGAGGTGACAGTACTCGGAGAGTGTAAGTCCTGCCTGTCCATTATACAGACTTTAAATTTTTTAAAAACGTAATACATCTTAAACTATATTCATCTGAATAACAAATAAAATGAAAGCAATCGTATTGTTTGCCTGGTTCACAAGAATGAAGAGCTAGTTGCAGTTCTGCAAACCGCGCCTAGATTGACGATGGACAAAGGTCACTATTGCATTAAGATAACCCAGAACTTTGATATCACAAATGGATTAAGGTCCGGTTTGTTCAATCTTGGTTATAGTTATTCCAGCTGGTAATCAGCGAATGTGTTTGTTCAGGAAAATATTAACCAGAGAATCAGTGGTTTTTGGCCGGTTAATGAGATATGACCACTGATTTTGACGTATCGGCTACGCAAAAATGTTTGTACGATATTGTGCAAACAAAAAGAAATATACAAATAAAGTGCACGAATGGGTCGAACGAAACTTTCTCGATACTAGATAAAAGAAAACAAAATCCTCTTTTCAATATTTGTCTCATATGGCAGTTATATCAAAATCATTATTGACGTTTTCAGGTAAATTAAGCAAAACTAAATTACCTACTATCTACGTATTTTCACAAATCCTTTGAACGATAATATAGCGAAAAAATTAGTTTACAATTAAGTTATAAATAGCCACATTTCCCTAGAAATGAATTTTTGTTGCAATCGTATTTACCGTTTTCGAGATATGTCGAAATTTCGAAAGTACGGTTATTCGGTTTGGTGTGCAGTTATGGTAATCTCACCAACTTAAGCTTAAATATCAATTTTGGTTGAATTTGTTAGAATCAAATCAAACTGGTGCGAACATTTTATATGGGAAGTACCATTAATACTGAGGTTACCTTGCAAAAAAATAACGCCCCCAAACCCGAAGTTTGAACGAAAACCGGGCAGCCATTTAGGCTGTACGCCTGTGTAAGGACGTACAGACAGACAAACAGACAGACGGACAGACCGGACAGAATTTTGCCGCCCACTTTTTTGAGTTCCAATTTCATCGTAATGTCAGAGTTGATTAACATCTCGAGTTCGAAATTTTGTACGAAAACAATATCTTTCTCTTACTACGTAATAGAGAAAGTTAATAATAAAATGAACAATGAACGTATAATGCAAGATGGAGTAAACCAATAAAATCTCTCACATCGGATTCGTTGACGTTTTCAACTGACAGATATATAGAATACACTATACGACAGTCAATTGAAAATGAGGGTACAGGTTTCTACCAAAATAATGGTTATTGATTTTGGCTATATTTCGGTGTTGGTTTTAAAAAAATTGCTTATTGTCTCACAAAAATAAAGTTCCATTCTTCAGTTCTCAAAAAATTCCTGTATTGTTCGATTTTGGCATTTGTGTTAAGTAAGATAACTTAAAATAAATACATTCATAAAAATCTACCTAAACAAATTAGATACTTGTCAAAAACAAAAGGACATGAAAAAAAAAAAAAAAAAAAAATTAACCATGGATTCGGCCAATCAATGAACTGACAAATAAACTGCAAAAATGTAACGATTTGTTGCAAAGCTATGGTTTGGTGACCGAAGTGAAAAAAACTCTCAACGAACACTCATTGGTTATCACTTATCACTGATTTATAATCATTGATTAACCTTAGTCTATGGTAACCTAACCAAGGATTTAACCAGCTTTGAACAGACATCAAACTTGAAAGCTAGTTGGTAAACAATAGCGAGCTTTACCCTAATTTGCCGCGTAGATCCTCTACTCTTCGTAGCTCCAGAGTCCTTGTCACTCTGGTTTGCTAAGCTGCTTCGAATCTGAATTCTTCGCGTACCCAGTTCTGATTCCGCCTTGCTCATCTTTCAATTTATGGGATATAGAGGATTGTCACTATCGTAACTAGGACTACGAAGATTAGGTACTGGTTCCGCCTCGCCACTGATCGATGAGAGTCCATGCACTGAAGGAACTTTGTTCTAGTGATTCAGCCAGGTTGACGTTTGGGAGTTTTCCCCCTCACATATAGAGGTTTTATTTTTCTTGTGTTTTATTATACTTTTCTTGAAATGAGATTATAGACTATACTCAAAAATACATGACATACATGAGTTTTAAGTAGTTGTAAGCAAATCCAATAATAAAGATTCAAGTTTTCTAAAGTTTCTTGAAGAATAAAAAACAAAACACATTAAATATAGATAGATTTTTAAGGCCGAAAGGCAATAATTTTAAGGATATAGTTAAGTTTAGAGCGCTCGCCGAGAGCCAGTAAGCTAGAATAAGATAAATGTTAGTTTTAAATTAGATTTAATCGTTTTTGTCTAGTACGTAATTTTAATTATAATCCCAATAAAAACTATGTATAAAATATATTCCGTATTATTTTATTTTTTTTTTTTTTCTTCCTTCAGCACTATATTGGTAGGAGAACAATAAGCATTGGGATAGTCATTGTCCCAACAAAATACCCTAGGAAATAAACGTTTTGAATGTCTTTATAATTTTCATGTGTTTTGAAGACCTTACATTTTAAATAAAAACAATATTTTAAAAATTTGATTTAACGATTAAAAGCAATTATTTATTTTTTTTATAAAGGGTTTTTCAATAAGAGCGCTACAAAAGTTTTTTTAAGTAAAACAAAAACGGTTTTGGATATCAATGAAGTTCTTTATTCCTGTGAAAGTACGTTCGATGCCATTAGGTCGATACCTTCCCGGAACAATGTATTAAGCGACATTTTTTAAATTTTACGGGAGATAAATAAAACTTACTGTGAAGGTAATTATTTGCGTATTTTGTAGTAATAAGCATATTTCGATTGGGATTTGAACCACAAATTATTTTAAATTATTCTATGAACGAAATGTTTACTAGATAAAAAGTTTTTGTTGCTTAGAACATTTTTATGGTCTAAAGATTGTCGCTTGATACATAGGTTTTTGTCGCTTAGAATATTTTTGTGGTCTAAAGATAGTCGCTTGATACAAAAGTAAATGGCGCTTAAATCATTGACATGGTAGGATTTAATACAAGATGATAAAAAATTGTCGTTTAATTCCTTTTTATTTATTCAGTTTTTACTATAAACAAAGTTAAAATAGTTTTCTATCAAAAAATTATTTGAGAAAATCTTCAAATAAACACAAATATTTTTCTGATAAGTTGTCTTCTTCGTCAGTCTCTGGTAAAACATCTTGCTTCTCGCAAGCAATAGTTTTAACTCCCTGCGTTGGAAAATATTTTAAAGATTCTCTTTCCCAGTCACGAAAATCATCTTTTGCTAATTTTATTTCAAAATTGACAAAAATGTTTCAAGCGATTGCAAATGGAACAACTTTTCGGTGACACTATGTTCTAAGCGACAATATCAGTTAAACTAAACGCCATGTGCAAAATTAATTTCTTTTGCATAGCCACCACGGGCACGCTTGCAGAAGTATAGACGCTGAAACCAGTTTTCAAGCATAAATCGGCCGATACTGCTGCAATTTCACGTTCGATATTCGTACGAAGTTCATCAATCGTCGCTGGCTTGTTGGCATAGACCATAGACTTGACGTAGCCCCACAGGAAATAGTCTAACGGCGTCAAATCGCACGACCGAGGCGGCCAAGCGACTGGACCATTTTGTGAGATAACACGTTCTCCAAACTTGGTTTCCAATTAATTGATTGTGACATTCGCTGTGTGGCTTGTGGCGCCGTCCTGTTGGAACCACATGTCCTCCAAGTCCATATCATCCAATTGGGGCCAAAAATATTCGGTTATGATTGAACAGTAGCGATTCCCATTCACAGTAACGTGTCTTGATCATTACGGAAGAAGTACGGCCCAATGACGCCGCCGGCCCATAAACCACACCAAACCGTAAATTTTTTCGGGATGCAATGATGACTCATTGAGTACGTGTGGATTGCTGCCTGACCAATACCGCATATTTCGTTTATTGACGAAGCCATTCAGCCAAAAATGAGCCTCATCGCTGAAGAACGTAGCGCTCTTAACGTTGAGGCCACTGACTCCTAATTTCCATCATGAAATAGCAAACCTTGCTGAAGGGAAATGTCAAAAGAGCGGCAAGAAATTTGGCGTCGTTTGCTGTCCCTGTCGCTCTACTTTTGTAGCGTCCCTGTTGAAAAACCCTTTGAGCACCGATCCTAACTCTAAGATTTAAGGGGAATCTGTAAATTCTCGTACAAAATAGTTTCATAAAGAAACATTCGTAACACTTTTCCAGGTTTATCTGGCGGGAAATATTTTGACTGTCTGGCACGCTGAACTCAGATCGGATCTCGTAGCCATTCAGCAGAATGGCATAGGCGAACGCCATGAAGAGTTTTCTTTTATTATCCGTTTCACCACCTTCGTTTCCGTAAGCCTGCTGAATAATTACTTTGCTTTCACAAATCGCTCAGATGCGGACTTTCCGACTATCTATTCTAATAATTATCAGCATTAATAGCAAGACCAGTATTGCAGTAATATAGCAGATACGAGGCTCCAGAATAATTTGTTTAAGCAAACGATAATTTGTACGTACTGTATGGAAGTCGTAATATGTATGACGTCCTATTTATATCTTAGTTCTATATGGAAAGAATAAGACCGATACAGTTTGCAATAGAACGAAGTTTTTTCCCCATTAAATTTAATAATAGGTTCACACATACGTGAACAGCGCCTGTCATTTAAAGAAGACATATAAATAAGAGTTCTGTTACCATCAAAGCTACATGATAATTAAATAAAGTAAGTGAAAGTATAGATCATGGGGCACTTCCACCTTTATAGCAAAGAATATCCATTAATTAGTCCACGCGATATGCTAATGAATTTAATTTGCAACACGATTTAGAGCCAACTTAAGAAAATTCCTTCGCATACTCATTGACTGATCGGCTACAGTTGACAGTTGTTGGGAATGTTGGGTTTTGTATTGGTATTTCTTCTTCTTTCACAATTCGCATTTTTGTCATGGGGCCGTTCTAAATACCCTCACTGTAAGCTGTATTATATAGTGGTTTAACTTTAGCTACAGTCCACATTGATAACTAGACTATCCATAGCCAATTTCCGATAAGATTATTATCTCGATAACTAACTGCGTTGATAGTGTTTATAAGGAAAGCTTTGTTATAATATTTACATCAATTAATGATAATTTCCGTAGGTGTGTAACGTAAAACTTCGATGAAAACCTACCTGAATTCAGTTAGATATCTGATAAATGGTACTGGTGCTTTTACAGTTCTATGAATAGATATTCAACCTTGCAATAATTAATACTTGAATTAAAAATTCCATTAAAAAAATTAAAGGAGTGTGAATAGGAGTATTTCGTATCGGAATTGGATCCTTGCTTTCAATTATATACATAGTTTTAACCAATTTTAACTCATGTATTAGGTCCATCGATATTGGATATACCTAAATTATACCCAAAATTCGCCTTTACGATTATGAGTTCGAAATATTTAGCCTGGATGCTAGAAATGATTATTACTATCGAGGAATATTATAATCTGCTTGTATTATTGGTTACAGTTTCGTGGTCCGAAATGGTTCCAAAGTTCAGGAAAGCTTTATGTACCAATTTTATTGATTTATTTAGTTAGATATGGGTGCTTACATTTACCAATAGCGAAGCTAGTTTATGTACAAAAATGTTGTAATATGTTTAACTGACCGAAAAGAAATTGCAAACATTATTCTCATTCAAGCCAACCCCAACTGACAATGGAAAGGAATAGAATACGGTGCAATATATGATGCAATTATTCTAAATTTTTTTAAAAACTTTATTATTAATTCGAATACATATAGAGTTAACAAAATACATACCTACATATAAATATACGTCATCATTTAATATCATTGTCTAAATAAAATTTTAAAATCGAACAGCAAACATGAGAAAGGGAAAATCTCAACTTCCTTTGGCCTGGTATTTATTAAAAAAAACAAAAACTATGTAATTTAAAATAAAAAATGGTGGGCACATAATGCTCTGCTATAATGTCGCAGCATCATCAAACATGAAAGGGTTAACCACTGTTTCATCACTACCAACACCCCTTCGCTACTACTACTACTTACATAATGTACTTATATAAAAAACACATTTCTGTTCACCACCCCCTTGTATATATTTTTACGCATCCTTACGCACGAATCCAGCGGGAGGCGTTATATACATTTTGCAGCGGCCGCGAAATAATATGTGAATGAATGTGTATGGAGCGCGAGCGATACGTGCGTTCATCAACCATTGCTTGATTTTAACCCTTTTTTGGTTTTGCGCAAAAACGTAAATAAGCAACTTCTAGAAAACTGTGTGTTCTTATGTACTTACGCAATGACAGTTATATACAGAAAAATGTTTGAACCAAAACAACGTATACCTCCTTAGGACGAAACCTTAAGGAGAGTTATTGTCATTTCCTTAAGAAAGTTGTAGGCATCCCTTCTTGCAGTTGTTCTTGCTCCATCCAGCATCTTGATGATCACCAGGCAATACATACCTAAGTATATCTTGTCTCTGTTGATGATATTGTGGATGGTATCCGACACCGACTTCGTTCGTATATTTGAAAGGTCACATGGCAGAGCTTAGTACTATCTGACAGTGTTAAGATAATTTAACTTTTATTTTTGTGTATAAGCTTTTAGGATGTTTTGTACATTTATACATAATATGTATTACTTTCGTTCACCCTTCTCAGAAATCGAAAGAGGGATTGTGTGATAGCGTTCTTGCTAAATGGAGTGAGTTCTATAGTTTGAAAATCACTCATTGCGCCATTGCTCACCATGCGATTAAAAACTAAACCGGAACAAAAATGTATCGCAACATAATATATTTCTATCTATTTGAAAGTATACTCATCCGAAAGCAAATAGAAGAAATGGAATGAGTTAGGACCGAAAGAAAAAGACAAAATCATTAAGATGCCTTGGCTGGGTTTCAGGAATATTCATCCTTTCTTTTTTGTACTCATTGTTTTATTTTTATACGACTTACACTTTTCCTATGTGTTGAATTGCTGAGGTTGGAGAATATATTTTATTCCCCTTTCGATTCCATTACGTCTTCTTTGTCCACCTCACGGCGCTTCTTCATTTCAATAATGGAAATACATTTTTTAAGATAATTTTGTAGCAGGGCCAGAGCTTGGAGGTTGTGTTAACGATGATGAAATGTATGGAGAATACAAAACATTTACAAATGCAGGTTGGATGTAATGTGTAGCGATTTATAGGGAGATTGAATGACTCCTTTTTTGAAAAACCTGGCTTTCCTATTTTCTTTTGTTTCGAACTGTTGTTGCTTCATCTATTTTGTCACAGGCAAAGTCTACACAAAGAAATTTCATTCTTTTTGTTATTTATACATTGCTTTTACTTTGCACCCGTCTATCTTTCTTTATCCCTTTTTCAATATCATTTTGCCATTATCATACTCGTATTCACATGGTAGCGACGCACCTTTTGGTCCATTTTTTATCTCGCTCGCGATTTTATAATTTATTATATAAGATTAAAAAATAGGTGTTTAGTTATTTGTCCCTATACACAAACTGGTCATGATATTAGTAAATTATTTATTTATGGATCAAAATAGCGCATGCCGTATTTGCAATCTTTAGCTTACCAGCTAAAAAAGACAAGCACGTCATAATTTTGACATAATAAAAACCAGAGGCAATGTCTAGCTAGCTCGGAGCTGATGACATTTTGGTTTTTACCGGAAGACTTGGAACAGCGTCTAATTGTGCATACCTGTATTGTTTTCGTTTGGCCATATATGTTTCGGAAGGAGTCGGCAAATTACGAGCAATTACTTCTGTGGACTGAATTTGGGACTCAACATAAAATCGCCGATCTCTTCCCACATACAATCCCAAAGACGAAAACTCACCCAAAAGCAATGATTGTGAAAAGCTTGACCTATGAGTCCTATCTACATTTAGTGCAAACTACCAGTTTAGCGACATTAGCAATGAATGCTATATGCAATTTTACACCTTTGTTTGTTGTTATTTCAGAAGAAATTGTTATAAATGTGGTGTTATTAACGGGTGATTTTTTAGCTGGTTTGGTTTTGGCAACACTGGTTTTGACAGCTGACGTGTGTTTAGTACCTTGTGTCACTGTCAAACAGCTTCAGTTTGGCTTGCAATTTAACCATGGATCGTCTTACAAATGAACAACGCTTGCAAATTATTGAATTTTACTATCAAAATTCGTGCTCGGTTCGAAATGTTCATCCGCTTTTTTATCGAAAAATTGTGTTCAGCGATGAGGCTCATTTTTGGTTGAATGGGTACGTAAATAAGCAAAATTGCCGCATTTGGAGTGAAGATCAGCCAGAAGCATTGCAACAGCTACCAATGCATCCCGAAAAAGCCACTGTTTGGTGCGGTTTATGGGCCGGCGGCATTATTGGGCCATATTTCTTCAAAGATGATGCGAATCGCAGCGTTACTGTCAATGGTGAACGCTACCGAGCGATGATAACAAACTTTTTTTTGCCCGAAATGGAAGTTCTTGACTTGCATGATATGTGGTTTCAACAAGACGGTGCCACATGCCACACAGCACGCGAAACAATGGCGCAATTGCGAGGCGAGTTTGGTGAACAGTTAATTTCACGTTTCGGGCCGGTCAATTGGCAGCCTAGATCGTGCGATTTGACACCATTAGATTATTTTTTGTGGGGGTATGTCAAGGCTAATGTGTATAGGGACAAGCCCGCTTCGATTGACGCACTGGAAGCCAACATCCATGCATTCATTCGTGAGATACCGGCCGATATGTGTGAAAGAGTATGCCAAAATTGGACTCAGCGGATGGGCTACCTGAGACGCAGCCGCGGTCAACATTTGCATGAAATTATCTTTAAACATTAAATTGCAAGGTTCAAACTATCGATTCAAATAAATATTTCATTCATTTTTTCGAATTTTTTGTGTTTTTTTTTTTTAATAAGCTGTTTATAATAAGCAGTTTATCTGGATACTCGCAAAAAAGACTTCCGGCAGACAATAAGCAATGAGATTGGCTTTGGCTTATTTGAGAAAAGAAAGACCTAAATGTTAATAGCGTGCGCAATAAATAAATCAGTGTACGCTGAGGCCGCTAGCTTTAAATTGAACTGGCTGCTTGATTGTAGGTTAAGGGTCATCACTGATATTATGAACTGAAGCCTCAGAATAAATGCGGTCTATCAATAGTGAAGACATCTTGACCTTTCCAAATTCCATAATGAATACATACTTTGTATTACTCTAGTATACTATATACAAAATCAAACACAAAATTGCACAATAATTTTGTATCTAAAAACAGTATATTATATAAGAAAAACTGCCATCTATCTATCTTTTCTACCACTCACATGAGCACAACTATGCGACATAAAAACCCTTAAGCCAAAGCCAATCCCTGGAGGGGGAATAAATAACATCTAACAAGCTGCTGATGCGCCGGTTGTTACTTGATAGCTAAACCATATATTACAATGCTTCGTCAAAACATCACATATCTTCAATGCACGGTATATAAGAGAACGAATGCTGCACAATATACGAGCCATAATGGGGTGGCCGTGGTGCACTAACCAAACTGTGCGAGGGTGAAAACAAAAGCGAAACTCATCTTCACAATTATGTAAGATGGGGTGATTTGATTTATTTATGCACACGCGACTAGGATTCGTACCTCGAAATATATTGGATTAGTTCAAGTTGACGCCATTTTAGTACTGTTGCAGCACAGTTTTTGAAAATCTCATATTTTGTTTGGAAAAGATTAATTTTCTATGTACATTATATAAAGTAATGCAGGTTTTCGAAAGGGGTGTCAGATCATTGCTATTTTGCTATTGATTTATGCCATTTTGAAATTGCGTATTCATAGATTAAATGGAAAAATGTGTACCTTTAAGCATTTGGAAAATAATTGTTCTGTGTGAGGAAAGAGTGAAACGAATTACCTACCTCTCTAAAATAATTTTAAATTCAGAAACTAAATCCTACCTATATGTGTACATCCCCTACGTGGTTGGGAATAAATTAAATATTGTTTTCGAATAAAGGACCACATATGCAAATGAGCACATCGCATAAACCCATTGATATGAGATATGTGAAAGTTTTTTTTATTCAATGGATTTACCATTACAGATTTGCATAAAATCGTTAACACCTTGGGCCTCGATCCTCGAATTTATTGCACGGATATCAGATTTTAATTTATTAATATATTCCCAACTGCACGGATATCTTAGGTAGATACAAAACAAACCAATATTTTGTTGTTGGTATCTGCTGTGAAATGATAGATAGATCTCCATTTATCCTCCAAGAGAATATCTTAAAGCTAGATAAGCAGCAAAAAATAGACACAAAAATAAGCAGAGGTATTCAGAAAAAAAAATAAGTTTTAAGTTTTAAATGAAATGTTCAGGGCTCTCGAATGCCACTTACACGACCCTAACGAGATATGCTTCCACACAACGCATACTCCGTTGGAGGCTCAAATTGCATTCGAGGTATACGTTTTCGGAAAAGAATGAAATGCGACTATGCAATGAGTTGACAAGTAAACGTCACAACTGTCAGTAAAAAAAACCAACGTGCTCATTTTCAGTCTTGAGGTTGCCAGTGGCCGGAGAAAGATAAGTAAAAAAGAAAACTAAAAGTATGTATTAAAATTAAGTACCTATATTGATATTGAATTAAATTGAATGGTTGGTGCTCAGCTGTTTTAAAATTCCATTTTTTTTTTTTTACAAAATTCAATTCACATAAGTAGATAGCCACGCAGCGGCCAAATGTTAATATGTCTCTATTTGTCACAGACTCGTAGTCTAAAAACGTAATTAATAACACGATTTCAAGTTTGTCAAAATGACAAATGTTTCGGTGTTAGCTGTTTAAGCTGCCAATAGAACATGAAATCGGACAGCGAGCTGATTTCGTGAGCAGATAAATTGCTCTGGAGTCTGGATCTGCTTTTTCTGTCCCAATGGAAAACGACATAAATGACAGTTTGTGCCTACCGGGTTCTAATGCACCAACTGAAAGAGTATTTTCAATCATGAATAACGTTTGGAGCATTCACAAATCGCAAATGAATGTAAATACTGTTAGAGGTTTTCTTATAACTAAATGTAATTTCGGAAAAAAACATTTTAGAATTATATAAGTATGTAATTTAAACAACTGTGGTATGTAGCTTTTAGAAACGTAGTCGACACATTTTGGCTTTGTGAACTATATATCTATATCTAACAACAGCTCATAGAGTTATCGGTTGTATCTTCTCCCCCATGACCCATGAGAGCACCTGCAGATCAATATCTCAAATTCAAAAGTAAGAACTTAAAAACAGGAAACGCACGATGGGTCGCACAAAACTTCCTCCCTCATCAAAAATTTGGTTGGATGTTTTGCTATTGTATTAGTTAGGTAAAAAACTCGGGAGCATTAAATAAAATATATTTTCTGTTTAACAATACTCATTTGGTAAAGCAGTACTTATATCAAATAAGATTGTGAGTTATTTTCGCATCTTCTTTAAGGTTCTCATGTATACTACATTTGTAAAAATCTTTCATTTAAAGCCCACAAAACTCAAAATCCGAAGTTTATATCAAATCCATTCAGCCGCTCATTGTGTGCAGGGGCAAACCCCTTTTTATATTAGATGCACTGCAGGTCGCGTCAGCACAGCAGGACAGGGTTGCCGTTTGGCCCCTTTTTGAGGCTCAGGATTCATGCCACCCACTTACTGGAAAATAATCAAAATGGCCTCTTTTTCAGTGTAAGATTTTATTCTTTATTGAACGAAAAAGAATGCAAAGATATGACAATTTGTTTTTTGTTAAAATTTTTGTATTAGTATTTTATGTGGTAACCCCTTTTTTCGGCTCGCTACAATACAAGATGACTGGTTATTTTTAACTTAAACTTAACTTAACGACTTAAAACTTCTTACTTATGTGCACTTTGTATTCGATATCTAGTACAAATCAAAAAATAACACGAACTTAAGCAGAAAGAGTGTAGTTACCCACAAAAAAAAATATTTTGTAACTAAGACTGCCAGTTTAGAGAAGAAACACCTATAAATTTTTCAACCACATATATGTACATACTCGTAGATATTACAAAAGCATAAAAAAACACAAGAGCTCGGATAAAGACAATTGAACTTTTCAAATTAAACACTTTTGTATCTATTTTTTCTTATTATTACTGCTACTACTGACTGGGATGTTTGATAGCTTTACTTCATATAAACAAAACACAATTACATGAATTTATTCTACATTAGGTCTTTTCCTTTAATTTTGTAGTTAAAATGGAAAAGACTGTCAAAATGAAAGTGGTGGGAATAAATTCTCTCACAGAGAAAAGACACTTACGAAAAAGTTAGGGAACGCTTTTGTAGACATCTATGAAAAATAAAAGATACGAGTACCTACATAATTCAAATATTCAAAAAAGTGTTACGAAAAGTCTGATAAGCTCGAGGATTTTGCTATTTTACTAACAAAATTAGTTACATCATCAAAGTAGCGATGAAAGTGATCTGAATCAAAGTATATGTGGAAGAGTTTGACTAATTGAACTACAAGCTTTCGAGAAGAGGAAAAAGCGACACTGCATTGTGGAAATTGCTCCTTGCTACAGCGAGGAACAATTTCGTTACCACTTTTCAAAAGAATCATAAGGAGAACATTCAATCTTGTTTTCCCGCCTGTTGATTTGATACCATTTTAATACAAAAAAAAATTGTGCGACTGTATCCAACAGTCCCGAAATTAATGTGTAAACACCGTGCGTGCGGTATGTGTGTGGCTTGATACACGTCATTGAGAAAAGAGGGAATTGTAATAATCGTATTCTTGATATATTATGAAATAACAACAATTTATTCCTTCTTTGCTAGTTTCGGTAGAATAGATACAATCGGATTGTGGTAGCTGAAGTAAGATATGTACATTCGAGACTGTAATCTTTCTAGATTACGCTGGAAGACAGCATCGATGGTTGTTCCATATCGTGTTGTTGAAATTTTCCGGTTGGAGTTCATTTGAAGATTAAATTTATCTTATTTCATTCGGCTTGCATTGCATATTGTAGAGGTTCTGGTCTATGACATTTTTGTTAGTTGTTGTCCAGCTGTCATTTCTGCGTGCCTGGTAATTCACGAAAGATTTGGCACTGAACTTCCTCGAGAAATTTCACAGGGAAGAAATGTGAGACCGTCATATATGAAAAACATGCTTTATTTCATATCAACAAAAAGCTAAAATTAATATGCCTCAGCTCATAAATGTATGCAATGATAAAAACGTATGCAATGATAAAACACCGGGGCGCATTTCCGTCCCCGCAAGTTAAATGTGTGAAATTACTTCACCAGATTCCAACAACGTGCGCTTAGATGTTTACACATCAAAAATCAAAACAAATGCACAATATTAAAATCAACACAAAAGCCAAATAGTGCAACAGATTTAAAATTGGCTGTTAGCTTTAAGGTGACTGACAGCCTTTCGAATTCTTACACCAAGAAATTCGTTGAGTAAAAGTTCGTAAGATTCTCAGTGAAGGGGTTATATCTTGGTCTCTCGACGACGCTCTCTTTTACAAATTTTTCGAGCTAAGGAACAGCACTAAGTTAAAATTCCTAATAAAAAATACGTAAAACAAGGCCTTTGGAAATAGCAACATTTGTAGTTTTATCTTAAAAATTAAAAATATCACAAAAAAATTATTGGTTCAGCGATTAAGTCAAGGTGCTTAATTTCTTGAGTTAGACATCATATAAGAAGTTTAATATAGGCTTTTATAAGCACGTAGACGGGAGTCAGCGAAAGGCATTAAACATTATTTGTAAGTGTAATCGAGCATTCAAACCTGTTATTCAAAACAGCTACACTGCGTCCAATATCTGCAAGCAATATTCATACTAGGGAAGGGCTAAAAAATCCATAACATATCCTCAATTTCATCGTTACCGTTCGTTTGGTATCCACCCTTACCCATTTAGCAATCCAGAAACTCTTACCAGAATTTCTTTCTTCATCTGTATTATCGTGAATGTGTGTACAATGATTTTCCTTACAACTCTACTGTTTTTTGTTTTTCCTTCATTCGTATTTTCTTAAAAAAAAAAAAGAAACAAAAAATCGCGGGAAAAGGTTCCCCGCGGCATTATCTCTCCAACTCCTGGATCCTGCACGGAGAAGTGAATTTTTTGATTATACTTTTTTCCATCGTCCTTAATGAAAACTCCATCGTCTGGAAATTTTATGAAACATGCCTCTTTCTGCGACTTCTAGTTACTAGTCGGAAATGAGCGAAGAAGCAGCTGAAATGAGTGTAGTGCGAGAGTCCTGTGTTGGTCCTTGATAAACGTACATTCATTTATAATAAGCAGACTTACGTATACCCATTTTCCTAAGGAGCGTCCCTTGGATAAGTAAGGGTTGGGAGGAGGTTGAGCGCAAATAGATGTCTACGCTATGTGAATTCACACAGGGTGAGTATTTAACGCACATAGAAATACTTCCTTATTTTTCCTGCTCTATGAAGACGAAGAAAAAGAATCTTCCGCATTCTTTTTCCGGTTTCCGATGGTGGTGGACCATCTGAAGTCGGGTAAGCAGCAACCTTAAAATATCCTTAAGTGTTTGGTTGTTAGAGTGCGATAGAATTATTGAAGTGATTTTGGACGCATGTAAGCGGATGGGCGGGTAGAAGGGGTGAGGTTGCTGGACCGGAGAAAACACTGCCAACGTGGTAGATGGAAGTTGAAAAATATGCTAATTAGGAGCAGAAATTTATTAGGTATATGTGTATGACAGAATATGTAAGAGGTTGGAGTAAAGAAGGGGGATGAAAACAAAAACACACGCACACCAGAAGACAGCTATATGTGTATAGTCGAAGGAACATAGATGGCAAAATTGCTGGAAAACCTGCAATTTCTGAAAATGAACTGATGTTTACTGAAGTTATAGCCACTAAGATAGATGGTAGTCGGATAGAGGAGGCAGTGTTGGTGGCAGAAATCAGTAAATAAAGTAAATGACAGTAAGAGGGCAAGCGGGTGGGTGGTCATAAAAGGATCGTATCTATATTTTTTATGTTGGTATATTTGAATATTTTTGGTGTGGCATTGTGGAAATTGAAAATCAATTCTCATTGATAAGAAATACAATGTTCGCTATAGATACTTACATATATATTTTTTTCTTATCAATAATGGTTATTTTTCGAAAGAGTGCTATTTCCCGCAAACTTTTTAAATGATATTGTGGGTGTAGACATTCAATAGATACACATGCAGAACACCACAGTTGAATGGGTTTAAACATGTCTTGTGATTTATGAATAAACTGCGCCTTCGCTTTCTTTTCTCCCATTTTAATTACGGCGAGAATGTTATCTAGGCCGGACGTGCTAGTGGGCATTTTGCATGTGACTTTTATCTTTGTCTGTCCTCCCACGTCTCTTAAAGAGAATCTGGGCAGTTTATCCTCAGATAAGGGTAGGGTGACCGAAACAGTCTTCCCTTCACCTGTAATCCTCAGACAACTCCTTGAAGAAGTGAGACTGGGGATGGCTGTGGGACGATATGTCTTCGGATGTGCGACGGGTGACCGAAACAGTGAGCCCCTCGCTTATAACCCTCCGACATCTCGTCGAAATGATGTGAACCGATATACGACATCGGTGATGGTTATAGATCGGCCCTTCCGTTATGTGCCTTACTAAAGTCTTAATAAGGTTGGTCAAGGATGACCGGTG
Source organism: Cheilosia vernalis (assembly GCA_949126925.1). NCBI lineage: Eukaryota > Metazoa > Arthropoda > Insecta > Diptera > Syrphidae > Cheilosia > Cheilosia vernalis. The sequence goes on from OX421362.1 coordinate 58,141,949, forward strand.
GACAGTTTACCCTCTGATATGCGGGTGGTGACCGTATCGGTTAGACCCTCGCTTTGTCCTATGGCAGCTTATCAATAAAGGGCGGATGTTGCAAAGAAGAAGCATAGCATAGATGGTGGTGCGGCCAGTGGTTAGCTGAATCTGAGTTTTTATTAAATATCATTCAAGCCATTTGGTCCTTGTTATGAATTTACTGATACAGCGTATGTCTGTGCGGGACAAGTCACTGAGGTCCTCGAAGAAGAATTCCCCTAAGTTACTTTTTCGTAACTTTGCAAGAGCTGGGCATGTGCAAAGCAGATGAAGAACGGTCTCTTCTTCCTCCTCATCAATGCAGCTCCTGCAAAAATCATTGTAGGGTGCTCCCAATCTGCGAGCGTGCCTACTTATCAAACAGTGTCCTGTTAATGCACCCACTACGGAGCTGATTCTGTTTCTACTTATAGAGAGGAGTCTCTTAGTCCAGATTTGTTTGGATTTCCACCTATTATTTGCGACCATTATTGCCTTTTTGAATAGGGAGAATTTGATCGATTGCATAGGAGCGTATGATTCACTGTTGATGGTTGAGTGAAGGCCGCTTCCTTGTCTGGCTAGTTCTTCCGCTTTACAGTTGCCCGGAATTTCGCTGTGACCTGGAACCCAGCACAGGGTTACTGAACAATCTCGTTAAGAGTTTCCCGGTATTGTTTTACCAACTTTGATCTGGTTGTTGGTGTATTGTTTACTGTGCTATTCACCCATTCGGAACGATCTGGGATTATTGCATTGTATTATATATTAAAGTCTTAGAAGGGTATTCCCTGTGTAATCCGTTTTATCTAGAATTGAGCCAGGGACGATACTCATATGGCCCGTCTGATAGTTGGACCATTTCTGAGATTCCCTAAGCCTTAAGGCTGCCATAGATGCAACTAATTTCCCGTATATGTCGACGGGAAGAAGATGTAGCATTGTGTCTAAGGCTGCCGAAGGAGTGGACCTGAGCGCCCCTGTGATGCATATACTGGCTGATCTTTGTATACGTTCCATAGATCTAGAAATGCATTTTTTCTCTAATGCGGGCTACCAAACTAGGATTCAGTTAAACAGTATAGGTCTGACCACCGCAGTATAGAGCCAGGTTGTTACCTTAGGCCCCATCTGGGACCTAGAGCCTTCCTGCAGGTATAAATAGCAACCACGGCCTTTCTTATGCGGTCATGAATATTTAGCTTCCAGTTAAGCTTACTATCTGAAATTATACCTAGATATTTGGCATGATTACTGATTTTAGCTCATTGTTCTTGAGTTTTGGAGGAGCTATATTGGGAATTTTGTATCTGTTCGTGAACAAGATTAACTCTGTCTTGGATGGATTGACATCAAGTCGAACCGTCTCCATCCAGTCGACTAGTTTATACAGAGCAGATTCCATAAGGTCTCTTATTGTGTTTGGAAATTTGCCAGTTATGGCAATAGCTATAACTTTGCATCCCATTTTCCTAAGAATGATAAGTGCTTCGTTAACTACTAAAGTAGTGGTGACAGCACTTCCCCCCTGTGGTGTGCCCCTGTCCACTGACCGTCTGGTTTGACAGCTCCCTAGTTCGGATAGGATCAATCTACTACTAAGCATGTTTTCTATCCAGACTCGTAGACAGTTGTCAACCTTTAGTTTGCGGAGTGCACTAGAGATGCCTTCTGCATTGACATTATTGAAGGCGCCTTCAATGTCTAGTCTAGTAAGGATACCATCACATACTCTTTGATTGAGAGCGATTTTTCAATGTTAGGAGTCGGACAGAGAGTTAGCTATTAAGTTCTTTCGAATTATGTGTCAATGAGTCTTTCCAATGTCTTCAGGAAGAAGGAGGAGTGACCGATTGGCCTAAGATCATTAGGGGAAACATATGAGGTCTTGCCACACTTTGGTATGAAGACCTTTTTCCATGATGCAGGAGTGTATCCGAATTTTAGACACGTCCGGAAGATCACTTCGAGCCAGGGAGTTAATATATCTATAGTTTTCTGTAACTCTTACTTACTTACTTAAGGTGGCGCTACAGTCCGGGGTGGACCTGGGCCTCAACCAACAAGCGTTTCCAGCCAGCGCGATCTTTAGCTAGCTGTCTCCAGTTTCGCACGCTAAGTTGTTTAAGGTCCCCTTCCACTTGCGTGCGCCACCTGAGTCGCGGTCTTCCTCTACTGCGCCTTCCCTCGGGTATGGATTCGAAGATCTTCCGGGCCGGAGCATTCGTGTCCATTCGCTCTACATGACCCAGCCACCTCAGTCGTTGGACCTTCACTCTTCTGACTAGGTCGATGTCGCTGTACAGCCCGTACAGTTCGTCGTTAAATCTCCTTCTCCATTCACCGTCAATGCAGACGGGACCAAAAATAACACGAAGAATTTTTCTCTCGAAACAACCGAGAGTTACCTCATCCGCTTTTGATAGAGTCCATGCCTCTGCGCCATATAGCAGAACTGGGATGATAAGGGTCTTATAAAGGGTCACTTTAGTTGTTCGAGAGAGGGCTTTGCTACTCAATTGCCTTCTTAGCCCAAAGAAACAGCGATTGGCAAGAGTAATTCTACGTTTAACCTCAGCGCTGGTGTCGTTGTCTGAGTTCATAGCGGAGCCTAGGTAGACAAAGTCCTTAACCACCTCAAAGTTATATCTGTCTATTGTGACGTTCTGTCCGAGCCGTCGGTGTTGGGTGTCCTTTTTAGTTGACAGCATATACTTCGTCTTGCCCTCATTAACCGCCAAACCCATCTTCGCCGCCTCAGTCTCAATACTCACAAACGCGCCATTAACATCACGCTGCGTTCTGCCAATTATGTCAATGTCATCGGCATATGCGAGTAATTGGACGGACTTTTGAAAGATAGTGCCTCTGGTGTTGGCGTTTGAGTTTTGCACTATTCTTTCAAGAACGTTGTTGAAGAAGTCACATGACAGCGCATCGGCTTGTCTAAATCCTTTTTTGACATCGAAGGTCTCGGTAAGTTCTTTACCGACCTTGATGGAGCAGCGTGCATTCTCCATCGTCATCCTGCACAAACGGACGAGTTTGGCAGGGATGCCAAAACTAGACATTGCTCTGTATTGTTCGTCCCTATAAATGCTGTCATATGCGGCCTTAAAGTCGATGAAAAGGTGGTGGGTATCGATTTGAAGTTCCTGGGTTTTCTCCAAGATCTGCCGCAGTGTGAATATTTGGTCTATGGTGGACTTTCCTGGCCTGAAGCCACACTGATATGGACCAATCAGGTTGTTTACGAAAGGCTTCAGGCGTTCACACAAAACGGCAGATAAGATCTTGTAGGCAGAAGACTGATACCTCTTTAATTGGCGCAGTTCAGAGGGTCTCCTTTCTTGAGGATCGGGCAAACAATGCTGAGGTTCCATTCATCGGGCATACTTTCCTCCGACCATATTTTACAGATGAGTTTCTGTAACTCTACTGGTATTATTTTATCTGGGCCAGGAGATTTGCACGGAAGGAAACTGTTAACGGCCCAATAGATATTACGGCTGTTGACAATCCCGCCCGGTATTTCTCGAGCTATACAATGAGGTAATGTTGGTGTAACGACATCTATTGTATTACCCGAAAAGTGGGTATTTATGAGAAGATCCACCTAACTAAGCTTAAATATCAATTTTGGTTGAAATCGTTAGAGCCGTTTTCGATCAAATCAAACTGGTATATACGAAAATTTTATATGGGAAGTACCTACCATTAATATTGAGGTTACCTGAAAGCCCAAAAACCCCAAATCAGATGTTTGAACGTAATCCGGGAAGCCATTTAGGCTGTAGGCCTGTGGAAGGACGGACAGACCGGACAGAATTTTGCGACCCACTTTTTTGAGTTCCTCTATCATCGTAATATCAGAATTGATTAATATCTCGAGTTCGACATTTTGTAAGAAAACAATATCTTTCTCTTACTACGTACGTACCTAATGGAGAAAGTTAAAAAAAAAAACATTTAAACTATGCTTCTCCCTGCGAAGAAACTTTGGAGTAACTTGCGAAAAAATGGTATCTGCAGTGGTAGCAATGACTCTAAATTGTGATCTTGATCCGGATGTTCTAACTAACATTACCGATCCTCCACCATGTGGTACCCGTTGGCACACAGGCCTAATATTTTTGCGAGCATTCTTTGTCAACCTACAATAAATTTTTTTCTTCGATCCATGATATGCAAATGAGCTTTCGTCTGTCCATAATACTTGTTCCCAAAACGATTGCGACTTGTTTATGTTGGATTTGGCGAATGTTAACCTTTTCAGCTTATTTTTTGTTGAAATGAATGGAATTGGACGAGCAATATAAGTAGAAAAGTCGGCTTCCCTTAGACGTCTTTCGACAGTTTTTTTACTTATCGATATATTATGGTGTTCTTTGAGCTCAATCGACACTGCTTTTGGTGTAATAAGCACATTTTCTTTAAATTTCCTCAGTATTATGCGGTCCTCTATAGGCTTTTTTTTTTTGTTTATTTGGTAATAAATTGTTTATCTAGGTACATTGTATAATTTGCAAAGGTATTCTACAGAAATACCTGCATTATACTTAGTGACCATCTCATTTCTGATAAGTTCACTTATTTCACGTTTTTTGCCCAAAAAAATACGATCAATCACTGATTATTATTAATAAAGAAAAATCTCTTAAAATCACTTAAAAAATTAGACCCCGTGTTTTTTTACCGCAAGTGAATTGTCGAAAATGAAAATGAAAAGCAATTTCAAAATACTTTTGTTCAGCCAAAGAATCATAATCTGCCACGCAGATAATCATAGAAAAGAAATGTGTTACGTTATCAGTGCAAGAGCGTTGCTGATACTCGATGGCCACATCTCCCATTCAAATAATACTCAGTTGCTGAAGATAGCCTTCCGAGCCACCACACGACTCAAGCTCTAAAACCACTCGACAGATGTTTTTCCAAACCTTTGAAAGCATACTTTTTCCACGAGCTGAAAATCTGGATGATTAACAACAAGGATAAAAAAGTAAAAATATAAGTTAATTGGAAAAGCTTAGGGAAAATCGGCATGAACAGAATTTTATAGAAACTAATGGAGAAGTTGTTGGATCTATTCAAAAAACACCTGTGTCACAACCGAGGCCATATATGGTCTCCAGACATCACTATCAAAGATATTGACTGAAGTTCAGCCACAAGCAGGTCCGTCAAGAATCACTCCCTCAAAAACATTAAGTCCTAAAAATAGCGCTCATGAATTCGAAAAGAAAACAAAATACAGTAGTTGTACTCACCTCACCAGAAGACATGCAAAAACCTAAAATGATAGCTGAACAGAAAAAAAAAGAACAAGAAAAGAAAAATGTTCTATTGATGAAGCTATGTATCTTGCTTTATCTTCACTGAAGCACCATCTGATACCCAATATTTTGCAGGCGCAAGAACAAATAAAGTAGATGATTTACCGACACGTGAACACTGAACACGCCACGTACAGTTGATCATAAGAAAAACATGTTTTTTTCTAAATTCTGACCACAAACACTCAATTATTGACCGTTTGATTTGTTAATCGTAATGGTGAATGCAAGATGAATCGGAAATTGAATTCGTTTAACCCCAAATGGCATATCCGTTGAGATCATCGAATTCCTTTGAATATTTCTTGAGTATCGTCGCGTGAACCACAAAAACTATTTTTTTCACCTCATTACGCATACATTTCAGTTGTTTTTTGTAAGGTCATTGCAGATATTTTCGCCCTCCTTTCTGGTCCTAATGTCTGGTACGAACGGATCATCACAACATCGCTTTTGTGTATGTATGTCCAAGTGCAGTGTGTTTCACCTGCCTAAACAGCTACGCTCTCTGCAATAAGTCGAATATAAAAGCAAGATCCTAGATCCCCAGAAATGTACTCGCAGTAGAAATATCTTTCTGTATGTTACATCGAAGAAGACGTACGAAATTTTGCAATTATTTAGTCCCCCACCACCGCTGGCTGCCATAGTCATCATCGTATATGTATGTACTTTCAGTTGATTCAATTAAATTATGTCTGATTTTTTTTTTGTCTGACTCATTCCATTTCGATTTTATTCTCAAATTTAACGGTTGACTAGCTAAGGTCCTGATATATTAACTCGACAGCCAGCTCTTGCAATGCGAACCCACCCACCTCAGTGAAAAAAAAAATAAATTCCCTGAGTAGATTAAAAAATCGGTAGTCTAACTTAATTGCTTTTCCACATGAAGTCTGTTGCAAGTCACTCTGGCGGAAGAATAACGTTTGGTTTGGGCCTTGCTAAGCTGATACGCATCTAACGCTGTTACACACATATCAGCGGAAGCGGCAGTAGTAGATATGTTTGGTAGATGTGTAACAGGTAATCGTGGGTTCGATAAACTTTAAAATTACATTTCTTAGGTGCAGATGCTGTTATGTCATTGGGATGTGTACCTACTATTCGTATAGAAGTTGGAAAGTTGTTCCTCCCCTATACGGTATGACTTGACAATAATAATAATAATTATGTCCTGGAGCTTCGTGCCGTAGGTTACGAGTACGAGAACAATTAGAAGTAGATAGTAGATCTGAAAATCGAAAAATACAATCATACATTAATATGACATTTAAATAAAAAACACTTTCTGTTTTATATAATGAACACAATTAAATATTTTACTGTTAAATACGTTTATTAAAATTTAACATAGATTTATTGAATGATACGTTAAATAATTCTTCAAGTTACTTTAAGTAGAACAATTTAAACTAGGGCGCGCAATTTTGCATTAGGAACATCCTTCTTCTTGAATTGTATTGGGGAAACAGGAACCAGGGGGGTCGACCGTGCCCCAAGCATTACTTCTTGCAGTGGGCCCCAGTCCAAACGAGATTTTTTCAGAAGACTTCGATTTTTGTTTTCATCGATGTATGCGAAACATATTGGAAATTAATAATTAGGTATTGTTACCTATAATTTACTATTAAAATATGGTTTCAATAATCTTTGCAATAATGGACTATCTCCGTACTTGTAGAATAATAGAAAGAGTTTGATTGGAATCTAGTCATTATGAGCTTCGAGGAGCAGTGATGCCATTCTGGCATTTTTAATGCTAGATCTAGCATTTATTTAAAACAGAAAAATCCCAGATGCTTTTTTAGGATGTTATGGAATTTTTAGATTTTTGCTCTTTTTTTACAGCAATTTTGGTCATTAGTGTACATAAAGTTGATATATATGTACTGCAACGAAGTTTCAGGATGTTTCCCTCCACTTGCCCATACACCAGATTGAATGTGAAACGTGAGCAGGAAAGTGTGAGTTCGATGAATCCAGTCTATCGTGTACAGAGAGGTATAGGTACATGCTATTATTCAGATAGGTATGAAAGCAGTGAATCGAAGGATTTGTATCTTATCTAAATTGAAAGCTGGTGTTTTTTGTAAGTATTGTTTCCATATTAACTGATCTGTGTTTTGTCTTGAAGATGTTGTGTTTCGTCATATTGTGTGCCGTGATTTGACTTGTTGAAAAGTTTATTGTTTATTTGGTTTAACATTGATAATGAAAATGATTTTTTCTACATATTTTTTAAAAAAAGGTTAGAGTAAGTGCTGCAAATATGGCCCAACTGGAAAAGCATACACCTACCGCTATACATTCATTTCATTCATTTTCGTGCCGGTTGGTGTTCATTGAACCGTGTTCAGTCTGGCTCAACAGATATGTGCAGTAAGGCACGTGGTAGATTTTTAGTTGTTGTATTTAATTTTTGGGTAAGTTTTGCTAAGTGTTTTTCTATAAAATTTTGTGAAAATAGTTTAATGTTTTTATAGCATTGTGTAGTGCTCAAATTGAAATATCATTATATGAAATTTAAATTAGTTAATACCTAATAAAGTGTGTGATAATTAAAAAAAATAGTAAAAAAAAGTCCGATGTTGGTAATATGGCCCACCATAGGTGTTCCTATAATGGTACAGTGGGCAATATTTAACACACTATTACGCATCACAATAGTCTGTTTTCTGAAGACAAAGCAGGGGAAAAATGTGTTCAATGGGTTGTCTGTACCATGTGGGTAGATAAAGATTGTTCAAGCAACGAAGAAAAATATTTCTTCTGCGAATTTTGCTCTTGGACCACTCTGGTCCATATTTAACACAAGGTGGTCCATATAAGCAGCACTTTATTTAAAAGTGTTAAAATGACTTTCTTTAGTTTTTATTTTTTTTTTTTAATTTTTTGTTAAGCTGTTTCTTATGTTCTTTGTGTATAGAGATTGATAACGAAATAATTTCTTTATCTATGAAAAATAAATAAAGTGAATTTACGTAACACTGGCTGATTTATTTACAAACAAGTTAAGGGTGGGCCATATTTGGGACACTTACTCTAGTGATTAAAATAAATGCAATAGGCAAAATACATCGAATGAATCTGATGATGATTCCATTGAAGATTATAAAGAATAAGAAAATACCGAAGACGTAGAAGAAAGACCTCATACGTCATACTTAGAGTCAAATTGATGTTTTCAAATCTATTGTGTCCTTAATTTTCAATTCGAATCACCGAAAGCGCTAATTTTAGAAACTACTCATAACTCGAAAACCCCATCTTCGATTTCGATAAAATGTCAAAAACGATGTATTTCTTTTATCCGGAACAATATCATACAGTCAGTAGTATTTTTCCAAATAAACATTGCAATATTTGCAACTGTTATGTCTGGATAATTTTACAAAAACAAAAACTTAATTTTCACCGCACACATGAGCATCGGGATATTCAATTTATAACTACTAATGCAAATTCACAAATGCCTGAATTATTACATAATCTATCTTAAGATATCGGTCTATCACGAGCAATACTTCCAATAATTGAAAACTTAAATCATATTCCAATCAAAATTAAAAACATGTCCTTAGGTCAAAAACAGAAACTGCTACTACGCTTGTCCTGTACTCAAAAATCAAGTGAGGAGTAACCCCTTATAAAATAGTACAGTAGACGCTTGCGACATTGCCAGTTACTGAGAGCTTTAACCTTTAAAAACTTATATTGTTATTTTATATAACTGCCATATGAGATGCATATCCAAAGGAGAATTTTGTTTTCTTTTGTCTAGTATCGATAAAGTTTCGTTCGACCCAGTCGTGCACTTTATTTCCTTTGGCTTCATACATTCTAGCATTTTTTTTTTTTTGCAGTCTAGCATTCTCCATTTTGAATTTCTGGCAACACTGTCAAGGAGGGGCCGCAGTGTGATTATACATTTGTTAGGTATTCAATTTTTTAAAGGTATGATATGCTTTGTAGCATAATGACAAAATGATAAAAAGCGTAAAGTCGCAACTTAGGCTCGAAATCGCTAAATTCGGATTGGTATGTCAGCGATCTCAAACAAAATGCATATCAAGGTTTTTGAAAGCGGCAGGGGCAAAACGATAGATATAAAAAAATTATTTTTTTTTACCAGAAATAATATAAGGAACATTTTAAAATTTTAAAGACAAAACGGTCGGCCTTTGCTGTGCTAGTGGCAAAGTGGAATTGGTTCCATTAGACGCACCTCTGGAGCCATTAAAATCGTGTTTGAATCAGATGATTTCCTAAAGAACATTCGACCATCATTTAAGAAATTGGTTTCATACTCGGATTAACTAACTAAATCTATCCAGTAAATGTAGGCGCACAGCAATATCTGCAGGTGTACTTAATTGCGTGGAAAGATGATCAAGTCGATAGAGTAGGTATAGATGGCTAAAGGAGTGACAAATAATAAGACTCGACAGTTGCAACAATAGAACCGCACTTTGCAAACAAATAAACTGCATAGAAGTGACAGTACGGTTTTGTCACTTTGAATTCCTTATATAAATGTTCTGGGCTTACCGCTACACAATTTGAAATTGAAATTAGGCTCAGTTATAATTTTTCTGCGCAACCTCAAAGCACCAAAAGTTTGCAACGCGTTTGATTTGATTGTGAAGAATCTCGTCTCAAAGGTCATGCAAGCGACGACTTTGTGGGCGAAATTCAAAGAGATTTTTTTTTAAGCAAAGTGGAAATATCCCAACTAGGAACTCTACAACAAACAATACTGGAATAGATAATGTAGCACTTCTTGTCGATTTTGCAGTTGCCCACAAATCATTTTTTATAAACTTTTGTATTGTAACTTCAGCTAAGCTCTTTATGTAAGAACAAATCGAAATTCTTTTTCATTCCTTAAAAATTTAAAAAAACTGGCTCTTTACGATTGACTCAGAGTCACATCTTAAATGAATATTTATTGAAAGATTATTTTTCTAATGAGTTTAATTAAATTTTAAATAAAACCATAGGTACATGTCTTAAACAAATAATTTTTGTTGAATAGTTTGATATGGAAAATAAATGAAAGACAAAAAATTGGATTGAAATAAAAATGTTGACTTCGATCAAAAGGCATTTTCTTTTTGCAAATTACCAACCGACCTTGATAAATAAAACTATTATAACTTTAGGATATTATAAAGATAACAACTCAATATCAAAAACAATTTCAAAGTATCAAAAAAGTTAAGAATTTTAAAGAAATGTTAATGTCATTAAATAATTACCTTGGAACTTCAATGAAGGGGATTAGGAATAGCATGATTTCATTTAGATTAACTCTATTTTTTTTGCATAAACAAATATTTTCAGAACGGGGGAATTTTATACACGATATCAATGATTGTAAATTTATTTAGAAGAACATACAAATGAAGGAGAATGCATTTTTTTCAAATAATTTTTATTTGATTCTTTCTTTAACTTAGGTTAGGTTCTTTAACTTGCACACCAGACAAAAAATAATTATATGTCGGTCTAGCTCACTAGCTCTTAAAAATATGCCTAAAACTTTAGCCTTTCGGCCTTAAACCTATCCATCTTTAATTTGTTTTTTTGTTTCCGTTTTTGATAAACTTCGTACAAAATTTCGAACTCGAGATTTTAATCAATTCTGATATTACGATGATAGAGCAACTCAAAAAAGTGGGTCGCAAAATTCTGCCCGGTCTGTCCGTCTGTCCGTCCTTCCACGGGCCTCGGATTTGGAGTTTTTGGGCTTACAGTTCGGGAGGTGTTTTTTTTTTTTTTTTTTTCAAGGTAACCTCAATATTAATGGTACCTACTTCCCATACAAAATTTTCGTACCAATTGATATTTAAGCTTAAGTAGGTGAGGTTACCATGGCTGCATTCCCAGTTTTTGACTAAAAATTCGAACAACGGTAGGGAAGACCGGGGCTAGTTGACTCAAAATTTACATTTTTTTCTTTTTCTCTTGAACTAAGGCTGATATAAAGATAGTTCAGATATCATTGAAAAACGCATCCTTTGTTCTTTCTAAACAAAGTTTATCAATTAAAAAAAAAAAACATTAGGACAATATTTTCTTAATTTTAGTAGAGCACCTCGTACGTACGGAATTGCCTTTTCTTTTGAAACTGACCTTATACTGAGGCCGTCCATCAAAACAAGTCTACAGGCTCGTTTCATCACGCTTTGCTGAGTATCTCCTCTTGCTGTTTTCCTTTTATAAGTCCTCATATCCTGTAAATCCCGAAAAAATTATTGAGTCAACTAGCCCCGAAGAAAATGAGTCAACTAACCCCACCCGACCATATGGCAGATAACAAGATTTTTCAGAAGTAAAAACACAAAATAACAAAAAATAATAGACATGCATAAACAACTTACACATAGATACACTATTTTGCAAAAAAAAAATCTGCGCCAGACGTTTAAAAACGGCCGGAAAGAGGAAAATAAGAGAAGAACAAAAAGTTACTTACGGTAGCAAAAAATCGTTTTTCCTTAATATTTCTTCAATGACATGTACTCGCGACGAGACACAAAGAGAGACTAAACAGGTATCGGTATTGAATGTAAAAACAGGAATGGAAATGCAATTCATTTCTTCTCTTTAAAATAAATGGCAGTAAGTCAACTTTCCCCTGGGATCACCTAGCCCCGGTCTCCCCTACTTTTGAAATTTCGACATATCTCGAAAGGGCTCTATACGATTGTAACATAAATAAATTTTCAGTTTACCGGAAAACGGCGATAACGATTTTGACCAAAATGCAAACTTAGAGTTAAATGGATGTTTTCAAAACTATCCTGTCCTCAATTTTCGATTTGCTGCACATTCTTAAAGTCAGTCAGACTCGCATTAAACGAGAAAATTTCGTGCGACCCAGTCGTGCACTTTATTTTTATTTACAACTACTTTGGGAGAATATACTATATATGAAAAAGCTGCTTTAAAAGTCTTGCATATAATTCAAAATTATGTTTCTTTTATAAATTTTTTGTTTTATTTTGACATTTTTTACTTTGTTAAGTTAGTTGTATTTATGTATATTCGACTTTGAAATTACTATTTTTTTATATGTAATTAATGATCTGTTATTATTGTTCTGTTAAATTTAAATATTTTGTAGTTGTTTTACCAAGATGAAGAAATTATTTGATTAACAGAACGTATATTTTATGTTTTATTCGAATTTTAGCTCTCAAACAAGATAAAAAAAATCTCGAATTTACTTTTTGTTTTCGAGATTTTTTTCTAGATTGTTGTGCATACGAAATTAAAAAATCGAAATTTTGTCATTGCCTACAGCGCCACCTGTTGAGGATTTTTTTGATTTATTTATTATTTTTTCCTAAACTATCTCTGATTCCAGACGACAACAAAAATCATTCAAATCGGTGGAGCCGTTCTCGAGTTTTTACCCGTATAACGCAAAGCAATTGTTTTTTTATATACACATTAGATACAGATATAATAATAAACTTCTCAATGGATGATGATTACAACGACTTCCCCTCGTTCTCTATCTGACAATCATTGCTATTAAGCAGCTTCAGGATCCGTCATTTAAACACGCAACCGTTAACTCTAGGACAATCGGCTGTCTTCGAGATCTAGTACGAGATCGATCGAAATGCTATAATCATTAAAAGGAGGTATTTAAAAACAAACAGAAAAAACTATCATGTCCTTGTAACATGCAACCAATATATAAGGCATTACCATACGAGTACGACGTTTGATTATAAAAAGCATACTTCCACCTCAACCTTCCCTTATTTTATACGGCTTTATTTTTTTTTTTTTTTTTGTAAAAAAAATATTTCTCCTCTTCCTTACTGAGTGTGCGATGACTTTTATATGCGGTTTCCTAATCTAAAATTAAAATCAATTCATTACAGCCAACGTTAGAATATTAATTTACTTAACTTGATTGATAAGTTGTTTTCGATAGAAATCGGTAAAAGGAAGGAATAGTAAAAATAGCGTACAGGTAAAAAAGTTGTAATTAGATATTCATATTGGGGTGCACAAAGACAGGACCCACGATACAATGATTCTATAAGTTACGGATAAGCATGGAAATGGAATTTTTCTTTTTATTTGTTGTGACTAAAAAAAATACTATTTGCATGCATATTTATGTTCTTTAATTGTTTAGGAGGCAAAAATAGAAAAACCTACGAGAATAGGGTTGTAATCAATGAATCACTAATAAAATAATATGTAAATTGCGTTTTTTTTTTACTGAACACATTTGCCAACGCACTGACTACAACCAGGAAGCTAGTGACGAAGACATGAAGGATTTTGTCGCCTTAGACAGAAGAAGGTTCTGCATAGATGATACAGGGTCCTACTAAAAATTGATTTTAAGTAAGCAGTTGATTGTTATATGCGGTGCAAGAGCTGCAGCTATAAGATGCATCGTTTATCGATTTTCATAAGTCTTAAATACATTTATCTTGACAAGTGTAGCTCTTTTCATACAAAAGGATACAAATTAGGTGAGAATGCGTTTATTTGTCATTTCATTATTGCTTACAAATTTATAATTAATCTAAAGAACAAACGTGAAAAGCGAACATGTAACGCGTTGTATAAAAAAGCCCATTCAAACAATTCAAAGTTGTACTGGATCCAAAGCATTTTTGGAAAAGTTGTCCTCGTGGTTGTAAAGTGCATACTGGTGATAAGTATAATGTGCATTGTTGTCGAATTCATTTGTCTATTGGAGATCAGCTGCCTGTCGTGTGGAATCAAATTACTGTATCTTTTATTTATTTTTATTGTTCGGTAGTTCATAGTTTTCAAGATCATACTTGCGAACAAGAAAAGTGGATGGTTGCAAAACCCTATGCATTCGAAAGGCTACCAATTAAGCGCAAATGTACAAAATTAAACACTTGCTATGCGAAGAAACGTAGCTGCTCTAGGAGATGAGTGTTATATGCTTTTCACACCAAGCCCAAAACCGTGTTTTCCTCGAAAACTCGTCGATGCATTCACACCGACCACCAACTAGTTTTCGTTTGACGTTTCAATCAGCTGTGAGACACTAGTCTTTAAAATTCGCTGCAAACTTTTGTGGTTACAAATTTCGATCGCATTAATTGACAAACAGAATGAATTTAGTGCATTTCAAAATAATATTACCCATCCCTTAGTCCATACACCTGTCCCATTGTACTAGTGAAGAAAAAGGCAGCAAAAGGCGCATTCGAACAGCTGAAAGGAATGTTAAAGGAAGCACCCATACTAACGTGCCTTAACTTTGAGGTACCTTTTACCCTCCAATCCGATGCAAGCCAAGTGGGAGTGGTCTTATCACAGGACATAGGAGGGAAGGAGAAAGTCGTCGCCTACACGAGCCGCGCTTTAACCGAGTTAGAAGCCAAGTATTCCGTTACGGAGAAGGAGTGTCTGGCTATATTGTGGGGCGTACGAAAGGTGCGCCCATATTTGGAGGGATACCGGTTCACAGTAATAACCGATCACCACTCTCTTAAATGGCTGCACTCCTTACAAAATCCCTCTGGAAGGACTTCGATATAAAATACCGCAAAGGGACCATGAATGTAGTCGCGGATGCGTTGTCACGAAATCCATTGCCAAACACGGACCAGAAGATGTACACTTGCAACCGATTTCCAGACTGGGCCCACCAGAAAGCCCAAGCGGTACAGGAAAACCCCGAACAATATCCAGACTTCCAGGTCCTTAGAGACAAACTATACCGAACATTTTGGGTACCAACCCCATGTCCGATAACCCACAAGCCACATGGAAATGGTGCGTCCCGACCCTGGAACAGAAGCGTGTCCTCCGTTTACACGTGATGATGTAACCGTATGCCATTTGGGGATAACGAAGACCACGGCACGGATAATGGAAAAGTATTACTGGCAAGGAATGGCACGAACCATTGGAAGGTACGTGCGACTGTGCGGAACCTGCAACCGCTGCAAGGTGTCCCAGCAAAGGCCTAGCGGAATGATGCACACGACCATCTGTAGTGATCCCCCTACGAGCCGCAACCACCTCTGCCTTAATCAAGGCCCTTCGAGAGAGAGTTGTCTCCCGATTTGGCTGTCCAATTCCGAGAATTTCTGGCAGAGGCAGGCATCCGCCGGCGGAAGAGCAGTACCGGTGCAAACCAGAACCCCAAGGAAACGCGTCTGGGCAGCGCACGTAGTAGACACCCCACGGTCTCTGTTTCAAAGGAGGGACCAGGACCAGAACGGACGACAGTAATAATAGTGACGCAGACCAGAAGGCAGCGGCCAAACCAGAACCGACACTCGCCACCATTGCGGTCAGAGACAACCATTCGCGGACGCTGCCAAAAAACCCCCCGGACCAAGGGCAACACGCTTCAGGCCCACACGGAACCACCGAAAAGCACATTGCCCTGCGGGCCCGAAACAGTAAGAGGAACCAGCGCCGAACTCGAGTGAGGAGTGAGGACTTCCGCTGTATATATAAGGGCGGACGAAGAATTTGCATCCAAAAAGTTTATTATTGAAGAAAAAAAAATAATTTTTAAGTCTCTAAGTTTAGTTTTATTGAATTTGTAAAGTTATGAAAAAAAAAAAATATCTTAATAAAAACGTTCGTGCGTATGTATGTCTGACAATCACGGCGGAACCACTGAAGCTATCCCCCTTATATTCACACCATATGTTTGTGTGGTGCTCCGGATGGTTTATGTTTATTTTAGACCCTATAGGGGGCGCTGGGGTCGCTTTTTTGAAAATCTTATTTATGGACCGATTTGGCTCAAATTAATACCATATAACACTCAGAGAAAAAGAAAGCTTTTGCCAAAATTTGGACCCGTTAGGTGGCGCTGGGAGAGATTTACGACAAGTTAAATTTCCCTGCATATCAATTTTGTATCAAGAACATTAAATGTAATTGTAATAATATAGTTGGCGTTGGTTCTGGTTGTCTATACTTTTTTGAATTTGACATTTCAGTACCTAATTCATATTTCATTTAGCTGTTTGACAAAAACTCCAAATTGGTTTTTAATCAATTTTTAATAGGTTAATAAGAGCATTTCCTGGATAGAAAAAATCGAGTAATGACACGTGACACGTCAATTACAAAAAAAAAAATATTTTAAATTTTAAAAGCAATTGTTGTCAATTATTTTCCAGGGAAATTGTTGTTGTCAACAATTTTTTTTTTTAAGTAAGCCTAATAAATTTATTTATGTTTACTATGTTACATTAAGTAACTTTTTGCAATGGAGTTGATACTTTGATTTGTTTGATAGTTTTTGAATCCATAATTTTTGTTTGTCAAGTATTTT
Source organism: Cheilosia vernalis (assembly GCA_949126925.1). Lineage (NCBI taxonomy): Eukaryota > Metazoa > Arthropoda > Insecta > Diptera > Syrphidae > Cheilosia > Cheilosia vernalis. The sequence continues at coordinate 58,158,617 of OX421362.1, forward strand.
CAGGATCCTAGCAGTAGTATGTGTGAGTAAGTTGAAATGAAGAAGTGATTGAGATGACGTGGACTATCCTCATTCGTGAGTGGGGAGGGTAGTTTAAAGGTACCACCATAACACCTTCGGTACCGGTGTAGAGTGAGAAGGTAGAAGGCTTACCCACCAATTTGATAGGTGTGGTTAGTTTTACTTTTTGGCTGTTAATGTTACAAATATTTCGTTTAAAGTTAGTTAATCCTTTCCCTATTTTCTTCCTATCCCTTTAATACTCCCAATTTTCAATCTTTCCTATCAAAATTGTCAGGCATGTAAAAGTAGAGTAGTCCGCAAGACAAGCTAAACATCCCACCCCACCGACGAGCTATAAGCACTGGCTTAAACAAGCATTCCTGCCTTGCTTTGTTGACCCTACAGCTTTTCCATCGAAGTCAAAATTGAGATTCCTATGTCTATACATGTGGAAGGAAATAGATGCGCGTTAGTGGGGTAAAAACTTGAGAACGGCTCCACCGATTTGAATGATTTTTGTTTTGTTCGTCTTGAATCAGAGATGGTTTAGGGAAAAGGAAACATCTTAAAATTCTTAACAGGTGTAGGCACACATTTCGTTTTTCAGTTAAATTCAATTATCGTCTATAAAATATAATAATACAATAACAATAATATATACATAATTCCTTTGGTGTGAAACTCGATGATATTATAGCTCGATAACTGATGTGCCAAATTTCATGAATCTTTTTTGTTTTGTTTTAATTCCTGTATTTCAGGTTTAGCAAGACTTTAAAAATAGGATACTTTTGGACCCTATAGGCGGCAATATTTACGATCTCCAAAGCCACTCAGCCGATTTCAACGAAAATTTGTGGATGTGTATGGTTGGTTTCAGTTATAGGAAAATTGTTTACCTCTTATGTAGTAAGCACTTTGCAAAAGATAAGTGGGATTAGGAAAACGGGATGTGGCACCTCCCATTAAAAAAATAAAGGAAAAAATCAAACGCCAAAGTTGTAAAATTAAAATTGTTAGTGGACTTAATACGAAAGTCACGTACAAAACCTGCTATATATATTAAAGAGACTGATGGCCATTATGTGCGCTCATAACTCGGGAACGGATCTTTCGATTTACGGTGGATTCGTATTGGAAGGAAGGAAATAGGTATGCTAATTTTTCCCGTGCGAACTTTAAGGGGATGAGATTGGGGATAGAAGTTTGTATTTTGAAGAAACCTTTTGAAAAAAATAGACTGGATAGAAAAACGGTAGTGTCACTTCAAATACAACAAAACATTTTAAGGGTCGTCTCAGTTATAATTGCGAAACCTCAGTCAATCGAAACTTTGTAACGGATCCCGATTGATGTGAATGTGAAAAATCTCAAGTCAAATGTCATGCAATCGACGATTTTGAGGTGCAAATTCAAAGGCAAACATTCGCATTTCCCGGATTCTATACTTATTCAGAACGATTTGCCATTGCGTCATTCATGACTTATAGACGCCTTTGGCAACAAATTAACTTTTAGTCTAAATTAGAAGAAATAAAGCATTAAATTTGACTTTAAGTTAGAAAATAGTTAGATTGGAGTCACCGCCAGTGATGCTAATCAGGATCGAAGTTTTTATGCCTATACCCGTAAAAAATTATGCATTTTTGGCAAAAAAGATAAAAATTCCATATCTTACAAAGGAACTGTAACTAACCTACAAGGTGATTCAAGAATTTGTTAACAAAATATTGGTCGATTGATAGGTGATTCTATCTTTTTTTATCTCTATAATCCAAGGTTTTGGTTTCGTGAGTAAGTCAAATAGACAATAATTGAAAAATTGAAAAATAAGCATGACTCATAGTTGTAAATAATTTTTTTTTAATGCGACTTTGATCAAAGAATGTACCAGATTTACCAAATTCAAAATAAAGGCATATTTGTGCGAATTGATTGTAAAAAACAATTCACCAAAAATGATGCCTATTTCCTAAAAAAAACAGGCCAAGTGCGAATGTCACTCGCGCACCGAAGGTTCCGTATTTGGCTAAATCCAACCCATCGGATATTATTTCAAATCGATAATATCATTCAATCTTTCCCCTGTTCATGAATTCATCACAATTTAATTTAATTTACTTACTTAATATTTTTACTCTCAAAAATTACTCACACATGAATCTCATTGTGTGATTACCGCAGAAAAAAACCCAATTGCAGATTTTGATTCTTTAATTGCTACCTACACCTACACAATCCTCACCAATTTCCCATTCAGTATCTGTGTCCCTTAATTCGATAACTCTCTCTCAGTAATGTGCTGTATTTTCTCTTTCCTTACCTTCTTAATGTGAGTCTCGAAAATTCGGCGAAATCATAGCACATAATATTATAATATAGTGTACCTATACCAGTGCTACCGAAAGTACTACAATAGGAGTATTGTAGGTACCCCTTTTTCAAAGACAAATTGTACTCCTATTATTAATTTCGGATTTAACTATGTATTTTCACATGTCTTGACATTTCCCTATCCAGTAAATTGCAAGACTAATTTTACTTTCTGGATGTTTTATTAAGATTTTTTTATTGCCTTTGTTGATTTTGTTGCATTCGTGTCGTTACAAACAATTGCGGATCCTGTAAATTCATTAAGGATAGGTAGATGTTGAAACGGTGAAACAAACTAATTGTTGATTGTATAAAGTCTTATGGCGTGGTGTTTCGGCATCAGATTAGACAGTCGCCACCAAAACAACATAGCCGCCATAGGCTGTCTAAAGCGACCTGTCCCAATTGAAAAACTATTGACTAAAAATATATTACTTTTATTTTGTTCTGTACTCCCAAAAAAATGTATTAAACTCCCCAACGAAATTATGAAGCGGCAGCCCTGGTGTATACCACCTGTGAGGGTCAATTGTGCACAACTGCGTAGTAGAGAGAACATTTATGAGAGCAACGTATTTTACATGGTAAAATTATCTTTTTTGAAAATAGTATTCAGCACATATATAGCTAAGAATATGATCTACAAAAAAGGAATTTATATATTTTTTTGTGAATCAAGAAATAAACCGTTTTTTGGGCGAATGAAAATATTTTTTTCACCAGATTACTAATTACTCGAAAACCAATCGATGTATGTATTCCATTGGTATTTGTCGTTTAACTAGAGGTTATACCGGATGTTGTGTGTAAATTTTAGCCTCCTATGTCAATCGGTTATTGAGATAGACCTGGTAACAAAATTGGCTTAGTGGGTTCGGACAGACAGACAAACAGACGGATAGACATCGAGCGAAACTAATAAGGTTACGTTTTTAACTTTCTCCATTACGTAGTAAGAGAAAGATATTGGTTTCGTACAAAATTTCGAACTCGAGATTTTAATCAATTCTGATATTACGATGATAGAGGAACTCAAAAAAGTGGGTCACAAAATTCTGTCCGGTCTGTCCGTCTGTCCGTCCTTCCACAGGCCTACAGCCTAAACGGCTTCCCGGATTACGTTCAAACCTCGGATTTGGAGTTTTTGGGCTTACAGCTCGGGAGGTGTTTTTGTTTTTTCAAGGTAACCTCAATATTAATGGTACTTCCCATACAACATTTTCGTACCAGTTTGATTTGATCGAAAACGGCTATAACGATTTCAACCAAAATTGATATTTAAGCTTAAGTAGGTGAGGTTACCAGGACTGCGTACCCAGTTTTTAGCTAAAAATTCGAACAACGGTACTTTTAAAATTTCGACATATCTCGAAAACGCTCTATACGATTGTAACAAAAAATAATTTCTGAGGTAATGTGGTCATTTATAACTTAATAGCAAACTCAGTTTTTCTCTATGTTATCGTACAAAGGATTTTTGAAAAAAGGAATTTTAGTTTTTTTCTGTTTACCGGAAAACGGCCATAACGATTTTGACCCAAATGCAAACTTATAGTCAAATTGATGTTTTCAAAACTATTGTGTCCTCAATTTTCGATTTGCTGAAAACTCTGAAAGTCAGTCAGACTCGCACTAAACGAGAAAGTTTCGTGCAACCCAGTCGTGCACTTTATTTCCCTTTGGGTACGGAACCTTAAAAACTATTCCTCAAGTATCGGAAATATGCCTAGAAGGCATACTAATGCTAGAGCTAGCATCTCTGACTCAAATAAATAGTCTCATTTGTCACAAGCGTCTTTACTTTTTCGAATTTCCTGTGCATTGTGCATGCTCGGAGTTATTATTTTCATAACATTAACGAATTTGGGCGGAAAGAAGTTCGCCGGGCCAGCTAGTATATATTATATACATATATCGATACCTTGCCGGAAGAATGTATTAAGCGACATTTTTTAAATTTTACAGGAGACAAATAAAACTTACTGTGAAGGTAATTATTTGCGTATTTTGTAGTAGGTAATAAGCATATTTCGATTGGGAATTGCACCACAAATTATTTTAAATTATTCAATGAACGAAATGTGAAGTAGACAAAAAGTTTTTGTTGCTTGGAACATTTTTATGGTCTAAAGATTGTCGCTTGATACATAGGTTTTTGTCGCTTAGAATATTTTTGTGGTCTAAAGATTGTCGCTTGATACAAAAGTAAATGGCGCTTAAATCATTGACATGGTACGATTTTATACAAGATGCCAAAAAAAATTGTTGTTTAATTCATTTTAATTTATTCAGTTTTTACTATAAACAAAGTTAAAATTTATTTTTTTTTTTTTAATTAATTGAGAAAATCTTCATCTTCCTTGTCAGTCTCTGGTAAAATATCTTCCTTCTCACCAGAAATAGTTTTAACTCTCTGCGTTGGAAAATATTTTAAAGATTCTTTTTTTCCAGTCACGAAAATCATCTTTTGTTAATTTTATTTCCAAATAACGGTAATAATGTGTATACAAAAATGATTCAAGCGACTGCAAATGGAACAACTTTTCGGTGGCACTATGTTCTAAGCGACAATGTCAGTTAAACTAAACGCCATGTGCAACATTTTTTTCTCGTGGGATGTGCACTTAGCATATACAAATTTTGGTGGTTACAACAAACAACAGGGTATAACAAATATCTACCCAGCAAATATGTCGGATACTACAATTTGTATTTCTCTCTAGTGTCGTTTGTATCAATGGTAGACACGTCAAACCAAGATCAAAACGTGGCGCTTGGCACAATTTGTAAGGCTTGCCAAAAAGTCATTTTCTTAAAAATAGTCGCTTAATACATACTTCCGGGAAGGTATCGATGCTCATGTAATATGTTAACAACTTGGCATGAAAAGAAAACAAAACAATTAACTTTTTTTGAAAACAGTTTTGGCCATGTTTTTTTAGGAAAATCCGCCTGTGTGCGACGGTGTTGTAACCTGGAATTGTATAGAAGAACTTTATAACATTGAAAAAAACAACGCCACAAAAATGTCACACAAATTAACTTTTAAGCATATTATTATAAACCGAACAGCTGGCAAAAATTGAAAGTAAAATATGTTGTACAAATTTTAGGTCACACAATCAGTGCTGTCATAAAAACGGTTTTTGATATGAGTGCATTTAGCCCCAAAACAGCTCAAAACGCTTTATCCACAGCTGTCTTTGTCAGTTTTATGAATAACTAGCTGACCCGGCGAATTTTCTTTAATTGAATTAAAATAAATAATAATTTCAAGCATGCACAATGCTCATACTTATAACTTCTACATATATAATTCTTTCGGGGTGAAACTCGATTATGTTATAACTCGAAAGCCCCTGAGACGATTTGCATGATTCTTTTTTTGGTTTTGTTCGTATTGCTGTACATCAGGTTGAGGAAGAATGAAAAGTCGGAAAACTCTCAACAGGTGGCGTTGTAGTCAAACATTTCGTTTTTCATGTGGAAGTGCACTTTGAAAAAAAATAAACTGGATAGAAATCGAGTAGTGACACTTCAAATACAAAAAACCCGTCAGACAGCGATGAATTTTTATCCGAAAATGTGTGCAATTTAACAAGTTTTGTGATAACAACCAAGAAAAAAATCATGAAAACGAGGAAGACTGTGATAATTTTGAACCCATAGAATTGACTTTAAGCGAAGAGGAATTGACGTTAAGTGAAGAGGATAATGCTAGTAGAGGATTTGTTGTCGCCTCGATATTTTATTGGTGATGCTATGCTAAAAATTACTCCAAAAATGAATTGCAGCTCTTGTGAAGTAGAGCTAAAGAGATCCGGAGAAATTATAAAATTACAAAAGGTTTCTGAAACATTCTTGTTTCATAAAAACTATTCCTAAAATTCCGATTACGGTAGTTCAATAGCTCCTACAGATGTATTTTTCAAAATTTCTAAATTCCACGTTCATATTTTTAAGAGTTTTATAGCACACCTTCAAAAAATAAAGTCAACAATTATAGAAACGTGCATATCTGAAACAAATCGAATTCCCGAATTTTCACTCTGGTTTGCGGATGGGAATTTATGTGAAGACCATCACATTAAAATTCTTGATTACATAATAATTTATGTTTTGCTTGGAAAGTATTGTGTCTGGGAAAGTGCGAAACTCATTCTCCTGCGAATATTTACAATATCCATCCCAAACTTAAAATTATAAATCAGTAAACAAGCACCCTACGAGTGAGAGGCACGGGGAACTCACTTGAAAACAAGCACCTCAAGAGTGAGAACTGAGAATCACAGACAAAGCACACTGAGATCTGAGACCCCCAACTTGAAATCTCTTAGGAATAATAAGGTGTACGTTGGTTTCACATATTTATGAAAAATACAGAATGTGGGGTCCTAATCACGTAACTTCTGAGACGAATGTCGTCGAAACGATACACCTCCAAATTTAAGTGCAAACATTTTAAGCTCCATATATTTCATTCTCCACAAATGTATTAAAAACTTACGATAATCAAAAAAATTCGCCTGAAGATAACATATCTTGTTTCTTGATCATCAAAATTTTTAAAACCATGTCGTCTCGACAATCATCGTCTTACGTGATCTGTCCCAGTTCGTAAGAAAATAAAAATAATCAGTAATGCAATGAAAATAAAAACAAAAATAATTAAGAAGAATAAGAACTGCGCCGCCCGCAAGCCGCATCCGCATCCCCGATCACATTCACGAGACCATTATACCATCATCATACCCCATATAGTGCCATAGTATAGTATATCAAAGCACAGTCAAACTGGTCTTGCATAACTCAGAGAGAACCATAAACTCGAATGCGAATAGTGCGTTGTTTTTCGACGCGCCTCGCTCACTCGTTGAGTACGGTGGATGGGCATGGTGATGCGTGGCATGTCCTTATGCGATGAAAGTGGATATGTCGCGAGGCGGTAGATATTGAAAAATTTGGTATCACTTTCATTGTGCGAAGTGGTGTGTCTCTATATTAATTTGTCTATGCTCATATATAAAGAAATTGTGCACCCTTAATAGTGCGTTTGGGAACGAACAGGGTGTGTGCCATTTCCTCGCTAATTACTGATGCGATATGAATCAAAAAGTTAGATTCGTTCTTTGGCCTCGCCATGTAGTCTCTTATGAAAGTCTAAAAAGTGTGTGTTAAAAAGCAAAATCGTAATGTCAATTATTATTTGGGTAAGACACCTTTATTTCCGTTATACATGGAGAATTTTATTTATTGGTTGACCAGTTTTCTAAGCTCAGATTAAGGGAATTCTGATCCACTCACTTCTTAGAAATTAATCATCCTCTGCAAAATGCAAGGCAGCTGCTGCACGAAAAAAAAAATCCTGAACCAGTACCTATGGAACATTAACGAGCATCACGTCATTTTAAATAGAATAAAGAATTTACATTTACCAATTCAATACACGCACTACTTTGCATACTGAACAAAGCGCTTACATGGCACACATGCCAGGAACAGATGATACCCGTGAAAAGGGTTAAAACTTATTTCTGGGGGATGGAATAAAACTAAAAGTAAATTTCAAAAACATCAAACAATCAATGTCAAAGGGATGCTGTGATGAGCATCTCAATAGAATATTAATTGAGAGGCGTCGTTCACCTTTTGAAAGGATCGCTAACATTGCAAAACACACGCACAAAGCAAGTCCCAACTTCTGATGATCGTTTTACCTACTCGTTTACAAAAAAATGTAACTTCAATTATTTTCAAGTACTATAGGTACCATGGAGTAAGATACGTTCGTTTCTCGAAAACAAACAGAAGAGTCCTCTTCTATAATAATTTACTGGACCGGTAGAGCCTCTATGTTTCGGTTATTTGAAAACGATTCAGATTTGAACAACAAACTTTCGAACAAACTAGTTTTAGTCTAACTACAGTCCAGAGAGTCCCAGTCAGTAAAAGCGAAGGGTGTCATATGTTTAGGATAAACGTCTTCCCTATTGTACATACCGGTGCAATGAATGTGTTTAGAAGCATGCCGTAACCAGAGCCCTTGTTTGTTTATTTATTTGTTTGTCACCAAAAAACTAAAATCTTTCATAGACTTAAGCCCACAATACATATTGGTATTTAAAGTTACATAAGTATAATACAACGTAAACCTAAAAGACAGTACATTCTCAAGGAATTTTATAGAGGAACTGACTGTTCAAACCGATTGAACCGACATTTGAATTATATGCTGACATTAAACCATTAATTGATGAAGATAGACCGTAGTTTGTACGAAAGTGTTCGACTCTAAAAATTCGAGAGTTTTGATGGTCGAATGAAGGAACATTAATATTGATTTGATATTTGCAAAACATAGGCACATAGGTAGTAGAGTGATAAAAATGATTTCTTTAAATGTATTCACTCAAAATTTTAGTCGGATTTAACTTCTGACAGATACGTACTAATATTCTTGTTGTTTGATAAAGTGAAGGAAGCAACAATGAGATAAACTTTGATAATCCGAGAAACATTGATATGAGAGTGGGATGGATGATGACCTTTTTGTTGTAAGTAGGTGTGTTTGAATTTTTTGCTTTATTAGTAGAAGTTTCAAATATATATTACCTATTGTTTTATATTTCCTTGGAAAAGACATTCAATATTAGTGTTTTTAGTTAAATATTCTAAAGTAATTACTACTTTCTACTGCTACGGAGTTCATATAATTGAAAAACACATTCATTTGAATTTAAAAAAATAATTATTTTTGTATTCAAAATATTTAAAACTAGTTGGATGTACCCGCTTTGCTGGGTCCTTTAATAAATGCATACATGTGAACATGAAGTGAGGATACTAAAAACCATCCTATGTAATACCGCTACTCACGACAAATCGATTGCTATATATTATTGAGGTATCGTTACGTACCTACCTACTCCCTACTCGCGGACAAACAGAAAAATGTGTTCTCTTTTATAGAGGTAGAGAAGAGAGGGGGCGGGTTTCCAATATGCGCACTAAGCAAACATTTTTTTTTATTTTTTTATAGCTTAAAATGGGCTAAAAAATATAAATGTAATATTTTTTTTTGAGGAAATGAATTTTTTTTTTTTTAATTTTTTTATTCATTTTTTACTTTTTTTTATATTAAATTTTAATATTTTTTTTTTAATGAAACCATGTTTATGTGATTTATGCACAAAGATTTGAAACCTTTTTTCCGAAATCTCAATACACATGCACAACTGCTCCGCTAAGGGTATGTCAACAACTATCAGGCAGGAGCCTTTAAGAAAGTCTGGGCTCTCATCGCGTAACTTTTGAAACGATCGTCGTCGAAGCGATTGAACAAAACGACGTCGTTTTTAGTTTGCTTCGTATAACATCATGGTCGCATCGTTCGATCGAATCGTTCATCGTTTTCATTTTGAACAGTTTGAAAATGACTGTAAACAAACTCTGACAACTAAAAACAACAAAAATGTGTGGAATTTGCGTTTTTTTTCTGTAGGTGATGTGGAATCGGACATTTAATGCAAAAATTGAATGCAAGTAACAACTCTATCGAAGAAGCTAAACACAGATAGAATTGTGAAAGTCGGGTGGAAAGAATTAGAACAATATGTCAAAGTGTACCATGAGGAAATTGTGGTTATTAAAATATATATTTAGAACTAGTCTTGTCAATAAAGATCTTGGATTTCGTTGGACATCAAACATCATAAAGCATCCCATTAGAAATGGTATTTCTAATAATTGTCGAGTTATAAAAAAAGAGTTCAATGAATGCTATTTTATGATTACACTAGCAAACCCGGCGAACTCCGTTTCGCCACCAGATGGCTTCGTTTTTTGTAACATTTCGTTTGAGGATTAAAAGATGAAGAAAAATTATTATTTTTTTCTTGTATTTGAAAATGGAAAATTTTATTTCATTTCACAACAATAATGAATTAATTTCGATTACAAAAATGAAGTGTAATTTAGTTGAACTTCTCTAAGTAAAAAATGAAAGTGAATCCAAAGTAAATACTGAATCGAAGCGTTATACGTGTCCGCAAATTATCCGTTTCATTGAAGTGCTCTTTGGTAAACTACATTTTTTGTTTTTTGGTCTGACGTTAACACAAATAAAGCGGATGGTTTCCCAACTCGTGAATACGCAACGTATAGCTGCCCATGTGAAAACAATGATTTTCTAAATGAAAAATTGCTTGCAACTGTTCAATAATTCGTCTCTTTAACTGTTGTGTTCCCTGTATATTGCACCGCACATTCAGCTGATCCACCATCGACGAAATGAAATATATTTGCAGAAATTGATGCGGTTCATCTGGTGTTGGCTGACCTGGGGAACTTCGTACCACCTAATTTTTATCTATTTGAAGCTTTTTTTCGATTTAAACTTAGTTTGGTGATTAAATAAATTTTGTTAGTAATTCAAATTAATTCAATGCCTTTTATTTTCCTGTAAAATAGATGATATTAACATTCAATGCAAAGATTTGTAGTAAAAAATTGCAGTCGTTTGAATTCTAATGGTAAGTCCGTTGGAATCATCAGGATGCGTGGAATCAACACATCTCCTCTATATTCTGCGGTATGCCCGGAAAAACACTTCGAATGAGCTCTTCCTTAGAATCGGTCATGTGGCAGAAATCAGTGGGCAAAGTGATAAGTCCGGTAGAGATATCAACTGCAATCTTTTCATTACCAATGTCCAACAATTGCTTCGAAAACACATCTGCAGTTTGATCTCGTCAATCGGAGTGTCTTGACATGAAGCCACAAATTTGATGCTTTCAAGCACGCATTTAGTTCGTCAGCTGCAATTGATCGTGGGAATAACTGGAAAAGTCTCCCGAAAATCACCGGATAATACAACCATGGCTATTTAAGAAATGTTTTGATTGACACGAAGATCTTTCAACGTCCTGTCCACCGCCACCATTGACCTTTTGTAGGGCCATCGTACATTCGACCCAATCGATCAATTTGCATCATTGTAAAATCTTCGCATTTTTTCTTCGATTTTTCAAGAATGTGTCTGGTTGATTTGCATGTTCAGTGGCAATATCAATGCTGAATGTGCAGTTCGGTAGCCTTCTAACAAAGTTGCTGTTATTCCAGATGAAGCCAATGCCAGGGCAACTCATGCTGCGATCAAATCCGTGCCAAAAGCAATGAAATTAAGAACGTTTTGGCAGTACCTCCGGGAGCACCCAGAAAGTAAATGCTACCAGTTCTTTTGTTCACAGCTTCCATCAAAGAGTCATACGCAATCATTTGTTGTCGATTCAATTGCAGAACATTTTTACGAACTGCTTCGGCTATTGCTGCAGTATCGTATTGTTTTGTTGTTCTCTTTGCAATTCGTGGTTGAATGCATCGTGTATTGGACGATTAGGTGATATCATGCCCAACTGCGCACTTTATTCGCCATCAATAAACACTAACTCTAAAAGAAATATTTGTAACTTTAACAGCCTAGAAGAAAACTAACCACACCTATCAACTTGGTTGGTAAGCCTTCTCCCTTCACTCTCCACACAGGTACCGAAGGTGTTATGGTAGCTTTGAGCTGCCCTCCCCATAACCCTACTCACGAATGAGCATAGTACCATGATTGTTACTCATTCATTTTTCGTAACAACCCCTTCGTGAACACTCAAAACGCTCAGCAACTCCTGTTGCCTGTCATCATTGTCCTCGTCATCTCAATCACCCCTCCATTTGAACTTACCCACCTATTCAAATGCAAGGATATTGAAAATAGGTACTTCCCAAACAAAAATGATGGATACAAACAAATCAAAGTATCTACTTCATTTTAAAAAGTTACTTAATGTAACATAGTAAACATAAACAAACTTATTAGGTAGCTAGCTATATCGTATATTAAAAAATAAATTTCAAAATTTTTGACAACAATAATTTGCTTGGAAAATCATTAAAATAATTGACAACAACAATATTGCTTTTAAAATTTAAAATATTTTTTTTTTTGTATTTGAAACTACTCGATTTCTATCCAGTTTATATTTTTTTCAAAGTGCATTTCCCCATAAAAAACGAAATATGTGCCTACAACGCCAACTGTTGAGAATTTTCCGACTTTTCTTTTTTCATAAACCATCCCTGATCTAAGACGAACAAAACAAAATAAAAATCATTCAAATCGGTTGAGCCGTTCTGGAGTTATATCGTCAGGAAGGAAAACCCGACTTATTTTTATATAGTAGATTACTGTATTTCATATTATAACACAAATACCTAAATGAAAATCATTTGAAATTCGAAAAGCAATGCAATATTTTTTTTTTTTTTGCAAAGAATACATTTTTTTTTCCTCTGATAAGACTGAGTCCCAACCAAATAGAACATAAGTGTATGTGTTCCTTTATTTATTGTCTAATACTTCTCTCAGACCTAATTATAACTGAAGAAATACACCAAAAACGATGAAACGATTGCAAAATAGCAATCGTTCAATCGCAATCGCTCAATCGTCTGAATTTGAGTTATACGAAGCATTAGTGAATCGTTCAAAACGACGTCGTCCAAACGATTCAACCATTTTAGTGTTACACGAAGCAATACAATCGTCGAAACGACGTCGTCAGACGATCGTCGTCTTACGCGATGAGAGCCCTGGTGTATTTAAAGTATATGGGGTGCGTGACTCGCTTCGCTCGCTAACAGGATTTTAACACTTTTTTTCGCAGGGTTTAGACGCTCACGCGACTTCGTCGCTCCGCTAAGGGTATGCCAACAACTGTCAGGCAGGCGCCTGGAGCTAAAGTTTATATATATATATATTTAACAGTATAATATATTCAGTAAAAAAAAAATCAAAAAAGACAAAATTGTTTTAACTTTTTGACATATGGCAATACCTACCTATAATATTTTCCAAAATTCTAAACTAAACTATCCTATCTTTCTGGTTGCATACAAACATGCACACATACAAAGTTTCATTGAGATCGGTTGAGTTTCTCAAAAAAATTGACAACAGCGTCACCTATCGGGTCCAAAACTATCCTATCTTTCTAGCTGCATACAAACATGCACACATACAAAGTTTCATTGAGATCGGTTGAGTTTCTCAAAAAAATTGACAACAGCGTCACCTATCGGGTCCAAAACTATCCTATCTTTCTAGCTGCATACAAACATGCACACATACAAAGTTTCATTGAGATCGGTTGAGTTTCTCAAAAAAATTGACAACAGCGTCACCTATCGGGTCCAAAACTATCCTATCTTTCTAGCTGCATACAAACATGCAAACATACAAAGTTTCATTGAGATCGGTTGAGTTTATCAGAAAATCGACAACAGCGCCACCTAGCGGGTGTCGGTTTCTTGGTGACGATGACGCGGTGTCGTTTTAAACATAACGCGAATTCATTAATTTCTTCCCATCTTCTTGCCCAACGCTAAAGAAGTAATAACTTCAAAAAACTTAAAAAATTTAACCAGACACTCACACTATACCTACACAATAGCTAGTAGTCTAGTACAAAGAAAGAAGAGAGAAGAAAAATTGATAAACGTGTCCGCACAGCGATGCCAAACTATGCTTTTTCATGCCTTTTAGGCATTATTTCATTGGCTAAGACTTTAAGGCTTTTTTATTTCCAAAAAGGCATCTTTTTTTTATTTCAAATATATGTATATATATTTTTTGATTCAACGTATACTGACTTTTTATTTTTTTAAATATTCTTAAAAAATCTTGGCAAAAAGAAGACCTCGTTGCTCGGTCTTAAAGAATGTGTTTCCAAACGAAAAAAAGTTTTTGTTATTTTTTTTATATTTGTGTTTAATTTTTGATTTATTGTTCCAATTCACATAAAAAAATATTTTATGCACTATTTTATTGATAAAGGCATATTTTTTTTCAAGTTAGGCTTTTTTTCGTCAAAATTGGTTGGCAACGCTGTCCGCACTCCACTGGTAGGCTGTTGATTGCAATGACCTACGCATATCTGTGAAATATGTAAGTCTCAAATAATTACATTTTTGCTTATAACTTCTGTTATACAATTCAGAGAATAATGATTGATACATCAATCTCTTCACCGGGAAGTGTACTAATCGAAGAATAAATTCATATTCAAATTTGTTTGGCCATTTCGTAGTAATATATGTTTAAACCATAAAAAATGGTCTTTTTTAGTTAAAAACTCATATAAAATGGGTTTGAAGGACCAATAACGGACTTTAGGATACTAAAAACCATCCTATGTAATACCGCTACTTACGACAAATCGATTAATATATATATTGTTGAGGTTTCGTTACGAACCTACTCCCTCTTCGCGGACAAACAGAAAAATGTGTTCTCTTTTATAGAGGTAGAGAAGAAGAGAAGAGAAGAGATAATGAAATTAAAGTATTCCTATATAATTTGTCGGTGCCCTGCCACAACAGATGGTTTGGTAGGTGATAGGGCCATTTGTGAAATTAAAATGCCCTTCATCACCTATAGACTTAATAATTATGGAAGGTATAGAAAAATAATTTACGAATAATTGGAGCTAAAAGAAATTCACAACTCAGACATTCATTTTAAGGGCAAGTTCATTATTACCAAGAGATAACTTAGCTTTTCATTGTTTGGGCCATGTGATTTTGTGTATTTATGAAAATTAAAAGAAGATATTATACTTTCTGAGAAATGTAAATGTAAAATCCGAGAATTTCTAGGGCAAATGCAAGTATCGAAGACCTTACAAAAAAAAACAAAGTCCATATGTAAATCTCTGCTTTAGAAAAAATGTCCTGTAACGTACAGTTACAAATTGATACAACTTTAAGCTTGTTAAAATTTAAGAAAACGTCCCCTAATACTAGCGATAAGAAAGACTGTGTAACCCCTTGGTGTAGAATTTTGTGAATGGACAATAATAAATACATAAATGAATAGTGTATCATACTAGGCTATAGGTTCGGCGGGCGTTTCGCATATAGATTCTAAGTTTAACTATACAAGAAACCCATACAAAACGAAAGCAACAAACAAGCCAAACCAATTTTATAGAAAAATATAAATTATAATTAATTATTTATAACATATTATGTACATAGTTTGATTTGCAATCGCACATGAAAATTTGCGATTGGATTTGAACGTAATTCGTAGAAAACTGGATATCACACACACTATCGGTCTCAGTCTATTCAGACAGAGTTTGCAGCATAATATAGCTAGCCTAGTTTTGATGTGTTTGTGCAGGGAATTTTTTATTATTTTTATTTAGTCAACGTTGAGCGAGTTATTACTTTGCAGACTGTATAGTCACAATTATGATCTTGTTGGCGGAGGGTGTGCTCGGTTATTTGAAATTCTGTGTGCTAAACATGTTTGCATGAGCTCGGAGTTCATAGTTATACTAGACATAAAACCCAATTTTTCGTTATTATATGGTTTTAATTTTAAAGCCACTAAAAGTAGAAACATTTAATCCCTTATGGACCCTCAACCTTATCTTTGGGCTTTTAAGAAAAACAAAAGAATACTCGTAAATCCGAAGAAATCCTTTTGAAATTTTAATGAAGAAGAGTTTTGCTCTAGCTATACGGATTTGAAAAATAGCTGTTCAGTTCTTGATCGAATTTGAATATTCAAGAGCGTCGGAAACATAATATTGAACTTTAATTAGTGTGTGCACGATCTATGTTTTGCTATCAGGTTGGTGTGTGAGCACAAGAACTGTCATCATTCCGACGAGCGGAACTGAGCCATGTCCCGTTCCGCGCACCCAACCCAGAAGGTCCCTGCAGTTTCTAATGATTTCAGACTGAAATACTTGGACGAGTACCAATACAGATGAGGAATTGATATCAATGGAGCCAGCTCTCATCCTTAGATTCACTAGATTCTTACTAGTGGATGGATTTCTTCCGCCAAGGAGGAACAAGAGTAGAAGAAACTCGGAAAGTATTTTTATTGTGATTGGAACTCTTGTGACTTATGAGGGAATATATCTCTCTGAGGCGTAAGCAGGGGTTACAATAGACCAAAAGTTCGCTGTACGATAACCCCTTTCACAAAATAATAATACCATAGCACTTTTGATCGATCTATCCCTTGCATTATTGAAAACCTCTTCTATGTTTCGGAAAGCTGGTTAAGCCAACTCCAAGGTACAGATGCCTTCCTATTTTGTCCTGTTTCTACTGACTTCCCTTCATGCATGCGTGCTGTGACTCACTTGCGAAACCATTATGCAATTACTGCTTATATCAGGCGCTATCGGTGTTCAAGGGTTTTTAAAACAAAAGATGACATACCAACTGGCCTGAAATCTTCAGCTGTTTTATGCCACTGCTTTCCTGTTTTTTCATATCGGCATTTTTTGTGCTTTTTGCAGCACGATCAGCCATCCATCTGGACCTAGTGATTTATACGGCTTAAAGGACTGGATAGCCCACCGTATTTGTTTCCGGCTTATGAGATAAACTTTTTCTTTGCCCATGAGAGGGTAACTAATGATTTGTGAGTGCCTTTGCAAGTCAGTGCATTGTTTTCGGGACAAGCTCTTTCGAAAGCTGTTTTTAGTGTCTTGTTAATTAGCATCACCACTCTGTCTAAATCTTTAGCGGTATCCCCTGGGGTAAACTTACTGTCAAGATGCTGATTAAAAGCTTCTGCTGTCTTGGCCCCGTCTTTAGGACTCGTCCGACCTACTTCGCTTATCACGCTAGATCCCTTCATCTTCCTCTCTACGATGTTGAGGGTACCTGACCGGCTTCCAATCAAGTCGGGCATTTAGTTGAGCTATTAGTCGGACAAAATGGCCTTTGCTCTGCCAGAAGCGGCCTTTTCACTAAGCTGAGGAAATTCAAATCGCAACCCCCATACTTGTGCCGTTTTAACGCCTTACATTTCGCTCTTCGCATCGTAACTTTTGCACTTTGGTATTGCATTTTGCCTAATATATGAGGAAGCGGTGGATACAGCGGTACAACCAACTATTTGCTTTTGCCATGTTCACTACTGGCTTTTGCATCTAGCTTCATCGGCAGTGAATGTTGCAACTTTTTTTTAATCATTTAATTTAATAGTGGCCTTCAAGTTGCAATGCTAGTTTAATTTTGTGTACCTATAAATTATACAAATTCCTTTGATTATGTACGGTATGTACAGTACAATACATAGGGCCTTATTAACACTTAAAGATTAAAAGGGACGTTGCCCAAAACACGGAACAGACCCGTTTGCATTCTATAAAACATAACTTCACAAAAAGGGACATAAATAAGAACAACAGCAGGCCTTTCTTAAAATTATATTGATTGTGTTACCCACTAGACTAGTCCCACACGATATCCATTAACGGAACTACAAGGAAGAAATTAAATAAAATCAATATGCGAAACACTCGTTGGCATTCTGGTCATTTGTCAATTGTTGAATAATTTAAAGTTCTCTACTTATGGAGGAGGCTATCCATAGTTAACCCTTTAGCATCCTTTTGCGGTCAAAGCTTTTATCACTAAGAAATATCGTGTGTAAATTCTGATGAAAAACATTTCTCAATCCCCAGAATATGAAAGTCAAATGCTGTGATATATATGGTTAACAACACATTAAGAACACCCGAACCGTTTTCTCAAATTGTCGACCCTTTACTAGAAACTGTCCCATATGGAGACGTTATCAGCTTTTGCAACTAAACCAATCTAACCTCGGTCAATGACTAGTAAAGTTGATCTTGGATATGATGGGGACGGATTTTCTCTAAGGGGTCAGTCTGTTGGAGTAATGGAAAATTTGGTCACAGTGATATGGGTACGACACTTGGTGTTCGATACCGATACTGACGAGGAAATACCTAAAGGGATACAATTTCTAAATCATTTGCCATACATAAATAAGGATTTATTGTCACGTCACATATGTTGATGTTGCTCAAGTAAAGTGAAACTTTCTAGGGTTGAGGTGCTTTTCAATGTTTGGTTATGCATACTTCCTGTACAAAGATGAACTGAAAACTTTTATAAGTGGTTTGTCACTTCATATGTATTTAAGCAATCTTGCGTTTTAAAGTAAAGATGTGCGTTATTTAGATAAAACAAATTCAGGTACGTAAGCGTGAGCCCGAGGACATTATTTTTGATTTATAATAAATAACTATATGCAAATTTTTTGGAAAAGGTGGAGATTATAAAGCTTGACGCGACTGGAAAATATTTTCTACTACCTAAGCAAGTAGTTCGCCTGATTTTTTTAGCTGGAAACATTGTGCAGAGGTGCAATGCTGTGTAAAATTTGTTTGTCAATATGTTGTGCATAAGCCAGGTCACTATAATGGTAGAATTTATACCAATGGGTAAACTCTAGCTATTACCTATTATAAACGTGAAATATATGGTATTGTATTTTTGAAGATATGATCCATGGATTGCAGTTCTCATTCTCACAAATTCATCGCTGGTGGGTTGGTGTGCTCTTCACGTTGGATTGTTTCACTTTTAAAAATTTTACTCGACACAGTAGTTGTTAGGAGTATTTTTGTCGATATATATTGGTTGGTCTTTCTCATTGTTAGAAATAACACTAGCTTTGTTGTTTTATAAAAATAAACAACTTTCTGTTTACGTAAGACAATACGCAAATTTCGGGTTTCTTTGCTATAGGCTAGGAACAAGGTTTCGTTAATTGTAAGCAAAAAGTCATTTCGTCCCAATATTAAACTATTTGCAAGTCCTGTTAAATAACGTATATATTTAATTTAATAAATTTAAAAATTGTTCACCTGTTATATAGGTACTTAATATAATCATTAATATAATTATTGCAGCAGTTGTAAATACATGCATGTATTAGATCGATTTGTTTGACCTTACGGAAAAGACGTTAATTCGAGTTTTATTAAGAACGCAATTAGGATAAAACTACCGACTTGATCGAAATTCAGTTTTGAAAATGTTATTTGGTGTTAGAATTTAAAGCTCCAAGATATGAACCATAATATGAAGCAAAATGCGT
Organism: Cheilosia vernalis; assembly: GCA_949126925.1. NCBI lineage: Eukaryota > Metazoa > Arthropoda > Insecta > Diptera > Syrphidae > Cheilosia > Cheilosia vernalis. The sequence continues at coordinate 58,177,986 of OX421362.1, forward strand.
AAGTAAACAATTTTAGTTTCGTTCACTTTTCTTACAGATCATTTCAAAATATTTATTTTTTATTCAGTGAGCATTATATACAAATTTTTGGAGTGCATTTTCTCTTCTACAGAAAATCGACCCTAACTTTTATAAGGATGTTATACTAAAAAACGTACCACGTACCATCATTTTCGATAATTATGGTGTTATGTTAATCGAAAATGTGAGATCTAGATATCGAAAAAAACGCCCTTTTGAACACAAAGTTTTACTCGTGATTAACATTTTAATATGTACGTCTCTATCTCTATGAAAATTAAGAGCAAAAAATGTATGTCGAAAAATGTAAGTTTCTATAGTAACGTAATGGAAACAAAACGCCAAAACTTCGGAAATATATGCCCCTGAACTTAATTGTACTACCAGCCTTAATGTCGACATAATATACATTGTCCACGATTTTTTTTATGCCCATATCGCACCTTTCAAATGATTAAGTTATTCTACTTATTCCATAAAAAATGCCTGTTTTTGCTATTATAAATTGCTTAAAAGTGGTCAGTTTGTAATGTTATTCGGAGGAATAGAATAATAAGCTGGATAAAATCGGGCTTTATTGATTGGTTTTTGTTGCTCATGTCCAAACCTATGGCTCTGGACCCACCATTTAATTAATGGGTATTCTTTTGTTGTCAGTTCCTTCAGGCTTTTATTCTAGTTATGTCTCTTTCATAACTAGAAAGAATCGTTGTCCTTAATTCTTAGCAGTTATTGCCAAACACATTACTTTGTAGATTATCTCTTCCGACTTCACCATGGGAATTCGAAGTCGTCATATCAATATTATATAGGTACCTATTTCTCTACACAGAAATATTTACAACACGTCCCTTATTTTCAACCTAAAAATACCTTGTCTTATTAATAACGCTTACACATATGTAAACTGGCAGCATATTGCTAAGACAAGCAGTCTTAAGCATACAGAGCGGCTGTATCAAATACATCTTTAGCAGTATTGAAAGCAGACCATTAATCTGGTGTACACAAAAAGCCACCTACCAGGCAATCCTTTTATGGTGCCACATTATCTTACATTTCAGACAATGCAATGCTGCCACTGGTACATGGATGCCTAAGATCTCATATGGCTACAACGGAAGGAGCGATTGTGATCGGGTGCACAAAATGAAAGAACAACAACGAAGCGACGAATGATCATCATCAATGATAAATGATTAGACCGCCACAATATCAGACTGGATCATCAGTTAGTCCACAGCTGCAATGTACTTTATCGTTGATTCGGTAGGTTTCAACAAACACATATGAGTTGCTTTATTTCATACGGACAAATTTGTTGGTATATATGTACGGTGACCATATTTTCAAGAGCGAAACCCGGGACAAACAAAAATATATAACAGCACACAAATGACCAAAAAGAGCGGGTATGCAAACATGGTAGTAATAGATGTATAATTCTTGTAGTATTTTCCCTTGTGATTATTAAGGGGCTATTTGCACTTTATTAGTGATCATGAAATGGTTAATTTTGTAAAATAGATAAAAAAATATTACAAAAAAAAAAAAAAAAAAATATGTACATACGGGACAAATACGGGACAAATACGGGACTAAAATAGAAATACGGGACATTTGTATGTCCCGTATTTCTAAAATAAAAACCAGGGACAGGCTATTGAAATACGGGACTGTCCCGGGAAATACGGGACGTATGGTCACCGTATATATATACTTCTCCATATACTGTCCGTTACCGCTACAGTGTTGAGCATATCGGAAAAGGTATCGCAGTGCCATAAAAGTGATGATGGATTGCCAGTACGTGTTCGGGTATTTAACAGTGAATGCGATAGCAACCGCAGCTCATTAATATCCATGCGAGTCGAGTACTTGCTCCCCACATCCAGCGAAAAGATAAATTGCCGTTCACCCATTACGCTTCATTTGCATACTTTCAAACGATTGCGAATTTGAATCGGAGTTTTCCTATCGACGAAAAGAAATGGTATAGTATAATCGTATATGCGTATACAGCTTCTGTCTTCCCTCAATCGTCATCAACGTCATTTTCGTCAGAGATAAACATTTAACACGTTTTATCCTAGCCGTTGAACAAACATCGTCTTATATTAACTTCTAGAAGTGAATATCCTCCGACCTCCGCTCGATGTGTAGGAAATTTAAAGGAGTTCTTCCTCTGAATCGATGCCTCGTGGGATTAAGAACATGTCACGTTCCTAATAAAATATCGGAAGTTTTTGTTTTGACAACAACATACTATCAAAGCTAAGAATCGTAATATTATATTATTGGTTTATGTCAGTAATGTTGTTTTTCGCTTGCTTATAATGAATACCTATAGTATACGAGCGCATACAATACAGGACAGGCAGACAAGCATTACATCTTTTTCTCTATAGAAATATTTGTAACTATTATTTGAAAGGTAGTAGACATAGAAATGTAGATGTGAGTTTATAGGGAGAGGGTGGAAATGCTGTTTTGCAAAATCCTGTCTTCTCACATAAAAATACTGCTTTTTGAAATTCCGCTTTCAAATTTAAACCAAACGAAAATAAATAAAATTAAGTCCACGACTGGATCGCACGAAACTTTCTCGTTTAATGCGAGTCTGACTGACTTTAAGAGTGTGCAGCAAATCGAAAATTAAGGACAGGATAGTTTTGAAAACATCCATTTAACTCTAAGTTTGCATTTTGGTCAAAATCGTTATCGCCGTAAAAAAAACTTTAAAAAATTATTTGTTTTAAAAAATCCATTGTACGGAAATATAGAGAAAAACAGAGTTTGCTTAGTTATAAATAAAGAGCCTTTTCGAGATATGTCGAAATTTAAAAAGTACCTACCTGGGTACGCAGTCATGGTAACCTCACCTACTTAAGCTTAAATATCAATTTTGGTTTCAATCCGAGGTTTGAACGTAATCCGGGAAGCCGTTTAGGGTGTAGGCCCGTGGAAGGATGGACAGACCGGGCAGAATTTTGCGACCCACTTTTCTTAATTTCCTCTATCATCGTAATATCAGAATTGATTAAAATCTCGAATTCGAAATTTTGTACGAAACTAATATGTTTCTCTTACTACGTAATGGAGAAAGTTAAAAAGTGAATTGTAATTATCTATTTAGGAAAAAAATAAAAAATAAACTAAAAATAAGGAACAATATCTAACAATTAACCTACATCTTGAAAAGGAAAGCAATATCTATTCAAAAAAAAAATTAAAATAAAATGCAAAATGTAGTTGTAATTAAAAAAAAATGAGGAAGCAGGACTTAGACATTTAAAAAAAAACGAAATTGAAAAAAAAAATGCAAATTAAAACAAAAGAAAATGTTGTCCAAATTTCTGCTTTTTAAAATTCTTCAAGCAATGAAAAATCGTTTGCAATACTTTGAAGAGCTGAATTTTGTTAAAAGAATTGCGACCCGTCCCGAATTTTAACCTTAATCCAAGTTAATATCTTGCTGTTAATTCAAGTAAAATAATAATGATGCATACAAAACGCTTTCACAAAAAAAAGCTTTCTCAAATTAAAGTAATATATTAAAATATTAATACCACTTTTCGAGGGAGCGCATATTTTTTGATTTTTATATACCTAATGCTTTTCCTCTTATATAGTTATTAATAATTCACAGTGCTCAGGTGTGGTTTGTGGTACCTACCAATTTTACAAGCTTTAACCTGACTTGACTTTCTATTAATAATTTTCTCACTCACTTCCCAGAGTTCTGAAACCTTGCACACTTGAGTAAACGTAGTGACATAATATAATGCAGGGCCTTTCAATCAAGAGTTTCCAACTATTGTCACACATGGGGAAAGCTGGGTCCGACTCATTGGAATTTCGCTAACAAATTATATGGGGCTTAACCCTTTCGAAACTGACGGGACACATATGTCTCGTCATGTGTTTTCGTTCCACCGAAAGGCTATAATCTGTACATATAGGTACTTATGGAGTTTTGTCCCATCAGTGTTTACATGTAATTTTCACTCTGTTTCGATAACGTTTTGTCCTGCGTTCATGCACGAAGAAGTCGTACATGGGAGCGCAGTGTGTTTAAGTGTATTATTTTTAGTTAGCCCAAGTGTATTTTTTTAAGAAATTCAGAAATATATCGTGGTAAGTTAAAACCAATAATATAAACGACGGTGCCGTGACATAATGCCAAGCGTCATAAGGCCAAATCTCGAAATTTGGCCTTATGTCCCTTTGTGAAAGTGACAAAAAGCCGAATTCTAGCATTTGGTAATATGACACTTTGAGAAAGTGTCATAAGGCCAAACTAGTTTGTGACATTAGGCCAAATGAACCAACAACAACCCACTTGAAGTGGGTAATAGCATCACCAACATTTTATGAATTTATTTCTCACCTACAATTCGCGAATTTGTTGATGTTAACTGGAAAACAAAATCAAATTATTTGCATACACCCAAACTCGCAACTACTCCCACCCCTAAACAGAGAATTCAAGCAGGGGGATTGCAGGGGGCAACATGCCCCCCCATACATTATCCACTGTTTATTAATTGTATAGTACGACTAGCTGTACCCCCCGGCTTCGCCCGTGCAAAATGTGGTTTCAGAACAGTTGATGGAAAAAAGATCTAAGAAATTTGCTATCTTGTAGGGGGCCATTTTTTTCGCAAAAAATATATATTCTCATCACGCTTGAGTTGGCCAATAACAGAATATTTCTTCCCACTGCATAAAATAATTTGTCTTCCTTCCGTAATTTTAACAGGTATTCGTTTCAAATGTTAAATCATTTTCTTTCAGTCCCGTATACATTTCGCACCCTATCTCTTTCAATCCCACGCCCCACTCGCCACATTCTTACACGCCAAAAGCGGATACAATTGTATCAGTTAATACATTTTCAATGGAGTATTGATACTAAGAATTTGTTAAGAGACGCATATCATAATTTTTAAATTGAAAACTTTCTTTTACAAAATAACTCACAAATAATAGTGATAAGGCGGACTAAAGAGCCTAAATCCTGAGGTAAGACTCAACTATTATTATTATTTTATCCTTTGAAAGTCTGAATTACTTTGTTTTCAAAAACAATTATTTTTTATTGTGGTCATAATAATGTTTTCAAAATATCGACTTATTTTATTTAAAGGCCAAGGAGGGAACTTATTTGTTTTTTTAAACCATGAGCTTAGTAAATATGTAGTAAACTCACCCAGTTGAAAATCGTAGCCTGTGCTTAGCTCGTCGGTGGAGTGGGATCTTCTGCTTGGCTTGCGGACTACCGTACGTATTTGTAACTTTAATAGCCAAGAAGAAAACTAACCCCACCTGTCAACTTGGTTGGTAAGCCTTCTCCCTTCTCTCTCGACACCAGTACCGAAGGTGTTATGGTATCTTTGAGCTGCCCTTCCCATAATCATGCTCACGAATGAGCAGAGTACCGTGATTGTGAACACTCAAAACGCTCAACAACTCCTGTTGCCTGTTATCATTGTCCTCGTCATCTCAATCACCCCAACATTTCAACTTACTCACACATCAAACAAATCATCGTATCTACTTCATTTCAAAAAGTCACTGAATGTAACATAGTAATCATAAACAAATAAAAAAAATTTCAAAATTGTTGACAACAACAATTTGCTTGGAAAATAACTAAAATAATTGACAACAACAACAACAATTGCTTTTAAAATTTAAAATAATTTTTTTTTTGTTTTGGAAGTTTCACTACTCGATTTATATCCAGTTTATTTTTTCTTTTTCAAAGTGCTTTTCCCCATTAAAATCGAAATGTGTGCCTGCAACGCCACCTGTTGAGAATTTTTCAATTTTTCTTTTTTCCTAAACCTTAGCGGAGCAATTACGAACAAATCCGCAGAAGGAAGTATCCAATTTGGTCCAGTCGTTTTCGAGTTTTAAGCATCCGAACATACCAAGATCCATTTTCATATATATAGATGAAAAGAAAAATCACAAAACCCAAAGAGACATAGTGCCAAACTGGCTTTATGATACTTTACCTAAGCGACATTATGCCAAATGCAATAATTCGGCCTAGTGTCACTTTCACAAAGGGACATAAGGCCAAATTTCGAGATTTGGCCTTATGACGCTTGGCCTTATGTCACGGCACCATAAACGACATATATGTTACTGTTGGCACACATATAACATATGCCCCACTGACAGGTGACAGTTACTGATGGGACACTGTTTTCCCCAGAACATTTCCTATTTTCGTAGACATTCTTCTTCAAAATCCGCAAAAGAAAACATAAAATTAAAAAATATACATAACAAAAAGTTCAGTGTCTACAGTAAAAAAATCATTTAATTATGCTCTGTTCTTGATTTCGTCGTTCTTCAGAAAGTCATAGATTTTGTGGCGGACTCAGCTTACCAGTAAAGCTGGATGCGCCACACTTTTTTTTCACATATGGAATACGACTTTTCAAGTTTTTCTTAATTATATTTTCGTAGATTCAGCTTACTTTTTGGGTAATAAAATTAACTTTTTACCTTTTGCAACATTAGAGAAGACCGACAAATTATTTTATTCTATGATTTGAATAGACGCTTCTCTTGATTTACATTGCTTAGTAGGATTCGGACAGAATACATTTTTTTTGACCATTTAAAATTTGTTTTGTTAAGATATAACAAAAGAAATATATACATTTGCCAACACGTATTTTAACTAGTGTGGAGCGAATACTGTCGTTAACATTTTTGAGACTAGGATACTGGATTTAAAGGAAAGTTTCATAGCTTTTCCTAAAAACATTCTTATGGTACCGTAATTGTGATGGGTTGACAAACAGAAATTAGACATGTTGAATATGTGGAACTCTATTTCGAGATTGTAAATGGTCTCCCGTATGCCGGAAAGAATTGTTAGCTTTAATATTTCATTTCAAATAATCCATCCCCAAGTTGATAAGTAACATACCGGCTGTTGTCTACAATGTAAAACCATTCCTCAAAAACACACTGGTCGTGTGTGTGCCAGAAGTTTCCTTGCTTCATTTACGTGGTGATTAATGAAGTGTTGACCAGAGAAGCAAACCAAATGGTAACCCTTTTCTACAATGGAATAGTGACGGGAGTTAGGAGGCAGTGGTCAGTAAAAAAAATAACAACGATGGTGATATCCTGAATTTCGACCTTTAAAGTTATAATTTATGAGAATATAACGGTCATAAGTAGAACCAACTTGTGTCGTGTATGCGTTTGAATTACCCTCATCTAAATTGTAATGTGTGAGTAGCAAAACTCCCCTTTTGTACCACTTAGCACAATCGAAATCGACTGGCTAAAAACAATAACTCTTATACTTTTCCGACCGTCTTTAGTGATATTCCAATGAGAACTTATTCAGAAGTCAGCACCATTCTCTTTGCACTCAAAGCCATGGTGTTGCCACCGAATGACATTTGAATATTTCTTCTGTGTCACATACTGGAATGTTGTTATTTATATATTACTAGCTGACCCGGCGAACTTTGTTCCGCCCAATTTCTTTAATGTAATAAAAATAATAATTTCGAGCGTGCACAATGCTAATGCTACTTTATGTTTCACAACAAAATTATAACTGGGCCGACTTACAATTTCAAATTGTGTAGCGGAAGCACGGAATATCTAAGGAATTCAAAAATTTAAAATTTTACATATTTTTTGTTGCACCTATTGAGAGTGGCACTATCCAGTAATTTTTTTTCAAAATGCGATTCTCCATACTAAATTCTATCCCCATAAGGTATTGAGTTTTCTCGACAAAAAGTAGCATAACATGTTCTTTTTTAAACCAAAAATAATAAAAATCTAACGATTTATTCCCGAGTTATGAGTGCACATACGGACGTCGGTCTTTTTTATGTATAGCTGTACCCACCCGGCTTTGACCGTATATTTCGTTTTAAGTCTTGCTCAGATTTCTCAAAGTGCTTTATTTGGACCATGTCCATTTATGATTTTACCTAACTATACAACTTTATAGAAATAGCGTTTGATTTGATTTTTGAATGAAAGGTGCCACAACCGGCTTTGCGCTTATGGTTTGCAAGGTATCACCTTTAGGATGGTGTCCTATCTTTCAACCGGGAACCAGCCATAAACATGCACAATATTTCATTGAAAAACGTTGAGTGGTTTCGGAGATCGACGACAGCACCAGCTATCGGGTCCATAGCCCAAGTGGAAATTGTTGATTATAGTGTAAGCGATGTTCCTACATTTCTGACATGCTTCCGTAACAGTAGATAACAGTGTGCATAGTGTATCAGAGTGCTTACTAAAGGGTTTTTTAATAAGAGCGCTACAAAAGTTTTTTTTTAAATAAAACAAAAACGGGCACGCTTGCAGAAGTCCAGACGCTGAACCCAATTTACGACGGTTTTCAAGCATAAATCGGCCGATACTACTGCAATTTCAAGTTCGATATTCCTACGAAGTTCATCAATCTTCGCTGGCTTGTTGGCATAGACCATAGACGTAGCCCCACAGGAAATAGTCTAACGGCGTCAAATCGTCCCTGTTGAAAAACCCTTTATTTCCAGTGCAGAATGGAACGTTGGCAAAAGTGAGGAAAAAGTTTTAGCTTATAAAATTACTATTTCGGGAAACACATATTTTGGGTATGACTTGTTACCGGAATGTTCCCGAATTTAAGTGAGCTGTCAAATTAGTTTTCATGTGTTTGTAAGTTGGTTCGCACGAAAAAGAAAATGTGATAGAAATACTGGTACCTTCCCTCTTTAATGGGGATGCTAAAGTACCTAAACAACGAACAAAGTGTCATGAACATGGTAATGGAGGTAATATAATGCGAATTTAATAATTGCATATCTTCGTACCCGAGTGCAAAATATTTTAACGAAAATCTGTTTTACTGCAAATACCACGCGCTAAAGAAATATTCAGGATTCAGATTCAGCTGGCCCGGCGAAATACAATTGCAATAACCGCAGCGATTTACTTGTCGGCCAATATACCGCTTTTTTACTGAAGTGCTTTATGGTACATAGCATTTTTCGTTCCATTTACGGGTGCGTACACGTACAAAGCGAGAGGTTTGCCGACACGTGAGCACGCCACATACAATTGACCATGTGAGAAACATGGAACGCTATGCTGATGACGATTGTGTTGTTGTCTAGATATCTCGGTTTCCAGTATGGACGATTACATGATATTCTTTCCCGAAGTTCCGACATATTCTCTCGATTGTTAATAATATTCCGATCTGACTGTTCGTCCTGATTTTCTGCGACGTGAAACGTTTGACCTTCTCACTGGCGGCATGATCGAATTTGTCTTGGAATCGCCGAATCCCACACAAACTTTCATCCCCTATATCATTCTGTCAAAGTTTTGTTTTCCAGACATAAAGTAGCCTATGGCCTTCCTTGGGCCCAATCGAAACCATCAAGCTCAAAATCTTTAAAAACTAACCATCCTCTTTCGAGTTATGTGCGTAAAAACTCAAAACGCTTAACAACTCCTGTGTTGCCTATCATCATCATCATCTCAAACATTTCAACTTACTCACTCTCATACTAATGCAAGGATCCTGAAAATATTTGGCAACCAAAAATGATGCATTCAAACACCATCAAACAAATCGAAGTATCTACTCCATTTCAAAAAGCTACTTAATGTAACATAGTAAACATAAGCAAACTTATTAGGTGTATTTAAAAAAAAATAAATTTCAAAATTGTTTGCAACAACAATTTGCTTGCAAAATAATTAAAATAATTGACAACAACAATTGGCATTAAAATTAAAAATATTTTTTTTGTATATGAAGTATCACTACTCGATTTCCACCCCGTTTATTTTTTTCCAAAGTGCATTTCCCCATACAAACTTTCATAACCTTTTTCATCCCCTCAAAGTTTTGTTTTCGCGACAAAAAGTAGCCTATAACCTTCCTTGGTCCAAAACGAAACCGTCAAGCCCAAAATCGTTGAAATCCAACAATCCTTTATCGAGTTATGCGCGCACACACGGACTTCATTGCCTTTTATATATATAGAAGATATATATTTTTTTATTCTAAAACTGAAACTAAAACAGACTCGATTTTCGTTAACGTGTTTGTCCCCGCATTGTCAAATTGGTAGCTCTATAGTTTATTTATTTATTTTTTTTTTTTTTTTTATTGTTTGTGTTGGGAATTCACTGGAAGTAAAAAATCATCGAAAGACATTGTAGAGCTAGTACGCGAGGGATGTCTCTGCAATAGTGATGGACTTTAACTCATCTAAATAAAACTCCTGGGGGACTGACATTCGCCATCGCGAATAAGATTGCACCTAGTCGTACGACTATCAGCAATTTATTTTTAAATTATTTAATGAATTTAGAGATAAATCCGCTATTTGTCGGATTTTTTAACCTTGTTTTGTTGGAAATCAATACCTAATTTCTTAGCCGTAGCCAAATCTTACAGATCAAAAGGTTATATCAGTCTTCTGTTATTTCTATGTTTACGTGGTTGAGAAGCCTATTTCAATGCCTCCGACCAACCTTCTTAACCTCATCTTTAACCATTTCAACATTTAGATCTCTATGCAAGGTGCATTAACTTCGTTCCTTAATAATTTATTTTGGAAAACCTGAATTTTTTGTAAGTTTGTTTGGCATTATGCATGCCTAAAATTGGAGCCCGTAGGTCCATACTGGTTTTAGAATTTGCTTGTATAGCAATAAGTTATTGTAGTTGGACAGGGATGAGTATCTCCCAATAAGCTAATACATTTTACTGTACCGCATGTTTAACTCATCTTTTTGTTTCTTAACGTGTGCTTTCCAGCGCAGTTTAGCGTCTAGAGTCATGCCTAGATATTTATCCGTGTTAGAAAATTCCACTACATTGTTGTTAATGTAGACTGGAATGTGTGGTACGTATTTATACGTATAATTAATATGGACTGACTTAAGGTCATTTAATCTAATCTGCCATTTCTTAGTCCATTCTGAAATTTTGTTTATTGCCGTCTGAAGCTTTTTTGTTGCTATTTCGACAGTTGATCCCACAGCAAGGACGGCTGTGTCATCTGCAAAAGTAGCTATGGTGGTTTCTTCACTTTCAGGCAAGTCGCTAGTTAAGAGTAGGTATAAAACTGGACCTAGCACACTGCCTTGCGGTACACCAGCTTTAATCTCTCTTAATGTTGAGCACTCTGTACCTTGCTTAATTCTGAAGAATCGATCTGATATATAAGACTCCAGAATGGTCGAATACTGCTTCGGCAGTTGCTTTTGTAGTTTGTGTATCAGTCCTTTGTGCCAGACTTTATCGAAAGCTTGTGCTATATCAAGAAATACTGTAGAGCACACATTTTTCTCTTCAAATGCTTTTTCGATTTTATCTGTGATTCTATGCACCTGATCAATGGTAGAGTGTTTATTTCTAAATCCAAATTGGTGAATTGGAAATAGCGATTTTTCATCTTTTATTTTTTGTAGACGTTTTAACAGCTTTTTTGCGAATAACTTGGACAACATTGGTAGAACATTATCGTTGATAATTGTGCTAGTCTTACCAAATCAATTGGTGGGGTGACATGGACGTTATTTCTGTTCCAAACGGACGTAATGTTCATGGACACAATGGCCTTTTAAGTGCATGGAAATAACTTCACGGGCAATAACTTCACATGGGAAATAACTTCACCTTGGGTGGGAAATAATTTCAATTTCTTTAAGTGAAGTTATTTCCCCACTTGAAGTGGGCAATCACATCACCACCAATTTTGTGAAACTATTTCCCACCGTCCTATTAACAAACAGACATAAGACCAATTTGAAACGGTCATAAGTCATGGACATAATGTCCGGATCAAGGTCTAAATGGACCTTATGTCGGCTTCAAAAAGACACAATCGGCCTTACTAATAATCAATCACTAATGTCGACAACTAGTTAGATGTCAGCTTTAGTAAAAATGTACAGCTTTTGTGAAATGGTACCAATAAACAATTAGACCTCCACATTTACTAGTCCTACAACTTTCTTAGAATCTATTACATTTGTTGTCATTGCAGAATTCAAATTTCATAATTTGTTTTCGTGAAAAACAAGGTCAAGGTCAAATTCTAAAAGAAGGAATACATAAATTGCAATTAAATTTGTCCAACACATATCTTTCCAATGCTCTTTGAGACTTATTATAAGCAAAAAACAAAACACAAAATAGGAAATGCACAAAATATCCGCTGATCTGTCAAATATCATTATGCAAATCAGTAATGCCCTATCGTTCGATCGGACAGTACTTTTATGGTACGCTTTCCATTGTTTTCTAATACTACCTCGCGATTTCTTTATGAGTGCATTTGTGTCGTAATAAAATCCCTTTCAAATTATTCAATAAACAAAACACAGTTTATTTGAATGGTTTCATTTATTCGTAGGCTGACGATGCAAATCAAAACGTATTAGTGGTCTAAACATCACAATTGCATCGTTAGCAAGAGAATATTTTTGAAAATAGAAATAATATCTGGCTCATTCATTTCAGAGTGAATAACAATCGCACGTAGGAAGCGTGTTAAGAACTTATCGCTTCCGGGTTTGAAAATAAATACAATTTAACCTATAAAAAATTGTATGGCCTATATATTACTTAATTCGGGAAACTTAGAAACCGACAAAAGTTGAAATTCGAACTGAAAAATTTAAAACGCACATTTTTATGCACACATATTCTCGTACTACCTGTTACCCCTCCAGAAGTTAATAAACTAGATAATGTATGTTTAATGAACGTTTATGGGTTTTCGCAGTTGCTACTTTGGGCGATATGAGATCAGCACTTGCTCGATTCTCAATGAAGCAGTAAGGCGAATTTGAAATATACTGAACTATCCGAGAGCCCCAAGTCTGTTTTGAACGAATAGCACTATTTCCGAACATATTTATGTTAATGCGAAATGATATCTTTCAATAAGTGCTTTAATTTGAATTTTTTGATTATATTAATTAGAGTATTTTTTCTCACATACCAATCAAAAAACAATTAATTTTTTTTAAATATCAAACACATAATTCCGTATACTAAATGCAAATCACCATTGAAAACACAGACGAGTAACATTCAAAGAGAAATTCTCGTATGCGGATTTCAAGAATTACTACATTCAGTTTTTCGCATCGCATCGCAAATTTTGACAGATAAACGCATGCGACAGCTTTTGAGAATTGGGGTCCTGTTATCTGAGAGAACACGCCAATAACTATGGTTAAAAGGACAGTTTTTTGAAAACATCTTTTAAAATATTAACTTTCCGCAAAACGCAAACAGTTTTCTGCAACATAGCTACGAGCATGATCTATAAAAAAGGATCACTTTCATTATTTTTTAAACCACTATGCCCCGTGTCGCGCCACAAATCGTATTTAATAGGTAGGTAAGCTTCAAAATTACATAATGTCTACCGAGCCTTGATGGACATTAAGTCCTGTTTACGGAAATTAATAATGTCCACAGGCATTATGCGTCCAATTACTATACAGCGACATTCATTTAAAAAGAAGCCGCATAGAAATATGTCTATATGAATATCTTCACGAAGAAAGGCTCCGAATTAAATTATAGGTATGGATACCTTGTTAATGAATTACGAAAATCTAGCTGAGCGTGAATTATTCACTTAATACAGGAAGCAGAATGATATTTCTTATATGAGGATGAGGACTAAGTATACGTAGAGCCGTTAATTTCCGTAATGTGTGTCTTCATGCAGGCCATAATGAAGGAGTATGATTATTGATATGAGTCATGTGAGTCATTCCTACCACTCCTTTGCATAAGCAAATTTACGTTATTTAATTTTGTATGTCCCTTGTTCTGCATAGGTAATAGCAACCCACAAAACATATACGCACATTGTATAAATCTTCATCTGCGCTTGGGTGCCATAGTATACCCTATATGTATATTTCCAATTTTCTTTTTCAGATATATTTGCTTGGTTTTGGTCTTCTTTGTTTGTGTTTTTTTTACATTTCTTTATAGGTAGGTATATGTATATATTTTACATTATTTTTCATTTCATCCTAGCAGCTACGACCCACGACTGTCGTAGTCGTATGTGACGATGATGTGAGTTATTGAGGTACGGTGAGACGCATTCAGACATAATGAAAAGCCTTCGGGATTCACAGTATTTTATTGGAGATTGGGGAGATTTTACGTATGAGTGCAGGATTTTGAGATTTATTTATTTTGGTGCAAATAAAAGGAAACGGAATATAATTCCCGCCCGGAGATGAATTTTCGTGATTGCATGAACATCTCATTTTTAGCAGGCAACCGAAAGGATGCCAGTACTTCACATTTCTTAACTTGTTGTCCTTAAAACAACCAGAGAAAAAAAAAGATGTCGATATATGCATGAGCTTAAGACGTTTGGCTAGAATTGTTATTTTCTTAATATGCTCGAGTTGAAAAATTATGATTACTAGAGTTCACACATTATTATTGCAACCAGGCACGTAGCCAGGTGGGAGGGGGGGGGGGGGGCTTGAGGGGCTGAAGCCCATCCATTTAGGTACATACCTATAGTTTATTGTGTTGGCCAAGGCTATGACGGAGGCGCAAATATGGCACATGGCAGGTACCTTAAGTGGACTACAGTGCAGGATAAGGCTATAGTATCCAAACGCTAGGTATGTACACTGTGCAAGCCATCGCTTGAACCTGGCTCTGTCTAATGCCATGTCAACTCCTGCAATTCGCAATTGCCTTGGTGTAGCTAGTGAAATAGCATTAGGGGGAATGCCAGATTAAGCGCACTTGCTAGGATATCTGTTCATTCGGACATTAATGTGGATTTAGATAAGGCGACTGATCTCATGTCAAAAAAAAATTAAAAAGTCTACTGATTTAAAAAAAAAAAGTTTGATTTGAAAACTAACAAAAATCTATGAATTGGAATTTACCTATACAGTTTTTTGTTAAAAAAAAAAAATTCTTTGTAAGATTTGGAAGCAGGCCCTCCTTTCATGTTTCTTCCGTTATAAAAAGGAAACTATATTGTACACACAGCATTACACATCTCTGAACGAACCTGCCAACAAAAAAAATCAAGCGAATGTGTTGTAGTTATTTCAGTCAGTGTGATGCGTACTCCCGTGCTACAATTGCAGTTTTTTGTAGTTTTTGAGTACATTTTTGATTTTGACACATAAGCCTTTAAAGGCTTCATTTTCTTTTATATTTTGAGGATGAACAGAAGTAATTTATGAAGAATTAAAATAAGCTTTTTCTTTGTGATATTTTTTAATGAATACAAAATGTGTGTGAAGTTTGTATATATACCATATAGCCATTTTAAGTAAATTATTGCGTAAGCACATTATTGTTAAGATCATAGGCAACTCATTTGAAAGTGTGTAGGTACCTAGAATATATTTCACCAATATTTGGATATGCCAAAGCTCATGTAAGATGGGTGGGCGTTTGCTCACCGTCGACAACAGGCGGATTCGAATTAGAATGAAGTGGTCATTCAAGCAGAAGCAGAATTTAGACCTTTTTATTCGCAATCCGAAGTAGTTTATGCGCCGCTATGTGACTGTTGATGAGACTTGTATCCTCCATCACTACACGCCTGAAGTGAAAAAAACAGTGGGCTGCACGCGGAGAAAGTGTATCAAATTTAGGCGAAAACAGTTCAATCATCCGGAAAGGTCATGGCCACCGTCTTTTTTTGGAATATCACTGCATAACCTGTCGATCATTTGCAAAAGGGAAGAATGATTACAAGAAAATATTATTCTGAATTATTGGGAACATTTTACGACGCATTTAAGAGAAAACGGTTCCACTTTGCAAAGAAAAAAATTTCATTCACACACCACAATGCACCGGTTCATCATGTCACGTCGCGGCGGCAAAAATTGACGGAATTAGAATTATTAACCGTATTCTTCAGATTTGGCGCCATGTGATTTATATTTGTTTCTAGATATAAGAAAATTGCTTGGCGGAAAAAGATAAGGGTAGTAAAAACTTTTGGTCTTTTGTAAAAAATATAAAGAATTCGGCCACATCTTCGATCCCAACGCTCATTTACAATGACATTCCAGCTGTCAACTCTTTAGACAAAGCGAATCTGCTTGCTGCACATTTTGCAGCCAGCTCAATGCTCCCAGATTGCGCTTTGCCTCTACCTGTACTTGAGAGCGTCGAATACACCATGGGACAAATCCATTTTCGCACTCGTACAGTGGCAAGAGTACTTAATGATCTCAACATAAATAAATCCGCTGGTCCAGATTGTATTTCCCCAATTGTTCTGAAGAGGTGTTCTTCCACGCTGGCAAAACCACTGCGTAAGCTTTTCCATCTGTCCTATTCTTCTGGACTCTTCCCGAGAAGGTGGAAAACTGCATTTGTCCAGCCCGTCCCCAAAAAAGGCGAATCTTCTTCTCCCACCAACTACCGACCCATAGCACTTACATCCATTCTTTCTAAGGTCATGGAAACGCTGATAAATCGTCAGCTCATGAAATATCTTGAATCACGAAAACTCATTAATGACCGGCAGTACGGTTTTCGTGGCAACAGATCCACTGGTGATTTGATGGCTTATCTCACCGAAAAGTGGAACCAATCGCTACATCACTCTGGTGAAACGAAGATTGTTGCGCTTGATATTTCAAAGGCATTTGATAGAGTTTGGCACCAAGCTCTTTTATCGAAAATGCGTGCATATGGGATCGATGCGTCTCTTCTTCAATGGATTAGAAACTACCTCTCTGGCCGTTCAATTCAAGTTGTATTGGATGGCTTCAAGTCTGAAATTCACCATATAAATGCTGGTGTTCCCCAAGGCTCCGTTTTGTCTCCGACTCTCTTTCTCATTTTCATAAATGATCTCCTGTCTGCAACATCTAATCCAATCCACTCCTTCGCCGATGACAGCACCCTCAGCTTCTCATATTCATTCCAGGACTCACGTCCCTGCTCTTCGGCCGTAGAACTGGAACGGCAACGTATGTTAAGCTCATTAAATTCCGATCTCGACAGCATTATAAAATGGGGTTTAGCCAATAGAGTGGAATTTAATGCTTCCAAAACACAATGCTGTCTGCTGTCATTAAAGCGAAACCAGAATCCTCAGCCATTATCCATGAATGGCACTTGCATCGCCGAAACCGAAAGACTTTCCATTCTCGGTATGTGTGTCCATGACAAACTCCGTTGGAATGACCACATACACGAAGTCGCCAAGAACGCTGCGAAATGTCTAGGTTTCCTCAAACGGTGCAAGAAATATTTTACCCCTTCTGATCTGGCTACCATATACAAGGCGTTCATTCGCCCCAAACTTGAGTACAACTCTCATATCTGGTCTGGTGCCCCTAAAACCTCACTGCACCTCCTGGATAGGATACAAAATCGTGCCTTAAAACTCATTGGAGACATAAATATAGCGAATTCTATAAATTCGCTCGAACATCGCAGAAATGTGACAAGTCTCTCATTGTTTTATCGCTATTTTTACAAACAGTGCTCAAATGAAATTGCCAGCTGCATTCCACCCCTTCAACAATTCAACCGCAATACTCGCCAAGCCAGGAATGCCCATCAGTTTACCCTCCAGCCTACTTTCGGTCGTACTATGAAATATAGAGATTCTTTCATAAGCCGTACAACACGAATGTGGAATGCATTGCCCAGCTCGGTCTTTCCCCCTCGGTGCAATTTACAGACATTTAAAACCAATGTGCATCGGAATCTCCTATCTTCTCTATCCCAATTTCCTTAACGCCCGCGCTGTGTACTTCGAACTACACCATAAGAGTAGTCACAACCTCTTTAGCGCGTGTTTATTATAAAAAAAAAAAAAAAAAAAAAATTCAAAACAAACGAGAAAGTCATTGGCGAAACTGAGGCATATTTTGCAGAGTTCGACAAAACCTATTTAGAAACAGTTTAAAAAAGTTGGAATATCGTTGGCCTAAGTGTGTCAATGTCAAAGGAGACTACACGTCGAAAAATTAAATAAATATATTTTCTGTTGCCTAACACAGGATCTAATCAATAACTTCGTATCTTTACATCCATTTGAGTACCATTCTCATTACGAACTTTTTTCAATTTTTTTTATTTAGCAGCAAATTTGCAGAAAACCAAAATGTGATTGGAAATTCTGTTGTTTAAGAACCGTGAAAAGTGTTGAACGATGTTACTTAAGAAAATGCAAATGCTATTCGGAAAGCAAATTCGTAAAAATACGAATATGTAATTAATTGAACTCCTATCAAAAAGTCAATATAATGTGGTATTTATTGGGTTCTGCAATTAAATTTCCGATTTCAGATCTCGCGTATTCAATCGAACGCAAGAATTTAAATTTATTTAAGCAGTTTTCTTGTTCCATTGGATTACAGAATGTGTAGATACTAGATACCCAAGTGAAACCAAGGCAAAACGACGTAGCTATTTTCACTTATCTTGTAAGTCACCATGTAGGCGCAGTGGCTTAGTGGTTAGTGTGTTGGACTACTAAGCGAGGGGTCCCAGGTTCGAATCCCGCAAAAACCCAAATTCTAGCTAAGGGTTTTTTCACTGCGCCATACCTCTCGAGAACGTCTGACAAACATCCGAGAGTATAATTATTATCTTGCAAGAGCTTCTCAATCGGCCGTTTGGAATCGGCGTAAAATTGTAGATCCCCTCCATTCGTTCCAAAAATTAAAAACTCACACAAAACGAATTGTAAGTCGCCATTATCATATACATAAACAAAATATAAATACTTTAACAGTATCTACTTCAGTAGGCGAAATTCGAATAACGAAAATCTAGATCTACTCTCAGATCTACTCTAGACGGCATGAACCATCTCGTCACCTGGATGTTGTGTTCATGTAATAGAAAGAAACACACATTTTTGATCATATTAAGGCGAAAGCAAGTACATAGTGAAAAACCAAAAGATTGTGCAGAGATGCAATACTGTGACTTATTTGTTTTCCAATATGCTGCGTATAGCCCAGGTTACTAATGGTATAGTATTTCTACCACTGGCCGAACTCTAGTGAACCTAAAATTGTGTCGAGTTTCTACACATAAATAAACTACACGGTTCGCAGTAAAAATAAAAACTAATTCAACACAACAGGCTGTAATTACTTAAGAATCATCGAAAACCATTTTTATTGCTCGACGCTTACTTACATTTTAAGAATATTCTGACTACATATTTACTTACGTTATTAATTTTCAATTACCTAGTAAGACTAACGGGACATCCTATCCTACAAAAAAATGGTATCTACCATTACAAACGCTTTCACTTAACAGACGAACATGATAATTTATGATGTCATGTTAAATTGGACACTATGAGCAAACATGAGTAGCAAATAAAAATATAAAGGTAATACACGAACGTCCAAAAAAGGGGTTAATTAAACGTTTGGCGAAGGGTGCTATCGCTATCCCCCGCGAGCTCGACATCGATTGTTATTTGTTATTTGTGCGGTAAACGCTATCAATTAGTCCCATTTCTATTTTACCGCACGAAATCCTTAGTGTATGGCTGTAGGCAGTGAATACAAACAACCCTCATAATGAAAGCGACATGAGTAAACATGACGTACATATGCCCGGTGTCAATTACGAATAGAAATAAAGTTGGCGATAACTTTTGGATCACGTGCAGCTGCAGAGGAATTTGAAAGTTGAACCCATCCGAAATTTTCAGATTACAAGTCTCACTGAACCAAAAAGGTAGATACATCATATTAATGAAAAAGTTCATCAATTTTATGAAAAATCCATGAATATAATGAACCTAAATTCCCCTTTAAATTCATCAACGTGACGAATATACTCATTACATTGACAAATTTGTTCATAAATATGATGCATACTTTCTGTGCTGTCAATTATGTATGTATTTGTAAGATTATTCACATAAATGAAAACATAAAATAAAAATACCGATACCAATATAAATCGTAAACATAATGCAGCCTTCCCCCTCTCATGAAGATGCTAAAATTCCTAAACAAACATAATATCATGAAAATGGTAATTTAGCCAATATTATGTGGCCTTAATTATTGAATTTCTTCGTACCTACCTAGCAAAAGTCTGGTTAACTAAAAACATTAAACTGATTTTGAAAATATTTAACTATGCCTTGACATACTTTCTTAAAAATTACGTAATGAGGTAAACATACTTACATCTATGTATGCAATAAAATCACAACGTTAAAAAAATATAGCGAGTTACCTATAAAAATTTCTGTCCATATGGCAATATTTTTAACCAAAGTAAATTCGGTGTAGAAAATTCATGATAATTCTAGCTTTCGACCACAAGCGATACTAACATTAAATAATTATATGTAAAAATAAAATCGACCCTACCCTACCTTTTATAAGTAGGTGTGCTAAAACACGTACAAACATTTTCGATACTGCGTTATTTTTACAAATGAAAAGCGACATCTATAGGTAGATATCGAAAAAATAAGTTTTACTCTTGATTTTAATGCGTCGCCATGAAAATAAATATAGAGCAAACTATTTATGCCAAAAAACTTTCGTTTACACCAGTGGTCAACGGACCTGAATTAAAATTTAATTTTTGAACTAAATATAAACATTTACAATTGTAACTCAATTTAGCACATTTGGGTGCACATTATTCTTGGTTAACTTGTCTCTAACTAAAACAAATAGATTCGATGGTTTTCCCACACGTGAGCATGCAACATATAATAATTGCGCAAGGAAAAACCTGGATAATCTAAATCTAAACCACAAAAATGGACATTGACTTGACATTGAGAAAGCTGTATCATTGGAATACGTGACGACAGGACCACTTCTCCCCTAAGCTTTCCAGTCATAATGGTTGCTTTAAGAATATTCCCGGTGATATTTTTGGTAACCAAACGTGTACCGTTGGATAATCGAGATGGATTCAATTTACGCAGAAGTTTTATAAGTGAACCCATCTTTAACCGAAGATTATGTTGTGGAAAATTTACACTTGCGTTTTCATCAACAATAATATCTATTAATTTAAAAGACATAAGATCGCCTGGCAACAACTGTTGTACCTGGAAGTTAATTTCGTCAACATCAACATTTTTGACCGCCAAAATAGCCCGATCACTGAACCAGCTATGATCCAAGTAATTATTTTGTATATCCGGGAAAATGTTTTAATTATTTGCGTATCTTGCGCAATTTTTTTTTGGAAAAATCCGAATCGCCAGACTTTTGAACTTTTCAACTTTTTAGCTTTTGACATTTTAAACTTTTGACCTTTTGAAAGTTTGAACTTTTGGACCTTTGAACATTTGAACTTTTGATATTTTGACCCTTTGTTTTTTTTGTTTGTGTGTTTGTACCCACCCACCTACCTTCTTTATATGAAATATATTGTAATTTCTTAACAAAGTTGAAAAATATTTGTTTTTTTTTTTTTAATTCGCAAATTGGAAAAAAAAATATTAGCAGAATTTATTTGTTTAAAATATTGTCTGTCAGAATTTTAAAAAGTAGAATTTTGAAAAGCCGAATTTTGTTAGACAGAACAGAAAAAAAAACAGAATTTTGAAAAGCAGAATTTTTGCGTTAAAAGGCAGAATTTTGAAAGCAGAATATCGACCCGCTACCCTTTTGAACTTTTGAACCTTGACCTTTTGAGCTTTTGAAACTTTAAACTTTTGAATTTTTGAACATTTGAACTTTTGAAATTTTGAACTTTTGACCTTTTAAGCCGTTGAAACTTTAAACTTTTGAACTTTTAAACTTTTGAACATTTGAACTTTTAATATTGTGACCTTTTAAACCTCTGGACTTTTGACCTGTTGATCTGTTGAACTTTTGACCTTTCGAACATTTTATATTTTGACCTTTTAAACTTGAAAATGGCAGACCAAATATGATGAATTTTGTGCCATTTAAAAGACGGAAAAAAAAATGGCCGTGTGATCGCTCTTCAATGACGCCTAGGACAAATGACTAAACTTTTTGGGAACAGCCAAAAAGTGGCATACGCAAATGACATAATTATGACGCAGCATTTAATAAGATATCTGTCTCGTGTTGAAAGGACGTGATAATTAATAAACTGGTTTCTAGTGCCGTCAAGTGCCGAAAATTTGGACTATTCAGTGAACTATGTTGTGAAGTCGAATCGAAATAATAAAATTATCCATTCGTGGAGAGATGACTAAAACTATTCCCAAGTTGTTTGAAAAACTAGTTTGTACCAAACTTACACCTCTCTTAAATAGATTTATCTCCCCGTTTCAACACGGCTTTGTAGCAGGAAGAACTACTACCACAAATCTCTCAATTTTCTGTAGTTCTGCCTTGAATTTTCTCGAGAATGATTTATTATTATTATTATTATTATTATTTGAGAGGGGTTATTGTACTGCGACCTTTTGGTCTATTGTACCCCCTGCTTACGCCTCAGAGTGGTTTATTCCCTCAAAAGAGTTCCCCTCATAGTATAATTCCTTTCGAAATCATTCTAGAGGTTTTAGTACCTACTCTTTTTTCTCCTTGGCGGTAGAAATTCGTCCTATAGCACTCTCTCCAGTCCAGTTTCCTTTAAGAATCTAAGGATGAGAGCTGGCTCTAGTGACTGTATTTCCTCATCAGATAGTTGGTACTTGCCCAAGTATTTCAGTCTTTTGTGGGTCAGTGCCCCACATGATCCCAGCAAGTGTTCTGGGATTTCACTGGACTCATCGCAGAATCTGCAGAGACCTTCTTCAGATATACCCAGTTTCCTGAGGTGTTCCTTGAGTCTACAGTGCCCCGTTAGGAAGCCCGTTAGGATACGAAGGTTATTTTTGCTCATGCCGATGCAAGCTTGGAATCTCTTCCGGTTGTATTGCCCCAGAAGTTTCTTGGCCTGCCTCATGCCCTGAGTGTTATGCCAGGTTCTTGCCCTGTTTTCTTTCTCTAGTTTCCTAAATTCTTCTTTGAGGGTGTTATCCCCTATTCCGCAGAATGGTTCAGGACCTCTGATGCTCCCTTTCTTGCTAGGGAGTCGGCCATTTCATTCCCCTCTATTCCTAGATGGCCAGGCACCCAGCAGAGAGTTATTTTGTTTCTCCTACCAAGTTCATTAAGTTTTTGTAGGCATTCCCATACAAGTATGGATTTAATGATGTAGGAGTTAAGTGCCATAATAGCAGCTTGGCTGTCTGACATTATAGCTATATCACAGTTGACTCTGTTTCTGTCGAGGTTAATTTGGACACACCTGTCTATGGCATAGATTTCAGCCTGAAAGATGCTGGTACTTTTGCCCATTGGTTCAGAATATTTGGTTCCAGGCCCAAATACTCCCGCTCCAGTTCC
Organism: Cheilosia vernalis; assembly: GCA_949126925.1. NCBI lineage: Eukaryota > Metazoa > Arthropoda > Insecta > Diptera > Syrphidae > Cheilosia > Cheilosia vernalis. The sequence goes on from OX421362.1 coordinate 58,201,377, forward strand.
CTCATCAGTTCTCGACCCATCTGTGTACCACTTTGTTGTGTGATTGCTCAGTCTGTGAATTGTGGATTCATTGCTCCAGTTCTTCTTATTGCTGAGCTTAGTAACAAAGTTATTTTGAAAATCAAATCTTTTGATGATATCGTCTTGAGTAGTACGTCAAACTGTCTCAGTGTGATGCACTTTCCTCTTCCTATTCCTTCTTTGGCCATTCTTAGGATCGTTTTACTTGCACATTCCTCAACCATAAGGTGCAATGGAGTTAATTCCAATAGCACTTCCATAGCTGCGGTTGGGCAAGTTCTCATAGCCCCTGTAATACACAGGCACGCCAGTCTTTGCACTTTATTGAGTGTCTTCCTTGTGGTGGAAAGACTGGTTCTTTTTGCCCATGCAATCGCTCCATACGTGATCATTGGTCTCACAATAGCAATATACATCCATCTGAGGATGGTCGGGCTACATCCCCAGGATTTGCCAGCTAGGCTCCGGCAAATCATTAAAGCACGCGTTGCTTTCCTGGTTATCTCTTCTGTGTGTTTTTTCCAGATGAGTTTACTGTCTAGGTTTAGTCCCAGATATTTAACTTCATTGACTGTTGTCAGTGTTGTACCTGATAGCCTTATCGGCCTTAGTCGTTCAAGTTTTCTTTTCCTCGTGAATGGTACTATTGTTGTTTTTGCCGGATTAAGGCTAAGCCCAGCCGTTACGCACCAATCTCGAGTTATTTCGAGTCCCCTTTGTATAATGTCACATAGGGTTCCCTCAAATTTACCCCTGGCAATAATTACTATGTCATCAGCATATGCTTGACAATTGATGCCCTGGTTCGTCAATTTCTCAAGTAACTCGTCCACTACAAGACTCCACATTAGGGGGGATAGAACTCCTCCTTGCGGACAGCCTCTTGCTGTGTTAACCTTGATAATACCTTCTGATGTGTGAGTCTCTGCTGATCTTGTGCTCAGGAGTTCATACATCCATCTTGATACTGTGTTATTTACTCCTTTTCTATCAAGAGCTCGAATAATTGCATCATGCGATGTGTTATCGAATGCTCCCTCAATGTCCAAGAAGGCACACAATACTATATCTTTTGCTTCAAGAGCGCTTTCAATAATCTCAGTTAGCTGGTACAGAGCAGTCTCCGTAGATCTGCCCGCTCTGTAGGCATGCTGACGATGATGAAGAGGCGATGTACTTAGTACATCTTCTCTTAAGTAGTTGTCCACAGCCTTTTCCATCGTTTTAAGAAGAAACGAAGTAAGACTGATTGGTCTATAGGACTTCGGTAGACTTGGGTCCTTTTTTCCCACTTTCGGAATGAACACTACCTTCGCTCGTCTCCACTGGTTTGGTATGTAGCCCAGTGCCAGACTGCTTTTTAGAATTCTTGCCAAATGTGGAAGCAATTTACCTTGCCCTTTTTGTAGTAGGACTGGCGGAATTCCGTCCACACCCGGTGATTTATAAGGCTGAAAGGAGTCAATTGCCCATTCTAGTCGCCCTCTGGAGAAGATTTCGGTTGCTATTTTCCAATCCTCTTGCCGAGGTCTTTGAATATTGGTCGTGCTCCTATCGTCTGTGCTCGGATTACTACCAGGGAAATGAGTTTCTAATAGAAGTCGTGCCCTCTGTTGCTCATTTTCTGTAAAGCTACCATCCGGTTTTCTGAGAGACATTGAGATCCCTTCTGTTTTTGCTAGTGCTTTATGCACTCTGGCTGCAACAGGAGTATGCACAATTGTCTCACAGAATTTCCTAAAGCTTTCTCGTTTAACTTTCCTTATTTCTTTGTTGTACGAAGTCAGTGCCATGCGATAGCCCTGCCAGTCTCCAGTCCGTTCCGCTGTGTTAAACAGTTTACGTGTTTTCGACGGAAGTCTTGACAGATTGTTGCTCCACCATGGAACCTTATTCTTCTCTGCACTTCTGCTTATTGGGCAGCTAGTTTCGAACGCACTTGTGATGGCTAAAGTTATGCCCGCTACTGTGTGTTCCAATTCTAGATGATAAGCTGGATCTCTCCTAGTATGTACCTGCTCCAAATTATTTTCAAGAGACGATTCAAAGAGATCCCAGTTTGTCTTTTTTGGATTTCTAACTGGGTTACATGTTATACGAGTATTATCTAAATCAAAGGTAATAATCCGATGATCAGACATAGATGGCTCACTAGATACTCTCCAGTCCCTAACAAATCTACTCATACTACGGCTGCCTAATGTGAGGTCTAATACCTCTTGCCTAGTTCGAGTTACAAAGGTTTGGGTATTACCTACATTGCATATTTCAAGAGATGAGCTTAAAATAAATTCCAATAATGACTCACCTCTATTATTAGTGTCGGTACTCCCCCAAATAGTATTGTGAGCATTAGCATCACATCCTATCAGCAACGGCAGTTGGAGCTTGTTTGCATGCTCCACAAGGCGTTGCAGTGCCATTGATACTGCTGGTTCGTCCCCAGCGCAGTAGGCTGATGCGATGATGATGGTGCGGAGTACTCCTCCCAGTTCAAGGGTTACTTGAAGTGGCACCAAATCTCGCGTAGCATGTTCTGCAAGTAAAATAAAACTAAATTTTTATTAATAAGAATGCAGGCCCTTGGATTAAGTACACGAGTGTCCCAAATTACCTTCGCATTCTGGCATGCCAGTCCTTTGACTGCTCCTCTCAGGATCCACGGCTCCTGAATCAACACAATGCCCAGTCTGTTAGCTGTGAACATCCGTGCTATTACGGCGGATGCCGCTATAGCATGATGGATGTTCACCTGGGCAATTTTTAGTTTGGAGGTCATTGCTTAGGTGGGGCTGTTGCCCCATCATCCTCCCGAAGTACGATGTCCTCGTCCATCTCTACAACCGTCATGTCATGTTCCTCATCAGAGAGCGAGCTCTCCGAGAGGGACATATACTCCTCTGGTGTCTCTCCCTCAGTTACCTGTTCAGCAGGAGGAGGAAGTGATGCAGCCTGCTGCGGAACAAGATGCTCCACTGCGGCTTCAGTCCTCTCCGAAGTTGGATTCGAGAGGGTCGTTTGCCCCACACTCTCCTCCGACTTCTTGAGTCCAGACACTGCAACCCTGCCGAACCTGTAGCTGAGGGAATTGTTTTGAGCCCTTATGGTATCATAGGACTGCAGGTCGATACCGAGGCCCAGTACTTGCCCGGTTCCCTCTTTCCGACCATTCAATATTTTCCACGTTTTGATGTTCAGGCCATCGTTCTGCGCTTCGAGGAGTGCCAATGTGGTTTGGTGCTCCTGGTCAGCGCTTCGTGGGAAGTAGATTGTAATTGAATGGGCACGTGGTATATCCTTCCCACACATTGCAGTAAGGCCCACTCCCTTCCAATTACTAAGCTTGAGTGCCACTGTCTTCAGCCATTCCACAGTCTGTGGAGTCTCGCAGTCGACTAGTAGCATCCCCAACCTGAAATGTATGCCCTTGAACTTGAGCTTATGCTCCCATCCACGGGCCATTTCATCCACTAGAGCATTCTCTAGATCTTTGAGCTCGTCGGTGTTCAGCATCTCCCTAGGATAATCGCAAGGGAGAACCGCCACCTGCTCGGCCGTCACCGTCATGGCACGACTTCCACCAGCTGCAGCTGCTTTTGCAGCCGCTGCATAGCTTTTGCCGTGTGAGACAGCAGCATGCTTAGCAGGCTTTGCCCGCGACCTCTCCAGTTTTTCAACTACCTTTGGCTTCTTCTGCGGATTACCTACAGAAGGTGAGATGGTGCTGCTGCACCTCTTTGCCGCGGGTGTCGGACCAGAACCAGGCTTAGCCTTGTGTTCTTCGGCCTTCTTCCTTGCCTCCTCAGGTGCAAAGCCCTTTTCGAGGTAGCGAAGGTACCATCTAGTGCCTGCACCGCTTAGCCCCTTCCGAAGAGGGTCATCCTTACCACCAGGCTGGCCCGGCGGTGGCATCGGTGGGCCTAGGCGCCCTTTCCTTTCAGCCGTAGCTGCTGCAGGTTGTGTAGGTTCCGGTGTACGAGCTTGGCTCGTTGCCGTCTCCGTACTTCCCACTGCGGCCTTGGCCAAAGGTTGAGAGGCTAGAGCTTGGCTCCCGCTTCCCAATCTGGCAGCTTCAAGGCGTTTAGCCAACATAGGTGTCGACACTGGACCATTGGATTTGGCAGTATTTTGGCTGGTGCTTGGTTGCACTTGCCTGATACTGCTTCCTCGGCTTGTTCCAGGCTGACAGTTGAACGAATTATCACTGAGCCTTTGCTCTACTTCGTAAACCAATCCAGATGCGGTGTCACCCCGCAATCTGTTTAGTTCATTTTTTTGTTTTTGTTTATTTTTTTTGTTCTTTGGTTTCATAGCCCACGAGTAACGCGGGAAAGGGTCGTCCGCCACGTCAGAGCCCCGTATAACGTGGTAAGGCCAAAGTTACTCCCTGAGGTGGCCCGGTATCAGAGAGGCTCCGTAATAATACAGTCGGTTACCCCTGACTGGAAACCATATCCGATAAGCACGGGTCGCATGACTCTCTCGGATTAGGGGTGGCAGACTTAGTTCACCAACCCTCATCCCCCTTCGACCGAAGAAACCCCACCAGTGACCGGTATACAATAAGGTGCTCCGATGGCTGGTGGTGTTAATTCCGTCGATGGGTTCAGTTGAGTTGGCTTAAGCTCCCGCACCGACCGACGCCAAAGTGACGCCATTCGCCAAGGTGTCTGCGCTTGCGGGAGTCGAGAATGATTTGCAATGTGATGTAATCTTTATATACGGACTTTGCTAAAGCGTTTGATCGCGTTAATCACAATATACTGATTTCAAAACTAACAGATTTAGGACTCCACTCCAATTTCCTAAAGTGGATTCATTTATACTTAACGGATCGTATCCACGTATAAATGACACGTTCTCGTCACCAATTTATGTTACCTCTGGTGTACCTCAAGGTAGGAATTATGTTCATTTTACATGTGAAACGAAAACAAATTCCGTCTCGTAATGCTCGTTCACGGACGACGCGAAGTAGGTATGTTCTATTAGAATAGAGAAAATCCAAAAACGTCTTAGTAGAGTAGTCTTTCGTGGACTGTGATGGAATATTGAAATGTCATCTTACGAGACGAGGTGCAAGTTATTTAGTATATTACCTCTTTTTAAACGTAGGCAATTTTTTTTAATTATGTTTATTCGTTATTTGATAAATGTCCATGTATCGATTGCCCTTTCCTATTATCATTAATCGGGTTTTATGCTCCTTCGAGACCGCTTAGAAATCGTCTTTTATTTTATGTACCTTATCATAGAGTTAATTATGGATACCAATTTCATGATGTCTTAGGGAATCCAATAAATATTCTAGTATATTTGATTTTCATCATTTAGAAATAAGTTAATTCTTTTGTTATTAAGTAATCTAGCGAGAACAGTAGATGTACTCATTTGATTGGAAAAAAAATAAATAATTACATACCTAGCTATATTTTTCTTATTGGCGAAATCGAAATAATAGGAAAGGTGCCATTTCTCATTTAGATTATTCATGTGATCGCAATTTTTTCGCTCGTCATTTAATGGCATCCCAACGGAAATTTCCAAATCACTCACAGTGCTCGTCATTTTAATTTTCCGCAAAAATGACGTTGATGGTCATTTCGTGCGATCGCCACTTTTTCGAAAATGACCAATCGTAGCTTGAATGGCACTCTAATGCGATATTTTTTGCTGACGTCAGAGCGTCATTTAAACGACTCTAAAAAATGGCCGTGTAATCGTACCTTTAGGCCCATTTTATTCACTCGAAGTTGAACACAACTTGGGAAGTTTGCCATATAAAAATCCCGAAGTTGTTTTCAACTTCGAGTGAATAAAATGGGCCTTAGTCACTCATATTCGTGGTGGACAAGATATTTCGAATACTGGTTTGCATTGTACATAAATATAGGGATGGTTGGAAACTTGAACATTTTGTGCTTTAAATCAGGGCCAGCATTATACCTATAGTAGACATAGGCTAATGTTCGGCACTATATATTTTTGCGAACTGCTACAATAAAAGACCCGTATCAAAATGTTATATAACAAATGCATTAACTTTATTCTTTATAGTTAGTTTATAATTTAAGGTAGATACTTCTAAGACCTAAGTCAATACGACCGAACGCCCAAGCCATCCAGATAAGACTATAGTTATTTGCTTAATGCTATGTCACTTTAACAAAGGCTGAAAGGCTATGTACACAAGATTGCCACATCTGATAATATTGTCAGGTCTACAAATGATCTAGCAATGTGCTGCAAATGATCTGACAATAGCAAACTACCTTACAATACTAAATTGCCAGTTCACACGGCTGGCAGATGTTTGTTTACACAATATTTGCAGATCCCTTTGCAGGCACTGTCAAACAAACCAAAAATATTTTGTTCAGTGGTGAAGTATTGATTGAGGAGCACATAAGGAAAAAGAATTTTAGCGGAACAAAAATATGCAGCGAGGATGAATTACCACGAAAATTTGGGCGTGTTTTGACGAAGGATTGGATGGCGCACCGACAGCAGGAGGACTTTACGCAAAATTGCTCGTGGAATTGAGAGCTGAGTAGAATTGTGTCACAATTTTTTGCGTATGGATTCAAAACAATTCGAAGATCTTCAAGCTTTGGTGACTCCGCATATCCAAAAGCAGGAAACAAATATGCGTGAATTATGTACACACGGAATACCCCACACAAAACCCAACAACATAACATTATGAGCGGCCTGCCGATATCGATGAGCTTGGGGAAATTAGTTATACATAATTGTATGATAATGAATATAGACGCCAAGCTTATGATACGGAAGGAAAAACATTGATTATATGGTGCTAACGAGTAGTTCAGATTTGGCAGTGCGGTCAGAGACACATAAGGAAAAAGAAACAATAAATAAAGAATTTTTAATTTGTTTTCATAAAACGTAAAACACATACCTAAAAAAAAAAGTTATTCGAACGGATCATAATTAGGTATTTCTAGATCCTTTTAGAAGAATCATTAAAAAAGGAAAGGGTTTTTCCTACATAGATCCATGGCCGTAGCTAGGGGGGGGCATTGTGGGGCAATGCCCTACCTTGCAATCAACAATGCCCTACCTTAAAAATACCAAAAACTAAGATAAATTATATTTAAATTGTTTGTTCATAGTTTGAGATAAAAAAAATTGTAGCGATAAGTAGGTACCTACATATCTAAACTTTTCCGAACATACCACAGTTTGTGACATTCAATTCATATTATAATAATTCTTTATTCAATGTATAGATGGCAGTTGAAGCGCCATCACATGTAGCGAAATTCAACAAAACGGACATTCACTGCATTCGCTGCCAGGTACGCTTCTCTTTATCTTTTTTTCCGCCATCTATGAACAAATAGCACTCCTTATAAGCACTTAATTATATTCATAACTTATACCAAATGCCGGTTACGTGAATATAAAGAGTTGGTTTACTTTTGGTCAATGTTACCTGTATAAAACTTGCTTAATTATTATAATAAGTTAGCATAAACAATATAATTTAAATGGTATTTTTGGTCGTATCTATTTACTCGTATTACCCCACCTAACAATTAATTATTAAATCACTCTCACTCAGACGTGGATATCTACATCCAAATCTGGAAGTTCAACCATCTTGAGGATTTAATAGTTCTTAGATCCATGCTCATGCTCTGTCACAGAAATTATTTGTCTACGAATAGCTATTGAATGCACATCACTGACCTAGAGGTCAATGATATACATGGTGATTGATTTAGGAGTCCGTGCTTCGAGGGCAGATCAATTATGATAATTTTTTTACTTCCGCCCAAGGGCGGATCCAGGGGGGAGCACAGGGGCACGGGCCCCCTCCAGAGTACTGCATTATTACTGCTTGCTCATTCCATAATCAAAATAGGCGAAGTGTGCCTATGTGCGAAAACAAAAATCACTTTTCCAAGGAAATCAAGACGAAAAATTACTACCTAGAAACACATGTGAATCTTGGGGCACAAGCGTGAAAGTGTATATACCTTTTCTAGATTATTTATTAAATGAAATGTCGTCTAGGTTTCCTAGAGCTCAGCTGCAAAAGTTACTATCTCAGTTTTGCCAGGCGGTGAAGTATATAAAGAGGATCTACCTTGTATTTTAGATTTGAAGGGAGAGTTACAAATTTGGTAACAGATGAAAGAAAATATTCCTAAGTCACCAGCAGAAGCTTATAAAAAAGCAACGGCTCTGCCAAACATAAGAACCCTTTGTCAATTATTGTGCACATTTCCTATGACAACCAGCACTGCCGAAAGATTTTTCTCCACCTTACGCCGGTTAAAGACATATCTTCGCAGCAATATGAGAGTAGATCGCCTGAATGGACTAGCCTTAACACCGCGTCTCCACGAGACATAATTTCAGTCAAGACTTCAGTCACGACAACAATGTGTCTCGTGCAGATCGCGATTTTGTGGACACGACAGAAATCTAGACTTTTCAGTCTGACTTTTTTTCCTGTCATCTCTGCAGACAGATCTTCTGACTGAAATTTGACATTTGAAATCCAGACCAGCGTTTGACAGCAAAAAATCATTTAGTTTTGGTAATTCTCGGGAATACACGTGCGCGGATGCAATTATGGCTGATTTTAGATTTTCGCAAAGTGAAGAAATATGGTGTCAAAGTAACTTGGCCCTTTAAGGATATGTTTTCCGTCTATCCCAGTGTATGAGCAAAGTCCCAGAATTTGTCAAAATTCTTGGCAATTTTGAACCAATCGCTTTCTATGACGGCATCTATAATTTAAAATTGTTATTTCCATACCTAAATATCCTATGCATTGTCCCATAAAACATATTTTAACAAATGCGCTTCCAAATCGTGTAGCTCTCTCTTCTGAAGAAACGGATATACCCACAATCTGTGCTTTCTTTTGTTTTCGGCTAACATCTGGTTTTCCCATTTTTCTAGGTCGATTAATGCTTTCAAAGCAAGAGCCACCTTCACTTGTTTCTTCGTTGATGGCATCTTGTGAAATGAAATGTCGTAACACAATTTGCCCAACCAAAGCAATGCAAATATGGCGGACAAGACTTTTAACTTAAAAGTCTGACTCGTAGAGACGCGGTGTAATCCATATCCATCAAGACATTGCTTCATAGATGAACCCTGAAGAAGTTCTGGATTTCTTCAGCAGAAAACATAAAAAAAAACTGTCATTATTAACCATATAATTTTTCATTATTAAACCATTATAAAAAGTGTTTTTTATTCTTTGTTATCTTTGTATGCCATTGATAAAGAATGAATCCCAAAGACAAATTCAAATGCAATACTATGGGGTACACTCATCACCTATCTGGCCTTTGTGCCCCTCCCAGAAATAAGTCCTGGATCCGCCCTACCTGTAACCAATGTTGCCCTACCTCAAATTCGACTCTAGCTACAGCCCTGCATAGATCCTTTCCGTTCCCATATCAACCTCTTCGTCCACGTACATATTTGAAATTCACACATTTATCACCATTCTACACAAAAAAACAAAGAAAATAGCACAGAAACTTCGTTTTGTTCGGTCAATTATGAAAAATATTTGCCCCCAAATGAAATATTATGCAGATGTCGTAGCCAAAGCACATCTGCAAATAGCAAATGAGTATGCAAATGTCCTAAGCGTCTGGCAATGGTCTGACAGTGATAAAATTGGGTGTTCAGACGATTGGCAGATACCTGAAAATTTCATTGTCAGATGGCGGTCTCGCAATAATTATCTAACAATGACTTTTCTGCAAATATTGGTAGGCAAAATTGGCAGTTCATACGGTTGGCAGACATTAGGGACATTTTTTTCATATGTAGACCTGACAATATTGGCAGATGTGGCAATCGTGTGAACATAGCTTTAGGCCATTAATCGGCCCATTGAGAATACCACTGGTGTTTAGGGGTTCGTTTGCTGGTTACTCATGTGAACCATTTAGGTACTACCATTAACAAAGCTAAGAATGTTAGCAGCGCTGGTATAGCTTAGATCACTAAGTTCATTGAGGAAGTAGTTTGTTGGATATGGCAGGGCCACCGCAGAGAAGGTGGGTGACGGACTCATGATCTTCCTCATTCCTACAGCTCCTACAAAACTCGTTGTACGGCAGTCCAAGCCTTTGCGTCAGTCTGCCCAGAATACAATAACCGGACCAGTGGCGTAGCTCAACAAAATGCTTCGTCAAACTACTAAGATCCAAACTATAGTGGTGACAGCACCCCAACCACCCCCGGGGTGTAGATAAACTTTTGTGTAATTTTTGTTTTTATTATGTGAATACTCGTGAAGCAGCAAGTGTCCAATAATTTTAATTATTTGTATTATTTCAATGCAGCACTTTTCTCGGTCCATGTTACTATGTGTAAGTGTATGCGTACGGCTTATTTATTTGAACATGGCACACATACTTTTAAGCAAATAGTAACATTGAAAACAACTTGCACCTAGTTTGTCTTAAGTCGCCTGAGCTGAGGATTTTTTTAATACATAGTTAATGGTTCCAACGAATGCGTTCCCCATATAAGATAAGGATTTTTCTGTCAATATATACCGCAGGATATGAAGCCGGTAAACTTTAGTCATCTTGACAAGGAGGACTACGTACTGCTTTTCTTGTTTTCAAAACCATATGCTAATTAAGCAATTAGTCATTGGCGTCCTCTTAATATCGGATTACGACCAGACGAACCGAAGAAATTCCACACACTGCTTGTATGTAAAATGGCACCAACGTGTTGCATATCAATATTACCCTGGGGAGGTGTATGAAAAGTGAACAATGCAATCTTAAGACTTCGTTGAAAACAATCTCTCTAAATCAGCACATTGTGATATAGGTACATTTATAAGGGATGAAGTTAAGTATGGTATGAGCATTTTGTTTCTGAATTTTCGGTATGTTTCCGAAGGAGGAATTTCGAAGATTATAATGCGGCTGTGGTCAAACTAAAGTTGAATATGAGATCTTGATGAGAGTTAAGATAGGTAATCACTAATCATATTCACTGTTTGGGCTGCAAGCTTTTGTCTTGTGACATGGGACTGTGCGACATGGGACATGAAATGTGTCTTCATATAATAAAATGTGGTTAAGTACGTGATCCAAATAATATTATGTTATAAACTAAATTTCAAGGACATGAGACATTATGAAGAATTTCGTTCTACGAGGGAGAAGAAATTTTATTACGTATAGAAAAGGAGAAGGAGATCGATGTTTTACATTAAAAATCTAGTAATACTAGTGCATAGAAACACTACTAATGCTATCACTTCGATGATACTCACTTTTATTACATTGGTTGCTGCGAGCAGAGACAATACTGTTTGTCCTATATGTCCGTTTCCACAGTAAAATTAAATCCTTGGAGAAAATGCCTAAATTTAATGCAGCATGCCCACTTTATACCCAGGGCCTCCTTCTCTATTTGTGCGTATTTTTTTTTCACTCTTAGATAAAGTACGTGAAGCGTAAGGTACCCGTCTGTATCAATTTGCCCAAGAACAGCTCCTAGTCCATATGACGAAGCATCTGAAGAGACAACTGTCTCGTGTAAGGGGCTGTAGTTGATGTAGGTACATTTTTAAAACAGGAGCAGAAGTTAACATTTGTTTAACTCTTTTGAAGGCTGTCTTCTGACCAAAATCCAAGATAAATATAGCTTTACTTTTTAAAAGTTCGTTTAAAGGCTCACTTTCATGAGATAAATATGGAATGAACTTACCCAGGTAATTCACCATACCGAGAAATTGTTTGATTTCGGTCACATTTTGTGGCGCTGGGAAGCCTTGAATCGCTTTAATTTTAGAAGTGCATGAACGAATCCCTTCTTCGTCGAAGCGATGGCCAAGGAAAGTTACTGAAGTCATTCCCACACAGCACTTTTCTCGGTTCAAAGTGACCCCTCCATTTTTCAGCCTACTTACCACTTTTCGATGATTTATGGCGTGCGATTCACTGCCTTTGCCATACACCAATATGTCATGTGTCATCCATTCGACTACAACTCCGGTAGAGCCTTCCAAGATTCTTTAGATTTGTTTTTGAAAAAATTCCGGTGCGGATGAAATTCCAAATGGTAGGCGAAGGAAACAGAATCTATACCATATGGGTTTAAAAAGGTTGTCAAAAGCTGTGAACGCGTTGACAATTTCACCTCCTGCCAAAATCCATTTTTGGTATCCAGCTTCGAGAATATTTTTGATTCACCCAATTGTCCTAACGTATGATCAGCAACTGGCATTGGGTGAATTTCACGTAAAATCGACACACGGACAGATATCACCATTCGCCTTCGCTACAATTACCATCGGGGAACACCACTCCGTTGGTTCATCTACAGGCCTGGGGCCAGATTCTGTAAGGCGAAACGATCAAACGTTTTCGTTTTCGAAATGCCGAAATAGCATATAGTGTCATGGGACAATAAGCACGAATGCTAGCATAAAGACCTATATGCCCATCCATATGCACTTTCTTGAAATTTCGTTATGGCATTTTTTATTTTTGATGGAAAAAGTATTATTTTGTTGTCATCGGTGTTTGATGAGTTCGTAGGATTGGGATTTGTTTTCTTTGTCTTTTTTTGTGGATTGTTGAGTCTATATCATTTGCGTAAATTATTTAATTGTCTTTTCATTGTAATTTTTTAAAGTTTAATTAGTTGTCTTGTTCTTGTCCCTCATTGTGGTTGTGCATATACTTTTTTCCTGTTGTGAAATTTTGTTTGTGTAAAAATTGTTTGCTTTCTATTTGTTTTGTGCTAAATAAATTTCCAACTTCAACTTTTTTGATTTGTTTTTCCCTACATCATTACCCTTTTACAACATTGGGTAATAAATAACAAAGACCATCTAGGCAAATATGACTATATTGGTAATTTCGGTCATATAGTCTTATATACAGTTTTGATAACTGTGGCATTTTGTTTATTTGACAGCTAATCTGGTCATTTGGCTTTAGGCATTCATATGCTTAATTGGCATACAGTCTAAACTTAGCTTAAAACTTATTCCCCACTTTGGTCAACGTTCCTTTCTGCACTGGAAATAGTAAGCACTATGATGCACTATGCACATTGCACAGGCACACTGTAATCTACTGTTACGGAAACATGTCAGAAATGTAGGAACATCGCTTACACTATACCCAACAATTTCCACTTGGGTTATGGATTTTTTTGAGAAACTCAATTGATCTCAATGAAACTTTGTTTGTGTTCATGATTGTATGCAGCTAGAAAGATAGGATAGTTTTGGACCCAATAGGTGGCCGTTTTTTGAGAAACTCAACCTATCCCAATGAAACTTTATATGTGTACAGTACATGGTTGTATGCAGCTAGAAAGATAGGATATTTCATTTACAAATTAAATGGAAATTATAATATGTATGTATAATTTTTTAAAATTCATAAATTTCATTGGTACTCATTTCAAAGAATACCAATTAATTATTAAATTCAATATTTTATGTATGTATTTATAAATGTACCTACGTTTTAAGCAATAGATTGCAATATTTTTATGTAAAATAATATGCTTTATTTTTCATGTACAATAGCGCTTTAAATGAAAGTGAAAATTGTAATATAATACTTGTAGTAGTAGTTTATAATAATCAATAAAAAAACACTTCATTTAAAAGCAGTATTTCCTGACGATTCGAAAAATGCACACGTAATTGTTCAAGTAATAACTTCTGTCGGCACTCCCGGAGTGCCTGTCTTTTTTTTAAAGCTAACCAGCTAACCCAGTTTTTTAGTAGTGAGTGAAACATAAGTTCTTGTGGATGATTTTTTATCAGCTTCATCATTCGTTAATGTAATGAAAGTATAATAATTTCAAGCATGCACATTGCACATGCTATTTTATGTAGATGCTTAAATACCGTCGGTAAGTTCATCTACCTTTATCCGAAGATTGGGCACCTTGTCGTGGTGGGGCGGCTTAAGTAGAGGAACAGGATGCTAGATCAGGGTAGTGGAACAACTCCTCTGGTAGAGCTGAATGTGAATTGAAAAACCAAGATCCAATCCGATCAATCGATCAACCCTTAACTCCAAGATGGCTGGTCTGCAATGTCGAGGGGGCTGTGATAAGGTAGGTAAAACTACTGGTTCACAGGGTTCAGGGGTAATTGAACCGCTAATTGAGACTCCTCAGGGGCAGCTCAATCCTCTGTTGTATTGTAGTTGAGTAGGATAGGTATTGGGGATCTCTGCCTATTCGGTCTGTTTAATTCTCCCCTACTCGTGGGTACACATATGGACCAAATAAATAAAAATAAAAATAACGTGCCTTCGGAAAACGAGGTGGAAGGCTTAGAAGGGGTCGAGAAGGTGCTGGAAGGCGCTGGAATGAACCCGAATAAGCTCGATGGGTCAGTGGACTCTAATGGGAAACCAGAAGGGTTAGCGGACCAATCGTCAGTGGAGGTGGACAATGCGGTGCAGAAATGCGCCAAGAGGTCAGCCGAAACTGCGGAAACCGAATTAGAAGAAGAAGAAAGGCTCGACCCTGAGCGGAGGTTGAACAAACAACTGAGGCAAAGGATGAAAAGAGTCAGAAGGAAACAAAGATTGGCCTTGGCTAAATCTGTTTCGGCGGAAGGCATAAACAAGACGGTCGATGAGTTGACTGAAATGGTTGCCAATATGACGTCAACCGAAACCTCTCCAGAAGACGAAGGATCTAGGAAACGGTTCAAATGTTCCGGGACCATGAATCCACCCGAAACTGCGATGAAGGGGACGGAAGGCGGAAAGGATGACGGACAGTCTGTTCAACATGGGGTCAGTCTACAGGCACCACGCTGCAGTGGTTATGTGGATGGACAACATGTAAAACGGAAGGTTAGTCAGCCAGCAAAGCAGAAATCGTGCAATGCCGAGCAACCTGGACCAAGCAAGGTAAAGCGAAAGCTGAACCGAGCTATGGAAAGGAAAGCGAAGCAAGCAGATAATGCAAAACCTTACACTAGGGGTGAGCGAACCAAAGTTGACAAGGGCGTAAAAACCTTTGCCCAAACAGCGGCGAACGATCTCCGAATGGGTGTTGTCGACATGAGTCGAGAGGGGGGGATAGATGCAACACAGTTGAGTATTTTTCAAAATGCTCTAGAGTCTAGACTTACTTCCGACGAATGCAGGTGGCATCGGTGTAAAGGAGATAACCTTGCAGGAAGGGATTATAGCAATCAAATGCGGTAACCAAGAAACCAAGGGTTGGCTATGTGAGGTTGTAGGGAAGATGACCGACCTATGGGAGGGAGTTAACCTTAAAATAGACAAGCTTCACATACTAAAGGATGTGGAAAGGTTGATAATCTTTGTTCCCGGTCAACCCGTGAGCAAGGATGTCATCCTCGCCAGACTGTGTCGTCAAAATTCCTGCGTGAAGGACACTTCTAAATGGAGGGTTAGTCATATGGGAAGATATGATGACAACAAAATTGGTGGAACCAAGCTGACGATCTGGTGCCCAAGGGAGGAAGCGATGCTGGTTAGACAAGCAGGAGATAGACTCTTCTGTAGGTTGGACATAGCACTCGTGAAGTTCCAAGGAGCATCGGAAAAGACTCAACTTGGAAAACCACCCGGTAGGGCGACGAAGTGATAGATACCATGGACATGGGATCAACACAAGTCGGGCGGGAGGTGGGCCCGTACCGGGAAAAGCTCAGGGTGATTCAATTGAACCTTCATCACAGCAAAGCAGCATCAGCAATGATGACTAAATGCTTTGATGAGGATTCGTTTGATATAGCCCTGATACAGGAGCCTTGGATCTTTAGAGGAAAGATTAGAGGACTCCCAAATAGCATGGCTGAGTTGCACTATGCGCAAACCAGCGGAAGAATTAGGTCCTGTATCCTGGTGAAGCACGGAGTTCAAGCATATAAATTGCCGGATCTGTGTGCCCCAGATCTTGCAGCAGGACGTGTAGGATCAGGTGCGGGAACTTTTGTTATAGCATCTGCATACTTGCCGTATGATTCTCCAGAACCTCCTCCGACCAGAGAGTTAGAGGTTTTGGTGGATGCATGCAGGAACAGGAACGAGGACTTAATTATTGGTTGTGATGCCAATGCACATAATACAGTGTGGGCAGCACCAACGATAATTACAGAGGAGAAGCATTATTCGAATTTGTATCATACAAGGATCTACCTATCTTAAACAGGGGAACAGAGCCAACCTTCGTTAATGTGAGACGAAGGGAAGTGATCGATGTTACCCTGTGCAGTAGTCAGATAATTGATAGAGTATCAAATTGGAGGGTAATGGATCAGGCTACAATGTCGGATCACAGAGCCATTTCATTTGATGTTCGCTATGGATCTAAAAGAAAAAAAGATCGGAAATACATCAGGATTCCGAAGAACACGGATAGGACAAAATACCTTGAAGTGTTGGAGGAAAAACTGAATGTAACGAAATTCGGAATACCGAAAAACACTTGGCACGTTGAATCACAGCTGAAGCATCTGCAATCAGCTGTTGAAGATGCGTACCGAGTGGCTTGCACACCTACTTTAGTGGAAAAACAAGATCCTGCGCCTTGGTGGTGCCGGGAACTTGAGAAACTAAAGAAGGCTGTGAGGAAGGCCTTCAATCACGCCATGAGGAGGGGGAACCCGAAGCATGGGATGACTATAAGGCGAAAAAGAAAGAGCTTAATGTCACTCTGCGACGACGTAAAAGGGAATCATGGAGGGACTTTTGCTCGAGTATGAGGAGTACATCTGAAGTCAGTAGACTACAAAAGATTGTCTCGAGAGATCCAGTTTCCAAGATCGGACTCATTCGTAATAGAGCGGGGGAGATGGTGGAAACACTGGATCACACAAATGAGGTCCAAATGGAGGTACACTTTCCAGGAAGCTATAAGTCAGATCAGCCCTGGGCTCCAAGGAAACAAGGAGCGAACAGGATGGATAGGATGGTAGCGGAGCGGATCGTAACACCAGAGGCGGTCAAGGGTGCAATAGCAACATTTGCACCCTTCAAAACCGCGGGGCCGGATGATATATTTCCAGGCCGAATGCAACGTAATTGCACCAAGGCTCAGGAATATATACGTTGCATGCCTAGCAATAGGCTACATCCCGATTACATGGAGGGAGACAAATGTGGTCTTTCTTCCAAAGCCGGGGAAAAAGGATTACACCGAGGCAAAGTCCTTCAGACCAGTTAGCCTAACATCCTTTCTGTTAAAAACAATTTAAAGGGTGGTGGTGGACTACATGGAGAGTACTGCGCTTAAGATGTATCCTTTAAACAGTAGGCAGCATGCTTATAGGGCAGGCATGTCTACAGAAACAGCGCTACATCAAGTAGTACGCGTTGCGGAGGAAGAGCTAAATACCGGGGGCATTGCGATGACCACCATAATGGACATTGAAGGTGCCTTCGATAAGATATGCTTTGAAAGTCTGAAACAAGCCTTGGAAAAACGTAGGGTTAACCCACTGGTGGTAAGATGGGTGGACAATATGTTGAATACAGGGGCAATAAATATTCAGACGGGAACCTCAAAACTTAGAGGAAGGGTTAGCAGGGGCTGCCCACAGGGAGGTGTTCTCTCTCCTACACTGTGGAATATCACTGTGGACTATCTTCTCGACAGACTTGAGGCGACTGGCACTCACACAGTGGGATATGCCGACGACATAGCAATAATGACCAGAGGAAAATTTATAGACGTCACCGCAGATATCATGAGGAATGCGCTCAGAGTGGTTGAGCGGTGGTGTCTGGAAGAAGGGCTCTCCATTAATGCGGGAAAAACAGATCTAATAGTCTTCACTAAGAAGAGGAAAAATCTGCAATTTCGACCCTTAACGCTCTTCGGATCGGAACTAACAACGACCACGAAGGTCAAGTATCTGGGAGTCTATCTAGATACTAAACTTTCGTGGAACTACCATGTTGAGGAGAAGGTCAAGAAGGCAAAAAGGATATTACATCAGTGCAAACGTATATGTGGACAGAGGTGGGGACTCTCGCCTAGGTCAGCATACTGGATGTATACGATGATAACTAGACCCATTATCACCTATGCCTCGGTTGTATGGTGGGCGAAAGCTTACCAGAAAACAGTGAGGAAGCACCTGGATAGGGTCCAACGCTTAGCATGTATATTCGGACAACACCAACATGCGCAATGGAAGTGATCCTGGGGATCTTACCGCTGGACTTAACGGCACTTCGTTTGCATCGAGATGCGAAATAGCACAATCGTGGTACCATCTATGGACATAGGAGGATCCTGGAACTTGTCAAAAACGAGATTAGGGAGCTGAACATGCCTATGGATGGGATTACAAGGGTGCGTGTTATGGAAAGGAATCACAAAACTCGTATTGAGAACGGATTACTTCCAGAAAAAAAGGAGTGGTGAAATAGTGATTTTTACAGATGGATCCATGATGGATGGCGGAGCGGGTGCCGGTATCTTTTCAGAAGAGCTGGAACTAGCCCGTCACGTTAGCCTCGGGAAACACACTTCTGTATACCAGGCTGAGATGATTGCATTGCTGCATGCGTTGGACTACTTGCTTGAGGGTCAGGTGGAGGGAAGAAATATCCTTATAGCACTGGACAATCAGGCGGTGATCAGATGCATGGAGCAAGCAAACATTACAACATCATTGGCACTGGAATGTGTACTCAAGCTCAATAAGTGTTCATCTAAAAATGAAGTAACACTGACTTGGGTACGAGGACACATAGGGATCAAAGGCAACGAAAAGGCGGACTCCATTGCAAAACAGGGGTCAGCTGAAAAGTTGCTGGGACCAGAACCATTCTCTTCAATTGGCAGAGGAATGGTTGAACAACTGATTTACAACTGGATCACGGCAGAACATCTGAGAAGATGGTCAACCATGTGTACGACCGTGGGTAATTCGATCGCCAACCTTGGGATCTCTTTGAATCCTTCGATTAAGGAAGAGCTGATCCTGGTTGTGTGTGATGACCGATTGTCTATGGATACAGGTTGTATTTGAGACAACTTGACGACAAGGGAAAGTTACCGGTCTTTGTGTCTTGACTTGACCTTTAGTTGACCGATGCAACGACGACGAGAACAAGTAGCGAAAGATTAAAGACGATTCTTTCCCCTTAGGGTTTGAAATACAAAAGCTGTTGAACTTTATTTTCTATGCGTATTTATACAAAAGTGCGTAAACGGTTTTTTAACTTAAGTGAGAGAGACTACGTTATATTTAAAAGTTCAAATTTTAAGGCGAATTCAAATTACAATTAATTATGGTGACTGGTCTAAATTGACCGCCAGATTTGAATTTACGGAAACTGAACATAATAGTTTAGTACAATATAATTCAAGATATAATTCTGAAGATGACGATGATGACGGTGATGACGATGATGATGATGATGACGATGATGATGATGATGACGATGATGATGATCTGTCCCAACATTCCGGCCCCTTTGAAAGGACTGCCTTTCAACAAGGAATAGGAGCTAGTTTTCGTATGGGACGTCTGATGCTTCCTTTGGATGTTGTGATATCCGCAACTCTGACCTTGCCATCTGAGCCATATGTAACACTGCTGATTCTTCCCAAATGCCATTTCTGAGGTGGGACGTTATCCTCGTGAATGATGACGAGGCTGCCAACGCTGATGTTCGGACTAGATGACGTCCACTTAGCACGACTTTGAAGCTCAACGATGTACTCTTTAGACCACCTCTTCCAAAAGTGTGACTTGACAGCACTAATTCTCCTCCATCTTTGCATGTAGCTAATATCTGCGACATCATGTAATGGCTCTGGGATTGCCTTGAGCGGCGAACCGATGAGGAAGTGGCCTGGGGTGAGGGCTTCGAAGTCATTTGGATCGGAGGACATCGGGGTGATAGGTCTGGAATTCATAACCGCTTCGATTTCGACCAGAGCTGTTGAAAGTTCTTCGAACGTCAATTTTGCACCGCTCAAGCTCCGGTATAAATGGCCCTTCGCCACCTTGACAGCCGCCTCCCAAATTCCACCAAAGTGAGGTGCCCTGGGGGGTATAAAGTGAAAATTTATGCTACTGTTAGTACAAAAATTGTGAATTGTTTCCTTAGACGATTGTTTAAACAACATATTGCGTAACTCGATAAGTTTTGACTGTGCCCCAACAAAGTTTGTTGCGTTATCGCAATGAATATCTGATGGAAGACCCCTTCGCCCTATCATCCTTTTTAACGCTGCTATGAAAGCCTCCGCTGAGAGGTCTGATACGGCCTCTAAATGTACTGCCTTTGATGAAAAACAGACGAATACTGCAATATAGCTCTTGTAAGGTACCTTGCCACGAATTTTATAGTGTATGTACACTGGACCGGCGAAATCGACTCCGCAACATAAAAATGGACGAGAAGGAGTTAACCTCTCCGAGGGCAAATCCCCCATTACTTGTTCAAGCAACTTCGGTCGATACCTGAAGCAGTGCACACATTGCCGAACCGTTTGCCTTGCTATATCCCTTACGTTGATAATCCAAAATTTGTGTCTTGATAGCGCTACTAAAGCCTTCGGACCGGCGTGGAAATTGGAAAGGTGCAGATGCCTGACAAGAATCCTAGTAAGGTTGCTATTTTTTGGAAGTAGAAGAGGGTGCTTACAATCCTCCGCAATGTTTGCGTGCTTTAATCGTCCTCCAACCCTCAACAATAAGAAGCCGTTTGCTTCCTCAACGAATGGATTCAACCACCTTATGGATCCCTTTAGCTTCCGCTGGTTTTGGATTGCTTTAATTTCTTCTGAGAATGAATTAATTTGAACAACATGGACAATTCGAAGAAGTGCATTTTCTAGCTCTGCAGGAGATAAGAACGGTCCATTTGTGGGTGTTTCACTACCCTTTCGACTACCAAATCTTAATATGTGCGCGAAAACTCTACACAATTTCGTAAATGAGCTGTACCTATTGACCGTCTGCATCAAGTAACTTGAGTCGAATGTACAGATAAGTACCGTTTTTCTTAACTCCATTACGGAATCTTCCGGAGAAATTTGAATTTGAACATTTGATGGCCATTTGCTCTCCGACTCGAGTAGAAATCCTGGCCCCTTGAACCAAATTGACGATTTCAATTCCTCCACAGTGCATCCTCTCGAGACAACATCTGCCGGATTTTCCTGTGTCGGTACATGTTTCCAGACGACACCATCTGTTTCCTCTTGGATCTCAGCTACTCTGTTCCCTACAAATGTGCTTAGCTTTGAGGAATGCATTGCAATCCAATGTAGAACGATTGCTGCGTCTGTCCAAAAGAAAACTTCAGAGTATTCCTCGTTGAAAATACTTTTTGTCTTTGACCAAAGCTTCGCTAAAAGATGAGCTGCGCATAGCTCTAGTCGAGGAAGTTGCTTCCTTTTTGCGGGCGCTACCCTAGATTTTGCAACAAGTAGTTGTACCTTTACTGTACCCCACATATCTGTTGATCTAAGGTACAGACAACAGCCATAGGCATGCATCGATGCATCTGCGAACCCGTGAATTTGGTAACCTTTTCTATCAGCGATTAAAGCGAATCTGGGAATCGAGAGATTTTGAAGAGAATGTAAGTCCGCCATGAACTGACGCCATTCGGTCTCAATACCTTGTGGGATTGACGAGTCCCAGCCAAGTTTGTCAACCCATAATTTTTGGAGAATTACTTTCGCCTTGATGATTATGGGGCTCAATAGACCCATTGGGTCAAAGAGCGACGATGAGAGCGACAAAATAGATCGTTTTGTATATTTCGAGTAGGTCCGACTAGGCTTATATGAGAAGCAGAATTCATCGCTGCGAGGATTCCATGCTATTCCCAATGTGCTTGTAAGGTTTGATTCGGTTAGTTTGATTTCCTTGTTCTGGTCATTTGCAGCTTGAATTAATCTGGGGCTGTTGCTATTCCATTTAGACAACTCAAGCCCCGCCGACTTAAAAATATCAACAACTTCTTGTTTGATTAGTTCTAAAGTTTCCAAGTCATCGTGTCCTGTCAGCATATCGTCGACATAGAAATCGGACTCAATTACGCGAGAACCTAGTTGGTACCTCTCTCTACATCGTTCAGCTAAGAAGAGCAGGGAACGAATGGCGGAGTGTGGTGCCGATGAAGTACCATATGTAATAGTGTTCAGCTGGTACGTCCTTACTGGTGCATTTTCACTTTCTCTCCAAAGAATATATTGGAACCTTCGATGATCTGGGTGTACTAAAATCTGCCGAAACATCTTTACAATGTCCGCAGTTAAGACAAATCTGTACAATCGGAAGCGAATCAAGATTATTAGAAGTTCCTTCTGTATTGTTGGTCCGATCATAAGAATCGAGTTTAAGGATATTTGGGAGGAAGTGCGACAAGACGCGTCGAAAACGACCCTTAATTTTGTGGACGTACTTTCCGGCCGAATGACACATTGATGTGGTAAGTAAAAATGCGGTACCTCAAGATTGGGATCCCTAACAAGAGACATATGCCCTAATGATTCATATTCTCGTAAAAATATCGTGTATTGGGATTTCAAAGACGAGTCCCTTGACAATCTGCGTTCCAGTGAAAGAAATCGTCGAAAGGCAATGTCATAAGATGATCCTAGACAGCTGGGATCCTTTTTAAATGGTAGCTTTACCATAAGCCGTCCACTAGGCAAGATCTCGATATGATCCTTAAAATGCGCCTCGCATTCTTTTTGTTCCTCCGTCCACTTAGACCTATAGCCTGAAACTTCTTCGAGTTCCCAAAATTTTTCGACATATTGGTCAAGTGAATCTTCCTTAGTCAGGCAGCAAAGATTCTTCTCCAACCCTGCATGCGTCTTGTATTTGCCCGATACAATCCAGCCAAAGTATGTTTTCTGCAGCATTGGTAGTGCATCTCCAAGTTTGAGTTGGCCTATTTCTAGCAGATCGAAGAAGGCTTCCGCGCCTAGTAATAAGTCTATGCTCGACGGCTGATTGAAGTGCTCATCCGCCAGCTCGATATTTGTAGGGAGGTTCCAGTTACTGACACTTAACGCGGTGTCGGGCTGGTATCCTGTGATTGATGGAGCAACTAGAAATTCCAATGATACTTCAAAGTTGTTGTATCTGGATCGAACCGTTGTTTGAGTGTGAGAATTGATCTTCAACTCAGCTACCCCTATTCCAACCACACTAACGTTTTTTCGTTGCTTCCTTAGATGAAGCATTTTCGCAAACTTTTCTGTTATAAGATTAACCTGCGATCCAGAATCTAACAGAACCCTACCGAATTGAAAGCCTCCTGACGAATCTCTAACAAGCACCATTGCTGTAGCTAGAATGACCTGTGTCTTAGAACCAGGGCTGAGTTCCTTTTCTATTGCCGTATGCGTTGTTGCCGATGTAGATGGGTATACATTTTCGTTGACATTCTCTGATGACTGTGTGCCTTGAATAGCTTGTGTGACGGGTACAGGTTGTGTTGACCTGTGTAGCAGACTATGATGCAATTGCTTGCAGCTTTTGCACCTGTATGACGAAGGGCAATTTGATGCACTATGTCCCTTACCTAAACAGTTCAAACATAGCCTTAGTCTCTTGATATTGGAAAAACGATCCTTTACCGACAATTTAGTGAAGTTTGGACAAGCCGAAATGAAATGATTGACATCCCTACAGAATACACAAGAACGTTGAGTGACAGCTAGTGATGTTTGAGAACGTTGATTAAATTGTTGAGCCTTTGGTGGCTTGTTGGGCCACTTTTGACCAAAGTCTGGTCGCATCTGCTTAGTGTCACGCACTTCGAGGTATTGACAACGCTTGCCAAGGACCTTTGCACATTCGGCCCAAGTAGGGAGCTGGCTGTAGTCAAGTTGCTCATCCCATTTGGATTGCGTTTCTGGATCGACTTTCGACATGGCAATATATATGATAATTGCGTTGCATATATTTTCAAAAGATCCTACCGATTGTAATGAGTTGAACAAGGCAGAAATGTTATCTACCAAGCTTCTAAGTGCGCTTGAAGACGCTTTAGGAACCTTGGGTAACTCAAATAGTTCTGAAATATTTTCCGAAAATATTAAGCAGTCGTTGTCATACCGCTCTTTTAATCTATTTAATGCTTTGGGATAGTTGTCTTCTGTGACCTGAAAGGCTTTCACAGTACCCAGTGCTTGGTCGCTAAGACAGGTTAACAGGTGATTAAACTTTTCAATTTTTGATAAACTAGCATCATTGTCGATTAGTATTTTAAATGAATTCATGAAATTTTTGTATTCAGAATATTTTCCGTTGAATTTTGGTAATTTTAGATTGGGCAAATGATGGACCGGATGTGGAACTGATAGCGTTGTTTCCCCTAAACTTTGGCGTCTAGTATTCCCTAAAAGCGAATTAATTTTTGTTTTTGTGGCGATATATAATTCCTCAAGGTCTCCTCGAGCGGTATCTGTTGGCTGCAATCGCTCTATCTGGTTCTGGTATGCCAAAATCTGCCTGAAGTATGACTCCAGAATTCCAAGGCGACATTCCAACTCTGTTACGGAAAGCGTATCCGATCTTGCTTCCACCAGGTTCTTTATTCTTGTGATACTGCCTTTTGTTGTTGACCGCATTTGCTTCAACTCTTCAATTTCAGTTGATGCAGTAGCCATTCTACTAAATGAATGTAATCGACGAGCAACAATAAGTAATTAGAATGGAAGTACCAACGAAGATAGGTATTACAGTGTAAATCCAAAAAATAAGAAACTTCTTTTGAGAAAATTAAGAATACAAATTATAGAAATGGCAGCACCTGTTCCAAATGAACGAAGCAATTTAAATCGGCGAAATGATCCCTTTTAAGCGAGAACCGACAGCAGCTATAATTAGTTTTAAGCGAAAGTAGATAATTCTCTATTACCAACGTTTAAGATGTATTGTGTGTTTGTATTTCCTTATCTCCAAACTACAATATGAAATATTTGTCTGATGTTTACGAATGGCAATTCCAAAGAAAAAGCTTTCTTTCAATGCATTTTATTGATGCAGCAAACTCTCCGGCGACGGCAACGACGATGACAAACTATTCCAATTGATTATGTGCACAGCGAAATAAAATAAATGCAGTGAAAGATAAAGCGATACAATCGAAAATCTCTTATAACGATGATCGATATTATGTGGAGTTATTCAATAATAATGTTGATGTAGACTCCTGCTGTTAAAATTCCAAGTAAAGTCTTTAACGAGCGAAACAAATTTTTTTTTTTTTTTTGTTGTTTAGTGAAGAAACGAATTGTTCAGCGACAGAGTTCTAATGCTTTTCTATTGTGTGCAAAACGAGCGACGAAAAAAAGAGAACGACGAAAAGTGCAATGGCAGAAAGAAAGAATCCAATTTTTGGGCGAAAGCTTTTAAAAGAAAATTATGTGTCTGTGTGAGTATGTGTAACACGACAGCGAGCGAAGTGGAACGTAATTTTCTATTGTGGATTCTAACAATATGTGTCTAGTGGTAGCATCGAAATAAATGTGCGGAAATATGATAACGAAGTGGGAGAATTATTTTTGCAGCAATATAATGAATCGATTTATCGAAATATGTTGTTTAATTGTATAATGCAAATGAATACTTCTACGCTACTATTTATTGTAATATGTAGCTAACAACATGCACGTCTTAATTATGTCGAAGGTGCGCGTATTTTTGTATTTGGTTAATTTAAGTTTTTGATTTGTTGTACTTTTGTTTGAAGCTTTCTGCTGATTGGTAATTCTCAACGCACATTCGAATAATTTGACTGTAGTTAACGTACCTTGGGTGAGAGATGCTATACTTATCTTCCCACTTTACAAATTCTTCCTATTTCTTTTTCCTCAGCTTCGTGTTTCCTCTGCTTTTCTGTGTTTTTCCTTCTGTGTATTCTGCTGCTGCGCTCGAGCTCTGCCAACCACTACCATGCACTCGCGATACCGAAACCGAAACCGAAACCGAAACCGAATTGTCTATTTGCACTTTGTTTGCATTTGTTCATGAGTTCACTTCTTATGCCACTGATATTCACGATTTAAAATGTTCACAGTGTGAGTCTTTGAATATGTTATTTCGTTTTTTATTTAAACCACGTTGGGCGCCAAAATGTACGACCGTGGGTAATTCGATCGCCAACCTTGGGATCTCTTTGAATCCTTCGATTAAGGAAGAGCTGATCCTGGTTGTGTGTGATGACCGATTGTCTATGGATACAGGTTGTATTTGAGACAACTTGACGACAAGGGAAAGTTACCGGTCTTTGTGTCTTGACTTGACCTTTAGTTGACCGATGCAACGACGACGAGAACAAGTAGCGAAAGATTAAAGACGATTCTTTCCCCTTAGGGTTTGAAATACAAAAGCTGTTGAACTTTATTTTCTATGCGTATTTATACAAAAGTGCGTAAACGGTTTTTTAACTTAAGTGAGAGAGACTACGTTATATTTAAAAGTTCAAATTTTAAGGCGAATTCAAATTACAATTAATTATGGTGACTGGTCTAAATTGACCGCCAGATTTGAATTTACGGAAACTGAACATAATAGTTTAGTACAATATAATTCAAGATATAATTCTGAAGATGACGATGATGACGGTGATGACGATGATGATGATGATGACGATGATGATGATGATGACGATGATGATGATCTGTCCCAACACCATGGAACAATGTAGAGAGTCTAAAATGACAATTAAATGGCCGACCTGCTCCACTCAAGGAAGGGTTCTAAGCATGAGTCGAGGAACACTGAAATGGGTGGTGGCTTTATCTATAGGACATGGTAATTTCGGGTATCACTTAAGGAAGATGGGCCTTAGAGAGGACGATACCTGCAAACTATGCCTGGAGGAATCCGAGACAGCGGCACATATACTGTGTCAATGTCCGGCATTGGCTGGCAGAAGAATGAAGATATTGTGGCATCACTGGGTGGAGACCCAGTCGATGAAACAGATCTCACATAAACAGATGCTAGCGTTAACACTAGGAATCGAACCCGGGGAAGAACTCTGGAGAAATCCAGAGAGTCTATCTGGCTAAGATTTATAGTGGCAGAGAGACGAAAAGAGACCAGTCAATGGTGGTCTGATTCGAACATCTCTCAAATATATATATATATATAAATACCGATGGCAAGCCGTTCTGAATAAACGGAATCCGCTGAGGTTTGCAAAGTGCTTTATTTGGACAATGTCCATTATCATTTTAATTATGCAACTTTAGAAATAGCGCTTGATTTTATTTTTGAATGGAAGGTGACACAAATCGTTTTCCTATACCGCTTATGTTTTTCAAAGTACCACCTATAGTGTGGTATCCTATCTTTCAGCAGCACCTATCGGGTCCAGAACTCAAGTAGAAATTGATGGTTATAGTGTAAGCGTTGTTCCTACATTTCAGACATATTTCCGTAACAGTAACAGTGTGTATAATGTATTTGGGAATGACTTGTAACAGAAATGTGATCGAATTTTAGTGAGCTGTTAAATTGGTTTTCATGTGTTTGTAAGTTGGTTCACACGAAACAGAAAATGTGAAATAAAAATACTGATACCCTTTTCAAACCTTTCCATGAATCATGTTTCACCTCTCGCCATGTTCCTGGTATATATCCCTGTGTGAGACTGCCAATGTAAAGTTCCTACCGGAATGATAGTGTTGTTGACATTTCTTTGCAACATAAAGGAATGATTCCATCGACCCCTTGGGACTTAAAAGGAGAGAACGATCAAATGGCCCATTCAATTCTGTCCTCAGTAATCAAATCTTCACGAAGGCTCGTTACCCCAATAATGTTGGTGAGTACCTACATCAAGGCATGGCTGAGCGGTACAACCCGGTATCATATGCACTGATGTTCATATGATACATACAAAATTGGTGTGGATCATTCAAAATTAGAAATGTGAGCGCAGTTTTACTGCATCTAACAGGGCTGTAACTGAGACGTCGTAGATACACTTACACATATTTGTTTAATTTTTTTCAATTTAAAGGATGTAATAACTATATACAACAAATGTACCGACATTTAAACCAACCAATTTAAAAAAAAAATTCAACGCTTTATTTTCAACAGATAAGTTGGCAAAATCATATTCTGTTTATCCAAATAATGCAGATAATCGCTTATGTTGCTTTTAGTTAAGACAATCACGAAATATGAATGCCGAGCTATTCAAGCAGGACCTCGCAAGTTTCGCCACAACTCGTGGTTCTAACATTGCATATATGATACAGTTTAAAAATGTGAGAGTATATTAATACAAAAATCCAACATAAACACATATATTTTGTCACTACTGACCAAGTACCCGACTCTCAATAGCTAAAACCCATTTATCTTATCATCTTATCTTATCTTTTATCGATTAGATAAAGCGTTCGCTTATATTACGGGCGAAAACTTTACGCAGTAAGGTGCGGTCTATTAAGACTCACTACGATAACAACGCCGAGTCGAATAAGGTGGCTGTAAAATACAGTACAGTAATTGTCTTAAAGAATTTTTTTATTTTTTTTTTTTGCATGTGAACTTAAAAACGAAAAATTGAATAAAAAGTGAGTTAAAACCATGTTTGTGCTTTAAAAATTAAAAAAAAAATTGTGTTTCCATTGTGCTTGGGAAAAAAAAATCTTAATTCCGTTGATTCACTATTTATGATTCTCCCACGGTTGTGAGAATGGTCTTATCGAACTTTATTGAAGAGACGACCAGGATTAGTTTTGCTATACAATTATACATATTATGAATAATGTTTGTGTTTAAGCGCATGTGGGAGTGTGTGTTCATTAATGGGATCAGCAACATATTGCTAGCTTTATACGTATACGTATGTATACACATAATATACGCGAGTAGCGTTTGATAGGAGTTTCCGAATCTATAACTTGAGTTATAAATAGAATGGTGACGAAATTTCTGATGTGACACAAAAGAGTGGGAATTGCTTAAAAAATGTGAACCTACATATTTATCTACTCTCTGAAAAGGGATTAAATTTTTTTATATAGGTATGGAGGTATGTATGTATGTAGGTATTATGTTCTCACCGAATGTAGCAGAAATCAAACTTTGTGAAATGTTATGAACATGATATGTCGGAATAGGTTTATGTATACGCGACGTTAGTGAAAGAACAATTTTGCCCGACATTGTGTATGATATCGAAGAAAAAAGTGAATGATAATAGGTATGGTTTATCAATAATAAATTATAGGTGAGGTGAAACTTAGTGAACAAAGAAAAACAATGGTAATCGTAAACCAAAGTTAATGCTGATTTGTATTTTTAAGGCAAACATGAAGACTTATTGCGTTTTTGATTGAAGAAAATAAATTCTTTTTATTAAAAGAGCTAATCTAGAAGTGTTATTTCTATGCTAAATTAAAAAAAACAGAGTCGAGTTACTGCATACAGCATACGCTTACAAGAATTATTAAATATGTTCACAGAATAATGGCGATGTTACATTCATTACACAGACAATTTCCCTTATGTGTTGGTCGTTTACGGATGTGACGACCTCTACTTATCTTAAATTAACACAGCAGGCGAATCCGAGATTTTTTTAAAGAATTGCCCTCAACTCACAACACAGTTGCAATATATCAGACTGAAATGTTTGCTATTTTGTACTGTGATGTATCATCCGGAAAAAATTATTAAACTTATAATGGAGTGCGGAAATGTATACTATAGTTCCAATAATTTAATTTCGTCCATTATATATTAAAAAGTAGCAAACAACAATGGCTTTATAAATGTACCGTGATTTGCAATAAGTCCTATTTTATTTGTCATTAAACGAATTTTACTGCAAGGAGCCAATCTTAATTTCAGGGGCAATTCTCTAGATATTCTATGAAATGCGGCATTTGAATCTGAATACAATTGATGATGTTAATATGTACCTACTCACTTTGGTTCGCGTTCATTCAATCGATTACATTACACTAAAATTCTACATTATTGTTTCGCTGAAAACAGCCATTTATATAGGATAACCGGTAACTCGGTTTAGTCAGAAGAATGCTTTACTATAGAAAAGTCAAGTTTCTCTTATAATTGATCGCTCAGAGGTTTGCGTTTGATAGAAATATGTTAGTTCTCAAAAAACATATTCTATATCAAGAAAAATGCAAACGAATTAGTATTAATATTTGTTATTTAAAACGTTCTGGAAATTATGATGGCGAAAATGATTCATTACAAATGTACAACGAAGAATACCTACCTAAACATATTTTAAGATAAGAATCAAACCTAATGCGTTTGAGGTCAAACATACCTAATAATTTTACTGCAAACTACTAAACCAACGTTGTGTGTAGTGTGTCAAACGAAATGGTCACTCCCTTAAGAATCTAGATATACAAGTATACATATAGTAACCTATACTTATATCTATAAATATTTAGTAATGTAACAATCCAACATTGTAAATATTTCTAGTTTTCCACGAAAAGGTTTTGTGTTTACTTTTTGATAAGTCGATGACTAACAAATGGCATGATAACGTGGTTGAGTTTGGTTTTTTTTTTCCTAACCTTATCAGTAATTATTTGCAATGAGTACTTTATATGTAGAGCACAGGCAGGTGCGTAAGCTGACAGGTTATTTTTTTTATTTCATGGGCGGTGGGGAATTTATTTTGTAACATTGTAGAGGTTTCAGTTATTTACACAAACACATCAATGGTTATTTATTGACTATATGGATGCTACTTTCGGATAGATAAAATTACTTCTTTACCCGACTGGACACAGGGAGGGTAATGTTTTTCGCGCATATCCTATGTCCGTTTCTACGTGATACCCTGAAGCCGTCAAGCCGTTAGACCGATTTGGAAAAGTGAGGTGTCTTTAGATTCGAATTTCTTTCTTTAGCCATAGGCTAAAAACATAGTAATAAAAAAAGTTAATTTAAAAAACCCACTGTATGAAAAACAGAACGAAGAAGATATGCACAAACAAGACACGTTCAAGTATAATCTATTTGCGTAGGACACTCATATTTTTGTTAGGCTGTGTATAATGCCTTAGGTATTGAGGAATCAATTTGAGAAAAAAGCCATACATATTTGTGAGATATTTTTGCAAATAGTATACTTTGATCAAAGTCGCATTAAGTCGATATAAACACGTTGATTCTATTTGGCATCACGTTACCAATTGTGTAAGTATACCTAGTGGTGAAAAAAACTTTCAGTTGTTTAAAATAAGCTTCCTAAATAAAATTTTTAGTAGGTACTAGGCATCATACTATATCACACTGCATGATACTATTGACTAGTATGACTATGAGATATAGTAACTACTACGAGTATATGACCACTTATCATGTATAGTCTAATACACATCAAAAAAAGCTAACTTTTGTGGCCTTTTCCAGCACCATTGGGACTCACTTATTCGTTCCCAATTAATTTAATAAGGAATAAAAGTGTTTCTTTATAAGTTACGCAACTTAATCGATTTCTTATTTTGCTATATTTTTAAAATAAATTCTGCAAGAAAATCCTATCAAATATCCTGTCTGTGAACATATTGGTCTGACATATTGGTCGTTTTTCACCATTCTGAAGATCCTTGGAAAAAGTGAAGAAAAAAAAGCCTTAAAATTTATTTTATGATTTACGTGGATAAGCTCTCACCAACACGATATCACATCAGAGACTGTTTTAAACTAACCTATCTTAGAAACTTAAATTTTGATTAGAAGGATTCGTCCACTCGACCTAAAAGTTATAAAATATTTTTCCCTGATTGCTTTATACGAAAAACCTATTATAAGCCTCCAATTCCAACAAATTTGCGTCTCGTTTATTGACAAAAACTCTTTTATAAATTACTGTTTTCTTCGATACGACCGTCGCGTCGACCGACCTCTTTCGAATTCAATCTCTCTCTCCTTCTCCTTTTCACAGGACTTCATGAGAGTGGCGCTGTTTTCTGTAGAGGTGTGCCTCTATACCAAACAAAAAACCCTAGTACTACATATCGATACCACGCTCAAAGCACATTGCTCGCTTGGTATTACCGTGGTAAGCCCTGACAGATATATGATTCATCTCAACTACATACATTTCACACCCTATCTCTCTCAATCCTATGTGCTAGAGTGTTTCGCGAAGCTATATCCCTTTCATAACTGTGCTTTCTCTTTCATTTCAAGGTCAAACCTACTACTACTACTACTACTACTACTACTACCATAAAACATTCGAGAATTATTAATACTGTGTTTGCTAAAAGTTTTGATGATTGGAATTTTTAAATCCACATTTTCGAGTTTTAAATGCAACTGACTTTTATTAGGAGCCTTAGCATCTACATCTGTTACCGAAAGCTGGAATATAATTATGAATAAAAACAAAATATATATGTCCTGTGTAAATTTATGTGAGCTTTTGTAGTAGTTGAACAAAACGTATAAGGTATTTGTTTAAAAGAGCTAACGTGATTGGCAATAAAACCTCTATAAATGTTTTCCAGTGCAAATAGCACTATTCCAACATGGGAACATGTTTTAAAAAGGACGGCCTTACATTTGCTGTGATTTCACCATTGAAATCTCCAACACCCAAGTCTCAAGTGGCTTTTCGCCTTGACATTGGGAATGAAGAACCTAAAGGTAAAAACATACAGTTGTCAAGCGGTTGTCATACATGGTCTTATTTCACTCCCACAAAGTGCAATAACGCCAACAAAATTTGAGTAATAAGAAGAACCTTGCACCCACCATCAGTAAACATAAGCAGGGGGGTTGCAGGGGGGTAGCATGCCCCCCCATACAGAATCTTAAAATGATTGCAATGCTGGAGAAGTGTGTCTTGTGGGATTTGGAGGCAAACACCGCAAATGAGGTCATTACTAGAATTTTTAGCTTCGCTTTCAAGCTCGTTGTCCTCTTCTTCACCTTCTTCATCCGTGAGCCATAAGACCACAATCAGTGAGTCAAAAATTCACAAGAATTTTGTGTGAACTTTTGGCTCACCTGGGTGGGTTATAAGTGGGTTACCCCCTAAGTGGGTAAAAAGTCCATTGTGGACTTTTGGCCTGTGGACTTATGACCCTGCACCACACTCATCACCTATCTGGCCTTTAGGGTACAATAGACCAAAAGGTCGCAGTACAATAACCCCTCTCAAATAATAATAATAATATCTGGCCTTTGTGCCCCTCCCAGAAATAAATCCTGGATCCGCCCTTGTATGTCACCAATAAGGTTTTCGAAATATCTATATATATTTGTTTTATCTAAAAGGCCAGGTAGGGAAAATATTTGTATTTTTGAATCATGTAAATATGTAGTAAAAAGTAAGTGCGCATATTTAACTCAATTTTCATATAGCTACGAATTTCCACAACGACAAAGTTACACTCGAGTCCTAAAAGTTACAATTTTGACTTGTGAAAAGTACAATCTGAAAAAATCATTTTCCATCACTGTTATGTAGGTATGTTTAAAGAGCATAATGGGTTTTCGCAGTGCTACTTTGGGCGATATAAGTTCAGCATTTCTTCGATTCTCAATTAAGCTGTTAGGCGAAATCGAAATATGCCGAACTATCCGAGAGGCTCAAGACTGCTTTCAACGAATAGTACTATTTCTGAACATATTTATTGCAATGCGAACGGATATCATATAAAGGTATTATATTCAATAAGTGTTTTAAATTGTTTGATTTAAAAAATTATCTTGTCTTTTATTTTCTGACACACGAATCAAAAAACAATCCATTTTTTGAAGTATCGAACTCATAATTCCGTATACGAGATGCTAATCCGCATGGAAAACACAGACGAGTAACATTCGAAGAGAAATTCTCGTATGCGGATTTCGAGAATTGCAAATTTCAGTTTTTCGCATCGCATCGGAGAATTTGACAGATAAACGTATGCGAGAATTTTCAAGAATTGGGGTCAAGTCAACATGATGGTAGAATTTATATCACATCAGGGCGTTCTCTTAGGCCCATTTAATTCACTCGAAGTTGAAACTCCCCGAGTTGTGTTCAACTTCGAGTTTCACTTGGGCCTTAAGGTATTCAGCAAGAGAATGCATTCTTCTAAAACTCGGATAAGAGTGACTCGCCTTCAAAGAGAACATAAGTGTGCGTCTTCCTTTAAATACTGTTTTTACTTATACTTCCCTCACACTCACACGGTGTCTCCACCTGCAAATTTTCTTTCATGAAATCTGTCAAATTTGGTCGCGTTGAAAGAACGACAATATGAAATGAAATGTAGGGTGAGCATTTCATATCATGAAATTTCATTCGTTGAAATGTCGTTGAGCAGAGCACATCGTTGCGTTCTCGCATTAAAGGCCATGAAGGAATTAGAAGAATTTCGGAAACGAGCTGAGAAAGGAAAACGTAGGTTTTGGGTAAATCCATTTCTGGAAAAAAGGGAGATGCACAATTTAGAGGAACATTTATTGATAGATGTTTTGTGGGAAGATGACGAGTTTCGCAATTTTTTCTCTACAACGTAGGCTGTTCGACGGTTTCTCATTTTTTTTAGCTCTTCGGTGTGCTTGCCACTTTCCTTGGACAATTGCAACCATGCATTTCTTTTAAGGTCCAACCTTGTGTAGTCTTTACTTTTATAGTTCAATAAACACTCGAATTTTTCACAATTGCTTATAAATTGAAGCACTTCTTCTACTCGAGGAAAAAAAAAACAAGAAATAATTATCAACTATTTCCACTATTATTTAAACTTCAATACCTATTCATTGTTAGCCAATAAGATCTGTCTTGATCGACATGCAAAACTATAATGCCCATCCTACCTACATCCATTCTCTATTCCCATTTACCATATCCTTGTAATGACTATACTTGTCTCGTTTTTGTTCAAATACCTAGTTTCAGCGATACAACCTACAAGCGACCATTCGCCACTCAGCCATCGTGAAAATGAAAAACAAGTGTCAAACTGCACAGAAATTTCAGCCCATTTCATGAAATCAATACCATGGAAGGAGCTGTGAAATACTTTTCATGAAATTGGTTTTTTCATGAAATTTGTGGTTTCCACGTGCAATCTGTCATTTCATGAAAATTTTCATGCTAAGAAAATTGCAGGTGGAGACACCGTGTCAGAGCTTAGACCTCAGACCCAATACAAAATGTTTGATTATGTACTAATGATATGAATTCGTATGAATTTAAATCTTAGGCAGCAAAACTTAAATGCTTGACTCATAAATCAGGATACAAATCAGCAATTATGTTTATTTGCAAGTTTAAGTTTTGTTCTATTCCGAACATTTTAAAGAAAATAAACTCATTATCATTTATTTGACGTTTCTAATGAACATTGTTCATATTTTCGACACAATTGTTTTCAACTGTACCTAATTTCATTAATTATGTCAACTGTTTCAATTTTTTTAATACAATTTAATCCCACTGATATTATCTCTCCCCTCAAGCCAGACAATAGTTATAAATCTTAATTTCCTTAATCGATACTTCTCTTCAAATTGGTTGCCGTTTTTCTGTCGAAACTCGCCGGCGAAAACAGACGCAATAATTGTAGGAATTGATTCTTCTCCACCAATGAATATTTCGCAGTTTATTCGCATGTATGTTGATAAACATAGTGAACAAATGTAGATGTTTTTTTTATGAAATTTGACCAAAAATTGGTTATAGTTTAAATTTTTCAGCCGGATTAATGATTTTCTCACAATATTGATTCTTCCCCACAAATATTTATGAATACCAGCAACACTCCTTAGTGTCAGTGTCTTATTACACCTCCCACCATTTAGTACCTATTAGTTTTCGCTACTTCACACGTATTTACAAATAAGAAGTTTTGCGGTGGGAATTGGGTATATGCAGAATCTGACGGTATATTTAGTATTTAGTTTATGATCGTGAAAAAAAAATCACCCGCACACAGCCCCAACCCACGCCCCCATCTACAACCTTCATGCAAAGATTAGGTAGGTATAACTTAAAAATAGTATTTTCGCAGCAACCTTTGATTTATACGGGCACCATTCAGCTTGTATGCAAATTTCCAAATGTGAAGTTGTTAATCTCAGCCGACATTGCAGTCTGTTTCATAAACCTAGTTTCTGCTACCTATCTCACTATCTGACTCTGAACGGAAGCGGATGCGGAACACCTTTTTATATTTTCTGTGAGCTGCAAGCCTGCAAGTGCACTTAAATTGGTTTAACAGTTTTTATGTTGACGAGATTGCCATCTATGGGCTGACAGCGAAATGTATAGAAAGCACTAGTTCAGGCCAAAACCACTGTCGGAACTATTCGCCAACAGAGGGCACCATAATCGCAAAGTAGGTATGTTACATTAGGCATTTTTTTTAGCTCCTATCTCAGCAAAGTAAAGTGGTGTACATGTATATAATAATTTTCTGCACAAGATGAAAACAATTAAATTTAATTGGCATTTTTGAAATTCACACTGCGGGCCTCACAAATATTCATTTTTAAGGCTCCGCGCGTATTACCGCCTCGTTTAGCAGTTTTAATGTAACATATACTTCAATACATAAATCCCCTGTCACAAGTCAAACAGAGTGCGTTTTTAACTTCGTCGAGCCAAATTCACAGCGGCGTTGAAACGTACGAAATTACCCATGTCTATACGATATGGAAAACAATTTCAATAGTATTCAATGAGGACGGCAATATATTCATTTTTTATTTGTGCCATTTAATTCGGCATAGAGTAACGCAAAGTACAGGATTTGTGCAATTTATTTCCATATACCATTTTTATTTTATTTTATTTCATTTACCCAAACTCTTTTTTCTTTTTCACGAACTACGTAGACGTAGCAAGGCAATTAAAAATATTAATTTTTCTACCGAATTGCTTGATATTTTGCAAAAAATGTGACAACTGCAATTCTGTTTGACGTCCTCTAACGAGACCAAAATTTGTTATTAATGGGCCTTACCAATAATCATTTTTAACCTTCACACTGAATATTTCCTAGGTCACAATATGCAATTTTGTATGGAAATTTTCCCCATTGTGAGCTCGAGAAATTTAGCCTGGACACTAAAAATGATTATTAGTACCGCGGAATATGTACAGCGGAAAGTAAATAGTTTGTAGGTCACAATGGATAATTTTATATGGAAAATATCGCCAATGTGAGGTCGTAAAATCTAGTGTGGACACTAAATGAGATTCTTAGTACAGCGCAACATATTTATCCTAATTGGAAGTATATAAACTTGACAGCAGCAGCTAATGTTGCAACCCTTCTGATGGTGTGGGTTCAAATTCCTAGTAAACTCTGCAAACGAAATTTCCAGGGGTGGAGTTCTGTGAGGCGAAGACTTTCAAACAATTTTGAATGCATGAAGGATTTGGGTCTGTTACGTCTGTGACACACATATAGTTTCGATACTATGGAATCGAGATTAACGATTATAACAGGCAATATGGCTTTAGCGTGGTATCGATACTAAGGTTTTCTGCCAAAGCAAACCACTTTTGAGAAATCTCCTTTTATCTTAGATTTACCTAAACATACTTTCACTAATACAAATGCTTATGAGTTATGACATACAGCTGGCGGTTACGCATTTTTTATATTTGGTAGGATTGCCTATTCAGCCGAATTATGCCTATTACGCGTATGGAAGGAGTTTTTATATTAAACTAGCTGACCCCGCGAACTTCGTTCCGCCCAAATTCGTTAACTAATAATTCCGAGCATGCACAATGCACATGCTACTTTATGTAGACGCTTAAATACCAATGGCAAGCCATTCTGAATAAGCGGAATCCGCTGAGGTTTGCAAAGTGCTTTATTTGGACGATGTCCATTAATAATTTTAATTATGCAAGTTTAGAAATAGCGATAGATTTTATTTTTGAATGGGAAGTGCCACCTATAGTATGGTATCCTATCTTTCAGCACCACCTCGGGTCCAGAACCCAAGTAGAAATTGATGGTTATAGTGTAAGCAAATGCTGTTCCTACATTTCAGACATATTTAGTGTGAAGGTTAAAAATGATTATTAGTAAGGCCCATTGGGTCTGGACACTAAAAATGATTATTAGTACCGCGGAATGTCATGAAAATTATAACGCACGTAATATTATGCGAGTTTAATAACTGCATATCGTATCCGAGTGCAAAATATTCAAACAAATATTAATAAGTTTTAGTAGCAAAACCTCACGCGCTCAGTTGTTGCCCAGCATCATTTAAAATTGCAGAAAATCGACAGGTTGCGGTCGGCTCTATTTTTAATTGCATTTGCCCTCATTGAAGCACTCTGTGATAAGCGATATTTTTCGTTTTGTTGTCAGGTTCGAATACGATCAAAGCGGATGGTTTCCGACACGGGAACATGCGACAGTTTACCGTGTGAAAAACATTCACTCAAAAACAAAGGTACATTCGTTCGAACCATTGCCGCACATGACGTAACACATGTCTTCTATCAAAACCAAAGCCTGGTTGTGCATGTCTTCATTCATCTCAAAATGTGGATTCTCTGAATGGACACGAACTCGATGCAAAATGTCTTCTGACATGGCATTCTTGTACTATGTACTTGTCCCACAATTCACGTGGATTGGATGGAAAACATGTGGAAATAATGATCGCAAATAATGTGCATATCTGACTTGGAGATGGGGAAACAGTTGCTTCAGCGATTGTGCCGCCATGTCACTACCTTTCATAACATATTTCTAGATGTACTTGATTGACTTCACTGAATTACAATACTCCAGGTTACAATGCGCCTTGAATGTTTTGGAAAGAAGTGGCGAATACGGAACAACCCATGACTTGTCGACCACGAAATCATTTCCTTTCACTTTGACTGTAAAACATGTTTGCTGACGATGTGCAATTATCCATGTGTTGCACTTTGGATATGATTAATAAGGCCATTCAATTAATAAATGAGGATCTAGAGGTCATTCAGCAGTGGGCTCTTAAACACAATCTGTCGCTTAATCCTTCAAAGTCAAAGACTCTTTGTATTTATAAGCATCATTTAAATACATCAAATTTTCCGCCAATCTTGTTAGGGCAGTCATTAATCGAATACGTTCATAAGGCTAAAAATTTGGGTATAATTTTCAATGACACACTAACTTGGGGCGATCATATTGCGGCTACAATTGGAAAGGTATACAATGGCACCCGACTTCTGTGGTCCACACAAAGTTCTTTGCTTACTAAAACTAAGATGCTACTTGTTAAATCCCTTGTAAATACTACCTATCCTTTTGTATGGTTGCGAGGTTTTCTGCCATGTTGACCAAAACACTAAGCGTAAAGTAAATGTTATTTACAATAGCCTAGCAAGATATGTCTTTAATAAACGTTACACTGACCACATATATAGCATCTAGCTATTCCCTGCAGATAATGGGCCTAACTTTCGACAACCTCATTAAGTTCAGAACACTTACTCTCTTGCACGGTATCATGATGACTCAACAACCGGAGTACTTGCATAGCAGACTAAGGCCCATTTTATTCACTCGAAGTTGAACACAAGTGAATAAAATGGGCCTTAGGCCCACAACTTGGGGATTTTTATATGGGAAACTTCCCAAGTTGTGTTCAACTTCTAGTGAATAAAATGGGCCTTAGTCTGCTATGCAAGTTGAACACAACTTGGGGATTTTTATATGGGAAACTTCCCAAGTTGTGTTCAACTTCGAGTGAATAAAATGGGCCTAAGTTTTGCCAGCTCACAACGAACAGCTATATTGATAAGGCCCAGATTTAATTGCTTGCAATCTGATCGTACCTTCTTCGTCCATGCCACTCTACCTACCTACTGTGGAACTCGCTACCCATTGCATAAGGATGACATGAGACAAGACTGATTTCAAAACAGCAACGTCTCGTCACTAGATTGTTCAAAGAATCCGCATATTTCCACCAACAAGAAAAGGGAAACTTGGGAAAATTTGCTCTTCTCAAATGTTTATGGATGCACATTTGAGTTTTCTGTTAATAGAGTAATAGGTATACGGTATACCTATAGGTATCGTACAGCAATAAAACCCACTATTAAAAAGGGTTGGAAGAAAAACTTTTTAATAAACTTCTAACGGAATAATCTTTCTTCCCAAGTCAGCAACTGCGGTAGATTTGACGGGTTTTTATTATAATATATTTATAAAAAAAATGGTAAGAAATGATAAAGTTAAGAAAGCCATTAACAATTTCATTTGCTTAGAATCGAACCTTCAGACAAAATATCCCCTTAAATAAACAGCTACTGCGCATCGAGTGAAGTCTCAGCTCCTTTTGGACGGACTATATTTGGTCATGCATTTATGTCAACATTTGTTTGAGGGTTGTTGGACATGTATTCGATTAGGTAAAACCCAGAGTGTCAATATAGAAAATACTTCAACCAACTTGGTGTTCCAAACTGGATGCAGTTGGTTAAAAACTAGGCTAACTGAAGAGACATATTAGTCGACTCTTGGTTCACCTCGTACTGTAGAGCTAAGTAAGATAGTAGGTAAAAGCTAAGCGGAATTTATATCCTAGACCAACTGATGTTGCTTCAGTTCAATTCATATTTAGACCATAAGCTCAT
The DNA here is from genome assembly GCA_949126925.1 of Cheilosia vernalis. NCBI lineage: Eukaryota > Metazoa > Arthropoda > Insecta > Diptera > Syrphidae > Cheilosia > Cheilosia vernalis. The sequence continues at coordinate 58,241,999 of OX421362.1, forward strand.
ACTTATATTGCAAGAGAAATTAATTTCATCGTTTTTCTTTTTTAGAGAACGATGCTGCATCATTTAATAAGAAGTCAATCCTTTGCGGCAGTGTATCTGCTCATCTGTGTAGGAGTTCCATTGGGATGGGCGCAGGAAAATGCACAACTACAAATTCCGCCCTCCCTCGTAGAGTGCTACAATACAAGTTACTACATGAACCGAGATAATCGATTGCCATCAACTATTAATTCCCTCATTGATCTTATCCGAAAAGTGGAGAATAGTGCCAATTTCAATATGGACATTCGTACGTTAGCCGTAAGTTTATTACATCGTTTCCGACAGGATGGTATCCAAAGAGCGCCTGGAGTTCAATCTGCTCCTGGTGTTATACCCTACAGTCCGACCGGCTTTCAATTTCCAAAGTTCCGCATACTTTTAACACGTCTTATTCAAGGAAATGCAAATAATTTCCCAAATTCTTCGCTAACACAAGAAGAGCGATGTTCAATGCATTTTATGCTCTCCAGCTCGTTTAATCTCCGAGTTCGGGGAGATGAGGGAACAGTGTGTAATCAGCTTTCCCAGTACCGTTCTAACCGACTGCCACGCAATGCTGGTGATAATGCATACAAGTCGAATTTTTTGGCAGATGTGGAGTTCCTTGAAACTCACAAGAAAGCAAATCAGAGATCAACCGATAAAATTATGGTCAACCCATACCAAGACCTCGACTACTGGAGTGACCCTGATGTTACAAGCTATGGTAACCAAGACCAAGTCAGCCAGTGTCCTGTGGAAAATGGAGTGATTTGGACACCATGGGGCTCGGTGACAGCTGGAAATCTTATTGCTGGAATTGCTGCAGGGCTCCAACCGCAGACTATACAACTCAGACAATTGTTAGCACTATCTCGGCGTCCAGGTCAAGCTGGAGCTAGGCAGAGCACACTCACTGTAGATAATCGTTGGGCTTCAACTTTATCTGGCGATCTTTCTGAGGTTGCTCTGGTGCAGGTGCCCATGTCGCCATCAAATACTGCTTCGGTTGGATCTGGCGGAGCTTGGAATGATACCGTAATGGCTAAGTGGTATTTTTTAACGCAACGAGATAATTTGGAAATGACGGACGCCGAGATTCGTGGGGACTTAGATGGGCTTATTATTGCAATGAACATAGCTCAGTGGAAGAGCCAAGCATCAAGTATGAAGCTTAGTCAATTACTGTCGATGTACTACTCTTTAGATGGTGTGCTCAATACGGGTATAATGGCTTGCAACAGACAAACACAATTCAATGCGGTGGCTTCTCAAAGTGATATGATTAGCCAAACGACCGCATTTTCTCAAGTTTTGGATGCTGAGATGCAGCTTAGAGTGACCCTTCAACCAGCAGCAATTCAACAGTTCTCACAAGCCGCCGCAACCCAATTGGGTATATATGTTCGTAAGTTACTATAGAAGTTGTTTAATGGACGCTTTCTAAAGATCCTTCTTTCGCAGCTCAATATCTAAACGATATATCATGTCAAGCTTCTAATCCTCAGACGGGTAGCTTTTTGCAGAATACAACAGTTATGACCGATATTTATGTCTTCCTCGATGTATCATGGCAGTATAACACAATAGTCGACATACTAGCGTACGATTTTAAAATAAATTATTATATGTCTTTTTTTAATTTTTTTTTTTTTACTTTAGCTATGTTTTAGAAGGCATCAACATTGCTCCGTATGCAAGTTCTGTAACTCTGATAGGTGCAGGTGACTGTCAAATTATTGCCAATACAACTCATCATATGAGTGATGTCTACCAACAATGGAACGTGACGACACAAGCTAGGTGTATGTTAAAGGCGAACTTATTCGTGTGCAGTACAGATGTATAACTCTATTTACAGATAGTCCTGGGTTCAATCTGCCCCTCATATTGAAGACAGTTCAGAATCTTACCCAAAACTATATGAATGTCCAGAAGCAAAATTCATCGGTCGGAGGACGATCTATGTTAGCCCTAATGGTACCTAATATGGCTACAATCAACGACGCAGACTCAAACTACGTGCAGATTCAGCTTCAGTACATCTACGAACAGATACCTGACCTTCGATTAATTTACTATACTGGTGGATCGGCTATTCGTTTTAACTCATTTGTTGTCGATCCCAGCAAAGATATCTTCCCTATCAACTTAGGTCAGAATAACGCTGCATCCCAGGGCAGACCAGTTGTACAGCGTATCAAACAACGTAAGAACGTATTCATAATAATTTCTAACTAAAAAAAAAAAAATTCCAAATATGTTTTTGGTTTCATTTCAGTTCAACGTCGTATAATCAATCCACGTTGTGGGTCCTCCTGGGTCACTACCACTTGGGGACAAGACCAAATGTATCAGTACATTCGTCCGAATTTTATCACCTTCTACCGCATAGTACCGAATTACTTCTTTGGTGCCGGCACCAGCCGCTCAGTTAGCATTACCGGAACAAGCGGAATTACTCTTACAGTGTGCACTTCGCGGTACACAGAATTCCCAATGCAAAATGCAACAACAACATCTGGACAAACTGATGTATCTTGTCAACAATTGACAGGTTCTGGCAATAGTATGACTTACGACCTATCAAACTCTTGTAACGGTTACTATACAATTGGTCAATGTCCTCCACTTTATATATCCGTGCAAGCTGTATCGACGTATGGTAATGTTCTGGCCTCCTGCACTGATGCCGCTTGTCAATATCCTGATCAAATAAGATACCAGATCTCCGTACAAAATTTAGGTTGCTACAGTGGTGTCGGAAGGTTGTTAGTAAACATAGCTTTAGTTCTTATAGCAGCCGCTCTTGGACAAATTGTCCTTTAAAATACCTTAAACTTAAAAATTTAACACATTGACAAATCATGAACATTGATACTGAAATAAACTATTAGTCACAGTGCCGCTATGGAATCGTTTCCAGAACAAAACATAACAATTAAATTACTTTTAGTGCCACCCTTTTTTTCCTACCTAAGATAGATGTAATAATAAGATGATAAGAATTCATTGGTTTTAGTTTTAATTCTATTTTCATAAGAGACCCGCACACAACATGCATTTTCTTAATAAATAACAGGAATGCAAAAGCGAGATTGAAAGAGTATTTTTCTGAATAAAAATAATATTGATAATGCAGCCAGTTTAAGAACCACAACTTTTTTGTAATATAAAATTTTGTTTTGCACATTTTATCTACCTATATAGCTTAAATTTTATTTTTGTTTACATTATAATAACAAATAATTTATCTGGTCTCTTAAGTGAACAGTACCGATGGTGAATGGTTTCTTTTGTTGTGTTTATCGAAATTCTTACCTATTTAGACCCAAACCTCGTTTAGTAAAATGAACGCGGAAAAATGTTTAATAATCACAATTTCAAAAAAAAAAGCCACGTAGAGGCTACGTAAATCTTTACGCGATGTTTAACTAAACATCGTAGAGGCGTCGTAAGGGAATCTAATAAATACGGCTGACAGAATTTAACTCAAATATTCACAATTTGAAAATGTACATACAAACTATTTAACAAAAGATCCAAGTCAACTAGCAGACTCCGAATTTTCATAGCATTGTCTATGATAAGTTTTATTCATACCGATCTGAGTAAAAGATCAGTTCCATTCCATCTCTTTTCGAACATTCTGAACAAAGTTCGAACTAACTCAAATTGGTTTTTCATACGGTTTTGACATTTCTCTTGAGTAAAAGCAATTGCTACGTTTTATTCATACGACCCATTAGCAAATATGCGTTGAACATTAGCGTTATACCAAATAAGAATGAAGCAATTATGAAAAGTTTGCTAAAAATTTGCTGATTTAATTTTTTTTTTTAATATTCACCCATTCACCCAACATTTATACCGGACACTTTTTTGTGTGGGAAAAGAGGACTTGTTCTGATGAATTAGGACGTCTAGTCAGCCTACTCGAATCTTGTTCTTGTGTACTGAAGAAGGGGAGCGCTCTACAAATTATGTTTAGTTCGTCTTCGCAGACGTTTCGCTGTCAGCAGCGTACTAGGCTGAAATGTCAAAAATTTATTGCGACGGACATTAAAAGGCGAGCTGTGGAGAGATTATAGTACCTACCGCCACCTACATATAAGTTCTTAAATCAGCTTTTTTTAGGTACTCGAATTGCGAAATTTTTCACGTGGAAAGTCGGATCTCGTCTGCTGATGAGCCTATCCACAACATATGAACAAAAATAATTTTGGAAATTCAACAAATAAATCCTTTGTATAAAAAAATGGGCTAATTTTGTAGAATTTTAAAAACAGCAAAATAAATGTTATTTATATAATATTAAGTGTGCAAGTGCAAGCATTGCAAAAGCCTAGCGAAAAAAAATAATGATGTCGCATACACAAGTATAAAGAAATATCTTCGAATAAAAAATTGTTTTCTTTTTACCTATTGATAGGTATCTATGTGGAATCTGCTTTAAATATTGTCACTCTGTTATTGAATTTTCAAATTCTCTCACACTGACTTTATCTTAATCGTTTCATTACGCATAAACAATTGGTGGGTAACGATTTGGTAATATTCTTTTGCGCGCAAGCTATCTTGCTTCCCATTCTATACCGCAATTGTCAGCTACATACGTAAACATCCATCTCCTTTCAACATTTTCATAAACCAAAACAAAATTCGACAAAAAAATAAAGCTAAATAACTTCAGTCCGATTTATCTATTGATTTTCCACACACTTTTCCCAACATACACGGTCGGAAAATCAGCAAGTGCGGGTCGACGTTGTTTGTTCGCTGACGAAAAATGTTCCCTCTGTGAAGAAAATAAGGAAAAGAAAAGATATTTATTTTGTTTATGAACATTATTTTGCAATAGGTAACTTATCTACCTAATAACGTTTGTAACGAACGTGAAAATCCGTGTGTAGCTGCGGAAATAAAGAGTACCTACTTTAAAAGGGCATTAGCTCTAAAACTTCAAAGTGGAAAATTTAACAGTGAAATCAGTAAAAATGTATTTGTCGGTGGTATGTACTAATAACTAAATTCTATTAAATGTGCAGACTAAATTATTGATTACTCAGTGCATTTACAATGTGTACCAAAAGATTTAACTTTTTGTTCAATAACCGCATGCCAAGGTGTGTATCCAAGTCCAGGGGTTGAAGCTCAATTATTTGCTCGTCATTGTTGCACTAATAAACTAACTACCAATGTGTGTTTGCATGCATAAAGAATGCCTTTCGTACTTGCACTTCTTAGGTCGGCTCTACTTAAATATGTATATTTTTTGTTTGTCATTTTCAATATTGGTAAATTAGTTTATTCTGCTTAGCCGGAAAGACAGAAACATGATTTATCGTTCTACAGATGGAAGCCGTTTATTGTTTTGGTTCTGTGGCCACTAATTTTGCAACATATATGTATTTCGTTGCTATAATTTTACTGAATGCTCGCTTACTGTGATGATCCTATAAAATATGTTCCCATGTTTGTAGTCTACGTAGATGATTATTTATTTAGTTTATTTGTTGTTTTTAAATTCTGGACCATATAATTCCAAATGTAATTGAAATAAAGTGCACGAATGGGTCGCACTAAACTTTCTCGTTCATCAAAAGTTTCGTTTTTTTTTTATTAGTTAGGTAGGTAGGGAAAAATCGCAGAACCGATAGGTAAGAGATAAAAGAAACGGTACATTAAATATATAAGAAGTAAAAAACACTTTTCACCTTGTTTATATGATAAGCCCGTTATTGTTGCCATACGGCCGGGACTCGTCGGGATTATTCAGGTATTTCCAGTAATGCAAAGAGTACCGACTTAAAACAATTTGAGCAGTCAAAAGTTTTAAAGTCTCGGAAAAACATAATTACGTATTTCTAAAATTCTTAAAACTGTGAAATTTGTTTAATAACAAGGTAACTACCAACATATTATATACTTTTCGTATTTAACTACGCAATCAAAACATGGTTATTTTTATAGTTTCAAATGGCACTACTTTGAACCAAACACACAATCCTAGCAATAAAACAAATTAAAAAAAAAACAATACAGCAATTTTTGAGCTAGTAAACAGTACCTAGCAACTTTCCAATGAAACGGTTTTATGCAACGGCTCTTTGTGGGAAACAGAATTTTAACATCATAGCTGGCCCGGCGAACTTCGTTCCGCAAAAATTCGTTAATGTAGTTAATGAAATTAATAATTCCGAGCTTTCGCTTCGGGTCCGTTTAAATTCTTTATTCAAAAATTATATTAAAATAAATACAATTACAATAACCGCAGCGATTTACTTGTCGGCCAACCTACAGCTCTTTCACTGAAGTGCTTTATGGTACATAGCATTTTTCGATCCATTTACGGGTGCGTAGCGTACACTTACAAAGCGAGAGGTTTGCCGACACGTGAGCACGCTACATACAATTGACCATGTGAGAAACATGGAACGCTATGCTGATGATGACGATTGTGTTGTTGTCTATCTCGGTCTCAGTATGGACGACTGCATGATATTCTTTCCCGAAGTTCCGACATATTCTCTCGATTGTTAATATTCAGATCTGACTGTTCGTCCTGATATTTTTACGACGCGAAACGTTTGACCTTCTCACACAAACTTTCATCCCCTATATCATCCTGTCAAAGTTTTGTTTTCGAGTCATAAAGTAGTCTCAGACCTCAGTCTCAGACCTATATATAAAATTTCATCAAAATCGGTACAGCCGTTTCGGAGGAGTATATAAACACTAAAACTGTGACACGAGATTTTTATATATTAGATACTAGCTGGCCCGGCGAACTTCTTTCCGCCCAAATTCGTTAATGTAATGAAAATAATAATTCCGAGCATGCACAATGCATAATTACACATGCTTGTTTATGCAATTCGGTCAACTCAAATTCTTTATTCAAAAGTTATATTAAATACTAAAGCACTTAAAAAGAAAAGAAAATGAACAAAGCTCGATCCTTAAGTCCACTTTTGCTCTTAATTAACAAAAATCAACTTCTGCTAGCTATTAGCCCTTTTCTATTAACATGCACTTACAACAACAGCATATGATCCTGCTTCTAATCGAGATCATGAACCATGATATGAAAATTATTTCTACTATTGCTCGCAGCGCTGTTTAACGTTGTTTGTTACATTCTTGAATGTGGTATTAGTTTTGGCTTCTTCAGATTTGCTCTCAGATTTCAGATTTCGTGTGCCTACTCGAACATAAACGCGTCACTTGCTCTTTTTTGTGTTGATATTCGTGCGATTTGAATATGTGTAGTCTTCGACACTTTTCTAAGCTATTTACATTCACAGGTTAAATTTGTATTAAAACATAAGAAATGCCCGTCCCGATTGATTTCTAAATATTTATACATAAATAATTTACAAAAATAGATTCACCCGATGCAATGCCTTTCTTTGCTGGAGAAAAAATTCATTAAAAATTTAAACAAACTCCATCAGTTGTTGTCAAATTCGAACGCACTTGGATTGGTAAATCTGAGAAAATATCTAGATTCCCAAAAGTGCTCTGAAATCTGAAAAAGATTGCTTTTTCCGGTACCAAACTGTGTTCCTGTGCTCTGAGAGCGCCCGATCGAATACCACATTATGACATTAGTGTGCCTGTAAAAGATAGCCACACAGTCACGTTGCCAGACTAAAAAATTCAATACTCTTCATAGCACAAAAAATCAATAAGCATTTTTTTACATCCAATAAATTTTCCGTCCTAGAAGATTTTGCTTTTTAATTCTGTAACAATAAATGTTTATAAAATGCTTATTGAATAAAAAAATGTTTACGAAATGTTTCTAAAATAATTATTGTTTCACAAGTTTCCCGGCAGAAAGGTGAGAGTTGTTTTTTGTTTTTGCATAAAGTACAAATGTCCAGAAAATCTTGGAATAATCAAATGAAAAATGTAAACTAGCAGGCTGCATAAATTTGAATTATTTTTAAAGCGAATTATTTGGAAAAATATTTTTTTTATCACAAAATACTGCAGAACAATGTAACTGCAACTGTTTTCGCCGAGTTTTTTTTTACAAATAGCTATGTAGCTTTAAATTTATGTGGAGTGACGATTTTGTTTTAACAATCAAACTATGGTGCGGTCACAACATGAGCATTATTATGAAAAGTATAATGCTTTGTCTAAGAATTCCAATCTATGTTTCATTATAATTTCGAACTGATTGTAAACACCGTATAAACACTTTAAATTAGTTCTTAAAAAACTCTCACCTTCAAAAATTTTTTTTTATTGTTATTTTTCCGAAATACTGCTTACCTCCTTCATAAATTTGACGGGTCAGCCATCCCCAAACATTTGCAATAATGTTTGGATCGGGTGAATATGGTGACATTTCACATTTTCACCCGCAAGAAAAGTTTTTACCACCCGGGCATTGTGAATCGGTGCATTTGTTGGAAAATCCACTCGATAGGTCCAAACAGATCTCTCATTGCGGGAAAAGCGGATTGCAAAAGAGCTTTATAAGTAACTGCTGTCATTTTATTTGACACGAAAACTAGTTCAAATTCTCCATATCTAGTACGAAATGGCCCCCACACCATTACTCCTCCTTGCCTCGAATGATGACGGTTCAAAAAGCATTCTTCTTTTCGCAGATCGTGAAAATAATAGTTATACATATCAGGCCATCCAAATTAAACTTTTTTTCGTCCGAAAACACTACTTTTCGCCAATTAACAGCACTTCCAACTTCTGTAACCCAATTCATAATATGAGCACGTGCGAACTCCAAGCGATGTTGCTTTCTTGCGCTGTTATGTGGAGGTTTTTCTTGCAATTGAACAGTTGATGTGCTGGCACTAACTGCTGATAATTCCTTAATTTTGCTCGGGAAGTGAGCAGAATTTGATGCCATTCTAATTACTTTTCGCTTTTCCTGTGGTGACAAAGCTGTCTTGGTCCGTCCTTTGTGTTTTTTTTCATATGAGGCAGTAGGTATCCTTAATATAATTTCGAACTGAATGATCACTCCGTCCAATTTTCCTTGCAATATAACGCATTGAAAGACCTTCCGAGTGGTAAGCGTCAATTTTTGAGATTTCTTCAACCGTTAACAATTTTTTTTTACCCATTTCCACTTAAAATGAGAGGCACACACTTGTTGCAGCTTCAAATTTGCAATAGAGTCAAATTCGCGTAACAGGTAATTGCCAACTAACTAAATTCACCAATGCGTCTAATCAAGTGAACCAAAAAATTGCTCTTGTTTTTACATGACTCAGAAGGAAGAGAACAAAATAACCGTTAACTGGCTCTCACCAAACATATATTTCTGTTTTTTCCATTGAGAACTAAGTAATCTTTCTAATAAATACAATTGCTTTTTAATTAAGACAAACACGAACGAACAAAATTGAATTTAAAAACAAAATGTTGTTGCGTCTAATCAAGTGAACCGCACTGTATATATAGATATAGATAGATAGAAGATAAATATGTACATTTTATTTTATAAATCACATTGTATGTTTAATTTACTTGCAATAAATATATGGCATTATCTATGAATATAGGTAACATGACTCATATTGGACTTATTGTCTATGCATCCATATAAAAAGCAGGGCAGAAGTATACTGCCGATTCGCCCAATTTAAAGTAAGTTCTGGAAAAGATTAAAGATTACGTGCGTTAGTATTGTTACACAGAAATTCGTTATTTTATTATTATTATACTTTATTCCATGTAAGAAATTAAAAGTAACATTTTGTTTAATAATACTAGAAACAAACTATCAATATTATCTTTTAGGTTTAATCGAATAGTTAGGAGCAATCAATTGTTAACGGACAAGTGTGTATATTGCGCCATAGACTTAAAAGCTTGTTAAATTGAATTAATACTGAGGGGGTCAAAGTAAATTTATACTTTAGTTACAATATTTCAGGAAATACAATTAAATAAAAGAAACAATATAGAAATCAGGTGTTAGCTGTTTGAGTGCTCAAAAACTGTTTTCACAACTTTGTAAAAATATAAGTGCTTTGGTGGAAGTTCGTAAAAGTTTTTGAGTAATACAAAACTGTGAGTTCTAAGTTAATTATACACCGATATTGAATTAAGTTGACTGCAATAAAGGCTTACAGTCATATTTATAAACTCACCGTAGAGTCTGATTATCTATAGGTACGCGCCCTCTAAAATGTCCTTACGCAGGAAAATGCGTTTAGAGCCTGCGTAGAGCTTACGTAAATGTGTTTTTGAATCACAAGTCATTTGGTCGTTGTCGAACTGTAAACAAAACCAAAGAGTGAAATTAATTTTTGTTCATTCATTTCGCATGCTGTGCAAATTTCTGCCAAAGCAATTTCGTTTGCTTATGCAATTATAAGATTGAAATTATCTCTTCTTTCTATATATATAAAATTGTTGCAAGTGCGTTGTGACTTTATAACTCACGAAGGGCTCAACCGATTTCAATAATTTTTGTTGTGTTTTATTCGTCTTCAATCAGGGATGGTTTATGAAAAAAGAAAAGTCGGAAAATTCTCAACCAGTGGCGTTGAAGGCACAAACTTCGTTTTTCATGGGGAAAAGCACTTTGTAAAAAAATAAAATGGGTAGAAATCGAGTAGTGACACATCAAACGCAAAAAAAAAAATATTTTAAATTTTCAAAGCAATTGTTGTTGTCAATTATTTTAATTATTTTCCAAGCAAATTGTTGTTGTCAACAATTTTTAAATTTTTTTTTAAATGTAACCTACCTAATACGTTTATTTATGTTTACTATGTTACATAAAGTAAGTTTTTGAAATTGAGTAGATTTGATTTATTTCATGGTTATTGAATCCATCATTTTCGTTTGACATGTATTTTCAGGATCCTTGCATAAGTATGTGTGAGTAAGTTGAAATGTAGGGGTGATTGAGATGACATGGACAATAATGACAGGCAACAGGAGTTGTGGAGCGTTTTGAGTTTGCACGTAGGAGTTGTTAAGAAAAATGAGCGAGTAACAATCGTTGTATTATGGGGAGGGTTATTGGGAGGGCAACTCAAAGGTACCATAACACCTTCGGTCCGGTGTAGAGAGAGCAGTGAAAAGGCTTACCAACCAAGTTGATAGGTTCGGTTAGTTTTCTTCTTGGCTGTTAAAGTTACAAATATTTCGTCGTTCGCTGATGGACTATTTTGTTAAGCATCGTGTCTTTGGTTATACTCGATGTTGAATGTATTCGATTGAATGGCAAAAAAGAGGCGCACATTTTCATTTGGTTAGTCGAAAGAGATGTGCCGAGATTCCATTGAGATTTGATTGAGTTTGCACGTAGGAGTTGTTGCGAAATATGAGCGAGTAACAATCGTTGTATTATGGGGAGGGTTATGGGGAGGGCAACTCAAAGGTACCATAACACCTTCGGTCCGGTGTAGAGAGAGCAGCGAAAAGGCTTACCAACCAAGTTGATAGGTTCGGTTAGTTTTCTTCTTGGCTGTTAATGTTACAAATATTTCGTCGGTCGCTGATGGACTATTTTGTTAAGCATCGTGTCTTTGGTTATACTCGATGTTGAATGTATTCGATTGAATGGCAAAAAAGAGGCGCACATTTTCATTTGGTTAGTCGAAAGAGATGTGCCGAGATTCCAGGTCCCGAAACCGATCCAGACCTGCATGATGTCATAATTACAAACATGATTCATGGACCGTGTGGCGCCATTAACATTCAATCACCGTGCATGGTCGACGGCAAGTGTTCCAAGCGTTATCCACGAAATTTGACTAATGAGACCATCACTGGCAACGATGGTATCTTCTGGGAATAGCGGCTACGCTGCTGGAAGGTTACCGAACCGCTCATTCGGCATTGAAATTGCCATTAAACATTCAAGCGGTTGAAGAACTAATATGTAACATAGCGAAACATTCAGCAATGGCCACAGTTTTGGTAGCAAGCAAAATTATTATCTGGGACGAATGCACAATGTCGCATAAGCATGCGTTAGAAGCTCTGAATCGCAATATGGAAGATCTGTATAATGACGCAAGACGTTTTGGGGGTGCATTGATTTTACTCTAAAGCGATTTCCGGCAAACGCTATCAGTAATACCACGATCGACCGCTGCCGATGAGATCAATGCTTTGAAGAAACTTCAGCTGACGACATCGCATGTTTGCTAAATGATCCATCTGCCGAAGTGTTCTCCAATCAACTGCTAAGTATTGGTAATGGTCATGTTCCTGTCGACGCATCGAATGGATTGATTTCGTTGTCGCGGAATTTTTGCAATTTTGTCCCAACGAAAGAGGTATTTAAGCGTCTACATAAAGTAGCATGTGCATTGTGCATGCTGGAAATTATTACTTTCATTACCTACATTACCTAACGAATTTGGGCGGAACGAAGTTCGCCGGATCAGCTAGTATTTAACCCTTCAATGCATGATTTTTTTTTTTTGGGTCGAAAAAAATATATTTGATGTAAATAAACGATCTAAACACAAAAAAAAATATAAAAAAAAAATCCGGTTAACCGATTTTCCGGAAAATCGGATTTTCTATATGATGCACATCTGCAACGCCATGCATAAGCGGTATGTAATTCATAAAAAAAAAACGTTGACGCAAAAAAAATGTTCTGTGAACTTATTTTTATTTTTTCAAATAAATAGCTAGCTTAAAAACAAGAATTGAACAAATTGTGTAAACAAAACAATAAATAATAATTCATTTTATATGAAACTAACAGGAACATAAAAAAATCACATAAATTTAACTGCGTGCTCATTGTATAGAATTCAGTTCGAGCTCTTTTGCAACTGTTACTTAATAATAATAATAATTTTGGCGCAACAGGTCCGTAGGGACCCTAGGCCTAGCTTCTCGCAACCATTCGTTTTTGTGTGAGTTTTCATTTTTGGAACGAATGGAAGGGATCTACAATTTTATGCCGATTCCAAACGGCTAATTGAGAAGCTCTTTCATGACAGTTATACTCTCGGATGTTTGTCAGACGTTCGCAACTGTTACCTATATTCGTTAAAAAAATGGATAAATATTAAAATGTAAGTAGTAGGGCTATGGGGATCCTGGCCCACGAAAATGACTCATCGTTCAAGGTCAATATTCAAGGTTATGTATAGTGTGTGTGTTTTGGTTTCAAGGTCAATATTCAAGGCTATAATAGTGTATATATATATATGTGTTTATGTGTATGTATGCGTTCTTCAAGGTCAATATAAGGCTTGTATGCATGCGACTTCCCTTCCCCTCCCACCTACACATTTTGATATCGATACTGTTCAAGGTCAACAGTAGAGTGTATGTATGCATATGAGATCTCAATCATGAAGACAACTTCCCCTCCCCTCCCACCTACACATTTTGATATCGGTACTGTTCAAGGTCAAGATAAGGCTTGTATGCATGTGAAAAATCAAGGTCAAAAGCTCCTAAATATTGATACTGCTTCTCATGCCCAACGACATAATAAACACACCCTAAATGCATGGTGTTGCAGATATGCATCATAGGCAAAATATGAAAAAAACATCTGTTCCTTGCAAAATTTTAAAATTATTTTTGCACATATATTAGGACGAACATGTAAAAAACAATAAAAAAAATACTTACGTGCATTAAAACACTTTATTATTTATATTTACATTAAATTAAACACACCCCTTCTATAGATTATGAGAGCACATGGTCTTGTGACTTCAAACTCCATTTTATTGCGTTCATACACTTACCAACACATTTGTGAAAATAAAGTATCATCGCGGAACTAACTAGAAATGGAAAACCAAACAAATCGAAGAGATATCGGCTGCCACTCTCTTATGACAGCTTTTTTGAATGTATGATGCAGATATGCTACAGTATGCATTGAAGGGTTAATAAATCTCTATATACAGTAGAAATCGGTTATAACAATACCTGATATAGCGATGAACCGGATATAACAATATATTTTCAAAGTCCCGGCAAAACTCCGTTTAACTCAAGGTAATTTGCTATCGGTTATAACGATTCCGGATATAACGATGAAATCGGTTATAGCGATGAAAATTTATCATATTTTAGTCTAAAAACTGTTTATAGCGATGGTAAAAAACGTGTTCTTACATGCCTACTGCCGTTATTTTCATTCTGCTTCTAAATATGTACATACCTATCGATATTTTGTATGCACATACTATACATACATACATACATAGTTATAAACACATTTTTAAATTTCCTGTAGCCACTGCAGTGACTGGTCTGTACATGTAATTTCATGGCATGCCCTGTTCGATTTCCATATCTCCGAAGAGTTCAGTACATATTAATTTTTCTTTGAAACAAGTTGAGTGTAGAATTGTTAAGATGGTGACAATAAAGCGAAAATCATTTTCCATTTGAAGCAATTTTTTTAATAAAGTTTCCTTTTTTCATTATTTTCATTGTACCGGATATAACGATGAATCGGTTATAACGATGAAATTCCGAGGTCCCTTCGATATCGTTATAACCGATTTCTACTGTATATAAAATTGTTGGAAGTGCGTTGTGACTTTATAACTCACGAACGGCTTAACCAATTTCAATGATTTTTGGTGTGTTTTATTCGTCTTGAATCAGGGATGGTTTATGAAAAAAATAAAAGTTGGAAAATTCTCAACAGGTGGCGTTGAAGGCACACATTTCGTTTTTCATGGGGAAAAGCACTTTGAAAAAAAATAAACTCGATAGAAATCTAGTAGTGACACTTTAAATACAAAAAAAAAATATTTTATATTTTCAAAGCAATTGTTGTTGTCAATTATTTTAATTATTTTCCAAGCAAATTGTTGTTGGCAACAATTTTGACATTTTTTTTAAATATTACCAATTTATATATATAGAGATAAGTTGGTTTATGTTTACTATGTTACATTAAGTAACTTTTTGAAATGGAGTAGATAATTTTTTTATTTCATGGTTTTTGAATCCATTGTTTGACATGTATTTTCAGGATCCTTGCATAAGTATGTGTGAGTAAGTTGAAATGTAGGGATGATTAAGATGACGTGGACAATGATGACAGGCAACAGGAGTTGTGGAGCGTTTTGAGCTTGCACGTAGGGGTTGTTACGAAAAATGAGCGAGTAACAATCGCGGTATTCTGCTCATTAGTGAATAGGGTTATGGGGAGCGCAACTCAAAGGTACCATAACGCTTTGGTACCGATGTAGAGAGAGAAGGGAAAACTTACTTTTACTTTTACTTTTGGTGGCGCTTACAGTCCGGGGTTGACCACAGCCTCAACTAACAAGCCCCTCCAGCCAGCTCGGTCCCTCGCTAGCTGCCTCCAGTTACGCACACCAAGGTGGGGTCTTCCTTTGCTGCGTTGTCCCTCAGGGATGGATTCGAAGACTCGTCGGGCTGGTGCGTTGTTGTCCATACGCTCCACGTGCCCCAGCCATCTCAGCCGTAGTATTTTCAGCTTTTTGACTAGGTCAGCGTCGCTGTATAGCCCGTATAGTTCGTCGTTGAATCTTCTTCTCCACACTCCACCGTCACAAACTGGACCGAATATCACTCGAAGAATCTTTCTCTCAAAGCATCCCAGAAGGTTTTCATCCGCTTTTGATAAGGTCCATGCTTCTGCACCATATAGCAGGACCGGGATGATTAAGGTCTTATATAGTACCTCCTTGGTTCTATGAGAGAGGGCTTTACTTCTTAGATGCCTTCTTAGCCCTAAGAAACGGCGATTGGCAAGAGTGATTCTTCGCTTGATCTCTGCGCCGATGTCATTTTGCGAAGTGATAGTGGAGCCCAGGTATACAAAGTCTTTAACTACTTCGAAGTTGTATCTGTCCATCGTGACGTTTTGTCCGAGTCGCCGATGTTGAGAGTCCTTTCTCGTTGATAGCATATACTTCGTTTTGTCCTCATTAACAGCCAGACCCATCTTCGCCGCCTCCGTTTCGATATTTGCAAAAGCGCCACTGACAGCTCGCCGCGTTCTCCCAATAATGTCAATGTCATCAGCATAGACAAGTAGTTGAACGGACTTTTGAAAAATTGTACCTCTGGTGTTGGCTTGCGAGTTTCGTACAATTGCTTCAAGAGCGATGTTAAAGAAAGTACATGATAGCGCGTCGCCTTATCTCAGACCTTTTTCGACATCAAATGAATCGGTGGTGTTCTTGCCGACTTTGACGGAGCAGCGAGATTTCTCCATCGTCATCCTGCACAAACGGACGAGTTTGGCGGGGATGCCAAAACTTGACATGGCTTGGTATAGTTCGTCCCTATATACGCTATCATAGGCGACTTTAAAGTCGATAAATAGATGGTCTGTATCGATCTGAAATTCCTGGGTTTTTTCTAAGATCTGTCGGAGTGTGAAAATTTGGTCGATGGTTGACTTTCCTGGCCTAAAACCACACTGATATGGGCCGATCAGGTTGTTGGCAAAAGGTTTTAGGCGTTCACACAGTACAGCCGACAGGATATTATACGCGACATTCAGGAGACTTACTCCTCTGTAGTTGGCGCAGTTCAGAGTATCTCCTTTCTTGTGGATGGGGCACACGATGCTGAGGTTCCATTCATCGGGCATGCTTTCATCCGACCATATTTTACAGATGAGTTGGTGCATGCTCCTTACCAAGCCATCTCCCGCTGCTCTGAAAAGCTTGGCCGTAAGGCCATCCGCACCAGCAGCTTTGTTGGACTTTAGTTTGGATATCGCTATCCTCACTTCGTGTAGGTCGGGTGGACGGAAGTTTTGGCTATCATCGTCCAAGCTGAACAGATAATTCTGCCTGAAAGCGGTTTGTTGGCTGTCTCCGCCGTTTAGCAGTCTGCAGAAGTGTTCTTTCCAAATCCTCAGCACCGACTGTGAATCTACTACTGTATTCCCATGCTCATCTCTGCAGGCTTCTGTTCGGGCCTTGTATCCTTGGGTGGATCGTTTTACCCTTTGGTAGAACTTTCGAACATTGCCTCTCCAGTATCGTCCCTCAATTGATTCGACCGCTCGCTTCTCGTGCTCTTTCTTTTTCCTTCTGAGAAGACGGTGTTCCTCCCTTCTTTTTTGGCCGTAGAGCTCGCGGGCAGCTCTCTCAGCCGCTCTGGTTCTTGTCTGCAGCATTAGTTGGTGGGCCTCGTTCTTGGCTGCATGTGCCTGGCGGCATTACTCATCGAACCAAGGGTTTCGTTGTGGTCGCCTAGTGAAACCCAGCACTTCGGTGGCGGCAGTCCTGATAGCACGCTGGCAGTGCTGCCACTGGTCTTCTGTGCTTGATTCTGGTGAAGCTGAGGGTGAACTTGCTGAGAGGTTTAGGGATACGCGGTCGGCAAAGGTTTTGGCGGTCTCTTGCGATAGTAGCCTTGCAACGTCAAATCTTCTCACAGTATCCTCTCGGTGTTGTGGAGTATTGGATATCCGCATCCGTACTTTGGCTACTACCAAGTAATGGTCCGAGTCTATGTTAGCCGCTCGGAACGTTCGGACATCCAAGATTCCGTTTCCGGAGGTGTTGTCGTGCAGGCTGTGCTTTCCGACTGTAGAGCCAAAGATGCCCTCCTTTCCGATTTTGGCGTTAAAGTCGCCAAGAACTATCTTGACGTCGTACTTTGGGCACTTATCAAACTACATTTTTTTTTCCATGGTAGGGAAGTTACCCCGACGCACAACCCTTAACCTGGAGGGCCAGGCCCTTTGTTTAACCCCTAGGACAAAAGGGGCCGGATATTCCGGAGTCAGTAACCCACTTCGGGGATATGAGTGCTGCCGTTGGCCCATAAAGGGTTCATCCGCCACCATCTCTATTTCAACACCCTGACTAGTGCTGAAAATTCCTTACTGACCTTAGCTCCAAATACGTCAGAGTAGCTCACGTAGGCTATCTGCCATCTTGACTGTTGGCACCACCGTTGATCCAACCTTGTGGATTCATCCGCTATATGTCCTCTTTCTGAGGGGCTCATGTAAGACCTCTGAGACTCGATCAGGCAGTCATTCCGACAGAGCATTATAGTGTTGCTATTTTCTTCGTGTTCAACACTCGCGCTTATAAGTTTAGCAAGTCAAGTCCGGGTGGACGAGACCAGTATCCGGTGGCTACCACGGGGAGGTAAAATAAGCACAATTGATGTGTATGAAACCGTTGCAACAGCTGGGCATCGCCAAGTTGATGCCAATCAATGTCTACCCTATTCATACAACACCCAACCAGGGAAGGGAAAAGGCTTACCATTTACCAACCAAGTTGATAGATGCGGTTAGTTTTCTTCATGGGTGTTAAAGTTACTGATGGACTATATTTTTAAGCATCGTGTCTTTGGTTATACTCGATGCTGGATGTATTCGATTGAACGGCAAAAAAGATGCGTGCCTCATGCGCACCATTTGGTTATGTCGTTTTCGATTTGGCAAAAGATCAATTTTTTTTTTGATCGAGATTGCTTTTCATGTTCGATTTGCCACAAAAATCAATCTTTTTTTTGATCTCAGATCACTTTTGAGAAATCTCAATTTTTCCTCAGATTTTACACATATGTCGTTTTCCATTGGTTTCACTCGGGGATCCACTCATTCTGTAGTCCAATGGAACAAGAAAACTGCTTCTGATTGAATCCACAAGAGTATTGGTGAAATGCCAAAAAATATACTACGGCAGCTGTCAGTTGACTTGTATAAAATACACAAACTACACTGGTGTGAGTGCTTCTTGAGTGGATTCTGACTTCAAATCCAGAAGCGAAATTCTCTCCTCAGAATCACCAGAAGAGTATTTTTTGTGCCAATGGAACGGTTTCAGAAGTGATTTTTTCGATTCCGGACTCTCCCGGACGCTTCTTTTTGCCCAATGGAAAACGACAATACTTTCACTAACACCAATGATTATGACACACAGCGTCGGTTACGAATTGTTTATCGTTGGAAGGGTTGCTTTTTTAACTGAATTATTTATTTTACGCATATGGGATCGAGTTTTTATATTAAATTATTTCGAAATGCGGTACTATAAATGTGTGAAAATCAATTGAAATGGATTTCGAGTGCAAGTGCAAAAATTTTTTATTTTGCCGCCAACTCAATACACACACATACCAATATAATTCAGATTTCATGTTCGTTTTGGCAGCAGAAATCTGAAATCTCAGATCAAAATCTGAAAAGCCAAATCGAAAACGACATTAGTCGAAAGAATGCAACCAGACTAGTGGTGTGTATAATCGAATGATTTCAATAATCGAGATGTTAGTATTCGAGTGATCTGAATAATCGAATGATCATTCGAATGAAATATTCCATACTCGCATTATCGCATACGCATAACTCGATTTAAAGTTCTCGATTCTTTCAAAGAGTAGTAATAGTATCATCAATTAGTAGTAGTATAGTACACTGTTTTCTTAGTAGGTATATGTTGGTTGGTTAGTTTTCTAGTAAATGTGTTTGTGTCGTATTGCATCGATAAATTGAGCGGACGACAAAAATAAAAATTGAGAGAAAGAGAATTAAAAAATCATTAGAATGATTTGAAATAAAGAATTGAGACATCTCGAGATATTGCGAGAATCGATTATAATTGAAATCGATTATTTCACTCGAATGCGCCCATCACTAAACCAGACCAAGTTGATGACATCATAATATGTGCCGAGGTTCCAGATCCCGAAACTGATCCAGACCTGCATGATGTCATAATTACAAACATGATTCATGGGAAGGTTTGAAAATGGTATCTGTAATAAATGTGAAAACGCGCCTTTAATTTTATAGCATCGTCAAACGTCAGTATTGTAAAACGTCAGTATTGTAAAACGTCAGCCCAGTTGAACACCAGCCAGAGGAGAAGGCAGATACCTACAATTTATTATATATAAAGATGACATTTTTTAACAAAATTGGGTTAATAAACTAGACTTATTACATGGTGTCAGAAGTAAAACGTTAAAATCAAAAGGAAATAATTAAACTTGTGGGGAAATTTTATTAAACTCTAAAATTTCAATCATCTCATTCGCAGCCACTGCTTAGTTCGTACATAACCTCACAAGACATCGCAGTAATGGCCGCATTGGAATTGCGTTTGCCAGCACCATAATTTCAAGAAAGTGCATATCGGCATGTTGTCCCATTACACTATATGCTATATGGGCATTTTTATCTGTCAAAATCAGGCGGCCATATGTGGCATTCAGGTCATTAATGCATATGAGATATGCCCATTACACTGTATGGCCATATTTTGACAGGAGAACTGTCAGAAATTGACATTTCATGACCACTTGGCACACAGTATAATCTAAGCTTAACACGCTGTTTCCACTTGTGATGAATTCAAAGCAAAGGCAACAGCAAACAAAAACAACACATAGCAGAGTAGCTGTTAAATTTCGTTTAATGGGCATTTCATAGCATAACTTTTTCGTGAAGAATAGAATGGCAACGAACACACACCAAAGATGATACAAACTAAATGGTCAACTGGCTGTCCTGCATATGATTTCCTAAGGCCCATTTTATTCACTCGAAGTTGAACACAACTCGGGGAGTTTTCCATATAGTTATAAATCCCCAAGTTGTGTTCAACCTCGAGTGAATAAAATGGGCCTAAGTATTCGTGCCTGCTCAAATCAAAGGAGCGCCATTGCTGCTACTTAGGAAATCTTATGCAGGGACTTGATGTCAATGTCAGTTGTAAGTCATTTTTTTTTGGTGGGATTCCAAGTGGGGGCGACTGTTTGGCATTTTTTGTGTCCATTAGTTTAAAAGTTTTTATGAAATTGTTGGAAAATGCTATTCCTGATATAATTTCGTCACAATTCCAAATATCTTAATATATAATAATGTTTTTTTTCTCAATAGCCAGCAGAAATTCATTTAATATTAACCATAATATCCAATATTAATCAAAGAAAAAATAACAAAAACGATTTTTTGCACTTTTATTTTTTGTCGATTTTTATACTTAACACAGTTTAGGGAAGACGTTTGCATTTCTTATTGTGGGGAAAAATGTTTTTTAGTTCTAGCAATTTGTAATCTGTAATTTTTTATTTTTTTTTCTTATACTTTACGTCGAAGATGGATGCTGCAGTTTTGCACTGCCAGCCAAACAAACAAAACAATGGGCCTTACCAATAATCATTTTTAACCTTCACACTAAATATTTCCTAGATCACAATATGCAATTTTGTATAGAAAATTTTGCCATTGTGAGTTCGAAAAACTTAGCCTGGACACTAAAAATGATTATTGGTATCGCCGAATGTATATAAAAGCCAGTATGTAAAAGCAGTGAAAAGTCATGCGGAAATTAAAAATTATTTTTTTTAATCATTGCGATTCATTGCGAACTCACTCGCTTGTTTTTTGTTTCTTTTGTAAGTTTTTAATTCCGTTGATGCATTGGTTTCCTTTAACATTAATTTGCTCTAGATATCTATCGCAGGGAATTCCTAGGCAAGTCCTAGCTTGGATGTTTCGCAAAGACTATTCGACGGTTGCGACCATCATATACGAAACATGACAAATGTTGTTTGAGATGTTTTGATGCCGATATATTTGTTGCAACCAACCGAAGATGATTGGAAGAAAAGTGATATCTGGCGATCTTAACTTTCTTCCTCCTAAAAAGCTAACGAATTCTGATTACTTTTGCAATCACTAAATGGCTGGAGATTCAAGATTCAGCTTTTCCTTTGAAACCGTATCTAATACGTCCCTACCTGGGCAAAACAATTGCTATAATTTCTATATTCTTTCTAGAGCTCGACGAGTGATAGAAAATGCTTTCGGAATTCTGGTGGCGAAGTGTCGAATACTAAGTACTACACTACATAATGATTCCCATGAATGCTAATAAGATAGTTAAGGTCACGGTAGTATTGTACAATTTCGTAAACGTTAACGATACGGCTTACTATAGGGTGACGTGGTCGTAAATGCACCACCCTTTTTTCAAACGACCATAACATTTTTAAAATAAGTTTTTTTTTGTTTGGTATTTTGACATACATTTTATGAATTTGTTATGGAAATATGTATAGAGTAAATTTGTTGATAGCATGTCAACATTTTAAGTTAAAATGAATTGTTCAAAAAATGAGAAATGGTGCATGGTGCACCATGGTAGGTACTAAATGCACCAGTTGTATGTGTATAATGCACCACCTATTATTTTAAAAATTAAAACAAATATTTCAATAGATAAACATAGTTTTATTAGACAAAAAAACAGTTCATTGCAACTTTAAAGAACATATAAATAAAAATAAATACTAATGACTTCATCTTCACATCAACATAAAAATAAGTTAACAATAAAACAAAAATAACAAAAATAAAATAGGTATTTAAACATAAACAAAATAAACAACTTAAAATTAATTACTTAACGAATATTTAATTTATATACAGATTCTGAGAATTTGTATAACGACTGTTGCCGCTTCGTTGGCCCCGATACAGAAGGATCTTGGTGGTGCATTGTGCACTACTACGGAATTTTAGGTTAAAATTTAAATAATCTGCAGACAACGCATCAAGGTTATAAACTCTTTATTATAAACCAAAAATAAAAGGTTAAACAATCATTTTATTAAAGCTAAATAACGAAAAAAGTCACTTCCACTGAAGAAATAAAAAAATTAACTTACCCTTTTTTTTTCGTTTTTCACTGAAATTGTAAAAAAAAATTCGCACACGTCCGCGCACAAAGAAAGCCACTACCAGACTGAAATCTACTATCGTTGCCGGAAAAAACGAATACTTTTGAGTGAGGTAGACACAATTACATCTGTCAGTTAGGCAGATGGAGCTATGGTGCGTGGTGCACCACTGGTGCATCTACGACCATGTCACCCTAATTCAGAGTTTCTGGATCGCTACGACGAGAATGATAATATCAGAAGTGAAGGAGCTTGGCGCCACGAAGTACCTAACAGCACTTTCTCAGTAACAATTAATTTATTAAAACTAAGGTCACTATTTTCATTCACACCCTTATTGCGAAGATCTACTATCAACCGATTGACGGTTGATAGAATTTATCAATTAAATAGAAATTCGGTATTATGAAAATGAATTGATAAAATATTGTGCTATTGTGAATACCTTC
Organism: Cheilosia vernalis; assembly: GCA_949126925.1. Lineage (NCBI taxonomy): Eukaryota > Metazoa > Arthropoda > Insecta > Diptera > Syrphidae > Cheilosia > Cheilosia vernalis. Next base: position 58,265,104 of record OX421362.1, read on the forward strand.
AAAATATTTATATAATTGTGAATGGGAACGTGCGTCTGACAGATGTCAATTTTTTTTTAGAAAAATAAAAAGGAAATCATCAGAAAACAATAAAATCCATAAAATTAAAAACAAAACTGTGTGACAAAAAATATATTTAGCCACTTTTCCGAAGTTCGTTCAGCTGACCCTAGGCTATTTAGCTTTACAGAAATTATTCTCCACTTTGCATTAGCTACGGATTAGAGCAAAATCCTTTGGCGAGTTCAACGTTCTCTTACACCAACTGCACCAATCTGCACAACTGTCTTTTGTTGCTTACTACTTTTCGAGACCTTTGGAAATAAAGAAATTACAAATTTGATCACTTATTTAACTCGAAACTCACATTATTTTAGTTATTTTTTGTAATCAACACGAACTCACCAACTGCAAATTTTAAATTGAAAGGAAAATTGACAGCTGACAAGAAAATCGATGAAAATTGTTGTTCGAAATACCGATTTTTTCCATTCACAATAGATTATTAAACAAAAAATCGCAATGGATCAACAATATTGACAGTCACAATACCATTGAATAAAACTGATTGATAACTATCAACTATCAATAATTTATAGTTGATCTTCGCAATAGGGGCGTCAGTCTCAATTGCGTCTTATAATTATTCAGAAACAAGTATTAAAAAACTCAGCAACAGTAAATATAGAAAGCGAATTCAAGTAAGTAAGAGAAAACAAAATAACTAGAATAACTACTGCATTGTCTGAAAAAGTTCTTCATTAATGTCCCCCAATATTTTCAAATAAATCCGAATTTTTGTTGATGCTGGCAATGGCTTCAACCTTCTGGCCATATTGAACATGAGCTTCACTTCGGTTTCCATTGGTGGGCCTTAACCAGGTGAGCATGGAATCGTTTGGTGATTTTCATTTATGTCATCCCAGTCAGATGAGGTCTCTTGAAATTTGTCAATTTGACTTAAAAGAACACACATAATTTAATTTAAAAAAAAATCTCGTAAAACCATTTCGCGTGTAGTGTACAAGTCAATACGTGTCCGAAGTTACACGTACACGTTACACGATCTGGCAATTTATATGCTTGAACTTTCGCTGGCTTGCGCATAATGCAAATCAGCCATACTATTTGGGAGTCCTCTAATCTTTCCTCTAAAGATTAAACGCTCCTGTATTACTTAGCTTTGCTGAGATCGAAGCACAAAAAACAGAGCTAAGGGCCAAAAAATTAAATTAAATGCATTTTTATGTTTTATTTGGCTTCTATGGGCTTATTTCATATGCTCAATCTAACAACAGCTTATAGATACTTTAAGCTATAAAATCTTGCAATTGTCAGCATGATAATCCCTTCCTATGCTACCTAAAACGATACGAAATGATTAAAGTTATCCATATCTAAATCTTAAATCGTAAAGCCCCTTTGCAAGTGCAATTATCTATCTTAATGAGAAGGAAAATCTATAACTGCCGAAACACGATGAGGCCGCTGTAGTAGCGGTATGAAGCGCTCTCAAAGTTAAAATACATACACTGATTGCATATAACGTGAACATAATGTTGGCCAACTTTTTACTTTCGCGCTGCATGTCACACAATCAAACGAAATAATTTTCGGTTACATGTCAAATGTTAAAGAATAAAAGCTTCAAAAGTGACAACTACCGAAATAGCGCGTCATTCACATTAACACCTCTTATTGGAAAACCATTTATATTTATTTATTCGTTCCAAATTAATCTTATTAAAAACTCGCAAAACAAATGGTTGCGAGAAGCTAGGCCCAGGGTCCTGTTGCGCCAACTATTATTATTATGAAATAAAAATCAAAGCTATAAGGTTTTCTATTTCAAATTTGTCATTTGAAAACGAATTGTATCTAAAGTACTATCTAGCTTACCCGCAGAACAACCTTAAAGACATTTTTATTTTTTTCAGTTTAATCAACACCCCCACAAAAACCAAACAAATTCAAAACGAAACCAAAACAATTAAACTCCGCGATGCTCATAAAAGCAAGATAATTCGCGGTCGGCCATTAGCAACATTCTCTTTTGTTGGTCACATATTGTATTCACAGACGGGGATTGATTTTACAGGAACATCAATGTAAAGCTAAGATTAGACTGTATGCCAATTAAGCATATGAATGCCAAAAGGCAAATGACAAGATTAGCTGTCAAATTAACAAAATGCCACAATTATCAAAACTCTATATTAGACTATCACGCTAATTCTGAGATTCGATCGAATCGAGTATTCCTCGAATTTAAAACTTTCACTCGAATGAACTCGTCACATTCTAAGATTCGAGGGAAAGGAATTCATTATCGAATGATTTTACTGATGAATTTGATTTTCGAAATCAGCTGTTTAAGGTTTTAGCTGTCAGATTGTAAATTTTTTGGTTTGCTTTTATTAAATAAAAATAACTTCATATGTGTTTTTGGAGGAAGAATCGGTCAAATTGAATCCAAAAATACTCCGAGACAAATCGGATCCATTTAATCTGCCGGTTAATACAAATAAATTATTATTTTTCCATAAAACGAACAAATGTTGCTTCCTAGTTCATAATATGCGCTTTATATACCTACATTTTGTGATAAAAGTGAGCAACATTTCTTTCAATTTATTAAAAAGCAATTCCACTAACATTTTTAAATACAGCTTTCGATCAGAAATTTCCGATCGAATAAAATTTGATATTTAACTCAAATCAATCGAAACTGAGAATGCCGGGAGAAATGAACAAAAAATGATTCTCTATCAAAATCGAAAGTAGGAATGCCAGTTTGAGGAAATCGAATAGTTTTCTATTCGATTCGGATCTCAGAATAGAGGTGTATATGACAAAAATTACCAATATGGTCATATTTGCCTCGATGGTCATTTAAGGCATTTCTTATTTATTACCCAATGTTCTAGAAGGGTAATGCTGTAGAGAAAAACAAATAAAAAAAGTTTAATTTGGAAATTTATTAAGTAGAACAAAACAAACAGAAAGCAAACAATTTTTACACAAACAAAATTTCACAACAGGAAAAAATTATTTACACAACCACAATTAGGGACAAGAACAAGACCAACAAGACGAATGATGAATTTAATAATCCACTAAAAAAGAGAAAGAAAATTAAAACAAATCCCAATCCTACGAACTCATCAAACACCGATGACAACAAAATAATAGGTACCTACTTGTTCCATCAAAAATGCCAGCAATGCCACAGCGAAATTTCAAGAAAGTGCATATGGGCATATAATGGTTTGTGCTGGCATTCGTGCTTATTGTCCCATTACACTATATGCTATTTGGGCATTTTTATCTGTCAAAATCACCCTGGTCATGTGTGGCATTCAGGTCATTAGAGCATATGAGATGTGCCCATTACACTGTATGACCATATTTTGACAGGAGAACTGTCAGAAACTGGCATTTTATGACCACTTGGCATACAGTCTAATCTTACCTTAAGCAAATGGGTTTTGGGGGGATAGACGTACGAATACGAAAGATAGCAATCTCTTTTATTTATTCATCTCTGGTTCTTGTGTTCTCCCTCCCCTTTTTCAAGTCTCAAGACCGACAAAAAACCGATCGTGTAAATTCGCGATGCGTACCCAAAAAGATATTAAGAAGTGTCGTACGAAAAAACATGCATCGTATAAATCCTGACATATTGTCTACATTTAACACGGTGTCTCCACGTGCAATTTTTCTTTCAGCAACCTGTCAAATTTGATAGCATTGCAAGAACGACCAATACCTATGCAAAGAAATGTAGGGTGGACATTTCATGTCATGAAATTTCATTCGTTGAAATGTCGCTGAGCAGAGCACATCATTGCGTTCTTGCATTAGGCCATGAAATACTTTCACTTTTCCCCATCTACCATATTCTTGTCTGTCTATACTAGTCTCTTTTATTCCAATACGTAGTTTCAGCGCTACAAGCGACCATTCGCCTCTCAACAATCGTGGAAATGAAAAACAAGTGTCAAACTGCAAAGAAATTGCAGCCCATTGCATGAAATCGATACCATGAAATGAGCTGTGAAATACTTTTCATGAAATTGGTTTCTTCGTGAAATTTGTGGTCTCCACGTGCAATCTGGCATTCCATGAAAAATATCATGCAAATGAGATTGCACGTGGAGGCACCGTGAAAGTGACGTGGTATTCGATTGGTCGCTCTCAGAGGTCAGAGCGGAGATTTACCAATACAAGTGCTTATAATTTATTAAGGGTGTTTCATTAAGGACTTCACGACTAATTTTTTAAATTAAATGCAAACTACTTGAGATATCTCAATCCGATACGTTGAAGATAGTTTTTTTTTTCCGAGATTTTTGAATTCAACAATATGTACAAGACTTTTTAACTCAAACTTATCAAATTTCAATATTTTTGATCAATAATTTTCTAAGTCTAAGAAATTAAATCCTTTATATAAAAACTAGCTGATCCGGCGAACTTCGTTCCGCCCATATTCGTTAGGTAATGTAATGAAAGTAATAATTTCCAGCATGCACATTGCGCAATGCACATGCTACTTTATGTAGACGCTTAAATACCTCTTTCGTTGGGACAAAATTGCAAAAATTCCGCGACAACGAATCCATTCGATGCGTCGACAGGAACAATCACCATTACCAATACTTAGCAGTTGATTGGAGAACACTTCGGCAGATGGATCATTTAGCAAACATGCGATGTCGTCAGCTGAAGTTTCTTCAAAGCATTGATCTCATCGGCAGCGGTCGATCGTGGTATTACTGGTAGCGTTTGCCGGAAATCGCTTGAGAGTAAAATCAATGCACCCCAAAACGTCTTGCGTCATTATACAGATCTTTCATATTGCGATTCAGAGCTTCTAACGCACGCTTATGCGACATTGTGCATTCGTCCCAGATAATAATTTTGCTTGCTACCAAAACGTTGGCCATTGCTGAATGTTTCGCTATGTTACATATTGGTTCTTCAACCGCTTGAATGTTTAATGGCAATTTTAATGCCGAATGAGCGGTTCGGTAACCTTCCAGCAGCATAGCCGCTATTCCAGAAGATACCATCGTTGCCGGTGATGGTCTCATTAGTCAAATTTCGTTGATAACGCTTGGAACACTTGCCGTCGACCATGCACGGTGATTGTATGTTAATGGCGCCACACGGTCCATGAATCATGTTTGTAATTATGACATCATGCAGGTCTGGATCGGTTTCGGGACCTGGAATCTCGGCACATCTCTTTCGACTAACCAAATGAAAATGTGCGCCTCTTTTTTGCCATTCAATCGAATACATTCAACATCGAGTATAACCAAAGACACGATGCTTAACAAAATAGTCCATCAGCGACCGACGAAATATTTGTAACTTTAACAGCCAAGAAGAAAACTAACCGAACCTATCAACTTGGTTGGTAAGCCTTTTCGCTGCTCTCTCTACACCGGACCGAAGGTGTTATGGTACCTTTGAGTTGCCCTCCCCATAACCCTCTCCATAATACAACGATTGTTACTCGCTCATTTTTCGCAACAACTCCTACGTGCAAACTCAATCAAATCTCAATGGAATCTCGGCACATCTCTTTCGACTAACCAAATGAAAATGTGCGCCTCTTTTTTGCCATTCAATCGAATACATTCAACATCGAGTATAACCAAAGACACGATGCTTAACAAAATAGTCCATCAGCGACCGACGAAATATTTGTAACTTTAACAGCCAAGAAGAAAACTAACCGCACCTATCAACTTGGTTGGTAAGCGATTTCGCTGCTCTCTCTACACCGGTACCGAAGGTGTTATGGTACCTTTGAGTTGCCCTCCCCATAACCCTACTCACGAATGAGCAGAATACGACGATTGTTACTCGCTCATTTTTCGTAACAACCCCTACGTGCAAACTCAAAACGCTCCACAACTCATGTTGCCTGTCATCATTGTCCCCTACATTTCAACTTACTCACACATACTTATGCAAGGATCCTGAAAATACATGTCAAACGAAAATGATGGATTCAATAACCATGAAATAAATCAAATCTACTCCATTTCAAAAACTTACTTAATATAACATAGTAAACATAAATAAACGTATTAGGTAGGTTACATTTAAAAAAAAAATTCAAAATTGTTGACAACAACAATTTGCTTGGAAAATAATTAAAATAATTGACAACAACAATTGCTTTGAAAATTTAAAATATTTTTTTTTTATATTTGAAGTGTCACTACTCGATTTCTACCCATTTTATTTTTTTTTTCAAAGTGCTTTTCCCCATGAAAAACGAAGTTTGTGCCTACAACCCCACTGGTTGAGAATTTTCCGACTTTTCTTTTTTCATAAACCATCCCTGATTGAAGACGAATAAAACACAACAAAAATCATTGAAATTGGTTGAGCCGTTCGTGAGTTATAAAGTCACAACGCACTTGCAACAATTTTATATATATAGAGATTATAATGTGAGGCGGACAGAGCCCATGCACAACTATTCTGTTTTACTAAAGCTAAGATTAGACTGTATGCCAAATCAGCATTATGAATGCCAAAGTCAAATGACCAGATTACCTGTCAAATTAACGAAATGCCACAGTTATCAAAACTCGGGTGACCCCGATAGGGGTTATAGTCTAATATATAGTTTTGATAATTTCCCCTATCGGGAATAATATTTCCCCGGGAAATATCTAATTTACATTGCTGACAAGTGAACATTCCCGGTGAAATATTATTCCCGATAGGGGTGTATATGACAAAAATTACCAATATGGTCATATTTGCCTCGATGGTCATTTAAAGCATTTGTTATTTGTTATGTAGAAGGGTAATGCTATAGATATAGAGAAAAACAAATCAAAAAAACTTGAAGTTGGAAATTTATTAGTGGCACAAAACAAGCAGAAAGCAAACAATTTTTACACAAACAAAATTTCACAACAGGAAAAAAGTATTTACACAACCACAATTAGGGACAAGAACAAGATCACTAATTAAACTCAAAAAAAATTACAAAAAAAATACAATTAAATAATTTACGCAAATGATTGATTTAATAATCCACAAAAAAAAGAGAAGGAAAATGAAAACATATCCCAATCCTATGAACTCATCAAACACCGATGACAACAAAATAATAGGTACCTACTTGTTCAATCAAAAATGCCAGCAATGCCAGAGCGAAATTTCAAGAAAGTGCATATGGGCATATAATGGTTTATATATATATAATGACAGGAGAACTGTCAAAAATTGACATTTTATGACCACTTGGCATACAGTCTAATCTTACCTCAACGCATCCATCAGCTCTTAAGAAAGGAAATTATAATAAATAAATAAATCATAAAAAAAAAATTATGTATACTTAGTAGTACTTAGGTAAATTATATACGTATTTCGAAAAATGTTTTATGCTGCATTAACTCGGTCACACATTCCTAACGGGGAAGATTAAAGAGATAATAATAAAAATAATAGTTGGCGCAACAGGTCTGTAGGGACCCAGGGCCTAGCTTCTCGCAACCATTCGTTTTGTGTGAGTTTTTAATTTTTGGAACGAATGGAAGGGATCTACAATTTTATGCCGGTTCCAAACGGGCCGATTGAGAAACTCTTTCATGACAGTTATACTCTCGGATGTTTGTCAGACGTTCGCAAGAGGTGGCGCAGTGAAAAAAACCCTTAGTTGGAATTTGGGTTTTTGCGGGATTCGAACCTGGATCCTGGACCCCTCGCTTAGTAGTCCAACACACTAACCACTAAGCCACTGCGAGCCAAGATTAAAGGGATTCTAAATACTAAATAGGCATGTGAATGAAAGAAACAGCTTTATCTAACAGGCAAAACAAAACGTGACTCGTATTAAGGTCGTCCATTTTGTTTACGTTGTGGAAATTATAGGAAGCTCCGCACGTTGATAATTTTATAGTGATGGCAAACGAAATTCCTAGCAAGCGTGTGTGACTTCAAGAATTTTTCTGGAAAACAACTTGTAGCCGCCTTTCCATTGGAAAACTGTCTCTGTACTCCTCTGTTAATTAATAAATTCCTTTATACTAACAATTTAAAATGTAAAACATGGTAGCTCTGTTACACGGTGTCTCCACCTGCAATTTTCTTAGCATGACAATTTTCATGAAATAACAGATTGCACGTGGAGACCACAAATTTCATGAAAAAAACCAATTTCATGAAAAGTATTTCACACCTCCTTTCATGGTATTGATTTCATGAAAGGGGCTGAAATTTCTGTGCAGTTTGACACTTGTTTTTCATTTCCACGATTGTTGAGAGGCGAATGGTCGCTTGTAGGTTGTAGCCAAAGATAATGGAATACAGAGATATATATCTTTCCAGTGGAAGGGCGGCTGCCTACAAGCTGTTTTCCAGAAAAATTCATGAAGTCACACACACCTGCTCATTTCTATTATAGTATATGTGAGTTCATGAATTGGACTTTAATGCAAGAATTCGGTATTCTCTAATGTGTATTTCACTATCTTTTTCAGTTTAATCAACACCTCCACAAAAACTAAACAAATTCAAAACGTAACACAAAACAATTAAACACCGCGATGCTCATAAAAGCAAGATGATTCCCGGTCGTCCATTAGCAACATGCTTTTTTGTTAGCCACACGTATTCACAGACGGGGGTTGAAATTACAAAAACAACAATGTAAACAAATGGGTTTTGAGGGGATAGACGTACGAAAGATAACCATCTCTTTTATTCATTAATCTCTGGTTGTAGCGCTGAAACTAGGTATTTGAATGAAAACGAGACAAGTATAGTCATTACAAGGATATGGTAAATGGGAACAGAGAATGGATGTAGGTAGGATGTAGTCACATGGGCATTATATGTAGTTTTGTAGTTGATCTTATTTGCTCTTGGACATAGTTGGTTATTATGTCTTGTTTTTTTCCCGCGATGGCTGATTGGCGAGTAGAAGAAGTGCTCAAATTTATAAACAATTATGAAAAATTCGAGTGTTTATGGAACTATAAAAGTAGAGACTACAAAAGGTTGGACCTTCAAAAAATGCATGGTTGCAATTATTGTCCAAGGAAAGTGGCAAGGACACCGAAAAGCTAAAAAAAAAAATTAGAAACCTTCGAACAGCCTACGTTGTGGAGAAAAAATTGCGAAACTCGTCATCTTCCCACAAAACATCTTTCAATAAATGTTCCTCTAAATTGTGCATTTCCCTTTTTTTCCAGAATTGGATTTACCCAAAACCTACGTTTTCCTTTCTCAGCTCGTTTCCGCAATTCTTCTAATTCCTTCATGGCCTTTAATGCGAGAACGCAACGATGTACTCTGCTCAAAGACATTTCAACGAATGAAATTTCATGATACGAAATGCCCACCCTACATTTCATTTCATATTGTCGTTCTTTCAACGCGACCAAATTTGACAGATTTCATGAAAGAAAATTTGCAGGTGGAGACACCGTGTTAGGTATGTCTGCTTTGGTTTCATTATGTTGGTCTCTATTCTTTTCCTCTCATTCTTTCATTAACTTAAAAAAAATAAAATCATATCGGTTCCAGTGTTCGTAACTCGTGGGAACTTACCTTGAAATTCAGTCGATCTAAATTGCTTTTGTATGTAATCAATTTACTACAAAAAACAAACACGTACGGTAACGCCACATTATTCATCCAACTAGAATGTTTTTTGCCTTTTTTAATACAAATATATCTCTAGTTCATAAAATTATTAAAAAATAAGGTGTGCGTTCAAAATTACCGAAGTGCGAAAATTGTGGGAAATTTGACTAGATGCGGAAGGGAGAATAGAAAAAAATATTACTGTCCGAGGGAAAAACAATACCAATGACATAAGAACACTGAACGAAACAAAACCAAACTTATCGAATAATAAGCACGCTCATTCACATCACAATGCAATGCAATATGGAAGCACCAACCAGCAAGAACAACAACAGAATGCAGAAGCACTTTCTTCGGCTTTTTATTTTTGCTCCTACATATTTCTCTTTCTCGTAGACATGCAACCAGCGTTGCCAACCAATTTTGACGAAAAAAAGCCGAACTTGAAACAAAAAGATGCCTTTTCGAATAAAATAATGCCTAAAATAAATTTTCTATGTAAATTGGAACAATTAATCAAAAATTAAAAACAAATATAAAAAAAATTAACAAAAACAATATTTATTTCCAAAAAAAAAACTCAAATTATGTATAAATCACAGAAGAAACAGGAACAAAAGCAACGATGTCTTCTTTTTGCCAAGATTTTTTAAGAATGTTTAAAAAAATAAAGTCAGTATACGTTGAATCAAAAAATTATATATATATTTAATAATAAAAAAAAAGATGCCTCTTTGGGGACAAAAAAAACCTTAAAGCCTAAGCTAATGGAATAATGCCTAAAAGGCATGAAAAAGGCTAGGTTGGCATCGCTGCATGCAACATACTCTTCTAGTCTTGCTCTTGCGGAAAGCAAATGTGTTTCTTTTCTTATTATCGACCCTCTCTCGTCACTCCATTTATAGTGACCGCTTTAGTTAGGCTGCCTGACTGCCTGCCTGAGCGCTACACTACCTACCTAACATCTACTTCTACATATTATATCTGCACTAGTGTAGTGTAGTGTAGTGTAGTGTCAAGTACAGCTACAGCCGCCTGTTTGCCTGCCTGACTTTCGTATTCTGTTATGGGTTGCTCTTTTGCGTCGAATTAACAACAAAAACAACAACACAACACGGCGTCATCAACTTCAGAGGGTGATGAAGATGAGGCGCACAAGGCACAATGGTTCGCTTCATCGCCACGATCAGCAGCGGGTGGGTGTTTTTTCGGGTTGGGTATGGCTATGCTATGGGTTGTGGCGGAATTGAGATTATAAGAGTTGGGTTTGGGTTGTGTGAGACTGTGAGGTTGATTGTCTGACGCCAAAATTCGCTTGGGCAGTCTAAAGGAATTTTTCATTGCGTTCGTTTCGTAGGTGCGCGATTAATGTGTGGAAATTTAGAAGACAGGAAGTGTTAAACTTGATATTTTTTTAAGTAAATAATAATCCCGTGAAAAATTATATCTGTTTTGTGCAGTATCGTGATCCTGGGGGCCTGTGGATGCGAACTTGAATGCTAAATTGCTAAGCAGTAAGGTATGTGGGTGGAATGAAATTAGTTGGCTATGTGTTGAACGTAACATACGTATATACATAATTATGTATTCAGTTTTTATTTTTTTAATGTGCATAATATCCAAATAAGATAAGTAGGTGCGTATGCTTGTAAAGTGGGTGGTATTTTTATTTTAGTTTTTGTTTCTGAATGTTGGAACCGTATACTAAATTGACATTATGCTTTCCACTAGCTCATCGCTCATGTCTATAATGTATTCATTGTGATTACATCCTACCAGCTACCACACAATATACAGCGTTACATACACATTACCTATATTATGGAAGTTAAAAGTGTAGGTGTATGTAAGGACAGCCGGCGAAGATTGTTTTGTTCAGTTTCCTTTTTGTACTTGTCCGCGAAATGTTTTTGTGTTTTTACTGAATACAGGGTGCCACCTTCTTTTAAAAACGCTATTTGTATTGTTTTTTTTTTTGCTTATTGGACATTGATTACCTTCACTAAAATTAATAAAAAATGCCTTAATATAGGAAATTAAAAGTTCAATTTAATCTATTAAATTATTGAAAGTTGTAAACAAACTCAAATTTAAGAGTATGAGAAATCAAATATACCTACATTCAGAAATGTAGCTTTCTTAAAATCTTCAAAATACCTATCGAAGTTTTTGGAACGTCACAGAAAAATTAAGTTCCATAGATATAGGATTCCAGTCCTAGCTCCTTTTTATTTTCGGGTCCAAGCCGAAAAGAGTAGGTACTTACCCACAATTTGTGCCAGTCGGAGTTGACTGCCTCAATATAGCAATGGTACTTGTCCTGAAAGTTCAATATTTGCTGGTTGCTCCTCAACAAGCTCCGCAAATTTTTTTTCGTCATATGAAAAGGTTGTTTTGGTTCTTGGGTTTTTTTTTACGTAAGTTAGGTAGGTAACACACGAAAAACTTTTTCTTGTTCTATGTCCAAATTGTATTTTCGAATGAAACTCGTCGAGTTGAGACTTTTCATTGGAGAGATCAGAGATAGAACTTTGCAGGTTAACTGCCCTATTATTTGATAATTTTAACCCCATTGTGAATGATAGTCAAAATAATGATAATGGATTCTGTTTTGAAGTTTGACGCTTCTAATTTGTATTTGGTTTTTGTATTTTTGACTGATATGTAATTTTGGTTAAATTTATAAGTTTTTATTAAACAAAATTCGCTTTTTTCTTAATTGTTTTTTTGTTTATTTATTAGTAGAGTAGTAAGCAATAGGAAACAAATCGAAAGATTGATTGAAATGATGGAAGAAAGTTCAGGTTATGCTCTAATCTAAAAAAGAAAAACGGGCTGTAAAGGCTGGTACTAAAGATAATGAAGTACAGAGATATATAACTTTCCAGTGGAAAAACTGTTTTCCAGATAAATTCATGAAGTGACACACACCTGCTCATTTCTATTCTAGTATATGCAAGTTCATGAATTGGACATCAATTCAAGAATTCGGTATTCTCTACTCTACTGTGCATGCGTATTTCACTAAATTTCTTAATTTAATCAAAACCTCCCCAAAAACGAAACAAATTCAATACAAAACAAAACAATTTAATACCGCGATGCTCATAAAAGAAAGATCATTCGTGGTCGGCCTTTAGCAACATGTTTTTTAGTTAGTCACACGTGAAATGTTCACTTCTCTCTAAAAAGTGCTGTGAAATAGGTTGACTGATCTCAATTTTTATTTTATTTTTTTCAGTTCTAAAAGATCTTACCTATAATATTCAACTTTCGCACTTTTAGTTTACTAAACAAGAAAACAGCTGGAGGAAACAAATTGGAAACTTCACTTTTTGCGAATCATGTGATATAGCTGATCTACATAGAGACGTGAATATTGAAATAGTTGAAAAAGAAGTTGTTTAAATGCACAGGATTCAAAAGCCGAATTATTAAATACAGACAGTGTAATCAGAAGATTAAGGCGGATAAAACCTTTTGATCTATAAAAAAAGCAAAGGCAAAGAAATTGCGCAATATTTTCCAAAGAAAAAGTTATAAAATTCGACGAACGACGAGGGGCTTTTAGGTGCCATACCATTCGGTATGACAAAAGTCAATGCCCTCGGGAAATTTTTAGATCGGTTAGAACTTAGAAGTCCCTCCCTATTGTCGAAGCATCTCTCGCATTTTCCCTTCCACACACAAAAAAAATGGTTTGTGTTTTGTTCATGACAATAGTTAATAGTTTTATAAATGTCTGATAGAAAAAAGGACAGCCGTCAAATTTAAGTAATTAACAGCGCATGGACATTATACATGTTTTCAAAGATCCGTAAATTCATTTGCTGGTATTTATTGAGCAAAGGTGGGTAGAAAAATATTATTGATGCACCCTGCTTGTGGAAAAGGTCATCCATGCCACCAAATATACACTCAAAAATGATCGCACTACACCATTCAATGAAAAATTGTATAAGTACATATTTCACTTGAACTGCGTACCAGCTTTTGCTAGGCTTTAATATGTGTTGAAACCTCGGAACCTAAGATTTTTTAACTTTCTCCATTACGTAGTAAGAGAAAGATATTGGTTTCGTACCTGTCCGTCTGTCCGTCCTTCCACAGGCCTACAGCCTAAACGGCTTCCCGGATTACGTTCAAACCTCGGATTTGGAGTTTTTGGGCTTACAGTTCGGGAGGTGTTTTTTTTTCTTCAAGGTAACCTCAGTATTAATGGTACTTCCCATATAAAATGTTCGTACCAGTTTGATTTGATCGAAAACGGCTCTAACGATTTCAACCAAAATTGATATTTAAGCTTAAGTAGGTGAGGTTACCAGGACTGCGTACTCAGTTTTTGGCTAAAAATTCTAAGAACGGTACTTTTGATATTTCGAAATATCTCGAAAATGCTCCATACGATTGTAAAAAAAATTAATTTCTAAGGTAATGTGGTCTTTTGTAACTTAATAGCAAACGATTTGCTGAAGACTCTGAAAGTCAGTCAGACTCGCACTAAACGAGAAAGTTTCGTGCGACCCAGTCGTGCACTTTATTTTCTAATCGGAACAGAACCACAAGAATAAATCATTACAGTAAAACAATTTTTTGTTGTGAATTCTTCTTACCCTTTTGGACACCTAACCTAAATGGCCTGACTAATTTTGAAGGCAGAGGTGTAATTAGATTCGTATTCTTTCTCGAATTTTCATAGCCAAAAAATAAATTATTTTAAGGAAACAAACAAAAAAACCCGACTGACTGTAAAAAAAAAGATTATGTGGTTGACAAATCGGTCAAAACCTCGTTTATAATTGCCTTTTGATTTGATTTTTATTTTGTAATTGTTTGGAAATAAAAAAAGGTAGGTAGATCCGAAAGGAAAACGCGTTCTTCTACTTCATAGTTATTTTTCATTGCACTGAGCGAGCGTTTTTAAAAAGAAAATGGTATTTACTGTTCCGTTATTATTTTTATTTTTTATTTCCAAGCGTGTTGTGTCAAAGCATCACATAAATAAATTCTTTGAACTATTTTCGGTACGAAATAATTATTAAAAACGAAACATCAGCTTTTCAAAAATTGGTACATAAATTGGACTTAAATTTTACTAAATTTTAATATAAGTCCTCGGTTAATAAGTTATTATTAGCTCACAGTTTAAAGTTAAATAGATACGTTTTGAAATCAGTTATATTCGCGTTTAGTGTGTGGTAGTCATTCCAAAAGGGCATTATGAGTTGCTATTTCCTTCAAGTCCAACGAGCTCACACTTATAGATTTAGCAAGTCGTGAAAGAATTAGTACAATTGATTTTTAAGAAATAGTTTTCACAACTGGACATCGAAAAAATGGTGCCAGTCAAAATCCTATCCTATTCATACAACACGCAATCGCCTCAGCTTTGTGAAAAATCTGAATGAAATTACCGAAAAACAGTCAAAAAGTCTGTAAAGTGAAATTGAATGAAAACAGTACCAGTATTTTTATTTCCGCACCATGTATAGCAAATCAATACCTACTAAAACAAAAAAAATATATATATATAATAGTAGGTGCATAATACATAACAAGTTTCATTTTTATACAAGCAGAAGATCAGCATCATTACAGTATGTCCACCCTCCCACTTCACTCAATCACTCAAATAGATTTTACAGCGAAAGATAAAATAAGATATTAACAATTTAGTAAACTTGTTTACAAAAATCAGTTAACATGGCATTGCCGTCTGTCTGATTGGCAAACCAAAAACAAAAATAAAAAAAAACTTGTAAGTGATAATTTACGTAACTCAAAAAACAGTATTAGCACAGTAATTATTTTGCATTTTAGAAACTTTCGGTTAAAATCCTTTCTCTGTATTGAAGAGCTATTTTGCAGTACCTGGTTAGTTTTAGGAAGTCAACTTCATTAAGGATTTGTAAGACATGGTTTTCGCCTAATATAGTCCTTCCAAATATTGATCTTCTCGTCTCCCTTAAAATTGGGCACCTCCCAACAAAATGAAAGACATCCTCTCTCTCCGCTAAATTACACAAGCTGCAGATTATAGGTAGGTCATCTATATGTGGTACATAATTCAGTTTGAGGAGTTCTCCACACATTTTTAGCACTGTTGATATTTCCTCTACACTATGCTCATCCCGAAAATAGTTTTTCCCCTCGAGGTTGTAGCATAATCTACTATAAACTGCTCTATAGGGTGAACCTGATGCTTCTTCTATAAACCTTTGTCCTAACTGCTCATCCACACATTTGAACAAATGGTAGAGTTTGGGCTTCCAACTCCTTACTTCATCTAGATTTAGATCAATTCCAATTCCATCCTCTAGCTAGTTCCAGCCAATCCTGATACCATACAATTTTTCAACGAATTGACTGTAGGGCTGCTTTCTTCGGCAGGCGATAGTCCGGCATGTTCAATACTTTGAGCACATAATCGATTTGTAATTTTAGTGTCTTCAAGAATAGTGGTGATAAGCCTGTCTCCAACATGATCATATAATTTGGAGTGTTCGGTGGAAGATGAAAAGTTCTTTTTAGATAATACCTTAGTAATTTTTCCACGATATCATTAACATTTTCCTCCCCATACTTGCGCAGCGTAGAACATAATGGACTCCGAAACAGCTTCGAATACTTTAAACTTAGCACTATGTGCTATACATTTGTTACTAAAGCATTTTTTCCCTCCCACTTCTACATAAACAGGTCGGCCTTTCGAAGTAGAGTATGGAAATCCCGACACAGCAGTCAAATTTGTATTCTAAATTGTTTGTATTGTTTCGTGTTTCCTTTTAAAACTCGTTTCGTGAAAATCAAAAATATTTCCTTCATCTTCAATAAATAATCAATCTACAATAAATAATTTCTACCGCTATTTCTTCCTAATAAGTATCTTATATACGACGTTAAAATAAAAGTATTTGTAGTAAGACCTTCAGCACGGGAAAACCAACAACTTACACTAACACCTAGGTCATCAACAATGCGGGGGTTAAACACCGAGCTGGGCTGTTATCAATTATTGACAACAACTAACAAGTTAACTCACTAAATTCGGTGTATCTGTTGCGGAGTTGTTCGTCAAAATTACCGTTAGGAAACAAATTATAAGTTCAAAGGCGTCCATTAAAATTGTAAATTGACATTTGGAATACGATTAGTTAATCAATGTTTGAATGAATCCAATTTGTATTTTCTATCTCTATATGGTTCTAACTACTAAGCTCAGTAGTATTTCATACCTTACGATGGTGGATAATTGTTTAGTTGTAAAGTATGCAAACATTTATCTGATGAACCCAGTTCATGATTATGAAAGTTTAATAAACATGTTATTTTCTTCTGTGAACATACGCCTGTATTTTTTATAGTTAGGTATAGTTTATACTGGAAAAAAATATAAGGGAACATATACTTGAAATATAAAAGTGTAACTAATTAATATCGCGGACCAAACAAATTTCATAAAATGCTACCTAATAAAAAAACTAATGGAATAGGTATGGATAGTTTTGACAGCTATTTTAACCTTGTGAAATAGCTAAAATTATGTATAGGTACCTATAGCTAAATACGCATTCTGTAACACACACGTGGCATCAATGCGGCAAATAGGTAGGTATATTTTTTGAAGAAATTTTAACCAAATCTTAAAAAGGTCACAACCATTTCGCCCAGTATCTTCAAAGTTAATTTTTCTTATTTAAGTCAAAGGTAAAGCGCAAAGATTCATTTAACTTACGTCAGAGCATGCAGAGTCATACTAATAGCAGATCAAGTATGTCGCCGCCGCCGTCGCACAGGAGACTAGTCAATGACGTATGTCTATGTATGTATGTACTCTTTATGTATATTTATGGCAGATGTTCCGAGGAATTTAGGTAATCGATCCTGAATGAGTGCCGTTCAAGATAGACAACTAATCCCTATCACCAAGTCATAAATTTTTCAATTGCGGATATAACAATGAAAGTACAAGTTTTCTGTAAAGTTTTCTATTAAGTTCGATATGCAAGAGTTGTACAGTTCAAAAATAAGAACATGCATTAACCAACTTATAACGGGCAAATGAAACCGACTACCCACTACAAAATATTCCCTTTGACAATGAATTGATTCGTTTCAAAAAATTAGTTCGAAAAGTATCTACATACATAAGCATATTCATTTGCAAAATAGCCATAATTTATATATCGTCTATCCGCTTTTCCCAGATGTAGTATAAATATCTAAAGGAACAGAACATTTGCATTTCTAGATCATATAAAAATTTAAAATCGAACACATGTTAGTAACTATATGAAAATGAAGGGTTGGTTTGGTTGCAAGGCTGGATTGTGAGCCAAGGAAGTATGTATACCATGCTATTTGTAGTGGTAAGTTGAGGAGCAAGATCACCCGTCCGTGAACCGAAAATAGGGGTCGATTTTTTTTCTTTATATACATTTTTATACAGGGTGGAGTTTATCGTTAATTTTTTGGTATGTCCTCTTATTTCGAAAGCAGGTTTTTCTTTGTTAACGTACGTACCAACACACACATGTATAATATGCAGGTACTTAGTTGTATAGTGGGATGGCAGGTGGCCGCTTACCAACATAAGTAGGTAGGCAGAAAGTTGCTTGCTTTATTGGGTTACCTTCATCCCAAAAACAATTTATGATCTCATATTGCTGGCCTTCATAAATTTTACCATCGTCTTCATCACACGCACGGTAAATCGTTGCTGAATGCTGTGAAAGAGGCGAAATAGGACGTGTTTTAATATGCATTAGCTCTGTAACAAACAGCAAACTCAAAGTTCATGTTCAAAACTGCATTTGTATCAGATAATTTTCTTGAAATTCTGTTACTGCAGTGCAGACACCTTTTGTTGTTTTTGCGTTGCCGCTCGCTATGTAAACTTGTTGAATTAAATTCACAAAAATGAGTTTTTGGTGGCAGATATGTCTGTATTGGCGAGTGTTTGATGTACATATATGTTTTTCTTGTATTATTCATCCGTAGGGGTATATTACTATCATTTCATTTCGATTGTAGTATGGGCTTCTGTCGTGGGTGAGTTTACTCGTATGTTTTCTCTAAAATTCAAAATACATTTTGTAAGCAATGACAACTTGTGCTTTATTTTTTACAATTATTTAATTGTGGTTTTTATTGATTATTATTTTCTTTCATTACAGAATTTACCGACCTGCAGTCGTACTGAGGTATATGAGACATGGCAGCGCTAATACCATCCGCAAATGTGGAGGCTGCATACGAAGATATGTTTAAAGAAATTACACGTAAGCTGTATGGAGAAGAAACCGGAAATGGGTTGCATACATTGGGTACACCGGTTGCGCAGGTGGCCACTAGTGGCCCAACTGCACCAGAAGGCGAACGTTCGTTTACGAATTTGGTAAGATTCTTCATTTTAAATTCGATTGGGATTTATATTAATTATGTACATGTAGATTGATCGTTCAGTGGCGCCAACCATTGAGTACGAACACAATGGCGGCTCTACTGGCAATGTTGGCAGTGGAACAGGAAGCAACCCAACAGATACGTCTGCTACAACAACAAATGCAGCCAACTTCAAGCCAGATGATCAACTTAGCACTGCGTTCGGACTTGCTGCGCTAATGCAGACTGGTTTTACTGCCGCAGGAACAATTATCGGTGCGCAAACAATACAGAAGGCTGTTAACCCATCCACGTCCAACTCTAATGTCGGAGGAACCTCCAACGCGGATGCAAGGTGGAATGGATCAATTTCTGCTACATTGCCCAGTGGAAGCGAAGATGTTGTTCAATGGCCGACAAGTGGAAAACTAGGCAGTTACAATGGATTACACAAAGCGTCAAAGTAAGTTATCAAAAAAGTTAGAGGGGCTTACTAATAATTATTTTTAACCAAATATAATTAAATATTAACATAGACAGAGTAGGTATTACGTGGGAATTGTTGAAGGGGTGGAATGCAGTGGAAATATCCTAAAACAAGGAAAGCCAAGAAACATTTCTGCGGTATTCAAGCGTGTCAATTGACTCCGCTATATTTCGATCGCCTATAAGTTTTATCGCACGCTTTTGGATACTATCCAGTAGGTGTAGTGTAGTTTTTGGAGAACCTGACCAAACATGAGCGTTGTTCTCAAGCTTAGGCCGAATAAAGGCCTTGTAAATTGAGGCTAAATCAGAGCTCAGAGGGTGTAAAAAACTTATTGCATCGAAGACATTTCGCTGCGTTTTTGGCCACTTCATATTATGTGGTTGTTTTATCGGAGTTTGTCGTTGAAACACACAAGTATGGAGAGTCTTTCGGTTTCGTTGATGCAAGAGTCATTCGTCGCAATGGCTGGGAGTTCAGACTTGGAAGCATTAAATTCCACTCTATTTATATATCGGAATTCAATGAGTTTAACATACGTTTCCGTTCCTGTTTTACGGCCGAAGAGCAGGGACGTGACTCAAGGAACGAATATGAAAAACTGAGGGTGCTATCATCAGCTAAAGAGTGTATTGCATTAGAAGTGTCAGACAAGAGATTAATAAATATACGAAAAATGTGTGTGTCAAATGCTTTTGAAATATCAAGCGCAACAATTTTCGTTTCACCAGAGTGGTGGAGCGATTGGCTTCACTTTTCGGTGAGATAAGTCGTCATATCACCAGTGAGAAGTTTTCGCGATTCCAGATATTTCATAAGCTGAAGGTTGATTAGCGTTTCCATGACCTTGGAAAGAATGGACGTAAGTGCTATGGGTCGATAGTGAGTGGGAGAAGAAAAATCGCCTTTTTTATGGACGGGCTTGGCAGATGCTGTTTTCCACTTACTCGGAAAGAGTTCAGAAGAATAGGACAGGTGAAAAAGCTTATGCAGTGGCTTTGCCAGCGTAGAAGAATGTTAAGATCTTTTAATACTCTTGCCACTGTGCGAGTGCGAATATGTATTTGTCCCATGGAGTCTTCTAAACTCTCGAGCACAGACATAACGCAGTCCGGAATTGTGCAGCCAGTAGATTTGCTTTGTCTAAAGAGCTGACTGATGGCTGGGGTGTCATTGAAAACGATTGTAGGATTTTTTTTCATGAACGACCAAAATTGCTTACTACCACTGGGACAATGAAGTATTTTTTGTCGCAACTTTTGATCGTGGGAAAACTTTGCACGCAGTAGCTTGGAGTTGCAGTTACTACGGACTCGTCTAAACCTTTGCCGGTTTTCTTCGATTGGATTTGCTTTATAAGCCCGAAAACTCAACTCCCCCAACCTGATAGCCTCCTTGTAGCTCCAGTCGCACCAAGCATTCTCTTTTGGTTTGATACTCTTTATTTTGTTGGGAATAAAGGCATTCCAGCGGAAGTGCTAAAAGCCATCGCTCAAACCAGCCCCCAAATTCTGCTGAATATGTACAACAGCTGTTTGGAAGAAGGGATTTTCTTTAAGAAATGGAAAATACAACGCCTAGCTTTAATCAGCAAAGGAAAAGGGGACCCAAACTCTCCTGCAGCCTACAGACCGCTTTGCATATTGGATACGGCAGGCAAACTACTAAAACCCCGGCTCACAACTGCAATCCAGAGTGCAGGAGACCGTTCCGAAAGACAACACGGTTTCAGAAAAGGACACGCAACGATCGGAGCAGGTGATCAAAACAGCGAAAGAAGCTCATCGAGGAGGACATAGCTCGAAAAAGATCACCGTTCTGGTAACCCTAGACGTGAGAAACGCTTTCAACACAGCCAGATGGATAGACATGCTGAAATCGCTCGAGTAGGTCTATAGGATACCGCAGTACCTACTTCGAACGAAAACTAAGCTATGCCACAAAAGAAGGCCCTCGTGTTAAACAAATCACAGCAGGATCAGCGCAAGGGTAAATCCTTGGACCCGACCTTTGGAACATATTTTATGACGAGATTCTCCGTATCGAAATGCCTAGCGACACCTTTTTGATAGGGTACGCAGACGACATCGGCGCGGTGATAACTGCGAGGGACACTGAGGAAGCACGAAGAAAGTTGAACCAAACCATGAGACGTGTCTATTTCTGGTTAGAAACCCATGGTCTTAGTCTTGCACCTGAAAAGACCGAGATTGTTCTGCTAACCAGAAAACATATCCAGACGCAAATTGAATTCCATATAGCCCCAGACGTAATCACCAGCAAAAACACCGTAAAGTATCTTGGTATAACTATTGACTCGAAACTCACTTTCTGGAGTCATATTAAATCAGTTTCCGAACGAGCTGCTAAAGTGACTACCTTCCTTAGCAGACTCATGGCAAACGTTGGAGGACCAAGAGAGAGCAAACGAAGGCTCCTCATGACAATCACACACGCGATACTTCTATATCGATGCGAAATATGGGCAGATGCACTCAAACAGGAGAAGTACAGGAAACAGATGGCAGCAGTACAGAGACGCGGAGCCCTTCGCATCGCAAGTTCTTACCGCACTGTATTAGAACCAGCCGCGCTAGTCGTTGCAGGAGTGACACCCATTGACCTCTTAGCCGCAGAGAGAAGGCTTGTATATGAGAAGAGAGCGGAAGTAGGAGCAGAAGCGGCAACGACTGAAGCAAAACAGACCACCAAGCTTTTATGGCAGCTAAGGTGGAATTTTGAAACAAGAGGTAGATGGACCGTTAGGCTCCATGCACAGGATGCGGAAAATTGAACATCCGAGATGCCAGTACGGCGACTCACTGGTAGACGACGCTTTTTATACCTTCTTCACGTGCAGCAGATGGACCGTGGCAAGAAAGGATTTGGAATCGGAGATAGGTTATATTTCCCCCGAAAACATCATTGGGAAGATGATCGCAAGCGAACGCAGCTGGAAACGGGTATCAGCGTTCGTCGAAACCGTGCTCAAAACCAAGAAGAGAGAAGAAAGCCAGGGCTCTCATCGCGTAAAACGACGATCGTCTGACGACGTCGTTTCGACGATTGTATTGCTTCGTGTAACACTAAAATGGTTGAATCGTTTGGACGACGACGTTTTGAACGATTCACTAATGCTTCGTATAACTCAAATTCAGACTATTGAGCGATTGCGATTGAACGATTGCTATTTTGCATCGTTTTGGTGTATTTCTTCAGTTATAATTAGGTCTGAGAGAAGTATTAGACAATAAATAAAGGAAGACACACTTATGTTCTATTTGGTGGGGACTCAGTCTTATCAGAGCGAAAAAAATGTATTCTTTGGAAAAAAAAATTATTGCATTTCTTTTCGAATTTCAAATGATTTTCATTTAGGTATTTGTGTTATAATACGAAATACAGTAATGTAATCATAAAATAGCATTCATTGAACTCTTTTTTTTTATAACTCGACAATTATTAGAAATACCGATTCTAATGGGATGCTTTATGATTTTTGATGTCCAACGAAATCCAAGATCTTTATTGCCAAGACTAGTTCTAAATATTATTTGAATAACCACAATTTCCTCATTGTACACTTTTACATATTGTTCTAATTCTTTCCACCCGACTTTCACAATTCTAACTGTGTTTGGCTTCTTCGATAGAGTTGTTACTTGCATTCAATTTTTGCATTAAATGTCCGATTCCACATTGCCTACAGAAAAAAAACGCAAATTCCACACATTTTTGTTGTTTTTAGTTGTCAGAGTTTGTTTAAGCTAAGTATCCTGCTCGCGCTAAATTTTAGCGTCCCTAGTCTCCACTCCGTTTTTCCACAGCAAAGATAAATGGTAGCTAAATTTTTAAATATGATATAGATGGGAAAAAAGCCATAAGTTCATGACAGAATGTCGGTAAACGCGATTCAAATTATACACGTTATTTTAAATTTAAACATCAAAAGCATCGCAATATGTAAAATAATGCATACCACACAAATTTAAGAAGATGTTATCATTGCTGCATCATTTGAAACAATTTCTATAACAGCAAGTAGAAGACAAAATTTTCCAAAATCTCTTTACCGTCGTGAAACAATTATTATTACCCGAAAAACATTCGAGGCCAAATGATTCCCAATTCTGATATAAATAAATATCTCGATATCTCGCAAAACAATAACTCTGCTTTGGATTTGCGTTTCCTTTTGTTTCTCTCGCAAATATTTTTTGCGTTTTCCTGTAACAAAATAGCAAACACGCATCAATCTTTTTATTCCGTTTCTTCTGTCAACATTTATCTTCGATTTAATGTGCCGGACATTTATTTCGCGAGCTAAATGAGTGGAGACTTTTCATCGGCCCATCTACATGAAGTTAAGAATTTAGCGCGCGAACAGGATACTGCTTTGCTAAACTGTCTCGCTAAATTTTATCTTTGTAGACATTTTTGTATGGGAGATAAAATTTAGCGCGAGCAGGATACTTAGCTTTACAGTCATTTTCAAACTGTTCAAAATGAAAACGATGAACGATTCGATCGAACGATGCGATGATGATGTTATACGAAGTAAACTAAGAACGACGTCGTTTTGTTCAATCGCTTCGACGACGATCGTTTCAAAAGTTACACACGTTTATGAGGTAGAAGGAAAATAACGGCCCCCCGAAGTAATACGAATAGTGGTTCCAGGGAGCTGTTGAAGAAAGCCAAAGGGAGAGGGGGAGTTTAGTCAGTAAGAGTCTGACACACCAGGAAAATTTAAATTTCCGGACGGTGCATGTTGCATTCTTCGCCCTCCCTATAGGAAAAAAAAGTTTTAATGTTCTTAAGAGAACCAGAAGTCGATGAAACGGAGTTCGAATCAGTTTCGTAATAATATCATTTGCATAGGTTAAAATATTTTACTGTATTTATTCATTATTAGCGATGAAATGATTTTGTTACTGTTTATTATTCATTTCAATCAAATTCTACTTTTTTTTTCATAATACATTCTTACGTTTTTCCTACTTTCCATAGAATTTAAAATTTTTATTTTCTGTATTTTTTTTAATCATTAAATTTTAATAAAATTACTAAAAAAATATTTTTTTACTAACTGTCTTTTTCTGATAAATTCATGCAATAGTTAAATATAAAAAAGAAAAAAAAAATTTTGCCCATATTGCAAAATCCGCCTGTGTGCGGCTTGACGTTTATGTGTTGCCAGTGCACCTTTTCAACCATGAACACTAGTTTTTTCTGCTGTTCAGTCAGGATTACAGAAATTTTGTAAAAGGAAAAGTTTAGATAAGTTTTTGATAAAATGAGTTCTAGCCTTTCGCTTGTAGTTAGTAGTGGAAGCGATTCCCTGAATCATTCACGACCTTCAATCTCACCACCACTAACACTTCTGTTGGTATATCTGTTCTGTTCCTGAAGCAGAAGTAGAATTTTTTGTGGGTCGCTTCGCACTACAAGGACTTATGCGCGAGCCCTTGGCCTAACTCCTTTGTTTCTCACAACCTAGGGCTTCCAATAGATACAGCAGATAAGAGATAAAGATTAATCTTCGTCCGTACGTTCTCCCAGTGCTCGTTAGTAATCTATCACTCCTCGTGGCTGCGGTTTATTATCGTTTTTACTTGGGTGCTTGGGTGTTCTTATGAAGTGTTGGCGCAGAAGGTCTTAACTCCCTCATATGCCTTAACTTTATCATTTGTTTGGAATATTCTGCGAAGAAGTGTGACCAAATTCCCCCGGCGTTTTTCACAAAAAAAATCTTAATCTATAACAGGCAACTGTTTTGTTTCCCCGGGAAACCCTTATTAATTTTTTTAAAGATTTTGTTTATTATCTGCTGCCTGTATTAGTCACTTGATTGAGTAGTTTCAGTACGAACTTACTCGTTCAACACCTCCTTTGAGGTCAATTAGGTCAACTGCTTGGTTGGCACCCCTCGGTCCTCATGCTGCTTTGGTGGAAACTCGGTGTCAGCTCCTTTATGTCGAATAGGAGTTATGTCTGCTTTGTCACCAGCTGCTGTGGTCTGATTATTTTTTTAATTTTTAAAAAAGGAACGTACGTCGTATATTGAAGGAAATGCATTTTTATTTTACATATTTTCACAAGGCTCACAAAAAGGTGAGGTGAAAAAAAGCTTAAGACCCGCTAATATTGAGGAATATCAATGAGGAAATCCGAAATAATCGTACGAAGTCTCGTAATAATTAATTTCTAATTTCGACACACGAATAACACTTAATGTTTTTAGTGGTATAATAAATTTACTAATTTGCAGAATGCGCTTATCACATAACCAATTTTTCAATTGAAGTTAACAGATTGCAGCCGACTTATCTAGTCAACAAAATCTTTCCTCATTATTCCGTTGCAATTCCGAATTTCAGTTGTTAATTTAATTAACTAAACTAGTTAGGGTCTGATAGTTGAAGCAGGGAAACGTTACCGAGTTTTGTCACTTTTTGTTGGTCATGTAATGCAACGGAACTAACTAATGATAATACATGCACGCGAAAATACATTGGAAAATGTGTATACGTTGCATTAGTAAGAAAAACTTCATCCAAGTTACTAAATAAATAATTATTGTTCTTGGCAATTCAAGTTTAAATCTACTAATGTGATTTTCGACTGGGCAAGCAGAGCCCATGTGATAAATTTCTGCATTGAAACCTTTGAAATAACAAACTTTACATAAAGTCAAGTTTTAATAAATTCTTTTAAATTTGATTACAGGTCGTCAAAAATTCGTGATCAACCACATACTGAGATATATGCGACTAGTGGTGCTGCCAACAACAGTACACCGAACGGCGGCAACTCCACTACAAGTGTACCCCAGCATTCGCAACAGCTCTCGAATATAACCACATCATCATCCAGCACTCGTAAAAAGACTAGTGCAGCGGTGGCCGCCGTTACTGCAGCTAGCCAGCAAAATGTTCAATTGCAAATACCAAAACGATATGCATGCACCCACTGCCCATATTCCACCGACCGCCGAGACCTCTATACTCGCCACGAAAATATTCACAAGGATGAGAAACCATTCCAGTGCTACGCATGTCTTAAACAATTCAATCGTGCCGATCATGTGAAAAAACATTTTCTACGTATGCATCGTGAAATGGTGTATGATATTAATAAAACGCGTCGCAATGTTTCGAGTACACCCTCAGCGCAGCAACAATCCCACCAGATCGATCAAAAACCAAATATATTTTTGCAACAGCAGTTGCAGGTCGGAGCTCCCGTTGGAGTGCATGGAGAAAACTTCATGACAAGTCAACGACAAGAGACGTCATCTAGTCTAAGTATAACACAGACAATTGAATCGGTTGCAACTGCGTCACATACTGAAACGATGCCCCCAATGAAGCAAGAAAAGATTTCTGGCGATGATGTTGGTAATTTAGGCGGTACAAAAGTAAAACGCGAAAAGCGTTTCACGTGTTGCTATTGTCCCTGGTCCGGTGCAGATAAATGGGGGTTAAAGCGACACTTAAACACACATACAAAACCCTTTGTATGTATGCTATGCGACTACAAAGCAGCTCGTTCCGAGCGTTTGGCTACTCACGTCCTGAAGGTACACAATAAGAAAGCATGTAACAAATGTTCATTCTTGGCAGATAACCAGGACGAATATCAGGCGCATATGAATGATGTACAGTAAGTAATGCTTTGTTTTATCTATTAAGTCTCCGATGTTTAAAAAAAAATTGACTGCAGAAACGTTTGATTTCGACAAGAAGAATAATGCAGTGCTCCTTAGGAGCATAAAAGGTTTTTTTTTTCTTACTGAGTGGATGAGAAATTATAGCTTTAAATTAAGTGTTTTACGGATATAAGAAACTTAGAATAATAATTTTCAAGTAAAACTAGAAGCAATATATTAAGCAAAAAGGAATAAACATTAGCTACAGATACAGTTCTAATATAGATAAACATAATATAATGTGCCACTTCCTCACTTTTCATAAAAAATAAAATAGAATAGGGTATTTTCTAATGTCGGTAAATTCGGTACACAAACAACAACAAAAAATTATAAAACTTGTAACTTTTATTCCCCTAGCCCTTAAACTAGGCGATGGAAGATTGTATGTAACTTCCGCAATGTTGACGCTATAGGTCTGAAAATTGATATAGGGTGGGCTATAAAAAAAGGCGAATCTGATGTGCAAGAAAAATGCCCCAAAAAAAAAAGAAAAAAAAACAAATTCTCACAAGCAACTTAAAAAAAGAAATGAAATCCCACCTAAAACATTTTCTTCTTAACCATACACGTCCACAAAATTTAATTGAAATCGGTTGAGTGGTCTCAAATATTAGCATACGCACAAAGCGTAACATAATTTTTATTATTAAGAACAAGAAGTTATTTTTTTGAAACGAAAAGTCATTTAGCATGTCCGGTACATTAAATCGCAGATAAATCTTTATACAAATATAAAACAAAGAGAAAGGATCGTCCGATTTGAGCTATATTTTATTTGTTGTGTTTGTCTAGACCTGAGAAAGGTTCATACGGCGAGAAAATTGGAAAATTCGTAAAAATACAGTGAGATCCTATTTGTCATAAACTCTACATGAATTTAACTATTTAGTAGATTTTCTTTACGGAAACAATTTGCACGGGCAAAGCCGTTCGATAAAAGCTAGTTTTACATAAACAAAAAGGAGGAAAAATACCCGATAAAAAAAAAAAAAAAAAAAACAGGAACGACCAGCAATATGGAACTTATAGGACATATCCCACTGGAAATAGGGATTTATGCGGCACGAAAGAAAGTGTCCTATTCTATTAGCTGTAGCAATGACAATATGTTCTTAAACTTTTCTTGTATCTATTGGTTTAAAGGTAGGCGCAGTGGCTTAGAAGTTAGTGTATTGGACTACTAAGCGAGGAGTCCCAGGTTCGAATCCCGCAAAATCCCAAATTCCAACTCAGGGTTTTTTCACTGCGCCACCTCTCGCGAACGTCTGACAAACATCCGAGAGTATAACTGTCTTGAAAGAGCTTCTCAATTAGCCGGTTGGAATCAACATAAAATTGTAGATCCCTTATATTCGTTTCAAAAATGAAATCTCATACAAAACTAATGGTTGTGAGAAGCTAGGCCTAGGGTCCCTACGGACCTGTTGCGCCAACTATTATTATTATTGTTATTGTTTTAAAGATATTCAAATATTGCGATGTTTTTGAAGACTGAAATTCAAAAATTAAGTCTACTGACATGAACATAATAACCTATCGTGGAATGCGGCGTATTTGAGACTTACTTCATATACTCGATTCTAATTCACTTTCCATATACGTCGTGAAATCCGCCGGGAGAGACTTCCTTATCGTCAGGTATTTTCAATTCAAAAGGTTGTCCCCTTATTTTCTGGTTAAATTTTTGCAATATGTCACATTTCTCTCAGTGTGAGAGAATTCGCTCACCGAAATGAAATGAAATATGTATAACCAAAAAGAAAAGGAACAAAAAACGTGAAATTTTTCTAGGCGGGAATATTCCAATATCAGTACCTATAGCAAAACACAAATTTATATTTAAGTTCAATTCTTTTGCTTTTACATTTATTTTAATGCTATTCAAGCACAAAATAGAAATGAAATCAAATAAAAAGTCAGTTACAAATTAGCTTTTGAACGATTTGACAACCAATCTGTGAGCTATAACCAACTAACACAACGAAATTTCTTGGGCTAATATTTGCAGGTTTTTTATGGAGGGGAAAGTTTGACTTAATTTGGCTAATGTGTTCGAATGCATTATCGTTAGGGAAAAGTCACCTGTTTTGCATTAAATGACAGCAGCGATAGAGCAAAACAATTTAAAATGTATTTTACAGAAATAAAATTGAAAATAAATGGATAGTAGTATAGGCTTATATTTGAGTAGGTACAATAAACAATTTGCATATATAAGAAGAACTGCAAAGGACATAATGCAATTTTTGGATTCGTCGTGAGTTTTTTCAAGCACAATTGCTATTCAACTATAAAGTTTATTATACCTTAGATTTGCTAAGTGCTTTCGTTTAAATCAACATTTTCATATGCTTTTGATGTTTCGAACTTACAAATGGTAGAAAATTACAATAAACCTCAGAACAAACGATAGGATACGCAATGGATTAGCTGCGTATTTGAAATGTCAATGTTTGTATGGGAAGTTTTCCCGAGTTATTTTGAGTCCCCTTTGTATAATGTTACATAGGGCTCCCTCAAATTTACCCCTGGCAATAATTACTTCATATATTATGCTGCTTGACAGTTGATACCATGGTTCATTAATTTCTCAAGTAACTCGTCTACTACAAGACTCCACATTATGGGGGATAGAACTCCTCCTTGCGGACAGCCTCTAGCTAACTTTGATAATAGCATCTGATGTGTGAGTCTCTGTTGATCTTGTGCTCAGGAGTTCATACACACAAATAGATACTGTGTTATTTACTCTTTTTCTATGAAGAGCTCGTATATATGCATCATGCGACGTGTTATCAAATGATCCTTCGATGTCCAAGCAGGCACACAATTCTATCTCTTTCGCTTCAAGAGCGTTTTCAATAATCTCAGTTAGTTGGTACAAAACAGTCTCCGTAGATGTGCCTGCTTTGTAGGCATGCTGACGATGATAAAGAGGCGATATACTTAGTACATCTTCTGTTGTCCACAGTAAGGTTGATTAGTCTATAGAACTATTTCGGTTGTTGTTTTCCAAACCTCTTTCTGGGGTCTTTGAATGCCCGTATTGTCCGTGCTCGGATAACTGTCAGGAAAATGAGTTTCTAATAGAAGTCGTGCCCTGTGTTGCTCATTTTCTGTAAAGCTGCCATCCTATTTTCAGAGAGACATTGATATTTCTTCTGTTTTTGCTAGTGCTTTATGCTTTTGCTTTTGGTGGCACTCTGCTGCCCAACTTTTACGTACGGGAACTGCGTTTGACCAAATTTGGCTAAAATGTTGGATTGCGTTATCGGAACATACCTAATATTCTAGAATGGTTTTAGAACAGAATACATTTTCTGATTATAAACTTAGATGTTTCACTTTTTGCTAAATATAGTTTAAGCTTCAAGTGTAGGTACAGATCAGGAATTGAATTTAAATAAAATATATTTAATCATGATGAAAGATGTCAGTCGCGTCACTCTTTCGTCATAAATTACTCGCTGAATATTATTAATTATTTTGGCTATGTTGCATTTTTCTTTCAGTTTTTATAAGTGAGTGTTTCTTATGATAGATTTTCTTGTATCCGTTAAATACTTTAGTTTGTATAAGAATACAAAGAACATA
Organism: Cheilosia vernalis; assembly: GCA_949126925.1. Taxonomy (NCBI): domain Eukaryota; kingdom Metazoa; phylum Arthropoda; class Insecta; order Diptera; family Syrphidae; genus Cheilosia; species Cheilosia vernalis. The sequence goes on from OX421362.1 coordinate 58,295,913, forward strand.
TAATGTCAAGTACATATTCGGTTAGTTATTATTAAAATATGATTGTGCATTCGATAAATGAGAAACAATGACTTTCAAACCTTGCTCAGTACATTAATATGAAAATAAATTGTTATTTCTCATCTACCTCAAACGAACTAAAAACTATATTTTATGCATTTATTTCCTATCTCTCTCTCTCTTTTTTTCGCAAGCAGCCCTCATGATAATAAACCACCAAGAAATAATAGCACTAATAATAATATAAACGTTTTGAGAACAATTGGCAACACTTTAGTATCAAATGCCCATTTAAGTAACTTCCCGAATCCGAGCACCTCGTTTGGGTAAATATTTATATTTAAAGCCGCTTCAGACGATCGTAGAAGGCATATGAGATATGACAAACCAAAAATCAACTATCATGAAACACGCAGTTATAGAAATCATGAAAGTTCTCAAAAGAAAAGACATGACATTTTTAACATTTAAAACTGCGGCTAGGGAATTTGAGAAGTTTATGTGTATAACATCTCTTCGTGGATTTCAAGTATAAGTTTCTTTCTTTCCCACATTTTATCATGGGAATTCATAGCGTTGCGGTCATGGAAAATATGAGACTATGGTCTTCAAACAATTTAAGAAATCAAAATATGCAAAATACATATGCTTTCTATTATCGTTAAACATGAATTTATTAATTTTATCGAGAATTTCAATTTGCCTATATGCGGCGGGTCAACCGAGTTGCCATGTAGAATGTCATTTAAAATTGTAATAAATTTATTTGGACAATTTATTTCCGTAATTAGTTAAGGTGCATTCTGGAGCAAATGTGGTTTGATACATGGGATATTGCTAGTAATGTAACTAAGACATCAATCATGGCTTCCGTTAATCCCCCATAGAAGAAGAAACACCTATGTTGTTCTTCGCCTTATTAATAAACTCTGCGTAAAAGTTATGAAAAAGTTACACAGCAGCTACGAGACATTGTTGTATGATAGCTGATGTTTTGTAGCTATCTTACTTCTACAAATTTGTTTATTAATAATATATGAACCCGTTCCATTCATCGCTAGATGTCTACCAAATGTCAAACTCCAAACAATTTAATGTAACCATTTGTTCTAGAGCTCCAGATAAATTTCTTAGTCAGGCGGTTAATTCTCCGCTAGATTGAGGAAAAAAACACAGATGTTAATACTTTTTTCATTCAATTTAAATAAATTTTTCTACAAGATTCGGAATGAATTATTTTAAAGTTATATTATTCCATACTATTTGTGAAAAGACATTTCGTTCCCGAAATTAAATATAGTTTTCATTCCACTGGCGCTAGATCTTTAGCAGGACATTCCTTGATCTCACAAACTATGTGCTAAACGTTTAGCGGTCGATGGAACGCGGCCTATGTATGTCTATATTTTTGTGAATTTTATATTCAAAATGAACTAAAACAAATTTTTCTTCTAATTTGTTTTTTTTTTTTTTTCTCAAATGAACTCAGGAGGACATAAACAATAGTAATAAATAAATAAATTATACTCATACATCACATACAGGGCGGTAAACCTATTTCCTCAAGCAAATTTGTATTAATTATATAGCGCGCGTCTTCCACAAACGCCCAGAATTCACCTTTATTCGTCACGAATATAATAAGCGGTAAAAGAGAGAGATTGTATGTATGTGCGGCAAGCAAACAAAATATTTGTTTTCTCTTATGAATTCGGTGAATTTTTTTTCGATCCGTCCCTGTCACTTAAAAAACAACAACATAACGCACTGACAACTTCAATATTTGTAATACTTAAAAAAAAAATCGAGAAAAAAACGTTCTTCACATTTACTACCTCTTCAAAATCATAGTGGTCAATCAGCAACTAACATCAACGGCAACAATAGTGGAGGAATCAACACATACACAGCTAGTGACTTAAACAACACGAATAACGCTATGAATAACGGCAGTACTGGACCACTTCAAGAGATTATGGTTAATCCCACTTCTATGGTCGGTTGGCGTTTAAGTGCTAATGGTTCGTTAATACCGCCACACGATTTAATAACCGGTGGATTAGCGGTAAATGCGAATCAAAAACGTGGCGCTGAAAGGCTTTTCCAATATCTTGAGGCTGAAGGGAGCGACCCAGAAGACTATGCGCGGTATAAACTTATTAGCTTGATCTCTTTTGTTGTTGGTTTTTTTTTTTTTTTTTTTGGATTATGATTTTCTATAAAATACCAATGTGACCCTATGAAGAGGAAATCACAAAATGTTGGCCTAACTAGAACCCAGTCGTAAAACATTTGTGTCGCACATACTTGTTTCTTAATGTACTAGCTCTGTTAACTATCTGAACTGTCTTGAATATGTAGATATATGTTGAGTACATATAACAGTTTTGAAATATATTTCGCGCATCTTCTCAACTCACTATTACCATCCGTCTCAAATATTTTAGCTTCGAATGGGGCCAAACACTACAATCGGTATATTCCTTTAGCTGATCTACCGGATCAGTGGTTTAGTTGTCAATGTTCAAGTCATATCCGGAGACTTTGTAACTTCTTCGTGTACGCAGTAAGAAAAGGGAGACAGAATTTTTGTTTCTTGATTAAATAAAGTTACTTAACATGAATATTTATTATTTTATTTATACATTTTTGAAACATTGGACACAAATGCAAAAGATAACTCAACATGGCCTTGAATTTTCTGCTGTTAGTGCGTTTCTGCAGGTAACGGGCCTGAAGTTTCCTGCTGAGTGTAGGTTTCGACAATTTTACAGCGTCTGTAAAACATCTTGGGCTTATATTTCTGTGTTCAGGAGAGTCTTTAGAAAAAACAATAATTGGTTGGTTACGTAAAATATAAAAAAATTTTTGGTCGCGTCTGGCAAGGACTTCCCTTCGTGCAAAACGGTCGCGTCTGTCAATAACTTGGCTCCACGAAAAACGTCTTGGGACAATATTTTTATGCTTAAACTTATTTACTCTGTTGGTTAGAGCTATTATCAAGTGGTAGTACTTATTATTATTATGTGGAAATTGACCCATATTCTACGCACGCTTCGGCTGCCACAATTTGTTTCAAACTTCGGATTAGTAGTTTGTGGGCTTACAGTTTTTATTGCACGTTAGGTCCGTTATTACGGTCCAACTATTTCAATCAAAATTGAATTTTGAACTTAAGTACCTAAACTCATAGGCGGATTTAATTTAATGACCAAAAAAAATGTTATAACGTTACTCCTAACTTCTCTGTCCCAACTTCCTTAACGCCCGCGCTGTGTACTTCAAACTACACCATAAGAATAGTCATAACCTCTTTAGCGCGTGTTAATTATATAAAAAAAAAAGCTTTTTTTAGTTTACGCGCATAGCGATTTGGAATAAAATGGAGGATTTCAGTAAAATGTATGTTTCTTTCGTTTATTCGAGTGTTTATATCACGGTTTGCAAAAAACTGTAAAAATCAAGTTATGCTTACACGGTTTTGATCGCAATACATATTTAGGACAATAAAATAATTATTTATAAGATCCCGTACTTAGTTTTTGTTAAAAAATTCAAAAGTTGTGTGTGTGACTACCCAAATCTCCGTCTGTGTACATGTGTAACAAAGAGTAGATATATTTTGTTTATCTCAATGTCATAGCTAGCGCGTTCGAAAGGTTTCGTTCTTTATAGTCGGCGCAATAAATTGCTCTCGTCCAAGATTTGTCGGACTGTATTGTTGATATGTCCGATTAGTCGGTTTCTATGCTTTCTCGCGAAGCTTCTAGTTTCAGCTTCGATTGTTGGTATTCCGAGATCCCTATGGATATCGTCGTTTCTAATATACCATGGTGCTTGTACAATTTCTCTAACAACTTTATTTTGAAAAGTTTGTAGAATATTGACATTTGTTTTCTTGGTACAACCCAAAAGTTGTATACCGTAGGTCCACACCGGCTTTAGAACTTGCTTGTATAAAAGCAGTTTGTTCTCAGTACTGAGCTGGGAATGTTTTCCGAGTAACCAGTACATTTCTCTATATTTAATATCGAGTTCTCTACGTTTCATTTTCACGTGCGAATTCCTTTTCAGCTTTGCGTCGAGTGTCATTCCCAGATATTTGGCCTCGTTTGCAAAGGGTATTCGGGCCATATTTAGGAAAATTGGCAAGTCATTGGTTTTCTTATACGTGAAATTCACATGTACAGATTTAGTTTCATTTAAGGCGATCCGCCAGTTCCTTGTCCATTCATTTATCTTATTCACTGCGGTTTGCAGTTTTGTAGTCGTTTCTTCGATTGTATTACCTACTGCTAGGATAGCTGTGTCGTCGGCGAACGTAGCAAGGGTAGTGCCATCTTCCCTTGGTATATCGCGAGTATATAACAAATAGAGAAGCGGACCAAGGACGCTTCCTTGCGGTACACCTGCCGAAATTTCTTTTAGCTCCGAGTATTCGTTTCCATTTCTAGCACGGAAGAGTCTATTCCCGAGATATGATTCTAGAATATCATATAGGCTTGCGGGGAGAACTTGTCGTAATTTAATTTTAGGCCGTCGTGCCACACCTTATCAAAGGCTTGTGAGACGTCAAGAAATACGCCTGAGCAAATCTTTTTTTTTCTTCAAATGCTTTCTCGATTATGTCAGTAGTTCTATGTACTTGGTCAATCGTCGAATGCTTGGTTCTGAACCCAAACTGGTGGTCTGGATTATTGTCTTCAATAACCGGTTGTAGGCGCCTAAGCAATATTCTCTCGAAGACTGTACATATGACTGGAAGAAGGGAAATCGGTCTATACGATTTTACTTCATTTGGCGGTTTTCCTGGTTTTAAAACCATTATGACCTCCGCGACTTTCCATTGACTCGGCACGTGTTTTAGTCTAAGCGCGGCATTTATGATATGAAGAAGCTTCATTAATGCTTTTATTGGTAGAACTTTCAGAACTTCTCCGGTGATCAAATCATAACCAGGAGCTTTCTTAGGTTTTAGGGATTCGATTTCACGTTTTAGTTCACTTAGCGTTGCACTAGTGAGTATTGAATCGTCAGATTGTAATTCCGCCCTATTAGTATTTTCGTGGATCGCTTGGCCATCGTACGGTTTAAAAGTTTCTTCTAGATGATCGGCAAAAACGTCCGCTTTTTCCTTATCTTCCCTTGCTCATTCATTTCGATTTATTCCAATTGGCGGCGCGGGGATTTTGGGCCTTTTGGTGCCTTTTACAGCTTTCCAAAGTGAATAATTGGAATCTTTTTTCGCTGTTAAACTTTCAAGGTAAGAAGAAGAACCTATCGCATGATTTTTAAAATCCTTAATAACTGTCTTCAACAAATTGGACAAATAATTCAAATGTGCTTCATGTTGCGGAGCGCGACTCTGTTGCCATTTCTTACGCGCCTTCCTTTTTTCGTTGACCAATTCTTTTATTTCGGGATGATATCGTAGCCTGTATTTGGCCGGCGTTTTACTTGGATTAGGCGTATTATTCCAGGAGGCGAGCTGTACGATCTCGACGAAGCGATCAACTTCAACCTCAAGTTCATAGGGTGTCGTAAGTGGAACACTCAGTTCAACATTCTCTTCTATTTCGTTCCTAAAGCCTTCCCAGTTAGTGTTTCTACCAGTTAATCTCGCTGGCTCTATGTTATTGGCTAATTTTACACTCAATGTTAAAATAACCGGTGAGTGGTCAGATGATAGATCAAAGCTCTCTTCGACTTTAATGTGGTTGGTAGGTACCTATTCCTTTCACGACGAAGAAATCTATCAGTTCAGGTAGTTTTGAAGTATCAGTTGGCCAGTAGGTCGGTTTGCCCGTCGAGTGGAAATCGCAACTGTATTCCATACCTGCCCATAGAGCATTCTACCTTTTCGCGAGATGTATCTGGAGCCCCAGAACGTGTGCTTCGCGTTAAAATCGCCACCAATAATGAAATTTGGTTTGAGCGATAAGCAGGTTAGTATAATAGCTTTTTCCAAGCTCGGAACGCGGTGGACAGTAGATACCTGAAATTCTAAGAGTACGCTGACTATTTTTATCTCGAATCGTGCACAGTTGCATAGTTTCAAGCTCTATCTTCAGGTCTTCGTATTGTTCAATGCAGTCTTTAATAAGCAATGATGATCCACCTCTGGCGTTTCCCGATGGGTGACAAGCGTGGAAATCATTATAGCCTTTTATTTTTAAATTCGTTCCCTTTTTCACGTGAGTTTCAGAAATCAAGCAAATGTCAATATCTTTCTCGCGTATGAATATTTCCAATTCGCCGAGTTTTTGTAAAAGCCCGTTTGCATTCCAAGTGCATATTTTTAACATTGGTTTTTCATTCATGTTATTTTTGAAGTACGCGTTTTCAGAGGTACATATGACTCAGCAGTCTGTACCACCCCCACGCCTTCGTTGCCAGCTCAACAGCCATCTGATCCCCAACCAATTATCAAAACACAGGCCAATGCTCGCTTCGACATCGTGTGGCAAATCTCATACCTACGTCTGGTATTTAACTGCACACGAATCAGGTCATCCTTAGCGAACGCAACCTGATGCCTTATCCGGAATCTTGAAAACTTGCTTTGAACTGTGTCCAAATTTGGTTTAAGAACTTTTTCTGTAATATTAGCAACTGAACAGTCCAATATTTGATTCGGGAATTTAAAAGCGTTGTAGTTAATTTTTTGGGACAAAATTGTTAAAATAATACTCTCTATAACGGACCTCCAATAGTCCGCTGCGAGTTGGCCGTGGATATCGTCGAACAAACAACTTTGGTTTTCGTTTTATGTTTTTTAAACAAAATCTTTATTGTGACGTCAAATAATATTCTTAGCGTTCGCCGATTCAAGTGAAAACAATACAAAGGTCTCCTTTCCCTAGCTTATGCCGTCGTGGACTACAGTAAGCTCAGTTCAGAAGAATTAACGCGCTAGAGTGTGGCAACTTTTGGGTGACTGTAGTGTACCATCGACCACAATAGAAGCCAAACGCCAGAAAGATTCCGCGAGCGCCGTTTTGGCTGCCGGTATTTATATCAGAAGCCATGGGAGCTTTTGACTATTTTATAAACATTGAAAGCTTTGAATCGGGTCACGCGGTTCTTTACATCAGTTCTTCTACAGCGGTTCTTTCTTTGTTTTATCCAATTCATGTTTTCAAACTTATACAATAAACAAAAGTAATAATTTATTAGTAAATGCAAATATTTTTTTTTTACTAAATTTTTGTTTAATTAAATGTGGTTGTTATAACTCAAAGTTAATCTTATATACTTTACATATAAACTGTCACTGTGGATAAAAGTTATTTCGTGGTTTAAACTTAAGCGTTGCGTTTCTTTTCACTCTTTCGTATGTCGCCTAAGATTTCACCCGCTTCCTCATACCATTTTCATTAAAAAGCCAAGCTAATAAAGAAAACTTCAGAACGGTGAAATTACATGTAGTTAAAAAAATTTAATAAAGGTACAGAACAAGTTTTTGCAATGCCTCTATAGTTTTTAATGTGAAATTTTTTTTATTGATTTTGTGTAGAGGCATGAGTATTATAAATTGCGATTTCTACATTATCGAAACAATCCACTAGACACCGATGAGTTTAGTAAATAAATAACCGGTTTATAGAATATTCGACAAATAAGCTTGAAACACTATTTGGACCTGAAACACAGTTATTATCTGTATTATTATATTTCATATCCACTGGAAAAACAGTGCCATTCATCTTTGTTTACAAATCTACTTTAAAGGACGTTTAATATTTAGTTAAGTTTTAAGTATATAATCATTGTAAGAAGTTTTAAGGCAGTTTTAAACAGTTGTCTGTAGAATGTAAGAGTTAATCACAGTAACAATAAGCACCTTAGGTACGCTGGCAACAGAATACGGCCGTATCATATTCTTAAAATTACATTTTTGCCTTTGAATGAATTAAAAAAAATTAGAAAAAAAACAAGAAGTCATAATCAGCTTTGATTTTCATTAATGTGCAGATCATTGTTGACGTCAGGTCCGATTGCATTCCTCAGATCTCCAATGTTGTGGATGATGAACGAGGTCTGGCTATTTACGGTGCGAATATAAATTTGTCCATTGAATGTATGCACTGAAGACAAAAGAGATTTTCGTTTAAGTCTCAATGCATGCCGCTGCAGTTGGTAATTTGCTCTCGTCAGACTGTCATTGATAAAAAAGCTTTTCGGTGAATCGATGCCGACATCACAAAGCTTTAAGGGCGCTTTTTTGTTTTTGCAAAAGCTCGCAACCGCCCGCATTAGATTTTGTTTACCACGCTTCTCAGAAAACTTCAGAATGATGCTGGCATCGGCGGGGGAACGGTCATTGCGAGAATTTATTTTGGCGCGAAAGATGCTGTGCAGGCGAGGTGGCTGAATATTAACTGTAGCGCACACTTTGTTGAAGAAAGTCTCCAGATTTTCCCCCGGATACTCGGGCACACCAACAACAACAGCATCTCTCGCTCAGATTTATCGACGGCGAGCTCAAGTCGTTTTATGTCTTGAGACACTTTCTGCAGCTGTTGTTCGAAAGATATTATATTTTCTCTAACCTGTGCATTTAGACGATCCTCTAGTGCAGAGAGTTTATCATCCAGCGACTCCATCCATTTATCCAGTTTTTCTTGTATGCGGATCCACAGTTTGTCAGCTATGCCAGTTAGATTGAGTGCACCAGTATCCCTCGGAGAGCCCACACTGGTTTGTTGTTGTACACGGCAGCCTCGAGTATTAGCAGGCATTGTAAAATAATTTAATTTACAAAATGCCGACAAAGAAAATAAAAACAATCACACAAACTAAACACTGACGGTGGCTTGGTGGTAAAGTAGAGCTGATAGATGTGCTTGCTTTTGTGCACTTAAACCGTGATTTAATTTAAGAAAAAAAAGAGTTTAATCGGACGACGAAGATAACACGTCTAGTTACTTTGCGACATGTGTCGTTAGTGACGTAATATTCCTTGATAAACTTAAACTGATTTGTTGATACCTTTCTTTAATACTTAGGACCAAGTTAGTGCGATCCAATCCTGTACCTTTTTTTAAGTTTTATTTTTATACATTTTATTTATTTGCTATATCATTTAAATATATTCGTACTGACTTTCTAATTGTAACTAAAATTTCTTTGTCTTCCTTTTTAGTCTTCTGAAAATGGACGCGCTCAGTCGTAACACAGCATCGGTCGCTCAGGATTTTCATAAGGCGGGAGGCGTTGACTTGAAAGATCACCATCAATTTTTCAACAAAACCATAACCTCAAAACAAGTTGCTCTGCTACACCAACAACAAAAGCAAAAACATAGAAGTCATAATCGTAATCTTCGTTCACAAAAAAACCTTTCCAGCAGTGGGCACTCTTCTGACGAAGACAAGTACGAGAGTTTCGATTTGCTAAGCGACCAAAGAAAGGCGATGTCCGCATTCTTAAGTCGAAATTTTGGCTTGCAAGAGAAAGTACAAGCAAACAAAAACAGCATTCAAATTAAAATGACACCACAAAACCAAAGAACTACCCAATCGTTACTAAAACATCAAAAACAAAATACTAAGCAGCAGCAAATAAAATCGCCTCCCGCACAACCAATTAACTTAACAAACAGTAATAACCATAAACAACTTAAAACCCACGTTAAAATGAAAAATAACAACAGTGATAACAATTGCCACAAGACTTTTAGAACAACATTGAATAATAATACGGCCTATAAAGGACATCGCCTTGATCTGATCCGCGACAAAGAGAATTCAAATTCGATTTTCTCTACAATAGAATATCAAAATCTATCCAAATTTGGCACTCAGTTTCAGAATTATGTCAAAGATATTATAAATAAGTATTATGCTGAACCACCACTACTATTTCCGATATCACCTTCGCAACAATCGCATTATAATGTCTTACAAAGCGAACTGTCAGCTCCAACGAAACGTCAGAAGCAAAGTGAGACTGAAGAGTATATCGAGTATTTGAAAAATAAAGAAGATATTACACTAACTATAACACCAAAGATAAACAATAATACTAAAAGAATCGGTAACAGTAAAAGTTCAAAAAATCAAAACAACAGCAGCTGTGACCCATTGCGGCCGGCTTTTATTTTAAAGCGATTTCGAACATCATTCGCAGAAGAGGAGCCTAAATGCCAAATAATACCACTTAGTAATGAAACACCAATTACTAATGACATTGAATACTCAACATCGGAAGGCACACCGTTATTAAACCATAATCTGACTCCAATAGACATGTCATCAAATTCATCGCCCAGTGATTCTAGACGTAACATCCGCAAACAGTCGCAGCCAAAGAAAATTAAAGCTCCGCCAGAGATTATAATGACACACATGCGTGACAAATACCTTAAGAAAATGGTAGACCGAAAGAAAAGCTGCGCCATCTGCACGAATAATTCTCGAAAATCAATGCTTGTATTTCCTTATCATACACCGGCTTCGCTTCTCCTTCATCGAATCTGGAAACATACTGAAAGATCGCAAACGTGTTATCTTTGTAGCAAACAATTTAGCAAGGTATACAGCTTAAAGGTCCATTATCGACTTATGCACAGCATATGATCCCAAACAATTGAGTTATGTATATTCATATTTTGTCATGACCCTCATACTGTGTAGTGGTTTTTGTCTTTAGGTATGACTCGAATTAGAAATCGAAGAAGCTGACTAAGGCTTTTTTAGTGTTTATTTAAGTAAATTTGTATATTCCCCAAATTTTTTTTTATATAATCAAGCTGTATAACTAACGTTTTATTTTTTTTATTTATCGAGTACCTGAAATATGCTTTAAAATTTAATTTGTCTTAAAATGTGTTTGTTATCACTGCAAGACAAAATGTATCTGTTAGCATTATTTGACTAAACTTTTACAACTCTTAATATGATGCCATTTTTGTTTATCTTGTAGGTCTGCATGTTTATGTATATTGTTCGTTTATTAATAATTACAAAAAAATACATTGCCATTAATTGCTTTAAACATTTAACTATGTAATTAGTTTCTAGGATAAGTTATGAAGTTTTCATTATGTTTACATCGCCGGTCGTTAGCCATAACTCATTTTTCCGAATAACCTGAAATGTGGAGTCGAGTTCGTAAATGAGATTTGTGATAAGTGATAGTTACATTCATAATTCCACGGAACCTGATGAAGGGTTCATTTACGAATAGCCAAAATTATTTATTCTTCTGTGTAAGAATGCGTTGCCATATTTAAACGACATCCGTTTGCAACTTTTTTACCATAAATGATTATAAATTGTCAGATTATGAGTCAGAGCTAATAAATTCAGAAAACTTTGTTTCTCACCTATCGATGACTACGATGTGTTTTTATTATAGTAGGGATATTTAAAAGGGGGCTACTCGTTAATCTATCGGCCCTAGCGAGGTATCCGTCGGAATGGAATATTCTCCTATTTTATACGCTTCGGAGGATTTTTGCTGCGAAATATTTTGCACCGCATATCGGCGAATTACGTTAAAAGGGGATGAAGTGCATTTTCTTGTTACATTTTTGAAAGCTAGGCTCCGATATCCTCGGAGAGAAATTGGTTGCGGAATTTGTTTACGATATCCTCCGATTTGCAGTAAAGTGTTAAATAAATTATGATAAACAATATAGCACCGCATTTGTTTGTATTTATTGCCTAAATTTGTGTTTCCAGTGTAAAATCTAGCAAAAACCAAGCACCAAACAATACGATGATGTGAAATCAATGCGTCATCGCATTTCAATTATTTTTTCCGAGAACGGATACCTCGAATGCGATTTGCTGTTCCGACAGAGTATGCGCTGCGGAGAATTTTCCGTTCCGACAGATACCTCGTTAGGGCCGTATATTTCAAAAATCTTTAAATTTCTCAAAGAACCCGCATGAATTATATATAATAATTTAAGAAAACAAAAATAGTTGGCAGTACTGGAGATGCTCGATTTTCGATTCCATAACATACTTATAGAATTACAGAGTAGCGATTTTGCGAATTAGAACAGTTTCACTTCGCAATCGAGTTTCATAGTAGGGCCCCTGGAACCGTTTCAGTCACTATGGAAATAATGAAAAGAAATCGAAGAACAGAATTTTGAAATAAAGGGGTGGAATTCTGTAAAAAACGAAACGAAAACCAATTTCGCATTTCAAAAAAACGAAAGAAATCACGCGAAAAACGAAAATTTGGTTCATCTAACTCTTTTCTCTTTCGCATGGGTTTGAGAACCAGTGTGACGAAGAAATTAAAGTTTCAGAAGCTGAATGTATCGTAATGAGCATAAATGACAGCCAACAGCCAAATTTTACTTACGATCATTGATGCTGTGATGGCCTTTAATGTTTAAAAACATTTCTTCGTTGTTTTCTTTTCGCACGAGACTAAATTGTCATTCGTTTTTAGAGTTACATTGAGCAAAATAAACGAAAACGTATACGAAAATTTCTTTCGTTTTTGTAGTTACATGAAGCAAACGAAAACGATCGAACGTTTTCATCTTATAGAATCCCACCCCAGATATTATTCTATTCAAGGGGGTTATTCCCAAATGCGCGGCGGATCGTATCAAAAGCGATACCTTAATTTCGCCCGTGTTCGCTTTTGCTTATTCTCAAATGCGAACGGGGCGTAAATTATCTTTCCAGTTATTTCCATTCTGACTTCCAATTTTCCATTTGTTTTTCCAAATATTTGACGGCTGTTTCCCGTCCTAGCTTGTGTTGTTTTTTTTTCTTGCATATACGCCGGCTCTTAATAGAAACACAAAATAATATAAGAACCAATATACTATATTTCACTTATTTTTTCCAACCATCACGTGTTTTAATCGGAGGCCCAAGGCCATTCAACACATTTGTGATGCCGTCTCAAAGTTCTACAGCATTGGCTCTATATTCAGGAGAATTAAAAATGCCCTTCGCTAACCCACTGTTCTCTTTAAAAAATTCAACAAGTGCAGCAAATTGAAATTGTTGAATGAAAGTTTGTTTTTGACTCCTTTACTAAAAAAAAATATAAAATGAGTTCAATTAATATGACACAATGAATGTTTCAGCAATTTTAAACTTCTTGTTTTTATTGAATATTTACATTTTTATTCGGTCCGCAAAACAATCCGCCAGCAATCCGTCACCTAAACACCTATCGCTTTCAATGAAATGGTAAAATGGCGTTGAAAAGTGCTTTCGCTTTTCATATGGTCGAATGGAAAGCAAATCGCTTTTGGAAATACAAAAATTCAAATCCGCTATTAAAAGCGATCCGCCGCGCTTTCTGGAATAGGCCCCCAGAATTATGACCCCAACTATATTCACAAGTATGCAAGGACAATGTTAAATATTTTGCAATAGTATATCTTGCCAAAATTGCTGACAATAATAAATTCAAAGCCGACTTTGAGATGTACAAAAATATTTATTTGACACATGAAACCGCTTTATAACATAAGTTATGTTCTCGTGATTTTCTCAGTGAAATTCGTAAAGTTCCAAGTATGTAATAAGAAAAATCCATCCCATACGGGAACAGACCTGAGTTTTTTAAAGAATGGTGTCAGTTATAGGTCATACAAAAAATGTCCTAAATGAAAAAAAGGGCACTTAAAAAAATCTGATATTTTGGAAAAATTTTGAATTTTTATTTTTATTAATTTGAAACACTGTTCACAAAACTTTCAACTTACATTGTTACAAGCAAGCAGTGACAAAAATGCGATAGTCAATAATGATAATCACATGGAGCCAAAATATGCATTTTGATTAGCCGTTTCAACCTCTGTCTATTTCATCGTTGACTTCCTTATATAGGTTGGTCGTCTTCCCTGCAGTCTCACATAGCCAACCATTTTATTGCGAAAGTCAGTTTCTCCAAGGTTATGTACTTAACGCCGATGTCACATGCATTTGTTGGAAGAAAGTCTGGAGACCCCAGAAGATCATTTTTAAAAACTCTCAACTGCGAAGAAACTATCCCTTCACTCTCTACTCATACCTGCAGCTCGATTGGAACATTCACTCGGCCTTGCACGATTCCTGCTTTCCAGGATGGCTGATAATCTGCTGTCCATGTTGTCTATCAACACGGCCACGTGCTAAAAAGACTGTCCGTCCGATTCATGTATGAGCCAACTCTTTTGGTTTCCCATAAAAATCCACATCTAACTTCTTTGGGGTCATTTCGGCGTTATTATCTAAAATTGTGTTTTGGTCCATATAACCTACGAGTAGGCAAGAATATGCCAGACCGAATAGGCAGAGATTCCCAGTACCTATCCTACTCCACTATAATTATTACACCATAAGATTGAGCTGCCCACGAGGAGTCACCATTGCGATTCCAAGAGCCCACAACTTACTACCGGCGGTTACATGTGGGTATTAATCTTGTTTTAGGAATAAGTGTACATTTTCTTAGAATGGTTGTAGAAAAAGAAAAAACATTTTGAGGAAACTTTAATCAGAGATGAAAGAATTTTTGATTGAGAAAAAATGTACGCGTGGAATCTATGTTAATGACATCGAAAAGTAAAAAAATACGCGACAGTTTTTAGTTTTATGCTGCATTTACATGGTCACACATTCCTATCACGCAAAATTAAAGGGATGCTAAATACTAAATAGCCGTGTGACCGAAAGGGACAGCATTACCTAACACGCAAAAAAACGTGACACGTATTTAGGTCGGCCATCTTGTTTGCGCGATGGGAATTATAGGAAAGCTCTGCATCTTGATATTTTTATAGCGATGACTAAAGAAATTCCGCATTCCTATAAAACAATATGGCTGCCGGAAATGATGAACGGACAACTATTTATTTTTTTCGTGTAACTGATTGATGAATTTTACTGAAACTAATAACCAATCTCATTTCACATGTTCCAATTCAGAAATATTAATGTTTTCAAGCAATTGCAGAAATGTTGGTGAGCGTAACCTGTGTCTATTTCCGTTTTACGTATCTATAATTATGGGTAGAGCATCCATGACACCGTAAGCGTCTGATTTGTGATCTCATTCTTACGCCTTTTATACTATTGACTGCGGATAAACGGATCTCTCTTTTCGGTTTTGTTGCAAAATTGCGCGTGCGAAGCAAATCAAATTAATTAATATTACATATTAACTCTCACATTCCAACACCATAGTTGGCATATTTTTTTTATATTTGAAAGTTAACGTATTCTTTTTGACATGACAAAACAAAATAGCTGATTTAAAAAAAAAAAAACGGAGCGGCAGAGGAAAGACTATTGCAAATTGTTGGTCTCAGTAGGATTTGTCTATGATTCGAACATTCCAGCTTCCATTCGCTCCAAAAATGAAATCTCACACAAAACGAATGGTTATGAGAAGCTAGGCCTAGGGTACCTACGGACCTGTTGCGCTGACTATTTATTTAATTATTTTTAAAAATTTTATTATTGGATAATGCCTACACAAAACGTACCTTCTTATCTAATATTATTGACAACACCCTGACTGCATTGTAATTTGACTTATCAAACTCGTTTATCAATCAAACGCACCTATTCAAATCCATCAAAATAATACTATCTCAACGATTTGGAATACAATTTTCTTCTTTTCTATTAAATTAACGTAACCATTTTTATTTTTTTTATTTTTTTGTATCCTAGCGAAATTAGCATTAAGCGACAGAGATTCTCAGCTACTGTGAGTTCTCGAAGTGTCAAGTCTTATACAAAGCAAATTGAAAAAAGCTGTTAGCTCTGGCTTGTCATCTGACAGTATTTTATCATCATTATAACTACATAGCTATTTGAAATGTCATGTCGTTTTCCATTGGGGCCACCAAAAATCTTTTTCAGATCTCAGATTTTACGCTGCTCATGGATGTAACGAAATTGATCTGGTTTTGTAAATAAATTAATGCGTTATTTGACAGCAATAACATCTGTTCAAATAGTATTCGTTTGTAGACAAATCACAAATGGATATCGACTTAAATATTATTAAATATTTCTCCTGCTGTACATACAAATTTAGTATTTTTGGTGATTCGTAGTCTTCAGATGACGAGGAAGACGATGAAGATATTAATATCCTCCAAAATTATATTCATGGTTATTTTGGATTTAACGAAACTTTGCGCATTTCTGTCAAGTGATCCAAATAAAAAAAAATTATTTTTCTGCCCAATGGTACATGAAAACGCTTAAAATATATATGAAAAACGCAGAATGGGCTAGAAAAATAAAACCAATTTGAGCCAAATTTCATTTAAGGAAACTGAGCATGAAATACGTGCTCATAATTTGCAAGTGGTAAATACGTAACCATGTTTGTCCTAATCTCCTAATATGTTTCTAGTTTTATTGACCGAACTTATCCAGAAAACGGTCAGAGCACCTGGGTGAAACGCTTAGAACATGCGCATTGGAAGTGTGTCTTGGGGCCTTACTGCTAGACATATTGATTTAGAAAACAGCGGCCCTGATACATATAGTTATCCACCATCTATGGACATAGAAAAATCCTGGATGTTTTCAAAAACGTGATTAGTGAGCTGCGAACATGCTTATGTTCCATCCAGGGGAAATAACAGGAGTACGTAGTATGGAAAGGATTCACAAAACTCGTATTGATAACGGATTATGTACTTCCAGAAAGAAGAAATGGTAGCAAGTGATTTTCACAGATGGTGGGATCGGGGGTCTGTATCTATTCAGAAGAGCTGGAACTAGCCCATCACGAAAGCCTCGGGATTCGGGAAATACACTTCCTTATACAATGCAGAGACATTCACCCCTATCGGGAATAATATTTCCCCCGATATGTCTCCTATTCAGCAATCTTATTTACATTGCTGACAAGGGAAACATTTCCATCGGAACTTATTTGCGATAGCCCTAATTGCCTTGCTGCGTGCGTAGGACTACTTGCTTGAAAGTCAGGTGGAGAGAACAAATATTCTTATTGCACTGGACAAACAGACAGTGATCGGAAGCTTGAAACAGACATACATCACATCATTGGCCCTGGAATTTGTACTGAACCTCAATAAGTGTTCATCTAAAAATGAAATAACAGTTGGGTACGAGGCCTCATAAGGATCGAGGGCAACGAAAAAGCAGACTCTCTTGCAAATGAGGGGTCAACTGAAAAGTTTTTGGGACCCGAAGCATTCTCTTCAATTGATAGAGGAATGGCAGCACGGAGAACAACAGCTATGTCACTGAGAGATCATGGCAGAACACCTAAAGAAGGGGGTCAACCGCGGAAAAATATAGACATTCTCAAACGTCAATCAAATAGCTGACTTCCACTTAAAGAAGAGTTCTAAGCAGGAGTTGCGTAACATTTAAAAGGGTTGAGTTGACTACAGGACATGGTCATTCATTCAGTGGATGAAATAGATCTCATATAAGCAGATGATAGCATTAACATTAGATAGTGGTAGAGAGACAAAAATAGACCCGACAATGATGGTATTCCCCCAACACTTTCATATTAAAGCACTTTTTTTATTTTTGGTATATTTTTGAGTGTCACACTGGTGGTCATAGCATACCGACTGTCGACAAGGAACACAACCTACGCTACATTACGCAAAAGCTGTTATCGATCACATTCCGCTTTTATTAAGTAATGGTTACGATTGACGTTTCGTATTTTATTTCAGTTGTGACCGCACCATAGCTCTCTTCAACTGAATTTCTATTTGTCGTCGATTACAACACACACACAGACAAAACACAATTATTTATGCTAAATGTCAACTTCACACAATTTTAAGCTATTTTTCGAAATAAGCCTACAAAAACAGTTAACCAGCTGTTTTTTTTTTGCTAGTGTTTCGGGCCAAAAAACAATGAATTCGTCGATTGGATTTCAAAAGAATTTAAAATTATTCAGCCAATCAGAGAGTCGTTTTATTAAATTTATGGTAAGGTCACGATACTAATGGAATGCAACACATCAATCGTACCAATATTAACCATAGTTAAGTAACCGAACGCACTGCAGCTATAATTTTAAGTGAAATTTACCTCAGAATTATGGAGTAGTAGATAAGTTATATTTATAAGTTTATATTTACAAATGGATATCGCCTTGAAAAATGTTTCCCCTATTGCACGTACAAATGGAGTATTTTTGGTGATTCGTTGTCTTGAGATGACGAGGACAACTATTAAGATAATATTTCCTCCTGAATTATATCCATGGCTATTAATGTATTTCGTTATTTTGGTTTTCACGAAACTACCCCCATTTGTCTTCAAAGCAAACTTCTTAAAATGACGTCAAACAGCTGTGCAAAGTATTGTTACATTCAGGCTGGGATTCGTAAAGATAAAACACTATTCCGTTTAACTTCTCTAATAAAATTCACTTTTATTACACTTTTATCGACTATTCTAATATTTCACTTATAAAGTACCAGAACACTATTACTAAAACAATTCTTCAACGTTTCAAACCAATCACTTAATTTACTCTATTACTTTTCACAAACTATTACTATCTCGAACTTTAACCAATCACTGTTATAAATCAACTGTCTCGCCCTCTTCTAAAAGCTGTCCTTTTATACCTGCTCCGCCATCTGACGAGAACTTTCTAGCTAATTCTAATGGGTTCTAGAACTAGCTCAGTGGTGAAATACATTTACTTGACAGGTTCCAGTCTCCAATTGGAAGTGACACTTGGGTGGAACTTGTTTGGTGACTAAGGGGTTGTTTTCACTTCACCATTTTAGGTTACACGATACATTCCACACCACAATGTCCCCCTCTTAAACTTGTTCGTCCCGAACAAACTCGTTAACATTTTCACCATTATAACGATGAAGACGATCCACATGAACGACTTTCAGCTTGCCTCTTCCTCGTTGGATGCGATAGACAACGTCGTTGATGCGCTGTACGATTGTATAGGGCCCTTCCCAGTCTTGTTGCAACTTAGGCGATAACCCTTTCCTTCGATGAGGGTTATATAGCCATACCAGATCTCCTTCCTGGAATCCTTTAGTTGTCGTTTTGGTATCGTACCTCGTTTTCATGCGGTCACTGGCTATCTTAATCTTATCCCTAGTGTCTCGATGCACGTCCCTGATGATATCCCTGAGGTCTGTAACGTAGTCCTCCTCATTCTTGGGCTCTTCGCATGGATATGCAAACATCAACTCGCTAGGTAGGCGGACTGTTCGACCAAATAAGATTTCAGATGGAGTATGTCCTGTGGTGTTATGCACTGCACCTCGATAAGCCAATAAAAACATGGGAATCTGCTTATCCCAGTCTCTATGGTCTTCGCCCACGACCTTAGAGAGGTGTTCATTCAGTGTCCTGTTGAAGCGCTCCACCATCCCATCTGATTGTGGATGAAGCGGGGTTGTCCTTGTCTTGTGAATCCCGAGTAACTGGCACACTCCTTGGAAAATCTTCGACTCGAAGTTCCGTCCTTGGTCTGAATGCAGTTCCATTGGTACACCGAATCTGCTTACCCAGTTATTGACGATTTGCTCCACCACGGTTTTAGCTTCTTGATTTGGGATAGCAAATGCTTCAGGCCACTTACTGAAATAGTCCATAACAACGAGGATGTAACGATTTCCATTGCTTGTTTCAGGAAACGGTCCCGCAATATCAACTGCTATCCTTTCGAAAGGGGCTCCAACATTGTATTGATGCATTTTGCCACGGACTTTCAGTCTCGGACCTTTGCTGGCCGCACATGTAACGCATTTCCTGCACCAAGTTTCAACATCCTCCCTTGAATGAATCCAGTAAAAGCGTTCCCGCACTTTTTCGAGCGTTTTATTGATTCCCAAGTGGCCTCCAGACACTCCATCATGCAATTCCCTGAGCACTTCCATAACCTTTGACCTGGGTACAACAAGCTGCATTACGAACGACTTTCCATCCGGGCTTTCCCATCTTCTTTTTAGAATGCCGTCTTGTATGTGAAGGGTGTCCCACTGCGCCCAGTATGCCTTTAGCTCGGGGCTCCTATTGGATATCTCCTGCCAGTCTGGTTTTTCCTCATGCTCCTTCCAGGCGATAATAGGTTCGATATCCGGATCTTCCCTTTGAGCGTCCTGTATTTCCCGCGCACTCCAGCCACCAATGGGCATAGCTCTCACCCTTTGAACGGACGCGACATCTTTTTCCTCGTGTCGTAAGCAATGTTTGCAATTTGCTTTGCACGGTCGACGGGAGAGAGCGTCTGCATTAGAGTGAAGACTTCCCTTTCGATGTTGTATTTCGTAGTCGTACATCTGCAGCCGTTCGATCCACCTTGCGACTTGGCCTTCAGGATTCTTAAAGTGCAGCAGCCACTTTAAAGATGCATGATCTGTGCGGAGGATGAATTTCCGCCCATAAAGGTACTTATGGAAATGTTTTGTTGCCAATACCAAAGCAAGGAGTTCGCGCCTGGTAACACAGTAGTTCCTTTCTGGCTTTGAGAGAACTTTGCTGAAGTAGGAAACTACTTTCTCTTGGCCATTGTGCACCTGGGAAAGGACGGCTCCAATTCCCACATTACTAGCGTCTGCATCCACAATAAATGTTTTCCCAGGGGTGGGGTACGCTAGTATGGGGGCGTTGCACAACTGTTGTTTAAGTTCCTTGAAGCTCTTTTCGCACTCACCTGACCATTTGAATTGTTTGCCTTTTTCTGTCAGTTGATGTAAGCTCTTTGCGATCCTGGCAAAGTCCTTTACAAATCGTCTGTAATAGGTCGCAGGGGGAAGCTTCTCAGTTGATGTTTGTCTTTGGGTACCGGCCAGTTTCTCACTGCATCGACCTTCTCCGGATCAGTCTTGACTCCTTTAGAAGAGATGATGTGCCCGAGGTACTTCACTTCTGGTCTAAATAAGGAACACTTCTTCGGGTTAAGTTTTAGTTGCGCACTTCGTAGTCTTTGGAACACCTCCTTAAGGTTATCTCGATGTTCGTTAAATGTTTTTCCTACTACGATGACATCGTCCAGGTAGACTAAGCAGGTTTTCCACGTTAGTCCCAGCAGAACGCGCTCCATTAGACGTTCAAAGGTAGCTGGAGCATTGCACAGTCCAAATGGCATTACTGTAAACTGCCAAAGCCCGTTTCCTGCTGTGAATGCTGTTTTCTCGCGGTCTTCTGGATGGATCTGCACTTGCCAGTAGCCACTCTTCAGATCGAGAGTCGAAAACCATTTGGCTCCGGATAGTGTGTCCAGGGTGTCGTCAATTCTTGGAAGGGGGTAGCTATCCTTCTTGGTGACGTTGTTGAGTTGGCGATAGTCCACGCAGAATCTCGTACTTCCGTCTTTCTTCTTGACCAGGACGACCGGCGATGCCCACGGACTTTTTGAGCTTTCAATCAGTCCTTCCTTTTCCATTGTCGACACCATTTCTGCGACCTCCGTCTGCTTAGCCAATGGTAGTCGTCGGGGAGGCTGACGAATCGGTCTCGCATCTCCGGTGTCGATTCGGTGTTGTACGAGATGTGTTCGGCCATACTCGCTGTTCTGCGAAGCAAATATATCAGCGAACTCGTTGATTAAACTACCTGCCATGGACCGCTGCTCCTGATCCAGCTCGCACTCTCCGAGTATATTCTTTTTCATCTCCGATATCTCCGCAGGTCTAACCGCTTTCACATCACTTGCATTGGACAACTTTGTGACCGCGGTAATCGGTACGCACTTTCCAATTACTTCCCCTTGCTTTAGTTTCACGCTTTTGTTTTCCACATTGAGGACACGAACGGGAACCAAGTTGTTTTTAGGTTCAACCAGCATCTTTCCGACGATATACCTCTGATAATAATTTTCTGCATCTGGCTCGACTAGGTAGAATCGGTGGCTCCCAGGGTCGCCTTCCAGCTTTGTCCAAATAACTGTTTCTGACGAAGGTGGTAGTATTTCGTCCTCACTTACAACTGTCCTTAGAGCTGCGACGTTCTCGTTCCCGTAAACCATCGGAATCTCGACGTTCTTGTACTTTAAAACTTGCGAACCGATGTCGAGCACTATATCATGCGTCTTCATAAAGTCGATTCCGATGATGCATTCGTCACATATATCAGCCACTAAGAATGCATGGGAGAAGACTATTCCTGCAAGGTTTATCGTCAAGAGTACCTCACCATACACCTTTGCTGTTGCTCCAGTTGCTGTTTTCAGACAGTAGCTGCTGGTGTTGTGCAGCCATGATTGGCGAACGATGTCCCTTCTGATTATGGAAGCGGTGGCACCTGTATCGATTGTAGCCACATACTTTTTCTGGCCGATATGGGCTTCCACTGTCAGGCTCCTATTACATCGTTTGGTCTGGGAAACCTGAATTGTGGTCCTGGGGGCGTCGATTCCAGAAACCAGCTTCTGCCCCGCGAAGTTGGTTCTTACTCGTTTCCCGACTGATGGCTTTGTGATGTTCCATCCGCCGAACGCTCAAATGCCTCCTCGTTCCTAGCTCTGCAATGTGGACAACTGCCCTGTCTACGTTCGGCTCTGCACTGTCGTTGTAGATGTCCAATTTTGTTGCAGTTCCAGCAACGGATCGGTCCCCTTCGAGAACTGTTACGGTCGACTACTTCTGTTCTCTGGCACGAGCATTCAACGGATGTCATTTCTCTCACGCGGTGAAATCCTTGAGATGCTTGGTCAGCAGCTCTCATGGTTAAAGCAAATGCCAGTGCCTCAGGAAGAGTTCTCTTTCCAGCCATTCGTAGAGCCATCTGCAGTTGTCTGTCCTCTATGGCTTGTGTAAATGCCTCAATAGCCATTTCATTGATGACATCCTCGCCGGCATTGGGATAAGACAAGTGCGCTAGCCGTTCGATATCAGCTTGCAGTTGCTGGAGTGTTTCTCCCCTCTTCTGGATTCGACTGCGAAGTTGCACTCTATATACTTGCTGCATATGGTCGTCACCGAATCGCATCTCAATAGCCTTCACCAATGCATCGTAGTCGCGTTGTTTTTCTGCTGAGACAGTTTTAAGCAATTCTGCAGCTGTACCTCGTAATGCGAGCGTTAATGCAATCGACTTATCTTCGTCGTCCCATCCATTGGTCGTTGCAGCTGCTTCGAACTGTTTCTTATAAATTGGCCATGATGTTTGACCATCAAAAACGGGTGGTTGCATCTCCTTCCTTCTTGGGCAGTCAGCCGAATATTCCCGAGCCTTTTGCTTCTTGACTTTTTCCAGTTCTTTAGCTATGTTCTCGATGTTTGTTCCTTGTTTACGAAACATTTCATTAATTTTCTCAAACTTTGTTTCATGCTCGTTTAATTTTTCATCAATTTCGTCGATTTTTACTTCTAGAACATTCTTAAATTCTTCCACGGCGTCTTTTTGTGCGGTGACAATGGAATTTTTCTGTTCTTCTAAAGAATTCTTTTGTTCTTCTAGAGAATTTTTCTGTTCTTCTAGCTAATTCTTCTGTTCTGCGAACTTCAATTCCATAAATTTTTTCTGTTCTTCTAGAGAATTCTTCTGCTCTGCGAACTTCAATTCCATAGAATATTTCTGTTCTTCCATCTTCGCAAGAAGTAATTCCATCATAGAGCTAATGTCAACGCCTGTACTTACTTGTTCTTCTGACACGTCGAATAGCATGGTTTTTGGATCTTCTCCGTCGTTTTGCACAGCTTCCTGTAGACGAAGGATGAGGTCACTTTTTCCTCCAGCTGTGGATAGATTCCGTTTTTCTAGTTCACTTTTTAATTGGGGTATGCTTAGTTGCAGCAATATACGACCCATTTTGTTTGTCTCTTGTAATTTAGAAATTCACACAAATTCACTTTTTTTATTTTTTAAACTACACTTAGACACGTAGCACAGAATAAGTTTTATCCCACTTCTGACACCAATGTTACATTCAGGCTGGGATTCGTAAAGATAAAACACTATTCCGTTTAACTTCTCTAATAAAATTCACTTTTATTACACTTTTATCGACTATTCTAATATTTCACTTATAAAGTACCAGAACACTATTACTAAAACAATTCTTCAACGTTTCAAACCAATCACTTAATTTACTCTATTACTTTTCACAAACTATTACTATCTCGAACTTTAACCAATCACTGTTATAAATCAACTGTCTCGCCCTCTTCTAAAAGCTGTCCTTTTATACCTGCTCCGCCATCTGACGAGAACTTTCTAGCTAATTCTAATGGGTTCTAGAACTAGCTCAGTGGTGAAATACATTTACTTGACAGGTTCCAGTCTCCAATTGGAAGTGACACTTGGGTGGAACTTGTTTGGTGACTAAGGGGTTGTTTTCACTTCACCATTTTAGGTTACACGATACATTCCACACCACAGTATATTGGTATTGTGAGAGTGTGTGTAGATCTGAAAAAATATCGAGATCTGCAAAAAGTGCTCTGAATCGAAAAAAAGATTGATTTTTGGTCCCAATGGAACATGAAAAGTGATTTAGATCAAAAAAAAGATTGATTTTTGGTCCCAATGGAAAACCACATTAATGTGTTGTTTTCGATTAGGCATTTCAGAATTTGGTTTGGCTTTTAAGATTTCTGCTGCTCAACCTCATAAAATCTGAATTTTATTTATTGCGAGTTGTCCGAAAGAAGCGCTTTTTGTTAACCTGAACTGGTGATCAATTGTATTTGATATTAACAAATGTATCCTTACGAATTTCAAAGCAATTTAATATAAAGACTTTTCCGCACGCGTAAAAAGAATAATTCAGCAAAAAAACATTATTCTTTCAACGATAAACAAACATAATTATGCACATCAGTAAACGTCGTATTAAAGTTTGAGAGTAATTGAATGTTCAGTTTAATAACATTTGTCTACCCTTTTTACATTTCCATTTAGGTATTTTTCAAGGCTTTTGTTACGTAGGTGCTTTATGTAAATCCAAACTTGAAACAGCAATAAATATATTATTAGACTTACTTGTATGTGTTATTAGTTGCGACTGATTATGGTTTATGACCACAGTAGGTATTATATACTTAATTACGTCTGTGAACAAAATTAAACTAGTATTAGAATGTTCTCGATTATTAAGAATAAAAGTAACCGACTGAAACATCTATACATAAAAACAATTAGTGTAATATGAAAACGTGTGAACAGGAACTATAATGTTCAGTTTGAATTTCCGAATAAAATAAAACTTGGTAAAAAAATTGGAATTAATTTATTTTTAATTATATAAATCGGTTGCATTTGTGCATTATAAATGAATTAACAGAAATTTTCTTTATGATGAACGGACAATTATTTATTTTTTTCGTGTAACTGATTAATTTACTGAAACTAATGTGGTATTCGATTGGGCACTCTCAGAGCACTTTGTTTGCTCTCAGAGCAATTTTTATGTTCGTTTGGTACAGGAAAAAGCAATCTTTTTCAGATTTCAGAGCACTTTTGCGAATCTAGATATTTTCTCAGATTTACCAATACAAGTGCGTTTGAGTTTGACAACTGATGGAGTTTGTTTACATTTTTAGTGATTTTTTCTCCAGCAAAGAAAGGCATTGCATCGGGTGAATCTATTTTTGTGAGTTATTTATGTATTAATATTTAGAAATCAATCGGGACGGATATTTCTAATGTTTTAATACAAAATTTAACTAGTGAATGGAAATCGCTTAGAAAAGTGTCCAAGACTACACATATTCAAATCGCACAAATATCAACACAAAAAAGAGCAAGTGACTTTTTTATGTTCGATTAGGCACACGAAATCTGAAATCTGAGGGCAAATCTGAAGAAGCCCAAACGAATACCACATAACTACCACTCTCATTTCACGTGTTTTAAGTCAGAAATAGAAATGTTGGTGAGCGGAACCTGTGTCTAGTTCCGTTTTGCATATCTATAATTATGGGTAGAACATCCATGACACTTTAGGCGTCTGATTTGTGATTTCATTCTTACGCCTTTTTAATATCATTAACTGCGGATAAACGGACCTCTCTCTCCCGTTTCATGGTGTAAATGTAGTTTAAGATAAACATTCCTGTAAACTAAATTACCGAACACATTTTCTAAGTTTGGTGTCAATCTGTAAATCGAGTTTCAGATGCTCCTACCTGTAGTCAATTATTAATTACTATCAACTTTCTTATTAACTGAATAATGTTGTGTTTTCTCAACTTTTACATGATTTTTAAATCAAAACATAACTCAGCGTTATTTTAAAACCGCATTTACATCATCACGCACGCGCAATTTTGCAACAAAACCGAAAAGAGAGATCCGTTTATCCGCAGTCAATACTATTAAAGGCGTAAGAATGAGATCACAAATCAGACGCCTATACGGTGTCATGGATGCTCTACCCATAATTATAGATACGTAAAACGGAAATAGACACAGGTTCCGCTCACTAACATTTCTGCAATTGCTCGAAAACATTAATATTTCTGATTTGGAACATGTGAAATGAGATTGGTTATTAGTTTCAGTAAAATAAACCAACAATAATTCATCAATCAGTTACACGAAAAAAAATAAATAATTGTCCGTTCATCATTTCCGGAAGCCATATTGTTTTATAGGAATGCGGAATTGTTTTAGTCATCGCTATAAAAATATCAACATGCAGAGCTTTCCTATAATTCCTATCACGCAAACAAGATGGCCGACCTAAATACGTGTCAATCAATCAGTTACACGAAAAAAATAAATAATTGTCCGTTCATCATTTCCGGAAGCCATATTGTTTTATAGGAATGCGGAATTTTTTTAGTCATCGCTATAAAAATATCAACATGCAGAGCTTTCCTATAATTCCTATCACGCAAACAAGATGGCCGACCTACATACGTGTCACGTTTTTTTGCGTGTTAGGTAATGCTGTCCCTTTCGGTCACACGGCTATTTAGTATTTAGCATCCCTTTAATTTTGCGTGATAGGTAGGAATGTGTGACCATGTAAATGCAGCATAAAACTAAAAACTGTCGCGTATTTTTTTACTTTTCGATGTCATTAACATAGATTCCACGCGTACATTTTTTCTCAATCAAAAATTCTTTCATCTCTGATTAATGCTGCATTTACATGGTCACACTATCCTATCACGCAAAATTAAAGGGATGCTAAATACTAAATAGCCGTGTGACCGAAAGGGACAGCATTACCTAACACGCAAAAAAACGTGACACGTATTTAGGTCGGCCATCTTGTTTGCGTGATAGGAATTATAGGAAAGCTCTGCATGTTGATATTTTTATAGCGATGACTAAAAAAATTCCGCATTCCTATAAAACAATATGGCTTCCGGAAATGATGAACGGACAATTATTTATTTTTTTCGTGTAACTGATTGATGAATTGTTGGTTTATTTTACTGAAACTAATAACCAATCTCATTTCACATAATCCAAATCAGAAATATTGATGTTTTCAAGCAATTGCAGAAATGTTGGTGAGCGGAACCTATGTCTATTTCCGTTTTACGTATCTATAATTATGGGTAGAGCATCCATGACACCGTAGGCGTCTGATTTGTGATCTCATTCTTACGCCTTTTATAGTATTGACTGAGGATAAACGGATCTCTCTTTTCGGTTTTGTTGCAAAATTGCGCGAGCGTGGTGTGTAAATTCGGTTTAAGTATCCTGCTCGCGCTAAATTTTATCTTTCATACAAAAATGTCTACAAAGATAAAATTTAGCGAGGCAGTTTAGCAAAGCAGTATCCTGTTCGCACGCTAAATTCTTAACTTCATGTAGATGGGCCGATGAAAAGTCTCCACTCATTTAGCTCGCGAAATAAATGTCCGATACATTAAATCGAAGATAAATAGTTTGCTGTGTGTTTGCTTTTTTTTTATAAGAAAACGCAAAGAATATTTGCGTGAAAAACAAAAGGAAACGCAAATTCAAAACAGAGATATTGTTTTGCGAGATATTTATTTATATCAGAATAGAGAATCATTTGGCCTCGAATGTTATCGGGTAATAACAAATGTTTCGCGACGGTAAAGCGATTTTGGAAAGTTTTGTCTTCTTGCTTGCTATAGAAATTGTTTCAGCTGATGCAGCAATGATAACATCTTCTTCAATTTTTGTTGTATGCATTGTTTTAAATATTGCGATGCTTTTGAAGTTTGAATTTAAAATAACGTGTATGATTTATTTGAATCACGTTTACCGACATTCTGTCATGAACTTATGGCTTTTGTCCCATCTATATCATATTTAAAAATTTAGCTACCATTTATCTTTGCTGTGGTGAAACGGAGTGAAGACTAGGGAAGCTAAAATTTAGCGCGAGCAGTATACTTATGTGGTCGTTTTCCATTGGGCAAAAAGAAGCGTCCGGGAGAGTCCGGAATCGAAAAAATCACTTCTGAAACCGTTTCATTGGCACAAAAAATACTCTTCTGGTGATTCTGAGGAGAGAATTTCGCTTCTGGATTTGAAGTCAGAATCCACTCAAGAAGCACGCACACAAGTGTAGTTCGTGTATTTTATACAAGTCGACTGACAGCTGCCGTAGTTTAATTTTTGGCATTTCACCAATACTCTTTTGGATTCAATCAGAAACAGTTTTCTTGTTCCATTGGACTACAGAATGAGTGGATCCCCGAGTGAAACCAATGGAAAACGACATTAGCTTAAGGGTAGTATCCAGTTCGTCACCTTCAAAGTCTCCACTAATTCCGGTCGGAATTTATTGCTCGACGCATTTATTGCGACCTGAAGCCTAATGCTGCATTTACACGGTCACACATTCCCATCACGCAAAATTAAAGGGATGCCAAATACTAAATAGCCGTGTGACCGAAAGGGACAGCATTACCTGTTAGGTAAATTAGGTAAAAATTATCCGAGGATAATTATTTAGCCCAATTGACACACGGCCTTAATCACTAATATGAGTTGCTAAAGCCAACGAAGTGGTAACAAAATTTGCTATAATGGTATTAAAGCTTCATTGGTGTCGCAGAAAAACTTTTCCATTCGTCAATAGACCGTCAGCTCCCTCGCACGTACAAGATTAACCACGCAAATTTTGAAAATAAAATTATCTCTTAAATTTCCTTCTTCGGAATACCTACATGTCAAAGATGAATGATTAAAAGAGATGGATATCTTTCGTACGTCTATCTTCCCAAAACCCATTTTTTTACATTGGCCGCTTTCCACTGCCCGCTAGTCTTCTAGCACAAAATATTCCAGATGAAGGAACGCTCGCGCAGCGGCAGCGGCAAAGTGACTTTCCTTCATAAATAATTCCGTGTCGCATAATTATTTCCAAACTACATTTAAAAAGAAATGGTACATGTTATAGAAACCATAATAATATCGGAATTGCTCTTTTACTTACCTTATTACCAATTTTATCACAATTGCAGCTCGGATTCGTATTTTTGTTTTTAGTTTGTAGTCGTTTGAACGATTTCCTTTGACAGCTGTTTCTTTTTTTGTTTTTTTCTCTCAAAGCAGCGGCCCAGCGGGTAGTTTTGCGCTAGATTGAGAAATTTCCCTGAAAGGGATATTTCACAAAAAGTGCTTGACGACTAGCGCAAATGGTACAATGTCTATTTTTTTATATATGGAGTTTGACATGCCACTGCTCATCTAGCGGGCAGTGGAACGCGGCCATTGTTGTTTTTATAATTTCAACCCCCGTCTGTGAATACGTAGCTAATGGCTGACCGCGAATCATCTTGCTTTTATTTATGAGCATCGCGGTTTTTAATTGTTTTGTGTTTCGCATTAATTAAAACTTAAAAAAAATAGTGAAATAAACATTAGAAAATAACGAATTCTTGCAGTACCTAAAGTCCAATTCATGAACTCACATATACTACAATAGAAATAAGCAAGTGTGTGTGACTTCACGAATTTTTCTGGAAAACGGCTTGTAGGCAGCCGCCTTTCCACTGGAATGTTATATATCTGATATCTCTGTATTCCATTATAATGAGGGATTTCAGAATTGGTTTCCTGGCAGCTTGTTTGGAAGCAAGCGGACCACTCCGATTTTCCCTTTGACGGTCTAATTTATATAGTTTTTGGCTTTTGACTTTTACATGTGGGTGAGGTGAAGCAAGGTAACAGAATACTGTTCTGTTTTTTTTTGGAAGAAGTTAGATTAAAACAAGAAAAATATAAAATGTCTGAAACAAGTTCTAAAGACACGGTTTTGAAGACAGCAATGACTTACATATGCGGTGGTTTGTTATGGACTTGCCTTGATTCTTTTT
The DNA here is from genome assembly GCA_949126925.1 of Cheilosia vernalis. Taxonomy (NCBI): domain Eukaryota; kingdom Metazoa; phylum Arthropoda; class Insecta; order Diptera; family Syrphidae; genus Cheilosia; species Cheilosia vernalis. The sequence goes on from OX421362.1 coordinate 58,326,082, forward strand.
CATTCTTAATATTCCATTCTTATATTAAATACAGAATGCCACCATGAAAATGAAATGCGGCCAAGAGATCCCATACGTTGTCGTGAATGCGGTTACAGGATTATGTACAAAAAACGTACTAAGCGATGTAAGTGTGGCTCTAAATTTATATGTTTGTGATAAACCTACATCTTCTGTTTTTGCAGTGGTGGTCTTCGATGCTCGTTAATAGGAACTAAGCAATTTTTAATTTTATTTTCTAATTAAAAACTAAGTACAGTATTTCTTGAATGTTTTTATGTATTTGATCGGTCGCCAATTATTCGCATGATGTCGCATTGCTTAATATTAGTACATTTACTAATGCGAAGACAACTTTTTTGCGTGGTGCTGGAAGTCACATAATTTGTTCGCCATCTGATGTGACATTATTCGGATGTCTACTAACGGGTGATTTTTTAAGAGGTTTAGAACTTAAAAAAAAAAAAACACAAAAAATTCGAAAAAATGAATGAAATATTTATTTGAATCGATAGTTTGAACCTTGCAATTTAATGTTTAAAGATAATTTCATGCAAATGTTGACCGCGGCTGCGTCTCAGGTAGCCCATCCGCTGAGTCCAATTTTGGCATACTCTTTCACACATATCGGCCGGTATCTCACGAATGAATGCATGGATGTTGGCTTCCAGTGCGTCAATCGAAGCGGGCTTGTCCCTATACACATTAGCCTTGACATACCCCCACAAAAAATAATCTAATGGTGTCAAATCGCACGATCTAGGCGGCCAATTGACCGGCCCGAAACGTGAAATTAACTGTTCACCAAACTCGCCTCGCAATTGCGCCATTGTTTCGCGTGCTGTGTGGCATGTGGCACCGTCTTGTTGAAACCACATATCATGCAAGTCAAGAACTTCCATTTCGGGCAAAAAAAAGTTTGTTATCATCGCTCGGTAGCGTTCACCATTGACAGTAACGCTGCGATTCGCATCATCTTTGAAGAAATATGGCCCAATAATGCCGCCGGCCCATAAACCGCACCAAACAGTGGCTTTTTCGGGATGCATTGGTAGCTGTTGCAATGCTTCTGGCTGATCTTCACTCCAAATGCGGAAATTTTGCTTATTTACGTACCCATTCAACCAAAAATGAGCCTCATCGCTGAACACAATTTTTCGATAAAAAAGCGGATTCGAACCGAGCACGAATTTTGATAGTAAAATTCAATAATTTGCAAGCGTTGTTCATTTGTAAGACGAGCCATGGTTAAATTGCAAACCAAACTGAAGCTGTTTGACAGTGACACAAGGTACTAAACACACGTCAGCTGTCAAAACCAGTGTTGCCAAAACCAAACCAGCTAAGAAATCACCCTTTATTATGATAGGTGAACAAGTTGTTTTTTTTTTTGGCGAACAGCCTACATTTGGATTGGAACCGCTACGCTTACGAGAGTATTACAACAAATATGTTCCGACTAAATTCGCAGCTAAGCCTAACTAGGCACTCTCAAATACTTATAAGGAAACACGTAGTTCAGCGTATCATAATGACTTATTATAATGTTGCAACAAGGAAAAACAGCATAAGTCGACTTTTGTCAAAATTGAGTTAATATTGCTATTGGATGCGTCGTACCCTGCTCTATATGTCATATTTTTTTCATTCAAATATGTCTTACAATTACGGTTGCTGTGTTATGGATCAGGAAAAAAACGCATAAAACCGCATTTACACCATCACGCACGTGCATTTTTGCAACAAAACCGAAAAGAGAGATCCGTTTATCCGCAGTCAATACTATTAAAGGCGTAAGAATGAGATCACAAATCAGACGACTACGGTGTCATGGATGCTCTACCCATAATTATAGATACGTAAAACGGAAATAGACACAGGTTCCCCTCACCAACATTTCTGCAATTGCTTGAAAACATTAATATTTCTGATTTGGAACATGTGAAATGAGATTGTTTATTAGTTTCAGTAAAATAAACCAACAATTCATCAATCAGTTACACGAAAAAAATAAATAAATGTCCATTCATCATTTCCGGAAGCCATATCGTTTTATAGGAATGCCGAATTTCTTTAGTCATCGCTATAAAAATATCAACATGCAGAGCTTTCCTATAATTCCTATCACGCAAACAAGATGGCCGACCTAAATACGTGTCACGTTTTTTTGCGTGTTAGGTAATGCTGTCCCTTTCGGTCACACGGCTATTTAGTATTTAGCATCCCTTTAATTTTGCGTGATAGGATTGTGTGACCATGTAAATGCAGCATAAGTCGTCCTCCCCATATGCAGGCAAACCTTTATCCTGCGCTTCTGAAAAATGGCTAAAAAGACTTGTACTGTTTTTCCTTGTTGCCACAGACAATGAAGGGACCAACTATTTTTTTGGGAATCTGCCACAACCCACAATATATTATATCGCCTTCGCCTTGAATGTGTTTTCCACGCACAGCTTATATTGGCAGTCGGCGCTGCCAAGTCAGTGCTTTCAGCGTTAAATCTAGTGCCCAAAATTTAATTTCAGTGCCGAAAAAGTAGACAGCGCTTGAGCGTTTTTCAGTGCTTACAAAAATATTTTAGTGTTTTTTTTAACGCTGGCGCTGTAGTACCAGTATCCTAATAGGTGCGGAATGTTGACCTGCTGCTTTGCTGATTAGCCATCTTAAGAGCTTGGACTTCTCTGCGCAATGCGTCCACCGCCTTCTTGATTTCATCCAACGGGTTGCAGTATTGTTTTTCGAAATCGCCTGTAGCTGTGAACCTGCAACGACGTCGAATGGGATATAGTGTCGAGTGGGATCTTCAGCTTGTCTTGCGGACTACCGTACTTTTACATGCCTTGAAATTTTGATGGGGAAGTCTTAAAATTGGGAATATTAAAGTTAAAGGAAGAAAATAGGGAACGGATTGACTCTAAACGAAATGTAACTTTTACAGCTAGATAATTAAAAAAGGAAAACAAAGGTAGGTAGGTACCTACATAGAAGAACTCACAGAATCGAAAAAAAAAACTATATATATAAGTAGTCGATCTACCTTAAGTCGAACAAATGTCTGAAAACTTAGACACAAGATTTTAATTTTCCCATATAGTCGACTCTCTCTAAGTCGAAATCCTCCTCAAATCGGACTTTGCGGCATAATTGTCCTTTGGCAATCACTCATGCTGCAACATCCATTGCGTGCTGAAAATCCTACTTTGCTTTGCTGAGATCGAAGCTCAAAAAAACTCGGCTACCGATAAAAACTTAAAGCTCCGTCTAAATCAATTAAGGGCAAAAACCAGTTTTCATTATTGAGCGACTGAAGCGCCAAAGCTTCTGTGGGATGCTGGTACAACATTTTTATTAGATTTCTTGGCGCTACTATAGGAATGTATATAAAAAGATATTACTTAGGAACACTAAAAATGCGAATTTCATTCATATAGTGGCGTGGATGGTATCGTGTAACCTAAATGGTGTATGGTGAAACAAGCCCTTAGTCACAAAACAAGTTCCACTCAAGTGTCACTTCCAATTGGAGACTGGAATCTGTCAAATAATTGAATACCACCACTGTAGCTTGTTCTAGAACCATTTAGAACTAGCTAGAAAGTTCTCGTTCAGATGGCGGAGCGGGTATAAAAGGAGAGCTTTTAGAAGAGGGACAGACAGTCGATTTATAACAGTGATTGGTTAAGGCTGGTACGCTGATCGAGTGAAGTGAAATTTTCACTCCTCTCCAAAAAGTGCTGTGAAATAGAGAGTGAAATATTTTGTTGGAGATTTTAGTTGGAGAAATTTATGCAGGGTGACTGAGCTCAAAAAAAAAAAAAAATTGTTTTGTGGCAGTTCAAGAAAACAGCTGGAAGAAACAAATTGGAAACTTCACTTTTTGTGAATCATGTGATACCTACAGTAAAATGTATTGACCTATTGGAAGACATTCATCCGTGATCGACCACAATAACAATAAGTTATTGCCATAAAACCAAATTCTACAACCAGTATGGACCTACGGGCACCAGTTGTGGGTATGACCGCTCCAAACGTATTTCTAAAAAATATTACAAAGGAACAAAGTCATATTCAATGCACAACGCTGATCTAGATATTGAATCAGTATAGAAAGAAGTCGAACAAGTTCCTTAAATGCACAACACTTCTCAATCACGTTAGCTTAAAAACAACCGAATTTATATATACAGGCAGTGTAATCAGGAGATTAAGGCGGATAAAACATGTTGATCTAAAAAAATTAGCTAAGTCAATATATTTTCTAACAAAAAAGTTCAGAAATTCTACAAACGAGGGATCTTTCGATTAGTCTCGGGGGGTGTTTTAGATCGGCTGAAAGGCCTTCACTATGGTCGTAGCATCTCTCGCGTACCTACTAGGTAGTTCTCGAATGACTTTCGATGATTTTCCCTTCCAGCGAACCTCCAAAAACACAAAAAAAAAAAAATGGTTTCGTTCATGACAACTTTGATAGATTTCAATTTGGCAAATAATGCCTGATTTGTAAAATAGACAAGACAGAAATTACACATATTTTCAAAGGTCATCTGCTGGTATTGCTTAAACAAAACTGGGTAGAAAAATATATTATTCTTGAGGCACCCTGCTTATGGAAAAGGTCATCCATGCCACCAAATATTTGTACACCTAACATTATTGCACTATATTCAATGAAAAAACAATTTTAACGGTGCGAAACACTTATTATTTTCTTCAGGAAACATCTGAAATTCCAATAAATATCTAAACCGCATCCTACAAATCATTTTTCACGCTGAAATGTCAAAAAATTAATGCGACGGACAATAAAAACCAAGTGAAATAGCTGCGGAGAGATTTTAGTATCGCCATCTACGACTCAGTTTTGGAAGCGATATTTTCCACTCGAACTGCGTACCGCCTAGTGAAATTTTCATTTGGAAAATTCATTTTGACATTTCGCAGTGAAAAATTTGTATGAAAAATTCGATTTCACTGGAACTGCGTACCAGCCTTTAAAGTTTGAGATAGTATTAGTTTGTGAAGATAAATAAGTGAAAAGTAATAGAGTAAATTAAGTGATTGGTTTGAAACGTTGAAGAATTGTTTCCCTAGAAAGATAATCTTATTTTTTAGTACTGAAAAGATAAACATGCGCCTGCGAGGCGTACAATTAAAAAACGTATTTTTTTTTACAAACTGAAATATATATTTATTATTATTATTATTATTATTACTTCATTTTATTGTTATATTATTACCAATTAAGTAAAACATAAATATATATTATTATTCTTCAAGTAAAGCAGAATTTTATAAATCTATAACAAAAAGGAACACAAACTTAGGGATCTTCAGTATTTAAATATAAATTATTTGTAAAAGGTGACATTTATATTATTTTGTTTTACTAAATGATAAATTACAATATACTTACTTTACTTAACGGGCTCCCGACCCGTGAAGAGTCTCTGCCTGAGACACTGGGTCGTATGAATAAAACGTAGCAATTGCTTTTACTCAAGATAAATGTCAAAAGCGAAGCATTTGCTACGTTTCGTATGAATAAAAACCAATTTGAGTTAGTTCCCACTTTTGACATGTTCGAAAAGCGGCGGCACTGACCTTTTACTCAGATCGGTATGAATAAAACTTGTCAGACAAAGCAAATGCTATGCAAATTCTGAGTCTGCTATTTAGTTGACTCAGACCTTTTGCTAAATATTTTGTACGCAACTTTTTAACATAAGACAAATCTAAGCGTTGTGAATTTTTGATGTTTTGTTTATAAATTAAGTTTTGTTCGTGCAGGAAAACCAGACCAAACATGGATGCGATAAGTTTTCACATTATACCTGTTTTACATCTTGTTGTTAACGTTCGTGCTAATAAAAAACAGTATAAACAAAGAAGAATTGGTGACGACAATAATTTTAAGCAATTGTTCCGTTTCACGCGTGAAAATGTGGACATTTTGGCTAATACTTTCTTAAATGATAGATTTGAGACGCGTGGTGGTGCTCTTTCAAATATCCAGAAAATTAAATCTTTCCTAAGGTACCTATTTAGGAGATCCGGGGTTTCAGGTAAACATTTCAAAATTCATAGCTTAATAACAACTAACAAGTGAAAAATGTATGTATTTAGGTTGGTGTTGGAGAAGATCTTGGTGTTCTTGTTTTTCTTTTAAGTTTAACAATTTGACAATTTTCCCACAAAAATTTGAAAATAAATTCAAAATAAAGAAACCACCAGACAGTTGTCACTTGTCAGGTTTGACAGCAATTGCAACGCAAGTACACGTAGGGCTAAGGGCTTTTACTTTGCTACAACCTTTTGCTCAAAGCAAATGCTAGTTTTTATTCATACGACCCACTGCAGCCTTCCATCCTCTGCGATTACGGGGGCGCTGCTTCCAGTTTGCCAGACCAAGCGCTCTGGCATCTGCGATGGCTTTTGTGCTAGGCGGTGAACAGATGCGTTTTTGTTTGTTGATAGCATATACTTGGTCTTGTCCTCGTTTACCTCAAGGCCAACAAATTTCGCCAGTTCCTCAATCTTTCAGAACTTCTCCGGTGATCAAATCATAACCAGGAGCTTTCTTGGGTTATAGGGATTGGATTTTACGTTTTAGTTCACTTAGCGTTGCACTAGTGAGTGTTGTATTGTCAGATTGTGATTCCGCCCTATTAGTATTGTCGTGGATCGCTTGGTCATCGTACGGTTTAAAAGTTTCTTCTAGATGAGCGGCAAAAACGTCCGCTTTTTCCTTATCTTCCCTTGCCCATTCATTTCGATTTATTCTAATTGGCGGCGCGGGGATTTTGGGCCTTTTGGTGCTTTTTACAGCTTTCCAAAGTGAATAATTGGAGTCTTTTTTCGCTGTTAAACTTTCAAGGTAAGAACCTATCGCACGATTTTTAAAATCCTTAATAACTGTCTTCAACAAATTGCACAAATAATTCAAATGTGCTTTATGTTGCGGAGCGCGACTCTGTTGCCATTTCTTATGCGCCTTCCTTTTTTCGTTGACAAATTCTTTTATTTCGGGAGGATATCGTAGCCCGTATTTGGCCGGCGTTTTCCTTGGATCAACGAAGCGATCAACTTCAACCTCAAGTTCATAGGGTGTCGTAAGTGGAACACTCAGTTCAACATTCTCTTCTATTTCGTTCCTAAAGCCTTCCCAGTTAGTTTTTCTACCAGTTAATCTCGCTGGCTCTAGGTTATTGGCTAGTTTTACACCCAATGTTAAAATAACCGGTGAGTGGTCAGATGATAGATCATCCCGAATAGCACACTTGGGTTTTAATATGGTACATGCAACTCTAATACAACTATGAAGTTATTTCCGAAGTATTGCAAGAACATTGTCACATCCCATATTGTAACCAAAATAGCCGCATTTTCCCTCATATTTTGCAACAAGTTTGTAGTATTTGTGTTTTACTTAGGTTATTCTTTGTTAAATGATAGTTTTCATTACGTTGTTTCAACGAAAACATGTTGCATTTAATATAACCATTAAGTTACTTTTGAGTTGTTCTGTTGTTTATGTAACAACTCAATGTTACCACCAAAATGAATGAACCAAAAACGATTCTGCAACAAAATTAGGAGAAGCGTGCTAGTTACATTCAGTTTAAGAAATGTTTCTGTAAACATTGCAGAAGTTTTAAATAAGTTGTTATTATAATCCTTTTTGATTTGCTACATGTGGAGAAACAAATTATGAAGTAAAGGTAAATGTATGCGATCTAAAAGGTTTTAGGTAGTAGTTATATAAAATATGTTACTGTAAGTTCGAATTTGCGGTGATTTCTCACCAAAGTCTTACAACGCATACTATTTTTGTCATGAACATTAATGTTTTGGGTCCGCAAAATTCACGCGCCTCCAAAAAATTGTTAAACAAAAGAAACGTTTGAAAATTAGAATTATTACAATTTGTATTTAAGCTTCAAAATCCCAAAAAACTTCCAGAAACGAATTTTTATATACGTTGTTTATCACTTTCTATAAAAATTTATTGTAGAAACTATGTAAAGTATTGCGAAAATTGAAATGTATTTTTCACATCTTAAAACATATGGTTAACCATGTATAAAGGATGGTGGAAAATATGGCGGTTGTTACATGAAACATCATTAAAACATGAATCATAATATTATAACAAAATTTTCATTGAAATGCTATTGAAATTAAGTTACAACAAAATAGCAACTGAATGTTCGAAACTGTTATTTCAACATTAATGGGATGTAACAACAACAAATAAGCGAATATTTCATTCGGTTGTCAATAATCAGTGCTGCCGCCTAAATAACAAATTTATTTTGATTTATTAGCTTCTTTGTATTATGAAATATAGGTACATCTCACATCTAATCTAAATGGAGTTTGCTCTGCAAAATATATGAGAAGAACTAGATGTTATGTTATTGCTGCTATGTGCTTTTTGGATCAGATCTATTAATTCAAAAAGCACTGCTTAGTATGATAGCTTAACTACAGAAAATTATCTTTATCCCGATTGAATTCATATTTTACTACAATATCGGAGATTTTCAGAAATTCCAAAATCAGTTTAATGATTTTGTATTTTTTGTTTTATTTTGGAGACAAATAAATGAATTTAAGTGCAATAGCCAAGATTTATTTAATTCATTTTGTAAAAATCAGCATGCTCAAACTGCTCTAAAATAAAGAAAATATTTCTGTTGGCACGTTGTAGTCGAAAAATTCGATAGACATAAAATAAGATGTTGTCAGTTGTCACTACCTGTATGAGTACAAATTCCTCCGGCAACCCTGAAAGCAAGAAAAATTCCTGTATCTCAATTTCACTAACAATGTAACATAAACACTATCATAACACTATTATCACTGAAAACGATCTTAAACATTTTTATAACTAACGTTCTCTTTGTCGTAAATGTCATAAAATATTCTAGTTGGAGTTAGTTGCATTATACTTGTTATAAAATTGCAATAACGTGTTGAAACTGAATAAGTATTTATCTGACATTTTAGGTTTTTTCAAAACATTAAATCAACATTATTATAACATCATGATAATTGAAAACAAGCTTCATTAGCATTATAACTTCTTTATAACTAGCTTTGATTTGGTCGAACACATTGTAGTCACTGTTGCCAAACATTTTCAGAAGATTGTTTTATAAATGTTCGGCGTTGATTTTTGTAGTTTTTGTTTGTCCTTATTACTAAACTTGAGCCTTTCAGCTTTAACAAATACCTTCGATAAATGCAAAATTTTTACTATGCAATGTTTTTTTCCTATAATTTGCACATTAGATTGTGAACTTTGGAACTTCATCCGAGAAAAAATTGAATATAAGATATATACCTAACCAGGGAAAATATATAGCACGGCTATGTGACAGTTGTAATAAATTATTAACCTCGTCTTACGTGTCATTATCGAGTTGAGCACAACGTAAACAATATTTTTCTGAAAAATCTGAGTCACATGAAACTTTTTAACTTACATTTGACTGTGGACTTACCTTTTTAGTTTTTAAATGATAAAACTACAAATCAAAACATTTCGACGATAAAAATCATGGATTAATTTTAAGACATGCTTTTTTTAATAGCGAATCGTTTGCTTGAACGCCGATTTTACATTCTGGGTTTTATCTTCTTTTTGTGCATTGAAGAATATAGAATTATTGCGGGAAGCTGATTTGGCAACGCTGATTACAACTGCCTGATGTAGTGGGGTATGTTAAGTTATAATGAAGTTAGAATATTAGGGATTTTTACATATTAAAAACTTTTCGTCTTTTGGTCGTAGTTAAGTTACTTCGTTGTTAAGATTCTGCTATACAAAAGTTTTAATGACTTTTTAGTTAAATGTACCCAAATGAAACCTAACTGAACGTAACTGTAATATATTACCAACTATTTTAAAACTCTAACTTACAAACTTTTGTAAAACAATTTTCAAACATCTCCCCCTTTTTGTGAACAGAATTAAAACCTAAAACAACGTGTTTACAACATTTCGAATGACAAAATTATAAATAGTAATACGTTAACATGAATAAAACTGATATAGAACCGATTGTGTTACAGATTACTTAAATATAACAGAAATGCAATTGAAGTTTTGTTGCAAATCGCAATCTGTGCTATTCGGGCAAAGCTCTCTTCAACTTTAATGTGGTTGGTAGGTATTCCTTTCACAACGAAAAAATCGATCAGGTCTATAGTTGTTGTAATTGCGTGCTGAAAATCCCACTTTACTGTGGCGTGGAAGGTATCGTGTAACTTAAGTGGTGAAACAAGCCCTTAGTCACGGTTTGGTGAAACCAGGCCTTAGACAGTTTGGTGAAACCAGGCCTTAAAGTCACAAAACAAGTTCCACTCAAGTGTCACTTCCAATTGGAGACTGGAATCTGTCACCACTGAACCTTGTTCTAGAACCACTTAGAATTAGCTAGAAAGTTCTCGTAGATGGCGGAGCGGGTATAAAAGGACAGCTTTTAGAAGAGGGCGAGACAGTTGATTTATAAAAGTGATTGGTTAAAGTTCGAGATAGTAATAGTTTGTGAAGATAAATAAGTGAAAAGTAATAGAGTAAATTAAGTGATTGGTTTGAAACGTTGAAGAATTGTTTAAGTAATAGTGTTCTGGTACTTAATAAGTGAAATATTAGAATAGTCGATAAAAGTGTAATAAAAGTGAATTTTATTAGAGAAGTTAAACGGAATAGTGTTTTATCTTTACGAATCCCAGCCTGAATGTAACATTGGTGTCAGAAGTGGGATAAAACTTATTCTGTGCTAAGTGTCTAAAAAAAAAAAAAAAAAAAAAAAAAAAAAGTGAATTTGTGATTTTTTTTTTTAAATTACAAGAGAAAACAAAATGGGTCGTGTATTGCTACATCTAAGCATACCCCAATTGAAAAGTGAACTAGAAAAGCGGAATCTCTCCACAGCTGGAGGGAAAAGTGACCTCATACTTCGTCTGCAGGAAGCTGTCCAAAACGAGGGAGAAGATCCAAAAACCATGCTATTCGACGTGTCAGAAGAACAAGTAAGTACAGGCGTTGACATTAGCTCTATGATGGAATTACTTCTTGCGAAGATGGAAGAACAGAAATATTCTATGGAATCTAAGTTCGCAGAACAGAAAAATTCTATGGAATCTAAGTTCGCAGAACAGAAAAATTCTATGGAATCTAAGTTCGCAGAACAAAAGAATTCTCTAGAACAACAGAAAAATTCTATGGAATTGAAGTTCGAAGAGCAGAAGAATTCCATGGAATTGAAGTTCGCAGAACAGAAGAATTCTCTAGAAGAACAGAAAAATTCTCTTGAAGATCAGACAAATTCCATTGTCGCCGCACAAAAAGATGCAGTGGAAGAATTTAAGAATGTTCTAGATGTAAAAATCGACGCGATTGATGAAAAATTAAACGAGCATGAAACAAAGTTTGAGGAAATTAACAAAACGTTTCAAAAACACGAGACAAACATCGAGAACATAGCTAAAGAGCTCGGAACAAACATCAAGAATATAACTAAAGAGCTTGAAATAGTCAAGAAACAGAAGGCTCGGGAATATTCTGCTGACTGCCCTAGAAAGAAGGAGATGCAGCCACCCGTTTTTGATGGTCAAACATCATGGCCGATTTATCGGAGACAGTTCGAAGCAGCTGCAACGACCAATGGATGGGACGACGAGGATAAGTCGATTGCATTAACGCTCGCATTACGAGGTACAGCTGCAGAATTGCTTCAAACTATCTCCGAAGAAAAACAACGCGACTACGAGACTTTGGTGAAGGCTATTGAGATGCGATTTGGTGACGACCACATGCAGCAAGTGTATAGGGTGCAACTGCGCAGTAGAATCCAGAAGAGGGGAGAAACACTCCAGCAACTGCAAGCTGATATCGAACGGCTAGCGCACTTGTCTTATCCCAATGCCGGCGAAGATGTCATCAATGAAATGGCTATTGAGGCATTTACACAAGCCATAGAGGACAGACAACTGCAGATGGCTCTACGAATGGCTGGAAAGAGAACTCTTCCTGAGGCACTGGCATTTGCCCTAACCATGAAAGCTGCTGACCAAGCATCTCAAGGATTTCACCGCGTGAGAGAAATGACATCTGTTGAATGTTCGTGCCAGAGAACAGAAGTAGTAGACCGTAACAGTTCTCGAAGGGGACCGATCCGTTGCTGGAACTGCAACAAAATTGGACATCTACAACGACAGTGCAGAGCCGAACGTAAACAGGGCAGTTGTCCACATTGCAGAGCTAGGAACGAGGAGGCGTTTGAGCGTTCGACGGATGGAACATCACAAAGCCATCAGTCGGGAAACGAGTAAGAACCAACTTCGCGGGGCAGAAGCTGGTTTCTGGAATCGACGCCCCCAGGACCACAATTCAGGTTTCCCAGACCAAACGATGTAATAGGAGCCTGACAGTGGAAGCCCATATCGGCCAGAAAAAGTATGTGGCTACAATCGATACAGGTGCCACCGCTTCCATAATCAGAAGGGACATCGTTCGCCAATCATGGCTACACAACACCAGCAGCTACTGTCTGAAAACAGCAACTGGAGCAACAGCAAAGGTGTATGGTGAGGTACTCTTGAAGATAAACCTTGCAGGAATAGTCTTCTCCCATGCATTCTTAGTGGCTGATATATGTGACGAATGCATCATCGGAATCGACTTTATGAAGACGCATGATATAGTGCTCGACATCGGTTCGCAAGTTATAAAGTACAAGAACGTCGAGATTCCGATGGTTTACGGGAACGAGAACGTCGCAGCTCTACGGACAGTTGTAAGTGAGGACGAAATATTACCACCTTCGTCAGAAACAGTTATTTGGACAAAGCTGGAAGGCGACCCTGGGAGCCACCGATTCTACCTAGTCGAGCCAGATGCAGAAAATTATTATCAGAGGTATATTGTCGGAAAGATGCTGGTTGAACCCAAAAACAACTTGGTTCCCGTTCGTGTCCTCAATGTGGAAAACAAAAGCGTGAAACTAAAGCAAGGGGAAGTGATTGGAAAGTGCGTACCGATTACTGCGGTCACAAAATTGTCCAATGCAAGTGATGTGAAAGCGGTTAGACCTACGGAGATATCGGAGATGAAAACGAATATACTCGGAGAGTGCGAGCTGTATCAGGAGCAGCGGTCCATGGCAGGTAGTTTAATCAACGAGTTCGCTGATATATTTGCTTCGCAGAACAGCGAGTATGGCCGAACACATCTCGTAGAACACCGAATCGACACCGGAGATGCGAGACCGATTCGTCAGCCTCCCCGACGACTACCATTGGCTAAGCAGACGGAGGTTGCAGAAATGGTTTCGACGATGGAAAAGGAGGGACTGATTGAAAGCTCAAAAAGTCCGTGGGCATCGCCGGTCGTCCTGGTCAAGAAGAAAGACGGAAGTACGAGATTCTGCGTGGACTATCGCCAACTCAACAACGTCACCAAGAAGGATAGCTACCCCCTTCCAAGAATTGACGACACCCTGGACACACTATCCGGAGCCAAATGGTTTTCGACTCTCGATCTGAAGAGTGGCTACTGGCAAGTGCAGATCCATCCAGAAGACCGCGAGAAAACATCATTCACAGCAGGAAACGGGCTTTGGCAGTTTACAGTAATGCCATTTGGACTGTGCAATGCTCCGGCTACCTTTGAACGTCTAATGGAGCGCGTTTTGCTGGGACTAACGTGGAAAACCTGCTTGGTCTACCTGGACGATGTCATCGTAGTAGGAAAAACATTTAACGAACATCGAGATAACCTTAAGGAGGTGTTCCAAAGGCTACGAAGTGCGCAACTAAAACTTAACCCGAAGAAGTGTTCGCTATTTAGACCAGAAGTGAAGTACCTCGGGCACATCATCTCTTCCAAAGGAGTCAAGACTGATCCGGAGAAGGTCGATGCAGTGAAAAACTGGCCGGTTCCCAAAGACAAACATCAACTGAGAAGCTTCCTAGGACTTGCGACCTATTACAGACGATTTGTTAAGGACTTTGCCAGGATCGCAAAGAGCTTGCATCAACTGACAGAAAAAGGCAAACAATTCAAATGGTCAGGTGAGTGCGAAAACAGCTTCAAGGAACTTAAGCAACAGTTGTGCAACGCCCCCATACTAGCGTACCCCACCCCTGGGAAAACATTTATTGTGGATGCAGACGCTAGTAATGTGGGAATTGGAGCCGTCCTTTCCCAGGTGCACGATGGCCAAGAGAAAGTAGTTTCCTACTTCAGCAAAGTTCTCTCAAAGCCAGAAAGGAACTACTGTGTTACCAGGCGCGAACTCCTCGCTTTGGTATTGGCGACAAAACATTTCCATAAGTACCTTTATGGGCGGAAATTCATCCTCCGCACAGACCACGCATCTTTAAAGTGGCTGCTGCACTTTAAGAATCCTGAAGGCCAAGTCGCAAGGTGGATCGAACGGCTGCAGATGTACGACTACGAAATACAACATCGAAAGGGAAGTCTTCACTCTAATGCAGACGCTCTCTCCCGTCGACCGTGCAAAGCAAATTGCAAACATTGCTTACGACACGAGGAAAAAGATGTCGCGTCCGTTCAAAGGGTGAGAGCTATGCCCATTGGTGGCTGGAGTGCGCGGGAAATACGGGAGGCTCAAAGGGAAGATCCGGATATCGAACCGATTATCGCCTGGAAGGAGCATGAGGGAAAACCAGACTGGCAGGAGATATCCAATAGGAGCCCCGAGCTGAAGGCATACTGGGCGCAGTGGGACTCCCTTCACGTACAAGACGGCATTCTAAAAAGAAGATGGGAAAGCCCAGATGGAAAGTCGTTCGTAATGCAGCTTGTTGTACCCAGGTCAAAGGTTATGGAAGTGCTCAGGGAATTGCATGATGGAGTATCTGGAGGCCACTTGGGAATCAATAAAACGCTGGAAAAAGTACGGGAACGCTTTTACTGGATTCATTCAAGGGAGGACGTTGAAACTTGGTGCAGGAAATGCGTTACATGTGCGGCCAGCAAAGGTCCGAGATTGAAAGTCCGTGGCAAAATGCATCAATACAATGTTGGAGCCCCTTTCGAAAGGATAGCAGTTGACATTGCGGGACCGTTTCCTGAAACAAACAATGGAAATCGTTACATCCTCGTTGTTATGGACTATTTCAGTAAGTGGCCTGAAGCATTTGCTATCCCAAATCAAGAAGCTAAAACCGTGGTGGAGCAAATCGTCAATAACTGGGTAAGCAGATTCGGTGTACCAATGGAACTGCATTCAGACCAAGGACGGAACTTCGAGTCGAAGATTTTCCAAGGAGTGTGCCAGTTACTCGGGATTCACAAGACAAGGACAACCCCGCTTCATCCACAATCAGATGGGATGGTGGAGCGCTTCAACAGGACACTGAATGAACACCTCTCTAAGGTCGTTGGCGAAGACCAGAGAGACTGGGATAAGCAGATTCCCATGTTTTTATTGGCTTATCGAGGAGCAGTGCATAACACCACAGGACATACTCCATCTGAAATCTTATTTGGTCGAACAGTCCGCCTACCTAGCGAGTTGATGTTTGGATATCCATGCGAAGAGCCCAAGAATGAGGAGGAATACGTTACAGACCTCAGGGATATCATCAGGGACGTGCATCGAGACACTAGGGATAAGATTAAGATAGCCAGTGACCGCATGAAAACGAGGTACGATACTAAAACGACAACTACAGGATTCCAGGAAGGAGATCTGGTATGGCTATACAACCCTCATCGAAGGAAAGGTTTATCGCCTAAGTTGCAACAAGACTGGGAAGGGCCCTATACAATCGTAAAGCGCATCAACGACGTTGTCTATCGCATCCAACGAGGAAGAGGCAAGCTGAAAGTCGTTCATGTGGATCGTCTTCATCGTTATAATGGCGAAAATGTTAACGAGTTTGTTCGGGACGAACAAGTTTAAGAGGGGGATATTGTGGCGTGGAAGGTATCGTGTAACTTAAGTGGTGAAACAAGCCCTTAGTCACGGTTTGGTGAAACCAGGCCTTAGACAGTTTGGTGAAACCAGGCCTTAAAGTCACAAAACAAGTTCCACTCAAGTGTCACTTCCAATTGGAGACTGGAATCTGTCACCACTGAACCTTGTTCTAGAACCACTTAGAATTAGCTAGAAAGTTCTCGTAGATGGCGGAGCGGGTATAAAAGGACAGCTTTTAGAAGAGGGCGAGACAGTTGATTTATAAAAGTGATTGGTTAAAGTTCGAGATAGTAATAGTTTGTGAAGATAAATAAGTGAAAAGTAATAGAGTAAATTAAGTGATTGGTTTGAAACGTTGAAGAATTGTTTAAGTAATAGTGTTCTGGTACTTAATAAGTGAAATATTAGAATAGTCGATAAAAGTGTAATAAAAGTGAATTTTATTAGAGAAGTTAAACGGAATAGTGTTTTATCTTTACGAATCCCAGCCTGAATGTAACATTACTTTGCTTTGCTGTGATCGAAGCTCAAAAAAACAGGCCTATTGTCAATGTGAAACAATAAATCAAACAAATCTATTTACCTGAAACACTAATTAAAGGAAATTAAATTCAACAGCGTAAGTACTAAAGTTCCACTTCCTAACTGTAGGTATCAACGTAGGTAATATCAAAACAGCCACTAAAACAAAAGCCTTAACGGAAATTTGTATCCACAGTCCACACCAACAATAAATCAAACAACATAATTCATATTTATATCGTCTTTACTTCTTGAATCTTTAATGTAGGTATCGCGCGCCGCCGTAGGTACTATAACAACCGTTAAAACAAAAACCTTGAGCTCAGTTTCTAAATACACCACCATATTATTATGTACGTCCATCAGCGCACTTCATCAGCCACCTGCGCATTTCCTCAGGATGTAATAAGCCTAAAAATTGGGATGTAGAGGGAGTTAGGAGTTCAGAAAAATGACAGGAAGTGAGGATGTGGATGGGACCTTAGGATGGGATGAGAGAAAGAGAAGGATAGAGTGTAGAGAGTGAGGAGCGTGGCATGCTTGTTTACGCACGACTTAGCTCGCCGGACGGGGGAGTCCTTGTCCTCACTACTCCACGAAACCTATTACAACACATATAACATGCCAATAAACAAACAGGTACTCACTTTGGTCTCAGTACCGGAAGCGGACGGACATCCACCACTCTGAGAGGCGCTGCTGATGATGTTGCAGCGAAGCCGTTGCCCTCCCGACCTTGAAGCTCCGTGGCCATTTTTGGAACTTCCCCGATATAGGTGTCTCGCTTTAAATCAGGTCACCATAACCAACGGTCATCCGCCAACCATACCGCACCCCTGAAACCTTGCGTTTAGCAAGTCATTTGGACAATCACAACATAAGTAAGATCAAACGACCAATTTTTCCTCATGCGGGCGTGAATAATTCCGTACATTTATTATCGTTTCTCAGGATTTACGACGTCGCAGATTCATTTTACGAATAAATGAAATTCAAAATTTTCAAGCAATAAAACTATCAAAAAAAAACAAATTTTAACAAAACTAATGAATTTTACCAAATTAAACTCGGCTTCACCGGCCCTCACACAATCCTTAAGTAAGATGGCCTTTTTGCCAACAAAAATGGAGCTAATAACAAATTACTCGGGGTCCCTACCTATAGAGAGCTCTTTATGGGTATCTGGGTCTCATAATCTAACAAAAAAAAATTCTGATGAATTCGCGGGTCAAATCAAAATAATGCGGGTGTGCTGAAGCTCAAGGTTATTACACTAAAAGATTTACAAATTGACAATACGGGATTCTTGCGATAAATCTGAGTATCACGCCAAACTTAAATAATAACAATAGTTACACTTAAAACTAAAGAAACAAATAATAAAAAAAAATAATATACAAAGCAAAAAAAAATATATATATATATTAATAAATATATGCACAAGAAACTTGACGTCTTCTTCAAAAAAAAAATCTTCTCCTTGGGATATTCAAAAAAAGGAGGGTGCTTAACACAGCATAACCAAATTGCTTTCTAGCAACAAAAACAGGGTAAGTTCAAACTCACAATTACTTATTATGAAAATTAACTTTTCATATCTCCTTTGTAGGCACTATTGTTGAACGGCAGCTTATGACGTGGGCTGATTTAGCGCTAGCGTTAATCACCCGAGTAGCACCCTCGTGGTTTGCGATTTGGAGTAGTGCCGTACGATCTGGTGATTTACGGGCCACTAGCGGTTCTCCGTGCAAATTATTGGTTCAAGGGATACTTTACTGGGTACTTATTTTGCTGGCTGTCTTCGGTGTTTTAATATGATTTTTTGTGTTACTTGCAGATTAAAACCACGTAGGATTAATTTCGGCGGCCACCACTGTATCGACATTCGTAGATGACCGCCAATTCTATAGATGTTCACGTCCGCCTAACAATATGTTATACCTTTTTTCAATACCGCACTTGTATATTCGTAATCAAAGACAAACTCACCCCAATTATTATGTATATTTTGTTCCTTTGTAATATCTATTCTTCCTGTGCAATGTAATTTGTGCTGTACCTGTTGTCCCTTTTTTTTTTTTTTTCTTTTTGTTAACTTTGCTCACTAAAACTTGCGAGACGTTGCGCCTCTGACCACTCTTAAACTAATAAACATTGACATCGCAAGACCTGTATGGTTTGCCCTTTTTCCATCTATAATGCCCACTAGTACCTCTATGCATTAGATCTTACGATGTCTGGGTCCGCTATAAGTGGGAGGATGCATTTTTGAGTCGAGTGGACAGGGAAATTTCTTCCTCTAGTGCAGCAACTGGTTTAAATCTTTGCTCCAACTCCAGACACCTACCATAATTTTTCAATTCATTCCATATAGAGGCCGTTTCTGTAACAACCAACAAAACAAATCCTAGGTACCCACCTACCTACCAAGTGTTTACCTTTGGTATTTTGACGTCACTGTGTTGGCAGCACCGTAACAAAACCAAACAAAACAATCGCAATGACGTTTGCCAATTATTATTGTAATAATTTTGCCAAACGCACCCCAAAAACCCAAACCGAGTGTCATCGGATAAAGAATAAAACATGGAAGATGGAGTCGGTCGGTTGCATTAATGCATTTTATTTTTTCAAAATTTCTTCTTATAATTTGTTTTGCAGGTGGCTGTTACAAAAAACCTCCGAACATGTCTGAAGTCCTACTGAAGAATGTGCGGAGGAACAAATAGCACATCTGCAATTGGAACGTGGGGAAGAACCCACAACAAACAAGCCGGGCAATATGTATGTTGGGTAAGTCTCGTTTTCACAATCACGGCTTTTAGCTTTGGTCTCATTTAATTTTTACATTATCCAATTCAGCCATAATACTTCTGTTGGCAACAAATATGGAAATATCGACAAAATATTTACGGATGACAACAAAATAAAGAAACAGACAGGCATCCCTTTGTAACCTTGTTTGTTACTCAGGTATGTAAAGTGCATTTATATAAAGCATTTATCTATTTTAGGATATAAAAAAAATACAAAATCCTTTTGCAGGTAGGAGGACGAGCCGATATTTTGTCGCACCACTACCTACAAGAGTAGCTCATTGCAGACTGCGCTAAGACTGTCGAGCAATATACAGGATTGGGTTTTAGACGGTAGTGCTACTGTTGGTTTTGCATTTAGGAGGACGTGAGTACCTTCTGCATTTTCCGTATCCATTCCTTTGCTATGTTTATCCTGCTTCATAGATATATACATAATATACGAATGTATTACACTGTCATCAACAATAAGACTCCAATAATCTTTAACCAAACGTAACATCTATAATATACTTGAATACTAAAAGTAAATGACTTCAATAAATGCATCTAGCAATATTTTCTAACTAGTTATGAAAGTGAATAGATAGTTAAACATGTTAATAACTAGGTAGATACAAAAGTAATTTGTTTCCACCCAAGTGAATCAATAGAATACCTTCATTAAATAAGGCAAAAATAAATAAATACAAAAGCAAAAATACAAAATAGATCCACTCGGAACATGCTTAAATACATATGACTAGCCTAATAACTATGTACATGAACATAATAAATAAATAAGTAACTTAGTACAAGATAATAAATAACATTTTTGAGAACTACCAAATATATAGATAACAAAGATAACATGTGAAAATAAGGAACGACTATCTAAATAAATAACAAATAAGCTAACTACTACCTACAAGGTGTCAATAAATACTATAAATAAATAAGTTAACAAATAAATAAATAGGTAAATCGATGAATATATATAGATAAATAGACAAATAAATAAGTAATAAATTAGATAAGTAACTAGGTAGATACATAAATAGATAATCACTGATAATAAATAACACATGCTTATGTCTAAATAAATAGATAGAATAAATAAATAAATAACAGATAAGATGGAAGATGCGTACATACAATAACTAACACAGCAAATGAGTACACGGAATATCGCAGTAGAATGGCATATCACAGATTGAAGTACAATATTGGATCATTGTTTTATGTCTTTCACGTGGAAGACTCCAATTTTCTTTCCGGACAATTTCTCTAGTTCGTACATGTTTTTACCTACTTGCTTTACTATGCGGCATTTGACAAACTTAGGACAAAGTTTGTTCGTTAGGTACTTCGATGAGTCGCTGAGAACGAAATTTCTTTTATATACCTCTTGGCCAGGTAGAAATCTAATTTTTCGTGAACGTATGTTGTAGTGTTCAGCGTTCTTCTCGCCTGCTTGCAGTATGTTTTCTTTAACCTTTTCGCGTATGCACTGCAATCTTTTTTCTCTGGTTAGGGTTAGGAGCTCGCTGTCATCTATAGCGTTCAATTTTTGTGCCAGTTTATAGCAACTACCGTGGGTCATCATGTTTACTCCAAACAAGGCGAAATATGGTGACACACCAGTAGTGCTATGGATCGAACTCCTAAGCGCACATGCGATATCGCTAAGATGTACATCCCAGTCACGTTGATCATTTTTGATATATGTGCGAATCGCAGCTAGTAGCGTCCTGTTTACCCTTTCCGAGGCGTTGGATTGAGGTGCGTAGTTTGCTGTTCTGAGGTGCCGGATTCCATATTTTGAAAGCATATTTTGGAAATCCTTAGCAACAAACTGTTTCCCATTATCTGAGTGCACTATTTGTGGCACTCCAAACATATTGAAGACATCTTCAACAAGGAACCGTACGACACTTCTTGTGATAGCATTTCTTAATGGTTTGAACAACACAAATTTTGAGAGGTGGTCAAGGACAACAAAAACATATGCGTTACCGGATTTCGATCTCGGATACGGGCCCAGAAAATCTATATAGATCTTTTGAAATGGTCGATCTGTACAAAAACTGTTACTAATAGGTGGACGAAGGACTTGGTTAGACGATTTACATTGTTTACAGATTTCACACTGAGCGACGTATTTCCTAATTTGAACAGTCATGTTCGGCCAATAAAAGTACTGTCGGACTCTTTGAAGGGTTTTTGCTATACCTCCGTGTGCTGCCTGAGGAGGGTTGTGTGCACGAACAATGATTTCATCGGTCAACCCAGATGGAATCCAGAGTTGCCATTGATGTTCTATCATGGACTCCTCTCCTGTAGGTGGTAACGCACGTTTGTACACAAAACCGTCCTCTATCTTGAGATCCGGTAACTCGTCCGCATGGCTTTCGATGGTTTCAATTAGGCTTTTGTACTCGTCTGAGTGGAATTCTTCTGAGTCAAGATCTATTAGTGGCGCTATATCCTCAATATCGATGCTATCAACGTAGACGCGGGAAAGAGTGTCTGGTACCACATTAAGTGTGCCTTTGCGGTGCTCGATGTCGAAGGTAAATGCCTGCAGCTTAAGACTCCACCGGGCCAATCTACCGTTTAGGTCTTTAAGGCCCATTAGCCAACGTAGGCTAGAATGGTCGGTGATGACTGTAAAAGACATCCCTTCGACATACGGCCGGAATTTTTGCACTGCCATAACCGCAGCCAGACACTCCTTCTCGGTCACGCTGTAGTTTCGTTGACAGCTATTCAATTTTTGAGAGAAGTACGATATTGGGTATTCTTCGTCTTCATTATTTCTTTGAAACAGTACCGCGCCTATTCCAGAATCGGAAGCATCGCATTGGATGAAAAATGGCCTTGAGAAATCCGGGTGTGTTAAAACAGGGGCGGTAGTTAACGCAATTTTAAGTTTTTGGAAGGCTATCAGTGCTTCATCAGTGACTTCGAATTTTTCTTTTCTTTTTCTCAACAGGTCTGTGAGGGGAGCAGTCAGACTGGAGAAATCTCTGATAAACCTCCTGTACCACCCTGCGAGACCGAGTAGTCTGCGGACTTGCCTTGGCGATTTCGGGATCGGGAAATCTGCGATTGCAGCAACTTTTTCCGGATCTGTCTTAAGCATCCCACCACCAACTATGAAGCCCAGGTACTTCAATTCCTTGAAGCAGAATTTTGACTTATTCACGTTGATGGTGAGATTGGCTTTGCGCAGACATAACGCAACCTCGTCAAGCAGAGCCACATGGGTTTGGAAATCCGGAGCTACGATGAGCAAGTCATCCAGGTAGACGAAGACTCTGTCCTTTAACCGCGAGGGGATCACCTTGTCCATTAGCCGGCACATTCTCTGTGCCGCATTACATAGCCCGAAGGGCATGACAGTAAATTGGTACAAGGGTCTCCCCGGTACCGTGAACGCAGTTTTCTCCCTACTCTGCCTCTCCAGCGGTATCTGCCAAAATGCGTCTTTTAAGTCGACACTACTTATGAAGTAGGTGTCTTGCAGCCGGCTGAGAAGTCCGTCGATGTGGGGGAGAGGATAGGCGTCTTTTTTTGTCAGCGCATTCACTTTTCGCGAGTCCAAACACAGCCTGTTTTTTCCCGGTTTGCGTATAAGGACCACTGGTGAGCACCATGCGCTCTCACTCTCCTCCACAACGCCTAGACTAATCATCCGGTCGACCTCCTCGTACAAAAGGGCTTGCACCGCTGGAGACACAGGGTAGTGTCGCTGCTTCACAGGCGCCGCGTCTCCTGTGTCGATGACATGCTCTTCGAGCTCCGTCTTTCCAAGACCGTGCTGTGTGTAGCAAAGAAATTTCGCTCTGCTCGCCTCCAATCGGGATTGCTGTTCTTCAGAAAGGTCGTGGATGTTTGGATCACATTTAGTATCCGATAGTAGCGTTATCGTGCTGATTACACTCGGAGCTATCTTAAATGTCCTCCAGAAATCCACGCCTAAATAAAGTTCCTGTTCAAGATCTGGGACAAGATACAAGTACATACTGTGTGTGCTGTTTTTGTACGTCACTGGCGCATGAACTCTGCCAATAATAGACTGACTTTTGCCGTCAGCAGTTTTAACCCCAGACTTATATGGGTATATAATCAGATTTAGGGTTTTTACAAAATCTACGCAGTTCTTGCCCAGGATACTTATACTGGCACCACTATCGAGTAGACCAAAGACTTCATTATTTGCTATTTTAACCTTAGCGTAAGGCCTAGGATCAGCAACAGTATCAACGATGGACGACGATATTCGTTTTCGTGTATCTCGTCTAATATTGTATCGTTTTCTGGCCTTCAGTATCCTCTGTGACGGTTGACGATCTCCATTAAAAATTCTATTTCTAACTATATTATAATTTTGTAACCTAACATGTAACGGCTTTAATTCTAATATTTTCTTAGGGCTACCTCCACCTACATTCTTATCTCTACTTAATATCCTAACGTGTCCATTTTCCGATATTGGACAATGGTTATCTTCGAACTCTGTCTGTGACTCAACGTCACTTTTTGTTTTTATTAGGGGGTCTGAGTCGAACGCGACTCCCCCAGATGCATCGCGTTCTTCGCCCGGTTTTCCGGGTTGCAACGTGAACATTTAGGCGTGATGACACCTGCTTGCCCACACTTATAGCAGAAAATATTGCGTACATTTTCGGGACAATCTATAAAATTGTGTCCTGGCGCTCTACAATTCCAACATTGTTGGGACTTTTGTTTTAATGGTGGACGTCCCATTCTTTGACATGGACGAACGAAATTCATAGCCGCCACGCCAGCATCCGTTTCTACCGACTCGTCTTCGACGTAATTCAGTTCGTGGACTGGGTACCTGGCTGTTGCGCGATTGTACCTAGGATCCCTGCTTTGCATCGGATATGCATTTTCCGCCTCTTTACACATGCTCCTAAGATGTTCAAGGGTAAATATCGACATTGGGAACACCAACCTTCCAATACTGTCTTTCAGATTTCTTTTTAGAATCCTGACTAAGTCATTTTCCGGTATGGGAACTTGGAGCTGCGATTTCAATTTTGTTATGGCGTAAAAAAATTCATCGGATGACTCCAAGGCTCCTTGTCGTCTATCCATAATTTCTCGGATAATCTCGAAGTCGGATTTTGAGTTGCGAAACTGTCGCATCAGCGCATCACGTAGCATTGGCCAATCCGGCCTGTGATTGCTTCTTTGGAACTGCCAGTACCACTCATAAGCGGCACCAGACAGCAACAAATGAAAATCGCGGAGTATCTCTGACCACTGGCAATTATAATGGTGTTGGAGGGTCTCTAAGCGAAAAACAAAGTCTTCCACCGTAAGTATATCTGGTTTTCCTTCAAAATTTAAACCCCATTTGTCAATTTTTATAGGTCCCCCAGCAGATGGATACGGTTGTCCCTGATCACGGTTAGTGACTACCGATTGCATTGCGGAGTTTTGCGGAAACATATTCTGATGATGGGCGTTCGCGAAATTATTTTGCCTATTTGGTCTATGGTTTCTGTTTCGGTTTCGTCCCCGGGTGCTACTGCTTGTATTGGCAAACATCGGAGCTTCGGGTTGCTGTTGAATTGTAGCAACAAAAGCAGTAGGAGGCTGTGGTGGTTCTGTAGCCTCTCTGATGCTGTTGTTATCACTCGATACGTTCAGTTGGGGTGGCTGAGTCACGGCAGGTAATGGTCTTATGACGTCATTAATTTCTTTCATGAAAGACATTAAACTGCTTTTTAATTCTTTTTTCATATCCTCTGATATTTCATGCCTAAGAGAACTTCCATATGAGGCAAATGAATTAACGATGGCTAAATTAATATAGGATTTTAATTCCGTTGGCACGAGAGTGTTTTCGGTTGCCTCAGGATGACTATTCCCTTGTGGAATGGTGTTCTGAGGGAGATTCGCTAAAGTCCGAAAACTTTCATTCTGGGCTTCAGGAGATGCAGCACTATTTCCACTTAGGCTGCTATACGATGGTGCTCGAACTGAGGACCACGAAATTTGCTGCCCATCCGATAAGCGTGGATGCTGAGCACCTGAACTGTGGGAGCTAACCGCCTTTGGAATAGCACCCGTGCTAGGTGATAGCCCATGTGCAGATCTCTGAAGCTGCTCGTTTGCCTGATCGGAAATCGGTGAATGCCTAACTGGTGCTACCTTTGCGGGTTGCGGTAAGTCGTTTGCGGCCCCTACTGGAATGAAATTACTTATAGGAGGTGGAGAGCGTTGCACATTCGCCATTGCGACTGGGGTATTTTCAGCTAATGCTGCGGTTGTCGAACGCGTAATTACTCTCCTACTATCTATTGCTTTTTCTCTTCTTATTCGTTGATTAATTTTTTCTTTTTCAGATAACTTCATATTACTACACTGGATATGGACGATTGTTGCGGTTACTATACACACAACGACACTCAAATGACGGCAGAAATAAATAAATAAGGACTAAACGTAAGAATTAAATTTTTATATGAGTAGAGTTGTATTTAGGGATTATTTAAGGAATTTGTATGTATATTAATAGACGCTGTAAATAAGTTTATATAAATTAATAAGGTATTTAAGTTATTACATAAGGGGGTTAGTTTATATGTTTGTAATATAAATGAGGTATATAGATAAGATAGGGATATTGATTTTAAATAAATTGTACTAACGGAGGGTACGATCAATGAATACTATTTGTTTGTTTGTTTGTTTTAGTTTTTCATATGCGGTAGGGGTGTTTCTGGTGGCTTTCCTTGGCTTTGTTGTTGTCGGATGGGTGATCTGATCTTTCGGCGAGTTTCAGTTTAAGACTGCGGACGGACGAAATGATTTATCCTTCAGAGTGGCGGAGTAAATTAACACAAAGGCACAGGGACACACAAGTTGGCATCTCTTCACGCTTCCGCTATTCCATACTAGCCACTAGTAGGACTTTCGATGGAAGACTTGAAGCGATCCGATTTGCACAGAAAGAAAAAAATTTACTAGATAGATGAACTAATGCTACGTAACTTGACACTATATCTAACTAGGACACTAGATACATGTTAGGCTGAGACGATACAAAATGAAAAGGGAAAGGTGAAATGCTGGGATAGAAAAGTAAAGTTTTTACAGGTAATAGAATGAGTTTAGAAGAAGACATACTACTAGAACAGGTTCCAATTGTTTCTGTTGTCACCACCAAAGATACTCGTCGCAATTCAAGATGGCATTCTATAAGCTATCCACATGAAGACTTACGAGTTCTTTGGTGTTGGCAACAAGAACAATTGTGGACGAAAACAACATTAAGGACGAAAGGACGTGCACAAACATACGTTGGGCGCCATTTGTAATAAGCCTAAAAATTGGGATGTAGAGGGAGTTAGGAGTTCAGAAAAATGACAGGAAGTGAGGATGTGGATGGGACCTTAGGATGGGATGAGAGAAAGAGAAGGATAGAGTGTAGAGAGTGAGGAGCGTGGCATGCTTGTTTACGCACGACTTAGCTCGCCGGACGGGGGAGTCCTTGTCCTCACTACTCCACGAAACCTATTACAACACATATAACATGCCAATAAACAAACAGGTACTCACTTTGGTCTCAGTACCGGAAGCGGACGGACATCCACCACTCTGAGAGGCGCTGCTGATGATGTTGCAGCGAAGCCGTTGCCCTCCCGACCTTGAAGCTCCGTGGCCATTTTTGGAACTTCCCCGATATAGGTGTCTCGCTTTAAATCAGGTCACCATAACCAACGGTCATCCGCCAACCATACCGCACCCCTGAAACCTTGCGTTTAGCAAGTCATTTGGACAATCACAACATAAGTAAGATCAAACGACCAATTTTTCCTCATGCGGGCGTGAATAATTCCGTACATTTATTATCGTTTCTCAGGATTTACGACGTCGCAGATTCATTTTACGAATAAATGAAATTCAAAATTTTCAAGCAATAAAACTATCAAAAAAAAACAAATTTTAACAAAACTAATGAATTTTACCAAATTAAACTCGGCTTCACCGGCCCTCACACAATCCTTAAGTAAGATGGCCTTTTTGCCAACAAAAATGGAGCTAATAACAAATTACTCGGGGTCCCTACCTATAGAGAGCTCTTTATGGGTATCTGGGTCTCATAATCTAACAAAAAAAAATTCTGATGAATTCGCGGGTCAAATCAAAATAATGCGGGTGTGCTGAAGCTCAAGGTTATTACACTAAAAGATTTACAAATTGACAATACGGGATTCTTGCGATAAATCTGAGTATCACGCCAAACTTAAATAATAACAATAGTTACACTTAAAACTAAAGAAACAAATAATAAAAAAAAATAATATACAAAGCAAAAAAAAATATATATATATATTAATAAATATATGCACAAGAAACTTGACGTCTTCTTCAAAAAAAAAATCTTCTCCTTGGGATATTCAAAAAAAGGAGGGTGCTTAACACAGCATAACCAAATTGCTTTCTAGCAACAAAAACAGGGTAAGTTCAAACTCACAATTACTTATTATGAAAATTAACTTTTCATATCTCCTTTGTAGGCACTATTGTTGAACGGCAGCTTATGACGTGGGCTGATTTAGCGCTAGCGTTAATCACCCGAGTAGCACCCTCGTGGTTTGCGATTTGGAGTAGTGCCGTACGATCTGGTGATTTACGGGCCACTAGCGGTTCTCCGTGCAAATTATTGGTTCAAGGGATACTTTACTGGGTACTTATTTTGCTGGCTGTCTTCGGTGTTTTAATATGATTTTTTGTGTTACTTGCAGATTAAAACCACGTAGGATTAATTTCGGCGGCCACCACTGTATCGACATTCGTAGATGACCGCCAATTCTATAGATGTTCACGTCCGCCTAACAATATGTTATACCTTTTTTCAATACCGCACTTGTATATTCGTAATCAAAGACAAACTCACCCCAATTATTATGTATATTTTGTTCCTTTGTAATATCTATTCTTCCTGTGCAATGTAATTTGTGCTGTACCTGTTGTCCCTTTTTTTTTTTTTTCTTTTTGTTAACTTTGCTCACTAAAACTTGCGAGACGTTGCGCCTCTGACCACTCTTAAACTAATAAACATTGACATCGCAAGACCTGTATGGTTTGCCCTTTTTCCATCTATAATGCCCACTAGTACCTCTATGCATTAGATCTTACGATGTCTGGGTCCGCTATAAGTGGGAGGATGCATTTTTGAGTCGAGTGGACAGGGAAATTTCTTCCTCTAGTGCAGCAACTGGTTTAAATCTTTGCTCCAACTCCAGACACCTACCATAATTTTTCAATTCATTCCATATAGAGGCCGTTTCTGTAACAACCAACAAAACAAATCCTAGGTACCCACCTACCTACCAAGTGTTTACCTTTGGTATTTTGACGTCACTGTGTTGGCAGCACCGTAACAAAACCAAACAAAACAATCGCAATGACGTTTGCCAATTATTATTGTAATAATTTTGCCAAACGCACCCCAAAAACCCAAACCGAGTGTCATCGGATAAAGAATAAAACATGGAAGATGGAGTCGGTCGGTTGCATTAATGCATTTTATTTTTGCAAAATTTCTTCTTATAATTTGTTTTGCAGGTGGCTGTTACAAGGAACACATTGCCGCTGTTGATTACATACACATTCACGTCGTATACTTCTCTTTCGTTTCACTTAATTCGGAGAAAACACCAAGCAGTTTTTTTTTTCATATGAACGTGCTTGTGCGATGTGCGCCACTCAACCACCCCAAAGCAGAACAATGATCCAGAACCGCGGCTGCTGATAATGTTCGATTTGAGATAATAAATTTATTTTTGTCATGTTAGATTTTAGGTTGTAGCTCAGCTTCTAGAGAACATAGAAAGCTGATTGATGGCTTGAAATAACTGTGAAAGTGTTGGCTCTCCTAAGGATTTTATTTTGTTTTCATTGATTAAGAATGGATTGAGTAATGGCGAGTTAAAGGCAGTAAAGTTAGAAAAAAAAAACACATTTTGGTCAAAAACGCTCCCAAAAACAGGCATAACAATGAAAGGAATAACCTATGTCCTTCTCGTTGTACCAGAAAACCAGAATCCAAAAAATTGGAACAAAAGAGTAAGCAGCAAAGAGATATCCCAGAAAGTTCAAAGCTATTATTAATTATTTCATTTCAGGTATCCACACTATCACAAGGAAGCTAAAAGAGTAAGCAGCCATAGCAAAGAGACACCCCAGAATTATTGTAAATGATTTAAAATTAACAAATCTTAAAAGAAATGGTGCCTATTTATTTCAATGGCAGCCAAATACTGTCTTGTATACTACTAACAATCAATAAATCCTGCAGCAAATTTGAGAAGCGACTGTATGTGTGTTTTCTTCGACTTTTTTTAATTTTTCTTCTACTTGCTACCAAATGGAAAAACACCCCCGAACAACGATCCACAACAAAGCAGGTGTTCAAATACACCTCCAAATGCTCGGTGGCAAAGGAGGATTTAAATCCATGCTTCGTGCAATCGGTGCCCAAATCGAAAAGACTACAAACCATAAAGCTTGTCATGACTCATGACTTCAGTGGCCGGAGACAACGATATCAACGAAAAGAAATGCCTTAAGGCATACACATACGTTAAACTGGATGAACCCAAGAGCCATCGACATCCAAAAAAGAAAGTCCATCCATTTCACCTAAATAAATTAACAAATACACAAGTTAGGTTAGGTAAACCGAATAAAATGATCCTATATCCAAATCTGGTAATCACTGTGTAGCAAATTAGCGAGTATAAACTTAAGAGTGGGTGTCCTTCAGCTATGAACTTCGAGCTCATCTAAACATGTTTACATGTATTAGTGCACAGAATTTCAAATAGCCGAGCACACCCTCCCCCTCCCCCATCAAGATCACAATTGTGATTTGTGACTACAGAGTCTGCAAAGTGAGAACTCGCTCATCGTTCACTAAATAAAAATAATAACAAATTCGCTGCACAAAAAATTAAAACAAATCAAAATAAACAACAACAAAAAGGACAAGCTGGCTGCCTTTAGAATAGACTGAAACCGTTAGTATGTGTGATATCCAGTTTTCTATGAATTACGTACAAATCCAAACGCAAATTTTCTACTTCTCAAGATATGTATCCAAAATTCTGGTATTTTCAGGTATATAAAATTGGTTCGGCTTGTTTGTTGTTTTTTTGTTTTTTTGTATAGTTAAACTAAGAATCTACGCCCACCGAACTTAGCCTAGGGATGATACACTATTCGTGGATGTATTTATTATTGCAATTTTTCAAAATTCTACACCAAGGGGTTGGACAATCTTTCTTTACAATCTAACTTTACGTTTCGGCCGTTGTGAGTAAATCGAAGTGTATTCTATACTACTTAGGGGATACCTAATATAATAACACTACATAATTTTCATGATATGTGTTGGTAATCTACACATTTCTTCGATCTAAAAGCGATATGGTTGGTATTACGTGTATTATTCTATCAACTGTGAACTTTATTATTGCAGTCTAATTTAAGTCATGCTAATGCTAAGCCGTTTAAGCACTTTTATTATCTGCCAATTAGAATAGCAGAGCTTCTTTTAGTTATTTTTATATTCCCCTTTTTTTAAAAAACTTCAATTCACCAAAATATTCAAGTGTAATATTTATATGTAGTTCAAGCAGTTACATTTCAATAATGTACGTACTATATAGTCAGTTCCATATAACTCTTACCGATTATTACATTATATAGAAACTGATGAATGGGAATTGTTAGTACCTACTACTTTTAAGCTTACAGGAATAAGGTGAACTAGCTGACCCGGCGAACTTCGTTCCGCCCAAATTCGTTAATGTAATAAAAATAATATTTCCGAGAACGTACAATGAACATGCTGCTTTATGTATTTCGGTCAATTCAAATTCTGTATTCAAAATTTATATTAAAAACAATACAAATAACTAAAGTATAGCATTGTTGATGTGTTTAAATCAAACCGCAATGATTGACGTGTCAGCCAACCTTAATTTTTTTCACTAAAGTGCTTTACGGTACACGGCGTACAAAGCGGAAGATTTTGCTCACGCCACATACGATTGATTGATACGATTGAAAAATGTGGGAATTCAATAATTGATGTCACAAATATCCAACGATTGTCCTTGCGACTTATTATTTTTTTTCATAATGAATGCGATATGCATGGGAAATTGAAGGCGTTTGGAAACCAATTGCAAATCATCGGAATCCGTTGCTTGAATTTTTAAGTCAAAATCTTCGCTTCCAAGACATTTGATTTGATACTTCACATTCAAATCAAACCCAATCCGTTAAAAAAGTTTCGGTTTATGGGGTTGCTCAACAAAATTATAACTGAGCCGACTTTCGAATTAAAATTGTGTAGCGGTGAGCCCGGAACATCTAAAGAAGTTAAAAATCAAACTTTTGAAATAAGTTTTGTTGTATTGGAAGTGACACAACCCGTTTTCCTACCCAGTATATATTTTTACCAAGTTCGGTTGCCATACTAAGTTCTATTCCCAATCTCATCCCCTTAAACTTTTATTTTCACGACAAAAAAAAGCATAATGTCCTTCCTGAACGAATCCTCCAGGCCCAAAATCGTAAAAATCGAACGATCCATTCTCGAGTTATGAGTGCCACACACAGACGTCAGTCTCTTTTATTTATAGGGGAACCCACCCGGTTTTTCCGTGCTTTTCATTTGGAACTATCGGGTCCAAAACTATCCTATCTTTAAAGGCTGAAACCAACTGGATGGGTATCCACAAAATTTCATTGAAATCGGTTGAGTGGTTTCGGAGATCGACAACGCCTAACCAATTCCTCCGTAGATTTTGAAATTAAAATTTTTTCTTAGATTTCCAATCTGTGAATGTGTTAAGAGTCAAAAGAGCATTATATGTTTTCACTAATCTTGACCATAAACTAAGCATTTAATACTATTTAATACTTAGTTTATGATCTTGACTGTAACTCTCTTCGGCTGTCGACTCTCTTTCGTGGCGACTCTCTTTCATGCCTGTAACTTGTACAGCATAAACTAACTATTAAATAGACCGTCAGCTCCGCCCACTTAAGAGAATTTGCCTACAAGCTGGATTTGTCCTTGAGTGTAGCCCAGTTTGAATTCATGTGTTTGTGCCATGTTAATCAAAGAGGGCACACACATCCTTGAAAAAAACCAGCCTACACGTCTGGCTTCAACCAGATGTCAGGTAGCCTAAGGAGGATTCTCATTTTCATGTCGAGTGCGGGGCTGTGTTTGTAAATAATGGGTTTTCTTAGTTCCAGGTTGTAATTTATTCGCTACATTTTTATATGAAAAGTTGTTCGATTTTCTTATTTCTTGGTATCAAGTGAAATTTGTTATGTAATTGAAGTGCAATGAATGTTTAAAATGTACGATATATAGAACAGCAATACTTTTATGACATCGATATCAACAAATTTTTGGCATGTTCGCGATAGAATTTCAATTATGTTTCGCAACCTATTTCTCTCCTCCTAGCAAAAACCGACAAGCTAAGTAAGGCTCTAGTTATAGCCATACGTAAAATGCAAAATGTCAGCAAAATTTGTTCCTACGAAAACAATTAAATTTCAATTTAAATTTGAAAAAAATTCCTGCCAGATGGAACAGTAAAGAAATGAAATATTTCAGTGGAATGATCTGGCTTTTTGTTGTAGAATTGACTGAGAAGTAGATGAATGAATGAATAAACTATTATTCTAGAAATTTTAAAGGATATTTGTTTATATATTTTTTGTTGATAATCTAGCTTTATAGTTCATAAGCAACATTTAACCACCAAGATTTAATTCAACCGTTAGGTTTTAGTCCTCAAAACAAGCAAAAGAACTGAGCCTAATACAAAAATGTAAGAACAATTATATTCTTACGTTCGATTGAATACGCAAAATCTGAAATCGGATCGAATCGCAGAATCCAATTAAATACCACATTATATTGTCTCTTTGTTAGGAGTTTAATCTTTAATCATAATTATATCCGAGAATAATATATTTTTTTAAAGATATATATAAATAAAATTATCATTTTTACTGTTCCTATGTAACAACAACACATTAAAGTGTTCACTCTTATTAAACTACAGAATTCCAAATCATATTTTGATTTTGTACAAATATGGTGCTAAAAAAAAGAAGTTGAAAACACCCACCAAGTAATAGAAATTTATGCAATGTTCAGGAATGTTTAAAAATAAATTCTTTAGCCCTAGTGAAAACTTGGGTTTAACTTGCATGGTAATAAACCTATTTTTGGAACAACTCCCAAAGGTAGCTGCATGAATTTTGCTGTCAAAAATATTTTTCATGTAAAGAACACTAAAAAAAACCTGAAATGTGAATGGATGAACATTTGTTGGCACCTAAAATGGATAGAGCACAAGTAAAGCTATCTAAAAAGACATGCTCAACATGTATTCCTTTTACATTTATTGTTATAAATTCATTTACAAATTGTTTGTTATTGAAAAAGTGCCACCCGGCGGCCATTAATAACACGTATTCACAGACAGGAAAAATAAGAGAGCGCGAGAGAGGGCTCTCATTCAAAATTTGCGGGGTAAATCCGGGAGACGTAGGAAAGCTGTCAGTCTATTTAATAGTTAGTTTATGCTTGTACAGCCATGAAGAACGACAGAAAAGTGTATCCCGAATCAAAGTATGTACACAACTGCGTATTTGAAATTAAGTGTAGTAAAATTCAACTTTTTCAATTGTTAATATTTAAAAAAAAGTAAAAATGCAAAGATAAGCACCCTTAAAATATCTTTTTTTTGACACTTGATTTGTTAAGATTGGTTGAGCGTGTGAACCGCAAAAGGGAGAAACACACTACAGAAACTACAGAAATAATATAGAGGGGATTTTTCTGACATCGGAAAGTCATAATGAGCATCTCCACACTCCACCAGAACAACGTAAAAAGAAATTCAAAAAACAAAAACAATCAAACAGAGCATTTTTTCTAGAGCAGAAATTTACTTATGGACTTGGTTTTTTAGTTAGGTGCTCATTTCTCAGAAAGTACCTATCTTCTTTTAATTTTAAGTAAATACACAAAATCATAGGGCCCAAACACTGGAAAGCTAAATTACATTTTGGTAATATGAACTTGCCCTTAAATTTTTAAAAAATAGTTTCTGAGTTGTGGGTCTCTTTTAGATCCAAATATTCATTATTCATTTTCAAACTATTAATTTCTTTTTCTACACCTTCCATAATTATTAACTCTAGCTGATGAAGGTCATTTTAATTTCACCATTGGGGCATTGGCCCTATCACCTACCAAACCATCTGTTGTGGCACCGACAAAATTAATCTACATATTAATAAAAAGTCCACACCGTCCAACAATACTACCATACTTTTCATTTTGTATAGGTGTTGACAATGCGCTACACAGGAATAGGTTCGTTCGGCTACTTTTTAGCAAACGTAAAATTATTTAAAATTTGCTAAGAAACTGTGCAAATGCGATCACGTACTGAGAAAATGTAAAAAAATGAGAGGGAAATCCATTTCCCCTCTTTTCATTTTTTCGTAATTTTCTACTCGCCGAATTTCGACTTACTGAAAAATGAAAACTGCCAACTAAGTGACAGCTCAAAAGTTTGACAAGTAAAACTATTTATTTTCGTTTTCAACGACGTCAGAGGAACAAGTTATAACTGAATGTTCTCCTAGAATAAATCAGCGCATTCAAATGGAAAGTTTAATAGGTATTTAGTTTGAAAAAAATTCAATTCCAACTTATTTTGTATATGCTGCATTTTACAATTATGCCAAACATGACATTTCTTAACCTTTTTGTAAGAAAACCGATCAGGTACTTCTCTTGAAATTAAGAGAATTCTCTCTCGATTTTAGAGATTTGACATTTTTCATTTTTCTATGCTTAAAGTACACGAACGGACCTATGTTTTAATTAGGTATACCTTATTTTAAATTTGTAAAAAAAAATTATTAATATTTTAAAGCCAAATGTTACCCTGTAAA
This sequence comes from Cheilosia vernalis, assembly GCA_949126925.1. Lineage (NCBI taxonomy): Eukaryota > Metazoa > Arthropoda > Insecta > Diptera > Syrphidae > Cheilosia > Cheilosia vernalis. The sequence continues at coordinate 58,361,411 of OX421362.1, forward strand.
GTAGGTACACCTTCATTGAACAGGGAAATCCCTCCCTTATTTCGAAATATCTAACTAAAAATACAAATATTAAACGTATGCTTTTTCCAATTCTTCTATATAGTTATAGAAAAGAAAGTGTCCGAAGCGATGTTATCCCATAACTCGAGATTGGCTGAACAGTTTTTGATGATTTATACTTTGTTGAAAAGGTATTTTCTCAGCACGGGTTTTAAAAAAAAATAAAATTTTCAAAATGTCTTATTTTGACCACCCAGTATGTTATCTGCGACAGGCTTTTTTTCAATTTTTTTTTAATTTTGTATTTATTTATTTTGGCAACAACCAGAAAAAGAATCAAATTTGAATGTAACATTTCGTATATCGTATATATTGAACTGTCAGATAGACACGAAACGTAATTATCGGTCAATGGAGAAGCTAATTTGGCTTCATGTGTGGTGGCGCTGTCCACGTTGACTGTGCCAATTGATTCAGTTGCGCAGTTCCTTCATTTTCAGCGTCCATATTGCACTTTGCGGATTCGTGTTTTGTTCGGCCACTGCGTATTACAGATTCGGATTTCTTAATTGCAATTTCGTGAGTTCTTGTGAATTAAAATATAATAATCCTTATAACGGGTGATTTTTTAAGAGGTTTAGAACTTTAAAAAAAAAAAAACACAAAAAGCTGTTGCAATGCTTCTGGCTGATCTTCACTCCAAATGCGGCAATTTTGCTTATTTACGTACCCATTCAACCAAAAATGAGCCTCATCGCTGAACACAATTTTTCGATAAAAAAGCGGATCCTCGGCCAGCTTTCCAAGAGCCCATTTTGATAGTAAAATTCAATAATTTGCAAGCGTTGTTCATTTGTAAGACGATCCAAGGTTAAATTGCAAACCAAACTGAAGCTGTTTGACAGTGACACAAGGTACTAAACACACGTCAGCTGTCAAAACCAGTGTTGCCAAAACCAAACCAGCTAAAAACTGTAACTTTTTTCCGGCTGTAAACAGTTTGTACGCAATAGGCTCAAAAAGTACTGCACGAAATTGATTTCGGTTTTCACAATTGCATTGGAAATTGTCGATATTAGAATTTAGGATAATGTTTAATAATTATCCGCTGTCCGGAAGCGGAGATTTAAGCTGATATCTAACAAAAGTTGTAATTCTCGAATGCCTTCTAGCTCCTAGCTTTGGAATGACTCAACCGAATGAAATAGGATTTGTTTTAATATAAAGTTCAATTATGTACAAAGATTTTAAGATATAAATCATCTTTGTACATAGTCCTGAAGCTGAACAATAAGCATTAAACTATAAATTTTATACAATTCAAAAAGGTAAAATGTTCGATTGAAGCCAGATCGTTGGATTTGCCGGGCATTCAGTGGAGGAAATTTTGTGTGTGTGTGCGGCAAAACCTGTTTCTCTCTCTGGCTTTTTCTGCTGGTTGCTTTTTGTTTCTCTTTTTTTTATACACCTTTTGTGCATTGTGTTTTTTTTTTTTTGCTCACTTCTTTTAAATTGAAATTGAACTGGTGAAGTGATATTTGATAGTGGAGAGAGTGGAGTTGTGCTTGTGGGTGGAGTATTAATGTGGTGCATGGGTGGGAGTGGGAGGGAGATAGATCAGGGGTGGAATCGGCTAAGGTGATAGTTGATAGTTGACAATCAAAATCATAGCATTACGTCCACGTAAGGTGATTATCAAATTGACAATCGCTTTTTTGCGATCAATTTCATGTGACACCTATTTAGGTGTCGTTTTCATGCATTTTAGTCATTCTCATTGGTATGCACCTCGGCTTCGACTCCAAATAAATTAAATACGTTCGTGAAAAAAGAATATGGGTAGGTATATTAAAAAAAATTAAATTAAAAAAGTGAAATTTTAAAATTCGTGAAGAGCAATGTTTACTTCATTGAAACTTTTCTACAGAAATGAAGAAAATAATTATATCGAAGTCTAAGCTATTAATTGAGAACAAACCTGAGAAATAAAACAAATAGGTAGGTATCTTGGAACTTCCTAATGTAAGAATGCATTATCTATAAATATTCATTGTTGATTGGTGGCATTTATTATTGAGTATTTTAGATTTTTGGAAAACTTTCGCTTATCGAAAAAAAGCGACTACCTGATTTACCAACTTTAGTAAGGTCAACGCATGTTGCAACCATCCTTCAATTGGCTGCAAATTTAAATCCTTTAAATCTTCTTTAGGGGTGGTGGCTATTTTCAATTTTCCCTTTAAATTTCGCAGTTAAAGGGTTGATGGAACTAATAATACCTACCTATCATGATTATAAGGCCAATGGAAAATGAAAACATATTCTTCAATCCGAAGCATACCTAAATGTGCTTCGCTAAAAAAAATTAACAAATTTATTGCACTTTGTGAACATTATTATTATTATTCTCAAATTCACTTAGGTACAATTTTCACAATAAAGAAGAAACACTTCGAATATGTAGGTATCATCTGCACGAAATGACAGCGTCGGCAAGGAAGTGACGTTTAAAACTCTAAGTGCTGCCAATAATCAATCATTTTTTAGTGATCGCTTTACACAGAGCAAAGAAGAGCTGATAATCAAAAACGACAATCAAAAATGCGACAATCAACTATCACCTTAGCCGATTCCAGCCCAGGTCAGGTATGTAATGTAATTGAGATTGGGAGGGAGTCACACTCAGACTCAATTGTGATTTAAAATGCGCTATATTGATTGTGATCTGATTAGTGATTCATGTGCATGCATGCCACGAACGAATCCCGTTTGTGCTCGGTATTGTTTTTTTTATCTATTTTTTTAAATCATCTTCGTACGTTATCCTGAAGGTAAATATATATAATTTGATTTCGTATGCATGCATATGCAATTGAGTGAATCAATTTTTGTAAATTATTTATGTATAAATAATAAATAATCAATCGGGACGGATATTTCTAATGTTTTAATACAAAATTTAACCAGTGAATAGAAATCGCTTAGAAAAGTGTCGAAGACTGTACATATTCAAATCGCACGAATAGGTATCAACACAAAAAAGAGCAGGTGACGTTTTTATGTTCGACTAGGCAGTTAGGCACACGAAATCGAAAATCTGAGAGCAAATCTGAAGAAGCCGAATCGAATACTACATAAATGAGATTGTGAGGGAATAATAGAAGAGGCTAACTATTTGTTTGGGTTGTTTTACTGATAGTTTTTCTTCTCTTTTTTGGGTAGGGTAAACTGTCCCACAGTGGCCCACGTGCCACGTCCCACAGTGAACCTTTTAAATTTACTTAATTTCTACTTATAAGAGAAAAACGAAGTAAAGAGAAAATAAACCGCGTTATGATCCTTTGTGAATTTACCTGAGAGTTGAAGTAGTGCGCACGTCTGTGTCAGTTGTGCTCAAGAAAAAGTGATTTTACTTGTAAGTAAATTAGAAATCGTGCTTCTTATTTTTGTTCCATTTAAAAAACTATTGTGCTTTATGAGATTTGTGGGATACAATTTAGAACTGTTAATTATTAATTAAAATTAGCTTATCAATCAAATTTGTGGAACTGTTTTTTTTATAAAAATATTTTTCTCCAAAAAAGGCACTTGTCCAACAGTGAACCAGCTCCTAGTGGTACACAGTGAACAATGGTAAATATGGTAGCATTTCCCAGCTTCAGAATTACGTATTTTTATTAAGCATTTAGCAACGACCTTACAGCATTTAACATTTGTTACTATTATTTTTCGTTAGTTACAAGTTTTGTGATATAACTGAAGCCCTTGAAAGTCATTTTTGTTAATGTTTTGCTATTGTTTATTGGTGTTATTACTTTTCGTTGCTTTTTTTACTTACTTACTTACTTACTTAAGGTGGCGCTACAGTCCGGGGTGGACCTGGGCCTCAACCAATACGCCTCTCCAGTTAGCGCGATCTTTGGCTAACTGCCTCCAGTTGCGCACTCCAAGTTGGTTGAGGTCCCCTTCCACTTGCGCGCGCCACCTAAGGCGAGGTCTTCCTCTACTGCGTTGTCCCTCCGGGTTGGAATCGAAGACTCTCCGGGCCGGAGCGTTGGTGTCCATTCGCTCTACATGTCCTAGCCATCTTAGACGACTAATGCGTACTTTTCTGACCAGGTCGATGTCGCTGTACAGCTCGTAGAGTTCGTTGTTAAATCTTCTCCTCCAAAGCCCGTCAACGCAAACGGGACCAAAAATCACTCGAAGAATTTTGCGTTCGAAGCGACCAAGAAGATCCTCATCCGTCTTTGCTAGGGTCCATGCTTCTGCGCCATAGAGCAGGACAGGGATGATGAGGGTCTTATATAGAATCTCCTTAGTGCTTCTTGACAGGGCCTTACTAATCAATTGCCGTCTTAGGCCAAAGAAACAGCGGTTGGCAAGTGTGATTCTTCGCTTGATTTCTGATGTGATGTCATTGTCAGAGTTTATAGCGGAGCCGAGGTAGACAAAGTCCCTAACTACCTCAAAGTTATAGCTGTCTATCGTGACGTTCTGTCCGATTCGTCGGTGTTGTGTGTCCCTTCTTGTTGACAGCATATATTTTGTTTTACCCTCATTCACCACTAAACCCATTTTTGCGGCTTCTGTACTAATACTTGCAAACGCACCAGTGACAGCTCGCTGTGTTCTGCCAACAATGTCAATGTCGTCAGCGTATGCAAGCAGTTGCACAGACTTTTGGAAAATTGTGCCTCTGGTGTTGGCTTGCGAGTTTCGCACAATTTTCTCAAGAATGATGTTGAAGAAGTCACATGACAGCGCGTCACCTTGTCTAAATCCTTTTTTGACATCAAAGGTCTCGGTGAGATTGTTTCCGACCTTTACGGAGCAGCGAGCGTTCTCCATCGTCATTCTGCACAATCTGACAAGTTTGGCAGGGATGCCAAAACTAGACATGGCTCTGTATAGCTCGTCTCTATAAATGCTGTCATATGCGGCCTTAAAATCGATAAAAAGATGGTGAGTATCGATCTGGACTTCTTGGGTTTTCTCCAGGATCTGCCGTAGTGTGAATATTTGATCGGTCGTGGACTTGCCGGGCCTAAATCCGCACTGATAGGGACCTATCAGATCGTTGACGAATGGTTTCAGGCGTTCACACAGTACAGCAGACATGATCTTATAAGCAGTGTTCAGGAGACTGATGCCTCTATAGTTGGCGCAGTTTAGAGAGTCTCCTTTCTTGTGGATCGGGCAAACGATGCTGAGGTTCCATTCATCAGGCATACTTTCGTCTGACCAAATCTTGGAGACGAGTTGGTGTATGCTCTCTACCAGGTCATCTCCCGCTGCCTTAAACAGCTCGGCAGTTAAGCCGTCCGGTCCAGCAGCCTTGTTGGATTTAAGCTTAGATATTGCTATCCTTACTTCATTTTGGTCAGGTGGACGGTAATCTTGGCTTCCATCGTCCAAGTTGAATGGTTCGTTCTGCCTGACAGCGGAATTTGTGTCATCTTCGCCGTTTAGCAGTCTGCAGAAATGGTTTTTCCATGTCCTCAGCACCGACTGTGACTCTACTACTAGGTTTCCTTGTTCGTCTCTACAGGTCTCCGTTCGGGTCTTGTTGGCATGACACGTTCTTTTTACCTTTTGGTAAAACTTCCGAACATTGTTCCTGGAGTAACACCTCTCTATATCCTCGATCGCGCGCTTCTCATGCTCTCTCTTTTTTCTCCGGAGAAGCCGATGTTCTTCCCTCCTTTTTTGCTCGTAGAGCTGGCGAGCTGCTCTCGTCCTTCTATGCAGCGACGCTTCATAGGCACTTTGTTTTGCTGCATGTGCTTGCCGGCACTCTTCGTCAAACCAGGGGTTTCGGGGGGGTGGGCTGGTGAAACCGAGCACATCAGTTGCGGCATTTTTGATGGCTTCTTGGCATCGGCGCCACTGGTCTTCGGCACTTGATGTCGGCAGCATAGGACTTCTGGAGAGGTTGAGGGATACGCGATCGGCAAAGGTTCTGGCGGTTTGTTGCGTTTGTAGTCGTCCAACGTTAAATCTCCTCACAGTATTTTCTCGTTGTTGTGGCGTCTGAGATATCCGCATCCGTACCTTGGCTACAACAAGGTAGTGGTCCGAGTCTATGTTGGCCGCTCGGAAAGTTCGGACATCTAGAATACTGGAGGAGTGCCTTGCGTCGATCGCAACGTGATCAATTTGGTTGACGATTTGATGATCAGGTGATCGCCATGTTCCTTTGTGTATATTGAGGTGAGGAAACCGTGAGCTAGCTATGTTAACATTGCGTCCCGCCGCAAAATCAATCAGCCTAAGTCCGTTTCCAGACGTGGTGTCGTGTAGGCTGTGTTTTCCGATTGTGCTACCAAAGATGTCCTCCTTTCCTATTTTGGCGTTAAAATCACCCAAGACGATTTTCACGTCATGCTTAGGACATTGCTCATATGTTTTGTCGAGGAGCTCATAGAAACATTCTTTGGTAGCATCGTCTTTATCTTCTGTGGGGGCGTGAGCGCATATTAGGCTGATGTTGGCGAATTTAGCCTTGATGCGGATAGTTGTAAGGCGTTCACTAACGTGTCGAAAGTTCAGGACTTCTTGCCTAAGTCTGCCGCTTACAACAAATCCGCATCCAAATAGACGCTGCTTTTGTTCTCTGTAGCAATCACCGTAGTAAATGTCACAGTTTTTCATTCTTTTTTTGCCCGGCCCATCCCACCGCACTTCCTGGATGGCAGTGATACCTGCTTTGTAGCAGTCAAGGGCCTCCGCTAGTTGTTCGGCTGCACGCGGTCTGTTCAGAGTACGAACATTCCACGTGCAGATCCGAACGTCATTGTCCTTTTTTCGTTTTGCAGGGTCGTCAACAGTGAATCCGTCCTTATCCGAGGCTATTGGTTGCTTCGCAACTTAGTTGTTTTTCCGTGGTAGGGTAGTTAACCCCACGCACAACCCCCAACCTGGAGGACCAGGCCCTTTCTGCGACCCCTTGGACAAAAGGAGCCGGGATATTCCGGAGTCAGTAACCCGCTGCGGGGATGTGAGAGCTGCCGTTGACCCATTAAGGGCTCTTCCGCCACCATCTCTATTTCAACACCCTGACTAGTGTTGAAAATCCTCAATGACCTCAGCTCCAAATATGTCGAAGTAGCTCATTGAGGTATCTGCCATGTTGACTGTTGACGCCACCGTTGATTCAACCATGTGAATTCATCCGCCGTACGTCCTCTTTCTGAGGGGCTCATGTAGGACTTCTGAGACTCGAGCAGACAGTCAACTCCAACAGAGCATTATAGTGTTGCTATTTTTTACGTGTTCAACACTCGCACTTATAAGTTCAGCAAGTCAATTCCGGATGGACATAGACCAGTACCCGGTGGTGACCACTAGGAGGTAAAATAAGCACAATTGGTGTATCTGAACAGTTGCAACAGCTGGGCATCGCCAAGTTGACGCCAATCAGTGTCTACCCTATTCATTCAACACCCAACCACTTTTTTTACTTATGTTTTTGTATTGTTTTGTTTTTCTAATGTTAATATTAAATAAAAACTGAATTGTACCAATTACTTGTTTTTGTTCTTTATTTTTCTTATGGAATAAAAAATAAACACCATAGGTTCACTGTGAACTACCCGGTGGTTCACTGTGTCCACCCTCTAGTACACAGGGAACCAGTTGAGGTGCATTTTAAAAAACTCAAAATTTAGTATTTTCTAGTATCTTTTGAAAGCTGGATGTGGTTAAATACAAAGCTAATAAAGCATATAATAAGAACCTTCAAATCGTTTAAAGATTAAACCAATACTTTATAAATAAAATCTAGTCAAACGCAAATTGGTCCACTTGGACAGTTTACCCTAAAGCTCAGTACGCAGATAACCCGAAACGGAAAATCCCATACAAAAGTGACACAACGAAATCATGAACGAAAAATTTCGCTCTCCTTTTCGTTTTGCAGTACGCAGCTGGTACGCAGATGCTGCGAAATGATGGCGGAAAAGTGGTTAGTTGTAGTAGATTGCTTGGTACAATTCACCACTCGTCGCACACGTTTATTGTCCGGGACATTATTTGCTTGCGAAAATTTGACATTTGTACTCCAGTGTTGCCAGATTTATAAGAGGTATGGAGGCAAGTTGGAAAATTTTGGCGCCAAAAATACCTAATCTCATTGGCCGCGTTCCACTGCCCGCTAGTCTTCTAGCACAAAATATCCCAGGTGAAGGAACGCTCGCGCAGCGGCAGCGGCAATGTGACATTTGACTTGTTGGCATCAAAAACATATGACTTTCCTTCATAAATAATTTCGTGTCGCATAATTATTTCCAAACTACATTTAAAAAGAAATGTTACATGTTATAGGTAGAAACCATAATAATATCGGAATTGCTATTGTTACTTACCTTATTACCAATTTTATCACAATTGCAGCTCGGCTTCGTATTTTTGTCTTAATTTTGTAGACGTTTGAACGATTTCCTTTGACAGCTGTTTTTTTTTTGTTTTTTTTTCTCTCAAAGCAGCGGGTAGTTTTGCGCTAGATTGAGAAATTTCCCTGAAAGGGATATTTCACAAAAAGTGCTAGACGACTAGCGCAATTGGTAAAATGTCAATTTTTTGTATATGGAGTTTGACATGCCGCTGCTCATCTAGCGGGCAGTGGAACGCGGATATTGGCAGACTTATTAAATTGTTTAAGGGCGACGATAAATTAAAAATAGGCGTTCATAGCACAATTTCAGACAGACGAAACAGTAGGGGGAAAGCGGGAGACTTGAGCCACTTTTTGTTAGATCGTTAATAAAAATTTGTTTATCAATCACAGCCACCTGTTAAATGGATTTTTTTATAGCTACATTTATATATTTTAAGAACGGTCTCTTAAACTTATAATAAACGCAAGAAATTTTTGGCAAATGCCAAATGTTTGAAAACAGATTTTCGGCTCAAGTCTCCCGCACCACCGGGAGACTTGAACACCCCTTCGGGGAGAGTTGAACATACTCAAATCCTACGAGAAAAACGAATAATTTATCCACTTCCAATGTGATTATAATTTATTTTTATTGTTTTAGTGGTTTAGGTACTTCAGTTTCTTAGCACATATAAAGTAAAAAAAGGTAAACAAAAACTAAACTTCAGAAACATAACGAAAATAAATCAATAACTTAAATAACCTATTACAAGGTTTATTTCTTTAAGTTTTTTAATTAAATTATTTTTTTTATTATTAAAATTAAATACAAGGCTTTAAAACACTTACATAACATTTCATCAGAGCAAATGGAGATTTGAGCCACTGATCAACTCTCCCTTTAGAAACTGTCTCAAGTCTCCCGTTCGCATTTTTTAACAAATTTATATTCATAATTTTTGTTATATACAAACTAGAATGGTATCATACTAATATTTACAATGTAGAATATCAATATTGTTAGGTAACATCAAATTGATTTATTTAACGCTTTACAGATCAATTTTATAGAGAAAAAAGAAAAAAAAATTTTTTTACTATTGGCACTGCAAAACACCTTTTCTCTTCCACCAACCAGAGACAGCTGATGATTTAGAATTATTTTTGTGTGCAATTAGCTCGTCACTGTCTGCATCGCATACACTTACACTTGTTAGATTTCAATGGAATTTGAGCAAATTATTGAGAGTGGCTCAAGTCTCCCATATGTTCAAGTCTCCCGCTTTCCCCCTAAAGAAATTAAATATTTCAGTGGAATGATTTTTTTATGTTTTTTTGTGGAATTAACTAAGAAGTTGATCGGAAAAAATTGTTCATACGGAAAAATTTCTGAAATCTTTTTCTAGAAAATTTAAAGGTAATTTGCCGATATTTTCTTGATAAACTTACTATGAACAACATTTATGTTGCACTGCGCGAACTCGTCAAGCGCCCTTGAAAGTCAGATACGAACTGCGATCTTAACTCAATACGTCTAACTCACTTGACGAGCTGCATTGTGCAGTCCTATACTAATACTACGACACCTTTGAGCAGGAGGGATTTCCCTGTTCAATGAAGCTTTACCTACTTTACAGGTTAACAACTCGGCCATCCTGTATTGCACTGTCCTCAGTGCACCTAGCTAACTATTCTTTTTTTCGCACTCAGCCGTGGCAATTAGCCTTTTTTTTTTTTTTCGCACACAGCCGTGGCAATTAGCCTTTTTTTTTTTCGCACTCAGCCGTGGCAATTAGCCTTTGTTTCGCACTCAGCCGTGGCACTCAGCCTTTTTTTTTTCGCACACAGCCGTGGCAATTAGCCTTTTTTTTTCTCACTCAGCCGTGGCAATTAGCCCTTTTCTTTTTTTTTTTTGTTTCGCACTCAGCCGTGGCACACAGCCCTTTTTTTTCGCACTCAGCCGTGGCAATTAGCCTTTTTTTTTTCGCACACAGCCGTGGCAATTAGCCTTTTTTTTTCGCACTCAGCCGTGGCAATTAGCCCTTTTCTTTTTTTTTTTTTTTTTTTGTTTCGCACTCAGCCGTGGCACACAGCCCTTTTTTTTCGCACTCAGCCGTGGCAATTAGCCTTTGTTTCGCACTCAGCCGTGGCACTCAGCCTTTTTTTTTTCGCACACAGCCGTGGCAATTAGCCTTTTTTTTTCGCACTCAGCCGTGGCAATTAGCCCTTTTTTTTTTTTTTTTTTTTTTTTGTTTCGCACTCAGCCGTGGCACACAGCCCTTTTTTTTTTTCGCACTCAGCCGTGGCAATTAGCCTTTTTTTTTTTTTTTTTTTTTTTCGCACACAGCCGTGGCAATTAGCCTTTTTTTTTTTCGCACTCAGCCGAGGCAATTAGCCCTTTTTTTTTTTTTTTTTTTTTTTTCCGCACTCAGCCGTTAATATTTAAAGTTTGCTAAGAAATTGTACAATACAAAATATAAAAAAAGGAAATCCATTCCCCCTCTTTTCATTCCTTCGCAATTTTCTACTCGCCGAATTTTGACTTACTGAAAAATGAAAAGGAAAACTGACAACTAAGTGCCAGCTCAGACGTTTGACAAGCAAAACTCTATTCAATCTCGCCTTCAACGAAGTCGGACGAAGAAGTGGCAACTAAAATGACATTTCTCAACCCTTTTGCAAGAAAAGTGGTCACGTACCACCTCTCTTGAAATAGAGACCTTTTATTTCCTTCCGTGAACTTTATTTTGTGTCGCAAATGTCATTTCTTGTTCACGCTATTTTCTCTTGATGGAATTGAAAATAACGAAAAAAAACAACATGTAGGTATATAATATAAAAACCCTTTGAAAATAAGCAGATTTGCTCAACTCATATCAGTAGAACTCAACTTCACCACACAATCTATTTCGACTGCGCACATGATGTGCAACAGTCGTAAGCGATCATGTTTACTCACGGAACAACTCCATCCCTGTTTGAACAACTGAACCAAGTACTTTGGTATCTTAAACAGAACGCAACCTTTCACTTTTCCTTAAAATCGATGTTGGTATCGGTACTTTTACTCGTAGGCGGTAGTCGCATTAATAAAAAACGCTATCCGCTCTCTAACACGTGTTTTAGGTGGCAGACGGATAGTGACCCTATCCGTTTGTTAACTTTTCTTATTAATAAACATATTCCATCTACATTTTTATAGCTATTCGCTCTTTATCACCTTACGCACGACAGCACTACACGGAATTGTACTTTGACTGCGTTATTTCACATAAGTGATGTCTACAATCATTTATTCTAATTTATTTATTTATTATGTTTATGTTTTGTTGTGTCATGGCCAAAGTTGCAATATAAAAACAAATTAAGAATATATTAAAAAATATGATGAACTCAATAAAGAATACCGCTGAGTATGTGACAAAAAAAACCGACGAAAAGTAGGGTGGAAGGATGAATTAAAAGTGTTTTAATTGCATCAGAAACAATAAGAACATTAAGCTAAATTTCCAAAAAGGTATAAAATTTAAACATTATTTGCTTACTTTTATGCGTAAGCAAATTTCATTCCATTATGGGTTAATTGGGCCTATTCTGCGAAATCGTTTATTCCGCTATGAAATCCCTGCCACAAACCATAAAAGTTCTTGACCACAAAAGATCTTTTATAAATCACATTCCGAACTCTTATGAAACTCCGTTAAAGAACTTCGAAAATTGAAAGCAGATTTTTTTTTTTTTTTTTTTTTTTTTTTTTTAAATACTAAGTGGCACCTGACAAAATTTTTTTTTTTTGTTTGCAAAATAACATAAAACTGTCGGTGAAAGGAGCAAGTTCCGAACTATCACTCACATCAGGAAGATTAAATGGGTTACCATCAAATCTTCAGCAAAAGTGATGGGTGTTTTTGTTGAAATAAGATTGTTATTCACATTGTAAATTTATATGATAGCACACTACTGAATTCCATTTTGTCTATCAATTAGCTCTATTTAGCACCGCTTTGAATTATCACACTATTCATGAAATAATAAACTGTCTAATTCTATCTAAGCTCCAAGAAAGTCGTGGTTTTATTTTTTCTCTCCACATTTCGTTCCTAAAAGTACTTTTCTTTTGCTGCGTCAATAATTCTGCAACAGTTTTCGGCTAAACAAAAATACAAATGTTGAAACAATTTTCAACTATATTACCCTTTTACACACATCCACTACACTTTGTCTCCATTTTCAAGCATTTCGTGGACTAGGCATTATAAAGAGAAACATTTCAATCCAAGACCTCACATTTAACAAAAATCTTTTATATGTAATAAATGTAACAGATACACACCAATTAGATTTATGCTCAACATCTTAAGATGGTGTAAATCAGAGGCTATATGTCATGGCTATGTTATTTGTATACAAAATTAAAAACAATATGCTTCCTGGTTATTTATGTAATAACGCACATACCACGGGTGACGATGACGATTCATATCAACTAAGGAGCACGGGCAATCCACAAATTCAGAGGATGCGAACGATCAGAGGGCAGCGACACATTTTTTTTTTTTTTTTTGGGTTTTCAAGAATTTAATAACCTACCAAGCAGTCTAAAGAACATACATAATTTTAATGAATTTAAGAGAAATTTAATTGAATACGCTAGATATAATTGTCATTAACAAAATTTAGTTGTAACATTTGGAGTTGTATATATGAACTAAATGACTATGTTAAAATTATTATAATGGCTTAAATGAGCTAAATAACTAACCAAACTAAACTAAACTAAACAATAGTCACAAAATTCCATCTTTTATTCTGTTATTAATAGAATTCACAAAAGACCCCTCCACACAGAATACCAATTTTAGAGCCCGCAAAAGATCCCCTGACAGTCCGAACCCTGCATGGAAATTCACAACAGAACAACAGAAAAAATTGATAAAAGACTGAATAAGACGCATCGAAAATAGGTTCTAATACAAGATGATTTATATGTACATACTTTCATATTTGAATACGTTACTATGGCAATGGTGGCGGCAATTGAACGCCACCAAAAAGGCTTGCAATAAACACTGAGCGTACAGGAAAATTCCTAACCCAATTGTACCAGCTCCAATGGCGACATACGCTCCCAATTTTTCAACTTTCTTCGTTAACGTTTTTACCAAAATGCAAACCCAAAGTCAAATGAATGTTTCGAAGCACCGAAAACGCCAATTCCAAAAACTACTCACATCTCGAAAGCTCCATTTCCGACTTCGACAAAACCTCAAAAACTAAGCAATGCTTACATCCCGAACAAAAACTTACAAACGGTCCTCAACCAAACGGCCACGCAACAGCACCTTTCAAAGCAAACACCGCAATACCTGGTACCGTTCCGCCTGCCTGGCAAATTCTGCAAAAACCGCTCTAACGATTCCGACCAAAACACATGTAAAATATACCTAACATCCGAACTATATACATATAAGTATTCTTAATATGATCTGTGAAAACTCAAAAGTTGCCCCCAGAGGGGTGTTCTATGGCCCTGCTATTGTCCATCGTATTAAATTAACTGCTAAACATACTCAGAAATAAGGGGTTCTATGTCCATATGGATACTCTTAACGAGAAAGTTTCGTTTGACCCAGTCGTGTTTTTTTTTCTTTTATTTGGTTGTTTACCTCTATTGCACATCACCCTTTGAATGATACAAGTCTCATTCTCCTCATTTCATACTAGATACCGTTAAAAATGTACGGAAACATTGAATGTTCACGTATTCTTCATATATACTCGACGGATGAATGAATTTACCCAAACGAGCGTTATTCACAGAAAAAATCAGTGCACATTTTCAAAATACGTAACGAAATTCATATCTACGCCCACCAAGCCTGACAGAAAATTTGGTAAAAATGATCTATCTACGTATTATACCTGTTTTTTTTCACTGAAACGAAAATCAACCCCCAGCCCAGCACGACATGTGCATTGTGCATGCAGTGTGCACGGAAAACAAAAAAAACAGAAGCAATCCCGTTTTACCGCCGTCTGTCTGCCAGTTCATTATGAGTTCACATATCCCAAACCAGGCACCCCGTGTATAGTGCATACCACACTCTATAGAAGAAAATTGTTTCAGTATCTTTCGTGTCCAAATTATGGCTTACCCGATCCGAGGTTTAGCTCACTCAGAAATCTATACCTATGTGCGGTTTTCCCAAAATTTCTCATACACACACGTTCATCCTGTTTACACACGCGTTCTTCCTGTTCTTTTGCCAATCGGTCGGCAACGGACCCTAAGCATCTCAACTCGCGGAAGATGTTTTTTTTCTCTACTGGGTATCTTTCATACCCTTTTTTTTTTTTTTTTGTCTTTCACTATCATTCCACTACACTAGACATTGTACACTTTACACATTTTTTTTTTTACTACACAAAAGAAGGACCAATGGGCAATCCCACTTCTGAAAATATGAACAACATTTATGTTGCACTGCGCGAACTCGTCAAGCGCCCTTGAAAGTCAGATACGAACTGCGATCTTAACTCAATACGTCTAACTCACTTGACGAGCTGCATTGTGCAGTCCTATACTAATACTACGACACCTTTGAGCAGGAGGGATTTCCCTGTTCAATGAAGCTTTACCTACTTTACAGGTTAACATTACTTTATAATTCATAAGCAACATTTGAAGACCAAGAATGAGTTCAGCCATCAAGTTTAAGTGGTCAAAAAAAGCAAAAAAAAATGTTTACGGGTTCGTCATGCGAAAAGAATACGTTTGTTATTGAAGTACCTATGCATTTTTAGCGAAAAAATCACGAAACTTTAAAGTAAATATCGAAATTAGGACAATAATTACCAAATGAAAATTTTAAGAAGCCAGCGAAAAGTTCGAGTATCCAAATCGGAGATAAATAGACAGTGATGGTAACACTGCTACTTGTGTAGCAGCTGATAAAAACCTCCACAAATTATTTTCCGCTGCCTTTTCGCAGACGTTTCGTTGTCCTTTTGGAGACCACCGGAAAATTTCGTTTCGGATCATCTGCATACTACGCTTAAAGGACCATTCACATGAGCGCGAACTGCGAATAGGCGAACTGCGAACAAATCAATTTATCGGTATTTATGAATTGAAAATTGCTATTTGTTTTACCACAAAAGCATTATATTCAATTAAATGTAACACCCAATCTACAAAAAACCGAGACTTGATTGATTAAAGTAAGGAAATTTACAATTCCAGCAATTCTCCCGCGAATTGAAAATTCTTGCCGCGAACTGTCACACTTTATTCACAATCCACATAAAACAGTCGCGATCCACAAACCTGCGAATGAAAAATTCGCTCGAACTTAACCTTCAACAATACAAATGATTCGCGGGTACCTGCGACTAAAAAAAGTTTTCATGTGAATGAAATGTCAGAATCTACGAATATTCGCCAGTTCGTGGTTCGCAATTCGCTCTCATGTGAATGGTCCTTAAGAGTGGTTGGATTCCACTGAAGTCTATGTTATATTTACAAAAACTACATAATTCAAAAATCCCTACTTTTATAAAACTAAGTCATTGTTTCCTTTGTTTCTTGCTACACGTCACTTACAGCACCGGAGTGGGTTTGTATAGCTCTTATTATTTTGTTTTAAATTTGAGAAGTGGAACTCTGGAGAAACAAGGCGAGCACGGGTTAGCTAGTCTTATAAATAAAATTGGTGTAGTTCTGTTCGACTTAGAATGAATTTAATTGCCTGTCTTTAAATGCAAAAATGTTGGTGCATTTTTCATAGGCCTATAGGGAATATATAGGCCTACAATCTCCACTTTATTTCAACTCTATATTTCTATAAATTCCGGAAAAAATGGATAAGAGTAATCTATTTATTTCGTTTTGTTTCGACTTTGTCTTTGTCACGCTTTGCGTTCGAAAATACTGGGAGCATTTAAATAAAGTAAATGCCACCTTATAGAGGACATCTTCAGGTACAACATAGGATACCCATTAACTCGATAACTTAAATGGTTTTAAATAAAAAGGCAAAACCTAAAACATTTCTACGATTTTCACTTGGGTGAGTCGATATGCACTTCATTCTCAAATCAAACATACTAACCATGCAATATAATGACTTTTATTTTAAACATTATTTTACTATTGCGAGGGAGAGGAAGACAGACAAGGACAGTATTTCGTTTGTATGGCGAAGCCGGGGGGTACAGCTATACATATATATATATGGAAATTCGTAGGTATATAAATATTAAATATGTCCACATACTTTTTACTACATATTTACTTAGCTTATGATTTAAAAAAAAAAAAACAAATATGTTCCCTCCTTGGCCTTTAAATAAAAAAAAGTCTATACCTATATTGAAAACATTATTGGTGACATAACATGTGAACATAATAAAAAATACATAACATTGTTTTTGACTTTAAGGATAAAATAATAATATTAGATGAGTCCCACCTCAGGATTTGTGCTTATTAAAGCGGCTTGATCAAAAAATATTTGTGAGTTCTTTCGTAAAAGAAAACTTTCAATTTTAAAATAATGACTGCGTCTTTTCTTAACAAATTCTTGGTTTCAATTCACTGAACATGTATCAACTGATACAATTGCATCCGCTTTTCAATCCCACTACAGCCAGCGGGTAAAGGTATGAGAGGTGTATGGGTATGGGCCGCTTAAGACACTTTTGCACTGTCTTTGTCTTGCTCTTGCCAATTTCTATTTCATTTTATTTTATTCATTCCTAAATCGCATTTCAAATTTCGGTGGAATGTGGCGTGTGGGTCGTGGGATTAAAAGAGATAGGGTGTGGAATGTATACGGGACTGAGAGTGATTTAACATTTGAAACGAATACCTGCTAATATAACGCCATAACGGTAATAAGAAGGAAGACGAATTATTTTATACAGTGGTAAGAAATATCTCTTAATCGCCAACTCAAGCGTCATGAGAAATAGATATTTTTTGCGACTAAAAAATACCTCCACTACAAGATAACAAATTTCTTAGATCTTTTTTCCATCAACTGTGCTGAAACCACATTTTGCACGTCACGCGCGAAGCCGGGGGGTACAGCTAGTTAGATATAAAACAATAATATTTAAAACTCCTACAAACAAAGCAAAAAAATTCAAACACATCTACAACAACAAAGTCATCACCTGTGCCCACCCACTCTCATATAAAGTTTTCTCGGATTATCAAAATTTCCTTCACTTTATCAATATTAGTATGTATCTATCAGAAACCCAAACAAAATCAAACAGCTATAGCGAGCGAAAATCTGCAAACTATACATTCTTAATAGAGAGTACATTTAAAGATAAATCGAATAACGCCATGTCGTATATTTTGTGAAGTACATTGCATATGTGTGCGTAAACTCTGAAATAAAATTCAGAATGAAGTAAAACAGTAAACTTCTCAAAATTCGAATTTAACTATTTTATGAACTAAACATCTAATTTTTATTCATTGAGCAGACATCCAAATATGCAAAGCCCATCCTCCTTTTTACAGATTAAAAAAATAGTTTTTTGTTCCTCCACAAAGATTGTTTGCTATTAGTAATATTAACCTGCAGTTTTAAGATGGTAAACAAAAAAAAAATCAAAATTGCGCTTCAATAGCAACCTCGAGTAGTTCATTGGTAACAAACTAAAATCATAAAAAAAAAGTTTGACCTAGGGATTGCCCCACCGGGGTGCAGAAAAAAACACCAAAAAAAAAATTGTGCATCAATAGCTACCTACGTCTATTTGCTGGCTATTGAAAACCGTTTACTTTTACCGATTATCTCTTAAGAACTGCGAGAAACTACGTGGCGCAGAAACGTCTACCCCTGCCACCCAGCTTTAATAGGTGCCTGCGTAACATCTTAAGAATTTTCTGGCCGAACCGTATCTCGAACGAACAGCTTTATGAGAGAACCGGTCATGAACCTATTGGCACAACCATACAACGACGAAAGTGCCAATGGATTGGTCACACTTTCCGAAAAGGTTACAGGTCCATAGCTAACCACGCGAAGCAATAGAATCCGGTAACTCATGATGGCAGGCGACGCGGCGGTCCTAGAAGTACGCGTAGAACAGTCGACAAGGAAGCACGGCAACTGGGAAAGAGTTGGGGAGAGCTGGAGCACATTGCCAGGAACCGCACACGATGGCGCGTAGGCGTTGTAGAGGCCCTAGGACCCGCAAGGGGATATAGGACATAAGTAAGTAAGTAAGTAAGTTTCTAGAATTCTCGCGATTTTATTATTATTTTGGAGACACCAATCTTACTATAGGTAAGTATGTATTATTTATGTTTATTAATTGTATGATAAATTGTTACATTCGCGTTGGGATTCGAAAAGATAAAACACTATTCTTTTAAACTTTTCTAATAAAATAACTTTCATTACACTTTAAGAGGTTATTCTCATTATTCACTTATTAAGTACAAAAACAATATATCTTAAAACAATTCTTAAACGATTCAAACCAATCACTTTATTCAATGTATTACTTTACACTGATTTATCTTTACAACCGATTACTATTTCGAACTTAGCCAATAATTATAATAGTTGGCGCAACAGGTATGTAGGGACCCTGGACCTAGCTTCTCGCAACCATTCGTTTTGTGTTAGTTTTTCATTTTTGGAACGAATGGAAGGGGATCTACAATTTTACGCCGAGTCCAAACGGCTAATTGAGAAGCTCTTTCAAGACAGTTATACTCTCGGATGTTTGTCGGACGTTCGCGAGAGGTGGCGCAGTGAAAAAACCATGAGTTGGAATTTGGGTTTTGCGGGATTCGAACTTTGGACCCCTCGCTTAGTAGTGCAACACACTAACCACTAAGCCAATGCACCTACGAACCAATCACTGTTTAAAAATCAACTGTCCATCCCTGTTCTCAAAACTGTCTTTTATATCCGAACTCTTCCCCGATGTTTACTGGGATAATTTGGGTAATCAAGGCAATTAACGGGAGATACTTGGTAGTGTAAATCGATCTGGATCAGACATCATATAGAATTCGCACTACAATAAAAAGGAAACTTCAAAAGCACGAAACACATTAGATTAAACATCGCTTAATAGTTCTATACGGTTTCATAGGAGAACCTAAAAATGAAAAAAAAAATAAAAACATTTGTTTGATGCAAAAGTTAGCTATCGTTTCAAGGGACAAATTGTGGAGCAGATAATATTCGCTCAAGGTATAAAAAGTATGTGCATTGCAGATTTGATAAGAATGTAGTCAAAACTTATAACGAAACCTATACCTGCACCTTAAGGGCAAAAAAATAGATATATTATCATACGGGTCGATATCATATACCTAATTTGGAATCGCAGATTAAATTATAAAAATACCACACGCTTTTGGTACACGCACAAAGGTGTGTTAAGTGTTACAACATGGGTGTGGATCATGGACAGTGACAGGCACTCTTGTTCCATGGGGACAATGGTTATACCATATATGCGTTCTACATATAGTTAAAAAAAAACTAAATTGGGTGAAGCTCATAATAAGTTTTCCTGTCTTTGAAGTAGCATTGTTTGTGAATTGCTTAGACTTCGTTACCACTAGAGTAGCTTTCGCCAAAAGAACAAAATATTGTGCCGACAAACTGTTGTTTCCAAGTTGTTATATCGAAAATCGACCTCGACCCTGCCAATAGTGGTGTCCTAACATTACGGTATCCTTAAAATAAATTCGGTACATCTTTTAAAGTGAAATTACATAGATAGTAAATAAATTCCACTAAATTTTGATTGTAATGAATATATCAAGCGCACGCACATCCTGAATCGATCAAACTTTTTGCATGTTACCCTGGTAATTTGTAGGGGGTTATCCCGAAAGAATATCTGTAGTAATAGTGATTGATTAATTCTACCAATTCCTCTATAACGGTTGATATAATATAAAAGTGAAATTACAACTAAATAAAATGGGGTGTAACAATAGCCAGGACCTTAATGCACGAAAATATAAGAACGAAAAGGAGCAAGAGGAACAAACACCTTCAGCGGGCGAAAACTGTGTAGAAAAAAATTTAATGCCCTCACCAGCAACACTTAAACGGGAAGATCTGAGAAAACATCAACCTTCACGATTTTCAAGAGATGATAGGAATACTGATAAAGCTCAAAAGAATGATTTAGTTACAAGTGATATTGATGACAAAAATGCCAATTTGAAAATATGTACCAAAGCAACTATAAGTGAATCGAACATTGTTGATGCTTGCAAGTTTGAAAACAATGAGAATGATAACGGTAAGACTGGTGCTTAAATAACGTAATTCGTTATTGCATTTTTTTTTTCCTCAAATTATATTTAAGCTGTTCAAATTCTTGCGAACATCACCTTCTCAATTTACGACTTTTCCTGAACGGCTTGACCTGAAATCTGTGACACGATGTCTTACCCCTTCGAAAGATTAGAAACTGTAAATAGCCTAATGAACTATATATTACAAAATTTTTAAGTACAAGCGAAGAAGGAGCTTTTGAAATAGGGATCGCGATATAACGAAGAATCCAGATAAAGGTACTTATACGTAAGAAATCGGCTCCTGCACATCATGGTTGTTCAATTATAGCGATCAGAACCATGATTTTCAAAATAAATTTTTGCACAATTTGGAAGCGTTGTTCAGGCGTCAGTCTATTCATGTGGAAACTAATGTGGTATTCGATTGGGTTTCTTCAGATTTGCTCTCAGATTTCAGATTTCGTGGGCGTTATCTTCTTCTTCTTCTTCTTCTTCTTCTTCTTCTTCTTTCTTCTTCTTCTTCTTCTTCTTCTTCTTCTTCTTCTTCTTCTTCTTCTTCTTCTTCTTCTTCTCTTCTTCTTCTTCTTCTTCTTCTTCTTCTCTTCTTCTCTTCTTATAAATAAAATTGGTGTAGTTCTGTTCGACTTAGAATGAATTTGACTGCCTGTCTTTAAATGCAAAAATCTTACAAACTACTGAATATATTCTGGTGCATTTTACACAGGCCTATAGAGGATACCCAGGCCCACAATCTCCACTTTGTTTTAACTCTATATCTCCACAAATTCCGGAAAAAATTGGACAAGAGTAATTTATTTTTTTGTTTCGTTTCGGTTTTTGCTTTGCAACGCTTTGAGTTCGAAAATACTGGGAGCATTTAAATAAAGTAAATACCATCTTATAGAGGACATCTGCAGGTTCCAGTTAGGCTATCTATTTACACGATAACTTAAAAGGTTTTTGAATAAATAGGCAAAATTTAAATAATTTCTTCGATTTTCACCTGGGTGAGTTGATATGCACTTCATTCTCAAATCAAACATACACGCAATATAATGACCTCTCTTTTGACATTAGTTTACTCTTGGTACGCAGAGGGAGACAGACATAGGCAGTATTTTGTTTGGTTTGCTGGAAAAAAAGAAATGTCAAATCAGTGATCACAGACTTTAAAAGCAGGTTATCCACGGTTATGCCAAAAAAAAATCCTTCTATCCATCGCCAAAATTGAAAAAATCCCACATTTATGCCACGAAATATTAGGTTTAAAAAAAGGTATTTCATTAAATTTACTCTTTTCTTATTATTAACAAATACAAGTTACAATAGGCGTTTTTTTAGCTTCGATTTCAGCATAGCAAAGTAAAGTATGATTTTCAGCACGCAATTACAACAACTATTGCGAATCCCGAAGTGTCAAGTATAGCGTAGTTGTTGTTATTCCGCGATACCAATAATCATTTTTAGTGTCCAGACTAAGTTTTTCGAACTCACAATGGCGAAATTTTCCATACAAAATTGCATATTGTGACCTAGGAAATATTTAGTGTGAAGGTTAAAAATGATTATTGGTAAGGCCCATTGAGTTCAGAAAAACTTACTTTACTTTGCTTTGATGGGATCGAAGCTCAAAAAAACATGCCATATGAAAGCTAACAAAAATAAATACATATGTATTTGAAAATGGCTGGTATGCAAACAACTTTATTACGAAATGTTTGAACCGCAAACTGTCTTGCGATCTCGGTTTTGCCGCAGAGGAAAATGAATGCATTCATATATTTTGAATGACTTTTTTCTAATCAAGAAAATATTTCATTTGATCGTAGGTTAACAAATTTTTTTATTTAACTTCTTTTAACTTATTGCCGATCTGGTATCACTGTCAAAAAAGACTTATGCGACGGAAAGAGAGACAGACAGAGGCAGTATTTTGTTTGGTTTGCCAAGAAAAAAAAAGCCATACAAGAAATGTCAAATATGTAGGAAAGGTTTATTTATCTCTGTTTTGCTTTAAAAAAAAAAGTATCTTCGTCTTGCTCTCTTGGTCAGTTCCTATGTCTCTCATTCATTCATAAATCCTGTACACACCTGGTACCGTAACGGTAATAAGAAGGGAAACGATTTATTTTATGTAGGGGTAAGAACTATTTTCTACTCTCTGCACAAACGCAGGTGAATATGTGTATTATCTATTAAATAGGAAGGAGAGAGATGCCTTATCATTAAAGAGTAAAGCGGCCTATACACCTCATAAGGTTTGTTTGACGTGGGCCCTAGTGCGCACTAGTGCCCACTGGGTTAACCCTAATGTGTTCGATATAGCACTGAACTCGACCTGGTACTGAAAACCTGTGTTTGACATGACTTCTAGGGCGCCCTAGTTGTGCACTGAACTGACCCCAGTTATTTTGTCGGGGCAAGAACTCAGTGCTGAGTTGCGCTGTCATTTCGCTTGCTGTTATTCGTTTATTTGAATATCGTAATAAAGATAAATACAATAAATTTGATACTCAAAGGGGAATTGTTTGAAAACAACAACGTTTATGGACTAAAACCTTATTTTAAAGATAAATGGAATGAAAAAAACCTGGAATCAAAGCTGATTACATTTTTTAGTGCATCGCATATATTGCAAACAGTTTTATCAACTTGTTTGCATTATGGCAAGCACAAGATCAGAATTGAGTGCACTCATTTTTAACAATAAACAGAACAAAGTGTTATCATCTTCGTTCTTCGTTCACCAAAACATAAGTATTTTTCAAACTCAAAAACTGCCAGACTTCAGGGCAGCACATTTTGCGTTCGATATGATAGCCGAATTTTAAGGGTTGTGCAGGTTTTTGGGTAGGCGGGAAAATCAGCTGATACTTCTCAGTGCGCACTAGTGGGCACTAGTGCTAGCCACGTCAAACAAACCTATATACTTGGATGTGCAATGCAATCATAAGTATGCTATGCAAGCACACAGTGATGTAAAATTAACTTTTCAGATTGTACTTTTCACGAGTTGAAATTGTAGCTTTTAGGACTGAAATGTAACTGCCGTTATGGAAATTCGTAGGTATATGAAGTTAAGTTAAATATGCTAACATTATTTTTACTACATATTTACTAAGCTCTTGATTTAAAAAACAAATATGTTTCCTCCTTGGCCTTTATATAAAAGAAGTCAATACCTATTTCAAAAACATTATTGGTGACAACATATGACCATAATTAAAAATACCTACATCACATTGTTTTTGAAAACTTAGGAATTCAGACTTTCAAAGGATAAAATAATAATATTAGTTAGTCCCACCTCAGGATTTATGCTATTATTTTATGATCAATATCACTAGGATTATGTGTGAGTTCTTTCCTAAAAGAAAACTTTCAATTTTCAAATTATTACATGCGTCATTTGTTAACAAATTCTGGGTTTCAATTCACTGAACATTTGTAATATTTGTATAAATTATCAACTGATACAATTGTACCCGCTTTTCAATCGCACTACAGCTACTTTTGCACCGTCTTTGTCCTGCTCTTTTGGCCAATTTATATTTTTTCATTTCATTTTATTCATCCATAAATCGCATTTTAAATTTAGATGGAATGTGGTGTGTGGGGGGCTTGGGATTGAAAGAGATAGGGTGTGAAATGTATACGGGACTGAAAGAGAGTGATTTACAATTTGAAACGAATACCTGTAGTAACGGTAATAAGAAGGAAGACGAATTATTTTATACAGTGGTAGGAAATATCTCTTATTCGCTAACTCAGGCGTTATGAGAAAAATACATTTTTTCCGAAAAACATGCCCCCTTACAAGATAGAAAATTTCTTAGATGTTATTTTTCCAACAGCTGTTCTGAAACAGGCGAAGGCAAGGCACGGGCGAAGCCGGGGGTTTCAGCTAGTCGAACATAAAAACGTTACTTGCTCTTTTTACCCGACTGGTTTGTGTTTATATAAATTAAACTATTCTACGCGAAAGTTTTATTAAAAAAAAAAATATTTTATTGTTCTAGGAGGAGAAGCCTCTTTATTCTTTTAAATCCAAATTACAACTGACTTAAAAACTAACAGAAAATAACTTATTGCCTACGCTGAACTGAAGTGCATTTCCCATGCTGGAGTGCGGTGTCGGATTATTGAAGAATGTCTGCGGTGTCGGATGAGCTGTTGTTGGCGATGGGATGATTTCCGAGAGTTGAGACGCCTCGTCAGCAACATGACCCTGGAGTGTGTTTTGTCGTTGCTCGTAGTGGAATGTGCTGACTTTATGTTGTATGTAATATTTAGAATTAGAAGCGTTTGCTGTTAACTCCTCCCTTCTTAAACGCTAACGTCCTCGTTTAGCAGTAAAAAAATGGTATTTGGCTAATTCTGGAAGGCTTTAATATTGATGTTTGATCACCCGTATTTGCCTTCTGTTAACTTGTGATAGTTTCCATAGTTATTGACGTTATAGGTGGTTCTATTGGTGGTGATGCTGTTGCTGATCTTGGTTGATTTATACTAACTCTTTTAATCGGTGCTATCAGATGTATTTTATTTTTCTCTTCGATTTGGCTTATGTAGTGGGTATTATTTAGGTGTAGCTCTTTCATCACCTCGTGCGTTAATAGTTCCTCGAAGGCTTTCGATGCTGAGTCTAATTGTACGATGGCCGGAAAGGGTCTTGAGGTAGGGATTTCGTTGGAGGCGAAGGTTCGTCCATTTACTACTATGTTGGCATTGTGGTATTGTATTATAAATGTCCCCGTTATACTGAACTTGTCGTTGTTGACCAATATTGACCCATTGAACTGGTTAAGGAGTAATGAGCCAGGAAGTATTTCCTCGATTGCATGGATATGTTGATTGTTGATATTGGTGCAATTTGCTGGTTTGCTTCGCAATAGGTTTGGTATGCACTCCGTATTACTTAAGTCTATAATTTCATTAATCTTACAAATAGTTAGGTCATTAAAGGTCTGACAGTTATTCTTAATTCCATAAAAAATCATCTCCGCATTGGAGTAGGTACATTACTAAAGTCAATTTTTGTTATAACCGATTTCCTTTTTATTGCCTTTTTGCAATCTTCTTTTCTTGTGGTTGGTACGCTTACAATGTAAATCATAGTTGTTTTATTAGATGCTATTTTTATATTTGCAAAATCGAATGCTTCTTCCATGTTTACATAGGGAAGGTTGTTTTTTTCAAAATGACTCTTAACTAAATTTATTTCAGTATTCGAAAGTATAAAGGAATTTACTATGCCAGCCTTTGCCCACTGCTGGGCATGTTCTACAAATGACAAATGACAAATGTTCAAAATGACTCTTAACTAAATTTATTTCAGTATTCGAAAGTATAAAGGAATTTACTATGCCAGCCTTTGCCCACTGCAGGGCATGTTCTACATTTGTTATTTCTTCTTTAATTATATCTAATTTATATTTGATGCCGGTAGAATATTCATTTTTTATTTCGGCATTCGTTTTCAACATCTTAATTATATTATTCGTTACATTTGTAATGTTATTTATTCTTTCTAATGATATAGTCTGTTTATTGCTATTGTCTAATAGGTTTTGAGTTTTAGATTTTATAATTTGAAAATCGTGATGGTCCGGTGTACCGGCTATCCATTTCCACGCTGTTCCTAAACTGTTTATTGCCTTTTTCTTTCTGATTATGGGTTTTATGCGGTTGAGTCGGTTAAGGATTTCAGTAATTTCATAGGATAGGTAAGGGTAGATGGGATTGGTTCTACTTACATTAGTTTGTATTTTAATCTGTACGTCATCAATTATATCTTCGTATGCTGCGAGGTCGATTATGTGCACCAGTTTAAAAGTGCCTGCTTGCAGTTTCGCTATTCCTGTATTAAGTGTTACCAGTTTTGAATTGGTATAATCCAATATTTGGACATCGGCTAAACAGCCCATGGCGGCGTACAGCAAGACTACTGCGGTGATCATCCTGCGTCGGTAAAGTTGATAGTCCTCCTTTTCGAATTGGTTACTTGGGTATCTTCTTTGCACACTTACGCAGTTCCTTCGTTCTATAGACTTCTGGTGATTTCACCTTGGACCCGGCACTGAGAGCACTAATGTTTTTTTTTCGAAGTTCACGTATACGGTCATTCGCGGCGAGCTATTTTAGGTCGACTTACAAACTTGGCCTTTATTCGCGAACACACTAGTGTCGTCACTTTTCGTTATATTGCGGCGAGCTACTTCAGGTACGCGCAACTACTTCGCAAAAATTATAACTTTGTCGTCACTTTTCGTTATATTGCGGCGAGCTATTTCAGGTCGTCTTAGGCGCAACTACTTCGCAAAAAATTATAACTTGTGATGTGCTTTTTGTCGTCGGCTGGGGTATACTCGTCGGGTCTAGGGTTGCCCCCAAAGAAACACTAACTCTGGGGCGTTGTACTATTCCACCTTTTATTATTATTGCTTATCAATTAGTTTTACAAGCGTAAATCTTATGATTCGACCTTAACAATTCGTTTATACGTAAGTCTAGCTACTGGATAAAGGCAAATGCGGTTGATCGGAATGCTCACGATACACTCCGCAGAAGCAGGATAGAAAGAGGGCAACTGTGGTTGATCGGAATGCTCACGATACACTCCACAGGAGCAGGAAGGAAAAGGGCGACTACGGTTGATCGGAATGCTCACGATACACTCCGCAGAAGCAGGATAGAAAGAGGGCAACTGTGGTTGATCGGAATGCTCACGATACACTCCACAGGAGCAGGAAGAAAAAGGGCGACTACGGTTGATCGGAATGCTCACGATACACTCCGCAGAAGCAGGATAGAAGGAGGGCCACTGTGGTTGATCGGAATGCTCACGATACACTCCACAGAGCAGGAAAGGAGGAGGGCAACTGCGGTTGATCGGAATGCTCACAATGCACTCCGCAGAAGCAGGAAGAAAGGAAGAGGGTTACTGTAGTTGATCGGAGTGCTCACGATACACTCCACAGTATATTTAAGGCTAATTCTTAGAGCAGAATCTTGCCACCAAAAATATAGAAAGTCGGTCAACTCTCTAGAGAACAGGGTCAGCACCAGGTGTACTCCACGAGGTACTGAGTGTACTGTCCTCCTGTACTGCTTTCGCTTCGGGGTACTCATGTAATTCCCGTCACTTAGTCAGTGTGACTTCTAAGGTGCGAAGTGAAAATTATCACTGGTGTTGTTGTTGCTGGGATGCTGTTGCTGAGTCGTGTGTGTTGGCGCTAGCGGTGGGTGCTTCGACTGGTTGAAGTTCCGTTGGTGGCTGATGGTGGCCAGTGGTGGCGATCAGGGTTAGTCAGTGGTGGCGATCAGGGGCAGGTGCGAACCCGGTGATTTGGCTGGTTTGCTGTGGTGCGGTCTGGTCGGTTTGTAACGGATCGTTACACTCCCCTCTTTCTTCGGAAGACGAGAACCTTCTCGTCGTAATGGGACCTGGGCTCGTTTCTGGCGAGGAAAAAAAAACATAGTAATATAAGTATTGAGTATTATGAGTTTAACAAAAAAATAAAAATATCGCCTTCAATGGCC
This sequence comes from Cheilosia vernalis, assembly GCA_949126925.1. Classification (NCBI taxonomy): domain Eukaryota; kingdom Metazoa; phylum Arthropoda; class Insecta; order Diptera; family Syrphidae; genus Cheilosia; species Cheilosia vernalis. The sequence goes on from OX421362.1 coordinate 58,389,625, forward strand.
CCTTTTTTTTTTTGTTTTATTATTTTTTTTTTTTTGTTTTTATAAAAACTAAAAATATCGCCTTCAATGGCCCTTTTTTTTTTTTTTTTTTTTTTTTTTGTTTTATTATTTTTTTTTTTTGTTTTTTTTTTATTTTTTTTTTTTTTTTTTTTACATATATATTGACTTATGATCTAGGGTTTGTTTAGCTTGCGTTCGCGCCGCCTGCGATTTGCCTGGGTGGCGTCTTGGGGGCGGTAGCGCCGGCGAAGTCGGCCGGAGTTATTGCTTACGGTGTGCGTGGTGGCGGTCTGGGCGGTGAGTTGTTGATGCGTCGGTTGTGGCGTTGTCGGTACGCGATATCGGACGCTCAAAATTTCCTGGCTGAGGACCTGGGGAAATTGGGGAAGGGATTTCCCTGGGGTCGCTGGTCGCTCTGAACGTCGGGTGTCGTGGTTGTCATCGTCGCTGTCCAGGACGACTACCTCGGCTGGCCCGTTCTTCGGCTTTAATATATTCATATTCTTCCGCCAATTCCACCAATTCGTCGGCGGTTTCAACGTCCTTACGGCGAAGGTACAACCGATACTCGGGTCGTAAGTTATCGTAGATCCGATCCAGATTGTCCTCTAGGCGGATCCGTGGGTGTTGCCGTATGAGGTACTGCATTGAACGGACGTAGTCCTTTGCTCTTTCTCGAGGTCCCTGCTTCCGCCGCATGATTTCTTCCTCAAGCTTGTGTGTGAATCGGGGGGGTAGATATTGCTTCAGGAGGGCCTCTCGAAATCCTCGCCAGTCGAGGAAACGGTCGCGGTTGATACGTAACCATTCTAATGCCGTTCCCCGGAAGATCTCTGGTAGGGGCCGGAGCAAATGTTCGAGAGATAGGTCGTAGCATAGGGCCAACTCCTCAATGCGTTCCAAGAACTCGAGGATGTTGCCGGTTCCGTCAAATCGTAGTCCCCATTGGCGTACGATATTCATGACCTCGGCGTCATAGCTAGGAGGGGCTCGGGACGTGTGTGGCCTCATGGGATCCGGCGGACGTGCAGGTACGGCGGTGGCTGGGATTGGTGGCTTCAGGACGGGTACTGGTAGGGTGGTTTCGGATTTTCCTTGTGGGGGTTCCAAGGCGGTTTCAGGTTTCTCTGGTTCTGGCGGCTCCTCCCATAGTTGTTGGGCCGAGTGGTACGCTCGGCTGTCCTTGATATGGGTGCTCATGGTTTTTCGGAGTTGGTCTAAGGTCCCGATGGTGGGTAGACCCTTGGATGCCAGTACTTTAATCAGTTCGGTTTTGTCCAGCTGGTATATCCACGTCAGGCTGGAAAAGAGGTCATCCTCCTTTGGTGGGGCACTCGGCCCATCGTTGGCGGCCTCCATGGGGCGTTACGTGATAGATTCTCGGCGGTGGACTGGTAGTCTGTGGTAACTTGGTTCAGATCGGTGACTGGAATGATGTGTACAGGTACGGTTCGGACGGTCGGTGGACTTCGTTTGAATGGTGTGATGGTAACAGGTCGGTAGTACTTTGTTTGAAGTCCCTGCTCGGGCGCCAATTTGTGATGTGCTTTTTGTCGTCGGCTGGGGTATACTCGTCGGGTCTAGGGTTGCCCCCAAAGAAACACTAACTCTGGGGCGTTGTACTATTCCACCTTTTATTATTATTGCTTATCAATTAGTTTTACAAGCGTAAATCTTATGATTCGACCTTAACAATTCGTTTATACGTAAGTCTAGCTACTGGATAAAGGCAAATGCGGTTGATCGGAATGCTCACGATACACTCCGCAGAAGCAGGATAGAAAGAGGGCAACTGTGGTTGATCGGAATGCTCACGATACACTCCACAGGAGCAGGAAGGAAAAGGGCGACTACGGTTGATCGGAATGCTCACGATACACTCCGCAGAAGCAGGATAGAAAGAGGGCAACTGTGGTTGATCGGAATGCTCACGATACACTCCACAGGAGCAGGAAGAAAAAGGGCGACTACGGTTGATCGGAATGCTCACGATACACTCCGCAGAAGCAGGATAGAAGGAGGGCCACTGTGGTTGATCGGAATGCTCACGATACACTCCACAGAGCAGGAAAGGAGGAGGGCAACTGCGGTTGATCGGAATGCTCACAATGCACTCCGCAGAAGCAGGAAGAAAGGAAGAGGGTTACTGTAGTTGATCGGAGTGCTCACGATACACTCCACAGTATATTTAAGGCTAATTCTTAGAGCAGAATCTTGCCACCAAAAATATAGAAAGTCGGTCAACTCTCTAGAGAACAGGGTCAGCACCAGGTGTACTCCACGAGGTACTGAGTGTACTGTCCTCCTGTACTGCTTTCGCTTCGGGGTACTCATGTAATTCCCGTCACTTAGTCAGTGTGACTTCTAAGGTGCGAAGTGAAAATTATCACTGGTGTTGTTGTTGCTGGGATGCTGTTGCTGAGTCGTGTGTGTTGGCGCTAGCGGTGGGTGCTTCGACTGGTTGAAGTTCCGTTGGTGGCTGATGGTGGCCAGTGGTGGCGATCAGGGTTAGTCAGTGGTGGCGATCAGGGGCAGGTGCGAACCCGGTGATTTGGCTGGTTTGCTGTGGTGCGGTCTGGTCGGTTTGTAACGGATCGTTACAAACTTCGCGGCGTAACTTCTCTTAAACCGGGTCCCTGCTCGAGCGCCAATTATACTATTCTACGCCAAAGTTTTATTAAAAAAAAAATATTTTATTGTTCTAGGAGGAGAAGCCTCTTTATTCTTTTAAATCCAAATTACAACTGACTTAAAAACCAACAGAAAATAACTTATTGCCTACGCTGAACTGAAGTGCATTTCCCATGCTGGAGTGCGGTGTCGAATTATTGAAGAATGTCGGATGAGCTGTTGTTGGCGATGGGATGATTTCCGAGAGTTGAGACGCCTCGTCAGCAACATGACCCTGGAGTGTGTTTTGTCGTTGCTCGTAGTGGAATGTGCTGACTTTATGTTGTATGTAATATTTAGGATTAGAAGCGTTTGCTGTTAACTTATACGTGCGATTTAAATACCTATGTGTAGTCTTTGACACTTTTCTAAGCGATTTCCATTCACTGGTTAATTTTTTTACTAAAACATTATATATTGATTTCTAAATATTTATACATAAATAATATACAAAAAAAAATATACCCGATGCAATGCCTCTCTTTCCTGGAGAAATAATTGGCTAAAATGTAAACAAACTCCACTAGTTGTCAAACTCAAACGCACTAGTATTGACAAATCTGAGAAATCTAAATCTAACCCCTGTGACCCCCCCCCCCCCTGCTTACGGCATTGCTTCTTTATTAATTCCGGACTTAACTATTTCCACTTGCCTTCACATTTCTATAATTAGTAAATTGCAAAATAAATTTGACTTCCTGGGATGTTCCAATAAGTTTTGTTTCGTGATCGATTTTTTTTTATTCGTGGTGAACTCTTGAGGATCCTTTAAATTATTTTTTTTCGGCTACTATTTAAAGTCGTTTTCAGTGAGAACGGATCAGTGTTGAAATAAAATAAAAAAGGCTGTGTGTGAGGTAATAACAAAATTCTTTCTTTATTTGAAAGGGAAAATCCAAAGTCCAGAAAATCCAAAATCCTGAAAACCCAAAATCCCGAAAATTAAATATCCCGAAAATCAAAAAGCCAAACCCCCGAAAAAAGAGGGGCTATCACTCATAACATCGGCCGGAGTGATAGCGATTGGATTATGTCGCTGAACATAAAGGGTGGGCTGGCCATTCCGTGCCATCAACATCTGGCAAGTCTCGGGTTCATGATGAACCTTTACCCTGGAGAGACAATGGGAAGGAAAGTTGCGTTTAGGGTTAGATTAGCCTAGTTTTAAGTTAGTGTACCAGTAGTATAGGGTCTAGCTTTAGTGTTAGGTTAGATTAGGTATAGTTTAGGATAGTTCGGATTAGTTTCGCGGTTCTTTCCCGTCCTCCCTCAGGGGTATTGGCATTTTTGCTTCTTTTCTTTCCTTTTTCTTTTCTGTCCAATCTTTTTGAAGTCCGTCCGAGGTCTACGTAGAGTAGCTTTCTTTCTCCTTCCTTTTCTTAATTTCTTTTTGGCATGAATAAAAGTTGTTGAGCAGGTGATACGTGGCAGGGGGCAAGAACACCCCCGTCCGACGAGCTTTAGCCGAGCAACCACAAGCATGCCGTGCCCTCCTTGCCCATATCGAAGTTGCCCCTGTGGCTCGACCCTGGCTCACAACAATGATATATAAAATGAAAAGTTTGCGCAAATTTTTAATTTTATATAATTTTTCGGAATTCTTTATTTTGTTTTGAATGTAAAATAGACAAATGCTTGTCCATTCCATTTACCGTAATAATGTTTTGTAATGTTGCGCTGCAAAACGCAATGTGCATTCAGTTGTGCTGATTTCTTATAGTGTGATAGCCAACCTAGATTTTTGGTAGCCAGATAGATTTTTGTTAGCCAGTGTACATAGTAATACAAAGTGAGTATCGTGCATGCCTTTATAATTAAAAACTTTATATTATCAGTGACATTTTGCGTTTGATGATTCCGGTGAGACGCAACAACTGAAAAAACGTTATGTGACGAAGGAAAACAAAAATAAAAAAAATTTACGCGGAACGAGCGTTCTGAAATAATTGTTCTTTCAGGAATTGCGTACAATATGAACTTGTATTAGATTATTGTCTTGTCATGGATCGTTTTTGATGTTTTTGTTAATAAGACTTGAACTGTTTTTTATGTTTTATTTTGTTTGTTATGTAAATTTTTTTTTTGTTGCTTTAATAAAATTTTTAGTTTCACTTTCGGGATTTTGGATTTTCGGGATTGTGGCTTTTCGGGATTGTGGCTTTTCAGGATTGTGGATTTTATGCTTTCGGGATTCCGTTTTTCGGAATTCTTTCCGACTCCCATCCTGGATGGTTCTAGAATTAGCTTTAGTGGTGATATACATTTATTTGACAGTTTCCAGTCTCCAATTGGAAGTGAAACTTGTTTGGTGACTAGGGGGTTGTTTTTCACATCGCCATTTTTGGTTACACGATACCTTCCACACCACGGTATTATTAAAGGCCTAGTTAAACGTAGTGCGTACTTTTATTTATCTGAGATTTATATTCACTGATGGAATCTATCTGTTCCACGTCTTCTTATGCGGCGAACAGAATGTTGAGTCAAACTAATCTAACCGTCCCGAAAAATAAGCTCACCTCGACTTTTCTTTTGGTAGCCAAATGCTTATTATATATTATTCATGACATAATGCGATGAACCATTATGTATGCACTTAAATTCGTTTTTCTGATAAGTCTTATGAGAAACAAAGGTAGGTATGTAAAATAAGCATACGTCAGGTTTGCAGATTGTTTACATCTAATCGAACAGATCAAAAATTAAAACTTTATGCAACGAAAGCAGGTAAGCATCGAGTTGACATATAATACTGCATTTACACCATCACGCATTCGCCTTTTTGCACGAGACGGGACAGAGAGCGTTTGTGAGCGGTCAATCCTAATAAAGGCGTAAGAATGAGATCACAAATCAGACGCCTAAAGTGTCATGGATGTTCTACCTAATTGTAGATACGTAAAACGGAAATAAACACAAATTTCGGTGACCAACATTTATGCAATCACTTGAAAACATTTCCTATTGTCGTTTAAAACATGTGAATTTGAAATGAGAGTGGTAATTAGTGTTAGTTGATTAAACCAACAATTCATCAATCAGTTACCTATACGAAATAAATAAATAATTGTTCGTTCACCACTTCCGGGAGCCATTTTGTTTTAAAGGAAAGCGGAATTTCGTAAAATATAGCTATAAAAATATCAACATGCGGAGCTTTCCTATAATTCCCACCACGTAAACAAGTGATAACAGACCAAAAAACGTGTCATGTTTTTTTGCGTGTTAAATTGCATTTACACCATCCCGCACGCGCATTTTTGCACGAAACGGGATAGAGAGATCCGTTTATCCGCAGTCAATGCTGTTAAAAGCGTAAGAATGAGATCACAAATCAGACGCCTAAAGTGTCAAGGATGTTCTTCCCATAATTATAGATACGTAAAACGGAAATAGACACAGGTTCCGCTCACCAACATATCTGCAATTGCTTGAAAACATTTCTATTTCTGATTTGAAACACTTGAAATGAGAGTGGTAATTAATTTTAGTAAATTAAGCCAACAATTCATCAATCAGTTACACGAAAAAAAAAAAAAAAACAATTGACCGTTCATCATTTCCGGAAGCCATATTCAATTCACCCCTATCGGGAATAATATTTCCCCGGGAATGTTCCCTTGTCAGCAATCTAATTTACATTACAAATATTATTCCCATCTAATTTACATTGCTGACAAGGAAACATTCCCGGGGAAATATTATTCCCGATAGGGGTGATTGTTATATAGGAATGCGGAATTTCTTTAGCCATCGCTATAAAAATATCAACATGTGGAGCTTTCCTTTAATTCTTATCACGTAAACAAGATGGCCGACCTAAATACATGTCACGTTTTTTTGCGTGTTATGTAGGTGTTGTAGGCGCAGTGGCTTAGTGGTTAGTGTGTTGGACTACTAAGCGAGGGGTTCAGGTTCGAATCCCGCAAAAACCCAAATTCCAACTCAGGGTTTTTTCACTGCGCCACCTCTCGCGAACGTCTGACAAACATCCGATAGTATAACTGTCATGAAAGAGCTTCTCAATTAGCCGTTTGGAATCGGCATAAAATTGTAGATCCCTTCCATTCGTTCCAAAAATGAAAACTCACACAAAACGAATGGTTGTGAGAAGCTAGGCCTAGGGTCCCTACGGACCTGTTGCGCCAAAAATTATATTATATTATAGGTGATGCTGTCCCTTTCAGCCACACTGCTATTTAGTATTTAGCATCCCTTTAATTGCCGTGATAGGAATTTGTGACCGTGTAAATGCAGCATTAGGCATCGCATAGGCAATGCTGTAACTTTCAGTCACACGGCTATTTAGTATTAGGTATCACTTTAATCTTCCGTGCAGAGTTGCCAGTTTCGGGGTTTTCCCCCCAGATTTGGGGGTTTTTCTGACCGACGGGGGCAAATCTGGGGGGAGAAATTGTTTAGGGGGAAATCTGGGGGTTTTATTTTGTTACTGCGTTCAATAATTTATTTTTTTTGTCACTAAAAAATTGAAAGCTATAAAGCCACTGCACCACCAACAAACCAAAGCAATGTATGTGCGAGTAAATCCGATGTAAAAAAATTATCTATGCCCATTCCATTCCAACGCATTCCATGCATATGCATTAAAAAAAATCATATTAATTCTCGAAATTCGTGCCTTTGCAATACCCTACACAAATTACAAAAAATTGTTTTTATTGAATTTTAATTTAATGTTTTTAAATTCTTTTAAATAAATTATTTAAAAAAAAAATGGGGGTTTTTTTCTTGAAAATAGCTAAATCTGGGGGTTTTTCAGATTTGTCTGGGGGGAAATATTTCAACCGCCTGGCAACGCTGCTTCCGTGTTAGTAACGTGTGATAGTGTCAATGTAGCATAATACTGCGAAATGTGACTTCCACAAAGTAAAAACACAAGTCCAAATTCGTACATGCGTAGATTCACAAAAGAAAAGTTTTAAAAAGCAGGCAAAGTTGGATAATAGTTAAATGATAACTTTTTGCGTTTAGCCTTAAAATAGGTACCTAAAGAAAAATCACTCTAAGAGAGCAAGGGAAGCAATAATTGCATCCGTGTGTGTTGTGGCCGTTGCGGGATACAACATACAAATACAAGTATTAACTCAAAATAGAGAGCGAATGCGTCTTATTTTTGCACACTAAACCTACCTACCTACATACATACTGTAGGTGTAGCTGTAGTGCTGTAGTCAGTTCTCTAAAAATTTGAAAGCTCTCGCTTATATCGTTAAGCTTCGATTATTATTTGTAAAGAGACTAAACATTGATGCTTTCGTTCACCTGCATTCAAATACGGAATTGAATTCGTTTCGGTAGCATTTCAATTAATGCTGCTCTTGCAAGTCCACCTTAATAATAGTTAGTGTTAGATAAATGATCCTTAATTGTTAAAAAACATGTTCAGTGGTTGTTAAAAATATTAAGTTGCTAAACTTTTTTTCTACTTATCGCGTATTTCATTTTCAATAAGAGAAAATAAAGGAAGAAGTAAGTCTATGCATACTTGATTTTGTGAAAAAAATCGATATTAGATACCTATATGCTATGGTGGTAATACACGAAATTGAAAAGTTATTAAAAGTGACTTGGAATAATTGTTTTACTCATAATTATTATGTATTAGCCGCTTTTTTGCTTGACCCATATTTATACAATTACATAATCATGTTAGGATTTTGAATGTTGTAACGATTAAGATTGAATAAAATATAGTAGTGAATAAAGAACAGTACATAAATAATTATTTTATTTAAAAACAGGTACATATATACTTATATTTCCAGTTAGTGAAAGTAAAGTATAACTTTATTTGTGCAGTTTTCATTTACATGCATTGGCGCGAAATAATAAGATTTCCTCACGCACCTAGTCATAAGAGAAAACTTGGTAGGTAATAGCAAGCCAATAGGTACATACAATTTAAATTTTCACATAAACGCCTTATTTGAGAGAATTATATTCACCCTAGTGATAAGGGATGTAAAATGTAGAAATCGATTATTTATTGAAATTGTTCTACTTTGTATGTGTATACCTACGTAATACTAATAACATATCCGGATTTGTTTTTATTTACGGCTACTTGTGTCGTTACATACTTACTCGTATCTATAAAACAGATATAATGGATACCTAAAAATCTGTTCTGAATCTTGTTTTGTGCTTTATATGAACTTTATTATATATTAACAGTAATGTATTTTTGGAATAGGACAATACAAGACTTTTTAAAAAGGAAAATCGATTATGATGACACAAAAAGCCTTCGATCGATAAAAGATTATTGATTATTTCGTACTTAAAATACTTATTGAGAGTATTATCACAGCACTTGGTTGATAAAGGGTTTCATGTATACCTACCTATTTTTTTATCTTTAGAATTCTCTAGTTGGGAAGAATTTTTTTTAAAAGGTATGCAAACAATTTAGTCTTCCAAACTACGTTAGTAGTAGGCAGAAATATAAATGTGTGGAAGAGGTGTTGAAAATTAAGTATTGTTTATGGACAGGGTAGGAAGATGTATGAATATGCAAGAAGTAAATTTAAACAGCAAAACACTAGGGTGTCAATGTTTTCATCTAAGTACCGAACTTTTTATTGTGTTAATTGGGCATCTAGATAAATTAGATTCGTGTTTAATTTTTTTATCATTCAAACTAGACAAAATGCGAATTAGCAATTTGCTTAAAGGGATATTTCTCTTGTGCTTACATTTGATCAAATGAAATGGTTAATGTTTTTCTCTACTTTTTCTTTTCTTTATACCACCCCTATTTAAAAGTGGGTGTTATGCTGTATAATATACCTGCCTACAAATGTATGAAAAGCGTTTTTTCAAATTTCTCTTCTCTCAGGGATGGCAAAATGTGTATTATGCTATGTTCAGACGATTGCCAAATCTGGCAATATTGTCAGATACCAATGTTCTGGCAATAGATGACTATAGCGAACTTACTTACTTACTTAAGGCACTACAGTCCGGGGTCGGGGTGGACCTGGGCCTCAACCAACAAGCGTATCCAGCCAGCACGATCTTTGGCCAGCTGTCTTCAGTTTCGCACCCTAAGTTGGTTAAGGTCCCCTTCCACTTGCGTGCGCCACCTGAGTCGCGGTCTTCCTCTACTGCGCCGTTCTTCGGGTGTGGATTCGAAATAATCCGGGCCGGAGCATTCACGTCCATTCGCCCTACATGACCCAGCCACCGCAGTCGTTGGACCTTCACTCTTCTGGCTAGGTCGATGTCGCTGTACAGCTCGTACAGTTCGTCGTTGTATCTTCTCCTCCATTCACCGTCTATGCGGGACCGAAAATTACTCGAAGAATTTTAATCTCGAAGCAACCAAGACTCAAAAATATTCACTTGCCTACGCCACGACCACCAATAAGTTTTGATTTGCAACATTAGCCTGCGAATAAATCCAGACATTCTAATAAATTGTGTTCCGTATATTGAATAATTTGAAAGGGATTTTATTACGACACAAATGAACTCATAAAACAATCGCGAAATAGTAATAGAAAACAATTGATTACAATATTATGAGGGTGGATTGTCCGACTCGTAAAGCATGTAGATTGTCGCCAGTACCAGAGCGTGTATTATGGTAAATTATCAGATCTTTCGAATTCAGCCCTCTTATCTTTCCCCGGAGAATTCAAGGTTCTTGTATTAGGGCGACGTCTATTAGTTTCGTTTCCATAAGGAGAACGAAGTTGGCGCTGGCAGCCTTACTGTGACGAAGATTTATTTGCGCTATCTTCTCTCCCTTGTCTTTTACCGCTAACAGCCGCAGCTTGCATCGCGTTATGCCTTCCCAGTCCTTGAACTCTTGTTTACGGAGTAGCGGAAGCGATTTGTGATTCAAGAGTATTGTCACATCCATACCATTCTGGGTATATTCACCCGTTTCCGGGACTTTCGTTTCCCTGCTTTATAATTCCGGGGTGAGGAATTGCAGGTTCCGTTCTATCCTTTCCACGGATAATTCCCTTCGGTCTGGTCATATCCAAGACTTCTTTTCTGTCAATAACGCGCAGGTCAGCATTTGACCAAGGTGCGTTCATGTTGGCGATGAAACCTTTCAACCAGTTCAAAGTCCCTTGACTGTTACACTCTATATATGGTCTTGAACCCTTTGAAGGTAGATATCTGGACTAATAATGGAGACTTGTCTTCTTTCCTGATGATAGCGTCGTTGACTCCATCAAGTATTCATTGGTCGAACAACTCCCGTTGGTTAGATGAGAGTTTTTGATCTTGGTTGCCATAGTCGACAATAGAGACGCGCAGATTTTCTTTCACCTTTTCGGCGAATTTCAGCCTTTTTGCCTGCCTACCTATACTACAGGGGAGATCTTGTCATCATTGCGAACTCTTTTGGAGAATTCGCAGCCGCAGTAGGTGAAAGGTAATCTGCATTTCCTCGGTTAAACAATGTCCCCTTTGCCAACTTCTTTAGCGGGGTACAGCGCTCGCTACTATCCTTCGACTGCCTTTCCAGGAAATCAAGGACGTTTTGAAGTCTTTGTTTGTCCTTGTAATATAGTTGGTGCTTATTTTTTAATTTCTTAATCGTCATTTTACAATTAAGTAGGTACTCTTTTCATAATTGAAGCTGTAGACGAAACCGAATCGTTCTAACGCTTCACTCAACAGAGGCGGCCCTACTAGTCAGTGCTGCCAGTTTAAGGGTTTTCCCCAAAGATTTAGGGTTTTTTTTGAATGGAAGAGGGGAGTCTGGGGTTTTTTTAAAATGAAGTTCAATAATCAATCGATTAAAAATGCATGAAGTGTTGAAATTTTGTGTCGTATTTATTTGCATTCGGAAAACAAAGCTTACAAGTCAGCGTATTGTTTCTTTTGAGTTGTACAAAAACAGGCTACAAAAATAACGACAAAAAATTGGGAGTTTTTTTTGAAACAAGTAGCCAAATCTGGGGGTTTTTCAGAGTTATCTGCTGGCAAATATTTTGACTGTCTGGCAACGCTACTACTAGTTGACGATTTTTGGAGTAAGATATTTTCTTCCTCTTCCTCTCCTCTCATATTCGTTTGAGAATCGGTGTTGCCAAAGTTCTTGTCGCCCGACTCATGTACACCGGTCCATTTGTTTTGTGTTTTTGTTTTTAAGTTTTTATGTTGGACCCACGAGTAAGGGGGATAAAGATCATAATCAGAGGAAATTTCGAAGAAACAATTTTGAAACTCCTACAGAGGGCACTTAAACTAATTGCTGACTGGTGCAATAAGGTTGGCCTAACTGTAAACCCCAAAAAAATTACTATAGTTGCATTCAAAAAAAGGCGAAATCGAGAAAGGCTAAGAAAACCTACTCTGCTTGGTGAAACAATAGAGTTCTCAAAAGAAGTGAAATACCTAGGTCTAACTCTGGACGAAAAACTCACTTGGAACTCTCACCTCACGAAAACCATTGACAAAGCCAGGATCTCTCTGTGAACCAGCAGAAGTCTGATTGGTAAAAGTTGGGGAATAAGCCCCAAAATTATGTTATGGCTCTACACAACCATAACCAGACCACTTGCCACATATGCAGCTCCAGCATGGTAATAAAAAAAAAAAAAAACCCCAAGACAGGCTCAATAAACTCCAAAGACTAGCTTGTGTTTGCACTACAAACGCTATGAGAACTCTCACTGCTGCGCTGGAAGTTATCCTAAACCTTCTACATACCTACCCCTCCATCTTCAGATACAGAAAGAAGCTATGACAAATGCCTTCATGCTCATATCTGAAAATACTGAAAACTCCAAACTAATTCATCCAGATATCGCTATGCAATTAAAAAAGGACGAAATACATGGAATCGCCATGACAGACAACTGTCTACCCAAATACAACTTCAGCCGTAGCTTCAAAGTTACATTCCCGAATCGGCAGAACTGGGAACAGAATAAACCCACATAGCAGACATACTAGCCAGAAAAGGATCAGTATGCATCGACCTTCATGATGCCAAGACCATTCTGTGGACTACCCATTAGCACGGCTAAATTCTACATTAAAAGCAGGCTGAAAAACAAAACCAATCATCACAGGATCAACACTGAAGGTAACAGCCAAGCCAAAATGTTTATGTCAGTGAAGAAGTGAATTCTGCTGCCAAAAATATATTTCATCTAAGAAAATTTAAAAAAAACGTGAAATGTTAATTAATGGACTTGCCGCCTAAGATGGATAGAGAGCAAGTAAAGCTATCTAAAAAACATACTCAACATTTATCCTTTTTACTACTACTAAGTGCCACTCGGCGGCCATTAATAACACGTATTCACAAACAAAAGGAGGGTTGTCATTCGAAATTTGTGATGAAAATTGGGTAGTTGCACGGAAGTTGACCCTCTAGTTTGGATCCTCTTTGGTTACAGAAATGAAAAGTTATGCTTTACGTGAACACCTGCCTTGACGGCTTAATCTCACGGTGGGCATACCCACATTAGAGTCCTTGAGATAGACGTTGACCAATCGCCCCAGGGTTAAACAAATCCTACCCTGGTACAATCCTTGGCTGTTAGGTTGTTGGTAACAGTCAAACTCATTGGTATGAGCGAAGCCCATCCTGACACCTCTTCGTTCTTAAAGAACGCTTTTTGTCTTCGCATTTGGATAAACACACAGCCCCCACGAGCCGACCTCTCTGATGGGGTTGCACCCGAAGGTACAGGGCTACCCCCATCACCCGTGGTACCATTATATAGCTAATGGTGGAGCTTTCGCAACCCGAAGGTCACTACCAATTTGGACTTTTCCAAAACCCAGTCCGAGGAATAGGTCTACCTCAAAACAACTCAACAAGTATCAATAGTAAACTATTTCAACAGGTTGAATTGCTTTTGGTTTTCGCCTAGAAGAGTTTATTGTCTTCCCTGACTACTTTGCGTTCAAAATTCATAACCCAAGAGTTGCCTCAAGGATTACTACCAACTTAGATTGTGCACCCCAATCTGAGGAAAAGGTCTACCTCAAAACAGTCCAACAGGTATCCATAGTAAACTATTTCAACAAGTTAGGACTGCCTTAGTTTTTTCATCTAGAAGATTACTAGAGTGATTACTAGAGACCTATACCACTATACTGTGGTATGCTGCCATACCGTTCATCACTCGTTCACCCTCCCTGACTACTTTGCGTTCAAAACATAACCCAAGTGTTGCCTCAAGGATTACTACCAATTTTTATACTGGGGATAGGTGTACCCCTCCAACAAATAACTGCTTTTGTCCAACAGTAACAACAACATTTCAACTTTTGGTTGCTTCATCCATCACAAGTACCAACGTGTATCAACTTATGCCCACTATCACAACAATTTTGGATTGCTTTTTCGCCAAGAAGTTTGGCAGGGCGACTACAAGACAGGACATGGCCGGCTGCCCTCTTCCTACAGTCTCCCATTCGAAACCACTTGACTACCTACTCCACAACCCGGTTTTCGCCTAGAAGACTTTTTGTCTTCCCTGACTACTTTGTGTTCAAAATTCATAACCCAAGGGTTGCCCCGAGGGTTACTACCAATTTAGGTTGTGACAACCAATCTGAGTAATAGGTCTACCTCCATTTCAACAGGTATCAACAGTCACCGTTGTACTCGTTGGGATTGCTTTTAGTTTCATCAAGGAGATTACTAGGGTGGTTACTAGTATAGGACACCGTGCTTATGTCCTACCGTTCGTCTTACGTTCATCTCCCTGACTACTCAGCCACTTAGACACGTCAAGGCTGCAACCCGCTAAGTGGCCTCTTTGGTAAAGTAAAGGTTATTTGTATCTTTCTTTTCATCAGAAAATATCACTTTCCAATCGTTTGAGTGACTGCTGCCATCAGTGTTCCAAGCCATGTACGATCTTGCAAAACTAAGCCGCTGTTGTTTACGCAGTTTGTTAAGTGGTGTTTTTTTTTTTAGTTTCAGACGCTTGAGGTGTCCGGGACTCTTCAATATTTTACTTGTGGTCATTCGACTAATTTCTAGCCCAGCTTCATGTCTAATCTTACTTGGGTGGAATTGGAAGCAGTTAACCCTTTAATTAACCGTTTTTCTCGGCTTGAAAGTACACTAGATGTAGGGCCTTTGTAATTTTTTCCGTTAAATAATGGATTTCTTAAATAACTGTTTACTACTTTTGGACTTCGATCAGGTTTTTTTGTAACTATAGCGTGATTGAGATTTTTCTTTCCGATGATCATATTAAAAAATGCACATATTAAAATGATGCATACAAAACTAGCTCAAAAAGTCCCGTTAACTTAAGAAAAATGGTAAAAGCAATCTTTATCTCTTCATTGGGTACATATCAAAGGGCTTTCAAAACAGTTGGTTAAGAAAAAGAAACAATATGTGATGCTATCCAATTGTTGCGGACTGTATGTTCTTTTTGGAGGCACTCGCTCTTATCCGAGTTGTAAAAGAATGCATTGTTTGCAAAAAAAATGGTTACTACCAAATGAATTTCATTCATTTGTTTTATAGTTGCATATATTTTAATGTATTAATTGGACTACTAAGCGAGGGGTCCCAGGTTCGAATCCAGCAAAAACCCGAATTCAAACTCATGTTTTTTTTCACTGCGCCACCTCTCCCGATACGGGACTCAGTGAAAGATATAAGTTCTGAGGAAGAAATTAAAACACTCCGAATCAAGCTTAAGGAAATGGATCTAATCTATCAAACTTTGAAGAAAGAGATAGAACTGTTAAAAGAAAAAAATAATGTTCTAAGGAACACTCATATTCAGAAAGAACGCGAATGCACTCCACCACGCTTGCCTAGTCAGGAATACCACACTGACGAAGAAGAGCTAGCACGCGAAACGAATCGGGTCCCTAAGAAAAGACCTAGTAAGAAAAGGAGAGCCGGTTCTTCGCCTGAAGTCGAGCCTCTAAGAGAACAAACGCGTAAAGTACCGCAAGAAAAACAACTCCGAGGGCAAATTCGTCCACCACCTCCAATAAACGTCGTTGGGGTAACGGATTATAATAAGTTACACAGCCTCCTTAAAGGAACGATAACATCGGAATTTAAGGTAACATCTTTGAGGAATAATGCGTGGAAAATTAACGTCGTTAACCACGAAGACTACCGGGCAGTGTCCCAAAAGCTAAACACCGAGAAGATCCAGTGGTATACTTTTGAAATAAAGCCAGAAAGGCCACATCGTGTTGTAGCGAGGGGACTCCACCCCTCATGCACCAAAGAAGAGGTTATAAACGACCTCCGTTCCAAAGGGTTTAAAATTCTTGATGCCGTAAATATCATCAAGAAAGAGAAGCAAAAAACGGAAGAAGATAAGGACATCCTGGTAAGGCTGTGAAGTAGCTAAGGAGTTGCAAAAACGGAGAGATGCGCTACTCAAAACCCAAAATAAAAAAACAAAGCCGCCTACCAAGATAAAGCGTAGGACCGCCCAGGAGGTAGTAGGCAATATAAAACCTCCGGTTCAAAAGCGTAGCATCGTCAGAGAAAGAGAGACAATAGAAATGCCCTCGACCTCTGTTGTCAAAAGAAACGCTACTGAAAAGTTACCACCAGGAAAGCCATCGAATAGTGGCCCTCGGACAGCCAGAGTACAGACCTACGCTCAGGCCGCGGCATTCGAAGGAGCGAAAAACGTTGAAACTTCGCCGGACCCTGTTTCTCATGTTTTCTCAGTTATTCTCCAGAAACTTGAAGAACAAAGCAAAATAAATAAAATTATTCTCGATTGCTTGGTTAAGCTCGAAAATAATTCACGGAAAACGCGTGCTTCAAAAATAACATGAATGAAAAACCAATGTTAAAAATATGCACTTGGAATGCAAACGGGCTTTTACAAAAATTCGGCGAATTGGAAATATTCATACGCGAGAAAGATATTGACATTTGCTTAATTTCTGAAACTCACGTGAAAAAGGGATCGAATTTAAAAATAAAAGGATATAATGATTTCCACGCTTGTCACCCATCGGGGAACGCCAGAGGTGGATCGTCATTGCTTATTAAAGACTGCATTGAACAATACAAAGACCTGAAGATAGAGCTTGAAACTATGCAACTGTGCACGATTCGAGTTAAAAATAGTCAGCGTACTCTTAGAATGTCATGTATCTACTGTCCACCGCGTTCCGCGCTGGAAAAAAAAATTATACTAACCTGCTTAAATCGCTCAAACCAAATTTCATTATTGGTGGCAATTTTAACGCGAAGCACACGTTCTGGGGCTCCAGATACATCTCGCGAAAAGGTAGAATGCTCTATGGGAGAGGTATGCAATACAGTTGCGATTTCCTCTCCTCGGTCAAACCGACCTACTGGCCAACTGATACTTCAAAACTACCTGATCTGATAGATTTCTTCGCCATGAAAGGAATACCTACCAACCACATTAAAGTTGAAGAGAGCTTTGATCTATCATCTGACCACTCACCGGTTATTTTAACATTAAGTGTAAAATTAGCCAATAACCTAGAGCAAGCGAGATTAACTGGTAGAAAAACTAACTGGGAAGGCTTTAGGAACGAAATAGAAGAGAATGTTGAACTGAGTGTTCCACTTACGACACCCTATGAACTTGAGGTTGAAGTTGATCGCTTCGTCGAGATCGTACAGCTCGCCTCCTGGAATAATACGCCTAATCCAAGGAAAACGCCGGCCAAATACGGGCTACGATATCCTCCCGAAATAAAAGAATTGGTCAACGATAAAAGAAAGGCGCGTAAGAAATGACAACAGGGTCGCGCTCCGCAACATAAAGAACATTTGAATTATTTGTGCAATTTGTTGAAGACAGTTATTAAGGATTTTAAAAATCGTGCGATAGGTTCTTACCTTGAAAGTTTAACAGCGAAAAAAGATTCCAATTATTCACTTTGGAAAGCTTTAAAAGGCACCAAAAGGCCCAAAATCCCCGCGCCGCCAATTAGAATAAATCGAAATGAATGGGCAAGGGAAGATAAGGAAAAAGCGGACGTTTTTGCCGCTCATCTAGAAGAAACTTTTAAACCGTACGATGGCCAAGCGATCCACGACAATACTAATAGGGCGGAATCACAATCTGACGATTCAACACTCACTAGTGCAACGCTAAGTGAACTAAAACGTGAAATAGAATCCCTAAAACCTAAGAAAGCTCCTGGTTATGATTTGATCACCGGAGAAGTTCTGAAAGTTCTACCAAGGAAAGGATTAATTAAGCTTCTTCATATTATTAATGCCGCGCTCAGACTAAAACACGTGCCGAGTCAATGGAAAGTCGCGGAGGTCATAATGGTTTTAAAACCAGGAAAACCGCCAAATGAAGTAAAATCGTATAGACCGATTTCCCTTCTTTCAGTAATTTCCAAAGTCTTCGAGAGAATATTGCTTAGGCGCCTACAACCGGTTATTGAAGTCAATAATCTTATCCCTGACCACCAGTTTGGGTTCAGAACCAAGCATTTGACGATTGACCAAGTACATAGAACTACTGACGTAATCGAGAAAGCATTTGAAGAAAAAAAGATTTGCTCAAGCGTATTCCTTGACGTCTCACAAGCCTTTGATAAGGTGTGGCACGACGGGGATAGGCTCTTCCGTGTTAGAAATGGAAACGAATGCTCGGAGCTAAAAGAAATTTCGGCCGGTGTACCGCAAGGAAGCGTCCTTGGTCCGCTTATCTATTTATTACATACTCGCGACATACCAAGAAAAGATGGCACTACCCTTGCTACGTTCGCCGACGACACAGCTATCCTAGCAGTAGGTAATACAATCGAAGAAGCGACTACAAAACTGCAAGCCGCAGTGAATAAGGTAAATGAATGGACAAGGAACTGGCGGATCGCCCTCAACGAAACTAAATCTGTTCACGTGAATTTCACTTATAAGAAAACTAATGACTTGCCAATTTTTCTAAACTTGGCCCGAATACCCTTTGCAAATGAGGCCAAATACCTGGGAATGACACTCGACGCAAAGCTGAAATGGAATTAGCACGTGAAAATGAAACGTAAAGAACTCGGCATGAAATATAGAGAAATTTACTGGTTTCTCGGAAAACATTCCCAGCTCAGTAGTGAGAACAAACTGCTTTTATACAAGCAAGTGCTAAAGCCGGTGTGGACCTACGGTATACAACTTTGGGGTTGTACCAAGAAAACAAATGCCAATATTCTACAAACTTTTCAAAATAAAGTGCTTAGAGAAATTGTACAAGCACCATGGCATATTAGAAACGACGATGTCCATAGGGATCTCGGAATTCCAACAATCGAGGCTGAAACTAGAAGCTTCGCGAGAAAGCATAGAAACCGACTAATCGGACATATCAACAATACAGTCCGACAAATCTTGGACGAGAGCAATTTATTGCGCCGACTACAAAGAACGAAACCGTTCGACTTGGCAAGATAAGATTAACCGTGTCTAATTTGCGGAACACGCAGGATCTTTCATTGGAAAATAACCTGTCAAAAGTTTTTATTTAATGATAGAAAAATTGCTTGATAAGTTATTTCTTAGTGGCAGTATCTAACAATCTTTGAAGGGTGGTGTTTTTAGTCAGTAAAAATCTGACACTACTATGAGAACGCGCTTGCTATTCTCATAGTGTCTTTGGAAGATTTTCACCTACCCTAGAATAAAAAAAAAAAAAAATAAATAAAAAAAAAACCTCTCGCGAACGTCTGACAAACATCCGATAGTATAACTGTCATGAAAGAGCTTCTCAATTAGCCGTTTGGAATCGGCATACAAATTGTAGATCCCTTCCATTCGCTCCAAAAATTAAATCTCACACAAAACGAATGGTTGTGAGAAGCTAGGCCTAGGGTCCCTACGGACCTGTTGCGCCGAAAATTATTATTATTATTATTAAGTCAAAGTAGGTACCTCATTAGAGATTTGTCATGTTGAGACCACCGTAGATTCGAATACGTGAATTCATCCGTATGAAATGTGAATTCATTCAGTCGTCATTCTAAGGTGTTCATGTTTGACGTCAGAGACTCGAGTAGACAGTCAGTTCTGATAGCGCATTAAGGCGCTTTTTGCCGTCACCAAGTTGAGTCCATTGCTATTCCTACAACACATTCGGTACCTACTACCCGTTTTTTTATGCCATATAGTCTTTTTGCAAATATTTCTGCCAAAAAACGGTAAGCCACTACGAAAATGTTGGAGGCATGAATACGAAAGTGCGAGTTTTCTAGTCACAATTAAGACGATTAAAATAATTAACAGCAAATCTATCGAAGTAGGTTTGGTCTTACAATGTTCTCTATGTTTCATTGAAGAAAAAAGGGCACTTACAGGTCAGTTTTTAACACGACAGAAGTCTTCGATATACCTATTTTTAAAGAATTGCCCGGAACTCACCACCATTCACGATAGCAAAATATCAGATCGAATTGTTTGTTGTGTTGTTGGAAACACATTTTTGCGCTATATGATCCGAAAATATGCAATTAAGCATGCGAATGTAAACTTTAATTGAAATAACTTGAATTGGCCTATTAAAACATAAAACATTAACATTTATTTTTAAAAACAAAAACAAAAGTACCACCATAAAACCAAATCCGTCTTAATTATTCATAGGGCAAATCTGAATTTAGGGCAATTCTCTCGGATCTTCATTAAAAAACCCATTAAATTCCGCATCAAAGATCTTAAAAGTGCTGTGCTCAGAAATCAATCTGTTACCATTTTTGTCGTTATAAGCAAGCTAGATGTGGCGAGTATTAAATTTGTTAACACGTTTATATTTTGATTGATCTATACCATTAGAACGAGTAGCGTAGCTTTGGTAAACCTACATAGAAAGGTAAGACAACAACCAGAGGTCACAATATTCTTTCGGATATGATAGTCAAAATTGGATTGGGAGTTGGACCGGCAGATTAATTATAAACGGGTGATTTTTTAGCTGGTTTGGTTTTGGCAACACTGGTTTTGACAGCCGACGTGTGTTTAGTACCTTGTGTCACTGTCAAACAGCTTCAGTTTGGTTTGCAATTGCAATTTAACCATAGATCGTCTTACAAATGAACAACGCTTGCAAATTATTGAATTTTACTATCAAAATTCGTGCTCGGTTCGAAATGTTCATCGCGCTTTTTTATCGAAAAATTGTGTTCAGCGATGAGGCTCATTTTTGGTTGAATGGGTACGTAAATAAGCAAAATTGCCGCATTTGGAGTGAAGATCAGCCAGAAGCATTGCAACAGCTACCAATGCATCCCGAAAAAGCCACTGTTTGGTGCGGTTTATGGGCCGGCGGCATTATTGGGCCATATTTCTTCAAAGATGATGCGAATCGCAGCGTTACTGTCAATGGTGAACGCTACCGAGCGATGATAACAAACTTTTTTTTGCCCGAAATGGAAGTTCTTGACTTGCATGATAATGTGGTTTCAACAAGACGGTGCCACATGCCACACAGCACGCGAAACAATGGCGC
The DNA here is from genome assembly GCA_949126925.1 of Cheilosia vernalis. Lineage (NCBI taxonomy): Eukaryota > Metazoa > Arthropoda > Insecta > Diptera > Syrphidae > Cheilosia > Cheilosia vernalis. The sequence continues at coordinate 58,410,729 of OX421362.1, forward strand.
AATTGCGAGGCGAGTTTGGTGAACAGTTAATTTCACGTTGCGGGCCGGTCAATTGGCCGCCTAGATTGTGCGATTTGACACCATTAGATTATTTTTTGTGGGGGTATGTCAAGGCTAATGTGTATAGGGACAAGCCCGCTTCGATTGACGCACTGGAAGCCAACATCCATGCATTCATTCGTGAGATACCGGCCGATATGTGTGAAAGAGTATGCCAAAATTGGACTCAGCGGATGGGCTACCTGAGACGCAGCCGCGGTCAACATTTGCATGAAATTATCTTTAAACATTAAATTGCAAGGTTCTGGTTCAAACTATCGATTCAAATAAATATTTCATTCATTTTTTCGAATTTTTTGTGTTTTTTTTTTTTTTAAAGTTCTAAGCCTCTTAAAAAATCACCCATTATAAGTTTACCCACATATTCAGGCGGAGTTATTGTACTACTCAAGCTTAAACCTATTTGTAAGGTGATCACAAAAATATTGGTCAATTATACTGTAAAATGCATCTGTATTCATTTGTTATAAAACCTTTTTTATATTATTTCAGCTGCAATAAAAATCCAAGCCGCATTTCGTGGTCACAAGGTACGGGCAACTATGAAGAAATCTGCAGACACTTCAGTATCAGCTGCCACAACCAGCCAAATGACCGCAATAGGTGCCAATTCTAAAGAAGCGGTAGCCTCAGCGACAATGGAAAATGTTGATCCAACTAAAGAGGAGCTGGAGGCGGAATTTGACCCCAATGACAAAGGTATGAAATTAATATATCCGGATTTTTTTATAAAACGATCCAAAACAGTTTTCAAAGCCTTTTACGTTTTATTAGAATATAAAATTGGTTCAACAATTAATGGGAAACACGTTCTCTTATAGATTGATGTGCCTTTTGATGATAGAAACTTTAATCGAACCTTAGTATAGTATTTAGCTAATTGGTGCGACATTTCACTGCAATATTTCATTTCTTTACTGTTCCATATGTCCGATTTTTTTTCTGATGGTATCCAATCAGTGTTCAGTGGTGGTTGATCTGTTGTAATTTTTATCGCAGGGACAAATTTTTCTGACAACTTTTTCGATTGCATTTTACATATGGCTATAACTAGGTCCTTAAGAAAAATAGTGAAATACTCAGCAGAGAATACCGAATGCTTGTATTAAAGTCCAATTCATGAACTCACATATACGGGAATAGAAATGAGTAGGTAAGTGTGACTTCAAGAATTTTTCCGGAAAACAGCTTGTAGGCAGCCGCCTTTCAACTTTAAAGTTATTGTTACATTCAGGCAGGGATTCGTAAAGATAAAACACTATTCCGTTTAACTTCTCTAATAAAATTCACTTTTATTAAACTTTTATCGACTATTCTAATATTTCACTTATTAAGTACCAGAACACTATTACTTAAACAATTCTTCAACGTTTCAAACCAATCACTTAATTTACTCTATTACTTTTCACTTATTTATCTTCACAAACTATTACTATCTCGAACTTTAACCAATCACTGTTATAAATCAACTGTGTCGCCCTCTTCTAAAAGCTGTCCTTTTATACCCGCTCCGCCATCTGACGAGAACTTTCTAGCTAATTCTAAGTGGTTCTAGAACAAGGTTCAGTGGTGACAGATTCCAGTCTCCAATTGGAAGTGACACTTGAGTGGAACTTGTTTTGTGACTTTAAGGCCTGGTTTCACCAAACTGTCTAAGGCCTGGTTTCACCAAACTGTGACTAAGGGCTTGTTTCACCACTTAAGTTACACGATACCTTCCACGCCACAATATCCCCCTCTTAAACTTGTTCGTCCCGAACAAACTCGTTAACATTTTCACCACTATAACGATGAAGACGATCCACATGAACGACTTTCAGCTTGCCTCTTCCTCGTTGGATGCGATAGACAACGTCGTTGATGCGCTTTACGATTGTATAGGGCCCTTCCCAGTCTTGTTGCAACTTAGGCGATAAACCTTTCCTTCGATGAGGGTTATATAGCCATACCAGATCTCCTTCCTGGAATCCTGTAGTTGTCGTTTTAGTATCGTACCTCGTTTTCATGCGGTCACTGGCTATCTTAATCTTATCCCTAGTGTCTCGATGCACGTCCCTGATGATATCCCTGAGGTCTGTAACGTATTCCTCCTCATTCTTGGGCTCTTCGCATGGATATCCAAACATCAACTCGCTAGGTAGGCGGACTGTTCGACCAAATAAGATTTCAGATGGAGTATGTCCTGTGGTGTTATGCACTGCTCCTCGATAAGCCAATAAAAACATGGGAATCTGCTTATCCCAGTCTCTCTGGTCTTCGCCAACGACCTTAGAGAGGTGTTCATTCAGTGTCCTGTTGAAGCGCTCCACCATCCCATCTGATTGTGGATGAAGCGGGGTTGTCCTTGTCTTGTGAATCCCGAGTAACTGGCACACTCCTTGGAAAATCTTCGACTCGAAGTTCCGTCCTTGGTCTGAATGCAGTTCCAATGGTACACCGAATCTGCTTACCCAGTTATTGACGATTTGCTCCACCACGGTTTTAGCTTCTTGATTAGGGATAGCAAATGCTTCAGGCCACTTACTGAAATAGTCCATAACAACGAGGATGTAACGATTTCCATTGTTTGTTTCAGGAAACGGTCCCGCAATATCAACTGCTATCCTTTCGAAAGGGGCTCCAACATTGTATTGATGCATTTTGCCACGGACTTTCAGTCTCGGACCTTTGCTGGCCGCACATGTAACGCATTTCCTACACCAAGTTTCAACGTCCTCCCTTGAATGAATCCAGTAAAAGCGTTCCCGCACTTTTTCGAGCGTTTTATTGATTCCCAAGTGGCCTCCAGACACTCCATCATGCAATTCCCTGAGCACTTCCATTACCTTTGACCTGGGTACAACAAGCTGCATTACGAACGACTTTCCATCCGGGCTTTCCCATCTTCTTTTTAGAATGCCGTCTTGTACGTGAAGGGAGTCCCACTGCGCCCAGTATGCCTTCAGCTCGGGGCTCCTATTGGATATCTCCTGCCAGTCTGGTTTTCCCTCATGCTCCTTCCAGGCGATAATCGGTTCGATATCCGGATCTTCCCTTTGAGCCTCCCGTATTTCCCGCGCACTCCAGCCACCAATTGGCATAGCTCTCACCCTTTGAGCGGACGCGACATCTTTTTCCTCGTGTCGTAAGCAATGTTTGCAATTTGCTTTGCACGGTCGACGGGAGAGAGCGTCTGCATTAGAGTGAAGACTTCCCTTTCGATGTTGTATTTCGTAGTCGTACATCTGCAGCCGTTCGATCCACCTTGCGACTTGGCCTTCAGGATTCTTAAAGTGCAGCAGCCACTTTAAAGATGCATGATCTGTGCGGAGGATGAATTTCCGCCCATAAAGGTACTTATGGAAATGTTTTGTCGCCAATACCAAAGCAAGGAGTTCGCGCCTGGTAACACAGTAGTTCCTTTCTGGCTTTGAGAGAACTTTGCTGAAGTAGGAAACTACTTTCTCTTGGCCATCGTGCACCTGGGAAAGGACGGCTCCAATTCCCACATTACTAGCGTCTGCATCCACAATAAATGTTTTCCCAGGGGTGGGGTACGCTAGTATGGGGGCGTTGCACAACTGTTGTTTAAGTTCCTTGAAGCTCTTTTCGCACTCACCTGACCATTTGAATTGTTTGCCTTTTTCTGTCAGTTGATGCAAGCTCTTTGCGATCCTGGCAAAGTCCTTTACAAATCGTCTGTAATAGGTCGCAAGTCCCAGGAAGCTTCTCAGTTGATGTTTGTCTTTGGGTACCGGCCAGTTTCTCACTGCATCGACCTTCTCCGGATCAGTCTTGACTCCTTTGGAAGAGATGATGTGCCCGAGGTACTTCACTTCTGGTCTAAATAAGGAACACTTCTTCGGGTTAAGTTTTAGTTGCGCACTTCGTAGTCTTTGGAACACCTCCTTAAGGTTATCTCGATGTTCGTTAAATGTTTTTCCTACTACGATGACATCGTCCAGGTAGACCAAGCAGGTTTTCCACGTTAGTCCCAGCAGAACGCGCTCCATTAGACGTTCAAAGGTAGCTGGAGCATTGCACAGTCCAAATGGCATTACTGTAAACTGCCAAAGCCCGTTTCCTGCTGTGAATGCTGTTTTCTCGCGGTCTTCTGGATGGATCTGCACTTGCCAGTAGCCACTCTTCAAATCGAGAGTCGAAAACCATTTGGCTCCGGATAGTGTGTCTAGGGTGTCGTCAATTCTTGGCAGGGGGTAGCTATCCTTCTTGGTGACGTTGTTGAGTTGGCGATAGTCCACGCAGAATCTCGTACTTCCGTCTTTCTTCTTGACCAGGACGACCGGCGATGCCCACGGACTTTTTGAGCTTTCAATCAGTCCTTCCTTTTCCATCGTCGAAACCATTTCTGCAACCTCCGTCTGCTTAGCCAATGGTAGTCGTCGGGGAGGCTGACGAATCGGTCTCGCATCTCCGGTGTCGATTCGGTGTTGTACGAGATGTGTTCGGCCATACTCGCTGTTCTGCGAAGCAAATATATCGGCGAACTCGTTGATTAAACTACCTGCCATGGACCGCTGCTCCTGATCCAGCTCGCACTCTCCGAGTATATTCTTTTTCATTTCCGATATCTCCGTTGGTCTAACCGGTTTCACATCACTTGCATTGGACAACTTTGTGACCGCAGTAATTGGTACGCACTTTCCAATCACTTCTCCTTGCTTTAGTTTCACGCTTTTGTGTTCCACATTGAGGACACGAACGGGAACCATGTTGTTTTTGGGTTCAACCAGCATCTTTCCGACAATATAGCTCTGATAATAATTTTCTGGATGTGACTCGACTAGGTAGAATCGGTGGCTCCCAGGATCACCTTCCAGCTTCGTCCAAATAACTGTCTCTGACGAAGGTGGTAATATTTCGTCCTCACTTACAACTGTCCGTAGAGCTGCGACGTTCTCGTTCCCGTAAACCATCGGAATCTCAACGTTCTTGTACTTTATAACTTGCAAACCGATGTCGAGTACTATATCATGCGTCTTCATGAAGTCGATTCCGATGATGCATTCGTCACATATATCAGCCACTAAGAATGCATGGGAGAAGACTATTCCTGCAAGGTTTATCGTCAAGAGTACCTCACCATACACCTTTGCTGTTGCTCCAGTTGCTGTTTTCAGACAGTAGCTGCTGGTGTTGTGCAGCCATGATTGGCGAACGATGTCCCTCCTGACTATGGAAGCGGTGGCACCTGTATCGATTGTGGCGACATACTTCTTTTGGTCGATATGGGCTTCCACTGTCAAGCTTCTATTACACCGTTTGGTCTGGGAAACCTGAATTGCGGTCCTGGGGGCGTCGGTTCCAGAAACCAGCTTCTGCCCCGCGAAGTTGGTTCTTACTCGTTTCCCATCCGCCGAATGCTCAAACGCCTCCTCGTTCCTAGTTCTGCAATGTGGACAACTGCCCTGTCTACGTTCGGCTCTGCACTGTCGTTGTAAATGTCCAATTTTGTTGCAGTTCCAGCAACGGATCGGTCCCCTTCGAGAACTGTTACGGTCTACTACTTCTGTTCTCTGGCACGAACATTCAACAGATGTCATTTCTCTCACGCGGTGAAATCCTTGAGATGCTTGGTCAGCAGCTTTCATGGTTAAGGCAAATGCCAGTGCCTCAGGAAGAGTTCTCTTTCCAGCCATTCGTAGAGCCATCTGCAGTTGTCTGTCCTCTATGGCTTGTGTAAATGCCTCAATAGCCATTTCATTGATGACGTCCTCGCCGGCATTGGGATAAGACAAGTGCGCTAGCCGTTCGATATCAGCTTGCAGTTGCTGGAGTGTTTCTCCCCTCTTCTGGATTCTACTGCGCAGTTGCACCCTATACACTTGCTGCATGTGGTCGTCACCAAATCGCATCTCAATAGCCTTCACCAAAGTCTCGTAGTCGCGTTGTTTTTCTTCGGAGATAGTTTGAAGCAATTCTGCAGCTGTACCTCGTAATGCGAGCGTTAATGCAATCGACTTATCCTCGTCGTCCCATCCATTGGTCGTTGCAGCTGCTTCGAACTGTCTCCGATAAATCGGCCATGATGTTTGACCATCAAAAACGGGTGGCTGCATCTCCTTCTTTCTTGGGCAGTCAGCAGAATATTCCCGAGCCTTCTGTTTCTTGACTATTTCGAGCTCTTTAGTTATATTCTTGATGTTTGTTCCGAGCTCTTTAGCTATGTTCTCGATGTTTGTCTCGTGTTTTTGAAACGTTTTGTTAATTTCCTCAAACTTTGTTTCATGCTCGTTTAATTTTTCATCAATCGCGTCGATTTTTACATCTAGAACATTCTTAAATTCTTCCACTGCATCTTTTTGTGCGGCGACAATGGAATTTGTCTGATCTTCAAGAGAATTTTTCTGTTCTTCTAGAGAATTCTTCTGTTCTGCGAACTTCAATTCCATGGAATTCTTCTGCTCTTCGAACTTCAATTCCATAGAATTTTTCTGTTGTTCTAGAGAATTCTTTTGTTCTGCGAACTTAGATTCCATAGAATTTTTCTGTTCTGCGAACTTAGATTCCATAGAATTTTTCTGTTCTGCGAACTTAGATTCCATAGAATATTTCTGTTCTTCCATCTTCGCAAGAAGTAATTCCATCATAGAGCTAATGTCAACGCCTGTACTTACTTGTTCTTCTGACACGTCGAATAGCATGGTTTTTGGATCTTCTCCCTCGTTTTGGACAGCTTCCTGCAGACGAAGTATGAGGTCACTTTTCCCTCCAGCTGTGGAGAGATTCCGCTTTTCTAGTTCACTTTTCAATTGGGGTATGCTTAGATGTAGCAATACACGACCCATTTTGTTTGTCTCTTGTAATTTCAAAAAAATCACAAATTCACTTTTTTTTTTTTTTTTTTTTTTTTTAACTACACTTAGACACTTAGCACAGAATAAGTTTTATCCCACTTCTGACACCAATGTTACATTCAGGCAGGGATTCGTAAAGATAAAACACTATTCCGTTTAACTTCTCTAATAAAATTCACTTTTATTAAACTTTTATCGACTATTCTAATATTTCACTTATTAAGTACCAGAACACTATTACTTAAACAATTCTTCAACGTTTCAAACCAATCACTTAATTTACTCTATTACTTTTCACTTATTTATCTTCACAAACTATTACTATCTCGAACTTTAACCAATCACTGTTATAAATCAACTGTGTCGCCCTCTTCTAAAAGCTGTCCTTTTATACCCGCTCCGCCATCTGACGAGAACTTTCTAGCTAATTCTAAGTGGTTCTAGAACAAGGTTCAGTGGTGACAGATTCCAGTCTCCAATTGGAAGTGACACTTGAGTGGAACTTGTTTTGTGACTTTAAGGCCTGGTTTCACCAAACTGTCTAAGGCCTGGTTTCACCAAACTGTGACTAAGGGCTTGTTTCACCACTTAAGTTACACGATACCTTCCACGCCACATTATATAACTCTTTATTCCATTATCTTTGCTTTCGACCTTGTAATACATAACAAATGCAGAACAAAATGTCAAAGTGACGCGACACAGCATGATCATGTAAATGATTTGCGCATGTTAGGATGAGTCGGACGTGGCACCATCTGTCATTCAACAACATAAATAAAATCGTTCTGTTTGAAAAAACTAAGGACGGTTAAACTATTTGGATATTGTTCATACGAAAATTCTAAAAATAATTAAATATATTTTATGTTTTTATTGAAGTTAACCTTAAAAAATAAGTGTTCCTGTATTTAATGCTTTGAATTTTTTGACATCTTGAAGAGAAATCAAAAAATAGCCTATCATATTTCAGACATGATACTACTTGTAATAGGATTGCATCGAGGTTTGATGACCTAGAAATGTGTCGCTTAGTCGATGCGATAAGGGCATTCTCAAACTTATAATCACCGACCATGTCAGGGCTCTTACTATATATTTAGAATCCATTTGATATTCTTGATGTTACAAACTCAAACAGAAACCAATATAAAAAATGTATATAAAATATTAGAAACACTAAACATCAACAAATATATTTAAAAACTAACCTACTTTTGTTTAACTAGCCGATAGCCCTGGTAGCTAGTGCTATATTGTCTTGTATTGTTATAGTAATTAAGTTACTTAATAATAAAACCATTCGCTCTACATGTCCTACCCATTTCCAACGTCCAATGTGCAGTTTTTTGGGTCAATGTCGCTGTACAGCTCGTATAGCTCGTCGTTGAATCGTCTCCTTCAAAACCCGTCAACGGAAACGGGACCGAATATCTATTTTCCCATAGGAACATCGAAGGGAATGAGAAAGCCGATGAACTTGCCAGATTTGGCTCAGCTCTGTGCGTGTCTCATGCGGAGGAAGTCTTCCCTCCGCTGGGATATGTGAAGAGAGAAATCCTCCTGCACTTCACCTCTTGGGCTGAGACAAGGTGGTTGAACCTGTCGAACTGCGTCATTTCAAGGAAGATCTGGCCAACCTACGATCATGCCAGAACAAGTAACCTTTTAGCCAGATCGCGTATAGATGTTGCCAGACTAACGGCAATCAGTACGGGTCATTGGCCTTTAGGAACTCACGCAGCCAAGCTTGGCATCCCCCACAATACCCATTGCCGTAGCTGTGCTGACACAAACCAGAGTGAAACAGTGTTCCATCTTTTTTGTGGGTGTCCGGCTCTAGCCAAAACCAGAAGCAGTGCACTAGGTCATCCCTTTTTTGATGACCTTTCGGCCATCCAAAGCATCCATTTTCACAAGATCATCAAATTTCTCAACTCCACAGGCTGGTTTTGAGCTCTCTTAACTTCCTTCACTCCCTTTCTTTTCCTTTTCGCTAGTTGGGGTTTCAAAACGGGGCTCAATGCGCTACTTGTGTTTTTCCCTCGTCGGGAAATACGGCCACCTAAACCAACCAAACCAACCAATCTATTTTTCTCTCGAAACGACCAAGGAATTCTTCATCCGCTTTGGAAATAGTAGATTCTTCAGATCCATACAGAAGGGATGAGGGTCTTATACAGAGTCTCCTTAGTCTTCTGGCTCTAGTAAACAGTTGCCTTCTCAGCAAAACGAAACAGCGATTGCACAAAGTTATTCTCCGTTTGATTTCTGATGAGATTTCATTTTCAGCAGAGCCAATGTAGACGAAGTCTCTTACCACCTCAAAGTTACAGCTGTCCATTGTGACGTTCTGTCGATTCTTGTTGGCAGCATATACTTGTTTTTCAACTCGTTAACCGCTAACCTAATTTTAGCCGCTTCTGTGTCTATACTTGCAAACACGCCAGTGACAGCTCACTGTGTTCTTCCAATTATGTCAATATCGTCCGCGTATACAAGTAATTGTGCAGACTTTTGAAAGATCGTACCTCGTATGTTGGCTTGTGTGGGTCAAGAACGCATGAAGGAACTGGTGCAGGAGTGTTTGGGCCAAGAACTAAACACTACGAATCCATGGGCAAATGTACCAGCATCTTCCAAGCTAAAATATGCGCCATAGATAGGTGCGTTAAAATCATCCTCAAGAAAAATTACAAAAACTGTAATATAGCAGTGATGTCAGACAGTCAAGCTGCCATCAAGGCACTTGACACCTATATCATAAAGCCAAAGCTTGTATGGGAATGCCTGCACAAGCTTAACAAAATAGGTAAAAACAACAGAGTAATCATTTGCTGGATACCTGGTCACATCGGCATAGAGGGCAACGAGGCTGCAGATGTTCTGGTAAGACAGGGCGCAGCGGAGCCCTTCATAGGACCTGAACCATCCTGCGGCATAGGGGAACACACCCTACGAGAAGAGTTCAGCAAAATGGAAAAGGAAAAAAGAACCGCAGCTTTCAAAAATACCCAAGGCTAGTCTTAGTTGAATGATTGACAGCGGGAATATGGTCTTCGTTGCCGTTATAGCGTCTGCAGAAGTAGTTTTTTCATATTCTCAGCACCAATTGTGATTCTACTACAAGGTTTCCTTCGTTATCTCTAGATTTGTCGCTCAGGCAAGTTCTATTTATCTTTTGGTAAAACTTCCGTACATAATTCCTGGAGTAGCATCTTTCAATTTCTTCGATCTCTTCTCGTCTCTTTTGCTCGCAGCTCTAGACCTCGTTTGTAGCGCCGCTGTATATGGCTTTTGTTTTGCTGCGTTTGCTAGTCGACATTGTTCGTCAACCAGGGGTTTCATGGTGGCGGCCAGCACATCAGTCGCGGCATTCATGAATCATGATGGCTTTCTGCTTTTGCAGCATTTCGACATTGTACTTTCTCACAGTATTCGGTTGTTGAGGTGTGTTGGATATCCGCATTCATGCCTTGGCTACAACAAGGTAATGGTTAGAGTCAATATTGGCCGCTCGGAAGGTTCAGACATCCGCAAAACTGGAAGCGTGCCTTGTTTCGATCGCAATGTGAACAATTTGGTTGACGTCAACCGTCAACTACTGGTTACTGTAAAAAAAAAGGCATGAACAAGTGTTAATTAATTTTTAATGTGTTCAACAGAATGTTACACTCGTCTTAAATTTCGAGCTGCCGATAACGGTACGTACTGTTTTTCAAACATTGCTCCAGCAAGCCATTGCTCTTTCTTCTGTTGCGTTTTCAGTGTGACAAAGGTCCTTCCGCTGTCCTTCAGAGCCATTTCAACTAAATGTGGTGATTTGTCCGTTTAATCAATTAACAATAATTTATTTTAAAATTTGGTCAATTGACGTACTGCATTTTGACATACAATTTAAGCACTTTGAAACTTCTTCCCATATGATTCTTAAATATTATATTAACTGATAGATATGACATTATAAAATCTAATCTTAATGGAAAATCGTATATTTTATTTATATAATTACAGAGCTATGCGATGCCGCTTTAAAGATTCAAGCTACATTTAGAGGTCATTTATCGCGAAAACTAGCTGGAAATAAAGACGCCGAGGATGTTGATATTCAAGAAATAACTAAGAAAGTAGCTGAAGAATTGGATATCGATCTATCTGACCCAGAGCTGAATAAAGCAGCGACAAAAATTCAAGCCTCATTCCGGGGTCATAAGAGTCGCAAAGACGCTAATTAGGATTGGCAAACAAAACTAGAATAGTAGAAACAAAAATAGTTGAAAATTAGAAAAATATTGCCTAAATTCCTAAAAATAAATATATTTAACAGCTATGTGAATCATGTAACTTTTACTTAATTTGTAGGTATACTAATTTTTTTGTCTAAACAAAATCGCGTCAAATGCTATAGAGCATGCAGGGAAAATACTTTGCAAAACATATTATAACAAAAAATAAACAACATGCTCGTTACAATTGATTGTAATTGATCTAAATAATATATTTCATGAAGTAGGTACCTGCACTTATTTTGTATTAATTGGTATAAGAAGCACATACACGATATTCCACAATTAAACCAACAAATCATAAAATATAACTTTCGGTAGAACAACCATTTAGTACCTAAGAAAATAGCCTCAACATTAAACATTAATAACACAGTGTATAAGTTGTTGTTCAATAAAATAAAAATAAAAATTCAAACAAGTAAGAGAACACCAATTCTAACCACAATTGTAAACAATTGTATCAAAGATGCCGTTCCATGTCTAAACCCAACACAGCAGTTTTGCACTTTCGCTAAATGAGATTAAAAAAAATAGTAAAGGATGTTTTCTATATTTTAACAAAAAAAGTGTTGACATTTGGTTCTTCTTAAAGAATTTTTTGATTATTATCTGTTATAACCGGTTAATAAATATAATAAAAATAAATACAAAAAAAAGTTGACAACTATGTAGATGATCTGATTTTGACAGATAAAAATGCCCAAATAGCATATAGTGTAATGGGACAATAAGCACGGATGCCAGCATAAAGCCCTATATGCCCATATGCACTTTCTTGAAATTTCGTTATGGCATTGCTGGCATTTTTTATTTTTGATGGAACAAGTATTATTTTGTTGTCATCGGTGTTTGATGAGTTCGTGGGATTGGGATTTGTTTTCTTTATCTTTTTTTTTCCTGGATTATTGAATCTATATCATTTGCGTAAATTATTTTATTGTCTTTTCATTGTAATTTTTTTAAGTTTAATTAGTGGTCTTGTTCCTGTACCTCATTGTGGTTTTGTATATACATTTTTCCTGTTGTGAAATTTTGTTTGTGTTAAAATTGTTTGCTTTCTGTTTGTTTTGTGCTACTAATAAATTTCCAACTTCAACTTTTTTGATTTGTTTTTCTCTAACATCATTACCCTTCTACAACATTGGGTAATAAATAACAAATGCCTTAAATGACCATCGAGGCAAATATGACCATATTGGTAATTTCGGTCATATAGTCTAATATAGAGTTTTGATAATTGTGGCATTTTGTTTATTTGACAGCTAATCTGGTCATTTGCCTTTTGGCATTCATATGCTTAATTGGCATACAGTCTAATCTTAGCTTAAGAGGTGAACGCCGCGTAAAAATGGGCACCAAAAGTGCGGAACACAGTCGCCCCCAATTAGGTCCACGCCAAAAAGTGACGTTCCCGACCAATCTACTTAGTTCTTGCATTCAGGTTTCGTCTTGTCCAGACCAATCTAGTCGACTTAACTTTTGTTCTGACAGCTGTGAAAAAATAAAAATAAAGTGATAGAAATGTCGACCTGTGCGTACTGTCTTGCGACAGTTCCCTAACTGGGGGCGTCGCGACGCACAGTTTGGGAACTCCTGGGTTAGTTATTACCTATATATTTTTAAAAGGCGAATAATATAATTTGTTTGGTTAATAAAACTATCTAAATGAGGTGTTTTATATACTAGAAACTTATTAGGATAAACGTCCCAAGTAACAATTTGACTTCGGTAAGGTTAAAATTTGTAATTTCTGTAGGCAACCATTTCGATAGGGTCTCTATAGTATTTGTTTACCGAAGTAGACCGATTTCGAAGCAATTGTTTCCAAAATAACTTCTGTACGTCCTTTGCGAAGCATACACGCAAGCTTTATAGAGGGATATGAAATTAAGTTTCGTTAAGATCTCTATTAGACCTCTGAAAATGAGTGAGGAGATGGTGGAAAGTGTATTGCTTCGGTAAAGCTTGTGGTTGGAAGTAGCAGCTTCGTTAGAGCTTCTCACAGAAGGCATTATAGAAGCAATGAAATGTCATGCAATTAACGACTTGCGAGTTGCGATTGGAAGTCTTAACGAAATTCTGAAATGTATCAAGTAGTTGAGATTTATCACTGTTACATTATTATGACGAATTAGCCTAGGGGTAGTGTATTGGAGTACTACGCAGCAGGACTCATGTTCGATTCTCAGTGCGGCGGGTTGTAAGTAAAATATAAATTATATACGGGGGAGTATTCACTGAACGAAAATTGGCAATTATAGTAAATAGATAATGTTTATTAATACGAAAAACAAAATAAGAAATTGAAAAAGTTGAAGAATAAAAAAAAAATTATTTTTCTTTTCATATTTTGTGCTTTTGTAAAGCTTCTATAAGGTTTCTATAAAGTTTCTATAAGGCCTCTATAAGGTTTCGGTAATGCCCTACCTGTATAAAGTGCGCCAAATATGTTTCTTATAGGTCTTATGCAGTTAATATTGCGGGAGGGGAAATAGCTTCGATAGCGCCTTACCGAAGTAAAATTGTTACTTGGGGTGGTTGTGTATTTTCCGATTTTGAATATCAATAACTTCGATTTCGTAAGTATTTTTTTTTTTTTTAAATAACTGAAGAAAAATTGCTCAAAATGTTTTTAAACTCCCTCAGCATATCTGCATTGTTAATCTATAATTTTTTTTTAAATGTCCGTTGAAGTCCAAGGATGGTTTTTACGGCGAGAAAAAATCGAATAATTTCCGGGAAATCGCTAAAAACAGCCCTTTTCTTGGAAATGCCCAAAACCGGGTTTTCGCCAAAACACACGAAAACTTCATCGAAAACAGAAGTTTTCCCATACCTACATATTTCAGTTTTCAAAACGAGTCGTTTGCAATCGTTTTCCGCGAAAACGACTTCCAATCATTGGGTTGTAGGAACAAACACACCTTTTGCAATGTTCAGAAAAATGGCTGACTGAACAAATGTCACAATTCACATCTTAAAATCATTTCCACAATTAATTGATGGGCTAATATTGTTTTTAAATGCACTAAATTAATTTTGTGTGTTAATTAATGCGATCGAAATTTGTAACCACAAAAGTTTGCACCGAAGTTTAACGACTAAAACGAGTTGGTAGTCGGTGTGAATGCATCGACGAGTTTTCGAGGAAAACCCGGTTTTGGGCTTGGTGTGAAAAGCATATTACCCGGTCTCCACGTGCAATTTTTCTTTTCATGAAATATTTCATATAGTGGAAATTACACGTGGAGGGAGACCACAAATTTAACGAAGAAACCAATTTCAATTTTTCATTTCAGCAATCTGTAGGCATTTCATATCACGCAATTTCATTCGTTGAAATGTCGTTGAGCAGAGCTCATTGTTACGTTCTCGCATTAGGCCATGAAATCCTTTCTCTTTTCCCATCCACCATATTCTTGTCTGACTATGCTTGTCTCTTTTATTCCAATACGTTGTTTCAGCGCTACAAGCGAGCATTCGCCACTCAGCCACCGTGGAAATGAAAAACAAGTGTCAAACTGCACAGAAGTTGCAGCACATTTCATGAAATCGATACCATGATATGAGTTGTGCAATACTTTTCATGAAATTGGTTTCTTCGTGAAATTTGTGGTCTCCACGTGCAATCTTTCATTTCATGAAAAATTTCATGCAATGGAAATTACACGTGTGACGAATGAAAATTTCGCGTTTATTCATCTATTTATATGTTGATATATAACATTAGTTATTTACCATTTTGCAAAATATGTAGGGTAGAGCGAGGAGGATTTGACGAAAGGAGGCTTTGTCAACTCGAAAGAGAGCCAAAATCCGAATTTGCATTGCCTACTATGTTATGAGTTACACAAATGAAAAGGTCGGTTGTATCTCCGCCTTACAGCCCAACGCACGTTTTTTTTGATTTTGGTCGACTTTTTTGGTAATTTTTTATATTTTCTTTGTTGGGAAACCACGTGTAAATACCAATATTTTTTGTTGTAACTTTAGTGATTGTGACTATAAAAACATACTTATTAAACATAACAACAGTGTTTATTGAAAATACTGCACAATTTTGATAAATTGAAATATAAAGTTGAAGTGCGATCAAAGGAGGATTTAACAACTTAGAGTACGGAGGATTTGACAATTTGCAGAGAATACCCCTTTACCGCACACAACCAAATATTTTAGGAGACCAAATAAATCAAATATTTTTTATGAGATTTTGGTGGAAGACGTTAAGCTTCCACTTTCAGCGGACTTAGTAGCAAAACTTCCAAGCCCTGTGCAAATGCCTGGAACCTCCAGATCCAAGGAGAAACTTAAATTTAACGTAGATTTTTCTAATCTTGATGTTCGCTGAATTAATATTTATTTTTGAAGTTTAATTTATAATATCTGATTACAACTTAATTTATATATTTTGATAAACAAAATGATTTTGTGTTACCTTTTTAAATGAAAGTTCGTACACTGGCAAATGCTCCTATCTATTGTCAAAACCTCCTAAGGCAATGTCAAATCCTCCTATAAAGTGGGAGGATTTTACACTTTTACTATATTTCTTTTTCGCTCCACATCATGAGAACCCTTTAGATTACACAATTGTAATATACACCATTTTAAAGTCAAATATATAAGGAAAGTTTCATACCCCGACATTTTTAACGGTGTGCTAAATTTTGGTTCAAAATGACGTATCATCGTTTTTTTGTCAAACCCTCCTCGCCTTACCTTACATGTTTTCGCGGTGAAAAAAAAAAAAACAAAAAATTTAAGCTCTGGGAACGCATCCACCAGCTGAAAGAAACTCACAAAAAACACTACTCTCAGTCAATGTTTTAAGCACTCTCTTTATTTTAAAAGCAAATTTGCATTCTTGGAAAAGAAAATCACATTAATGCTGCATTTACATGGTCACACATTCCTATCACGCAAAATTAAAGGGATGATAAATACTAAATAGCCGTGTGACCGAAAGGGACAGCATTACCTAACACGCAAAAAAACGTGACACGTATTTAGGTCGGCCATCTTGTTTGCGTGATAGGAATTATAGGAAAGCTCTGCATGTTGATATTTTTATAGCGATGACTAAAAAAATTCCGCATTCCTATAAAACAATATGGCTTCCGGAAATGATGAACGGACAATTATTTATTTTTTTCGTGTAACTGATTGATGAATTGTTGGTTTATTTTACTGAAACTAATAACCAATCTCATTTCACATGTTCCAAATCAGAAATAGAAATGTTTTCAAGCAATTGCAGAAATGTTGGTGAGCGGAACCTGTGTCTATTTCCGTTTTACGTATCTATAATTATGGGTAGAGCATCCATGACACCATAGGCGTCTGATTTGTGATCTCATTCTTACGCCTTTAATAGTATTGACTGCGGATAAACGGATCTCTCTTTTCGGTTTTGTTGCAAAATTGCGCGTGCGTGATGATGTAAATGGGGTTTAAATTAACCTTCAATATCAAAATCGCAATTTTTGTTAAACTTTATAATTTTATATTTTTTGGTACTAGAAAATTTAGCTTAGTTGAAATGATCTCTTTTTCATATAAAATTTGTAGTTAGTAGGTTTTTTGGTCAGATCATTGATATTCCCACAATTTTGATTTTTTTTTTTCTCCTTTTCGCACGGAAAAACACGAATCGATACCCAGGTCGATGCCCTAATAGGGTGGGGTGAAAAGTATGAACTTTGTCACAGTACAACTTTATATATGTATACAGAATTGCAGTAGGTACCACATGAGAGTTACACACACGTTCTTAGATAACTTTGTCACAGTACAACTTTATACATGTTTACAGAATTGCAGTAGGTACCACATGAGAGTTACACACACGTTCTTAGATAACTTGCAAGTCCATAATGTAATTCATCACGGTTTAGTAAAAGAAAAAAAACTTTTTTGTGGTAATATCAGATTGCACGTTTATTTCAGTTACTTCATTCGAAGTTTGGATTTTCCTATTTCTCAGCTTATTTGTAGTATAACCAAATATACTATTCAAACGAGTTGTCGCTTAAACAGTTTCAAATTTTCCTGAACAGCAAGTCAAATGATCTATAGTATTTGACAAAGGTATCTTTTTGGTATTTTCCTTAATTTCTGTTATAATGCCTTGAACTTTTAACAATATCTCCTCCGAATTATCAGAAATTAGCCGTTTATTCAAAGTAACGCCATGTGATATTTTTTGGTCACATTTGACTGTGTAATCCGATACATTCGGTTCAATGGAAAATTGCTCCATTGCATTTTGTAGTTTTTCATTGGATTGTAAGTTTTTCGGAAGTTCCAGTCTTAAATTTGACACAAGCTTATTGAGAGTCGTCATTTTGTCTAGCATTTCTTTTCGCTCTCCGAGTAGAAGCTCCAATTGCGCTGCTTTTTCATATTCCCTCTGTTTCAAAATTCGTCGTTGTGTTTGATATAACGCTATATATTCACCAATTGTTTCAGTTTCACCTTGAAGTTGAAGAACTAAGTGTTCAAGTCGCTGTTTTTCTTCGCTCAGTTCAGCCACCTGAACCATTAGCTTTGTAAAACGGCTCTGAAGCTTTTGCAATGCCTCCATTGTTGGAATCGTTGGTGGTTCGTCATTATCATATTTAAGACAATGGTAGGAATCGTTTACGTCATGCTCCGGAAAGACTATTGATGGTAAATCGTTGTCATCCTTTGCTTGGTCGCATTCATTAGAGCTTGAATTTGACTCTTTCAATTTATTATTGTAATACTCGTTATTATTCAGTATATAATCATCGCGATTACAATCCAAATGATAATCATAAACATCGGAGAGAGGAAGATCAGTGTCCTGAGCCTTTTCGCTTTTATTACTTCCAGAGTCGTTGTGCGCGGGATTGCATTTATCAGAAGAGTCATTAATTTTTAAGTGTTGCAATCTATCCATCTGTTCCTGAAGTACACAATGTTGTAACATTAAATCATTGTTTTCATGTGTCAAACGAATCATTTCTTCATCTTTATAGTGCAGTTTTTCTTTAAGGTTATTAGCTTGCTCCTTTAAAATAACAAGGTTATTTCGAATTTCACGATTGGAATATTCTTCCGCATCCACTTTATTGACCAAGTCAACCTTATCATTAGTTAGCTGCACAAATTTAATTTCCAATTCATCAAGTTGCTTTTTAAGTATATGGTTTTGTGTAATTGCTCTAGAGGCGGCAATATTATTACTCTCCATGGCAGCAAGAATTTTTATATTATCTGGTTTTTCAGATAATATGTTTTCAATGTGCTCTTTTAATTCAGTTATTTTAATATCTCTATCTGAAATAGTCCTATTGAGATCACCAATGAGCTCTTCTTGCGATTTAATTCGTATATCAAATTCGCGACGTTCTGATTCAAGTTCTAAGATTTTCATATTGAGATGTTCGACTTCCTTATCGTATTTCACGTTATCACCGCTTTGCTGAAATAGAAAAGAAAATAGTTTAATTTTAAAATAACGAGATAAAACAACAAAAAAAATATTTGCCTTTTCAAGACACAAACAACAATTATTGAATTTTTTTACTATAATGTCCAATAAAGTCAAATGCAGCTAAATACCTTTAAATAAAACCAGCAAATTGAAGGCCCAAATTACTTTTATTTATTTGTTCCTTAAAACTATTTTGGATAAAACAGTTCTGCTCAGCGAGTATGATAATGATAATAGAATATATTATGTTTGGCCAGTCGTCGAAAATCGACCCCAATACAATAATGATAGCACCGAAACCATAAACAAATGGTTTTCGATTTGGAATTTCAGATTTTTGTTTGGGATTTCAGATTTCTGCCTCCAAATCGAACATTAAGAGGCCTTTACCCGGAAATCGAGCAAAAGTGCTAAAAATTACATTTTTTTTTTTAATTTAAACTTAATGCATTTGAAAGAACAGAAATTCCTCTTCAAAAACGTTATATTTCATTTAAAGAATTCACAGAGGTGTTTGGGAAAATCGATTTACTATTGGTCAAACCATGATAAGACAGAGTACGACACATCTGAGATCAATACCTAAGCTAAAAGGTCATACAGTCACCGACTAACCTCTCCAAGCCTTTTTCTTGTACATTAATCGCTATGCTTCACCGCCGGTGAAATCCCGCTACTTTGTTAGCAAAAAGTAAGTAAAAGTAAAAAAAAGTAGTTGACAAATAACTGGTGTGTGTAGAAATGCCCGATGGGCCTAGTGTGCTTTCGGGGAATCGGTTAAGCGGGTAAGTGAAAACCAGCTACCGCAACCCATTACCAAAGAAGAAAACAAAAACAACTACAGCGCAGTTGATACTGACCATTTCCTCCCACCTAGCACTAACCTGAAAAAAAAAACCAAAATTCATTACTAGTTATATCCCCAACTGACTCCGACAAACATATTTCCTCATTCAGTGTTTTCCTTCTCAAGAAAGCAATAGATGGCATAATCGCGGCAAACGAACACATAACGCAACTCCTGGACGGGAATTTGCTAATTCTAGTGAAATCTCAAAAAGTAGCTAAACTTTTCCTCTCGGAAATCTACGTGCAACAGGTTTCATGTTGTTTACACTCGACCTCTTCCGACCTCCTACCACTGTTAATGTTGGATGGTATAACCAAAAGGTCGAAGACTATTTTCCCAATAATAATTAACCAACCTTTGTATACAATTAATGCACTCATATGTACTATACATACGTATTTTATTACAAAAAAAAAGTCTGAAACCATCATGTCAAAGAGTTACAGAGTTTTAGAAAATATTCTAGGATTGTGCTACGTTTCCACCGGACACTAATCGCGAGATTTAGGGCAGGAGATTACAAATAAATCCTGAGGTGTTTCCACCAAAAAAAAAACAAGATTAACTTGACGTTTCACCAGATGTTGTCAACTTCTGCCAAATCGAACAACCCAAAATTGTGATAATATGAAAAAAAATAAAAAGTTTAAATTGATAAAACATGAGTTCCGGAAATCTTTAAATATTATTAGCTATAATTTGATTCTACAAAATATACTGAAAGGTTTGATTGTTGCATTTTTAGAAGAAATCGCAAAATTACAGAAAAAAAAATTCGGATATGTTTTGTTTTTATCACGGTGTCTCCACCTGCAAATTTTCTTTCATGAATTCTCTCACATTTGGTCGCGTTGAAAGAACGACAATATGAAATGAAATGAAGGGTGGGCATTTCATATCATGAAATTTCATTCGTTGAAATGTCGTTGAGCAGAGCACATCGTTGCGTTCTCGCATTAAAGGCCATGAAGGAATTAGAAGAATTGCGGAAACGAGCTGAGAAAAGAAAACGAAGGTTTTGGGTAAATCCATTTCTGGAAAAAAGGGAAATGCACAATTTAGAGGAACATTTGTTGAAAGATGTTCTGTGGGAAGATGACGAGTTTCGGAATTTTTGCAGAATGCATATTGACAAGTTTCTTCTACAAGGAACTGTGAATGTTTACGATCCATCTTAATTACGCTTTGTTTCGTCATTTGTGTTCTTCTAAAAGGATCTATAAATGTTTATGATCCTTTCTTATCCCTTTTCGTTGTAGCTATGCATATTTTCCATTTTCTGTTTTATGATGCTTGTAAAACTATCTGGAAATGTTTTTTTCCTTGTTTAAATTTTCGCACATCTGGCAATCGTGTAAACATAGCTTTAAAAAAATTGGTAAAAGGTTCGATGACCCAAAAATAAACTCATACAACACGAACTCATTCCCACTCAGCCATCGCTGGAAAAAAACAAGTAATAATAACCAGCTATTTCCAAGAGCAAAATCTGTCTTGATCGACATGCAAAACTATAATGCCCATGTGACTACATCCTAGATACTACCTACATCCATTCTCTGTTCCCATTTACCATATCCTTGTAATGACTATACTTGTCTCGTTTTTTATTCAAATACCTAGTTTCAGCGCTACAACCTACAAGCGACCATTCGCCACTCAGCCATCGTGAAAATGAAAAACAAGTGTCAAACTGCACAGAAATTTCAGTCCCTCTCATGAAATCAATACCATGAAAGGAGCTGTGAAATACTTTTCATGAAACTGGTTTTTTCATGAAATTTGTGGTCTCCACGTGCAATCTGTCCTCTCATGAAAATTTTCATGCTAAGAAAATTGCAGGTGGAGACACCGTGTATGACACAATGTCAAATAAAGCTCTGTTTGCTTGGTATTTTCGAAATTTCGAGCTGAAGAGAGTGTGTTCACAAACCGGACTCTACATGTAAATCTGGTCAGTTTAGGAGATTAATTCTAAATCTTCTTTTTATGAGATTATCTTTTGTATGATAAATCCCGAGATTTATGCGGGATTTACGGAAATTTTTCTAAATCTCACAGATAATCTCCGGTGGAAACATAGCATTAGATATTTGTACGAATACACCCCACCTGTGGGGTACTTTCGCACAGCAGATGGGGTACTTTCGTAGAACATGGGGAAGACTCATACAGGGTATTTAAAAAGTTTATTGAACTTGCTAATTGTTATAAATATTTATTAAACATCAAAATAAAAAATATTCAACTTGACTTAAAATTAACTTAAAATCTTTAACCCATTTCGCTGGATATGACTTTAAATTCAATGCTTTTGCGTATTCATAAGCAAGTTTCCGAATTTGTACCTACGTAAGCCCATAATGCATCTTGCAGCGGTTGGTTGGTTTAACTCTCCTCTTCTTCTAAGTTTGCAAGTAAACTAGTGATTTTGGAATGAAAAGTACGTGGCGGTCTATCTTTATTAATGTCATTTTCTAACCTGTTTGCTCTGCTTTGCAAAGTTGATGCTTTAACGTTGTATTCAACGCGAACTATCTATTAAACAGCCGTACTTCGACTACTTCCTCAACTGCTGACTTAACGGATTCGTCATTAACTTCATGGGTTCGGGTACCCTTTTTTTATATTTTCGCACCATGATTCTGAAGGAAATATTTATATAAAAAATAAACATTATAGAAGGCGTAACAAATTTTAAAGAGATATATTATTTTGCTTCATTAAAATCGATATTATTGATCTTTTGTTTGTAATTTTCGTAAATACGATTGAAGGGGGAGGATTCGTATGCGTACGAATATGCCCTCTGTATTTCTATGCTCAAAATAAAAATTACAACTTTTTATAAACTATAATCTTGTGGGAAATATAAGTAATTTAAACACGAAATAAACATTGTAAACTGGAATTCGTCATCACTGATTTGCAAAAAAACATAAAAAACTTACTCGCAATGTGATCGTAAACTTCGGTAAATACTCACAGCGCTCGGAAACACGTTACGTCTTGTCAGCTGTCACACCTTTTGCGCGACTTGCCCGAAATTAGTTGAGCGAAATGGTACCTGTTATGTCGATGCCCACAAATAAACACGTGTTTGTGCGAAGTTTAGTTTTATACTTACTTCACGAATGCGCCTCACTTACGAAGGGTGACGACTTTCCCTAAGCCATTCTCTGAAGTTATAAAAACAGCAGCACAAGTTGCAAATACAATACCTACTAATGGGCACTCCCGCGACTTGGCAAGCCCGCTTTCTGTACAAACCAACACGTATCACTAGCAAAACTTATCACTCCCGAAACTTATCAAACCTGCCCAAAAACGTTAGCAAGCCACCAAATGAGGAACAAACCAACACTAATTCAAACACCTACAATTTCTAACCCTAACTCCATGCCTGATCATCATCTAAATACACCTTAAAAGCACCAAAAGCTGATTTTCTTAATTTAAACTTGAATTTGAATCAAAGCGTTCAAAACAAAGACCAAGAGAAATCCCAAAATACCGTATACAACTCAACATTAACTTCTTCACCAATATCCACTGCAACAAAAAATCTTATTGGCAATAATCAATACTATATAAAACCTGCCAATAACTCGAATGATGATGACACATAAAAAAAAATAATTGCACCCCAATGGAAGATGGTAGGGTGTTCAGGCGTGCGGATCACTTCGGGAGCGGGATCCAGACATTATGACCACCACCAACCAAACTTCCTACCTAGGCTTAAATCTAAGACACTTAAAAATAAGACATGAAAAAACTTAAAGATAAGGAAAGTAGTGTAGGAGATCGAGTTTCAGGTGGGCAGCGCTGCGGTTGAAATCGAAAACTGAAAGGTTGGAATTAACTTTTCGCAGCATACGGGATATCGGTTCATTGGAGCCATATGAGGTACGATGGTGTGGTGGGTAAAAGAGCCGAGAGCAACGTAAATTACGGGGGTTAGTGTTGAAGAAAATAGAGTTGTAAAGAGAGGCGCAGTCGACGGAGCCGGAGAAAAGACGAAAAATGAAAAGAATGTCTGCAGCGTCTCTGCATTCCTCTAGGGTATTCAGGTTAATGAGATTGAGCCGGTCAATATAGGGTGGCAAGATAAAAGGATCGTCCCAAGGCAGACCTCGAAGGGCGAATAGAAGAAAGCGACATTGGACGTTCTCAATTCTGTCTACATGAACTCTATGAAAAGGAGACCACACTTGACTAGCGTATTCAAGGAGGGGGCGAACTAAAGAGATGTAGAGAGATCTAGTCACGTAAGGGTCGGAGAATTCTTTAGACCAACGTTTAACAAAGCCGAGTGATGAGTTGGCCTCATTCTCAAGTGAAACCTTAATGGCTAGTCTAACAACCTTCACGAACTAGAGACCCTTCTCTGCGATCATGCCCCTACAGCATATCTCTCCAATAGAGACTCACCTCCCATGCTCTGTTATATCCCTTTACCTTAAACGCTATAAATCCTACTTCCACAATTTACCCTTAAATGTGTCGGCCAAACAAGAGTCCGACTTACTGGTCCACAAATCAACTCCCGAAAAACCTATTCATATTATATCCCCGATCTCAGCAATCGCCGTTGAAATATCAATGAAAGTTAAGTTAACAATCATATCTATTTACATCCCCCGGAACAGAACTTTTGACAAAACGACATAAGCAATATTGTCAATTTATTCGAGCCTCCAATTATCCTGACGGGAGACTTCAACTTCTGGAACCCACTATGGTAATCACCACGGAGGAACAACCGAGAAAAGATAATGGAAAACTTTTTACTAAATTCAAATCTAATTGTCTTAAACGATGGGAGCCCAACCCAAAATTCCATCCATAACACATTTACCCACATTGACCTTACCCTTATTTCTCCCCAATTTGGGACCAATGCAACCTGATTTGCACGGAAGTGTTCACTTTCCTATTATTTCTTCAATTATGCTTGGGACTTTCTCCCAAAGCAGAAAAAGACAGGTAGAGCCAATTGGCAGACAGATAGTCAATTGGCACTTAGTCCAATATAACAGATTTCCTCTAACAAAAAAAAAAATCACTAAAATTATTAACCAAGAAGCAGCTGCTATAATCACTCGTGCCATTCATTTTGGGTAAAACATCCCCAAAAAAAAAAAAACTGTGCCTTGTTGGAACAAAGATTGCAATGCACTTTTTAGTAAAGCGGCAAAAGCTGAAAAAAAGGAATGCTTCGAGAATTTCACTTCGAAAATTAACCCCACAGTCCCGAAATATATGTGTAAACACCGTGCGTGCGGTATGTGTGTGGCTTGATAAACGTCATTGAGAAAAGAGGGAATTGTAATAACCGTATTCTTGGTATATTATGAAATACCAATAATTTATTCCTTCTTTGCTAGTTTCGGTAGAATAGATACAATCGGATTGTGGTAGCTAAAGTAAGATATGTACATTCGAGACTGTAATCAATCTAGATTACGCTGAAAGACAGCATCGATGGTTGCTCCATATCGTGTTGTTGAAATTTTCCGGTTGGAGTTCATTTGAAGATTAAATTTATCTTATTTCATTCGGCTTGCATTGCATATTGTAGAGGTGCTGGTCTACGACATTTTTGTTAGTTGTTGTCCAGCTGTGATTTCTGCGTGCCTGGTAGTTCACGAAAGATTTGGCACCGAATTTCATCGAGATGTCCGTCACAAGGAAGAAATGTGAGACCATCATATATGAAAAAACATGCTTTATTTCACATCAACAAAAAGCTGAAATTAATATGCCCCAGCTCATAAATGTATGCAATGATAAAATGTATGCAAAGATAAAACACCGTGACGCATTTCCGTCCCGCAAGTTAAATGTGTGGAATTACTCCACCAGATTCCAACAACGCGCGCTTAGATGATTACACATCAAAAAACTATGGGCCGATGTAAAATCACTTACTGTTTCACCCCACCCCCACTAACAATCGTTAGTAACTCTATAGCTGTAACCAACCCCGCGGATATTGCCCAACAGTTTGCAAAAACATGGTCGGATTATTCAGCCGAAAGCAATTTTCACATCAAGTTCCTCCGCCTAAAAACAACGTGAGCAACCTGACATCCTCCTACGCTAAAACACCAATCCAAGATTAATTTTGGCGACCCGCCGATTACAATGTCCGTGTTAGAACACCACCTAATGACATCCAAGGAGAAAACTAATGGGTATGACAGAATCACATACACTATGCTAAAAAATTGTCCCGAAATTCTGAAAGCTCGTTTAGTTGAACTGTTCAACGAAATCTTTAGTAAAGGCATATAGACCATTACGTTGCAAATGCCCTAGGCAGTAAAACCACGTTTCAATACTGGCAATCGACTTCGAAAAAGCTTTTGACAGAATTGGAGCGTATATCATTTTTAAAAAAAACTCATTGAGAGGGAACATCGGAGAAAAAATGTTTAACATAGTCATTCACTGCATGCAGAATGCAAATGATCTCATTATACAAGGTGGGCCAAAAGAAATCACCCTATTGGAAGATGCTCTTATTTTTTGACTAGACAGATGTAGAATACAAGTGAACAAGCCATGGAGCTATACACTCCCCAAGAACGCGGAACAATCGTGTCTATCAATTTTTCGACCAAAATCATAATGAGCGATCAATTTTGACGGCGCCCATCAACTTCTCGACCAATAAAATTCTAAAGGTTCAAATAAACATAATCAAAAAACAGAATCGAAGAATTCTCTAAATGCAAAGGCAATGGAAAGGTATCCCGAACCTTTTCCAAAATATTAGAAGACCTTAACACGTGGGCACAAGCGTCAGGCGTTAAGATCTCAATCGAGAAATCTAAAGTCTTGCATATATGCAGAAAAACCAGTTGCCCTAAGAATATTTTAATTACCACAAAACAAAATGATTAACATAGACGCAAGAAAAATTTTACTCAGCTGAAAGCATTACAAAGTGATATCAAACCTTAATAAAACACTAATACTCGTAGAAATACCCATATATACACTCTTCCGACCGGGTTACCGCCTTGTCGGGGCGGAAGAGCTTGTATTAAGTCGACGAGACATTTCCATTTATAAGGTGCCGGGAGTAAATCCCAGTTAAAATCACACTTTAGGAGGCCTCTACCCAGATATCGGGCAAAAGTGCAAGAAATGGCATTCTGTTTCTCGAACTGATAAATTATTACTGGAGCTATTGAATTGAAACTTAATGCATTTGAAAGAGCAGAATTTCCTCTTCAAAAACGTCCGAATAGTTTAAAAAAAAAAAAAACATCTCAGTTATATTTTATTTACGTCAGGAGAGATGCAATCAAAAGCGCCTTTGAAAAGATAAATGTCGAGCAACGCATCACCAACTGGGCTCTAATCGCGTAAGCACAAAACGATAGAACGATAACGTCTCGACGATACTTCTACTTCATGTAACAACAAAAAAACGATTGGACGATCATCGTTTTTTGTTGATTCACACTACTTATTCAAACGTCAAATACCCTCGTCGAAACGATTCGATTGAACGATAACTATTTTTCAATCGTTTCATCGTTTTTGGTACATTTTTGCAGTTTTAATTAGGAAATATCAGTTTTAGAGAGAAGTATAAGCAAATATTTAAAGGAATACACACTTATGTTCTTTTTGGAGGCACTCGCTATTATCCGAGTTGTAAAAAAATGCATTCCTTGCAAAAAAGAAATGTTTGAGTTTCATTTATTTGTTGTTTTTTTTTTGCAACTCGATCCTAAGCAATAAAAACTCTCATCTGTTCCAAAAAATGCAAGAAATTTATTTGCGCTTTAATTGTTTTAATAAATACATATGTTTATTTCGAAAACACACAAAATCTGCTGCTCTACCACACCTGCGCACACTTTAGCATATTCCTACACGTTCGTAGGCACTTCGTCATCCAATATAGTTATTATGGTTTGGAATTTCACTCCAAAGTCCATTGGGCACTTTCACTTAACATTTCACTTGTATATTGATACTAAAAGATTCCTTATTCCTTACTACTAATTCATTTCTCCAATATATGCCAATTAATATAAACAAACAAAGAAAAATAAATAAGTTCAAGAAAAAAAAAAACAAATTCCATAATTTTTTTGATTTCTTTGCTGTCAGAGTTTGTTTACAGTCATGTTCAAACTGTTCAAAATGAAAACGATGAACGATTCGATTGAACGATTTGACGATGATGTTATATGAAGCAAACTAAAAACGATATCGTTGTGTTCAATCGTTTCGACGACTATCGTTTCAAAAGTTACGCGATGAGAGCCCTGGCTATGCGAAATGCTCTCGACGAGAAATATCAATTCCGCTCTCGGAAACAGTTCGATAAGAAAATTTGTTACTAGAGGCACCCCGCAAGGAGGGGTTATCTCTCCCCTCCTTTGGGTGCTAGTCATAGATGACATACTTAAAGAATTAAACAATGCAGGTTTCAAAGTCATCGCATATGCTGATGACGTAGTTATCATTGTTCAAGGACAATTCCTGAACACGATGAGTGAACTTATGGAAACAGCCCTTAATAGGCTTAGATTATGGGCCGAAGGGTGGGGACTACGAGTCAACCATATGAAAACCGAACTCGTACTATTTAGTACAAAATACAAGATACCACCCTTCAAAGTGCCCAGACTTGATGGAGTGCAGCTATCTCTCTCGGAGAGCGCAAAATATCTTGGCACGGTATTAGACAGGAAACTAAATTGGAAACTTAACGTACAGGAAAGAGTCCGCAAGACTTATAATGCTCTCTTCATATGCAGGAGAACAGCAGTAAAGAAATGGGGCATGAAGCCGTCAATCTTATATTGGCTATACATAATGGTAGTAAGACCCATATAATAATTACTCTCTTGTCTGGTGGAAAGCCACAAACAAGAAGTATGTACGGGATATGTTGACCAGGGTACAAAGAACAGCCTGCATTGCCGTTACGGGTGCTTTACATACCACACCATGGGCTGCACTGGAAGCGTTCATGCATCTTTTACCACTGGACTTACAAATAAAATCAATTGCAGGTAACAGTGCGCTACGGCTCACTAATATTGGGCTCTTTAAGAACAGTAGGATAGGACATAGTACTATTTTGAAGGAATCGGAAAAAGCGGATGAAAGTCTTGGTACACTAGATTTTGACACACCCTATGATGTGTTGTACCCTGACACAGGGGATTGGTATAGGAACTTGATATATACTGACGGCTCCAAAACCAGTGAGGGCACAGGGTCTGGTGTATTCTCCAGGAACTGGACTTACATCTAGCCCTGAGACTTCCGGACACATGCAGTGTGTTCCAGGCAGAGATTCTGGCCGTACTCAAAGCTGAACTTGAGATGAGATCGATAACCAATAAGAATATCGCCATCTACATTGATAGCCAGGCTGCACTTAAAGCGCTAGAGTCACACACCACTAAATCTGAACTAGTAAGGAATGGCCGCACAATGCTCAAGGCATTATGTTCGCAGAACCGTGTCAGATTATGTTGGCGCAGGGTCATAAGTCCACAGGCCAAAAGTCCACAATGGACTTTTGACCCATCTATGTGGGTTATAACCCACCCAGGTGAGCCAAAGGTTCACAATAATTTGGGCCATAGGTTCACAATTTTAAAATAGAAGTAGGCCATAAGTACACAATTATCCATACGACAAAAAGAGTTGTTTTAACAACAACAACTCAAAAAGTATGGGAATGTTTGATAGATGCCGTGAAATAAGACCAACTTCTAAAAATGCACCTTATTTCGCTCTTAAATAGTGTAATAAGGATAACTTCCAACAGCTGGTCTTATTTCACTCCCACAAAGTGCAATAACGCCAACAATTTGAGTAATAAGAAGAACCTTGCACCCACCCCGTAATCCATCAGTAAACCTAAGCAGGGGGGTTGCAGGGGGGCAGCATGCCCCCCCATACAGAATTCATAGTTTAAAAGCGCAATCTTAAAATGATTGCAATGCTGGAGAAGTGTGTCTTGTGGGTTTTGAAGGCAAACACCGCAAATGAAGTCATTACTAGAATTTTTAGCTTCGCTTTCAAGCTCGTTGTCCTCTTCTTCACCTTCTTCATCCGTGAGCCATAAGACCACAATCAGTGAGTCAAAAATTCACAAGAATTTTGTGTGAACTTTTGGCTCACCTGGGTGGGTTATAAGTCCACAATTGATATGTGGACTTATAACCCACCTAATTGGGTCAAAAGTCCATTGTGGACTTTTGGCCTGTGGACTTATGACCCTGCGCCACATGTTGGGTACCTGGGCATTGTAATATTGAAGGTAATGAAAAGGCCGCTCTGGCCAAGGAATGAGCGGAGCTCCCACCTAACACCATGATTGAGGGCATAAGACCACCAATGGCCGTGGCTAGAAGGGTCGTTTTCGAAAAAACTTTCCATTTAGCAGCCACAAGATGGTCACAGCTAGAAGGTCACAGGGTCTCAAAGGCACTGTGGCCCATTTTAAACTGGAAAAAGTCTGAAGAATTAATCAACTTCAGTAGAACCAAACCAAGATTAACGGTAGAAATACTCTCTGGACATTGCCTTCAAAGGAAGCATGCCATGAGACTAGGACACAAGAGAAATATTATAAATGAAAACTTCTAGGAATTTCGTTAGGGCATATTTCAGCATAAGGAAAAAGATAAATGGAATTTATTTCGTTCGTAAGGCAAACCTGTGACAGGGACCGGACCGATTTATGTAAGTAATTGCAACCCATAAAATAACTATAGACTGACAGCTTCAGCCAAAAAAGAGGGATTGCTTATAAGCTGGGTTTGTCCTTGAGTGTAGCCCAGTTTGAATTCATGTGTTTGTGCCATGTTAATCAAAGGGGGCACACACATACTTGAAAAAAACCAGCCTACTTCAACCAGATGTCAGGTAGCCTAAGGTGGATTCTCATTTCATTGGCCGCGTTTCACTGACCGCTAGATGAGCGGCGGCATGTCAAACTCCATATAAAAAAAATTGACATTTTACCATTTGCGCTAGTCACTTTTTGTGAAATATCCCTTTCAGGGAAATTTCTATCCCTTTCAGGGAAATTTCTCAATCTAGCGCAAGACTACCCGCTGCTTTGAGAGAAAAAAAACAGCTGTCAAAGGAAATCGTTCAATCGTCTACAAAATAAAAACAAAAATACGAACCCGAGCTGCAATTGTAATAAGGTAAGTAAAATAGCAATTCCGATATTATTATGGTTTCTATAACATGTATTGAATTGAAGTCATATGTTTTTGATGCGAACAAGTCAAATGTCACTTTGCCGCTGCGCGAGCGTTCCTTCATCTGGGATATTTTGTGCTAGAAGACTAGCGGGCAGTGGAACGCGGCCAATGTCGAGTGCGGGGCTGTGTTTGTTGATAATGGGTTTTCTTAGTTCCAGGTTGTAATTTATTCGCTACATTTTTATATAAAAGTTGTTCGATTTTCTTATTTCTTGGTATCAAGTGAAATTTGTTATGTAATTCAAGTGCAATGAATTTTTAAATTGTACGATATAAAGAACAGCAATACTTTTATAACATCGATATCAACAAATGTATAATTTCCCTTATATTTCGCAACCTAGTTATAGCCATACGTAAAATGCAACCGAAAAAGTTGGAACAGTATAAAAAATATCTTTTTTTTCGTCTATGCGGTCATAACGAAAATTCTGTCAGAAAAATTTGTTCCTACGAAAACAATTACAACAAATCAACCATCCCTGATTCCATCCTGCCAGATGGAACAGTAAAGAAATGAAATATTTCAGTGGAATGATTTGTTTTTTTTGTTGTGGAATTGACTGAGAAGTAGATGAATGAATGAATAAATTATTATTCTAGAAAATTAAAGGATATTTGTTTATATTTTTTTTTTTTTTTTTGATAATCTAGCTTTGTAATCCATAAGCAACATTTAACGACCAAGATTTAATTCAACCGTTAGGCTTAAGTCTTCAAAAAAAGCAAAAGAACTGAGCCTAATACAAAAATGTAAGAAAAATTATATGCGAATTTAATTTTTTCGGGTATCGTATATTAAATAATAAAAAAAATCCTATGTATGTATGTAGATCGCCTTTTATTTATTGAAGTAAGGATGTTTTTTTAGCTTCGAACTTAGCAAATAAAAGCAAAGTACGATTTTCAGCACGCAATTACAATAACTACGCTCTACTTGACACTTCGAGGACTCGCAGTAGTTGTTGTAATAAGGTTGTAATTGCGAGCTGAAAACCCTACTTTGCTGAGTTCGAAGCTCAAAAAGCACGAATATACTTAGAACAACGTCACTTTTTGTATTTCAAAAACACATAAAGTGTACTTTTTTTGTTAATTAATAAATTAGAGACGCTTACAAAAACATCAGTGGACATTTTAAAATACGTTATAAAACTAAAAATTAACAAAACAATTTGGATTCTTACGTTCGATTGAATACGCAAAATCTGAAATCGGATCGAATCGCAGAATCCAATTAAATTCCACATTATATTGTCTTTTTGTTAGGAGTTCAATATTTAATCATAATTATATCTGAGAATAATATATTTTTTTAAAGATATATATAAATAAAATTATCATTTTTACTGTTCCTACGTAACAACAACACATTACAGTGTTCACTCTTATTAAACTACAGAATTCCAAATCATATTTTGATTTTGTACAAATATGGTGCTAAAAAAAAGAAGTTAAAAACACCCACCAAGAATAGAATTTTATGCAATGTTCAGGAATGTTTAAAAATAAATTCTTTAGCCCTAGTGAAAACTTGGGTTTAACTTGCATGGTAATAAACCTATTTTTGGAACAACTCCCAAAGGTAGCTGCATGAATTTTGCTTTGAAAAATATTTTTCATGTAAAGAACACTAAAAAACCTGAAATGTGAATGGATGAACATTTGTTGGCACCTAAAATGGATAGAGCACAAGTAAAGGTATCTAAAAAAACATACTCAACTTTATCCCTCTCTTACACAGTACTTTTTATATCCATCTACTTCTAGTGTCTGTGAGACACAAACGTAAGAACGGATAACGAAAAAATCGCGAGAGTCTTTACTCAATATAATGGATATACTCTGATTATCATCAAGCAAAATAAGCAGTGTGTGTGACTGAAGCACATCAGAAGAGTTTTGCCATAATCTACAATGCAAGCATGTCATTAAAAGAAAAACTGAAAAAGAAAAAAATATGCTGAGCGACGAAGAGGACTATTTGGAAGAGCTTTATGGTAAGTGTAAGTGCATCTGTATACACATACCAATTAGTTAACGAAACGGTTGACTGATGAACACCAATATCTTCTCCAGCACCAACCTAAATAACGGGTGATTTTTTAGCTGGTTTGGTTTTGGCAACACTGGTTTTGACAGCTGACGTGTGTTTAGTACCTTGTGTCACTGTCAAACAGCTTCAGTTTGGTTTGCAATTTAACCATGGATCGTCTTACAAATGAACAACGCTTGCAAATTATTGAATTTTACTATCAAAATTCGTGCTCGGTTCGAAATGTTCATCGCGCGCTGCTTCCATTTTATGATGAGGCTCATTTTTGGTTGAATGGGTACGTAAATAAGCAAAATTGCCGCATTTGGAGTGAAGATCAGCCGAAGCATTGCAACAGCTACCAATGCATCCCGAAAAAGCCACTGTTTGGTGCGGTTTATGGGCCGGCGGCATTATTGGGCCATATTTCTTCAAAGATGATGCGAATCGCAGCGTTACTGTCAATGGTGAACGCTACCGAGCGATGATAACAAACTTTTTTTTGCCCGAAATGGAAGTTCTTGACTTGCATGATATGTGATTTCAACAAGACGGTGCCACATGCCACACAGCACGCGAAACAATGGCGCAATTGCGAGGCGAGTTTGGTGAACAGTTAATTTCACGTTTCGGGCCGGTCAATTGGCCGCCTGGATCGTGCGATTTGACACCATTAGATTATTTTTTGTGGGGGTATGTCAAGGCTAATGTGTATAGGGACAAGCCCGCTTCGATTGACGCACTGGAAGCCAACATCCATGCATTCATTCGTGAGATACCGGCCGATATGTGTGAAAGAGTATGCCAAAATTGGACTCAGCGGATGGGCTACCTGAGACGCAGCCGCGGTCAACATTTGCATGAAATTATCTTTTAACATTAAATTGCAAGGTTCAAACTATCGATAAATATTTCATTCATTTTTTTCGAATTTTTTGTGTTTTTTTTTTTTTTTTTAAGTTCTAAACCTCTTAAAAAATCACCCGTTACATACATTTTTCACTTGTTAATAAGCCATGAATTTTGAAATGTTTACCTGAAACCCCGGATCTCCTAAATAGGTACCTTAGGAAAGATTTAATTTTCTGGATATTTGAAAGAGCACCACCACGCGTCTCAAATCTATCATTTAAGAAAGTATTAGCCAAAATGTCCACATTTTCACGCGTGAAACGGAACAATTGCTTAAAGTTATTGTCGTCACCAATTCTTCTTTGTTTATACTGTTTTTTATTAGCACGAACGTTAATAACAAGATGTAAAACAGGTATAATGTGAAAACTTATCGCATCCATGTTTGGTCTGGTTTTCCTGCACGAACAAAACTTAATTTATAAACAAAACATCAAAAATTCACAACGCTTAGATTTGTCTTATGTTAAAAAGTTGCGTACAAAATATTTAGCAAAAGGTCTGAGTCAACTAAATAGCAGACTCAGAATTTGCATAGCATTTGCTTTGTCTGACAAGTTTTATTCATACCGATCTGAGTAAAAGGTCAGTGCCGCCGCTTTTCGAACATGTCAAAAGTGGGAACTAACTCAGATTGGTTTTTATTCATACGAAACGTAGCAAATGCTTCGCATTTGACATTTCTCTTGAGTAAAAGCAATTGCTACGTTTTACGTGTTGACATTCTGTTTTAATATGTATGTATTTCTGAAGGATCCAATAATATTCAGTAAACCCATTTTTAATGTTGTCTTTTAGAAATAAGGTTCATTCGTGAGATGTTTTAATGATGTTTTTTTCATTAATGCAACAAGTGGTCATAAGTGCGTTGTAGTGATATTGCGATAAATCAATAGTGATTACTATGGCAACTGGATTCATTCAAAATCATTTTTTGGGGATATCGTACAGAATTATGTACGTATTTTCAGCCATGAATAAATTGTATAAATGCATATCTCACTTTGTAGAACATATTTTCGGCACCTATTTTAGAATTTTTGTTATATTTTTGCATATTTGTCTATTTTTTCATCAAAGAAATTTTCACACTGAAATATCGAAATGACGAAGCAGGTAAGCCTATACCATTTATTGTCGATCGTTGGGTTTTACCACATCCGGTCACTCCTCCCCAGTAAAGAAAATGCCTCGAAAAGATTTTATGATCCTTATTTTGCTACTGTTTCCGCAAAGATCCGCACTGACGGGTAATAATTTTTTAACAAATATGTAATCTAGATATATATGTCTATCTACTGTTATCTCAATCGTTTTGATTTGTTTTTGTGTGTTAAGGCATTTTTTTTTGTTGGAAAACAAAATAAAGCGATTGGGTCCTTAAGGAAAAATAAAAAGACAAACGGAATTTATTTCGTTCAGCAATATTTTTATTTTAAATTGGAAGATGGTAACCCTTATAGTATTGCTCTCTGAGTTATGGCGAATTATCATATAAACCATGGCAACCCTGTGAGAGCTTTAACCCTTCAATGCATACTGTAGCATATCTGCATCATACTTTCAAAAAAGCTGTCATAAGAGAGTGGCAGCCGATATCTCTTCGATTTTTTTGGTTTTCCATTGCCAGTTAGTTCCGCGATGATACTTTATTTTCACAAATGTGTTGGTAAGTGTATGAACGCAATAAAATGGAGCTTGAAGTCACAAGACCATGTGCTCTCATAATCTATAGAAGGGGTGTGTTTAATTTAATGTAAATATAAATAATAAAGTGTTTTAATGCACGTAAGTATTTTTTTTATTGTTTTTTACAAGTTCGTCCTAATATAAGTGCAAAAATAATTTTAAAATTTTGCAAAGAACAGATGTTTTTTTCATATTTTGCCTATGATGCATATCTGCAACACCATGCATTTAGGGTGTGTTTATTATGTCGTTGGGCATGAGAAGCAGTATCAATATTTAGGAGCTTTTTGAACTTGATTTTTCGCATACAAGCCTTATCTTGACCTTGAACAGTATCGATATCAAAATGTGTTGGTGGGAGGGGAAGGGAAGTTGTATTTGACCTTGATTTCTCGCATGCATACAAGCCTTATCTTGACCTTGAAGAACGCATACATACACACAAACACATATATATATACATATACACTATTATAGCGGTCGCAGTGGCTTAATGGTTAGTGTGTTGGACTACTAAGCGAGGGGTCCAGGTTCGAATCCCGCAAAAACCCAAATTCCAACTCAGGGTTTTTTTCACTGCGCCACCTCTCGCGAACGTCTGACAAACATCCGAGAGTATAACTGTCATGAAAGAGCTTCTCAATCGGCCCGTTTGGAACCGGCATAAAATTGTAGATCCCTTCCATTCGTTCCAAAAATTAAAAACTCATACAAAACGAATGGTTGCGAGAAGCTAGGCCCTGGGTCCCTACAGACCTGTTGCGCCAACTATTATTATTATTATTATAGCCTTGAATATTGACCTTGAAACCAAAACACACACACTATATATAACCTTGAATGATGACCTTGAACGATGAGTCATTTTCGTGGGCCAGGATCCCCATAATAATAATAGTAGAGAGGGTCTAGTGCACTGCGACCTTGTGGTCTATTGTGCCCCCTGCTTATACCTTGGAAAGGTTCGTGCCATTTTCTAGAGCGCCATCGCAT
Source organism: Cheilosia vernalis (assembly GCA_949126925.1). Lineage (NCBI taxonomy): Eukaryota > Metazoa > Arthropoda > Insecta > Diptera > Syrphidae > Cheilosia > Cheilosia vernalis. Next base: position 58,447,080 of record OX421362.1, read on the forward strand.
CACAATTCCATTAAGAACCGTGTTTGAGAGTTTGCTCTGTCTTTGCCTTGGCGAGAATATAAACTTTAGAGCACTTCATCCAAACCAGTTTCTCTTATGAATCTGAGAATGAGTAGTGGGTCTATGGTTTGTATATCCTTATCTGTTAGCTGGTGCTTGCCCAGATGTTCAATCCTCTTGTGGGTTAGTGCCCCACAGGATTCCAGAATGTGGTCTGGGGTTTCAGCGCTCTCATCGCAGAATCTGCAGAGACCCTCTTCCGATAGGCCCAGTTTCCTCATGTGTTCTTTAAGCCTACAGTGTCCCGTTAGGAGACCTGTAAGGATTCTTAGGTTGTTTTTGCCTAGACCGATACATGCTTTGAATCTTTTTAGGTTGTAATTCCCTATAAGTTTCTTAGCCTGCCTCAGGCCTTGGGTATTTTTGAAAGCTGCGGTTCTTTTTTTCTTTTCCATTTTGCTGAACTCTTCTCGTAGGGTGTGTTCTCCTATGCCGCAGAATGGTTCAGGATCCCCATAGCCCTACTACTTACATTTTAATATTTATCCATTTTTTTAACGAATATAAGTAACAGTTGCAAAAGAGCTCGAACTGAATTCTATACAATGAGCACGCAATTAAATTTATGTGATTTTTTATGTTCCTGTTAGTTTCATATAAAATGAATTATTATTTATTGTTTTGCTTACACAATTTGTTCAATTCTTGTTTTTAAGCTAGCTATTTATTTGAAAAAATAAAAATAAGTTCCCAGAAAATTTTTTTTTGCGTCAACGTTTTTTTTTATGATTTACATACCGCTTATGCATGGCGTTGCAGATATGCATCATATAGAAAATCCGATTTTCCGGAAAATCGGTTAACCGGATTTTTTTTTTATATTTTTTTTTTGAGTTTAGATCGTTTATTTACATCAAATATATTTTTTTCGACCCAAAAAAAAAAATCATGCATTGAAGGGAGAGGGACCGATTTATGTAAGTCATTGCAACCAAACTGAGAGACAAGCATCCTATCTTCCCTGTACTGACAATTTTTGCTGGACAGAGTATAGTAGGGGTTACTTTGCGACAGTGTAGAAAAGAGTTGGTTTGCTGATTCACCCTCATACATGTAACATTCTATCCGAATTTACCATCTAATTCATGTTTCAACAGACCGTCTACCGGCAGTTGGTAAGCAGCAATTGAAACATGTACAGAAATGATCTTTTGAATCAGCGGTATTGAAATAAAATACTAAAGGGCCCATAGAATCCGTTGCGTCCGTCGCGTCGACGAATTCAGACGAATTGCCGTATTTGAAGAAACGAACTGTCCCATAGAGTCCGTCGCATACGGTGGCAGGCAGAGTGTTTAAGTACTCTATACTTATTTGTCCCAAGAATCGTGGTAATTTATCCCTTTCTAACGTACGCAAATTCCCTTTTAAATAATTATTTTGATAGGCATTTTTTGTGAAAAAATTAACTTTTTAAAGTAAAATTTATGTTGTGCGGAAAAATAATCACATTAAATAACCTTTCGTATAAAAATCGCATTTTGTTAATGATAATGATTACTTTTTGGTACTAGAAAATTTTGATATTCAAAAATCTTGCTAAAAGGTGATTTGAAAAAGCTCCTTTTTATGTACGTCCATGTGGTGATTATCATGGTAAAATCTAGATACTTATTTTGATGAAATTAGAAAAAAATTTTTTTTTTCAATGTTTAGTTTTCAGATTTTTCTTTTTCCCACGGAAGGCTTTTCGGACATCGAAATTCCCAAAAAAAGGAAGAAATCGCACAATATAAGAACACTGGTGACAGCCGATGACAGAGTCTCTCGCGCTCAATATTTCCACCAATAAAAAGGAATCCTCTCACGCTGTTCCAACTGTCAACGGAGGCGATGGACAGAAAAGTAGAAAGTAAACTTACTTTATCCGTCGCGTCCGGTGGCGTCCGGCACATGCGCTGCTTATGGGTCACCTCACCTTCCATAAGAGAGTGTGTATTCTATCAACTTTCAGTCGAAAACGTTGCGGCAACGGACGCGACGGATTCTATGGGTTGGGCCCTTAACTTTGCTCCGGCTCTTTAAATGCAAAAATCTTAGAAACTACTGAATATATTTTGGTGTACTTTTCACAGGCCTGTAGAGCATACCTAGGCCTACAATCTCCACTTTGTTTTAACTTCGCTTCGCTTTACCAGAAAATTCAAGATAATCATATCTGACAGGAATATCTGGAGAACCAACTAGTTCGTAATACCATCGGGATCACAAATCTGGTACACCGACGGCTCAAAGATGGAAGATGATGCGACCGGTGCTGGGGTCTATGGGGCCAGGTTCCAACGAGCCATAGCACTGGGAAAATCACCAGACATCTTTCAGGCGGAGGTACATGCCATAGAGATATGTGTCCGAGAATGCTTACGAAGGCGCACTAAGGGTGCCCGCATCTTCATCCTCTCAGACAGCCAGGCAGCTCTTAAAGCCCTGAGATCGTACTCGATCAGATCAAAGCTAGTTTGGGAATGTTTTAACCTCCTCAAAGACCTGGCTAAGGACAACACAGTCACCGTCGCGTGGATACCAGGCCGTGAGGGATTCGAAGGAAATGAACGAGCGGATTGTCTAGCGAGAAGAGGCGCATCACGCCTGCTCACTGGTCCTGAACCCTTTTTCGGGTTACCTTTGAGTTACGTACACTCAAAATTCAGGAAATGGGAAGATGATCACCTTGCCGAACACTGGACAAAATCCAAAGGACAGAGGCAGGCAAAAAGGCTCATAATCCCAGCTCGTAGTAAAACAAAAAAGTTACTTGAGCTAAGCAAAGAAGATCTAAGGATCCTAACGGGATATCTTACTGGTCACTGGCCACTAAGATACAACCTCAAAAAAATAGGACTATCCGACGACGACTCCTGTCGACTCTGCGGAGAAGAGGAGGAGACAACGAAACACATACTCTGCGAATGCCCTGCTGTGGCAAAGAGCAGAATGTTCCACATGCAAGGGGCATTTATAAGTCCTGCAGATATAGGAAACATGGAACCAAGAAGGGTACTGAAGTTTATAAAGAGCCTCAACAGCTCCCTGGGTTAAATAATAAAGGCCAACACAATAGATCTCTTCTGGTCGCAGTGTACAGGGCCTATTACTTACAATTACAATTGTTTTAACTCTATATCTCCACAAATTCCGGAAACAATTGGACAAGAGTAATTAATTTTTTCGTTCCGTTTTTTTTTCTTTGCAACGCTTTGCGTTCGAAACAACTGGGAGCATTAAAATATAGTAAAAAACACCTTATAGAGGACATCTGCAGGTTCCAGTTAGGATATCCATTTACTCGAATAAATAGGCAAAATTTAAATAATTTCTTCGATTTTCAACTGGGTGAGTTGATATGCACTTTATTCTCAAATCAAACATACACGCAATATAATGACATCTCTTTTGACATTAGTTTACTCTTGCGACGGAGAGGGAGACATACATAGGCAGTATTTTGTTTCGTTTGCTAGAAAAAAAGAAAGCCATAAAAGACACACCCCTGGTACCGTAACGGTAATAAGAAGGGAAACGATTTATTCTATGTAGGGGTAAGAACTATTTTCTACTCTCTGCTGAAACGCAGGTGAATATGTGTATAGTCTATTACATAAGAAGGAGAGAGATGCCTTATCATTAAAGAGTAAAGCGGCCTATACACCTCATATACTTGCATGTGCAATGCAACCATAACTCTCAGTATGCATGCACAATCAGTGATGTAAAGTTAACTTTTCAGATTGTACTTTTCACAACTTAAAATTGTAACTTTTAGGACTGAAGTGTAACTGCCGTTATGGAAATTCGTAGGTATATGAAGTTAATGTCGATTTCCATTGGGACAGAAAAATCACTTTTTTTCAGAGTCTGCTCTCGAAATCAGCTGGCTGTCAGATTTCATGTTCCATTGGCCGCAAAAAAAGCACTTTTTTTGAGAGTCAGAGCAATTTTTCGAATCTCGATATCTGAGCAAGATTCACATCTACTTACACTAACACCAAAACATTTGCCTTTTGTCAAACTTTAAAGTGTGTATTAATTACGTATTTAGAAGACCAGTCTGTGAAAAATAAAGAAAAATTTACATTTGGCCGGCGCAATGGATATCAACACAAATTGAGTGGATTTTTATAAGCATAAATTGCAATTTAAGAACAGCTGACTTTTCATACACGCACTACGACAAATGCGGAGGAAGAAAAATCTCGTTTTATGTTCCATTGGGCACGAAAAATCTGAGATCTGAGAGCAAATCTGTAAAATCCCAATGGAAATCGACATAAGTTAAATATGCCCACATACTTTTTACTACATTTTTAATAAGCTATTGTTTTAAAAAAAACAAATATGTTCCCTCCTTGGCCTTTAATTAAAAAAAGTTAAAGACCATAATAAAAAATACATCACATTGTTTCTGAAAACAAAGGAATTCAGACTTTAAATTTATGCTTATTACTGCGCCTTGATCAATATCACTATTGTGAGTTCTTTCTAAAAGAAAACTTTCAATTTAAAAATTATGACATGCGTCATTTGTTAACAAATTCTTGGTTTCAATTCACTGAACATTTGTATCATTTGTATCAACTATCAACTGATACAATTTTATCCGCTTTTCAATCCCACTACAGCGGGTGCAGATATGAAAGGTGTATAGGAAGCTTAAGACACTTTTTCACCGTCTTTATCCTGCTCTTTTCGCCAATTTAAATTTCATTTCATTTTATTCATCCATAAATCGCATTTTAAATTTAGATGGAATGTCACGTGTGGGGGGCTTGGGGTTAAAAGAGATAAGGTGTGAAATGTATAAGGGACTGAAAGAGAGTGATTTACAATTTGAAACGAATACCTGTAACGGTAATTAGAAGGCAGACGAATTATTTTATACAGTGGTAGGAAATATCTCTTATTCGCTAACTCAGGCGTTATGAGAAAAAGATATTTTTTTGAGAAAAAAAATGGGCCCCCTACAAGATAGTAAATTTCTTAAATCTTATTTTTCCATCAACTCTTCTGAAACCACATTTTGCACAGGCTAAACCGGGGGGTACAGCTAGTTAAATAATAATCATCAAGTATCAACCTCCCAAATAAGGTTGGTGAGTTTTGTTCTTCACCATTTTTATTTGAAGATTACAAAATGTATCCCCTCTATATTATTTCTGTAATTTCTGTAGTGTGTTTCTCCCTTTTGCAGTTCACACGGTCAACCAATCTTAACAAAAGAAGTGTCTAAAAAAAGATATTTTTAGGGTGCTTATCTTTGCATTTTTACTTTTTTAAAATATTAACAATTAAAAAAAATTATTTTACTGCATTAAATTTCAACTACGCAGTTGTGTACAAACTATGATTCAGGGAAATACTTTTCTTTCGTTCTTCATGCACATAAACTACAAACGACGTCACGAAAGAGAGTCGACGGTAGAAGAGAGTTACAGTAAAGATTTATGTAAAACCGTCTGCCTACGCCTGAGCGATGAAGGGCACGTCGACCTATGAGATCTATTGTACCAAAGGGCCAGAAACCAGAATAATGTTTAGGCGAGCAGATTCTTCACTTTTCTAACAAAGTTAATCAAGCTGCTGGCAGATGACTTCTTCATCTCTTCAGGGCTCAGAAGCTCCCTGTAGAAGATCGTTCTCCTGATTCCACATAGGGCTGGACACTCACATAGTATGTGCCCAAGCTGTTTCGTCTTCTTCAAGACACAACCGACAAAGTGAGGAGTCGGTTAAATTAATTTTATTTATTTGATATCGTAGGTTGTGATGTCCTGTGAGGAAATTCGCTTTACCCTTTGAAGCTTAGCAATGGCGTTCTTTTTTTAGTTTTAGTCCGCCATACTAAAGAAGCGCATGTTATGATGGGCCTGATCATCATTGTGTAGATCTTAACACAGATAGGAAATCTTAAAAAAAATTTTATTTTCAAAATTTTGCGTGGGAATTGGGTAGGTGCGCTGACGGTCTATCCGATACGTGGCGCTGTTGTCCATCTCCCTTTTGTGGATGGGTATGGTTGGTTCCTGTTTTAAAGATAGGACAGTTTTGGATCCGATAGTTCCACACGAAAGGTGCGCACAAACCGGGCGGTTACCCCAATATTTATAAAAGAGACTGACGTCTGTGTGTGCACTCATAACCAGAGAATGGATCGTTAAATTTTTACAATTTTGGGCTTAGGGGATTCGTATTGATATGGCATTTATGTTACTTTTTGTCGTGAAAATAAAAGTTAAATTGGATGAGATTGGGCATGGAACTTAGTATGGGAACCGAACTTTGAAAAAAATTAGACTGGATATATAAACGGTTAGTGCTACTTCCAATACAACCAAACTTATTTCAAATGTTTAATCTTTAAATTCGTTGGATGTTCGGGGCTCATCGCTACACAATTTGAAACGAAAGTTTGATTTGAATATGAAGAATCTCAAATCCAATGTCATGGAAGCGAAGATTTTGACCTAAAAATTCAAGCAACCATTATATAATTCTGCGGATTCCGGTGATTTTCAAGCACCTTCAACTTCCCATGCGTATTGCTTTTACTATGAAAAATAATAAGTCGCAAGGACAATCGCAGGATATTTGTGACATAAATTATCTCATGTTTTTCAAATGGTCAATCGTATGTGGCGTGCTCACGTGTGAGTGAAAAAGTGGAAAGTTGGGGGACACGTCAATCATTACGGTTTGATTTAAACACATGCACAGAAAATGCAATACTTCAGTTATTTATATTGTATTTAATATAAAATTTTGAATAAAGAATTTGAATTGACCGAATTACATAGAGCAGCATGAGCATTGCTTATTCTCGGAATTATTATTTTCATTACATTAACGAATTTGGGCGGAACGAAGTTCGCTGGGTCAGCTAGTAGACATTTATTTGTAGGGCAATAACATATTCGGATAAGATATATTGTCTATGATTTGAGGTTGTAATAAAAATTATAAAAATAATTTGACACTCACCAGATTTTCCGAAACTATATTCTTCTGAACCCATTTTTGGATCTCCTTTTCCAATGAATCGATATGATCAATAAACTGTTTCTCATTATCTAAATGCTTTGAACATTCGTCTTTCAGCTCACTATTTTGTTCATTCAATTTTGTAATTTCAGTACTTAAGTGCTGCACATATGTTTGATATTGTTGGTTGGCTTGTTCTTTGTCTGTATTTAACTGTTGTACCATTGCCTGCAATAAAAAAAAAGTTTGAGTTAACGCGAAAATATGCATTTAAACTTGAAGGTTTGCCTACACACCTGCAAATCTCTTATTTGCTGCTCATGCATAAACTGAGTTTGTGTTAAAGCTTCTACGCGACCGTCATTTGTTATATTTGCTTCATCGGACAACTGATTAATACGAATTTTATTGAGACCTAGTTTATTGTTTAGGTCTTTTAGTTGGTTATGTAGCAAATTATGTTCAGTTTTCTCAATAGCAAGCAGCTGCTTTGTCTCTTCTAAGTGTTCTGCTTGGTCGTCGTATAGAGATTTCATATTTTGCATTTGCACCTGTAGGGTTAGGTTACTGGCCTTTAATTCATCTTGTGATTTTAGTTGTAATAAAAAATCTCTTTTCATTTCGTCCAATCGTTTTGAAGTGATCTGCAACTGTGTTTGCAGTTCTTCATTTTCAAATTCTTTTTCCCGACAAACACTGCGAAATTTGTTTAATTCAGATGACAGAACAGCTTTTTCATTTATAAGTATTTGAATGGTGTCGACTGAGATCTCATTGCTGTTATCTGAAGGCAAAACTGTTATATTTTTATCCATTGCTATGCTTGATAGTTCTTTAACATCCATTGAATCCGAGACTTCTTTAACATCCATTGAATCCGAGACAATATTCAGCCCCATAGAAGAACAATTATCTGAAAAATGTTCTGCCAATGGAGTTTCCAGATCTTTACTTATGCCTTGCTCCAACAATTCGACATCTCGTTTTTCCTTAGCTTGATATTCTTTGAGCTAATAATAAAAAAAAGACACATTTTAGGTACCTACTTAGAGAATTTCTGAATTATTTTTTTTATTTTTTTATTTTTGTTCACCCTTAGGGATCTTATTAATATAAATAATCTAGGCTCTAATCGCGTTCCGATGATGCTTTTACCTCTAGTCATAGTTTTCCCAGCTTCAAATACTAGCCGTATTTTATTATCAGCATGATCTGATCCGAATCAGATAACGAAAATAAAACAATACGGATCATAGAGACTGGAGACCGAGATAGACAACAACACAATCGTCATCAGCATAGCGTTCCATGTTTCTCACATGGTCAATTGTATGGGGCGTGCTCACGTGTACGCATCCGTAAATGGAACGATAAATGCTATGTACCATAAAGCACTTCAGTGAAAAAGCGGTAGGTTGGCCGACAAGTAAATCGCTGCGGTTACTGCAATTGTATTTATTTTTATATAAATTTTGAATAAAGAATTCAAATTGACCGAAAGCGAAAGCTCGGAATTATTAATTTCATTAACTACGAATTTTTGCGGAACGAAGTTCGCCGGGCCAGCTAGTATATCTATATATCTAATAGATCTATATTTGTACAGCTATTAAATGCCGTAACATGCATTGCAGTCGGCGCAGTGGCTTAGTGGTTAGTGTGTTGGACTACTAAGCGAGGGGCTCAGGTTCGAATCCCGCGAAAACCCAAATTCCAACTTAGGGTTTTTTTCCGCTGCGCCACCTCTCGCGAACGTCTGACAAACATCCGAGAGTATAACTGTCTTGAAAAAGCTTCTCAATTAGCCGTTTGGAATCGGCATAAAATTGTAGATCCCTTCCATTCGTTCCAAAAATGAAAACTCACACAAAACGAATGGTTGTGAGAAGCTAGGCCCAGGGTCCCTACGACCTGTAGCGCCAACTATTTATTTTTATTTATTTAACATGCATTGCCAAAGGGACCCGTCACACAACAGTATGCTGTGTCCAATGAAACATCATTCGCAGCATGTGTTGACCGTTAGGACAGCTTCAACCGGTAGGGGAAGTTTCTTGATCAACAAAACTAGAGATTGACTGCAGGTAGGATTGCCAAAAAAATATAAATTGGAACAGGAGCACAAAGATGAGGACATCAAGAAAAGAAAAATTAATGTAATAATTAACAAAGTAGATTTATTAGGAAATAAAGAAAAACTATTGGGGAATAGAAAAAATATTCCTAGGAATAAAAAAAGGAAAAAATATAAAATTTGGAATCAGAAAAAACACTGTTGTTTTCTGAGGTTGAAGGCACAACCATTCTGGTTGAGGAGGACAAATTTACTTTTGTAGTAATAGACCCTAGTTTCAATGGAGTCATACCAAAGAGGAGGATTGTGAGTCATGTAGCATAACTATATGATCCAAATTCAGGAGCTATGGAAACTAAGAATGGATTGGAATGATAGGCCGCCAGTTGAACTATAAAACAGAAAGTTTGAATTTTAGAATTCTATTATTTATTAAGGAAAATTTAGAATCGATAGGTATTTGGGTACAGGGAAACCAAAAGATATAAAACGGAGATCTAGATCGAAAGTGGTTCAACAGGAAGTTTGACCACCTACCCTAAAGGAGAAAGCGTCAGCTTTGGAGTATCGGGAGAATTATAACAAGGAGATAACTGCATTGAGTGATCGGAAGCATTTACCGGAGAGGAGTTTGAACATAATTTTGGTAGAATGGAGGGACAGCTGATGGAGGAATTACCATCAGAGACAGTCCAGGTTGGGAAACCATTCTTAGCCACAGGAGTGGATTATTCTGGCCCATTTATATTAAAAGTGGAGTAGGAAGGAGAATGTTAGGTTGCAATATTTGTCTGTCTTCGGATTAGGGCAGTATATATTAGAACCGTATATCGTCAATAGCTTTAATAGCTTGTTATGAGAGATTTATTGCAAGGAGTGGGAGATTTGAGAAAATATTTAGCGACAACGGAATAGCTTACGTTGTAGCATCCAAATTAAACAAAGCTTTGAAACTATTTTAGTAGATAAAGGAGTATTGGAGAATCTTCATCAAAAAGGTACTTTATGATACCAGCAACACCACATCAATGAGGGATTTATAAAGCCGCTGTCAAATCGAAGGAATTTCATTTGAAGCCGATTGTGGGGCAAAGGATATTACCATACGAGGAGTTTGGAACTTACTCACTTTGAGTGATGATCCAATGGGTATTCAGGCTCTAACGCCGAGACATTTTCTGGTGGGTGAACCATTAATTTTACCTCTTCCTTTCAGATTATAAGAAACTCCGGAGAAGGCTTAACTAAGGATAGACAGCAGATGGTCAACCATTCAGTCCGAATAGCTGACTTCTCTTCAAGAGCGGACAAAATGGAGATAGGAGAAGGAGAGCCTGAAAGTATTACAGCCGGTGGTCCTCAGGAGAGAGAACTTTCCACCAACTAGTTAGGCGATGGGCAGGATATATGAACTTCTACCAAGTCGGGATGGGCTTATCAGAAACATCATCGTGCAGACTGCAACCAACCAATTGAAGCGGCTTTTGCAGAAATTATGTATTTTAGCTATACACTCTTAGTAATTAAAAACACTGTTTTTAGTCGGGACTATTACGTATGGCAACACTTGCCATTAGTGTATTATTGTAAAATGACATGTAAGAGTTAGTTCTTGATCGATCTCTGACCGAGAGAGACGTGTATTTAAACGCCGAGGAAGCGGAGATAATAAATGTGTCTTTTTCGTACCGTGTTTCTTTTCAATCGGTTTATAATACATACCTTAAGATGGCAAGAAAAATCGAAATACTAGCAGCGTAATATTGTTTACTTGTTGCATATTTAATCATAAAATTTTAAATTAGTTTTTTTTTACAAAAAAAAAATTATTAATTTGATTCATATGGTAGCACCCCCGACAAAGTTGGTTGATCAATATATAACTAAAAGTTTTTTGTTCTCTGCAATTCAAGAAGCCCAGAGGCCTAATTTCACTCCGAATAGTAGGGCCACATAAATTAAAAAAAAATCCAAAAAGCTAACACAGGATTTTCTTCCCACTTTTTAAGGTTCCGTACCCAAAGGAAAAAACGGAAGCTTATTAGTTTCGCTCGGATGTCGCTCCGTCTGTCCGAACCCACTAAGCCAATTTTGTTACCAGGTCTATCTCAAGAACCGATTGACATAGAAGGCTAAAATTTACACACAACATCCGGTTTCCGGTATAACCTCTAGTTAAACGACAAATACCAATGGAAGTGATACATCGGTTGGTTTTCGAGTAATTAATAATCTGTTGAAAAAAAAATAATTTTTCCTTTTTTGTAGATCATATTCTTAGCTATATATGTGCTGAATACTGTTTTACCGAAAAGTTAATAGTTTACATTATATTTTCAAAAAAGGTAATTTTACCATGTTAAATACGTTGCTCTCATGTTCTAATCTCTACTACGCAGTTGTGCACAATAATTGTGGTATACACCAGTGCTGCCGCTTCATAATTTCGTTGGGGAGTATAATACATTTTTTGGGGAGTACAAAAACAAAATAAAAGTAATATATTTTTAGTCAATAGTTTTTCAATTGGGACAGGTCGCTTTAGACAGCCTATGGCGGTTATGTTGTTTTGGTGGCGTCTGTCTAATCTGATGCCGAAACACCACGCCATAAGACTTTATTATCAAAATGAGTGTTCGTCAGCGCAATAAACAATCAGTTTGTTTAACACCGTTTCAACATCTACCTATCCTTAATGAATTTACAGGATCCGCAACTGTTTGTAACGACACGAGTGTAACAAAATCAACAATGGCAATAAAAAAATCTTAATAAAACATCCAGAAAGTAAAATTAGTCTCACAGTTTACTGGATAGGGAAATGTCAAGGCATGTGAAAATAGTTAAATCCAAAATTAAAAATAGGAGTACAATTGGTCTTTGTGGAGTACGGGAGTACAGCAGACGAAAAAGGAGTACAATACTCCTATTGTAGTTCGTTCGGTAGCGCTGTATACACTATACTATAATTTCGCCGAATTTTCGAGACTCGCATTAAGAAGGAAATGAAAGAGAAAATACAGCACATTACTAAGAGAGAGTTACCGAATTAAGGGACACAGATACTGAATGGGAAATTGGTGAGGATTGTGTAGGAGGTAGCAATTAAAGAATCAAAATCTGCATTTGGGTTTCTTTTCTGCGGTAATCACGAATCACGATTCATGTGTGAGTAATTTTTGAGAGAAAAAACGAGGTAGCATTAGCATACATACAGAATGAAAAATTGGCGTGGGTTGGGTAGGTAGTAATAATTAGAAAATGAGATTCATGTGCGAGTAATTTTTGAGAGTAAAAATATTAAGTAAGTAAATTAAACTAAATTGTGATGAATTCATGAACAGGGGAAAGATTGAATGATATTAGGCCAGTTTTTTTGAGCTTCGAACTCAGCAAAGCAAAGTAAAGTAGGATTTTCAACATGCAAATTACAACAAAAAAAATCCTGAAAATCCTACTTTACTTTGCTTTGCTGAGATAGAAGCTCAAAAAAAAAACACGGCTATTATAGATTTGAAATAATATCGGATGTGTTGGACTTTAGTTACTCGGTGCGCGAGTAACACTCGCACTTGGCCGATTTTTTTTTTGTATATAATTTTGTTTGACGTCGCTTTGCACACGGTGTTTGGGTGTGTATGAATCGGGTAGACGCTGATTGGCATCAACCTGGCCGTGCCCAGCTGTTGTAACTTTTCATACATGTCAACTGTGCTTATTTTGCCTCCCAGTGGTAACCACCGGGCACTGGTCTGCCCATCCGGGCGTGACTTGCTGAACTTATAAGCGCGAGTGTTGAACACGAAGAAAATAGCAACACTAATGTGCTCTGTCGGAAAGACTGACTGAACGATTCTCTATCAGCGCCCATGACCCCACGAAGGAAAAAGACGACGACACCAAAGATAGATTTTAATGCAAAGATAGGAAGAGAGTGCATCTTTAGTAGTACCGTCGGAAGGTACAGCCTACACGACACCACCTCCGATAACGGATTTAGGCAGATCGACTTTGCGGAGGGGCGAAATGGTGTCATAAGGGCACATGGAGATCTCCTGATCAATCAACCGTCAACCAGATTGACCACATTGCGGGCGCAAGGCACTCCTCCAGTATTATGGATGTCCGAACGTTCCGAGGGGCCAACATTGACTCGGACCACTACCTTGTTTTAGCCAAGGTAAGCCTTCGGATTCGGATATCCCGAACACCGCCAAGACAAGTAAATACTGTAAGGAAGTTTGACGTCGGACGTCTTAAAACGCAAGAGGTCGCCAGATCCTTCTCCGATCGAGTCTCTCTCAATCTCTCAAGAGGTTCTACGCAGCCAGCATCAAGCATTGCCAAAAAAGCCATCAGAGACGCAGCATCTGATGTGCTTGGTTTCACTCGACCACCACAACGAAGCCCCTGGTTCGATGATGAGTGCCGGCAAGCACATGCAGCGAAACAAGAGGCATACAAGGCGGCGCTGCAAAAAAGGACCAGAGCCAGAGCTGCTCGTGAGCTCTACGCGCAGAAAAGAAGAGACGAACACCGGCTTCTCAGGAGAAAAAAGAAAGAGCACGAGAAGCGCGCGATCGAGGAAATAGAGAGATGCTACAGCAGGAATGAGGTTCGAAAGTTTAACCAGAGGGTAAAAAGAACCTGCCAAGGCTACAGAGCCCGAACCGAAGCCTGCAAGGACGAACAAGGGAACATCACAGCAGAATCGCAGTCAATGCTGAGGATATGGAAGAACAATTTCTGCAGACTGTTTAATGGGGATGACGAACCAAATCTCGCTGTCAGGCAGAATGAACCATTCAACCTGGACGATGAAGACCAACAATTCCGTTCACCCGACCTGGACGAAGTGAAGATAGCCATATCTAAGCTTAAGTCCAACAAAGCCGCTGGAGCAGATGGCCTAAAGTCCGTCCACCTACTCGCCTACGCCGACGACATCGACATAATCGGCAGAACGCAGCGTGATGTCACTGGCGCGTTCGTGAGTATTGAGACGGAAGCGGCGAAAATGGGTTTGGCGGTCAATGAGGGCAAGACAAAGTATATGCTGTCATCAAGAAAGGACACCCAACACCGACGTCTTGGTCAGAATATCTTTATAGACTGATATAACTTTGAGGTGGTAAAGGACTTTGCCTACCTAGGCTCCGCTATGAACTCAGACAATGACACCAGCGCTGAGATTAAAGGAAGAATAACTCTCGCCAATCGCTGATTCTTTGGGCTAAGAAAGCAATTGAGTAACAAAGCCCTCTCTCGAACAACTAAAGTGACCCTCTATAAGACCTTAATCATCCCAGTTCTACTTTATGGTGCAGAGGCATGGACTCTATCAAAAGCGGATGAAGTTACTCTTGGTTGCTTCGAGAGGAAAATTCTTCGAGTAATTTTCGGTCTCGCATAGACGGTGAATGGAGGAGGATATACAACGACGAACTGTACGGGCTGTACAGCGACGTGCGAAACTGGAGACAGCTGGCCAAAGATCGTGCTGGCTGGAGACACTTGTTGGTTGAGACACAGGTCCAGCCCGGACTTTAGCGCCCTATTAAGTAAGTAAGTAAGTCGCTTTGCACACACATGAATACGCCACATACAATTGACCATGCGAGTAACTTTGGAATTCAAAAATCAAGATTGATGTCACAAATTTCCAGCGATTTTCCTTGCGACTTATTTATTTTCATAGCGAAACGAGACGCACGAGAAAGGAGAATATTTGCCTTTGAATTTCCCCCTCAAAATCGCCGCTTTCATGATATTTGACTTGATATTCTTCAAATCAAATCAAACGTGTGTGGTGCAAAGTTTCGGTGGATTGAAGTTGCGCAACAAATTTATAACTGAGCCGCCTTTTTCAACTTGTGTACCGGTACCGGTACCGAAAATATCCAAAGAATAAAAAAAAAAATGTAAGCTTAAAACGATTTTTGTTGTATTAGAAGTGACACTATTATTCACAATCCCTGGATATATATTCACGACCAAACTGACATGCCCTTCCTTAGGCCAAAACTAATCCACGAAACCCAAAATAAAACGCTCCGTTCCCGAGTTATGAGTGCACATACGGACGTCAGGCCGTACTAGTCTCGACTTTAAATTCAGGGAAGTTCACAATTGCGAAATTAATATGGAAAATATAGCCACTGTAGTTCACAATTTAGAGTCGAAACTAACAATGTTTATTGGTAAGGGCCATATAGTCCAAGACTATCCTACATAAATTAATGAGGCCATTTTAGAAGAGATACCATGGAAGGGTTCGCATTCAAGTCATTCGATACCATTATGAATGAAGATGAGGTGGTCAGTTATCCCACCGCACAAGGGCGTATCCAGGGCACTGCATTATTACTGCTTGCTCATTCCATAATCAAAACAGGCGAAGTGTGCCCATATGCGAAAATAAAAATCACTTTTCCATGGAAATCAAGACGAAAAATTACCCAAATCTGTCTGCATATGCTACCTAGAAACACATGTGAATCTTGGGGCACAAGCGTGAAAGTGTATATTATACCTTTTCTAGATTATTTATTAAATGAAATATCGTCTAGGTTTCCTAGAGCTCAGCTCAGTTTTGCCAGGCGGTGACGTATCTTGTATTTGTATTGAAGGGAGAGTTACAAATTTGGTAACAGATAAAAGAAAATGTTCCTAAGTCACCAGCAGAAGCTTATAAAAAAGCAACGGCTCTGCCAAACATTAGAACCCTTTGTCAATTATTGTGCATATTTCCTATGACAACCAGCACTGCCGAAAGATTTTTCTCCACCTTACGCCGGTTAAAGACATATCTTCGCAGCAATATGAGTCACGACAACAATGTGTCTCGTGTAGACACGACAGAAATCTAGACTTTTCAGTCTGACTTTTTTTCCTGCCATCTCTGCCGACAGATCTTCTGACTGAAATTTGACATTTGAAATCTAGACCAGCGTTTGACAGCAAAAAATCATTTTGTTTTGGTAATTCTCGGGAATACATGTGCGCGGATGCAATTATGGCTGATTTTAGATTTTCGCAAAGTGAAGAAATATGGCGTGAATATATGAAATATATTGTCAAAATCTTTGGCGATTTTGAGCCAATCGCTTTCTGTGGATGGCATCTGAAAGACTATAATTTCAAATTTTTATTTCCATAGATAAATATCTGAATTAACCGTTATATGTTCACTTTGAAGTGCGTTGTAAATTGCTGTTAGAACTTGTGGAACGAATTTACGAATGGTTTTCCTCGATACGCGTGAAAGGAATTCCATAGATCGGTACGAATCCCCAGTATCAATATATCGTAACGTTATTGCAAGACGAGCTCTCGATGTTATTGCATATCTCATTACTGTGTCTTGTTTTTTTATCGATGGTTCCACCTTAATAAGATGCAAAAAATAATAGCATTTATCACAAAACTCACATCCATTTAAGCCTTACTAGTGCCAAAAGATTTTCAAACTTGTCTATTGACATTCGGCAAAAGTTTTTGTAATCCGATGCATTGTCCCATAAAACATCTTTTAACAAATGCGCTTCCAAATCGTGTAGCTCTCGCTTCTAAAGAAACGGATTTACCCACTATCTGTGCTTTCTTTTGTTTTCGGCTAACATCTGGCTTTCTAATTTTTCTAGGTCGATTAATGCTTTCAAAGCAAGAGCCACCTTCACTTGTTTCTTCGTTGATGGCATCTTGTGAAATGAAATGTCGTAACACAATTTGCCCAACCAAAGCAATGCAAATATGGCAGACAAGACTTCTGACTTAAAAGTCTGACATAATTCAGACTCGCAGAGACGCGGTGTAATGCATATCCATCAAGACATTGCTTCATAGATGAACCCTGAAGAAGTTCTGGATATCTTCAGCAGAAAACATAAAAAAACTGTCATTTTTAACCATATAATATTTCATTATTAAACCATTATAAAAAGTGTTTTTTATTCTTTGTTATTTTTGTATGCCATTGATAAAGAATGAATCCCCAAGACAAATTCAAATGCAATACTATGGGGTACACTCTTCACCTATCTGGCCTTTGTGCCCCTCCCAGAAATAAATCCTGGATCCGCCCTTGCCACCGCACATATTGCAATTGAAAGAGCACCAATCATCATGATGAATGCTAAGACAAATAAGAAATCTGTTGAAGTTTTGGAAAGAACAATGAAAGTTGTTCGAGATAATTCAGAGTTATTTGGTGGTGCATTGATTTTATTGCCAGGCGATTTCATACAAACATTGCCCGTCATTCCTAGATCGAAAGCTGCTGATGACATTAATGCTTGCTTAAAATCTTCATATTTATGGAGATTTGTTAAGTCATTGAGAAAATGTATGGTAAATCACGTAATTTATGAGATGATTTACCTAAATCAAATGGATTTAGCTAAATCACGTTGGTGGGAACATGGTATTACATCAGTTCGTGTTCAGTTGCAGAATGATCCATCAGCTGAAAAAAAATTTTTCATCGAAGAATATTATTTATTTATTTATGTCAATTTGAAACTGAATTGCCAAATGATTTTTGCCGTTTTGAAGTGTCAAAGTAGTGTTGAAAGTGTTTTCCTTAACAAGTATAATAACGCCATGAGTGGTTGAGTGATAGAGCAAAGATTTAAGTGAATTAAACATGGCATTGACAATGCAAGATTCTTGACGACATCTTTAGTATGTATTTTGATCAAAATCGTTAAAGCGGTTGTTGTAAAATTTAACAGACAATACAGTACCAAATATTTAGTTTGAAAAATATTATTGCTTAACTATTGGGGTTTTCGAGATATGAGCAGTTTTTTTTAAATTTGCGTTTTCGGTCCTTCGAATTGAAAATTAAGGACACAATAATTTTGAAAACATCAATTTGACTCTAAGCTTGCATTTTCGTCAAAATCGCTATTTCCGTTTTCACGCAACCTAGACAATGGCATAAAACTAGACGTTATAAACAAATTCAAATGGCTTAATCGGTCTTCGTTTAAACCCACTACAACTTGCGAACACTTTCCTGATTACGTGTCAACTGCATTTAATGTTAACCTATAGATGTTCGCTTGTTAGAAGCTAGTCAAAAACTATGCTGATTTTGAAACATAAACTGATATTTATTTTAAATTTGGTGTACCTGAGGAACTAATCGCTTCTTTTTTGAATTCAAACGCTTGGATGAAGTGAATTCGTGTGCGAAGTTTCCTATTCTGATCAAAAAAAAAACGAAGAAGGGCTGAGAACGTAGTCCATATAATTACTAGTGCTACCGCTCAAATTGATAGTGCTACCACTCGCGACTCGGGTTTTATACATTTTTCTTGAATTTCCATTATTTTTCTGGATTATAAATTCCATTCGCCTGTGGTTTCACCAAATAATTTTGTTCGCTAAAATTTGTCGCTTAAGGCGAATGAAATTTCACAAATTCGCCAACCGCAATAAGGCGACTTTACGTTCGCCAGCAGTTTGACAGTTCAGGCAAATGAATTTTGTTTCAATTCGCTAACCATAATACAAATAAGTCACATTCGCAGGATTTTTTGTTCGACTCGCCAACGATAATAGGCCTATTAGAATGTATATATTTAATGAAAATCGCCTCTGATAGTTTCGAAAAAAACAATTGCAGCCAAATCCAGAAGCTATTTGAGCTCATGGAACAAATATAGCCATTCCAATATGTGTTTCGTTCGTCCACTAAGCCAACCACCCCATGAAATCCAGTTTTAACGAAAAATAAAGAAAGGAGCTCATGTATTGTTTTTATTTTCGGTCATTTCTGTGTTTATCAATTTTTTTGTTTTCTTCAATTTTTTTATTTTGACATAATTGTTTGAATTGACGTCATTTTCGTTTTTATTATTTTGGTAGCCCTTGATTTCTAGGCGAATGAATTAATTCGCCTACCATAATCGTACAAGGCGAGTGTTTCGACAAGCAACTCGACTTACGCGAATTGTTCGACTCGCTAACGATAATAGGCCTATAAATACCATTTTAAAAGTAAGATGGTCAACTTAACTCGATGGCAAACACCGTGTTATCTTTTCTAACTCAGGTCAGTTTTCTACATTGGTTTCCTATTGGTTACATGAAAACGGTTACCTACATCAATTTTATCCAAAGTGCATGCACAATTTATATTTTTAAAAGGAATCCCTATTCGTTTTTCGCAAGTATTCAACAATAACAGCAGGCACTTAAAGAAACTGCTCGTATCTCGAACACCACATTTTGGATTTTAATAAAAATTATTGCATTCTTAAAAATACGTTGTACTTACTCCATTGTTAGCTTAACAGTTGAGGAAGAGTACTTTTTGGAACAAGAATTTGAATATACCGAAAGTTTCCAAAGCAATCCCCTCTATCCCCTCTATAGGTATTATTTCTGTAGTTTCTGTAGTGTGTTTCTCCCTTTTGCGGTTCACACGCTCAACCAATCTTAACAAATCAAGTGTCAAAAAAAAAGATATTTTCAGGGTGCTTATCTTTGCATTTTTACTTTTTTTTAAAATATTAACAATTGAAAAAGTTGAATTTTACTACACTAAATTTCAACTACATACTTTGATTCGGGATACACTTTTCTTTCGTTCTTCATGCGCATGCCTGTACAAATTACAAACGATGTCACGAAAGAGAGTCGACGGCCGAAGAGAGTTAGTGAAGATTAGTGAAAACATATAATGCTCTTATGACTCTAAGGCCCGTTTGCTGATACTACTCATAGCGATTTAAGTTCTACTTAAATACCTTATGGGCTGCTTTTTCCTTGTCATAAACTGTCACATAAGATTTTAAGTGGAACTTAAATCGCTATGAGTAGTATCAGAAAACGGGTCTAACACATTCACAGATAGGAAATCTAAGAAAGAATTTTAATTTCAAAATCTACGGAGGAATTGGTTAGGTGTTGTCGATCTCCGAAACCACTCAACCGATTTCAATGAAATTTTGTGGATACCCATCCAGTTGGTTTCAGTTTTAGAGATAGGATAGATTTGGACCCGATAGTTCCAAATGAAAGGCACGGAAAAACCGGGTGGGTACCCCTATAAATAAAAGAGACTGACGTCTGTGTGTGGCACTCATAACTCGAGAATGGATCGTTCGATTTTTACGATTTTGGGCTTGGAGGATTCGTTTAGGAAGGACATTATGCTACTTTTTGTCGTGAAAATAAAAGTTTAAGGGGATGAGATTGGGAATAGAACTTAGTATGGCAACCGCACTTTGTAAAAAAATATACTGAATAGGAAAACGGGTTGTGTCACTTCCAATACAACAAAACTTATTTCAAAAGTTTGATTTTTAAATTCTTTAGATGTTTCGGGCTCACCAATACACAACTTTAATTCGAAAGTCGGCTCAGTTATAATTTTGTTAAGCAACCCCAATCAACCGAAACTTTTTTAACGGATTGGGTTTGATTTGAATGTGAAGAATCTCAAATCAAATGTCTTGGAAGCGAAGATTTTGACTTAAAAATTCAAGCAACGGATTCCGATGATTTGCAATTGGTTTCCGAGCGCCTTCAATTTCCCATGCATATCGCTTTCATTATGAAAAAAATAGTAAGTCACAAGGACAATCGCTGGATATTTGTGACATCAATTATTGAATTCCCATGTTTTTCAATCGTATCAATCAATCGTAATGTAGCGTGCTTTGTACGTCGTGTACCGTAAATCACTGTAGTGAAAAAAATTAAGGTTGGCTGACACGTCAATCATTGCGGTTTGATTTAAACACATCAACAATGCTATACTTTAGTTATTTGTATTGTTTTTAATATAACTTTTGAATACAGAATTTGAATTGACCGAATTACATAAAGCAGCATGTTCATTGTTCGTTCTCGTAATTATTATTTTTATTACATTAACGAATTTGGGCGGAACGAAGTTCGCCGGGTCAGCTAGTTATTTACATACTTCACTTTACTAATTTAGTTATCAACTTGGTAGTTGGAACTCACCCCAATGGGAACTTCAACTAAATTGTCATTGACACTTTAGATTTGACTAATTCAGCGGTGACAAAACTGTTTCCTAACTTAAAGTCGAATTTATTTCTTGTAATTGATGTCGTTTTCCATTGGGACCACCAGAAATCTTTTTCAGATCTCAGATTTTACGGGGCAAATGGAACATGCAGCGAAAATGATCTGCTTTTGTAAATGGATTAGTGCGATATTTGACAACAATATCAGCTGTTCAAATTGCATTTGTTTTTGCAGAAACCACAAATGGATATCGACTTGAAAAATGTTTCCCCTATTGCACATACAAATAGAGGATTATTGGTGATTCACAGTTTGCAGATGACGAGGAAAACTATGAAGCTAATAGTTCCTCTTAAATTATATCCAGGGCTATTTAATGTATTTCGTTATTTTGGTTTTCACGAAACTACCCCCATTTGTCTTCAAAGCAAACTTCTTAAAATGACGTAAACAGCTGTGCAAAGTATGCTGGTATTGTGAGAGTGTGTGTAGATCTGAAAAAATATCGAGATCTGCAAAAAGTGCTCTGAAAAAAAGATTGATTTTTGGTCCCAATGGAACATGAAAAGTGATTTAGATCAAAAAAAAGATTGGTTTTTGGTCCCAATGGAAAACCACATGAGGCTCAGTTATTGCCAAGTCATAAGTTTAATTACCGTTTTTTTTTTTTTTTTTTTCAATCTAAAAAAAAAAAAACTTATTTTTTCAAAATCTATTGTAACTTAAGAGGTACGAAATACGACTGTAACAAGTTTTTCAACAGTGACTTACACCCGTATCTTCTTGTATCTTTTTTATGTAAAATGATAAGACTTATGCTTGACGGGTGTATAATGCAACGTCGAACAAAATTTGCTAATACACTCTTCCCTCCTTGATGACTTTTTGATTTGTAAATATGCCGTGCGTCAAATATTCAAAAAAATAATATTCTTAAAAATAATATAAACAAAATTTTTGTTTTTGTTTTGATCCGATTCATATTCAAGTTTCAAGAGCTAATACGAGGGAAAATACAAATCTTAAACTCTCCCAATCGCAAGCTACATAGATAACAAAACAGAGGTTCATTTTTCATAAACTTCTGTGAATTGTCATTATATTATAATTGTTAAAGTGAGCTAAGTTGTAATTAAGTATACCCTTTTACGAGCAGCGGCCAATTTATCCGCTTTGCTTCCAATCGATTTCTCCGGCATTTCAATTTCAACAAGAGTTTACTTCCTAAAAGCCTTTTCCGTTTTATGCCTTTCAAAAAGTTAAGTATGTAAAACTAATTCTAATCTAAAGCTGTAACCTACTAATAAATGTACCCACAGCTAAAAACCAGAAACTATATAAAATAGACCGTCAGCTGAAAGCAACAGCAGGGATTTATCATTTATGGCATGGGGTATATTCGATTGGGCTTCTTCAGAAGTGCTCTCAGATTTCATGTTGTTTTCCAATGGGATTTTCGGATTTTGATCTCAGTGTCTTGATCAGAGTTGAATGAATAATGTCGATTTCCATTGGGACAGAAAAATCACTTTTTTTCAGAGTCAGAGCAGTTTTTCTGCTCTCGAAATCAGCTGGCTGTCAGATTTCATGTTCCATTGGCCGCAAAAAAAGTCAGGGCACTCATTCCGTATCTCGATTATCGCCAGACGATATCGTTTCGACGATAGCTCTGCTTCACGTAACTTCAATAATCGTCTATCGTCCAGACGATATCGTTTTGACGATTGAAAATTTGCTTCACGTAAATCAATAATCGTCGAAACGCTATCGCCCAGACGATACAATTTGAGCGATACATAATGAGGTATCGTTTTGCATTGATTTGTATGTTTTTCAAACAACTGAAGATTTTTTATTGAATTTCAAGAAGAATTCTTCACTTTAGATATTTTTCAAATGCTACCAAATATATAAAGTAATGACTTATGTACATTTTAGACTTATTTTGTATGAGCCTTACGCAAAAGCAAGATATATATTGTGGAAATGTATATTGGTGTTTACAAAAAATGTACACAACTTATATCAATAATTCACTATAACATTAAATTACATGTTGTCATAATCCTCATGTTGATTTGGAATAATAATTGGAAAACGGAAAAATAGTTTTTGCAAACGTTTGTGCTGCCCTCCATAACATTTGTATTGACAATGATAGTACAGCAATCAAAGTAGGTATACGAAGTGGAAAATTTCGACAAATATCCCGACTTCCATGAAGTTTACCTATCAATAGTACATATTTTCGATGTTATTTGTTATTATTAATAAACTATGAAACAAATTTGAAATAATTCCACTTTGAAACTTTCAAGTTTTTCCGGCATCAAACACAAAATTGTTTGCCAAAAAACTCATTTATGACATTTTAAACGACGTCTGATTGGTCTGATTGGAATTTTCATGTAGTTTGAGGGTCTCTGAAAGACACTCAATGCTCTCAATGCTCTCACGATTTGTATGAAATAAACGATAGACGAGACGATAGTGATAGAGTTACGGAAAGCAAATTGGTGACGAGATCGTTGACTACTATCGCTGAAACGATTATCGTTCTCAGAGTTACGGAATGAGTGCCCAGTTTTTGAGAGTCAGCAATTTTTCGAATCTCGATATCTGTGCCTTGATTTTGTGCGGTTTTTGAGGCGGTGTCGCTAGGGAACGGCCCGAATCGGATTTGAGTGTGTGAGTGAGCCGCGCGCTGTGACCAACGAGACCGTAGTGCAATAATTTGGCACTTTTTCGAGGACCCTCATACTATTTGTTGCTACTTTTTCCCTTTTTTTAGTATGAAAATTCACTTTGGAAATTTTAGAAACGCAGTGATTTCCAAATGAATTTCTATAAAATATAACGCTGCTGTGTATCAGAACACGATTATAGTGTTAGGAGAGCCAACAATTGTTAAATATTGTGCGAAAATTCTTAAATTGCAGAATAGCTTTAGATGACACTTTTTTCTTTTTTTTATTTGTTACTTTTCAGAATTTCGCAACAATCTCCCGGACTGTTAGAGAAAGGTTATAAATTTTAGTTTTAGTTTCACAATACAATATAAACTGTAAAAAGATCACTCTCTCACAACGTTTCTTTTATAAATAAACCCAAAACAACCAAATAACATTAGAATTAGATGTCTTTAAGGTTGTTCTGCGGGTAAGCTAGACAGTAGGTATACGAAGTGGAAAATTTCGACAAATATCCCGACTTCCATGAAGTTTACCTATCAATAGTACATATTTTCGATGTTATTTGTTATTATTAATAAACTATGAAACAAATTTGAAATAATTCCACTTTGAAACTTTCAAGTTTTTCCGGCATCAAACACAAAATTGTTTGCCAAAAAACTCATTTATGACATTTTAAACGACGTCTGATTGGTCTGATTGGAATTTTCATGTAGTTTGAGGGTCTCTGAAAGACACTCAATGCTCTCAATGCTCTCACGATTTGTATGAAATAAACGATAGACGAGACGATAGTGATAGAGTTACGGAAAGCAAATTGGTGACGAGATCGTTGACTACTATCGCTGAAACGATTATCGTTCTCAGAGTTACGGAATGAGTGCCCAGTTTTTGAGAGTCAGCAATTTTTCGAATCTCGATATCTGTGCCTTGATTTTGTGCGGTTTTTGAGGCGGTGTCGCTAGGGAACGGCCCGAATCGGATTTGAGTGTGTGAGTGAGCCGCGCGCTGTGACCAACGAGACCGTAGTGCAATAATTTGGCACTTTTTCGAGGACCCTCATACTATTTGTTGCTACTTTTTCCCTTTTTTTAGTATGAAAATTCACTTTGGAAATTTTAGAAACGCAGTGATTTCCAAATGAATTTCTATAAAATATAACGCTGCTGTGTATCAGAACACGATTATAGTGTTAGGAGAGCCAACAATTGTTAAATATTGTGCGAAAATTCTTAAATTGCAGAATAGCTTTAGATGACACTTTTTTCTTTTTTTTATTTGTTACTTTTCAGAATTTCGCAACAATCTCCCGGACTGTTAGAGAAAGGTTATAAATTTTAGTTTTAGTTTCACAATACAATATAAACTGTAAAAAGATCACTCTCTCACAACGTTTCTTTTATAAATAAACCCAAAACAACCAAATAACATTAGAATTAGATGTCTTTAAGGTTGTTCTGCGGGTAAGCTAGACAGTACTTTAGATGCAATTCGTTTTCAAATGACAAATTTTAAAATGAAAACCTTTTAGCTTTGATTTTTATTTATAAATATATAAAAAATTAATTGAATTTTGTTTATAAATTATATCAATATCTACTTTTGAAATCTCCTTCAATTTAGTTTTAAAAAGTCCATATAAAAGGGGCGATGAAAGAAAAGTGTGCCTTTTTCTGACGCTGTTACATAAATTTAGTATTTTGTAGTATTTACACTATTTACGCGTTATTTTTTTAACATATTCATTTTGAAATCACAGTTTTTGAAAACTTTTTTAAGTACTATTAACATGAGCGCGAATTGCGAACAAATGAATTTAATTGTATTTATGAATTGAAAATTGATTTTTATACTATTTACCACCAAAGCCTTAAATAAAATTAATCTTAAGTCTAATCTAAAAAAAAATCGGACTCTCAATCGATTTAAATAGCTCAATTTACAATTATTACAGCAATTGAAAATTCTTGCGGCGAACTGTCACACTTTATTCACAATCCTACATAAGACATTCGCGGATCCACAAACCCACGAATGAAAAAATTCTATCGAATTTAACATTAAACAATTGAAGTAATTGAAGTGTAAAAAAATTCGCTTGTTCGCAGTTCGTTCGCCATTGGCTCTCATGCGAATAGTCCAAAAATTTTTATTTTACAAATAATAAAAAGGAACAAAGGAACAAAAAATTGTATTAGTGTCCTCGAAAAAGGTACCAAATTGTCGCACAACGGTCACGCTGTTGTCATTTCTTCTCATCCGACATCCTTCTCGCTACCTAAAAAGGTCGCGTGTGGGAAAGCTCGCCTGGAATTTGCAGGAACAAAGCAATATAAGAACAGGGAAATATTGGAAGTTGTCAGTTCGCGACATCACTCACACATTTATAGAATCCGCCTATACGTGAACCCTTTCCGACACCGCCATTGCGGAAAAAACCGCACAAAATCAAGGCACTGAGCAAGATTCACATCTACTTACACTAACACCAAAACATTTGCCTTTTGTCAAACTTTAAAGTGTGTATTAATTACGTATTTAGAAGACCAGTCTGTGAAAAATAAAGAAAAATTTACATTTGGTCGGCGCAATGGATATCAACACAAATTGAGTGGATTTTTATAAGCATAAATTGCAATTTAAGAACAGCTGACTTTTCAAACACGCACTACCACAAATGCGGAGGAAGAAAAATCTCGTTTTATGTTCCATTGGACACGAAAAATCTGAGATCTGAGATATGTTGATATTTTTATAGCGATGACTAAAGAAATTGCGCATTCCTATAAAACAATATGGCTTCCGGAAATGATGAACGGACAATTATTTATTTTTTTCGTTTAACTGATTGATGAATTGTTGGTTTATTTTACTGAAACTAATAACCAATCTCATTTCACATGTTCCAAATCAGAAATATTAATGTTTACATGCAATTGCAGAAATGTTGGTGAGCGGAACTTGTGTCTAGTTCCGTTTTACGTATCTATAATTATGGGTATAGCATCCATGACACCGTAGGCGTCTGATTTGTGATCTCATCCTTGCGCCTTTAATAGTATTGACTGCGGATAAACGGATCTCTCTTTTCGGTTTTGTTGTAAAATTGCGCGTGCGTGATGATGTAAATGCGGTTTAAAGTAGGATTTTCAGCACGCAATTACAACAACTATGACGAGTCTCGAAGTGTCAAGTAAAGCGTAGTTGTTGTAATTTGCGTGTTGAAAATCTTTCTTTACTTTACTCTGCTGAGTGCCTTTTCAAACTAAAAAAAACTAAAAACTGGGCGAATTCATACACTTGCTCATTTCTATTCTAAAATACGTGAGTTCATGAATTGGACTTTAAAGCAAGAATTCGGTATTCTCTACTGTGTTTCATTACAACATGGAGAAGTGAATTCTCCGGTCCTGTTTAATATTTACACAAGCGATCTGGTGGGTTCCCTAAGATATGTTATAGCGTACGCAGACGATTAAGTGGCGTACAGGTCAGGAGAAAAAATTCAAGGTCATTAACATCCTTCTGCAGCGTGACTTCGAACAAATTAAGAGGTATGCGATGGTTGGAAGTTGAAAACCAATTTCCAAAAATCGGAAACAATCCTGTTGAACTTGTAGAAAATAAATGAGAACCTATTTTATGTATGTATGGTAACACTATTTTTACAACATTGTACACCCTGTAGTTTACGCTGTCATTATGACACTGACACTTATAATAAAACTTTCTTCTTACTTTGAATTCCATCGAAACAGGTTGTCTTTAATATTACGCTTCCGAGATATTTTCCTGTTCCCGATTTTTCTTCAACAGGTTATGGGCCCAGGTTCGCCCAGGAAAATACGGATTAATCTGCTCATCATAATTATATAGTTTTCCTGAAATTCCGCGGACGGATTTCTCAGATTTTCTCGGATTTTAAATTGAGGTTATGGCGACTTCATCGATACCGGCAATCGAGAAACTGAAGGGACGTGAAAATTATGAGGACTGGAAATTTGCTGTTGAGAATTTCCTTCAACATGAAGATCTGTGGGCATGCGTGTCTGGAACGGAGACTGATGTGAAGAAGGTTTTGAAGGCGAAATCCAAACTAATTCTTCTCATCGAACCAATCAATTACATTCATGTCAAGGAAGCAAAAACAGCAAAAGAGGTCTGGGATAAGCTGGCAGCGGCGTTTGCAGATAATGGATTAACCAGGCGTGTTGGACTTTTAAGAACATTAATAACAACAAGTTTAAAGGATTGCGATTCCGTCGAAACTTACGTCAACAAAGTGATTTCTACCGCCCATAAACTAGATGCAGTCGGTATGCAAGTCTCCGATGAATGGGTTGGTACGTTATTGCTGGCAGGGTTAGGCGATAATTATAAGCCAATGATTATGGCACTAGAAAGCTCTGGTGTAAAGATTTCAGCGGACGCAATAAAAACCAAATTACTTCAGGACATCAAGGATGATGATAGTTGGTCTGGTGGTGGTGCAAATCCTGTAGTTTTATATAGTGGCAGTGGCGGCAAAGGAGTTGTGAAGAAAGGCAATCAACGCCGTGCATTAGGGCCTAAGTGCTTCGAGTGTAAAGTTCACGGGCACATAGCCAGAAACTGTCCGAATAAGGGTCAGACAACGGATGGAAGAAGTAAGCAGCGAAATGTGGTGCTGTTCACATCGTTCGTAGCGAGGACGAGCAAAGCTCACAGCACAGATTGGTTTATCGACTCAGGAGCATCAGAGCATATGACAAATCGTAGAGACTGGTTGCGAAATGTGTGTTCGGTCAACAAGGAAGAAGTCACAGTGGCAGATAGTTTTAACTTGGATGTCAAAGCTAGAGGTGACGTCGAAATGCAATTTTTGGCGAAAGATGAGCTGCTGACGGTGACGATTGGTAATGTGCTTTATATTCCAAATTTGTGTGCAAATCTTTTGTCGGTTTGCCAGATGACACAACACGGCTACACCATCACATTTAAAGCCGACAAATGTATTATTTCGGACAACTACAAAAGAGTAATTGCTACTGGAAGTCAGGTAAACGGTAAGCTGTATAAATTAAATACTGGAATGCAGGCAGACGCACTCAGTATGATGGTCGAGAAAAGGTTGTCGTATGAGCTATGGCATCGTCGACTCGGTCATCCAAGTCAAAATGCGTTAATCAAAATGAAGAGCGGAGCTGTCACGGGTATTGACTTCGCTGATTCTAATGAGATACATTGCGTTAAATGTTTAGAAGGCAAACATTCTCGAAAGCCATTTAAAGCATCTGAAAATACGTCCAGAGACTTTCTAGAATTGGTGCACTCGGATCTGTGCGGACCAATTGAGCATTCATCTCTCGGTGGTGCACGATATTTTTTGGTTTTCTTGGATGATTTTTCACACAAAGTTTTCGTTTATATTCTTAAATCAAAAACGGAAGTGAAAGAAAAATTCATCGAGTTTAAAAATAGAGTGGAGAATGAAACAGATCGTAGAGTAAAAACTCTACGAACAGACAACGGCAGTGAGTATTGCAACCTCGATTTCCTGAAGTATCTAAGCAGCTGTGGAATTCAACACCAAACAACGGTTCCGTACACACCTCAACAGAATGGCAAGGCTGAGAGGATGAACCGTACCTTAATGGAAAAGGTTCGCAGTATGTTATCCGATGCAGCGTTAGAGAAAAGTTTTTGGGCTGAAGCGGTTTTGTATGCCGCATACCTAGTTAACCGTACGCCGACAAGAGTGCTGGGGGACTTTAAAACGCCGGAGGAGATTTGGACCAAAAAGAAGCCAGATGTGAGTCATCTTCGAGTGTTCGGATCGACGGCAATGATGCATATACCAAGTCAAAAGAGGAAAAAACTGGATCCTAAGTCAATGCTTTGTATACTGCTCGGTTATTGCGAAAACTCAAAAGCCTATAGAGTTTACGAACCGAAGAAGAAGAGATTACTAATCAGCCGTGATGTTATTTGCCTGGAAAATCAGCCTTTTGGACAGGTATGTGTTAAAGGAAATACAAATAACATGTTCTCTTCATTCTTAGAAAGCTCAGTGGGGGAAACATTTGTTGATATTGACGGTGGAAGTTGTTATAGCCATGGTGTTGCTGCTGCGAATGACGATAATGCTGTTGCTGCTGCGAATGACGATAATGCTGTTGTTGCTGCTACGAATGACGATAATGCTGTTGTTGTTGCTGCGAAAGAGGAAGATACTGCTGTTATTGCTGTGACAGATGAAAATGTTGCTGTTGTTGCTGAGGAAGAAGCTGATAACTACACTACCGAGTCAGGTGAGTCATTTTATTCTGACGATGATTACTTTCCCCCAACTTTGGAAGAGCCCACATCATCTGCAATTGTAAGAAGATCGGAAAGAGCAAAAATACCTAAAAAATATAATGATTACGTGACATATATGGCGAGTAAAAAAACAAATTTTGATCCGACAACTTATGTAGAAGCGATCTCTAGAGATGATGCTGATCGGTGGAAAGAAGCTATTAACAACGAATATGCCGCCTTGCAAGCGAATGGAACATGGGAGGAGGCTGAGTTGCCACCGGAAAAAAAGCCGCTGAAAACAAAATGGGTGTTTAAAACAAAAGTGGACGCAAACAGTGGAATGTGCCACTACAAAGCTCGGCTAGTGGCAAAGGGGTGTAGCCAACGAAAAGGCATTGACTACGAAGAAACTTTTTCCCCTGTTGTGCGGTACGAATCTATTCGTTTTCTTTTAGCCTTAGCTGCTCGAAACAATTTGGATGTTGAGCAGATGGATGCAATTACTGCATTTCTGCAGGGCGATCTTCAAGAGGAAATTTATATCACACAACCAGAAGGTTTTGGAATTGGAAATAAAACGCTTCGTTTAAAGAAATCCATTTATGGTTTGAAGCAGTCATCAAGAACGTGGAATTTAAAACTCGATAGTGCTTTGAAAAACTTTGGATTGAAGCAGTCGGAGTTGGATCCATGCATTTATTTCCAGCACATCGATTGTAAATTTATCGCAGTCGCCGTTTATGTGGATGATTTATTAATCATAGACAATCATCCCGAGTTAAAACATCGTTTAAAATCGAACATGATGAAACAATTTCACATGAAGGATATTGGTGCTGCTAACTCATTTCTGGGGCTACGTTTACGGAGAGACAGAATAAAAGGTATAATTTGGGTAGATCAGGAGAAATATATCCTTGAAATGGTTGACAGATTTGGGTTGACCAATTGCAACGAATGCTCGACGCCGATGGACAACAACCAAAGGTTAAGTAAAACCATGTCGCCCAAGTCACAAGCTGAACAGGAAGAGATGTGGAAAGTTCCATATCAGGAACTGATTGGTAGCTTGCTATTTGCTGCTCAGGTGTCACGACCAGACATCAGTTATGCTGTCAACCATTTAAGCAGATTCAACCAAAATCCAGGGAAGGCCCATTGGATAGCAGCAAAAAGGATTCTACGCTATCTGAAAGGTACTGCAGACTGGAGATTGTGTTACTCAAGAGATGTAAGGAAAAATACGACAATAACTGGATACTGTGACGCCGACTATGCTGGTGATGTCGACGATCGAAAATCTGTTACGGGCTACGTTTATACAATGCAAGGAGGCGCGATATCATGGTGCTCCCGAAAACAACCTACCGTTGCTCTGTCGACTACTGAGGCAGAATACATGGCGCTTAGTTTGGCTGTACAAGAGGCGCTGTGGCTTTTGGGCTTGCAAAAGGAGCTTATAAATGAGATGCAGGAACAGATTCACTTATTCTGCGACAACCAGAGTGCCATTTGTCTATCATCTACGAATGCTTATCATGCTAGGACAAAACATATTGATGTAAGACATCATTTTGTTCGTAGTGTGATCAACGAGGAGCGAATCAAGCTAAGCTACGTAAAAACTTTGGAAATGGTGGCTGACATTATGACGAAGGGGCTGCCAGCAGAGAAGTCAATTTTTTGTGCTAAGTCCATGGGACTTGAGAAATAGATTCTAGTGGGGGTGTAGAAAATAAATGAGAACCTATTTTATGTATGTATGGTAACACTATTTTTACAACATTGTACACCCTGTAGTTTACGCTGTCATTATGACACTGACACTTATAATAAAACTTTCTTCTTACTTTGAATTCCATCGAAACAGGTTGTCTTTAATATTACGCTTCCGAGATATTTTCCTGTTCCCGATTTTTCTTCAACAGAACTCCATTGGCTGGGGCCTATTGGGATGCCAGAAAAAACTTGAGAAAATTAACAATTGTTGGACTACAGGGGTATCTTGGCATATTGCTCGATCAGTACCTGTATTTTGACAAAACCATACAGACGCTTTTCTTGCTGGGGCTAAGGGGGCCTACGCTCGGACAAGGAGACTGTTTCGTAGCAGTCAACTTGATTCCAGGGTGAAGTTGCTACGTTGCACTCGGACACAACTACTGATCCATTGTACTGCCAAAACGGACACCTTACATTACTGTACTTAGTTTTCCCGTCTTTCGAAGAAAGATTAGAAGGAGCTTCAGTGATGAAGATCTTAGATGTTCGGCACTCACCTCATCAGCCCCAAAGATCCGCCACCTGATGCGAGCAAAGGCGGGACAAATACAGAGGAAGAGTTCCGCTGTAACATCGTCCTCTCCACAAGCAGGACAGATGGTGATGTCGCTCAAGCCCAACATATTCAAATGTTTGGCAAAAGCTTGATGGCCCGAAAGGACACCCACAAGCAGTCTGCAGTCAATTCTCCTGAGAGACAGAAGGAAAGACGCGGACCATTTACAGATGTTCGGACACAGTCGTTTGGTCTGTCTAAAACCAGCACTGTCACGCCACCGACGCTCGTGTTCACGAAAAAACCCAAGTATCAATGGATGACCTAACTGCAGATGCGGACAGACCCAACGCCGGTTCAGGTCCTGAGATAGCTTCTTCTGATCCCAGCCTGCAAGCTCATCAGCGATCTCATTTCCCTGGATAACAGTGTGACCTGAGACCCATACAATATTCACTTTGTTTAGCCTACCGACTAAGTTCAGAGATAGCTTGAGTTTAAGCACTAATTTAGACGAGGTAAGAGGGTTAAGCAGTGCTAATAATGCAGCTTGGCTATCGCTGCAAACGCATATGCTTCTAGCCCTCCACCTGTTTGTCACAATATAGCGCATAGCTATAAGGATAGCGAAAATCTCCGCTTGGAAGACAGACGCATAGTTACCTAATGGGTAGTGTAGTCTAATGAACCAGATCCTTGTTCGGTCCTGGAGCCGTCCGTGAATACACGATGACATTCTTTTCCTGGTTCAGAGTCTGGCCGAAGCCATTCCGTCGCCTGATTAAAGTTGACTTGATAGTTTTGTCGCAGTAGGATTTCTGGTGTCATTGCGTCAGACGGCATATCTAACGTCTTGTTGAAACCACATATCATGCAAGTCAAGAACTTCCATTTCGGGCAAAAAAAAAGTTTGTTATCATCGCTCGGTAGCGTTCACCATTGACAGTTACGCTGCGATTCGCATCATCTTTGAAGAAATATGGCCCAATAATGCCGCCGGCCCATAAACCGCACCAAACAGTGGCTTTTTCGGGATGCATTGGTAGCTGTTGCAATGCTTCTGGCTGATCTTCACTCCAAATGCGGCAATTTTGCTTATTTACGTACCCATTCAACCAAAAATGAGCCTCATCGCTGAACACAAACAATGGAAGCAGCGCGCGATGAACATTTCGAACCGAGCACGAATTTTGATAGTAGAATTCAATAATTTGCAAGCGTTGTTCATTTGTAAGACGATCCATGGTTAAATTGCAAACCAAACTGAAGCTGTTTGACAGTGACACAAGGTACTAAACACACGTCAGCTGTCAAAACCATTGTTGCCAAAACCAAACCAGCTAAAAAATCACCCGTTATAAGACAGGGGTCAAAGGATAATTCAAGTTCTTCAAAATTCCAATGCGTGTGGTACCAAAATCCACCTCTCTTTAATCGAGAGATGTATTTCAGCATACACCCAATGCTAAAAATATCAAAAGGGGGAGGTTCATCATAGCAGAGCCCGAAGTGCTAGGGAAGGCCCCTCTGTGCATCCAAGACAGACCGTTCTTTGAAGTTTGGCAAAAGAGGCAGTAACAAGTTTCCGCGAAAGCCTGTTCCACCATACAATCGATGCATATGAGAGAATAAGTGGTCTTACCATTGCACCCTCCTTAGTTTTAAGCTAGATTTAAGTTTGTATTTTTAGATTAGAGTAGGGGGTCCTTGGGATGGACTGGGCTAGCCAACATGTAAGTGCCGCCGAGACGCGACCGTTGCTTATGGCCTCTCTCGAGACTTGG
Organism: Cheilosia vernalis; assembly: GCA_949126925.1. Taxonomy (NCBI): domain Eukaryota; kingdom Metazoa; phylum Arthropoda; class Insecta; order Diptera; family Syrphidae; genus Cheilosia; species Cheilosia vernalis. The sequence goes on from OX421362.1 coordinate 58,481,235, forward strand.
CGGCACGGGATAACCCTCGTTGGCGGCTGTCAAGCGCCCAGGGACACGATCAGGATGGTGACCAGTCGATGTGATTGATCACCACCCTGATTATAGATAATTTAGGCTATGTAGCTTAGGTAGTTTTTAAGTAGTTGCAAAAAATACAAATAATAAACAATTCAAGTTTTCTAAAGTTTCTTGAAAATTAAAAAAAAAAAATTAAAAAACAAAACCAATTTAAATAAAGATAGATTTAAGGCCGAAAGGCAATAAATTTTAAGGATATTGATAAGCTTACAGCACTCGCTGAGAGCCACTAAGCTAGAATAAGATAAATGATAGTTATAATTATATTAAATCGTTTTTGTTTAGTAAAACCAAACAAATTCAATACGAAACGCAAAACAATCAAACACCGTTATGCTCATAAAAGCAAGATGATTCGCAGTCGACCATAATGCTGCATTTACATGGTCACACATTCCTATCACGCAAAATTAAAGGGATGCTAAATACTAAATAGCCGTGTGACCGAAAGGGACAGCATTACCTAACACGCAAAAAAACGTGACACGTATTTAGGTCGGCCATCTTGTTTGCGTGATAGGAATTATAGGAAAGCTCTGCATGTTGATATTTTTATAGCGATGACTAACAAAATTCAGCATTCCTATAAAACAATATGGCTTCCGGAAATGATGAACGGACAATTATTTATTTTTTTCGTGTAACTGATTGATGAATTGTTGGTTTATTTTACTGAAACTAATAACCAATCTCATTTCACATGTTCCAAATCAGAAATATTAATGTTTTCAAGCAATTGCAGAAATGTTGGTGAGCGGAACCTGTGTCTATTTCCGTTTTACGTATCTATAATTATGGGTAGAGCATCCATGACACCGTAGGCGTCTGATTTGTGATCTCATTCTTACGCCTTTAATAGTATTGACTGCGGATAAACGGATCTCTCTTTTCGGTTTTATTGCAAAATTGCGCGTGCGTGATGATGTAAATGCGGTTTTAGTAACATGCTTTTTTGTTGGTCACACGTATTCACAGACGAGGGTTGAAATTACAAAAACAACAATGTCATCAAATGGGTTTTGGGAGAATAGACGTACGAAAGATAACCATCTCTTTTATTCATTCATCTCTGTCCTAGAATAGAAATGAGCAAATGAATGAATGAATTTTTCTGGAAAACAGCTTGCAGGCAGCCGCCTTTCCACTGGAAAGCTATATATCTCTGTATTCCATTATCTTTGCTATTATCTTTGGCTGACTCCTTGCTGCCCCTCTTGTTTAGTCTTTGACATTTGACTAAGTTGACTTTTTTATGCTGTGTTTGAGCTATTGTTTATATACGAAATCTACTATTTTTGTGAGAAAATAAAACATACAATGGGTTTTACAGAAGACTGTCTTATTGTTTTTGCTTCTCAGGTGAAAAAGCATGATTTCTATGATTTCTTAATGTTTAGTTTTATTAACAATCGCTTTTGAATTTTAGTTGCTGTATTTTGCCGGTGGATGGTTGTTTTTCGTTAAACAACTCTTTAAGAACTACGAAATCCGTCATATGTCCGTGCAATTAATTTTTTCCACAACATTCGCACTCTCTATAACAATGTTTGAGCTGATTATATTTGAAATACTCGGCGTATTAGATTCAACATCGCGTTATTTCCATTGGCGATTGGGTTTAACTTGTTTACTTCTCATGGTAATTGCAGTTATACCATTATATATTATCCATTCAGTCATTAACAGCATTTCGTTTGGTGAGTTTTGAAAACATTTCAGTTAAAAAATTTAATTACCTATTGAATTTTAAGTATCTGACAAATGGATGCGAATTATGACAATGTTATGTTATATTGTTTTCCTATACGGACTTTGGAAAATCGGTGATCCGTTTCCATTGCTAAGTGTATCTTATGGAATTTTCACTATTGAACAGGTTGTCTTTAATAAACATTTTCTTGAATAACATACCTATTAATTTGAAAAAAAAAAAAAAAATGTATTCCAATGGCAGGGTGTATCGCGTATAGGTGTGATTGGAGTTACTGTTATGGCTATTCTTTCGGGCTTTGGGGCTGTGAATTATCCATATCAAAGCATGACGTATTTTATAAGGTATGGTAAATTCCCAATTAATTTATTTTAAATTTAAATATAACATATATTTGTAGACCTGTATCACAAATTGATATTATCAGTCTCGAACGTCGCCTGGCCCTAACTGTAGACATGATTACAGGTAAAAAAAAAAGAATTGCAGTGGAGTTGAAACGAACTAAACAAAACAACACAAAGCCAAGATTATGGAATATTATAAGCTCTGTGGCTCATCGGGGAGATTCGGGAGGAGAGAGTAGATAAAACTAGTTGAATGAGTAGTGTGGGAATTATGTTTTCATTCATAGATATTAGTCAACTTCGGCTAGAAATCGCGGGCTGCGAAGAAATCCTACGGCAGGTGTTTCTTGAGATAAACTCTCTGAAAAGCATGCAGGAGCGACAAAAATGGTCACTAACTTTAAAGGGAAAATACTTTAACGTGATTGGGCATTTTTTTAGTGCATATTGCTTGTGGAAGATCTTTATTGTAAGTATTAAATTAATGAGATATTCAATTGGGCAGAAATGTTGATTTTGACATAAAAAAGCTCTATTTTTTCTATTAATTTTCTCGTACCCATATTAACGGTACTTCCCATACGACGGTTCTATGCAAGTTTGATGCTTCCGAAAACATAGTTGTTTTATTAATATGGTCATCCCAATCTTGATGCCAAACTTAGTTTTTTTCCTAAATTATCGTATGTATAACGGTTTTTTATTCCATAATTGACATGAAAACGGACCTTTTTGACCAAAATACATACTTGTAGCAAAATTGATGTTCTCAGGAGGACATTTTGAAAATCGTACTTTAATAAGACTTCTCATATTTGGAAAACTATGTTTTCGATTTGTAGTAGTAGTAGTATAGCGACTTTATTAACATTTAATACAATTTTATAATGTTTTTGTTCATATTTACAAACAATGTTAACTAAGTTTAAATTTAGCTATCAAAACTATACAATGACTTGCTTACTTAGGTGGCGCTACAGTCCGGGGTGGACCTGGGCCTCAACCAATACGCCTCTCCAGTTAGCGCGATCTTTGGCTAACTGCCTCCAGTTGCGCACTCCAAGTTGGTTGAGGTCCCCTTCCACTTGCGCGCGCCACCTAGGTTAGGGGGGTTAGAAGATGTTGTTGGCTTTAGAGTCATTCCCTCTTGGTTATTCGACCTTGTCCAGCCATCCTGATGCATTTATGAACCTGTAAAGATTAGATAAAGAAATATCTGAAAGTTCCATGTATGTCATGGAAGTAGTATCTTCCAAGTGTTCTATTCCTCAAGTGACTTGGGCATTGACAGAGGAAGTGAGGTGTGTCCTCGTGTACCTCCTCGTCACCGCAACCCCTGCATGTATCGTCATTCTTGAGTTTCAATTTCATTTCTTAGGAAGTTGTGACCCGTTAGGTCCCCTACCAGTTTATGCATCGACGTTCTATCAAACCGCATAAGCTTGCTAGTACGACTTGGATTGTATTCCGGCCATAGCTTCCGTGTTATTTCGCAGGTGGTTAATTCTTTCCACCTGTTGTTGGCTTTCATCCGGGTCTTATTTTCTACCCTCTCTCTGAGATTACAGAGTGGTGGTTTGATTGAATTAATCGCCCGATCTTGGTCCATAGCAGAACCATTTCTTGCCAATTCATCAGCCATCTCATTGCCGGTTTTTTTACTGTGTCCAGGGACCCAGCAGAAACGCGTGGTGTGCTGCGAGCAGAGAACCTTAAGCTCTTCACGGCAGCGGTGAACTAGCTTCGATTTTATTTCGATAGCAGATACTGCTTTTATAGCCGCCTGGCTGTCAATAAATATGGTAATATCATTATTTGGTATTGCTAACATTGACACCATATGGGCAGCTTCGGCGATTGCCAGAACCTCCGCCTGAAAGACACTACTGTAATCAGGGCAGTCATTCCGTAACTCAATAATCGTCTGACGATATCGTTTCGACGATAGCTTTGCATCACGTAACATTGAAAATCACTATCGCCTGGAAGCCATCGTTTCGACGATACAAAATTTGCTTCACGTAACTCAATAATCGACAGACTACTATCGTCAAGACGATAGCGTTTGCGCGATAGCTAAAGAGGTATTGTCTTGCATTTATTTGTGTATAGGTATTTATAGGTAGGTATCTTTTTCATGAATTTTATTGTGAAAAATTGACTTAATCATTTTTTAAATGATTCCCAATTCATTTTATATAATTAGGTGACAATCCACATTTAAAATCATAATTGCTTCAAAATGAAAATAATTACAAATTATACGAAGACGGAGACAATTAAGAGACGCATCCGACCCATTATCTCTTCCAACGGAAATGTAAATACATACATTCATTACAAACTTTATTTTATTCTTATTTATTTACTTCGTAGTTTTGTTCAACGCTATCGTTTATCAAAAGAAGCATTTTTGATGGTACCTATTGAACAATAAATCTGCCAGGCGGTTGTCGTCTAACCTACATTCCCCCAATTTTAGAACCAATTAATTCCCCGGCACCAAACACAAGAACCGAAATCCTTTAACAAATGTCACTTATGAAAATTCCCGCCAGATTCCAACTACAGTTTGTGAGCTTTTGGGAAATACTGAAAGCTCGCAAACTTTGTGTAAAATAACGATGGACGACACGATAGTAGAAGAGTTACGTGAAGCAAATTAATGACGAGATCGTTGACTACTATCGCTGAAACGATTATCGTTCTCAGAGTTACGGAATGAGTGCCCAGGTAATCTGATTGAGTGGTGTATATTTAACTCTTCAGAGAAAATTCCAGCACCTGTTCCACGGTCCATCTTAGAGCCATCTGTGTAGATGGATATCAAAGTCAAGATGAGGAGACAAGTAGTCAGAAGTGACCGCATTTCCCACATATTTATTCAGAATCTGTGTGTGTCCCGTTGTGTAGGGTTTCCAGCTTTTTGTTTGGCTGATCCTGAGGGCACTTTTAACTGCAGATTCTTGCATGTATAGATCTAAAGGTAGCAAGTTGAGAATAGCCTCAAATCCAGCAGTAGGTGTTGTCCTTATTGCGCCGGTTGTACCTATACATGCTAGTCTTTGTATTTTTGTCATTATTTTGAGATTCGAAGTTTTGTTTGTGGCTTGCCACCAGACTAAGCTTCCGTACGTGAGTATTGGACGCACAACAGCCGTGTACATCCACAGAATTATTTTGGGGTTTGGTCCCCACCTTTTGCCGAAAATACGGTTGCATGCGTAAAATGCATTTGCAGCTTTTTTTACTCTTTCATTGACATTTAGTTTCCAATTAAACTTCCTATCTAAGAGTATACCCAGATATTTGGCACTCTCGGCAACCCTAAGGGGTATACCCTCAATAGTTGGAGGATCGAAGTTTGGAATCACCCTTTTGTTACTGAACAAAACTTCAGTCTTCTGTGGATTGACTCCAAGACCGCATTGGTTTGCCCACATACTAAGTGTTCGTTATGCGTTTTCTAGTAGTTCGCTTATGGTCGGTAGGAATTTGCCTGTACCAACTATTACTACATCGACCCCTCTGTTTTCGAACTTTAATAATATTTCATTTATGAAAAGGACCCAGAGTAGGGGGAGATGACTCCTCCTTGTGGTGTACCTCTTGAGGCTGTCACTCTAAGTTCAATGCCTCCTAGTTCTGCATTAATATTTCTTTTATTGAGCAAACTTTCAATTACATTGGTAAGCGCTTGGTCTACGTTGTTATTGAGTAGTGCTCTCTTCACGTCCTAACATTGTTGAATGCTCCTTCAATATCGAGGAACGCGGCTAGTGTGTACTCTTTGCCGTTTAGGGACTTTTCTATGATACTAGTGACCTCATGCAACGCAGTCTCAACTCCTTTACCTTTGATGTAGGCATGCTGAGCCGTTGAGATTACATTATTGTCAAGTCGACTGCGGATAAAAACGTTCAGAAGCTTTTCCAAGGACTTCAGGATGAATGAAGTTAAGCTTATAGGCCTGAAATCCTTAGCAGTCGTATGGCTGGACTTTGCCTGCCTTCGGAATGAAGACAACCTTTACTTCACGCCATGCCCTGGGAATGTGACCACATTCGAGGCAGCGCGTGAAGAGCCTCATCAGAGCTGGTATAACAATTGACCTGGCTTTCTGGAGCATGATTGGAAAAATCCCTTCCAGTCCAGGAGATTTAAAAGGGGAAAAAGTTTCAATTGCCCAGTTAAGTTTTTCTTCGGTTATTATACCAGCTGGAACTGTTGCTGCAGTAGTTTCAGTGCTTGGTGCAGACTGGACGGTTGTTTTGATACAACCCGGAAAGTGCGTGTGTAGAAGCAGACTTAATGTCTCTTCAGAAGACTGTGTCCAGTTGCCATTATTATCTTTGAGATATCCCGGCACCGCAGGTTCTTTTGATAAAATTTTCCTAAGCCTAGCTGATTCTCGATTGATTTCCGGTCCCGTTTGCGTTGACGGGCTTTGGAGGAGGAGATTTAACAGCGAACTGTACAGCTGTACAGCGACATCGACCTGGTCAGAAAAGTGCGCATCAGTCGACTAAGATGTCGCCTTAGGTGGCGCGAGGTATCCCCATACGCACCTTGGCTACAACAAGGTAGTGGTCCGAGTCTATGTTTACCGCTCGGAAAGTTCGGACATCGAGAACACTGGAGGAGTGCCTTGATTGCAACATGATCAATTTGGTTAATGGTTTGATGATCTGGCGACCGCCATGTTCCTTTGTGGATATTGTGGTGAGGAAACCGTTCAGTAGCCCCACGCACAACCCCCAACTAGGACAGCGGGTCGGATATTCCGTTGTCAGTAGCCCACTTCGGGGATATAAGTTCATCCCACTCTCTTAAAGAACTGCTCGTGAACTCTTTTTCTCCCTCTAAAATTGATTTTCAATCCTTCACTTTCTTCGGGTGTCTTTCTGGATGAGTGGAAGGTTGCCTTTATATCGCCCATTCATAAGAGTGGCCAGAAACACCTACTAGAAAACTACAGGCCTATTAGCAAACTATCAGTTTTCTTTGAGAAAATCGTTAAAGATAAAATATACTTTATTGTGAAGGAGCATATATCACCTATGCAGCATGGTTTCGTGGCCGGTCGCTCTACAGTGACCAACTTAGCCCTTTTCTCCAAATTTTGTTTGAATTCGATGGAAAGTGATGTGCAGGCCGATGTGTTATTTACTGACTTTGTAAAAGCTTTCGACAGAATCAATCACTCTTTATTGATACGAATTTTAGCGAAACTTGGGTTCCATTCAAATATCTTAAATTGGCTTTCTTTCTACCTTCTCAATAGGAAACTCATCGTTGAAGTCGATGGTTTTCTTTCGAATGTGGTAACCGCAACTTCTGGTGTTCCTCAGGGAAGCCATTTAGGTCCGTTGCTATATCTACTATATGTGAATGAAATCATAAAAAGTGTGAATGTCTTTTATTTGCAGATGATTTTAAAATGTTTTTTAAAGTCTCCAACTTCTCGGATTGCTTATTATTTCAACGCGAGATTGACCTATTTTTGCGATGGTGTTCTGAAAACGACTTGGAGCTCAGTCTGTCCAAATGTAAAGTTTGCTCGATTTCTCGTTCACATAGTCCATTAATTCGTATGTGGCTGGGAATGTTCCTTTCACTAGACCATCTGAGATTAAAGATCTTGGAGTTATTTTCGATAGCAAGTTTAGCTTTAATTTACATATTGACTACATCGTCTGTAAGTCGTTCTCACTACTTGCTTTTATTAAAAGGAACTCAGAATATTTCCGTTATCCATTTGTTCTGAAAACTCTCTACTATTCTTTAATTAGATCCAGATTAGAATACTGTTGTGTTATTTGGGATCCTCTTTATGGTTTTCACTCTTCCCGAGTTGAACGGGTTCAAAAACGCCTCACTCGCCTTGCTCTGAGGAGATTCAATAGTGATTTTGAACTGCCTTCCTATAAAGTTCGCTGTTTATTGCTAGGCCTAAATTCTCTCGTTGTAAGGAGAAAGATGCAGTCCTTGGTGTTTCTAAAGGATATTGTCTCTTATAGAATTCGTTGTAGTGAACTCCTTTTTAGTTTGCCATTCTATGCTCCAAGCAAAACGCTGATAGAAAGAAATTTATTTTTACCTCCTGCAAATAGAACTAATTATGGATTGTCTGAACCGATATCTCGGTGCATTTATTTGTTCAACTCGGTCGATAATGTCTTGGATTTAGCCTCAAATCGGGATTGCTTTAAAGTTTAAACGGAATGTTCTTGATGTATTATCTTCAAATTTTATGTAATTATGCCAACTTCTTGTTTTTTTTTTTCTATGATTTATTTTTGGATTACTATACTTATCTACAATATGTTTATTTTTTTTTTTTATCCGAGGGTAGGTGAAAATCTTCCAAAGACACTATGAGAATAGCAAGCGCGTTCTCATAGTAGTGTCAGATTTTTACTGACTAAAAACACCACCCTTCTAAAGATTGTTAGATACTGCAACTAAAGGTTTGTCCAGACAAGTGAAACATTTGTTTAATAAATGTTTATTAAATGTTTATAAAATGTTTCCGATTTGCTTCAGAAACATTTCATAAATATTTATTCAACATCTCTTAAATGTTTCTTTCAGTCTGGACGCCGATGAAACATTTTTGAAACATTTATGAAATGTTTAATTTTTATCCATTTTTGCACTAAATAATGATGAACTCTAAAGCGGTAGAATTTTTAGCAGCGTGCTTCATTATCATAAAAAAAAATTTAAAAAAATAAAAAGATAATTTATTTAAATGAATAGATAACTTCCTCATTACCTACTCCAAATTTTTTTTGGACATTTTAATTTTTATATTCACATAAATTCACAAAACAGCGCCTACTCTCTGCCCGGAAACATGTGAAACAAAAATTATTTCCCATCACGAATGGGAAACTGCGAAACATTTCATAAACATTTCATAGATGTTTCATTGGTGTCCAGACCAACGAAATATTTAATAAACATTTCATAAACATTTTTTTCTGTTATAAATGTTAATGAAATATTTATGAAACATTTATTATAAATGTTTATGATATGTTTCGTTGGTCTGGACCCACCTTAAGATATAACTTATCAAGCAATTTTTCTATCATTAAATAACAACTTTTGACAGGTTACTTTCCAATGAAAGATCCTGCGTGTTCCGCAAATTAGACGCGGTTAATCTTATCTTGCCAAGTCGAGTATTATTATTATTATTACGAAATCTGTAAAGGTTATTTGCCTTTTAGATGAATAATATCCACTAGATCCCAAGTTCCGCTATTATGCATGTATGTAATCTCTTCCTCCATTGCTTGAATGCATTTATCAGATTGAACATGTTAAAAAACGTGGCTCTTCGTCGTTTTCACGGGCTTCATAAACGACATAGTTTTCACTAAGGAAAGATTCGGCTGGCTGGACCTGCTCAGAATCGTGCAACTCGCAAAGCTCACCAGGAAGAAATTCTGTTTGATTCTTACCGACATGATCTTGGTCGGTGTCATTAACAATAATTAATGGATGTGAAACTGGCTTGATTGTCGATATATTATTAATATTATGTGAAAGGGGTTGTTAGGTTAGGTTAGGTTCATGTTTCTTTTTTAGCTCGAGACACGTCAGAGCTCAAATTTGTGTTGTTTTTTTTTTTCGTTCAAAACATGATCAGAGCGCGCTCTTTGAGCTCGGAAAAAATTGACTGAGCAGCCTGAGAAACAAGCTGATTACACACATGTACATGCAATCATGCATACTTCGAGTCACATTTGACAGGAAAAAAAACAGGATACACAAAAAAAAATCAGAACGATCTGAGCAGGCTCGGTTCAGAGGGCGTTCATAATGCTAGTTTCTAGCATAAACAAGTATTGAATAAACTGACAGCTTCAGCCAAAAAACAAGCTGAATTTGATCTTGAGTGTAGGCCAGTTTAAATTCATGTATTTGTGTCCATGTTAATCAAAGGGGGCTCACGCATACTTGAAAAAAAACAGCCTACACTTCTGGTTTAAACCGGATGTCAATTAGCCTGAGGCGGATTCTCATTTCAGTATATGTGTGGGTCTGTATTGTAGTTAATAGTTTTTCTTAGTTCCAGGTTGAAATGATTCGCTACATTTGTGTAGTATCAAGCGAAACTAATTATATAATATAAGTGCATTGAAAGTTAAAATTGTACGATATAAAGAAAACTAATATTGTTTCAAATCCTTTCACATTGAATTTTGAATACGTAGATATAATTTTTAACATCAAAAAATTGTTCGCATGTTCGCCATAGAATTTCTTTTAAGTTTCGCAACCTATTTCTCCTTTCACATTCAAATTTCAATCGATATTCGCAAGCTGCTTCTCTTGCGATTGTTTTTTTTTAATGGTCGATTTGTTAAACAATTAACAACAGCATTAAACAAAACAGACAAACTGCACTGGCGCTTCAAAAGTGTAAGAAACAATAATAAATGTGCAGTCATCAACGCAACGCATTTACAAGAAATAAAGAAGAATGTGTGTGTTGAGGGGATTGCAAATGAACATGGATGAACTAAATAAAGTAATATAAAAGGACTGGGCATTTTGGAAACAAATCACAATGAGATTAGAGTAACGTACAGATTCATCGTAGCCAAGCTATAGACAGCGTCTACATCTACAAAGAGTTCGCAGCACAGCTATCCTATGGCCCTAGCTTGTCCTTTTTGTTATAATTTGTTGTGCAGCGAATTTTTTCAATATTTTTGATTAGTGAGTGACTGAGCGTTGATCTAGTTCTCATTTTTCAGACTTTGTAGTCAAATTTATTGTGATCTTGATTGGTTAGACATGTTTACATGAGCTCGAAGTTCACAGCTAAGGGACACCCACTCTAAATGACAAAAAAATAAAATAAAGTAGGTATGGCCCGAGAAATTCATTCGACCATTGCAGTGACATTGGCGAACTTACATAGTAGCAGTATAAAGTCAGCTGTTCATAAATTGTAATATGTGCTTATAAAAATCCATTAAATTTGTGATGGTATTCATTGCAGAGGGCAAATGTGCATTTTCGCGCAGAAATCGAGAATCGCAAAGTTGCTGTGACTCGAAAAAAGTGTTTTGTCTGTCCCAATGGAAAACGACATAACATTCAACTGGCTACACCTTAGACGCAAGGTCACCAGAGGAAGAAGGAGACATGCTTATACAACGGAAGAGGCACTTGCAGAGTCAAGAAATGCGAAATCAGAGCTCAAGATTGCCATATATTTGAGTAAACGCACAATAGGGAGGAACTCCGTTAAGATGTAAACAGCGAACCCTGGGGACTGGGCTATAAGGTAGTGATGCGCAAGTTGGGCGCAAGATCGACCAGGCAAGATTTTTCTCCTATACACCAAGACATCCCGATGTTCAAAAAAATAAGAAAGCCCTTGAAACCCCGGCTAACCACTACAATCCAAAGTCCAGGAGACCTATCCGAAAGACAACACGGATTCAGAAAAGGATACTCAACGATCGGAACAGTTGAGGAGGTGATCAAAACAGGGAAAGCCGCTCACCGAGGAAGTTACAGCTCGAAAAAGATCGCTTTCTGGTTACCTTAGACGTGAGAAACGCATTCAACACAGCCAGAGGGATAGACATGTTGAACTCGCTCGAGGACGTCTATAGGATACCGCAGTACCTACTTCGTATAATCCAAGACTACCTTTTACGCCGCAAAAGAAAGGCCTTGTGTTAAACAAATCACAGCAGAGCAACGCAGGGTTCAATGGTTGGACCCGACCTCTTGAACATATTTTATGGCGAGATCCTCCGTATCGAAATGCCTAACGACACCTTAATAGGGTATACGCAGACGACATTGGAGCGGTTAGAACTGTGAGGGACACTGAGGATGCACGAAGAAAGTTAAATCAAATTATGAGACTTGTCTATTTCTGGGTGGAAACCCATGGTCTTAGGCCCATTTTATTCACTCGAAGTTGAAAACAACTTCGGGATTTTTATATGGCAAACTTCCCGAGTTGTGTTCAACTTCGAGTGAATAAAATGAGCCTTAGTCTTGCATCTGAAAAGCCCTACATTGTCCTACTGAACAGAAAACATATCCCGACACAAATTGAATTTTAAATAGGCCCAGACGTAATCACCAGCAAAAACGCAGTAAAGTATCTTGGGCTAACTATCGAATCAAAACTTAAGTTCTGAAGTCATATTAAATCCGCTTCAGAACGAGCTAAAGTGACCACGTTCCTTAGCAGACTAATAGGCAAACATTGGCAAACCAAGAGAAAGCAAATGAAGGCTCCTCATGCGAAATATGGGCAGATGCACTTAAACAGAACCAGACGCTCTTGTTGTTGCAGCAGTGGCACCCATTGACCTCTTAGGCGCAGAGAGAAAGCAAATATATGAGAAGAGAGCGGAAGTAGGAGCAGAAGCGGCAACATTAAGCAAAACATGCCACCAAACAATTATGGCAACTAAGGTGTAACACTGAAACAAGAGGTAGATGGACCGCCAGGCTGATCAGAGACGTCGCTGAAAGGACAACGCGAAAACACGGAGAAATAAATTATTATACCACACAATTTCTAACCGGACATAGAAATATCCGAAAATATCATTGGGAAGATGATCGCAAGCGAACGCAGCTGGAATACCCGTTTCAGCGTTTATAAACGTGCTCAAAACCAAAACGAGAGAAGAAAGCACACCCTCATAGAAGAACAGCACAGTTTATCAGGTAGAAGGAAAATAACGGCCCCCCGAAGTAATACGAATAGTGGTTCCAGGGAGCTGTTGAAGAAAGCCAAAGGGAGAGGGGGAGTTTAGTCCGTAAGAGTCTTACACACCAAGAAAGTTAAAATTTCTTGACGGTGCATGATGCATTCTTCGCCCTCTCTATGGGAAACAAAAAAAAATGTTTCTTCTGGGATGTCAAATGGCTGGCGGTCCATCACGAAATCAGACTAAGACCCAAACTCATTGCTCTCGCAGTTAGCAACTTTTCTAAGTTGGTCAACAATATCTGCTCCACTATCACGTTCAATTCTTGTATCGATGTCAGTGCACCATTTGACGATGTCCATCGTGCGTGGTCAGGATCAAAAATTGTAAATCCAACATTCATCACGTTGAGCCATCTTAAATTTTTTTGACAATACATCTGCTATAATGCGTATTGTGTCATTGCTGTTTTCTTTTTGAGAATTCTCCACGTCCATGTTTTTTTTTTTCTTTTTCCATTTTTTATTTAATTGCCTTCTATCCCATTTCTGATGTTAGATATAAAGAAATCAGATTCCAAATATACCATTGGCTTACTCCCTTCACAGTTCAAAACTGATTCTACTCCAGGAGAACAGATTCCTTCGTTTTATACTTTTCATAAAATGATATCTTAATCCTAAATTCAGTGAGTTCTTTACTAAAAGGTACTTTTCAAATATAACATGTATATAACTAAATGTTGCTAGTTTTTAAAAAAAGTGTATACATTTTAAATATTTTAGAATAAACAAAAAAAGTACACTAAATATTAATTATTAACGCAGTGTACCGTAAATATAATATTTGACCGTGTGGGTCGTAAGGATCCAGTTACTCGAGGGCTCGAAATTGCTGTACATTGGTGTGGTTTCGACATAGATTTAGCTTTTTGGAATCAACACATTTCCTTTTTATTGGTTGGGTGCATCGTGGTCACCTCTATTCGTGGTCTATTACTGACTTTAACAAAGGTAAGCTTATAATTTTTTAAAAACTTGTATATATATAAATGTGTTTTTCAGTTTTTTTATAGAATTTCATCTAGTAAATCATCAAATATTATTGTCTTGCTATTAGCACAAATAATGGGAATGTATTTCTGTTCATCAGTCTTGCTAATGCGGATGAATATGCCACCCGAGTATAGAGTTATTATAACAGAAGTGCTAGGGAGTTTGCATTTCAATTTTTATCACCGTTGGTTCGACGTAATATTTCTAGTTAGTGCTCTAACAACTATAGTTGTACATTATTTATCGCAGAAACCTTGGAGTTATGAGTCAAATATGAATTAAAAATGTTATTTTTAAACAATTATAAATATGTACGGTTTGATCCTTTCCATTTTTTAGCTTAAATCTTAATCATTGTTAATTGCGTAGTATATACATAAGTAAATGTTAAGAAACATCGGTATTACAAATTATCCCTTTTTTAAACAATTCCATAAAACACAATCTATACATTTTTATAGTTCAATATTTTTGTTATTGGGGTACTACGAATTGTAGTGATTGTGCCTCGGCTACAGAGTCTGCAAAGTAAGAAGCAGCGTTACCGATGGCCAAAATAATAAATTCGACAAAAGAAGTTGCTGAAATATTGAAATGGGGTCACAGGAGTCGTAACAAAATTCATACTCGTGGTGCTACTTGGGTTCAAAGCTGAACCGCCACTTCTACCTACCCACCTAGGATAAAATATTGCCTAATACAAATAAACCAAAATAAGGGATCATAAATATAAAGAATATCCAAGTAGATAATAAAAGACGGAAGGCAATGAAATAATGCATTGGAAAGAAGCAACATCAACATTAAATTAATACGTAAACATGCGAGCTTTCCGTACGCTTTTTTAGTATTTAACTAGCTGACCCGTCGAACTTTGTTCCGCCCAATTTCGTTAATGTAATGAAAATAATAACTTCGAGCATGCACAATGCACACACATGCTGCTTTATGTAGTTCGGTCAATTCAAATTCTTTATTCAAAACAATATGCAATAGAAATAACTGAAGTAGAACAAATGAAACATTTGTTTCACGACAAAATTATAACTGGGCTGACTCACAATTTCAAATTGTGTAGCGGTAAGCACGGTCAATTTTTTTCAAAATGCGATTCTCCATACTAACTTCCAGTGGCATCTCGTCAGGGTGTGCAAGGTGTGCATTGCACACCCTGATCTAACCAAAAAAATCACTCATCGAACACTTAAATAATAATAACATACATAAATATGATGTGCTCAATTACACTACACATCCCATAAAACCTCCATCACACAGCCTACTATAATAATACTCATATTCATCCTTCCTAATTTTTCTTTCAAAATTCCTTCATCGTTGAGAAACAAAGAGAAAAACAATAAACTCGTACGAAATCTGGCTGTGCACGTATTCATCAAATAAATTCATCCAACTCCAAACTATAATAATGTACCTTCCTTCAGCTACAAGAATTCATCCCCATCGTCATTCGTCACCCGCACGCGGCACGCCGTACGTAATAATGTCGCTTTACTATAGTGAACTCGTGCGACGGTTTTCTGTGCACACGGAATATTCATTATTTTCTTTTGTTTTGTTCTGTTTCCGTAAAGCCTCATATCATAAGTCAAATATACATGCAATACATCGACGCTCGTGCAAAAACAAGAAGTGCACTACAGTCGATGAATGAATGAACGAATTTTGCTTTTCGTTTAGGTGGTATAATGGAGTTTTTTTTTATAATAATAATAATAGTTAGCGCAACAGGTCTGTAGGGACCCTGGGCCTAGCTTCTCACAACCATTCGTTTGTGAGATTTTAATTTTTGGAATGAATTAAAGGGATCTACAATTTAATGCCGATTCCAAACGGCCGATTGAGAAGCTCTTTCAAGACAGTTATACTCTCGGATGTTTGTCAGACGTTCGCGAGAGGTGGCGCAGTGAAAAAATTCTGAGTTGGAATTTGGGTTTTGGCGGGAGTTTTTTTTATAATAAAAAGAAATCATAATTTTTTTTTTATTTTAATTAAGAAAACAATAAATAAATCCGTATTTCTTAAAAATATATAATTTTCAAGAATTGCACACCCATCTAATTCACGCGACGCCGCTGCGTAACTTCTATCCCCATAAGGTATTTTGTTTTCTCGACAAAAAGTAGCATAATGCCCTATTTTGGGACAATGAGAATTAAACCAAAAATCATTAAAATCGAACGATTGGTTCCCGAGTTGAGTGCACATACGGACGTCAGTCTCTTTTATATTTGTAGCTGTACCCACCCGGCTTTGACTGTACATTTCGTTTTAAGTCTTGCTCCTATTTCTCAAAGTGCTTTATTTGGACCATGTCTATTAATGATTTTAATTATACAACTTTAGAAATAGCGTTTGATTTGATTTTTGAATGAAAGGTGCCACAACCCGTTTTCCGCTTATATTTTGCAAAGTATCACCTTTAGGATGGAAAATATTTCATTGAAAACAGTTGTGTGGTTTCTATTAACAAAATTTCATTGTTGTGTCAGTTGAGCGCTTTCTGATATCGACGATCTATCGTTTCTAAAATTGGAAGTATTAAAGGGATAGGAACACGGTGGTGATGTTTTGGTAGGGCGCATGCACCAAATCATCAACCAGGTATGGATGGAAGAAAGCATGCCCGATGACTGGGCTATCAGCTCCATATGTCCCATCTACAAAAAAGGCGATCCTATGTCTTGCAAGAATTACCGAGGCATATCCCTGCTTAATGTCGCATACAAGATCCTATCCAACGTACTGTGTGAACGTCTTAAACCGTTCTGCAACACACTAATCGGCACATACCAGTGTGGCTTCCGGCCCGGCAGATCGACCATAGACCAAATTTTCACACTGAGGCAAATCCTGGAAAAGACCAATGAATTTCAAGTCGAGACTCACCACCTATTTATCGACTTCAAAGCCGCATATGATAGCATTCATCGTCAGGAGCTCTATATGGCGATGGCCGAATTCGGGATCCCGGCAAAACTGATCC
This sequence comes from Cheilosia vernalis, assembly GCA_949126925.1. Classification (NCBI taxonomy): domain Eukaryota; kingdom Metazoa; phylum Arthropoda; class Insecta; order Diptera; family Syrphidae; genus Cheilosia; species Cheilosia vernalis. Next base: position 58,498,130 of record OX421362.1, read on the forward strand.
AGCTGTGTCGCGTAACGCTGGAGAACACGCGCTGCTACCTGCAATTTGGAAGTAGCTCCTCCGAACTATTCCAAACATGCACCGGATTTCGGCAAGGAGATGCGCTATCATGTGACTTCTTCAATCTCGTGCTGGAGCAGATAGTGCGCAGGGCAGGTGTCAACACGGAAGGCACTATCTTCAACAGATCCGTTCAGCTACTGGGGTATGCGGACGATATCGACATCATCGGTCGCTCCCAGCGTGCCGTGACTGAGGCTTTTACGGCGATTGAGGAACAGGCGAAGTTTGTTGGCCTTGAAGTAAACGAGGACAAGACCAAGTATATGCTATCAACAAACAAAAACGCATCTGTCCACCGCCTAGGACAAAACGTCACTATTGATAGCAACAATTTCGAGGTAGTTAAGGAGTTTATCTACCTCTGTGTAAATATGAACTCCACGAATGACACCCTAGTGGAGATCAGGCGAAGAATTACCCTAGGAAACCGCTGCTACTTCGGTTTTGCAAAACAATTGGGTTCAAAACTCCTAACTCGAAGGACGAAATGTACGCTCTACAAAACACTCATCCTGCCAGTTCTGCTTTATGGGGCCGAGTGCTGGACGATAAGCAGGAAGGGAGAGCTGATATTGGGCTCCTTTGAAAGAAAAATTCTTCGTCGGATTTTTGGTCCTGTGTGCGAGGAGGGCGAATGGAGGAGAAGATACAACCGCGAACTCTATGAGCTGTACCAAGATGTGGATGTAGTCCAAAAAGCCAAAACACGTCGACTACATTGGCTCGGCCACATCGAGCGAATGGACGACAATGCTCCAGCTAAGAGGATCTTTGAATCCCAGCCCCCAGGTTCGAGGCGACAAGGAAGACCGAACCTCCGTTTTAAAGACCAAGCCATCGCGGATGCCAGAGCGCTTGGTCTGGCAAACTGGAAGCAGCGTGCCCGGGATCGCAGAGGATGGAAGGCTGCAGTGTCTCAGGCAGAGATTCTTCACGGGTCGGGAGCCCGTTAAGTAAGTAAGTAAAGGGATAGGAAGAAAATAGGGAAATGATTAACTCTAAACGAAATATTTGTAACTTTAACAGCCGAGAAGAAAACTAACCACACCTATCAACTTGGTTGGTAACCCTTCTCTCTCCACACCGGTACCGAAGGTGTTATGGTAGCTTTGAGCTGCCCTCCCCATAACCCTACCGACGAGTGAGCAGAGTACCACATACTAATGCAAGGATATTGAAAATACTTGCCAAACAAAAATGATGGATACAAACAAATCAAAGCATCTAAAACAACAATTTTGCTTGGAAAATAATTGAAATAATTGACAACAACAATTGCTTTTAAAATTTAAAATATTTTTTTTTTTTTTTTGTATTGCGATTTTGTGAGTTTTTTTGAATTAAAATTGATAATCTATATATCTATATTATAGATTCTATAATATAAAAATGAATCGCAAAATGTAATAACTCAACAACGCCTGGACCAATTTTACCAAATCTTTTTTTAAATGTAAATGTCCATGGATGGTTTTTACGGCGAGAAAAACTCGAATAATTTCCGGGAAACCCCTAATATCAGCCCTTTTCTTTTTCCCGAAATCCGAATCTGTAATGTTACCATAGTAACGTACCTACCTATTTAAATATAATCAATCTTAGATTAGAGCCTGTTTCCGATGGAGCAGCTCATTTACGTATATTTTTCTAAATATAGATGTCACTCTTTTCGTTTATAAAAAACATAAATTAATAACGAAAATAATTGTAGTACTTTTTTTTAGTATACATACTTATAAAAGGTATGATCAATTTTCGACCACAAGCGATACTAGTACTTATGGATACTCCCTAAATGTGTTCACTTTTTATGGGCGCGCTACTGTTTTACAGCGGACAGTAAACCTCAAACGACCAAGTTTGCTTTCATTATAAATTTGTGGTATATGCGTTGAGAGAGTGGTATAAGATAACTAAAGCTAAGATTAGACTGTATGCCAATTATGCATATGAATGCCAAAAGGCAAATGACCAGATTAGCTGTCAAATGAACAAAATGCCACAATTACCGAAACTCTATATTAGACTATATGACAAAAATTACCAATATGGTCATATTTGCCTCGATGGTCATTTAAGGCATTTGTTATTTATTACCCAATCTTGTAGAAAGGTAATTCTGTAGAGAAAAACAAATCAAAAAAGTTGAAGTTGGAAATTTATTAGTAGCACATAAAATAGAAAGCAAACAATTTCTACACAAACAAAATTTCACAACAGGAAAAATGTATATGCACAACCACAATTAGGGACAAGAACAAGACCACTTATTAATAATAATAATAAATAATAGTTGGCGCAACAGGTCTGTAAGGACCCAGGGCCTAGCTTCTCGCAACCATTCGTTTTGTGTGAGTTTTTTTTTTTTTTTATTTTTGGAACGAATGGAAGGGATCTACAATTTTACGGCGGTTCCAAACGGGCCAATTGAGAAGCTCTTTAATGACAGTAATACTCTCGGATGTTTGTCAGACGTTCGCGAGAGGTGGCGCAGTGAAAAAAACCCTGAGTTGGAATTTGGGTTTTTTGCGGGATTCGAACCTGGGCCCCTAGCTTAGTAGTCCAACACACTAACCGCTAAGCCACTGCGACCACTTATTAAATTCACAAAAAAAAAGAAAACACAATTAAATAATTTACGCAAATCATAGATTCAATAATCAACAAAAAAAGAGAAAGAAAAAGAAAACAAATACCAATCCTACGACCTCATCAAACACCGATGACAACAAAATAATACTTGTTCCATCAAAAATGCAGGCAATACCATAACGAAATTTCAAGAAAGTGCATATGGGCATATAATGCTTTATGCTGGCATTCGTGCTTATTGTCCCATTACACTATAATATGCTATTTGGGCATTTTTATCTGTCAAAATCAGCATACCTATTCATGTGTGGCATTCAGGTCATTAGACCATATGAGATATGCCCATTACACTGTATGACCATATTTTGACAGGAAAACTGTCAGTAATCTTACCTTAATAAAGGACTTGTTTGTGTTTTTGATTTATTTATTTGCCTATAGATATCTCTTGTGTCTTCTACTTAGTCGTATATATATAATTACGTGCCGAGCGTAGCATGAAATAAAACATAATTTTAATGGCCTTGTATATAAGAACTCAATTTCACTTTTTTTTTATGATTTTTCACCTTTATTTGCTATTTCTACGTTTCCGACCCCTTACCACTGGTGGGGTGAATTCAGATGGAAGATTGTATAATAGCCTTTTCACACCAAACCGGAAACCGGGTTTTTGCGAAAACTTCTACGAAAACAGAAGTTTTCCATACATACCTACCTATAGGATTGACATGAGTCGATGCCGTAACCCCCCTCCTTAAGATTCTGCTCCGGAGAATCCAGGGTTTTTAATTCGATATTTACTTTCGTGTTTCGGGCATTTTTCCTTTTCTTTGATTTGATTATCTTCTTATAAATAAAATTGGTGTAGTTCTGTTCGACTTTGAATGAACTTGATTGCCTTTCTTTAAATGCAAACTTCTGAATATATTTTCATGCATTTTTCACAGGCCTATAGAAGAGGATACCTAGGTCCAGCGTTGCCGCTGGAAAATTTAAAAAAAGGGCCCGAGCCGAAAAAAGGGGCCCCCACATAAAATACTAATAAAAAAAGAGAAAACGAACCATATCATTTTAAGAAAAAACAAATTTATTCATCACGCAACACTTCTTTTCATATGTTTGCATTCTTTTCGTTCGATAAAGAATAAAATCTTACTTACTAACTGAACCTGATTGACCCTGAGTACAATCTCCACTTTGTTTCAACTCTATAGCTAAGTATCCTGGGGTGGAATCGGCTAAGTCGATAGTTGACAATAAAAATCATAGCTTTACGTCCAGGTAAGGTGATTATCAAATTGACAATCGCTTTTTTGCGATAAATTTAGGTGTCGTTCATACATTTGTGTCATTTTCATAGTTATGTTCTTCGGCTTCGACTAAAAATAAATTAAATAATTTCGTCAAAAAGAATATTATATATATTAATTAAATAAAAATAAAAAAGTGAAATTTGAAGGTGCAATGTTTACTTCATTGGAACTTTTTTAAAGAAATGGAGAAAATAATTACAAAAAAGTCGAACTATTAAGAAGAAACTTGAGAAATAATGCAAATATCTTTGCCTATTTTAAACTTGCGTCTTAAATTATGCAGTTAAAGGGTTGATGGAAATCATAAATCATGAATCGTAAGCCAATGGAAATGTGAACATGTTCTTCAATCAGAAGGAAAATGTGGAAAGGATCCGTATTTTCTCTTTATTAGCTTGCGACCTTAAAAAAATAAACAAATTAATTGTAATTTTTTAACATATTTTTACTGTCAAATTCACCTACAATTTGTCATGTCGGGAGAGTATGGTGTTGGCGATGTTATGCCTAAATGGTAAAATTCCCAAAATACTACTCTAACACTAACGAGTAGATCCTCAAGCTCTATTCTGGAAAACCTCTACGCTAACCTCTATAAGACTACTGAGCAATTCCCTCATCCTTGCTGAAGCGACTTCGTGTATGTGGTCATTCCAACGGAGTTTGTCATGGACACACATACCGAGAATGGAAAGTCTTTCGGTTTCGGCGATGCAAGTGCCATTCATGGATAATGGCTGAGGATTCTGGTTTCGCTTTAATGACAGCAGACAGCATTGTGTTTTAGAAGCATTAAATTCCACTCTATTGGCTGAACCCCATTTTATAATGCTGTCGAGATCGGAATTTAATGAGCTTAACATACGTTGCCGTTCCAGTTCTACGGCCGAAGAGCAGGGACGTGAGTCCTGGAATGAATATGAGAAGCTGAGGGTGCTGTCATCGGCGAAGGAGTGGATTGGATTAGATGTTGCAGACAGGAGATCATTTATGAAAATGAGAAAGAGAGTCGGAGACAAAACGGAGCCTTGGGGAACACCAGCATTTATATGGTGGATTTCAGACTTGAAGCCATCCAATACAACTTGAATTGAACGGCCAGAGAGGTAGTTTCTAATCCATTGAAGAAGAGACGCATCGATCCCATATGCACGCATTTTCGACAAAAGAGCTTGGTGCCAAACTCTGTCAAATGCCTTTGAAATATCAAGCGCAACAATCTTCGTTCCACCAGAGTGATGTAGAGATTGGTTCCACTTTTCGGTGAGATAAGCCATCAAATCACCAGTGGATCTGTTGCCACGAAAACCTAATCTCTCATATTAAATAGACAATCTAATCAAAATTAGATTTCAACATTATGCTTATCTGCATATTTATTAGACAATTAGGAAATCTTATAATCTAACAAGGATTCTTATTCCTAAGCTACTTCACTTAACGATCAGGTATTTATTAGACTTCATGTTTTGGTGCTTGCTGATTGCGGAAGGCAATCGTCTCAGAATAACGATCTGTGTATCGGTAGTATTACGAAAGCAAATCTATATATTACTAGCTGAACCCCCCGGCTTCGCCCGTGCAAAATGTGGTTTCAGTACAGTTGATGGAAAAAAGATCTAAGAAATTTCTTATCTTGTATACCCTATCTCTTTGAATCCCACGCCCCGCACGCCACATTCTTACACACCAAAAGCGGATACAATTGTATGAGTTAATACATGTTCAATGAAGTATTGAAACTAAGAATTTGTTAAGAAACGCATATCATAATTTTAAAATTGAAAGCTTTCTTTTACAAAAGAACTCACAAATAATAGTGATAAGGCGGACTAAAAAGCCTAAATCCTGAGGTAAGACTCAACTATTATTATTATTTTATCCTTTGAAAGTCTGAATTCCTTTGTTTTCAAAAACAATGTATTTTTTATTATGGTCATAATATTATGTCACCAATAGGTAATGTTTTCAAAATATCCACTTATTTTATTTAAAGGCCAAGGAGGGAACATATTTGTTTTTTAAATCATGAGCTTAAATAAAAACAGAATGAAAAAAAAAAATTAAAAAAAAAAATCGAATAAAAACCTGTCGTAACACGCTGGGTGGACAAAATAAGACATTTTGAAATTTTTTTAATTTTTTTCTTTTAAAACCCGTGCTGAGAAATTATCTTTCCAAAAAAAGTATAAATCATCAAAATCGGTTCGGCCAATCTCGAGTTATGATATAACATCGCTTCGGACACTTTCTTTTATATATATAGATTTATATAAGAATCCACCTTAAATAGGGGTATTAGGTTAACATTAATTACTTTAACTAACTTTAACTTAAGAAATCCTATCAGACTAAGTGAGTGATATTTAAGTACTAAAATTGCCCTTGATGGGATTTATCACGTTCTACTTTACCTATAATATATACATATTTATTTACATAAAGTTGAGGTAAATTCAATTTTGTAGACTTGTCAACAAAAATATAATTTAGGTATGTATGTAAATAATACGATTTCAGTTACACTTTCTTATTTTCTTAGTTACATATATATAAATATAAAATAAGAGTAGTTCATATCATTTTTTTCGACTTGTAAAATAAATTTAAAATAATATTAAGTAAAATAATAAGAATTCAGGGTACCTGGGTACCTATACATTTTTCGAAATTCATAAATAAATGAAAAATAACTCTTAAATATATGAGAAAAAAAATTGTGCGACTGTATTCAACAGTCCCGAAATATATGTGTAAACACCGTGCGTGCGGTATGTGTGTGGCTTGATACACGTCATTGAGAAAAGAGGGAGTTGTAATTACCGTATTCTTGATATATTATGAAATAACAATTATGTATTCGTTCTGTGCTAGTTTCGGTAGAATAGATATAATCGGATTGTGGTAGCGGTATCGTGTTGTTGAAATTTTCCGGTTGGAGTTCATTTGAAGATTAAATTTATCTTATTTCATTCGGCTTGCATTGCATATTGTAGAGGTGCTGGTCTACGACATTTTTGTTAGTTGTTGTCCAGCTGTGATTTCTGCGTGCCTGGTTGTTCACGAAAGATTTGGCACTCGAGATGTCCGTCACAGGGAATAAATGTGAGACCATCATATATGAAAAACAAGTTTTATTTCACATCAACAAAAAGGTAAAATTAATATGCCCAACTCATAAAAGTATGCAATGATAAAACACCGGGACGCAATATCCGTCCCCTCAAAATAAATGTGTGGTATTACTCCACCAGATTCCAACAACGCGAGCTTAGATGTTTACACATAAAAAACTTAAACGTCTCCTAAATCTAGACAATAATCACATACAAAGTCTGCAGATATAGGCTTATTGTATTCCAAAAAGCTGATTGAGCTACTTTAGGTGATACCAAAGAGCAGTGGCGGAATTGCACTCCTAGCCGCTCTAGGCCATGTGCCACTCTTTCTCAGCAGCCATCATTATAGACTTACATAATTCATGAATTTACTTTATTCCCACTTTTAATTGATTCGCTAGTTTATAATATTTTCCGAGGTTTCAGGGATGATTGGACATTTAAATAAAACATTTAAAACGTTTTTATTGTTAATAAAATAAATGTTTTTCAATGTGTTACAAAAAAAAACAATTTGCTTAAAAAATCAGCTTCTATGTTAAGCAAATCAAGATAAACGACTCGTTTTGAAAACTGAAATATGTATGGGAAAACTTCTGTTTTCGATGAAGTTTTCATGTGTTTTGGTGAAAACTCGGTTTTGGGCTTGGTGTGAAAAGCCTATTACAATAACTGTAGAAAACTTTCCATAAAAAGATTCTAGCAATGTGAGGATGAAAGACTCAGGGAGTTCATTTAACAATTCGCCATAGTTAGGTAGGTATGAAAATTTCATAGTCTAATATACGGTTTTGATAACTGTGGCATTTTCTTCATTTGACAGCTAATAAGGTCATTTGCCTTTTGGCATTCATATGCATAATTGGCATACAGTCTAATCTTATTCCGCGGTACTAATAATCATTTTTAGTGTCCAGGCTAAATTTTTCGAACTCACAATGGCAAAATTTTCCATACAAAATTGCATATTGTGACCTAGGAAATATTTAGTGCGAAGGTTAAAAATGATTATTAGTAAGGCCCATTAAGTTTGACATACAGTCTAACTCTGCAGTGTGACACTTGTTTTTCATTTCCACGATGGCTGCGTCCTGAGTGGCGAATGGTCGATTTTAGCGCTGAAACCAGAGATGAATGAATAAAAGAAATGGTTATCTTTCGTACATCTATCCCCCCAAAACCCACTGCCGCCCTTTCACTGGAAAGTTATATATCTCAGTATTCCATTATCTTTGGCTGAAACTACGTATTGAAACAAAAGAGACAAGTATAGTCAGACAAGAATATGGTAGATGGGGAAAAGAGAAAGGATTTCATGGCCTAATGCGAGAACGCAGCGATGTGCTCTGCTCAGCTACATTACAACGAATGAAACATAATGATATGAACGCAACGATGTGTTCTTCTCAGCTACATTTCAACAAATGAAACTTTATGATATGAAATGCCCCCACGAAGAAACCAATTTCATGAAAAGTATTTCACAGCTCATTTCACACGGTGCAATTTTCTTAGCATGAAAATTTTCATGAAATGACAGATTGCACGTGGAGACCACAAATTTCATGAAAAAACCAATTTCATGAAAAGTATTTCACAGCTCCTTCACGGTGTCTCCACCTGCAAATTTTCTTTCATGAAATCTGTCAAATTTGGTCGCGTTGAAAGAACGACAATATGAAATGAAATGTAGGGTGGGCATTTCGTATCATGAAATTTCATTCGTTGAAATATCTTTGAGCAGAGCACATCGTTGCGTTCTCGCATTAAAGGCCATGAAGGAATTAGAAGAATTGCGGAAACGAGCTGTGAAAGGAAAACGTAGGTTTTGGGTAAATCCAATTCTGGAAAAAAGGGAAATGCACAATTTAGAGGAACATTTATTGAAAGATGTTTTGTGGGAAGATGACGAGTTTCGCAATTTTTTCTCCACAGCGTAGGCTGTTCGAAGGTTTCTAATTTTTTTTTAGCTTTTCGGTGTCCTTGCCACTTTTTTTGGACAATTGCAACAATTGTAGTCTCTACTTTTATAGTTCCATAAACACTCGAATTTTTCATAATTCTTTATAAATTTGAGCACTTCTTCTACTCGCCACTCAGCCATCGCGGGAAAAAAACAAGAAATAATAACCAACTATTTCCAAGAGCAAATAAGATCTGTCTTGATCGACATGCAAAACTATAATGCCCATGTGACTACATCCTACCTACATACATCCACGTCTATTTTTTAGGGCCTCTAGTGCCTTAAGCTTCCTTACATTAACCTTAAGCGGTACCTGTGCAGCATCGGTTGGGTCTTCTTCCTAGCCTGTTGGAACTAACAACTTTCCTAAAAAAGAGAGCACAGCACCTCGAAGGTAATGTTATCATTTATTTAATCTCGATACATCTCCTAAACATGACACTAATAAGAAACAGAAGTCTGCTCCGATGGCTGGGCCAAAATCGTTCACAGCCGCTAAAAATGCGTGCAACTTTAGCTCTATCCCAGGGCATTTTATTTATCGCTGCCATAAGTTTCAGAATTTGTCTATTCCCGAACGCATCCAACAAACTAAAAGTCTTAAGTTGTGCATAAATTGCTTAAAATCAACTGAACACACAGGACCTAATTGCCCATCTAGTAGTTGTCGCGAATGCGGGAAGAAGCACCATACACTTTTGCACCTAGCACCTAGGCCAAATCGTCACTTCTCCGTGACCACAACCTCCACTTAGTTACACAAGTCACCCTCCGAATATAGTTTCCAGTTCATGTTTGTCTCAGTCATTCACTTCTGCTTCAGAAAATCCGGCATATAATGTTCATAATTACTCTATGAATACTAATTGCACTGAAAGTAATATTTTGGGAACTGCATTAGTAAACATTTTTGATAAAATCAAACAACCTATACCTTGCCGTGTTTTATTAGACTCTGGCTCTCAGGTGCACATGATCTCAGAGCGACTCATGCGGCTTACAGGAATACCGCGCTATTCTTCCCGAACCATGTTGACCTGTGCCAACAATACTGAAACCACAGCTAAACACAAAGCCGTTTTCATGATTGGGTCTCAAATTAACGGATTTATCACTACCATAGAAGCATTCGTAATGCGTCAAATCACTGGTCTTCTGCCTGGCAAACAAATCGACATTAATCGGCCCTAGCGACGTATCCGTCGGAACGGAAAATTCTCCGCAGCGCATACTCTGTCGGAACAGCAAATCACAATCGAGGTATCCGTTCTCGGAAAATATAATTGAAATGCGATGACGCATTGACTTCACATCCTCGTATTGTTTGGTGCTTGGTTTTTCGCAAGATTTTGCAGTGGAAACACAAATTTAGTCAATAAATACAAACAAATTCGTTGCTATATTGTTTATTATTAATTTATTTAACACTTTACCGCAAATCGTGAATAAATTCCGCGACTCATTGTACTCGGAGGATATCGTAAACAAATTCCGCAACCAATTTCTCTCGGAGGATATCGGAGCCTAGCTGTCAAAAATTAAACAAGAAAATGCACTTCATCGCACTTCAACGTAATTCGCCGATATGCGTTGCAAAATGTCGGAACAATTCTCCGAACAGTTGTTCCGAAAAATACCTCGTAGCAAAAATCCTCCGAATCGTATAAAATCGGAGAATTTTCCGTTCCGACGGATACCTCGCTTCGCTAGGGCCGAATAACTGGAACATTCCTAAAAACATTCACTTGTCGGACCCACTCTTCAATATCCCACAGCGGATAGACATGCTGCTTGGCGTCGATCTATTTTTTAATTTGCTTTGCGTTGGGCAAATTAAGCTCGGAGAAAATTTACCCATCATACAAAAAACACTACTCGGCTGGGTAGTAGCAGGTAGGCTTCCTACTGGGATTGTTTCAGATTCGTACAGTTTGCTCGTCAAGGAACATACTCTTCAGCAATCTGATGAATTATTAAATAATTCAATAAAAGCGTTTTGGCAAATAGAAACCTTTGACACATTGCAGGATTCGACTCTAACGAAAGAGGAGAAGGAATGTGAATCCCATTTCTCTGGGGCCCTATTATGTAAAACGATTTTCGTTGAAACGAAATCGTTTTCGTGTAAACGCGATTGCGTAAAACGATAATCGTTTAAGATTCAACGATACTCGTTTTTTCAACGACTGACATTTAGTAGTCGTATGGCTTTTTTCGTTTTCGTTCAGCTGTCGGTGGCACAAGGAAGCCGATAGATGGAGGCAAAAGACGTACGAGCTGAAAAAACAAAAATTTGAATAATATAAAATTAACAACATAAAACAACATGAAGCTCGCATTGAAATCATTTCGCTGAAATCTAAAAAGGTAAACCTAGCTGAGCTTAAGCTTAACTATAATATGTGATATTACTTTTTATTTATTTTTTTCAATGACTGATATAAAATAACCATGTCTTAGTAAATAAATGAATTAAAAGACATTAAGTTTACAAATTCCTTTTTATTTGGTTTCGTATTGTTTCTGCAATATTTGAAAATTGATTGCGATTGCTTGCTACCAGAATGCTTTCTTCATTAATATCGTGATCATAACAGTCTTCAGAAATCGGAACCTCTGGAACTCTTAACTTAATGCAAATATTGTGAAGTGCAACACAAACATTGGTAATTTTTATTGCTTTTTCCGGCGAGTAATGCAGCTGTCTGTCTTGCTCCAAGAAGACATCTAAATCTCGACTTTAAAACACCAATAGTTCTTTCTACAACATTTCTGCATTTAGAATGAACGGTATTAAAGTGCTCCTTTTGGCTTCCTTCTTCTGCGGATCTGTAGGGTGTCATCATCCATGGCTCTAGTGTGTATCCAGAATCCCCTTTTAAAAGAAATAATGTTAGAATCTCAAGACAAGTACTTTAAAAATATTACAAATACTAAGTATCCAACTTCGCTGGTCGCCATTGTTCCATCTCTCAAGGAGATGGCTACGGTATTCGCTTAGACTAAACACAAAAGAGTCATGGGATGCTCCCCCATACCTTGCGTCAATGGCCCGGATCCTCATTTTATAGTCGCAGACCTATGAAAACAAGGAGCTTAGAGAAAAAACACACTAAAGGTTAGTTCATATATACTTACTATCATTGCGTTTATAGTTACTATGGTCACCGATTCTATTGAAATAATTGTGTTCATTAGTACTCGGTCTTATTATTTTAATATGTGTCCCGTCTACACATCCAATTATGCCTGGGAAGCGGTACTTCTCATAGAAGTATTGCTTGCTCGAAGCCATCTGATCGTCCGTCATAAGAAAGGATATATGTTTGGGACAAAGAACACTCTCCATAAACGACAGAACTTTGGTTAAGATTTTCGAAATGGTTGGTTGCGCCATACCGATTAGAAAGTCTTGACCGGTTCCTCTTTGGTAGCCACCCTCTGCCAGAAAGCGAAGAGTCGCACACAATTTCAAAATGTTTGGAACGTTTGTTGATCTTGCACTTGGAAGTTTTGAATTTATACTCTCCAGAACATACACAAACGCTTCTTTGTTAAGGCGAAAGAGTTGTCTGAATCTAGAAATTATAGTGTTTTGAGACATTGTATAAATGGCGTAAGGGCAATTTTTACTTACGATGATTTGGGAATACTTAATGGGTCTGAAGCGTCTCTAATTCGTCTTCTTAATAAAAAGGTTTCCTCCTCTTCAGACTCATCTCCACTATCCAAAAATAAGTCGCAATGGAAGAACATTTTTACAATAAACTTGAAAAATAGTAACAAAAAGTTGTTTATAAACTAAATTTTTGACATTTCACATAGGTGTGAAGTTGGTTGCGCTACAAAAAATGAATGTATTTTCGGTTTCAGTTGGCAACATCTTTCTAACAGCTTTATCGTTTTACATAATCGGTCTTTGTTGTGACTATCGTTTTCTTTATTATCGTTTATTTGCCGCTCGTTTCGTATTACATAATAGGGCCCCTGCAAACTATTCCCGTTTACCCACTGGGCAATACAATGTGAGATTACCTTTTAAAGAGAGTCCAAGTTTGTTAGGAGACTCATATGATGTTGCTAGGAAGAGACTCTTTTCTCTAGAAAGAAAATTTAGAAAAAAACCCGAACTATACAAGCAGTACTCAGAATTCATGAACGAACTCCTCCAGCGCTCTCAAATGGAAGTTGCCCCTCATCTAAAATTTGCTGAGCCTCACTACGTTCTCCCACATCACGCAGTAATTAAGCCGTCGAGTTCAAAGCAAAGCTTCGTGTGGTGTGTGATGCGTCAGCAAAAACCAGTTCAGGCAAATCTCTAAATGATGTTCTTATGGTTGGTCCAGTTATTCAACCTGAGCTGTTATCAATCGCATTGAGATTCCGCATTTATGAATACGTCATCACCGCCGATATTACAAAAATGTACCATCAGGTTCGGTTGGATCCAGCTGATAGGAATTTCCACTGTATTTTATGGAGAAATAGCTCAAATGATGACATCACTATTTACCGGCTTTGCACAGTGACATTTGGTACTGCTCCTGCTTCTTTTTTAGCAACACGTGCATTAAAACAGTTGGCAATTGATGAAGAGAAGCAGTTTCCCTTGGCTGCTCGGTCTGTGAACAACGATTTTTATGTGGATGACATCCTAACTGGTGCTAACTCGCTTTCCGAGGCAAAGGCGCTTCAGGAAGAATTACTTGTTATGCTTGCGAAGGGTGGATTTAATCTCAAGAAGTGGTTTTCCAATTCTCCGCTGCTATTAGAAAATATACCACAAAGCGATCGTGAAAAACTTATTAAAATTAAACAAGGTGATACAATCAAAACTCTGGGTATTATTTGGAATCCAGAAACGGATAGCTTTCATTACGAAATCGCTCCCATTTGCTACCGAGCTGTTACAAAAAGAACGGTTCTCTCAGACATAGCCCAGCTTTTTGATCCGCTTGATTTAATTAACCCAGTAATCGTACTTGCAAAAATCTTTATGCAGCAGTTGTGGAGACTTAAGCTCACATGGGACGAAGCTCTGACCCAAGAGTGTCATCTCCGGTGGATCACCTTTCGCAACAAGCTACATGAGCTCGACAACATACGCATCAATCGACGAACCTTTTTTGGAAAATCAGGGCACTATCAGCTGCATGCATTTTCTGACAGTTCTGAAGATGCCTATGGTACCTGTGTATATGTACGTTCTATCGATGTAGACGGTACTGTAAAGGTGAATCTATTATGCGCCAAATCAAAGGTGGCGCCAGTGAAGAAAATAAGCTTACCAAGATTGGAGCTGTGTGGCGCAGTTATGATGGTTCGACTCGTTCAGCGCTCGAAGCATATTTTCAATTTTCAATTTCAAGACGTTACCTATTGGACCGACTCCACTATAGTCTTAAAATGGATTGCAGAGGAATCATGCAACTGGCAAACTTTTGTGGCAAACAGAGTTACCGACATTCAAATAAACTCTTCAGTCTTACAATGGAGGCACATTATTTCAGAGCTAAATCCTGCCGACCTCATATCAAGAGGTGCTTACCCATCTACTTTAATAAAATCCAATTCATGGTTTAGTGGTCCAAAAGATCAGTGGCCCTCTTCAAATATCAACATATTTTCTGTGAACACGGATTTAGAGCGAAAAAACATCAAAATTGTCTTATCTGTAGAAATTCAGGCAGATTTTATTGAAAGCTTTAAATACCAAAATTATAATTCTTTGCTAAGAACTGTTGCATATATTTTTAGATTTCAAACGAACTCTAAAATCAAAGATAGAAGGCTTCGCTTATATGGGCCTCCAAATGCAGACAAGCTTAATCGCGCACTAATCGGGTTGATAAAGTATGTGCAGATAAAGGATTTTCAAGCTGAGATATCAACGTTACACAAAGGAAATCTTTTATCAACAAGAAGTCACATCAGTTCGCTGTCGCCTTTCTTAGACTCCGATGGTCTACTGCGCGTTGGAGGTAGGATATCAAATGCATCTGTGGGTACCATGCAAAGCACCCTATATTACTGCCGAAAAACAGTCTTCTAACTACGCTTCTGGTAACGCATCTCCACATCAAGCATCTTCATATTGGCCCCAGACGCTATTAAGTATAGTTCGTCAAAAATTTTGGCCGATACATGGTAAATTGGTGACTCGCAAGGTAGTACGTCAGTGTATTATCTGCGTTCGGAGCAAGCCATCTCTTAACTATCAAATCATGGGTGAACTACCTCAACTACGTGTTCAGCAGTCGAGACCCTTTACCATTGTGGGCGTGGATTTTTGCGGACCCTTCTATATCCATTTTCGTCGCCGTGGGACTTCACCGGTGAAAGCCTATGTAGCAGTTTTTGTTTGTTTTGTTACGAAATCCGTGCATATGGAGTTAGTGGAAGATTTAACCACAGTAAGCTTCCTCGCTGCCTTAAAGCGTTTTGTTGGCCGGCGTGGCTTATGCTCGGTCATACATAGCGACAACGCTACGAACTTCATTGGAGCTCGCAACGAGCCGCATGATTTGTATCAGATGTTTCGCAAACGGGAGAATAGGGACGCAATAGTCAGTGCCTGCGCTGCAGATGGTATCATGTGGCAAACCATACCTCCCAGGTCTCCCCATTTCGGGGGATTATAGGAGGCAGCGGTTAAAAGTGCAAAATTTCACATGAAGCGGATGTTGCACAATTCATCACTTACTTTTCCTGAATTAAATACGTTAATAATACAAATCGAATCTATCTTAAATTCCAGGCCAATTACTCCGATGTCAGAGAGCCCCGACGACACCCAGGCTCTAACACCTGGACACTTCATCATTGGTACCGCATTAAACGCTGTTGTGGAGCCGAACATGCAACACGTCACCAATGTCAAATCTCTTCATCGTTATCAGCAGTTGCAATGGTACTTTCAACCATAGACAAACCATATTGTCTCTGCTTTCAACAGTTTTGGGTGAGATGGTCCAGAGAGTACTTACAAAGCCTTCAGCTTCGTACCAAATGGGTGAAAGGGAGTAACCCCTTATCAGTTGGTGACATGGTGGTATTAGAGGAAGATAATCTACCACCCCTTAAGTGGCGACTTGGACGAGTTGTGAAGGTACATCCGGGCAAAGATGGCATCGTACGATTGGTAACGCTAATGGACCAGCAGTGGAGAGACTCAGCGAGCTACAGCCAGAATCCGTCGACTTCCTATTGAAGGATCTCAGCCCCTTCAAGTGGGGGAGTATGTTAAGTCATAATTAGTTCCTATAATAATCTATTACCTATTCATTAAATAATCACCCTGTTAATATGAAGCCTAACCATGAACTGTCAAATTAGTTTCCTATATAACCCCTTCCTGGGTGTCAAATTTTTCTTCTTTTTTCTGTAACAAGGCCAAGCTGTAACGCTGTGCAAATAAAATCAAAGAATATCTTCTTCATCTGAAAGAAAAATATTTTATTTTCTACAATTAAAAAACGGAGAACCAAAAACGCTTGCTGTTTTCCCAACATTTTGGTGACCCGACGTGAAAATGAAAAATAAGTGTCAAACTGCACAGAAATTTCAGCCCCTTTTACACGGTGTCTCCACCTACAATTTTCTTAGCATAAAAATTTTCATGAAATGACATGAAAAAACCAATTTCATGAAAAATATTTCACAGCTCCTTTCATGGTATTGATTTCATGAAAGGGGCTGAAATTTCTGTGCAGTTTGACACTTATTTTTCATTTTCACGATGGTCGCTTGTAGGTTGTAGCGCTGAAAATAGGTATTTGAATAGAAACGAGACAAATAGTCATTACAAGGATATGGTAAATGGGAATAGAGAATGGATGTAGGTAGGATGTAGTCACATGGGCATTATAGTTTTGCATGTCGATCACTGATATGAAATGCCAACCCTACATTTCATTTTGTCGTTCTTGCAACGCGATCATCAAATTTGGTCGCGTTGAAAGAACGACAATATGAAATGAAATGAAGGGTGGGCATTTCATATCATGAAATTTCATTCGTTGAAATGTCGTTGAGCAGAGCACATCGTTGCGTTCTCGCATTAAAGGCCATGAAGGAATTAGAAGAATTGCGGAAACGAGCTGAGAAAAGAAAACGAAGGTTTTGGGTAAATCCATTTCTGGAAAAAGGGAAATGCACAATTTAGAGGAACATTTGTTGAAAGATGTTCTGTGGGAAGATGACGAGTTTCGGAATTTTTGCACAATGCATATTGACAAGTTTCTTCTACAAAAGGAACTGTGAATGTTTACGATCCATCTTAATTACTCTTTGTTTCGTCATTTGTGTTCTTCTAAAAGGATCTATAAATGTTTATGATCCTTTCTTATCCCTTTTCGTTGTAGCTATGCATATTTTCTATTTTCTGTTTTATGATGCTTGTAAAACTATCTGGAAATGTTTTTTTCCTTGTTTAAATTTTCGCACATCTGGCAATCGCGTAAACATAGCTTTAAAAAAATTGGTAAAAGGTTCGATGACCCAAAAATAAACTCATACAACACGAACTCATTCCCACTCAGCCATCGCTGGAAAAAAACAAAAAATAATAACCAGCTATTTCCAAGAGCAAATAAGATCTGTCTTGATCGACATGCAAAACTAACTATAATGCCCATGTGACTACATCCTAGATCCTACCTACATCCATTCTCTGTTCCCATTTACCATATCCTTGTAATGACTATACTTGTCTCGTTTTTATTCAAATACCTAGTTTCAGCGCTACAACCCAGACAACCTACAAGCGACCATTCGCCACTCAGCCATCGTGAAAATGAAAAACAAGTGTCAAACTGCACAGAAATTTCAGTCCCTTTCATGAAATCAATACCATGAAAGGAGCTGTGAAATACTTTTCATGAAATTGTTTTTTTCATGAAATTTGTGGTCTCCACGTGCAATCTGTCCTTTCATGAAAATTTTCATGCTAAGAAAATTGCAGGTGGAGACACCGTGTAAGGTTTTGCTGTTTATATTGCCAAATATTGTTTTGAACCGTAAACGAATATCGCTTATTTGGATAAGAACTTTGACCGAGCCATTGTAAATAAACATTCAGGGTCCGAATTGTCGCATTAACATAAACGAATGCCGTTGCAGACTGCTTATCCACGGATTCGATTACTTACCCACAAACGTAAATTCATTAAAATAAATATTAAAAACTTTATTTACTTTCTTGTTTTTTTTATTTTTATTTTTTTTTTTGTTTATACAAACATATTAATTTTTGTTTTCTACAAAAAAGAAAACACTGTTCTCTTTTCAGTTTAATTATAATACACCAAAAGAAAAAGAGAATATCGATTGAATGCACATATAATAAATATCCTATTATGATTCAAGTGTTCTTTTCTTATACTTGAAAATATTTTTTTTTACAATCGAAAAGAAAAATCCAACAAAAAATGGTGATCGTATTTTTGTGAAGAGGTAAGGTATATTGCCCCATTTTATATAGAGCAAAGGCTTCAGAAATATATATCTTACGTGTTCAAACGTTCGGTTTTATAAGCATATTTTTTTGTTTAAAAAAATATAATAAAATAAAAAATGATTCAAGATTATAATATATTTTAAGTGTGAACAACCAAATATATTCTTCAATACGCTTGTTTTTTTTAGAGTTTATTAAGTTTTCTTTTTGTTTTTAAACTAGAGATAAATAATCCTGAGTGTTGTTTTGTACTTCGGATTTATATTTTCGTTTTATATTAATTCAAATGTTATTTAACTTTTTTTTTTATACAAATGACAGTTGCTTGGAATGATATAAAACAAAAGAAGAAAAAAGGTGATGGTGTTGAAAGTACAAGTCGGGAGGCGCTTGCTTTTGTTGATTTTTTCTTTGAATTTACAAGTAAATGCTAAGAGAGCTGATAACTTAATTTATTGTTTAAATAAAAATGTCAATAGTACTTTCATTAATTTCAAATGTTCTCCATAGAAAAACAGGAAAAAAACTTACGATAAAATAACTTTTCTTTGTATTATATTTTTTCTATATACCATCAGAACAGTCAAAAACAATTTCTTTTCCTTCCGCGCAATAACTAGGTATTCGTTGAAAGGGAAGAAAACATAAAAATTGTCTCTTGGGTCTCTTCAATCGCCCGCCCTTCTCTTTTTCTCTTTAAATTAATAATTAATTATATTAATATTATTATAAAATTAATTAAACAATCATGTTTATGAGTTCAAAGAGTTTTTTGTTCAAGTATTTTGTATTTTTTAAAATTTTTTTTATTATTTTTTTTTTTTAAATATATTTTTTTTATATTAAGACGATGAGACATGAGATGTAAGGAAAAGTGATTAATTATTTATTCGCTCTCATCATCATCGTCGTCATCGGATGCCTCCTTCTTATTCTTTTTCGGCGCCTTTTTACTTTGTTTGCCGCGTTTTTTTCCAGCACCATTTGCCGTTGAGCCACCATTAGCTTCAAATTCGCGGACAGCTTCTTCGTAATCTTCCTTGCATTTGGCAGCTTTGGCTTCCCATTCCTAATTTAAGATAATACAAAGATTGAATGTGTAAGAGAGCTTCAAATGTACTGTTTGGGGAATATGATAGTACTTACAGACTTGTCCTTCATGGCCCTCCACAGCTCACCGCCTTTTTTGGCGACTTCTGTAACTTTAATGCCGGGATTTTCTTTTTTGATATTTTCCCGGGCACTGTTGAGCCATAGCATATATGCGGATAAAGGACGTTTTGGTTTATCGGCCATTTTTATAATGAATTTATTTGCGTTATTTGATTAAACTGTAATAAGAACAAAAAAATATATATTTTGTAATGAGAGGAACAAACAAATATAAACGCGAATTATTTCCATTTAAAATATAAAAAAAAGCCTTACAAGTTTCTGTAACACAAGTATACTACAATAAAACTGCCCGTAAATGTATATCTTAAATTCAAGAAAATATATTTAAACTGAGAGTTGAAGATAATCAGGATTTATATTATTAAAGCAGACCTTACGAATTTAATGTAATATTAAATGAAATTAAACAAACTTCTATTATATAGGTACCTATAGAATCATTTTTTTCTTATCTACTGAAAGAGTTAGAAATTTAAAATTAATTAAATCTTAAATACGGGAGCTTTGGGCAACCTTTGCGGCCAGAAAAAATATAATATTAAAATACCTATATTTGGTACCAACCACTAGGTATATCATTCAATTTTTTGGCTTAATATATTATTTATTTCATCCTTACTAATGACCACTGACATTACTTTTTTATTGCACTACACATTTTTAAGATAGTCCCATAAACAACATGACAATTTAACATTTAAAAACATTCGAACTAGTCTAAACACACACTTTTTCGAAGTCACGCAGCTCTAAAGTAACTTATTTAAAGTTATTTAATTGTTTATAAACCCGTTTTCCTTGCCTAAGAATACTTTTAGTTAGAAAGTCTACTAAAAAGTTTATAAATAAGGCTGTTCATAAAGATTTGCTGAGCTAGAAATAGATATAGAAATGAATGGATCTATGCTGATATTTAGGCGCCAAAAGAATATGCTAGCCCATTCTGCATTTTTATTAGGTATGCATTGAACAAAATATGAAGATATATAAAAGCAAGAACAGACACATTTAACCCAATTATAAAAAAATAATGATCTGTGCATGCAAAAGTTTTCGCTTTTTACTATACATACTTGCATTTACTTCTCTTCTCGGAATTTTTTTTAGAAAAACAACATTATATAGATAAACTAAATGTAAATGGTTGACTTTTTGGGCATTATTATAATTTACAACAATTGGACAATTAAAAAGCAAACTGTATAATATTTGAAATGAAAATCCATCACCCTGTTCATTAAAAAAAAAACAAGCGTTGATGGGAGCGCGCACATTTGTCATTTTGTTCAGGGCACTTATATAGAAGGAGCGATTACCACCGCCGCTGTTTTCAGTACAAAAAATGGCGCCAAATTCGTTAGTATTTACGTTTTGATTTTGAAAACTTCATTGTGAATTTTCGCGGTAGGTAGGTAAATAAAAACAATTTAATCGCTTTTATTACAAAACTGTTCAAAAAGTATTCAATGCCATTCATTTCCAAATAAAGTTGAATATTCTCAAGGAAAATTACGAAAATGTGCACACATTTTGTTCGAACTACTGCATACTGTACTGTACCTGGTATATGCGAACGAAGCCAAGCTGCCACCATCATCAACTCTCAATATGAGAGGGAAGATGACTGAGTACAGAAAAATGGGTTCAAGAAAAATGTGGAAAAAACTGGATAATTTCAATGGAAACCAATTAAGCGATATACGAAACGTAAATGTAAAATTAAATTTTATAATAGAAAAATGTATTCTTTTGGTTAAAGTCGCAGTAAATACATAAATATTTAACAAAATAAAATATGTATGACTATGCGTCGTTCCGGTTTTTGTTCGACCATTTTGGTTCCTCGTTGGCTTGCATAGAGAAAGCCAGCAAGGTATACGAGTTTCGAGCAATTTGTTCGATTGAAATTTTAGGAATACATTCATTATAATGAAAAGTGTACTATTAGATTCGAATCATTGCAATTTCGTTAATTTTTACGCAATTCAAAGTGTACTTTGCATGATATTGAGCAAAATCTTACGATTTTTCAATCGTAAAACGAGATAAAGAGGGAAAAATATGGAAACAGGGCAAAATATATTGTATGTATGTACATAGAAAAAAGGATGCTTACATTGAATTTATTTGTTTCTCACTGTTTTCAAGTAATTTAAACAAATTTAGGCAGTTTCTTAAGGTTTCACAAAACAACACTTATTTTAAAACACTTTTTGTTAATATAAACTTTGCGCAAGAGAACAAGAACTTCCTTCCTTTGCCGGCGAACGATGAACGAAACTGAACTGTAGTCAACGAATGTAAAATAGTCGTTGGCAAGGTATGGATAAGAAACTCGCTTGGTTCTTCTTGGTTGACGACGGTCAGCGTTGCCAAGTCAGTGCTTTCAGCGTTAAATCTAGTGCCCAAAATACCATTTCAGTGCCGAAAAAGTTGACTTAGCGCTTGGGCGTTTTTTCAGTGCTTAACAAAATATTTTAGTGCTTTTTTAACGCTGCCGCTGCACGCCGCATTTTTGTATACTTTGCAGCCATATACCACAGGGGCAATTACGAAAAACAAATTAAAAGTATCAAATGTACCTACTATTTTTGAAGTTTTATTGAAATATTTTTTTTATTTGACAGTGCACTCGCCATATGACTGAATATGAATATGATTTTGTTGTTGTTGGTTTTTTTAATTCTATTAATTTTATCTACTTTCGAGCTGTTTTAAAAAAATTACAGTTTCAGTGCCCAAGGGGTCAAAATTAACGCTGAAAATTTTGAAAACGGTGCTCAAACGCCAAAATGACTTGGCAACGCTGACGACGGTGGTGTGGACCACTGTTGCCACTTTAGCGATTTTGTCGCTATTTCTAGCGTATTTTTAAAGCCCTCGGCGATTTTTAATAAAATGTTGTTGCTAAAAAAAAAATTGGCGATTTCTAGCTACTTTTCATTACTACACCACCACGTACACGAATCCGCTAAAAGTGGAATCTCCGACCCATGTGAATATAATTTTTCACATCGCGACCTACGCGTGGTTGGTTGGTGGTTGCACATGCAAAAGGCAGATGTTTAGTAAGTGACGAGACAGAGATTTTTGTTGGGGATTTTTATTTTTATTGTTTTTTTTTTAATGTAGTATTTAATTTGATTAATAATTGAATAATTAACAATTCATTTTAAAAATAAATACATATTTTTATGAACTTACATTAAAATTGATATTTTAGGGATTTCTAGCGGATTTTCGCAATTCAAAAACTAACGTTTCTAGCGGATTTTAGGTTATCACAATCTCAGTTAGCACTTGCTCAGACTAGCCCGTAAAACTGAGTCTAGCGACAAATTTTTTTCCTCAGCGGCAACACTGGTGTGGACGTGCGACGAGCGGCGACGGTGACTCTTTTTTTTAAAGTTTGTGTTTTGTGTGCTGACTGCTGACTGCTGAGTCTCTCTCCTTTCTCCTATTTGCTTAGTCTGCTTCTGCTCAGTGTTGCCAGATGAAAAATCTGAATATCTTGTTTTTCCGAGATCAAATATCTTTTTTTCAAGATTTTTTCAAAAAACAAAAAAAGCTGAAATGCTTTCAATAAAACTGATATTTATTTTTTCGAAAATATTGTACCCAGTAGGTATAACATAAATATCTATAAACAAATTATTTCTAGCCGAAAGCCTCTGTAGGTAGTGCTGTAAATTTATATTAATATTGTAAATTCATTTAACTTATTACAGCCTTATTTATAAACTCATCGTAGAGTCTGCTTATCTCTACGCACTCTCTAAAATGCCCTTACGCAGGAAAATGTTATTTATAAAGATTTTTCGAAAGTTGCTTTTCGTTTAGAGCCTGCGTAGAGCTCACGTAAATAAGTTTTTGCATCAAATGTCATTTGGTCGTCGTCGAATTGTAAACAAAACCAAAAGGGTAGGTAGGTAGGAGTGGCGGTTTAACTAAAAACCCAAGTAGCATCATGTGCCGTTTTGTTACCACAACTCATTTGACCCGGTTGTTTAAGATTATAACAAAACCAAAAAGTGAAATTAATTTTTGTTCATTCATTTCGAATGCTGTGCAAAATTTCTGCCAAACGAATTTCGTTGTCATATGGTGCATTTGTGATATTATTTCTTCTACTTCGGTTTTGTTGCTTGTGGAGAATGCCTTAGGATGTGTGTGAAGTTTAATATGCCTATATGGCTATATGTGGTTGGTAGAATAGAAATAGGAATATGGATAAAGGAAGATACTCAGATATATGATTGCAGTTTGAAATTTCAGCAGTAAATTCGAAGACTTTTCGGAATTGTTTTAGATAATTTGTGTAAAATGATTTCATTTACAAAGCTAATCAGAGCTGATGTCGGTTTGAGGGCAAAAAGCTAATAGATTTCTTTGTTTTCTGTAATAGTTTATCGAAATTCTTACCTATTTAGACACAAACCTCGTTTAGCAAAATTACCGCGGAAAAATGTTTATAAATCACAATTTCATGAAAGCCACGTAGAGGCTGCGTAAATCTTTACGCGATGTTTAACTAAACAACGTCGTAGAGGCGTCGTAAGCGAATCTAATTAATACGGCAGTTAATAAATAATAATCATAATAATAAATTATTTCTCATAAATTATTGTTTTTGCTTTTTAAATAAATAATTATACATATTTGAATTAAAAAGACTTAGAACTTCATTGCTGATATCAAGATCATAGCAATTCACTTCATTAAGGCGCAACAAATCCTTTGTTAATATATTTAAATTTCAACTGTTTCAGTATTCAAACGATTACGAATTTTAGTTTTATTTAAACTTACAGCTGGAAAAATTCTCTCGATATTTGCAGACGAATGTGGAAGGGATAAAATATTGAAAATAAACACTTTTCAGATTGGATATGCAAACGTTCCATCCTCTGTTCTTACTCCTAAAACATTTTTCCAAAAACATACTACATCATACTACATCCGTTATTTCATCAAATTTTGTCTTGTTTAGCCGAGTATCGTTCGTAAATGTCAATTAATCACTAAAGGCACCAAGTGACAAAGAACAGAAACTGAAACAGAAACATAATCCTATACATTTGCAACAGAAACAGAATTAGGAACAACATTTTTTTTTCAGCAACAGAAAATGGCTGTCTGACAGAACGTAAACAAGTCTATATTGATTGTTTCTGTTTCTGCCAGCAAGCCGCAATTCGACAATTAGCTTCATGTATAATTTCCTTACTTTAGAGTTGATGGCGACGTAAGTAAAACCGAAGTTGTGCATGTACTTTGTTCAAATCACATTATACCTACATAATAATGGAATTAATAGAAAACATTTTCTTCAATAGAAAAATTGTTTTAATTTATTAGATTTAAAAAAATTGTCGATTTGAAAAATCTTGAAATTTGATGAATTTGAGGTAAAAAGTCTTGTACATATTTTGGAGCTCAAAAATCTTGAAAAAAAAGATATATCTTGTAATCTGGCATCGCTGCTTCTGCTGTCTGCTCTCTGTCTCTGCTCCTGCTCTAGTACTCTACTCTCTACTCTCTGCCCATCTGCTGCGCTGGCCACGGTTGCCACTTGAAAATAAAATTTGTGTCCAAAATTGGAAATAAAAATGACCAACTGTAGCTAAAAATGACCAAAATAATTAAACCCTCTACTCTCTACTGCATGCATTATGATTCAGTGGAGAAAAAAAGAAATTTTTTATTTTTTTTATTTTAAAGGATATTCAAAAAAAAAATTTTCTTTCCATACCTATAGGTAATAATCGACATAATATTTGACATTTCAAAAAACGCATTGTACATTGAAATGCACATGGATAACTGGGAAACAAAAGAAATCTCAATATTATAGCCACAAACAATAGAAAATAAATAATGTTTATTTTTTTATTTTTTGATATTTTCCGACGAATGCGTGCGTTGGAACGTTCACTCTACACATCCTATCTTCCCATCGACTCTGGAAAATTTTAATTTGTACACAAAGAACAATCAATTAATCTCAATTATTTAAACATATTCTTCATGTACACAGATCACATATTATTTTTTTTAATTATTAATCATTTTTCATTTCGTAAAAAAATGACCAAATGGGATAATAAATGACCATGTGACCACGAGAAAAATTTATGACCAGATTTGGTCACAAATGACCAATGTGGCAACCGTGGCGCTGGCCCTGGCTCTGGCTGACGCGGGTGGCCAGTGTTATGGTTTATGGATATTGTTTGAGAATCGTAAATTTTCTCGGTTCAAAATCGAATTTGTCGTATTTTGTAATTGTACGGGTACAAAAAATTCGTTTAAGAGCGTAGAGGTCATAATTGCACTAAGTTTGAATGATTTGTAATGCTAGTGAGAAATAGGACAGTTTGAACTTTAATGTTATACTTTTTCCATTATTAGTTTTGTAACTATTTCTAAGTTTCAAGCAAATTTAACCTCAAAAGTATTAACTTTCTTACCAATAATATTTATACCTTCTAGGGGCTTCCATCCTTAAGAGGTTTCTACCCAGAAATGGAAAAAAGTGCATAAAATTGCTTTTTGTTTCTCTGACTGATAAATTAGTACTAGAGCTATTGAATTGGAACTGAATGGATTTGAAAGAACAGAATTTCCTCTTCAAAAACGTTGGAGGAGATTTTTAAGAAAACATCTCAGTTATATTTTATTTAAAGAATTCCCAAAGGTGTTTTGGAAAATTGGCATAAAATGATTCACTCTTGGACAAACCATGATAAGACGGGGTACGTTCTATTTGAGATCATTAGCTCAGCTAAAGGGTAATATCCATAACACCAAAAGCGTCTAGACAGATCTTGAAATTTTACACTGAATTGGAAAATACAGGTGTTATTTAAAAACAAACAATATTTTGAAATATTGAACTGCGTTTTTCATGTTTCAATTTTTAATCAGAACAACAAAGTATCATATCAGCAAACAGATCCAATAAAAACTTTTATTTATCTACGTGTATTTTTTCACAAAAACCGAGTTCAAACTACATATTTTTTTCAAAAAACTAGTCTGTACGTTAAATGTATTCAGTTTCAATTGAATCGCTCCAGTAATAATTTATTAGTCATAGAAACAAATTTCCTTATGTTTTGCACTTTCGCTCGATTTCTGGGTAAAGGCCGCAAACAAGTTATTGGGCTAAGACTGACATCTATTGAGTCTATTAAGATATTTTTTTTTTTATAAATATTGCACTACTATTACCTTGTAGAACAGGACATACCTACCTATGATAAGCGGCTAAGAATTTATATCCCTTAAGAAAAGTAAATGTTTTTAAAAAATTTCATTTATCAACCAATCTGCAATGTTTAAAACTAAAGCAACCAAAGGGTATTTTAGAATATCAAAAAAGCTGTGAAAACAATACAAAACAAAATAAAAATGATTATTCGTTTCATAACAGTATTTCAGCTTAATTTAATAAGCAATTAAATAACGTAATATTGTCTACAAGTTAGAATTTAAAGCAACCGCCGAAAAAGTTGGAACAGTATTAAAATTATTTTTTTTAATCTTACGACAAAATAATCTGTCAGAAACATGTTTCTCTTTGAAAACAATTACAACAAACCAACTACTACTATCTACCACTGATTGGATTCCATCAAGACCTGAGGGATAGAACAGTAAAGAAATGAAATATTTCAGTGGAATAATTTGTTCTTTTTTTTTGTGGAATTGACTGAGAAGTTATCGGAAAAAGTATTTGTGCCGAAAAAATTATAAATTATTTTTCTAGAAAATTTGAAGATCATTTCCTTTTTTTTACAAACTAACTTTTAAAATACATATTTACGAAATCGTTGAAATTAGTGCGAAAAAAAACAAAAATCGGAACGTCGTATTAGCCTTCGGAAATCGTCACTTTTACGATAAATACGTCACATAACAACGCTGCGTGGTCGCCTGTGGGCCAGTGATACCAGACTTTAGAAGCAGGTTATCCCACGGCTATACCCAAAAAATCCCTTTTATCCCTCGCCAAAATTTCAAAAATCCCACATTTATCCCACGAAGTATTAAATTAAAAAAAAAGACATGTATTTCATTAAAATTTAGGCTTTTTTTTATTATTAAGAAGTTACAATAATCGAGTTTATTTTGAGCTTCGATCTCAGCAAAGTAAAGTAGGATTTTCAGCATGCAATTTTTGCATACCAATAATTCAAATAATTCACAAGATATTTACATATTAACCACTTCGGAACTAGATATAGTTGTTGTATTTGAGTTCTGAAAAACCTACTAACGTAAAATAAATATCTTATGAATTATTTGAATTATTGGTATACAAACAACTTTATCTCGGTTGGACAAAAGTTTGAACCGCACACTGTGTTGCACCATCTCTATTTTGCCGCAGAAGAAAATGAATGCATTCAAATATTTTGAATGACATTTTTCTAAGAAATAAAATATTTAATTTGATCGTAGGAGGACTAGTTTGTTTATTCTTAGTAAAACTAGCATTTTAGGAACAAAAATTGACCAAAAAGTAAAATCCCCTTTTTTTGTACTATGAGGTTTCAAAAATCCCTTTGTCCCTTTTAGCTTATATTAAGTGAGAAAATCCCACAAAAAGGGATAAATCCCTCGATCTGTTATCACTGCTGTGGGCCTGTTGCCCTGTGGCTGTCTGGTGAAGTGGAGAGCTGTTGGTCGTATACTCGTATCTCGTATCAAAGTGGCGGAATATGTGTGCGAGAGAGGGAAAGTGTTTATATTTTATGGCAGCTACAACGCTACAAGCTACAATACCACATTTACATTCATCATTCAAGTATGATAAGAGAATTATGGAACTGTGCTCTGTGGTGTGTGTGCAATGTGCATTGGCCCATTGGGTAATTAGAATGACTGGGCGGAATTGAGATGAGAGTTGTTTGTTTGGAGACTTTGTAAAATGTCCATCTTTACGAAAACTATGAATATTTTTCTCCTCTTTGGTGTTTTTCGGTCTGTCATCCGGGATCCGGTAGAAAGAATGCGTTGATAACATCGCTGCTGCGACGACAAGCACATGCGTCGGAAATCCGTATAGGTTCTGTGGCTCTGGTGATGGTGAAGTATAATTTTGCTGATTTGGATAGACCTGTTCTGTTTTGAAGTTTTTGTTTTGATCATTTTCGTTGATGAAAATGGCAGACTGTTTTGGTTGTTTTGGTCGTTTTGGTTTTGGGTTAAATGTAACGGTGAAATGTAGGTATTTTGTTTACCGGCAATGTTAAAGATACAAAATCCATGTACAAAAATATAAGGTGACAAAAGATTCAGTTTATTTAACTCATCCAAAAAGACAATTTCTGATTTTGTTTTTTTACTTAAAAAAATGCACCTACATAGGTACCTATACCTTTTTGAAATAAAATCTGTGTCTAGTTCACACAACATGCCAGACTTTCAGAATTTATGTGAAAAGTGTCTAGGAATAAGCTTGTAAAAAATATACCTAATATGTTTAAGCCCGTATGACACTACATTTTTCTCTTATTTTTTCCTCATTTTTATAGCATTAAATCATGTTAAAATGTCAGCTTCGTGTAAAAGAGGCAAAATGTGTATTTTGAAAGGGATAACAATTGTTTTGCAAAGCAACCACAAATTTTCAAACGAATTTATAACCACAAACTTCAAAGTGACGGGAGGCCAGGGATCCTAGATTAAAGAAAAAAACATCACAGTTTTTTAACACAAAAACGACATTTTTTTCCACTTTTTCTAAAAAAAAAAAAATTTTTTTGCCAAAAACAAAAAACCTTTATTTAAGTTTTATTTAAATATCTTAGAACTAAACAAACAAAAAAATTATAGAAATAATACGAATAAGAATTATATTGATTTCCCAAAAAAAAAAACCTTTTGTTAGAAAAAATCGACAAAATTGCTGACTTTGCCTTCAATCTGGGATCACTGCTGGAGGCAAATTAAATTAAATGTCAAAAAAAAGCTGCCAGCAGCTTAAAAAAATGTAAATTGAATACATTTTCAATGCATTTTTTTTGACATATGCACATTAATTAAGCTGGTGTGTACGCACTCACTCCTATCGGAAATTTGCGTAGGAATTTTTCCTCCTGCTCTATTTTCATTTTTAAAGTCTGGAAAATGCAGAAAAAAATGTAGTGTCATACGGGCTTTAGGAGGGTTTTGAAGTACTGTACGACTTTATTATAAATAGCAACCGGGGTCCATCAACAAAATGTGGTTACTTGCAATTTTCCTTCGGACCTCCATAAAAGATATTTTTTTACACGATTCCTTAAGATTTACTAAAATATCGGATTTAATAAGTGCGACAGAATTCTTATCTGGATTCCTGGCATATTTACTGCTGCTATTAATGTTCTGAAACTTCCGTTTAATTCCTTTGTACTAAAAGGACGTCTTGTACTGTGGGATCTCAAAAGTATATTGAATTTATGAAGAAATTGAATTGTAAGTAAATCCGCAAGCATTATTTCAGTTGGACATTATTTGCGTAGAACTAACCCCTTTGTTACAAAATCTTTTACGAAGTGATAGGTATCTGGTGTCAATCGGCCTTACCAATAATCAATCACTAATGTCGACAACTAGTTAGATGTCAGCTTTAGTAAAAATGTACAGCATTTGTAAAATGGTACCAATAAACAATTAGACCTCCACATTTACTAGTCCGACAACTTTCTTAGAATCTATTACATTTGTTGTCATTGCAGAATTCAAATTTCATAATTTGTTTTCGTGAAAAACAAGGTCAATGGTCTTTTTCACAAGCAGGATTTTATTCTAAAAGAAGGAATACATAATTTGCAATTAAATTTGCCCAACATATATCTTTCCAATGCTCTTTGAGGCTTATTATAAGCAAAAAACAAAACACAAAATAGGAAATGCACAAAATATCCGCTGATCTGTCAAATATCATATGCAAATCAGTAATGCCCTATCATTCGATCGGACACAATTTTCAGTACTTTTATAGTACGCTTTCCGTTTTCTAATACTACCTCGCATTTCATAATGAGTGCATTTGTGTCGTAATAATATCTCTTTCAAATTATTCAATAAACGGAGCACAGTTTATTTGAATGGTTTCATATATTCGTAGGCTGACGATGCCAATCAAAACTTATTAGTGGTCTAAACATAATTATTGCGTCGTTAGCAAGTGAATGTTTTTTTAAAATAGAAATAATAGCTGGCTCATTCATTTCCGAATAAATCAAAATCGCACGAAGGATGCGTGTTAAGAAGCTTCCGGTTTTGAAAATAAATACAATTTAACCTATAAAAATTTGTAAAGCTTATATATATTATCTACTTAATTCGGGAAACTTAGAAACCGACAAAAGTTGAAATTCGAACCGAAAAATATAAAACGCCCATTTTTATGCACACATATTCTCGTACTACCTGTTAGGCTGTTACCCCTCCAGAAGTTAACAAACTTGTTATTTTGCATATATTTTGCTGAGTGCTGATAATTCTATTTTTACAGCTACATTTTCCGCGAAGTGAACCTTTTCACACCAACCATTGTCTCATTAGAGGTCCTCATTCTCGGTAAACAAACACCGTTTGCAAAGAGTTTGAAAATTGTTTGGTTGCAACAAAATATCTACCTGAGTCGCCTAAGGTACTGAGAATTGTTGCAAAGAGGAATGAACCGTCCAAACTTAAATAAGAAGATATTTTATTCTGTTTGCGACGACTGTCAAGAAAGTCTTGGAAATATCCCAAACTTACATAGAATTTAGTTTTTATTAAGCAACTATTTAAAAAGGAAAACCAACCAAAACGCAATAACTAGCGGTAAAACAAGATAAAACAGAAAAAAAAAAACACAGAAATATATGCTTCACGTGTTTAGAAATAAAACAAAAATGCAATATTTTTCAATATTTTTCATACATTTGTACAAATTTGTGTTTGTTAGACTTAAAAACCATTTGCATTGTTGTATTGCAATGAATAAAATTAGAAAACATTCACAATTTACTAAAATTAATTAATAGTTGTAAACGCTCAGGCTGAACAAAATCGTACTAAATTCTCTCCTAATACGAAATTTAATACCGTGATTTTGGATGGTTGGGCAACACTTCTCTTCAAAATGACATAAGGGAGGATTTATTTAGCTAATGCCCGAGATAATCATGTCTTTCTCAACACTACTTACACTTAACCCTACAGTTAGCGATAGTCTGGCAACTATATTCGTAGATTGGTAAAGGGATTTTGGAAAGTGTGGAGCAAAGATAATGGAATACAGAGATATATAACTTTCCAGTGGAAGGACGGCTGCCTACAAGCTGTTTTCCAGAAAAATTCATGAAGTCACACACACCTGCTCATTTCCATTATAGTATATGTGAGTTCATGAATTGGACTTTCATGCAAGAATTAGGTATCCTCTAATGTGTATTTCACTATTTTTTTCAGTTTAATCAACACCTCCACAAAAACCAAACAAATTCAAAACGAAACACAAAACAATTAAAAATTGGCTTAGTGGGTTCGGACAGACAGACAGACAGACAGACAGACAGACAGACAGACAGACAGACAGACGGAGAGACATCCGAGCGAAACTAATAAGGTTACGTTTTTTCCCTTTGGGTACGGAACCTTAAAAACCGCGATGCTCATAAAAGCAAGATGATTCGCGGTCGGCCATTAGCAACATGTTTTTCTGTTCGTCACACGTATTCACAGACGGGGGTTGAAATTACAAAAACAACAATGTAAACAAATGGGTTTTGGGGGGATAGACGTGCGAAAGATAACCATCTCTTTTATTCATTCATCTCTGGTGTGGAGTCTTCGTAAAGTGTCAGACTAATGTTGATTATTGGTAAGGCCGAATATGTTTGGTTCGGTTTGATAGTATTCTATCAATCCAAAGAGCTTGGTGACAAACACAAGATAATGCGATAAATTCAGCTTCAATTCTTGATAGAGATACTATTGTAAAGAAAACTTGAAATTATAATTAAGACTGGCAGTGCCCTTTACTCAGGCAACTCTGTTCAATTGTGAATTACTTCAAAACGTCATTATTATTAAATCTTCTCTATTCTTATTCCATAGTGTGCGGTGTTTTATTTCTTGTGCTCCTTTTTATTTTTTGATTTTTAGATTTCTTTAGGTTATGAGCCCAGAATTCGCAAATTAATTAAGCACAAGAAAGATAGGGAAAGTCGCGATAAAACAAATATATTTTCATAAAATTTTTCTTACGGATGCAGTTGATATTTACAGATTTCTTTTTCGAGGTTAGAATTTAGAAACTCATGGCAGCCAGTACTTCGATTTCCATAGAAAAGCTTAAGGGCAGGGATAATTATGACCTTGCTGCAAGGAATCTTCTGGAATATGAGGATTTGTGGGACTGTGTCACAGGAAAATCAACTGAAGCAAAGCAAATGACAAAGACTAAGTCCAATCTGATTCTGTTAATTATTGATCCCGTAAATTTTGTCCACGTTCAAGACGAAGTGACGGCCAAGGATGTACCTATGGGACGATTTAGAAAAGGCATTTCAGAACTCTGGGTTGACAAAGAAACTTGGTTTGTTAAGAACCCTGATTACAACCAAATTGGAGGACTGCGTCTCAGTTGAGGAATTTGTCAATAAAGTTATCACGATTCACGACTGCGCATAAGCTGAGAGGATTAGGGTTGCAAATAAGTGAAGACTGGATTGGTACGTTACTTCTCGCTGGTTAACCAGAACATTATCAACCGATGGTAATGGGCGTCGAGAGTGCTGGTATACCAATTACAGAAGACTTTATCAAAACGAAGTTACTACAGGATGTAAAGGCGACACCGGACAACACAGTGGCATTTTACGACAAAAAAAAGTTCTTCCAAATTCAATCATAAGCGTGTTCGTTGCTTTCAGTTTAATCGGTTTGGACATTTTGCTAAAAACTGTCCAGATAAAAAATTACAACAGCATAAGCCGAAGGAAACAAATGTGTTTTACGCATCTTTAGTCGTGAAAGGAATCAACGAGCAGGCATGGTATCTCGACTCAGGGGCATCCGCCCACATGACCATGGGATTGGCTCGAAAATGTCACGAAACCAAAGAACGACGAAGTAGTCATCGCTGACAAAAATCGATTGAAAGTTGAGTGCATAGAAGATATCCGAAAAAATGCGAGAAATGTGTTATATGTACCAGGCCTTTGTGCTAATTTGTTCTCTGTCAGTTGCTTGACAAAAGCGGAAAATAATGTGAGATTTCAAGAAAGTCGAGCTGAAATCTTCGACAAAGAGAATCGTCGAATCTTAACAGCGTCGCTCGAGGGAGATGTGTATAGAGCTCAGCTACCCACGGGCATAAATTTCTCAGTTCGGGTCAGTCAAGATCAGAATTTGTGGCATCGCAGGATAGGACATCTCAGTTTCGACAGTTTGAGTAAGCTCAAAGATATTGTGGTGTGGAATGTATCGTGTAACCTAAAATGGTGAAGTGAAAACAACCCCTTAGTCACCAAACAAGTTCCACCCAAGTGTCACTTCCAATTGGAGACTGGAACCCACTGAACCTTGTTCTAGAACCACTTAGAATTAGCTAGAAAGTTCTCGTCAGATGGCGGAGCGGGTATAAAAGGACAGCTTGCAGAAGAGGGCGGGACAGTTGATTTATAACAGTGATTGGTTAAAGTTCGAGATAGTAATAGTTTGTGAAGATAAATAAGTGAAAAGTAATAGAGTAAATTAAGTGATTGGTTTGAAACGTTGAAGAATTGATTAAGTAATAGTGTTCTGGTACTTAATAAGTGAAATATTAGAATAGTCGATAAAAGTGTAATAAAAGTGGATTTTATTAGAGAAGTTAAACGGAATAGTGTTTTATCTTTACGAATCCCAGCCTGAAAGTAACATTGGTGTCAGAAGTGGGATAAAACTTATTCTGTGCTAAGTGTCTAAGTGTAGTTTAAAAAAAAAAAAAAAAAAAAAAAAAAAAAGTGAATTTGTGTGAATTTCTAAATTACAAGAGACAAACAAAATGGGTCGTATATTGCTGCAACTAAGCATACCCCAATTAAAAAGTGAACTACAAAAACGGAATCTATCCACAGCTGGAGGAAAAAGTGACCTCATCCTTCGTCTGCAGGAAGCTGTGCAAAACGACGGAGAAGATCCAAAAACTATGCTATTCGACGTGGCAGAAGAACAAGTAAGTACAAGCGTGGATATTAGCGCTATGATGGAATTACTTCTTGCCAAGATGGAAGAACAGAAGAATTCTCTAGAAGAACAGAAAAATTCTATGGAATTGAAGTTCGCTGAACAGAAAAATTCTATGGAATCTAAGTTCGCAGATCAGAAGAATTCTCTAGAAGAACAGAAGAATTCTTTAGAAGAACAGAAAAATTCCATTGTCGCCGCACAAAAAGACGCTGTGGAAGAATTTAAGAATGTTCTAGAAGTAAAAATCGACGAAATCGATGAAAAATTAAACGAGCATGAAACAAAGTTTGAGAAAATTAATGAAATGTTTCATAAACAAGGAGCAAACATCGAGAACATAGCTAAAGAACTCGAAAAAGTCAAGAAACAGAAGGCTCGGGAATATTCTGCTGACTGCCCACGAAGGAAGGAGATGCAACCACCCGTTTTTGATGGTCAAACATCATGGCCAATTTATAAGAGACAGTTCGAAGCAGCTGCAACGACCAATGGATGGGACGACGAGGAAAAGTCGATTGCACTAACGCTCGCATTACGAGGTACAGCTGCAGAATTGCTTCAAACTGTCTCAACAGAAAAACAACGCGATTACGACGCTTTGGTGAAGGCTATTGAGATGCGATTTGGTGACGACCATATGCAGCAAGTGTATAGGGTGCAACTGCGCAGTAGAATCCAGAAGAGGGGAGAAACACTCCAGCAACTGCAAGCTGATATCGAACGGTTAGCGCACTTGTCTTATCCCAATGCCGGCGAGGATGTCATCAATGAAATGGCTATTGAGGCATTTACACAAGCCATAGAGGACAGACAACTGCAGATGGCTCTACGAATGGCTGGAAAGAGAACTCTTCCTGAGGCACTGGCATTTGCCTTAACCATGAAAGCTGCTGACCAAGCATCTCAAGGATTTCACCGCGTGAGAGAAATGACATCTGTTGAATGCTCGTGCCAGAACACAGAAGTAGTAGACCGTAACAGTTCTCGAAGGGGACCGATCCGTTGCTGGAACTGCAACAAAATTGGACATCTACAACGACAGTGCAGAGCCGAACGTAGACAGGGCAGTTGTCCACATTGCAGAGCTAGGAACGAGGAGGCGTTTGAGCGTTCGGCAGATGGAACATCACAAAGCCATCGGTCGGGAAACGAGTAAGAACCAACTTCGCGGGGCAGAAGCTGGTTTCTGGAATCGACGCCCCCAGGACCACAATTCAGGTTTCCCAGACCAAACGATGTAATAGGAGCCTGACAGTGGAAGCCCATATCGGCCAGAAAAAGTATGTGGCTACAATCGATACAGGTGCCACCGCTTCCATAATCAGAAGGGACATCGTTCGCCAATCATGGCTGCACAACACCAGCAGCTACTGTCTGAAAACAGCAACTGGAGCAACAGCAAAGGTGTATGGTGAGGTACTCTTGACGATAAACCTTGCAGGAATAGTCTTCTCCCATGCATTCTTAGTGGCTGATATATGTGACGAATGCATCATCGGAATCGACTTTATGAAGACGCATGATATAGTACTCGACATCGGTTTGCAAGTTCTAAAGTATAGAAACGTCGAGATTCCGATGGTTTACGGGAACGAAAACGCCGCAGCTTTAAGGACAGTTGTAAGTGAGGACGAAATATTACCACCTTCGTCAGAAACAGTTATTTGGACAAAGCTGGAAGGTGACCCTGGGAGCCACCGGTTCTACCTAGTCGAGCCAGATGCAGAAAATTATTATCAGAGCTATATTGTCGGAAAGATGCTGGTTGAACCTAAAAACAACTTGGTTCCCGTTCGTGTCCTCAATGTGGAAAACAAAAGCGTGAAACTAAAACAAGGGGAAGTAATTGGAAAGTGCGTACCGATTACTGCGGTCACAAAGTTGTCCAATGCAAGTGATGTGAAAGCGGTTAGACCTGCGGAGATATCGGAGATCAAAAAGAATATACTCGGAGAGTGCGAGCTGGATCAGGAGCAGCGGTCCATGGCAGGTAGTTTAATCAACGAGTTCGCTGATATATTTGCTTCGCAGAACAGCGAGTATGGCCGAACACATCTCGTACAACACCGAATCGACACCGGAGATGCGAGACCGATTCGTCAGCCTCCCCGACGACTACCATTGGCTAAGCAGACGGAGGTTGCAGAAATGGTTTCGACGATGGAAAAGGAGGGACTGATTGAAAGCTCAAAAAGTCCGTGGGCATCGCCGGTCGTCCTGGTCAAGAAGAAAGACGGAAGTACGAGATTCTGCGTGGACTATCGCCAACTCAACAACGTCACCAAGAAGGATAGCTACCCCCTGCCAAGAATTGACGACACCCTGGACACACTATCCGGAGCCAAATGGTTTTCGACTCTCGATCTGAAGAGTGGCTACTGGCAAGTGCAGATCCATCCAGAAGACCGCGAGAAAACAGCATTCACAGCAGGAAACGGGCTTTGGCAGTTTACAGTAATGCCATTTGGACTGTGCAATGCTCCAGCTACCTTTGAACGTCTAATGGAGCGCGTTCTGCTGGGACTAACGTGGAAAACCTGCTTGGTCTACCTGGACGATGTCATCGTAGTAGGAAAAACATTTAACGAACATCGAGATAACCTTAAGGAGGTGTTCCAAAGGCTACGAAGTGCGCAACTAAAACTTAACCCGAAGAAGTGTTCCTTATTTAGACCAGAAGTGAAGTACCTCGGGCACATCATCTCTTCCAAAGGAGTCAAGACCGATCCGGAGAAGGTCGATGCAGTGAAAAACTGGCCGGTACCCAAAGACAAACATCAACTGAGAAGCTTCCTGGGACTTGCGACCTATTACAGACGATTTGTAAAGGACTTTGCCAGGATCGCAAAGAGCTTGCATCAACTGACAGAAAAAGGCAAACAATTCAAATGGTCAGGTGAGTACTGGCAACAAAACATTTCCATAAGTACCTTTATGGGCGGAAATTCATCCTCCGCACAGATCATGCATCTTTAAAGTGGCTACTACACTTTAAGAATCCTGAAGGCCAAGTCGCAAGGTGGATCGAACGGCTGCAGATGTACGACTACGAAATACAACATCGAAAGGGAAGTCTTCACTCTAATGCAGACGCTCTCTCCCGTCGACCGTGCAAAGCAAATTGCAAACATTGCTTGCGACACGAAGAAAAAGATGTCGCGTCCGTTCAAAGGGTGAGAGCTATGCCAATTGGTGGCTGGAGTGCGCGGGAAATACGGGAGGCTCAAATGGAAGATCCGGATATCGAACCCATTCTCGCCTGGAAGGAGCATGAGGGAAAACCAGACTGGCAGGAGATATCCAATAGGAGCCCCGAGCTGAAGGCATACTGGGCGTAGTGGGACTCCCTTTATGTACAAGACATCATTCTAAAAAGACGATGGGAAAGCCCGGATGGAAACTCGTTCGTAATGCAGCTTGTTGTACCCAGGTCAAAAGTTATGGAGGTGCTAAGGGAATTACATGATGGAGTGTCTGGAGGCCATTTGGGAATCAATAAAACGCTCGAAAAAGTGCGGGAACGCTTTTACTGGATTCATTCAAGGCAGGACGTTGAAACTTGGTGCAGGAAATGCGTTACATGTGCGGCCAGCAAAGGTCCGAGACTGAAAGTCCGTGGCAAAATGCATCAATACAATGTTGGAGCCCCTTTCGAAAGGATAGCAGTTGATATTGCGGGACCGTTTCCTGAAACAAACAATGGAAATCGTTACATCCTCGTTGTTATGGACTATTTCAGTAAGTGGCCTGAAGCATTTGCTATTCCAAATCAAGAAGCTAAAACCGTGGTGGAGCAAATCGTCATTAACTGGGTAAGCAGATTCGGTGTACCAATGGAACTGCATTCAGACCAAGGACGGAACTTCGAGTCGAAGATTTTCCAAGGAGTGTGCCAGTTACTCGGGATTCACAAGACAAGGACAACCCCGCTTCATCCACAATCAGATGGGATGGTGGAGCGCTTTAACAGGACACTGAATGAACACCTCTCTAAGGTCGTTGGCGAAGACCAGAGAGACTGGGATAAGCAGATTCCCATGTTTTTATTGGCTTATCGAGGAGCAGTGCATAACACCACAGGACATACTCCATCTGAAATCTTATTTGGTCGAACAATCCGCCTACCTAGCGAGTTGATGTTTGGATATCCATGCGAAGAGCCCAAGAATGAGGAGGAATACGTTACAGACCTCAGGGATATCATCAGGGACGTGCATCGAGACACTAGGGATAAGATTAAGATAGCCAGTGACCGCATGAAAACGAGGTACGATACTAAAACGACAACTAGAGGATTCCAGGAAGGAGATCTGGTATGGCTATATAACCCTCATCGAAGGAAAGGTTTATCGCCTAAGTTGCAACAAGACTGGGAAGGGCCCTATACAATCGTAAAGCGCATCAACGACGTTGTCTATCGCATCCAACGAGGAAGAGGCAAGCTGAAAGTCGTTCATGTGGATCGTCTTCATCGTTATAATGGTGAAAATGTTAACGAGTTTGTTCGGGACGAACAAGTTTAAGAGGTGGACATTGTGGTGTGGAATGTATCGTGTAACCTAAAATGGTGAAGTGAAAACAACCCCTTAGTCACCAAACAAGTTCCACCCAAGTGTCACTTCCAATTGGAGACTGGAACCCACTGAACCTTGTTCTAGAACCACTTAGAATTAGCTAGAAAGTTCTCGTCAGATGGCGGAGCGGGTATAAAAGGACAGCTTTTAGAAGAGGGCGGGACAGTTGATTTATAACAGTGATTGGTTAAAGTTCGAGATAGTAATAGTTTGTGAAGATAAATAAGTGAAAAGTAATAGAGTAGATTAAGTGATTGGTTTGAAACGTTGAAGAATTGTTTAAGTAATAGTGTTCTGGTACTTAATAAGTGAAATATTAGAATAGTCGATAAAAGTGTAATAAAAGTGGATTTTATTAGAGAAGTTAAACGGAATAGTGTTTTATCTTTACGAATCCCAGCCTGAATGTAACAATATGATAGTTTGTGTAAATTTCTCTGTTTCAGGAAACAATTCGCCGTGTGTTATTTGCTGCAAGGGTAAAAAAACAAGAATGCCGTTCAAGCATACCGGTAAGAGAGCAACAGATGTTTTAGAGTTGGTACACTCCGACGTATGCGGACCGATGTCAGTGAATTTATTGGAGGAGCGCGTTAGTTTTTAGTTTTGGTGGACGACTTCAGCAGAAAGGTTTTCTTGTACCTGTTGAAATCCAAATCACAGGTAAAAGGGAAATTCGAGGTTTTCATGCATTTGGTTGAGAATCAAACGGGAGAAAAAAATAAAGGCGCTTCACACAGATAATGGTACAAAGTACTGCAATGAATAACTGCAAAGCTGTTTACTTCGACAGGGAATCAAACATCAGACAACCGCACCTTATACACCAGAGCAAAACGGTTTGGCCGATAGGAGCAACCGAACAATAGTTGAAAAGTGTTTTTGAGTCATCTGATGAAAGCTACTACTCTGAAACCTGCCACCGCCAAGAGCTGAAGTTGAAGCTGATGTTGTAAGAAGATCATCCCGAACAGTGAAACCCATTCAGAGACCGGACTTTGTCTCATTTTCAGCAAGACAAACCGAGTTAAATGATCCAGTCACCGTAAGTGAAGCGATGTCCAGAGCTGATGCAAGTCTATGGCGAACATCCATGGAGGAGGAATTGGATGCATTGATCCAAAATAAAACTTGGAAATTGACAGCGCTGCCGTCGAACCGTAAGCCAATTGACTGCAAATGGGTATTCAAAACAAAAAGAGATGCAACGGAAATATTTGCAGATACAAAGCGCGTTTGGTGATAAAAGGCTGTGCTCAAAGAAAGGGAATAGACTACGAGGAGACATATTCCCCTGTGGTGCGCTACAGGTCAATCCGTTTACTATTGGTTTGACAGTGCGTTTTGATCTTGATATCGACGAGATGGATGCAGTATTAGCATTTTTGCAGGGAGATCTCGACGAGGAGATCTATATGATCCAACCTGAAGGTTTCTCAAACAATACTTTGGATGATTGCAGATTGGAAAAGTCGCTCTATGGCTTAGAGCAGGCTAGCAAAATTTGGAATCAAAAATTGCATTCGGCCTTAATGATGTTTGCAGATTGGAAAAGTCGCTCTATTCGGCCTTAATGAAGTTCGATGTGAAGAGATCCAAACTTGATCCTTGTATTTACTTTAAACATATTGGTAAGAAGAAACTATTTGTAGCAGTTTACGTGGACGATCATCTGGTGTTGTCAAATGACAATATGATGAAAAAGGAACTGAAAGCGAACTTATCAGAAACTTTCAAAATGAAGGACCTTGGAGCAGCTCGTTTCACTCTTGGTATGCAGATAGAGCGTGACCGAGCTAATGGTCGTATTTCCATTGATCAACACCAGTACGTAAAATACATTCTACAGAGATTTGAAATGAGCAAGTGCAATCCCATTTCAACTCCATTGGACATTAACCAGACGATATACCGAGATATGTGCCCGACAACTTAGAAGGAGGTAGCAGAGATGGCAAATGTGACTTATCAAGAAGCTGGGCAGTATAATGTTCCTTGCTCAAATTACCAGACCAGATATAGCATTTTCCATTAGCAGCGTTAGCAGATACAATCAAAACCCTGGTAAGTCCCATTGGAACGCAATTAAACGCATTTTTCGCTATTTAAAGGGGAACTGCTGATACGAAGTTGACGTTCACAAAAGATGGCAACACAAATCTAGAAGGCTATTTATGGAGATTGGGCATCCGACAAAGATGAAAGGTGTTAAACAACAGGCTACGTGTACAAAGGTGGTGCCTTATCTTGGAATTCGAAGAGGCAGCCTACATTAGCATTATCCTCAGCGGAAGTTGAGTATATGGTGATATCAGCAGCCACTCAAGAAGCTCTTTGGTTACAACGTCTCATAGCAGAGCTCTTAGAAGTCACACATCCAGTAACGATCTTTCTGCGATAATCGAAGTGCTGTGGATTTGGCTACTGTTGAAGCGTACAGGACACGTACCAAACATATAGACGTGCGACACCATTTCGTCAGAGAACGAGTCAGTGTTATTCTGCATCATATCGACACTGGCAAGATGACAGCGGACGTTTTAACAAAAGTAGTACCCAGTTTTAGTGGGGGTATTGTAAAGAAAACTTGAAATTATAATTAAGACTGGCAATGCTCTTTACTCAGGCAATCCTCATCTTCACTTGATTGTAATGAAGTCCCTTCCAGTGACTCGTAATCAAAGTTGTCGTCGCATTCCGTATCAATATTTTCAGGAACATCATCATTCATTTCTTTTTGGGTTTCTAATTGAATTTGAAGGTATTCAGGTTTATTTTGATATTCAGTGCAATTCTGAATATTATTGGTATCCTTCTCATGATCAACATTTTCAGTAAATCTTACATCACAGCTTACTACCATTTTCTTTCGATGAAAATCATAACAAATGTAAGCCTTACCTATACCATGTTCCCATAAACGTGATTTAGCTAAATCAACTTGATTTAGGAGGTAAATAATCTCATAAATTAGACTTACCATACATTTTCGTGATTAGGTACTAATTATATGATTTATACGTGTTTAAATTTTAATTACGTATCTGTCATTACAGAATCTGGCCCCTGTTCTTGTTTCAATCCAATTCAATTTTATTCAACAAACAAAAGAAAAACAATACAAATGTCAAACAAATTATTTTAAATCCAATTTTCTTCATGTTTCGGTGAGTTTTGGTATTTTTATTAAGTACATACAATCATAAATTGTTTTATTTGCATGGGAACAAAACAAAAACAACACAAAAAAAACTACCTGTTTCGAAGGAGATGAACTCTTTTTCCTGGATATCAAACTAAAACGCGTAAAGTTCGATGGAGACGCCTTTCGTGATTTATAAATCACATGAACTAAATCACGTTGATGGGAACATGGTATTAGAGTGCTCATCATATCCCATAAAAATCATTGGTTCAGCAAAATTGTCGAGCTTTCTCCGTTTCTCCTTTGGAATATGTACAAAACATTTAACACCAAAAATTACAAGATGCTTTGTACCTGGTTAACATCCGTGCCACAGCTCATATGGAGTTCTTTTCACAGCTTGTGTTATGTCGTTTTCCATTGGGACCACCACAAATCTTTTTCAGATCTCAGATTTTACGTGGCGAATGGAACATGCAACGAAATTGATCTGCTTTTGTAAATGGATTAGTGCGTTATTTGACAATAATATCAGCTGTTCGAATTGCATTTGTTTTTGCAAAAATCACAAATGAATATCGACTTGAAAAATGTTACCACTATTGCACATACAAATGGAGTATTTTTGGTGATTCATAGTCTGCAGATAACGAGGAAAACTGTGAAGATAATAGTTCCTCATAAATTATATCCATGGCTATTAAATGTATTTCTTTATTTTTTTTTCACGAAACTACCCCATTTGTCTTCAAAGCAAACTTCTTAAAATGACGTAGCTGTGCAAAGTATATTGGTATTGCGAGAGTGTGCGTAGATCTGAAAAAATATCCAAAAACTTTTTGCAAGTTTTTCTTCAAGAAGTATACATCTCGGATCTCGCCATTTCAATGAGCGTTCTATTCTTTCTTTCAGCCACGCCATTTTGTTGAGGTGTATATGGAGCTGAATTTTGAATTTGAATTCCGTTTGATCGTAAAAATGTGGTAACCTTTTCCCCAGTATACTCTCCTCCTCGATCCGGTCAAATTACTATCGGTTTTCTACCAAAAACATTCCTTATCAATTATATAGGTATACTTCTTAATTTTACTTTCAACTTCTGATTTTTGCTTTTTAACAGGTAAATAATTGTGTACCGCGAAAAATCATCAATGAACGTAAGTACATAGCGCTGTCCGCCTAATGAAGGTGTCTCCATTTCACAAAATGATTCACAAGCCACCACCAAACTTCGAACACAAATTGGGCCTTACCAATAATCATTTTTAACCTTCACACTAAATATTTCCTAGGTCACAATATGCAATTTTGTATGGAAAATTTCGCTATTGTGAGTTCGAAAAACTTAGCCTGGACACTAAAAATGATTATTGGTATCGCGGAACAACTCGAACGAAAAGGGTGAGTAGTAAGAAGGGTGTCATCGCAACTCATACCCCGACTACTCATACCCCGCACCTAGCGACATCTACATCCCAACATTACAACTGGACACTTACCTTCTTACTGGGTCGGGTGCAACTCATACCCAGACGATTCATCCCCTGCCAAATTTGCCACCCAGCGCCATCTACATCGCAACTTAACAACTAACAACCAATAATCTCATCACTCACCTTTAGAATATGGTGTTACCATATCAATCGAGAATTATGTTGAGTGCTTGGTTAAAGTTTCTCTAAAAATTATGTTTGTGGAATTTGGAATGATATAATATGGGGGAAGAAGGTAGGTAAAAGGTATATGTAACGCTAAATAGAAGGTAGAAGGGAAATAGCTTATGTGCGTTGTAACTGGAATGGAGTTATACGATTCCAAGATGGGAAATATTATTAATTAATTTCTATCAACCTAAAAAAAAAATTTTTGAGAAAAGAAATTGACTTTTAGCTTCAGAGAATTTGAGAAAATAAAAGTAAAAAATTCGCGCGAATTTTTAACTT
Source organism: Cheilosia vernalis (assembly GCA_949126925.1). Classification (NCBI taxonomy): domain Eukaryota; kingdom Metazoa; phylum Arthropoda; class Insecta; order Diptera; family Syrphidae; genus Cheilosia; species Cheilosia vernalis. The sequence continues at coordinate 58,542,703 of OX421362.1, forward strand.
TTATTTTCTCAAATTCTCTGAAGCTAAAAGTCAATTTCTTTTCTCAAAAACTTATTATTTTAACTTAAGAAAATAAACGACAAATATTCGCTAAAATATTCATCCATACAAGCGTGTCCGTATTCATTAGTGAATATAACCTGCCTACTCCATTTCACAAAATGGTTCACAAGCCACCACCATACTTCGAACACAAATTGAATTGCAATATGGTAACACTTATTTTTGACACTAAATGCCATGGACAACAACTCGAACGATAAGGGTGAGTAGTAAGAAGGTAAGTGTCCAGTTGTAAAGTTGGGATGTAGATGTCGCTAGGAGCGGGGTATGAGTAGTCGGGGTATGAGTTGCGATGACACCCTTCTTACTACTCACCCTTATCGTTCGAGTTGTAGTTTATGGCATTTAGTGTCAAAAATAAGTGTTACCATATTGCAAATCAATATTTTTTCGAAGTTTGGTGGTGGCTTGTGAATCATTTTGTGAAATAGAGTAGGCAGGTTATATTCACTTATGAATACGGACACACTTGTATGGATGAATATTTTTGCGAATATTTGTCGTTTATTTTCTCATATTTTCTAAAGTTAAAATAATAAGTTTTTGAGAAAAGAAATTGACTTTTAGCTTCAGAGAATTTGAGAAAATAAAAGTAAAAAATTTTTTTTTAGGTTGATAGAAATAAATTTATAATATTAACCGTCTTGGAATCGTATAACTCCATTTCATTTACAACACACATAAAACATTTCCCACCTTATACCTTCTACTTAACATTACATACATTTTTTACCTACCTTTTTCCAACATATATTTCCAAATTCCACAAATATAATTATTAAAGAAACTTCAACCAAGCACTCAACATAATTCACGATTGATATGGTAACACCATATTCTAAAGGTGAGTGATGAGATTATTGGTTCTTAGTTGTAAAGTTGCGATGTAGATGGCGCTAGGTGGCAAATTTGGCAGGGGATGAATCGTCTGGGTATGAGTTGCACCCGACCCGTAAGAAGGTAAGTGTCCAGTTGTAAAGTTGGGATGTAGATGTCGCTAGGTGCGGGGTATGAGTAGTCGGGGTATGAGTTGCGATGACACCGTCTGGGTATGAGTTGCACCCGACCCCAAATGATTCGCGGATACCGGCGATTAAAAGAACTTTTCATGTAAATGAAGTGTCAGAATCTACGAATATTCGCCAGTTCGTGGTTCACAATTCGCTCTCATGTGAATGGTCCTTTACTTCGAGAAATCCCTCACACGCCACATGAATACACAATCATTATGCAAGATATGCACATGCTCTTTCTTTGCTTTCGCACTGCAAGTTTCTTCTTGGTGTTGTCAATGGGTTCCACGATGTTCCACACAAATTCTTTATGGAGTGTACGTAGTGACATCTACTGACGTTGTTCTAAGCTTTCGTGATTCCTCTCGGCGGTACTAATAATCATTTTTTTTTTTCGAACTCACAATGGCGAAATTTTCCATACAAAATTGCATATTGTGATCTAGGAAATATTTAGTGTGGAGGTTAAAAATGATTATTGGTAAGGCCCTCTATTATATAAAGTATGTATGACATGTAGAGCAAATGTTTAAAAACGCTCCGAAAAGCATAATCTTTTAATTACACCTTGAGCGTAAACGTAGTGGAGGTACCTCTTGAAAGTGAAAAGGGTATGACTTGTCAGTAGTCAGCCCCCTCAACTTCAGTAGTCGGCCACGCAAGTATCCAGTAGTCAGCCCCAATTTAATTTACACATTTTCATAAGGGGGGGCTGACGACTGGAGAACGTTAAAGAAACCTTGTCTCATAGTCAGCAAGTCAGTACCAATCTCTCTACTAAATGTACAGGGGGCTGGGCTGACTACTTAAAATCAAAGAAAATTTATCGAAATTTGATAGATTTAAGTTTCTATTCATTTTGCATACTCAGTTATAAAAAAAAAATAAGATAGTCATCACATCAGTATTCAGCCAGGGGGGCTGAGTCTAGGATAATCATACAAATAATGTCTCACAAGGTCAGGTCTTAGTTATTTAACAAAAAAAAACATTTTTAACATTTTAAGTGAAAAAGAAAGATAAATAAAGTGTTAACATCATAATAATAATCATAAAATGCACATGCCCTCATTATATTCGTAATTATGAATATCACTTTTACAAATTCACTTCCAGAATTTTTTTGGTAAACCACTCGTATCCTGCACTGAAAACCAGCTGAAAACTTTACGCAGACTTATATTTTTTTACGAGCGAAGTAGCACCTGGATTGTGTCAATTTTGTGCACACAGAGAATAATAGTGTAATATTTTTTGTTTGGAAGTAAGATAAGGGCATTAATACTGCGCTGTACTTTGTATGTCAGAGGCTGACTACTGAAGGGGGGCTGAACTTACGAGCCATCACCCAATTCAAAGTTGTGACGCAAAAATTTAAATATAATTTATAAAAAAAAATGATTACGGTTCGACTTTCTTTAAAAAACGAGAATTCACGTAAGTTTTATTTAAATTCTATTTATTCATTAATACACGGAAAAAAGTTTTTTCTGCTTGACATTTTTTACACGTAAACTTACATATTAAGATTTTTTTTTAATGTTCATACCATTAAAATTGAATAAAAGTTTTGATGAAAAACAGAAACCAAAACGCATTCATACACTTACATCAAAGATAATAATTAGGCATATTATAATGTTTTGCTGTTCATAAGAAAAATAAAATAAATTGCTTAACATCATATCTACCTTCTTATATCCCTACGTAAATATATATTCATTTATATAAGAAATTCGTTTGGGTCTTCACTTCTAATTACATATTTGATTAGTAAAATAGATTTAGAGTTATATATATATATATATATATATATATGTAGGTATACATATATACATGCATATATACATATTTTTTTCTGAAAAACTCAACAGTTGCAATTACAGTATTTTACACTTTAATTTTACTCAAACTGGATTAATTTGTTTCTCTTCTATACAAGCAAAGGCCCCGTGACTTTGTTTTCTCATCTGTAATGTTTTTTATGTTCAAAGTTATAAATTAACTTTATATAAGGTAAAATTAAATTAAGAGTTCTCATTTAATCATGTGCTCATGTCTCATTATTACACAAACTCTTACGGACTTTTCTGATTATCTTGTTTTTTTTTTTTGTATTCTCTTTGGTTTATCAGAGAAGAATACGTTGTAATCTTAACTATTTTTATTGTTTTTTTGTGTTAAAATAAAGAAATGTTTGTGTCGTTTTTGTTTTATTTGTTCACTATTTTAAATACACATAAAATATTTATATTTATTTAGTTTTACAATTTAAAGGGCAAAAATATATATATAAAGACCTACTTCGTTCTTTAATTAATATACTTTTTTCCGATATTTTAAACTGTCTCTTGTATCTTTTGTATTTTGCTTTGCAAAACCAGCAGAATACAATAAGATGTAACTACACAAATATGTTTTGCATTTATTTTGTTTCATTCCATACATGTATGAATAAATGAAAATGAAATAGAAAATAGTACACGTACAAATTATGAAATCATTTAAACAATGTAAAAATTAAAAAAATTAAAATGAATTTTGAACGATCTAATCGCTTTCATCCTCGCCACTTTCTTCCTCTGATGTCTCCTTCTTTTTTATCTTTTTGGCTGGCTTGGCTGCCTTTGTCTTTCGCTTCTTGGCGCCTGTGTCAGTTCCACCATTGGCTTCATATTCCTTCACTTCTTTTGTGTACTTTTCTTTCATCGCAATGGCTTTTGCTTCCCATTCCTGAATTAAAAAAATTAAAAATTTAATTCAAAATCAAGTACTCGAGTTTATTGCATAAGTGAATGAAATAAAATTTACAGTTTTGTCCTTCATTGCGCGCCATAATTCACCACCACGTTTTGCAATGTCGGTTACTTTACTGCCTGGATTCTCTTTCTTAAGCTGCTCGCGGTTTTCATTTAACCACAGCATGTATGCTGATAGTGGACGTTTTGGCCTTTCAGTAGTCATTTTTCTTGTTATTTTTGGTTTTAAGAAACTTCTGTAATAAATGGGAAACAATTAAATTTATTTGATGGCTAAACTTATTAAAATAGAGAATAGCAATTATAAGTAAATATAATACGAACAAAGAACAAACCAAAACCATGTCTAACCAAGCTGTCTTACGAATGTTCTCCAGAAGCAAAATTGGTCAGTGGCGATTTTCTTAAGGCTGTTTCTTGTAAGTCAGGGAGGACTCGTCCAAAATATTACTTTTTATGTTGTATAGACTATACCCAGAACTCTTACTAATACAGCAGGTGCAAGCATCGAAAACTATAGGTATGTTGTAATGGAACTTTTCAGGCCGAAGCGCTCTGCTTCGCTTTTCTAAAGGCGTAGTAAAAGAGTAGTGAAAGCCGAAAGCAATATCCGGACAGTCAGGGTAAATAAAATTGCAAGACACTTTGAAAGAAAAATGCTGCCAAAATATCTACAGTGTCAAAAATACAAAGTTTAAGAATGTATTATTTATACATTCAATTTATTTATTCTTTCAACAAATGCGAAGAGTAGGTACTGTACTTCTGTTAAACCGCGCTAAATGGTCTTTCGTAAAACTGCGATCTGCATCAATCCCCATTGGAGGATTAATTAGAACAGGTCTAATTTCTACTTGGTGTATATTATATTTATAAAATCAGGTGAATATAGGCCACTAACGGAATACATGAAACTTTTAACCTGCCAAAAAATAACAAACAATGCAAGTGCACAACTATTTCGTTGTTGTGGAATTAATTTAGCATTAATTATTAATTATTATACATGCATGTCATATATGTAGGTGTAGGTGTACATGACGACTGATACCTAAATATCTTTTTCAGCTTGCAGCCAACTCATTACCTATCACCTAGCCCTTCAAGTAACTATCCCAGTTTTTACCCCCAAGCTATTTGCTTTATTAGCAGCACATACGAGTACTTACAACTTAATACGCATTAAATATCTGTTTCCCTTTGTCGGAGAGGGAGATACATTTCATTCTCGCAGTGCCTACGCTGCGGAGTAGAAAACTTCGACGCCTGACCCCCTTTTTTTAACTACCTATATTCTACCATTGTAAAGTAGCAACAGTACCTACCTTTACAAAAAGAACCGAAACAGGCCTTTAGCTGAGAAAAAAAATCACCACCAAACATCATGAAAAAGAGCAATGTGAATGGAATCATGTTCCATCTATCCTTTAAACAACAAAAACAACGTCACACCAAGGGTTAATGCTATGATGGGATGAATATATATTTTCGTGGGTGGCAATTTGATAGCTGCAGTTGTACCTAGTGTTGAATAATTTTTACAGGGGTTGTTTGTTAATTCACACAAGTATGTACATACAACATTTTCTGCAAGGCACGACATTTTTGTTATACTTATTACTGTTTACGGTATGCTTTGTGTTGCTTCGCTTTTTTTTCTGGATATTTCTTAAATTATGTTTTAAACTTTCTCCTTTTTGCAAGCATGCACATTAATTTATGTATTAAATATTGTGCCTAAAACTTGAAAATTTTATAAAATTTTATTTCAGTTTTCAAAACGAGTCGTTTGAAGTCCTTTTCCACGAAAACATCCCGAAAACGACTTCCAATCGTTGAGTTGTTGAAAAAACACAGCTTTTGCAATAATCAGCAAACCGAACAAATGTCACAACTCAAAACTTAAATTCATTTTACACAATTAATTGATGGGCTAATTTTTTTTTCAAGTGCACTAAATTCATTTTGTTTGTTAATTAATGCGATCGAAATTTGTAACCAAAAAAGTTTGCATCGAAGTTCAATGACTAGTGTCTCACAGCTGATTGAAACGTAAACCGAAAACTAGTTGCAGGTAGGTGTGAATGCATCGACGAGTTTTCGACGAAAACATGGTTTCCGGCTCGGTGGGAAAATCCTATAAGACTCTTCTTGGATACGCATTTTCTCCCATTATCGGCAGTTCTTATACCTATTTAACAACTTTTGTACTAAGTAATTAGCTTTGCAGAAAATTGACTTGATTAAGACCATGTTTATTTTCGAAAAGTTACAAAAACAAACAAATTTATTACGAAAGCCATAGAAAATTGTTAATGCGCAAAAGGAACACTACCTTAATAAACTGGAGATAATAATTTTAAATTAATTAACATTCTGTGTTTTAATAAAAATAGAGTACCTATTTAGCATTTATAAAACCCTCTCACTTAAAACAAAATACAATTTTAATGCGTTTTTACGAAACCAAATACGTTTCACGTATGAGATAAGCAATAGATAAAGAATGACGAATGAAGAGAAAAGGCAATTGTGTGAATTCGATTCGAACAAATTTTGGCGCCATTTTGTGAGCGCAAAGAGTACGATAAATAATGTACATCCACTACTCCTACTGGACTGACACTTACTTGTCTACCGTACAATCGTACTAAGCCCATTATAATCAGAGCAAGCGTAAATCACTACAAAATATTTGAACAATTGATAAGAATTTATAGTAAAAACAATATCTTCCGAAATTGTAAAATATTAGCGAAAGCAGAAAATAAACGAATATTGTTTCTTGTGTCACAAGCTTTAAATATTTCATAAAAATGATATTAAAATAAAATAAGAAAAAACAGAATCTTTTAGCATTTACAAATAGAATACATTACATTCTTATTTCTAATACCTGAGCATAACAATTTAAAAGCATGTTTTGAAGAAGCCATTAAAACAAAACTCTCTAACAATGCCGGAAGATAGCTCAGACAAAACTACATAGGTAGGCAGGTAGGTAGGTACATAACAAAATATAAGTTTGTGCGCACGACACAAAATCTCGTGTCCGATCGGTTTCGGTTATTTGTTTTTAAAATACAGGGTGCTTAAAATATTAAAAGTTACCTACATTAACCTTAAGGTTTGACGAATTGTTAGCTTTTATATTTCTCCTGAAAATAATTAAATTTGTACCCACACACATACAGATTTCAGATTATTATGAATTAAGTTTCTGCCATAGACAAATCATACTAGGACCAGTGTTCGTAACTAGTGGGAAATTTCACTTTTCTTGGGAATTTCGATGAATAAAAGGGGACAAGTACAATTTTGCAAGAAATTGGGTAACTTAAAAAAAATTGTATGTATGTACCTATTCAGTGTTCACAAAACAAACCGACCTAAATTGCTTTTTATGTAATAAAACTACTTCAAACAAAAAAACACGTAGGTACCTACCTACGAGTAATGCCACATTTAGATTTTCTCCTTCTTAATACCTACTACATAATTTCTTGTTCATAAAACTATTAAAAATAAGGTGTTTAATTTTTTTTTTCCAAAATTACCAAGTAGGAAAATTGAGGGAGTTTTTACTATATACGCAAAAAATGGGGAAAAAACCCATCCAAGCCATACAAACACTGACCAGGACCCCCAAGCCTGTCAGTTATATTTTTGTGCTGATAGGACAGGTAGGTGGCTGCAAAATTCTCTCCCAATATTAGGATATTATTATTTCGGTAGGTATTTGGTTACTTGAAAAAATGTTCTACTTAAGAAGCTTTTAACGAGCAATCAAAACAAAAGAGCCGGAAATCGAGAAACTAAATATTTTCGGATATCATTTTGATTAACATTGATTATGTATTTTTGGTCAGAAAATCAATCTTGGAAAACAGAATTATTCCTAAAAATATTATATTCATTTCTAGTTTCATCTTTAAATGTGGATTTACATTGCTAGGTATAGGTACCTTCCTTTTTACGAACTAAATAGTTTCCAAATGTTTTTTAGTCGAAACTGAGCCTAAATTGAAAACACCCAGTGTTGAAATATCCCTTGGGAACAATTTTTGAAATGTTACAAAATGGCTACTTGTAACGAATTTCAAAGTTATTTTGAGGAATTACTTGCACAATGTCAAGTATTCGAAATCTAATTTAAATTATATGACAATTAGGTACTGCAAAGGTATCAACAAAAAACTCAATTTCAAGACAACACAAAATAAATAAAAAGCGCGCGGAAAACATTTAAAAAAAAACAAATCCAATTTATTTGTGTGAAATTTTTTCTTTTTGGTTTATCTACATCGTGCCTGTTTTTTGGTTTATCAGTTCGATTGAAGACTTGCTGGCCAAACTCTTGACAATAAAATTAAACACACTACTAGGTAATATGCTGTGTATATTCGGTATTTTGCCCCCTATCCACACCTTAACAAACACATAAAGGTTACACTAGTTTATAAGTAAAAAATGCGCTCTTTTCAGCGCGCCGCCATTATGGTTGAAATCAAATCGAAGAAGAAAACTACCAGATTAAATGCGAAAACAGAATAATTAACAAAACGGAATAAAATTTATCTGAAAGAAATTTTAACCTAAAATATACCTTAAGTTCCGTCCTAAGTACTTCTCTACTAATGCTGTTGTGTTTCTCAGTAGAAGTGTTTCTCTCCCTTGCCGTATAAAATATGCACTATCTTAAACAATCCCCCCCTTCAGTCTATCAATGGAGTAGCGAGTGTCCCCTACCGTGTCGCATTCCCCCCTGGATGAACCCATCAACATTATCATCGTCGTTCGTTGTCAGTGTCGCCTTCACCACTGCGGCTCCTTCCTCCCGCGGCCCCCCTTACGACAAACTCGTAAAGAGCAACCGCCGACTATAGCTATAGAATCAAGCAAACCAACCCACTATATGAAACGAATACACATATAATTCATGTTCGAGTTTTTTTTGCAATTTTTTTGTGAATTTTTTTTATGATGACGAAAACGTTTTCGAGACGTAATTTTTTTATCAAATAATTATTTAATAATCATATTTCCCGAATATGTAATTTGCCCGCTTCAACACAGCCAAAAAATTTAGATATTTCGTAAAAACACGCCGATGCGATAAGTGCGACCATTTTCAGTACAAATTATATGAAATCGCCATGGAATTGGATGAAAAGAAATTTTCATAGAAACCCACGCCAAAATGGGTCGATGATTTTTCAATTTTTTATATAATAAAACGCCATTAATTTTAGCGGATTTGGAAAAATAAAATACCTGCAGGTTTTACCGATAAATTGTAGAACAACAAATTTCACTCACCTGAATAATTTAGATTAGTTATTTATATTTGAATATGCACACTAAAAATTTATTTTGACCGAGAAATTTGTATGGAATAAAACTCTTCTCTCAGATGTAAGGAAAACGACCAAGCAAAGCACAGCAAGCAAGCAGTACGAGATACTTCCACCACACACAGTATAGAAAACGTTGCTTGAAAATTTGTACTGTTGGATTTTTGCTCTTCTTTCGTTGAATATTATTCGTTCGTATTCGTAGTCGACGTTATTCTTACACTGTGGTACTATAGAATACCATACAGAAGAGTACACAGCGACAACGGCGTTGGTAGGTAGGTAGAATTTGTTGAATTGTTGTATGGGAAAGCCGAACCAAAGCAGCCAGTAACGAACGAACGAACAGGGAACAAACAGTCAAGCAAAATTGAATGTATTTCGTATCTCTATGCTGCTTGCCTGCCAGAGTGCCAGCGCCATAGTACAAATATTCTTCTTTCCCTTTTACCCCCTTGGTGGATATGAATAATACCTATGAGCTGTGAGTGGTTGATAGGTGGTAGTAGAGAAATAGAGGGGTTGGTTGTAGCAGGGGGGCAGATGTGACGCACAATGCACACATACAATGTTACACACAGATTTTGCATGGCCGAGCCGACAGAGCAGAATCAGATAGTGCTACGAATATTCGGTATTATAGAGGAGTAGATAGCAGGCCAAACAGCATAAACCAGCAAAGTCAGGCATGCAAGCTACCATTAAAGGCATACATACGTACGGCGATTTTTTTTTTCTGTTCATAGATTTGCTGTACTACGGCCAGGGCTACCTTCGGGACCCTTTAGACCCATTTTATTCACTCGAAGTTGAACACAACTTGGGGATTTTTATATGGAAAACTCCCGAGTTGTGTTCAACTTCGTGTGAATAAAATGGGCCTTAGAGTCCGTTTGGCTCTTTTTTGAACGCACGGACTCCAGGGCTCATCTTTACAAAAATCAGTGAAATCGGACTCCCTTTTTTGTAAGATCAAATTGTGCTCCATTTATAGAGTCATTTCCTAAAATGGAAACTGGTGATGTTGAAAAATTGTTTCCCTTTTAAACTGACAGGAATTTATGGTAAGAAAGTGATCTGCCGGCAAATGGCTAATGAATGAATTCCTCGAGTGTACCTAGGTACCTATTTGTTTTTAGAACTTCTAGAAAAGTGAAAACTGGAACATGCTCGAGCTTTCCACAAAGTGAAAATTTTAAATTGAGACGAAACATACAGAGAAGCAATATAGGTACCTACATCCAATTTTTTTCCACTTTTTTGTACTTTTTTCCACTTTTGTTGCGAAGTAGTTGAGGCTTTAAGAAAAGATAAATATAGCTGACTTCTTAATTTATTTATTAACTTTAAATTAACTGATTTCTGTTTGTAGTATTTATAACTTTATTTATTTTAACGAAACTTCTTTCTGAATTTGCAATAGGTACCTATAATTTTTTTTATAATAATAAATCGAAGGTCGAAGTCAGATCGAAATGGGACTCTTTTTTTTTAAGTCGAGACTCTTTTTGCACCCTTTATAAAAATATTCAGAGGTTTTTACTATTGTAGGTACTCCTTTTTTTAACCTTGACTCTTTTGTTGGACTCTTTCTGAAAATTGTCAGAGGTAACACTCGCTTTTCATACGGAACGAAAGGTGTATAGCGAAGAGCTGTTCTCTCACATGGGGTCTTTTTCGTTTCTTATGGTTTATGGACAAAGCGAAGAGTATTGCTGTGTGTTGCTTCTTCTGCCGGCTGTGGTGCTGCTTGCTGCAGTGTGAACTGTGAAAGTGAATGGTCTTCAGGGGGATGCTAAGGGTAAACGATGAGAAAAATGTATTGAATTTTGAGAATTAGATGTAAATTGTTGTTGTACATGTAGCGTGGTGGTGGTGCTGAAACGTATCGGTCGAACACAAAAACAGAACATACAACTCGGTGTTGCCAGTTAATATTAAGTTGTGCTTAGGCCCAATTTGTTTCACTCGAAGTTGAACACAACTTCGGGATTTTTATATGGAAAACTTCCCAAGTTTTGTTCAACTTCGAGTGAATAAAATGGGCCTTAGAATATTGCTCTTATCGAATATTTCCGTACAACTACTGTACTAGGTAGTAGTAGGGATGAAACGATACCTTCAAGGTATCGAGTACTTGTACTCGATACTAACGGGTGATTTTTTAAGAGGTTTAGAACTTTTTAAAAAAAAAAAACACAAAAAATTCGAAAAAATGAATGAAATATTTATTTGAATCGATAGTTTGAACCTTGCAATTTAATGGCGGCGTTCCACTGCCCGCTAGATGAGCAGCGGCATGTCAAACTCCATATAAAAAAAATTGACATTTTACCATTTGCGCTAGTCGTCTAGCACTTTTTGTGAAATATCCCTTTCAGGGAAATTTCTCAATCTAGCCTAAAACTACCCGCTGCTTTGAGAGAAAAAAAAACAAAAAAAAACAGCTGTCAAAGGAAATCGTTCAAACGTCTACAAAATAAAAACAAAAATACGAAGCCGAGCTGCAATTGTGATAAAATTGGTATAAGGTAAGTAAAATAGCAATTCCGATATTATTATGGTTTCTATAACATGTAACATTTCTTTCTAAATGTAGTTTGCAAATAATTTTGCGACACGAAATTATTTATGAAGGAAAGTCATATGTTTTTGATGTCAACGAAGTTGCCGCTGCCGCTGCCGCTGCGCGAGCGTTCCTTCATCTGGGATATTTTGTGCCAGAAGACTAGCGGGCAGTGGAACCCGGCCAATGTTTAAAGATAATTTCATGCAAATGTTGACCGCGGCTGCGTCTCAGGTAGCCCATCCGTTGAGTCCAATTTTGGCATACTCTTTCACACATATCGGCCGGTATCTCACGAATGAATGCATGGATGTTGGCTTCCAGTGCGTCAATCGAAGCGGGCTTGTCCCTATACACATTAGCCTTGACATACCCCCACAAAAAATAATCTAATGGTGTCAAATCGCACGATCTAGGCGGCCAATTGACCGGCCCGAAACGTGTAATGAACTGTTCAATTGCAATTGCGCCATTGTTTCGCGTGCTGTGTGGCATGTGGCACCGTCTTGTTGAAACCACATATCATGCAAGTCAAGAACTTCCATTTCGGGCAAAAAAAAGTTTGTTATCATCGCTCGGTAGCGTTCACCATTGACAGTAACGCTGCGATTCGCATCATCTTTGAAGAAATATGGCCCAATAATGCCGCCGGCCCATAAACCGCACCAAACAGTGGCTTTTTCGGGATGCATTGGTAGCTGTTGCAATGCTTCTGGCTGATCTTCACTCCAAATGCGGCAATTTTGCTTATTTACGTACCCATTCAACCAAAAATGAGCCTCATCGCTGAACACAATTTCAGCAGAACAAATGGAAGCAGCGCGCGATGAACATTTCGAACCGAGCACGAATTTTGATAGTAAAATTCAATAATTTGCAAGCGTTGTTCATTTGTAAGACGATCCATGGTTAAATTGCAAACCAAACTGAAGCTGTTTGACAGTGACACAAGGTACTAAACACACGTCAGCTGTCAAAACCAGTGTTGCCAAAACCAAACCAGCTAAAAAATCACCCGTTAGTATCGCAAAAAAGTATCGAAACCTACTCGGTATCGGATGAAAAGTATCGATACCTACTTGGATCGAATTAAAATTCCAGATGAAAACAATCACTAATTGTTCATATATTTATTTTTCACAAGAATAAAATACATTTTGTGGAATATTTCCTAAAAACATAAATTTTTCGAGATGTTTTTTACTTAGTCGGTTTCTGGTTTGGCTGATTGTTATAAAAAATAATTTATTAATATTTATCTTGAAACAACAAATGAAAAACGATTCAACTAGGTAAAGCTACCAAACTCACCACTGATAAAGATAATCGACGAAAGAGTTGAGACTTAAGAATTTATGACTTTACGTGGGAAGAGAAAGACTAAACGCATGCCCAGAGAGTTAATTTCATTTCGGAAAGGAATTCATAAAGACTGTAAGAGTATGAGTAAAGAGATATAAAATGCGTGGTGAATGTGTTTAAGCAATGCAAGAATTTTAATGTGTGTGCGGAAAATGTGTGATTTCCGTTTTGTGCGAAAAGTAATACAAAATTGCATGAACATTGAGTATGTGTGGGAATCTCTGTTTTGGGTGTTAAGTCAAAGTGCGATGCTTTCATTCGATGCAAGTACTTTTAAACGATACTTACTTGGTATCGCAACCAAAGGTATCGAGTACTAAAATACTTGGTATCGAAACAAAAGTATCGAGTATGTACTTGTATTTACTTGTATCGATTCATCCCTAGGTAGTAGTTACCTGGTAGCCGTCGGTACCCACCAGGGGGTCAATTCTGGTTCTGTGAAAGAGTGAATCGAATAAATCGTTTTCACATTCGCTTTCACGTATTGCTTTCATTTTTTCGATTCACTTTGTACTAAAATGCGATTCTGGTTCAATAAGTGAAAAAAGCTGTGGTGAATTCAATATCGCACACTGTGTTGTATGAAATTGGGCTCTCAATTTACAAACTCCACTAAAAACTTTCACTGGCAATTTGGCCCGTGAAAAGAATTTATTCATATGAAAAATTTTGACGTTTGGTTTCACATTTTCATGGAACGAGAATCGAAAATGCGGTGAAAGGGTGAATATATTTTCGTTTCACTTTTTCATAGAACCAGAATCGACCCCCAGGTAGGTATACGAAGACATACTAGTACTAGTAAGCAGAGACGATACGATAATGACACCCCGCCCCAACTCACAATCCTCTTGCCTCTGGCCTCCCTCAATTTTGTTTTTTCTAATTCGATATTTTGTTTTCCTATCGGTGTAATGGCAATTATTCCGCGTGACATGCGAAAACATACAAAACATATAAAATAAATGCTGCCAACCTCTGCCAAGCGTGGAGCAGAGATGAATGATTAAAAGGGATAGATATCTTTCGTACGTCTATCCCCCCAAAACCCATTTGTTTACATTGTTATTTTTGTAACCCTCGTCTGTGAATACGTGTGACCAACAAAAAAGCATGTTGCTAAAGCTAAGATTAGACTGTATGCCAATTAAGCATATGAATGCCAAAAGGCAAATGACCAGATTAGCTGTCAAATTAACAAAATGCCACAATTATTAAAACTCTATATTAGACCATATGACTAAAATTACCAATACGGTCATATTTGCCTCGATGGTCATTTAAGGCATTTGTTATTTATTACCCAATGTTGTAGAAGGGTAATGCTGTAGAGAAAAACAAATCAAAAAAGTTGAAGTTGGGAATTTATTAGTGGCACAAAGCAAACAGAAAGCAAACAATTTTTACACACAAAATTTAACCAAAATTTCACAACAGGAAAAAAGTATACACACAACCACAATGAGGGACAAGAACAACACCTCTAACTAAACTTAAAAAAATTACAATGAAAATACAATTAAAATAATTTACGCAAATGATATAGATTCAATAATCCACAAAAAAAGATAAAGAAAACAAATCCCAATCCTTCGAACTCATCAAACACCGATGACAACAAAATAATACTTTGTTCCATCAAAAATAAAAAATGCCAGCAATGCCATAACGAAATTTCAAGAAAGTGCATTATGGGCATATAGGGCTTTATGGTGGCATTCGTGCTTATTGTCCCATTACACTATATGCTATTTCGGCATTTTTATCTGTCAAAATCAGCCTGGTCATTTGTGGCATTCAGGTCATTAGAGCATATGAGATATGCCCATTACACTGTATGACCATATTTTGACAGGAGAACTGTCAGAAATTGGCATTTTATGACCACTTGGCATACAGTCTAATCTTACCTTAATGGACGACCCCGAATCATCTTCCTTTTTTTTATCGCGGAGTTTAATTGTTCTGTGTTTTGTTTTGAACTTTTTTTGGTTTTTGTGGAGGTGTTGATTAAATTTAAAAAAATAGTGAAATACACATTAGACAATACCTAATTCTTGCATCAAAGTCCAATTCATGAACTCACATATAGGCAGAGAGTATATCCATTAATGAGTAGGGACACTCTCCACGTGTTTCTTATCAGTTTACAATTTGCATTGCAGTACACATACACGAGAAATAGACGGCAATAAAGGTGCTCTAGTAAAAGAGGGATGGAATAGTAGTTGAATTATTTCAAAATGTGGAACAGGGTGTGACGTAAAAAAAAGCAAAATCAGTTTGTAATATTTCTTATTGAACATTTTATATCCAATATATATTCACATGTGTGCTACACCTAAATATTTTTGTTTGTTGGTACATTTTTTGTTATTTTTATTGAACTGTTTTAATATAAAGTAAACCCGTACTCGGACTTAAAATTTGATAAGAAATTCCTTATTTTGAATTTTGCAACAGTTGTAATGAAATTAATTTTTTAAAAAGTTAAAAATATTCCCCTCAAAATTATTTAGGCAGTACATATTATTTGGAAAACAAGAAATACATTTTTGTTCAAGATTCTCTAACGAGTCTAAAAATTCTTGATTAGGCCGTGTTAATTTCGCATCTTCATATTCTTTAAAATCTGTAAAAAGGGAGGAAACGTTAAGTTGCGGACTCAATTTTAACTCACACTTGTGGTTTTGGCTGTATATTTTTTAAAATATAACCTGCGAAATAGTAGAATGCATTATCAATACCACAGTTTTATTACCTAAGATAATATATTCCATCAATTTTATGTTATTTTACACTCAGTGTTCGTTATTACCTTCAGTTATATGGGAAATATTTTTCAAAATTTCCAAATTAGGTTCTGCCGACCATTTTAAGCGCATCGTAGACTTGCCATACATGTCTTTCGAGAAATGTCTTTCGCAGATCCTAGAATCCCTCGACAATTTTTCATGTATTAAGTGTTGTTTGTTTATGCAGATCAACCACTTCGCTTTTATAAAAAAAAAATTAAGAAATACAACACAGATTTATATTCGTTCTTGCCCGATCTATAACTTATAGGTATTGCTTACCTCTCACTATTATCCGGTATTTTGAAATATTTAACTCCAACATTTTCTTTCTCCTCTCGCCCTCATGCCAAACATTTAAAATAATGTTTTCCCATTATTTTATTTAGAGTTTTTAAATTATGCAAACTTGCACTTCAACTTCACTTTCACAATTGTTTGCCACACGCACTGACACGGAACACCATTTCTTTCGTCAATTTATGTTAATGAACGACTGATAACAATCCCATCCCGGCCCGCCTTTAAAAATACGTGCGAAAAAAATGTAAACAATCCCCTCTACAGCCAACCTAAGTAGGTAATTAGTGTGACTATCTGCTATGAAATATATTACCTAAAAAGTTCTGGCAATAAAACTTCAAATCGTAAAAAATGGTTATTAACGAAGTCGCAACTCGCAACAAAGCAAAAGGGTTGAATTTCGTGATGTAGAATGAAACATTTCTTTTTCATGTCCATAACAAAGACCATTTAATCAATAACCAATGGCAAAAAATACTAATATTACCAATTCTACTAAAGCTAAGTTGGTAACCTGATCATATTAATTCATCCTGCTGATTGCTGAATACTAATCTACTGACAGTCATCCCGGCCCGCCTTTAAAAATGCTTTATGAAAAAATCCATAATCGTTCGTCGTACACAGCAAGCCGCATGTAGTGGTTCATGTAAAATGTGTTGTGTACCCTTTTCTTCTCAAGCAGTCGTTGTATTCAGGTAAAAAGTATTCTTTTGACCTGTGCCTTGATTTTGTGCGGTTTTTGAGGCGATGTCGCTAGGGAACGTTCCGAATCGGATTTGAGTGTGTGAGTGAGCCGCGCGCTGTGACCAACGAGACCGTAGTGCAATAATTTGGCACTTTTTCGAGGACCCTCATACTATTTGTTGCTACTTTTTCCCTTTTTTTAGTATGAAAATTCACTTTGGAAATTTTAGAAACGCAGTGATTTCCAAATGAATTTCTATAAAATATAACGCTGCTGTGTATCAGAACACGATTATAGTGTTAGGAGAGCCAACAATTGTTAAATATTGTGCGAAAATTCTTAAATTGCAATATAGCTTTAGAAATGACACTTTTTTCTTTTTTTTATTTATACTTTTCAGAATTTCGCAACAATCTCCCGGACTGTTAGAGAAAGGTTATAAATTTTAGTTTTAGTTTCACAATACAATATAGACTGTAAAAAGATCACTCTCTCACAACGTTTCTTTTATAAATAAACCCAAAACAACCAAATAACATTAGAATTAGATGTCTTTAAGGTTGTTCTGCGGGTAAGCTAGACAGTACTTTAGATGCAATTCGTTTTCAAATGACAAATTTTAAAATGAAAACCTTTTAGCTTTGATTTTTATTTATAAATATATAAATAATTAATTGAATTTTGTTTATAAATTATATCAATATCTACTTTTGAAATCTCCTTCAATTTAGTTTTAAAAAGTCCATATAAAAGGGGCGATAAAAGAAAAGTGTGCCTTTTTCTGACGCTGTTACATAAATTTAGTATTTTGTAGTATTTACACTATTTACGCGTTATTTTTTTAACATATTCATTTTGAAATCACAGTTTTTGAAAACTTTTTTAAGTACTATTCACATGAGCGCGAATTGCGAACAAATGAATTTAATTGTATTTATGAATTGAAAATTGATTTTTATACTATTTACCACCAAAGCCTTAAATTAAATTAATCTTAAGTCTAATCTAAAAAAAAATCGGACTCTCAATCTATTTAAATAGCTCAATTAACAATTATTACAGCAATTGAAAATTCTTGCGGCGAACTGTCACACTTTATTCACAATCCTACATAAGACATTCGCGGATCCACAAACCCACGAATGAAAAAATTCTATCGAATTTAACATTAAACAATGATTGAAGTAATTGAAGTGTAAAAAAATTAGCTTGTTCGCAGTTCGTTCGCCATTGGCTCTCATGCGAATAGTCCAAAAATGTGTATTTTACAAATAAAAGGAACAAAGGAACAAAAAATTGTATTAGTGTCCTCGAAAAAGGTACCAAATTGTCGCACAACGGTCACGCTGTTGTCATTTCTTCTCATCCGACATCCTTCTCGCTACCTAAAAAGGTCGCGTGTGGGAAAGCTCGCCTGGAATTTGCAGGAACAAAGCGATATAAGAACAGGGAAATATTGGAAGTTGTCAGTTCGCGACATCACTCACACATTTATAGAATCCGCCTATACGTGAACCCTTTCCGACACCGCCATTGCGGAAAAAACCGCACAAAATCAAGGCACTGTTTCCACTTATTGTACGATTTTTTCTGCATTTTGCTTTGTGGTAGTAGCAGTAGCAAATGCATAATGAGAGAGAGTGTCCCTACTCATTAATGGATATACTCTGGATATAGGTACTAGGTATATATAATAGAAATTAGCAGGTGTGTGTGACTTCATGAATTTTTCTGGGAAACAGCTTGTAGGCAGGCAGCCGCCCTTCCACTGGAAAGTTATATATCTCTGTATTCCATTATCTTTGGCGTGGAGGAATGTGATACAGTTCGGGAATAGCACATTTCAACCTTACTGGATGCTATTGATTAGTTATTTAATATTAAACGACGAATAATAAAATGGGTCTGGTTAATAAAACTGCCTAAATGAGATGTTTTATATACTGAAAACATATTAGGACAAACATGGTTATGTATTTTCCGCATTTTGAATATTATTAACTTCGATTTTATGAGTACATTTTTCTTAAAACATTGAAGAAAGATTGCTCAAAATGTTTTTATTTTCCCTCAAACAATCTACATTGTAGATATTTCATAAATATTTTAAGCAAATGTACACTTATTCAAAAAAAAAAATGCTATCCACACGTAACGAATAGTTTCAAATTTAAAGGACAATATTCTACGAACGCTGCCAGCAACTTTGCCCACAGCAGAGATGAATGAATACAGAGATATATAACTTTCCAGTGAAAGGGCGCCTGCCTACAAACTGTTTTCCATAAAAATTCATGAAGTCACACACACCTGCTAATTTCTATAATAGGATATGTGAGTTAAGGAATTGGACTTTAATGCTAATGCAAGAATTCGGTATTCGATAATGTGTATTTGTCCATCTTTTTTCAGTTTAATCAGCACATCCACAAAAACTAAACAAATTCAAAACCGCGATGCTCATAAAAGCCAGATGGTTCGCAGTCGGCCATTAGCAACATGCTTTTTTGTTGGTCACACGTATTCACAGACGGGGGTTGAAATTACAAAACAACAATGTAAACAAATAGGTTTTGGATATACGAAAGATAGCCATCTCTTTTATTCATTCATCTCTGGCCCACAGCGGAAGGGAGAGTGGAAGTAGCGGATGTTGTGCTCTTATTTTTGAGAGTGTGTTGGTGAGCCGGAATTTGTGAAGTTTCGTGAAATAAATCAATACGAATTTCTATGTATCAATACTAGCGCAACAAAACGTCCAGGATTCTAATGCTGCATTTACACGGTCACACATTCCTATCACGCAAAATTAAAGGGATGCTAAATACTAAATAGCCGTGTGACCGAAAGGGACAGCATTACCTCCTAACACGCAAAAAAACGTGACACGTATTTAGGTCGGCCATCTTGTTTGCGTGATAGGAATTATAGGAAAGCTCTGCATATTTTTATAGCGATGACTAAAGAAATTTCGAAAGAAATAAAACAATATGGCTTCCGGAAATGATGAACGGACAATTATTTATTTTTTTTTCGTGTAACTGATTGATGAATTGTTGGTTTATTTTACTGAAACTAATAACCAATCTCATTTCACATGTTCCAAATCAGAAATATTAATGTTTTCAAGCAATTGCAGAAACGTTGGTGAGCGGAACCTGTGTCTATTTCCGTTTTACGTATCTATAATTATGGGTAGAGCATCCATGACACCGTAGGCGTCTGATTTGTGATCTCATTCTTAAGCCCGTATGACACTACATTTTTCTCTCATTTTTTCCTCATTTTTATAGCATTAAATCATGTTGAAATGTCAGCTTCGTGTAAAAGAGACAAAATGTGTATTATGAAAGGGGTAACAATTGTTTTCCAAAGCAACCACAAATTTTCAAACGAATTTATAGCCACAAACTTCAAAGTGAGGGGAGGCCAGGGATCCCAGATTAAAGAAAAAAAACATACCATATATATTATATTGTTTTCCCCCAAAAAATCCCCTTTTGCTAGAAAAAATCAACAAAATTACCGACTGTCCCCCCAATCTGGGATCACTGCTGGAGGCAAATACAATTATTTAATGTGGAAATGTCAAAAAAAAAGCTGGCAGCAGCTTAAAAAAATGTAAATTGAATACATTTTCAATGCATTTTTTTTTGACATATCCACATTAATTAGGCTGGTGTGTACGCACTCACTCCTATCGGGAATTTGCATAGTAATCTTTCGTCCTGCTCTAGTTTCATTTTTAAAGTCTGAAAAATGTTGAAAAAAATGTAGTGTCATACGGGCTTTACGCCTTTTATAGTATTGACTGCTGATAAACGGATCTCTCTTTTCGGTTTTGTTGCGAAATTGGGCTAGCGTGATGACGGTTTTACTGTCTTGATAATTAGGGTGAACTAATGAAGATGGTTTGATGAAAATCTAGCAAATATTTTTTTTGTTTGATTACTTAAATTCCCAAAATGCTGTATTTTCCTTTTTCACACGAAAGGCTTTTTTGGGACAGCAAAATTGAGAAATGAGAGAAAAATCCGACGATCTAATAACACTGAATATGACTGTTTTTTGAAACAAATCGAAAAATAGGTTTCGAACTTCTTTTTGGGATAATGTTATGTGGTATTCGATTGGGAGGTCTCAATCACTTTTTTCCTCTCAGAGCAATTTTTATGTTCATTTGGTACAAAAAAGAAATCTTTATCAGATTATATAGTACTTTTGCGAATCTGGATCTGTGCCTTGATTTTGTGCGGTTTTTGAGGCGATGTCGCTAGGGAACGTTCCGAATCGGATTTGAGTGTGTGAGTGAGGCCGCGCGCTGTGACCAACGTGACCGTAGTGCAATAATTTGGCACTTTTTCGACGACCCTCATACTATTTGTTGCTACTTTTTCCCTTTTTTTAGTATGAAAATTCACTTTGGATATTTTAGAAACGCAGTGATTTCCAAATGAATTTCTATAAAATATAACGCTGCTGTGTATCAGAACACGATTATAGTGTTAGGAGAGCCAACACAATTGTTAAATATTGTGCGAAAATTCTTAAATTGCAGAATAGCTTTAGAAATGACACTTTTTTCTTTTTTTTATTTATACTTTTCAGAATTTCGCAACAATCTCCCGGACTGTTAGAGAAAGGTTATAAATTTTAGTTTTAGTTTCACAATACAATATAGACTGTAAAAAGATCACTCTCTCACAACGTTTCTTTTATAAATAAACCCAAAACAACCAAATAACATTAGAATTAGATGTCTTTAAGGTTGTTCTGCGGGTAAGCTAGACAGTACTTTAGATGCAATTCGTTTTCAAATGACAAATTTTAAAATGAAAACCTTTTAGCTTTGATTTTTATTTATAAATATATAAATAATTAATTGAATTTTGTTTATAAATTATATCAATATCTACTTTTGAAATCTCCTTCAATTTAGTTTTAAAAAGTCCATATAAAAGGGGCGATAAAAGAAAAGTGTGCCTTTTTCTGACGCTGTTACATAAATTTAGTATTTTGTAGTATTTACACTATTTACGCGTTATTTTTTTAACATATTCATTTTGAAATCACAGTTTTTGAAAACTTTTTTAAGTACTATTCACATGAGCGCGAATTGCGAACAAATGAATTTAATTGTATTTATGAATTGAAAATTGATTTTTATACTATTTACCACCAAAGCCTTAAATTAAATTAATCTTAAGTCTAATCTAAAAAAAAATCGGACTCTCAATCTATTTAAATAGCTCAATTAACAATTATTACAGCAATTGAAAATTCTTGCGGCGAACTGTCACACTTTATTCACAATCCTACATAAGACATTCGCGGATCCACAAACCCACGAATGAAAAAATTCTATCGAATTTAACATTAAACAATGATTGAAGTAATTGAAGTGTAAAAAAATTAGCTTGTTCGCAGTTCGTTCGCCATTGGCTCTCATGCGAATAGTCCAAAAATGTGTATTTTACAAATAAAAGGAACAAAGGAACAAAAAATTGTATTAGTGTCCTCGAAAAAGGTACCAAATTGTCGCACAACGGTCACGCTGTTGTCATTTCTTCTCATCCGACATCCTTCTCGCTACCTAAAAAGGTCGCGTGTGGGAAAGCTCGCCTGGAATTTGCAGGAACAAAGCGATATAAGAACAGGGAAATATTGGAAGTTGTCAGTTCGCGACATCACTCACACATTTATAGAATCCGCCTATACGTGAACCCTTTCCGACACCGCCATTGCGGAAAAAACCGCACAAAATCAAGGCACTGTTTCCACTTATTGTACGATTTTTTCTGCATTTTGCTTTGTGGTAGTAGCAGTAGCAAATGCATAATGAGAGAGAGTGTCCCTACTCATTAATGGATATACTCTGGATATAGGTACTAGGTATATATAATAGAAATTAGCAGGTGTGTGTGACTTCATGAATTTTTCTGGGAAACAGCTTGTAGGCAGGCAGCCGCCCTTCCACTGGAAAGTTATATATCTCTGTATTCCATTATCTTTGGCGTGGAGGAATGTGATACAGTTCGGGAATAGCACATTTCAACCTTACTGGATGCTATTGATTAGTTATTTAATATTAAACGACGAATAATAAAATGGGTCTGGTTAATAAAACTGCCTAAATGAGATGTTTTATATACTGAAAACATATTAGGACAAACATGGTTATGTATTTTCCGCATTTTGAATATTATTAACTTCGATTTTATGAGTACATTTTTCTTAAAACATTGAAGAAAGATTGCTCAAAATGTTTTTATTTTCCCTCAAACAATCTACATTGTAGATATTTCATAAATATTTTAAGCAAATGTACACTTATTCAAAAAAAAAAATGCTATCCACACGTAACGAATAGTTTCAAATTTAAAGGACAATATTCTACGAACGCTGCCAGCAACTTTGCCCACAGCAGAGATGAATGAATACAGAGATATATAACTTTCCAGTGAAAGGGCGCCTGCCTACAAACTGTTTTCCATAAAAATTCATGAAGTCACACACACCTGCTAATTTCTATAATAGGATATGTGAGTTAAGGAATTGGACTTTAATGCTAATGCAAGAATTCGGTATTCGATAATGTGTATTTGTCCATCTTTTTTCAGTTTAATCAGCACATCCACAAAAACTAAACAAATTCAAAACCGCGATGCTCATAAAAGCCAGATGGTTCGCAGTCGGCCATTAGCAACATGCTTTTTTGTTGGTCACACGTATTCACAGACGGGGGTTGAAATTACAAAACAACAATGTAAACAAATAGGTTTTGGATATACGAAAGATAGCCATCTCTTTTATTCATTCATCTCTGGCCCACAGCGGAAGGGAGAGTGGAAGTAGCGGATGTTGTGCTCTTATTTTTGAGAGTGTGTTGGTGAGCCGGAATTTGTGAAGTTTCGTGAAATAAATCAATACGAATTTCTATGTATCAATACTAGCGCAACAAAACGTCCAGGATTCTAATGCTGCATTTACACGGTCACACATTCCTATCACGCAAAATTAAAGGGATGCTAAATACTAAATAGCCGTGTGACCGAAAGGGACAGCATTACCTCCTAACACGCAAAAAAACGTGACACGTATTTAGGTCGGCCATCTTGTTTGCGTGATAGGAATTATAGGAAAGCTCTGCATATTTTTATAGCGATGACTAAAGAAATTTCGAAAGAAATAAAACAATATGGCTTCCGGAAATGATGAACGGACAATTATTTATTTTTTTTTCGTGTAACTGATTGATGAATTGTTGGTTTATTTTACTGAAACTAATAACCAATCTCATTTCACATGTTCCAAATCAGAAATATTAATGTTTTCAAGCAATTGCAGAAACGTTGGTGAGCGGAACCTGTGTCTATTTCCGTTTTACGTATCTATAATTATGGGTAGAGCATCCATGACACCGTAGGCGTCTGATTTGTGATCTCATTCTTAAGCCCGTATGACACTACATTTTTCTCTCATTTTTTCCTCATTTTTATAGCATTAAATCATGTTGAAATGTCAGCTTCGTGTAAAAGAGACAAAATGTGTATTATGAAAGGGGTAACAATTGTTTTCCAAAGCAACCACAAATTTTCAAACGAATTTATAGCCACAAACTTCAAAGTGAGGGGAGGCCAGGGATCCCAGATTAAAGAAAAAAAACATACCATATATATTATATTGTTTTCCCCCAAAAAATCCCCTTTTGCTAGAAAAAATCAACAAAATTACCGACTGTCCCCCCAATCTGGGATCACTGCTGGAGGCAAATACAATTATTTAATGTGGAAATGTCAAAAAAAAGCTGGCAGCAGCTTAAAAAAATGTAAATTGAATACATTTTCAATGCATTTTTTTTTGACATATCCACATTAATTAGGCTGGTGTGTACGCACTCACTCCTATCGGGAATTTGCATAGTAATCTTTCGTCCTGCTCTAGTTTCATTTTTAAAGTCTGAAAAATGTTGAAAAAAATGTAGTGTCATACGGGCTTTACGCCTTTTATAGTATTGACTGCTGATAAACGGATCTCTCTTTTCGGTTTTGTTGCGAAATTGGGCTAGCGTGATGACGGTTTTACTGTCTTGATAATTAGGGTGAACTAATGAAGATGGTTTGATGAAAATCTAGCAAATATTTTTTTTGTTTGATTACTTAAATTCCCAAAATGCTGTATTTTCCTTTTTCACACGAAAGGCTTTTTTGGGACAGCAAAATTGAGAAATGAGAGAAAAATCCGACGATCTAATAACACTGAATATGACTGTTTTTTGAAACAAATCGAAAAATAGGTTTCGAACTTCTTTTTGGGATAATGTTATGTGGTATTCGATTGGGAGGTCTCAATCACTTTTTTCCTCTCAGAGCAATTTTTATGTTCATTTGGTACAAAAAAGAAATCTTTATCAGATTATATAGTACTTTTGCGAATCTGGATCTGTGCCTTGATTTTGTGCGGTTTTTGAGGCGATGTCGCTAGGGAACGTTCCGAATCGGATTTGAGTGTGTGAGTGAGGCCGCGCGCTGTGACCAACGTGACCGTAGTGCAATAATTTGGCACTTTTTCGACGACCCTCATACTATTTGTTGCTACTTTTTCCCTTTTTTTAGTATGAAAATTCACTTTGGATATTTTAGAAACGCAGTGATTTCCAAATGAATTTCTATAAAATATAACGCTGCTGTGTATCAGAACACGATTATAGTGTTAGGAGAGCCAACACAATTGTTAAATATTGTGCGAAAATTCTTAAATTGCAGAATAGCTTTAGAAATGACACTTTTTTCTTTTTTTTATTTGTTACTTTTCAGAATTTCGCAACAATCTCCCGGACTGTTAGAGAAAGGTTATAAATGTTAGTTTTAGTTTCACAATACAATATAGACTGTAAAAAGATCACTCTCTCACAACGTTTCTTTTATAAATAAACCCAAAACAACCAAATAACATTAGAATTAGATGTCTTTAAGGTTGTTCTGCGGGTAAGCTAGACAGTACTTTAGATGCAATTCGTTTTCAAATGACAAATTTTAAAATGAAAACCTTTTATCTTTGATTTTTATTTATAAATATATAAAAATTAATTGAATTTTGTTTATAAATTATATCAATATCTACTTTTGAAATCTCCTTCAATTTAGTTTTAAAAAGTCCATATAAAAGGGGCGATGAAAGAAAAGTGTGCCTTTTTCTGACGCTGTTACATAAATTTAGTATTTTGTAGTATTTACACTATTTACGCGTTATTTTTTTAACATATTCATTTTGAAATCACAGTTTTCGAAAACTTTTTTAAGTACTATTCACATGAGCGCGAATTGCGAACAAATGAATTTAATTGTATTTATGAATTGAAAATTGATTATTATACTATTTACCACCAAAGCCTTAAATTAAATTAATCTTAAGTCTAATCTAAAAAAAAATCGGACTCTCAATCGATTTAAATAGCTCAATTTACAATTATTACAGCAATTGAAAATTCTTACGGCGAACTGTCACACTTTATTCACAATCCTACATAAGACATTCGCGGATCCACAAACCCTCGAATGAAAAAATTCTATCGAATTTAACATTAAACAATGATTGAAGTAATTGAAGTGTAAAAAAATTCGCTTGTTCGCAGTTCGTTCGCCATTGGCTCTCATGCGAATAGTCCAAAAATGTGTATTTTACAAATAATAAAAAGGAACAAAGGAACAACAAATTGTATTAGTGTCCTCGAAAAAGGTACCAAATTGTCGCACAACGGTCACGCTGTTGTCATTTCTTCTCATCCGACATCCTTCTCGCTACCTAAAAAGGTCGCGTGTGGGAAAGGTCGCCTGGAATTTGCAGGAACAAAGCGATATAAGAACAGGGAAATATTGGAAGTTGTCAGTTCGCGACATCACTCACACATTTATAGAATCCGCCTATACGTGAACCCTTTCCGACACCGCCATTGCGGAAAAAACCGCACAAAATCAAGGCACTGGATATTTTCTCAGGTTTGCTTCAGATTTACCAATCAAGTGCGTTTGATTTTGACAACTGGTGGAGTTTTTTTACATTTTCATGAATTTTTTCTACAGAAAAGAAATGCTAGCATCGGGTGAATCGTTGTTTTTTGGTTTATTTATGTATAAACATTAAGAAATCAATCGCGTATTAGTATACCAATATACACTATATCAAGCATTGACATTTGACACCTCATTGAACAAAAATCAAAACGTTTTGATTTTGCTTCAAGCAGACACACAGCTTATTACGTGTCTCATTTTCGCTAATACACTCTCGCATGCTTGAAGAGTTTTTGACGTGTGTATATGCCGCTTTAGAAAAGTGTCGAAAAGTAAGTAAACATATTCAAATCGCACGAAAAATTCATTATGCTTTTCTGTTGAGAAGTCATATGAAAACAGGCAATCTTATTTGTCGCTTGAAAACACATTATGTAATATCATTTATTTTCTTACGGAGCCATACATAGGGACAGAAAACTAGATTGATTATCTAATCCAATTCCACATATATGAAATATAAGCCAAAGAAATATACCTGCAAAGACAAAAAAAAAAGTATTAGAACACGTAAACAAACTTATTTACAAACTTACATTGGGGTTGGCCGATCAACCAATTCTTTAATGCGCGTTAGGGCAAACACCAATGGAAGCAATGTGAAATTTACCTGTGCAATACATTTAAGGAGAATCTGAAATGAAAAGAATATAAATTAATAATAATCAAGAATCAAAAATAATTTCTTACCATGTTTACGTCCGTCGTTAAGTTTTTCTTCGTTCCATTGCATTGTGTTCCAAGTTAGTGGTTGATAGTAAAGATCAGGGGGTCGATTCTGGTTCTATGAAAAAGTGAAACGAAAATATATTCACCCTTTCACCGCATTTTCGATTCTCGTTCCATGAAAATGTGAAACCAAATGTCAAAATTTTTCATATGAATAAATTCTTTTCACGGGCCAAATTGCCAGTGAAAGTTTTTAGTGGAGTTTGTAAATTGAGAGCCCAATTTCATACAACACAGTGTGCGATATTGAATTCACCACAGCTTTTTTCACTTATTGAACCAGAATCGCATTTTAGTACAAAGTGAATCGAAAAAATGAAAGCAATACGTGAAAGCGAATGTGAAAACGATTTATTCGATTCACTCTTTCACAGAACCAGAATTGACCCCCAGTGCCTTGATTTTGTGCGGTTTTTGAGGCGATGTCGCTAGGGAACGGTCCGAATCGGATTTGAATGTGTGAGTGAGCCGCGCGCTGTGACCAACGTGACCGTTGTGCAATAATTTGGCACTTTTTTCAAGGATCCTGATACAATTTGTTGCTACTGTATCCCTTTTTTTAGTTTGAAAAGGAACTTTGCAATTTTTAGAAACACTGTGATTTTCAAATGAATTTTAGTAAAATTTATTTATTTGCTATTTATCAGAACACGATTATAGTGTTACGAGAGCCAACAATTGTTAAATATTGTGCGAAAATTCTTAAATTTCAGAGAATCTTTACAAATGAAACTTTTTTCTTTCACCGCTCTTTTTTTTTTGCTACTTTTCTGAATTTTGCAAATGAAAACCTTTTAGCTTTGATTTTTATTTATAAATATATAAAAATAGATTAATTGAATATTGTTCATAAATTATACCTATGAACTCATTTTTATATCTAGGTACTTTTGTAGGTCTCTCCAAATGAAATTAAATAACACACAATTGTTAACAAATTATCGTTTATTATTTGGCGATGTTGCTCGTTTCACGATCACGGAGTTACTTGTGTGAATGGGATAGGATGGGAATAATGGTTTACATTGCGAGTGGTGGATTGTGGGGAGTACATAATTATTAAGGGTGGCGTTATACCGGATGGTGGACAAATGTGGGGAGTAATTGAGTACTTGAGCTGGGTTGCCTTACACTTTTAAGATCTTGTTCAATTTATTTTAAAAAGTCCCTAAAAAGGGGCGATGAAAGAAAAATGTGCCTTTTTTGACGCTACTACGTAAATTTAGTATTTTCTCCCAAACAAGTACACTATTTACGCGTTATGTTTTAAACATATTCATTTTTAAATCACAGTTTTTGAAACCCTTTTTTTAGTACTATTCACATGAGCGCGAATTGCTAACAAATGAATTTAATTGTATTTATGAATTGAAAATAAATTTTTATACTAACTCAATTTACAATTATTACAGCAATTGAAAATTCTTGCAGCGAACTGTCACACTTTATTCACAGTAAACATAAAACAGTCGCGATCCACCAACCCACGAATGAAAAAATTCTGTCGAAGTTAACCTTAACAATGATTGAAGTGTCAAAAATATTCGCTTGTTCGCAGTTTGTTCGCAATTGGCTCTCATGTGAATAGCCCTAAAATGTTAATTTTCTAACTAATAAAAGGGAACAAAGGAACAACAACCTGCATCAGTTTGCTCGTAAAAGGTACCAAATTGTCGCACAACGGTCACGCGTTCTCATCCGACATCCTTCTCGCTACCTAAAAAGGTTGCGTGTGGGAAAGATCGCCTGGAATTTCCAAGAACAAAGCGATATAAGAACAGGAAATATTGGAAGTTGTCAGTTCGCGGCATCACTCACACATTTATAGAATCTGCCTATACATGAACCCTTTCCGACACCGCCATTGCGGCAAAAACCGCACAAAATCAAGGCACAGAGATTAATGAATAAAAGAGATGGTTATCTTTCGTACGTCTATCCCCCCAAAACCCATTTGTTTATATTGTTGTTTTTGTAATTTCAACCCCCGTCTGTGAATACGTGTGGCTAACAAAAAAGCATGTTGCTAATGGACGACCGCGAATCATCTTGCTTTTATGAGCATCGCGGTGTTTAATTGTTTTGTGTTACGTTTTGAATTTGTTTAGTTTTTGTGGAGGTGTTGATTAAACTGAAAAAGATAGTGAAATACACATTAGAGAATACCGAATTCTTGCATTAAAGTCCAATTCATGAACTCACATATACTATAATAGAAATAAGCAGGTGTGTATGACTTCATGAATTTTTCTGGAAAACAGCTTGTAGGCAGCCGCCCTTCCACTGGAAAGATATATATCTCTGTATTCCATTATCTTTGGTAAAGATGTAGTTGAAAGTTTTTTTTATTGTAAGTTACGTTATTTTCTCTATGTAAAGCCTAGTATGCAGATGATCCGAAACGAAATTTTCCGGTGGTCTCCAAAAGGACAACGAAACGTCTGCGAAAAGGCAGCGGAAAATATTTTGTGGAGGTTTTGATCAGCTGCTACACAAGTAGCAGTGTTACCATCACCGTCAATTTATCTCCGATTTGGATACTCGAACTTTTCGCTGGCTCCTTAAAATTTTCAATTGGTAATTGTCCTAATTTAGATATTTACTTTAAAGTTTCGTGATTTTTTGGCTAAAAATGCATAGGTACTTTAATAACAAACGTATTCTTTTCGCATGACGAACCCGTAAACATTTTTTTTTGCTCTTTTTGACCACTTAAACTTGATGGCTGAACTCATTCTTGTTCTTTAAATGTTGCTTATGAATTATAAAGTAAGTTTATCAAGAAAATATCGGCAAATTACCTTTAAATTTTCTAGAAAAAGATTTTAGAAATTTTTCCGTATGAACAATTTTTTCCGATCAACTTCTTAGTTAATTCCACAAAAAACATAAACAAATCATTCCACTGAAATATTTAATTTCTTTACTGTTCCATCTGCCTAAATTTGTGCTATCTGCTATGACCGCCTAATTTTTATTTATCGTCGTACTTAAACAATTTAAGTTTAGGTATTTTGGCGCAAAAATTATCCAACTTGCCTCCATACCTCTTATAAATCTGGCAACACTGAAGTACAAATGTCAAATTTTCGCAAGCAAATAATGTCCCGGACAATAAACGTGTGCGAAAAGAGAGTGGTGAATTGTACCAAGCAATCTACTACAACTAACCACTTTTCCGCCATCATTTCGCAGCATCTGCGTACCAGCTGCGTACTGCAAAACGAAAAGGAGAGCGAAATTTTTCGTTCATGATTTCGTTGTGTCACTTTTGTATGGGATTTTCCGTTTCGGGTCATCTGCGTACTGAGCTTAAGGTATTGTTACTTTATGTATGGGTGTTATTAGGAGACTAAGGCCGTGTGTCAATTGCGCTAAATAATTATCCTCGGCTAATATTCTGACACTATCGTGGTGGAAAACGAATTCTTCAGCTGTCAAAAAATTATCCTGCTCTGGGAGCAGGATAATAATTTATCTTTATAGGATAAATTTTTTACGTTCGAGTTTTTTATTTCAAACGGCAGCAAATCAACGAAAGAAAAAAAAAATAATAACAAACCGTACTACCTACAATATTTTTAATAGAATTTGCTTAATTTATAGGGACGCATGATGACAAAAAAAAAAGTGATTCGGTTACGGAGTTTGAATTCATACCGATTGAATAGAAAATTACACTTCTCTTGTGCGTGGGTGCAAGTAATCGTGGCTTATAAGGCTTTGATACCGCAGCAATATCATTGACATCAAGGGGAATTAATACATCGAATTTGTGATCCATATTATCAGTTGTTGTTATTGAATTAGTTGTATGTCTGTTCTTTGTGTTGTGCTTCGTATTGTGTTGTGCTATCGTCAAAAGTCTTCTGAGAAATCTCAAAAATTTAGCCCAATCGACACGGCAAAAATTTACAAAAAGCTGCATTTTTATTCAACACACACAGAAATGTCAAAAAAATTATCCGAGGATAATTATTTAGCGCAATTGACACACGGCCTAAGTGACAAGATTTATACTACGTGACGATTAGGAACTAAGAGAACTTTTGACAAAACGAAGGGGAAATATAAAAACAAAAGAGAGTAGAGAAAGAAAGAGGAAATAGACAAGAAAAAGAAAGACAGGGTCTGCGGAGATTTCGGAAAACAGAGGAAGGGGTAAAACAAATGCACCGCAAATGCAAAATTGGTTTGCTGACAGGCCTTCACAATTGTCTTTAATCGACAGCAAGCAGTCGTTGCCCTTTTTGATAGTCAGCTGGAAAAATTTCATAGTTTCACACAGTGAGGAGAAAAATAAATTACCCTTCTTGTAAAGAATCCCCTGGTGACTGTATAGTGGAAAGTGTTATTTCTGAAAAATTCTGGGGACCCTAACTGGCGTTGTGAAGGTAATTCATCTACGCAAAAGGTGACTCGGGTTGCTGTTAAGCCTGACCTAAGCCGTGCCGGCAAAATATCTGTGGGGCCGTAAAAGCAAAAATTCTGCCGTTGGACTGCGTCACGTCAACATACCGCTAGCCAACGGCCCCCAAAAAAGACGCTAGCAGGTCCAAAGCCCACAGTTGCGGCACAAAGGCGCTTAACAGGCCCGAGATTTTACGCTCCCAGCAAAGGGAATTTTCTCCGGGGCACAAGAAAGCCACTGAGCTTTTCTCCTTAACCCGCCCGAACAACCATCGCACACCATTGGCGACACCAGGGTGCTCCGCCACCATCCAACATCGAGAGCAACCACCTAACATCATCAACATCAGCACAACCATCATCATATAGTGAATTTTTTTTGTGAAGTGCCATAGTATTTTTAATTTTTTTTTTAAGTTTTAACGTAGATTTATTTTTTTGTTATCATTTAACGTAGTCTTAATTTTTTTCATTTTTCTCGAGAACCTGCTTTTAGTATTTTAGTTTTGTGCGCGTTAGATTTAAGTCAAAATAATAATAATAATAATAGTTGGCGCAACAGGTCTGTAGGGACCCAGGGCCTAGCTTCTCGCAACCATTCGTTTTGTGTGAGTTTTTAATTTTTGGAACGAATGGAAGGGATCTACAATTTTATGCCGGTTCCAAACGGGCCGATTGAGAAGCTCTTTCATGACAGTTATACTCTCGGATGTTTGTCAGACGTTCGCGAGAGGTGGCGCAGTGAAAAAAACCCCGAGTTGGAATTTGGGTTTTTTGCGGGATTCGAACCTGAACCCCTCGCATAGTAGTCCAACACACTAACCACTAGGCCACTGCGACCACTAAATAGGTATTTTAAACCAACAATTTGAAAACAGACGTAAGAACCGTGAGTAATTTTAGTTTCTTTTTTTTATATTTTTGGATAATTTTGAATTTTAGATTTTAGTTTTGGATAGTATTAAGAGCAGAGGATTTTTGTTCTTTCTTTCTTTAGTTTTGATTTGGATGTATCAATAAGATACAATCCTCTTGTAATATTAGTTTTTTTTTAAATTTTGTTCTTGGTTTTGGTTTTTTTTATATTTTTAGTTAGGTTTCTTTGAGTTTTTTTTTTAATAAAAGTGGCACTATTGTCAAATGTGTTTCATCCCAATGTATTCAAGTTTTCGTTTAATTTTAATATGAGCGGTTAGGTTCAAAAGCTCACGGTGTGTGGGTATTTGGGAAGGCCGTCCTTTTGTCAGATCGACGATGACAGTACACGACTTGACATGACGTTTTTTGACGTTGTTTTTCAGCCATTCTGGCTTGACTAGTGTTGTGACTGGAGGGTTATTTAAGGGGCTATCTCTCACAATTTCGGCCAGAGAGGGATAGCTTTGGATATGTCTAAGGACATGAAGGGTGGGTTGGCCATCCCTTGCCAATAACATCTGGCGTGTTTTGAGGTCATGACGAACCTCTACCTCCAAGAGACTACGGAAGGACAAGTTGCGTTTAGGGTAAAAGTAGATAGGCTAGATTTAAGTTATAGTAGGTATAGTTTAGGGTTTAGTTTATTTCTTTTAGGTTAGCATAGATATAGATTAGGCTAGATAGGTTAGTTTCGCGGTGTCTCTTCCGTTCTTTCTTGGTGGTATTGGCAGAGGTCCTTGGACATTTTTCTTTTCCTATGCTATCTTTTGATTTTAATGGTCCGTTTGTCTGTCTGAGGTCAAATTAGAGTAGCTTTCTTCCTTTTTTTTTTCTTTTTCTTTTCTCTTGGCATGAAATAAAATGTTTGTTGAGCAGGTGGTATTTGGTGAGAGGGCAAGAACACCCCCCGTCCGACGAGCTTAGCCGAGCAACCACTAGCATGCCGCGCCCTCCTCACCTGTACCGAAGCTGCCCCTGTGGCTCGACCCTGGCTTACAACAATTTCAACGAGCTTTACCGAATGTTTTAATTAATATGTAATGTGGAAGCAAGCTATTCAAACACTCTAAGCATGTCTTATGGGATAAAACCGTTTCATAATTGATTTCTTTATTTCTAGCTGAAAACTTAAAAAAATTGTAAAATATGGCGATTTTTTTTTTTAAAACCTATACAGATGTATCAACATCGGTTTTTCTTATTTTGCGTAGTACCTAAATCAAATTTACAAACACCATTGCAATATTATAATCACTTTTAATAAATTGCATTTTTTGATTTGAGCAGGTCGCATATTTTAAAAAATTAATAATTAAAGAATTATACAAAAGCTTTGTCGGAAACCGTATCTATTTCTATTTATGTACAAGTAGGTAGGGTAGGTAGGTAGAAGTTGTATAATACTAAACCACGTTCCCCACTCCTGGAGACGCGCTAGAGTGGTATTTATACCGAAGGTAGGCAAACGCGGGCATGAAGCCGCGAAGGACTTCAGGCCAATTAGTCTAACCTCCTTTGTTCTGAAAACTCTAGAACGTGTCCTAGACATCCACATGCGAGGCTTTCTAGTAGAATCATCGCTATCCAAATCAGAGCACGCCTATCTCAAGGGGAGATCTACGGAAACGGCTCTCTACGGAAACGGCTCTCCAGTAGTGCGGACAATTGAAAAATCCTTACACTATAAAGAATACACCCTAGCCTCCTTTCTAGACATAGAGGGAGCCTTTAACAATGTACACACTGAAGCAATTCTGGAATCTCTGAGTGAGATGGGCATAGAGGAATTTATTAGTCAATGGATAGTCTCTATGCTAAGAACAAGAACCATTCAGGCAACACTAGGCAACAGCCACTTAACCAGACTTGCCCATAGAGGAACGCCACAGGGCGGCGTACTATGTCCACTACTTTGGCTAATGGTTATAAACAAAATTCTTGCAAAACTTGACAGGGAACGGGTCAAAGTTGTCGCGTATGCGGATGACGTGGCGATACTAGTGTCAGGGAAGTTTCCCTCAGTGATTAGTGAAATTATGGAGGCCGCTCTAGAAAAGGTAAACACCTGGGCTGCAAGCTGCGGCCTCGGCGTCAACCCGAGCAAAACTGAACTGATGCTGTTCACCACAAAAACCAAAATACCCGATTTTACCCTCCCCCGTCTAAATGGTCAACCACTCACACTATCCTCCAGCGCTAAGTATCTGGGCATAATGCTTGATAGTAAACTTAACTGGAAACAAAACATTGAACACAGAGTAAGGAAGGCGAGCGTTGCCTTCTACGCCTGCAGCAAAACTTTTGGAAAGAAGTGGGGACTTCAACCAAAGATGACCTTATGGATGTACACAGCTGTTGTGCGTCCCATTCTCACCTATGGTTCACTCGTATGGTGGCCCGCGTTGAGTAAGGGCTATAACCTTACAAAACTTAAAAGACTGCAAAGAACAGCCAGTATAGGTAAGTTTCCCGTCCAGAGCTCAGTGGAAGGGAAACGAAGTAGTGCAGGGTTTCGACACGGTCATATACACTGACGGATCTAAGATGAACTGTGGTGTGGGGGCCGGGGTCTACTCAGAATCACCAAATATATCAGAATCATACCGTTTGCCGGACTTTGCCAGCGTTTTCCAGGCGGAATTACTGGCTATCCGAGAAGCCTGCGTGCATCTAGGGCGTAACACTACTCACAAACAAAACATCGCTATCCTTATAGATAGCCAAGCCGCCATCAAAGCCATAAATTCGGCTACCATATCCTCTAAACTAGTGCTGGAGTGCCGGAACGAGCTTGCCCGTCTGGGTGAACGTTTCAGTGTCACACTTCTCTGGGTACCAGGGCATAGTGACATAATAGGCAACGAGCGGGCAGATGAGCTGGCCAGAAGGGGGTCAGCTCTGCACAGCTCACTCGCGGCAAGTGTCCACGTCCCACTAGGAGTGGTCAAAGGACAAATTCATTCATATTTCCTGCAGAAAGCCAAACTCCAATGGGAGGGGTTGACCAACTGTGTCATTTCAAGGAAGATATGGCCCATATACGATCAGAACAGAACAAGGAACCTGCTGAACAGAACCCGCCCAGATATCGCCAGAATTACGGCAATAATCACGGGGCATTGGCCAATTGGAGACCATGCGGCCAAGCTCGGGATCCCACACAACACTCACTGCCGCAGTTGCGGGAATACACATGAGAAAGAAACTCTCTTCCATTTCCTCTGCAAATGTCCGGCACTAGCGAGAGCCAGACTGCGCACACTGAACCAACCTTTTTTCGACAACCTTAGCGACATTTCGGGTATAGGGATATCAGACATAATACGGTTCCCCAACTCCACAGGCTGGATATAGGCACCGAATGCTTCGCACCCTTAACAAACATCACAAACTAGGTAACACGAGTCGTGGTAACAAAAAGGCACATCACAGTGCTACTTGGGTTCCAAGCGGGACCGCCACTTCTACCTACCTAACTAGGTAGGGGGAAAGCGGGAGACTTGAACATATGGGAGACTTGAGACACTCTCAATAATATGCTCAAATTCCATTGAAATCCAACAAGTGTAAGTATGTATGCGATGCAGACAGTGACGAGCTAATTGCACACAAAAAGAATTCTAAATCATCAGCTGTCTCTGGTTGGTGGAAGAGAAAATGTGTTTTGCAGTGCCAATAGTAAACTTTTTTTTTTTCTTTTTTTTCTATAAAATTGATCTGTAAAGCGTTAAATAAATCAATTTGATGTTACCTAACAATATTGATATTCTACATTGTAAACATTAGTATGATACCATTCTAGTTTGTATATAACAAAAATTATGAATATAAATTTGTTAAAAAATGCGAACGGGAGACTTGAGACAGTTTCTAAAGGGAGAGTTGATCAGTGGCTCAAATCTCCATTTGCTCTGATGAAATGTTATGTAAGTGTTTTAAAGCCTTGTATTTAATTTTAATAATAAAAAAAAATAATTTAATTAAAGAATTCAAAGAAATAAACCTTGTAATAGGTTATTTAAGTTATTGATTTATTTTCGT
Organism: Cheilosia vernalis; assembly: GCA_949126925.1. Lineage (NCBI taxonomy): Eukaryota > Metazoa > Arthropoda > Insecta > Diptera > Syrphidae > Cheilosia > Cheilosia vernalis. Next base: position 58,579,780 of record OX421362.1, read on the forward strand.
TATGTTTCTGAAGTTTAGTCTTTGTTTACCTTTTTTGACTTTGTATATGCTAAGAAACTGAAGTACCTAAACCACTAAAACAATAAAAATAAATTATAATCACATTGGAAGTGGATAAATTATTCGTTGTATTGTTTTTCTCAAAGGATGTGAGTATGTTCAACTCTCCCGCACCACCGGGAGACTTGAACCGAAAATCTGTTTTCAAACATTTGGCATTTGCCAAAAATTTCGTGCGTTTATTATAAGTTTAAGAGACCGTTCTTAAAATAGATAAATGTAGCTATAAAAAAATCCATTTAACACGTGGCTGTGATTGATAAACAAATTTTTATTAACGATCTAACAAAAAGTGGCTCAAGTCTCCCGCTTTCCCCCTACATTTATATACTTAAATCACAGATAAGTAATATACAGATGTCTCACGCCAATGTAAAAAAATGCTGTACTTTTTGCGTTCGTCCAACAAAGATCGTCCAACAAATCGATGGTGAAAACAAAAACCCACCACACCTCATTCGAAAAGTGGTTGATTTTTTGTTTCAATGAATGCTTATGCTACTTTTAGTTGAATTATGACCGCACGCAGAAAGGTATGTGCGCAGCGTGATGCTTTATTTAATTCCACACTGAACAGTGGGTTAAAGGGTAAGGAAAGAAAGGATACAAGGTAAAAGGAAAGCGGAAGGACAAATGTCGTCTTTCGTTCTTTCGTATTGTCAATGGGTCGTATGAATAAAAACTAGCATTTGCTTTGAGCAAAAGGTTGTAGCAAAGTAAAAGCCCTTAGCAAATGCTTTGAATCGGTATGAATAAAAATATACTTTGCTAAAGTAAAGTCGAAAATTCGAACATAGCATTTACTTCGCTGTACGTGTACTTGCCTTGCAGTTCCTGTCAAACCTGACCAGTAAATTTGAATTTTTGAATTTTTCTTAAGATTCTAACGACTTTTGTGGAAATTGAAATTAAAAAAAATAAATACAGAAATATAAATGCAATTTTTATCTTCAATTTCACCTGAAAATATGATTTTTGATTGCCGAATAGCTTGTTGATGCTTCCGTTCTACTTCAGGTGCCGGGAATCGTATCCGATATTGTTGGAAATATTTATTTGTTAACAAACTAGACACATAGTTAAAAAAGGACTATGAGTTGCCGAGAGGTTTGAATTGTCGACCTAGATCTCCGCTATATACCTACCTTACAAATGATTCTGTCTAAATATTTTCATCTGAAAGAAATATTATTTTCCGTATGTATTTCGTTGGTTTTCCTGTACAAACAGAATTCAACTTAACTATTAACAATATTTAGATTGTTTTATGTTGAAAAATGTGCGTACAAAATATTTAGCAAAAGGTCTGAGTCAACAAAATAGCAGACTCAGAATTTGCATAGCATTTGCTTTGACTGATAAGTTTAATTCATAGCGATCTGAGTAAAAGGTCAGTGCCGCCGCCTTTCGAACATGTCAAAAGTTGGAACTAACTCAAATTGGTTTTTATTCATACGAAGCGTAGCAAATGCTTCGATTTTGACATTTCTCTTGAGTAAAAGCAATTGCTACGTTTTATTCATACGACCCAATGCCTTATGATTGTGCGCCGGCGGGGGGATGTGCAGTGAGGAACTATTCGGTGATGTAATGCATGATGGTTTTTGTTGGAAAGAGCAGCCGATTTGGTTTTGGATTCGTTTTGCTGAAAAAGTATCTAAAGCGATATGAACAATTTATTTCCATTTCGGCTGGGGATACAATTTTAATTTTCTTGTTTGCGTAGGTATGCATTCACATTATTTTTAGGGTTTTCGTTATGCAATGCTCGATAAAAGAAACAGTTTATAAAATATTAAAAATGAATATTGTTAAATAAAATAAAATAAATAATAAAAATCGCTTTTGGGCAGTGCATACCTACCTACATATCAATAATAACAATGCGAGTTTTTATAAGTTGAAGCAATTGAACTGTTGCAAGTTCTGGCTAGAGAGTTTTAAAAACTCTTACACTTTACAAGAATTTTGGCTTCAAAGCAAAGTGTAGTTCGTATTAGTCCGATATCTTTACATAGATATTTATATGTAAGGTTTTACAGATTTGTTTTTTTAATTTCCACTAGCAGTTATAGACCGAATATGCCGATGGACGTGTGTGGGGGTGCAAATGAAGTGGGAGTTTTTGTTTGTGTAACTCTCCAAGTGGTTGGAATTATCTTAAGGTCCATAATCAATTATGATTGAAAGAAAGTAGAAGTGGGAAATATTTGCTAAAAAATGCGTTTTTTGCAGTTGTCATTACATTTTTATTGGCAGTACGGTGTTGAGTTTTATAAAAATATGTATACGGAGACAGATCGGGATTTGGGTTATCATTTTGAGAAATAATTAAATAACCGATTTATTCGAATTTTTTTGAGAAAAAAATAATTGGAGGATCTTATTTAGGATACTTATTTAAACTTTAATATGGATTTTGATCAAAATCGTTAGAACGGTTTTTGTAAGATTGTTCAGATAAAACAGTACCAAATACTGCAATGTTTAGTTTAAGAAATAACATTGCTTAACTATTGAGCTGAAAGCTAATTTTAAGTTATTGTTCGGGATGTAAGCAATACTTCGTTTTTTGAGTTTTCGCGAAATCGAAGATGGGGTTTTCGAGATATGAGTAGTTTTTAAAATTAGCGTTTTCGGTTCTTCGAATTTAAAATTAATAATAATAATAACAATTTTTGGCGCAACAGGTCCGTAGGGACCCTAGGCCTAGCTTCTCATAACCATTCGTTTTGTGTGAGGCTTCATTTTTGGAACGAATGGAAGGAATCTACAATTTTATGCCGATTCCAAACGGCTAATCGAGAAGCTCTTTCAAGACAGTTATGCTCTCGGATGTTTGTCAGACTTTCGCGAGAGGTGGCGCAGTGAAAAAAACCCTGAGTTGGAATTTGGGTTTTCGCGGGATTTAAATTAAGGACACAATAATTTTGAAAACATCAATTTGACTCTAAGTTTCCATTTTGGTCTAAATCGATATTGCCGTTTTCAGGTATAGATAAACTAAACAAAACTTAATTTTCACAAAATTACTACTATTTTCAAAAATTCATTGAACGATAAGAGAAAAATTGAGCTTGGTAATAAGTTATAAATGAACGCATTTTAATTAGGAATGAATTTGTGTTACAATCGGATCGACCGTTTTCGAGATATGTATGTTGAAATTTCAAAAGTACCGTTGTTCGAATTTTTAGCGAAAAACTGGGTACGCAGTCATGGTAACCTCACCTACCTAAGCTTACCTAAATATCAATTTTGGTTGAAATCGTTGGAGGCGTTTTCGATCAAATCAAACTGGTGCGAACATTTTATACGGGAAGTACCTACCTACCATTAATATTAAGGTTACCATGCAAAAAAAAAACCTCCCGAACTTAAGCCCAAAAACTAAAAATCCGAGATTTAAACGTAATCCGGGAAGCCGTATAGGCTGTAGGTCTGTGGAAGGACGGACAGACCGAACAGAATTTTGCGACCCACTCTTTTGAGTTTCTCTATCATCGTAATAGGTATCAGAATTGATTAATATCTCGAGTTCGAAATTTTGTAGGTACCTAGTTACATAATGTCATCTATACAGACAATCTACGTAGGTATTTCCTACAACAGGAACTTGAAAACGCAGAATTCTTTTTTCGTTATCCTACCAACTTTATTTATTAACAGGGAAGAAACCCCAACAGTTGTCAGTTTAAATGTTATTGATCCTACCTAATAGGGTACCTATTAATTAATTAATTAATTATATTCAAAAGAAAATTATATAAGTCTAAAATTTGACATACAATTGTATCGAATATAATGAAAACCCTAAAAATAATGTGAATGCATAGGCATACCTACCCCAACAAGAACATTAAAATTGTATCCCCAAATTGAAATGTTTATATCGCAAAGAGGTACCTTTTCAGCAAAACGAATCCAAAATCAAATCGGCTGCTCTTCCCAACAAAAACCATTATGCATTACATCACCGAATATTTCCTCACTGCACATCCCCCCGCCGGCGCACAATCATAAGGCATTGACAATACGAAAGAACGAAAGACGACATTTGTCTTCCGCTCAGGGTTCGGACTTCAGAAATCTCATATCGAAGTGAATGAAAAAAAAAGGCGGAGTAAAACAAAAATTTCCGTAGTAGATTTTCAGTTTCATATTAAATGAACTATTTTCCCGGTGGACGTTCATCAAATGAAAAAAGGTCTGGACTCAAAAGTGACCTTAGGAAACTCTTTAGTCTGAACACAGAATTTATAATTGGTGGTGACTTCAATTGTAGGCATAGAGAGTGGGGTTGCATTAGAGCGAATTCCTGGGGTAATGTACTGTCAAATCTTTGTTCAATTATGCCAATATCTGTTTTGTTTCCTCCTAGTCCTACGTACGTCCCTGCTAGCTCTCGGGGTTGTCCCTCTGTTATCGATTTATTCGTTACCAACATATCTAGTCATGTATCGCAGCCAATATCCATAAACGAACTGAGTTCTGATCATAATCCTGTTATTTGCCGGATTCTTTGGTCGGGTGAAACAAAAGTGCAATATTTTCTTGATTTGAAAAATGCAAATTGGGGAAGTTTTCGTAGGGAAGTGAAAAGGAAACTGCAAGACATAGATACAAATCTAGAAAACGTTTCAAATAAAGAAGATGTTGACACTATTATTCAAATATTTACAGACCATGTACTAAGTTCCGCTGATGCTAGTATTCCAAAAGTGGCTAAGAATTATTTTTCTATGAAAATTCCCGCTCACGTATTGGAACTTATTAAATTGAGAAACATACACAGAAGAAACTGGCAAAGATATAGGCAACCTATCTCCCGAAGCCAAATAACTCATCTCAATAAACTGATTTCTAAATATATTCAAAACCAAAGAAATGACGAGTGGAACAGTAAACTTTCTTTATTAGATAAAGCATCCAAGCCCTTTTGGAACATAGTAAAAATTGTAAAAAATAAAAACAGACAAATACCATGTCTTAAAAATTCTGTCAATACATACTTTTCAGACATTGATAAAGCCAATGTGCTTGGTGTAAATTTTGAAAATAACCACAATATATCGCAACATCTAGGAAATGTAAATACAAACAATGTTGTAAACAACGCTGTTCACGTTCTCAATGCAGTTGATCCTGAAACTCCACCGGATGCTTTTGTGACTGAAATAGATATCCAATTTTTCGTAGATAGTTTAAAAATACGAAAAGCAAGTGGCTCTGACAACATAAGGAATATTTACCTAAAGCAACTGCCTAAAATAGGAGTAAAATTTGTAGCATTTATTATAAATGCTTGCTTAAAAATTAAATATTTTCCAGATGCCTGGAAAATAGCTAAGGTAGTCCCTATTCCGAAAGCTGGGAAGCCCGCTGACAGTCCGGAAAGCTACAGGCCGATCAGCCTTTTAAGTAACTTGAGTAAAATATTTGAAAGGGTTCTAAAAGAAAAAATATTAAAGATTGTGGAAGACGGAAAGCTATATCCTGATGAGCAATTCGGGTTTAGGCGCCATCACAGCACTGCACATCAAGTTTTAAGAATATGTAACAGTATTAAAAGAAACCGTGCAATAGGGAAATCTACTGGCATGCTACTTCTTGATATCGAAAAAGCATTTGATTCAGTGTGGCACAATGGCCTTATTTATAAAATGATTCAATTCAATTTTCCCCTTTTTGTTTGCAAAATTGTTCAAAGTTTTTTGTCAAGTCGTTGTTTCAGGGTATATGTTAATGAAAGTGCTTCTACGTTAGTCAATTTTCATGCCGGTGTACCTCAGGGTTCTGTTCTCGGCCCAATTTTATATAATCTATATACTTCAGACTTCCCAAGCTTGCCAGAATGTGAAGCTGCAATATACGCTGATGATACAGCTATATTCTCATCGCATGAGTTCGGTCTTAATATTGAGACGAATCTTAAAAATGCGTGTGAAATATTAATTAAATATTACAACAAATGGAAAATTAAGCTAAATGCGGATAAGATGCAAGCCATCTTTTTCACTAGAAAAAGGAAAGCTTGCTTCCTACCTGCAAATCAACTATTTTTAAATGGAAGGCTTGTGCCATGGCAGACTTCTGTAAAATATTTAGGAATTCATCTGGACAGTAAATTGACATTTAGAGAGCACACCACGCAGACTTTGAAAAAAAATAATATTGCTATTAAAATGTTATACCCATTTATTCACAGGAAATCGCTTTTATCAATAAACAATAAAATATTAATATTCAAGGTTATTTTCCAAATAATTTTACTCTATGGATGCCAGGTTTGGGGTGGTTCTGCCGCATGCCATATAAAAAGGCTACAAATATCACAAAATAAGGTATTAAAAATTATGCTGAATCTGCCTTGGCACCATTCCACATCAAACATTCACAGTAGAACCAATGTTGAATTGATACACGATAGAATCCAAAAGCTTACGAATACATTTATGACCAGATGTGACTTCTCAGAAAATCCTCTAATAAATGAACAACATGTGCTGTATCATACTGTAACATAAACATATATTCTTCCGTTATTTGAAGTCCATTATTTGTTAATTAACTTGTTGGTATCCTTATTAATTATCTTTTTTTTTTTTTTTTGTTTATTTTGTACATACCTACATGTATATATTTTTTGGTTTTTCTCTTTTTGTGCTTGTTTACAAGTTCTTTTCCTTTTGTCAACTAATGGATTTTATTTGTTATTTAATTTTATTTGTTAATTTATTTATTTGAAAATTTATTTATTTGTTAATATAGTTATTTGTTAATTTATTTATTTGTTAATTTATTTATTTGTTAATTTATTTATTTTGTAAATCTATTTTTTTTTTGTAAATTTGCTTATTTGATGATTTATTTACTTGTTAATTTATTTATTGTTTAATTTAGTTATTTCTTAATTTATTTATCTGTTAATTTATTTATTTGTGAATTTATTCGTTAAATTATTGATTTGTTATATTATCTTTTCCTAAATTTTAAATAACGTCTTTCTTATTTTATTTATTGATTTATTTATTTATTTTATTTATTTATTTATTATTCCTTTTTTTTTTTTTCTCTTAAATTGTGGGTTTTCTGGTTGTTTCCCACAAAAATAAAAATTGTATTTATAACATAGAAGTAAATTAAGCCATTAAATAATGTTTCAGTAGAAAGATACCTAAAGTGTTCATATCTCTGTATTGTAAATTGTGCGGCAACAAGCTTATGTAATTTATAAACCAAATAAATATCTATCTATCTATCTATATTAAATGAACAAAAAAACAGTGTGTATTTAAGAAACAAAATAAATAAACGTAACATAAATTGCACATTCAGTTTGCAAATCACAAGAACCTTACCATGTGCATTGTATACCTACATAAAGTATGTATCAAACCAAGTCAATAATTTTAATAAAAAACAGTACAGAGTATAAAGGCCCAAATGTGTAGCCAAAATACAGTTTTTTATAAACACATTTGGGGGTTTTGTACTGTTTTTTATTAAAATTATCGACTGCCACTTTAAATTAAAAAGCGAAGTAGATTTTGAAAAAGAAGGAGTGGTGGAGTAGATTTTAAAATATTGCAAAAGGCGAAGCAGATCTACTCCTATCGGAGTAAAGTCCGATCACTGCTTCCGCTTTCCTTTTACCTTGTATCCTTTCTTTCCTTACCCTTTAACCCACTGTTCAGTGTGGAATTAAATAAAGCATCACGCTGCGCACATACCTTTCTGCGTGCGGTCATAATTCAACTAAAAGTAGCATAAGCATTCATTGTTCATTGAAACAAAAAATCAACCACTTTTCGAATGAGGTGTGGTGGGTTTTTGTTTTCACCATCGATTTGTTGGACGATCTTTGTTGGACGAACGCAAAAAGCACAGCATTTTTTTACATTGGCGTGAGACATCTGTATATTACTTATCTGTGCTTAAATCTTCTGCACCAATCTTTTTGGCGCAAATTTCGAATGTTTTAAAAGTATAAAATATAGGTAACCAGTGAATGGAAAACGCTTAGAAAAGTGTCGAAGTGTCGACACCAAATCAATTTTTGTATGTTCGATTACCTACACAAAGCCCAATCGAATATCGCATTGTGTCATTTTCCATTGGGCCGCAAATATTTCAGAGTCAGAGCAATTTTACACTATCCCCAAAACATTTGCTACTTGTCATATTTTAATTTTTAAAATGGGTTTTTAAGTTTTTAGACGACAAGTCTGTGAAAAATAGAGAAAAATTAGCATTTGGCCGCTAAAATGGATATCAACATAAATTTAATGAATTTTTATATAGACGAATTACAATTGCGCTAGTGGAACTACCAGAGGGTGGGGTCGAAATTCTGGCGAGGTCAAAATTCTGCTTTCAAAATTCTGTTTTACAAAATTCTGCTTTTCAAAATTCTGCTTCACAAAATTCCGCTTTACAAAATTCTGACTTACAAAATTCTGCTTTACAAAATTCTGCAAATAAAAAAAAAAAGGTTTGGAAAATGTTAAAAAGCGCGCGCTTTTATATATGTATCTGTAATTAAACCCAATAAGGGAAAATGTAAGGTAATTTTTTGTCTGTTTTTTTTTTGTGTGTGTTCCTGGTACCCAACTGTGTACCTTAATATATAAAATATATTGTAATTTGTTGACAAAGTTGAAAAATATTTGTTTTCTTTAAATTCGTAAATTGGAAAAAAAAAAACAGAATTAGCAGAATTTATTTATTTAAAATATTGCCAGTCAGAATTTTAAAAAGCAGAATTTTATTAGACAGAACAGAAAAAAAACAGAATTTTGAAAAGCAGAATTTTTGTGTTAAAAGGCAGAATTTTACAAAGCAGAATGTCGACCCTTTTCGAGGGATTTTTCGTACTTGAAATGAGCTTAGGGAAAAGGAATACTTTTGCTTTCCAGATTTCAGCGAAACGATTTTTTTGTATTTGGCTATACCTATGTAATATAATCGTGTATTTTGAGCTTCGATTTCAGCAAGGCAAAGTAATGTAGGATTTTCACTACGCACTTGCAACAACTGTTGTGAGGCCTCGAAGTGTCAAGTAGAGCGTAGGTAGTTTATGTAATTGCGTGGGGAGAATGGGTGAATAATTATTGTTGTTAACAAGAACAAATCAAAATTTTCAATTCACTTGTCTCTTAACGCAATCGAAATGATAACCAAGTATATCTATACTCAAGATTAAGATTAAACAATAAATGCGCTAATAAATAAATTGCCACACATGAGTATTATTATTTTGACAGACGGTATAATTAGACAACAAGCACGAATGCCGGTAAATTGCTCATATTGACCATAATCCAGTTTATTGAATACTGCGAAGACTCCTACCTACGATTACCTATACTTATAACTTTAGTAAGAGAAAGATATTGTTTTCGTACACAATTTCGAACTCGAAATATTAATCAATTCTGATATTACGATGATAGAGGAACTCGAAAACGGCTCTAACGATTTCAACCAAAATTGATATTTAAGCTTAAGTAGGTGAGATTACCATGATTGCGTACCCAGTTTTTGGCTAAAATTCGAACAACGGTACTTTTGAAATTTCGACATATCTCGAAAAGGCTCTATACGATTGTAACAAAAATTAATTTCTAAGGTAATGTGGTCATTTATAACTTAATAGCAAACTCAGTTTTTCTCTATATTATCGTACAATGGATTTTTGAAAAGAATATTTTTTTTTCCAATTTAGTTTTCTTCAGTTTACCGGAAAACGGCGATAACGATTTTGACCAAAATGAGAACTTAGAGTCAAATGGATGTTTTCAAAACTATTGTGTCCTCAATTTTCGATTTGCTGGAGACTCTGAAAGTCAGTCAGACTCGCACTAAACGAGAAAGTTTCGTGCGACCCAGTCGTGCACTTTATTTGATTTAGGTACCTAACCTAGGTATTAATCATTTTCATCCAGTTAGCACGGTTTTCCCGTTTTTATGTAATTTTCCTTTCCTAAAAAGAAAAAAAAAACATAACAAAAAATTTATTCATCCAAAATAGAACGATCAACGAAAACATAACGCCAGCCGCCACCGCCAGCTGAATAAATTTTGCAATATAATACAACAAAAACGAGATTCGATTTTCTTCCACCCGACCCAGCACCCAGCTACAATTTCAAAAATGACAAACCTGTCAAACTCAAACACCCACTACCCATGGATGGCCATACCCAGTGTAACTTAAGTTGGAAGCGCGTTTTTTTATTGAATTTATCGTGTCTGTCTTCTGAACGATATAAAAAGAAGTTTTGGTATTGAAACGTGAAAGTTTTTGGGGTGACTATTTTTCCCCTAAGAGTCAAATATCCCGGAAAACGGGAAAAGTCCCTCAATCTGGCATCCCTGGGCACAGCAGTTCCCGTAAAACCCTGGGCCTTTTCATAACCATTAATTTTTGGGAGTTTTTATTTTTTGGGCGAATGGAATGGACCTTCCTACAACTTTTTTATACCCAGTCCGACGGCCTGAATTGATAGCTTTGTGAGTACAATTAGTGACGCAGTGACAAAAAAAAAAAATTAACATGTACTGGAATTGAACCTGAGAAGCTACCTAGATTATTTATTGTAGGTATTGTGGTGTGGAATGTATCGTGTAACCTAAAATGGTGAAGTGAAAACAACCCCTTAGTCACCAAACAAGTTCCACCCAAGTGTCACTTCCAATTGGAGACTGGAACCTGTCAAGTAAATGTATTTCACCACTGAACCTTGTTCGAGAACCACTTAGAATTAGCTAGAAAGTTCTCGTCAGATGGCGGAGCGGGTATAAAAGGACAGCTTTTAGAAGAGGGCGAGACAGTTGATTTATAACAGTGATTGGTTAAAGTTCGAGATAGTAATAGTTTGTGAAGATAAATAAGTGAAAAGTAATAGAGTAAATTAAGTGATTGGCTTGTGACGACCATACCACGCTGGAAAATCGGTTCTCGTCAGATCACCGAAATCAAACAGAGTTGGGTGCGGTTAGTACTTAGATGGAGGACCACTTTGAGAACACCGCGGGTCGTTGGCGTTGCACCAGGCTGAAGATGATTGCATTGTGCCGCATGCGTTCGACTACTGCTTGAGGGTCAGGTGGAGACACTGGACAATCAGGCGGTGATCAAAGACGCAAGCAAAACATTACAACATCATTGGCGCTGGGATTGGCTGGCAGAAGAATGGAAGATCTTGGGACATCATTGGGTAGAGGAGACCCAGTCGATGAAACAGATTTTTCAACTGATGCTAGCGGTAACACCAGGCTGAAGATGATTGCATTGTGCCGCATGCGTTGGACTACTGCTTGAGGGTCAGGTGGAGACACTGGACAATCAGGCGGTGATCAAGACGCAAGCAAAACATTACAACATCATTGGCACTGGGATTGGCTGGCAGAAGAATGAAAATCTTGGGACATTCACTGGGTGGAGACCCAGTCGATGAAACAGAATTTTCACAGATGCTTAGCGGTAACACTAGGAATCGAACCCAGGAAAGAACTCTGGAGAAATCCAGAGAGTCTAGCTGGGTAAGATTTACAGTGGTAGAGAGACGAAAAGAGACCCGTCAATGGTGGTCTGATTCGAACATCTCTCAAATATATATATCAGTGGCGTCTCGTCAGGGTGTGCAAGGTGTGCATTGCACACCCTGATCTAACCAAAAAAATCACTCATCGAACACTCAAATAATAATAACACACATAAATATGATGTGCTCAATTACACTTAACATATCCCATATAACCTCGATCACACAGCCTACTATAATAATACTCATATTCATCCTTCCTAATTTTTCTTTCAAAATTCCTTCATCGTTTAGAAACAAAGAGAAAAACAATAAACTCGCACGAAATCTGGCTGTGCACGTATTCATCAAATAAATTCATCCAACTCCGAACTATATACCTTCCTTCAGCTACAAGAATTCATCCCCATCGTCATTCGTCACCCGCACGCCGTACCTGCTACCTGCTAAAGTCGCTTTACTTTGATGAACTTGTAGTGAACTCGTGCACTCGTTTTCTGTGCACACGGAATATTCATTATTTTGATTTGTTTTGTTCTGTTTCCGTAAAGCGTCATAAGTCAAATATACATGCAATACATCGACGCTCGTGCAAAAAAAAGGAGTGCACGACAGTCGATCGAGATGAATGAATGAACGAATTTTGTTTTTCGTTTAGGTAGTAACGGGTGATTTTTTAAGAGGTTTAGAACTTTTTAAAAAAAAAAAACACAAAAAATTCGAAAAAATGAATGAAATATTTAGTTGAATCGATAGTTTGAACCTTGCAATTTAATGTTTAAAGATAATTTCATGCAAATGTTGACCGCGGCTGCGTCTCAGGTAGCCCATCCGCTGAGTCCAATTTTGGCATACTCTTTCACACATATCGGCCGGTATCTCACGAATGAATGCATGGATGTTGGCTTCCAGTGCGTCAATCGAAGCGGGCTTGTCCCTATACACATTAGCCTTGACATACCCTCACAAAAAATAATCTAATGGTGTCAAATCGCACGATCTAGGCGGCCAATTGACCGGCCCGAAACGTGAAATTAACTGTTCACCAAACTCGCCTCGCAATTGCGCCATTGTTTCGCGTGCTGTGTGGCATGTGGCACCGTCTTGTTGAAACCACATATCATGCAAGTTCCATTTCGGGCAAAAAAAAGTTTGTTATCATCGCTCGTTAGCGTTCACCATTGACAGTAACGCTGCGATTCGCATCATCTTTGAAGAAATATGGCCCAATAATGCCGCCGGCCCATAAACCGCACCAAACAGTGGCTTTTTCGGGATGCATTGGTAGCTGTTGTTGGTTTAATGTCCAACAAAGTAAATTTGGTGCGAAATTTGGTCACAATCTTCCGAATAGACTGCTCAGAAGGTCGAGAATGCCGATCATAAAATGGAAGCAGCGCGCGATGAACATTTCGAACCGAGCACGAATTTTGATAGTAAAATTCAATAATTTGCAAGCGTTGTTCATTTGTAAGACGATCCATGGTTAAATTGCAAACCAAACTGAAGCTGTTTGACAGTGACACAAGGTACTAAACACACGTCAGCTGTCAAAACCAGTGTTGCCAAAACCAAACCACCCGTTACAAGAACGTCGAGATTCCGATGGTTTACGGGAACGAGAACGTCGCAGCTCTACGGACAGTTGTAAGTGAGGACGAAATACTACCACCTTTGTCAGAAACAGTTATTTGGACAAAGCTGGAAGGCGACCCTGGGAGCCACCGATTCTACCTAGTCGAGCCAGATGCAGAAAATATATATCGTCGGAAAGATGCTGGTTGAACCTAAAAACAACTTGGTTCCCGTTCGTGTCCTCAATGTGGAAAACAAAAGCGTGAAACTAAAACAAGGGGAAGTGATTGGAAAGTGCGTACCGATTACTGCGGTCACAAAGTTGTCCAATGCAAGTCCTGTGAAACCGGTTAGACCTACGGAGATATCGGAAATGAAAAATAATATACTCGGAGAGTGCGAGCTGGATCAGGAGCAGCGATCCATGGCAGGGAGTCTAATCAATGAGTTTGCTGATATATTTGCTTCACAGAACGGCGAGTATGGCCGAACACATCTCGTACAACACCGAATCGACACCGGAGATGCGAGACCGATTCGTCAGCCTCCCCGACGACTACCATTGGCTAAGTAGACGGAGGTTGCAGAAATGGTGTCGACGATGGAAAAGGAAGGACTGATTGAAAGCTCAAAAAGTCCGTGGGCATCGCCGGTCGTCCTGGTCAAGAAGAAAGACGGAAGTACGAGATTCTGCGTGGACTATCGCCAACTCAACAACGTCACCAAGAAGGATAGCTACCCCCTTCCAAGAATTGACGATACCCTGGACACACTATCTGGAGCCAAATGGTTTTCGACTCTCGATCTGAAGAGTGGCTACTGGCAAGTGCAGATCCATCCAGAAGACCGCGAGAAAACAGCATTCACAGCAGGAAACGGGCTTTGGCAGTTTACAGTAATGCCATTTGGACTGTGCAATGCTCCAGCTACCTTTGAACGTCTAATGGAGCGCGTTCTGCTGGGACTAACGCGGAAAACCTGCTTGGCCTACCTGGACGATGTCATCGTAGTAGGAAAAACATTTAACGAACATCGAGATAACCTTAAGGAGGTGTTCCAAAGGCTACGAAGTGCGCAACTAAAACTTAACCCGAAGAAGTGTTCCTTATTTAGACCAGAAGTGAAGTACCTCGGGCACATCATCTCTTCCAAAGGAGTCAAGACTGATCCGGAGAAGGTCGATGCAGTGAGAAACTGGCCGGTACCCAAAGACAAACATCAACTGAGAAGCTTCCTGGGACTTGCGACCTATTACAGACGATTTGTAAAGGACTTTGCCAGGATCGCAAAGAGCTTGCATCAACTGACAGAAAAAGGCAAACAATTCAAATGGTCAGGTGAGTGCGAAAAGAGCTTCAAGGAACTTAAACAACAGTTGTGCAACGCCCCCATACTAGCGTACCCCACCCCTGGGAAAACATTTATTGTGGATGCAGACGCTAGTAATGTGGGAATTGGAGCCGTCCTTTCCCAGGTGCACGATGGGCAAGAGAAAGTAGTTTCCTACTTCAGCAAAGTTCTCTCAAAGCCAGAAAGGAACTACTGTGTTACCAGGCGCGAACTCCTTGCTTTGGTATTGGCGACAAAACATTTCCATAAGTACCTTTATGGGCGGAAATTCATCCTCCGCACAGATCATGCATCTTTAAAGTGGCTGCTGCACTTTAAGAATCCTGAAGGCCAAGTCGCAAGGTGGATCGAACGGCTGCAGATGTACGACTACGAAATACAACATCGAAAGGGAAGTCGGGACCGTTTCCTGAAACAAACAATGGAAATCGGTACATCCTCGTTGTTATGGACTATTTCAGTAAGTGGCCTGAAGCATTTGCTATCCCAAATCAAGAAGCTAAAACCGTGGTGGAGCAAATCGTCAATAACTGGGTAAGCAGATTCGGTGTACCAATGGAACTGCATTCAGACCAAGGACGGAACTTCGAGTCGAAGATTTTCCAAGGAGTGTGCCAGTTACTCGGGATTCACAAGACAAGGACAACCCCGCTTCATCCACAATCAGATGGGATGGTGGAGCGCTTCAACAGGACACTGAATGAACACCTCTCTAAGGTCGTTGGCGAAGACCAGAGAGACTGGGATAAGCAGATTCCCATGTTTTTATTGGCTTATCGAGGAGCAGTGCATAACACCACAGGACATACTCCATCTGAAATCTTATTTGGTCGAACAGTCCGCCTACCTAGCGAGTTGATGTTTGGATATCCATGCGAAGAGCCCAAGGATGAGGAGGACTACGTTACAGACCTCAGGGACATCATCAGGGACGTGCATCGAGACACTAGGGATAAGATTAAGATAGCCAGTGACCGCATGAAAACGAGGTACGATACTAAAACGACAACTACAGGATTCCGGGAAGGAGATCTGGTATGGCTATATAACCCTCATCGAAGAAAAGGCTTATCGCCTAAGTTGCAACAAGACTGGGAAGGGCCCTATACAATCGTAAAGCGCATCAACGACGTTGTCTATCGCATCCAACGAGGAAGAGGCAAGCTGAAAGTCGTTCATGTGGATCGTCTTCATCGTTATAATGGTGAAAATGTTAACGAGTTTGTTCGGGACGAACAAGTTTAAGAGGGGGACATTGTGGTGTGGAATGTATCGTGTAACCTAAAATGGTGAAGTGAAAACAACCCCTTAGTCACCAAACAAGTTCCACTCAAGTGTCACTTCCAATTGGAGACTGGAACCTGTCAAGTAAATGTATTTCACCACTGAACCTTGTTCTAGAACCACTTAGAATTAGTTAGAAAGTTCTCGTCAGATGGCGGAGCGTTTATTAAAGAAATAATGTACAAATATGTGTAGGTAAATTTCTGTATGTATTTTGACTTGAAACTACCTACTTATCTAACTGTACGTTACGTACGTACGTATAAAGATTTAATAAGTAGGTAGGTACATACGGATTAAAAAGGTATGTAAATATTACCTACCTACATACCTACATAAATAAGGAATCAGACTTGTCAATATTTCTCAAAACATTATAAACACCCCTATGGAATCAGCTCAGTACCAGAAAGTCATCAATTTTCTATACCGCCTCAAATTTACACAATACACAGCCAAGTCTAACGACCTAATCGGAAGGCAAACTCAGCGCACAGCTCAACGAGAAACACATACGCATTTTAATACGGAGCGAGTGTCCAAGCACAAGCATTTCCTATTAAATAGAATCCGCAACACAACACAACGAATGCCTTGCCTACGATACGAGTATTATCGCACTTGGTTTGGTCATTTGGTGCTTCCTTTCCTCATCCACATCACATACCACATCTGCTTCTGCTCTCTTAGCAAAAACTCATGTAGAGATTTCGTGATAATGCGTATCAACGCACAAGCCATGTATCTGGCAACGTCTCTCAACGCATGTGGTGAATACGTGAAATTCGTATCGAATATAATGACCAGTCAAAGCGGATGTTTCCCATTTGCCAAGCTACGCGATACCCATTAGGCCATTACCCATACCCGGTGTCGGTAAGTGCATGTGCACCAACACCAAGTGCTATGAAATGTGTGATGAATGGAGTTCCTAACGCACCTAAACGCGTGGTCACATTAGTATTTTGTTTTTATAATCATTTTATAATGTTGTAGATGATATTAAGTGAACTCACGCGTTGCGTTATCTTTTCTATGTTCTTTAGTATTAAAAAATAATTACTGGAAAAGTGGAAATGCAATCGACAGCAATGTGCATAGGTATAGGTAATATGAAAATGGTGAGATAAAAACACATTTTGGGAACGGCGCAGTTGCAGTTGTACGCAATTTGCTTTGCTGTTTGGAAAGGATATTTGTATTTTTAGTTTAATGCGTTTTCCTACGATGACCGTCATATTGAAGTTTTGGTTTTGATTTAAAATAATGTAGGTAGTTTGAATGCAAGCAAACGTTAAGGCAATACCTATGCGAATAGGTACGATTTCTCAACTAAGCACTGAAGAGTGAAGAGGCGATGATTTTAAATGGGAAAATAAAACAGATTATCAGCCAACGACATAGGTATTTGAAAGTCTGTGCAAAAATTATTGTAAAGTCGTTTTCCATTGGGTTTTTCGGATTTTGCTCTCATAGATTTCAAATTTTTCGTGCACTATGGAGAGATTTTTCTTTCTTTGCATTTGCGGTAGGTAGTGCGTGTTTTAAAAGTCAGCTGTTCTTAAATTGTAATCTATGCTTATAAAAATCCACTCAATATGTTTATATCCATTGCTGCAGCCAAATGTAATTTTTTTTTTCTATTTTTAACAGACTTGTCTTTTAAATACATAATTAATAACACACTTTAAAGTTTGACAAAAGACAAATGTTTTGAGATAGGTATCGAGATTCGCAGCCAAAGGATAAATTGAATAACATCATATATCTTAATTTAATTTAATTTAAATTTAATTTAATTTATTTTTATTTATTTAAAAATAGAAATATAACGGTTTTGTACACTTAAGAACTAAGTTCTTTTACAAGTACATTGGATACATATTACAGTAAGCGAGATATAGAAATATAAAATTACTAACAATAGGTAAACATCTTGACTATTGTGATAGCAAGAGTTTTGAAACATTGCAGTATCCCATATGTTACTGAATTGAATAATCAGGAAAAAATTGGCGGGATCGGATCAGTGGGAGTGGCAGCTCGCATACTAAGTAAATATTAAATACAAGACTTGCTGTTAAAAAACTATCTCCAAACTTAATCGAAGCCGCAATCATCAGCGGTAAATGTAAAGGAGAAGAAGTGCTGATACCACGAATTCCAATGTTTTCAACCGATTTACCCTTCGATTTCAAGCGATTACAGTTTTCAGTGCGTCTTGCCTTCGCCAAAACCATTAATAAGGCTCAATGCCAATTGCTAAGTGTTGCTGGTTTGAACTTAGAAAATTCTTGTTTTTCGCACGGCCAATTATGTATATGTTGCTTGCTCTAGAGTTGGAACGCCAAAAAATCTTAATGTTTACACACCTACCGAAAACACTCAAAATATTATTTATCCGCTAGCATTAAGATAACTTGCTTATTTACTTACTTAACGGGCTCCCTACCCGTGAAGAGACACGCTGCTTCCAGTTTGCCAGACCAAGCGCTCTGGCATCCGCGATGGCTTGGTCTTTAAAACGGAGGTTCGGTCTTCCTTGTCGCCTCGAACCTGGATGCTGGGATTCAAAGATCCTCTTAGCTGGAGCATTGTTGTCCATTCGCTCGATGTGGCCGAGCCAATGTAGTCGACGTGTTTTGGATTTTTGGACTACATCCACATCTTGGTAGAGCTCATAGAGTTCGCGGTTGTATCTTCTCCTCCATTCGCCCTCCTCGCGCAAAGGACCAAAAATCCGACGAAGAATTTTTCTTTCGAAGGAGCCCAATATCAGCTCTCCCTTCCTGCTTATCGTCCAGCACTCGGCGCCATAAAGCAGAACTGGCAGGATGAGTGTTTTGTAGAGCGTACATTTCATCCGTCGAGTTAGGAGTTTTGAGATAAAGAAGTTAAAAAAAAAAAACAAAATTTTCTTTTTTTTGCAAAAACACTTATTTCATTTTATTAGCGTAGTAGCACACGCAGGGTATCCGCTAGTATTTTATGAAAACAAGGGCAACACTTACAATTTTGACCACCCCCCAATAGTAACGATCTGAAAATGCTGCAGGATAAATCGATCAGTAGGTATTGTAGAACAACATGACTACGGTAGGTAAAGTTTAGATGAATATAAGGTGTTTACTGTATACCTACCCATTTAATATGTATATATATTATTATTAACCTACTTAAAAACATAATGCGTAAGAATCTACAATCTACATACGGTACCTATACAAATCATTGTTAAACGGAAATGGGCAAAGATCCTTGGGTCTAAACTAATTGGGTTGCAGATCTTTACTGACAAGTCAAATATAGATAGCCGCCATCCTCTGTTTTTCCTCATTATCTTAAGATACCTATGCCATGAGGTTTTCGCTGCCACCATTTAGTAAATACGAAATATCTATATTAATGACTATTTCCATTGAAAAAGTTACAAGCGTTTTCCATTCACCGGTTAAATTTTATATTAAAACATTCGAAATTTGCGTCCCGGTTGATTTCTAAATACATATTTATACGTAAAAAAGTTACAAAAATAGATTCACCGGATGCAATATGACCTTTCTTTGATGTAGAAAAATACTGGTAATTCCAACATATTCACACTTGATGCATTTTTTTCGGATTCGAATCAATTTTTCTGCTCTCGGCTGTCAGATTTGATGTTCAGATTTGATGTTCCTTTGGCCATGCCCACTTGAAATATATATAGCCGAAAACCTAATTTGGACTATAACCATTCAAATGAAACCGGTTTTTTTTTATATATATATAGATTTTTTTGCATTTAAGGTAGGTATTTATTGTCTCTTAAATTACCCCTCCAACCAAAGCGGAGCGAGGTAGACCCCTCCTTCCCATAGGACGAAAATGCTTCCATTTAACCCCTAAAAATCCGTTATACTATTTTTGGCACCAAAGTAATCGTACGTGACATACTCCGCAAGTAAGGTCTATATTATATTTTATTCGTTGCCATGTGGATTTACGAACAAATATAAAAAGGTCCTGCGAAATGATTGCATTTTGTTTTCCAACAACGCGGATAGGTACTAGGTATACAGAAGTTGGTATAGGATTTTCACATTTGTGTATACCTTTGCATGGCATGTTATAGGGATGCAAACGATACATCAATGTTCGGAAAAATCGGATCTATCGTTCATAAACATCGATATTGAGACCCATAAAAGCATCGTCGATACATCGTTCTTGGTGAACGATGTTTTATCTACTATAAAAAAATGTCTTGTGTGCAGTGTGTCAAAGTCCCTTTTAATAGTATTGTTGCTTTAGTTATCACAGAATTTGTCTCTTCAAAATCAATTTAAACATCTATGTTTTTTGAGCGGTGATGCAACCTAGGTAAGGTAGATATGCATCGTGTTTTCAGAGACTTTATTTATTTGTAGTATTTTCGTATGAGGCTTTATGTATGTGTATATATAATGTTTTAAATAAAAAATAAAAAAAAAGGTTTGGAAAATGTTAAATGTTAGCGCGCGCTTTTATTTGCAGAATTTTGTAAAGCAGAATTTAGAAAAGCAGTAAAACTGAATTTTGAAAAAAGAATTTTGACCTCGCCAGAATTTCGACCCCAACCCGTAGAATACAAGTGAACAAGCCATGGAGCGACACACTCCCCAAGAACGCGGAATAATCGTGTCTATCGATTTTTCGACCAAAATCATAATGAGCGATGAGGGCCATTTCCACCTCAGCGGGTACGTGAACAAGCAAAACTATCGCTTCTGGGACACCGAAAATCCACGATTAATGCACGAGGAGCCATTACACCCGTTCAAAGTTATTGCATGGTGCGCTGTTCACGCTGGAGGAGTCATTGGGACATTTTTTGTTCGAGAACGCCGCTGGTCAAATGACAACGCGCGCTATAGGTGTTAACCGATTTTTTTCTGGACGGAGCTACGACACACACTGCGCGAGCCTCAGCCGATATTCTGAAGACGGCGTTCCCGGTTCTCATTTTGGCGATTTGCACTGGCCCGCAAGATCGCCCGATTTAACCGTTCCAGACTTTTTTTGTGGGGTTTTTGAATCCCGTGGTTACGTGAACAAGTCCGAGACCCAAGAAGCCCACAAGGACAACATTCGACACGAGTGCGAGAATCTGTCGCCCGAAGTTCGCACCGAAGTGTTGGAAAATGCCATAAAACGAGCAATCAATTGTGACGGCGCCCATCATCTTCTCGACTTGACCAATCAAATTCTTAAGGTTCAAATAAACATATAATCAAAAAACAGAATCGAAGTTTTTCATTTAGAAAAAAAAATTAGAGCCAAACAACATCGGATAACCTCACAAAACAAAAAAAGTCAAATAAATCAAAGGTAAAATGTAGTCAGGCTGTGCACTTGGCTTAAATAGGCAGCTCCAAACACTCTCTTTTCTTATAACAGAATTCGTTAAAACCAATTGAAATTAACGTTGTCGGACCTTTGTTTTCTTTGTGTAAGCATTTTATGGGAGTGATTTAAAATACATTGTTCTGCTAGGTATATACAAAATATCCATGTGAAAACTTGTTTTAATTGATTTTTTTTTCTTTTTTCATTATCTTTCTTCTCAAGGCCACTTGACCTTTTATATATTATACTCTGGCAAATGGTCGGAAAATAGCCAACAAAGCCCCTACTAAAACCAGATGTTTAGTTGAATGGCTTATCTTAGTTTGAATTACCATTTGGAGAATCGTTTTAATAATAATATTGGAGGCTCGAAAGAGAATAACAGACTACTTTTTTCAACGGGTAGGCGGTCCAATATTTATGTAGTTACCTATACGCAATAGAAATAAAGTCCAAATGTGCAAGTTAATTCTAATGTTCAAGGAATGAGATCCGTCAAACGATTCTTTTAGTGGTGTCTTCAGTAGTACCGATCTAATATATCGATCTACGCTCTTGAGAACGGAAAACTCTTAAGACCAAGTTATTCCGAAAGGGACTGATAGACGAAGAATATCACTTTAAATGTTTGCATTATACCATCTCAATCTGTAGGCGTATGCTGGAGCATATTCTATACCGACCTTAAACGCCTCACAAAAATCGTATCTATGAAAAAAAATATATCAAAAAGCGATTATAATGTTCTTTGAATCGAAATATATAGATACATATATTTAACAAATAAATAAATTCAAGTAACAAAATATGGAAAAAAAACATAAAACTGCAAATGGCTGATTGCAGTTTTATACCGTAAAAATAATGCCCTTTAAAAATCTTTGCAAATGGCTGCTTGCAAATATGTTTAAAAAACGTTTATAAAATATCTTAATCTACTATTATAAATAAAATAACCAGCAATTAAATACTATTTCATAACATTTTGGTTTAAAATAAAACGTAGTACAAGAGTATTTTAAATTCACATTCTATATCAAAATTAACAAATATATTTTGTTTTATATATGGCAACATGTAAATATATGTACATAATGTACTTTTAAATTTTATATGTATATAATTATTTAGAAACATATCAAATTTTACACCTATATAATACACCTAGGTATGTTGTTTCAGTTTATCTTAAATATCCAAAGCACTTTTTTAAGTTAAACTTTTATTAGTTACGTACTATTTTTAGTTTGTATACACTTAAGAAGTTATAATAATAACTAAATAACAAATTTCAGTGTATCTTAATTTTCTAGATTTTATTGAAAAGCATTAGGTACTATTAAACCTTTAACATTTTAGTATAGTATTTAAAATTGTAAATTTTGGCTTCAAATGTTATGCAGGACTTCGTAAAACCTAAGCCGACGAACAGTTTGAGGATTTCGTTTCGTGACGTAAGGAGAGTAGGTACAGAATATAACTATGGATATTCTTTCATTATTCCTGGTCGATGGTATGACGACTAGGACTGCACCAAGGCTGATTCCCTCTAAGAAGTTGTTTCTTGGAATATGAAACTCTTGTTGTAAAATAGTGAAATGGGTGTTTGTGCAAAAACATTTTGACACAATTTTAATTCCTACTAACCCAATCGTCTCGAATTTGCTTATGAAAACAATGAATAATTACTTTAATTTGTACAAATTGAAATTTATACTTACACATGTATATAACTCTATACTGTCATGTCCATTAAAAATGAATAACTACCAATTTTTCTGTAATCATGTTCACTCTAAACTAGCCACTCACTTGCAAAAGTAAATTGAAATGGCTTGCAACTGCTGAGTATTAAATAATTATTGTCCTCAGCTCTAGCAGCAGATATTGACTTATCTGTAGTGGTTTGATTAAAGTTACTAGAACTACTACTATGCTGTATAGAATTAGTATAGAGCTCTTGTTCATTACTATAATTGTATAGGTTAGAATATTTTAAACAGTTTTTTTTTATTTGATTATTATCTGTAATATGTGTTGTTGTTGTTGTTGGTGAAGCAAATGGTTGTTGGTAAATGCTACTTAAAATATTTTGATGCTTTTTGACATTATTATGTCACACTGCAGTTCCTTGTTGGCCTGGTAAAGCGGACACTATACCCGACTCCGGCTTAAATGCCGTATGCATTCGTTGTCTACAATTTCCTTTGCTTGAAAGAATCTTGTAGATCATGTAAATTGGAATACAGAACACAGATGAGGCAGTTAGTGCCCAACCGACAGCAATGCTCCATTCTGGGTATTGGTACTCGTCGCCGAGCATGTCCTCGTAGCCAAGAAATGAGAATATGAAAATGAACTGTTAAGTAAATTATTAGTCTGGTGTATAATTTGCAGAATTATAGTACTCACCAATAAGAAAATTGGACTAATGTAGGCCCAGCAAATGCGCCAAAAAATGCCTGGCTTTTCACCTAACATCTGTTCCACGTCCGAAGAGAAATTGTCTACACCATAAAACCAAAACACACCAGCTGACTCGACAAAAACAACGAATAGGATCGCTAATCCAGGTCCGTATACGTTGAGGAAGTTCACTAGATAAACGCCACCCTGAAAAGAAAAAAAAATAAAGTGCACGACTGGGTCGAACGAAACTTTCTCGATGCTAGACAAAAGAAAACAAAATTCTCTTTTGGATATTCTATTCATCTCATATGGCAGTTATATAAAATAAAAACATAAGCTGCAAATATTGCAATGTTTAGTTGGAAAAATACTATTGCGTAACTATTAAGCTGAAAACTGACTGTATGATATTGTTCCGGATAAAAGAAATACTTCGTTTTTGACAATTTATCGAAATCGAAGATGGGGTTTTCGAGATATGAACAGTTTTTAAAATTAGCGTTTTCGGTGCTTCAAATTGAAAATTAAGGACACAATAGTTTTGAAAACATCCAATTGACACTTAGTTTGCATTTTGGTCAAAATCGTTATTGCGCTTTTAAGTTAACTAGACAAAACTATATTTTTAAAAAAATTACTATTTCGATAATATAGAGAAAAACTTAGCTTGCTATTAAGTTATAAATGACCACATTACCTTAGAAATTAATTTTTGCTACAATCGTATAGACCGTTTTTGAGATATGTCGAAATTTCAAAAGTATTGTTGCTCGAATTTTTAGCCAAAAACTGGGTACGCAGTCATGGTGACCTCACCTACTTAAGCTTAAATATCAATTTTGGTTGAAATCGTTAGAGCCGTTTTCGATCAAATCAAACTGGTACGAAAATGTTGTATGGGAAGTACCATTAATATTGAGGTTACCTTGCAAAAAAAAAACACCTCCCGAGCTGTAAGCCCAAAAACTCCAAATCCGAGGTTTGAAAGTAATCCGGAAAGTCGTTTAGGCTGTAGGCCCGTGGAAGGACGGACAGACGGACAGACGGACAGACCGCACAGAATTTTGCGACCCACTTTTTTGAGTTCCTCTATCATCGTAATATCAGAATTGATTAAAATCTCGAGTTCGAAATTTTGTACGAAACCAATATCTTTCTCTTACTACGTAATGGAGAAAGTTAAAAATATAGAACATTTTTGACATGTTGTACGTTGTTTGTTGTTTTGTTTTAAAACCAAAAATAATATTTATAGCCTTTCTCTAATACTCTTTTTTGTTAGACATCCTTCTCGCAACCTATTTAGGGAAAACTGGCCTTGAATTTCCAAGAACAATTCGACATGAGAACAGGAAATATTGGAAGTTGTCACCTCTCGAAATCACTCACATATTTATAGAATCCGGCTGCACACGAACCTTTTCCAAACCCGCCATTGCGCGAAAGAAAATGCAGATCCATTGCACTCAAAATTACAACAAGCACTCTATTATATCCTGCTTTCGTACTCGCTGCCACCGGTACTTGGGATTTTACTCCCTTCATAGCAAATTAATCATTTTTCCACATTCGAATTTTTTAGACGATCTACCTTCTATTCTTCGATGGACCTACCCACCGAATAAGAAGAATGTGTGACATACCTACACTCAAAGAAGACTCCTCATATAGGAGCATATACTTATCTCCACTTCATCACCCATCAATTCGCAAGAAAAATTATTTTCTTGTATACAGTACTAGCTGATCCCGCGAACTTCGTTCCGCCCGTTAGTGTAATGAAAGTAATAAATCCGAGCATGTACAATGCACATGCTATTTTATGTAGACGCTTAAATACCAATGGCAAGTCGTTCTGAATAAGCAGAATCCGCTTAGGTTTGCAAAGTGCTTTATTTGGACAATGTCCATTATAATTTTAATTATGCAACTTTAGAAATAGCGATTGATTTTATTTTCGAATGGGAGGTGCCACAAATCGTTTTCCTATACCGCTTATGTTTTACAACGTACCACCTATAGTGTGGTATCCTATCATTCAGCACCACCTATCGGGTTCAGAACTCTAGTAGAAATTGATGGTTATAGTGTAAGCGCTGTTCCTACATTTCAGACATATTTCCGTAACAGTAACAGTGTGTATAATGTATTTGGAAATGACTTGTAATCGAAATGTGATCGAATTTTAGTGAGCTGTTAAATTGGTTTTCATGTGTTTGTTAGTTGGTTCGCACGAAACAGAAAATGTGAAATAAAAATACTGACACCATTTTCAAACCTTCCCATGATTAATGTTTGTAATTATGACATCATGCAGGTCTGGATCGGTTTCGAGATCTGGAACCTCGGCACATATGATGTCATCAACTTGGTCTGGTTGCATTCTTTCGACTAACCAAATGAAAATGTGCGCATGAGGCAAGCCTCTTTTTTGCCATTCAATCGAATACATCCAACATCGAGTATAACCAAAGACACGATGCTTAACAATATAGTCCATCAGCGACAATGAAGAAACCTAACCGCACCTATCAACTTGGTTGGTAAATGGTAAGCCTTTCCCTTCTCTCTTTACTTCGGTACCGAAAGTGTTATGGTACCTTTAAGTTGCGCTCCCCATAACCATATTCACTAATGAGCAGAATAGCACGATTGTTACTCGCTCATTTTTTGTAACAACCCCTATGTGCAAGCTCAAAACGCTCCACAACTCCTATTGCCTGTCATCATTGTCCACGTCATCTTAATCACCCCTACATTTCAACTTACTCACACATACTTATGCAAGGATCCCGAAAATACATGCCAAACAAAAATGATGGATTCAAAAGTATAAAGTATCTACTCCATTTCAAAAAGTTAGTTAATGTAACCTAGTAAACATAAACAAACTTATTAGGTAGGTTGACAACAACAATTTGCTTGGAAAATAATTAAAATAACTGACAACAACAATTGCTTTGAAAATATAAAATATTTTTTTTTTTTTTATTTGAAGTGTCACTACTCGATTTCTATCCAATTTATATTTTTTCAAAGTGCTTTTCCCCATAAAAAACGAAATGTGTGCCTTCAATGCCACCTATTGAGAATTTTCCAACTTTTCTTTTTTTATAAACCATTCCTGACTCAAGACGAATAAAACACACTAAAAATCATTGAAATGGTTGAGCCGTTCGTGAGTTATAAAGTCACAACGCACTTGCAACAATTTTATATATATATAATATATACAGTATAAATAACTTTACAAACAGTTCGCAATTTGGAAAAGTCGTCAACAAAAGGTTACTTCCCTTCTCAAACCACATAACCAGGAAAGAAAATCAATAAAACGAAACGGACTTATCCACATATTCATGGCTCATCATCACATCGTATATATTTTCCAAGAACACTCGTACTCAAACTCAAGTAGTTCCTTTATCTTGATTCCTGTTTTCGTAAAAGGAAAAATTATAATTTCTAATTTAATCAAATATAGTGAAAATCCATTATGCCACTTGCATCACAAATCACTTTCCAGGTGCGATAGAACGCTTAAGTGATGTGTGGTACTTGTTGAGAGCCACTATGTCCATATACGATTTATTATCAAAAGGCAACATCAAAGTGGCTGACTTGAAATGTTTATCTTAACACTCCTCGTTCCCTTCTTAAAGGTTAAGAGATTCTTTTCTCACACATGTAGGTAACTATGCCATGTCAGCAACTGCAATTCGTTTAAACCCAAGGATCCAAGGAAGTACACATTATCTATGCTATACATAGGAGCTATACCAACTGCTGAAAGATACCAATCTCATGAATATTATATAAGAAAATACCTCTGACAAAGTTAATGAACCATTTGATTTGAAGGCATGATCTGGCCTATGTTTCGCACAGACAAACAGATAACTACAGTGTGGACAAGCTAATGGATTTCTAATGTTGTACACAGTTGCCGATAATTAATTGAATACATCACTCGAAATAGTTAAATAGAAAAAGTAAACTTACATAAGTCATGGTTGGCAATGCACATAAGTAGATTCCAGCCAATAGAAGCAGCACGAAGAGTTCTCGTCGCCTTCCAATTGCTCGCGGATATTCATCACAAAGCGCTGTTATCATTGCTTCTAAACCACCAAAAGTACTATCGAGACCGAGTGTAATCAACATTAGGAAGAAGATGATTGACCAAAATACCGAGCCACTCATTGTTGCTATTGCTTCTGGGTAAACGATGAAGACTAGACCAGGTCCTTCCAGGCCAACCTGATCAATTGAGGTTTTTTGAACGTGCGCCATGTAGCTATAGCAGGTGAGTTAGAGCGTACGTTTTTGGGAGTTATATCTAATAGACTTACCCCAAAACAGAGAATATCACGAAACCGGCTAAAAAACTAGTAAGACAGTTGATACTGCTTGTTATCAATGCATCGCGATAGCAGTTGTTGTTAAATTTGTTGTAACTTGATAGAGCCAGAAGCGTTCCAAAGCCTGGTCCAAGCGAAAAAAAGATTTGAGATGCCGCGTCTATCCAAACCTAAAAATACAAATGTTTATGTTAAATTCAGGAATTTGAATAAAAAAGCTGAGCTAGTTAAGTCTTCTTGCGCAAGGATATATATACTTATACTAGCGGACCCCAGCCCAGTAAATCGTGGGAACTTCGATGGTAAGAAACCGTCTCGTGGGAAAAAGGGAAGAAATATGATTTCGAAAAGATTTTGTGGGAAATTTGGTCAACTTACAAAAAAAAAAAAAAAAAAATTATCAAACTTTAACCTAATATCATATTTTTTGTACTACCTTGTTCTGTGTTCACAAAACAAGTCTAAAATTGCATTTTTGTTTTCTCTTTCATACACATTGAACTTATCCTTCTAATACCATGTTCCCACCAACGTGATTTAGCTCATATGATTTATAAATCACGAAAGGCGTCTCCACCGAGTTTTACGTGATTTATTTTGACATCCAGCAGAAAGAATTCGTCCACTTCGGAGAGGGTAGTATTTTTTTTTCGTTGTTTTTCTTTTGTTATCACACCTCTGCCAAAAATAAAACAATTTATGATTGTTGTACTTAATAAAAATACCAAAATACACCGAAACACGAAGAAAATTGAATTTGGGATAATATTTTTGACATTTGTGTTGTTTTTTTTTGTTTGTTGAATAACATTGAATTGAACTGAAAGCGCTGCAGGTATGTTCGATTTTATTTTGTGTGGATTTGCGATGAGAGATACGTAATTAAAAATTAAACACGTCTAAATCACGTAATTAGTAATCACGAAAATGTATGGTAAATCACGTAATTTATGAGATGATTTAGCTAAATCAAGTGGATTTAGCTAAATCACGTTGGTGGGAACATGGTATAACTTCCACCGGTATTTTCATTGCTTATGTTTTCAACTGAGTTGATGTTTCTGTTTTTCGCTGCGCTGTTAGCTAGGTAAACTTTTAATTTTGACGACTGTGTGTATTAGTGAAATTGAATTTTGATTAGCTGTTTCTCTTTTTATAAACATACAGTTACAGCCTTATTTATAAGCCCAACGTAGAGTCTGCTTATTTATATACGCACCCTAGATGTGCAGGAAAATGTGATTTGTAAAGATTTTTCGAACTTCAGGGCTGCGTAAGTAACACGAAAATATGAGTTTAGAGTCAGCATAGAGCTTACGTTAATGTGTTACGTAATTTATTTCGCATGTTGTGGACATTTTTTTTTGTTAAGATTTTGTTTGCAAATGCAACTTTAAAATATATTTATTGTATTTAATAAATAAAAAAAAATCAAATAATTCAGTTTTATTGCTTGTAGGGAATGTCTGAGGATGTGTGTCGTGTGAGAATTATGTCTTCCTTTGGCCAGGCATAAGATTTGGTGGTGGTTGGTGGAATTGGACAAGGAATATGAATATCAGAAGACACATAGATATATAATTGCCGAATATATTTCGGAATTGTGCAGATAATTTGACTTTCTAGTGTGTAAATTAATATGAAAATCATTAATATATAGATAATATTTGTGTGGCTTTTTTATTTTTTGTTAATAAAGTATTGAAAATTTACTATTTGATTGAAATTAACTATGTGGGAAATTTTTGACTAGGTCCAAAAGGGAAAAATGGGAAAAAAATTAGCTGTCCGAGGGAAAAACCATCTCAATGACATATTATCAGCACTGCCCAGTCTGCTTTGCGAGGCGTTAACATTTTTATTTGTTCATACTAGTAATTTTGCTTCGTTGAGTCGAGGAGCTTCGATAAATGTTTATAGACAAAATTCTTTAATCTTAATAACATTTTTGGAGTTTTTCCAGAATTGTCCCATTATCCACTAAGAATTTTCTATTTTTTCAGTCGAAAAGCAATTCCGAAAAAATTTAGCACAAAATTTTCAACATTTTCCATACCAAAAAAAAACCATTCTCGATTTTTTCATTTTCGACTTTTCCGGAAAGTTTTCCTAAAATTTTCTTCCGTAAAAACCTTCTCCTGACAATTACGAACAACGGACAAAAAAAAATTAGCCAAATCGACTAAGTCGTTCTCCATTGATGAATTAGGTACTATACAATTTTCACACCATTTTTATATTATGTAGAAGATATAAATAAAATACAAATCATGCGCCCACATAGGGTTGGGGTCAGAATCCCGAAAACCGAAATTACGATAATCCCAGATCCCGAAAATCCAAAATCCCGGAAAATTATGCTTTCTGTTACACTTTTGGGATTATAATTTTCGGGTTTCTCTCCGACATAAGATAGATATAATTATAAATTTCACCACTAGTATGCAGTGCAATCTTAAATTTAGTTATGTAGCACGACTTTCAAAGCAAATTACAATATTTGTATGAACTGAAAATTCAAATATACCCTTCTAACTTACCTTCGAATTCTTAAGTTTGTGCCATTCGGGAGTAAGATAATATTTAATACCCTCATCGGCACCAGGTAGTGACACTCCACGTATTAACAGTATGATGAGCACTACATAAGGTGCTAACGCAGTTACCCAAACCACTTTCCCAGCGCTTCGAACACCCTTCCAAAGTGAAAAATAAACCAAAACAAATACTCCAAAGACGCATAGCGCCAGCGTTGGCTTAACTGGTCCCATAAAATCCAATCCATCTGATTTATACTGTTCGAGTACATTTCGCCTATTTGTGGTAAGAGAAGTTAAGGAAAAAAGAAATGTATTGTAAGGGAAGCGAAATAAAAAGAATACAATAAAATGTGTCCTCTCGGAGGTAATGGAATATGGAAGACATCGTTGACCGTTGTTGACGCATTCCATTTGCAAAAAAAAAAACGCACTTCGATTTCTGCATCAATTTGCTTGCATGCGATCCCTGTTGTCTAGTCGTTCTTTTTTTTCAAGAAGGATAACAATTATAATATAAAGACTTACTCAAAGAACTCTCGAGCTGGTGTAGTAGCCAGGTTTGTAAAATTTGACGAGGTGACGGGCATACAGTTTTCCGTGTTCCATGGATTCTCACACGATGTCCATGGCAGTTTTGATGTAAACGATGCGAATAAGTAATAAACGGCCCATCCAATGACTGTGTTATAGTACATTCCCATATAGATGTCGATCAAGCAAATTGCATAGCCGACACCTGTAAATAATAATTGGATTTTAGCTAATGGCCTATTTATAATAAACTAGCGGACCCCAGCCTGCTTTGCTAGGCGTTAATATTAGAAATTTTTCAAACTACGTTGATTCGAGGAGCTTCGATAAATGTTTAAGGACGAAATTTTAAAATCTTCACAACAAATTTTCCACCTTTACATCAAATCATGCGATAAAATGCAAAATTAAAATTTAAATTTTTTTCCGGAATTTACCGAGTTTTCCATTAAAAATTTTCTTTTTTTACATTCGAAAAGCCATTCCGGAGGGTTTTCGAAAATGTTCTTTCGTAAAAACCTTCTCCTGACAACTGAACAAAAATTTGAGCCAAATTGGCCCAGCCGTTCTCAATTGATGAATTACTTTACATTTTTCACACCATTTATATATATATGTATAGGTATAGATATAGATACATGGATGCATTGCTATTTCATGATGTTTTTCAAGATGAAGAAAAGTAAACTCTTAAGACACTCGCAAAGCCTACAATCCTCTTTATAATGTAGCTATACATCACTATATTCGAAAATATAGCAATTATTTCTGCATTCAAAAACTTTCTATGCGACATACGATTCGTTACCAAAAACGACTTTCATAGCATTGTGCGATTAATTTTTCATAATTAAATTCCAAATTTTGAAATACGAAATACATACAGCTTCTACAGAACCAACTAACGAAGTGAGAAACTCACTTAAATAACATTCAGAAGTCAGCACAGTAGCACGATGGTGCCGACGACGACGACGTATTCTGAGAAGTTTATCGGTATTAAATTGATTATGCCGAGCAAACAAATTGACTTCTTGGTGTCAAGTTTAAATGTGCGGTGATTGCCTTTATGTGTGAAACACATATCTATCCTGTGAAACATTAAAATTTTTATTTTAAGTTTGTTATTGGAGAGGCTGTTGCTTCTTAGAGGAAGTTAATCAAACCGAATTCATACGGTCGCATAAAGGTTACCACTATACCACTATATTATATATATTAACTTGAGGCGTCGAATTTAAACTTAAATATTTAGTAACAGAGAAAAAAAATGAAAAAAGTTCTACAGTTTAAATCGCTGAACCCCCTTAAGCGAATGGAATGGAAAGTTAGTTAAAGTGTGTTTGCACACTGGATCGGACGCATTGCAAAAGCGAAGAGAGTTCTTATATCAACCATTATAGTATATGTACTTCAAAGATGTAGGTATTTGGAGTTTGTAATTTCAAATACTAATCCTGAGAGCAAATAATAATAAATAAATTGAGATAACTATCGTCGATTTCCAAATTCTGATTACACTAATACATAATAATATAGTCCACTCAATCCAGATAAAAGTGGATTGGAATTTTTTTCTGTTTCTTTGATTTGTGTTCGTTTTACATAACATATTTACAAAAAGTATATAGGTATGCAGAATAGATTATCGTATAGGTATTAATTTTTTTTTTTCTAAATACATATTTTGGCGTTAGGTCTTATAGCCCAAAACCATAACGCCCAAATTGAAAGATGTCATAACGCCCGAAACATCACTAGGCAATTTGTTGGTGGAAAATTCATGTAAATTTGGGTGATATGAGATTGATTTTGTTCATAATAACATTATTTCTGCTTAAAGTAGCGTTGGGTCTTATCGCCCAAGGTTAGAAATCCCAAGTATATCAATGTTGAGAAAGAAAACGTCAAAAAGCCCAAATGTATTGACAAATCGCCCAAAAAAATTGTTGAAAAATATCGACTTTTAACAGCGCAATGCTACCTATATATTTAAAATTTTCGCACTCCATTTCTTTTCGATGCTCTTACGACCGCACTTCAATATACACTTTATAGGCTAATGACTTTTTCAACTGTATAGCTTGAAAAAGAGCAGGAATAAAATAACGGTTTTTGTAGAAAATGACAAAAATAAGAAAATGTCGTAACGCCCAAACTATATTTTTGCATTTTGTTTGATATTAAACAGAACTAAGTTTTCTGGTTTTAAAAATGTCATAACGCCAATCAGCTATGTCGTAACACCCAAACTTAATAACAAGAAATATTTTGGGCGATATGTCATTCTATTTGGGCTTTGTGACGCTTTATTCCTTTAAGTTTTGAGCGATGTCGTGGCTATTGGGCGTTATGACATTTTTCAATTTGGTCGTTATGGTTTGGGGCGATAAGACCTAACGCCCATATTTAAGTAGATAAAGTAAAAATGCTATTCTGCCTATGACCCAAAAATAAGTTTCACATTTGTCAAGTTTAAGATTTGTTTAGAGTGAGAACCAAAAAAGATAACTTTATTAAACAAGTTACATATATATTTTACAATACTTATAGGTACTTGTTTTGTTATTCCTTATATAAAATTTGCGGGACATTGCGAAAAATTTTCTTTTTACGAGTTTTGAAAAGTCAACACACCTTCACCAAACTTATCAACATCTTGCCGTATAGAACTCGTATTTATACTAGGTATATATTTTTAAATGTATTGATTTCATATCCACTAATATGTGTACTGTACATG
This sequence comes from Cheilosia vernalis, assembly GCA_949126925.1. Lineage (NCBI taxonomy): Eukaryota > Metazoa > Arthropoda > Insecta > Diptera > Syrphidae > Cheilosia > Cheilosia vernalis. Next base: position 58,613,549 of record OX421362.1, read on the forward strand.
TTCAAGTATTGACATACTGTCCTGCTACTGCTTAATATTCCTTCTTGGATTTTAGTCATCATCATCGGTTACGAGTTTTATTTGAACAAAATTCAATGTGTAAACACAAAAATGGATGGAGGAAATGATTGACATACCCTTTGATATGTAACACCAACTAGCAATTACAAAGTATATCCTACAACCTACATAATCTCTTCGAGTAAATGTGTTTATATGACATATTTTTAACTCCTCAAATGTATGAAATCTCTGTTGCCACCCGCATCAATCGCAAGTGCAAAAGACGTTATCAATGAGGCTTCAAGAGTACTTTGCCTTCCAGTAAAAGTTGCTGGTGTCCTTGTTCAAAACCATAAAAAAGATTATTTTTTTTATTCGCAGTATTTTTTTTTATATAAGTACATTATATCTTAAAGGAATAGAGACAAATGCAAACAAAAAATAAGAAGACATAAAACACAGGTATAGAAAAACGCTTTTAACGTGCCTTATTGGCATTATCATTTTACGCATTCTGTTTCCACACGCTCTTACACTTGTTGCAGAAGAATCACGTTCAGTGTTCAGTGTAGTCAGTAAAAAGAAATTTACAACGATCAAAAAATTACAAACCACCCTCTAGGGACATAACTAAAGGTAAACGCTATTGAACAGATGGATGATAAATAGGACAAATATTTATTGGAAAAAATAAATATTTTTTTTAATTGAGACACCTGGGATTAATTATCTTAAAGAAATAGAGAGCTAAAAAGGAAATAAAAAGTAAACTCACCTTTTAACGCCGGGCAGATACGTTTCCAAATACTTAAGCAGCCACACCTGTGAAATTGTCCCAATGCGAGTTCCATATAAAACAAGGGTAATCCACCAAACACCAACATCACACAGTATGGAATGAGAAATGCCCCACCACCGTTTTGATAACAAATGTAGGGAAATCGCCATACATTGCCTAAATCGACAGCAAAGCCGACAACGGCCAACAGGAATTCTGCTTTTTGACCCCACGTCTCGCGTCTTCGTTCGGTAATGGACACTACAAGGACCCGCTGCAAATGGAGGAACATACAAATTATATTTATTTTTTTAAGGAAAAGCATCAAATGAGATGATGATGTAAGGGTGTTAAATAATGTTTGTGGATTAGATCGATGCGGATGTAACTTTTTCAATTTAAACTGGTTTAGTATAGGCCTGCCCCTGCATTGTTTCTTATAAAGCTCAAACATTTCTTGGTGTCTCATGTCGGATAGAAAAATTACATGTTTTTTGTGTATTTATTTTTGAGATAGTATAATACGGGAAATATTAAACATAGAAAATCATTGATAAATGCCGTCAACCGCTCAAATTAAAGAAATAATACAACATACGGAAATTCTTGCTGTTGGGAGGTTTCTTCAGAGTTGCTTAAATCTGCAACATTGTAGGTGTTAACACAATTATGGTCAGTGGTCAGTTTTTACTATCCCATAAAAACATTTTCAATGCAAAATTTGTCGCAAAATTCTTCTAAATTCATTGTAAGCTCTTGATAATTCATTAGTCATAAGTCATAACATTCAACATTGATAACAAATTCAGGATTCGAAAATTTGACAGTTGTTAAAAATTTATTACTAGTTTCGCTGGTGTTCGAAAGTCGACCCTAACTTTATCACTAAAAAACATCTAGTTATCGAAAAAGCACCACCCTTTGAGGCTAAGTTTTACGATTGAGTGTTACCAAATTTGACTGATAAGCATTTTGTTAACTTCATTTTACCAGGCTTAATGACAACCGACAATTTTTAACTTCCTCCATTACGTAGTAAGAGAATGATATTGTTTTCGTACAAAATTTCGAACTCGAGATGTTAATGAAATCTGATATTACGATGATAGAGGAACTCATAAAAGTGGGTGGCAAAATTTTGCCCGTCTATCCGTTTTTCCACAGGCCTACAGCCTAAACGGCTGCCCGAATTTCGTTCAAACCTCGAATTTGGAATTTGTGGGCTTACAGTTCGGGGGAGTTTTTTTTTGCAAGGTAACATCAATATTAATGGTACCTACTTCACATATAAAATTTTCGTACCAGTTTGATTTGATCGAAAACGGCTCTAACGATTTCAACCAAAATTGATATTTAAGCTCAAGTAGGTGAGCTTACCATGACCCCGTAACTAGTTTTTGGCTAAAAATTAGAATAACGGTACTTTTGAAATTTCGACATATCTCGAAAACGGTCTATACGATTGCAACAAAAATGCATTTGTAAGGTAATGTGGTCATTTATGGTGCAAAGATGGGACATAATTCCAACCAGAAGAAGTTATTCGATAACAAAGCCCAAAACGTACAATTTTTACTTTTATATTCTTTAATTGTCAGAAACAAAATCGTATTTTACTTAACTCTTCTTTTGCTCAAATTTTACTTAATGTTTCTCTTCAAATAAATAGAAACGTTAAGTAAAATACGATTTTGTTTTTGAGAATTTAAGAAAATAAAAGTCCCACCTATGTGTCCATAATGGATTTATGTCCCTGCGCCGTCATTTATAATTTAATAGCAAACTCAATTTTTCTCTATATTATCGTACAATGAATTTTTGAAAATAGTCGTTTTTTTTAATTTAGTTTTGTTTTGTTTACCTGGAAAACGCAATTGATGTTTTCAAAATTATTGTGACCGAAGTAGCTAATTTTAAAAACTACTCATATCTCGCAAAACCCCCATACGTTTTTCTCAAAAAAATCGAATAAAGAAGTTTTGTAATTATTTCTCAAAAATTACTACTCAAAAGCCGATCTGTGTTCCTACATCCTTTTAAAACCCAATACCGCACTTCCATTAAAAATGCAAAAACAACGACGCAAAACTTGTTTTTAGCAAATATTACGCACTTCTTCTTTTCAACCAATATGCACATTCAAATAATTCCAACAGTAGGTATATTCGGCTTATAACTTCTTAAAGTTCAAAAACAAACTTTTAAATCTTACATGCATATCAATTGAATATAGGTATCGGTCTAATACGAACCCTAATTCCAATCACAGACAACCAGCGTTACTAAAATATTCCAGACAAAAATAAAAATATGCCCTAGCAAATCAGAAAACAGAAACTCCGACTACACTTTGCCTTGTACTCAAAAATCCTATAAATTGTAAAGCATAAAATAGTACAGTAGTCGCTTATAACTCTCGAACATGTGACAGTTGCCTGTTACTGAGTTTCAACTTGTAAGAACTCACATCCTTATTTGATAAAATATACTGCTATATCAGATGAATAACGCAAACGTGAATTTTATTTAACACTATTCCTTTTTCCGTATTTTATGAAACATTACTTTTATATTGTACGTATTGCTTTTAGATCCATACCTAGCCATCAGCAGGGTTCTCCTTGCTCTACCCTCCCGTTTATCTCACCTACCTAGACCTACCCAGTAAAATAAGAAAACAACCAATCAAACTGTTGGTTAACGAGAAAGTATCGTTCGACCCAGTCGTGCACTTTATTTGTTTGTGCTAATCTACGACACAGTGGGCCTTACCAATAATCATTTTTAACCTTCACACTAAATATTTCCTAGGTCACAATATACAATTTTGTATGGAAAATTTCGCCATTGTGAGTTCGGAAAACTTAGCCTGGACACTAAAAATGATTATTAGTATCGCAGAGTACCTACCTTTCGAATGATATAATTTTAATAGACTTTTAAAAAAAAAAAATTTAAATTATGTTCAGATAACTTTTTTTTTCTAATACATATTAGACTTTAGGTACATGTGGAGCCCCAAATATATTATTGGGAACTTAATGCAAAAGAAGGTTTTTTACCGTCTTGATGTGCATATCGTTTTGCCACCACAAAGACTACTCTTAAATGAATAATGACTCGGTCAATTGAAATATAAAATTAAATCTTATGTGACCGACCATCAATAATATGGCATAAATCGAAATATGTAGCATACCCTGGATTACCTACTGCTTTAATGATAATAATGTAAACTGTCCATTTTCCGAGCATAAATTCATATAAAAATGCATAATTAAATAACTTACCTCATTATTAATAAACTTAGGTGCCAATAGGTTTGTAACCTTCGTTGCTGTCTCATCATTTTTATCTTCATCAGCTCTCTCAGCAGTCCTTGGCGACGTGGTTGCCTTATTCCATTGAGCGTTGTTATCAACATCATTGCTACTGTGCTCACTATGTCTATCGTTTGTTAACTCTTCATTCGTCATTTTAAGTACCGCCCGTTGCACTATTCGTTTTAGACAGGTGAAAGTGTATCTATTACTAGTTACACCCTCTCTCGTCAACAACAAAAATGCAGCCTACAAAGCCTACAGCAATGTTTCTGGAATCGGCCACATGCAAGTACGGTTGCTTTCAGATAAGCAAACAAACAAGAAATGAATAATTATTGGTACATCCTGTAACGAAAATATAAAAATAGAATGCTTAACGATTAGAGTATAATGTTTGGTAGTCTAAGACGACAATTTTTGTTTAACTAAATTTACATTTTTTTCCGACCGCCCTAACGATGTAGCCATGCGGCCCTTTCAATGTCATGGGCAATCAACAAATTGCATATACGTAGTGCACATTGTAGACGACACGTTGCCTGCAAAGTATATCTGTATGAGAATGAATACTATGTCGGCAAAATAAAGTGTGAGGGTGGATTTACAATCTGCCTTGATCGAAACATTCATTAAAAATATTCCCGAAATATATTATTTAAATTGAATTAGATGTTTTTTTCGTTAATTAGGAAGCACATGGATACATTACCGAAAATCAATTTATAATTATTTGGAACATTTTATGTGTGACTATTTGATAACGATTTTGTTTACATCAAGGGTAATTAAAAAACCATCTTACGAATGCCATTAGATTAATACAGCGTTATGGCATGCAAAGTAATTGGATGAAGAACTTTGAGTCACATTATATTTTGTGTGTGTATGTTGACAAATTTCAAAGAGTATGATGTCAAAACTAACTACAGCAAGGGAGCGTACAAATTTAATTTAAGACTTAAATGCGATCGCACATCGCGGTACAGTGATTTGATTTTAAGGAGCTTGCATTGCTGCATTCAAACTATACTCATATACCAAATGAAGCATTTTGTTATGGAGATTCGCATTGATTGTAGGTCGCTTATTATACAATTAGCTAAAATGGTGGGCTTTTATATATCTGCTTTTATTTTGTTAATTGCGAAAGGACAGGGTGGTAGGTAGTCTATAACTGCACTTTCGCATTTCTAACATTAGTACGAATTATAGAAACTACGTTAATTTTTATTTAATTTAATTTATATTTTTCAACTGTCCCCTCAATTTTTTCGATGACACCAGTCGAAATGTTAGCAAATGAAACTTTCAATAAACATAAGATCTATTAATATCGGAATTCTTTAATGGGGCAAGTTGTCTTCTTTTCCATTTAATTTTTGATAGTACCAAATTAATAAATAATTAATGAAATTGAGATTTATTTGAAGGTTTTCGATGTTAAAGATATTTTTACTTGTGGTCTGCAATTCTGCATTATGATTACAGTACAGCAAACTTCGTTTTTTGTATCTAAATATATACCAGAAGTCAGATCGGAAGAAGCAGTAGGTGATTAAATTTGCGTTTTCCTAATTGTTGATCTTTTTACGTATCTACCCAGTTAGTTAGTTACAGATTTAACCTAAAGTCGGATACCATCATCTGGTCAGTAATTTGGTCATATGCCACCAGATGAGCTCTTTACAGTCGTATTATGTTTATGGTCAATTATACCAAAACTTGTTGATTGATCTGAAAACTATGGATTGCTCTTAAATTTAAGAACTATTTTCACATAATAAATGCGTTATTGCGTTATTTTTAATAGAAAATATTATTCTAATGTATATACATACTTACTATATAGATATGGAAATGTAGTGTTATTCACCACCTACGTCAATTTTAATTTTTGTTAGTTTTGAAATAAGAACCTATCTAACTATTTCATTTATTGCGTTTGGAATGAAATGGAAAAGGATGTGATATATTTATGACATAAACATTATATTGTTTAACCCACACAATCTGCAAGATAATTTATTCCATCAGTAGGTCTAGGTACCTACGTATTGATTTATTTGATTTGAATCGAATTTCGAAAATGTATTTGCATACTTTCAAATGTTCTACGCTATACACTATTCTGAATAACTATGCGGATCTTATATAAACATGACCTTTTTCAAATACGTATTTTTTAAATCTTTGGTAGGTAGGTTCTAGGAAAAACCACTCATCCAGTGTCCAGACCATATAAAAAAAACTTTAATTCAATAAAAAATAGGCCTAACACGCACTACGAACACTACGCACATATTCCCAAGAATGTTTTAAAAAGGTATTGTAATAGTTTATTATTAAAAACAATCAGTCAATCAAATGTAAGTTTTAAAATATTTTTTTGTTGCAACGAATATACTTTCAAAATAGAAATTTAAACATAAAAAACTGTGCAGTTTTAACCTCTTTATTGAAAAAAAAACATTAAAAGTAATCGAAAAAGCATTCTATACGAATCGAAATCCGAAAACATATTTACTTAATTTGAAATATTCTACACTACACCCTATTCTGAAGAACTATGCGGATGTTAGACAAACGTGACAATTTTTTTTTTCAATATTTCTTAATCTTTTATTGTCAAAAAAAATTATAAATTTTCAATATAAACTGATACTAAGGAAAAGCACTTATTCAATGTCCAAACCCACTTTGAAAAAAAAAAAAAAAAAATATAGTTCATTATTAAAACGTTTAACGTGCATTAAACAATAAGAACATTTTCGCAAAATTTTTCTTAAAATAAATATTTTAACAGTCTAATTAATTTTCATTATTAAAAACAACCAGTCAATTAAACGTAAGTCTTTTAATATTTTTAGTGCAACGAATATGCATTGAAACTAGAAATAACACAAATTGCCAGGACAACATTTTTTTCAAAATATACAGTAAAAGGAAGGATGAAAATAATCCTTAACGAATTTCCTATTTCACTTACACTTTTTCACGGTTCACTATATTTTTTTTTATTTTAACCGATTTTAAGGACAACGTTTAAATAACTGATGAAATCGAAACAGTTTCAGCCTTTTTATACCAAATCCCACTTGTAGAGATCATACACGAAATTGAAGAAACTACACTGCGCATTTCACAAATTCATCACAAGGACATCGTACACACTAAACATGTTGCTGAATTGTTATTGCAACTGTTGCTCTCTGGTAACATATTCGCAAGAAAAGATAAAGTTTTTCCGATACCAAATACATTGAAATGGAAACATTATTGCAACTGTTGCTCTGTGATAACAGATTCGCTTAAAAGATAGTAAATGCATTGGAATATGGATATTCGGTATTCTTTTATGGTACGAAACTGAGTCATCCAATCGAAGGGCAGAAGTGTTCTTGCAATCAATAGTAAATAAAAATCAAATTAATGACATCATTGATGACAATTTAACAGACAATGTGATTGATATACACCTTTACGAGCTCCAACGATTATACGTAGAGCTCTGAACAACTTTATTTCACAAAGTTTTTATAAATAACAATACATGCTGCAGACAGAGTGCCTACGAGCTGATATCAAATGGATTAGAGTAACTGTATTTGAAACAGATAATTTAAGATGATCATTTATGGTTCTAGTAACAGAATACCAAATCTCACATAGGTGGTGTCTACCCCTGTTACAAAAGTGTTCCAACGAATTTCATTGAAAAGAAAAATTCTGAATTGTGGGTCAATTCTCTCAGACCTTCAATGGAACATGCAATAAGAAGCTTCGAAAATGTGACACTGAGGTTACCTGTCAGCTTTAATACAAAACGCCATATCTAATAGTAAATAGCACAGATATTTAAAATGTTTGCAAAGAATTTTGATATGCTACATTTTTTGCACAATTTTTTTATTTAATAAAAGTCAACTTTTGTGAAAAACGAAAAGTAACACAACTCCCAACTTTTTTTTCTTTTAATTTTGTTCTCCTTTATCACAACAATTTCCGTTCATTATGTTGTCTATGAATAATTCAATAGTTTAGCTTTGGCTATGTTTCCATTCATCAGAAATGAGTGCATGCATATTCACCGAATAAATCACTTTTATTTGTTTGTTAAATACATACCTTAAAATTACAAACTAGTTTAGAACCGCATTTCCGGCAGAAATGTATGATTGGGACTTATCGACGAGTACCTATGAACAAATTATATAAAGTAAGCAAACAAAAATATAGGTAGTTACTAAGTGCATGTTGCCAATTGAAATTATACGTTTTGCTTTGGCGCTTACGGTCACTTCTGCAGTACGGATGTAAATAATTTCGCATCCGATCTGTTTATGGAAGAAAATTTTTTATTAACTAAAATTTAGAGATGCCACGAATAATTATTTGGCCGAATACCGAATATTCGGCTAGGCTCGTGGCCGAAGCGCCGAATTTGCTAAAGGTATGTTCACACGATTGCCACATCTGCCAATATTGTCAGGTCTATAAATGAAAAATATGTCCCAAATGTCTGCCAGCCGTGTGAACTGCCAATTTTGTCTACCAATATTTGCATAAAAGTCATTGTTAGATAATTGCGAGACCGCCATCTGACAATGAAATTGTCAGGTATCTGCCAATCGTCTAAACACCCAATTTTATCACTGTCAGACCATTGCCAGACGCTTATGGCATTTGCATACTCATTTGCTATTTGCAGATGTGCTGTGGTTACGACAGATGTGCTGTGGTTACGACATCTGCAAATATTTCATTTGGGGACAAATATTTTTCATAATTGACCAAACAAAACGAAGTTTCTGTGCTATTTTCCTTGCATTTTTGTGTAGATTGGTGCTAAATGTGTGAATTTCAAATATGTACGTGGACGAAGAAGTCGATATGGGAACGGAAAGGATCTAGGAAAAACCCTTTCCTTTTTTAATGATTCTTCTAAAAGGATCTGGAAATAATTATGATCCTTTCCAATAACTTTTTGTTTTAGGAATATTTTTCCGTTTTATGATTCTTGTAAAAGTATCTAGAAATGTTTATAAAAAAATAAATTGTATTCATCCTTTTATGATCCCTGCAAAAGTTTCTAGAAATATTTATGATCCTCTCAAATCACTTTGAAATTTGTCCACGAGCACTTTGTAGATTGCATCCAAAACAACTGGAATCATGGACGAGATCGTTGACACAGAAATGCGGAACAGATATTGCAGGTACCGAAAATTTTGCCCAGTAGCTAGGTATCGTAGAGTTATTACAAGACACTCAGCCGCTGAAATGCTAGCACGAATATTTTTTACTTGCTTTTGGATATGCGGAGTCACCAAAGCTAGAAGATCATCGAATTGTTTTGAAGCCATACGGATAAAATTTCGGTGCAATTCTGGCCCTTTAGCTCTCAATTCCACGAGCAATTTTGCGTAAAGTTCCTCCTGCTGTCGGCGTTGCACCCAATCCTTCGTCACAACACGCCGAAGTTTTTTTTGTGGCAATTCATCCTCCTCGCTGCTCTCAAATACGTACGCGGCCAAAACAATCGAAATTGCATTTACATTTTTTTTCCTACGTGCTTCTCAATCAAGACTTCACCACCGAAAGAAAAAAATTTTTTTTAATATGTGACAATGAATGCAAACGGATCTGCAAATATTTTGTAAACAAACATCTGCCAACCGTGTGAACTGGCAGTTTTCTACCTGACAACGTTGTCAGAAAAATTATTAGTGGCCAAGCCATCTGCAAATCAAATTGTTCGAGTTTGGGACAAAACCTGGCAACCGTGTAAACGAGCAATTTGGTATTGTAAGGGAGTTCGCTGTTATCAGATCATTTGTAGTTCATTGCTAGATCATTTGTAGACCTGACAATATTGGCAGATGTGGCAATCGTGTGAACATAGCTTAAGATTTTTTTGTCATATCCGGTAGCAGTGTGTAAATTGAGCGGCTGTTTTCAGAACCAGGTATAATCTATGAAAAAAAAAAACTCAATCGTCTACTATCGACTAATGCTGAAAAACTTGTTTTCATACTTTTATCATAATTTTAAATTAAAAATTAACATATATTAATTTTTTGATAAAATAAACATCTTTGCGAGCAATATTGTGAGTTTTTTTTTTTCCATGATTTGCTATGTGGCCGAATAGCCGAATACCGAATAGTTGCCGAATATTCGTGGAATCTCTAAAAATTATTCAAATAATCACTCGTTATTATGTATAGTGTTTAAGTATTCGATTTGCATGCGATTCTATCGCTGGATATAGGTTAGGTTAGGTTAGGTTGAGTGGGGTTGTGAGTTCATCACAAAAAGACCAGGCACCATAGTGGGCCCATCGCCATCCCCAGGGAACCGTTACGGTTAAAGACCTAAACCAAATCGCCCAAACAATTAATTTCCCTGCAGAATTTAATAATGGTCCCAATATTGCTTGAGGAACCAACCTCCTCTAAGTGATTAAAGAAGTACCTGCCAAGGTGCTTCCTTCTACTCCGAGCGATTGCTTGACACTCACATAAAATGTGGAAGATGTCTTCCGTGACTTGTAGGTCCTCACAATACCTGCATATGTCCGAGCTAGCTAGTCCTAGTCTCATGGCATGCTTCCTTAGAAGGCAATGTCCAGAGAGTATTCCTACCGTTAACCTTAGTTTGGTTCTACTGAAGTTTATTAATTCTTCAGACTTTCTCCGGTTTAAAATGGGCCACAGTGCCTTTGAGACCCTGTGACCATCTAGTTGTGACCATCTTGTGGCTGCTAACTGGGAAGTTTTTTCAGAAACAACCCTTCTAGCCACGGCCATTGGTGGTCTTGTACCCTCAATCATGCTGATTGGTAAGAGCTCAGCTCCTTCCTTGGCCAGAGCGTCGGCCTTTTCATTACCTTCAATGTTACAATGCCCAGGTACCCAACATAATCTGACACGGTTCTGCAAACATAATGCCTTGAGCATTGTGCGGCAATTCCTTACTAGTTCAGATTTAGTGGAATGTGACTCTAGCGCTTTAAGCGCAGCCTGACTATCAATGTAGATGGCGATATTCTTGTTGGATATCGATCTCATCTCAAGTACCTCCGCAGCTTTGAGTACTGCCAGAATCTCCGCCTGGAACACACTGCATGTGTCCGGAAGTCTCAGGGCCAGATGTAAGTCCAGTTCATTGGAGAATACACCAGACCCTGTGCCCTCACTGGTTTTGGAGCCGTCAGTATATATCGAGGTCTCATTTACCCTCGACACCAAGTTCCTATACCAATCCTCTCTGTCAGGGTACAACACATCATACGGTGTGTCAAAATCTAGTGTACCAAGACCTTCATCCGCCTTTTCCGGTATTTCGGAGAATGATTCCTTCAAAATACTGCTATGTCCTATCCTACTGTTCTTAAAGAGCCCAATGTTAGTGAGCCGTAGCGCACTATTTCCTGCAATTGATTTTATTTGTAAGTCCAGTGGCAAAAGATTCATAAACGCCTCCAGTGCAGCCGTTGGTGTGGTACGTAAAGCACCTGTAACGGCAATGCAGGCTGTTCTTTGTACCCTGGTCAACATATCCCGTACATATTTCTTGTTTGTGGCTTTCCACCAGACAAGAGCCCCATATGTAATTATGGGTCTTACTACCATTTTGTATAGCCAATATAAGATTGACGGCTTCATGCCCCATTTCTTTCCTGCTGTTCTCTTGCATATGAAGAGAGCATTATAAGCCTTGCGGACTCTTTCCTGTACGTTAAGTTTCCAATTTAATTTCCTGTCTAATACCGTGCCAAGATATTTTGCGCTCTCCGAGAGAGAGAGCTCCACTCCATCAAGTCTGGGCAGGTTGAAGGGTGGTATCTTGTATTTTGTACTAAATAGTACGAGTTCGGTTTTCTCCGGGTTGACTCGTAGTCCACACCCTTCGGCCCATAATCTAAGCCTATTGAGGGCTGTTTCCATGAGTTCACTCATCGTGTTCAGGAATTTTCCTTGAACAATGATGACTACGTCGTCAGCATATGCGATGACTTTGAAACCTGCATTGTTTAATTCTTTAAGAATGTCGTCTATGACCAGCACCCAGAGGAGGGGAGAGATAACCCCTCCTTGCGGGGTGCCTCTAGTAACAGATTTCCTTATCGAACTGTTTCCGAGAGTGGAATTGATGTTTCTCGTCGAGAGCATTTCGCATAGCCAGTTGGTGATGCGTTGCTCGACATTTATCTTTTCCAAGGCGCTTTTGATTGCATCTTTCCTGACGTTATTAAAGGCACCCTCAATGTCCAAAAAGGCAGCTAATGCAAATTCTTTCTGGTGTAGGCTGCCTTCTATTTTGCCTATTACCTCGTGTAGAGCCGTTTCTACCGATTTACCTTTCAAGTATGCGTGCTGAGCACTACATAGAGTGCCGTTGCAACACTTGCTTCTTATATAGATGTCTATAAGCCTTTCAAGTGTTTTGAGGAGGAATGACGACAGACTAATAGGTCTGAAGTCTTTCGCTGAAGTATGACTTGGTTTACCCGCTTTGGGTATAAATACCACTCGTACTTCTCTCCACGCCCTGGGTACATAGCCTAATCGCAGGCAGTGTGTAAAAAGATTACCGATCATATTCGTAACTATGTCTGGCGCCCTTTGAAGCATAGCCGGCAAAATGCCATCGGGGCCAGTAGCTTTGAACGGAGCGAAGGACTCAATGGCCCATCGCAGTTTCTTCCCAGTGATGACATTGTCAACAACCCTTACGTCTATTCCTGATTCAATGCCATATCCATTAGGTAATGGAGTTATTGGCACGCTACTTCCTGGAAAGTGTGCTTCCACTAGTGATTCCAGAACTTCCTCGCTGCTTTCGGCCCACGAACCGTCCGATTTCTTAATAAAGCTAGGGACGGCTGCGTCCTTAGCCAACATTTTGCGAAGTCTGGAAGCCTCGCTAGTATCTGTGATCGCCTCACAGAAAAGCTTCCAGGATTTTCTTTTAGATTGCCTGATCAAGTATTTAAACTCTCTCTTGCTTTCTATGTACAGATCCCATGTAACGTCGTCCCCTACAACTTTGGCCCTATTGTAGAAATGTCTAACTTGCCTTCTTTTGGAGCTTAACTCCTTATTCCACCACTGAGGCTGAGACCTTTTGGTTGTCTTTCTGAGCGGGCAAACTTGTTCGTAAGCCTTGTTCATTATCCTGCCTAAGTTATCAACTTCCCTGTCTAAGTCTAATGACGTTCCGATGAATGGTACTTCATTTCCTAGCTGATGCCTAACTATGGATTCGTACCTATTCCAGTCAGCTTTCCTGGGGTTTCGATAGGTGATCGTAGCCCTACTGTGAAAGCCTATCTGAAAGCGGATCCACTTATGATCCGAAAGGGATGTCTCTTCTAATACCCTCCATTTCCCAATTGTGAGGGAGTCAGTACAAGATGCGAGAGTAATGTCAAGCACCTCTTGCCTGTTCCGTACCACAAATGTTGGGGTATTGCCTTTGTTGCATATAGTGAGCTTAGTCGATAAGATAAAATCAAAAAGACACTCACCTCTAGCATTGATGTCACTGCTTCCCCATTGCGAATGATGCGCATTAGCATCGCATCCAATGACGAAGAGCCACTTGTCCCTGGTCAGCAGCTGCCTTAATTTATCGGGTGGCACTGACGTCGACTCGTACGGTAGATAAGCCGATATCAGGCACACCGGTTTGCCTCCCTCTCTCTCGCAAGAAATTGCGGTTAGATCTCCGTCACTGAAATTATTCAGAAGAAATGCCCTTATATTGTTTTTTAATAGGATACAAGCCCTAATTTTACCTTCGTTAGCTTTGAAGTAAAGCGTATAATCCCTGATGGAGAGCCCCTGGATCTTGTTGTTCGTGTTGATCCAGGGCTCTTGTATCAGTACGGCTGCAACGTCATGCTTGATTACGTAGTTTCCAAGTTAGTGTCAGTGAGTGTGCAGTCTGCATCCTCACTGTCACTAGCCAGCAAAACCTCCTCGAGTTCCCTCTCCAAGCCGGAGATGGAAGACTGTGGTTCGGATTCATTCGAATCGTCTCCCAGTTCCATCGCCGGCGTTATGGAGTCCGTTCCCTCCCTTCCTGGAATAATAATTCCTTTTTTCGTATGTTTTAATTTATTTTTATTTAAGTTTTTGTTCATAATGTTCCCACGAGTAAAGCCGGAAAAAACTAGGTCGACCCAGGCAGCGCCGCTATACCTGGGCAGGGCAAAATACAACAGACCCTCGCCAAGGCGTCTGAGGGAGCTCGTACGCGACTGGTTTTACCCCCAGCCTTTCATCCTTGGGTACGGTTTGCTATCTGCTCACGCCACCACTGGAGTTAGGTTGGATTTAAAGGTTTACTCCTACCTCGCTGGATATATGAGACATCACATTCAATTAATGAACTGACGAAAGTGACGTAGATTGCGGCTATTGTCATTGGACCTAGCGGTTAGATTTAAATAGTGATCCAGGTTGTTGTGAAAGTAAGTGAAGGTGATGTGCATAATCTTAACAAACACCTGAACTGTAAATTTCAAATAGTATCCGTTGTTAAGGTCAATCGATTTTGTAGAAATCGTTTCTATGTACCCTTGCGAAAATTTAACATTTGTACTGCAGAGTTGCCAGCTTTTATAAGAGGAACCAAATTGGAAAATTTAGGCGCCAAAAGTACCTAAATCTGAAGATCAAAAATGCACATTTTTTAACTTTCTACATTACGTAGTAAGAGAAAGATATATTGGTTTCGTACAAAATTTCGAACTCGAGATTTTAACCAATTTTGATATTACGATGATAGAGGAACTCAAAAAAGTGGGTCACAAAATTCTGTCCGGTCTGTCCGTCTGTCCGTCCTTCCACAGGCCTACAGCCTAAACGGCTTCCCGGATTACGTTCAAACCTCGGATTTGGAGTTTTTGGGCTTACAGCTCGGGAGGTGTTTTTTTTTCAAGGTAACCTCAATATTAATGGCACTTCCCATATAAAATTTTCGTACCAGTTCGATTTGATCGAAAACGGCTCTAACGATTTCAACCAAAATTGATATTTAAGCTTAAGTAGGTGAGGTTACCAGGACTGCGTACCCAGTTTTTGGCTAAAACTTCGAACAACGGTGCTTTTGAAATTTCGAAATATCTCGAAAACGCTCTATACAATTGTAACAAAAAATAAATTCTAAGGTAATGTGGTCATTTTAAACTTAATTGAAAACTCAGTTTTTCTCTATATTATCGTACAATGGATTTTTGAAAAAAGGAATTTTTTAGCATTTACAGCCGTATTTATTAGATTCGCTTACGACGCCTCTACGACGTTGTTTAGTTAAACATCGCGTAAATATTTACGCAGCCTCTACGTGGCTTTCATGAAATTGTGATTTATAAACATTTTTCCGCAGTAATTTTGCTAAACGAGGTTTGTGTCTAAATAGGTAAGAATTTCGATAAACTATTACAGAAAATACAGAAATCTATTACCTTTTTGCCCTAAAACCGAAATCAAGTGTGATTATTTTGTAAATGAAATCATTTGACACAATAAAAAGTCAAATTATCTAAAACAATTCCGTAAAGTCTTCGAAGGGACTGCTAAAATATCAAACTGCATTCATATATCTATGTGTTTTCCTGTATGCATTGCATATTGGTATTTCTATTCTACCAACCACCGCCAATCCAATGCCAGGAGCCAGGGCCATTTGTAAACATATTCACACACATCCTAAGACATTCCCCACAAGCAACAAAACTGAAGTGTATTTTCATTTATTAAATATAATTTCAGTCTTATAATTCCATATGCAAACGAAATTGCATTGGCAGAAATTTGCACAGCATTCGAAATGAATGAATAAACAAAAATTAATTTCACTTTTTGGTTTTGTTTACAATTCGAAGACGACCAAATGACATTTGATGCAAAAACACATTTACGTAAGCTCTACGCAGGCTCTAAACGCAAATTTTTGCATTTAAAGTTACGCAGGCTTAAAGCGAAGTGCTTTTTGTTTATAAATGACGTTTTCCTGCGTAAGGCCATTTTAAGGGTTGCGTAAAGTTAGGCAGACTCTACGCTGGGTTTATAAATAAGGCTGTTAGTTTTTTTCAGTTTTTTCCGGTAAACTTTTCAAGATAACCTCAATATTAATGGTACTTCCCAAATAAAATTGTCGTACCAGTCCGATTTGATCGAAAACGGCTCTAACGGTTTCAACCAAAATTGATATTTAAGCTTAAGTAAGTGAGGTTACTAAGACTGCGTACCCAGTTTTTGGCTAAAAATTCGACCAACGGTACTTTTGAAATTTCGAAATATCTTGAAAACGGTCTACCTATACGATTGTAACAAAAATTCATTTTTAAGGTAATGTAATGTGGTCCATTAGAACAAAAGCAAACTCAGTTTTTCTCATTATTATCGTACAAGGGATTTTTGAAAATTATAATTTTAAAAAAATTTCTTTTGTTTAATTTACCTGAAAACGGCAACAACGATTCTAACCAAAATGCAGAATTAAAGTCGAATCAATGTTTTCAAAACTATTGTGTCCTTAATTTTCACCTAAATATTTACGCAATAGTATTTTTTAAATTAAGCATTGCAATATTTGGTACTGTTTTGTCGTCAAATTTTACAAAAAACGCTCAAACGATTTTGACCAAAATACATATAAAAGATAATATAAGTATTATTAATAACAACCCGTACTTTCTTGTTCTCAAAAAATTCGAAGATGTGAGTTTTTTTTAAATTATTTATCAAAAAATACTACAGAAATCACGATCTATGTATTTTCACATATATCTACGGTATATTTTTGTAATAGGCTTAATGCCCCATATCTTGCGAGTTGTAAGACCTTATAAAATAGTACAGTAGCCGCTTATAGGCCTCTAGCCAGAACTTGCGACAATTGCCTGTTACTGAGAGCTTAAAATTTTAAGAACTTATATTGTTATGTTATATAACTGCCATTTGAGATAGATATCCAATTTTTTGTTTTCTTTAATCTAGTATCGAGAAAGTTTCGTTCGACCCAGTCGTGCACTTTATTTTTAATTAATTGACACACTTATTAAACTGTTTTTAAAGACGACGATAAATTAAAAATAGGCGGTCATAGCAAAAATTCTACGAAAATTATTAAAACACATACACTACCATCTATTGGATTCCATCAGAAAAAAAGTTCCTGACACATGGAACAGTAAAGAAATGAAATATTTCAGTGGAATGATATTTTTTTTTTTTTGTGAAATTAACTAAGAAGTTGATCGGAAAAAAATTGTTCATACAGAAAAAATTATAAAATCTTTTTCTAGAAATTTTAAAGATAATTTGCCAATTATTTTTAATAAACTAACTTAATAATTCATAAGCAACATTTTTAATAAACTAACTTTATAATTCATAAGCAACATTTGAAGACCAAGATTGATTTCAACCATCAAGTTTAAGTGGTCAAAAAAAGCAAAAGAAAATGTTTACAGTTATACGAGACGAATACATTCGCAATTATTGAAGTACCTATGCTGAAGTGTAATGTCACGAAACTTTAAAAATGATGGCTCACAAACTCACTCTCAAAAAAAGAGCACAACTTGGAGCTATCTTTCTTCAGTTATTTAAGAAAAATGTAGGTACTCACGAAATTGAAGTTAATAATATTCAAAAGTCCTAATATGTTTCTGGTATATAAAACATCTCATTTAGGTAGTTTTATTAACCACACACATTTTATTATTTTACTTTTAAAAATATTTAATAAATAACCAATATCATTCAATAAGGTTGAAATGTGGTATTCCCTTTCATTCGCCCACGGTTTGCAGCATTTATTTTATATTTTTCGTATGTTTTTGCATGTAACACGGATTCTAAATTGCCATTAGGTATACCGATATTGTCTCTGGCTTTCAGGGTTTTCAGTACCTACCAGGGCGAGTTGAGTCTGAAGCTATATTCACACGATTGCCATATCTGCCAATATTGTGTGGTCTACAAAAAATGATCTAACAATGAGCTGCAAGTGATCTGACAATTGCGTACTACCTCACAATACCAAATTGCCAGTTCACACGGTTGCCAGGTTTTGTCCCAAACTGTGACAATGTCATTTGCAAATGGTGTGGCCATAAATAATTTTTCTGCTAACGTTGTCAGATAGAAAATTACCAGTTCACACGGCTGGCAGATGTTTGTTTACAAATTATTTACAGAGAAATTTTTGAGAAATGTCACAAATATGTGACAAGGTTGAATGTTTTGTAGTAACTATTTATTTTTATAAAATACTATAGCTGTAATGAAAGTAATAATTTCGAGCATGCACAATGCTATGTAGACGCTTAAATACCAACGGCAATCCGTTCTGAATGAGCGGAATCCGCTGAGGTTTGCAAATGCTTTATTTGGACAATGTTCATTATAATTTTAATTATGGAACTTTAGAAATAGCGCTTGATTTTATTTTTGAACGGGAGGTGCAAATCGTTTTCCTATACCGCTTATGTTTTGCAAAG
The DNA here is from genome assembly GCA_949126925.1 of Cheilosia vernalis. NCBI lineage: Eukaryota > Metazoa > Arthropoda > Insecta > Diptera > Syrphidae > Cheilosia > Cheilosia vernalis. Next base: position 58,632,174 of record OX421362.1, read on the forward strand.
TACCACCTATAGTTTGGTATCCTATCTTTCAGCACCACCACCTTTCAGACATATTATTTCCGTAACAGTAACAGTGTGTATAATGTGTTTGGGAATGACTTTTAACCGAAATGTGATCGAATTTTAGTGAGCTGTTAAATTGGTTTTCATGTTTTCATAATTGACAGACAACATTCAGCGGACGACCAGAGGATTGGCCTATCTTTATTAGCAGTTTTGCAGGCACGACATCAGCCTATGGATTTTCAAACGCTGAAAATCTCATTCGTTTACAAAGGTGTCTGAGAGGTCGAGCATTGGAAGACATTCGTAGTAGACTTCTGCTCCCATGAAATGTACCATTTATTTTAGAAACGCTAAAGATGAGGTATGGACGTCCCGAGTTAATAATAAAAACACTATTGCAGAAAGTTAAGGACGAGCCCAATCCAAAATCTGACAAACTGGAATCTATTGTCGCATTTGCGGTGAATTGATGAATTGGGCAACACATTCATATACTCCTGTGTGGATGCAGATGTTAACCTGTCTACCTTCGGCAAGTGGCTAATGCAGTTTGCCAATACTGTTAGTAGTGTCACCTACAGTGTTCCACAGATGTACACCAAAGATGGCAAACCTTTGTTTGGTAAAAAAGGTCATGTAGGTGGAAAACCGCAATTTAAGAGAGAAGCCGTGTTGCATTTGCAGCCAAAGCTGTTATAAGGTTGAAAATTGCTGCAAATTTAATTACTTTAATTTAAAGGAACGATGGGACGCTGTTAAGCAAACTTTGTCGATTGTGCCTGTTTTCTCATATTCGTTCTCGGTGCAGACTAAACTCAAGGTGCGGAACCAACGGTTGCACATACAAACACCATCCTCTGTTACACAAGTCTGAAGCAGACACATTGCCGGTCACAGTGAATGTTTTCGCTTTATTTGATGGACGAATCTCTATAGCCAAAGAGCTGCAGCTACAGTAAAATCTCTTCCAAGTAGTATCACTGCAAGTATCGAAGGTATTTAATAACAACAAAAGATTCTCGATGTCCAACGTTCGCACTGTTTATTCTTTGAAACTATCTGTATGAAGGAAATGGTTTCCCACTACCCGTATCTGAAAGGCATTCCAATCAGTTCCTATGAAAGGCCATCTCCTCGCATTTTGATTGGCCTGAACAATTGGAGGCTGGGAATCCAACTTAATTTTAAGGAGAGCGGTAAGAACGAGCCAATTGCATCCAAGACTTGTTTGGGTTGGACGCTTTTCGGTCCATGTCGAAAACAAATTAAACAGATAACTCATACACATGTCTTTCATAGTCTTCATCACTGCGAATGTCAACAGCAGTCCAATACTAAACTGGACGATATGATGAAGGAGTACTTTTCTTTGAACAGTCTTGGATTCGCTGCCATTTCTTCCGAGTCAATGATGTCACCAGAAGATCAAAGATCGTATCGGATGCTGGAAGCGGAAACTTTTCGAATGGGTGATCGTTTTGAGACTTGCCTTTTGTGGAAGTTTGATGAAATCGAGCTACCTGCTAGTCTTCCCATTTCTCTACGACGGTTTCAATGTTTGCAGACAAGACTTGACAGAGATCTTTACCAAAAAAAATCTGAGAAAACTAATCAAACCTTTTGTGTCGCCGAAATTTTGGAGTCATCCAACGGGAAGGATTGGAGGTACGTGCCGACAAAAATTAATGTCGAGACAAGGTGGCAAAGAAACCCTACCTTTGAAGCAACCCGCCGTTGGTTTACTGGCCCAAGTTTTTTGTTGCTGCCAGAAGCTGAGTGACGTGCGGACACTGCAGGAAATACAACAACCGAAGAACAAATAGGCTCCCATCTTTTCGTCCGTTCAAATCCGAAGCTATTATCCACATCACGCGCTTCTCAAAATGGATGCGTCTGCTTCGCTCACTGGTATTCGTTTTCCGTTTCATTTTTAATACTCGTTCTTCCAGTAAAGGACTGCCACGACGTCCGGGCTTCGTCACTAAAGAAGAATATCAAGAAGCTGAGATCTATCTCTATCGTCAAGCTCATCTCGATGTCAAGGAAATATTAAGTCTTACCGAGCAGAAGGAGAGAACGGGCAAACAACCAACGCTAGATAGGAGTAGTTCCATCTACAAGCTTTCGCCTTACTTGGGCGAAAAGGGTGTCTTAAGGTGCTACGGACGAATCGATGCAGTTCCTGAAGTAGATCATAATGTAAAGCGGCCGATCTTACTACCTCGTGGCCATTCAATCTGTTGTGTTATTATACAACGTGCATGAGCAACTACACCATCTACAAAATGAAACTGTCGTCAACTAGCTCAGGCAAAGGTTCTGGATACCTAATATGCGTGCGGCTGTTAAGGCAACAATATAAAATTGTCAGCATTGCAAAAATCATCGTGCTCTTCCCCAGCCACCTCAAATGGGAGGTCTTCCCGCAGCCAGACTGGCAACATTTTGTAATCCCTTCTGGATTACTTCGGTCCCAAGGCGGTGACAGAACAGAAAAGCTTATTTACTTGCATGACTACTCGTGCAATCCACATCGAAATAGCGACAAGCTTTACTAGCGACTCTTGTATTCTGGCAATAAAAAGGTTCATGGCTCGCCGGGGTATTCCGCTGCAGTTCCATAGCGATTACGGCACGAATTTTCACGGTGCTAAGAATGAAATTCAGCAAACCATGCAGCAGCTCTGGTCCTGATACGGAATAGTGTTTCAATCCGCCATATTCGCCTTATATGGGAGGTACTTGGGAGCGAATGATCCAAACGGTGAAGAAAGTTCTTAAGGAGATTATGCTGACGCGAAACTCATCCGATGAATTGCTCCACAGTATGATGCTGGAAGTTGAGAAAACAATTAATTGTCATCTTTTAACTTATACTTCTAGTATCGCTTGTGGTCGAAATTCGACCATACCTTTTATAATTATGTTTACTAAAAAACGTACTACAATTATTCTCGTTATTTATTTATGTTTTTTATAAACGAAACGAAAAGAGCGACATCTATAATATATCGAAATAAAGTGCACGACTGGGTCGCACGAAACATTCTCGTTTAGGGTAATAATCCATATGGACATAGTATATCCCTCGTTTCTGAGAATGTTCAGCAGTTCATTTACTACGATGAACCATAGCAGGGATGCATCTGTACATTTGGAAATGTTTGGTGTTTTCAAAAGCTCCTGCGGCTGCGATGTCAAGAATTTGGGGGATTTCTCGATTCTGGTGGTGAATTCCTAAAGAGCATTGCCAATTTTCCTGATTAATAGGCATATTAGTTTGTGCAATCACTTTTTATGAAATATTTATAGCACGCCACTATTAGAATTTTTTGAGAAATCTAAGTTCGGTATCTTATTAAGAATCCAAAATCGTTAGAGCGGTTTTTGTAAAATTTGCCAGGCAAAACAGTACCAAATATTGAAATGTTTAATTTGAAAAATACTATCGCGTAACTATTTAGTTGAAAACCGATTATAAGTTATTGGTCGGGATGTAAGTATAAGGTATACTTCGTTTTTAAGGTTTTATCGAAATCGAAGATGGGGTTTTCGAGATATGAGCAGTTTTTAAAATTAGCGTTTTCGGTGCTTCGAAGTGAAAATTAAGGACACAATAGTTTTGAAAACATCCATTTAACTCTAAGTTTACATTTGATCGAAATCGCTATCGCCGTTTTTCGGTAAACTGAAAAAACTAAATTTTAAAACAATGACTTTTTTTAAAAATCCATTGTACGATAATATAGAGAAAAACTGAGTTTGCTTTTAAGTTATGAATGACCACATTACCTTAGAAATTAATTTTTGTTACAATCGTATAGACCGCTTTCGAGATATGTCGAAATTTCAAAAGTATCATTGTTCGAATTTTTAGCCAAAAACTGGGTACGCAGTCATGGTAACCTACTTAAGCTTAAATATCAATTTTACATCTTACGACAAATAAAAGAAGACAAATCATAAATAAAAACGACTTCGCGGCTGGAGGCGGTCATCGAAAAAGAGGAAAAAACGAGAGAAGAAAACACGAAATTTTTGAGTACTTACGACGAAATAATTATTCATTTAATATAAAATTACTTTCATACTTCATCTCTATATATATATAAAATTGTTGCAAGTGCGTTGTGACTTTATAACTCACGAACGGCTCGACCGATTTCAATGATTTTTGGTGTATTTTATTCGGCTTGAATCAGGGATGGTTTATGAAAAAAGAAAAGTTGGAAAATTCGCAACAGGTGGCGTTGAAGGCACACAATTCATTTTTCATGGGGAAAAGCACTTTGAAAAAAAAAAAATCAACTGGATTGAAATCGAGTAGTGACACTTTAAATACAAAAAAATATATTTTATATTTTCAAAGCAATTGTTGTTGTCAATTATTTTAATTATTTTCCAAGCGGATTCCGCTTATTCGGATTGGCTTGCCGTTGGTATTTAAGCGTCTACATAAAATAGCATGTGCATTGTGCATGCTCGAAATTATTACTTTCATTACATTAACGAATTTGGGCGGAACGAAGTTCGCGGGGTCAGCTAGTATTTAATAAAAATAAGTACTACAAAAGGCGTTTATACATTCAACCTTGTCACATATTTGTGACAAATGGTTAAAAGAGATGGATATCTTTCGTACGTCTATTCCCAAAAACCCATTTGTTTACATTGTTGTTTTTGTAATTTTAGCCCCTGTCTGTGAATACGTGTGACCAACAAAAAACCATGCTGCTAATGGCCGACCGCGAATCATTTTCCTTATATGAGCATCGCGGTGCTTAATTGTTCTATGTTTCCATTGAATTTGTTTGGTTTTTGTGGAGGTGTTGATTAAACTGAAAAAATAGTGAAATACACATTAAAAATACCGAATTCTCGCAGTAAAGTTCATGAACTCACAAATACTATAATAGAAATGAGCAGGGGTGAGTGACTTCATGAATTTTTCTGGAAATCAGCTTGTAGGCACTTAGGCGCAGTGGCTTATACCATGTTCCGACCAACGTGATTTAGCTAAATCCACTTGATTTAGCCATCTCATAAATTACTTGATTTGCTATACATTTTCGTGATTATTAATTACATGATTTATACGTGTTTAAATTTGAATAAAGTATCTGTCATCGCAAATCCACACAAAATAAAATCGAACATACCTGTTATTGTTTCAGTTCAGTTCAATTCGAATCAATTTTAATCAACATACAAAAAAAAAAAAAAACAAATGTCAAAAAAAAATATTTTGAATCCAATATATTGTTACATTCGGGCTGGGATTCGTAAAGATAAAACACTATTCCGTTTAACTTCTCTAATAAAATTCACTTTTATTACACTTTTATCGACTATTCTAGTATTTCACTTATTAAGTACCAGAACACTATTACTTAAACAATTCTTCAACGTTTCAAACCAATCACTTAATTTACTCTATTACTTTTCACTTATTTATCTTCACAAACTATTACTATCTCGAACTTTAACCAATCACTGTTATAAATCAACTGTCTCGCCCTCTTCTAAAAGCTGTCCTTTTATACCCGCTCCGCCATCTGACGAGAACTTTCTAGCTAATTCTAAGTGGTTCTCGAACAAGGTTCAGTGGTGAAATACATTTACTTGACAGGTTCCAGTCTCCAATTGGAAGTGACACTTGGGTGGAACTTGTTTGGTGACTAAGGGGTTGTTTTCACTTCACCATTTTAGGTTACAGGATACATTCCACACCACAATGTCCCCCTCTTAAACTTGTTCGTCCCGAACAAACTCGTTAACATTTTCACCATTATAACGATGAAGACGATCCACATGAACGACTTTCAGCTTGCCTCTTCCTCGTTGGATGCGATAGGCAACGTCGTTGATGCGCTTTACGATTGTATAGGGCCCTTCCCAGTCTTGTTGCAACTTAGGCGATAAACCTTTCCTTCGATGAGGGTTATATAGCCATACCAGATCTCCTTCCTGGAATCCTGTAGTTGTCGTTTTAGTATCGTACCTCGTTTTCATGCGGTCACTGGCTATCTTAATCTTATCCTTAGTGTCTCGATGCACGTCCCTGATGATATCCCTGAGGTCTGTAACGTAGTCCTCCTCATTCTTGGGCTCTTCACATGGATATCCAAACATCAACTCGCTAGGTAGGCGGACTGTTCGACCAAATAAGATTTCAGATGGAGTATGTCCTGTAGTGTTATGCACTGCTCCTCGATAAGCCAATAAAAACATGGGAATCTGCTTATCCCAGTCTCTCTGGTCTTCGCCAACGACCTTAGAGAGGTGTTCATTCAGTGTCCTGTTGAAGCGCTCCACCATCCCATCTGATTGTGGATGAAGCGGGGTTGTCCTTGTCTTGTGAATCCCGAGTAACTGGCACACTCCTTGGAAAATCTTCGACTCGAAGTTCCGTCCTTGGTCTGAATGCAGTTCCATTGGTACACCGAATCTGCTTACCCAGTTATTGACGATTTGCTCCACCACGGTTTTAGCTTCTTGATTTGGGATAGCAAATGCTTCAGGCCACTTACTGAAATAGTCCATAACAACGAGGATGTACCGATTTCCATTGTTTGTTTCAGGAAACGGTCCCGACTTCCCTTTCGATGTTGTATTTCGTAGTCGTACATCTGCAGCCGTTCGATCCACCTTGCGACTTGGCCTTCAGGATTCTTAAAGTGCAGCAGCCACTTTAAAGATGCATGATCTGTGCGGAGGATGAATTTCCGCCCATAAAGGTACTTATGGAAATGTTTTGTCGCCAATACCAAAGCAAAGGAGTTCGCGCCTGGTAACACAGTAGTTCCTTTCTGGCTTTAAGAGAACTTTGCTGAAGTAGGAAACTACTTTCTCTTGGCCATCGTGCACCTGGGAAAGGACGGCTCCAATTCCCACATTACTAGCGTCTGCATCCACAATAAATGTTTTCCCAGGGGTGGGGTACGCTAGTATGGGGGCGTTGCACAACTGTTGTTTAAGTTCCTTGAAGCTCTTTTCGCACTCACCTGACCATTTGAATTGTTTGCCTTTTTCTGTCAGCTGATGCAAGCTCTTTGCGATCCTGGCAAAGTCCTTTACAAATCGTCTGTAATAGGTCGCAAGTCCCAGGAAGCTTCTCAGTTGATGTTTGTCTTTGGGTACCGGCCAGTTTCTCACTGCATCGACCTTCTCCGGATCAATCTTGACTCCTTTGGAAGAGATGATGTGCCCGAGGTACTTCACTTCTGGTCTAAATAAGGAACACTTCTTCGGGTTAAGTTTTAGTTGCGCACTTCGTAGTCTTTGGAACACCTCCTTAAGGTTATCTCGATGTTCGTTAAATGTTTTTCCTACTACGATGACATCGTCCAGGTAGACCAAGCAGGTTTTCCACGTTAGTCCCAGCAGAACGCGCTCCATTAGACGTTCAAAGGTAGCTGGAGCATTGCACAGTCCAAATGGCATTACTGTAAACTGCCAAAGCCCGTTTCCTGCTGTGAATGCTGTTTTCTCGCGGTCTTCTGGATGGATCTGCACTTGCCAGTAGCCACTCTTCAAATCGAGAGTCGAAAACCATTTGGCTCCGGATAGTGTGTCCAGGGTGTCGTCAATTCTTGGAAGGGGGTAGCTATCCTTCTTGGTGACGTTGTTGAGTTGGCGATAGTCCACGCAGAATCTCGTACTTCCGTCTTTCTTCTTTACCAGGACGACCGGCGATGCCCATGGACTTTTTGAGCTTTCAATCAGTCCCTCCTTTTCCATCGTCGAAACCATTTCTGCAACCTCCGTCTGCTTAGCCAATGGTAGTCGTCGGGGAGGCTGACGAATCGGTCTCGCATCTCCGGTGTCGATTCGGTGTTCTACGAGATGTGTTCGGCCATACTCGCTGTTCTGCGAAGCAAATATATCAGCGAACTCGTTGATTAAACTACCTGCCATGGACCGCTGCTCCTGATCCAGCTCGCACTCTCCGAGTATATTCTTTTTCATCTCCGATATCTCCGCAGGTCTAACCGCTTTCACATCACTTGCATTGGACAACTTTGTGACCGCAGTAATCGGTACGCACTTTCCAATCACTTCCCCTTGCTTTAGTTTCACGCTTTTGTTTTCCACATTGAGGACACGAACGGGAACCAAGTTGTTTTTAGGTTCAACCAGCATCTTTCCAACGATATACCTCTGATAATAATTTTCTGCATCTGGCTCGACTAGGTAGAATCGGTGGCTCCCAGGGTCGCCTTCCAGCTTTGTCCAAATAACTGTTTCTGACGAAGGTGGTAGTATTTCGTCCTCACTTACAACTGTCCGTAAAGCTGCGACGTTCTCGTTCCCGTAAACCATCGGAATCTCGACGTTCTTGTACTTTATAACTTGCGAACCGATGTCGAGCACTATATCATGTGTCTTCATAAAGTCGATTCCGATGATGCATTCGTCACATATATCAGCCACTAAGAATGCATGGGAGAAGACTATTCCTACAAGGTTTATCGTCAAAAGTACCTCACCATACACCTTTGCTGTTGCTCCAGTTGCTGTTTTCAGACAGTAGCTGCTGGTGTTGTGCAGCCATGATTGGCGAACGATGTCCCTTCTGATTATGGAAGCGGTGGCACCTGTATCGATTGTAGCCACATACTTTTTCTGGCCGATATGGGCTTCCACTGTCAGGCTCCTATTACATCGTTTGGTCTGGGAAACCTGAATTGTGGTCCTGGGGGCGTCGATTCCAGAAACCAGCTTCTGCCCCGCGAAGTTGGTTCTTACTCGTTTCCCGACTGATGGCTTTGTGATGTTCCATCCGTCGAACGCTCAAACGCCTCCTCGTTCCTAGCTCTGCAATGTGGACAACTGCCCTGTTTACGTTCAGCTCTGCACTGTCGTTGTAGATGTCCAATTTTGTTGCAGTTCCAGCAACGGATCGGTCCCCTTCGAGAACTGTTACGGTCTACTACTTCTGTTCTCTGGCACGAACATTCAACAGATGTCATTTCTCTCACGCGGTGAAATCCTTGAGATGCTTGGTCGGCAGCTTTCATGGTTAAGGCAAAGGCCAGTGCCTCAGGAAGAGTTCTCTTTCCAGCCATTCGTAGAGCCATCTGCAGTTGTCTGTCCTCTATGGCTTGTGTAAATGCCTCAATAGCCATTTCATTGATGACATCCTCGCCGGCATTGGGATAAGACAAGTGCGCAAGCCGTTCAATATCAGCTTGCAACTGCTGAAGTGTTTCTCCCCTCTTCTGGATTCTACTGCGCAGTTGTACTCTATACACTTGCTGCATGTGGTCGTCACCAAATCGCATCTCAATAGCCTTCACCAAAGTCTCGTAGCCGCGTTGTTTTTCTTCGGAGATAGTTTGAAGCAATTCTGCAGCTGTACCTCGTAATGCGAGCGTTAATGCAATCGACTTATCCTCATCGTCCCATCCATTGGTCGTTGCAGCTGCTTCGAACTGTCTCCGATAAATCGGCCATGATGTTTGACCATCAAAAACGGGTGGCTGCGTCTCCTTCTTTCTTGGGCAGTCAGCAGAATATTCCCGAGCCTTCTGTTTCTTGACTATTTCGAGCTCTTTAGTTATATTCTTGATGTTTGTTCCGAGCTCTTTAGCTATGTTCTCGATGTTTGTCTCGTGTTTTTGAAACGTTTTGTTAATTTCCTCAAACTTTGTTTCATGCTCGTTTAATTTTTCATCAATCGCGTCGATTTTTACATCTAGAACATTCTTAAATTCTTCCACTGCATCTTTTTGTGCGGCGACAATGGAATTTGTCTGTTCTTCAAGAGAATTTTTCTGTTCTTCTAGAGAATTCTTCTGTTCTGCGAACTTCAATTCCATGGAATTCTTCTGCTCTTCTAGGGAATTCTTCTGTTCTGCGAACTTCAATTCCATAGAATTTTTCTGTTGTTCTAGAGAATTCTTTTGTTCTGCGAACTTAGATTCCATAGAATTTTTCTGTTCTGCGAACTTAGATTCCATAGAATATTTCTGTTCTTCCATCTTCGCAAGAAGTAATTCCATCATAGAGCTAATGTCAACGCCTGTACTTACTTGTTCTTCTGACACGTCGAATAGCATGGTTTTTGGATCTTCTCCCTCGTTTTGGACAGCTTCCTGCAGACGAAGTATGAGGTCACTTTTCCCTCCAGCTGTGGAGAGATTCCGCTTCTCTAGTTCACTTTTCAATTGGGGTATGCTTAGATGTAGTAATATACGACCCATTATGTTTGTCTCTTGTAGTTTAGAAAATCACAAATTCACTTTTTTTTTTTTTTTTTCTGACACCAATAGGCGTTTTTCTTTTTTAGTTCAGAGCACAACCTGAACTGTTATACAAAAAGTTCGTGTTTCTTTTTTAGCTCAGACACTTCAGAGCTCGAATTTGTGTTTCTTTTTTCACTCAGAGCATGATCAGAGCGCGCTCTATGAGCTCAGAATAAATTGACGGAGCATCCTGAGTAAAAAGCTGAGTACACATGTACATGCACACTTCCAGTCACATTTGAAGGACAAAAAAAACAGGAAAAACAAAACATCCTCTGAACGCTCTGAGCACGCATGGTTCAGAGCGCGCTCATAATGCTCGAACTCTGTTCAGTGCTCAGCTCTGAACTAAAAAAGAAAAACGCCTAATGTTACATTCGGGCTGGGATTCGTAAAGATAAAACACTATTCCGTTTAACTTCTCTAATAAAATTCACTTTTATTACACTTTTATCGACTATTCTAGTATTTCACTTATTAAGTACCAGAACACTATTACTTAAACAATTCTTCAACGTTTCAAACCAATCACTTAATTTACTCTATTACTTTTCACTTATTTATCTTCACAAACTATTACTATCTCGAACTTTAACCAATCACTGTTATAAATCAACTGTCTCGCCCTCTTCTAAAAGCTGTCCTTTTATACCCGCTCCGCCATCTGACGAGAACTTTCTACCTAATTCTAAGTGGTTCTAGAACAAGGTTCAGTGGTGAAATACATTTACTTGACAGGTTCCAGTCTCCAATTGGAAGTGACACTTGGGTGGAACTTGTTTGGTGACTAAGGGGTTGTTTTCACTTCACCATTTTAGGTTACAGGATACATTCCACACCACAATATTCTTCGTGTTTCCGTGAGTTTTGGTATTTTTATTAAGTACCTACATACAATCCATAAATAATTGTGGTAGGTATGGAAACAACACAAAAAAAAAACTACTTGGTTCGAAGGGGATGAACTATTTCTCCTGGGTGTCAAACTAACACACGTAAAGTTCGGTGGAGGCGCCTTTCGTGATTTATAAATCACATGAGCTAAATCACGTTGGTGGGAACATGGTATTAGTGGTTAGTGGGTTGGACTACTAAGCGAGGGTCCCAGGTTCGAATCCCGCAAAAACCCAAATTCCAACTCAGGGGTTTTTTACTGCGCCACCTCCCACGAACGTCTGACAAACATCCGAGAGCATAACTGTCTTAAAAGAGCTTCTCAATTGGCCGTTTAGAATCGGCATAAAATTGTAGATCCCTTCCAATCGTTCCAAAAATTAAAAAATCACAAAACGAATGGTTGCGAGCAGCTAGGCCCAGGGTCCCTTCCCTACAGACCTGTTGCGCCAAATATTATTATTAGGTTTGTTTGACGTGGCTATAGCACTAGTGCCCACTAGTGCGCACTGAGAAGCAACTGAGACCCCCAACTCCGGTCGATTTTCCGTTACTTGCCTACAAGCTATATTATACCATGTTCCCACCAACGTGATTTAGCTCATATGATTTATAAATCACGAAAGGCGTCTCCACCGAATTTTACGTGATTTAGTTTGACATCCAGCAGAAAGAATTCGCCCACTTCGGAGAGGGTTGTTTTTTTTTCGTTGTTTTTCTTTTGTTATCACACCTCTGCCAAAAATAAAACAATTTATGATTGTTGTATACTAATAAAAATACAAAAATACACCGAAACACGAAGAAAATTGAATTTGGGATAATATTTTTGACATTTGTGTTGTTTTTTTTTTTTGTTTGTTGAATAACATTGAATTGGATTGAAACCGCTGCAGGTATGTTCGATTTTATTTTGTGTGGATTTGCGATGGCAGATACGTAATTAAAAATTAAACACGTCTAAATCACGTAATTAGTAATCACGAAAATGTATGGTAAATCACGTTGGTGGGAACATGGTATAATACCATGGGCTTTCAGGGGCTACATTTACAAAGAAATGGTACATGTTATAGAAACCATAATCGGAATTGCTATTTTACTTACCTTATTACCAATTTTATAACAATTGCAGCTCGGATTCGTATTTCTGTTTTTATTTTGTAGACGTTTGAACTTTTCCTTTGACAGCTGTTTGTTTTTTTTTTGTTTTTTCTCTCAAAGCAGCGGGTAGTTTTGCGCTAGATTGAGAAATTTCCCTGAAAGGGATATTTCACAAAAGGTTCTAGACGACTAGCGCAAATGGTAAAATGTAAATTTTTTTTATATGGAGTTTGACATGCCGCTGCTCATCTAGCGGGCAGTGGAACGCGGCCATTGGCAGTATTGTGTCATTCAAGTCACTTTTGACAATTCACTCACAACAAACATTTTGCATAACATCGTAGTGTACAATAAGTTTTATTTGGTGCACCAATATGGCAATGTTATTTCATAAATCCCTCCTACAATTAACTCTAAGTAGAGTTAGATCAAAATACCCTAAATGTTTACTACTCATAAACTCCAAACAATTTTCGATGACTGCCGTTACACGCAAAGATAACGAAAAAGTAAAAAACGAACAAATGTGCCTTCATGTTGCAGTCATCGGTGTTCCAAATGCCGGAAAAAGTACCTTAATTAACAGCCTCATTCATCAAAGAGTACCTATGCATTGAATAGAACAAAAAGCAAAACCTTTTTCAATATTTCCTCTTTGTTTTAAGGTGTGTCCAACTTCTACTAAAGTCCACACAACTCGTAAGGCCAACAAAGCAATCTTTACAACAGGAAACATCCAATTAGTATTTTATGATACTCCTGGTCTAGTGACTCAAAAAGAAATCAATAAACACAACTTGGAACAGAGTTTTAAGAGTTCCTATCGCTATGCAATCCAACATGCTGATATTATTGCCGTAATGCATGATGTTTCTAATTCTTGGACAAGGAATGAACTTCATGCTACTGTATTGGACACCTTAAAGGCATATCCAGCTGTACAAAGCTTTCTGATTCTTAATAAAATTGATGCACTTAAGTCTAAAAGGATTTTGCTAGATTTGGTAAAGAAATTGTCCAATGATACACTGTCAGGAACAAGAAAGCCTAGAAAGATTAGTGACAATGAAATTGATGGACCACCGATAGTAGATTTAAAAACTCGTCAAGCTGGTTGGAGTAATTTTTCGGATATCTTTATGGTTTCCTCTATCATTGGTGATGGCCTTAGTGAAATAATGGTAAGCAATTGTTGTCGAATCATATGAAAGATTATCTCAAGTGCTTCCTTTTGCAGAGTTATCTCTTGCGTCAGGCCAAGCCTAAGCCGTGGATTTACGCAAGGGATGTATTTACAGATGAGCCAACCGTTGACTTGATAGTTGAAAGTGTTCGTGCTAGGTTATTGGATTATCTGCCGCAGGAGATACCATATAATCTGCAAAGTCAGATGGAGTACTACAATGAGGAGAAAAGTAGCATTCCATGAGGTAAATTAGACATGCCATTAGTTATAAACATTCTTTTCTATTTAAGATACAATCTATGCATCAGTACAAGTTATTTGCCCTACGGCTCGTATAGAGCGCCTGATATGTGGCCAAGGCAATGGTAAATTGAAGCAAATTACTGAAAGAGTCACATCAGACTTGGTTGAGACATTTGGAAAATTAATATCGCTAACAATATCAACAACCTCCAAAGAATCGCATAGCAGAAAATGAAATGTTTTATGTATACTTTGTTTTGAGGTAAAAATATATAAAGAGGTATAAATCCTTCATCCTATTCTTTGATTTCGTTATTTGTGTATCTGTTTTTTGTATACTTTGTTTTAAGATAAAAATATGTAAAGATACTTGGAAGGAATGACCCGCCACACACACAAGTTTCAAAATTGTGATGGGAATCGTGTGCGATAGTGCAATTGCACCAAGGGCTAAGGAAATGCAATTGAATCTATTAATTTAAAATTATCACCAAACTCCGCTGCTAAATTATTATCTTTTAATCACTTAAAACACAACAGTTTAAAATTAGTTGCATACATATTTCCTTAATTTCTATTATTTACAGGAACCTTATAACTAAACAAATAATATACAAATTGTTGCTTAATCCTTTCCAATACTTTATGCGCCGGGATGTACATCTAAGTTTAAATAAGAGGTAATTGAATTACAAAAACTAGTCCTACATTAACGAAGGAAATAGCTCAGATATACTACTGTTCCAAACCATTTCATCAAATGTTGATATCGTGCTGTCAATGTCACTCTGTGGTGAACCAATAGACTCGTACCCCGGATCAGAATACGAGTGTATCGACAAAGGACTTCTCATACTATTTCTTTTCCCAGTGGTAGGAATAGAGAAACAATTTTCCATTGGATCAAAATCCTCGTCGTCATTGTTAACATCATCGGATGTCATACCACACTCTATAATCTCATCGTGCTGTGGTTCCTCTCCCTCAGAGTACACCTCTTCGACTGCTTCGTTCATGGCAATTGAATCATCACCGACTATTATTGTAATGGAATTGGATTTCTCGTCATAGGTCCCGTATATAGTTTCACCTGTGTCGAAAGGTGTTTCTGTTGTGTTTACCGTATTTGTTTTCACGCTGATATTGTTGCAGCTTGTATGTTGGCTGGATTCCAAGATTTCTGGTGTGGTCCCCACCATTGATCTAGACAATCGCTCTGCGACGCCCGCATCTTGGGTAGCATCTGGATGGCCTTGTGGATGGCTTCTCTCCATGTCTGCAGTGATATCTGCGAGTAGACTTTCGGCAAGCTCTTCAAGTTTAGTGGCGTCGAAATCTTCGAGCATGTCTTGTATAGAAGGCAAAGCGCTACAATCTTCCAGAGCGCTGCAGCCGAACTCTCGCTCAAGGGCGTATGGTATTTGCGCCGGCACTGCTTTTGGTGGTTTTGTGTAATCGATTGAGATTCCGTCATTCCCTGCGGCAGAGGGTTAAAAATGGATACTGCAGATCCTTTGAGAATAGAATCAAAATCAACACAATTCCCCGATGGATGTTGGCTTCGCTGTTGTGCGTTTTGTAAAAGTTCGAGCTGTTGTTTTAAAAGTTCGACTTTTTTGTCCAGTTTCTGGTTCTTTTCCAGAAGCGATTCATTTATGGCTTGAAGGCTATCGCATTTATTTTGTAGAATCTCGGTTTTCTCAGTGAGTTCAGTGATATGCTGCTCCATATCTTCCATGCGCGCTTTCTTTCGATCGCGGGAAGTCTGTGCTGCTACACGGTTTTTAAGTTTTCTATGAAAGAAATTGCCTCATGAATCAAATTTTAACTCAAAATAGTCTAGACATAAATATGTACTTACTTTCTTTGAAGTTTTTCCTCCCATGATAAATGATCCAAGCGACGTTTTTTTCCACGCAAGCAAACTGTAGACTCATCTGAAGATGATACTGAACAATTGGAACTCGTTGCCATAGTTGGTGCTGTTGTTGCTGATATTGGGTTTGGTGAAATAGCAACGTACCTTGGAACGGTTATGAAAACTGGCATAGACATTGTGAATTTTTTTTTTTCGATAATCTTCACTTTTGTTATAAAATGATTATAAACATTCTCTGCTCCAAGGTGTAATTGATTTAAGGTTACTCAGAGATGACTATAGCTGGAGTAGTTTTATCCAAAGTAACTTGGTATGCTTGTTTCTTTTCATTTCCAACTAATTGCGAAAAAATTTAACCGATCAAAATCTTACAGATTTAGTACCTACTATTTCTTTGGACTTCTTTCCGTCCGTAGAGAAAATTAAATTTTCACTGTTTCCCTCCACCTCTTAATTTACATTTTAATGAGTTGGTCGTTTTTGATTGGCCCATCAAGATGATTGGGCTGACGTGGCCGAATGACAGTTCGCATTATGTAGAGTTATCGTGCTCTCGTAGTTAGTTTAGAATAAACGTAGGAATGCAAGAGTACTAGAAGGTATTAAGGGTATTAAGTGTACGCTAAAGGTAGGGTGATATGAGGCCAAAATATTCCTAAATCATTAATGTCCTTTTCGATCATCATTATTATTATTGTCAATAACATTTATTAATTTACAATGATAAAACAAATCACATTTACAGCACTAGTTACCGGGGCTTTCGGCTGGTCTTTTTATAGTATAGAAATAGATTGGGGACGATCGGGAGCAAAGAGACCCACGACTAGGGCTAATATGACTGTGAAATGAAAATAGTTTTCACAAGTTCACTCTGAATTTGAATCTCGATCTATTTAAAAATGATTGTCTTGATTTTCCCTCACGACCTACCGTCAATCAGGGCTATTGGCAATTCTGAGGGAAAAAAATTCCAGCCGAAATTTTTTTGTTCCATGGAAAATATTCTTCGTATCGTTAATCTCCATGGGAATTTATTTCCCCCGGAATTTTTGGAAGTTATTTTTCGAAGGCGTTGACAGATATCAATTGTGATTTTGAATTGTCAATTGGGCTCATATTTGGGAATATTTTGCAAATATTTGTTAGAAACTATTAGTTTTGATAATTTCATCAATTGTAAAGTCGCGAATTCGATTTACATATTAGTATTTTAGTAAAGTGCAAAGAAAAAAATTCAAAATGCACGCCGCAGCATTTAGATTGCTGGCCGAGTAGCAATTCAAAAATAAAAAAATTAAGTGAAACTAAATAGAAGAACTTTAAGAGATCAAATCCCTTAGAGTTACCACAGGCGTTGTAAGTAGAAATTAAATAGCTTTTGCAATATAGATAGTTATTACATGTTCCTTCTTTATTTGATTTTACCAATACTACCAGGGTCAATAAACCAATACCAAGTACATACAAATTGTTGCTCTCCACTTAAAACAGAAACATACATTAAATTTGATTTAATATCCGTTTATTTGTTTTCAATCTGTAAATTATTCTATCTGTTGTTTGAAGTTTAGGTTAGGTTAGGTTTATGGGTGGGTGCGTCAGAACGGGTTCTGCCGCACCCCACTTAGGTCCATGTGGACCCATTGTGATGCCCTTATTGGGGGGGTTAGCCGGTGTTGTTGGCTATAGTGTTTCCTTCTTGGTTACTCGACCTTGTCCAGCCATCCTGATGTGTTTATGAACCTGTAAAGATTAGATAAAGATATATCTGAAAGTTCATGTAAATCATGGAAGTAGTATCTTCCAAGTGTCCTATTCCTCAAGTGACAGAGACTTGGGCATTGACAGAGGAAGTGAGGTGTGTCCTCGTGTACCTCCTCGTCACCGCAACCCCTGCATATATCGGCATTCTTGAGTTTAAGTTTCATTGTGTGGTATCTTAGGAAGTTGTGACCCGTTAGGGCTCCTACCAGTTTATACATCGACGTTCTATCAAATCGCAAGAGCTTGATAGTCCGACTTGGATTGTATTCCGGCCATAACTTCCGTGGTATTTCGCAGGTAGTTAGTTCTTTCCACCTGTTGTTGGCTTTCATCCGGGTCTTATTTTCCACCCTCTCTCTGAGATTACAGAGTGGTGGTTTGATTGAATTAATCGCCCGATCTTTGTCCGAAGCAGAACCATTTCTTGCCAATTCATCAGCCATCTCATTGCCGGTTTTGTCACTGTGTCCAGGGACCCAGCAGAGACGCGTAGTGTGCTGCGAGCAGAGAACCTTAAGCTCTTCACGGCAGCGGTGAACTAACGGGTGATTTTTTAGCTGGTTTGGTTTTGGCAACACTGGTTTTGACAGCTGACGTGTGTTTAGTACCTTGTGTCACTGTCAAACAGCTTCAGTTTGGTTTGCAATTTAACCATGGATTGTCTTACAAATGAACAACGCTTGCAAATTATTGAATTTTACTATCAAAATTCGTGCTCGGTTCGAAATGTTCATCGCGCTTTTTTATCGAAAAATTGTGTTCAGCGATGAGGCTCATTTTTGGTTGAATGGGTACGTAAATAAGCAAAATTGCCGCATTTGGAGTGAAGATCAGCCAGAAGCATTGCAACAGCTACCAATGCATCCCGAAAAAGCCACTGTTTGGTGCGGTTTATGGGCCGGCGGCATTATTGGGCCATATTTCTTCAAAGATGATGCGAATCGCAGCGTTACTGTCAATGGTGAACGCTACCGAGCGATGATAACAAACTTTTTTTTTGCCCGAAATGGAAGTTCTTGACTTGCATGATATGTGGTTTCAACAAGACGGTGCCACATGCCACACAGCACGCGAAACAATGGCGCAATTGCGAGGCGAGTTTGGTGAACAGTTAATTTCACGTTTCGGGCCGGTCAATTGGCCGCCTAGATCGTGCGATTTGACACCATTAGATTATTTTTTGTGGGGGTATGTCAAGGCTAATGTGTATAGGGACAAGCCCGCTTCGATTGACGCACTGGAAGCCAACATCCATGCATTCATTCGTGAGATACCGGCCGATATGTGTGAAAGAGTATGCCAAAATTGGACTCAGCGCAGACGCAGGCGCGGTCAACATTTGCATGAAATTATCTTTAAACATTAAATTGCAAGGTTCAAACTATCGATTCAAGTAAATTTTTCATTCATTTTTTTGAATTTTTTGTGTTTTTTTTTTTTAAAGTTCTAAACCTCTTAAAAAATCACCCGTTAGCTTTGATTTTATTTCGATAGCAGTACTGCTTTTATAGCCGCCTGGCTGTCAATGAATATGGTAATATCATTATTTGGTATTGATAACATTGACACCATATGGGCAGCTTCAGCGATTGCCAGAACCTCCGCCTGAAAGACACTACTGTAATCAGGTAGTCTGATTGACTGGTGTATATTTAACTCTTCAGAGAAGATTCCAGCACCTGTTCCACGGTCCATCCTAGAGCCATCTGTGTAGATGGATATCGATTTTCCTTTTGTGGGTTCATCTGTGTTCCATTCCTCCCTGCTAGGGAAGTAGCAGGAGAATGGTATGTCAAAGTCAAGAAGGGGAGACAAGTAGTCAGAAGTGACCGCATCTCCCACATATTTATTCTGAATATGTGTGTGTCCCGTTGTGTAGGGTTTCCAGCTTTTGTTTGGCTGATCCTGAGGGCACTTTTGGCTGCAGATTCTTGCATGTATAGATCTAGAGGTAACAAGTTGAGGATAGCCTCCATTCCAGCAGTAGGTGTTGTCCTTATTGCGCCGGTTGTACCTATACATGCTAGTCTTTGTATTTTGGTCATTAATTTAAGATTCGAAGCTTTGTTTGTGGCTTATGCCACCAGACTAAGCTGCCGTATGTGAGTATTGGACGCACAACAGCCGTATACATTCACAGAATTATTTTGGGGTTTGGTCCCCACCTTTTGCCGAAGATTCGGTTGCATGCGTAAAAAGCATTTGCGGCTTTTTTTACTCTTTCATTGACGTTTGGTTTCCAATTGAGCTTCCTATCTAAGATTATACCCAGATATTTGGCACTCTCAGCAACCCTAAGGGGTATACCCTCAATAGTTGGAGGATCGAAGTTTGGAATCACCCTTTTGTTACTGAACAAGACTAGTTCAGTCTTCTGTGGATTGATTGCAAGACCGCATTGGTTTGCCCACAAACTAAGTGTTCGTAATGCGTTTTCTAGTAGTTCGCTTATGGTCGGTAGGAATTTGCCTGTAGCAAGTATCACTACATCGTCTGCATACGCAGTTACTTTGACCCCTCTGTTTTCGAACTTTAGTAATATTTCATTTATGACAAGGACCCAGAGTAGGGGGGAAATGACTCCTCCTTGTGGTGTACCTCTTGAAGCTGTCACTCTAAGTTCAATGCCACCTAATTCTGCGTTAATATTTCTTTCATTGAGCAAACTCTCAATCACATTGGTAAGCGTTTGGTCTACGTTGTTATTGAGTAGTGCTCTCTTCACAGCACACGTCTTAACATTATTGAATGCTCCTTCAATGTCGAGGAACGCGGCTAGTGTGTATTCTTTGTCCTTTAGGGATTTTTCTATGATGCGAGTGACCTCATGCAACGCAGTCTCAACTCCTTTACCTTTGATGTAGGCATGCTGAGCCGTTGAGATCGCGTTATTGTCAAGTCAACTGCGGATAAAAACGTTCAAAAGCTTTTCCAAGGTTTTCAGGATGAATGAAGTTAAACTTATGGGCCTGAAATCCTTAGCAGTCGTATGGCTGGACTTTCCTGCCTTCGGAATGAAGACAACCTTAACTTCACGCCATGCCCTGGGAATGTGACCACATTCGAGGCAGCGCGTGAAGAGTCTCGTCAGAGCTGGTATAACAATTGACCTGGCTTTCTGGAGCATGATTGGAAAATCCCGTCCAGCCCAGGAGACTTAAAAGGGGAGAAAGTTTCAATCGCCCAGTTAAGTGTTTCCTCGGTTATTATACCAGCTGGAACTGTTGCTGCTGTAGTTGCAGTGCTTGGTGCAGACTGGACGGTTGTTTTGATACAACCCGGAAAGTGCGTTTTTAGAAGCAGACTTAACGTCTCTTCTGAGACGTCCCAGTCTGACTGGGAATTGGTGCGTTTGGCTAAATTGAACAGGCGTCTGACTTTCCTTCTAAATTCAAGGAGGTCTTTGGACCACCACGAAGAACAATTCCTTTTCCCAGTCTGACTGGGAATTGGTGCGTTTGGCTAAATTGAACAGGCGTCTGACTTTCCTTCTAAATTCAAGGAGGTCTTTGGACCACCACGAAGAACAATTCCTTTTCTTGATTGTCCGTAGAGGACAGGCTTTATCATATGCCTTACTTAGAATTTTGTTTAAATTCTCTGTGAATGCATCGATTTCGGCTGGTGTCCCTATTTTTTTTTTCATTCAGGATTTGGCCATTTCTCACAGCCTCCGAGGCAAAAGCGTCCCAATTGGTGAGTCTTGGGTTCCTGAATTTACTTGAAACTATTGTCTCTTCATCTATTGAAAATTCTATAATCCTGTGATCTGAAAAGGATGGCTCAGAAGAGACCCTCCAATCCTTCACAGTTAGAGTGGGCGAGTTACTGTGAAGAGTAATGTCTAATACCTCACGTCTATTCCTAATAACGAAGGTTGGTTCATTGCCAATATTTGCTATCAGGAGATTATTTTTGATTATACATTCTAAGAGGGACTCACCTCGTACATTGATGTCCGTACTGCCCCAGAGCGTATGATGGGAGTTGGCATCACAGCCAGCGATCAGATCCCATCTTTCCTTTTCTACTGTTCTGGTTAGTGAACAGGATAGCTCTGAGGGTGGATTGTCCGACTCGAATGGCATGTATATCGTCACCAATACCAGCGCGCCTTTTCCTGCCCTGTCCCATTTGACAGCCGTTTGGTCCGAATCACTGAGGCTAGGTAGAAGAAAAAGTTTAAGCTGTTTTCTAGCGACAATACATGTTCGGGACTTACCATTTACTGGAGTATTGTGGTAAGTGGTAAAGTCTTTGGAATTCAACCCACTTATCTTTCCCCGGTGTGATGAAGATTTATTTGCGCTATCTTCATCACGAGTAGTCGATTGCTCTCCCTTGTCTTTCGCCGCTAATACCCGGAGTTTGCATCGCGTTATGCCTACGCGAACCTTAAACTCCTGTTTCCGGAGTAGCGGCAACGATTTGTGACTTAGCAGTATAGTCACGTCCATGCCATTCTGGGTATATTCACCCGTTTCAAGGACTTTCCATTCCCTGCTTTGTAGCTCCGGATTAAGGAACTGCATGTTCCGTTCTATCCTTTCCACGGGTAGATAAGGCCCTCTCAAGCGGATAAGACCATATTTAGGATTTCTTTTCTGTCAACAACGCGCAGGTCAGCATTTAACCAAGGTGCGTTTATGTTGGCGACGAAACCCTTTAACCATTCCAAAGTCGCTCTTGGTTGTCACACTCCATAGTCTTAAATCCTTTAAAGGTGGATAGCTGGCCAAACAATGGAGGCTTGCCATCTGCCCTCACGATAGCATCGTTGACACCATCAAGGATTCGCTGTTCTATAAGCTCCCATTGGTTGGATGAGAGCTTCCGGTCGGGGTTGCCGTAGTCGACGATTGCGACGCGCAGACTTTCCTTCACCTTATCGGCGAATTTCAGCCTTTTTGCCTGCCTACCTACTACCGGGGAGATCGTGTCGTCATTGCGACCTCTTTTGGGGACTACCGGAGCGTTCCCTGGTTTGGACGAATCCTTGCCAGAGACAACCCCTTGACACCTTGGATCAGTCGCAGACGAGGTGAAAGGCAATCGGCATTTCGCCCCCGCTACGGCCGATCTAATGTCGGCTCCTCCAGAAGTCCTACCTAGCTTCCTACCTGACAGAACCTTATTTGAGCAACCAGGTGTTTGCTCAGCCTTAGACGAATCTTTAGCCGGGCCGGCACCTGGTTTCCCGGGTTTTGACCTTCCCAAGGCGGAAGGCATAGGCATTCCTTCCTTGGTCCAGTCTTCGGTTGACTTGATAGTCTCCCGGGCCCTAGCTAGCTGCGCTGCTTCCCTTTCCGTGAAGGAACTGGGGTCACGGCTTTTAAGCCTATTGACAATGCGACGCGCGTTTTTTCTCCTTTTGAGGGGATCCGCCTGTTGTACTGTTCTGAACAGCTTGTTGTCGTTTGTCATGTTCGCCGCAGGGGTAGATGAGGCTTCGGCTGTTGCCAAACTTACATCGTCCTTTGGCTTTGACTTTTCAACAACAGTCACTGCGCTGTTCAGGTCGAGTCCGCCTCTCCCGGTGAAACTACGTCCTCTTTGTCGACTTCTTTTGCGGGGTCAGATGCAACCGCCCCACGCCCCGATAGGCTAAGGCATATCACAGGCATAGGTGGCTGCATAAGAGCTCCCTCGCTCGAGATTTTCATAGGGTCAGCCCTAGGTGAATTGCTAGCACAACGCTCGCCAATATCACTGGACTGCCTTTCTAGAAAATCAAGGGCGTTTTGAAGTCTTTGTTTGTCCTTGTCCTCTAGTTGGTGCTTCTTTTTTAATTTCTTTATCGTCATCTTACAGTTCAGCACTCTTTTCCTAATTGAAGCTGTAGACGATATTGAGAACTTGGATGAGCTGGCGATTGAGCGATTGTCATCGTCCTCGAGAAATAGATTCTCGAGTCCGAAGTCAACCGTTCTAACGCTTCCCTCAACCGAAGCGGCCCTACTAGTTGACGGTTCTTGGAGTAAGATATTTTCTTCCTCCTCCGTCATGTTCGTATGAGAATCGGTGTTGCCGAAGTTCTTGGTGCCCGATTCACTTACACCAGTCCCTTTGTTTTGTTTTTTTGTTTTTAAATTGTCTATTTTGGACCCACGAGTAAGGGGGAAGAGGAGGTCATTCTGTACTCACCCCCTGTATACAGAAAGGGGGAATTTGGATTTAAACTAGAGGCCCCCAGGTATCTAGAGTTCACCGCTAAAAGACACATAACATTGTGCCATACATCCCATGGGCACGGTAGTTAACCCGGGTTTACGGGTTTTATAGAGTTTTTCCCCTCTAGATCCGTTATATTTCGTTTAAAGCAGTGGCACCTCGTGCAGGGTGTGGTTCTTCACCACGAATAACGGTCTTGGGCAGTCCCCTTGGGAACAACCCCTGGTTTCTTACCGAAAACCTCACCACCTTGTTTGAAGTTTACAAATAAAAACCACAAAATACCGCAAACTTCCAACTTTAAAGGAAATATTCCGGAGGGAATCCCATCAAATTCCGTGGGGAATTTTTGTTCGCGATACCAATTTATTCCGGGGGGAATTTTTTCCCTTTTTCGAAATTCATTGCCGACACCTATTTTTGAAAAATGGGGAATATTCCGG
Organism: Cheilosia vernalis; assembly: GCA_949126925.1. Classification (NCBI taxonomy): domain Eukaryota; kingdom Metazoa; phylum Arthropoda; class Insecta; order Diptera; family Syrphidae; genus Cheilosia; species Cheilosia vernalis. Next base: position 58,656,114 of record OX421362.1, read on the forward strand.
GTGGAATTTTGTTCACGATAGCCCCGAATAATTTAGCTCAAATGTTATATAACGGTGTTAGTTTCTTCTACTAATTTTTAAACTCTATTTAATTCATAATAGATGGTATTGATAACATTTCGAGTAGATTTCTATTAAAAAAATTTGTACATAGTTCTTTTACCTAGGAACATCCAAAAATGAAGTGTTTGGTTGTTAACATACGTCCGCATTGGTATAGGTTGCAATTGGGTTTGTTTTCCTTGTTGAACAAGATAGTAGTAACTAGTAACAACTTTGGGAGAATTTTGTGTGTCCAAGTCGAATGAAGAATGCTCAGAAAAGCATCTAATCATATGAGTTGTTGTTTTAGTTGGGTATGTTGCCGGGTCCCCATTCGGTTTAAGGATGGAGTATATATATGCGAGTATTGGTTCCGCACTAGTTTACGTTGGTGATCGTAATGTGAGTTGATTAAATTGTTAAAGTATTTTTTGGGTGGAGGACACGATGTGGTGTTTGGTTCTGCAGAAACATTCCAATTGCTGTACTGCCTGTAAGTTCGTCGTCTTTGATGCCCGAGTGTCCAGGACCCAGAGGACAATTAATTTAATTTTTTTCTTTATGAGGCTATCATGAATTTTGTTTATGAATTATGATGCCGGAGTACAAGGTGGAGAGGCTATCGGTATAGATCACGGTATTTTTGTCAGGCCATTTTTACAAGTTCCGTAGCTTTATATAGCCAAGGCTTCTGTCACGGTTTCTTGGCCTCCCAACGACTTATCAGTTCCAAACTTAATTCATAAAAAAATTAAATTAAAAAATAGAGTAAACCTGTACAAATAACTTTGCTTATGCGAGAAAATATTTTTTAAGCTAATTTTAGATGTACTAAAATACGAATTAGGTTGAATTTTGTTTTGTCGTTCATAAAAAAATACTTTTTTATTTCATTTGGAAAATGAAATCTTTGTCCCAATTTTGATTTCTCCGTTCTATTCTTTCAGTAAATTTGTTCGAAGTCAAGTTCAAAATTGGCAACCGTGGAGAATATTGTTACATTCAGGCTGGGATTCGAAGAGATAAAACACTATTCTGTTAAACTTTTCTAATAAAATTCTCTTTTATTACACTTTTACCAGAATAATATTACATTAATAATTCTTCAACGCTTAATTCGCTCTATTACTTTGCACTTATTATATCCTCACAACCAATTACTATCTCGGACTTTAACCAATCACTGTTATAAATCGACTGTGTCTCCCTCATTACATTTTTACATTTACTTTTATTAAATTTTCTTTATATACAATTTGACTTAATTCTAGGTAACAAAATATGGTGGTGAATATTAAATATTTAAATGCGTTGGCTCAACAACAGGCAACAGGGGCCCAACGGTATATAATGTTTGTTTTCTTATATCTGTTTTACATAAATTGTACGTGTACCTGTCTTCTCGGATTCATACTCGTAGTATGCATCGTTGTCTGGGTTGACCTCAGGGTGTTAATATTCTTTGTAATTTGGGGTGGTTGGCCATCTTGGTATAATCCTCGATGGTGGGTTGTCTCAGTCAACTCGTCGAAGGGCAGATCTGTCCTGTCAGTGTCGCTTGGGAATAACTCCTCGTTAAGCAGAGCCAGCACATGAAGATATACCGGTGCTCTGGGATGTGTGGCAGGTCCGCAATCCTTCTGACTAGTGGGTTTGGATGGCTGGAGGTATTCCTACTGTGTCTGCCTCTTCCAAAATCTGGCCTTTTATACCCGCTCCGCCATCCGATGGAGAACTTTCTAGCTAATTCTAATTGGTTCTCAAATTAGCTCATTTATCTTTCTACTTTGCATCCGTCAATAGTTTCCAGTTTATCCTGAATGGTTCTAGAATAAGCCTTAGTGGTGATATACACTTATTTGACAGTTTCCAATTGGAAGTGACACTTGAGTGGAACTAGTTTGGTGACTAAGGGGTTGTTTTCACTTCACCATTTTAGGTTACACGATACCTTCCACACCACAATATCCCCCTCTTAAACTTGTTCGTCCCGAACAAACTCGTTAACATTTTCACCATTATAACGATGAAGACGATCCACATGAACGGCTTTCAACTTGCCTCTTCCTCGTTGGATGCGATAGACAACGTCGTTGATGCGCTTTACGATTGTATAGGGCCCTTCCCAGTATTGTTGCAACTTAGACGATAAACCTTTCCTTCGATGAGGGTTATATAGCCATACCAGATCTCCTTCCTGGAATCCTGTAGTTGTCGTTTTAGTATCGTACCTCGTTTTCATGCGGTCACTGGCTATCTTAATCTTATCCCTAGTGTCTCGATGCACGTCCCTGATGATATTCCTGAGGTCTGTAACATAGTCCTCGTCATTCTTGCGCTCATCGCATGGATATCCAAACATCAACTCGTTAGGTAGGCGGACAGTTCGACCAAATAAGATTTCAGATTGAGAATGTCCTGTGGTGTTATGCACTGCACCTCGATAAGCCCAGTCTCTCTGGTCCTCGCCAACGACCTTAGAGAGGTGTTCATTCAGTTTTCTGTTGAAGCGTTGTCCTTGTCTTGTGAATCCCGAGTAACTGGCACACTCCTTGGAGAATCTTCGACTCGAAGTTTCGTCCTAGGTCCGAATACAGTTCCATCGAGACACCAAATCTGCTTACCCAGTTGTAGACGATTTGTTCCACCACGGTTTTAGCTTCTTGATTTGGGATAGCAAATGCTTCAGACCACTTACTAAAATAGTCCATAGCAACGAGGATGTAACGATTTCCATTGTTCGTTTCAGGAAACGGTCCCACAATATCAACAGCTATCCTTTCGAAAGGGGCTCCAACTTTGTATTGATGCATTTTGCCACGGGCTTTCAGTCTCGGACCTTTGCTGGCCGCACATGTAACGCATTTCCTGCACCAAGTTTCAACGTCCTCCCTTGAATGAATCCAGTAAAAGCGTTCCCGCACTTTTTCGAGCGTTTTATTGATTCCCAAGTGGCCTCCAGACACTCCATCATGCAATTAACTGAGCACTTCCATAACCTTTGACCTGGGTACAACAAGCTGCATTACGAACGACTTTCCATCGGGGCTTTCCCATCCTCTTTTTAGAATGCCGTCTTGTACGTGAAAGGAGTCCCACTGCGCCCAGTATGCCTTCAGTTCGGGGCTCCTATTGAATATCTCCTGCCAGTCTGGTTTTCCCTCATGCTCCTTCCAAGCGATAATCGGTTCGATATCCGGATCTTCCCTTTGATCCTCCCGTATTTCCCGCGCACTCAAACCACCAATGGGCATAGCTCTCACCCTTTGAACGGATATGACATATTTTCCTCGTGTCGCAAGCAATGTTTGCAATCTGCTTTGCACGGTCGACGGGAGAGAGCGTCTGCATTAGAGTGAAGACTTCCCTTACGATGTTGTACTTCGTATTCGTAGTCGTACATCTGCAGCCGTTCGATCCACCTTGCGACTTGGCCTTCAGGATTCTTAAAGTGCAGCAGCCACTTTAAAGATGCATGGTCTGTGCGGAGGATGAATTTCCGCCCATAAAGGTACTTATGGAAATGTTTTGTTGCCAATACCAAAGCAAGGAGTTCGCGCCTGGTAACACCGAGGGTAACACAGTAGTTCCTTTCTGGCTTTGAGAGAACTTTGCTGAAGTAGGAAACTACTTTCTCTTGGCCATCGTGCACCTGGGAAAGGACGGCTCCAATTCCCACATTACTAGCGTCTGCATCCACAATAAATGTTTTAACAGGGGTGGGATACGCTAGTATGGGTGAGACCAAGCAGGTTTTCCACGTTAGTCCCATCAAAACAGCAAAACGCGCTCCATTAGACGTTCAAAGTTAGCTGGAGCATTACACAGTCCAAATGACATTACTGTAAACTGCCAAAGCCCAGTTCCTGCTGTGAATGCTGTTTTCTCGCGGTCTTCTGGATGGATCTGCACTACTTGTGTTGCGTCTGAATACTTCCATCTAGCCAAGCAGCTAAAAGCTCGATGTGACAAGCGGAGAACCTAACCTCGCTGATGTCATTTTTGCGGTCTTCTGTCTTTTGCCGCCACCTGCAGCAGTATCATATTTCCCTATTAAAATCTTATATTAATTAATTGCAATTATATTATCTTCTATTAAATTGAATTGTCCTAATAAAAACTAAAATACAATTTGGAATTAATCTAGTATTCTTCACTGGCGACGAGGATGGGATTGATTAAGTAGGATCCAAGAGCAATTAAACAAGTTAATGGAGGACGCCGAGGACGTAAAGGACGAGAAAATTACGATTTCCACTCAAACACAAAGCAGTAAGATGACTTCCATTGGTGCTATCGAACCATTCGATGTAACCAATCCAGCGGCGTGGAGTTCTTATAAACGTCGGTTCGAGATGTTCGTGTTGGCCAATTCGATCACCGACAAGCGGATTCAAAAGGCAACATTTTTGACAGTCTGCGGCCCAGCGTGTTTCGATTTGGCTGAGACACTAATTTCTCCAAAAAAGGTTGAAGAGGTTGATTATTCGACAATCGTTGATGTGCTGACTAAACATTTTACCCCAACTCCCTCCGAAATTGCTGCTTTCTTTAAATTTTTCAAGAGGGATCAGCAGCTCAACGAGACGGTTGCCGAGTATATAGCAGAACTTCGGCGATTAATTATAGACTGCAATTTTAACGGCGACATTATTGATCGCATGCTGCGGGATAGGCTAGTTTGTGGACTGAAGAATACCCACTTACAACAAAGTTTACTGGCAGAGAACAAAATTACTTTACAGATTGTGCAAGAGAAGGCAGTGGCAGCAGAAGCAGCAGCGAAAAACCAACAAGAGATCCAATCGACGTCTGTGTCGCACACACAAATTCATTCAATCCGTGTCAAGAACAAGAGGGACATCGCTGATAAGAGTGGAAGTGCGAAAGCAGACAGTTTATCTAGATGTAACGGATGTGGTAACAGACATGCCAGAGTTGATTGCCCATTCAAAGCTGCGAAGTGCAACAAGTGCGGAAGAGTCGGGCATATTAAGAGAGTATGTCAGGCGAAGCAGAGCTCGGGCAGCCCAAACTCCAAATCGAAATTCAGCAAGCAGCAACAAGTAAATTCTATTCAGACAGAAAGAAACGCGAAGAAGGTAGCGACGATAAACATCAACAATATCGACTGTCAGTTCGAGGTGGACAGTGGGTCGAGCTATACAATTATGTCCGAGTCAGAGGCAAACAAGATTTGGAAGAAAAAACCGCCGGAAATCATTAAATCAGGTTTGAGTTTGTTTGATTACGGTAATAATCGCATTCCAATTCTAGGTCTTACAAATGTCGACATTGTTTACAACAAAAAACATTTATCAAACCTTCCATTGTACATTACTGCTGGTCAGCGAACAAGTGTACTTGGCTGTAACTGGTTCGATCCGTTGGGTATTGTCGTGCAGGGTGTGCACAATATTCGTTCGCCGCTAGAAGGATTGCTGGAGAAATACTCGTCACTCTTCTCGGAGGAGTTGGGCAAGTACGTCGGTGAGGAGATTAAACTTACGCTCGATCCCACAGTACGCCCGGTCAAGCTGCCAGCCAGGAAGGTTCCCTACGCTCAACGGCAAGCAATTGAGACGGAGATCAACAAACAAATTCAACAGGGAATTCTAGAGCCGACCGAATACAGCGAGTGGCTGACACCTATTGTTCCGGTTACTAAGGCTGATGGCTCAGTTCGCATTTGTGGGGACTACAGGTGCACCGTTAATAAGGCACTAACCCCCCATTGTTTCCAAACACCATCGATCGCGGATATCTTGGCATCCATGCCAGCAGGTAATACGTGCGCTAAAATCGATTTAGCCCAGGCGTATCAGCAAATGGTCATGGACGAAGAGTCGTCAAAAGTACTAACACTTATTACACACAAAGGCGCGTACAAGGTAAAAAGGCTGCCGTTCGGAATATCCACCGCTCCTGGGATTTTTCAGATGCGTATGGAGGAACTGCTACGAGGTCTAGAGGGAGTAACAATTTACTTCGATGATATAGTGGTCATCAGTCAAAATTCGTCAGAGCTAGTGAAACATTTGGAGGAAATTTTCCGACGCTTAAGTGAGGCTGGGTTGCGCCTCCGAAAGGACAAGTGCAAGTTTAATTTGTCTTCGACCTCTTTTCTGGGCTACGACATCGATCATCGTGGAATCCGCCCGTCAGATGATAAGGTCCGAGTAATTCAAGAAACTCCCCGACCTGTTGATAAGAAGCAGCTACAAGCATTCCTGGGCCTTATAAATTTTTACCACGCTTTTATGAAGGATAAAGCAACCATCGCTGAGCCACTGCACAGGCTTCTGGACAAGAAGGCCGACTGGAAGTGGGACACGCAACATGAAAACGCATTCAATCGACTTAAGACCTTACTATCAGGTGAGAACAGTCTAATCACTTTCAGTGAGAAACTTCCAATTGCAGTGGTCTGCGACGCATCGCCATATGGGATTGCTGCGGTACTAACTCATATTATGCCCAATGGTCAAGAACGCCCAATATCGTTTTACTCGCGTACGTTATCTACAACGGAAAGGAACTACGCACAGATTGACAAAGAGGCCCTAGCAATTATCGCAGGGGTGAAGAAGTTCCATAGTTTCCTGTATGGACGACAATTTTTGATCATTACGGATCATAAGCCGTTGGTGGGGTTGTTTAACCCAGATAAGCCAACTCCGGTTATACTTTCGCCCAGGATGCTCAGGTGGAGTGTCTTCTTAAATGGATACAACTTCAAAATTCAACATCGACCCGGAGAGAAGAACTGCAACGCTGACGCACTCAGTCGTTTACCAACTATATCAACAGAGACGGATGACAGTCTCCATCTGAACATGATAGAAGAAATCGACGCACACATTCTGGAGTCCAGCGACATTGGCAGAATGACAGCCAAAGACAAAATCCTGAAACAAATTCTTCATTGGGCGTTAAGGGGATGGCCGGATCGAACGACAGATGAACTATTCAAGCCATATCTACAACACCAGAATGAGATCACGGTAAATAAGAACTGCTTACTTCTTGGTTCTCGTCTTATAATTGCAGATGCCGCGCGGGACCACCTTCTTAGAACGCTACATGCTGGTCATCCGGGTGTAGTAAAGATGAAAGCTCTTGCCAGAAGCTATATTTGGTGGCCAAAATTAGACGCCGACATCGAAGCAACAGTGAAGAGATGCATAACGTGCCAACAGTCACGCCCAGAAAAATCGAAAACTGCTATTCATCCTTGGGAGGAGACATCTAAGCCATGGTCACGCCTACATGTGGATTTCCTGGGCCCTTTTCAGGGCCAAACATTTTTTATACTTGTCGACTCATACTCCAAATGGGTTGAGGTGAAACACGTCGCAACAACCAGTGCAGCGTGCGCTATCAATAGCTTGCGATCCATCTTCGCAACCCATGGGTTACCAGACTCTATCGTCTCCGATAATGGAACAGCGTTCACTTCGGATGAATTTAACGTATTTTGCAGAAGAAACATGATCTCTCATGTACTAACAGCGCCTTTTCATCCAGCGAGCAACGGCCAGGCTGAGAGGATGGTTCGCACTACGAAGGAGTACCTAAAGCGGAACCCAGTGGGCAGTTTACAACTTCGACTTGCGAGATTCTTACTTAAGCAGCATACATTACCATCAGCAACAACTGGTAAATCACCTGCAGAGCTGCTTCTGAGAAGGATACCAACGACTTATTTTGACAAGCTGCAACCGGACAACAATCCGGTGCGATTTACCAAGAAGAGTACTTCAACTACCCCTGTCGCACAGCTACATGTAAACGAACCAGTGTGGGCGAGGAATTACTCCAGTGGACCTGTATGGATTCCAGCCATAATTGCAAAACAAAACGGCCCCGTTTCATACGCTGTGACAACAGAAGAAGGTAACACAATCAGGAGGCATTTAGATCAACTTCGCTCTAGAAGCCCACAAGACAACGCAGACACATCTGATGAAGTGAGGGAAGAAGCTCCCCAGAGTCACCAGGAACAGCAAGAAGATCCAACAAAGCCACCGGACCGGCATGAACAACCAATACCAGATCTGAGGCGTTCAGAAAGAATTCGCAGCAGGAACGCTACTGCAAGTTAAGTGGGGAGGGGTGTTGCGTCTGAATACTTCCATCTAGCCAAGCAGCTAAAAGCTCGATGTGACAAGCGGAGAACCTAACCTCGCTGATGTCATTTTTGCGGTCTTCTGTCTTTTGCCGCCACCTGCAGCAGTATCATATTTCCCTATTAAAATCTTATATTAATTAATTGCAATTATATTATCTTCTATTAAATTGAATTGTCCTAATAAAAACTAAAATACAATTTGGAATTAATCTAGTATTCTTCAACTTGCCAGTAGCCACTCTTCAGATCAAGAGTCGAAAACCATTTGGCTCCCGAAAGTGTGTCCAGGGTGTCGTCAATTCTTGGCAGGTGGTAGCTATCCTTCTTGGTGACGTTGTTGAGTTGGCGATAATCCACGCAGAATCTCGTACTTCCGTCTTTCTTCTTGACTAGGACGACCGGCGATGCCCACGGACTTTTCCATCGTCGACACCATTTCTGCAACCTCCGTCTGCGGGGAGGCTGACGAATCGGTCTTGCATCTCCGGTGTCAATTCGGTGTTGTACGAGATGTGTTCGGCCATACTCGCCACTCTGTGAAGCAAATATATCAGCGAACTCGTTGATTAGCCTCCCTGCCATGGACCGCTGGTCCTGCTCCAGCTCGCACTCTCCCAGTATATTCTTTTTTATTTCCGACATCTCAGTAGGTCTAACCGATTTCTCAGGGCTCTCATCGCGTAATTTATCAAACGATAGTCGTCGAAACGATTGAACACAACGATATCGTTTTCAGCTTGCTTCATGTAACATCATCGTTGTATCGTTCAATCGTATCGTTCCTCGTTTTCATTTTAAACAGTTTGAGCATGACTGTAAACAAACTCTGACACCTAAACAATCAAAATATTTATGGAAATGGTTTTTTTTTTCTCGAATTTGTGTATTTTTGTCGTTGTCATTGCAAAAATGGGTATAGGAGTTAGGAAGAAAAAATCTATAAGTAATTTATAAGTTCATCAAGATGCAAGTAAACACTGACTGTGTCGCCCAAGCGAAGCGGAGTGAAATGTGAAAGTGAAATTTTAAAACCATTCTATTGGATAAGGAGCTGTCGACGAACGGCTCCGAAGAATTAACAATGACCTAAAGTGTATGCAGATGTAGGAGAGAAAAAGATTTGGTGTTTTTCGAAACATATATGTATTTCTTAAAGCAATTCAAATGCCAATAAAGATTATAGATTTCGTGGATCAGATGAGAATTTTTATTTGCTTAATTGTAAAGAAAAACTAAAACAAATGAAACTCAAGTGCAATAACCATCTCTTTTTTGCCAAGAATGCATTCTTTACAACTCGGATAAGATTGCGTATCTTCCAAAGAGTGTCTCTTCCTTTAAATAACTGAAAAAATGCACCAAAAACGATGAAACGACTGCAAAATAGCAGTCGTTCAATCGAATCGTTTCGACGAGGGTATTTGACGTTTGAATTGGAAACGTGAAGCAACAAAAACGATGATCGTCCAATCGTTTCGACGATTATCGTTGTTTGGTTGTTACACGAAGTAGAAGTATCGTCGAGACGATGTCGTTCGATCGTTTTGTGCTTACGCGATTAGAGCCCAGGACTTTCATGGGACACAGTAATCGGTACGCACTTTCCGATCACTTTGACGCTTCTGTGCTCCACTTTGAGGACACGAACGGGAACCAAGTTGTTTTAGGCATTTTTCTATGATAATAATTTTCTGGATCTGCCTCTATTAGGTAGAATCGGTGGCTCCCACTTGCTTTGTACCTTAATGGGCGGAAATTCATCCTCCGTACAGACCATGCATCGTTAAAGTGGCTGCTGCACTTTAAGAATCCTGAAGGCCAAGTCGCCAGGTGGATCGAAGGGCTGCAGATGTACGGCTCCAGGAAATAGCCCCCCATATAGAAAATTAAATAACCCCCCAAAATTGGGGAATAATTTTACTGTGAAATTATACCCCAAATCGAACATGAAATTAGTCCCCAAAATGGTATGAAATAAGTCCCCAAGACGGTATTGAATAAGTTTCCAAATAAGTAAGAAATCGGCGCGGGCGCCCTTCTTTCGAATAAGTATTAATTTTTGAGACAATGGTAATTTGCGCAAATTATGAAATGTGTATGGGGGGGCATGGTGCCCCCCTGCAACCCCCCTGCTTGGGTTTACTGTTGGATTACGGGGTGGGTGCGAGGTTTTTTTATTATATTTTTTGTTGAATTTTCAAATTGTTGGGTGGGACATATGGCCAAAAATCTCGAATTTACTTCAATTTGAATTATTAAATAAGTATGAAATAAGTCCCCAAAAATCCATGAAATAAATTCCCAATTTTGCATACAATACAAATTTTGGGGGGCTATTTCATTTTCTATTTGGGGGGTTATTTCGTTGGGGGGTTATTTCCTGGAGCCCAGATGTACGACTACGAAATACAACATCGTAAGGGAAGTCTTCACTCTAATGCAGATGCTCTCTCCCGTCGACCGTGCAAAGCAGATTGCAAACATTGCTTGCGACACGAGGAAAATATGTCATATCCGTTCAAAGGGTGAGAGCTATGCCCATTGGTAGTTGGAGTGCGCGGGAAATACGGGGGGATCAAAAGGAAGATCCAGATATAGAACCTATTTTCGCCTGGAAGAAGCATGAGGGAAAACCAGATTGGCAGGAGATATCCAATAGGAGCCTCGAGTTGAAGGCATACTGGGCGCAGTAGGACTCTCTTCACGCACAAGATGGCATTCTGAAAAGTAATGCAGCTTGTTGCACCCAGGTCAAAAGTTATGGAAGTGCTAAGGGAATTGCATGATGAAGTGTCTGGAGGCCACTTGGGAATTAATAAAACTCTCGAAAAAGTGCGAGAACGCTTTTACTGGATCCATTCAAGGGAGGATGTTTAAAATTGGTGCAGGAAATGCGTAACATGTGAGGCCAGCAAAGGCCCGAGAGTGAAAGTCCGAGGTACGATACTAAAACGACAACTACAGGATTCCAGGAAGGAGATGTGGTATGGCTCTTTAACCCTCATCGAAGAAAAGGTATATCACCTAAGTCACAACAAGACTGTGAAAGTCGTTCGTGTGGATCGTCTTCATCGCTATAATTGAAAATGTTAACGAGTTTAAGAGGGGGATATTGTGGTGTGGAATGTATCGTGTACCATAAAATGGTTAAGTAAAAATAACCCCATAGTCATCAAACAAGTTCCACTTCCAATTGGAGTCTGGAATCTGTCAAGTATGTGTATATTACCACTAAGCTAATTCTAGAACCATCCACAATAAACTGGAAACTTGTTGATAGATGGAAAGTTAAGTGAGCTAAATGTAGAACCAATTGGAATTAGCTAGAAAGTTCTCGTTCAGATGGCGGAGTGGGTATAAAAGGGCAGGTTTTAGAAAAGGGAGACACAGTTAATTTTTAACAGTGATTGGTTTAAGTTTGAGATAGTAATCGGTGGTGAAGATAAATAAGTGCAAAGTAATACAGTAAATTAAGCGATTGGTTTGAATTTGAATCGTTGAAGAATTGTTTAAGTGATATTGTTTTGGTACTTAATAAGTGAATTACGATAATCCATAAAAGTGTAATAAAAGTGATTTTACTAGAAAAATTTAACAGAATAGTGTTTTATATTTTCCATTCAGATTCCAATGAAGAATTTTAAATAATGGTGATGGTTAAGAACACCTCTTCCCAATGTAAGCTGTATTATATTGTGAGAAATTAGCGATGGAAGATTTGTTGTTGGTTGAATTACCGTTGCGACGCCGCTGACCGAGGTTCGATTCAATCAAGAGGTTCCTTTAGGGGAATTAAGAAGTAATTTTTTATTAGTTCTTGTCTGACTTTGGATATTGGGAAGTCTGTTATATTGATTGTGGGTTCTGAGGCGGGATTAGGATGCTGTTGATTGAGTATGGGATTATTGCGTTGGTTGATTTTGTAGTTGGAGTTCAACGCTGTGAGGTAGATTAAGACAGCAGGTCTGATTTCAGAAAAGGTGCATCTATAGTGGGTGTATATTATCGTTGTGTATTATGGCATTAAGGTGGGTGATATTATTGTTGTCGACTAAAGCCGTTTTATTGGAATTTGGAGGGGATTAATTTGCTTAAGGATGTGTCGATAACATCATTTTCATTACTAACGGATATGTGGAGTGAGGGTGGATTTGGATTTGTTTGCGATTGTAACATACGACTTGGGGAGTGTGAAGCAAGGGTTTTGGTCTTTAAATAGTTCCTTCGCCTCTCTACCATACTACATTTATTAATGGTTCTTATTTTTAATGATTCTTTCGCATGTAGGAAGCGTTTGCAAGATTTGGAGGTCGAAACGAGAGTGCAATTGTGGGGGCTATGGTCAGGGGTATGGCAGTTTCGGCAAGAAACATTATTTGTGCATCTGTATGCCCTAGTAATTGACAACTTTACCGCCGCATGGGATTACAGTTGTACCATCCGATATTGACCGTACTCGGTAGGGGTTTCTTTGCCATCTGTTCGTTTTTTGAATTTAATTTCGTCGGTTACTCCTCGTGGTTTCATTTCATTTAAAATTTATTTTTCGGTTACGTTTACTAGAAATGGCTCGTAAAACGTGCCCTTGGATGAGATTAGTTGTGTGTGCAATTATACAACGATCGGGGAGAGGTTGGATACGGTTTTTTTTTTATAGAAATAGATCAGCAATTTTCTGTGATTTGGCCAGAATCAGGAGATTACCATCGCGAAGTTGTGTAATCTGCTCGGAGGTAACACAGTAATGAAACACGCTGTAGGACAACAGGGGTTTTATTCATTTTCCTAGGAGATTACAATAAATTTGGGGTTGGATAAAGTTACTTTAAGATTCGTTTCACTTTACGATTTGTATATGTGTATCACACACTAACGCGTCAAGAAAGAAGAGAAGCGGGATAGAGATAGCGGGATAGTACTAACTAGAAGGCGAGCCACAGCAAACTGGTTGGCGAACGATGTTGTCTGCTCAGAAGTTAGTCGGTGACTGATTTAAATATGGAAGTTCCATAAAATCTACACCCAGATGAAATGAATGTTTCCTGCAAATGTCGAAATTGCAGGAATATCTGCTACAAATTGTCTAAAGAAAGAATAATAATTTGACATAAATTGAAATATGTGTAAAACTCCATTTTCTTACACGTTTTTGTATTTCTTGAGTTTATTCATCCCCATTTTAAAACATCGACAGCAATTTACATTCATATTTGTTTTGTTAGTTAAAATTACTATTACCTATTTTTTGTTGTTGCTGATATTATGTTTTTTTGTTAGAAAAGGTTAAATATTCCATTCGATATATTTCACTATTATACTGGTAAGGTTTAATCTCAGGTTTGTTAAGTAGAACTTCTTTAGTTACGTAGAAAATATTCGAGCTGGTCTTACAATTAACTGAGAGTATTTTAGTTGTTTAATTATTATATTCGCTATGTAATTATATTAACTTAGGTTAAGTCTTACATCAAACAATCGAGTTTTTTATTATTTAGTTATTTAATTAAAAAACATTGAGAAACATTTATGTATATTAAATATTTTGTTTGTCGTATATACAGCTGCAGATTTTTTTTTTTTTTTGTTTTAGTTTTAGTTTCATAATTTATATTTACCAGCTTCTTGTTGTTCTTTCATTATTTGTTAAAAACTTGCCATCGGAATATTTTGTCTAAACGTGTTCAGTTTGTGCTTAAGTCTTCATTAGTAAATTTTTCACTATTGATATCTACATAAAAACTTAATTTTAATGGTACAAAAAAATATATATATTACATATATCAAAAACCTACAAACTAAACAATGTGTTAACTTTTTTTAATAGAAAAAAAGAAACACCCAACAAAAAAGTTAAAAACAAAAGTACAAAATAAAACAATGCATACAAAGATGTTATTAATCGGGCAAATATTATGTAAATATGTTCATATATATGTAATATAAAAAAGATCACATGTTATCAATTTTGTTCTTGTTATAAACCCAAGTCTAAAATTCCTAACTCAATTTCTATTTGCAGCAGACTCTAAGAAATAGCATGACAAGGTTTTAAATACACTTTTCAGTGTGATATTATTAAAAAATGTGGTTGGCGAAAATGATGTTTAAGTTAATTGAAAAAAAAAACATTTAGTAACTTTCATATTATATAGGAGAATGCCAGAAAAATCGTTAACTTCAATGGAACAGGTCGTATAGAATAGACTGCGTCTGGCTGCGTCTACTTGAGCTGTAAGTCATGCCCGCTAAAACGAAATACATACTAGAAATCCCGATTACGTTCCAACAGCACATCAAACAAATAAACTGGATCCAAATGAAAATCAACAAGTAAATATAGTAAAGACAGCGGCTAGATGTCTAGCGGTCAATGAAACGCTGGCAATAGGTCTGTTCCTTTACTTTCTGGTTCGATTTTGGCATTTGGCAATATGTCACATTTCTCTCATTGCGAGAGAATTCGCTCACCGAATTAAAATGTAACAAAAAAGAAAAGGAACGCGTATTTCGTAGAACCATAAATTTGAAAAATGTGAATTTATATTAAGCGGGAATATGGGAACAACATTAGAACAAAGCAAAAATTTTTATTTAAGACCACAACTTGAATTGCTTTGAATGCAGAAATTAAAAGCATCAATTCTTTTGCGTCTTACATCTACTTTAATGCTACACAAGCACAAACTATAAATGAAAACAAATAAAAAGTCAGTTACAAACAAGCATTTGAACGATTTGACAACCATCTGTCAGCAATAACCAACTAGCCCAAAGAAATTTCTTGGGCTAATATTTGCAGGTTTTTTATAGAGGGGAAATGGTTTGTTCTCTCTTTTTGGCTAATGTGTTCGAATGCATTATCGTAAGGAAACAGACCTAATATGTCGTTATTATTTGACCACACAAAATCCTTGTCTGAAGTCTGTACTAGATCCGGTGGTACAATGCAACGCATATTGCACTCTTTCTACAAATCTGATTCGAACTGTGTTGACAGATGACAACAAATAAATAAGAAAAAATGCTTTTAGAAGAATAATAAAAGCCCAAGCTTTAATGAAAATAACTAGATCAGATGTTTTATTACGTGTACCAAAACTCAAGCGTGAACGCCATCAATTTTTGTATCACAATACGGTTGATAGAGTTATCAACCCCTTGTAACAGAACCAACACTATTACAATTCTTTCAAATCACAAAGTTGAACAAATAGTCAACTAGGGAAATGCTATGAGGCTCGATTTTACCAAATTTCCATGTCACCCGCATTCAGTCGAAAGGGGTGTGAAATTGAAGACTGAAGCAGCATTTTCTGTGGCTAAGACTGATGTTCAAAAATAAATGTATAGGATATTAGTTTTCGTTTACTTAAATTCAAAGAGTTGATCACTCAACCTCATGATCAAAAATAAATGTATAGAAATTTAATTTTATTTTAGTTTAGTTTGATTAATTTCAAAGAGCCTACTGCATTCAATTTTGTCTTAGTTATTAACGAATAAAATGGCATTACAAGTTTTCTTTATAACTAGTTAATTATTGGTTTTGCTAAGTTTTACATTCAACTAACTACAAAAACATATCGTAGCTAGTAGAATTCTTGTTTTTACTTCTTCTAACTATTAACAGAATAGGTAATTGCGTTAAATTGTTGTCATAGATTCTAAATATTATATATTCATATTACTATTATGTATTCAATTTTTAAATAAAATTTCATAAATTAATCCGATTTCACATAATTATATTTATTTAAGCTAATATACATGTTTTCTAAATTCTATGAAAGAATATATGAAAACGTTAATTGCTAAAAGTTTATGCCATTTCCCATGATAATAACACAATATATAATTATTATGTCATTGGAGATTTGTATGATATACATAATATGTACGAGTAACAATATTTATATAAAAATGTAAAGAAAAATTAATAAAAATGTCTTAAGTACATTGATTAAATGTTTTATTGTGTAATGGCAACTATTGTTACAATTAGCTGCCAGTGTCTTTTGACAAGAATCATAGCCAATACAAAAAAAAAGAAGAAAATAAGTTACACTTCGTGTCGTTTTTTAAGGGTTATGTATTGATATCTCACGCAATTTTTTTGGAAAAAAAGGGAAGTCTTTGGCTTTTACTTTTAAGGCTAAAATAAAAATAAAAACTTGTGCGGTAGTTTTTAGATAAATATGGTCGTCGAGGTATCCTAGCACAAGAGTTCCACAAACTAAAAACTAAGCCACTTTGACCTCAACTATTTAGCCTGCTCAAATATGATACATATGTGCGATGATGACTTCCACCTGTAAACTCAAAAATGCATCATATCCACACTTTATCTAATGTAAGACAATAATGAAATATTGAACCTAGATAGAGACAATTGTGGCTATGCCGAATTAATATCACTTTATTTGTAAATCTAATCTCCAACGGCGAAGCACTTAAGACAAATTTTGAAATAAAAACAAATATTATTTAAGGTGGGATACATTTTAAAAATAACAATTATAAAAAATCGAATATTACATTGGCAACTTTTTCTTAAGAACTCTCCTAACAACGAATAATAAAAATAACATAAAAAAAATTATATATCAGGCTCCACAAAGGAAGCTGGAAACAAACCCGATTTATGAGTTCGGGAATGGGTTCCTTTATACCAACCGTTCTTTTGTTTTCTGTGCACATAAATAATGTCACCAACGTTCAGTTCCAATTCAAGTTCACTGTTCGGAGGGTACGACACTATACATCGGAACCTGCTAAAAGAGTTGCCAAGCCAAACCAAAGCCAAATCCGAATAACGATTAGATTTCCTGAAAGAACTGCAAAGTTTTAGTTTTATGAACTAACCTCTCTCGAATGTGTGCTGATCCTTTTGCAGCTCCTTGTTGTAAATTGTTGGACAGTTGAGTGGATATCGTATTTGCATCAAGACTCTGAGATTTTCTATGATGTATGAGGGCCGGTTGTTGAGTTTTATTTAGAGGAATATTATTTGATGGGGTGGACGATGATGTGCTAATAAGGAGTGAAGTGCCTCCCCCTGGTGCGGCTAGTCGAAAAGTTCCATCTACCTGTTGGCGTAAGCTGGGGATAAAATATTAACACTTTTGTTATGAACGACATAGCGAATGTGAAAATCACCCTTGCAGTTGTGGTCGTTCTTTGTTCCCTTTAAGTCGCTGTGAACCGAATGATGATTGGTTTGATTCATTTGAAATGTATACTCCACTCAAGTCAGCTGGAAGACTTTGAAGTAATTGGCTTGGACAAGAACCAGATCTGCAAGAAAATAGTCAATTGATTGCTATGCGAGTGCAATTTAAAAGATTCCTATTACCTCACGTGAACAGGATGTAACGCTACATTAGTGTTCGGCATACGGTCATTAGGTGCGTTTGGTTGTTGTTGGGTTATTGGCTGTTGCGTACTTGTAGGTTGGTTAACTGGTGCTGCACTATCCTCGAATGAAGGATTATCCATGGAATAAGAGTTCACTGGTATACTGCTGGTGGCGTGGTTCGAGCTGGGTGACTTGGATCTTTTAATATTCGTAAGTCGTTTCATCAAACTCACCGCAGACGATGATGATGAGCCATGCACGTCTTTTGATCTTTCTTTTTCTTGACCGGCACCGTGTTTTTCTTTTAATTCCTTGCTGGCCAGCCTTTTGACTGTTTGAGCCCCTGCCACAGCAGCATTCTGTTTCGGTTGCTGTGGCTGTTGCACTTGTTGTTGTCCATTTGCACATTTACGACCGAAAAATGTTTCCATATGATAGCCTAATGGCTTCGCCCATACGGAGGACGACGATGATGCTGATGAAGGACCGCCAACAGCACTTCGTGGCGGTAATTCTGGTGGTTGGTGTGGAACACTTGACATTTGACATAGTCGAATGTTAATGTTTTCCAAAATATTAATGCCATTGCCAGTAGTAGCGGCATTGGCACTTTTGTTGCTATTTGGGCTTTGAATTTGCGGCGACGCAGGTTGACTACTTTGAACGAACTTCCATTGATGCATAAGCTGTTGCTGATCTCGACTGCGGAGTGGTGTAACATAGTTTCCGGGAAACACTCCAGACATATCCAGCCAATTCTTCCCTTTGAACCATCCGTCCAAGCAACGCTCTGTAACTATATATACACAACCCTTCTTCAACTCAAGTTCGTCGGTTTTACGAGGCTTGTATGGATATAGAGCTAGATAACCCCACGGCAAGGTTGTTGGAACATTCTGTTGACCTCCAGTCTTAAGCACATTCACTCGACTTGGAGCTGAGCTTTGATCACGCGTAGGCGTGCCTACATCAGTATGTGACCTAGTCGTGCTTGAACTTTGAGCTGCTGCACCGTTTTGACTTTCATTTGAATTGGACTCTTGTCCCGCGCAAATGGGAACACTAAGAATTTCTGCCGAGTGCCGATTAGATTGGATAATGCTCAAATTTGCGCCAGATGTGAGAACGTTCAGCGAATGTCTCTTTTCCTTGTAGTCGCGATATTTTACTGCTGAATTATTGTTTTGAGGCGATGTTGGATTGGATCCAGGGCTACTTGGGATTGAATTCGAACTAGAATTACTACTGCAAGTCGAATTAGGGCTTGTTGTGGTGACAGTCGATGAACTACTGGTCGAATCATTTGCACTCGACTCAAATGGTATCGGAGGAAGATTTCTTGGAGTCGCATTGACAATTTGCTGCTGATGATTTGTTATCTGGCCCATACTTCCATCTAAGAGCTGTTCGGCTAGGGTGTTCATTTCGACAAAAGCTATTGGAAAGATTCCTATACAGGAACCAATTCTGCCTTCGGCCCAATTGTGATCAACACGGCGTAACACATGGATCATTGCGCCTCTTTTGAAAGTAAGACAACCTTCTTCTTCGTTCGGTCCCATTTTAAAGTCATATAATGCTATGCACTGTGGCACGGGAAGGGGGACGATAATCTGAACGTAGTTAATTGGAAAGGTGCCCTCACGGCCGTTTAGTTCACCAACAAACCAATTAGCGTCGACCTTTCGTTTTAAAAGAATGACATCGCCTTTTTTGAAACTCAAGTCTTGAGGCTCTTTCGACAAGAAATCGTATAAAGCAAAAACACGTGGAACGTATCCTCTTTCATTTGTTACAGATATGTTTAACTGCTGCTGTTGTTGTTGTAGTTGCGCTAATTGTTGCAAATTTGGCGGAAATGATTGATGTAGCTGCTGCTGATTTTGTAAGTCATTAATAGAGAGATTTTTAGGCTGTTGACAAGGCACTGATTGCAACATCCGATCAGTGGCAGGACATTTTACAAATTTATCTTTTTGATTTACATTTGTATTAGATGGACGTTGCTCAATGACGTTCATGATCGAAATACCACCAACGACTCCGCCATTTCCACTTATAATAGCGCTAACGACTTGTCCCTCGGGAGATGGAAGGTTTATTTTGGGTGATTTATTTATGTTATGTTGGTTTGCGGCAGCATTTTTCATACCTAAAACAAGAGGATATTGTGTTACAAATATGAATAGAATAAAAAACAATATACGTAATCATTTGTGTATAAAATCAAGTATGTATTTGTTATTATATTTTTATCTATTAAGAAGGAAAATTGGTGTACGTTGAGACATTTAACTAAAGACTTTTTTTAGTTCACTCACCAGAAAATGCTTTAAATAGTAATACCTACACATATTGAAATAAAACTACAAAATCTATATATGTATATAAAAATAAGTTGTATTGTGTTTGTCACCAATGTTCTCTGTAATGCGTGAATCTATTTTGATTCTGGAAATTTCCCATGAAAGGCTACGTTAACACCATATAATAATAATAGTTAGCGCAACAGGTCTGAAGGGACCCTGGGCCTAGCTTCTCGCAACCATTCGTTTTGTGTGAGTTTTCAATTTTTGGAACAAATGGAAGGCATCTACAATTTTATGCCGATTCCAAACGGCCGATTGAGAAGCTCTTTCATGACAGTTATACTCTCGGATGTTTGTCAGACGTTCGCGAGAGGTGGCGCAGTGAATAAAACCCTGAGTTGGAAGTTGGGTTTCTGCGGGATTCGAACCTGGGACCCCTCGCTTAGTAGTCCCACACACTAACCATAAGCCACTGCACCTACACGTTAACACCATGGTTCGTTTTATATTTAAAATATAAAACAATATGCTGCCCAGTTATTTAAGTAGAAAATTAACAACAGGAGCTAGTGTACAAATATATAACTTAAGAAATAATAATAACTTCAATGTGAAATTATTTAGGAACGCAAGAACACAAAACATGTTATTTTATAAAGGCGTGCAAATTTTCAATGAGCTTCCAAATACTGTGAAACTAGAAACAAACCTTGCAAGATCTAAAAAAACAGTAATAATTTATGTAAAAAATAATTATTAAATTTAAAAAAAATGTAACATATAAGCTCATAAATGTAATATGATTTTGAAATAGCACACTAACTAAACGTAATCTTAGCTAATCTAAATCGAAACATCCTGGAACAGCAACATTTTTGAAATGTTGCGGTATCATTATTTGGGATGAATGCATTATGGCAAATAAGAGATTTGTTGAAGCATTGGAAAGAACAACGAAAGATGTTGGCTCTGAAGCCATTAAGAGCAAAGATGCGATGAGGTATCTGGGATCGAGGCTCGACACAAAACTAACTTTCTGGCAACAGATAAAGTTCGCAGCGGAACGAGCCTCTAGAGTTACATCACTCAGTAGATTAAAGGCTTACATAGGCGGTCGAACGTCAAGCAAGCGCAAGCTATTAATGTCGACAACACGTGCAATCCCTCTGTATGCAAGTGAGATTTTTTTTTTTTATCCGAGGGTAGGTGAAAATCTTCCAAAGACAATATCGGCCTTACCAATATCAACTTTAGTCTGGCACTTTACGAAAAGACTCCACACTTTCCAAAATCCCTTTACCAATAAACAAATATAGTTGCCAGACTATCGCTAACTGTAGGGTTAAATGTTAGTGTTGAAAAAGCCATGTTTATCTCGGACATTAGCTAAATAAATCCTCCCTTATGTCATTTTGAAGACAAGTGTTGCCCAACCATCCAAAATCGCGGTATTAAATTTCGAAATAGGAGAGAATTTAATACGATGTTGTTCAGCCTGAGCGTTTACAATTATTAATTAATTTTAGTAAATTGTGAATGCTTTCTAATTTTATTCGTTGTAATACAACAATGCAAATGGTTTTTAAGTCTATCACACACAAATTTGTACAAATGTATGCAAAATATTGAAAAATATTGCGTTTTTGTTTTATTTCTAAACACGTGAAGCATATATTTCTGTGTTTTTCTTTCTGATGCTTTTTGATTGGTTTTCCTAGTTAGTTGCTAAATAAAAAATAAATTTTATATAAGTTTGGGATAATTCCAAGACTTTCTTGACAGTCGTCCCAAACAGAATAAAATATCTTCTTACCAAAGTTTGGACGGCTTATAGGTACCTTTTTGCAACAATTCTCAGTACCTTAGGCGACTCAGGTAGATATTTTGTTGCAACCTAACTATTTTCAAACTCTTTGCAAAAGGAGTTCGTTTACCGAAAATGAGGATCTCTAATGAGACAATGGTTGGCGTGAAAAGTTTCCCTTCGCGGAAAATATAGTTATAAAAATAGAATTATCAGAACTCAGCAAAATACATGCAAAATAACAAGTTTATTAATTTCTGGAGGGGTAACAGCCTAACAGGTAGTACGAGAATATGTGTGCATAAAAATGTGCGTTTTATATTTTTCGTTTCGAATTTCTATGTTTCCCGAATTTTTTATAGGTTAAATTGTATTTATTTTCAAGCCCGGAAGCGATAAGTTCTTAACACGCTTCCTACGTGCGATTTTAATTTATTCTGAAATGAATGAGCCAGCTATTATTTCTGTTTTCAAAAATATTCACTTGCTAACGACGCAATTGTGATGTTTAGACCAGTAATAAGTTTTGAATTGCATCGTCGGCCTACAAATACATGAAACCATTCAAATAAACTGTGCTCCGTTTATTGAATAATTTGAAAGTGATTTTATTACGACACAAATGCACTCATAGAGAAATCGCGAGGTAGTATTAGAAAACAATGCAAAGTGTACCATAAAAGTATACTCAAAATTGTGTCCGATCGAACGATAGGGCATTACTGATTTGCATATGATATTTGACAGATCAGCGGATATTTTGTATTTCCTATTTTGTGTTTTGTTTTTTGCTTATAATAAGTCTCAAAGAGCATTGGAAAGATATGTGTTGGGCAAATTTAATTGCAATTTATGAATTCCTTCTTTTAGAATAAAATCCTCCTTGTGAAAGAGACCAAGGACCTTGTTTTTTTCACGAAAGCAAATTATGAAATTTGAATTCTGCAATGACAACAAATGTAATAGATTCTAAGAAAGTTGTCGGACTAGTAAATGTGGAGGTCTAATTGTTTGTTGGTACCATTTCACAAAAGCTGTACATTTTTACTAAAGCTGACATCTAACTAGTTGTCGACATTAGTGATTGATTATTAGTAAGGCCGTATGAGAATAGCAAGCACGTTCTCATAGTAGTGTCAGATTTTTACTGACTAAAAACACCGCCCTTCTAAAGATTGTTAGATACTGCAACTAAGATATAACTTATCAAGCATTTTTTCTATCATTAAATAAAAACTTTGGACAGGTTACTTTCCAATGAATCTTAATCTTATCTTGCCAAGTCGAACGGTTTCGTTCTTTGTAGTCGGCGCAATAAATTGCTCGCATCCAAGATTTGTCGGACTGTATTGTTGATATGTCCAATTAGTCGTTTTTTATACTTTCTCGCGAAGCTTCTTGTTTCAGAAAAGCTTCTTGTTTTGCAAAGTTTGTAGAATGTTGGCATTTGTTTTCTGGCTTTAGCACTTGCTTGTATAAAAGCAGTTTGTTCTCAGTACTGAGCTGGGAATGTTTTCCGAGTAACCAGTACATTTCACTATATTTGATATCGAGTTCCTTACGTTTCATTTTCACGTGCGAACTCCATTTCAGCTTTGCTTCGAGTGTCATTCCCAGATATTTGGCCTCGTTTGCAAAGGGTATTCGGGCCAAGAAAAATTGGCAAGTCATTCGTTGTCTTATAAGTGAAATTCACGTGAACAGATTTAGTTTCGTTGAGGGCGATCCGCCAGTTCCTTGTCCATTCATTTACCTTATTCACTGCGGCTTGCAGTTTTGTAGTCTATGTAATAAATAGAGAAGCGGACCAAGGACGCTTCCTTGCGGTACACCGGCCGAAATTTCTTTTAGCTCCGAGCATTCGTTTCCATTTCTAACACGGAAGAGCCTATCCCCGTCGTGCCACACCTTATCAAAGGCTTGTGAGACGTCAAGGAATACACTTGAGCAAATCTTTTTTTCTTCAAATGCTTTCTCGATTACGTCAGTAGTTCTATGTACTTGGTCAATCGTCGAATGCTTGGTTCTAAACCCAAACTGGTGGTCAGGGATAAGATTATTGACTTCAATAACCGGTTGTAGGCGCCTAAGCAATATTCTCTCGAAGACTTTGGAAATGACTGAAAGAAGGGAAATCGGTCAATACGATTTTACTTCATTTGGCGGTTTTCCTGGTTTTAAAACCATTATGACCTCCGCGACTTTCCATTGACTCGGCACTTGCTTTAGTTTGAGAGCGGCTTTTATAATATGAAGAAGCTTAATTAATGCTTTCCTTGGTAGAACTTTCAGAACTTCTCCGGTGATCAAATAATAACCAGGAGCTTTCTTAGGTCTTAGGGATTCGATTTCACGTTTTAGTTTACTTAGCGTTGCACTAGTGAGTGTTGAATCCTTCCTTTTTCCGTTGACCAGGCGTATTATTCCAGGAGGCGAGCTGTACGATCTCGACGAAGCGATCAGGTCAGTTTGCCCGTCGAGAGCAAATCGCAACTGTATTCCATACCTGACCCATAGAGCATTCTACCTTTTCGCGAGATGTATCTGCCCCAGAACGTGTGCTTCGCATTAGAATCGCCGCCAATAATGAAATTTGGTTTGAGCGATTTAAGCAGGTTAGTATAATCACTTTTTTCAAGCGCGGAACGCGGTGGACAGTAGATAGATGAAATTCTAAGAGTACGCTGAGTACAGTTGCATAGTTTCAAGCTCTATCTTCAGGTCTTCGTATTGTTCAATGCAGTCTTTAATAAGCAATGATGATCCACCTCTGGCGTTTCCCGATGGGTGACAAGCGTGGAAATCACTATAGCCTTTTATTTTTAAATTCGATCCCTTTTTCACGTGAGTTTGAGAAATCAAGCAAATGTCAATATCTTTCTCGCGTATGAATATTTCCAATTCGCCGAGTTTTTGTATAAGTCCGTTTGCATTCCAAGTGCATATTTTACACATTGGTTTTTCATTCATGTTATTTTTGAAGTACGCGTTTTCCGTGAATTATTTTCGAGCTTAACCAAGCGATCGAGAATAATTTTGTTTATTTTGCATTGTTCTTCAAGTTTCTCGAGAATAACTGAGAAAACATGAGAAACAGGGTCAACTTTTTTTGCTCCTTCGAATGCCGCGGCTCAGGCCGATAGCATTCTGGCTATCCGAGGGCCACTATTCGATGGCTTTCCTGATGATAACTTTTCAGTAGCGGTTCTTTTGACAACAGAGGGCGAGGGCCTTTCTTTTGTCTCTTTTTCTCTGACAAAGTTACGCTTTTGAACCGGAGGTTTTATATTGCCTACTACCTCCTGGGCGGTCCTACGCTTTGTCTTGGTAAGCGGCACATCTCTCCGTTTTTGCAACTCCCTAGCTACTTCACAACCTCTATAATTTGCCGGGTGCTTTCCCTAACAATTAGCACAGGTAGCGGAGGATTGTTTATTTGCTCCACAGTCTTGGGAGAAATGACTTCCGGCGCATTTTACACATCGCGGCTCTTTTTTGCAATACATTTGCGTATGATTAAATTCTTGGCAAAGTTTGCACTGTGGAATTATTTTTAGATTTCTGCGTATGGGCTCCATTTTTACCACAATATTAACTATGGTTTTAATTCGATATTATCAGACCTATTGAAGGTAAGCATAAAGAGCGGAAGTTACCCCAACGACGTTTATTGGAGGCGGTGGACGAATTTGCCTTCGGAGCTATTTTTCTTGCGGTACTTTACGCGTTTGTTTCTTTAGAGGCTCGACTTCAGGTAAAGAACGGGCCCTCCTTTTCTTACTAGGTCTTTTCATAGGGACCCGACTCGTTTCGCGTTCTAGCTCTTCTTCGTCGGTGTGGTATTCCCGACAAGAAAAGCGTGGTGGAGTACATTCGCGTTCTTTCTGAGAACGAGTGTTCCTTAGAACATTATTTTCTTCCTTCAACAGTTCTATCTCTTTCTTAAGATCTTGATAGAGTAGATCTATTTTGTAATGTATTGAACTTGGCAGCACCGCCCTACAACCAATGACAGACGGGATGACAGTTGTCGATGGAGTAAAAGACACTTCTCATCCAGTCTTCGTGGTAATAGTTTCCTTTTGTTAAAATTACCTAGTATAAGCTAATTATGAATATTTAAATAAAGAAGTATACTTGTTAAATGAGATATTTTATTATAAACGAAAAGAGAACATAACATTGGCGACGAGAAAAGTGATCGAAGAGATTTGCGCAGATTAAAACAGCAACTTTTCCTTTTTTTCTCTGTGCACTACGAATACTCACACGTGTAAAAAGAAAAATGGTGGAACAGGCGGCTGCGAATATGGCGACCGCGCAGTCATCTGCAGTGCTAAGTATTCCAACATTTGAATACGATGTACAAAGCTGGACAGTGTATAAAGGACGACTGGAGCAGTATTTCTGTCAAGCTGAAATTACGGACGCAACGAAGAAACGAGCAGCTCTCATCAACATACTAGGCGACAAGACTTACGAAGTAGTCCATGGCTTGTGTGCACCGCAAACACCTGGAGAGAAGTCATACGAGGAGCTCATCACGATGTTTAATGATAATTTTACCATCCCAACAATTTTGTATTGTGAAAGACGTAAGTTCTACGAAACGACAAAAGGCGGTAATGAAACAGCACAGGAGTATCTCATCAGACTGCGTAACTTGGCAAAGGCATGCGGTTTCGGCACCAGATTGGAAAGCATGCTCTTGGATAAGTTCGTCATCGGGTTATCTGGCGTGGTGTTTGATAAACTGTGCGACGACGAAAAGCTTACGCTGGCAAAAGCTCTGGAAACAGCAAAAAAATTTGAGAAGCAGCAGACCAGCGAATCAAAGGGAAATGGAATCGCGGAGAACATCAGTTCGATTAAGACAAACTACCAAAAGAGACAGCAACAACATAGGGCAGGACAGCAGGAACGACATCAAGGACAGCAGAAGCAGACGGCGGCGAGAGGAGAAACCAAAACGTTTAGCGTGTGTCCACATTGCGGATTTGATAATCACAAACCCCAACAGTGCAAGTACAAAGATGTTACGTGCTTCAATTGTGAACGAGTGGGACACATGGCATCAATGTGCAGATGCCCACGTAAGAAAATTGTATCAAAAAGTATTTCAACTATTAATACTATTATCAATAACGAACCCTTTACCGATTCAATAGAAATTGAGCTAAAATTATTCAGTAAAACGTTAAAATTTCAAGTTGATACAGGTGCAGCTGTCTCAGCAATTCCATGGGAAACTTATGTAGCATTGTTCAGTAACGAGAAACTGCACAAAGATAACACTAGCATTTCGGGTTATGGAAATAATCGGTTGAAGGTAAAGGGGTCGTTATTTTGTAACATTATTTATAACAATAAGAAAAGGTATTTTAAGATTCTTGTAATAGATAAAGGTGAAAATCCTATAGTTGGTCGGGACTTTATAAAAGCCTTCCAAATAAGCGAAATTAAAATCAATGCGGTAGTCTCAGATGAGGAGAACTTAAACAAAATAATTAAAGAATACGATTCACTATTTTCAGCCGAGTTCGGCAAATTAAAAAACTGTAGGATTAGTCTCGAGGTTGATAGCAATGCTACGCCAATTTTTGTAAAAGCCCGTCCGGTTCCATTTGCGTTTAGAGAAGAAATTGAAAAACAATTATTCGAGTTGGAAAGTCGCGGTATAATAACGAAAACTGAAAGTACACAGTGGGGTACACCGTTGGTGCCAATTTTAAAAGAAAACGGGAAAATAAGATTATGTGCAGACTATAAAGTTACCTTGAACAAGTATTTGAAAGACACGAATCATCCGCTGCCGCGAATAACTGACGTAATGAGTAAAATTAAAGATGGTCGAGTTTTTTCAAAGATAGACTTAGCGAATGCCTATAATCAAATAGAATTAGACGAAACGTCGAGAAAGTTGGTCACATGGAGTACGCACATAGGAAATTTCTTCATGAATAGATTGCCTTTCGGCATAAAGCCAGCCACGGGCATTTTCCAGCGAGAGATCGAAAAGGTTTTACGAGGTATTGAGGGGGTAGTGAATTTTTTAGACGATATAATTGTTTCCGCCCCAAATCTGAAAGAACATAACGAAAGGCTTAACGAAACATTTGAAAGAATACGCAAAGCGGGGCTTAAATTAAACAAAAACAAGTGCTTATTCGCGAAAAACGAAATCCAGTATTTGGGGTACGGAATTTCGGATAAAGGGATAGTAAAAGTTAACCGGGATGAAAGTATTATAAAATTTCCCATTCCGATGAGTATCTCAGATGTTAGGTCGTTTTGTGGGCTAGTGAACTATTTTGGCCGATTTATTCCAGACCTGGCTACTAAAATGTCTCCGATTTATGACGTTTTGAAGAGGGACAAGTTTGAATGGAGTAGGCAAGCTACCAAAGCGTTCGAGGGCATAAAAGAGGAAATCATGTCCGATACGGTGTTAGTGCATTTTAATCCGGAAATGCCTTTAGTGCTTACCTGTGATGCATCAAATGTGGGCATAGGAGCAGTCTTGGCACACAAATTTCCGGACGGGTCTGAACGACCCATTGAATTTGTTTCACGGTTGCTCTCTAAATCCGAGCAAAATTACGGTGTCATTGAAAAGGAAGCGCTGGCCATCGTTTACGCCACACGCAAATTCTACCAGTATTTGATCGGAAGGTCTTTTGAATTGGTGACGGACCACAAGCCACTGGTAGCAATCTTTGGCGAAAAGAAAGGGATTCCACAAATGTCAACTAGTAGGCTCCAAAGGTGGGCGTTCCATTTGTCGGCTTTTCAATACACTATACGGTATATCAGATCGGCAGATAACATTGCCGATGCAATCTCGCGCTATCCCCAGCAAAACAATAACGACGAAGATTTAGGTGAGGGCGAAAAGCAGACGATGACATACTTGAACAGGATAGAATCTAATACGAATATCTGTGTGGATGCAAAGTTAATTCAAAAGGAAACCCTAGCAGACGAGACTACGTCAACCGTAGTAAATGCTTTAAAGTCAGGGGACGTTTCGAAACTATACGGCAACGAAATGTATTCTCCTTTTCTTAAGCGTATTAACGAGCTTGCAGTCGAAAACGAGGTTCTGATGTGGGGCCATAGAGTGGTCATCCCACACTCTTTACGAAATTTGATACTAAGGCAAGCGCACGTTACGCACATGGGGATTGTAAAAACGAAATCTTTGTTACGGTCTTACGTGCGGTGGCCTAATATGGACGCAGAGCTGGAAAATTTGATTAAACGTTGCGACGTTTGTTTATCACTTTTGCCGAACCCACCCAAAGCTAAAGTTATTAACTGGGAAAGGCCGGGAAAAGCTTGGGAACGTATCCATGTAGACTTCGCGGGTCCTTTAAGAGGTCTCAGTTTTTTAGTAATAGTTGATGCTTTCTCGAAATGGATTGAGGTGTTCTACACGAAATCGCCAAGCTCTTCATTTTATATTAAGTGTCTACGGCATGTGTTTTCCCGATTTGGTATCCCGGAGGTGGTGGTATCCGATAACGGGACTCAATTCGTTTCGGAAGAAAGCAAGGTTTTCTTAAATTCTTACGGAATTCGACAGTGTTTAACAGCACCAGGCTATCCGGCTACAAATGGAGCAGCTGAGAACGCTGTACGAACAGTTAAAAACGCGATTAAGGCAAGGGGACCAGAAGGTAATATCGACGAAATTTTGACGGAATTTTTATTTG
This sequence comes from Cheilosia vernalis, assembly GCA_949126925.1. Classification (NCBI taxonomy): domain Eukaryota; kingdom Metazoa; phylum Arthropoda; class Insecta; order Diptera; family Syrphidae; genus Cheilosia; species Cheilosia vernalis. Next base: position 58,685,470 of record OX421362.1, read on the forward strand.
ATTATAGGAACACCGTTCATTGTTCTACAAATGCAACTCCGGCTTCTTTTATTTTTAATTATTCGCCAAGAGTTAAGTTGTCTCTTTTAGCACCGGCTAACTTGCATTCAAAGCGGTTTGATAAAGCATTTAAACCAAATCAAAACGATAGAATTTTTAAATTGGGAGAAGCGGTTATGATTCGGGATTTCAACTTGATTAGAAATGTTCCGCAATGGTCGAAGGCTTGTATAATTAAGGTTTTTGGTCCTCGAATGTACCTATGCAAAATGGAATCAGGCAGGCATATAAAGAGACATGTAGATCAGTGCCTTGATTTTGTGCGGTTTTTGAGGCGATGTCGCTAGGGAACGGCCCGAATCGGATTTGAATGTGTGAGTGAGCCGCGCGCTGTGACCAACGTGACCGTTGTGCAATAATTTGGCACTTTTTTCGAGGATCCCCGATACAATTTGTTGCTAGTGTATCCCTTTTTTTAGTTTGAAAAGGAACTTTGCAATTTTAGAAACACTGATTTTCAAATGAATTTTAGTAAAATATAACGCTGCTGTTTATCAGCACACGTTTATAGTGTTACAGAGCCGATAATTGTTAAATATTGTGCGAAAATTCTTAAATTTCAGAGAATCTTTACAAATGAAACTTTTTTTTTACACCGCTCTTTTTTTGTTGCTACTTTTCAGAATTTTGCAACAATCTCCCGGATTGTTAGAGAAACGTTATAAATTTTAGTTTTAGTTTTAGTTTTACAATACAATATAGACTGTAAATACTCGTAGATCATTCCCACACAACTTTTCACTTTACAATTAGATGTCGTTTAGATTGTTCCGTTTGTGAGCTAGACACTAGACACTACTTCTATGAAACAGTAGATGCACGTTTTCAAATAAATTTTGAAATGAAAACCTTTTAGCTTTGATTTTTATTTATAAATATATAAAAATTAATTGAATATTGTTCATAAATTATACCTATCAACTCATTTTTATATCTACTTTTAAGATCGCGTTCAATTTAGTTTTAAAAAGTCCCTAAAAAAGGGGCGATGAAAGAAAAATGTGCCTTTTTCTGATGCAACTACGTAAATTTAGTATTTTGTCCCAATATTTAGCAAGTATTAGTCGGCTTTACGCTATGATGGCTAACAGCGTTATATTTTAAACATATTCATTTTGAAATCACAGTTTTTGAAAAAAAATTTAAGTACTATTCACATATGAGCGCTAGTTGCGAACAAATGAATTTAATTGTATTTATGAATTGAAAATAAATTTTTATACTAGCTCAATTTACAATTATTACAGCAATTGAAAATTCTTGCAGCGAACTGTCCCACTTTATTCACAATCCACACGAATGAAAAAATTCTATCGAAGTTAACATTGAACAATGATTGAAGTGATTGAAGTGTCCAAAATATTCGCTTGTTCGCTGTTCGTTCGCAGTTGGCTCTCATGTGAATAGTCCTAAAATGTGAATTTTCCAACTAATAAAAAGGAACAAAGGAATAACAAATTGTATTAGTGTCCTCGAAAAAGGTACCAAATTGTCGCACAACGGTCACGCTGTTCTCATCCGACATCCTTCTCGCTACCTAAAAAGGTTGCGTCTGGGAAAGATCGCCTGGAATTTCCCGGAACTAAGCAATATAAGAACAGGAAATATGGGAAGTTGTCAGTTCGCGATATCACTCACACATTTATAGAATCCGCCTATACGTGAACCCTTTCCGACACCGCCATTGCGGCAAAAACCGCACAAAATCAAGGCACAGATCAGAAAGTGTTTAGCTTTATCCGAGGAAAACATTACAACATCTGTAAGTAGTGAAGTTATGAACAGTGAATGTAAAAGACGATATATGTATTTGAATAAAAAAAAAACTCCAAATATAACTAGTAACGTAACCGAGCAATGTTTAGTGGAAAACTTCACTGAGACACCTAGAGTTTTAAGAAACAGAGAAGGTTTAAAGAAACCACAAAGATTCTTAAATTAAGAAATAAATATTGTGTATTGAATTCGTATGAAATTTTGTAAGAGGGGCGTATGTAATGTATTGAACTTGGCAGCACCGCCCTACAACCAATGACAGACGGGATGACAGTTGTCGATGGAGTAAAAGACACTTCTCATCCAGTCTTCGTGGTAATAGTTTCCTTTTGTTAAAATTACCTAGTATAAGCTAATTATGAATATTTAAATAAAGAAGTATACTTGTTAAATGAGATATTTTATTATAAACGAAAAGAGAACATAACATATTTACTTAAGCTCGATTCGAAGTGTTTTAATTTCTTCCTCAGAACTTATATCTTTCACTGAGTCCCGTTTTTCACGCGCTGGCGCTCCCGGCAGATTTCTTTTCCCGGGGTTGTTCGATCTTGATGGAGGTGATCGAGATACCCTTGAACTTTTGATAAAAGGGTCAATGGATTGCAATAAGCGGCTCTCCCCAGAATCCGTAGAGCCCACCTCCGAAGAGGGTGGATTTTCCAGTAAAGCTGGACTGCCACCTGGGGTAATTAATCTTTTCGTTTTTTTCATTGCATTTTTTGTAGTGAAGTGAGATTTGGGCAGACGCGCTTCGACAAAAAAAGTACCGGAAGCAGATGACGGCAGTACAAAGACGAGGAGCTCTACGCGTGGCTAGCTCTTACCGAACGGTGTTGGAACCAGCCGTCCTTGTAATCGCAGGAGTGTCTCCCATAGATCTCCTAGCGGCACAAAGGAAGTACGTACACGACAACAAGGTGGAAACTGGATTGGAAGCGGCAACCAATCAAGCACGGCAGCAAACGATACGGAAGTGGCAAGAGCGCTGGAGCTCGGAAAGCAGAGGAAGGTGGACATCGAGGCTGATAAGAAACGTGGCTGAATGGAACGACCGGAAACACGGAGAGGTCAACTACTTCGTCCTGGAAAGCAGCATTAGTTCCTTCAACCCAAAAAACATGGTTGACAAAATGGTGATGAGCGACTTGAATTGGGGAAAAATTTGCCAGTTTGCGGAAGATATTCTCAGAAAAAATAAAAGAGAAGAAGAACAATACCGGGAAAGCACGTGAGCCAGAAAGGGCGTATGATTACAGCCCCCTTGAAGTAATGCGAAGAGCAGTCCCAGGTGGCGTGTCAGAAACCACAGGGTTGGGAGGAGTTTTAGTCCGTACGCCCCGTAGGCATGCGGAGAGAGCCGGACACACGGGGATGGTCACCGCAAACAGGCGGTGGAAAAAAAAATCTCAATGACTCCATATGATATCACATTTGAATTTATACGACTTCAGTTTCAGTTTCCTGTTCGCCTTGCGCTTGCGGTTACTATTTATAAGGCCCAATGGCAAACGTTAGGAATTGTGGAGTGAATTTAGAGTATTTCGTTTTCTCACATGGACAGTCATATGTAGCCTGTTCGCGCGTTGGCAAAACATCGGTTTTGTACATTTACACCGAAAATGGAAAAAACAAAAATATTGTGTATACGGTACCACAAAGCATTACAATAAAAACCATTAATCACTGATTTAAATGAATTTAATTGGATCGTGCTGCATTTAACTACAATTGCCAGTAAGACTACAGCTCTCATAAGATTGTTACTATTGGTACAATAAACAAAGTATGCGAATATTTCAAAGCACTTAAATTCAGCACTGAAGCACCAGGTTTGTGCTGTGCAAATGGAAAAGTAGGCGCAGTGGCTTAATGGTTAGGTAGTGGCTTAGTGGTTAGTGTGTTGGACTACTAAGCGAGGGGTCCAGGTTCGAATCCCGCAAAAACCCAAATTCCAACTCATTCATTCCAAAAAATTAAATCCAACACAAAACGAATGGTTGTGAGAAGCTAGGCCTAGGATCCCTTCAGAGCTGTTGCGCCAAAAATTATTAAATGGAAAAGTAAGATTGCCGCCGTTGAATCTACCACCTGAACCTTTATGTACATTAGTTACTAATGAACAGCAAAGTCAAAGCATTTCCTGAAATATATTCAGTCTTTACAACTCGATCAAAGTTTTTGAAAGACGTAAGCAAGGGAAGCCAGTTCCAGGTCATCAAAATTAATTTCAAACAGATGCATTAGGAAGACTTTATACAATATCCGAGATATGACGATTGACGAATGTTTTTATTTACGTCTTCTATTAATCAAAGTTCGTGGACCTGCATCCTTTGCAAATTTGAAAATAGTAGATAGATTAGAAAGCTTATCCAATTTAGCAAGCAAATAATGGAAGCGTCTAGCGAAGCGGACGGGGTACCGCTAGTATAATATAAAATACAAATCAGATATGACTTTATGTAATTGGTACACATGTAATGAAGATACCCACAAAACCATTAATTAATTACTCTCCTACAAAAATTTCTTTGCAAGAGAACAGCCAACATAATTATGCGGTATACCAACCGCGAGAATAAATTTATAACATAGAATCTGATCAAAAGATAACAATAAATGGTAGGTATGTAGGTACGTATAGCCATACATTTATGCTGTTCAACAGAATTTACAATTCAACTTATCCATCTCGATGATTCCCCGCTTTAAACACATAATATCTACATTAAATGCAAAAGCATATTCAATAACCCACCTTCCAAAATTCTCATTAGCAAAACATTGGGTGGTAAATCATCTATTTTTGTATCGACTAGCACACGACACTCTGGACAACGAAGTTCCTGACGACTTGCGACAATCACCTAAAAATATATAACAAATATAGATACATATTCTTCTTTAAAGTTTTATAATGAAATAGATCACCTCAAGGCATTTGCGACAGAAGGTATGTTGACATGGCAGGACCTTGGAAGACGTATCAAGCCGTTCCAAACACACAGAACATTCAAGTAAATCGTTTAATGTCCTTTCATCCATTTTATCGACAAATTATTTCTATTCCCTCTAACTACACTTTTTTTTTAATTCCACAAATCATGTATTCAAAAAATAAAGAAAAAGATTGCAAGTTTTATTAAAAAACAACACCTTGAATATGGTCTGAATTATTTTTGTTTTCACTTGTATTTCACTAAAACCAACCACACTTAATGAGTCTGATTTAATTTGCAATGTTTTATCGTTGAAGTTTTCACATATTTTTATAATTTACTTGGGGTTTTTCGAGTTAAATGGTTAATATACTTAACATCGAGGATGCAGAATAGGAAGCCATTACAGAATTTGCATCGAATTGGAAAAAAATCCAATTGAACCCTTCTTTTTTTTTGAATGGGGCTTTGTCATTTCTTTGAATTGGTCAGAATACTATCGCCAGTTCACAATTGTGAAGTAAAGAGATGGGTGCCTTGAGCGCACGCTACATTTTATTTATATTTTATGTCGTTTTCGATTTGCCAAAAAAATAAATTTTTTGTTTTGATGGAGATTGCTTTTCATGTTCGATTTGCCACAAAAATCAATCTTTTTTTTATCTCAGATCACTTTTGAGAAATCTCAATTTTTCCTCAGATTTTACACATACTTTCACTAACACCAATGTTTATGACATACAGCGTCGGTTACGAATTGTTTATCGATGGAAGGATTGCTTTTTTAACTGAATTATTTATTTAACACGTATGGGATCGAGTTTTTATATTAAATGATTTCGAAATGCAGTACTATAAATGTGTGGAAATCGATTGAAATGGATTTCAAGTGCAAAAATGTTTTTTTTTTTTTTTGCCGCCAACTCAATACACACACATACCAATATAATTCAGATTTCATGTTCGATTTGGCAGTAGAAATCTGAAATCTCAGATCAAAATCTGAAAAGCCAAATCGAAAACGACATAAGTGAATACGTTGAATACTACATCTCATATTTCGGATATAGCACAAATATGCAACATGCAATCTTTTTTTAATTTAGAATTTTCAAAGGTAGTATTAATTATAATTGGAATGGCCAATAAATTGCAAAATTTTATTTATTTTTATCAAATCGTTAACAAATTTTTCTAATTGCTAACAACACCGAAGCAAATCTATGTCCATATCACCGACATTTGACGCTGCCAAAAAGTCAAGGGCTTTCACTTTCCAAAAAATTGATGTTCCATATTAATAGTATCTACTATTATTTTCAACTGAATTTAATCATGAGCATAAACGAACATTTAACAAAAACTTATCCGAAAACTTTGAAGATAATTTGTCAACTTTATAACTACTTATGCTCAGGACATGTTAGATGCTTCTGAACTCATTCATTTATGTTCCTTTCATAGCGAAATAAGCCCATAAGGTTGCAGGTTAAAGGGAATTTCAAGCACGTTCAGGGAGAAAAATATTCCTAAACTGTTTGGAATTTCTAGTTTCTGCAAAATTTATCGACCCGGCGATATTATTGCTGTGTTTTTCTTGATAAAAAATACATTATGTGGTGGCAAGGACCCTCCCTATGAGTAAATGTATTTATTTGTGATATTAAATTTCTCCGACACGTGCCTTCACAACGCCATTCAATAAAATTATCTGCTTGGCTACTTGCCTGGACGCACCAATATCCCACTCTTGTCAGAAATTCTGTTCCTTCGTCGTCGTAATCGTCTGTCCCCCACCATCCGATAGCTTTATATAGCCCGTAAAAGGTATACAATTTTCAATTCTAATTCTATGGTTGTAACCTGTCAGGTTTGGAAGCACGCGGGTTTGTAGCACGTGTATTGTAAAATAATTCGTATCAAGTTGCACAACGTGTTATCATAAACTTTTGCGAGTGAAACAAATACCTAAAATAACTAGTTTACACTTAAAGGAACATACCATTATCCAAACGTTTTAATTTGAGCGCACACTCCAAAGATACGTAAGAGAAAAACGCAATGCCGCAGACTTCTAATAGTGCTCCTCAAGCAAATGGTTATTCTACCCGCAATGATGGTAAATATGATATGGAGGACGGCCAATCTTTCCTCTTCACTTCGGAGTCGGTGGGTGAAGGACATCCCGATAAAATGTGCGACCAGATAAGTGATGCAATTCTCGATGCACATTTGCAGCAGGATCCCAACGCCAAGGTAGCTTGCGAGACGATTACGAAGACTGGTATGGTACTACTTTGTGGTGAAATAACATCCACCGCATGCATTGACTACCAGAAAGTCGTGAGAGACACAATCCAACACATTGGCTACGATGATTCATCAAAGGGCTTCGACTACAAGACTTGCAATGTACTTTTAGCACTGGCGCAACAATCTCCAGATATAGCAGCGGGAGTTCACATCAATCGTTCAGAAGATGAGATTGGGGCAGGCGATCAAGGTATAATGTTTGGATACGCAACAGACGAGACAGAGGAGTGCATGCCGCTGACAGTTGTTTTGGCCCACAAATTGAACGAGAAGATAGCTGAATTGCGACGAGCCGGTGATTTTTGGTGGGCTAGACCTGACTCGAAAACCCAAGTTACTTGCGAATATATTCTTAATCGTGGATCAACCGTACCCAAACGTGTACACACGGTAGTGGTGTCATTGCAACATTCAGAAAAGATAACAATCGAGGATCTTCGGAAGGAAGTCATGGAGAAGGTCATCAAAATGGTAATACCAGAAGAATACTTCGATGCAAACACAATTGTTCACATTAACCCATGCGGATTGTTCATTATTGGTGGTCCGATGGGAGATGCAGGCCTGACAGGACGCAAAATCATTGTCGACACATATGGTGGATGGGGGGCTCACGGAGGTGGCGCATTTTCGGGTAAGGATTTCACTAAAGTAGATCGTTCGGGAGCGTATGCAGCGCGCTGGGTCGCCAAATCACTGGTTAAAGCAGGGATTTGCAAACGCTGTTTGGTACAAGTTTCATACGCCATTGGTGTAGCGGAACCACTCTCTATAACAGTTTTTGACTATGGCACATCCCATAAAACACAACGCGAGCTTTTGCACATCATTAAAGCTAACTTTGACCTGAGACCAGGCAGAATAGTCAAGGATCTCAACTTACGTCAAGCAATTTACCAACGCACGAGTACTTATGGCCATTTCGGGCGCGACTGCTTCTCATGGGAACAGCCAAAACATTTGGAATTCAATTGACTAGAGGACGGAGAGCCATATGCTAAAAAATTTAAAATCGATTAATAACCTTACAGTTTATTATTGACGTAGCGTGACTGTAAACAATTTTTAAAGTAAAAATGCATAAATTAGTGTGGAATGCAATGGGAAACCATTTTATAAGAGAGTAATCAAATTAAGTTATAACCATGATGTTCTCTTGTTGTTTTAATTTTTATTTTGCACTAAAAATAAATAAAAGATATGTTTAAAATATTGGAATTCGTTTTAGTTTTATTTCGTGCATACGATTTTGGAGAAAAGTTTAGCCCTGACACTTGGAGGTTTTCTTTTTAGCTTTGTAGGTGTCTGTAGGCAGGCATTTGTTTTTTTTTTAGCTCTGCACTCTACAGATGATAAAGAAATGCGAACTTTTACTAAAACAAAAACTAAAAATTCATGCATAGTTTTGCATTTCCTAACAAGCTCAAATTTAGAGTAAAGAAAAAGTTTTAAGTCTATTTTTGTGGATCTAAATAGAATGCAATAAAATCGCAAAATAATGACAGTACTAATCTTATCAGTCCTTTTGAAATGGCATTATCCAGTCTGTGAGAAGAAAAACATGCTGTACTTATCAACGAATAACGCCATACTGAAGAATCAAATTATCTTAACAAAGATTTTTGACACACTGAATCTGAGGCCACGTGCAAAATAAGAACTGCAAATAAAACGGCCAACTATTATAAAAAGATCAAAGTTTATGTAAACAAATCCACAGATAATAAAATAATTAATAACAATGCGACGTCAGACATACATTATTGTAGACTGCAGACGTAGGAGTCCATGAGGCACACACTACAGCGGTACCATACTATGCGATGCAGCGTTGACAGTCTAGAGCAGATACTTTAGTTTCATGCTAACGTTGTCGTATTTTGTTTCCTTTATCGGGTTCTGCCTTTCGTCTTTATAGCTCCTCTCGGATTACTCACAGTAAAGTGTTTTGCACAAGTTCGAAATTCGAATACGATACTCATATCAAGTCTGCAAACTTTACAAAAGGGCACTGCATTCGTTAAGCTTTATCACGTTAACACTCAGAAATGTTGCATTTAAAAATTGCTTACGCGAAAACGACTCGATCAAGTTGTATTGATGTTTAGAGAAACTCCTATTAGTCACTTAAGTGTTCAATCACCTAACAGGCATCATATTACAAAAACCCATTGCTTTACAATAAAATCATTTAAATCACATAAAATCTATAAAAACGAAAGCGTGTGGGTATGCTTGCCCTCATGATGATGAGTAGTTGGTTTAGTGAACTTTTCCTAAATAAATAATGCTTGATTTCGACAGATAGATTGTTTATAATGTTTTTATGCAGTTCAGATCAAAGTCGGCTATTCATATGTATACAAGTAATCTTGTGTGAATTTTTACTTTGGATTACGTACGCTTGCGATAGTTTTTGATCAGATAAATATTTTGCGTTATCCTTTTGAACACTGTACTTTCTGTGTGCAATAGATTTGGTTGTTAAAGCATACACCAACTTCCCATCGGAATAAAGTATGCCTAAAAAATGACTTCAGCATCGTCCGATTCAAAAGAAAGAATATTCTAATCTGTAGCAACAAGGGGGTTAGCTCCCGTGTGTGCTGTACTATCTGATCGCAATTGTGAATGAACTGAAATGAATTACTTAAGTTTTTATTTCAACACATAACTATTCAACTTTGTTGTAATTCAAATCTAATCAAAGCTACAAATTAAATTGACTACTTACCCGTAATAAAATTTGCTGTGTTCAAATTGGAGCAAATAAATTGACGTTCATAGAAAATGATAGAACATTAATACTAAGTTCATAAAAGCCGATTTGTCCACTTCCCATATTATGGTCCTCTGGTCATTTGATCCATAGAAACTATCGTTTGTTGGATAGTGTGTTACTTTACTCTATCGAAGACCCCTACTGATTTTTGTTTCTAACTCTCAACTGTCGAGCTCAATCTATTATAAGCAGTCAATATTTTCACTACGAATAGCAATCGATTCTTGTTTGGACAACGCGAAGGCCAGCGAGTTTTTTTTAGAGGGATTTTAATAGGGTCATGCCACTCTCCTTACCAATTGAGACTGACTCCTTGCTACCAAAAGCTAGCAAAACAATTAACTAAAAGATCTCAGACTTTAAACAATTTTATTATATATTTTTGATTTACATTGTTTTTATTCTTCGGTCTTTTCGAATTTAGATCCATAGTATGGAACATATTGAAGAACAAGCTTCCAATCTGTGAAGTAAAGAACGCCAAGTGAAGCCGCTCCTCCAAAACCAATTAGGGATGGGATGCTAGAAAAATAAAGATAGGTAATAAGATTATCGACACCTTTTCAGAATGTACCTATACAGGTAGTTAAAATTGTCAATGACTGATGTATTTAAAGGTTTAAGTTTAAAATAGAAACACACAACGAGCATAGTTATTTTAAATTTCCTTCAAATTTGTTTGCATTATCTAAATAGAGTTGTGACCCTAATCAGCATTTTAATAAATTCACTACGGATGAATACAAATCGACATTTTTAGTTCTTAACAAATTGTTTGCTTTTGTTCCATTCGTATAATAATCGTACCTATACATCTTTTAGAGGGTTCAAAAATTACATCTTTGCATAAGGTCATAATGTTTAATATATTGGGCCATAGATTTGAAGATGAACTAAAGGGAAATACATACATAAACATAATGATTTCTATTTTAGCCCCTTTCTAGCAGTCGTCTAAGTGCATATTTTGCGATATTTGTAGGCTAATGTAAAATAACTAAATAGGTACATGAAATGTAACACAGAAATATTATTGACTTGGTATTCTTGCTTAAAATTCGCAAAACTTTTGAAATTTTTGGAAAAAAAATTAAATAAACTGGGTAACTATTAAAGTAGATTGAAATTCTGGGAGGGGAAAACTATGTACGACTGCTGTTTCCAGTAGGAACACCAAAGACGGTTGCATAACTATGGTATGAAAATGGTTTATTTTCTAAGATTTGCATAACGTTAAACCAAATTTGTTCTATACTAGAATACTCACAAGGCTGTGGCGATCTCAGCATGTCGTTTTCCAAATGGAATTCTCATTTTGTTAAGAATAATTTATATTTTATGGTCGGTTAATAATTATTAAAGAAAATAACTCCTTGTTTCGAGAAAAAAAGTCGACAGTTCAAATCGTTCGAATGTCAAACTTCTCTACGCAGTGACAACACAACTCAAATCTCTCCAAAAACAAATGGACATGTTCAATGGGCACAATAAAAAATCTAGTTATCTTATGTCGTTTTCCATTGGGACAGAAACAGAAGTTTTGAGAATCTCGATATCTGAGCGAGAATCACACCTACTTACATTAACCCCAAAACATTTGTCATTTGTCAAATTTAAAGTGTGTTATAATTACGTATTTAGAAGACAAGTCTGTGAAAAATAGAGAAACAATAACATTTGGTTGCCGCAATGGATGTCAACATAAATTGAGTGGGTTTTCATAAGCATAAATTACAATTTAAGAACAGCTGACTTTCCAAACACGACGAGAATTCTTTAGAAGAACAGAAAAATTCCATTGTCGCCGCACAAAAAGACGCAGTGGAAGAATTTAAGAATGTTCTAGAAGTATAAATCGACAAAATCGATGAAAAATTAAACGAGCATGAAACAAAGTTTGAGAAAATTAATGAAATGTTTCATAAACAAGGAACAAACTTCGAGAACATAGCTAAAGAACTCGAAAAAGTCAAGAAGCAGAAGGCTCGGGAATATTCCGCTGACTGCCCAAGAAGGAAGGAGATGCAACCACCCGTTTTTGATGGTCAAACATCATGGCCAATTTATAAGAGACAGTTCGAAGCAGCTGCAACGAACATGGATGGGACGACGAGGAAAAGTCGATTGCACTAACGCTCGCATTACGAGGTACAGCTGCAGAATTGCTTCAAACTGTCTCAGCTGAAAAACAACGCGATTACGACGCTACAGTTCTCGAAGGGGACCGATCCGATAATCGTCGAAACGATTGGACGATCATCGTTTTTGTTGCTTCACGTTTCCAATTCAAACGTCAAATACCCTCGTCGAAACGATTCGATTGAACGATTGCTATTTTGCAGTCGTTTCATCGTTTTTGGTGTATTTTTTCAGTTATTTAAAGGAAGAGACACTCTTAGGAAGATACGCAATCTTATCCGAGTTGTAAAAAATGCATTCTTGGCAAAATAGAGATGGTTATTGCACTTGAGTTCCATTTGTTATATTTTTAACTTTCTCCATTACGTAGTAAGAGAAAGATATTGGTTTCGTACAAAATTTAGAACTCGAGATTTTAATCAATTCTGATATTACGATGATAGAGGAACTCAAAAAAGTGGGTCGCAAAATTCTGTCCGGTCTGTCCGTCCTTCCACGGGCCTACAGCCTTAACGACTTCCCGGATTACGTTCAAACCTCGGATTTGGAGTTTTTGGGCTTACAGCTCGGGAGGTGTCTTGTTTTTGCAAGGTAACCTCAATATTAATGGTACTTCCCATACAACATTTTCGTACCAGTTTGATTTGATCGAAAACGGCTATAACGATTTCAACCAAAATTGATATTTAAGCTTAAGTAGGTGAGGTTACCATGACTGCGTACCCAGTTTTTGGCTCAAAATTCGAGCAAACGATACTTTTGAAATTTCCACATATCTCAAAAACGGTCTATACGATTGTAGCAAAAATTAATTTCTAAGGTAATGTGGTCATTTATAACTTAATAGCAAGCCAAGTTTTTCTCTATATTATCGAAATAGTAATTTTTTTAAAAATATAGTTTTGTCTAGTTAACTTAAAAGCGCAATAACGATTTTGACCAAAATGCAAACTAAGTGTCAATTGGATGCTTTCAAAACTATTGTGTCCTTAATTTTCAATTTGAAGCACCGAAAACGCTAATTTTAAAAACTGTTCATATCTCGAAAACCCCATCTTCGATTTCGATAAATTGTCAAAAACGAAGTATTTCTTTTATCCGGAACAATATCATACTGTTACATTCAGGCTGGGATTCGTAAAGATAAAACACTATTCCGTTTAACTTCTTTAACAAAATTCACTTTTATTACACTTTTATCGACTATTCTAATATTTCACTTATTAAGTACCAGAACACTATTACTTAAACAATTTTTCAACGTTTCAAACCAATCACTTAATTTACTCTATTACTTTTCACTTATTTATCTTCACAAACTATTACTATCTCGAACTTTAACCAATCACTTTTATAAATCAACTGTGTCGCCCTCTTCTAAAAGCTGTCCTTTTATACCCGCTCCGCCATCTGACGAGAACTTTCTAGCTAATTCTAAGTGGTTCTAGAACAAGGTTCAGTGGTGAAATACATTTACTTGACAGGTTCCAGTCTCCAATTGGAAGTGACACTTGGGTGGAACTTGTTTGGTGACTAAGGGGTTGTTTTCACTTCACCATTTTAGGTTACACGATACATTCCACACCACAATGTCCCCCTCTTAAACTTGTTCGTCCCGAACAAACTCGTTAACATTTTCACCATTATAACGATGAAGACGATCCACATGAACGACTTTCAGCTTGCCTCTTCCTCGTTGGATGCGATAGACAACGTCGTTGATGCGCTTTACGATTGTATAGGGCCCTTCCCAGTCTTGTTGCAACTTAGGCGATAAGCCTTTCCTTCGATGAGGGTTATATAGCCATACCAGATCTCCTTCCTGGAATCCTTTAGTTGTCGTTTTAGTATCGTACCTCGTTTTCATGCGGTCACTGGCTATCTTAATCTTATCCCTAGTGTCTCGATGCACGTCCCTGATGATGTCCCTGAGGTCTGTAACGTAGTCCTCCTCATCCTTGGGCTCTTCGCATGGATATCCAAACATCAACTCGCTAGGTAGGCGGACTGTTCGACCAAATAAGATTTCAGATGGAGTATGTCCTGTGGTGTTATGCACTGCTCCTCGATAAGCCAATAAAAACATGGGAATCTGCTTATCCCAGTCTCTCTGGTCTTCGCCAACGACCTTAGAGAGGTGTTCATTCAGTGTCCTGTTGAAGCGCTCCACCATCCCATCTGATTGTGGATGAAGCGGGGTTGTCCTTGTCTTGTGAATCCCGAGTAACTGGCACACTCCTTGGAAAATCTTCGACTCGAAGTTCCGTCCTTGGTCTGAATGCAGTTCCATTGGTACACCGAATCTGCTTACCCAGTTATTGACGATTTGCTCCACCACGGTTTTAGCTTCTTGATTTGGGATAGCAAATGCTTCAGGCCACTTACTGAAATAGTCCATAACAACGAGGATGTACCGATTTCCATTGTTTGTTTCAGGAAACGGTCCCGCAATATCAACTGCTATCCTTTCGAAAGGGGCTCCAACATTGTATTGATGCATTTTGCCACGGACTTTCAGTCTCGGACCTTTGCTGGCCGCACATGTAACGCATTTCCTGCACCAAGTTTCAACGTCCTCCCTTGAATGAATCCAGTAAAACCGTTCCCGCACTTTTTCGAGCGTTTTATTGATTCCCAAGTGGCCTCCAGACACTCCATCATGCAATTCCCTGAGCACTTCCATAACCTTTGACCTGGGTACAACAAGCTGCATTACGAACGACTTTCCATCCGGGCTTTCCCATCTTCTTTTTAGAATGCCGTCTTGTACGTGAAGGGAGTCCCACTGCGCCCAGTATGCCTTCAGCTCGGGGCTCCTATTGGATATCTCCTGCCAGTCTGGTTTTCCCTCATGCTCCTTCCAGGCGATAATCGGTTCGATATCCGGATCTTCCCGTTGAGCCTCCCGTATTTCCCGCGCACTCCAGCCACCAATGGGCATAGCTCTCACCCTTTGAACGGACGCGACATCTTTTTCCTCGTGTCGTAAGCAATGTTTGCAATCTGCTTTGCACGGTCGACGGGAGAGAGCGTCTGCATTAGAGTGAAGACTTCCCTTTCGATGTTGTATTTCGTAGTCGTACATCTGCAGCCGTTCGATCCACCTTGCGACTTGGCCTTCAGGATTCTTAAAGTGCAGCAGCCACTTTAAAGATGCGTGGTCTGTGCGGAGGATGAATTTCCGCCCATAAAGGTACTTATGGAAATGTTTTGTTGCCAATACCAAAGCAAGGAGTTCGCGCCTGGTAACACAGTAGTTCCTTTCTGGCTTTGAGAGAACTTTGCTGAAGTAGGAAACTACTTTCTCCTGGCCATCGTGCACCTGGGAAAGGACGGCTCCAATTCCCACATTACTAGCGTCTGCATCCACAATAAATGTTTTCCCAGGGGTGGGGTACGCTAGTATGGGGGCGTTGCACAACTGTTGTTTAAGTTCCTTGAAGCTCTTTTCGCACTCACCTGACCATTTGAATTGTTTGCCTTTTTCTGTCAGTTGATGCAAGCTCTTTGCGATCCTGGCAAAGTCCTTTACAAATCGTCTGTAATAGGTCGCAAGTCCCAGGAAGCTTCTCAGTTGATGTTTGTCTTTGGGTACCGGCCAGTTTTTCACTGCATCGACCTTCTCCGGATCGGTCTTGACTCCTTTGGAAGAGATGATGTGCCCGAGGTACTTCACTTCTGGTCTAAATAAGGAACACTTCTTCGGGTTAAGTTTTAGTTGCGCACTTCGTAGCCTTTGGAACACCTCCTTAAGGTTATCTCGATGTTCGTTAAATGTTTTTCCTACTACGATGACATCGTCCAGGTAGACCAAGCAGGTTTTCCACGTTAGTCCCAGCAGAACGCGCTCCATTAGACGTTCAAAGGTAGCTGGAGCATTGCACAGTCCAAATGGCATTACTGTAAACTGCCAAAGCCCGTTTCCTGCTGTGAATGCTGTTTTCTCGCGGTCTTCTGGATGGATCTGCACTTGCCAGTAGCCACTCTTCAGATCGAGAGTCGAAAACCATTTGGCTCCGGATAGTGTGTCCAGGGTATCGTCAATTCTTGGCAGGGGGTAGCTATCCTTCTTGGTGACGTTGTTGAGTTGGCGATAGTCCACGCAGAATCTCGTACTTCCGTCTTTCTTCTTGACCAGGACGACCGGCGATGCCCACGGACTTTTTGAGCTTTCAATCAGTCCCTCCTTTTCCATCGTCGACACCATTTCTGCAACCTCCGTCTGCTTAGCCAATGGTAGTCGTCGGGGAGGCTGACGAATCGGTCTCGCATCTCCGGTGTCGATTCGGTGTTGTACGAGATGTGTTCGGCCATACTCGCTGTTCTGCGAAGCAAATATATCAGCGAACTCGTTGATTAAACTACCTGCCATGGACCGCTGTTCCTGATCCAGCTCGCACTCTCCGAGTATATTCTTTTTCATCTCCGATATCTCCGCAGGTCTAACCGGTTTCACAGGACTTGCATTGGACAACTTTGTGACCGCAGTAATCGGTACGCACTTTCCAATCACTTCCCCTTGCTTAAGTTTCACGCTTTTGTTTTCCACATTGAGGACACGAACGGGAACCAAGTTGTTTTTAGGTTCAACCAGCATCTTTCCGACAATATACCTTTGATAATAATTTTCTGCATCTGGCTCGACTAGGTAGAATCGGTGGCTCCCAGGGTCGCCTTCCAGCTTTGTCCAAATAATTGTTTCTGACGAAGGTGGTAATATTTCGTCCTCACTTACAACTGTCCGCAGAGCTGCGACGTTCTCGTTCCCGTAAACCATCGGAATCTCGACGTTCTTGTACTTTATAACTTGCGAACCGATGTCGAGCACTATATCATGCGTCTTCATAAAGTCGATTCCGATGATGCATTCGTCACATATATCAGCCACTAAGAATGCATGGGAGAAGACTATTCCTGCAAGGTTTATCTTCAAGAGTACCTCACCATACACCTTTGCTGTTGCTCCAGTTGCTGTTTTCAGACAGTAGCTGCTGGTGTTGTGTAGCCATGATTGGCGAACGATGTCCCTCCTGATTATGGAAGCGGTGGCACCTGTATCGATTGTAGCCACATACTTTTTCTGGCCGATATGGGCTTCCACTGTCAGGCTCCTATTACCTCGTTTGGTCTGGGAAACCTGAATTGTGGTCCTGGGGGCGTCGATTCCAGAAACCAGCTTCTGCCCCGCGAAGTTGGTTCTTACTCGTTTCCCGACTGATGGCTTTGTGATGTTCCATCCGCCGAACGCTCAAACGCCTCCTCGTTCCTAGCTCTGCAATGTGGACAACTGCCCTGTCTACGTTCGGCTCTGCACTGTCGTTGTAGATGTCCAATTTTGTTGCAGTTCCAGCAACGGATCGGTCCCCTTCGAGAACTGTTACGGTCGACTACTTCTGTTCTCTGGCACGAGCATTCAACGGATGTCATTTCTCTCACGAGGTGAAATCCTTGAGATGCTTGGTCAGCAGCTCTCATGGTTAAAGCAAATGCCAGTGCCTCAGGAAGAGTTCTCTTTCCAGCCATTCGTAGAGCCATCTGCAGTTGTCTATCCTCTATGGCTTGTGTAAATGCCTCAATAGCCATTTCATTGATGACATCCTCGCCGGCATTGGGATAAGACAAGTGCGCTAGCCGTTCGATATCAGCTTGCAGTTGCTGGAGGGTTTCTCCCCTCTTCTGGATTCGACTGTGAAGTTGCACTCTATATACTTGCTGCATATGGTCGTCACCGAATCGCATCTCAATAGCCCTCACCAATGCATCGTAGTCGCGTTGTTTTTCTGCTGAGACAGTTTGAAGCAATTCTGCAGCTGTACCTCGTAATGCGAGTGTTAATGCAATCGACTTTTCCTCGTCGTCCCATCCATTGGTCGTTGCAGCTGCTTCGAACTGTCTCTTATAAATAGGCCATGATGTTTGACCATCAAAAACGGGTGGTTGCATCTCCTTCCTTCTTTAACAGTCAGCAGAATATTCCCGAGCCTTCTGTTTCTTGACTATTTCGAGCTCTTTAGTTATATTCTTGATGTTTGTTCCGAGCTCTTTAGCTATGTTCTCGATGTTTGTCTCGTGCTTTTGAAACGTTTTGTTAATTTCCTCAAACTTTGTTTCATGCTCGTTTAATTTTTCATCAATCGCGTCGATTTTTACATCTAGAACAGTCTTAAATTCTTCCACTGCATCTTTTTGTGCGGCGACAATGGAATTTGTCTGTTCTTCAAGAGAATTTTTCTGTTCTTCTAGAGAATTCTTCTGTTCTGCGAACTTCAATTCCATGGAATTCTTCTGCTCTTTTAGGGAATTCTTCTGCTCTTCTAGGGAATTCTTCTGCTCTTCTAGGGAATTCTTCTGTTCTGCGAACTTAGATTCCATAGAATTTTTCTGTTCTTCCATCTTCGCAAGAAGTAATTCCATCATAGCGCTAATATCAACGCTTGTACTTACTTGTTCTTCTGCAACGTCGAATAGCATGGTTTTCGGATCTTCTCCCTCGTTTTGGGCAGCTTCCTGCAGACGAAGTATGAGGTCACTTTTCCCTCCAGCTGTGGAGAGATTCCGCTTTTCTAGTTCACTTTTCAATTGGGGTATGCTTAGATGTAGCAATACACGACCCATTTTGTTTGTCTCTTGTAATTTAGAAAATCACAAATTCACTTTTTTTTTTTTTTTTTTTTTTTTTTTTTACTTCACTTAGACACTTAGCACAGAATAAGTTTTATCCCACTTCTGACACCAATGTTACATTCAAGCTGGGATTCGTAAAGATAAAACACTATTCCGTTTAACTTCTTTAACAAAATTCACTTTTATTACACTTTTATCGACTATTCTAATATTTCACTTATTAAGTACCAGAACACTATTACTTAAACAATTTTTCAACGTTTCAAACCAATCACTTAATTTACTCTATTACTTTTCACTTATTTATCTTCACAAACTATTACTATCTCGAACTTTAACCAATCACTTTTATAAATCAACTGTGTCGCCCTCTTCTAAAAGCTGTCCTTTTATACCCGCTCCGCCATCTGACGAGAACTTTCTAGCTAATTCTAAGTGGTTCTAGAACAAGGTTCAGTGGTGAAATACATTTACTTGACAGGTTCCAGTCTCCAATTGGAAGTGACACTTGGGTGGAACTTGTTTGGTGACTAAGGGGTTGTTTTCACTTCACCATTTTAGGTTACACGATACATTCCACACCACAATACAGTCAGTTTTCAGCTTAATAGTTACGCAATAGTATTTTTCCAACTAAACATTGCAATATTTGCAACTTATATTTTTATTTTATATAACTGCCATATGAGATGAATATCCAAAAGAGAATTTTGTTTTCTTTTGTCTAGTATCGAGAAAGTTTCGTTCTTTTCACTTAAGCAAATAAAAATAAAAGTTCTCATTTGTTCCACGAAATCTAAAATCTTTATTTTCATTTTAATTGCTTTAAGAAATATACATATAAATATTTCGAAAACCACCAAATCTTTTCCTCTCCTACATACACATACACATCTACATACACTTTAGCTTATTGTTAATTCTTTGTAGCTGTTCGTCGACAGCTCCTTATTCAATAGAAATGGTTTTAAAATTTCACTATCACATTTCACTCTGCTTGGGCGACACAGTCAGTGTTTACTTGCATCTTGATGATGAACTTATAAATTACTTATTGATTCTTTCTTCCTTACTACTACCCATTTTTGCAATGACAACGAGAAAAATACGCAAATTCATGAAAAAAAAAAAAAAACAATTTCCATAAATATATTGATTGTTTGGGTGTCAGAGTTTGTTTACAGTCATGCTCAAACTGTTCAAAATTAAAACGAGAAACGATACGATTGAACGATACAACGAGTGCCACACTAAAATTGTGGAAGATTTAAAAACAGTCGATGAGTGGTTGAAACAAAATAGACTTAAACTCAATGTTAAGAAGACTCAAAGGATGATAATGAACGAGAGAGTAGGAAAGGACATAAGACTGCAGATTGATGGTGAAACTATTGAAAATGTTAAAGAAATAAAGTATTTAGGAATTATTATTGAAAACACTATAAGCTTCACGCACCATATTGACTATATATGTAAAAAGGTTTCTAAAAAAGTAGGTTTTTTTTAAAAAAAATACGAAAACTTTAAGTGCAATAAATATATATAACGTAATTGTGAAACCATATTTTGAGTACTGTTCAACCATTTTGTTTCTATGTAGTGATAATGTGATTAAAAGGCTCCAACTTTTACAAAATAAAGCTATGCGTTGTATCTTAAAATGCAATAGATATGTATCCATTAGTGTTATGTTCAATTCTTTAAAGTGGTTGTCTGTAAAACAAAGAGTCGTAATGAATGTATTTGTATTTTTATATAAGGTTAAGAATAATCTAATGCCAAATTACTTAGGGAAATATGCGCAATATATAAGAGATGTACAGCCTTATTCATTACGGAATAGTAATGATTTTAGACTGCCTAATATATTAAATATGGGTTCACAAAATTAATTGATCTATAAAGGCTTTAAATTATTTAACGATCTCCCGAGTGCCACTAAGAGCGAAACAAACTTATTAAATTTCAAAAGAAAATGTATCGATTTCGTTAAGATTAAGTACTGAATGAATATTGTAAACGTGTAATGTTTGAATTTCAATAGCTCAGAAAGAGCTAGTAATAAATGCTACTACTACTACTACTACTACTACGATGATGTTACATGAAGCAAACTAAAAACGATATCGTTGTGTTCAATCGTTTCGACGACTATCGTTTCAAAAGTTACGCGATGAGTGCCCAGCATTCACGGCAGGAAACGGGCTTTGGCAGTTTACAGTAATGCCATTTGGACTGTGGAATGCTCCAGCTACCTTTGAACGTCTAATGGAGCGCGTTCTGCTGGGACTAACGTGGAAAACCTGCTTGGTCTACCTGGACGATGTCATCGTAGTAGGAAAAACATTTAACGAACATCGAGATAACCTTAAGGAGGTGTTCCAAAGACTACGAAGTGCGCAACTAAAACTTAACCCGAAGAAGTGTTCCTTATTTAGACCAGAAGTGAAGTACCTCGGGCACATCATCTCTTCCAAAGGAGTCAAGACTGATCCGGAGAAGGTCGATGCAGTGAGAAACTGGCCGGTACCCAAAGACAAACATCAACTGAGAAGCTTCCTGGGACTTGCGACCTATTACAGACGATTTGTAAAGGACTTTGCCAGGATCGCAAAGAGCTTGCATCAACTGACAGAAAAAGGCAAACAATTCAAATGGTCAGGTGAGTGCGAAAAGAGCTTCAAGGAACTTAAACAACAGTTGTGCAACGCCCCCATACTAGCGTACCCCACCCCTGGGAAAACATTTATTGTGGATGCAGACGCTAGTAATGTGGGAATTGGAGCCGTCCTTTCCCAGGTGCACGATGGCCAAGAGAAAGTAGTTTCCTACTTCAGCAAAGTTCTCTCAAAGCCAGAAAGGAACTACTGTGTTACCAGGCGCGAACTCCTTGCTTTGGTATTGGCAACAAAGCATTTCCATAAGTACCTTTATGGGCGGAAATTCATCCTCCGCACAGACCATGCATCTTTAAAGTGGCTGCTGCACTTTAAGAATCCTGAAGGCCAAGTCGCAAGGTGGATCGAACGGCTGCAGATGTACGACTACGAAATACAACATCGAAAGGGAAGTCTTCACTCTAATGCAGACGCTCTCTCCCGTCGACCGTGCAAAGCAAAATGCAAACATTGCTTACGACACGAGGAAAAAGATGTCGCGTCCGTTCAAAGGGTGAGAGCTATGCCCATTGGTGGGTGGAGTGCGCGGGAAATACGGGATGCTCAAAGGGAAGATCCGGATATCGAACCGATTATCGCCTGGAAGGATCATGAGGGAAGGCTGAAGGCATACTGGGCGCAGTGGGACTCCCTTCACGTACAAGACGGCATTCTAAAAAGAAGATGGGAAAGCCCGGATGGAAAGTCGTTCGTAATGCAGCTTGTTGTACCCAGGTCAAAGGTTATGGAAGTGCTCAGGGAATTGCATGATGGAGTGTCTGGGAGGCCACTTGGGAATCAATAAAACGCTCGAAAAAGTGCGGGAATGCTTTTACTGGATTCATTCAAGGGATGACGTTGAAACTTGGTGCCGGAAATGCGTTACATGTACGGCCAGCAAAGGTCCGAGACTGAAAGTCCGTGGCAAAATGCATCAATACAATGTTGGAGCCCCTTTCAAAAGGATAGCAGTTGATATTGCGGGACCGTTTCCTGAAACAAACAATGGAAATCGGTACATCCTCGTTGTTATGGACTATTTCAGTAAGTGGCCTGAAGCATTTGCTATCCCAAATCAAGAAGCTAAAACCGTGGTGGAGCAAATCTTCAATAACTGGGTAAGCAGATTCGGTGTACCATTGGAACTGCATTCAGACCAAGGACGGAACTTCGAGTCGAAGATTTTCCAAGGAGTGTGCCAGTTACTCGGGATTCACAAGACAAAGACAACCCCGCTTCATCCACAATCAGATGAGATGGTGGAGCGCTTCAACAGGACACTGAATGAACACCTCTCTAAGGTCGTTGGCGAAGACCAGAGAGACTGGGATAAGCAGATACCCATGTTTTTATTGGCTTATCGAGGAGCAGTGCATAACACCACAGGACATACTCCACCTGAAATCTTATTTGGTCGAACAGTCCGCCTACCTAGCGAGTTGATGTTTGGATATCCATACGAAGAGCCCAAGAATGAGGAGGAATACGTTACAGACCTCAGAGATATCATCAGGGACGTGCATCGAGACACTAGGGATAAGATTAAGATAGCCAGTGACCGCATGAAAACGAGGTACGATACTAAAACGACAACTACAGGATTCCAGGAAGGAGCATCTGGTATGGCTATATAACCCTCATCGAAGGAAAGGTTTATCGCAACAAGACTGGGAAGGGCCCTATACTTGGATATGATGTCAAAGATAAAGAATTAATAATAAATGAAAAAGAAGCGAAAGTAGTAGGGCATATATTTGAAAGATATTTGGAGCTGAAGTCAATGGCAGAACTGGCAACAGCTCGTAGCTGGAAAAATATATTTTCGATTTCGATAAAAAATTATTTGGAAGGTGGTGGTTGCATTTAGATATAGTGATGCGCGATAATTCAAGATTGTATCGATACATCGATACTTTAATATCGAAATGAAAATATTGATGCAAACAAAAAATCGGCCCGAAAAAATCGATAATATCGAAAATATCGATTTTTTAATTAATTTTGATTTTTGTGTATAATATAGATTTTTCTTCTCATTAAGATAGATAATAGCACCTGGAAAGGTTCTATACGATTCAACATCTAGATATAGATAACTTTAATCAATTCGTATCGCTGTAGGTAGTATAGGAAGGCATTACATGCTGGTAATTGCAAGAATTTATAGCTAAAAGTATCTATAAACTGTTGTTATATTGAGCTATATGAAATAAGCCAATGGCAGCCAAATAAAACATAAAAATGTATTAAAATGTCTGTTTTTTGTGCTTCAATCTCAGCAAAGCAAAGTAAATTAGGATTTTCAGCACGCAATTACAACTATGGGCTGGGCCCTTGGATCCGTTTTTTAACACCAAAACGATATTTTTTTCCCCTTTTTCCAAAATAAAAATTATTTTGTTCCCCCAAAACCAAAAACCCTTACTTAAGTTTTATTTTAACATTTGGTATTTTATTTTAGGAATCCTATTTAAATATATGTACCTACCTCAAAGTGTGCTATGTATTGTCTTAAGCAGATTTTTTCTACCACAAAGTCGTAATAAGCTTTTTTAATAAATTTTTTCTGCACAAAATTCGAGCCAAAGTAGAAGTAGACAGTTTGTTTCCTATTTTTGTATAATTTAAAAATGGTGTAGTCTTTCGAGGACTTTATTTTAATAAAGTTTTAAATGTTTTTTTTTCCATTTTAGATCGTTTTCCTCCCAAAAATTCCTTCCCCCTTTTTTCCCCCTTTGTTAGAAAAAATCGATAAAATTAACGACTTTCCCCCAATCTGGGTTCTGGGATCACTGGGCCCTTTATTTCCAAAATAATGGTTTTCGTTGAACTTGTTTTGCATGTGCTCTTCAGTGCATAACATACAGGACTCTATGAAAATGTAACACACACCTACAAATCCATCAGGCGACGGCGGGCAGATGCGATGTAGATTGGTGTAGTGTGAAAATGTTTTTGCTTTATCACTGGTATTCAAAAAAAAATCGGTGGTAAATAATCGATGCATCGATAATATCGAAAATAAATTATCGAGTGAAAATATCGATATTTTTTTACGAAAATATCGATGAATCGAGTGATTCGATATATATCGCGCATCACTAATTTAGAACAAAGTATTGTACTCACTCAGTTTTTAGCTCAACATTTGAAAAACAACACTTTTTGAAACAAAAATTCCAGTAAGTGTCAAAGCAATTTAAGACCTCAACAGATTTTTCCTTTTTCTTGAACTTTTTTCAACTTTTGCTTCGATGTAGGTAGTTCAGGGCTTCATTCTTTACTCTCACAGTGATGACAACAATTTAATAGGCGTTTTTCTTTTTTAGTTCAGAGCTGAGCACTGAACAGAGTTCGAGCATTATGAGCGCGCTCTGAACCATGCGTGCTCAGAGCGTTCAGAGGATGTTTTGTTTTTCCTTTTTTTTTGTCCTTCAAATGTGACTGGAAGTGTGCATGTACATGTGTACTCTGCTTTTTACTCAGGATGCTCTGTCAATTTATCTGAGCTCATAGAGCGCGCTCTGATCATGCTCTGAGCGAAAAAAGAAACACAAATTCGAGCTCTGAAGTGTCTGAGCTAAAAAAGAAAAACGCCTAATGGATATACTCTGCTCTGTAATCTGTATTTCATATTATCTTTGATCTCTGTATTCCATTATCTTTGCTTCAGTCAAAGACATTTCTATTATAGTATATGTGAGTTCATGAATTGGATTTTTTGGATTTTAATGCAAGAATTCGGTTTTCTCTAATGAGTATTTCACTATCTTTTTCATTTTTCAGTTTAATCAACACCTCCACAAAAACTAAACAAATTCAAAACGGAACACAAAACAATTAAACACCACGATGCTCATAAAAGCAAGGTGATTCGCTGTCGGCGATTAGCAACATGCTTTTTTGTTGGTCACAAGTTTTCACAGACGGGGGTTGAAAATGAAATTACAAAAACAACAATGTAAACAAATGGGTTTTGGGGGAATAGACGTACGAAAGATAACCATCTCTTTTATTAATTGATCTCTGGTCTGAAGTATGTATACCTACATATTTCCATTGTTGAAATATGAACTACTAGATGGCATTACAAACTTTCGCTAAATTCTCTTAAATTAAGTATGTATTTAAATATTTTAAGCCGTATTTTCAATTCTGCTAAACGTTTTATTTTCCATCTATAGAATAAAATCGAATCAAACGAATTGAATTTTCTATCAACAAAACAATACTGAATCCGAATCACTGAATTAATAAAAAAAAAATAATAATTGTATTTAAAGAAATGTTAGTACATAATATTCACGTTGCTTGCATTCAAACGAATGTCCCTTAGCGTTATATACTTTTATAATGATGCATTGCATTAGAGCCTATTACCACTCTACGGTCACTGTGTCATCCTCCTGAATAGAATAAAAGTCCAAATTTTTGGACGAATTTTCCAATTCCACTACCAGTTCTGGATGATTGGCATCTACATACGATAGCTTTGGCATTGTATTCTCAAGCTTAAAATGTTTTATTATCAATCCCTGTAAAGTTTGAACCGAGATTTTGCGAGGAACTTTTTTCTCCCACACATCACCGGTGATTTTGTTTTGAATGCGAAGCTTTATCAAAGCTGACACCTTTTTTGTGTTTTGTGGAATAAAATCAGCTGGAGATCCATATTCTGAAAAAAAAAAAAACAAAAAACAACAACATGGTAGCAACGAAATGAAAATCTAAATCTTTGCGTGTTAAGTTACTTTTAACCAATAATGAGTATGAGCGATGCTTCTTGTGGAACATCAATTTTAAAGTGGCATTTTTCTCACTCTGTAACCAATCAAGGGCGTATTTCTTCCAAATATCATACTCTGCTCCGCGTCGGTCTTCTTTTGTGATCTCAATTTTATTTATGACTTTTAATTGGGGAACAGT
The DNA here is from genome assembly GCA_949126925.1 of Cheilosia vernalis. NCBI lineage: Eukaryota > Metazoa > Arthropoda > Insecta > Diptera > Syrphidae > Cheilosia > Cheilosia vernalis. The sequence continues at coordinate 58,711,689 of OX421362.1, forward strand.
TGCAATTGCCTTGGAAAACATTTCATCGAAATCACTTTTCAAATGTGGAGTCATGCTAAGATTTATTAGTACTGGCAGTTTGTCGAGCTCATTAAATGTATCAATCTATGGGCAAAATCATGTAAAATAACTTGTCACATAATTACCAAAAAAATCAACTCACTTCATCGTAGATCGGATTATAGTAAAGATTCAATTTTTGGAGACCAACGAATATATCTAGTTTCATATTGGGTTCACAATCGGGTAGCTTAACTTGATCAATGCCATTCTCCATTAAATTCAAAGAGTTAAGGGTTTTTATATTGCCAAGTTTAACAATCTGATCGAAGTCGAAGAGTTTTGTACGATGCAAGTCTAGTTCACTGAAAAGACGAAATATATATGTACTTGTACACTGTTATGCCCCTTAAAAATATTTTCTGCACATTCTGCTACATTCGTGTGGCCTTAGTTTAACACTGACTCTGAGACAAATTTATGTTGGATTTGATGCCAATTCAACCGAAACTAATGTCGTGTTCTATTGGGAAACAAAATCAATTTTTTTTAATCTAAATTACTTTATTCTTCACTAAGGAAATCAAAATAATGTAAATGTAAAAGCTTTCATTAAAAGTTTAAGATCTGAAGTAAAAATAATCCCATTGGAAAACGACATAAGGTTACCGCTTAAATTACTTCCCGGAAACATTTTGAATATACCTACTGCTTAACAAAAAACAGTTTAAAAGTATCATACTGCAATGTAGAGAAGGCCATGAGTAAAATTTTATAGAACTCGTTCTTAGAGATGAATAGTAAGTTACCTATTATAACCTATACCTATTTAAATGAAGCTTAAAGACAAAAGCAATAGTTGACTTTCTTGCAATGAGAGAGTTAGCAGTATCTCATTTCAAAAAAAAACACGTTCTTACCGTAAATTCCTAAATATCTCCATACAATCGACAGGTGTAAGTTCAGATATATTATTTTCCTGCAATCCAAGAGATATAATATTTGGCCAAAGCTTTGCAGTCATTTTAACATCATTCCAATTCGTAAGCCCACAGTTCCCCAAGTTAATATGTTCCAAATTTCGAAAAGAAAATTCCAAATCGACGATTTGTTCATTTGTAGGCACTTTCATGCGATTGCAACTGTTAAAATTAATTAAATCATTAAAAAACGACCCTCTTTAAACTTCAACAACGTACCTCAAATTCAAGTTGACAAGCGTAGGTACTTGTGACGTTATATCCGCAACAGTCTGCCAATTCCATATTAAAGTACGACTCAGATTAACAGTGGTCAAATTAACAAACTCCATTAAATAACCAGCTGAGTTCACATTCGATCCATCCACACTAATTTCCGTCAACTGTTCGAATTTACTCTGCTTTCTGGCAATTTTGTCCATACCGACAATTTCCATTAGAGACGCCTGCATATGCATTTGAGTTTCACGTAACAGCTCCTTGTCCAAAATAACTCCAGACGAATTAAGATAACGATCTTTAGAGGCTTCCTCTAAAGATTCACATGCAGCCACTTTACCGAGGCGTATAAAACTTCCGGATGTAGGATGTCCGGTCTGAAAGTATCTTTGTCCTTTTATGATTCCGTTGTGTTTACCACGATTGGGGTCATCCCACTCAACACCGAGCCACATACCCACATAACCATTTACCTGTGAAACAAATTATTTAAGTTGTATTTTATTTTTGAAAACAAAAGCTTTATACCTCCCCAACATATTTAATGGTGCCACTGTTATCATTCACTCGTATACGAGAATTTATTGGAAATTTTACAAACGTCTCGTCAATAATACCAACCATAATAATCGATTTGTTAATTCGGTTTTATTGTTTCCTTTAAATGTTTAGGCTTTTCTTTTAAGATAAACTAACGATTTTGCGTTTTATGAATAAGTTTAAAATGTTTTTGTTTAGATTAAAATAATATTTTCAGCAAATAAAACGATTATTTTAACATTTGTTTTTGTGTAAAACCTAAAATCACAATTAGTTCAAAACACAAAAATAAATAATCAAATGTCAAATGACTAATGGTGGAAGTGACAGTTAGCGAAAGTTCTTGTATAACGAAGCTCTAGATGGGAATATTCTTTATGTGGTAATCGATTGGGAGCTCTCAGAGCACTTTTTTTGCTCTCAGAGCAATTTTTATGTTCGTTTGGTACAGGAAAAATCAATCTTTTTCAGATTTCAGAGCACTTTTGCGAATCTAGATATTTTCTCAGATTTACCAATACAAGTGCGTTTGAGTTTGACAACTGATGGAGTTTGTTTACTTTTTAAGTGAATTTTTTCTCCAGCAAAGAAAGGCATTGCATCGAGTGAATCTATTTTTGTAAATTATTTATATATAAATATTTAGAAATCAATCGGGACAAATATTTCTAATGTTTTAATACAAAATTTAACCAGTGAATGGAAATCGCTTAGAAAAGTGTCGAAGACTTCTTCTTCTTCTTAAGGTTCCTCTCCGCTCCGGAGGTTGGAAATCATCATTTTTATTGTGTGTTTGTTTGTTACTCCTCTCATTATTTCTGAGGATGAGAGATTTAGCCATTCTCGCATGTTTGACAGCCATGTCAGCCTTTGTCTCCCGATTGCTCGTCTTCCTTCTATCTTTCCCTGAAGTATTATTTGCAGAAGTTTGTATTTCTCATTTCTCAAAATGTGACCGAGGTATTCAAGTTTTCTTTTCTTAATTAGGTACATTAGTTCCCTTTTCATCCCTATTCGTCGTAGAACTTCTTCATTTGTTATTCTGTCAACCCAGGAGATGCGTAGTATTCTTCTATATATCCACATTTCAAAGGCCTCTATTCTTTTAATCGTATCTCTGTGTAATGTCCACGTTTCAGCTCCATATAAGAGTACCGACCAGATATAGCATTTTACTAATCTTATCTTGATATGTAGATTGATTTCTCTGCTGCATAATCCTTTTTTCATTTTGCAGAATACTGTCCGTGCTTGTTCTATCCTGCACTGTATTTCTTTACCAGGGTTTGCGTTCTTGTTGATCATCGTTCCTAAGTATTTAATGGAGTCAACTTTTTCTATGTTTTTATTGTTAATTTTTAGTTCGAAGTTCTGCGTTTGTTGTTTCCTACAGACTACAAGACTACACATATTCAAATCGCACGAATATCAACACAAAAAAGAGCAAGAGCAAGTTTTATGTTCGATTAGCCACACGAAATCTGGAATCTGAGGGCAAATCTTTAATGTGGTATTCGTTTGGGCTTCTTCAGATTTGCCCTCAGATTCCAGATTTCGTGTGGCTAATCGAACATAAAACTTGCTCTTGCTCTTTTTTGTGTTGATATTCGTGCGATTTGAATATGTGTAGTCTTCGATACTTTTCTAAGCGATTTCCATTCACTAGTTAAATTTTGTATTAAAACATTAGAAATAGCTGTTCCGATTGATTTCTAAATATATATACATAAATAATTTACACAAATAGATTCACCCGATGCAATGCCTTTCTTTGCTGGAGAAAAAATTCACTAAAAATGTAAACAAACTCCATCAGTTGTCAAACTCAAACGCACTTGTATTGGTAAATCTGAGAAAATATCTAGATTCGCAAAAGTGCTCTGAAATCTGAAAAAGATTGCTTTTTCCTGTACCAAACGAACATAAAAATTGCTCTGAGAGCAAAAAAAGTGCTCTGAGAGCGCCCAATCGATTACCACATAACAATAACTAGCCGCGTTCAGTATAAATAGGTAGGTACCTAATGTGGTATTCGATTGGGCTTCTTTAGATTTGTTCTATCAGGCTGCTATCAGGTTTCAGATTGCGTGTACCTACCTAATATGCTTTTCACACCAAGCCCAAAGCCGGGTTTTCCTCGAAAACTCGTCGATGCATTCACACCGACCACCAACTCGTTTTCGTTTGACATTTCAATCAGCTGTGAGACACTATAGTCGTTAAACTTCGGTGCAAACTTTTGTGGTTACAAATTTCGATCACATTAATTAATACACAAAATTAATTTAGTGCATTTAAAAACAATATTAGCCCATCAATTAATTGTGGAAATGATTTTAAGATGTGAATTGTGACACAAAAGGTGCGTTTGTTCCTACAACCCAACGATTGGAAGTCGTTTTCGTGGTGTTTTCGCGGAAAACGAGTGCAAACGACTCGTTTTGAAAACTGAAATATGTATGGGAAAACTTTTGTTTTCGATGAAGTTTTCGTGTGTTTTGGCGAAAACCCGGTTTTGGGCTTGGTGTGAAAAGCTTATAATCCAACATAAAAACCTGATAAAAACCATAAAAACGTCACTTGCTCTTTTTTTGTGTTGATATTCGTGCGATTTAAATGGGTTAAGGTAAGATTAGACTGTATGCCAAGTGGTCATAAAATGCCAATTTCTGACAGTTCTCCTGTCAAAATATGGTCATACAGTGTAATGGGCATATCTCATATGCTCTAATGACCTGAATGCCACAAACGACCATAGGCTGATTTTGACAGATAAAAATGCCGAAATAGCATATAGTGTAATGGGACAATAAGCACGAATGCCAGCATAAAGCCCTATATGCCCATATGCACTTTCTTGAAATTTCGTTATGGCATTGCTGGCATTTTTTATTTTTGATGGAACAAGTATTATTTTGTTGTCATCGGTGTTTGATGAGTTCGTGGGATTGCGGGATTTGTTTTCTTTATCTTTTTTTTCCTGGATTATTGAATCTATAGCATTTGCGTAAATTATTTTATTGTCTTTTCATTGTAATTTTTTTAAGTTTAATTAGTGGTCTTGTTCCTGTACCTCATTGTGGTTGTGTATATACATTTTTTCCTGTTGTGAAATTTTGTTTGTGTTAAAATTGTTTGCTTTCTGTTTGTTTTGTGCTACTAATAAATTTCCAACTTCAACTTTTTTGATTTGTTTTTCTCTAACATCATTACCCTTCTACAACATTGGGTAATAAATAACAAATGCCTTAAATGACCATCGAGGCAAATATGACCATATTGGTAATTTCGGTCATATAGTCTAATATAGAGTTTTGATAATTGTGGCATTTTGTTTATTTGACAGCTAATCTGGTCAATTGCCTTTTGGCATTCATATGCTTAATTGGCATACAGTCTAATCTTAGCTTTAGTCTTCGACGCTTTTCTAAGCGATTTCCATTAAAGCCTAGTATGCTGCTCGCGCTTAAATTAAGCCCCCATACAAAAATATCTCCAAAAATAAAATTAAGCAAAGCAGTTAAGCCAAGCAGTACGCAGTTCAAGCTAAATATCTGAGCCGCTGTACGAAAACTCTCTACAGAATTTAAGCAAGCAAATTAATGCAAAATACATTTTTCCACAGCGAAATTTTGACAGATCAGAGAAAATATCGGCATTCGCAACAAAATTTCAAACGAAACAGTACCAATGGAGAATGGTTAGTTCAACACAAAGAAATTCGTTGTTATTAATATAATTTCTTTTAAAAAGTAGAAATTTCTGTAGAAAGTTGACGGAACTTACACTGTCAAAATTAAGCGAGCATTAAGCGAAGTGGTGGAGAGAAACATTGGAGAGAGGCGCTTAATTTTAGCTTTCCTGGAACAGCATACTAGGCTTAACGGTTAAATTTTGTATTAAAACATTTTTTAAATATTTATGCATAAAGGCTGGTACGCTGATCGAGTGAAGGAAATTTTCATTCCTCTCCAAAAAGTTCTGTGAAATCCAAAGTGAAATATCTCGTTTGTAGATTCACCCAATGCTGTGCCTTTCTTTGCTGTAGAAAAAATGGTGGTAGTGTAAGTAGGTGTGAATTTCGTTCAGATATCAAGATTCACAAAATTACTCTGACTTTCAAAAGAAGTGTTTTTTTTTGCGGCCAATGGAACATGAAATCGGATGTGGTATCCGTTTGGGCTTCTTCAGATTTGCCCTCAGATTTCGTGTGCCTAATCGAACATAACAACATCACTTGCTCTTTTTCGTGTTGATATTTGTGTGATTTGAATATGGGTAGTCTTCGACACTTTTCTAAGCGATTTCCATTCACTGGTTAAATTTTGTATTTCTAAATATTTATACATAAATAATTTACAAAAATAGATTCACTGTATGCAATGCCTTTCTTTGCTGATGAAAAAATTCACTAAAAAAGTAAACAAACTCCATCAGTTGTCAAACTCAAACGAACTTGTATTGGTAAATCTGAGAAAATATCTCTAGATTCGCAAAAGTGCTCTGAAATCTGAAAAAGATTGCTTTTTCCTGTACCAAACGAACATAAAAATTGCTCTGAGAGCAAAAAAAGTGCTCTGAGAGCGCCCAATCGAATACCACATGACAGAAAAATGTCTTTCGCACCATCTATGATCTATAACGTATTTTGTTCAAAAAGTCCAAATACCGGTTTATCGTGTCTGGTTTGTTGACAAATGCGTAACGTCAACGACGTCAACCTTCACTCGTATACACAGCTGACAGCTGCAAGTACAACGAATTCAACATGTCTGAAGTTAGGACCAATTGCAAAATATGGTTGAAACCAGGTTGAAACTTTTGTTACCTAAATTTAAAAATCGCTAATATTTCCTTTAGAAAAACATCACTATTTTAATTTAGCATCAGTTACTTAAGAGCCTTCGTTCCTTATTTAAGTAAAGGCAGATTCTTCTCAAACATTCTACAGTTTATTATAAACGTAATCTCTATTCCGCGCCATCTACTTACGAATTCTCTGCATCCGGCTTATTGAATGCCAACTTCACGGCACTCCCGAAAATAGCGGCCGCAGTATGTGATGCGTGTTTTCGTCGTTTGGCGCGCGCTTCGACATTCGCCTACAAAATCGAATCAGCTGCTTGCCCAAAGTTAGTAGTTTTGCATTAAAATATCATAAGTTTCGCCGATGAATATCTCGGTTATTTTTAAAGCCATGTGAAATCAAATCTGCTTAGCAGGTTCTTGAATTTTTTCTGAAGATTTTAATATCGAATTAATAAAAATTTTGTCCCATCTAGTGCGTAAAATACTTGCGAAAAAAATTGTATGCACACGGATTTTACTCGCCATTTTGACTTACGCGCTGTGTGGTGGGCTTTCGAGTTTTTTTTATCATTCTCTTTTTTTTTTCTGAAAATTATTTCCCCCTGATTTTTTTTCACTGAATGATTTGTATGATTTTCAAGATCATAGCTGGTCTAGTAAAAAAATAAATTTCGTGCAATTGCTAAAGACTGCTGTGGCGGTAAGGTGTATTTTGAAAACGTAGGTAGTCTAAGTAAAAATATTCGGGCGGCAGGAATTACGCGAGATACAATTGTTATGGCACATACGGTGGCAGATGAAGTAAATTATTTTGTCCAGGATGAACATGGTAAGTTTGTGTATGAAACGCCGGATGCAATGTGCACTTTTGTTTGAGGACAGTGATTTTTCCAATTGGAGGAAAATGTATTTCTAGTATATTGGACATTGTGCGTCAGCATACTAATATCTAATCATCCACATAGGCAAGAATTTCTGAAATGATGAAGATACGAATGATCGCGCTTTTTTCTAATTTATTTTATCCAGAAGGTCGTGGGAAAATCACAAACATTTTTTGCGAGATTTAAAGATTTTGAAAATCTCATGACATTTTAATAAATTTTATTTTGATTATCTGATTAGGAAAAATTTTGAAGATTTTAAAGAATGGCGAAATCAAACAGGAACATGAACCGATGAGCTCGACCAGTAGTGTATACACAACACACGGCTCAAGCATGGGAGGTTACACCCAACTGGTAAGTTTTGGAGACAAGTTTTCCATGTTTCTTTTTGTTTTGCGTTTTTATTTTTGTAATTTGTTTTTTTGTATTGCTTTCGTTGTGACATGCAGGATGGATCAAATCAAGCACACTTTGTGAAAATGCAGCACAGCTACAATACACAATCATCGGATAGTGAGTTAATAATATATATTTTCAAGCGTTTTGCAAGCCCACGAACATACAATTTGCAGATGAATTAACGTATACAGTGATAACAGCACAAGGAGCTTCTGACCGACAGACCTCGCTAAAATATGAAACAACAAGTCCTATCATAAAATATGAGACTCCACATTCTGTGAGTTGAAATGATTTAATTTAAGGTTACATTTAAAAAAGAAACAGCTTTTCGTAGGACAAATGTTAATTAGTTTTGCTAGCAATTAAATTTATGTCGTTTTCTATTGGGAACAGATCTCAGACTTACTCTGTTCATGGAGCATGCAACGAATATGATCTGCTTTTGTAGTATTAGTGAGTTATTTGGCTGCAATATCAGCCGTTCAAATTGCATTCGGTTTTTGAAAAAATCAAATGGATATCGACTTGAAAAATGTTTACCCTATTGTAAATACAAATAGAGTATTTTTGGTGAGTCTTGGTTTTCAGATGACGAGGAAGACTTCGCCCCAATGGAAAACAACATAAGTTGTAGACATGTCATAAGTTAATAATAATAATTAATAATTAGTTGGCGCAACAGGTCAGTAGGGACCATAGGACTAGCTTCTCTCAACCATTCGTTTTATTTGAGTTTTTCATTTTTGGAACGAATAGAAGGGATCTACAGTTTTACTCCGATTTCAAACGGCCGATTGAGAAGCTATTTCAAGGCAGTTATACTCTCGGATGTTTGTCAGACGTTCGCAAGAGTTGGCGCAGTGAAAAACCCTGAGTTGGAATTTTGGGTTTTTGCGGAATTCGAACCTACGACCCCGCCCTTAGTAGTCCAACACACTAACCATTAATCCACTGCGCCTAACATGTCATAAGTTGTCGTGTAGAAAAAAAAAAAAAAAATTTGGAAAACAAAAGACAGGTCTGACTTCCTAAAATGTTTTTTTTTTTCTTTCTGAGGAGGAAATACCACCAGCACTCATTAATCCATACTATTTTGAAATAATAAATATGTAAATATGTAATGTGGGAAAAATTCAAACTGCGACCTTAATAGCTTTATTTTGCATAACAAAAACCTTTTGGTACCAAGAATAATTAAAGTCAGTAGTTCATTTTTTTTTAATTTCACCACTTTTTCTATTCTGCAATATAGCTGCAAAGAATTCGAGTGTCAAAACTTTAACTAAATAATTATTAAGGTGCCATTTAATAATCTTTTATTGGTTTTCCCTTTAGCAACCGGTCATCAAGACCGAAAGAAAGAATCAGAAATATCTTGTTAATAGTAGTCAGCCCACACATTATAAATCAAAAGCGTAAGTTTAGCTAACAAAAACAAATTTAATAGTCCAATTTGCAATTAGAAATTTTGTTCTACATATTTCAGCCACACGAGCGCACAGTCAGTACAAAGAAAACGGAAACCAGAAAAAACGGGTAAAGGACTAAAGCACTTTTCAATGAAGGTTTGTGAAAAGGTCAAAGAGAAGGGCACAACCACTTACAATGAGGTGGCCGATGAACTTGTGGCCGAAGAGGTTAAAAATCAATCCTACGACTCGGCAAACTGTGATCAGAAGAATATCCGACGTCGGGTATACGATGCCTTAAATGTACTAATGGCTATGGATATTATAGCTAAAGATAAAAAAGAAATACGTTGGATTGGTCTGCCTAAAAACTCCGTAGAGGTTTGATTTGATCTTTTATAATGCGATTGATAATTTGTTTGAAATTAAGTATTTACATTTTCGGTGCAGCAATGTACTGCGCTAGAAAAGGAGAACGCGGAAACGCGTGAACGAATCGAAGCAAAGAAGCAACAGCTACAGGAGTTACTTTTGCAACAAGTTTCATTTAAAAGTCTAGTAGAACGCAATAAAGAGGCTGAGCGGCAAGGTATCATTCCAACACCGAACTCTTCAATTCAGTTGCCCTTTATCATAGTGAATACGCACAAATCAACGAAAATCAATTGCAGCGTTACAAATGATAAGTAAGTTGTTCAGAGTGTAGTTAAAGGTTGATATATATGGTTTGGTTTCTTACAGATCTGAGTATATCTTCAAATTTAATGATGAATTTGAAATGCATGACGATGCAGAGGTACTTAAGCAAATGGGCTTACTGTTAGGTAAAGCTTGAACATATTTTTTTTTGGCGAATGGTGAAGATAAACTAACGTTTTTTTTTAGATCTTGATAAGGGCACCTGTACGTTCGAAGATATTGAGAAAGCCAAGACATTGGTGCCACCCAATTTTGGGAAATATATAGAAGGTATGTTTCTTTTTTCACCTAAATCATTTCCTGTTTGTTTTTTGTTTGGTGTATTTCTTTATGACCAACATTTAAGTTTACTTATATGGCGCAAAATTATAGTCGGATAAATCCCACTTCATGATTATTTTAGTACGTGATAATGTCCGTACTAGTATTTTTCTAATTATAGTCGACAAAATACCCACTTTATAGTTATAACCTGGTATTCAATTTTAAACCACCAAAAGTACACTTTATCCCTTAGTATAAACTCTGAATCCTCTCCCATTTGTCATTTCTATTGAAAAAAATTTGATTTCTAATTTTTTTTGCAAATTTTTAAAGAAATGTTCCCAGAATATATCTGCTAATCTCTTCACGATGTCTATAATTTTGCGCCTATGATACTAGCCTAAAATAATTTATCCGCAATAGTAAAATGTAAGTGTAGAAATTGAAAAAGCGATACTTGCATTTATTCATTTATTTGTGAGAATTTGCGAAGTGCAAATTTTGCAGCAAAAAAGTTCACACAAATATTTAATACGGTTGGTTTATATCTCTTGAAAGATACATGACGCCTCTTACCTGCTCCCCTTGTTTCTCTTATTATATATTTTCTATAAAATGCTTACTACCAGGACTTTATTTAACAACAACGCTTTCCGATATCTGTCACAGCTTTTTATATTTTTACTTTTCTTACCTTATCCAGTGCACCATCTCTCGGTTAATTCTAAAGTTCTATATTATAAACATATCCAACTGTTGTTTCACCAATATTTGTATAAATCCTATCAATATTATATGCAACCATGATGTGTACATTCACTCATGGCTCCTTCACTTTTTTTAATTGTCTACATTTAAATCAAATAAAAATAATAATCCCGCAGCATACGGCCGTGGAAATCCAATTGACTGTGATTCGGAGGACGAAATGCGATATATCGAGGTTACCAACGATTCCCTTGGCCTATCAAGAACTAGAGACCAGTCTCCCGATCTGGACGATGATGATCTCATAGAAACTAGCGATATTGACTAAATATGCAATTACGCATAGTTTGCGTGTATTGCGTTGTCTTGTGTGCAGCGAAAAAATGTTTCAATCGGTCACAGACCGATAGAAGACGATGACAAACTATCCTCAAGTGTTTGCAAGCATTGATACAAATAAGCGTTCAATTAAACATTACATAAGGGTAACGCAATGTTTGCAAATTTATATTATATTTAATGAAAACAAAGCAAAATAAGAATAAAAATAACCGTATAGTTAGTGTCTCTAGAGTTTATTTCAGTAAATATTTTATTTTGTTGTTAACCTGCTGCATTCGCAAAAATATTTATCAGATAAGGACTTGTGTCCCGCTTCACCGTGTTATTTTCAATTTTCTTATTCGCTTTCATTTGGAGAGAACTAACACTTTGTTTTTCTAAAAAAAAAATAATAATTCTACTGATGCAAATAAAACTAACTAAGCCCTGCTTATAGAAATGTGCAGATTATTTTATTTTTTATTTCTATAATAACCTTCAAAATTAGTTTTCGATTGTATGTATATCTTATGCATACAAAAAAGAAAAATTTCGTTTCATTTTCGGAGTTGTGCATTGTTATTTTTTTTAGCAACTCTATCTGTTTATTGGACAGTTATTTACAGCAAGATGTATATATATATGCAATATACAATTATAAAATAAATTAAAGACGGTTTGGTATGTACTCACAAATTGAGAAAATATATTCTTTACCTTGCTCCTTGCATTTTCACGAATTTTCTTACTTTAGGATTTGGTTGAAATTATAAAACAATACAAGAAATATATATGATGAGAAAATAAAACTTAAAAATTATATTGTAGTTATACAAATTTTATATAAATACTTATATACATATATATAAGACACTTTTTATATACATAACATGTATAAATGTTTGTTTGTGTACTATAACTGACTAGTATTCATAAGCATAGTTAGAACTATAACTGTCCTTGCAGTCCAAAATTGTTGGTACTTTACAAAACACGTGTTTTTTTTTATTTTATTCGCTTTGAGTTTTGTTTTCTTAAAAAAAACAATACTACTGGATACAAACAAGATAAATTATAAATTTAAACAACAGTTTAGAATGTAAATAAAAATACAACAAATTCATAATAATTGATGAAAACAAAAAAATAAACATTTAGATTGATATTTTAATTAATTATTTTTAAGAAACGAAACAAATGAAAACACAAATACAAATATGAATTAAAATTTAGCAAAAAATAAAATGCATTGTTTTCTTTTTAATTGAGAATTGCATCAGTTGACGATGGAAAGGCAAACAGTCTTGCCAATTATTGCTTATGGGAGCAAAGAAATGTCATCATTCTTAGGTTTGAAACTCGTGTTTACGAAAAGTGTGTCTGTTTCGAAACATCCTGTAGCAATATACTTAAATTGCCGATATATAGTTTAATTCTATCTATTTCCCGAAACACCCTTTGTCGAGCGCGCTTACCTTCTTTGTAGTCCTTTTGTTCTTCTGTTGTATGTGCTGAGGTCATTGCAATATTATTTGGTTTTCTTCAACGATAATGATAATTCCCAACAAACGGAAGAAATGTGCGAAGATGGGATATCGATTCCAGCAGTAACCTCTAGGGAAATAGCCAAAGAAATAAAAGAAAAGATCAACCCGAAAAAAGCCCCGGGATTTGATCTTGTAACGGGTGAAATTCTGAAAAAAACTGCCTAAAAATGGAATGAAAATAATATCACAGATAATAATAAATGCGGCGTTCAAACTAAGGTATGTCCCACGTATGTGAAAGGTCGCGGAAGTTACTATGGTACCTAAGCCGGGCAAATTGCCCAGTGAAGTAATTTCATATCAGCGGATATCTTTGCTGCCAATTTAAAACCTAACTAGTATATAAATGTATATATGTGACAACGTAATCACACAAACAAATTGGTAATGATGAATTAAAAAAAAAGTCAGGCCAACGTTAGTTCCTTAAAACAGTACATGAGTACATATTAGAACAAAATTGCTAATTAGTCTGACGACTAGGTGCGATTATTATTCGAAGGATGGCAACATCATGCCTTCGCTCGGTGTTTTTAATGGGTACTTTTAGTCCCACACTATCTCAAAGCTCGCAAGCGATGTCTTTAAACGATTTTCACAAAAAAAATCTTCAAAGTTCAGCCACTGATTTCAAATAATAATATCTTTATTGTCTGAATACGCCCTACAGAGGGTATTCGTTTCAAGGGCCGTTCCTTATCTTTACAAACAGATCTAGGGTGTTGAAACGAATTTGAGATGGAACCCGATAATCTTGTCATTATAGGGTTGAAAATCTTCCTTTAAGGTGTCGTATAGCTGCCAAGCTTTTTTTGTAAATACATAAATTTAAATATAGAGATAATATTTAAACAAATATAGCTTTTTGAATCTTAACAATCTGAACTGTGAACATTTTTTGTATGTACCTACGGACAATTATTCATAAGCCCTATGTCAAGCTTCGCACAACGAATAGTTTTGGGTTTTTGGTTTGGTTTTTGGGTTTGCGTGGCACGATGTGATTTGAATTTTTCCGAGGGTCGAACCTGAGACCCCTCGCATAGTAGTCCAGTACTCTAACCACAAATCCACTGCTCCCACATTATCATTCTAGACCTACCTAGACAAATTATTTATGGAAATAAGAGGAGCAATTCTTAGTTATTTACTTTCTCCTAACTCAGCTTGTACTTAAAGAACAAAATGGATTATTTATCTAATTTTGTGTGTGTGTGTTTTATTTAAACCTGTTTTCATTTTATTATTTTCCAATAAAAACATTGACAAAAGTGGCGGTTGACCACTCAATCAGAGATTACTAGTTTTTACTAAATTATTGCCCTACTAAGTAAGTTGGCGTCTAATGAATTGCCATTAAAACTCTGCCAATTAATACAAACGCCTTTTTTGCGGGTTAATACGAATTTAATAGATAGTGTACGTTTTCTGATTTCTTTGCATTAAAAACAGACGCAGCGCAGCCTAGTGTGCTTCCACACCGGATGGTTAGGTTAGGTTTGTGGGCTGGCGGGGATTACTCCGCGCCGCACTCAGGTCAAGATTGACCCATTGTGATACCCTTCGGGGGAAAGGGTTTTCCCTTATCCGTAGTACCTATTCAGTCCGTCTTATTGTTAAGTAGTTACTAATTGTATACAAACCACTTTGAGGATTTGATGAAGTTCATGATTCTGTCCGTAGGTGTGCTAGATAGCTCGTTCAGATTATAGAAGAAGAATTTACCAAGGTGTTTGTTCCTGGAGTGCTGGAGACCTGGGCAGTGACACAGGAAGTGGGTTGTATCCTCTATGACTCCCTCGTCACCGCAGCCTCTGCAAAGTTCTTCTTGGGTCAATCGCATTTTCTTCATGTGGTATCGTAGGGTGTTATGTCCCGTTAGGATACCTATGAGTGTAGAGAGATATTTCCGGTTATTTTGAATGATTCTCTCTGTTCTGGTTTTGCAGAATAATGGCCATAGTGCTCTTGTGACAGCGCAAGAGTCCATGGATAACCATCTAGCGTTCGCCTCATCTGTGGCCTTTTTCCCTGCTTCTAGCTTGAGTGTGCAAAGTGGGATGTGTACAGAGGGGCACTGCTGATCTGGGGCGTTAGCCGAACCTTGTCGTGCTAGTTCATCCGCTTTCTCGTTGCCTTGGATGCCTTTGTGTCCTGGGACCCAGCATAGTAATATCTTGTGCTGTGTACGAAGAGCCTTTAGCTGCGACAGCCCTTCACAAGCTTCGATTTTATTTCTGGGGCAGTTAAGGCTTTTATAGCTGCCTGGCTGCCGATAAAGAAGGTAATACCTTCCGGGGGTATTATCTTTAACGCAGTCTCACGGACAGCTCTTGTCACTGCCATGACTTCCGCTTGGAATACACTGCAATGGTCTGGAAGGCGTAGGTAATGATGTTGAGATACCCAGCGGTTCAGAGTAGATACCTGATCCTACCCCGTTGTCCATTTTTGATCCATCTGTGTACACAGCAATCGATAACGGGTTGGGTGTAGGTCCATCACTCCATACTTCCCTGCTGGGATAGGCTCTCGAGTAGGGTGTGGTGAAATCTAAAAACGGCGTGATGTAATCCGTGGTAGGTTCATTGCCAAAGTATTTCTGTAGGATCATTGAGTGACCCCCTTCACCGTGTTTCCAATCTGTTGATTGGCTGATTCGAATGGCACTTGTTGCTGCCGTTGATTGTACAAAGATATCTAGCGGAAGCAGATTTAGGATAGCCTCAAGTCTGGCGGTAGGAGTCGACCTCATCGCGCTAGTGGCTCCGATGCACGCTTGTCTTTGAACTTTTGTAAGGGACTTCAAGTATGTAGCCTTTTTTGTAGCTGGCCACCATACAAGACTGCCATATGTCAGTATCGGTCTTACGATAGCTGTGTACAACCAGAGTTTAATCTTGGGAGATGGCCCCCATGTTTTCCCAAAGATTTTGCTACAGGTGTAGAATGCTATTGTGGCTTTCTTGATTCTTTCATCTGTGTTCTTTTTCCAATAAAGTTTCTTATCTAGTATTAATCCCAGGTATTTGGCGCTGTCGGATATTCTGAGGGGTGTACCGCCAACAGAAGGCATGACAAACTGCGGAATTTTCCTTTTATTAGTGAATAATACTAGTTCAGTCTTCTGGGGATTGACTGAAAGACCGCATTTTCTGGTCCAGGAGTCAAGGATGGAGAGGGCTCCATTTAGTTGCTCGGTCAGCGTTGGTAGAAATTTGCCGGTTGCCATTAGTACAACGTCGTCGGCGTAGGCGGTTATTTTTAAGCCAGTGTGTCTAAGTTGCATGAGTGCCTCGTTTAAGACAATAACCCAGAGTAGTGGGGAGATAACCCCTCCCTGAGGTGTTCCTCTTGATGCATAGGCTTCAAGTCTGGAGCCCCCCAGTTCTGCTACTAGGTGTCTAGCCTTGAGTGCATTGACAATCCAGTTGACTACAGTGGTGTTAATGTTTAGTCCATGTAGTGTCCTGCATATGGCATCCGTATTGACATTGTTGAAAGCTCCCTCAATGTCTAGGAATGCCGCTAAGGTGTACTCTTTTATTCTTAATGATTTTTCTATTACTTTTACAACACAGTGCAGCGCGGTCTCTACGCTTTTTCCTTTAGTGTAAGCGTGTTGTGCTTGATATAGATCGTCCGGGCGTAAGTTGCTGCGGATGTATATTGTATATATCTATTAATCTTTCTAAGGTCTTAAGTATGAAGGAGGTGAGGCTTATTGGCCAAAAGTCTTTGGCATTAACATGGGTTGCTTTGCCAGCTTTGGGAATGAAGATAACTTTCACCTCCCTCCATATTTTCGGTATGTATCCATGAGTTAAGCTGCCAATGTACAATTCCTTAAGTGCTGGAGTGATAGTGTCGACAGTTTTCTGCAGCATGAGAGGAAAAATTCTGTCGAGTCCTGGGGACCTGAAAGGAGCGAAAGAACGGATAGCCCATTCTATTCCATCTTCTGAAATCAAGTCCGCCGGAGGACTCATTTGTACATTGCTTAGGGTGTGTGCACTGTCATACGCAGTGCCGGCTCCAGCCAAACTAGCGCCCTGTGCAAGATTTAGAAAAAGCGCCCTTTTTTTTTTTTTTTTTTCATATTTGCACACATGCATGAGTATTTTCCAAATCACCCAGAAGGTAGATTTTAAATGCGCTTTTTTATTGAGTTATCCCCGGTATTCCTAATCCTTAGTAACAAACAAATACGTATAAGTACATTTATATGGTTGCATTGTTTTATATATTAAATGATTGTAATAAATGTATTTACATTTAAATAAATTGAAAATATCTATCAAAAATAAATAAAATATAAAAGAATTCATTTAAGGATATTTAGTTAATTTGTTTAAAGGAACAAAAATTAAACGTTTAAACTTGGAAACTTATTTTCCTGGCCTTAAGCTTTGGTAAATTCAGCAAAAAGATCATCAGCATCACAGTCTAAATTCCTTTTCTATATGAAAAAATTTTTTAATATTTGAATTGCATGTAATCTACACCAGAGTATATCCAATAATGACAGTGAGTATATGTAGGGTATAGGTAGAGAAATTATTTTCCAATAGTAGTGGTCAGTAATTAATTTTCAAAAAAAAAAAAAATAATATCCGTCATAGCCAAAGAAATTCGTTATGCAGAACCATGCAGAACCGCCTGCGCAAGAACGATTTACTAATTACTATGCGTTCATCCCTAGGAGCTTTCCTTTTTCAAAATAAGCTTTCGATTCCAAAAGCACTGCAGTGGAAGAGAATACTATATTTTCATATACTTACGTACAGGCCAGGCACAAGGTACAAGGAATATTGGATTTCTGACTTCAACAACATTTAAATTGATCAACGGAATTCAAATGACACTTTTCGAACCGAGTGCACTTTTATTCTGATTAATCAGACGGAACCAACTGTGTGATGCAGCCGATGAGAAGTATTTCTAATTAAGAGCCGTACAACGTACAAAGCTAATTGTTCTCTTTGCTACTGTAAGAGAAATTTGTTACTCTTTTTGGTTTGGTTTTGACAACACTGGTTTTGACAGCTGACGTGTGTTTAGTACCTTGTGTCACTGTCAAACAGCTTCAGTTTGGTTTGCAATTTAACCATGGATCGTCTTACAAATGAACAACGCTTGCAAATTATTGAATTTTACTATCAAAATTCGTGCTCGGTTCGAAATGTTCATCCGCTTTTTTATCGAAAAATTGTGTTCAGCGATGAGGCTCATTTTTGGTTGAATGGGTACGTAAATAAGCAAAATTGCCGCATTTGGAGTGAAGATCAGCCAGAAGCATTGCAACAGCTACCAATGCATCCCGAAAAAGCCACTGTTTGGTGCGGTTTATGGGCCGGCGGCATTATTGGGCCATATTTCTTCAAAGATGATGCGAATCGCAGCGTTACTGTCAATGGTGAACGCTACCGAGCGATGATAACAAACTTTTTTTGCCCGAAATGGAAGTTCTTGACTTGCATGATATGTGGTTTCAACAAGACGGGGCCACATGCCATACAGCACGCGAAACAATGGCGCAATTGCGAGGCGAGTTTGGTGAACAGTTAATTTCACGTTTCGGGCCGGTCAATTGGCCGCCTAGATCGTGCGATTTAACACCATTAGATTATTTTTTGTGGGGGTATGTCAAGGCTAATGTGTATAGGGAGTAGGGACAAGCCCGACTGGAAGCCAACATCCATGCATTCATTCGTGAGATACCGGCCGATATGTGTGAAAGAGTATGCCAAAATTGGACTCAGCGGATGGGCTACCTGAGACGCAGCCGCGGTCAACATTTGAATGAAATTATCTTTAAACATTAAATTGCAAGGTTCAAACTATCGATTCAAATAAATATTTCATTCAAAAGTTCTAAACCTCTTAAAAAATCACCCACCTGCACCCTGCACGAACAGTGTGGAATAATTTGAGATTAGGTAGGTGAGAAATGAACTAGAATAGGTATGTCTAGTGGGATTTTTTATTTTGCGATGTTTTGAGTAAGATTCTCTTTGCAACATTGAAGTGATGCGAGTTAATGTACAACGTGCAAGAAATAATTCAGCACAGGTGTGATATATGGATGTTGTTTTTTTGGGGCTTTTTGTTTAAAATGTAAATGGTAGTATTTGTTTGCGCAAGATCAAATTAATTTTTCTTTCCTAGCAATGCGCCCCTAGAACTTGGCGCCCTGTGCATTTGCACATCTTGCACATATGGTTGGGCCGGCCCTGGTCATACGGCTGGCTGATACAGCCGGGAAAGTGCGTTTTCAGCAGCATCATTAAGGGCCCAGCCCATAGAATCCGTCGCGTCCGTTGCGTCGGCGGATTGCCGTATTTGACGGAACGAACTGTCCCATAGAATCCGTCGCATGCGCTAAGTGACAGTGTTTTAGTACTCTATACCTATTTGTCCCAAGAAACGTGGGAATTTTTCCTTTCCAACGTAGTCAAATTCCCTTTCAAATAATTCCCTTGATAGGTATTTTTTTGTGAAAAAAATTAACTTTTAAAAGTAAAAGTTATATTATACGGATAAATAATCACATTAAATAACCTTTGGTATAAAAATCGCATTTTTTTAATATCATAATGACTTATTTTTGGTACTAGAAAATTTTGATATTAAAAATCTTGCTGAAAGGTGATTTAAAAAAGTTATTTTTTATGTACATACATGTGTTGATTATCATGGTGAAATCTAGATACTTATTTTGATGATATTTAGAAAAAAAAAAAATATTTTTTTCAATGTTTTTTTATATTTTTCTTTTTCCCACTTAAGGCTTTTCGGACATCGAAATTCCCCAAAAAAGGAAGAAATCCCACAATATAAGAGCACTAGTGAGAGCCGATGGCAGCCTCTCTCACGCGCTCAATATTTCCACCAATGAAAAGGAATCTTCTCACGATGTGCCAATTGTCAACGGAGGCGACGGACAGAAAAGTAGAAAGTAAACCGAGGGGGAAGTAATCAATGTTTTTAAGTGGTCCTTGACTACAGATTTGCTACTAGTAATTGCATGCGAATTCGTTTGAATACACTGTCATACACTGAGATTCACCATGAATACGCACAGAAAAGTTCCTTGAATACGCCTGATTACTTCCCCCTCGAAGTAAACTTACTTTATCCGTCGCTCCGGCACGTGCGCTGCTTATGGGACACCCTCCATAAGAGAGTGTGTATTCTATCAACCTGTCAGTCGAAAACTTTGCCGCAACGGACGCGACGGATTCTATGGGTTGGGCCCTTTAGGGATTCTGAACAAGATTCAGTCCAGATGCCGTTGGAGTCTTTGAGAGATCCTAGAGCTCTTGGTTCTCTGGTTAGGACTTTTGTTAGTCTAGCGGTTTCTGTTGTGCCTTGTAGCTCATCACAGAACTTTTGCCACGTTTGGCGTTTTGATTTCTGGGTTTCGTTTTTAAAAATTCTTTGACTGGCCTTGTATCTTTCCCAGTCATCGATCATTTTGGTTCTGTTTGCTATGTTCAAGAGCCTCCTTGTGTCCTTTCTGATAACAGCAAGTTTCTTATTCCACCATGGAGGTGATATTCGAGCTTTTTGTTTTACCCGGATGGAAAAGACAAACAGAACTGCTTTTCTCGTTTTGTTTTGCGTTATTCAGTGTGGCGCGCGTATTAAAATGTGGGTATTTAAACTCCAAAAACACGCAGAAAAACAGATTTGTCTGTCTAAGGCGTTTTGTTCCATCCGGTGTGGAAGCTTAGCTAAGCCCTCAATTATCTATACTTTCTCTAACTATTTTCATTCTCTCCGTTTCCTAATGGCCTAATTGGGTCCACAAATATAAATACACCTTCCTTCCTATAGTAGATTTAGTAGATTTTCTTATATAGGTACTTACTATTTTTGTTATCTTTGTTTGATGGCCTAGTGCTAGTCCATACAGTTGCATTTTGATTACCTTGTACTGAATAAAAGACATCGCTGTAGAGATTTTTCTTGTCACAATTTTTTTGCTTGTAGTATAATACGTAGGTAGCTGCCTATTGGTTTTATAAAAGTTAAAAATTCACGTAACGTAGGTAGGTACCTACCTACTTTTTTCAAACGTGTTGATAGGTAGCGCATACTTATGTTACTTTTGCATATTTGAATTAAATTATTCATTTTTGTAAACTACGGTTAAGTAAATTTTAAAGAATGAAAAATAAACGAAATAAGCATTAGGTCCGTTCGTGTACTTTAAGCATAGAAAAATGAAAAATGTCAAATCTCTAAAATCGAGAGAGAATTCTCTCAATTTCAAGAGAAGTACCTGATCGGTTTTCTTACAAAAAGTTTAAGAAATGTCATGTTTGGCATAATTGTAAAATGCAGCATCTACAAAATAAGTTGGAATTGATTTTTTTTCAAACTAAATACCTATTAAACTTTCCATTTGAATGCGCTGATATATTCTAGGAGAACATTCAGTTATAACTTGTTCCTCTGACGTCGTTGAAAACGAAAATAAATAGTTTTACTTGTCAAACTTTTGAGCTGTCACTTAATTGGCAGTTTTCATTTTTCAGTAAGTCGAAATTCGGCGAGTAGAAAATTACGAAAAAATGAAAAGAGGGGAAATGGATCTCTCTCTCATTTTTTTTACATTTTCTCAGTACGTGATCGCATTTGCACAGTTTCTTAACAAATTTTAAATAATTTTACGTTTGCCAAAAAGTACCCGAACGAACCTATTTTAATTTTTATGATAAATATTTTCGCTAAAAGCTTGCAAAAAAAACAATATTACTGTTTTAATTGAGTCCAGCAATAGAATTTATTCTTGTTTATTTTTTTGTAAATTTTATATTATTTGAAATAAATTGTGTTGTTATTGTTTATGTTATTTGTTATATATATATATATTGTTTTATGTAATAAAAGCCAGCAAATGGATCAATAGCTTAGTATATTAATTATTGTTTTTTCCTATTTGCCATCACGATGCGGTTGCATCTTAAGGTTTTATAAAAAAATTAAATCTAACTACTTATTTGTCTTTTGGTTTTTTATTGATAATTTTTTTCTTTATGAATATTTTACAATCACAATTTTGAAATTCTTGCTTGTTCTCTCTAATTTTTCATGCGCTGTTAAGCATTACATTTTGTTTGTATACAGTGTACCTACATAATAAGACTCTTGTCTTACTTTGTAAGCGATTTTGAAATAAATACAAATACAAATACAAATTCTTTTATTGCTGATATACTAATCAATTTTGGTAGTCGGTATTGTATTTTCGAGTGTTTCCACTCCTTGAGTCTTATTTTGCAGGTTCTTTACTACACGCAAGTCTAATGAAGGCTTTGCATCCGACTTCGCGAACATAAGAACAGTCATTTTGTTGAGGAATGGGCATAGAATTGACTCATGTATCACAGCAGCTACTCGATAGTTATTACCTTGAAATGGATCGGCTACGGCTGCACAAAGCATATGATTGAGGTTAATTCCGGTGACCTGTTAAGTATACGATTTTCAAAGTTGAAACTAATAATATCATTTAAACAAACTTACCACAGATATAAAAGTCAAAAAATTGAAATGATAAAGATACATAATCGCGGTCCCCGTTGCGGCCCAATAATAATCACTTAGCTTTTCCGCCTTATAAGCTCCTACATTTGAGTATAAAATATTAAATACAATTTTAGTCAATGGTCTATTAAATCTTACCACTTCTTAATATATACACGGGAATAATATACAGCAAGGCATGTTGTATCCAGTAGGTACACTGTTCGAATGCATAAGTTCTGGTTTCGACTTCAGGAAACAAGGATGCTAGTAGTGGTCCATTCGCATAATTCATTTGTATTCTAAATAAGGCTATCGTAAATTTACTCGGCTTCGCTGCCAAAAGGTAGATCTAAAGCAACGAATAATGTAGATTTGAAAAAATTAAATAAAAAAGAGGGTACCGTCAACTGCCCTAACTTTGACCGGGCCCCTAACATTGACCAAAAACAGGAAAATGTTTTCAACCACTCTGGCGCGTAGTTCATGTACGATTTCAAAGTAATTCTTGGTTTTTCATGTTCATCTATTAGTCAACAGATGTCATATTATACGTTAAAGAGTACTGTCGAATGAATGTGAGTTTTGGCGGCAAATTTCAAAGTGGTACTAAAGTAGTGTAGTTTTGTGTGTTGCAAACTTTGGTCCGTTATACCTAAACAATCGCTTGTATACCAAAATAAACATTTTAGGTGAGTAGTTTAGAGTTATTTTATATTAAAAAATATATAGTTTGTGTATAAAAATACTAGGCAATTAGAAATAATACGGTTTTTGTGAAAGCAATTCGAATGCTCATGACAATTCCTAACATTGACCGCCTGGATCCTAACATTGACCACTTCTTCTTTTTAACTTTTTCTAACAATTATAAATATTTAATTGAATATATTACCCTAAATACTTCATAAAACTAGTTCTTCGTATTTTAATTTAATATTAATTTAATATTCTTGTAAATTATATGTTAAAATTAGGTTTCTTTCAATTTACATTATTTGAGGTATTAAAAAATTTTAAAAATATATAATGTATATATATTAAATAATCAGTAAAGGATTTCCAGTTAAAATTAAATTTTTCTGATAAAAATAAAATAATAAAAAAATATACTTAAAAAATCTTTTTTGCTGGTACATTTTCTTCGCTGGTCAATGTTAGGAACTTGTTGCCCTAACATTGACCGCACACTTTTTCCTACATAAATCAAAAATGAATCGACAAAATTTGATAAATCCTTGGTTTTATGATACAGAACGATAGTCCCCATAATCTGAGAGTCGAAAGTTGTGGATATCTATAAACAGAGCTGTAAAATTCAACGTCAAAGTTCAAAACTGGTCAATGTTAGGGCAGTTGACGGTACTATAACATACTTGCATTATTGTTTGGTTAGAAAAAAAAAAAATATTTTTTTCAATGTTTTTTTATATTTTTCTTTTTCCCACTTAAGGCTTTTCGGACATCGAAATTCCCCAAAAAAGGAAGAAATCCCACAATATAAGAGCACTAGTGAGAGCCGATGGCAGCCTCTCTCACGCGCTCAATATTTCCACCAATGAAAAGGAATCTTCTCACGATGTGCCAATTGTCAACGGAGGCGACGGACAGAAAAGTAGAAAGTAAACCGAGGGGGAAGTAATCAATGTTTTTAAGTGGTCCTTGACTACAGATTTGCTACTAGTAATTGCATGCGAATTCGTTTGAATACACTGTCATACACTGAGATTCACCATGAATACGCACAGAAAAGTTCCTTGAATACGCCTGATTACTTCCCCCTCGAAGTAAACTTACTTTATCCGTCGCTCCGGCACGTGCGCTGCTTATGGGACACCCTCCATAAGAGAGTGTGTATTCTATCAACCTGTCAGTCGAAAACTTTGCCGCAACGGACGCGACGGATTCTATGGGTTGGGCCCTTTAGGGATTCTGAACAAGATTCAGTCCAGATGCCGTTGGAGTCTTTGAGAGATCCTAGAGCTCTTGGTTCTCTGGTTAGGACTTTTGTTAGTCTAGCGGTTTCTGTTGTGCCTTGTAGCTCATCACAGAACTTTTGCCACGTTTGGCGTTTTGATTTCTGGGTTTCGTTTTTAAAAATTCTTTGACTGGCCTTGTATCTTTCCCAGTCATCGATCATTTTGGTTCTGTTTGCTATGTTCAAGAGCCTCCTTGTGTCCTTTCTGATAACAGCAAGTTTCTTATTCCACCATGGAGGTGATATTCGAGCTTTTTGTTTTACCCGGATGGAAAAGACAAACAGAACTGCTTTTCTCGTTTTGTTTTGCGTTATTCAGTGTGGCGCGCGTATTAAAATGTGGGTATTTAAACTCCAAAAACACGCAGAAAAACAGATTTGTCTGTCTAAGGCGTTTTGTTCCATCCGGTGTGGAAGCTTAGCTAAGCCCTCAATTATCTATACTTTCTCTAACTATTTTCATTCTCTCCGTTTCCTAATGGCCTAATTGGGTCCACAAATATAAATACACCTTCCTTCCTATAGTAGATTTAGTAGATTTTCTTATATAGGTACTTACTATTTTTGTTATCTTTGTTTGATGGCCTAGTGCTAGTCCATACAGTTGCATTTTGATTACCTTGTACTGAATAAAAGACATCGCTGTAGAGATTTTTCTTGTCACAATTTTTTTGCTTGTAGTATAATACGTAGGTAGCTGCCTATTGGTTTTATAAAAGTTAAAAATTCACGTAACGTAGGTAGGTACCTACCTACTTTTTTCAAACGTGTTGATAGGTAGCGCATACTTATGTTACTTTTGCATATTTGAATTAAATTATTCATTTTTGTAAACTACGGTTAAGTAAATTTTAAAGAATGAAAAATAAACGAAATAAGCATTAGGTCCGTTCGTGTACTTTAAGCATAGAAAAATGAAAAATGTCAAATCTCTAAAATCGAGAGAGAATTCTCTCAATTTCAAGAGAAGTACCTGATCGGTTTTCTTACAAAAAGTTTAAGAAATGTCATGTTTGGCATAATTGTAAAATGCAGCATCTACAAAATAAGTTGGAATTGATTTTTTTTTCAAACTAAATACCTATTAAACTTTCCATTTGAATGCGCTGATATATTCTAGGAGAACATTCAGTTATAACTTGTTCCTCTGACGTCGTTGAAAACGAAAATAAATAGTTTTACTTGTCAAACTTTTGAGCTGTCACTTAATTGGCAGTTTTCATTTTTCAGTAAGTCGAAATTCGGCGAGTAGAAAATTACGAAAAAATGAAAAGAGGGGAAATGGATCTCTCTCTCATTTTTTTTACATTTTCTCAGTACGTGATCGCATTTGCACAGTTTCTTAACAAATTTTAAATAATTTTACGTTTGCCAAAAAGTACCCGAACGAACCTATTTTAATTTTTATGATAAATATTTTCGCTAAAAGCTTGCAAAAAAAACAATATTACTGTTTTAATTGAGTCCAGCAATAGAATTTATTCTTGTTTATTTTTTTGTAAATTTTATATTATTTGTAATAAATTGTGTTGTTATTGTTTATGTTATTTGTTATATATATATATTGTTTTATGTAATAAAAGCCAGCAAATGGATCAATAGCTTAGTATATTAATTATTGTTTTTTCCTATTTGCCATCACGATGCGGTTGCATCTTAAGGTTTTATAAAAAAATTAAATCTAACTACTTATTTGTCTTTTGGTTTTTTATTGATAATTTTTTTCTTTATGAATATTTTACAATCACAATTTTGAAATTCTTGCTTGTTCTCTCTAATTTTTCATGCGCTGTTAAGCATTACATTTTGTTTGTATACAGTGTACCTACATAATAAGACTCTTGTCTTACTTTGTAAGCGATTTTGAAATAAATACAAATACAAATACAAATTCTTTTATTGCTGATATACTAATCAATTTTGGTAGTCGGTATTGTATTTTCGAGTGTTTCCACTCCTTGAGTCTTATTTTGCAGGTTCTTTACTACACGCAAGTCTAATGAAGGCTTTGCATCCGACTTCGCGAACATAAGAACAGTCATTTTGTTGAGGAATGGGCATAGAATTGACTCATGTATCACAGCAGCTACTCGATAGTTATTACCTTGAAATGGATCGGCTACGGCTGCACAAAGCATATGATTGAGGTTAATTCCGGTGACCTGTTAAGTATACGATTTTCAAAGTTGAAACTAATGTCGTTTTCCATTGGTTTCACTCGGGGATCCACTCATTCTGTAGTCCAATGGAACAAGAAAACTGCTTCTGATTGAATCCACAAGAGTATTGGTGAAATGCCAAAAAATAATCTACGGCAGCCGTCAGTTGACTTGTATAAAATACACAAACTACACTTGTGTGAGTGCTTCTTGAGTGGATTCTGACTTCAAATCCAGAAGCGAAATTCTCTCCTCAGAATCACCAGAAGAGTATTTTTTGTGCCAATGGAACGGTTTCAGAAGTGATTTTTTCGATTCCGGACTCTCCCGGACGCTTCTTTTTGCCCAATGGAAAACGACATAATAATATCATTTAAACAAACTTACCACAGATATAAAAGTCAAAAAATTGAAATGATAAAGATACATAATCGCGGTCCCCGTTGCGGCCCAATAATAATCACTTAGCTTTTCCGCCTTATAAGCTCCTACATTTGAGTATAAAATATTAAATACAATTTTAGTCAATGGTCTATTAAATCTTACCACTTCTTAATATATACACGGGAATAATATACAGCAAGGCATGTTGTATCCAGTAGGTACACTGTTCGAATGCATAAGTTCTGGTTTCGACTTCAGGAAACAAGGATGCTAGTAGTGGTCCATTCGCATAATTCATTTGTATTCTAAATAAGGCTATCGTAAATTTACTCGGCTTCGCTGCCAAAAGGTAGATCTAAAGCAACGAATAATGTAGATTTGAAAAAATTAAATAAAAAAGAGGGTACTATAACATACTTGCATTATTGTTTGGATATGGCATGGATTCAGGGCAAATATCATAGATTCTCCGGCAAACTTAAACCCAATCTCAACTCCAAATATGAAGCACATAAGTATCAAAAGGAATAATCTCATAGGCGAATGTGGTAAATGAGGTTCGGTTGGCACTTCGATAGGATCCATACATTTGCAGGACCATCGTATGACCAGGAGGCACAAAATTGTCATGACTACCGATTCAGTAATGCGGCGTCGGTTTGTCATATAGTCAATGCAGTCCGGACCAGCAATTCGTGGTATTTCATCGTTAATTCCGCCTATCGCCCAAGTCCAGTCCATCGTAAATCTTATTTTGTTTACTCAAGTTACATAAATAAGGTTAACGATATGAAAAGGAAATCCTAAGCATCAAGCGTAGAAAAAGTACTATAAGATGTTTAATGTGAACTCCTGAAAAAAAAGTTATGTACATAAGCAAAATTGCAGACACTATTAAACTTTATTACATATACAAAGAAAACTTAGTTAAAAAACCAAAACTATAGAAAATCCTAATTCCTTAATAATAAGCACGAGTACGCTTCGTCAAAATCTACAAGCACATTATAAATCCCTTTTATTTTTAAACGTTAACCCCAAACACCTACAATCTTCTTCAACTTAAATTTCAAAATTGTTGCAAAGATTCTCATCGCCTGAGTACAAATACAGCGCACAAGTCATAGAATATGTTACTCGTAATTATATACGACTATATCAAAACAGGCCCTTTCAATTGGTTCAATAAAAACTGATACTAAACGATCGATTGGTAACGAATGTCCACATTGTACCTACTCGCTACTCGCTAAACAACAATGCTATCAAAAAATCTACCTTCTGGGGGTAGTATGAAGGGAATATAAAATTAAAGCAGTATTCCTAAAGATAAGAGAAGTATATCGAAAGTTCAGCTGGTAAAGCAAATAGATTGTAAGATTGTACAAATATACCTTTTGTTTCCTAAAAAGTGGCATCATGAAAACGCAGTCTTTATTTATTTTATTTTATATTATTTTTTCTTTTGTGTTGCTTTTAATCCTTTTGATTCCTTAATCCTTTTGGTTCTTAACAAAATTTTAATTCTAAATTCTCATTTCTAAGTTTTTAAGACAATAAATACATTTTGTTTTTTAGAAAAGAAAAATATCAAAAAGGATTAACAAGTAATAAGTAGAAGTATAAAAATGAGTGCAGATGTTGCTTTTTTTATATCTTGGCACATAGCTGCACGTTGCATCACTCCATTATCGCATCTTGCCACATTCCACAGTATGAGTGTGCTGGCCAAGTTTTTCGTTTATGACAACCGCTGTCGTTTTGACACAAAGTATATGTTCCATACTATGTTGGCTCCGCCTAATATACATGCCTACTTTGCAGCAGCTTATAATGAAAGCTATTACTATACATATTTTGACATTATCAAGAAGTAAGCAAGGGCAACCTACACCTACCATGAAATACGAATATGAAAAGTTAATTTCAGAAAAAACAAAAAACCCGACTTACTGAAAAGAAAAAACGGCCTCTTATGTAATGTGATGTCAGCTAAATATAAAAGGCGTTACAGTTGATTCCTGATTGTTACATTATCCTCTTTTATTTTATGTACCTTATCAGGTAGTATAATACAATGAACCAATTTCCAGATGCCTTAGGGAATTCAATAAATATTGTAGTATAATTCGATTTTCATCTTAAAGGGATTCAATTAGGAATGCATTAATTCTGTTGTTAGGCTTTGGTGGTCATTTTTAAGTAGTCTTGTAATAAGTAATCTAGCGAGAACGGAGGATGTACCTACTCATTTTATTGGAAAAAAAAAACATATTGATTCAACCATCAGAGTCATTCATAACCATAATGGGTGATTTAAATCAACTTACATTTTTAGATTAAACTAGCTGACCCGTGCTCGCCTTGCTTCGCCAGAGTTCCACTTCTCAAATTTAAAACAAAATAATAAGAGCTATAAAAACCCACTCCGCTGCTGTAAGCGACGTGTAGCAAGAAACAAAGGAAACAATGACTTAGTTTTATAATAGTAGGGATTTTTGAATTATGTAGTTTTTGTAAATATAACATGGACTTCAGTGGAATCCAGCCACTCTTACCCAAAAAAGAGAAGAAAAACTGTCAGTAAAACAACCCAAACAAATAGTTAGCCTCTTCTATTATTCCCTCACAATCTCATTTATGTATATATGATTCGGCTTCTTCAGATTTGTTCTCAGATTTCCGATTTCGTGTGCCTTGTCGCACATAAAAACGTCACCTGCTCTTTTTTGTGTTGATACCTATTCGTGCGATTTGAATATGTACAGTCTTCGACACTTCTAAGCGATTTCCATTCACTGGTTAAATTTTGTATTAAAACATTAGAAATATCCGTCCCGATTGATTATTAAATATTTATACACAAATAATTTACAAAAATTGATTCACTCGATGCAATGCCTTTCTTTGCTGGAGAAAAACATCACTAAAATGTAAACAAACTCTACCAGTTGTCAAATTCAAACGCACTTGTTATTGGTAAATCTGAAAAAATATCTTGGTTCGCAAAAGTGCTCTGAAATTTGAAAAAGATTGCTTTATTTGTACCAAGCGAACATATAAATTGCTCTGAGAGAAAAAAAAAGTGCTCTCAGAGCGCCCAATCGAATACCACATTACATTCAAATTATTAAATTTCCCTAGCGAACAAAAAAATCGACACCAGCGCCACCTATCGGGTCCAAAACTATCCTATCTTTCCAGCTGCATACAACCATGCACACAAACAAAGTTTCATTGAGATCGGTTGAGTTTCTCAAAAGAATCGACAACAGCGCCACCTATCGGGTCCAAAACTATCCTATCTTTCTAGCGGCACACAACCACAAACACAAACAAAGTTTTATTGAGATCGGTTGAGTTTCTCAAAAAAATCGACAACAGCGCCACCTATCGGGTCCAAAACTATCCTATCTTTCTAGCGGCACACAACCACGCACACAAATAAAGTTTCATTGAGATCGGTTGAGTTTCTCAAAAAAATCGACAACAGCGCCACCTATCGGGTCCAAAATTATCCTATCTTTCTAGCGGCACACAACCACAAACACAAACAAAGTTTCATTGAGATCGGTTGAGTTTCTCAAAAAAAATCGACAACAGCGCCACCTATCGGGTCCAAAACTATCCTATTTTTCTAGCTGCATCCAACCATGCACACAAACAAAGTTTCATTGAGATCGGTTGAGTTTCTCAAAAAAATCGACAACAGCGCCACCTATCGGGTCCAAAACTATCCTATCTTTCTAGCTGCATCCAACCATGCACACAAACAAAGTTTCATTGAGATCGGTTGAGTTTCTCAAAAAAATCGACAACAGCGCCACCTATCGGGTCCAAAATTATCCTATCTTTCTAGCGGCACACAACCACAAACACAAACAAAGTTTCATTGAGATCGGTTGAGTTTATCAAAAAAAATCGACAACAGCGCCACCTATCGGGTCCAAAACTATCCTATTTTTCTAGCTGCATCCAACCATGCACACAAACAAAGTTTCATTGAGATCGGTTGAGTTTCTCAAAAAAATCGACAACAGCGCCACCTATCGGGTCCAAAACTATCCTATCTTTCTAGCGGCACACAACCACGCACACAAACAAAGTTTCATTGAGATCGGTTGAGTTTCTCAAAAAAAATCGACAACAGCGCCACCTATCGGGTCCAAAACTATCCTATTTTTCTAGCTGCATCCAACCATGCACACAAACAAAGTTTCATTGAGATCGGTTGAGTTTCTCAAAAAAATCGACAACAGCGCCACCTATCGGGTCCAAAACTATCCTATCTTTCTAGCGGCACACAACCACGCACACAAACAAAGTTTCATTGAGATCGGTTGAGTTTCTCAAAAAAAATCGACAACAGCGCCACCTATCGGGTCCAAAACTATCCTATTTTTCCAGCTGCATCCAACCATGCACACAAACAAAGTTTCATTGAGATCGGTTGAGTTTCTCAAAAAAATCGACAACAGCGCCACCTATCGGGTGTCGGTCGCTCGGTGTCGATGACGCGGTTTCGTTTTAAAAGTAACCCAAATTCATTAATTTCTTCTTATCTAAAAGTGCCCAACGCGCCTAAAGAAATAATAACCTCAAAAAAACATAAGGCAGAAAAGGTGCAGTTGCATTATGTACATGCATACGAAAAAAAACAATACCGAGCACAAACGGGATTCGTTCGTGGCATGCATCATCAGATCACAATTAATGGAGCGCATTTTAAATCACAATTGAGTGTGACTCCCTCCCAATCTCAATTACATTACATACCTGACCTGACCTATCTCCCTCCCACCCGAGGGGGAAGTAATCAGTGTTTTTGAGTGGTCCTTGACTACAGATTTGCTACTAGTAATTGCATGCGAATTCGTTTGAATACACTGTCATACACTGATGTCGTTTTCCATTGGGACCACCAGAAATCTTTTTCAGATCTCAGATTTTACGGGGCAAATGGAACATGCAGCGAAAATGATCTGCTTTTGTAAATGGATTAGTGCGATATTTGACAACAATATCAGCTGTTCAAATTGCATTTGTTTTTGCAGAAACCACAAATGGATATCGACTTGAAAAATGTTTCCCCTATTGCACATACAAATAGAGGATTATTGGTGATTCATAGTTTGCAGATGACGAGGAAAACTATGAAGCTAATAGTTCCTCTTAAATTATATCCAGGGCTATTTAGGTCCATTTTATTCACTATCGTTCAACTTGCCGATGACTCCGAGGTTGATCAACTTCGGAGTTGATTTGAAAGAGAGAGTTGAGCGGCAAGTTGAAAATTGCTTTTATTCACTACTTTAATTCTCAACTCCGCTGTTGAAATTCAAAAGTTGGTCTACTTGCAGTTTCTAAAATATCCCTGGGATATTTGTGACAGATGACACACAATAGGTCTGTTCTTCTACTTTTAAATCTTAAGCTAGGTATGTTCAGTTAATAGTTTTTTTTTGTTTTCATTCGGTGGTGAAGTCTTGATTAAGAAGCACGTAATAATAAAACAATAAAAATGCAAAAATGCAACAAAAAGATGCAATTGCGATTATTTTGACCGCGTACGTATTTGAAAGCAGAGAGGAAGATGAATAGACACACAAACTTCGGCGTGTTTGGACGAAGGGTTGAGTGGCGAGCATTTCAGCGTCGGAGCGGCTGAAATGCTTCCCCTATCTATCGGGGCAAATTTTCGGTAAATTCATTTCCATACCTGATTCAATGTACCCAATGCACAGAAAACACAAAAGGCCTGGGATTCTGTTGCTACCAAATTTAACGAACTGTGGCAATTTCGAAACTGCATTGAAGCAGTGGATGGAAAGCATGTGGTAATGATCGCACCACTCTATGGTGACAGCATATTTTATAGTTTAGTTTATGTCTTCCACAGAATATTTATATTAAAAATAATTTCTGAACAAAAAGTTTTTATCTTAATATTAGCGAAAATAAACAACAATAAAGATAAGACAAAAAGCAACTAAAAAGGATCATAAACATTTCCAGATACTTTTACAAGCATCATAAAACATAAAATACAAAATATACCTAAAAGAAAAAGTTATTAGGAAGGATCATAAATATTTCTAGATCTTTTTGCAAAGGTCATAAAAGGAAGAATATCTACAAATGACAAAACAAAAAGCCATATAAAGGATCATAAACATTTCCAGATGTTATTGCAAGCATTATAAAACGGAAAACAGAAATTGCGCTCGTCTTCTTCGGTGCGCGAATCAGACGATGGCCAATCTTCCCAAAAATAGTGTGAACGATACATCGTTTAAGTTTCAAATATTAATATTTTGATTTGAAGTTCGCACAGTCACAGAAATGTTTAACGCAATAAACACAAAGAACAATAATTATGAATGCTCTTTACGTCTGTACTATCCTACCTCTCCATTACAATGCCGTTCAGCCACACTCCACACATCTCCTTGTGCATTGTGTATGTGTTTTGTGTTATTGTAATGTCGACTCTTATCTCCCGCATGCGGTCTCTCTCTCCGATGTACAAATGAGAACCAAAAATCTGACATTTTTGACGTAAAAATCCCAAGTTTGCTCTACAACGTCTACTATTTCGGGGAGTTGAGAAAACAAACAGTTGATTTATGTCGTTTTCCATTGGGCAAAAAGAAGCGTCCGGGAGAGTCCGGAATCGAAAAAATCACTTCTGAAACCGTTCCATTGGCACAAAAAATACTCTTCTGGTGATTCTGAGGAGAGAGTTTCGCTTCTGGATTTGAAGTCAGAATCCACTCAAGAAGCACTCACACAAGTGTAGTTTGTGTATTTTATACAAGCCAACTGACGGCTGCCGTAGATTAGTTTTTAGCATTTCACCAATACTCTTGTGGATTCAATCAGAAGCAGTTTTCTTGTTCCATTGGACTACAGAATGAGTGGATCCCCGAGTGAAACCAATGGAAAACGACATAACTTTCGGTTTTCTCAACTTCGGAATATCCAAAGTTGAGCGAGTCAACTTTGAGTGAATAAAAGTAATTCTCAAGTTGAAAATAAAAATCCCCAAGTTATGTTCAACTTCGAGTGAATAAAATGGGCCTTAATGTATTTCGTTATTTTGGTTTTGACGAAACTACCCCCATTTGTCTTCAAAGCAAACTTCTTAAAATGACGTAAACAGCTGTGCAAAGTATGCTGGTATTGTGAGAGTGTGTGTAGATCTGAAAAAATATCGAGATCTGCAAAAAGTGCTCTGAATCGAAAAAAAGATTGATTTTTGGTCCCAATGGAACATGAAAAGTGATTTAGATCAAAAAAAAGATTGGTTTTTGGTCCCAATGGAAAACCACATGAGATTCACCATGAATACGCACAGAAAAGTTCCTTGAATACGCCTGATTACTTCCCCCTCGCTCCCACCCATGCACCACATTAATACTCCACCCACAAGGCCACAACTCCACTCTCTCCACTATCACCAGTTCAATTTCAATTTAAAAGAAGTGAGAAAAAAAAAACAACACAAAGCACAAAAGGTGTATGAAAAAAAAGAGAAACAAAAAGCATACAGCATTCAGCAGAGAGAGAAACAGGTTTTGCCGCACACACACACAAAATTTCCTCCACTGAATGCCGGGCAAATCCAACGATCTAGCTTCAATCGAACATTTTACTTTTTTGAGTTGTATAAAATTTATAGTTTAATGCTTATTGTACAGCTTCAGGACTACGTACAAAGATTATTTATATCTTAAAATCTTTGTACATAATTGAACTTTATATTAAAAAAAAACCTATTTTATTCGGTTGAGTCATTCCAAAGCTAGGAGCTAGAAGGCATTCGAGAATTACAACTTTTGTTAGATATCAGCTTAAATCTCCGCTTCCGGACAGCGGATAATGATTAAACATTATTCTAAATTCTAATATCGACAATTTCCAATGCAATTGTGAAAACCGAAATCAATTTCGTGCAGTACTTCTTGTGCCTTGAGCACACAAACTATTTAAAGCCGGAAAAAAGTTACAGTTTTATTATTAGTAAGGACAATTTCCAATGCAATTGTGAAAACCGAAATCAATTTCGTGCAGTACTTCTTGTGCCTTGAGCACACAAACTATTTAAAGCCGGAAAAAAGTTACAGTTTTATTATTAGTAAGGATAAGGATAAGGATAAGGATAAGGATAAGGATAAGGATAAGGATAAGGATAAGGATAAGGATAAGGATAAGGATGCTCGTGACTATTGCGTGTCAAATTCCGACAGAACGTTCTCGCTTGTTTTTAGGTCACATATGCAATAGCGGAAAGTATGTTCCGTACAATGCACGTATTCTCTCTCAAATACTAACATATTATTAGAATATTATGAAAGAGGGCCTGTGTTAAACTGCTGACGTTGGCTTGGCCAATCAATAGAGCCCAA
Source organism: Cheilosia vernalis (assembly GCA_949126925.1). Lineage (NCBI taxonomy): Eukaryota > Metazoa > Arthropoda > Insecta > Diptera > Syrphidae > Cheilosia > Cheilosia vernalis. The sequence continues at coordinate 58,746,937 of OX421362.1, forward strand.
TTACCAATTGAGTTTGAGTATTACTTTTTAATTTAAACACAAAAGACTTGTAAGAACAATTATTTATTAGTATCTGAAAAAATAGACGTGATTCGTTGATATTAACTCAATAATCCTTTACTACACTCTACTTTGAAGATTGAATGTTTTGTTTTAAATTTTAAGGAAAAATATGTTGACCAGATAAAGCATTGCATGAAATTACAGAGGGGCAATTTCTTCACCATCAGCAACCAAACCGCATCGTTTGTTTTAACAAAATTGATAGATTATTGTAAACGAAACCAAAGCAAATCTGTGGCAACAAGAAAAAACCGCATAAGTATCTTTTAGCCACTTCTCAGGAGCGCAGGTTGAAGGTGTGACTTCATATTTGGGAAGACGACTTATATGCTTTTTGTTCCTGATCCATACGAGATATTTGAATGAACAAAATATGACATATATAACAGGATACGGTTCATCCGATCGTAACATTAACTCATCTTTTTGACACTCAAATATTGTCGAAGCCTTTTATAGACGTAATTTTATGACATAGGGGAACCTGGGGCATAATGGGCCCTTTAAGGATTTTTTTAAATGAAAACTTTAAAAATGGGATTGTTATCTCCAAAATAATTTTATTAGAAATACGATACATTTATACGTTATATAGTCTAAAGAAAGATACATAAAAGAAAATAATTTATCCTGTGTTTTAGGTTAAAAGAAATGATTGATTTTGCCCATTTTGCCCCGGTGCCGGGTGGGGCATGATGGGCACAGAGCTTAACTGGGTTGCAACGCGAGCAAATGTGGCTGGATTCATCGTCAATATCATCCTCTCCAGCACAAGAACAATGCGCCCACTTACCACAGCATCTGCAGGAAATCCATCCTTTTGTAGACTGCAAGTATAAATACCCACAATATAGGCATTCCTTGTCCTCCTCGCTTTCGAAAGATTCTTCCTTCTTGATCGTTTTCTTTTTTGTGGTGGCTTTTTTCTTTTTCAAAGCCGGGGGCTTGGACCTGCTTGATTCAGCCTCAAGCTGTGCCTTATAAAGAGAGTTTGTAATAACTGCGGTCTTTCCTAGGCGCTTAGAAACCCTTTTTTTGCTGATACTTTAGGAAATGCTGCAATATGAGATGGAGAAAACTTTTGGAAAGAAGTTGAAGACGGGGCTGATCTGATTTTTTTTATGAATCTTTGTAAAGTTGTTCGAGGAATATCATAGGCAGCTGCAGCTGCTTTACAGCTCATTTTATTTTTTTTTACGTCTTCAACGGCTCGTCGCATATTTATCTATGTTCCATTCTTGCCGATTTGTCTTTCGCACATAATTGCGGACCATCTAAAATAATACTTACTTAATGGTGATAGAATTATATACACAAATAACATGAGTAGAAAATAAATGGGACATAATGGGTACCCATGCCCAATGAATGGGGCATAATGGGCACCCATGGCCAATGAATGGGGCATAATGGGCACCCATGGCCATTATGCCTCGTCCATTCTGCCCCAAATTTTATTCTACTTAGATCTTAAAAAAATTCTTTTTAATGTAACCGCAAAAGAGAAATAATTGGATTTAAACAAACTAGATCTACTTAAATTGATATCAAATTGTAAAAAATTAATTTTTAAGCTGGTCTTCGATTGAAAAAACACACTTTATTGCGCTACAAAATAACTTCCACACAATGAAAAAGCTTTTTTTTTGCCAATAGGCAGCACACATGCCACTTCTGTTCAAAAAATGGGTTTCCCCCACTTGCTGCCGATAAATTAAGCCAGACAGCTTACTTTCGGGGTTTCCACTTTACTCGACAGAGAAATGCAGTGGGGGGCACTTTTTTCCCCGGGTGCCTGTTATGCCCCAGGTTCCCCTACATTCAATAACACTTTTTGTATCAATATTCGCTGATTGGTACCTGTATACCTATTCCTATCCAATTAAAGTCGTTCGTGCAACTGGCGTAGATTTATTTGGGACTAGCATAGTTTTGCACACATTATAGAACAAATTTATTTGGAAGATTATTTAGGAGTAATAAATGCTACACAATCAATAATTTGTTCAAATAAATGCCTATCACCCCAAAATACAATTAAGGGTTCAATAAAAGTTTGAAAGGTTGAATAACTATATTGTTTGACAAATGCACAATCCCTTAATGCACAGTTGTGGCCGAACTAATTTTGTTTTTTTGGCTAGATACAATACCTTAATAACGTAGAGCTTAAAAGACCATGAGCCTGTTTTTATCATTCTAAGAAAGAAAAAAGCTAGGAAAAAGTTAGCGTTCGTAGGAATCTCCTATACCACTTGGACATGTACAATTGTGCACATACCTTGCTACACCACCCACATACTATATACAGCACCAAAACCCACAAGGCCTGCCGACCGAAGCATACACAATACACTTCACAGATTTAGTCAAGGGTATAGCCGATAAATTTCCACAACTAAGAACTAAGAAGTAATCTCTCTCTTTAAGATATCATACAAATAACATAGTTGAGAAAATTGTTCAGAAATCAATATAAGAATAATTACACTAGCCAATGGTGTAGATGTTGAACGTTACCATTTAAAATATTTGGATCTATCAAAGGTAATTTTACGTTTGCAGTGGTTCTTGGATACTATTTGCGTGGTAAATGTTTTCATTTTGGCTTCCTACATTAAAATCAAGATATTCGACAACGGATTTAGGCACGCCTAAGGAACTCTTCTTAGGTTATACGAAATGATAACCTCAAAAGGTCAACCAATTAAGGATCAAACAATTAAAGAGGGAAAAGGAACAGGACGCTGCCCCCTCCAATATGTATACAGTTGAAACACAAAATTTGTTACGGAATTTTACAGAAAATATAGCTCAAAAATTATTGTGCCAAATTGGTGTTTCAGTAAACCGATTTTTCCATTAAATCGTAGTTCAGATAATCAGTTTCGACTGTTTACGAGTGTGTATATACAATTTTGTGCAATACGGCAATATTTGTGCTGCAGTTTTCCACTGAACTGAATTGTATTTATTTTCGTGACAGACCTAGGTCAGATTAGATTCCATTTATAAGAATCGTTGTGGGATTATAAAAGATTTTGATTTCACAACTGCTTAATTTGTGCCAATTGAGTGTTGAAACGATTTAAGGGTGCTACAATTCATATTCAATCCGCCTCAGGACGAAATGTGAATAAATATAAGTATGTGCGATATTATTTATATACCTATATATACATATAAAAAAAACACAAAAACTAACTGGCTTCATTCCAATCGGGGAAATCTCATTGTCACGCATAAATAAGTAGGAAAAAAAACACTAATGTGCAATTAATAACAACTTTTATGGACAGATTAACATATCGAGTGCGAGTAAGGCACCACTACCTCACCTAGTGTGTATAGAAGATAATTCCCCCCTCTGCTATAATTTAAATGCATTTTGAATCTTTGATGTTTAATCCGACCTCGAACAAAAAAAGTTATCATGCGGACAAATGGCTGAAGTGAAAATTTGTGTAGTTCAAGTGCACTGCACTATATAAATATAAAATGAAAGGGCCAGATGGTGTTTTCAGAAGGAGTTAGTAAGGAAGAGCGATGCAACCAAACCATTGCCACAATGCAAACGCTGTAATTCTCTTAGGCCCATTTTATTCACTCGAAGTTGAACACAACTTGGGAAGTTTCCCATATAAAAATCCCCAAGTTGTGTTCAACTTCGAGTGAATAAAATGGGCCTTACTCTTTCTCTCTTCGCAATTTGTGTATGTTCTGATACTTATGTCGTTTTCCATTGGTTTCACTCGGGGATCCACTCATTCTGTAGTCCAATGGAACAAGAAAATTGCTTCTGATTGAATCCACAAGAGTATTGGTGAAATGCCAAAAAATAATCTACGGCAGACGCAGACGTCAGTCGACTTGTATAAAATAAACGAACTACACTTGTGTGAGTGCTTCTTGAGTGGATTCTGACTTCAAATCCAGAAGCGAAATTCTCTCCTCAGAATCACCAGAAGAGTATTTTTTGTGCCAATGGAACGGTTTCAGATTCAGATAAGTGATTTTTTCGATTCCGGACTCTCCCGGACGCTTCTTTTTGCCCAATGGAAAACGACATTATAGTGATAGAATGCATTTTTTGCAATCAGGCTTTTGCGAATGCAGCAGGGACACGTGTTAGAATATACGAACATGAGTTGCCATGCTATCGATGCTACGATGATGACAGTGTTCACTGAGACTTGTCTCCATGCCTTAAATAGGATCTCACTGGGAGGTAGGCACTTGGCATTTCTTCTCATCAAAACCGGCATTAATGTTTATGTTCACTTTTTACATGACAAACTGACACATATAAGTTTATATGGAAGCTAGCACCGTCTACAGCGCTAGACTAATGAGCGAGGTTTTTTTTTGCACTGCGTACCACTCGCAAACGTCTCATAAACGTCTAAGCGTCAGAGAATATAAATATAAATAAATATCTACTGTCCTCGACTTGTAAATGTATTGGTCTTCCAACTGTCCCAGTGTATTCATCACAAAAAACATAATCACATTTATGTATAATAGGTTGATCTACCTATAAGCACATGATTCCATTCCATATTGAAGATAAGTAGATGTAGGAACATATTCTTATTCTTATATCTCAACTTAAAAGATTTATAGATTGAAGCAAAGCGGTGATGGACTCTTAAACGAATTTTGCAACCAATCCAAACTGATAAGCATAAAACACTATAACAGAGTACTATATGTGTATTAACGGAAAGTCTCGATAGCACTGCCTAAGTGTCTAAACAAAGTATTAAAAAAGAGTAGAAAAATTGGGATATTCACTCTCGTCATAGCTAGATATTGTGAGTACACAAACATAACATTCTATACGTACCTACCATAATTTTTTTTATTTAAATTCTATCCAGTAGCTACAAAAAAAAAAACTTTCAAAACGAAGTCGCATAACATTCATACCGGCCCACGATATAATATGAATGACTGATGCGGCATTAAACAGGTAAAAACAAGGTTTAACCGCAACGTACACTACGAATAAATAAAATCCTACCCATGTGACAACAACGTTGACTTCCGATCACGACAATGGGACAAAACCAAACACTAGACACAGATGCTTTTCAGAAAACATAAAAGGATAACGAACATTCACTTCAACTTCAAAGGCGAACAAAATCACGGTCATGTACGATAAGATTCATTCATTGCTCTTAAGATTTGATGTACGTATCAAATTCATGTGTCGGTGTTATTTCATCGCATAGACATCAATTTTTTAATGGACACCTGTCCTGGTTGTCCTCATTTTTGGCACTAACTTCTAAGCACATCTTTTTTATCTAGGTACAAAGATTACTAACATCTTTTTAGTATTTTTTTCCAAGCGTGCTCACAAACAAAAACAATGGTGTTTCATCTTTAATCCTGTATCAAAGATACACGGATTTATTTTTAGACACATCAAATAAAAAAATGTCAATATTGTCAATATTAAATTTCGTGGTAGTTTTCGATAACAGAACATAGGAGATAAAACCGGTTAGTTTCAATGAACAAAGAACCCTCTGACGAAACGAAATTTAGAAATGTCCTTGAAAGTTCATAATATATTATGCACATATTAGAACATAAAAAACTTTTTTGTTCTCTCATTCACATAAAACGGTAGTTCTATTCGACTGGCAACTTATAAGCTTTTCACACCAAGCCCAAAACCGGGTTTTTGCCAAAACACACGAAAACTTCATCGAAAACAGAAGTTTTCCCATACATATTTCAGTTTTCAAAACGAGTCGTTTGCACTCGTTTTCCGCGAAAACACCACGAAAACGACTTCCAATCGTTGGGTTGTAGGAACAAACACACCTTTTGCAATGTTCAGAAAAATGGCTGACCGAACAAATGTCACAATTCACATCTTAAAATCATTTCCACAATTAATTGATGGGCTAATATTGTTTTTAAATGCACTAAATTTATTTTGTGTGTTAATTAATGCGATCGAAATTTGTAACCACAAAAGTTTGCACCGAAGTTTAACGACTAGTGTCTCATAGCTGATTGAAATGTCAAACGAAAACGAGTTGGTGGTCGGTGTGAATGCATCGACGAGTTTTCGAGGAAAACCAGGTTTTGGGCTTGGTGTGAAAAGCATATTAGAGTAAAACAAAATGAATACAAACATTTTCTTTAGGGTTTCTTTAGACTATAAAAACGGTAGTGGTGGAAACGAAACGGACGCGGCCTAAGTAAGTGAAAAAGGACGAAAAACTAAAACAAACGAGTAAATACCACGGAGCCCAACAGCCTTACTGGCGTGTTGGCATTTTGATTTCTCATTTGTGACGACCTGCACGCACGGTTGCCACTTGAAAATAAAATTTGTGTCCAAAATTGGAAATAAAAATGACCAACTGTAGCTAAAAATGACCAAAACAATTTAACCCTCTGCTGCATGCATTATGATTCAGTGGAGAAAAAAATATTTTTTTTATTTTTTTTTATTTTAAAAAATTTGTTTCCATATAGGTAATAATCGACATAATATTTGACATTTCCAAAAACGCATTGTACATTGAAATGCACAAGGATAACTGGGAAACATTATTCAAACATTTTACTTACAAATATCTAATATTGTAAAAAAAAAGAAATCTCAATATTATAGCCACCAACAATAGAAAATAAATGTTTATTTTTTATTTTTTGATATTTCCCGACGAATGCGCGCGTTGGAACGTAGAACTTGACTGCGAAAATATGTTGGCTTGTGTGAAAAAGAAGAAACCAAATTCACTCTACCCATCCACAACGTTAACGGTGTCTTTCCCGTAAATATTGTGTGGTTCTTCCAATCGACTCTGGAAAATTAAAATTTGTACACACGGAACAATCAATTCATCTTAATTATTTTAACATATTCTTCATGTACCTACACAGATCACATATTATTTTTTTAAATATTAATAATTTTTCATTTCGTACAAAAATGACCAAATTGAATAATAAAGGACCATGTGACCACGAGAAAAATTTATGACCAGATTTGGTCACAAATGACCAATGTGGCAACCGTGCCTGCACGGCACCTGCATAATAAAAAAAGTCCTTTAAGAATTCATTAAGTCGCGTCGGTGAACTTTTACTTTGAGCGAGTGAGCTTTATTATGGTTTGTTACTCTTTTATTTTTTGCTGATGACAAAGAGAAAAATATAAATCATTTATATTATAGGTATTCTATTAAATATTTCGTTTTACCGGCAACCTACGTATCGGTTTAGTGTGCAAATAAGATCCATTGCTGCATTTGCTTTCTAAATATTTATGGGTTGTAAGGATGCAAAATGCATATATAGGTAATGAGGAAAAGGAGTCGGCATCAGTTGATATCCTGATTAGTCTAACACATGACACACATATTCTTTAGAATTAAATTATTTAACGCAAGCTGAACTGCATATCGGTGACATATGAGCTAATGGCACCTACGTGAAGTTAGCCCGCACTTTTTCTAGAATGAAAAACGTGAAATGCAGTTCGATAGACATTCGTTTGTAGTTGTTTGTAGTGAAATTTTTTTCGTTTGTAGTTCAACCGTTAGAAAGTTAGAAGCATTAGAAAAAAATTTCAGCCCGCACTTTAGGCTTTTTGAAATAAAAAGTAGCCAGTTGCATTCGAAATCGTTTGTAGTTGTTTGTAGTGAAATTATTTTTTAACAGAAATGTCTTATTTCCGAGATATAAAGACATTTGTGTTTGCACCTGTAACTCCGAATTTACAAAAGAGAGAAATATTTTAAAACCACTGGTGCATAAAGCATATCCTAACTTAAATAACTGCATTTAAAATTTCTGAATCCACTTAAGCGTTACTTAATAAAAAGCAATCAAAGTCAAAAAAACGCATCCCTTTAGAGTTGCATCCATATATGGGCTTACCAACAACAACAAAACAACGGTAAACACATTTTCGCAAAGCACTCATCTGTACCCATCGACATGAGTCACTACTTGTCAATTAGCAACAACAACCAATCAATAAACCCCGATTTTATCCAACATTTTTTTCTATTCCTTCGAATAACATTAAAACCTAACACCTTTGAAACAATTTATAACAACAAAAATGCAATTTCTGCAAAGCCTGTATTCCTGACTATCTAATCCAATTCAAATTTTGTGATTTTATCACAAAGAAAAAAAAAATAGATGAAACTTAAGCGAACACTACTTCGTCATATAAACTCATATCCATATTTCAGTTATTAAGCAACTCAAAATAGTGAAATCTATTTTTTTTCTAATGCTTTCTGTTAGATGTATCTAATGGAGCAAAAAAAAATTACCTCTTATCAATAGATAACGATTTATTGAAAATTTAAGAAAATGGTTGAAATCGTCGTTGCAGACTGATTTAAGGGGACGGATATTTCAAATGCTGGATAACTACAAACGACAAAAACTAGTTGGTTGTTAGAAAGCATGTGTGCTCTATCTAATAAAACCTTAAATGTCGAAATTGACCAAACCAAAAAGAATTTATAAGCAATTTAAGCAGGCGATATAAGACAGCGCTATCTTCGAAACGGTACATTGCCGAGTGGTGAAATTTCCTATTTCAACAGTTTTCCACCTCACCAATCTAGACCATTATAGGCTCCCCTTAAATTGCGAATAAAAAGTGTCCAGTAATGCCGGCTGTCTTCTATTTGATATGATAGGTAAAAAAGGGTTCAGAGAATAGAAATGCAAAGTTTCATCGTTTGTAGTTCAACAGTTTTTGAGTTATGGGGACCTTAAGTTAGAAGCAAAAATTTCGCTTAAATTTCAAATAAATCATAAACCGTTAGGCCGATTGGTATAATTTGAATTTTATTAGATTAGCAATGGCAAACACTTTCGACACAGACAATTTCATCGCTCTGCTTGCCACGGTTTCGGAGATAAAAAGGTTTTAAGGGATTCAAATTTTTTTTTTTCAAATGGTTCTAACTTTCTAACGGTTGAACTACAAACGAAAAAAATTTCACTACAAACAACTACAAACGAATGCCTATCGAACTGCAAACTCAGTTTTTCATTCTAGAAAAAGTGCGGGCTAACTTCACAAAAAAAATTAAGCTGCAATTTCGCTTAAATTCCATATAAATCCCAAACCGTTAGGCCGATTGATACAAATTTTTCTTTATTAGATTGGTGAGGTGGAAAACTGTTGAAATAGGAAATTTCACCACTCGGCAATGTACCGTTTCGAAGATAGCGCTGTCTTATATCGCCTGCTTAAATTGCTTATAAATTCTTTTTGGTTTGGTCAATTTCGACATTTAAGGTTTTATTAGATAGAGCACACATGCTTTCTAACAACCAACTAGTTTTTGTCGTTTGTAGTTATCCAGCATTTGAAATATCCGTCCCCTTAAATCAGTCTGCAACGACGATTTCAACCATTTTCTTAAATTTTCAATAAATCGTTATCTATTGATAAGAGGTAATTTTTTTTTGCTCCATTAGATACATCTAACAGAAAGCATTAGAAAAAAATAGATTTCACTATTTTGAGTTGCTTAATAACTGAAATATGGATATGAGTTTATATGACGAAGTAGTGTTCGCTTAAGTTTCATCTATTTTTTTTTTCTTTGTGATAAAATCACAAAATTTGAATTGGATTAGATAGTCAGGAATACAGGCTTTGCAGAAATTGCATTTTTGTTGTTATAAATTGTTTCAAAGGTGTTAGGTTTTAATGTTATTCGAAGGAATAGAAAAAAATGTTGGATAAAATCGGGGTTTATTGATTGGTTGTTGTTGCTAATTGACAAGTAGTGACTCATGTCGATGGGTACAGATGAGTGCTTTGCGAAAATGTGTTTACCGTTGTTTTGTTGTTGTTGGTAAGCCCATATATGGATGCAACTCTAAAGGGATGCGTTTTTTTGACTTTGATTGCTTTTTATTAAGTAACGCTTAAGTGGATTCAGAAATTTTAAATGCAGTTATTTAAGTTAGGATATGCTTTATGCACCAGTGGTTTTAAAATATTTCTCTCTTTTGTAAATTCGGAGTTACAGGTGCAAACACAAATGTCCTTATATATCGGAAATAAGACATTTCTGTTAAAAAAGAATTTCACTACAAACAACTACAAACGATTTCGAATGCAACTGGCTAGTTTTTATTTCAAAAAGCCAAAAGTGCGGGCTGAAATTTTTTTCTAATGCTTCTAACTTTCTAACGGTTGAACTACAAACGAAAAAAATTTCACTACAAACAACTACAAACGAATGTCTATCGAACTGCATTTCACGTTTTTCATTCTAGAAAAAGTGCGGGCTAACTTCACGTAGGTAAAGGAAGGACTGATTGAAAGCTCAAAAAGTCCGTGGGCATCGCCGGTCGTCCTGGTCAAGAAGAAAGACGGAAGTACGAGATTCTGCGTGGACTATCGCCAACTCAACAACGTCACCAAGAAGGATAGCTACCCCCTGCCAAGAATTGACGACACCCTGGACACACTATCCGGAGCCAAATGGTTTTCGACTCTCGATCTGAAGAGTGGTTACTGGCAAGTGCAGATCCATCCAGAAGACCGCGAGAAAACAGCATTCACAGCAGGAAACGGGCTTTGGCAGTTTACAGTAATGCCATTTGGACTGTGCAATGCTCCGGCTACCTTTGAACGTCTAATGGAGCGCGTTTTGCTGGGACTAACGTGGAAAACCTGCTTGGTCTACCTGGACGATGTCATCGTAGTAGGAAAAACATTTAACGAACATCGAGATAACCTTAAGGAGGTGTTCCAAAGGCTACGAAGTGCGCAACTAAAACTTAACCCGAAGAAGTGTTCGCTATTTAGACCAGAAGTGAAGTACCTCGGGCACATCATCTCTTCCAAAGGAGTCAAGACTGATCCGGAGAAGGTCGATGCAGTGAAAAACTGGCCGGTTCCCAAAGACAAACATCAACTGAGAAGCTTCCTGGGACTTGCGACCTATTACAGACGATTTGTTAAGGACTTTGCCAGGATCGCAAAGAGCTTGCATCAACTGACAGAAAAAGGCAAACAATTCAAATGGTCAGGTGAGTGCGAAAACAGCTTCAAGGAACTTAAGCAACAGTTGTGCAACGCCCCCATACTAGCGTACCCCACCCCTGGGAAAACATTTATTGTGGATGCAGACGCTAGTAATGTGGGAATTGGAGCCGTCCTTTCCCAGGTGCACGATGGCCAAGAGAAAGTAGTTTCCTACTTCAGCAAAGTTCTCTCAAAGCCAGAAAGGAACTACTGTGTTACCAGGCGCGAACTCCTTGCTTTGGTATTGGCGACAAAACATTTCCATAAGTACCTTTATGGGCGGAAATTCATCCTCCGCACAGACCACGCATCTTTAAAGTGGCTGCTGCACTTTAAGAATCCTGAAGGCCAAGTCGCAAGGTGGATCGAACGGCTGCAGATGTACGACTACGAAATACAACATCGAAAGGGAAGTCTTCACTCTAATGCAGACGCTCTCTCCCGTCGACCGTGCAAAGCAAATTGCAAACATTGCTTACGACACGAGGAAAAAGATGTCGCGTCCGTTCAAAGGGTGAGAGCTATGCCCATTGGTGGCTGGAGTGCGCGGGAAATACGGGAGGCTCAAAGGGAAGATCCGGATATCGAACCGATTATCGCCTGGAAGGAGCATGAGGGAAAACCAGACTGGCAGGAGATATCCAATAGGAGCCCCGAGCTGAAGGCATACTGGGCGCAGTGGGACTCCCTTCACGTACAAGACGGCATTCTAAAAAGAAGATGGGAAAGCCCGGATGGAAAGTCGTTCGTAATGCAGCTTGTTGTACCCAGGTCAAAGGTTAAGGAAGTGCTCAGGGAATTGCATGATGGAGTGTCTGGAGGCCACTTGGGAATCAATAAAACGCTCGAAAAAGTGCGGGAACGCTTTTACTGGATTCATTCAAGGGAGGACGTTGAAACTTGGTGCAGGAAATGCGGTACATGTGCGGCCAGCAAAGGTCCTAGACTGAAAGTCCGTGGCAAAATGCATCAATACAATGTTGGAGCCCCTTTCAAAAGGATAGCAGTTGATATTGCGGGACCGTTTCCTGAAACAAACAATGGAAATCGGTACATCCTCGTTGTTATGGACTATTTCAGTAAGTGGCCTGAAGCATTTGCTATCCCAAATCAAGAAGCTAAAACCGTGGTGGAGCAAATCGTCAATAACTGGGTAAGCAGATTCGGTGTACCAATGGAACTGCATTCAGACCAAGGACGGAACTTCGAGTCGAAGATTTTCCAAGGAGTGTTCCAGTTACTCGGGATTCACAAGACAAGGACAACCCCGCTTCATCCACAATCAGATGGGATGGTGGAGCGCTTCAATAGGACACTGAATGAACACCTCTCTAAGGTCGTTGGCGAAGACCAGAGAGACTGGGATAAGCAGATTCCCATGTTTTTATTGGCTTATCGAGGAGCAGTGCATAACACCACAGGACATACTCCATCTGAAATCTTATTTGGTCGAACAGTCCGCCTACCTAGCGAGTTGATGTTTGGATATCCATGCGAAGAGCCCAAGAATGAGGAGGAATACGTTACAGACCTCAGGGATATCATCAGGGACGTGCATCGAGACACTAGGGATAAGATTAAGATAGCCAGTGACCGCATGAAAACGAGGTACGATACTAAAACGACAACTACAGGATTCCAGGAAGGAGATCTGGTATGGCTATACAACCCTCATCGAAGGAAAGGTTTATCGCCTAAGTTGCAACAAGACTGGGAAGGGCCCTATACAATCGTAAAGCGCATCAACGACGTTGTCTATCGCATCCAACGAGGAAGAGGCAAGCTGAAAGTCGTTCATGTGGATCGTCTTCATCGTTATAATGGGGAAAATGTTAACGAGTTTGTTCGGGACGAACAAGTTTAAGAGGGGGATATTGTGGCGTGGAAGGTATCGTGTAACTTAAGTGGTGAAACAAGCCCTTAGTCACAGTTTGGTGAAACCAGGCCTTAGACAGTTTGGTGAAACCAGGCCTTAAAGTCACAAAACAAGTTCCACTCAAGTGTCACTTCCAATTGGAGACTGGAATCTGTCACCACTGAACCTTGTTCTAGAACCACTTAGAATTAGCTAGAAAGTTCTCGTCAGATGGCGGAGCGGGTATAAAAGGACAGCTTTTAGAAGAGGGCGACACAGTTGATTTATAAAAGTGATTGGTTAAAGTTCGAGATAGTAATAGTTTGTGAAGATAAATAAGTGAAAAGTAATAGAGTAAATTAAGTGATTGGTTTGAAACGTTGAAGAATTGTTTAAGTAATAGTGTTCTGGTACTTAATAAGTGAAATATTAGAATAGTCGATAAAAGTGTAATAAAAGTGAATTTTATTAGAGAAGTTAAACGGAATAGTGTTTTATCTTTACGAATCCCAGCCTGAATGTAACAATAGGTACAATTAATGCTTTTACCAGCCTTGTCTTAACCTCTACAGGTAAGAAGTACCCACTGGTGGAAAGGCCCCGCAGCGAACCATATATTTTGGCAACTACGCTATTAATGTGGTCACTCCCAGACAGTGTGCTGTTAAATATTATTCCTAGGTTTTTGATCTTCGACACCATTTCAACTTGGGCTCCATTTAATAAAATGGGTGGAAAATCTACAAAATCTGGTTGGTGCCTTCCAATTGGTAAGCACTTTGTTTTAGCAGGATTTAACAGCAGACGATTTTGGTTTGACCACTCAACAACTGATGCCAGGTCCTCGTTCATTTTTACCACGGCATCTTCATCTATAGCTTCTATACAAATCCTCGGGACCAGACGGCATAATACTATAGCCGAGCTACAAAACCTCAGATGTCGGATATCATCTTGCAAGTGCTAATGATAATTCTAAGAAGCTGTTTAGAACTGGTGTACATGTATATGTACAGTACATCCCATTGCTATGGAGAGAAGTTTAAGTGGTTTTCATACCCGAAGCAGGTACATGCTCTCATGTAAGTCCGAAAGATCACATACCTATCAGTCTTTCATCATTTCTTCTGAAAACTTTAGAACGACTGATTAAAATCCATATGCCTATGGAAGCGGGAGGGTACAATGTGATTGTAGTTATATGCGGACGACGTTACTATTGCTGTGTCAGGAAAGTACCTAAATACTCTAAACGAACTCCTACCACACGCTCTCAATAAGCTAATAAATTATAAAGTGTAAACCCTCACAAAACGGAACCTGTCCTCTTTTCTAGGAAATACATGATTCCACACATTGACCCTCCATCTATAAATGGCACTAATGGCTCTAGTTTAACATTCCTAAATGAGGCTAAATACTTGGGCCTTATTTTTGAAAGAAAGTTAACCTGGAAGCCTAACATCCAAGAAAGAGTTAAAAAAGCCATTGTGACACTTGTCTCTTGGAAAAAAGCCATAGGGAACAAATTGGGTTTACAGCCTCGTATCGCACTTTTTGGCTATGCGTCTCCGTCGTACGACCGATGGACAAAGCGATCAATCGCGATAAGCTAAGCAAAGTCCAAAGAACAGCTTGCTTTTGCATCGGCGGAGCTCTTCGTACTACCCCCTCTGCTGCACTTGACATTCTGTTTCATCTGGCACCCATTGACATCTTCCGCAGACAAACGGCAGCTTCTGCAGTCGAACGCCTCAAAGCTACTTCACAATGGACCAGCAAAACAAGTGCCGATGCCGACATCCCGATCGATTTTAAGAACCTTCCAGGAAACATCAACTCGATAAGAACTTCCAGGTCTCGATTCCCACTACATCATTCTGGAAGGAGGGAACATTCCTGGATGATGAATCGATCCACTTCTTCACAGAAGACTGTGGACGGTGTTGGTGGTGGTGTCTTTGTTGTCGCGAGAGAAAACACGTCTTTCTTTTCGACTTCAACAAAAGGAACTGAACTATGTATATTTCATGTAAAGCTTACAGTATTAAAAAAAACTGCTCATAATTCACACGACAGCTTTTATGTTACATAGTGTTCCAAAGATAAGTGGACATATAAGAGAATGACAAAATGTCATACAGGGTGACTGAAATATTTTGCTTTTAACAGAATAAACTATTTTAACAGTCTTCTCCGACAGACTAAAAACTAAATATTGTAGTCTCTTCTTCCGTTTTCCTAATCTGTCTAGCGTTTTTCAGGCAGTAATAATGGCGATAAAATAAGTCTTATCTTGGCTAAAAGAAAACGTGATATCTGCTAAAAATAACGGTATCTTCTCGGATAGTCAAGTTGCTATCAAGTGCTTGGAATCAGTCTTTACAAATTCCATAACATCCCAAGACTGTCGTTCGTCTCTCAGAGAGATGGCGGAGCAGTTCAATATTCACCTCTGCTAGGTGCCGGGGCACACGGACATCACAGGTAATTGTAAGGCTGATGAATTCGCTAAACACGGAACTGAACTACGCTACCTATACTTCCATTACCTAACGGATTCCATAGGTATTCCGATCGCTACTTGAAAACAAGATAGCTGGATGCTATCAAGAGAACAAATCTTAGGTAGACAACTGGCTCGACATTTCTAGCGACAAAACAGATCTGGCCAAAGCTTGTTCTAAAACATTCTATATACTTGATCTCCTTTGATAGGAAGTATATCAGTGCTACAATAGGTGTCATCACAGGACACTGTCTCATAGGCTGGCATGCAACAAGGCTTGGCGTATTTTCAAACGATTTTTGCAGAAGCTGTCTTGACGAGGAGGAAGAAGAAACCATATTCCATCTCCTCTGTACTTGTCCGGTTCTCTCACAAAGACAAAAACTCCATTTGGAAGCGTTCTACTATAGTGATCTGAACGATCTTTAACCTAACCTAACCTTGCAGCTCCAACCAGATGCAACCTTACACTCTCCAAACGAAACTTAATAGATCATCTGTTCAGATCCGCAACAGCACTTACCGAATGTATCCAATCACTTGTCTCGTAATCCATTTCTTTTCCACTAAAATTGCTTATGGTTTTGTTGAAGTCTGGCATAATCAGGGGTCGAATCGCCATTTCCGTGAACGAGCTGTACGTTCACGGAATTATGTTGATTTTACATGTGAAACAAAAACAAATTCCGTCTCGTAATGCTCACCATTATATTAATACGTGAACATCCGAGCTTTCCCTACGCTTTTTTAAGGTTCCGTACCCAAAGGGAAAAAACGTAACCTTATTAGTTTCGCTCGGATGTCTCTCCGTCTGTCTGTCTGTCTGTCTGTCCGAACCCACTAAGCCAATTTTGTTACCAGGTCTATCTCAAGAACCGATTGACATAGGAGGCTAAAATTTACACACTTGATTCACAAAAAAATACATAAATTCCTTTTTTGTAGATCATGTTCTTATCTATATATGTGCTGAATACTGTTTTGCCGAAAAGTTAATAGTTTACAAGATATTTTCAAAAAAGATAATTTTACCATGTAAAATACGAGGGGAGTTCAATATATTCGCGGTATCGACATGAAGGAAAACACGAATTATATTAAAAATATTTTTATTTTTCAATATAATCTTCTCTTACATTAATGCATTTATTACCACTTGAGATTAACTTTTCTATACCCTCAAAAAAATAGTTTTCATCTTTCTCTCCAAAATGTTCATTTATTGCAGTTTTGAGCTCCTCATCATCGGTAAATCGCTTACCACGAAGGTTTTTTTTAAATCTGGGAACAAAAATTAATCACTAGGGGCAAGGTCCGGACCATAGGTTGGATGATGATTTTTTTCGAAACCACAATCCCGTATAACAGCCTTAGAAATCCATGCCGTGTGCACCGGAGCATTGTGATTGATGTGAGCATTCGAGGCACCCATCTTGCACTGACTTTGGAAAGATTTATACAGTCATGAAGAATGGTGTGTATGGTACCAATAGAAAGGTTAATCTTCATAGTTATCGTTTTAACCTTTACTCGGACATCCTCAAGTACAAGTTTCTCGACTTGTGTAATGTTTTCTCCGGTGCAGCCAGTCAGTGGGCAGCCTGAGCGAGGATCGTCTTCAATGCTCTCCCTACCCCTTTGAAATAAACTTGACCACTTTTGAACAGTTGACAACGAAGGTGCAGAATCTCGAAAAACACCACCATCTCTTCGTGAATTTTTTTTTTACTTTTTCCTTGTTTAGTAAGAAATTTTATCACAGCGCGGTTATCAATTTTAGTGATCATCGCGACAACAGCCATTTTACCTTCGTTCAACGCAAAATACAAAGCAAACTTAAACCGCATTTACATCACCACGCACGCGCAATTTTGCAACAAAACCGAAAAGAGAGATCCGTTTATCCGCAGTCAATACTATTCGTAAGAATGAGATCACAAATCAGACGCCTACGGTGTCATGGATGCTCTACCCATAATTATAGATACGTAAAACGGAAATAGACACAGGTTCCGCTCACCAACATTTCTGCAATTGCTTGAAAACATTAATATTTCTGATTTGGAACATGTGAAATGAGATTGGTTATTAGTTTCAGTAAAATAAACCAACAATTCATCAATCAGTTACACGAAAAAAATAAATAATTGTCCGTTCATCATTTCCGGAAGCCATATTGTTTTATAGGAATGCGGAATTTCTTTAGTCATCGCTATAAAAATATCAACATGCAGAGCTTTCCTATAATTCCTATCACGCAAACAAGATGGCCGACCTAAATACGTGTCACGTTTTTTTGCGTGTTAGGTAATGCTGCCCCTTTTGGTCGGTATTTAGCATCCCTTTAATTTTGCGTGATAGGAATGTGTGACCATGTAAATGCAGCATTATAATCACAACCAAATGAAATTTTACAGTAAAACACTTGAATAACGGGGCTACCAAAATCACGAAATAATTTTTTCACATCTTTGGAGTATCCCCCCATACCGCGAATATATTGAACTCCCCTCGTACGTTGCTCTCATAAGTTTTAATCTCTACTACGCAGTTGTGCACAATTGACCCCATCAAAGACAGAAGAGAGTCACTGGTGGTATACCACCAGGGTTCCCGCTTGCTAATTTCGTTGGGGAGCATAATACATTTTTTTGGGGAGTACAGAACAAAATAAAAGTAATATATTTTTAGTCAATAGTTTTTAATTGGGACAGGTCGCATACAGAATGGAAAATTGGCGTGGGTTGGGTGCTAGGTAATAATTAGAAAATGAGATTCATGTGCGAATAACTTTTGAGAGTAAAAATATTAAGTAATTAAATTAAACTAAATTGTGATGAATTCATGAAGAGGGGAAAGATTGAATGATATTATAGATTTCAAATAATATCTGATGTGTTGGACTTTAGCCAAATACGGAACCTTCGGTGCGCGAGTGACGCTCGCACTTGGCCGGTTTTTTTGGTATATAATATGAAATGAGGAGAATGAAACTTATGTTATTTGAAAGGTGCTGTGCCATAGATGTGCACAAACTCAAAATCGTGGGTATATGTCGCCATTAAGAGTGGTAAAATTAAGTTATGACTTCCCCATACAAAACAGGTAATAAAAGGATTTTGGTGACAATCAATTTGTCTCCATCATGTTTCCATAGTAACGTAAGTACCTATTTAAATATAAATCATCTTAGATTAGAGTCTGTTTCCGATGGAGCAGCTCATTTACGTGTTTTAACTTTCTCCATTACGTTAAAGGACCATTCACATGAGAGCGAATTGCGAACCACGAACTGGCGAATATTCGTAGATTCTGAAACTTCATTTACATGAAAATTTTTTTAGTCGCAGGTACCCGCCAATCATTTGTATTGTTCAAGGTTAAGTTCGAGCAAGGTTTGTGGATAGCGACTGTTTTATGTAGATTGTGAATAATGTGTGACAGTTCGCGGGAGAATTGCTGTAATTGTAAATTTTGTTTTTAATCAATCAAGTCTCGGTTTTTTTTAGATTAGGTGTTATATTAATTGAATATAATGCTTTGTGGTAAAACAAATAGCAATTTTCAATTCATAAATACCGATAAATTGATTTGTTCGCAGTTCGCCTATTCAAAGTTCGCGCTCATGTGAATGGTCCTTAAGAGAAAGATATTGTTTTCGTAAAAAAATTTGAACTCGAGATATTAAGGAATTCTGATATTACGATGATAGAGGAACTAAAAAAAGTGGGTCGAGAAATTCTGTCCGGTTTGTCCGTCTGTCTGTCTGTCCGTCCTTCCCCAGGCCTTCAGCCTAAACGGCTTCCCGGATTATGTTCAAACTTCGAATTTGGAGTTTTTGGGCTTACAGTTCGGGAGGGTTTTTGTTTTGCAAGGTAACCTCAATATTAATGATACCTCCCATATAAAATTTTCATACCAGTTTGATTTGATCGAAAATGTCTTTAACGATTTCAACTAAAATTGATATTTAAGTTTAAGTAGGTGAGGTTACCATGACTGCGTACTCAGTTTTTGGCTAAAAATTAGAACAAACGGTAGTTTTGAAATTTCGACATATCTCGAAAACGGTCTATACGATTACCTATAACAAAAATTTCTTTCTGAGGTAATACAGTCATTTATAAATTAATAGCAAACGCAGTTTTCTCTATAGGTGTTATCGTACAATGGATTTTTGAAAAAAGTTTTTTTTTTTAAGTTTTTTTTTTCAGTTTACCGGAATAACGATTTTGACCAAAATGCAAACTTAGATTTAAATGGATGTTTTCAAAACTATTGTGTCCTCAATTTTCAATTCGAAGCACCGAAAACGCTAATTTTAAAAACTGCTCATATCTCGAAAACCCCAGTTTTGATTTCTATAAAACTCTAAAAATGAAGCAATGCTTACATCCCGAACAATAACTTATAATCGGTTTTCAACTAAATAGTTACGCAATAGTATTTTTCAAACTAAACACTGCAATATTTGGTACTGTTTTGTCTGGAAAATTTTACAAAAACTGCTATAACGATTTTGACCAAAATACATATTGTTACATTCAGGCTGGGATTCGTAAAGATAAAACACTATTCTGTTTAATTTTTCTAATAAAATTCACTTTTATTACACTTTTATCGACTATCCTAATATTTCACTTATTAAGTACCAGAACACTATTACTTAAACAATTCTTCAACGTTTCAAACCAATCACTTAATTTTCTCTATTACTTTTCACTTATTATCTTCACAAACTATTACTATCTCGAACTTTAACCAATCACTGTTATAAATCAACTGTCTCGCCCTCTTCTAAAAGCTGTCCTTTTATACCCGCTCCGCCATCTGACGAGAACTTTCTAGCTAATTCTAAGTGGTTCTAGAACAAGGTTCAGTGGTGAAATACATTTACTTGACAGGTTCCAGTCTCCAATTGGAAGTGACACTTGGGTGGAACTTGTTTGGTGACTAAGGGGTTGTTTTCACTTCACCATTTTAGGTTACACGATACATTCCACACCACAATGTCCCCCTCTTAAACTTGTTCTTCTGACACGTCGAATAGCATGGTTTTTGGATCTTCTCCGTCGTTTTGGACAGCTTCCTGTAGACGAAGGTTGAGGTCACTTTTTCCTCCAGCTGTGGATAGATTCCGTTTTTCTAGTTCACTTTTTAATTGGGGTATGCTTAGTTGCAGCAATATACGACCCATTTTGTTTGTCTCTTTAAATTTAGAAATTCACACAAATTCACTTTTTTTTATTTTTTTTTTTATTTTTTTAAACTACACTTAGACACTTAGCACAGAATAAGTTTTATCCCACTTCTGACACCAATGTTATTGCTTTGCAATATTAAAGATAATATAAACTCTGGGGCAAGAGTGGTGTTCTATCGCCCTGCTATGGTCCATCGTGGTAAATGAGCTTCTAAACATATGTACCTACTCAGAAATAAGGGATTCTATGTCCATTTGGACACTCTTAACGAGAAAGTTTCGTTCGACCCAGTCGTGCACTTTATTTTTCCATATATTATAGATGTGGCTCATTTTGTTTCGTTTATAAAAAACATAAATAAATAACGAGAATAATATTATTATTTAACATACATACTTATAAAAGGTATGGTCGATTTTCGACCACAAGCGATACTAGTCTTTGTTATTTTGTGGATTAGCAACTTTCAACGTATCAACAAGCAACTTTACCATATCGTCGGCACTCATCTTCGAAGTGTCGGTTTTTTCCACAGCCGTTGAATTCAAAATTATCGATGAATCGAAATTCGATTGTATGGTTATCTCGTTTTCTCCCTCGTTGGTTGTATCTATTATTCGTTGTCCTTTAAACATTCCAATAGGATGACGCAATTTTTGTGCAATTCGATGAAATCCCACTTCTGAATGTTATCTTCCTCTTTTATTTCAATGTTCAAATTGCCAGGAAAAGGTTTTTATGAAAGTAACATTTTGGAAAACCGTCCGAAATAGTCGGGAAAAAAATCGAAAATTGATTTTTTTGTACGGAAAATGTTGAAAATGTTGTGTGCAATTGTTCCGGAATGGTTTTACGAATGGAAAAATAGAAAATTGTTATTGGAAAACTCGGAAAATTCCGGGAAAACGCGAAAAATACGATTTTTTTTGACGAAATTTTGCATTTTATTGCATGATTTGATTTAAGGGTATAAATTCGGTTGTGAAGCTTGTAAAGTTTCGTCCCTAAACATTTATCGAAGCTCCTCGACTCAGCGAAGCAATATTTATGAAGGTTGGAAAAAATAAATTTTTAACGCCTAGCAAAGATGGCTGGCGTCCAATAGTTTAATATATTTTAGTTATAGTACTACGTTAATTTATGACATGTACTTCATCTCTCAGCTCTGAACTCGGAATCTATCAATACAAAAAAAGAAGCTATTTTTGGTTGTCAAAGTTAAAATTTAAGCACTCAAGGTATTCTGAATCTATCTCATTGTTAATCAATCATATAAGCGCATACAATAAATATATTCATTATCTATCATACTATGTAGTGTAAAATTCTTTCAAAATTTGAGCACTTATTAGGTTTGTTTGACGTGGCTAGCACTAGTGCCCACTAGTGCGCACTGAGAAGTGTCAGCTGATTTTCCCGCCTACCCAAAAACCTGCACGACCCTGAAAATTCGGCTATCATATCGAACGCAAAATATGCTGACCTGAAGTCTGGCAGTTTTTGAATTTGAAAAATACTTATGTTTTGGTGAACGAAGTACAAAGATGATAACACTTTGTTCTGTTTATTGTTAAAAATGAGTGAACTCAATTCTAATCTTGTGCTTGCCATAATGCAAACAAGTTGATAAAACTTTTTGCAATATATGCGATGCCCTAAAAATGTAATTAGCTTTGATTCCAGATTTTTTTCGTTCCATTTATCTTTAAAATAAGGTTTTAGTCCATAAACGTTGTTGTTTTCAAACAATTCTTTTTTGAATATCAAATTTATTGTATTTATCTTTATTACGATATTCAAATAAACGAATAACAGCAAGCGAAATGACAGCGCAACTCAGCACTGAGTTCTTGCCCCGACAAAATAACTGGGGTCAGTTCAGTGCACAACTAGGGCGCCCTAGAAGTCATGTCAAACACAGGTTTTCAGTACCAGGGCGAGTTCAGTGCTATATCGAACACATTAGGGATAACACAGTGCGCACTAGTGCGCACTAGGGCCCACGTCAAACAAACCTATTAATTATTATATGCGCAGTGGCTTAGTGGTTAGTGTGTTGGTCCCAGGTTCGAATCCCGCAAAAACCCAAATTCCAACACAGGGTTTTTTTCACTGCGCCACCTCTCGCAAACGTCTGACAAACATCCGAGAATATAACTGTCACGAAAGAGCTTCTCAATCGGCCGTTTGGAATCGGCATAAAATTGTAAATCCCTTCCATTCGTTCCAAAAATCCAAAACTCACACAAAACGAATGGTTACCACGTACGTGGGGTAGTTCACAGTGGGATTTTGCAAGTTCTGACAGACGGTTTTAAATAACGACATCAATCTTTCAAAAGACTCGGTGTTTTGAATCGCTACCAAAAAATACGTACGAAATAACAACGAGAGGAATAGAGTTTAAATCAAAGAACATGATTTTATATAAATAAAAAATGACAGCATGTCATTCTAATTATGGGTCACTCCTTACAGCAATTTAAAGTTTTTAAATTTTGTTCTGCGGCATCGAACTAGTTAAAAACCCGCTCTTGGAATGTTTGTTATTTGCGTCCACCAGTTTAATTCCACCGAATATGAAATGAAGGTCACATATGAATATATTTGTGGTGAATCAAAGGGCATATGATTGTTAAACATCTACTCCTTATCCACATCACACTTATAAAAACAAATTCTTGCAAATATATGTCGCTTTTAAATGCCATCACAAATTATTAACGAAAATTTATATGTTTGTTTTTCTGTTGTTTCGCCAAGATAAATCTGACGAGCAAAATTACCACCAAGATGACACCGACGATGATATCATACTAACATTCAAATTGGTAGCACAAAGTTAATTTTAAAGACTAATGAATGGGACAACCGAAACGGAAAACAAAAGTAAAATCGTAAACAAAGCCCGGAAAATGTACAAATAAGACTGAAAAGCTAATAAATTGAAATTTTCCTTTTCGCCTCAGTCTGACTGTGGAATTGAAAGCCCACAAGTAAATTGTTATGTGGCGGGTGGCTGAAAAAGCTTATGTGCATAACAAGGAAGCCGACCGCACATGCTTTTCAATCTCTTTGGACCTTGAGATTCCTATTTTATTAATTTTTTTTTTTAAATGCTTTCCCTGAGGACTTGGATTGTTACTTTATCTGTATAAGTAAATACGACTCAGAAAATCTGTGTGAGGTGTGACCCTTGTTAATTTTAATTATATTATAAGATACAACTTCATATAAATATTTAAGTATCTGTGCAATATAGTGTGCAATTTTTAGAGGTTGCTATAAAGCTATGGTATTGACAAATTTGTTTGTAAGGGTGGCCTTTTAAGACACAGTGGCGGTCATCTACAGCAAACACGATAATCAATAAACAGAAACGAACGCCAGCAACAAGGTATGCCAAATGGAAGGAAATTAAAATAGGAATATTATGTATATAACGCTATATTGATTTAGTTCGGTAGGGGAATACTGTATTATGTTTATAGTACCTACATATAATTTTAGTCTTACTGAAAGGTGAACATGAAATGCTGGTCACTTATTGATTTATTAATTAGGTTCTACATAATTTAATGGATATATGCGCATTTTTGGAGGAGAAGCAATAAGTGAATGAGTACAATAGTTATCTACTTGTATCTACGAAAGCTAAGCAAACACGCTTGACTTGAGAGTCGCAACTTGCACATTATAATATAATAATTTACCATTGATGTCAGTTCGCCTTGGGATTGGTATGATCTTGAATTATTAAGTAACAGCAAAGTAGGAGGTTTGTTTTTTCTGGAAAAAAAAAAAAAAAGTGGAAGTATGTAGTGGACGTGCTCACTTTTTAGAGGCATAAACTATGAAAAATCCGATTCCGGAATTTCTTCGAACCTTTGACTTATAGCCGAGACTTTAAAGTCACTCCGTGGTACTAATAATCATTTTTAGTGTCCAGGCTAAATTTATCGAGCTCACAATGGCGAAAAATTCCATAAAAAATTGCATATTGTGACCTAGAAAAAATTTAGTGTGAAGGTTAAACATGATTATTAGTAAGGCCCTCTATGTGTAAAACTTTCATCTTTAGCCTGTCCCACAGATTACCGACTAAAATCATGTAAGTCAATTTGTTCTAGAACGATGAACAAGTTTTAGAATGTTTTTCTTTAGTGCTTCCTTTCCTAAACATGCCTAGGTATAATGAACAAAGTACACTTTCTAGTCGACCTCACTCATGCTTCTGACTCGAAATGAAGAGGCGAACTCTTTACCTACGTGAAGTTAGCCCGCACTTTTTCTAGAATGAAAAACGTGAATTGCAGTTCGATAGGCATTCGTTTGTAGTTGTTTGTAGTGAATTTTTTTTTGTTTGTAGTTCAACCTTTAGAAAGTTAGAACCATTAGAAAAAAATTTTAGCCCGCACTTTTGGTTTTTGAAACAAAAACTAGCCAGTTGCATTTGAAATCGTTTGTAGTGAAATTATTTTTTAACAGAAATGTCTTATTTCCGAGATATAAGGACATTTGTGTTTGTACCTGTAACTCAGAATTTACAAAAAATAGAAATAATTTAAAACCACTGGTGCATAAAGCATATCCTAACTTAAATAACTGCATTTAAAATTTCTGAATTCACTTAAGCGTTACTTAGTAAAAAGCAATCAAAGTCAAAAAACGCATCACTTTAGAGTTGCATCCATATATGGGCTTCCCAACAACAACAAAACAACGGTAAACACATTTTCGCAAAGCACTCATCTGTGCCCATCGACATGAGTCACTACCTGTCAATTAGCAACAACAACCAATCAATAAACACCGATTTTATCCAACAATTTGTTCTATTCCTTCGAATAACATTAAAACCTAACTCCTTTGAAACAATTTATAACAACAAAAATGCAATTTCTGCAAAGCCTGTATTCCTGACTATCTAATCTAATTCAAATTTTGTGATTTTATCACAAAGAAAAAAAATTAGACGAAACTTAAGCGAACACTACTTCGTCATATAAACTCATATCCATATTTCAGTTATTAAGCAACTCAAAATAGTGAAATCCATTTTTGTCTAATGCTTTCTGTTAGATGTATCTAATGGAGCAAAATAAAATTACCTCTTATCTTATAGTATACCGATAGATACCGATTTATAGAAAATTTAAGAAAATGGTTGAAATCGTCTTCGCAGACTGATTTAAGGGGACGGATATTTCAAATGCTGGACAACTACAAAGGACAAAAACTAGTTGGTTGTTAGAAAGCATGTGTGCTCTATCTAATAAAACCTTAAATGTCGAAATTGACCAAACCAAAAAGAATTTATAAGCAATTTAAGCAGGCGATATAAGACCGCGTTATCTACGAAACGGTACATTGCCGAGTGATGAATTTTCCTATTTCAACAGTTTTCCACCTCACCAATCTAATAAAACAAAAATTGTATCAATCGGCCTAACGGTTTAGGATTTATGTGCAATCTAAGCGAAATTGCAGCTTAATTTTTTTTGGAAGTTAGCCCGCACTTTTTCTAGAATGAAAAACTGAGTTTGCAGTTCGATAGGCATTCGTTTGTAGTTGTTTGTAGTCAAATTTTTTTCCTTTGTAGTTCAACGGTTAGAAAGTTAGTACCATTTGAAAAACAAATTTTAAATCCCTTAAAACCTTGTTATCTCTGAAACCGTGGCAAGCAGAGCGATGAAATTTTTGTTTGTAGTTCAACAGTTTTTGAGTTATGGGGACCTTAAGTTAGAAGCCCAAATTTTGCTTAAATTTCAAAAAAATCATGAACCGTTAGGCCGATTGGTATAATTTGAATTCTATTAGATTAGTAATGGCAAACACTTTCGGCACAGAAAATTTCATCGCTCTGATTGCCACGGTTTCGGAGATAACAAGATTTTAAGGGATTGAATTTTTTTTTTTTCAAATGGTTCTTGCAATGTACAATGTACCGTTTCGTAGATAACGCGGTCTTATATCGCCTGCTTAAATTGCTTATAAATTCTTTTTGGTTTGGTTTTATTAGATAGAGCATACATGCTTTCTAACAACCAACTAGTTTTTGTCGTTTGTAGTTGTCCAGAATTTGAAATATCCATCCCCTTAAATCAGTCTGCGAAGACGATTTCAACCATTTTCTTAAATTTTCGATAAATCGGTATCTATTGATAAGAGGTAATTTTTTTTGCTCCATTAGATACATCTAACAGAAAGCATTAGAAAATAAAGTGCACGACTGGGTCGAACGAAACTTTCTCGATACTAGATTAAAGAAAACAAAAAATTGGATATCTATCTCAAATGGCAGTTATATAAAATAACAATATAAGTTTTTAAAAGTTTAAGCTCTCAGTAACAGGCAATTGTCGCAAGTTCTGGCTAGAGGGCTATAAGCGGCTACTGTACTATTTTATAAGGTCTTACAACTCACAAGATATGGGGCATTAAGCCTATTACAAAAATATACCGTAGATATAATATATGAAAATACATAGATCGTGATTTCTGTAGTATTTTTTGATAAATAATTTAAAAAAAACTCACATCTTCAAATTTTTTTAGAAAAAGAAAGTACGGGATCTTATTAATAATACTTATATTATCTTTTATATGTATATTGGTCGAAATCGTTAGAGCGGTTTTTGTAAAATTTGCCAGACAAAACAGTACCAAATATTGCAATGTTTAATTTGAAAAATACTATTGCGTAAATATTTAGGTGAAAACCGATTATAAGTTATTGTTCGGTATGTAAGCATTGCTTCGTAGTTTTATCGAAATCAACGATGGGGTTTTCGAGCAGTTTTTAAAATTAAATTAAAATTAAAAATTAAGGACACAATAGTTTTGAAAACATCCATTTGACTTTAAGCCTGCATTTTGGTCAGAATTTTTAAAAAAATTCAATTTTCAAAATCCTTTGTACGCTAAAAATGAGAAAAACTGAGTTTGCTGTTGTTCTAATGGACATTTTTGTTACAATCGTATAGCTAGACCGTTTTCGAGATATTTCAAAATTTCAAAAGTAGCGTTGTTCGAATTTGTAGCCAAAAACTGGGTACGCAGTCATGGTAACCTCACCTACTTAAGCTTAAATATCAGTTTTGATTGAAATCGTTAGAGCCGTTTTTAATCAAATCAAACTGGTAAGAAAATGTTGTATGGGAAGTACCATTAATATTGAGGTTACCTTGCAAAAAAAAATACCTCCCGAGCTGTAAGCCCAAAAACTCCAAATCCGAGGTTTGAACGTTATCCGAGAAGCCGTTTAGGCTGTAGGCCCGTGGAAGGACGGACAGACGGACAGACCGGACAGAATTTTGTGACCTACTTTTTTGAGTTCCTCTATCATCGTAATATCAGAATTGATTAAAATCTCGAGTTCAAAATTTTGTACGAAACCAATATCTTTCTCTTACTACGTAATGGAGAAAGTTTAAAATAGATTTCACTATTTTGAGTTGCTTAATAACTGATATATGGATAGGAGTTTATATGACGAAGTAGTGTTCGCTTAAGTTTCATATACAGCTAGGTTCCAGAAGTCGAGTGAAATGAAATCGGAATCGAAATTGTAAATCGAGTGAATTCATTTTCAGTGTTCTGCATTTCGACCGATTTGGTTACTCCGAATTTTTTTCGAAATCACTTTTCGTGAAATTGAAAACAGCTCTCAACTGTCATTTGGGATAAATTGTATAGATAAAATTGTCTGTTTGGTAAACAATTTTGTTGTTCTCGCGTTTTAGAAGATTTATTTTATTATAAAATATAGAGGAATTGTTATAATGAGTGTTGTGTTAATTGCTGCGGTATTGCGGTGTAAATAATATGCACAAAAAAAAAAGAAAAAAAAAAGACGAAGGCTGAGAATTTTATCAAATCCCTTGGAAGTGGATAATGGATATGTTAAGCGAAATCGGACAGTTATATTTTTGTTAATTTTGTAATGAAATATTAGCTAGTTTCAAACTACCGTCTTAATAAATGTGCACTCCAAATGGTGCTGAAAATTGCCTCCTGGGCAGTATTTTTATGTTTACCCCCGTTCAAAATTTATTTTTAGTGAAATGAACTATCATTGTTAATGTTGACTCTTCAACCTCTCAACTCAGAATTGCTCAGAATACTCCACAATTGCCCCATTCCCATATTCTTCGTCGTCGCATATCGTCTTGTGAGTATAATCCTGTGCAAATGTCTATTTCACATCGAATGAGCAGGTCGATTTGAAATCACTTTGAAATCGGCAAAATCGAATTGTGGAACACAACAATTTCACTTCGCTCGATTCGGAAAAATTTTAAATCGAAATCGATTACAGTGAAATGTAGAACACAAAAATCTATTTTCGATCGATTTCAATTTCATTTCGAGTGAAAGTGAAATGTGGAACCTAGCTGATAATTTTTGTTTCTTTGTGATAAAATCACAAAATTTGAATTAGAATAGATAGTCTGGAATACAGGCTTTGCAGAAATTGCATTTTTGTTGTTATAAATTATTTCAAAGGGGTTAGGTTTTAATGTTATTCGAAGGAATAGAAAAAAATGTTGGATACAATCGGGGTTCATTGATTGGTTGTTGTTGCTAATTGACAGGTAGTGGCTCATGTCGATGGGCACAGATGAGTGCTTTGCGAGAATGTGTTTACCGTTGTTTTGTTGTTGTTAGGAAGCAACTCTAAAGTGATGCGTTTTTTGACTTTGATTGCTTTTTATTAAGTAACGCTTAAGTGAATTCAGAAATTTTAAATGCACTTATTCAAGTTAGGATATGCTTTATGCACCAGTGGTTTTAAATTATTTCTCTTTTTTGTAAATTCGGAGTTACAGGTGCAAACACAAATGTCCTTATATCTCGGAAATAAGACATTTCTGTTAAAAAAGAATTTCACTACAAACAACTACAAACGATTTCAAATGCAACTGGCTAGTTTTTATTTCAAAATGCCAAAAGTGCGGGCTGACATTTTTTTCTAATGGTTCTAACTTTCTAGCCTTTGAACTACAAACGAAAAAAATGTCACTACAAACAACTACAAACGAATGTCTATCGAACTGCAATTCACGTTTTTCATTCTAGAAAAAGTGCGGGCTAACTTCACGTAGGTATTCACAGGCTGGGATTGAAATTAGAAGAACAAAAATGTAAACAAATATTTTTTGAGGGATAGACGTACGAAAGATATACATACAATACATCTCTTTAAATTAACTCATCTCTGGTTAACCAAAAGAGTAAGATAATTTCGATCTGTTAATAGAACAATTACACTTTTCTTACATAAAGTGGTAAGATTTGAATTATGTACATTCCAAAGTAAAAAAAAATTGTCTGCTCGGCATTTCCTCGACGTACAAATAAAACGATTTTTCATAAAATCTTGTTCTTTATTAATAAATATCTTCTTTTTTTGTAGACAAATGTTTATCACCCGATTACATAATATCAATATGTAAGATGTAAGTTGTATAATACTATGTGTTGTATTGTATAAGTTTGAGAAAAAAAAAACAAAGGAATACATTTGAAAAGCCTAATTTTGCATTACAAAGTAAAATGTGGTGTATATAAATAGCGATCATTCGACATAAAATAATAATAAAAGCGGTGCAGCTGCAGTAAAATAGACTACAGTTAAAATACAAATCACAAGCACATTTTATGCTCCCTTCAGCAATTGATCCAAATGCCGAATACAATGCTTTGAGCCATCCATTGCTTCACTTGAAAGCTGCAAAAAGAGTTTACTTATTGTTAATACACAAAAAGCTGTTTCAATTGCCTACCATTGTGAAATTCAGAAAACCGTGAGGTAAGCCCTTAAGTATGTCCAACGATACCGGTCTACCAAGTTTTTTTAGTTTTTTTGCAAACATAACGCAATCGTCCAGGCACGGATCCATGTCTAACGTCTGGAAATGTAACAAGACAAAAAAAAATAATTATTTAAAAACAAATTATAGCATTAAAAGTAAAGTTACTTCAAATTAAATAAACAAAAAACTTTTTGTGAGTTTCAATTTCGGTCATAGCTACGCCTCAATTGAAACGAAGACCCATTTCGCTTTAGCCCTGTTACTCGTACAATTGGTGCTAGTCGTTACTTTTTCTATGACCAGGACCAATGGATTTGTGCAAATATAACGGAAAGATTGTGGTTCCGCCATTAATTGTTGAAAACAATTTCGCTACCTAACGAATCGTACAATAATCGCAAAATAACTGATTCTACTATCCAAAAGCGGTTATCCGTAAACGTTTATACAGGCAATAGTCAAACAAAGTTCTCATTCTAATGCGTTATTTTTGGTAGACACTTCTAATGACTCAGCTCTTAGCAAAAATTATAATTCTTAGTCAAACGTTACACCATTGAATAGGTGTACGTGTACCTACGTACATACATACCTAATTCATTTTTTAAATTTGCACATCGCAGTTCCCCATACCTACACAATAATGAATATTTAGGTACATATATTCATATCCATTTGATAATAATTAGAAGCTTGCCGGAATTATAAATTTGATTTACGTTATAAATACTCCAAAAACGTGAGTACCTACTATAAATGTCCTGGGACAAAAATTTGTTAATAACAATCACAGGAAATTTTAAATAATATCACACGTGCATATGTACAAGGCGACAATGCTAAAGCTAATGGGTAAGTAATAAAATGTTCAACCCAAACAATTGTTTCAAAGCATGAGCTTGACAACCTTCATACAATGCACATGCAGTACAACATACACACAAGTACATCAGTTATAATTACGTGTCTTGAGTATCTGCCGGCTTAAACCCACACGAGCGAAAAAAAATGATGACGTATTAAAAGCAAACATTTCGTTTTGTGATTACGTTCTCCTATTATGTAACAGAAACAAAAAACAGTCACTGTTGGTAAATCGGTATTTTCAACAGTAGTTCTTCTGAACTTGCCTATAAGGTCAGTGTGGAATGCCAATGTCAAGAATTTTCGCAAGCTTGTGTTAAAGAAAAACACAAAAAAAAAACATTGATATGTATGGATTTTTTTGTCTGTGTATTTTGTTTGTTTAAGTTGCGATTGCGACCTTCATCTATAACCAAATATTTTAACATAAACAAAATCCGCTTTGAAAAATTAAATTAGAGAATATTAATTGAAACCCTTTGTATTTACCAGATCTATATGAGTATTCGTATAGCATCTATTATTGTTAGCAAAAATAATAATTAAAGTCAAGAAGTTAACAAAATAAAAACCCACCAGAATCTTAGTTTCTGGAAACTTTGCCAACCAATCGTCCTTTGCCCAATATGGTGACAAAAACGGATCTTTCGGCACTTCAAATTGAAACTCGACGCTTGGACTCCTTGCTATCAACGCGTCCATGTTCCTTAAGTCTTGAATACAATGTTTATTGTGACCACTTTTGATCTCACTCGATGTTATATATTTATTTAGAGTTGAAGAAATACTGTTAACGGCATTGTTTAGTCTTCCATGAATACTGTCAATTGCGATTACTTCCCTTCCCGTCTCTATAAAGAGATTCTCCTCAGAAGTTGTTTTGGGTAAACTCTTCATCAGCACAGGAAGTCCATTCTCCTTTGCTTCTATACTATTCGTATCTACAACGTACTTGTCAATAAAACGATCGATGTAATGTTCCGAGTCCGATTTTTCAATATTCAGAGCAGTGATGAGTTCCTTTTCCTTCTCCTTTGGTATGTGCACTATAGGTTGGGAATCGGATTCAAAGGAAACACAAGAGCTATTGTCCTCTGGTGATAGCAGATCTGTTCGTTCAACAGTCTGACTATGGTAGGATGCACTGGCAAAGGTGTCACTGCTGTCATCCACTGCGGAAGCTTCCATTAGAATTCCATCGCGAATTTCTCCAGCTTTCAGGTTTTCCCAATTAGAATTTTCGGCAGAAGATGAAACTGGACTTTTTGTTGCAGAGGTACGGCGACTACTCTGCGTACTGGCGTAGGGGTTAACGCTGCTGTCTAAGTAGTAGGACATATTATTAAGTGATGCATTTGTGATGCTGTTGAGGGTTTCTTGTTTCTTTTTGTTTTTTTGGATATATTCCTTGCTGGGAGATGCATATGCTTGAAGACAGCGCATCATAAAGCCAAATGGAAGGAGAGGATCCATTAGGCACAGCAATCTTGCCGGGCTGGGTACAAAACTAACCAAAGTTGGAGAATACGCGAGGAATACGCCATCTGGACTTCTGATTCCGCACTCAATACATTTAAGAGCGATTCCGATGCAGAGATTTGCACCCGCTGAATCACCCGCACATACTATTCGCTCTGCCGTTGTACCAAGTGAAGAGGCATTTTTAACCATCCAACAGTAGGCATAAAAAACTTCTTCTAAAGCTCGTGGAAATGGTGCCTCAGGAGCCAAACTGTAGTCCACAGACAGGATAGGTGTATCAAGGTTTACAGCCCAGTCACGCAAGTACAATTCATGGGATTTTGAGCTCTGAGCTACAAATCCCCCGCCATGGCAGTGGAAAAGGATACTTTTACTGGGTTTAAGTAACTTCCTCCAGCGCGCTCCCTCGCCAAGCATCCCTTCACGGCGGTTATAGCTTAGCAGACGTACGGAAACCGTTCCCGGTCCCACATGACTCTGAGGCACTGGTATTTCGATGAGTTCTTCTTCTATTTCCTCCTTGTTGTAATTCTGCACTGATGGCAGTTTTAAGGGTTCTGATGGGATTTCGATCATTTTGTTAACCTTAATTGAGCTGCCAACAATACTAGGAATTTTGTGCATAAGTTCACTCTCTGCCAAGAACCAGAATGATTTACAAAAGTCAATGTTGGCATTCTGCGAGATATTCACTATTCGACGGGCTCTCAACTCAGGGTTTAAAAAATATTTTCCGCCCGTCCACACAGACCTCGTTGTCTTGGCAATAGGACCATCGGAGTCCTGGCAATAAAATGACTCGGAAAATCCTGCCATTCCTATTGAAATAAACCGCAAAACACCTCTAATCGAATCTGTATACTGAAACCCAAGACAGCGGCCATAGAAGCAATACTGGTTAATTGTGTCGCCCATCTCAAATAACTCCTCCGCCGAATGTTCCCCTTTTGCAAAGAGATCTCCATCTGGTGACCATTCGCGAAGAATAAGCAAATACTTGAGGCACGTACAAAGACTTGACAGCAGTTGACTACACGACTCTACCTCTTTCATATAAAATTTCTTTCGAAAAAACATTGCGTTTCGTGTCGCTGTGAGGTTTTCAACGATTTTTAAGCCATATTTAACACAAGCATTGGTCACGGTGACAAAACTTCTGTAACCATTACCCGGAGTGTGCTCATCAAAATCATATTCCTGCACAAACAGTTTTATCTTGTCTACCAGGTCCTTAGACAATTTTATCCAATCCACCCATGCAACCAATGCAGCATGTAGTCGTTGACCTCTATCTGAGGGATCATCCTTAAAATACTCACTATTTTGCAAACAGAGATTCTCCAGATCATGGTATGACTTGTAATCATCATCGATTGATGAACTAATTGTGCAGTCAGAAGTAGATTTGATTGTTGTATCACTATCCGCGATAACGAAGGTGGGTTCGTTGCATTGCATTGCTTAAGTTGGTTCGGGAAAAAAAGACAGACAACTAATTTATTAAACACACAATTTGAACACTAAAAAAAAAACTTTCACTTTAAATATTCTTTACGGCCGAATACATTTTTCATTTTGAAAAAAAAAAAATAAGTTTTCAATGGCTAATGACGGTTTTACTCGAATTTCAATTGGTTCAGGAAACTCTCACAAGTATTTGAGCTAAATTTCTTTTATGATTTGTTGTGTATTGTGTATAGAATTCAACTGTTTTAAATTCATGAATAAAATTTTTTTTTCTTTTAATTATTTTATGTTTTTGTAACGCATTGATGGCTAAAGCAAGGAACCAATAACAATTGTAATTGTAAGGTGACTGAAAGCAAGAGGCAAACGGCGTTGACTTTTTCCGTTTACCCTTCTGTTGGCTGCCAGCTGTGAAAGATGTTATTTCAGTTTCTTCTCTACTGAACTCAGCCACTAGGGGCGTGTTCGTAACCAAATCGGGTTGAACGCAATAAATGCATTTGTACAACACAATAATGTGGTATTCGATTGGGCTTCTTCAGATGATAAAAACGTCACTTGCTCTTTTTTGTGTTGATATTCGTGCGATTTGAATATGTGTATTCTTCGACACTTTTCTAAGCGATTTCCATCCACTGGTTAAATTTTGTATTAAAACATTAGAAATATCCGTCCCGATTGATCAGTGATGTGAAACTAACTTTTCAGATTGTACTTTTCACAAGTTAAAATTATTGTAACTCTTTGCCGTTATGGAAATTCGTAGGTATATAAATATTAAGTTAAATATGCCCACAATACAATAATTGTATCCGCTTTTCAATCCCACCACAGCGGGTGCAGGTATGAGAGTATTTATTTATTTTTTTATTTATTTATTCTTTATTTATTTCTTTAAAAACGTTATAAATAAATATGTTACCTGCGAAGCTCAAGGCTTATCTGCAGGTGATTGCGTTTCAAATATTTTCATGTTTGGAAGTATTACAATAAAAGGTGAGTTTAAATGTTAATACTGTTTTAAAAATCTAAAATTGTATGTTAAAGTATTATAATATTTTTTAAGATCTTTTTTGCGTTTTTTGAAATTAACTATATATTATTTAGGTTAGCTGGTAGTGAGTTCATCAATGTTGGAATACTGTGAGCTAATTGTCTTCGTCCATATTTGTTAAATACTTAAGGTATTTCGAGAAGTTGTTGTGCTCGTCTTCTAGTGTTCTGATTATGACGTATGGGTTGTTGGAAACGTGAGTCATTGTAGTACTCCAGAGCTGCCGTCATCTTAAATATGCTCTTGACGTCTAGAAATTGAAATGGATTATTGTTATTTTCTATAATTTTTACCAGACGTCGTTGGAGGTTATGTACTTTGTCCAAGTGCGTTTTCGATGCATTTCCCCAAGCCAAAATGCCGTACCGAATTTTCGATTCAGCCAGTGAGTAGTACACTTGCCTTTGGGAGGTGTATGGGCCGCTTAAGACACTTTTACACTGTCTTTGACTTGCTCTCTTGGCCAATTTCTATTTCATTTCATTTTATTCATTCCTAAATCGCATTTCTCAAGAAAGGAGACCCTCTGAACTGCGCCAATTACAGAGGTATCAGTCTTCTAAACATAACATTGCCTACAAGATCTTATCTGCCGTTTTGTGTGAACGCCTGAAGACTTTCGTAAACAACCTGATTGGTCCATATTAGTGTGGCTTCAGGAAAGGAAAGTCCACCATAGTACCATAGACCAAATATTCACACTGCGGCAGATCTTGGAGAAAACCCAGGAAGTCCAAATCGATACCCACCACCTTTTCATCGACTTTAAGTTAAGGCCGCCTATGACAGTATTTATAGGGACGAACTATACAGAGCAATGTCTAGTTTTGGGTTTGGCATCCCTGCCAAACTCGTCCGTTTGTGCAGGATGACGATGGAGAATGCCGAGACCTTCGATTACTCTTACCAATCGCTGTTTCTTTGGGCTAAGAAGGCAATTGAGTAGCAAAGCCCTTATCATCCCAGTTCTGCTATATGGCGCAGAGGCATAGACTCTATCAAAAGCGGATGAGGTAACTCTCGGTTGTTTCGAGAGAAAAATTCTTCGTGTTATTTTTGGTCCCGTCTGCATTGACGGTGAATGGAGAAGGAGATTTAACGACGAACTGTACGGGTTGTACAGCGACATCGACCTAGTCAGAAGAGGTGGCCGGGTCTCGTAGAGCGAATGGACACGAATGCTCCCGCCTGGAAGATCTTCGAATCCATACCCGAGGGAAGGCGCAGTAGAGGAAGACCGCGACTCAGGTGGCGCACGCAAGTGTAAGGGGACCATAACCAACTTAGCGTGCGAAACTGGAGACAGCTAGCTAAAGATGGCGCTGGCTGGAGACGCTTGTTGGTTGAGGCCCAGGTCCACCCCGGACTGTAGCGCCACCTTAAGTAAGTAAATAAGTAAATCGCAATTCAAATTTCGATGTAATGTGGCGTGTGGGTCGTGGGATTAAAAAGAGATAAGGTGTGGAATGTATACGGGACTGAGAGTGATTTAACATTTGAAACGAATACCTGCTAATATAACGGTAGTAAGAAGGAAGACGAATTATTTTATACAGTGGTAAGAAATATATCTTATTCGCCAACTCAAGCGGTATGAGAAATAGATATTTTTGCGACAAAAAAAAAATACCCCCCTACAAGATAACAAATTTCTTAGATCTTTTTTCCATCAACTGTGCTGAAACCACATTTTGAACGTCACGGGCGAAGCCGGGGGTACAGCTAGTAATTAACAAAAATAGATTCACCCGATGCAATGCCTTTCTTTGCTAGAGAAAAAAATCACTGAAAATGTAAACAAACTCCATCAGTTGTCAAACTCAAACGCACTTGTATTGGTAAATCTGAGAAAATATCTAGATTCGCAAAGGTGCTCTGAAATCTGAAAAAGATTGCTTTTTCCTGTACCAAACGAACATAAAAATTGCTCTGAGAGCAAAAAAAGTGCTCTGAGAGCGCCCAATCGAATACCACATTAGTTTCAATATTTCATTGAACATGTATTAACTGATACAATTGTATCCGCTTTTGGCGCCTGGGAATGTGGCGTGTGGGGCGTGGAATTGAAAGAGATAGGGTGCGAAATGTATACGGGACTGAAAGAAAATGATTTAACATTTGAAACGAATACCTGTTAAAATTACGGAAGAAAGACAAATTATTTTATGCAGTGGGAAGAAATATCTGTTATTAGCCAACTCAAGCGTTATGGGAATAGATATTTATTGCGAAAAAAATGGCCCCCTACAAGATAGAAAATTTCTTAGATCTTTTTTCCGTCAACTGTTCTGAAACCACATTTTGCACGGGCGAAGCCGGGGGATACAGCTAGTATATTATATTAAATATAAAATGTTCAATAAGAAATATTACAAATAGATTTTGTTTTTTTACGTCACACCCTGTACCACATTTTAAAATATTTCAACTACTCTTCCATCCCTCTTTTACTAGAGCACTTTTATTGCCGTGGAGAGTGTTCCTACTCATTAATGGATATATACTGAAATGAAAATTTGGGCACTAGATTTAACGCTGAAAGCACTGACTTGGCAACGCTGCTTGTAGAGTGTAGCCGTAGTTTCGGAGGTACACTAAAGACTAACCAAATTGGTTAGTTACTCTGGAGTACTCCGTGCCACATTCAGGTCAATGTTGACCCGTTGTGATGCCCATTGGGGGACCCTATCTATAAATATTTGTGATCAATTACTCACTGTGCCGTTGGATACAAACCATCCTGTGGATTTGATGAAGCTCATTATCTTGTCTACTGGTGTGCTAGATAGCTCATCTATGCCGTGAAAGAAGTGTCTCCCTAGGAATCTGTGCCTATTGTGTTGGAGGCTCGGGCAGTGGCATAGGAAGTGGGTTGTGTCCTCAAGAGCTTCCTCATCATCGCAGCCTCTACAAAGTTCTTCTTCCGTCAAGCGTAGTTTCTTCATGTGATACCACAGAGTGTTGTGCCCCGTTAGGATTCCTACGAGGATGGAGAGGGATTTTCTATCCTTTCGTATTATACTCTCGGTTCTTGCTTCATTGAAGCTTGGCCATAGCATTCTTGTAGTATGACAAGTTTCTAGTGTGGTCCACCTAGAGTTCGCCTCCCTTGTGGCTTTTCTCCCTGCTTCAAGCTTGAGTGAGCAAGGCGGGATATTCACAGAGGGATCGGCTTGTTCTAGTACAGCTGCTGAATCTTGTCTAGCTAATTCGTCCGCTTTCTCGTTGCCTGGAATACCTTCATGTCCCGGAACCCAGCAGAGCAATACCTTATGCTGAGTGCCAAGAGCCCTGAGTTCTTCGCGACAGCATTTCACAAGCTTTGATTTTATTTCTGTTGCAGTTAATGCAGTTATAGCTGCCTGGCTATCGATAAAGAAGGTAATACCTTCAGGTGGTATTGCCTTTATCGCAGACTCACGGACTGCCGTTGTCACTGCCAGGACCTCTGCTTGGAAAACACTGCTGTGGTCGGGGAGGCGTATCGATTTAGAAATACCCAGCGACTCGGAGAAGACGCCTGACCCCACTCGGGTTTCCATTTTAGAACCGTCTGTAAAAACGGCTATGGATTATGTGCATTAGGCACAAGTCCGTCTTTCCATTCCTCTCTGCTGGGATAGGCGCACGAGAATGATCTTGTGAACTCCAGATACGGTGTTATATAATCTGTGTTTGGTACATAACCAAAATATTTCTGTAGGATCAACGAATGTCCCTTTTCATTTAGTTTCCAGTTTACTGATTGGCTTATTCTCATGGCACTAATGGCGGCTGAAAGTTGTATAAAGATATCAATCGGCAGCAGATTAAGGATAGCCTCAAGACCTGCGGTTGGAGTTGTCCTCATCGCACTGGTGGTGCCGATACACGCTAGTCTTTGTACTTTCGTGATAGCCGAGATAGGTGGCTTTTATTGGAATCACCCTGTAAGCTTTCTATTTATCTTATCTCTATTGTGTCTGAACACACTCTGTAGGTACACCTTATGTCAAATAAACTTTCTTCTTTTTATAACCTTCAACGATTAACCACGCGCCTTTTTATTCTCCTCTGCTAATAGGTTATGGGCGCAGGAATAAGTATAAATTTCTAATTAAATAAAAATTAATCAAATTCTCCATCGATAATGGCCAAATCAGAAGGTGGTCTTTGCATCGAAAAGCTGCTAGGTCGCGAAAATTATCCCAATTGGAAAATTGCCGCGCAGGCATACCTAGACTTAAGGCTGGTACGCAGTTCAAGTGAAATCCAATTTTTCATACAAATTTTTCACTGCGAAATGTCAAAATTAATTTTCCAAATGAAAATTTCACTAGGCGGTACGCAGTTCGAGTGGAAAATATCGCTTCCAAAACTGAATCGTAGGTGGCGATACTAAAATCTCTCCTGCAGCTATTTCACTTGGTTTTTATTGTCCGTCGCATTAATTTTTTGACATTTCAGCGTGAAAAATGATTTGTGGGATGCGGTTTAGAAATTTATTGGAATTTCAGATGTTTCCTTAAGAGAATAATAAGTGTTTCGCACTTACAAAATTATTTTTTCATTGAATATAGTGCAATAACGCTAGGTGTACATATATTTGGTGGCATGGATGACTTTTTCCATAAGCAGGGTGCCTCAAGAATATTTTTCTACCCAGTTTTGTTCAAGCAATACCTGCAGATGATCTTTGAAAATATGTGTTATTTCCATGCACTGTTAATTATTTCTCTCTTTTTTACAAATCAGGCATTATTTGCCAAATTGAAAACTATTAAAATTGTCATGAACAAAATACCATTTTTTTTTTTTTGTGTTTTTGGAGGTTCGCTGGAAGGGAAAATCATCGAAAGTCATTCGAGAACTAGTAGGTACGCGAGAGATGCTTCGAGAATAGGGAAGGCCTTTCAGCCGATCTAAAACACCTCCCGAGAGCAATGACTTTTGCCAACCGAATGTGAATGTGCCTATCTATTCGAATAATCGAAAGATCAACATGTTTTATCCGCCTTAATCTCCTGTATTTATAAATTCGGTTGTTTCTAAGCTAACGTGGTTGAGAAGCGTTATGCATTTAAGGAACTTGTTCGTCTTCTTTCTATACTGATTCAATATCTAGACCAGCGTTGTGCATTGAATATGACTTTGTTCCTTTGTAATATTTTTGAAAAACCTTAATTTTTTAGAAATACGTTTGGAGCGGTCATACCCACAACTGGTGCCCGTAGGTCCATACTGGTTGCAGAATTTGGTTTTATGGCAATAACTTATTGTTATTGTGGTCGATCACGGATGAATGTCTTCCAATAGGTCAATACATTTTACTGTAGGTATCACATGATTCACAAAAAGTGAAGTTTCTAATTTGTTTCTTCCAGCTGTTTTCTTGAACTCTTGAACAAAACCAATTTTTTTTTTTGAGCTCAGTCACCCTGCATAAATTTCTCCAACTAAAATCTCCAACAAAATATTTCACTCTCTATTTCACAGCACTTTTTGGAGAGGAGTGAAAATTTCACTTCACTCGATCAGCGTACCAGCCTTTAGACAATTTGTGGGTCTCCACCATTGACTACGAGACGGATGCAAGTGGACAGCCGAAAGCACCAATAGATGCCGAAAAGGACAGAAAAGCCAAAAGTAAGTTGACCCTTACGATAGATTCCGTGTGCTATGTACACATTCAAAACGCAAAGACAGCAAAAGAATTGTGGCAGAAATTAGCAGAGGACTACGAAGACACTGGTTTAACACGCAGAGTAGGTCTACTGCGTAAATTAATCACCACATCTCTGTCGAATTGCGGATCCATGGATAGATACGTCAAGGAAATAATTTCAACGGCACAATCATTGAATGGAATAGGTTTCCCAATCGACGATGAGTGGATCGGAACCCTTCTTTTGGCTGGGTTATCCGAGGAGTATCGTCCAATGATCATGGCGTTGGAGAATTCTGGAATCAGAATTACGGGCGATGTTATAAAAACGAAGCTACTCCAAGAAGTACGTTCCGTTGAAGACAACTCAGCATTCTACACAAATAAATACCAACAGCATCAAGCACACAATTCAACAAAGCCACGAAAAGGTCCCAAATGCAGAAAGTGTCGAAATTTCGGGCACATTGCAAAGAACTGTCACGCTAAAAATATTCGTTCGAACAGCAATGAACGAAAATTCAATGCATTTCATACCGTGCTTTCTACAATTGGTGCTGCAGATGAAGATGAATGGTACTTCGACTCAGGCGCGACATCTCATATGACTTTACGTCAAGATTCACTGAGAAATGTTCAAGAAGCTAAAGGTACGGTTATCGCAGCAAACAGAAGTGCGATGCAAGTTAAAAGTACCGGAGTGGCGACTTTGAAAGCAAAATGCAACGATGAGCTGATCGAAATCAAGGACGTTCAATACATTCCCGAACTGTGTACCAATCTGTTGTCTGTCAGTCGCATTGTAAAACAAGGTCACACAGTTGTATTTGACAAATATGGTGTTAAAGTATATAATCGCAATCAAAAAATAATTGCTACCGGATCGCATACTAATGATTTATTTAGATTAGACTTATCATCCCCAAACAGAGCATTCGCATGTGGACCAACTGCCAGTCGTGAGCTTTGGCACAGAAGAATGGGTCACATCAATCAAAGCAGTCTCATGAAATTGAAGGGAGGTTTGGCAACTGGAATCAACTTTACAAATCAGCCGGAAGTAGATTGTAAGATTTGTTCAATCGGAAAACAAATAAGACTACCATTTAGCAAACAAGGTAAGAGAGCTAACCAACTTTTAGAAATAGTGCACTCAGACATTTGCGGACCGATGGAGCACGAATCTCTAGGAGGAAGTCGATACTTTTTAACATTCATCGACGACTACTCTCGAAAAATCTTCGTTTATTTTCTTCAAAACAAGTCGAAATACGAAGTGTCACATGCCTTCGAGCAATTTGTTAATTTTGCAGAAACGCAAAGTGGTCAACGATTAAAAAAGCTGCGGACAGACAATGGAAAGGAATATTTGAATTGGAAGTTCCAACAAATCATAAGGAAAAAGGGAATTCACCACCAGACGACGAACGTTCACACACCAGAACAAAATGGGCTCGCCGAAAGAAATAACCGATCGATTGTAGAGAAGGCATGGTGCATGCTTGCCGATGCCAACATGTCAAAGGTATTTTGGGCCGAGGCTGTTGCA
Source organism: Cheilosia vernalis (assembly GCA_949126925.1). Taxonomy (NCBI): domain Eukaryota; kingdom Metazoa; phylum Arthropoda; class Insecta; order Diptera; family Syrphidae; genus Cheilosia; species Cheilosia vernalis. The sequence goes on from OX421362.1 coordinate 58,789,493, forward strand.
TATTCTGTGTACCTGTTGAACCGTTCACCGTCGAAAGGCACAGGCATGACTCCGGAGGAAGCATGGACTGGAAACAAACCCGATTTAAAACACATTAAGGTATTTGGAACGACAGCAATGACACATATTCCAAAGACTAATCGCAAAAAATGGGACCCAAAGGCACATGAGTGCAAAATGACCGGATTTGACGAAAACACTAAAGGCTATCGACTTTATGATCCAATAAAAAATGTAATTTTCAAGACCCGCAACGTATCATTCATCGGGGAAAACTGTAGTGCTTGTGATTGTTCACAAAAATTCAGCTTAGCACCGAACCCAAGTTGTGTACCACAAAACGTACGAATCGAAATAAGTACTGAAGATGAAGATGCGAACTGTGCTGACAGCGAATCAATATCCTGCAAGAGTAATTCATCCCTAGATGACATCAACAACTCATCTATAGAAAATCATCCAGATGCTACCATCACAAATGCCGATGCGCTCCCTCAGCAAATTAACTCAATTGCATCTCAGTCACCGATGATGAGGCGCAGCGAAAGGGAGCGCCGCCGTCCAGGCAAGTACAATGATTTTATTATTGAGAACAATAGTAGCCCTTCGTTTCAATCTAGTGATGATGACCTATTTGATGACTGTGAACCAGAGCAGAACCAGGAAAGAAGTCAATCTTCGATGTCCGAAGCTGCAACTCATGTGGATTCTGGATTTACTGGACTTGTGGCGTCTCCATCGTACCTCAATAGACCTGTGTCGGTTGAAAACCAGCAAGTGCTAAATCCTCACGATGAGAGGCGCATATCCCAAGGCAAGTATTCGACAGCATTTCCAAATCAAGTTCCAAATACTGCTAAGAATTTTTCACAGATATATATAGATGACCCCGCTACTCCAGAAGAAGCACTTTCACGCCCAGATGGAAGCCAATGGAAACTGGCCATGGAAGAGGAGTATCAGTCACTATTGCAAAACAGTACGTGGACTCTTGTAGATATACCAAAACATCGCAGACCCATCAAATGTAAATGGGTATATCGCACCAAACGGGACATCACTGGTAAAATTGACCGCTATAAAGCGAGGCTTGTGATCAAAGGATATTCACAGCGAAAAGGGGTGGATTACGAGGAAACGTACTCTCCTGTTGTACGTCACAGTTCGCTGCGATATCTCTTTGCACTCGCCGCTCAACTCAACCTGGAAATCGAACAAATGGATGCCATAACTGCATTCCTACAAGGTGAACTATCTGAAGATATTGTGGCGTGGAAGGTATCGTGTAACTTAAGTGGTGAAACAAGCCCTTAGTCACAGTTTGGTGAAACCAGGCCTTAGACAGTTTGGTGAAACCAGGCCTTAAAGTCACAAAACAAGTTCCACTCAAGTGTCACTTCCAATTGGAGACTGGAATCTGTCACCACTGAACCTTGTTCTAGAACCACTTAGAATTAGCTAGAAAGTTCTCGTCAGATGGCGGAGCGGGTATAAAAGGACAGCTTTTAGAAGAGGGCGAGACAGTTGATTTATAACAGTGATTGGTTAAAGTTCGAGATAGTAATAGTTTGTGAAGATAAATAAGTGAAAAGTAATAGAGTAAATTAAGTGATTGGTTTGAAACGTTGAAGAATTGTTTAAGTAATAGTGTTCTGGTACTTAATAAGTGAAATATTAGAATAGTCGATAAAAGTTTAATAAAAGTGAATTTTATTAGAGAAGTTAAACGGAATAGTGTTTTATCTTTACGAATCCCTGCCTGAATGTAACATTGGTGTCAGAAGTGGGATAAAACTTATTCTGTGCTAAGTGTCTAAAGTGTACCTAGTTAAAAAAAAAAAAAAAAAAAAAAAAAGTGAATTTGTGATTTTTTTGAAATTACAAGAGACAAACAAAATGGGTCGTGTATTGCTACATCTAAGCATACCCCAATTGAAAAGTGAACTAGAAAAGCGGAATCTCTCCACAGCTGGAGGGAAAAGTGACCTCATACTTCGTCTGCAGGAAGCTGTCCAAAACGAGGGAGAAGATCCAAAAACCATGCTATTCGACGTGTCAGAAGAACAAGTAAGTACAGGCGTTGACATTAGCTCTATGATGGAATTACTTCTTGCGAAGATGGAAGAACAGAAATATTCTATGGAATCTAAGTTCGCAGAACAGAAAAATTCTATGGAATCTAAGTTCGCAGAACAGAAAAATTCTATGGAATCTAAGTTCGCAGAACAAAAGAATTCTCTAGAACAACAGAAAAATTCTATGGAATTGAAGTTCGAAGAGCAGAAGAATTCCATGGAATTGAAGTTCGCAGAACAGAAGAATTCTCTAGAAGAACAGAAAAATTCTCTTGAAGATCAGACAAATTCCATTGTCGCCGCACAAAAAGATGCAGTGGAAGAATTTAAGAATGTTCTAGATGTAAAAATCGACGCGATTGATGAAAAATTAAACGAACATGAAACAAAGTTTGAGGAAATTAACAAAACGTTTCAAAAACACGAGACAAACATCGAGAACATAGCTAAAGAGCTCGGAACAAACATCAAGAATATAACTAAAGAGCTCGAAATAGTCAAGAAACAGAAGGCTCGGGAATATTCTGCTGACTGCCCAAGAAAGAAGGAGATGCAGCCACCCGTTTTTGATGGTCAAACATCATGGCCGATTTATCGGAGACAGTTCGAAGCAGCTGCAACGACCAATGGATGGGACAACCAGGATAAGTCGATTGCATTAACGCTCGCATTACGAGGTACAGCTGCAGAATTGCTTTAAACTATCTCCGAAGAAAAACAACGCGACTACGAGACTTTGGTGAAGGCTATTGAGATGCGATTTGGTGACGACCACATGCAGCAAGTGTATAGGGTGCAACTGCGCAGTAGAATCCAGAAGAGGGGAGAAACACTCCAGCAACTGCAAGCTGATATCGAACGGCTAGCGCACTTGTCTTATCCCAATGCCGGCGAGGATGTCATCAATGAAATGGCTATTGAGGCATTTACACAAGCCATAGAGGACAGACAACTGCAGATGGCTCTACGAATGGCTGGAAAGAGAACTCTTCCTGAGGCACTGGCATTTGCCTTAACCATGAAAGCTGCTGACCAAGCATCTCAAGGATTTCACCGCGTGAGAGAAATGACATCTGTTGAATGTTCGTGCCAGAGAACAGAAGTAGTAGACCGTAACAGTTCTCGAAGGGGACCGATCCGTTGCTGGAACTGCAACAAAATTGGACATCTACAACGACAGTGCAGAGCCGAAAGTAAACAGGGCAGTTGTCCACATTGCAGAGCTAGGAACGAGGAGGCGTTTGAGCGTTCGACGGATGAAACATCACAAAGCCATCAGTCGGGAAACGAGTAAGAACCAACTTCGCGGGGCAGAAGCTGGTTTCTGGAATCGACGCCCCCAGGGCCACAATTCAGGTTTCCCAGACCAAACGATGTAATAGGAGCCTGACAGTGGAAGCCCATATCGGCCAGAAAAAGTATGTGGCTACAATCGATACAGGTGCCACCGCTTCCATAATCAGAAGGGACATCGTTCGCCAATCATGGCTGCACAACACCAGCAGCTACTGTCTGAAAACAGCAACTGGAGCAACAGCAAAGGTGTATGGTGAGGTACTCTTGACGATAAACCTTGCAGGAATAGTCTTCTCCCATGCATTCTTAGTGGCTGATATATGTGACGAATGCATCATCGGAATCGACTTCATGAAGACGCATGACATAGTACTCGACATCGGTTTGCAAGTTATAAAGTACAAGAACGTCGAGATTCCGATGGTTTACGGGAACGAGAACGTCGCAGCTCTACGGACAGTTGTAAGTGAGGACGAAATATTACCACCTTCGTCAGAGACAGTTATTTGGACGAAGCTGGAAGGTGATCCTGGGAGCCACCGATTCTACCTAGTCGAGTCACATCCAGAAAATTATTATCAGAGCTATATTGTCGGAAAGATGCTGGTTGAACCCAAAAACAACATGGTTCCCGTTCGTGTCCTCAATGTGGAACACAAAAGCGTGAAACTAAAGAAAGGAGAAGTGATTGGAAAGTGCGTACCAATTACTGCGGTCACAAAGTTGTCCAATGCAAGTGATGTGAAACCGGTTAGACCAACGGAGATATCGGAAATGAAAAAGAATATACTCGGAGAGTGCGAGCTGGATCAGGAGCAGCGGTCCATGGCAGGTAGTTTAATCAACGAGTTCGCCGATATATTTGCTTCGCAGAACAGCGAGTATGGCCGAACACATCTCGTACAACACCGAATCGACACCGGAGATGCGAGACCGATTCGTCAGCCTCCCCGACGACTACCATTGGCTAAGCAGACGGAGGTTGCAGAAATGGTTTCGACGATGGAAAAGGAAGGACTGATTGAAAGCTCAAAAAGTCCGTGGGCATCGCCGGTCGTCCTGGTCAAGAAGAAAGACGGAAGTACGAGATTCTGCGTGGACTATCGCCAACTCAACAACGTCACCAAGAAGGATAGCTACCCCCTGCCAAGAATTGACGACACCCTAGACACACTATCCGGAGCCAAATGGTTTTCGACTCTCGATTTGAAGAGTGGCTACTGGCAAGTGCAGATCCATCCAGAAGACCGCGAGAAAACAGCATTCACAGCAGGAAACGGGCTTTGGCAGTTTACAGTAATGCCATTTGGACTGTGCAATGCTCCAGCTACCTTTGAACGTCTAATGGAGCGCGTTCTGCTGGGACTAACGTGGAAAACCTGCTTGGTCTACCTGGACGATGTCATCGTAGTAGGAAAAACATTTAACGAACATCGAGATAACCTTAAGGAGGTGTTCCAAAGACTACGAAGTGCGCAACTAAAACTTAACCCGAAGAAGTGTTCCTTATTTAGACCAGAAGTGAAGTACCTCGGGCACATCATCTCTTCCAAAGGAGTCAAGACTGATCCGGAGAAGGTCGATGCAGTGAAAAACTGGCCGGTTCCCAAAGACAAACATCAACTGAGAAGCTTCCTGGGACTTGCGACCTATTACAGACGATTTGTAAAGGACTTTGCCAGGATCGCAAAGAGCTTGCATCAACTGACAGAAAAAGGCAAACAATTCAAATGGTCAGGTGAGTGCGAAAAGAGCTTCAAGGAACTTAAACAACAGTTGTGCAACGCCCCCATACTAGCGTACCCCACCCCTGGGAAAACATTTATTGTGGATGCAGACGCTAGTAATGTGGGAATTGGAGCCGTCCTTTCCCAGGTGCACGATGGCCAAGAGAAAGTAGTTTCCTACTTCAGCAAAGTTCTCTCAAAGCCAGAAAGGAACTACTGTGTTACCAGGCGCGAACTCCTTGCTTTGGTATTGGCGACAAAACATTTCCATAAGTACCTTTATGGGCGGAAATTCATCCTCCGCACAGATCATGCATCTTTAAAGTGGCTGCTGCACTTTAAGAATCCTGAAGGCCAAGTCGCAAGGTGGATCGAACGGCTGCAGATGTACGACTACGAAATACAACATCGAAAGGGAAGTCTTCACTCTAATGCAGACGCTCTCTCCCGTCGACCGTGCAAAGCAAATTGCAAACATTGCTTACGACACGAGGAAAAAGATGTCGCGTCCGTTCAAAGGGTGAGAGCTATGCCAATTGGTGGCTGGAGTGCGCGGGAAATACGGGAGGCTCAAAGGGAAGATCCGGATATCGAACCGATTATCGCCTGGAAGGAGCATGAGGGAAAACCAGACTGGCAGGAGATATCCAATAGGAGCCCCGAGCTGAAGGCATACTGGGCGCAGTGGGACTCCCTTCACGTACAAGACGGCATTCTAAAAAGAAGATGGGAAAGCCCGGATGGAAAGTCGTTCGTAATGCAGCTTGTTGTACCCAGGTCAAAGGTAATGGAAGTGCTCAGGGAATTGCATGATGGAGTGTCTGGAGGCCACTTGGGAATCAATAAAACGCTCAAAAAAGTGCGGGGACGCTTTTACTGGATTCATTCAAGGGAGGACGTTGAAACTTGGTGTAGGAAATGCGTTACATGTGCGGCCAGCAAAGGTCCGAGACTGAAAGTCCGTGGCAAAATGCATTAATACAATGTTGGAGCCCCTTTCGAAAGGATAGCAGTTGATATTGCGGGACCGTTTCCTGAAACAAACAATGGAAATCGTTACATCCTCGTTGTTATGGACTATTTCAGTAAGTGGCCTGAAGCATTTGCTATCCCTAATCAAGAAGCTAAAACCGTGGTGGAGCAAATCGTCAATAACTGGGTAAGCAGATTCGGTGTACCATTGGAACTGCATTCAGACCAAGGACGGAACTTCGAGTCGAAGATTTTCCAAGGAGTGTGCCAGTTACTAGGGATTCACAAGACAAGGACAACCCCGCTTCATCCACAATCAGATGGGATGGTGGAGCGCTTCAACAGGACACTGAATGAACACCTCTCTAAGGTCGTTGGCGAAGACCAGAGAGACTGGGATAAGCAGATTCCCATGTTTTTATTGGCTTATCGAGGAGCAGTGCATAACACCACAGGACATACTCCATCGGAAATCTTATTTGGTCGAACAGTCCGCCTACCTAGCGAGTTGATGTTTGGATATCCATGCGAAGAGCCCAAGGATGAGGAGGACTACGTTACAGACCTCAGGGACATCATCAGGGACGTGCATCGAGACACTAGGGATAAGATTAAGATAGCCAGTGACCGCATGAAAACGAGGTACGATACTAAAACGACAACTAAAGGGTTCCAGGAAGGAGATCTGGTATGGCTATATAACCCTCATCGAAGGAAAGGTTTATCGCCTAAGTTGCAACAAGACTGGGAAGGGCCCTATACAATCGTAAAGCGCATCAACGACGTTGTCTATCGCATCCAACGAGGAAGAGGCAAGCTGAAAGTCGTTCATGTGGATCGTCTTCATCGTTATAATGGTGAAAATGTTAACGAGTTTGTTCGGGACGAACAAGTTTAAGAGGGGGATATTGTGGCGTGGAAGGTATCGTGTAACTTAAGTGGTGAAACAAGCCCTTAGTCACAGTTTGGTGAAACCAGGCCTTAGACAGTTTGGTGAAACCAGGCCTTAAAGTCACAAAACAAGTTCCACTCAAGTGTCACTTCCAATTGGAGACTGGAATCTGTCACCACTGAACCTTGTTCTAGAACCACTTAGAATTAGCTAGAAAGTTCTCGTCAGATGGCGGAGCGGGTATAAAAGGACAGCTTTTAGAAGAGGGCGAGACAGTTGATTTATAACAGTGATTGGTTAAAGTTCGAGATAGTAATAGTTTGTGAAGATAAATAAGTGAAAAGTAATAGAGTAAATTAAGTGATTGGTTTGAAACGTTGAAGAATTGTTTAAGTAATAGTGTTCTGGTACTTAATAAGTGAAATATTAGAATAGTCGATAAAAGTTTAATAAAAGTGAATTTTATTAGAGAAGTTAAACGGAATAGTGTTTTATCTTTACGAATCCCTGCCTGAATGTAACAATATCTACATGGAGCAACCGCCATTATTCGTAAACAAGAATAACGCAACCAAAGTATGCCATCTTAATAAAGCGCTATATGGACTGAAGCAGTCAAGTCGTATATGGAACATGGAACTTGATCGAGCTCTCAAAAAGATTGGACTAGAGCAATCAAGGTATGATTCATGTGTATATTGTGGCGTGGAAGGTATCGTGTAACTTAAGTGGTGAAACAAGCCCTTAGTCACAGTTTGGTGAAACCAGGCCTTAAAGTCACAAAACAAGTTCCACTCAAGTGTCACTTCCAATTGGAGACTGGAATCTGTCACCACTGAACCTTCTTCTAGAACCACTTAGAATTAGCTAGAAAGTTCTCGTCAGATGGCGGAGCGGGTATAAAAGGACAGCTTTTAGAAGAGGGCGAGACAGTTGATTTATAACAGTGATTGGTTAAAGTTCGAGATAGTAATAGTTTGTGAAGATAAATAAGTGAAAAGTAATAGAGTAAATTAAGTGATTGGTTTGAAACGTTGAAGAATTGTTTAAGTAATAGTGTTCTGGTACTTAATAAGTGAAATATTAGAATAGTCGATAAAAGTGTAATAAAAGTGAATTTTATTAGAGAAGTTAAACGGAATAGTGTTTTATCTTTACGAATCCCAGCCTGAATGTAACATTGGTGTCAGAAGTGGGATAAAACTTATTCTGTGCTAAGTGTCTAAGTGTAGTTAAAAAAAAAAAAAAAAAAAAAAAAAAAGTGAATTTGTGATTTTTTTGAAATTACAAGAGACAAACAAAATGGGTCGTGTATTGCTACATCTAAGCATACCCCAATTGAAAAGTGAACTAGAAAAGCGGAATCTCTCCACAGCTGGAGGGAAAAGTGACCTCATACTTCGTCTGCAGGAAGCTGTCCAAAACGAGGGAGAAGATCCAAAAACCATGCTATTCGACGTGTCAGAAGAACAAGTAAGTACAGGCGTTGACATTAGCTCTATGATGGAATTACTTCTTGCGAAGATGGAAGAACAGAAATATTCTATGGAATCTAAGTTCGCAGAACAGAAAAATTCTATGGAATCTAAGTTCGCAGAACAAAAGAATTCTCTAGAACAACAGAAAAATTCTATGGAATTGAAGTTCGAAGAGCAGAAGAATTCCATGGAATTGAAGTTCGCAGAACAGAAGAATTCTCTAGAAGAACAGAAAAATTCTCTTGAAGATCAGACAAATTCCATTGTCGCCGCACAAAAAGATGCAGTGGAAGAATTTAAGAATGTTCTAGATGTAAAAATCGACGCGATTGATGAAAAATTAAACGAGCATGAAACAAAGTTTGAGGAAATTAACAAAACGTTTCAAAAACACGAGACAAACATCGAGAACATAGCTAAAGAGCTCGGAACAAACATCAAGAATATAACTAAAGAGCTCGAAATAGTCAAGAAGCAGAAGGCTCGGGAATATTCTGCTGACTGCCCAAGAAAGAAGGAGATGCAGCCACCCGTTTTTGATGGTCAAACATCATGGCCGATTTATCGGAGACAGTTCGAAGCAGCTGCAACGACCAATGGATGGGACGACGAGGATAAGTCGATTGCATTAACGCTCGCATTACGAGGTACAGCTGCAGAATTGCTTCAAACTATCTCCGAAGAAAAACAACGCGACTACGAGACTTTGGTGAAGGCTATTGAGATGCGATTTGGTGACGACCACATGCAGCAAGTGTATAGGGTGCAACTGCGCAGTAGAATCCAGAAGAGGGGAGAAACACTCCAGCAACTGCAAGCTGATATCGAACGGCTAGCGCACTTGTCTTATCCCAATGCCGGCGAGGACGTCATCAATGAAATGGCTATTGAGGCATTTGCACAAGCCATAGAGGACAGACAACTGCAGATGGCTCTACGAATGGCTGGAAAGAGAACTCTTCCTGAGGCACTGGCATTTGCCTTAACCATGAAAGCTGCTGACCAAGCATCTCAAGGATTTCACCGCGTGAGAGAAATGACATCTGTTGAATGTTCGTGCCAGAGAACAGAAGTAGTAGACCGTAACAGTTCTCGAAGGGGACCGATCCGTTGCTGGAACTGCAACAAAATTGGACATTTACAACGACAGTGCAGAGCCGAACGTAGACAGGGCAGTTGTCCACATTGCAGAACTAGGAACGAGGAGGCGTTTGAGCATTCGGCGGATGGGAAACGAGTAAGAACCAACTTCGCGGGGCAGAAGCTGGTTTCTGGAACCGACGCCCCCAGGACCGCAATTCAGGTTTCCCAGACCAAACGGTGTAATAGAAGCTTGACAGTGGAAGCCCATATCGACCAAAAGAAGTATGTCGCCACAATCGATACAGGTGCCACCGCTTCCATAGTCAGGAGGGACATCGTTCGCCAATCATGGCTGCACAACACCAGCAGCTACTGTCTGAAAACAGCAACTGGAGCAACAGCAAAGGTGTATGGTGAGGTACTCTTGACGATAAACCTTGCAGGAATAGTCTTCTCCCATGCATTCTTAGTGGCTGATATATGTGACGAATGCATCATCGGAATCGACTTTATGAAAACGCATGATATAGTGCTCGACATCGGTTCGCAAGTTTTAAAGTACAAGAACGTCGAGATTCCGATGGTTTACGGGAACGAGAACGTCGCAGCTCTAAGGACAGTTGTAAGTGAGGACGAAATATTACCACCTTCGTCAGAGACAGTTATTTGGACAAAGCTGGAAGGTGACCCTGGGAGCCACCGATTCTACCTAGTCGAGCCAGATGCAGAAAATTATTATCAGAGGTATATCGTCGGAAAGATGCTGGTTGAACCTAAAAACAACTTGGTTCCCGTTCGTGTCCTCAATGTGGAAAACAAAAGCGTGAAACTAAAGCAAGGGGAAGTGATTGGAAAGTGCGTACCGATTACTGCGGTTACAAAGTTGTCCAATGCAAGTCCTGTGAAACCGGTTAGACCTGCGGAGATATCGGAGATGAAAAAGAATATACTCGGAGAGTGCGAGCTGGATCAGGAGCAGCGGTCCATGGCAGGTAGTTTAATCAACGAGTTCGCTGATATATTTGCTTCGCAGAACAGCGAGTATGGCCGAACACATCTCGTACAACACCGAATCGACACCGGAGATGCGAGACCGATTCGTCAGCCTCCCCGACGACTACCATTGGCTAAGCAGACGGAGGTTGCAGAAATGGTTTCGACGATGGAAAAGGAGGGACTGATTGAAAGCTCAAAAAGTCCGTGGGCATCGCCGGTCGTCCTGGTCAAGAAGAAAGACGGAAGTACGAGATTCTGCGTGGACTATCGCCAACTCAACAACGTCACCAAGAAGGATAGCTACCCCCTTCCAAGAATTGACGACACCCTGGACACACTATCCGGAGCCAAATGGTTTTCGACTCTCGATCTGAAGAGTGGCTACTGGCAAGTGCAGATCCATCCAGAAGACCGCGAGAAAACAGCATTCACAGCAGGAAACGGGCTTTGGCAGTTTACAGTAATGCCATTTGGACTGTGCAATGCTCCGGCTACCTTTGAACGTCTAATGGAGCGCGTTTTGCTGGGACTAACGTGGAAAACCTGCTTGGTCTACCTGGACGATGTCATCGTAGTAGGAAAAACATTTAACGAACATCGAGATAACCTTAAGGAGGTGTTCCAAAGGCTACGAAGTGCGCAACTAAAACTTAACCCGAAGAAGTGTTCGCTATTTAGACCAGAAGTGAAGTACCTCGGGCACATCATCTCTTCCAAAGGAGTCAAGACTGATCCGGAGAAGGTCGATGCAGTGAAAAACTGGCCGGTTCCCAAAGACAAACATCAACTGAGAAGCTTCCTGGGACTTGCGACCTATTACAGACGATTTGTTAAGGACTTTGCCAGGATCGCAAAGAGCTTGCATCAACTGACAGAAAAAGGCAAACAATTCAAATGGTCAGGTGAGTGCGAAAACAGCTTCAAGGAACTTAAGCAACAGTTGTGCAACGCCCCCATACTAGCGTACCCCACCCCTGGGAAAACATTTATTGTGGATGCAGACGCTAGTAATGTGGGAATTGGAGCCGTCCTTTCCCAGGTGCACGATGGCCAAGAGAAAGTAGTTTCCTACTTCAGCAAAGTTCTCTCAAAGCCAGAAAGGAACTACTGTGTTACCAGGCGCGAACTCCTTGCTTTGGTATTGGCGACAAAACATTTCCATAAGTACCTTTATGGGCGGAAATTCATCCTCCGCACAGACCACGCATCTTTAAAGTGGCTGCTGCACTTTAAGAATCCTGAAGGCCAAGTCGCAAGGTGGATCGAACGGCTGCAGATGTACGACTACGAAATACAACATCGAAAGGGAAGTCTTCACTCTAATGCAGACGCTCTCTCCCGTCGACCGTGCAAAGCAAATTGCAAACATTGCTTACGACACGAGGAAAAAGATGTCGCGTCCGTTCAAAGGGTGAGAGCTATGCCCATTGGTGGTTGGAGTGCGCGGGAAATACGGGAGGCTCAAAGGGAAGATCCAGATATCGAACCGATTATCGCCTGGAAGGAGCATGAGGGAAAACCAGACTGGCAGGAGATATCCAATAGGAGCCCCGAGCTGAAAGCATACTGGGCGCAGTGGGACTCCCTTCACGTACAAGACGGCATTCTAAAAAGAAGATGGGAAAGCCCGGATGGAAAGTCGTTCGTAATGCAGCTTGTTGTACCCAGGTCAAAGGTAATGGAAGTGCTCAGGGAATTGCATGATGGAGTGTCTGGAGGCCACTTGGGAATCAATAAAACGCTCGAAAAAGTGCGGGAACGCTTTTACTGGATTCATTCAAGGGAGGACGTTGAAACTTGGTGTAGGAAATGCGTTACATGTGCGGCCAGCAAAGGTCCGAGACTGAAAGTCCGTGGCAAAATGCATCAATACAATGTTGGAGCCCCTTTCGAAAGGATAGCAGTTGATATTGCGGGACCGTTTCCTGAAACAAACAATGGAAATCGTTACATCCTCGTTGTTATGGACTATTTCAGTAAGTGGCCTGAAGCATTTGCTATCCCTAATCAAGAAGCTAAAACCGTGGTGGAGCAAATCGTCAATAACTGGGTAAGCAGATTCGGTGTACCATTGGAACTGCATTCAGACCAAGGACGGAACTTCGAGTCGAAGATTTTCCAAGGAGTGTGCCAGTTACTCGGGATTCACAAGACAAGGACAACCCCGCTTCATCCACAATCAGATGGGATGGTGGAGCGCTTCAACAGGACACTGAATGAACACCTCTCTAAGGTCGTTGGCGAAGACCAGAGAGACTGGGATAAGCAGATTCCCATGTTTTTATTGGCTTATCGAGGAGCAGTGCATAACACCACAGGACATACTCCATCTGAAATCTTATTTGGTCGAACAGTCCGCCTACCTAGTGAGTTGATGTTTGGATATCCATGCGAAGAGCCCAAGAATGAGGAGGAATACGTTACAGACCTCAGGGATATCATCAGGGACGTGCATCGAGACACTAGGGATAAGATTAAGATAGCCAGTGACCGCATGAAAACGAGGTACGATACTAAAACGACAACTACAGGATTCCAGGAAGGAGATCTGGTATGGCTATATAACCCTCATCGAAGGAAAGGTTTATCGCCTAAGTTGCAACAAGACTGGGAAGGGCCCTATACAATCGTAAAGCGCATCAACGACGTTGTCTATCGCATCCAACGAGGAAGAGGCAAGCTGAAAGTCGTTCATGTGGATCGTCTTCATCGTTATAATGGTGAAAATGTTAACGAGTTTGTTCGGGACGAACAAGTTTAAGAGGGGGATATTGTGGCGTGGAAGGTATCGTGTAACTTAAGTGGTGAAACAAGCCCTTAGTCACAGTTTGGTGAAACCAGGCCTTAAAGTCACAAAACAAGTTCCACTCAAGTGTCACTTCCAATTGGAGACTGGAATCTGTCACCACTGAACCTTCTTCTAGAACCACTTAGAATTAGCTAGAAAGTTCTCGTCAGATGGCGGAGCGGGTATAAAAGGACAGCTTTTAGAAGAGGGCGAGACAGTTGATTTATAACAGTGATTGGTTAAAGTTCGAGATAGTAATAGTTTGTGAAGATAAATAAGTGAAAAGTAATAGAGTAAATTAAGTGATTGGTTTGAAACGTTGAAGAATTGTTTAAGTAATAGTGTTCTGGTACTTAATAAGTGAAATATTAGAATAGTCGATAAAAGTGTAATAAAAGTGAATTTTATTAGAGAAGTTAAACGGAATAGTGTTTTATCTTTACGAATCCCAGCCTGAATGTAACAATATCATAAAATTCAATCTGGAAAAATCATTATATTAGCCATATATGTTGATGACATTTTACTATTTTCTAATGAAAACAATTGGCTAACGAATCTCAAAATGAAGTTGCACCAAAAGTTTCAAATGAAAGAACTTGGAAATGCCACGCACATTCTTGGTATGCGTATCACCAAGGGTCGAGATTTTATCACATTAGACCAAGAACAATACATCGAAACAATTTGAGAAAAGTTTGGTATGCAAGATTCTAAGGCAGTAAGCACTCCAATGAATACCAGTCAAAAATTATCAAGCGAAGACGAACCGATTCAAAATGTTCCGTACCAGGAAGCAATCGGATGTCTTATGTACTTGTCCCAGTGCACTCGACCAGACATATGTTTCACTGTAAACACCTTAAGTCGTTTCAACTCTAAACCAGGACACCAGCATTGGCTCGCTGTGAAACATCTACTTCGTTATTTACGTGGAACCTCAAAGATGAAACTGAAATTTCTCAAAAGTGCCGAAGATGATATTTTGGGATACACAGATGCGGATTGGGCAACCAACATTGATGATAGGAAGTCTACAACTGGTTATGTTTTTCTAGCTCAAGGAGGAGCTATATCTTGGTGCTCCAAGAAGCAACATACCGTTGCATTATCAACATGCGAAGCTGAATACACTCTCAGCAGCAGTACAGGAAGCACTTTGGTGGAACGGTCTCAAAACGGAACTTCTGAAGAAACAAAATCCTCTCCGAATTTTGTGCGACAACCAGAGCGCCATAGCCATTGCCAAAAATAGTGGATTTCACCCAAGGACGAAACACATCGACATTCGCCATCATTTCGTACAAGACACTCTCAACCGAGGTGATATTCAATTGGAGTATATCAGTACAGATCAACAAGTTGCAGATGTACTCACAAAGCCTTTGAGCAAGGTCAAGCAAGAGTTCTTCCGAAAGGCGATCGGAATACAACAAACATCAGCTTAAGGAGGAGTATTGGAATCACCCTGTAAGCTTTCTATTTATCTTATCTCTATTGTGTCTGAACACACTCTGTACACCTTATGTCAAATAAACTTTCTTCTTTTTATAACCTTCAACGATTAACCACGCGCCTTTTTATTCTCCTCTGCTAATAGCTTTGTTTGTAGCCGGCCACCATACGAGGCTGCCATAGGACAATATAGGCCTTACTATAGCCGTATACATCCACAGTTTAATTTGGGGGATGGTTCTCATGTTTTACCAAAAATTCTGCTGCAGGAGTAGAAGGCTATTGTGGCTTTTTTGATTCTCTCATAAGTGTTCAGTTTCCAATTTAGTTTTTTGTCCAGTATAAGTCCCAAATATTTTGCACTATCAGATATTCTGAGGGGTGTACCGCGAACAGAAGGTGCGGCAAACTGTGGTATCTTCCTTTTATTTGTGAATAAAACCAGTTCAGTTTTCTGGGGATTTAAAGATAGGCCGGAGTTCCGAGCCCAGATGTGGATTGTTTTGAGAGCGCCATCAATTAGTTCGGTGAGTGTTGGAAGGAATCTACCTGTGGCCAATAACACTACGTCATCGGCATAAGCCGTTGTTCTGACGCCACTGTTTCTGCATAAGAACCTCATTTAGAACTATGACCCATATCAGTGGGGAAATAACCCCACCCTGAGGAGTCCCTCTAGAGGCATAAGCTTCTCGCTTAGAGCCCCCAAGTTCGGCTATGATATGTCTTTCTTCGAGCATGCTAACAATACAGTTTGTAATGAAATTCTCAATGTTAAGCTTGCTCAACGTTCTGCGTACGGCATCCGTTTTGACATTAATGAACGCTCCTTCAATGTCCAAGAAAGCCGCTAGGGTGTACTCTTTTTCGTTTAGGGTCTTTTCAATTGTACCTACAACACTATGTAGCGCGGTTTCCACACTTTTACCTTTTGTGTAGGCATGTTGGGCCGGGGATAAGTCTTCCGGGCGTATCCGAATGTGTATGTCTAACAGTCGTTCTAATGTTTTCAATATGAAGGAAGTGAGGCTTATAGGTCTAAAGTCTTTTGCGTTTGTGTGACTTGCCTTGCCAGCATTTGGTATAAAAATAACCTTCACTTCTCGCCATGTTCCTGGTATATATCCCTGTGTGAGACTACCAATGTATAGATCTTTTAATACTGGAATGACAGTCTTGGCAGTTCTTTGCAACATAATAGGAATGATTCCATCGAGCCCTGGGGACTTGAAGGGAGAGAAGGATCGGATAGCCCATTCAATTCTGTCCTCTGTAATCAAATCTCCAGGAATGCTCGTTGCCCCAGTAATGTTGGTGCGTATATCGATGCATGCCTGGGCACTGCAACCCGGAAATGCGTTTTCAGCAGCAGCTTTAAAGAATCTGAACAAGATTCAGTCCAGTTGCCCTCGGGGTCCTTGACAGATCCCAGGGTTACTGGTTCCCTGGTTAGAATTTTCCTCAATCTCGCGGTTTCTGTAGTGCCCGTTATTTCATCACAGAAATTTTGCCACGATTGGCGTTTGGATTTCTGAATTTCATTCTTGAAGTTTCTCTGACTTGCCTTGTACATTTCCCAGTCAGAGTTCAATTTTGTCCGGTTGGCCGTATTGAGAAGTTTTCTTGTTTCCTTCCTTATAGCGGCCAGTTTCTTATTCCACCATGGAGGTGATATTTTCTTTTTGCGTTTTACCACTGGACATGCTATTTCGAATGCCTCTTCCAAAACAGTGACTATTTTCTCGGCTTTCAGGTCGATGTCGTTCGGGCAGTTAAGGTTTCCATTTTGTAAAAGATCCTTTCTTTTCTCAATCTCATTGCTAAAAAGAACCCAGTCGGCCTTTCTAGGGTTTCTGTGTGACTGGGGAGGGTCACAGTAGTTACCTACAAGAATTTCTATCACTTTATGATCCGAGTAGGATTATACATTAAGAACGCTCCATTTATTGATGGTAAGGGTGTTGGAGTTATTGAATAGCGTTATATCCAACACCTCCTACCTGTTACTAACTACAAATGTTGGTTCATGGCCTCTATTAGCTACTAAAAGATTGTTTTCAATAATAAATTCAAAAACTGACTCACCTCTTTGGTTTATATCACCGCTACCCCATTGTGAATGATGGGCATTTGCGTCACATCCCATTATTATGTCCCATCCCTCCTGTTCCACTTTGTGGATTAAGGCGTGGGTAGATGGAGCTGGTGGCCTTCATCTTCGTAAGGCATATAAACGGCTGATAAGATCAGTGGGGGGAGCCCCCTCCATTCAAGCCTTACTGCAGTCTGGTCTAGGTTGCTGTAGGTAGATAGAAGTAGCAAGTTAATATGTTTTATAGCTACTATACACGTTCTGTTCTTACTCTCCGCATTAAGCGGCGTTATGCTGTAGGTTACTAGATCTTTATGATTTAGCCCACATATTTTGCCACGGGATATCCATGGCTCTTGTATCAGGGCGACATCTATGTCTCTAACATCTAAGAGATAGATAAGGTTAGCGCTAGCGGCTATGCTGTGGTGTAGGTTTATTTGTGCTATCTTCATACTGGTCTTACCTGATCAACCACCACCTTCCTTTCTCTCTCAGTTCTTTGCGTAAAGGGTCGAACCTTGCACCGGGTAATTCCAGTACGAACCTTGTTGTTAAACTTCCTCAACAAAGGCATTGATTTGTGGACTAGCAAAACCACAATTTCAGTGCCTTTTTCGGAGTGTTCACCTACCTCGAGCACCTCCCAGTTCTCACTATGGAGTTCGGGATTTAGATGTCGTAGGTTTCTCTCGATCCGTTCTTTGGGGATATGTGGGCCGGCAACCGAAATCCGACCCTTCGCTCTCGTGAATTCTAACAGGTCCTTCTTTACGACAAGTCGTAAGTCGGCATATCCCATGGAGCCTGTGTAGGTTCAACAAAAATCTATGACTTACTTTGTTGAATTTTTTTTTTAAAAGCAGCCATACCTAAATATTGCAAACTAATTTTTATTTTATCGTATACCATTATTGCACAATACATTTAACGAAATCATAGGAAAAAAAAACACTAATATTGGGCATATCTCAACTAAACAGATTCCTGAGCCTGGCGATACTCAAAGACACTTCCCCGCTCTGCATACTGCTGATCATCGCCGATCAGGTTGTTGCTTGTATATGTATTTTCCACCGCAACTCCATAGCCACCACCGCCAGGAGTCTTCATTGAAAAAATATCCTAAAATTCCAAAAAATTTATGTATATAAATCATACTCGACATTATATATAGTTACCCCTGTGTTCACGTTCACAGCCGTTTTTCCGCCAAGACAGACAGTTTTTCCATCAGTCTTTATTAATAAATTCAGTCCCCTCTTAGCGGGTTCCCCACCATTTAGGCCATACGGCTGGAGAGTACGACGCTCCGTCAGCACAGACAGAGTCAAGGGTTTTCTGAAGAGCAACTCCCGGTGCACACCCTCACCGCCTCGGAATGCTCCACTGCCTCCTGACCTGTCATCTCTTAAGCAAAACTTATTTAAAATCATGGGGTAACGCAGTTCTAATATCTCTGGATCAGTGATGCGCGTATTGGTCATGTGCGTATGAACTCCACCCGTCCCATGCCAATTAGGGCCAGCTCCACTGCCCCCAGCAACAGTTTCATAGTAGCCCCAGTCGTTATCGCCAATGGTAACGTTGTTCATGCATCCCTGGGAAGCAGCACACACTCGGAATGCCTTTAAAACTGTATCAACTACACGTTGGGAGGTCAATACATTTCCACCAACAACAGCGGCACCATCTGATGGATCCAGGATAGAGTTATTTGGAATAATAATCTGTATGGGTGCCAAGCACCCCTGATTCAAGGGAACATCATGCCCTACCATGCAGCGGAGACAATATATTAGAGCTGAGAGTGTAACAGCTCTGGGAGCATTGCAGTTGCCCCAAACTTCATAGCCCGACCCAGAAAAGTCACACAACGCAGAACCCTCAATTTCATCGATGGTAACACAGAGTTTTATCGGCGATCCATCATCCATGCGTTCTTCGGCTGTGAGAATGGTTGAACCAGTTCGGGCCTTTGTGTCCCTTGCAATTTCTTTCAGCATGTCCCGTACAGCAAGTTCAGCGTTCTGTTGAATAAAGTTCATGTAGGCTTGAACCACTTCCAACCCATATGAATCAATCAACTCCAAAACCAATTGGATGCCTTTTTGGTTGGCTGCGATTTGAGCCTTTAGATCAGATATGTTATCGGAAAGGTTCCGAGTGCCGGTAGCGCCCTTGGCACCAGTTGGTGTGGTAAATCGCTTTACCACCTTTTCTTCCTGGAAATCATGGTTTTCAACTATCAGAAATGATTTGAAGGCAGCGCCCTCCTGCGCCAGTGAGGTGGAGTGCGGTGGCATGGATCCTGGTGTGATGCCTCCAATATCGGCGTGATGACCCCTCGATGCAACAAAAAAGACTGGCTTTGGTTCATTCCTTCGAAAAACTTACAGAACTTGACGTTTGTTAAGGAAAGCCACCACTTACTTGTAAAAAACCGGAGTAATAACAGTCAAATCCGGAAGATGTGACCCTCCCGCTTGGGGATGATTAGAGAGCAACACGTCACCATCCTTTAAGGTGTCACCTCTCATTTTGAGCTGATATTGAACAGTCTCTTGCATGGCCCCAAGATGAACAGGTATGTGTGGAGCATTGCTCACCAATCCACCATCGGGACCGAAGAGGGCGCATGAGAAATCCAAACGCTCTTTAATATTGGTGGAAATCGATGTACGTTGAAGGACTCTATGAAGAAACAAATCAATAACCTAACGGCCTACAAGTATATATGCACAAAAATACCTCCCCATTTGCTCCGCAATGCTCATAAACCTATGACTAAAGATGCTAAGCTGAACAGCGTCCAATTTAGTACCCACTTCTTTTTTTGACCCGGATCCAACGTCTATAACCAAATCGCCACTTTGAGTTACCTTAGCTTTGCAATTGGGCTCCAAGAGTATTGTGGACAGTTTATCTATTAGGATTGCTGGCCCATCCACTGCATGTCCAGCGAGAAAAAGTGATGTTAGAAAAATGGGTGCGTCGAAAGCACCCTGTTCGAAAAAAATTCTTGTTGTTCCTTGCGGTTCAGGAGCTACACTTTTTGCAGTGGGAACCTTTAACTCTGGTGGAGTTTTATTTTTACCTGACCCCCTCACACGAACGTCATCGATAATGATCTTTCGATTTTGCAGGATAAAGCCAAATTCGGTTTTGTAGCGTTCAACAAACGTTGCATAAAAATCCCCGTAGGAGGAGAGAAGAATGTCGATCGCATCGGTAGTTTCGTCGCGCTTTGTAGCAGAGCACATTAATGCGCAATCAGTGCCTTCATATCGGATATGAAGAAATGATTCCAAAACAATCTCCTCAAAGCCTTGAGCCTGCAAGTTTGCTCGACATCTCAAAGCAAGAGCATCCAATCTTTCCTTTAGAATAGCAGAGTTTTCCGCACAGAACTGAAGCCCACAAGGCTCCTGGACATCTTGGACGACATCAGCTAAAGCCATGCCATATGCCGAGAGAATTCCGGCGTACTTGTGAATAAGTACCTTCGACATTCCTAGTTCTCGAGCAATGCTGCATGCATGCTGTCCGCCGGCACCACCGAAGCAAGCTAATACATGCAAGGACGTATCCAAACCTCGGGACTGAGTCAGTGCGCGGATTGGTCGACACATAGCTTCGTTTGCAACTCGAATGAATCCCAAAGCTATTTCTTCCAAACTGAATGACTTGTGGAGATTGCAGTTAATCTCTTCCTGCAGTTCTTTAAATTTACTCTTCGTTGCCTCAAAGTCGAGAGCTTCGTTCTCGTTAGGCCCGAAGATTTTGGGGAAATATTGCGGCAGCAACCTTCCTAGTATTAGATTCGCGTCCGTTACAGTGAGAGGACCGCCTTTTTTATAGCATGTAGGACCTGGGTGAGCTCCAGCAGACTCTGGACCTACAACAAACAGCCCTGAACGAAAGAATAACCGTGAACCACCTCCAGCAGCCACAGTATTAATATCAAGCTGTGGTGCTTGAATGGTGACTCCTCCGGTTGTGGATTCGATGACATGTTCATAGAAGCCTGCAAAACGGGAGACATCTGTGGATGTGCCACCCATGTCGAAGCCAATCAACGCTTGGTTAGTTTCCCTTGCTCCCGTGACTGCATAGCCGACTACACCGCCAGCTGGACCACTAAGAATCGCTCGGGCTCCTCGGAAATTCTCCATTTGTGTAAGCCCACCATCGCTTTGCATGAACAGCACATCAACGCCTTTCAGTTGGTTCTCGAAACCTGATTTAAAGCTGGGACATGTTTCGTTATGTAAATATTATTTTGTGGTTACAAAATGGAAATTACCTTGCAAGATATCGCTCAACGTGGGGCGTAAGATAAGCCTCGGCACATGCGGTATACCCCCGAGCAACTAGCCGGCACATTGGCATCGCTTGGTGGGAAAGTGTTATGTGTGTGAATCCCAGATCCTTGGCAATAGCACCAATTTTCAGCTCATGCTCAGGACATGCATAGCTATGAGCAAGAACTACTGCGACCGATGAGATTCCTTCAGCGAGGACCTTTTCTAAATCCCCCCTAACTGCGTTTTCATCGATAGACGACTTTTCTAGGTACTTTGCTCCAGCAGCACCTTCGAGAACTTTCCAAGAGTTGCCTTAAAGTAGAAAAATATGATAACAAAAGAAATCAAAGACAAATTAAATCCCTTACTTAACTGACAACTCAACCTCTGCTCTGGCACAATACGACAATCGACTTCAACGACAGTTTTGTACAAATTCTTTGGTTTACGTATATTTAAATCAAAAATCTTTGGCCTTGCCTGATTCCCGATATACAACAGGTCTCTAAATCCACGATTGACTACTAGAGCAACTGGATCTCCCTTTCTTTCCAGAAGGGCATTCGTAGCAACGGTAGTTCCCATGCGAACCCATCCAATCAGTGAAGTATCGACGAGTCCAGAAGCAGTAAGCTCTTTACCTGTCTCCTAGAATTGTTAAATAATGCCACCCTTTAGCCACATTGATGATTTTCTCAAGCCTACCTACCTGCTTTAAAATGCGGCGAATTCCCTCTCTCGGTGCGTCAGTGTACCTGGCTGGATCCTCGGAAAGTAGTTTTAGCGTCTTCACTTCACCATTGGGGCAAACACAGAGAACATCAGTAAATGTGCCACCACGGTCAATTGCAAAGCAGTATTTTCCACTGTACGACATTTTTGAAAGTGAAAGATAAATAACTACGACTGATTTTGACGGGGGAGCTCTTTCTTAAATTATATACGTAGAACCTTGTGTGCGACTGTGAGAATTGAAGGGGTTCGTGTTTCTTTAAGTAGACGGTGGACGAAGGGCGGGTTGGAATTTTATCAACGAAATTAGAGCAATCAAAGCACTAAGCAAATTGTATGAATAGCAATAAAGATTCTGATAAGAGAATAATTTGTAGTGTCGTGTCACCAGCACGGATAAAATAAATTGTAAACACAAAACAATGTCATGATCATGAGTACCGGTACTAGCGCCAGTTAGATGGCGGAGTCTGCAATAGCAAAGACACGAATCACGATTCACGAATATCTATATTATTTATCTCGTTTCGGTGCTCTCAATCATTTTTTTTTTTAGAATTAAGGTTAAAATTGATAGGCTTTTCACACCAAGCCCAAAACCGTTTTCCTCCTACCACAAACTCGTTTTCGTTTGACGTTTCAATCAGCTGTGAGACACTGGTACCTACTTATGTGGTATTCGATTGGGCGCTCTCAGAGCACTTTTTTTGCTCTCAGGGCAATTTTTATGTTCGTTTGGTACAGGAAAAAGCAATCTTTTTCAGATTTCAGAGCACTTTTGCGAATCTAGATATTTTCTCAGATTTACCAATACAAGTGCGTTTGAGTTTGACAACTGATGGAGTTTGTTTACATTTTTAGTGAATTTTTTCTCCAGCAAAGAAAGGCATTGCATCGGCTGAATCTATTTGTGTAAATTATTTATGTATAATATATTTAGAAATCAATCGGAACAACTATTTCTAATGTTTTAATACAAAATTTAACTAGTGAATGGAAATCGCTTAGAAAAGTGTCGAAGACTACACATATTCAAATCGCACGAATATCAACACAAAAAAGAGCAAGAGCAAGTTATATGTTCGATTAGCCACACGAAATCTGGAATCTGAGAGCAAATCTGAAGAAGCCCAAACGAATACCACATTAAACTTCGGTGCAAACTTTTTTGGTTACAAATTTCGATCGCATTAATAATTATTCACAATCAAAATGAATTTAGTGCTTTTAAAAACAATATTAGCCCATCAATTAATTATTTTAATTTCTGAGTTGTGACTTGTGACAGTTGTTCGGTCAGCCATTTTCATAAACTAACTATTAAATAGACCGTCAGCTCCGCCCACTTTAGAGAATTTGCCTACAAGCTGGATTTGTCCTTGAGTGTAGCCCAGTTTGAATTCATGTGTTTGTGACATGTTAATCAAAGGGGGCACACACATACTTGAAAAAAACCAGCCTACACGTCTGGCTTCAACCAGATGTCAGGTAGCCTAAGGTGAATTCTCATTTTCATGTCGAGTGCGGGGCTGTGTTTGTAAATAATGGGTTTTCTTAGTTCCAGGTTGTAATTTATTCGCTACATTTTTATATGAAAAGTTGTTCGATTTTCTTATTTCTTGGTATCAAGTGAAATTTGTTATGTAATTGAAGTGCAATGAATGTTTAAAATGTACGATATAAAGAACAGCAATACTTTTATTACATCGATATCAATAAATTTTTGGCATGTTCGCGATAGAATTTCAATTATGTTTCGCAACCTATTTCTCTCCTCCTAGCAAAAACCGACAAGCTAAGTAAGGTTCTAGTTATAGCCATACGTAAAATGCAAAATGTCAGCAAAATTTGTTCCTACGAAAACAATTACAACAAATCAACGACCCCTGATTGAATTCCATCTGAAAAAAATTCCTGCCAGATGGAACAGTAAAGAAATGAAATATTTCAGTGGAATGATTTGGCTTTTTGTTGTAGAATTGACTGAGAAGTAGATGAATGAATGAATAAATTATTATTCTAGAAAATTTAAAGGATATTTGTTTATATTTTTTTTTGATAATCTAGCTTTATAATTCATAAGCAACATTAAACGACCAAGATTTAATTCAACCGTTAGGTTTAAGTCTTCAAAACAAGCAAAAGAACTGGACCCCAATTCTCGAATTCCGCGTAACATAATTCGTATACGAGCAAATCCGCCTGAAATTTTCGCATACGGAAAAAATTGGTATTCTCAAAGCTGTTCGGCTTTCTTTTCCACCTATGCGAAAATTATATTCACCTCTCGAATGAGGTAGAATTTTTGAGTACGTCAAGTAAACGATTTATGACAGGTTGTGAAAACAAATTCCCATCAATTCAAAGAGCAATATTCAAATTTAAATTGTTTTCGTATATTAATATTTTTGATTGACAAAAACAAGAGATATAATAAAATACTTGTATGTTTAGTGAACAGTTATGTGTTTTTGCAATGGATTCTTTGGGTGATTTGGGCTTATCATTTGTTGATTTGGCAATGGAGCAGTTAGGCGCAATGGAAATATATATAATCCAAAACACAAACCGTTATTTGAAGTATTGAAGTGTCAAACTCACAATTCCGTATGCGAGGCGCAAATCCGCATGGAAAATGCAGACGAGTACAATTCGAAGAGAAATTCTCGTATGCGGATTTAGAGAATTGCAAATTTCAGTTTTTCGCATAGCATCGGAGATTTTGACTGATAAACGTATGCGAGAATTTTCGAGAATTGGGGTCCTGAGCCTAATACAAAAATGTAAGAACAATTATATGCGAATTTAGTTTTTATCGGGTAAATTCCATAATAAAAAAAATCCTATGTATGTAGATCGCCTTTTATATATGTGAAGTAAGGCGTGTTTTTTTAGCTTTGAACTTAGCAAAGAAAAGTAAAGTAAGATTTTCAGCACGCAATTACAATAACTACGCTCTACTGTACACTTCGAGGACTCTCAGTAGTTGTTGTAATAAGGTTGTAATTGCGAGCTGAAAACCCTACTTTGCTGAGTTCGAAGCTCAAAAAACACGAATATACTTAGAACAACATCACATTTTGTATTTCAAAAACACATAAAGTGTACTTTTTCTGTTAATTAATAAATTAGAGCCGCTTAAAAAAACATCAGTGGACATTTGAAAATACAACGTTATAAAACTAAAAAAATTAACAAAACAATTTGGATTCTTACGTTCGATTGAATACGCAAAATCTGAAATCGGATCGTATCGCAGAATCCAATTAAATACCTTATATTGTCTTTTTGTTAGGAGTTTAATCTTTAATCATAATTATATCCGAGAATAATATATTTTTTTAAAGATATCGCTCATTAAAAAGAACATCGTCATAACTCAAAAAACAAGATTTTTGACATAATGGTACAGTTCAAACCTATTTTCTATAAAGTTTTTACTGGAACAACGTCATTTCTACAACTCAAAAACTGGGGAGTCGGGCGTATTTGTGTCGTTATTGAGACTGTCACTTTTGAACATTTTTTGAAGAGAAATTCTGTTTTATTTTCACTTAATCAGTGGCCT
Organism: Cheilosia vernalis; assembly: GCA_949126925.1. Taxonomy (NCBI): domain Eukaryota; kingdom Metazoa; phylum Arthropoda; class Insecta; order Diptera; family Syrphidae; genus Cheilosia; species Cheilosia vernalis. The sequence goes on from OX421362.1 coordinate 58,814,954, forward strand.
TTGAAGTAGAAACTATTCAGCCATTAATTAAAAAGTGTCATATTCTGTGATAAGACTGTTTTCTACTCCAGGTAAGTTTAATGCGTGTACTACTTTTTAAAGTTTAAAACGATTTATTTCGTGTTATGACGATATAGAACAAAGAAAATAATATATTAACGAACGTAATATTTGGAAATATGACAGTGTTGAATTCAAATTAAGGCTTTTTATTTGTATTATTCTGTCTTGTGACGTTATTGATAGAAAATTTACCGCGATTTGAACATTTTTCTTTTTGACTATATCTCGATATGACGTTCTTGTTGCGAAAATTATAACATTGTTCGTAGATTTTTTGGTATTATTTTAATTTATGTCATTTTTTCCACAAAAAGGTAAAATTTTTTTTCGAAAAGTGCAATTGCATTCACGTGGAAGGCAACTCGTTGAGCTTGCGAAAGCACAAAAATCAAAGCAAAAACTGCAGAAAGAAGATTTTAATGTTCCAGGTTCGGTACCTGCTGTTCTATACTCTTATCTAAATTCTTATTTTTATTATGCCCATTTATGAAACTCTTTTTTTATAGATGATAACATACTTCCAATATCCGATATAAGTAATATTCCACTACCTTTGAATGAGCCCGGTACATGCATTTTTTTATTTTATATCAAGTCGGTGCCGTGAAATAAGGCCAAGCGAAATAAGGCCAAATCTGACAATTTGGCCATTTTTCACTTTACAAAAGTAAAATAAGGCCATATTTCAACAGTTGGCCTTATTTCACTCCGACAAAGTGCGATAATGCCAACAAAATTTGAGTAATAAGACCAAACTTCCACCCCGTAATCCAACAATAAACCCAAGCAAGGGGGTTGCAGGGGGGCAACATGCCCCCCCATACAGATCTCATAGTTTGAAAGCGCAATAACACCAATTTGGCGTTAGTGCACTTTGGCCTTATTTCGCTTGGCCTTATTTCACGGCACCGCACATTTTCTGCAATATTTGCTCATAATGATCTTATCTCTTACCTACACGGTGTCTCCACGTGCAATTTTTCTTTCAGCAATCTGTCAAGTTTAATAGCATTGCAAGAACGACCAGTATGCAAAGAAATGTAGGGTGGGTATTTCATATCATGATATTTCATTCATTGAAATGTCGCTGAGCAGAGCACATCGTTGCGTTCTCGCATTAGGCCATGAAATCCTTTCTCTTTTCCCCATCTACCATATTCTTGTCTGACTATACTTGTCTCTTTTATTCCAATACGTAGTTTCAGAGCTACAAGCGACCACTCGCCACTCAGCCATCGTGGTAATGAAAAACAAGTGTCAAACTGCACAAAAATTGCAGCCCATTTCATGAAATCCATACCATGAAAGGAGCTGTGTAATACTTTTCATGAAATTGGTTTCTTCGTGAAATTTGTGGTCTCCACGTGCAATCTGTCATTTCATGAAAGAAAAATTGCACGTGGAGACACCGGGTTATAGGATATAATATAAATCCAAAAGCTTCGTCGACTTTAGTTCACCAAGTCTACACAATCAAGGACCTCCAGGACTTGCGGAAAAGAAAAAAAACACATTGCAGTCATTTCTGGCTCGTTTGAACTTTTTTCGGTTTTCCTCAGATGGGTTGGCCTTATATGACCGAAAACTTAACTCCTTTTGTCTGATAGCCTCTTTACAGCTCGAGTCGTACCACGCATTTTCTTTCGGTATGATACTCTTTATCCTGTTAGGAATAAAGGATTTCATACCTAAGGTGATAATACTGGACACCATATCAGCGGCGGCATCCACGTCGTTATCGAGGAAGCATAACGACCAGTTAAAACTCTTAAAGAAGCTGTTAAGTCCGCTCCAGTTGGCTTTCTCGTATTGCCATACGGTTCTTTTCGGAGATTTTTCTTTAACTGTGTGGTTGGAGTACGAGAAATTAGCTGATATGTTGCAGTGGTCCGACGAGCCTAAAGGCGATAATACAAGAAACAAGTCCAGAGTGTTAGCATTCTGACCGTCAATATCTGGTACGCGTGTTGGCTCATTTACAAGCTGGGTTAATTGATTTACCTCAGCGAAGATCTGAACATAAATTCCTTCGGGTGTTGTCTGTCCAGTATGTCGAAGCCAGTTAGAATTGTGAATATTGAAATCGCCCGCAATGACAATTTCAGTATTAGGATACAGGGAGACAATTCTTGTAATGGAGTCAGACAGCGTATCAAACTCGTTAAAAGTCGAGTTGCTATCTAGATTAGGGCTTCTGTAGATAAAACAATGGTGAATGATTTGCCTACGGATGTGGAATTTCAGCCATATGAAATTAAATTCCGAATTGGAACATTGGCCATAAGAACCTGGAGTTTGGAGTTTGGTTCATGGCAACACTTGCCATACGTGCTCTCATGTAAAATGACATGTAAAGAGTAAAGAGTTGGTTCTCGATCGGTCTCTGGCCGAGAGAGACGTGTATTTACACCATAAACTAACTATTAAATAGACCGTCAGCTCCGCCCACTTAAGAGAATTTGCCTACAAGCTGGATTTGTCCTTGAGTGTAGCCCAATTTGAATTCATGTGTTTGTGCCATGTTAATCAAAGGGGGCACACACATACTTGAAAAAAACCAGCCTACACGCCTGGCTTCAACCAGATGTCAGGTAGCCTAAGGTGGATTCTCATTTTCATGTCGAGTGCGGGGCTGTGTTTGTAAATAATGGGTTTTCTTAGTTCCAGGTTGTAATTTATTCGCTACATTTTTATATGAAAAGTTGTTCGATTTTCTTATTTCTTGGTATCAAGTGAAATTTGTTATGTAATTGAAGTGCAATGAATGTTTAAAATGTACGATATAAAGAACAGCAATACTTTTATTACATCGATATCAATAAATTTTTGGCATGTTCGCGATAGAATTTCAATTATGTTTCGCAACCTATTTCTCTCCTCCTAGCAAAAACCGACAAGCTAAGTAAGGCTCTAGTTATAGCCATACGTAAAATGCAAAATGTCAGCAAAATTTGTTCCTACGAAAACAATTACAACAAATCAACGACCCCTGATTGAATTCCATCTGAAAAAAATTCCTGCCAGATGGAACAGTAAAGAAATGAAATATTTCAGTGGAATGATTTGGCTTTTTGTTGTAGAATTGACTGAGAAGTAGATGAATGAATGAATAAATTATTATTCTAGAAAATTTAAAGGATATTTGTTTATATATTTTTTGTTGATAATCTAGCTTTATAATTCGTAAGCAACATTTAACGACCAAGATTTAATTCAACCGTTAGGTTTAAGTCCTCAAAAGAAGCAAAAGAACTGAGCCTAATACAAAAATGTAAGAACAATTATATGCGAATTTAGTTTTTTTCGGGTATATTCCATAATAAAAAAAATCCTATGTATGTAAATTGCCTTTTATTTATGTGAAGTAAGGCGTGTTTTTTTAGCTTCGAACTTAGCAAAGAAAAGTAAAGTAAGATTTTCAGCACGCAATTACAATAACTACGCTCTACTTGACACTTCGAGGACTCTCAGTAGTTGTTGTAATAAGGTTGTAATTGCGGGCTGAAAACCCTACTTTGCTGAGTTCGAAGCTCAAAAAACACGAATACAATACAACATCACTTTTTGTATTTCAAAAACACATAAAGTGTACTTTTTCTTACGCTTACAAAAACATCAGTGGACATTTTAAAATACAACGTTATAAAACTAAAAAATTAACAAAACAATTTGGATTCTTACGTTCGATTGAATACGCAAAATCTGAAATCGGATCGAATCGCAGATTCCAATTAAATACCACATTATATTGTCTTTTTGTTAGGAGTTTAATCTTTAATCATAATTATATCCGAGAATAATATATTTTTTTAAAGATATATATAAATAAAATTATCATTTTTACTGTTCCTACGTAACAACAACACATTACAGTGTTCACTCTTATTAAACTACAGAATTCCAAATCATATTTTGATTTTGTACAAAATGTTGTTGTTGTTGAAAACACCCACCAAGTAATAGAAATTTATGCAATGTTCAGGAATGTTTAAAAATAAATTCTTTAGCCCTAGTGAAAACTTGGGTTTAACTTGCATGGTAATAAACCTATTTTTGGAACAACTCCCAAAGGTAGCTGAATGAATTTTGCTGTAAAAAATATTTTTCATGTAAAGAACACTAAAAAAAACATAAATGTGAATGGATGAACATTTTTTGGCACCTAAAATGGATAGAGCACAAGTAAAGCTATCTAAAAAGACATACTCAACATGTATTCCTTTTACATTTATTGTTATAAATTCATTTACAAATTGTTTGTTATTGAAAAAGTGCCACCCGGCGGCCATTAATAACACGTATTCACAGACAGGAAAAATAAGAGAGCGCGAGAGAGGGCTCTCATTCAAAATTTGCGGGGTAAATCCGGGAGACGTAGGAAAGCTGTCAGTCTATTTAATAGTTATGTCGTTTTCCATTGGGCAAAAAGAAGCGTCCGGGAGAGTCCGGAATTGAAAAAATCACTTCTGAAACCGTTCCATTGGCACAAAAAATACTCTTCTGGTGATTCTGAGGAGAGAATTTCGCTTCTGGATTTGAAGTCAGAATCCACTCAAGAAGCACTCACACAAGTTTAGTTTGTGTATTTTATACAAGCCAACTGACGGCTGCCATAGATTATTTTTTGGCATTTCACCAATACTCTTGTGGATTCAATCAGAAGCAGTTTTCTTGTTCCATTGGACTACAGAATGAGTGGATCCCCGAGTGAAACCAATGGAAAACGACATTAGTTTATGGCCATTTTACTGAATTTGCAAAAGGTGTGTTTGTTCCAACCAGAGTATATCCATTATGTCGTTTTCCATTGGTTTCACTCGGGGATCCACTCATTCTGTAGTCCAATAATCTACGGCAGCCGTCAGTTGACTTGTATAAAATACACAAACTACACTTGTGTGAGTGCTTCTTGAGTTGATTCTGACTTCAAATCCAGAAGCGAAATTCTCTCCTCAGAATCACCAGAAGAGTATTTTTTGTGCCAATGGAACGGTTTCAGAAGTGATTTTTTCGATTCCGGACTCTCCCGGACGCTTCTTTTTGCCCAATGGAAAACGACATTAATGAGTAGGGACACTCTCCACGTGTTTCTTATCAGCTTACAATTTGCAGTATACCTACACATACACGAGAAATAGACGGCAATACAAGTGCTCTAGTAAAAGAGGGATGGAAGAGTAGTTGAATTATTTCAAAATGTGGTACAGGGTGTGACATAAAAAAAAAGCAAAATCAATTTGTAATATTTCTTCAGCCGTATTAATAAAAACCCGTAACTAATCTCTAACTTGTATATTACCTAGCACCTAGTTAAATAAATAACATATGAGTTAAAAATTCTTATTAATAAAAGAAAATAACTCATATAATAACTAGCTGATGTTTTCTCTAAAATAGCTGGCATCACCTAACCAAATTGTACTGAAAACAGTTGAAAACTATTACATATTGGCTATATCATCACGGCTGGCTAGTGAATGACAAATGAAAAAGAAAAAAAAAAACAACAGAAAATAAAGCAAAACAACAGAATTTTTTTATTTATTTTTGAATGTTTTATTTGTAAATAGGGTTTTTTCTTTTTTGGTACACTTTTTTCGATTTGGGGCGATGGTAACCGAATCCTCCCCTAACATATTCACTAAATATTTACACTATTTAAAAACACTTAAAACCGGTCAGCAATTTTGTTTCACAATTTTCAAAATTTAAATTTAATTTATTTGTCATTTTGACGGGAACGAATTTTTTATGACTTACTTGATGGGAAGCCAAAATAAACGGAAGCTGTAAATGATTTAATCACCAGAGAAAATAAATACTCGACCGACTCAATTAAGATATATTTATTAAAGCGCACAAGGCAAAAGCAAAAGTGACAGATGTGTCTTCTACATAAAAAGAGATGACTATACATCTGTCGGTATATAAAGTTTATGGCTCAAACACAATTTGAGTTTACTATCTTAACACCCTTTCTTAAACCCAAATTATGCCTTGACCATTTTAAGTCCAAAGTTACATTTGCAAAAATTGAATTTTGTACCAAACAGTGGTTTGGTTAATGAATCGGCAACCATCTGATTAGTAGAAATGTATTGCACAACGATGTTCTTATCTTCAATGTGTCCTCGTAGGAAATGATGTCGAATATCGATGTGCTTCGTACGTTGACGAAATCCTGCAGTCGAGGCTAGATCAACTGCTCCTTTGTTGTCACAATACATAATCGTAGACTTCTGAATAATTGATGGATCAATCTCGGTGATCAAACTCCTTAGCCAAAGTACTTCTTGGCAGGCTGACGAAAGTGCCATATACTCGGCCTCTGTAGTTGATAACGCCACTGTTTTCTGTCGCTTACTCGCCCAAGATATCGGACCTCCTTGCATCTTCAAAATAAAGCCACTCACTGAACGACGATCATCAATTTCATTCGCCCAGTCTGCATCGCTGTAGGCTACTAGGTCCGAGCTCTCGTTTTTGTTGTACTCAATCTTATCGTTGACAGTACCCTTTAGATAGCGGAAGATTCTCTTTACGGCCGTCCAATGCGCCTGACCAGGATTAGACAAGTATTTGCTGACAATCCCAACGGCATGAGCTATATCTGGTCGTGTCCCCTGTGCTGCGTATAGAAGACTACCTACTGCTTCTCGGTACGGAATGTTCTGCATTTTCTTGCGATCCGCATCATTTTTCGGTGACATCTCCTGCGTTAATTTTTGGTTCGGATCCATTGGTGTCATCACTGGATTGCAGTCTGCCATCTTGAACTTCGTGATAATTTCATTCAAGTAATTCGACTGATCTACCCAAAGCTTTCCACGTACTCGATCTCTCGTTATCCGCATGCCCAAACACCTCGAAATTTCGCCAAGATCCTTCATCTTGAAAGCTGCCTTCAGCTTGTTTTTGGTGCCCTTCATAAGAATGAGATCATTGGATAGAATCAGCAAATCATCCACGTATACTGCAACTATCTGAATATTGGAATCAGATTTCTTTATATAAACACACTGGTCCGTGCGCGTTTGCGTAAAACCTATGGACTTAAGAACGGAGTCCAACTTTTTGTTCCATGATCTGCTTCCCTGCTTCAGCCCATACATGGCTTTGTTCAGCTTACATACTTTATGCTGCTGACCATTTATTACAAATCCTTTTGGCTGCTTGATGTAGAGATCTTCATCTAGATCTCCATGTAAAAACGCATTCTTGACGTCCATATGATGAAGATGTAGATCGAACCTGACAGAAAGTGCAAATAACAATCTAATTGTATTAGTTCTTACCACTGGTGCATATGTTTCCTGAAAATCGATTCCTTCAAGCTGTCCACATCCCTTTGCTACCAGTCTGGCTTTAAACTTCTTGTTGTTGTTGTCATCTCCGGGTTTCGTTTTAAATACCCATCCTGTATTTAATATTTTTCTGTTCGGCGGAGGATTGACCAAAGTCCATGTTTTGTTTTCCAGCATCGCGTCGTACTCTTCCTGCATAGCTTTCTTCCAGGATGACGCATTCGGTCCACTTAAAGCGTCTTCAACGGAGACAGGATCGGCAAGATTATTTGTCACGGTAAAGTAGGTGACATAATCCGTAAATGTCTTGGGTTTCGGTGTCCTTTTTGAATGTCGCTGTGGATTAACTGGATCGCTGGATTCAACTCTGTCTTCTTCGTATTCGGAGTCCTCATCTGAAGAACTTGGATGTTGTATGATCGTCTCATCTAGATCATCGCTGCTCGAACTCGACATGTCATCCCTTTCTTGCTTTTGAATCTCTACAAAACCGGCTGGTTGTCTGATGTCGTCAGGTATTATCATCTCGGAGCTCCCATCGAAGGAACTTTGATGTGCAACTGTTGTACTTTCTTCATCATCGCTGTTGTCAATCGACGAATCTTCCCTTTCTTCTTTTAAATTTTCAGCTTTCTTTGATAAAATTGGAAAGAATCTCGATTGCGATGGCTGTTGCTTTCGCTTCGGTGACAATTGATGAAGTTCGGTTTCTTCGGTTTCGAAAAAAATTACATCTCTGCTTCTGACCAGTCGTTTTGTCTTTGGATCGACAAGTCTGTATCCCTTCGAGTCATCACAATAACCAAGGAATATTAATTCACGAGACTTCGGGTCCCATTTGAGTCTCTTCTCTTTCGGTACATGTGCCGGTACATGTGCCTGCAACCAAAAATACGGAGGTTGCTGACGTCTGGCTTGGTGCCTGTCCACATTTCTTCTGGAGTAATATTTCGGGAATTATTTGTCGGTGTCCGGTTAATCAGATAAACGGCTGTTAACACTGCCTCGGCCCAGTACTCCTTAGACAAACCAGCGTCAAATAACATGCTACGGGCTTTTTCTACAATGGTGCGGTTCATACGTTCCGCAACCCCATTTTGTTGTGGTGAATAAGCAATCGTAAGTTGATGTCTGGTACCTGAGTTTCTCAAAAAATGTTTTAATTGCAAACTTACGTACTCACCGCCATTATCGGAACGAATAATTTTAATTTTTCGGTCTCTTTCATTTTCCACAATGGCCTTAAACTCTTTAATCGTCTCGAAAACAGAACTTTTATCTTTAAGAAAATAAACAAAAACTTTCTTTGAACAATCATCGATAAGGGTGAGAAAGTATTTGGCACCTCCGATGGATGTCGTCTCCATAGGTCCACATAAGTCGGTATGAACCAGGTCCAGTACTTTTTCCGCTCGTTTACCCTTATGATTGAAAGGCTCTCTATGTTGTTTTCCCTTGACACAATTTTCACACGGCTCATTACTGCATTCCTTGAAATCACATCCTGTTGCAAGCCCATTTCGGAGAAGATTCATATTCTTGCGACTCATGTGGCCTAAACGTCGATGCCACAACACAGCTCGTTCATCATTGTGAGATATAAATGCTGTCTGTCGCGGATGGTCCAATTTGAAAATACCATTATCGTCGGTGGCTTTTGCCAAAATATCTCCATCAGAATTTGTGATTACACAGCCTTTGGAAGTAAATTCCACTTTGTGTCCTCGCTTTACGATTTTACTTATTGATAACAAGTTGGCTGAGACATTCGGTATATAAATCACATCTTTTACTAATAAATTATTTGCTTTATTATTAACAAACACAGGAACCGTCGCTTCACCAATCGCAACTGCTTTCATTTTCTCATTGTTTGCTGCGAAAATTTCGGTGGTACATGGACGTGCATCATCATGAAGCCATTCTGCATTCAAAGTTATATGCGTAGATGCACACGAATCCAAATACCATGCCTGGGGGTCGGAGGCATTGACGGCACAGCAAGCGAGTAAATTCATTTGGTGTGGTTTTCCTTGTTGAGATGTTTTATTACTTTTATTATTCTTACAGAATTTGCTGATGTGACCATAGGCGTTGCAATTGAAACAGCGGGTCTTTTCGCGATTCGTTGGAGTCTGTTGATTACGACGTTTGTTCCAATGCTTCGCCATCAACGCGGAATCAGTTTCACATCGATTCGAAGAACTCTTATTAGGAATATCCTGCAGAAGCTTTGTTTTTATTGAGTCCCCTGTTATTGGAACACCGGAGCTTTCTAGACCCATTATCATAGGTCGATATTCGTCTGGCAGTCCAGCAAGTAACAGCGTACCAACCCATTCGTCCTTCACTTCAAATTTCAGTGCATTGAGTTTATGTGCTGTCGTCATAATTTTGCTTATGTATTCGTCGACTGAAGTACAATTTACCAGCTGCGTTGAAATTAATGCTCTAAGCAGACCTACCCTTCGTGTCAAACCGGAATCCTCGTATGCTGATTGCAATTTGTCCCATACCTCCCGTGCAGTTTTTGCATCCTGAATGTGCATATAGTTCATGGGATCGACGGCGAGAATTATTTTTGACTTGGCTTTTGTGATCTTCTTCACGTCGGTTTCGGTGCCATTTATACAAGACCATAATTCCTCGTGTTCTAAATATGCTTGCATGGCAAATTCCCAAGTATTATAATTATCGCGGCCTGTTAGCTTCTCAATAGAAGGTAATGCATTCGCCGCCATTTTGTGGCAGATTAAAATGAAATAAAATATACGTATTGTGTATTCAATTATAATATCGCGACTTTCACGGTCTGGGATTCAATCATATTGTGGCGTGGAAGGTATCGTGTAACTTAAGTGGTGAAACAAGCCCTTAGTCACAGTTTGGTGAAACCAGGCCTTAGACAGTTTGGTGAAACCAGGCCTTAAAGTCACGAAACAAGTTCCACTCAAGTGTCACTTCCAATTGGAGACTGGAATCTGTCACCACAGAACCTTGTTCTAGAACCACTTAGAATTAGCTAGAAAGTTCTCGTCAGATGGCGGAGCGGGTATAAAAGGACAGCTTTTAGAAGAGGGCGAGACAGTTGATTTATAAAAGTGATTGGTTAAAGTTCGAGATAGTAATAGTTTGTGAAGATAAATAAGTGAAAAGTAATAGAGTAAATTAAGTGATTGGTTTGAAACGTTGAAGAATTGTTTAAGTAATAGTGTTCTGGTACTTAATAAGTGAAATATTAGAATAGTCGATAAAAGTGTAATAAAAGTGAATTTTATTAAAGAAGTTAAACGGAATAGTGTTTTATCTTTACGAATCCCAGCCTGAATGTAACAATATGCTTAAAGTCCCTGGGCCCATAACCTGATGGGAAGCCAAAATAAACGGAAGCTGTAAATGATTTAATCACCAGAGAAAATAAATACTCGACCGACTCAATTAATGTGGTATTCGATTGGGCGCTCTCAGAGCACTTTTTTTGCTCTCAGAGCAATTTTTATGTTCGTTTGGTACAGGAAAAAGCAATCTTTTTCAGATTTCAGAGCACTTTTGCGAATCTAGATATTTTCTCAGATTTACCAATACAAGTGCGTTTGAGTTTGACAACTGATGGAGTTTGTTTACATTTTTAGTGAATTTTTTCTCCAGCAAAGAAAGGCATTGCATCGGGTGAATCTATTTTTGTAAATTATTTATGTATAAATATTTAGAAATCAATCGGGACGGATATTTCTAATGTTTGAATACAAAGTTTAACCAGTGAATGTGAAACGCTTAGAAAAGTGTCGAAGACTACACATATTCAAATCGCACGAATATCAACACAAAAAAGAGCAAGTGACGTGTTGATGTTCGATTAGGCACACGAAATCTGAAATCTGAGAGCAAATCTGAAGAAGCCCAAACGAATACCACATAAGATATTGTTACATTCGGGCTGGGATTCGTAAAGATAAAACACTATTCCGTTTAACTTCTCTAATAAAATTCACTTTTATTCCACTTTTATCGACTATTCTAATATTTCACTTATTAAGTACCAGAACACTATTACTTAAACAATTCTTCAACGTTTCAAACCAATCAGTTTATTTACTCTATTACTTTTCACTTATTTATCTTCACAAACTATTACTATCTCGAACTTTAACCAATCACTGTTATAAATCAACTGTCTCGCCCTCTTCTAAAAGCTGTCCTTTTATACCCGCTCCGCCATCTGACGAGAACTTTCTAGCTAATTCTAAGTGGTTCTAGAACAAGGTTCAGTGGTGACAGATTCCAGTCTCCAATTGGAAGTGACACTTGAGTGGAACTTGTTTTGTGACTTTAAGGCCTGGTTTCATCAAACTGTCTAAGGCCTGGTTTCACCAAACCGTGACTAAGGGCTTGTTTCACCACTTAAGTTACACGATACCTTCCACGCCACAATATCCCCCTCTTAAACTTGTTCGTCCCGAACAAACTCGTTAACATTTTCACCATTATAACGATGAAGACGATCCACATGAACGACTTTCAGCTTGCCTCTTCCTCGTTGGATGCGATAGACAACGTCGTTGATGCGCTTTACGATTGTATAGGGCCCTTCCCAGTCTTGTTGCAACTTAGGCGATAAACCTTTCCTTCGATGAGGGTTATATAGCCATACCAGATCTCCTTCCTGGAATCCTGTAGTTGTCGTTTTAGTATCGTACCTCGTTTTCATGCGGTCACTGGCTATCTTAATCTTATCCCTAGTGTCTCGATGCACGTCCCTGATGATATCCCTGAGGTCTGTAACGTATTCCTCCACATTCTTGGGCTCTTCGCATGGATATCCAAACATCAACTCGCTAGGTAGGCGGACTGTTCGACCAAATAATATTCCAGATGGAGTATGTCCTGTGGTGTTATGCACTGCTCCTCGATAAGCCAATAAGAACATGGGAATCTGCTTATCCCAGTCTCTCTGGTCTTCGCCAACGACCTTAGAGAGGTGTTCATTCAGTGTCCTGTTGAAGCGCTCCACCATCCCATCTGATTGTGGATGAAGCGGGGTTGTCCTTGTCTTGTGAATCCCGAGTAACTGGCACACTCCTTGGAAAATCTTCGACTCGAAGTTCCGTCCTTGGTCTGAATGCAGTTCCATTGGTACACCGAATCTGCTTACCCAGTTATTGACGATTTGCTCCACCACGGTTTTAGCTTCTTGATTTGGGATAGCAAATGCTTCAGGCCACTTACTGAAATAGTCCATAACAACGAGGATGTACCGATTTCCATTGTTTGTTTCAGGAAACGGTCCCGCAATATCAACTGCTATCCTTTCGAAAGGGGCTCCAACATTGTATTGATGCATTTTGCCACGGACTTTCAGTCTCGGACCTTTGCTGGCCGCACATGTAACGCATTTCCTGCACCAAGTTTCAACGTCCTCCCTTGAATGAATCCAGTAAAAGCGTTCCCGCACTTTTTCGAGCGTTTTATTGATTCCCAAGTGGCCTCCAGACACTCCATCATGCAATTCCCTGAGCACTTCCTTAACCTTTGACCTGGGTACAACAAGCTGCATTACGAACGACTTTCCATCCGGGCTTTCCCATCTTCTTTTTAGAATGCCGTCTTGTACGTGAAGGGAGTCCCACTGCGCCCAGTATGCCTTCAGCTCGGGGCTCCTATTGGATATCTCCTGCCAGTCTGGTTTTCCCTCATGCTCCTTCCAGGCGATAATCGGTTCGATATCCGGATCTTCCCTTTGAGCCTCCCGTATTTCCCGCGCACTCCAGCCACCAATGGGCATAGCTCTCACCCTTTGAACGGACGCGACTTCTTTTTCCTCGTGTCGTAAGCAATGTTTGCAATTTGCTTTGCACGGTCGACGGGAGAGAGCGTCTGCATTAGAGTGAAGACTTCCCTTTCGATGTTGTATTTCGTAGTCGTACATCTGCAGCCGTTCGATCCACCTTGCGACTTGGCCTTCAGGATTCTTAAAGTGCAGCAGCCACTTTAAAGATGCATGATCTGTGCGGAGGATGAATTTCCGCCCATAAAGGTACTTATGGAAATGTTTTGTCGCCAATACCAAAGCAAGGAGTTCGCGCCTGGTAACACAGTAGTTCCTTTCTGGCTTTGAGAGAACTTTGCTGAAGTAGGAAACTACTTTCTCTTGGCCATCGTGCACCTGGGAAAGGACGGCTCCAATTCCCACATTACTAGCGTCTGCATCCACAATAAATGTTTTCCCAGGGGTGGGGTACGCTAGTATGGGGGCGTTGCACAACTGTTGCTTAAGTTCCTTGAAGCTGTTTTCGCACTCACCTGACCATTTGAATTGTTTGCCTTTTTCTGTCAGTTGATGCAAGCTCTTTGCGATCCTGGCAAAGTCCTTAACAAATCGTCTGTAATAGGTCGCAAGTCCCAGGAAGCTTCTCAGTTGATGTTTGTCTTTGGGAACCGGCCAGTTTTTCACTGCATCGACCTTCTCCGGATCAGTCTTGACTCCTTTGGAAGAGATGATGTGCCCGAGGTACTTCACTTCTGGTCTAAATAGCGAACACTTCTTCGGGTTAAGTTTTAGTTGCGCACTTCGTAGTCTTTGGAACACCTCCTTAAGGTTATCTCGATGTTCGTTAAATGTTTTTCCTACTACGATGACATCGTCCAGGTAGACCAAGCAGGTTTTCCACGTTAGTCCCAGCAGAACGCGCTCCATTAGACGTTCAAAGGTAGCTGGAGCATTGCACAGTCCAAATGGCATTACTGTAAACTGCCAAAGCCCGTTTCCTGCTGTGAATGCTGTTTTCTCGCGGTCTTCTGGATGGATCTGCACTTGCCAGTAGCCACTCTTCAGATCGAGAGTCGAAAACCATTTGGCTCCGGATAGTGTGTCCAGGGTGTCGTCAATTCTTGGCAGGGGGTAGCTATCCTTCTTGGTGACGTTGTTGAGTTGGCGATAGTCCACGCAGAATCTCGTACTTCCGTCTTTCTTCTTGACTAGGACGACCGGCGATGCCCACGGACTTTTTGAGCTTTCAATCAGTCCCTCCTTTTCCATCGTCGACACCATTTCTGCAACCTCCGTCTGCTTAGCCAATGGTAGTCGTCGGGGAGGCTGACGAATCGGTCTCGCATCTCCGGTGTCGATTCGGTGTTGTACGAGATGTGTTCGGCCATACTCGCTGTTCTGCGAAGCAAATATATCAGCGAACTCGTTGATTAAACTACCTGCCATGGACCGCTGCTCCTGATCCAGCTCGCACTCTCCGAGTATATTCTTTTTCATCTCCGATATCTCCGCAGGTCTAACCGGTTTCACAGGACTTGCATTGGACAACTTTGTGACCGCAGTAATCGGTACGCACTTTCCAATCACTGCTCCTTGCTTTAGTTTCACGCTTTTGTTTTCCACATTGAGAACACGAACGGGAACCAAGTTGTTTTTAGGTTCAACCAGCATCTTTCCGACGATATACCTCTGATAATAATTTTCTGCATCTGGCTCGACTAGGTAGAATCGGTGGCTCCCAGGGTCGCCTTCCAGCTTTGTCCAAATAACTGTTTCTGACGAAGGTGGTAGTATTTCGTCCTCACTTACAACTGTCCGTAGAGCTGCGACGTTCTCGTTCCCGTAAACCATCGGAATCTCGACGTTCTTGTACTTTATAACTTGCAAACCGATGTCGAGTACTATATCATGCGTCTTCATAAAGTCGATTCCGATGATGCATTCGTCACATATATCAGCCACTAAGAATGCATGGGAGAAGACTATTCCTGCAAGGTTTATCGTCAAGAGTACCTCACCATACACCTTTGCTGTTGCTCCAGTTGCTGTTTTCAGACAGTAGCTGCTGGTGTTGTGCAGCCATGCTTGGCGAACGATGTCCCTTCTGACTATGGAAGCGGTGGCACCTGTATCGATTGTGGCGACACACTTTTTCTGGCCGATATGGGCTTCCACTGTCAGACTCCTATTACATCGTTTGGTCTGGGAAACCTGAATCGTGGTCCTGGGGGCGTCGATTCCAGATGTTCCATCCGCCGAAAGCTCAAACGCCTCCTCGTTCCTAGCTCTGCAATGTGGACAACTGCCCTGTCTACGTTCGGCTCTGCACTGTCGTTGTAGATGTCCAATTTTATTGCAGTTCCAGCAACGGATCGGTCCCCTTCGAGAACTGTTACGGTCGACTACTTCTGTTCTCTGGCACGAGCATTCAACGGATGTCATTTCTCTCACGCGGTGAAATCCTTGAGATGCTTGGTCAGCAGCTCTCATGGTTAAAGCAAATGCCAGTGCCTCAGGAAGAGTTCTCTTTCCAGCCATTCGTAGAGCCATCTGCAGTTGTCTGTCCTCTATGGCTTGTGTAAATGCCTCAATAGCCATTTCATTGATGACATCCTCGCCGGCATTGGGATAAGACAAGTGCGCTAGCCGTTCGATATCAGCTTGCAGTTGCTGGAGTGTTTCTCCCCTCTTCTGGATTCGACTGCGAAGTTGCACTCTATATACTTGCTGCATATGGTCGTCACCGAATCGCATCTCAATAGCCTTCACCAATGCATCGTAGTCGCGTTGTTTTTCTGCTGAGACAGTTTGAAGCAATTCTGCAGCTGTACCTCGTAATGCGAGTGTTAATGCAATCGACTTTTCCTCGTCGTCCCATCCATTGGTCGTTGCAGCTGCTTCGAACTGTCTCTTATAAATTGGCCATGATGTTTGACCATCAAAAACGGGTGGTTGCATCTCCTTCCTTCTTGGGCAGTCAGCAGAATATTCCCGAGCCTTCTGTTTCTTGACTATTTCGAGCTCTTTAGTTATATTCTTGATGTTTGTTCCGAGCTCTTTAGCTATGTTCTCAATGTTTGTCTCGTGTTTTTGAAACGTTTTGTTAATTTCCTCAAACTTTGTTTCATGCTCGTTTAATTTTTCATCAATCGCGTCGATTTTTACATCTAGAACATTCTTAAATTCTTCCACTGCATCTTTTTGTGCGGCGACAATGGAATTTGTCTGATCTTCAAGAGAATTTTTCTGTTCTTCTAGAGAATTTTTCTGTTCTGCGAACTTCAATTCCATGGAATTCTTCTGCTCTTCGAACTTCAATTCCATAGAATTTTTCTGTTGTTCAAGAGAATTCTTTTGTTCTGCGAACTTAGATTCCATAGAGTTTTTCTGTTCTGCGAACTTAGATTCCATAGAATTTTTCTGTTCAGCGAACTTAGATTCCATAGAATTTTTCTGTTCTTCTATCTTGACAAGAAGCAATTCCATCATAGCGCTAATATCAACGCTTGTACTTACTTGTTCTTCTGCCACGTCGAATAGCATGGTTTTCGGATCTTCTCCCTCGTTTTGGACAGCTTCCTGCAGACGAAGTATGAGGTCACTTTTCCCTCCAGCTGTGGAGAGATTCCGCTTTTCTAGTTCACTTTTCAATTGGGGTATGCTTAGTTGCAGCAATATACGACCCATTTTGTTTGTCTCTTGTAATTTAGAAATTCACACAAATTCACTTCTTTTTTTTTTTTTTTTTTTTTTTTTTTTTTTTTTTTAAACTACACTTAGACACTTAGCACAGAATAAGTTTTATCCCACTTCTGACACCAATGTTACATTCGGGCTGGGATTCGTAAAGATAAAACACTATTCCGTTTAACTTCTCTAATAAAATTCACTTTTATTCCACTTTTATCGACTATTCTAATATTTCACTTATTAAGTACCAGAACACTATTACTTAAACAATTCTTCAACGTTTCAAACCAATCAGTTTATTTACTCTATTACTTTTCACTTATTTATCTTCACAAACTATTACTATCTCGAACTTTAACCAATCACTGTTATAAATCAACTGTCTCGCCCTCTTCTAAAAGCTGTCCTTTTATACCCGCTCCGCCATCTGACGAGAACTTTCTAGCTAATTCTAAGTGGTTCTAGAACAAGGTTCAGTGGTGACAGATTCCAGTCTCCAATTGGAAGTGACACTTGAGTGGAACTTGTTTTGTGACTTTAAGGCCTGGTTTCATCAAACTGTCTAAGGCCTGGTTTCACCAAACCGTGACTAAGGGCTTGTTTCACCACTTAAGTTACACGATACCTTCCACGCCACAATATATTTATTAAAGCGCACAAGGCAAAAGCAAAAGTGACAGATGTGTCTTCTACATAAAAAGAGATGACTATACATCTGTCGGTATATAAAGTTTATGGCTCAAACACAATTTGAGTTTACTATCTTAACATTACTCACTCGCTAGTTACGAATCGTTAGTTATCTTCTAAAAATGTTTATTAATAGCAATTTGAGTTTAACTAATGTGTTTGCCAATAGTTAGGCCTAACATGTAGTTGAGCGACTATTATTAATACGGCTGCTTATATCTAATATATATTCACATGTGTGCTACACTTAAATATTTTTGTTTGTTGGTACATTTTTTGTTTTATAATAAAGTAAACCCGTACTCGGACGTAAAATTTGATAAGAAATTCTTTATTTTGATTTTTGCAACAGTTGTAATAAAATTCATTTTTCAAAAAGTTAAAAATATTCCCTTTAAAATTATTTAGGTAGATAGTACATATTTGGAAAACAAGAAATAACTTTTTGTTCAAGATTCTCTAACGATTCTAAAAATTCTTAATTAGGCCGTGTCAATTTCGCATCTTCATATTCTTTAAAATCTGTAAAAAGGGAGGAAACGTTAAGTTGCGGACATTTTAACTCACACTTGTGGTTTAGGCGGTATTTTCTAAAAAATAACGTGCGAAATAATTTCCAAATTAGGTGTTGTTGACCGATTTGGGCGCATCGTTGACTTGGCATACGTGTCTTTCGAGAAATGTCTTTCGCAAATCCAAGAATCCCTCGACAATTTTTCTTGTATTAAGTGTTGTTTGTCTATGCAGTTCAACCACTTCGTTTTTCTAAAAAAAATAAATAAGAAATACAACACGGATTTATATTCGTTCTTGCCCGATCTATAACTTATATTGCTCATACCTACCTCTCACTATTATCCGGTTTTTTGAAATATTTAACTCCAACATTTTCTTTCTCCTCTCGCCCACATGGCAAACATTTAAAACAATGTTTTCCCATTATTTTATTTGGAGTATTTAAATTATGCAAACTTGCACTTCAAATTCACTATTTCACTACTTTTAATTGTTTGCTACACGAACTGACACGGAACACCCTTTCTTTCGTCAATAATTGATGTTAATGAACGACTGATAACAATCCGACTCCGGCCTGCTTTTAAAAATACGTGCGAAAAAAATGTCAACAATCCCCCAAGTAATTAGTGTGACCATCTGCTATGAAATATATTACCTAAAAAGTGCTGGCAATAAAACTTCAAATCGTAAAAAATAGTTATTAACGAAGTCGTAACAAAGCAAAAGGGTTGAATTTCGTGATATAGAATGAAACATTTTTTTTCATTTCCATAACAAAGACCATTTAATCAATAACCAATGGCAAAAAATGCACAATCGTTCGTCGTACACAGCAAGCCCCATGTAGTGGTTCATGTAAAATGTGTTGTGTACCCTTTTCTTCTCAAGCAGTCGTTGTATTCAGGTAAAAAGTATTCTTTTGACCTGCTTCCACTTATTGTATGATTTTTTCTGCATTTCGCTTTGTGGTAGTAGCAAATGCATATGTAGAGTAGTAGAGAGCGTGTCCCTACTCATTAACACCCAGTCTCTACGAGACAGAAATTAAGACAAGACTTCCGTCACGACAACAATCTGTCTCGTGTAGACCGCGATTTTTCGGACATGACAGAAATCTAGACTTTTCAGTCAGACTTTTTGTCAAAGATAATGGAATACAGAGATATATATCTTTCCAGTGGAAATGCGGCTGCCTACAAGCTGTTTTCCAGAAAAATTCATGAAGTCACACACACTTGCTCATTTCTATTTTAGTATTTGTGAGTTCAAGAATTGGACTTCATTACAAGAATTCAGTATTCTCTACTGTACATTTCAATTTTTTTCTTAGTTTCATTAAAACCTTCACAAAAACCAAACAAATTCAAATCGAAACACATAACAATTAAACACCGCGATAAACATAAAAGCAAGATGATTCGCGGTCGGCCATTAGCAACATGCTTTTTTGTTGGTCACACGTATTCACAGACGGGGGTTGGAATTACAAAAACAACAATGTAAACAAATCTCTTTTATTCATTAATCTCTGCTTTTTGTCCTCCCATTTCTGCAGACAGATCTTCTGACTGAAATTTGAGATATGAAGTTTAGACCAGCATTTGACAGCAAAAAATCATTTTGTTTTGGTTACTATAGGAGGGAATACAAGTGCGCGGATACAATTATGGCTGATTTTCGCCTATCGCAAAGTGATACCATTTATTTAATAAATATGTACCAACAAAGTGAGCAATTGTGGAATTATAAAAGCCAGATTTATAAAAGGATCGATTTAAAAAAAAAGCCTGGGAAGAAATTTCCAGGCGATTCGGAGTGGACGTGAAGGTTTTGAAAAATAAAGTTAAGTCTTTGCGCTCCACTTATGTAGCGGAAAAAAAAGTAGACGACTCAAAGAAGTTTGGAGCTGGGACTGATGAATTGTATCAGCCGCATCTTTTTAATTTTGAATCATTTTCATTCCTGAATGATGTGATTGTTTTGCGAAAAACGAAGACCAATTATGTTCTGGTAAGAAATATGTATTTGGAAAAAAAAAAAAAATAATTTAATAATTAAAGTTATTATTAGGATGACACTTTGGAACGAGCTTCTGAAGCAAGGAAAGACGATGAATATGATGTGATGAGGACGAGTATTCATTGTTACCATCAACTTCTTCCGCAAAGCGCAATAACCGAGGAGTTAGCATATCATCAAAATATGAGGATGCAATTAATGCTATTATTAATAGCACAAGCCATGTGCCTGAACCAGGTAATGCCCAAAACACATGTGCAGAAATTCTGTACGCAGCGCAGAGTGCAGTGCTGCAAGTAAAACAGATGTGCAGAAAATTGTTTGACATCCATTGCATCGGCTAATACGCAACTGTCATTCGCCGACTAAGCAGCTGATGTGTTTACATCCAAAACAAAAACAAACACAACCAGCAGTGTCCAAAGCCGATGATGCCAAATACTTGAAATAGCAATTTATTTTCTTTTGTGTTGTGGTATGTTTGAATTTTGCAGCAAATTTAGAAGTAGAGATATGTTGCAGTGCTGCAGTGAGTGCAGAATTTACGTGTGTCTATAATCATATCAACATGGTTTATTCTAATCTTGCTGCGCAGTGAGTTCTGCACATGTGTTTTGGGCATAATAACAAATGAACAGGATAAATTCATAGACTTCGGCAGAAGTATCGCAAGCCAGTTGAAGGATTTATCGCCAATCGAGGCCACTGCTGCAATGGCTGATTTGCAGCAAAAACTTTCTGGTCACATAATTCGCTCTTTAAATAAAAGGCAACAAGCGTCCGCATCTTCTGCGTCTACTTCGTTAGAAGGTAACGATATTTTGCATTGTGCACTTATAAATTTGGAAATATTTGATTGCGACGATTTTTAATTCGGGTTTGTCGTATTATATATAATGTTTATGCTGTGTTAAGACTTAAGAGTGACTTCAGTGAAGTTTATGATGTTATGTGTAGGTACCTATTATTATTATTAATTTTTAAAATGAAAACAAAACACGAATGTGATATAATTTGTAATAAAATGTCTATATTTATTTAATGTTAATACAATGTTTTATTATTTTTAACCACTGATAGGGAACATCCCCGTCAGTGACGCAAAATTTCCTTACATTATCGCGAATTGTGGTTGCCAAATTTATGTCCGCTTAGTTCCTGCGTAGTCAGCTGTGTCATTGTACTTGGAAGTTCACATACACTTTGTCTATCCATTTCAGCTGCTGCTCCTCAAGTCAAATTGGGGGACAGTATATTATGCAAAACGCAGCAGGTCTTAATTATAAGATCGCAAGTATCCACTGACACTTCAATAGGCCTATGAAAAATTCGGAAACGTTCAGCAAGTCGGCCAAATGCCATCTCAACAGTCAAACGTGCGCGGCTCAATCTGTAGTTGTAAGCTTCTTGAGATACCGTCAGTTTAGTGTTCCTGTCATATCCCTTCATTAGATTTTTGTCAATTCCAAAAATGTTGTCACCAATGAAGAAATACGGTGTCAAAGTATCTTGGCCCTTTAAGGCTTTGGCAGGCGGTATGTTAAGTCTGCCGTGAGTTAGCGACGAGTACAAAGTGCTGTTTTAAGACGACAACATCTAAAGCCCTACCATTGCCTCCAACGTCTATATAAATAAATTTGCTGTGCGCATCTACCACAGCTAATAAAACGATGCTGAAGAAACCTTGAGTTGAAGAAATCGGATCCAGAATGTGGTGGTGCTTTTATCCGAATATGTTTTCCATCTATTGATCCCAGTGTATGAGGAAAGTCCCAGAATTTGTCAAAATCTTTGGCGATTTTGATCCAATCGCTTTCTGTGGATGGCATCTGAAAGACTATAATTTAAAATTTTTATTTCCATAGATAAATATCTGAATTAACCGTTGTATGTTAACTTTGAAGTGCGTTGTAAATTGCTGTTAGAACTTGTGGAACGAATTTACTAATGGTTTTCCTCGATACGCGTGAAAGGAATTCCATAGATCGGTACGAATCCCCAGTAGCAATATATTGTAACGTTATTGCAAGACGTACTCTCGATGTTATTGCATATCCCATTACTGTGTGTTGTTTTTTTATCGATGGTTCCACCTATAATAAGATGCAAAATATAATAGCATTTATCACAAAACTCACATCCATTTAAGCCTTACCTACTAGTGCCAAAAGATTTTCAAACTTGTCTATTGACATTCGGCAAAAGTTTTTGTAATCCGATGCATTGTCCCATAAAACATCTTTTAACAAATGCGCTTCCAAATCGTGTAGCTCTCGCTTCTGAAAAAACTGATTTACCCACAAACTGTGCTTTCTTTTGTTTTCGGCTAACATCTGGTTTTCTAATTTTTCTAGGGGCCGATTTTTCAATAGTCAGATAGGCAACCAGATAGGGGTTAACTGTCAGATAAGACATAAATCCATTTTTCAATAGTCGAATAGCAGCTATTCGAAGAATATAACAGCTAACTGTCTCATAAAGATATCTGCCCCTTTGTGAGACGAATAAAATATAAATCTCTAGTTACAGTCGGCGAACTGTCAAATTGGAAAATTTAGCAAATATAATTTTAGCGTTTTCCGTTGCAAATTTAAAATGTCTGCCACTGAAACTAGAACGGCTAATGATTATATAGAAGTAAACTCCTGCAGAACACTTTTCCAACTCTCTGGCGTTCACCACTGATCCTCCTTTTTGCATTTCGCATAAAGCATCTATTCGAAATGCTGACTACCAGGTATGCTAGAAACCAATAAAAAGAGGACAAGGATCACAAACACTTGTAGATCCTTTTACAAGTGTCATAAAAGGAAGAAAAAATAACTAAAAAGATGAACCATTCTAGATCCTTTTACAAGCACCATAAACATAAAAACTACTGGAAAGTTTACAAAAAGGATAATAAACTATTATAGATCCTTTTTCGGACATGCAAATATATAAGACAAAGGGTGATTAGCGAAAACATACAATTTTTTAAATCCTTTCAGAATGATCGTTACTTATTATTTAGCATAGACAACTACTACTCTTACATCCATTATTCTTAACAGACGTCAAGCTTTGAACATCCATCTGTTTCACTCACACAACTTTACCTTCGAATAGTTATCTAGCTTTTATTTTATGATTGAAAAACTCAAAGTTTATATCTAGCAGATAAAGAGTGAAGTAAATTTAATCGTTAGTTAACAATCAGGCGATTTATCTGACTATTGAAAAATCGGCTCTAGGTCGTTTAATGCTTTCAAGGCGAGAGCCACCTTCACTTGTTTCTTCGTTGATGACATGTTAAATAAGACGTACCATTTGAAGTAGGAATAGTAACTAAAAGAAAGTTTAATTTGTCAACCTTAATTAAAACATCCATAGTGAACATAAAATTTGTTTCTATTAGACACAACATGAAGATATTATTCTACCAAGTAAGTACCGAACATACATCCGCAACAATTAAGAAACTCCTGTCACAATTCCGCAGACATGTACCTACAGTTCAAAGAGCGTTTATTTATTTATAAAGATATTGGCTAAAATATAAAATAGCTATATTGCCTTATTAAATAATTTGTTTCAGATTTTCATCAGATCGTTTGAGTTTGACAAAAACTAGTGGAGTTTGTTTTCTTTTTCAGAAATTTTTTAACTGTAAACAAACGCATTGCATAGGGTGGATCTATTTCTGTTAATTTTTTATGTATAAATGTTTGGAAATTGAATTGGGAAGCCTACGCATATTGCATTCGCACGAATATCAACAACAAAAAAAAGAGGAAGTGACAAGTAGTGATGTTTTCATAAGAGACAATATTGTATTGTCTCTGGTTTTCATGTTGAAATAGACACACGAAAATCTGAGTGCGAAGCTGAAGAAGCGAGCGCCACCCTCCCTTGTTTCTTCGTTGATGCCTTCTAATGAAATGAAATGTCATAACAGGATTTGCCCACCCAAAGCAATTGCAATATGGCGGAGTAGAGGTCTGACATAAAAGTCTGACAGAATTCAAGCTCGTGGAGACGAGGTGTAATGGATATACTCTGGTAGGGACACTCTCGACTTTTCCGTTATCAGTTCTTACGTTTCTGTCACACAGACGCTAGAAGTAGATGGATATAAAAAGTACTGCATAAGAGAGGGATAAAAGAGGATGATTGCTTTTTTTTGGAAACAGGCACAGGGTGCTCCGTTTAAAAAAGGCAGCTGCGATAGCTGAGCGTAATTGTAAGACAACAGTGCATGATGGCTTCAGGATAGTGACTGACTTTATTGGTTACTGTGTGCAGATGTAGTTTATACACATATGTAATAGTTAAACATGTATGATGTAACATAGATAATTGTGTGTTTTAACATACTGTGACATCATCTCCATTTTTTTTTTTTTTTTTAATAACAATAAAGCTTAAAACAGAAATTCAATTTCGTGGAATGTATAAACTGATTCAATTATGAGCGAATTAAATCTAATGACATTTTTGGGGGTGTCAGTCAATCTAAACTTACAATTAATTAGTTAACTTAGTAGGCAAATGAAATAATATAAATTTAGGTACCTTCTTTATTAACAGTCAAATCGTTTTAATGGTTTTACTGGTTGTGTTGGTAGCTGTAGTTGATTGTCGTTCTGCATCTTCATTTGCGTAGACTTTGCTCCATAGTGTGGTCCGTTAGGAACAATGGATAATTGAGTTGGTTCAGCAGATGTATTTGGCTGATTCGATTTTTCGATTTCCCCATCAATTGTTTCTTTTGGTGTTTCTACTATACTTTGCGATGTTTCTTGTTGAGCTGCGATTTTTTCTTGTGGCCAAAAAACGGTTGGATTTTGAATATCAGCTTTTGTCTTGTGCAGGTGATGTGTGTTTCTGCGGTATAATATTTACCTCCATTTGTTTCAACAATGATTGATCTTGGATATTTTGTTTTATCTAGAACTCTTGCTCCAATCCATTCGCGGTGACCAGTTTGCATTCGGACCTTGTCGCAAATTTCGAGTGTTTTTGATGGTTTAGTACCTCTGTTGTTGGATACGTGTTTTGTAAGTCCATGAAACCTGAATAATGGTCTGCGTTTAATACGTATTCGTCGCCTTTAAAATTAAATATGTCGGTTGACACTAGTTGAAATGGATATTCTGGAACAGTTCTTTCTACTTGCGGTTCTCGAATGCTGCTTATTTGGGTCTGCTGACACACGGAACATCTTTCTATATAGTCGCGAACATCCTTACTTTGTCCAAACCAGTACAACGATTGACGAGCTCTGGCTAACGAGCTTGTAACTCCAGCATGCCCTGAATGAAGATCACGAAGGATTTTATTAATTTCAGTTTTAGGAACAATTACCTTGCAACCCTTGAACAGAAGGCCCTGTTCAAATGTGATTTCCTCTTTGAAGTTTGCATATTTTTTTACAGATTCTGGTAGTCTTCTGTTTCAGCAAACACATCTCAAGATCTTCGGATGTTGTCTTCACAAATCTGCGGTGTGCGTGCGTCGTCTGTGAACGACAGTACGATGTATACTGCATATCCTTCATCATCACCTTCGTAGACTGGATCACAATCTCGACTGAGGGCATCAGCTATTGGAATTTGGAATTTGTGTACCTTTCTTATATATAACATTTGGTGAACAGTGCTGCCAGAATTTCAAAATGGAAAATTCTAGACTGCAAAAAAAAAAAAATGCTAGACAAAACAAAATTTGTTTTCATCAGCTTTTTAAAAAAAAAATATAATTAGTTTTCTTTTATACTACACAATCATCTAAATGCCTGCGTACCTCTGTAAGGAATCGAAATCACTCATTAAGTGTGCTTCCACACCGGATGAAACAGACAAACAAAACTGCTTTTCTCGTTTTGTATTAAATGTGGGTATAACTCCAAAAAAACAAACAGAAAAAAGTATCTGTTTGTCTAGGGCGTTTTGTTCCATCCGGTGAGGAAGCTCCCTAAGTGGATAATATATGCGCCGAGTACTGAGAGTTAGAGGGACTTTCGACTTTAATATTATAAAACTGAAGGACAAAAATGAAGTCGAAAAACTAAACCACCATGAAATATACTGCGAAAATGATTTCAGTTAAAAAAAAACATGTAATTAACAACAACGAATTTTATTTTATTATTTAAGTATCAGTCTTTAGAACAAACAGAACAAACAAAATATCAATAGTACCAATTTTTAAAATTCTATGTATCTATGGTATGGAATCAAGCTTAAGGAAATGGATCTACTCTATCAAACTCTAAAGAAAGAGATAGAACTGTTAAAAGAAGAAAATAATGTTCTAAGGAACACTAATTCTCAGAAAGAACGCGAATGTAGGTACTCCACAACGCTTGCCTAGTCAGGAATACCACACTGACGAAGAAGAGCTAGCGCGCGAAACGAATCGGGTCCCTAAGAAAAGACCTAGTAAGAAAAGGAGAGCCGGTTCTTCGCCTGAAGTCGAGCCTCTAAGAGGAGAAACGCGTAAAGTACCGCAAGAAAAACAACTCTCAGGGCAAATTCGTCCACCACCTCCAATAAACGTCGTTGGGGTAACGGATTATAATAAGTTACACAGCCTCCTTAAAGGAACGATAACATCGGAATTTAAGGTAACATCTTTGAGGAATAATGCGTGGAAAATTAACGTCGTTAACCACGAAGACTACCGGGCAGTGTCCCAAAAGCTAAACACCGAGAAGATCCAGTGGTATACTTTTGAAATAAAGTCAGAAAGGCCACATCGTGTTGTAGCGAGGGGACTCCACCCCTCATGCACCAAAGAAGAGGTTATAAACGACCTCCGTTCCAAAGGGTTTAAAATTCATGATGCCGTAAATATCATCAAGAAAGAGAAGCAAAAAACGGAAGAAGATAAGGACATCCTGGTAAGGCGTGGACTTCCGCTCTTTATGCTTACCTTCGATAGATCTGATAATATCGAAGATATCTACCGAATTAAAACCATACTTAATATTGTGGTAAAAATCGAGCCCATGCGCAGAAATTTGAAAACAATTCCACAGTGCAAACGTTGCCAAGAATTCAATCATACGCAAATGTATTGCAAAAAAGAGCTGCGATGTGTAAAATGCGCCGGAAGTCATTTCTCCCAAGACTGTGGAGCAAATAAACAATCGTCCGCTACCTGTGCTAATTGTAAGGGAAAGAACCCGGCAAATTATAGAGGCTGTGAAGTAGCTAAGGAGTTGCAAAAACGGAGAGATGCGCTACTCAAAAGCCAAAATAAAAAAACAAAGCCGCTTACCAAGATAAAGCGTAGGACCGCCCAGGAGGTAGTAGGCAATATAAAACCTCCGGTTCAAAAGCGTAGCATTGTCAGAGAAAGAGAGACAATTGAAAGGCCCTCGACCTCTGTTGTCAAAAGAAACGCTACTGAAAAGTTACCACCAGGAAAGCCATCGAATAGTGGCCCCCGGACAACCAGAGTACAGACCTACGCTCAGGCCGCGGCATTCGAAGGAGCGAAAAACGTTGAAACTTCGCCGGACCCTGTTTCTCATGTTTTCTCAGTTATTCTCGCGAAACTTGAAGAACAAAGCAAAATAAATAAAATTAATCTCGATCGCTTGGTTAAGCTCGAAAATAATTCACTGAAAACGCGTGCTTTAAAAATAACATGAATGAAAAACCAATGTTAAAAATATGCACCTGGAATGCAAACGGGCTTTTACAAAAACTCGGCGAATTGGAAATATTCATACGCGATAAAGATATTGATATTTGCTTGATTTCTGAAACTCACTTGAAAAAGGGATCGAATTTAAAAATAAAAGGCTATAATAATTTCCACGCTTGTCACCCATCGGGAAACGCCAGAGGTGGATCATCATTGCTTATTAAAGACTGCATTGAACAATACGAAGACCTGAAGATAGAGCTTGAAACTATGCAACTGTGCACGATTCGAGTTAAAAATAGTCAGCGTACTCTTAGAATTTCATCTATCTACTGTCCACCGCGTTCCGCGCTTGAAAAAAGTGATTTCACTAACCTGCTTAAATCGCTCAAACCAAACTTCATTATGGGCGGCGATTTTAATGCGAAGCACACGTTCTGGGGCTCCAGATACATCTCGCGAAAAGGTAGAATGCTCTATGGGGCAGGTATGGAATACAGTTGCGATTTCCTCTCGACGGGCAAACCGACCTACTGGCCAACTGATACCTCAAAACTACCTGACCTGACAGATTTTTTCGTTGTGAAAGGAATACCTACCAACCACATTAAAGTTGAAGAGAGCTTTGATCTATCATCTGACCACTCACCGGTTATATTAACATTGCAATTTCTTCACAGTGCATTTTCCAATTTTGCATTCTGCGATATCAAGCATTTTGAAAGATTTGTTTGACTTTGTCTTTGACATTTTCGTTCGTGACTTTTGGCACTCCAACAATTTCAATGCAGTTGCTGAGGTTGTGTTGTTGTTGCCAATTTAGTCTGTTCTCCAATAGCTCCACTTTTGCCTTCAGCTCTGTGTTTTCAGTCCTTAGCTCGTTTATTTGAGCTAGAAAATTCTTATTTGTTTCTTCTAATTGTGAAAGCTTCATGTATATTGTATATATCATTTGGAGAGTGTACACGCCGTCATCGTTTTGTGTGTCCAATGCAGTTACAGGAGACGGGTCGTCGTTACTATTGGAAGAGGAGGAAGCACTGTTGTTTTACTTCACCTTGCTTGTTGTTGTAATTCGGCAATGGTTCTGTCATGTGTATTGACCTGCGCCTCAGTACTCCACATCAGAGACAATGGTTTGTCTATGCTCCACATTTGTTACATCGATATGGTTTTCCACTTGTTTAAAAGTAATCCACATCTTCTGCAGACAGATTTACGCAAGAAGTATGGAAATAGTTCAAACAATCTTTGCAGGGTATTTTTGAGGTGCAATTTCTTTCAATTTTCTCAGAACAAACTGTACACTTCATTTTGGATATTGAATTATAAATTAATGCAATTTGATTTGATGCGCACCCCACGGCAGTCAGAGTCAAACCAAAGGTAAATAAAAATAAGTTAATAACTTAATTTAAATAAAATAACCATATGACAGGCATCAAACTACATACTATAGCACTAATTGGTATCACAATGAGGGCAGATAAAGGTTTCGTTGTCATTTTTGGCAGTCCGACAAACATCTCGTGCTCATATTTGTTGCATAAGGCGCAAAGGTGCATGTCCATAATATCATCAGTTTTGCACACAAAGCAAAACCATTTTTCATCGGTATTTTCTTCGATTTCCATTATCGTCAAAATTGACTTCTTCAGATGTTTCACAATTTTTTTTTTATTGTTCCTAGTAGGTTTGTGTACGCGCATTCATTTAAGCTTGTTGGATTTCAATGTAATTTAAGTAAATTTTTGAGTGGCTTAAGTCTCCCATATGTTCAAGCCTTCCGCCTTCCCCCTTAACCTCGTGACTGGTGGAGTTCGTTTAGGTTTACTTGAATTTTTTCTACAGGAAGGCAATGCATCGGGTAAATTTTTGTAAATTATTCACGCATATTTCGATCGTTTCAATATGAAATTTAACTACATAAGTCAAATTCTCAAGAACGCCTGATAATGAATTGGGAGTACAATGTAATATTAATTTAGGCATGTAGTAGGCGTTAAATTAGGTCGTAACCCTGCTAGTGTATCTCCCATATCTATTGAGAGATAGGCCAGTAAAGAAAATCCAAAGCATTCAAGCATATAACATTTACCTTATTACCTGCCGACCAATATCAATTTCAAAACGAATGATCATCACCACGGAAGCGCTTTCAACGTTCGCTGACGATTGCGTAAAATGTAGAAACTATATCTTAAGTACCTATAAGTGAGGGTGAGAAACTGGTGGGAAACCATCCACTGAAAAAAAAAAACTTTCCAATTCGCTTGCACAGTTGCACTACATGGCCACCAAGCGCGAATTGAGCAGTTCCTTAAAGTAATTAAGCTTTCAAAAAGACTTTTGAAGGAGACACGTAGCAAAATTGACCGATTCATTAAGGGTGCACACAGCAAAGATGGCAAACGACAGCGAAAGCAAACCGAGGAAGAAAAGTAAACTTTTCGCTTTAAAAGGATTACGGTGTTGACATTATCATACACCATCACCCCTTTTGACACCGTTCCCGACATTCAGTTGATGACATTATTTGCATAGAAAACAAAAGGATCATTTTAAATATGCAAAAATGAACGGTGGTGACACAAAAACAAAAAAAAGAAAGTTATTTGCGTAGTTTCTCGAGTCCTTTATACGGATGCTATGAAGGGACGGTCGGTTATACGTCGCTGTAAATGCGTTTTTTCTTTGTTGATATATCAATATATCCTTCGCCTTCGCTCCTGAACATGAGCATCCCTTTGAACAGTTTGCATACATACTCCTATGTTTTGTACGTGCTCAATTTCATAGCGTTACCATGCTGATCTTTGGATGGTTCCTTTGAAGAAATATATCATAGGCTGGGATTCTTTAGCAAACCTTCTGAAAAGTGCCTTAGGTCTTCTTGAGCAAATCAGTTATTCAGTTTAATACTCGTATATCCTTATTTTTCATACACATGAACAAGAAGATACATGCGGTATGCTGCTCCATGATGTGGTTAGAGTATCCTTGTGTCACACAGACTCTCAACTAGGTCGGACGGTTGGTTATTTGACTTCTCACATCCCCTAAGTGCATTAAACCTCTTCCGCCAACTCTCTATTTTTTTTTACAGTGACTACTGCTACCATCTAGAGATTCCATTTGGGCCATTTCCAGCATCCGAGCATGTGTGCATGTGCAGTAACAATGGCTTTTATTTCCCTCTATCCATATGAGAGGATAAATGCTGCTGTGTTTTCCTTAATAGTCCCCCCAAGAAAGGCAAGCAGGACAGAGCGAAGACATAGGCAAAGTAAAAACTCTTGGCGACTCATATGTGGCTCTAACAAAATTGTAGCAAATACAAAATTCATTTGTTGACTACTGCTGTGCTCTTTCTGCACCAACTCCAGCCGTCAATTCCTAGGATCGTAGAAGCTCGAAGCACTGATTTCCATATTTGTCGGGTGGACTGGGATAACAGATTATGTTGTAAAAGGATTATATTAAAGGTATTATTTTTAAGTCTTGGGCCCAAGGACATGGGCTAACCAATTTCCGTAAAAAAGTCGAAAACAGACAATATATATTTGCTCCTCTGAGATTGTGTTTTCCTCTTATTTCGCTCATATAAATGTTAAAAAATGTTTGCTTACAGGTAGGATGATAGGTACACTGACTATTATGGTTGAAGGAAGATTGCTTTCTGTGTATAGGTACCTATGATTGTGGGAAGATTTTGTCAAATAGTACAGACTGTAGATTGTTTTTTTTTTGTCATGTCGCTGACAGTTTGACCTGACAGTTTGAACTTTAAGACTTTAATAGGAAATTTAGTTCAATATATAGCAACAATATATGTTCTCATATGGACTTTCTGAATAATTCCCGACAATTTCAATTTCTAGGTAATAATAATAATAATAGTTGGCGCAACAGGTCTGTAGGGACCCAGGGCCTAGCTTCTCGCAACCATTCGTTTTGTGCGAGTTTTTCATTTTTGGAACGAATGGAAGGGATATACAATATTATGCCGGTTCCAAACGGACCGATTGAGAAGCTCTTTCATGACAGTTATACTCTCGGATGTTTGTCAGACGTTCGCGAGAGGTGGCGCAGTGAAAAAAACCCTGAGTTGGAATTTGGGTCTTTGCGGGATTCGAACCTGGACCCCTCGCTTAGTAGTCCAACACACTAACCACTAAGCCACTGCGACCTTGGTAAAATTTCAAATTCATACACCCTGTTATACCTTCATCCCTTTTTTAGCCTGTTTTTATTCTTCAAGTATCTTCCTTCACTTCATCAGGAGGTTTTTTTTTCGTTTGGTAAATTTATCGGAATTTTTTTACAAAACCAATATAAATATTTTTTTTGACATATATTGTTACCTACAGTAAAGAGACTTAGCTTTGGTAAACCTCCAGATGTATTCTTATTTACTATGCCTTCGCGAAAATTCATTTTGTGTATTTCTTTTCTCAACAGTAACGATAAAGCTCTCCAATATATTATCCAAAACCACATAAAAAGTAAAGAAAAATAATTAAAAAAATCGGCAGCAGACACTTATTCCAAATCATCATAAGTATATTTATGGCTATAAAAGTCTCTTTGGCAAAGGGATATTTTTATTTGATACTTATACGAAAAGCAACTATGATGATGATAAAAATATGAAAGAATTGTTCGCCAGAAAATATCTTTTGCCTCTGTTTGAAATAGATGCGTTGACCTTTATTTTTGGGTTTTTTTTTCAGCCGTCCATCCAATTATTCTGGTGAACAATTAATGCCATATAATATCTACACAGTATAGCCGAGCAACGCATGTTATGCTTGGTATCTCCTTCGGTTCTCTGGCAATTTGAGACCAGGATAGAGGCTTACAGTTGACACCGAGAACCAACTCTCAATGAAGCTATGTTCACACGATTGCCACATCTGCCAATATTGTCAGGTCTACAAATGATCTAGCAATGAGCTATAAATGATCTGATAATAGCGAACTACCTTACAATACCAAATTACGTGTTTACAGGTTTTGTCCCAAACTCGAACAATTTCATTTGCAGATGGCTTGGCCACATGCAGATCCGTTTTGCATTCATATTAATGTCAAATATATTAAAAAATTATTTTTTTTTTTCTTTCGGTGGTGAAGTCTTGATTGAGAAGCACGTAAGAAAAAAAAAAAAATTAAATGCAATTGCGATTGTTTTGGCCGCGTACGTATTTCAGAGCAGCGAGGATTTTTTTTTGTCGGAGGTTGTTACTATCCGATGGAGCACTCAGATACAACTACTGGTCCATTGTACTGCCAAAACGGACACGGACAGAAGGAGCTTCAGTGATGAAGAGCTTTGATGTTCGGCACTCACCACATAAGCCCCAAAGATCCGCCACCTGTTGCGAGCAAAGTCAGGACAATTACAGAGGAAGTGTTCCGCTGTATCGTCGTCCTCTCCACAAGCAGGACAGATGGTGGTGTCGCTCAAGCCCAACACATTCAAATGTTTGGCAAAAGCTTGGTGGCCCGAAAGGACACCCACAAGCAGTCGGCAGTCAATTCTCCTGAGAGAAGGAAGGAAAGACGCGGACCTTTTACAGATGTCCGGACGCAGTCGTTTGGTCTGTCTACGCCCAGCACAGTCACGCCACCGACGCTTGCGCCTGGGACCCAAACAAGATTCACTGTGTTTAGCCTAACGACTAAGTTCAGAGATAGCTTGAGTTCAAGCACTAATTTAGACGAGGTAAGAGGGTTAAGCAGTGTTTTTAATGCAGCTTGGCTATCGCTGCAAACGCATATGCTTCTAGCCCTCCACCTGTTTGTCACAATATAGCGCATAGCCATAAGGACAGCGAAAATCTCCGCTTGGAAGACGGACGCATAGTTACCTAATGGGTAGTGTAGTCTAATGTTTTCGCTTTCCACAAAGACCCCAGAACCAGATCCTTGTTCGGTCCTGGAGCCGTCCGTGAATACACGATGGCATTCTTTTCCTGGCTCAGAGTCTGGCCGAAGCCATTCCGTCGCCTGAGAAAAGTTGACTTGGTAGTTTTGTCGCAGTAGGATTTCTGGTGTCATTGCGTCAGAGGGCATATCCATAAGACAGGGGTCAAAGGATAATTCTCGCACAAGTTCTTCTAAAATTCCAATGCGCGTGGTACCAAAAACCACCTCTCTTTAATTGAGAGATGGTTTTCAGCGTACACCCCATGATAAAAATATCAAGAGGGGGGAGGTTCATCATAGTATCTAGAGCAGAGCCCGGAGTGCTAGGGAAGGCCCCTGTGCATCCAAGACAGACCGTTCTTTGAAGTTTGGCAAAATAGGCAGTAACACGTTTCCGCGAAAGCCTGCTCCACCATGTTACCTACAGTAAAGAGACTTAGCTTTGGTAAACCTCCAGATGTATTCTTATTTACTATGCCTTCGCGAAAATTCATTTTGTGTATTTCTTTTCTCAACAGTAACGATAAAGCTCTCCAATATATTATCCAAAACCACATAAAAAGTAAAGAAAAATAATTAAAAAAATCGGCAGCAGACACTTATTCCAAATCATCATAAGTATATTTATGGCTATAAAAGTCTCTTTGGCAAAGGGATATTTTTATTTGATACTTATACGAAAAGCAACTATGATGATGATAAAAATATGAAAGAATTATTCGCCAGAAAATATCTTTTGCCTCTGTTTGAAATAGATGCGTTGACCTTTATTTTTGGGTTTTTTTTCAGCCGTCCATCCAATTATTCTGGTGAACAATTAATGCCATATAATATCTACACAGTATAGCCGAGCAACGCATGTTATGCTTGGTATCTCCTTCGGTTCTCTGGCAATTTGAGACCAGGATAGAGGTTTACAGTTGACACCGAGAACCAACTCTCAATGAAGCTATGTTCACACGATTGCCACATCTGCCAATATTGTCAGGTCTACAAATGATCTAGCAATGAGCTATAAATGATCTGATAATAGCGAACTACCTTACAATACCAAATTACGTGTTTACAGGTTTTGTCCCAAACTCGAACAATTTCATTTGCAGATGGCTTGGCCACATGCAGATCCGTTTTGCATTCATTAATGTCAAATATATTAAAAAATTATTTTTTTTTCTTTCGGTGGTGAAGTCTTGATTGAGAAGCACGTAAGAAAAAAAAAAAATTAAATGCAATTGCGATTGTTTTGGCCGCGTACGTATTTCAGAGCAGCGAGGATTTTTTTTTTGTCGGAGGTTGTTACTATCCGATGGAGCACTCAGATACAACTACTGGTCCATTGTACTGCCAAAACGGACACGGACAGAAGGAGCTTCAGTGATGAAGAGCTTTGATGTTCGGCACTCACCACATAAGCCCCAAAGATCCGCCACCTGTTGCGAGCAAAGTCAGGACAATTACAGAGGAAGTGTTCCGCTGTATCGTCGTCCTCTCCACAAGCAGGACAGATGGTGGTGTCGCTCAAGCCCAACACATTCAAATGTTTGGCAAAAGCTTGGTGGCCCGAAAGGACACCCACAAGCAGTCGGCAGTCAATTCTCCTGAGAGACAGAAGGAAAGACGCGGACCTTTTACAGATGTCCGGACGCAGTCGTTTGGTCTGTCTACGCCCAGCACAGTCACGCCACCGACGCTTGCGCCTGGGACCCAAACAAGATTCACTGTGTTTAGCCTACCGACTAAGTTCAGAGATAGCTTGAGTTCAAGCACTAATTTAGACGAGGTAAGAGGGTTAAGCAGTGTTTTTAATGCAGCTTGGCTATCGCTGCAAACGCATATGCTTCTAGCCCTCCACCTGTTTGTCACAATATAGCGCATAGCCATAAGGACAGCGAAAATCTCCGCTTGGAAGACGGACGCATAGTTACCTAATGGGTAGTGTAGTCTAATGTTTTCGCTTTCCACAAAGACCCCAGAACCAGATCCTTGTTCGGTCCTGGAGCCGTCCGTGAATACACGATGGCATTCTTTTCCTGGCTCAGAGTCTGGCCGAAGCCATTCCGTCGCCTGAGAAAAGTTGACTTGGTAGTTTTGTCGCAGTAGGATTTCTGGTGTCATTGCGTCAGAGGGCATATCCATAAGACAGGGGTCAAAGGATAATTCTCGCACAAGTTCTTCTAAAATTCCAATGCGCGTGGTACCAAAAACCACCTCTCTTTAATTGAGAGATGGTTTTCAGCGTACACCCCATGATAAAAATATCAAGAGGGGGGAGATTCATCATAGTATCTAGAGCAGAGCCCGGAGTGCTAGGGAAGGCCCCTGTGCATCCAAGACAGACCGTTCTTTGAAGTTTGGCAAAATAGGCAGTAACACGTTTCCGCGAAAGCCTGCTCCACCATACAACCGATGCATATGAAAGAAGTGGTCTTACCATTGCCGTATAGATCCAAAGGACCCTTTTAGGAGACAAGCCCCATGTTTTGCCAAAAGCGCCATTGCACTGCCAGAAAGTTGACAGTGCTTTATCGGTTTTTGATTCAACATGCTTGGACCAAAGAAGCTTTCTATCGAAGATTACTCCCAGATATTTGACTTCATTTGAGATCGGGATAGTGACGCCTTTAAGCACTAGCTGAGTCAGACCAGTGATATTCCTCCTTCCTCGTGAAGAGAACAACCGTAGTTTTAAGAGGATTCACTGAAAGCCCATTACTTGAGCACCAAACATCGATAAAGCCCAAGGATCTTTGCGCCTGAGAGCAGACTGTCCTTATAGGTCTGAACCGACAGACAGAACGGCGACATCGTCCGAGTAGATTGAGAGCCGTTAGCAGAGAGTCAACTACCATACACCATAAAAGGGGAGACAGAACACCCCCTTGAGGGCAGCCCCTGTTTACCCCTGTCATGACGCATTTGCCACAGTTCGCCTCGGCAATCAGCGTCCTGTTCATTAGCATTGCTTTAATCCACAACACCAATGTTTCATCTACACCATGATGTCTGGCTGCATTGTACTACATACTATCAAAAGTCGCATTGTCAAAAGCACCCTCAATATCGACGAAGATACCCAACGCGTACTCCTTCCGATCAAGAGCACTCTCGATCCTACCAACGAGGTTCTGCAGCGCAGTTTCACAGGATTTTCCACGCTGATAGGCATGTTGCATCGCTGAAAGAGGATGCGATAGAAGAGCATCATTTCGCACGTGCAGCTCAACCAGTCCCTTCAAGCTTTTCAGCAAGAAGGAGGACAGACTTATGGGTCTGAACTCTGAAGCTCTTGGCGAGAGCGTAGTCAGTCTGACCTATCTTTGGTATAAACACGACTTTAACCATACGCCAAGGAGAAGGTATGTAGGCCAGGGCCAAGCTGGCGGTGAAAATTCTTTTCAGCGTCGGCATCAGCTGACTACAACCATGTTTCAGCATAGCCGGACAAATTCAAGCCTGCTGGTTGCACTTAGTGATACGACCTCCTCACAAAATTTCCTATAAGAGTCGTTCTTCCATTTACGAATCAGTCTCTTAAATTCTTCTTGCTTCGATCGATACAGATTCCAGTCTTTTTCTAAGTTTAAGATAGTAATATCTGACAGGAGTACATGGAGAACCAACCAATTCGTAATACCATCAGGATCACAAATCTGGTACACCGACGGTTCAAAGATGGAAGATGATGCCACCGGGGCTGGAGTCTGTGGGCCCAGGTTCCAAAGAGCAATAGCACTGGGAAAATCAGCAGACATCTTTCAAGCGGAGGTGCACGCCATAGAGATATGTGTCCGAGAATGCTAACGAAGACGCACTAAAGGTGCCCGCATATACATCCTCTCAGACAGCCAAGCTGCTCTTAAGGCACTAAGATCGTATTCCATCAGATCAAACCTGGTTTGGGAATGTTTCAATCTCCTCGAAGATCTGGCCAATGACAACACAGTCACCGTTGCTTGGATTTTGGATACCGTGTCACGAGGGATTTGAGGGCAATGAAAGAGCGGATTGCCTGGCGAGAAGAGGCGTATCACGCCTGCTCACCGGTCCTGAGCCCTATTTCGGGTTACGCCTGAGTTATACATACACTCAAAATTCAGGAAATGGGAAGATGATCACCTTGCCGAATACTGGACCAAATCCAAGGGACAGAGGCAGGCAAAAAGATTCATAAGCCTAGCTCGCAGTAAAACAAAAAAGTTACTTGAGCTAAGCAAAGAAGATTTAAGGATCCTAACGGGTTATCTTACTGGTCACTGGCCACTAAGATACCATCTCAAAAAAATGTGACTTTCCGACGATGACTCCTGTCGACTCTGCGGAGAAGAGAAGGAGACAACGGAACTCGTACTGTTGAATTAATTCATGAAAACTCCAAATGAGTTATTAGCCATACTATTGTAGAAAAAAAGGGAAAGAACCAAAAGATAAGAAATATTAATGATAGGAAACAACAAAAAATACTTAAATTAAACACAAAACTAAAACCTATTCATTTCCATTCATACAGCTACCAAGGGAGGATTGTGCGCACAATGCTCATCGATGGAATACAAACATACTACACAAACATGAACAACATACATTGCTACACATTTAAATACTAGATTTTGACATCTATTAAAGGATCCCAAAACGTAAGTCTTTTTTATTACCTATCTATTAGATCGCAATGGAAATGCACATGAATTTAGATGCATATCCTTATCCGTGAATTAAAATTAAAACAAAAGAACTAAAATAAATCTATAGGTATACATAAGGGTAATTTGTAACCAGATTTGAAAGAATTCATGCAAATTGGCTAATAATTTATTACACCTAGATAATTATAAATTGTTTTCCTTGTATCAATACTTTCCCCCTTCGGGTAGGGGTTAGAATTTACCCGAGGTAGGCATGCCTGTCGTAAGAGGCGACTAAAATCCAACCTCCGTATACCGAGCGTGTAGTGTATACAAAAAATGCAATGAACAAAACGAAAAGATTAATTACCCCAGGTGGCAGTCCAGCTTTACTGGAAAATCCACCCTCTTCGGAGGTCGGCTCTACGGATTCTGGGGAGAGCCGCTTATTGCAGTCCATTAACCCTTTTATTAAAAGTTCAAGGGTATCTCGATCGCCTCCATCAAGATCGAACAACCCCGGGAAAAGAAGTCCGCCGGGAGCGCCAGCGCGTGAAAAACGGGACTCCGTGAAAGATATAAGTT
Organism: Cheilosia vernalis; assembly: GCA_949126925.1. Taxonomy (NCBI): domain Eukaryota; kingdom Metazoa; phylum Arthropoda; class Insecta; order Diptera; family Syrphidae; genus Cheilosia; species Cheilosia vernalis. Next base: position 58,853,779 of record OX421362.1, read on the forward strand.
CTGAGGAAGAAATTAAAACACTCCGAGTCAAGCTTAAGGAAATGGATCTACTCTATTCAGAAAGAACGCGAATGCACTCCACCACGCTTGCCTAGTCAGGAATACCACACTGACGAAGAAGAGCTAGCACGCGGGTCCCTAAGAAAATACCTAGTAGGAAAAGGAGAGCTGGTTCTTCGCCTGAAGACCAGCCTCTAAGAGAACAAACGCGTAAAGTACCGGAAGAAAAACAACTCCGAGGGCAAATTCGTTCACCGCCTCCAATAAACGTCGTTGGGGTAACGGAGTATAATAAGTTACACAGCCTCCTTAAAGTAATGATGACATCGAAATTTAAGGTAACATCTTTGAGGAATAATGCGTGGAAAATTAACGTCGTTAATCACGAAGACTACCGGTCAGTGCCCCAAAAGCTAAATACCGAGAAGATCCAGTGGTATACTTTTGAAATATAGTCAGAAAGGCCACATCGTGTTGTAGCGAGGGGACTCCACCCCTCATGCACCAAAGAAGAGGTTGTAAACGGCCTCTGTTCCAAAGGGTTTAAAATTCTTGATGCCGTAAATATCATCACGAAAGAGAAGCAAAAAATTAAAGAAGATGAGGACATCCTGGTAAGGCGTGGACTTCCGCTCTTTATTCACCTTCGATAGGTCTGATAATATCGAAGAAATCTACCGAATTAAAACCATAGTTAATATTGTGGTAAAAATCGAGGCCATACGCAGAAATTTGAAAACAATTCCACAGTGCAAACGTTGCCAAGAATTCAATCATACGCAAATGTATTGCAAAAAAGAGCCGCGATGTGTCAAATGCGCCGGAAGTCACTTCTCCCAAGACTGTGGAGCAAATAAACAATCCTCCGCTACCTGTGCTAATTGTAAGGGAAAGCACCCGGCGAATTATAGAGGCTGTGAAGTAGCTAAGGAGTTGCAAAAACGGAGAGATGCGCTACTCAAAAGCCAAAATAAAAAAACAAAGCCGCTTACCAAGGTAAAGCGTAGGACCGCCCAGGAGGTAGTAGGCAATATAAAACCTCCGGTTCAAAAGCGTAGCATTGTCAGAGAAAGAGAGACAATAGAAAGGCCCTCGACCTCTGTTGTCAAAAGAAACGCTACTGAAAAGTTACCATCAGGAAAGCCATCGAATAGTGGCCCTCGAACAGCCAGAGTGCAGACCTACGCTCAGGCCGCGGCATTCGAAGTAGCGAAAAACGTTGAAACTTCGCCGGACCCTGTTTCTCATGTTTTCTCCATTATTCTCGAGAAACTTGAAGAACAAAGCAAAATAAATAAAATTATTCTCGATCGCTTGGTTAAGCTCGAAAATAATTCACGGAAAACGCGTGCTTCAAAAATAACATGAATGAAAAACCAATGTTAAAAATATGCACTTGGAATGCAAACGGGCTTTTACAAAAACTCGGCGAATTGGAAATATTCATACGCGAGAAAGATATTGACATTTGCTTAATTTCTGAAACTCACGTGAAAAAGGGATCGAATTTAAAAATAAAAGGATATAATGATTTCCACGCTTGTCACCCATCGGGGAACGCCAGAGGTGGATCATCATTGCTTATTAAAGACTGCATTGAACAATACGAAGACCTGAAGATAGAGCTCGAAACTATGCAACTGTGCACGATTCGAGTTAAAAATAGTCAGCGTACTCTTAGAATTTCATCTATCTACTGTCCACCGCGTTCCGCGCTTGAAAAAAGTGATTTTACTAACCTGCTTAAATCGCTCAAACCAAATTTCATTATTGGCGGCGATTTTAATGCGAAGCACACGTTCTGGGGCTCCAGATACATCTCGCGAAAAGGTAGAATGCTCTATGGGGCAGGTATGGAATACAGTTGCGATTTCCTCTCGACGGGCAAACCGACCTACTGGCCAACTGATACTTCAAAACTACCTGATCTGATAGATTTCTTCGTCGTGAAAGGAATACCTACCAACCACATTACAGTTGAAGAGAGCTTTGATCTATCATCTGACCACTCACCGGTTATTCTAACATTGAGTGTAAAATTAGCCAATAACCTAGAGCCAGCGAGATTAACTGGTAGAAACACTAACTGGGAAGGCTTTAGGAACGAAATAGAAGAGAATGTTGAACTGAGTGTTCCACTTACGACACCCTATGAACTTGAAGTTGAAGTTGATCGCTTCGTCGAGATCGTACAGCTCGCCTCCTGGAATAATACGCCTAATCCAAGGAAAATGCCGGCCAAATACGGGCTACGATATCCTCCCGAAATAAAAGAATTGGTCAACGAAAAAAGGAAGGCGCGTAAGAAATGGCAACAGAGTCGCGCTCCGCAACATAAAGCACATTTGAATTATTTGTGCAATTTGTTGAAGACAACCATTAAGGATTTTAAAAATCGTGCGATAGGTTCTTACCTTGAAAGTTTAACAGCGAAAAAAGATTCCAATTATTCACTTTGGAAAGCTGTAAAAGGCACCAAAAGGCCCAAAATCCCCGCGCCGCCAATTAGAATAAATCAAAATGAATGGGCAAGGGAAGATAAGCAAAAAGCGGACGTTTTTGCCGCTCATCTAGAAGAAACCTTTAAACCGTACGATGGCCAAGCGATCCCCGACAATACTAATAGGGCGGAATTACAATCTGACGATTCAACACTCACTAGTGCAACGCTAAGTGAACTAAAACGTGAAATCGAATCCCTAAAACCTAAGAAAGCTCCTGGTTATGATTTGATCACCGGAGAAGTTCTGAAAGTTCTACCAAGGAAAGCATTAATTAAGCTTCTTCATATTATAAATGCCGCGCTCAGACTAAAACATGTGCCGAGTCAATGGAAAGTCGCGGAGGTCATAATGGTGTTAAAACCAGGAAAACCGCCAAATGAAGTAAAATCGTATAGACCGATTTCCCTTCTTCCGGTCATTTCCAAAATCTTCGAGAGAATATTGCTTAGGCGCCTACAGCCGGTTATTGAAGACAATAATCTTATCCCTGACCACCAGTTTGGGTTCAGAACCAAGCATTCGACGATTGACCAAGTACATAGAACTACTGACGTAATCGAGAAAGCATTTGAAGAAAAAAAGATTTGCTCAAGCGTATTCCTTGACGTCTCACAAGCCTTTGATAAGGTGTGGCACGACGGCTTGAAATTTAAATTACGACAAGTTCTCCCCGCAAGCCTATATGATATTCTAGAATCATATCTCGGGAATAGACTCTTCCGGGTTAGAAATGGAAACGAATACTCGGAGCTAAAAGAAATTTCGGCCGGAGTACCGCAAGGAAGCGTCCTTGGTCCGCTTCTCTATGTGTTATATACTCGCGATATACCAAGGGAAGATGGCACTACCCTTGCTACGTTCGCCGACGACACAGCTATCCTAGCTGTAGGTAATACAATCGAAGAAGCGACTACAAAACTGCAAGCCGCAGTGAATAAGGTAAATGAATGGACAAGGAACTGGCGGATCGCCCTCAACGAAACTAAATCTGTTCACGTGAATTTCACTTATAAGAAAACTAATGGCTTGCCAATTTTTCTAAACTTGGCCCGAATACCCTTTGCAAACGAGGCCAAATACCTGGGAATGACACTCGACGCAAAGTTGAAATGGAGCTCGCACGTGAAAATGAAACGTAAAGAACTCGATATCAAATATAGAGAAATGTACTGGTTACTCGGAAAACATTCCCAGCTCAGTACTGAGAACAAACTGCTTTTATACAAGCAAGTGCTAAAGCCGGTGTGGACCTACGGTATACAACTTTGGGGTTGTACCAAGAAAACAAATGTCAATATTCTACAAACTTTTCAAAATAAAGTTCTTAGAGAAATTGTACAAGCACCATGGTATATTAGAAACGACGATATCCATAGGGATCTCGGAATTCCAACAATCGAAGCTGAAACTAGAAGCTTCGCGAGAAAGCATAGAAACCGACTAATCGGACATATCAACAATACAGTCCGACAAATCTTGGACGAGAGCAATTTATTGCGCCGACTACAAAGAACGAAACCGTTCGACTTGGCAAGATAAGATTAACCGCGTTTAATTTGCGGAACACGCAGGATCTTTCATTGGAAAGTAACCTGTCATAAGTTTTTATTTAATGATAGAAAAATTGCTTGATAAGTTATATCTTAGTTGCAGTATCTAACAATCTTTAGAAGGGTGGTGTTTTTAGTCAGAAAAAATCTGACACTACTATGAGAACGCGCTTGCTATTCTCATAGTGTCTTTGGAAGATTTTCACCTACCCTCGGATAAAAAAAAAAAAAAAAAAAAAAATACTTTCCTAATTCAGATCCTAATTCGACTAGTTCGCTAGTGGCTCGTCATAATTCACGTAAAGACATTCCAACATTGTTAAATATATGTACGTTATGATAATAATAGTTAACCTATGAATTGCTATATACCTACAAATATTTACATAACCTATAATGAGTAACTTTATTTGTTTGAATAAATATGTTCCATGAATTGAAACTAAAATGAAGGTTTAAATTTTATCTGAATGGGGGCTGGAACCGAGTTGATGTCCTATACATTTTGTTAGTGAAGTTTCTCTAGTTGAATAAGGGGCAACTGTCTTAAACTAAGGGCACTTTAGTTGCCAAAGGTGACTCACATCCAGTGATTAGGGAGGGCAAAGTGTACCCTGTATGGCCTAACACCTGCCGTACCACTAATTGCGAGTATGTTGTCTGATTGCATGAGTCGTCCGTCCGAATTCTCGTTTTGCTAGGAATCCGTAGTCTGCAAAAATCTTGGCATGAAAAGTTTCTTGGAGTTGCGGGTGATGTTGACAACATTCTTGAACCCACCCACACCCGGCGAGTTAGTCTGTGCCTCGTCGCAAGCATGCCAAGTGGAATGCTCTGTTGACATACTCGTATATGAGAAAATATCTGGAACCTTTACAACTACAGATACGCAACAGGTGACTCCGCAATTCCGCATATCCAAAAGCAGGAAAAAAATATGCGTGCTAGCATTTCAGCGGCTGAGCGGCTTGTAATAACTCTTCGATACCTAGCTACTTGGCAAAATTTTCGGTACCTGCAATATTTGTTCCGCATTTCTGTGTTAACGATCTCGTTCATCATTCCAGTTGTTTTAGATGCAATCTACAAAGTGCTCGTGGACAAATTTCAAAGTGATTTGATAGGATCCTAAATCCTAGAACCTTTTGCAGGGGTCATAAAAGGATGAATACAATTTAATTTTTTATAAACATTTCTAGATACTTTTACCAGAATCATAAAACGGAAAACACAAAATATTCCTAAAACAAAAAGTAATAGAAAAGGATCATAAATATTTCCAGATCCTTTTAGAAGAATCATTAAAAAAGGAAAGGGTTTTTCCTAGATCCTTTCCGTTCCCATATCGAATTCTTCGTCCACGTACACATTTGAAATTCACACCTTTAGCACAAATCTACACAAAAATGCAAAGAAAGTACAGAAACTTCGTTTTGTTCGGTCAATTATAAAAAATATATGTCACCAAATGAAATATTTGCAGATGTCGTAACCACATCACATCTGCAAATAGCAAATGATTATGCAAATGTCTTAAGCGTCTGGCAATGGTCCGACAGTTATAAAATTGGGTGTTCAGACGATTGGCAGATACCTGACAATTTCATTGTCAGATGGCGGTCTCGCAATTGTGGCAATCGTGTGAACATAGCTTTAGTGTTGAGTCTGAGCGGTGTAAGCTGTTCGCAGAGAAAGGTGCACTTTAACTTTTATGTTATCTATGTTTATGTAAATTAATCATTTGTTAATCAACATTTGCTTCAATGCCGTGAAACCACAGCTGCATAACTTGGCGTATAGCTACATATTTATTTTGAGTCGAAGATGTAAAAAATCTTTGGTCAAAACATAATCCTGGAGAGCACCATACGAAATCCTTTCAATAATGTTATCGGATGTTTGCTGAATAAACATGTAGAATCATTCTCTTATTTTCTTAATATGGTATGGTAGGTACAGCTAGCCTATGGTGATTTTTTGCATGACAATAGTATTCATCTTGGTACTGACAAAAAAAACTCAGATATAAATGTGTATTTCGGTAGCTCTTTTCAAAGGAATCCGTGTGCCAGGTCGTGGCAGTATGTGAGGCAACTGATAAGAAACAAATAAATCGAGTTCTTTATTATCTTTCCCAGCAAACACTTCGATGGTCTTACTGTACATTAAGTCCCATTTGACATTCAATATGTTGGCAAGTGGGAAAGAGTTTAACTGGCAGAATCTGTGAGGGGTTAGATTTTTTAAATTGAATTTAAATTTTATTGATGTGTGTTTTTAAAAAAAATGCTAAGGTTTTGCTCGGATATTTCATCTAATTTGAAATAAAGGGTGAAACCAAAAAGAATGATGCTAAAATTTAATCATATTTTTTATGTTTTTATATTTCCTTAATATTCTTTAAATCTGTGTTACGGATAGCGTCTCATTACTTTATTCAAGAGGAAATGAAGTTGAAATAAAGAGTTTAACAAACAAGGACTTTATGGTATCTATATACACGATTTAAATCTGAATTCCAAATATTATATTTTATATTATTATTCTAATTCTGAAATTGACGATCAACCGTAGAAAAATAATTCTTTTATCACCTTTGTAAATCTCCCTTTCGCCTTTCCTATTTTAAGTAATGAAATAAATTAATAAATAAATAAATGAAGCATAATGTGTCATTATTAACTATAGGTACCGCAGCAATTGGTCGTCGGGGAGCTTCGGAGAAAATGCGCAGCTGTTAAAAGTAAGTGACATAACGCCTTTCAATGTAATGCGGCAAGGTGCGCTACGTCATCTAAATATTTATTTTTCTGAAAATATCTCGAATGGATTTCTCCAGTTTCGTACAAATCGGAGAAAATTCCGTTCCGATGTGATATCTACCTCGATAGGGGTGTGCATTAGTTAATTAAGCTATATCTCTAAGTACCATTAAAATTCCATCCCTCTGCAAAAATTCTTAAAACAAATAAACCTTAAACTTAATTGTAATTAATTTTCGTAGCATTGTGCGTACTCGGAATACCCGGATGTCTATAGTCTATATATATATAAAAATGGATCTTGGTATGTTCGGATGCTTAAAACTCGAAAACGACTGGACCAAATTGGATACTTCCTTCTGCGGATTTGTTCGTAATTGCTCCGCTAAGGTTTAGGAAAAAAGAAAAATTGAAAAATTCTCAACAGGTGGCGTTGCAGGCACATATTTCGATTTTCATGGGGAAAAGCACTTTGAAAAAAAATAAACTGGATATAAATCGAGTAGTGAAACTTCCAAAACAAAAAAAAATATTTTAAATTTTAAAAGCAATTGTTGTTGTCAATTATTTTAGTTATTTTCCAAGCAAATTGTTGTTGTCAACAATTTTGAAATTTTTTTTATTTGTTTATGATTACTATGTTACATTCAGTGACTTTTTGAAATGAAGTAGATACGTCGATTTGTTTGATGTGTGAGTAAGTTGAAATGTAGGGGTGATTGAGATGGCGAGGACAATGATAACAGGCAACAGGAGTTGTTGAGCGTTTTGAGTGTTCACAATCACGGTACTCTGCTCATTCGTGAGCATGATTATGGGGAGGGCAGCTCAAAGATACCATAACACCTTCGGTACTGGTGTCGAGAGAGAAGGGAGAAGGCTTACCAACCAAGTTGACAGGTGGGGTTAGTTTTCTTCTTGGCTATTAAAGTTACAAATATTTCGTTTAGAGCTAATCCTTTCCCAATTTTCTTCCTATCCCTTTAATGCCAACAAATTTTAAAATTTTCGCATCAAAATTCAAGCATGTAAAAGTACGGTAGTCAGCAAGCCAATCAGAAGATCCCACTCCACCGACGAGCTAAGCACAGGCTACGATTTTCAACTGGGTGAGTTTACTACATATTTACTAAGCTCATGGTTTAAAAAAACAAATAAGTTCCCTCCTTTGCTTTTAAATAAAATAAGTCGATATTTTGAAAACATTATTATACATAATATTATGACCACAATAAAAAATACATTGTTTTTGAAAACAAAGGAATTCAGACTTTCAAAGGATAAAATAATAATAATAGTTGAGTCTTACCTCAGGATTTAGGCTTTTTAGTCCGAATTATCACTACCTATTATTTGTGAGTTATTTTGTAAAAGAAAGCTTTCAATTTTAAAATTATGATATGCGTCTCTTAATAAATTCAATACTCCATTGAACATGTATTAACTGATACAATTGTATCCGCTTTTGGCGTGTAAAAATGTGGCGTGTGGGGCGTGGGATTAAAAGAGATAGGGTGCGAAATGTATACGGGACTGAAAGAAAACGATTTAACATTTGAAACGAATACCTATTAAAATTACGGAAGGAAGACAAATTATTCTATGCAGTGGGAAGAAATATTCTGTTATTGGCCAACTCAAGCGTTGCAATTGTTGTTGTCAAATATTTTAGTTATTTGCCAAGCAAATTGTTGTTGTCAACAATTTTGAATGTTTTTTTTTTAAATATAACCTACCTAATAAGTTTGTTGTTTACTATGTTACATTAAGTAACTTTTTGAAATGGAGTAGATACTTTTTTTAATTCATGGTTTTTGAATCCATCATTTTTGTTTGACATGTTTTTTCAGGATCCTTGCATAAGTATGTGTGAGTAAGTTGAAATGTAGGGGTGATTAAGGCCCATTTTATTAACTCGAAGTTGAACACAACTCGGGGAGTTTTAGATATTAAAATCCCCAAGTTGTGTTCAACACAACACAACTCGGGGAGTTTTAGATATTAAAATCCCCAAGTTGTGTTCAACTTCGAGTGAAATGGGCCTAAGATGACGTGGACAATGGTGACAGGCAACAGTAGTTGTGAAATGAGCGTGTAACAATTGTGCTATTCTGCTCATCAGTGAATGAGGTTATGGGGAACGCAACTCAAAGGTACCGTACCTTCGGTACCGGTGTAGAGAGAGAAGGGAAAAGGCTTACCATTTACCAACCAAGTTGATAGGTGCGGTTAGTTATCTTCATGGCTGTTAAAGTTACAAATATTTCTTCGGTCGCTGATGGACTATACCTATTGTTAAGCATCGTGTCTTTGGTTATACTCGATGTTGGATTATTCGATTAAATGGCAAAAAAGAGGCGCACATCCTTATTTGGTTAGTCGAAAGTTCCAGATGCCGAGGTTCCAGATCCCGAAACCGATCCAGACCTGCATGATGTCATAATTACAAACATGATTCATGGGAAGGTTTGAAAATGGTATCAGTATTTTTATTTTTTATATATATAGATTTTCTGTTTCGTGCGAACCAACTTACAAACACATGAAAACCAATTTAACAGCTCACTAAAATTCGATCACATTTCGGTTACAAGTCATTCCCAAATACATTATACACACTGTTACTGTTACGGAAATATGTCTGAAATGTAGGAACAGCGCTTACACTATAACCATCAGTTTCTACTTGAGTTCTGGACCCGATAGGTGGTGCTGAAAGATAGGATACCACACATAGGTGGTACTTTGCAAAACGTTAGCGGTATAGGAAAACGATTTGTGGCACAGTTGCATAATTGAAATTCTAATGGACATTGTCCAAATAAAGCACTTTGCAAACCTCAGCGGATTCCGCTTATTCAGAACGGCTTGCCATAGGTATTTAAGCGTCTAAATAAAATAGCATGTGCATTGTGCATGCTCGAAATTATTACTTTCATTACATTAACGAATTTGGGCGGAACGAAGTTCGCGGGGTCAGCTAGTCTTATATATAAATAGGCTAAGGGAAATCCTTAAGAGCCACTTTCACTGCCTTAACCACACAATCGCTTGATTTTTTGTTGGCAAGTTTGTGCAGAGATGCAATGCTGTGTGTGATTTGTTTTCCACGTTCCAGGTTACCTAAATGTTACCATTTCTACCACTGGGCGAACACTAGTAGATATAAAGAAAGCCACTAGACCTCTTATTATCGAGGTAAAGAAACTGCCTGCTCAATTCAGAACACATTTATTCTTTCTTACCAGCCCAAAGTAACTGTGTGCTGTATCAAATGCAAAAAATATATATTTCTTTTATTTATTTATTATACCAGTTGGTACTAAAATCATATTCGTAGCAATAACATACCACTAACCTACTAACTATTCACTGTGAACGTCAATCGCTCCAAAATAAAGGTAACTTAACAAGTTACACAATTCTAAAAGGAAGAGGAAACAAATACTACGACTTCCAGGTGAATTAACATCAAGGCAAACAATTAACCCATAGCAATCTTCCAGGAAATAATAATACAAAAAAAAAAAGAACACAACAAAAAAAACAAACTGCATAGTCACGTTAATAACCAAGAAATAAAAAAGCAACACAGGAAGCGAAAAGCAACGCAAAAAAATACAAAAAAAAAAAGCTGAATAAAAACTGAAAATTCAGGAAAAAAGAAAACAGAACCTATCGACACCAATTCAACCAACCACAACTTCACTTTTCATTTAGCCAAACTTGCCTTGATGGCCCTTTATGGTGCTATTAACATTTCACTTGAGCCGATCTCCCTACAACCACAACCTTATGAAATAGCATAGGTAGTGAAATACTTAAAGTAGAACAAGTGAAAGTGGAAATCCGTTTCTTTTATATTCAAGCTTTGTATTTGCTGGCTCTCCAAGTGAGATAATTATGTGCTGATAAATGTTATCAGGATACATTAGGTATGAATTCCTGTCTGAGATACTTAAGCTCATATATCAGGGTGTAGGATGATACGATTACCGCTAACACCAGAATTGACCAATGTAAAATAGATGGTTGTGTTCTAAAAATGGAGTAGGAAAAGGATGCAGTTCAGAGGATACAAAAAGGGATAGGAAGTATGCTATTATCCTACTTCTACTTCCTGTAAACGCTGGGATAAATACAAAACTAAGAGCACTCACTTTGATGAACAACCCACGAAAAGAAACAAGAGAAAAAAACATTCTGATGAGGTAGTAGAATGGTGGGCAAAGGGATTTTTTTTTGTATTACGCAGTGCAATTTATTTAATGGAGGGGGAAAGTATTTTCCCAATTTGCCACTTCAGATTCTTGGAAGTTTAACCTTAAAGGGCCACTACTTGATCATATAATAAAGAGACAGAGTAACCTATTCCAATGTTTCTGTGGTTATTGGTTTATTCGGTAATTGTTTCTTAATTTAACTGAGGTGTTGGGTAGTATCTTCCTATTCCGCAAGGTTGGATATTATTAATTGACCATTAACTCGACGTGTCGACTAGGAACTATACGAAAAGCACTTAAGAACTTAGACAGGTGTTGTAAATACCTTACGAACATTTTTGACACGTTTATTTTAAAATTTGTGGGGTGCACGGAACGTAAAAAGAAAAATAAATAGTTGGTGCACAACCATTCGTTTTGTTTATGTAAATGTTTTTCATTTTTACGACGAAGATTTTGGGAAGATCTACAATTTTGTGCCGAGTCTAAACTGCTAATTGAGAAGATTTTCTATGACATATACTCTCAGATGATCACGTAAGGCTGAGGTGGTGCAGTGAAAAAAACCTTAAGTTGGAACGGAAGTGCATAACGGAAGGTGGTGGTCAATTGTATGTAGTTTGTACTATACACAGCATATAGGAGTATACAAAACTGCTCTGAAACTTCTGTGATGGTGACGAAAGTGACAATAAATCAAGCATAATATACGCGACGGCCTCACATCTGAAGCGAAATCGGAATTCTAATGTCATATTATGTGTATGTAGCACCAAAAACGGTGTACCCATCCAAAAGTATATTCAGGTCGTATTTCCGTTTTTCCCACAGGATTGAATATTTACTCGATTTCAACTCTTTGATCGAAAAAAAAAAAAATCTTTAATAACACGGATTATCTACGAGTTTCCCTAACATTGTTTCTATTTCGATTATTATTTATATTTTTTGTTGATTTTATTACAATCGTTGGCACTGTTATTGATTTGTATGATTCATAAGCTTATATTTAAATATGGGACAACTGCATCCATAACTCATTAACCGCAAGACAATGGTGAATGGATGTTGATGATTGGTTTCATTTCAGCATACGATAATTTTACGATGGAATTTTGATCCCGCTAAAAATTGAAATTAAGTTCAATTGTACGTCAACCGCTTTTCGTATTCGTATTGATGCTTTTCGTTGTATAAAACTAAGATCCTTCTCATTCTCCCAAAAAAGTTATAGGTTCATTTCATATAATAACGTAGCTTACCGTAACTGCATCCTAACCCTGCCATATGTATCGGCATCAGTACTCACGGTCACGGTCCATCTCCTTCGGTAGCCATCAATGAATCAATCACATTCGTAAATGCACCCATTTCGGGGAGTGGTAGTGTAAAGCTGTCAATTAAAATCTCTAAATTTAGGGAAGGCAAACACATATATCTCTAACATGTACGTACCTCCATGTGCTGAAATTGAGACTACTTGTGGCTTATAGATGGCATCTAATGGAAGTTCATTAACAATATTGGTTTCAAGGGTTTTCATTTAATTATACGACATTTAAATATTTCTATAATCTTATATTCCTAATAAATTTCGGATCTATCTGTAGAATGAATGAACTACGAATGGCTTCGTTTCCTTGGTTTCGTTTCTTTTTAACTTTCTCCATTACGTAGTAAGAGAAAGATATTGGTTTCGTACAAAATTTCGAACTCGTTTTATGTTAATTTCTATACAGGTGGACTTTTCTCTAATCCCTAATGGATAAATGTAGTTTTAGAAAATTGAGACGAAAAGTGATATGCTTTCGTTGTGATGACTTTGCTTTCGGGGGTAGGCTCATGGCACTATCAATGTCTCTAAGGTTTTAGTTTTTTGTAAGCAGCACAAGGTAATAATAATAATAATTTTTGGCGCAACAGGTCCGTAGGGACCCTAGGCCTAGCTTCCCACAACCATTCGTTTTGTGTGAGATTTCATTTTTGGAACGATTGGAAGGGATCTACAATTTTATGCCGATTCCAAACGGCTAATTGAGAAGCTCTTTCAATACAGTTATACTCTCGGATGCTTGTCAAACGTTCGCGAGTGGTGGCGCAGTGAAAAAACCCTCAGTTGGAATTTGGGTTTTTGCGGTATTCGAACCTGGATCCCTCGCTTAGTAGTCCAACACACTAACCACTAAGCCACTGCGCCTACAAGGTATACTTGAGAATATTTGAAGGAAACACTTGACCAATATTAAAAGCAGTTTTCAGTCCAATACAAATAATGCGAAATAAAGGATAAATCCGAAGCTTTTTACCCGACTGGAGACATAATGTGTTTCGCGTGTGTGGCTATGTGTATTTATGTCTCCAGTAAACGGCTTGACCGACTTTGAAGAGTGAGGTGCCATTAGATTCGTATTCTTCCATGGAGTGTCATAAAAATAAAAAAAAAATTAAAAAAAAAGACCTGACTGAATGTAAAAATTAACTGAAAAGATGTGAGCAATACAGATTTTTAGTTCTTTTTTACAACCATTCTGGTTTTTTAACTTAAATATTCTGTGGGTCAGAAAACTCTGAATATTTATCAACTCCCAACCTAATCATTTTCACATCTACACCCACCAACAAGTCCTGTTTGGATACCACCGCTGAAATGATAACAAAAACTATTCTCCGTGGTATGAGATCCTTTATTCCTAGGAGAATAAAGAGTATCGAATTTAAGCAGAATATTTGGTGCGACTCCAGCTAGAATTGGGGGCATCAGGCTTAGAGGTTTGCTATTTAGGAGAAATAACAAATACAACCTAAGAAAGTGGGGAAATGTGATTTGTCTTACCGAAAACAAACTAGTACAGGTTCAGCAATGTCAGTAGGTAAACGCTTAACCAACTTTACCTTCTCATGTTTATATTGTTGGTGCATACTGGTAATTGCAAAGACTTTTAATAGTTTTCATTTTCCACTACTTGGCCACTACCTTTAGCGAATGCATTTGTCTCTAGGCTCTGGAGTGCGTCCTCAAGTAATTAAAAGAAAATATCTTGATATTATCGAGACCAGTATTTGCTAATGTTTCGTTTTCAAAGAAATAGTCCAAAAATGCATCGTCAATAAAATACCAGGATTATGTAAATATATGTAGGTATGTCCGGTAAGATTTGTTGCTTTTACATTAACTACGAGTATGTGCATTCTCATTCGGGAAGCATGATGCCAAAAACAGGACAAACAATTTTCAATATTTGTGTACTTTTGTACCTTTATATATAAATATGCCTGCAATTATAAACTGTTGAGTGGTTTGTTGTTCCAGACGCATGCTGAGCAAGTATACTTCTATAGAAAGATAGAGATACGTAACTTATTGTGGGTGATATCATTTTCAGCACTATGTATATTGACCGTTAGAGTGATGGATTGTTATTTATTGAAATTTAACTAAGGTCGATGATAATGTATTAAAGAAGGGTTCTTAAAAGTATGAAAAGTTGCTTCTTATTATACAAGTTAACGCGAATCAAGTTCAAATACAAATCAACGACACTCGCAACGAAAACGAAAAGAATTATTGAGGTTGCAGTAGCTTATGTGAAAAATTCCTCTCGAAGCACTTCGATGCACTTATGCTATATTTCGCTGTTATGTATGTGTAGCAAATGCAATAACTGTTTTTTTTATTTTATTTAATTCAACCAAAACAATTAACATATTATGTACCTGCCAGTTGCTGACTCTTTAGTAACTACTGGGGGCGCTGTTAAGGAGCTTTCAGCGGTTATTGTTAACGACCCAGACTTACACCAGCAGTCCATAGTAATAATTTTGATCTCTCACGATCTTTTGGTCTTTTCACGTCGATAGATCCACAAAGTCAAATTAAAAAAATATACAATTACAGAAATATTTCCGATAACCAAAGAAACGTCATCCCAGTATGAATTTTATGTCGTTTTCCAGTGGGACCAAAAATCAATCTTTTTTTTTTATCTAAACCACTTTTCATGTTCCATTGGACAAAAAATCAATCTTTTTTTTTTCGATTTGGAGAGCTTTTTGCAGATCTCGATATTTTTTCTGATCTACACATACTCTCACAATACCTACCAACATACTTCGCACTGCTGTTTTACGTCATTTTAAGAAGTTTGCTTTGAAGACAAATGGGGGGAGTTTCGTGAAAACCAAAATAACGAAATACATTTAATAGCTATGGATATAATTTAGGAGGAACTATATTATCTTCATAGTTTTCCTCGTCATTTGAAGACTACGCGAATCACCAAAAATACTCCATTCGTATGTGCAATAGGGGAAACATTTTTCAAGTCGATATCCATTCATTTTTGCTAAAACAAATGCAATTTGAACAGCTGATATTGCTGCCAAATAACGCACTAATAAATTTGCAAAAGCAGATAAATTTCGTTGCATCTTCCATTTGCCGCGTAAAATCTGAGATCTGAAAAAGATTTCAGGTGGTCCCAATGGAAAACGACATTAGTTAGCGTTAGCGGATATGGTTGCCTCTGCAAACGTCTCTTTCATAATTTTCATTTGTCGGGGATTCCCTATGCCTATACATAATGTTGATATTATCATCCCATGCCACATATTTTTACACGAATTATTTTTTAGTTTGTTTGTATGGATTGATTTCTTTTAAATGAGCATTTAAAATTCGATTGCTGCGGCGATCAAAATGACAAGTTCAGAAACACAAAATTATCTAGGTTGTCACTACACTAGTGGTTTAATGGAATTTTCTTATTTATTTTTTTTATTTTTCCGCGGAGCACTTTGAGAATTGCTGCTCTGTTGGTTGAAGTTTTTAGATGCTTACTTGTTTCTTTTTTGATAAAATTAAGCCTGCAGCTAATGCGTGATAATCTTTTTAAACACACATTATGTAGAATACAGATGACATTTTTGAGAAAATCTTTGGGAAAAATAAATTTGATGTTATTTACTAGAAAAGTGAAACAAAAATATCAGGTAAGCCTCGAAATTCCTTATTAAGTAAAACGTTTTATAAAAGAATTAATATTTTACTAGAGGACCAATAATATTTTGATAAACGATATTAAAGACAGTAGTTTCAAACTTAAAAATAGATAAAGGTTGTTATTTTTATAGAACTCGACAGCTGTACTCGATATCTTCCCATTTTGGTTTGTCATTTAACTTAATTAGTCTTATGATACCTACATGGAACCACCTACTTTAAGGTCTATGGTATATAAGCTTAGTCTTGTTGCTTACTAATAGCTTGTGTTCGGCGAGCCAAAGCCTTAACAGGTAGACATCGTGATTAATGGCAGCAACTAAATTTAGGGGGTTAGTTGAGCGATATGCAAACGCCAAGTCATCGGCAAAAGCCTTAACTCCCTTTTTGTAGGTGAAGTTTTATGAATTTTCTTCATAAGAGGTGGCTATTTTCAGAGCCCTAACTCTGAATCCTATAACCTAAGAGGCAACACAGGAACCTTAGTCCCTATTCCTTCTTTTCGTACCTCCAGATTCAGAAACTTCTATTATTCTATTGTTTCTTGCAAAATATTTAATGGTCTTCCCGTTAATATACGAATCATTAGATATCTACCGGAGTTTTTAAAAAAAAGTAAAAGTGTGGCTTCTAAACTTTTATCATAATGATATAGATTCTTTGTTGCGCTTCGTTATTTGATGAAATTTTGTCCCGATGCTTTCGTTTTTTCTCTATTTTTGTATTTAATGAATTTTGAATTTAAATAATTTAATATAATATACACTTGTGACATTTACATCTATTTATTTAACTGAATTAAAATGTCACTAACTATTCTCGTAACTTAGATAAATTGTTAGAATTGTAATAATTTGTATAAACTATCAATAAATGTATGAGAATAAAGGGGAAAAAAAATTTCATTTGGCGCTTGCGCATACGACCCAGCCTCGACAACTTTATTCTCGAAATCATTATTAAACATAAGTGGCATAAAAAAATCTTTTCAATAAAATCAATACCAGATTATTACCTTAAATTACAAGTGTTTTTAATTGGAAAGTTCTATAACAAATCTTTAATAAATACATCCCATTTAAGCTTGCACTTAATCAACCTTATGCATCTTTGACCTGTAAGTACGGCAGTTGAAGCTCTATGGGTTAAAAAAGATTACATAGTTTCCCTATCTGAAACTTATCAAAATATATATTTTCCACAAAATATGAATAGAGCAAAGAGGAATTAACATGATTCAATTTTTATTGGGAGATGAAAATCACAGATTTGTTATTTTGTGGATTTTTTTTATATGAGTGTTCAATTTATGACACACCCTGGAACTGGTAATTTAAAAAGTGGTTTTATTATTATTACCTTTTGTGGTCATTTCATGTTGCCACGCAAATAATTAATGAAGTGTTGGGCTTGATCGATTACCTGTCAATGTGTATACCTGCAAATAAATTATGAGGAATAAATACAAACCTTGAAATAAATTGCCGTTTAAGGATAGATATATTAAAAATTGCGTTCGAAATATTTTTATTTATTTCCAAAAAAGGCTTTATGAAAAACATTATTTATATCAATGGTTATCATGAAATAAAGGTCCTATCGTATATCAATGATTACTCTGTATGGGCATCACTCAACATCGAGCTGGTCAGAATCTTTCCCTCATTGATGAGGAAGAAGAACTAACTGAATGAATGGTGGCATATTGAATTTACAACTGCGATTTAATTCATACTCCGTTTCTGACCTACAGACTTCGGTAAATATTTAATTTCATATACTTACCTCTTGAATTTTTTTTTTTTGTATTTATATTTGATTATACAAATAAATGCATACTAATTTACCAGAATAAATTACTACAATCTATTTTTAATTCAACATGTGGACAAAGAAGAAAATTGTGCAGGGATATTTTTTTTAAGTGAGGTATTTGAAATCAGCAAAACCTAGATAGAGGAATAAATTTTACTTCCAATGAACCAGATCTCCCTGCATAATAAAAAAAAACGCGTAAAGTATACTTGCTTCTTTAAGATACCTATATATAAAGGGTTTTTCAATAAGAGGTATTATGTCATTTTTTGAGATAAATGATCGGAAACGAGTCGACCACCTAAAAGTATGCAAAATTATTTTTGTAAAATAGGAAAAAAAGAGAAAAATGTCTAGGAATTTATTGTTTTCCTTCAGTGGTAGAGATATTAGAAATAGGAAAGAGCCAAAGCTAGAACCAGCTGCAGAGTTTCGGAGTAGAAGGGATCTTCACCATACACGAAGAGTAGCCTAGCCTTGCTAGAAGGGGATAGCCTCGAGTAAATAGGATGGAGCTAATTCGCACGCATGCAATGAATGGAATAGCCTTTACATAAAAGAGAACGAACAAATATATGGCAGAAGCGAAAAACGGTGAGTTGGTATGACCAAAAAACCCGCAAGGGAGATAACCGGCGAGGCTATATAGCAGAGACACGCTCACTTTTGACACTCAGTGCTTAGTCTGGTTCTTTTTCGATGAGAGGGGTATTCGAGAGTTCCCTCTTTGCCATGCTACCGTTTTGGTGAACATTTTTTTTTGTTTTTTTTTTGGACGCGATTGTCAAGTGGTTGTACTTAACGCAACAAAAAAAGAAGTAAAAAGAAAGGGAAATTATCTACTGGGTCCCATAAACTATCAACAAGTCCGAAAACATAAAAAGTGCTTTAACACAAAAAGCAAAAAAAATATATATAAAGTGATCTGACGGACTTTGTGCTTAAATAGTCCTTCGTTCCGGAGGTACCACGTATTACCACCCACCGAATGTGAATTTATAAAGCTAGACCGCAAAATGTCGTAGCTGTGCCTCCAAAATCTGCGACCAATACGATAAATGGTGAACGAATGGCAACAGCGGCAACAAAAACTTCAACAGGCATATAAGATATACAATACCTAACGCCGATTTGCACCGCCACCTAACTAACAACACCACCGGGTGTAGACACCATATGCTAACTAGGCACATCACCAAGAACAGCATACCATCATTAGTGGTGTCTTTGCTACCAAAAAAAAAAAAAATACCCGCCAACAGAAGTATTAGGCGAACGAATCACCCTCCGGCCATCCCCACCACGAGCACTATCATAACGACAACGGCAACTCCAACACCGATATCATCAGTCTAGTGGTCGTTCGATGTGTTCAATATAACCATCAACTTGATGACGCCCTACATGTCGCACAATATCAACGGCAACTCCAACGCAGCATCGAAAATCTCTACCAACAGCAGCAGCGCCTGCAACATCGAACATCTCTACCAATGTATATAGAGGGCCTTACTAATAATCATTTTTAACCTTCACACTAAATATTTCCTAGGTCACAATAAGCAATTTTGTATGGAAAATTTCGTCATTGTGAGATCGAACAATTTAGCCTGGACACTAGAAATGATTATTAGTACCGCGGAGAGACTCTATATATATAATGTCTCTACCAACAGCAGCAGCATCAACATAACGCCGGAAATTAGTGGCGAAAACCTCCAGCAGCAAGGAAAAAAAAATTATATTTATTTTGCAAATGGCATTCGTATATATTACGTATACGCCCTCGAACCCATTTAATGATTTTTTTTTGTTTCACGACGGGTGATGACTATATAACTTTCTTTCCTCTCTCTTTTGTTTTTCTGCTTATTTTGGATTCTGAAGCAAGAAATTTAGCTAGTATTTTTTTTTAATTTTAAATAATTAAGTTTTTTTTTGTTGAAGCGTACTTACTGGTTAATGTATAGCTCCTGTAGATTCCGAAGCGTAATAATGTACCTATAAGCATAAAGTCATTCTTATAAATCTTTTTCGGGGAGTCCTGTGACCTTGAGTCATAGGGGTGGCTGTGGAGAGGGAAGGCTTAAGACTTTGCTGTGAAATTCTCTTTTTAGACCTCTTCCGTTACGTCCACGGCAGAGGAGGGTTGGCGAGGTGTATCGATCCGAGATGAATCTCTCGGTAGGTGCATTGCCCTCTCCCTCCTCCAAATACAATAGTTACAATAAAGAGGAAGGTAAGCCGTTAATAATGAAAAACAACATTAGCCAAATGGCTTCCACGAGTATGCATACAGGACCATATACTTTTCATGAAATTTTCCATAACCAAGGTCTTGAATTGACTGTTGGCGTAGACCTTATCTTTCACGTGACCCCAAAGGAAGAAATCGCAAGGTGTTAAATCACAAGATCTCGGTGGCCAATTGTGATCACCTCTTCGAGAGAAAACACGGTCCGGAAACTTTTCCCATAAAAGATCAATGGTTTCGTTGCTTGTGTGGCAAGTAGCACCGTCATGTCGAAAGTAAACGTTGTCCAGATCAATACCATCCAACTAAGACCATAAAAAATCAGAAAATACGGTGTAATGACGTTTGTGGAATGCCCAATTCCAAAGAACGACGAGGAATGGACAAACCTGGGTTTTCATCAACACTTTGGGCTACAGCAGCAATATTCTCAGTGTTCTTGAGCGACGTGCACAGGTTTTATTATTCACAAACAGATCGAATTTTTCCACTAATTTCTGTATTGCGGTCCGACAAGGTGCTTCACGACGACCAAAAAATG
Source organism: Cheilosia vernalis (assembly GCA_949126925.1). Taxonomy (NCBI): domain Eukaryota; kingdom Metazoa; phylum Arthropoda; class Insecta; order Diptera; family Syrphidae; genus Cheilosia; species Cheilosia vernalis. Next base: position 58,874,427 of record OX421362.1, read on the forward strand.
CTTTAGTTTTGCGAAATGTGACAGATGCAAGATTTTCAACATTTTTGTAGTGAATTTTAATGATTTCAATGCGTTGTTGAAGCGTGTATCGTTCCATTTGACAGCTACCGAAATAGCGGATCATTGACAATAACACCTCTCATTGGAAAACCCGAAGGAACCAAACAACCGGTTGTACTGGAGCGCAGAATACAGAATGTGAAGATGCGTTTTTGGGTTGAAGTTAACTCCGAGCTAAAGAGTCAAATTTAAAAAAAAAGTAAGTACTCCTAACAAAAAAAGCCTTAAAGGCAAACGGTAAAAAGTATTCCAAAAATGTTTTCACTTGTAAATATTCCATTTATTTATGATGTTTCTGTTGTTTAAATTTCTTTAAATTTTTATTTACCACTTTAGTTTAACATCGAATAAATTTAATATGCCATTGTTTAATACTTATTGATTAATTTAAATATACTTTGTTTTTTGCTTTTTGGTTTTATTTAATTTCTTTTTAATTTAACAATATATATTTAGCTTACATCCAGTATTTTAAAATGTATTTTTGTCGGGTGTGTCTGTGTATTTAAGTAGGTTTATAATCTATGCGGGAAGGGGGATTTTAATATGTTACTACTTTCTGGTTTTTACTAAGTGGGATTTATATTATACTTTTTTAATTCAAATATAATGCTGCTTCATGAAATAATTTTTTTATTAATTATGTGTATATATATGTATATACTTTCTACAAGATTTTTTTATTTTCTTTTGAAAAATGTTAACAATTTGTTTCATACATTTTAAATAGTTGTACATTCAACATGTGATGTAATTTTGCTTTTGCCGTTTTCTTTTGTTTTGTTAATTGTGTTTATATTTAACTTTGTTTGATTTTATATTACATACAGTTTTACTTTATAAGGTTATGCTTATAACCTCTCAAATATTAATCGGTGTAAAGTCCGGTTTTTAAACTTTTTTTTTCATTTGATTTAAAAAAAAACATGGGAAAACAAAAAAGGAAAATATTGTTTAACCAATATCTAGTAATTAAGCGTTAAATAAATTTTATGAATCCAGTTTTATTAAATTTATGATTAATAACAAACACTCTGGTCCAGGATAAATCCATTAATTTACATTTTAAGTTTCTTTCGTTTTAGATGTGTACCTATTTGCCTTTGTTTTAGTTGCCGTTATTCGTTTTAAAATTTATTTATTTTTTGTTATTTATATATAGCTATTTTATTTTGTTGTCATCAATATAACATTCAACATTCAGCAAAACCGCGATTTTACTTATTTCACCATTGTTTTATTTAAGCCATTTTGCTTGTTTTTTGGTATGAATTTGTGCTTATTATCCTTTCTAGAAGAATGCATTTTTTCCTCGCTTAAGGTACGTTTAGACATAGTTTCATCATTTGTTTTCTTTGTTTAAATATTTGCATTTAAACATGACATCTAATGAATCAATTGCAATTGTTCGCGCTAAGATAGATTGAAACTGAAACCAATAAAAAGCTCTTCGTCATTTATTTGTTTTGTGTTGATGTCGGTTCAGCAATCTATTATTTTCCATTTACTTATTAAGTATGCAATTGAATTTTAACTCTAACGAAACTTGTTTATTATTTGCTTCATTGGGTTTTATGTACACATATTTTGTTATAATTGACGATTTTTTTTAACACTATTCAAACATTAATTTGTCCTAAATAACACCAGGAGATTCGTTGTTAGCGAAAATACCCATTTGTGATTCTAGAATAAATAAAATTCTCCAGTCTGTTGTATGAAACCAATTTGCAAAAGCAAAGATAAAATAATAAAAAAGGAAGTTATTTTATCATTATATGCGGTTATATAAACTGTGTCAGTTTTTGAATACAAATGCTATTGGTAATTGATGAGATTGATTTGCATACATTTTGTCGGTAGTCGCTGAAATGCTGCCGCGTTTGACTATGGCATTGTAGGCATTCCCAACTGTGGAAAAGTTTACAAAAGTTAACTAAGCATTTGCGCAGTTCAGGTTAAGTAACCGGTGCACTTAATTCCCCACGTTTTTGATATCAGTATCCCGACCTCCCGTTTTCCTGATAGCTACATGTTAAAAAAATACGAATGTTGGCTGTTCAGATTTTGGGTGACTGGGTAGTTGGTTATTAAATTTTTAACTTTCTCCATTACGTAGTAAGTGAAAGATATTGTTTCGTACAAAATTTCGAGCTCGAGATGTTATTCAATTCTGACATTACTCAAAACAGTGGGTCGCAAAAATCTGTTCGGTCTATCCGTGTGTCTGTTGGTCCGTCCTTCCACACGCCTACAGCATAAACGGCTGCCCGTATTTAGTTCAAACTTCGCATTTGGAGTTTGTGGGATTACAGTTCGTAGACGTTTTTTTTTTTTTTTTGCAAGGTAACGTCAATATTAATAGTAATTCCCAAATTAAATTTTCGTAACAGTTTGATTTGATCGAAAACGGCTCTAACTATTTCAACCAAAATTATTCCAAAACTATTATGTCCTTAATTGTAAATTCGAAGCACCGACAACGCTAATTTTAAAAAAACTGCTTATATCTCAAAAACACCATCTTCGATTTTGATAAAACGTTAAAGACAAAGTACTGTTTTTATCCCAAACAATAGTATTTTTCATACTAAACATTGAAATATTTGGTACTATTTTGTCTGCATAATCTTATAAAAACCGCTCTAACGATTTTGACCAAAATACATATTGAAGATACCATAGTATTCTAAATAAGATTAGTTTTTTTTAATTAATTCTTAAAAAATACTACAGAAATCACCGTCGGTATATTTTCAAATATCTACGGTATATTTTTGTAATAGGCTTAGCTATGAAAAAAACTTATTTTTTAGCAAATACAACCCACTTCCTCTTTTTTTCTTCTTATGTCAACAATATTGAATATGCATATTAAAATAATGCCAACCGTTTGGGGCTTACACAATCAGAAAATCAAATTTCATTTGCACCCCACAAATTATAACAATTAACTCCTAATGCAGATTCAAAAATGCCTAAATTTTTACATATACATAGGTAAATCTATGTAAAGATATGGGTCTATCACGAGCAAACTTCCAATCATTGAAAACTTAAATAATATTGCAGTCAAAAAATCTTTAATCCTGATTTTAAGGCGCATAACGATGCAAATAAATAATTTGTCAATACAAGAATATAATAATTATATAATTCGATTCGAATGAATGCAAGACATTGGTTTGCGAAATTTTGAATTTGGAAAATTGTTCAATTGTAGGATTTAGATATGTGTAATTTAAAAGCAAGTCTCTTGTGCAGTCTTCATCCATTGTTATCTAAGCATACATCTGTAGCTATTTTAAAGTTTGCGCTTCTCATTGAAACTGAAATTCATTCTAAAAATTCGGCTGAAAAAAAAAACCAGGGTAAAAATCTTGGAAGAAATAGTCCTATGTGTCTTTGTAGACCTTTAATAACACGCATACGATTCGTTAGTAAGCGCCATAGAAAGTAAAGTTATTAAATATTCCTCTCAAGCAATGGATGAGATCCATGATGGAAGTCCAATAATTTTTTCCTTATACGGAGGAGTTTAGTTGTCTCAGCACTCAATGGTATCCTATCTTCAATTGTTCGGAAAAAATTCCGATACGAAAGTCAAATCTGATCGGAACTCAAATTGCATACGATGTATCCGTTTCGGATGGTATCCTATCTTCAATGTTCGGAAAAAATTCCGATACGAAAGTCAAATCTAATCGGAACTCAAATTGCATACGATGTATCCGTTTCGGAACAAAATAAATGCAGCATGCGTTCATTTCGCATTCAACTATTCAGCAGGAATTAGTTGCAGGAGAGCTTCGGAAAAAATGTGCAAGCTGTCAAAAGTAAGTGGTATAACGCGGTTCCACGCAATGCGACAAGGTGCACTATATGTCATCGGAGAATTTTTCCGAAAGTCGTATTAGAACGGAATTTCTCCGATTTCGTGTAGTTACAACGATGGGGTGTGTATTTGGAATAAAACTCGAGTTGATAACCCTGCGTACTGTCGTGTAATCTTGTTTCATTAACCCACATATGTCTATGAGGACTTAAGTACGTTCAATCAGTTCTCAACTTGAGATTAACACCATAATATCATGGTAAGGTGATTCTCCCAGATTGTACATACACCTATATTATATGTACTAAGATGTTTGTTGTTTGTTTTTCAAATTCCCGCTTTTGGAAAATCTCTCCAGAAACACCCTCATTAACATCCTTTTGAATTTCCGGAGAGTGCAATTTGTTTTCCAACAATCTCCAGAAGTACTTGCGTTGAGAAGCTATCTTAACTCAAGTGTTCTGTTTATATTCTCGTACACACAGTGTGTGCAGTGGTTTTAAAATAGGCGCGTAGTAAAACTCAAAAACCACATCAATTCACTGAACCTGAACAATTTCGATAAAGTGTTTTGCTATATAACAGATCCAAACATATACTCAGTATCAGCCCAGTCAAGCTATCCTTTGATGCAAAAATACATTCAATGTCCTCTTGAACCAGTAAAAAATATATATGTATACATCTGTGTACTTGTTGGAGACAGAATACTTGTACATCGCATGTTCGGCAAAGGTAGTTTAGCACTTTTACGGTTCACAGAGAAAAGGACCCTCATATCTTTTTGCAACATCATAGCCATCATCATATGTGAGTCAGAAGTACTATAGTTGGTATGTTTGAAAATAGGTATACAATGAATGCTGCAATGATTAGGATTATGGCAATTAGAACGTCATTTTGCCTATCACGGATGGTGTCTTTGTGTGAAAAATTTGTGTGTTCAACAATAGGTGAACTGCAGAAAGAAAGTAATTTGTGTGCAGTTTTTCGACGTGTAAGGGAAAAGACACAACATCTATAAAAGGTGGGTGTAGGTTTATGCAATTTTATTTAGGATTTATGTCAATAATACACGGGTTACATTTTCGGAGATTGGATGAGTGCATGTATCCCTCCTGCAGGTGTAGGCGCTTTGTAATTTGTGTTTCTAGTTTTTGGTTCTCCACAGATCCGATTTTTTATAAAAAGGGCTTTATTGATGGTTTGTACCTCTATACACATAGGTATTTCGTAGTGGGGTGCAAATTTATGAGAAGTTATTAAGGTGGAGTTGGAGTGACACTCTGGGTTTTATAAATGAAATGCTGGGACATTGAAACATACATACGCTTTTTACGTATACTCCCGCTTCCACTAGTGCTATAGTGTATTTCACATTGATAGATGAGCCTCAAGTATGCAATTTATTTCAAGAGAGCTCTTCTGGCTTCTGGGTTGTGTATTTCCCTACATACGGGTAGGACTTCATATTTTTTTTTGTTGCGCTTGTATTTTGTTTCCGTTGCTCTTAATTGGTGCTGTAACTGGGGTACTTTTTCAAATTGATGGAGAGGAAATTGTTAGTTGGTCTTAGGAGTATGAAATGTACCTTCGCGCACAGTTAAAATTGATAGGATTGAATTATGTTTCATTACGAGTAAGAGCGAAATGGTACAATTTAGAGGAAGATTTCCCCAATAGTTTAAAAATGAGAGTATAGGTATTTCTATTATTACCGATATACTGGGAGTAGTATATTTAACTAACTTCATCGAGAGGTATAACATTTTTTTGAAGACCAGAAAAAAAAAATTGCATATTATGTCTGTCACATAAGATTTTAAGTAGAGCTTAAAACGCTATGAGTACAATCGACTCCAATCCAGGGGGACAGTAGAGGAAGACCCTTTAACGAGTTACAGTAGGCAGTGTCTCGGTTACACCTCCTTAGCTATGTAAGTAACTAATGCAAAACGTATAGTTAGGTATTTTGAGTCCTCCTGCCATAGTAGAATCTGAATTTTTCAATTCATTTCTTTATACCGTTCCAGTTCAACGGTGTATATAATAATGCATAATTATTATAATATTATACTCCGAAAAATTTAACCGATCGTTTAATTATTGCCTTACAATACACTAAACCCTGCCTTAGCTGGTTTCAATGAACGAAAAACAAAAAAAGTAGATAATCTGTCATTTAGGCTTCAAATTTGATTAGGATGAGAAACAGAAAATGGAAAATTAAATAATGACAAATCGTCTGTACTGTATTATAGTCTTCCAATTGTGTTTACAGGTAAAAATTAAATTAAGCATATCAACAATAAATTAACAAAACTTTTTCAATTAAAATGGCATCATTTTGATTTATTTGATGTTAAAAGACGAACCTTGTTTTATTTTACAGGCAGTGAAAACTGATGTTGTTATAAATATTTCTGAAAAGTCAGTTTTAGTGAAAAATGTCAAAAAGCAATTTCCCATGTTTTCGTATAAGTGTATACATTATACCTTAATAATAATTATTGGCGCAACAGGTCCGTAGGGACCCTAGGCCTAGCTTCTCGCAACCATTCGTTTTGTGTGAGTTTTCATTTTTGGAACGAATGGAAGGGATCTACAATTTTATGCCGATTCCAAACGGCTAATTGAGAAGCTCTTTCAAGACAGTTATACTCTCGGATGTTTGTCAGACGTTCGCGAGAGGTGGCGCAGTGAAAAAACCCTGAGTTGGAAATTGGGTTTTTGCGGGATTCGAACCTGAGCCCCTCGCTTAGTAGTCCAACACACTAACCACTAAGCCACTGCGCCTGCGATACATTATACCTTGGTGCATGATAATCTTATTAAAGACAGAATTCAGAAAAAAACAACCCCTGTATATATAGACTTTGTGCGAGGTACTCGAAAAGTTCGAAGGCAATTAATTCCGACCAATTTTAATTAAAAAACGTGCTTCCCAGAAGGGAAAAACGAAATTGAAGAACACGACGACATTATTAATATCTGACGGGAGTAAAACAGTAATTTCCTCGAATAATGCAATTTTACATCACAAATTAATATTATGTACCTTCTAAAAGAAAAAGAAGACATTTTGTTTTCCACAAATAGGATAATAATGATGCAATGGGAATTCAATCAAGGGATATCCCAGAGACACTATGAATGGAAAAAGGCCCTGCACTGAGGTAAAGGAAATATCTTGCGAAAAACTTAATGAAAAGTTTTCAGCTTCCGAAATCTACATTTGTATAGGTCAAAGGAAACAGAACTATAGAAAATCAAGTGGCTGTTTTCGTTCTGCACGAGTGCAATTTATTGTTCGTTGTCCAAGTGACTTCATGAAAACACATTTTAGCATATCTATCTTTCCCATAGCATCCGCGGTCTGCCTAGAGCAAATATATTTATAAATAAAGTCTACAAAATATGTAAAAAAAATCGCAAAGCAACAACCGAACCGTAAAACAAAAATTTCATTATGAGGTTTTTACACCGGAAAGCTCCTCGGTAACGTCTAAAAAATATCGGAGAGTAGTTATTTCATTCTTAATACTTTAAACTACTAACTTAACTCAAATATAATTTTTAATACTTATATTGCATATAGATTGGCTTAAAATATATCATATTTATATTCGTCGTACGTGTAACATCTACCAACAGCGCTTTAGTTTTTGGATAGCTACCTACAGGACTTACATTTAAACTTAAAAGAACCCAGTGTGCAATCTTTCAACCTATCCTAGTCATTTTCAAGTTTGAAAAACAGTTTTTAGAATGTTGGTGAATGCATCATAGTGTAATTAAAAATGCAAAGTGTTGCAACAAATTGATGATAATATGTTGCTGCACTATCTATCCCATGCATATAGTCCAACATTTTGTTCATATAACGGGAAGTAATATGCACAATGCGTGAAGCAATCCTCGACATACTCCTTTGAGCCATTGTCTTATCTTATGCTCTACTTGTATATCCGTATGCACATTCCTCAGGGTTAACACGTCATTGTTATGCAAAACATGTTACACAAGTGTTTCTGGCTGGCAGGCAGTCATAATGTACTACATGCAACATATGTGCGGCACACGAAGCGATTCTAGAGGATATCACTTTGGCGAGGAAACAGCAACAGCCACCGTAGAGATGTTGTGAGAAATGCTCATTTTTACAGAACTTATGGAGTCTGGTGGAAGAATACATCCCGAAAATAGCATGCAATATCGGTTTTTGTTTAATCTGTGAAAGGAATGTTTGGAGGTGAACTTTGTAAATGCAAGCAATGAAAGCTATAATGATGGATGCGATGTATAAGCAGCAAAAAGTACTTAATATCTATTCATGATTAATTAAGAATATATTGCTAGTCGTTTGCCCTGTAACTTAAATCATTTATTATTTTATTGAAAAGTGTTTATGGCTGGCAACTAATTGAACATGCATACATCACTACTTAAGGAAGCCCATGAAAGAAATGCTGCTAGAAGAGCAACAAACTAAATACTACCCATGAGGAGTAAACATCATTAATCAAATCTCTAATCCAAGGCGGAACAGCATACGCCGAGGGATGCATGGCTAATTAGTCGTTAGTATTCGAACTCCAAATACCTGGTGACCTTAGCTTTTGTCACTAGCCTTTCCGTGATGTACCGGGCTCCGGCATGGGCGATGTTTCTTTCCAGGTTTCTCGTGGGACAAATATTTCTCAATCAAATTTAACAAATTTACAGACAGGTGCCTCTGAAACCGCATCAAACTCTGATGTTGCTGCTTGGCAACCAGAGGAACAAACAATTCGGGTATCCCCGACAGTCAAAATCACTTGCGCTAAAGAGCCAACTGTGACCCTAGCCTCTCGGTCTGCTGTTGGGCAACCAAAAACGCTACTAATGGATGATGATGTCAATAGGGCTCCATCTATTGGTCAGGGCAGTGCCAGACTTGAGCACAGAGCACCACAGTTGACTCCTGTAGTGTAGTTTTCGAGAAATCGGGATGCTGATCTATTGGGAAGAGTCTGGCTGGACTACAGGTCCAACAAAGTGGATAAAGCTCTTTAAAAGTGCATTGCGACGAGGCTTAGGCAAGAAAATGCTTCCATCTTAGCCAGATCCGCTCCCAAAGAAAGACCGATCTATAAACGAATCCGGTCGGAAGACAATACCCCGCCGGCATCGGCCTCCAAGAAGGTTAGGAAGGGTCCTTTACCTGTGGCCCCCACCTTTAGCCAGGTGGCGGAAAGGTGACAGCGTTGAACGTTGTCGAGGACTGCACTCGATAATTGGGCAGTGGTAGTGCTGTTAGGCATCAACCCGCCAGGGGCGATTCCTCTCAGTTAGCTAGTTTAGCGGCGGTAAACCAAGAAAAAAATCTTTGAAATACAAATGACGAGGTTAATAATTGCAATAATCAATGACATGCTAAATAACAAAATTACATAATTACAAATCATACCTACTTTGCTACACAAACACACAACACAATCATCCCATAGGTACAAAAAGTTTCCCTTGAAATATTCTTTAGCGTTCAAATTTGCGATACTAAATTCCTTGCCTGCACATTGCACACACGCAGACGCAATCCAAAACTCTCATAACAAAAGTCTCATCCCTCCTCATCCCGCACTTAGCGTAAAATATTGCGCTACCAAATTTCATACAATCTATATAAGAGTGTCGTACGTAGCTCGTAAGAAAAGCCCTGTTAAATGAACAAAAGGGTAAGCGCAAATAAATGCGCTAAAACTTAAAAATGGGGTTACTTGTACCTACGTTCTCTTTTTTTTTGTAGTTTCGTATGTTTCTCTTACCTACTAGTGAAATTGTAGTAAGAGAATGCGTGTGCTTGTCCTTGTGCTTACTTGTATCGTTATTTGATTGTGCTATTGAATCCCAAAAGTCTGTAATTGTTTTTTAATTTATTGTTTTATATTTGCGTGGATTATAAATGTGAGTAAATAATATTATTTGTGGATTATGGGTTGTGGACATGGTGCTTTGGAATATGAGACAGCGCTCTTGTTTTGTTTTCGTTTTTATTCGCGAGAAGTGAGATGGAAGTAATGCAGGGCTAAAAAAAAATTATGAATAAGTATGATCATCGTGAAATTTTCATAACTTTATTGTGCAAAAAGCCGTGGCGGTAGCATCGTCTAACGGTGATCTATTTTTTAATTGTTAAATGAACTCTCTGAGTATTTCATCCTCACATTGCTGGAATCTTTTTATAGAAAGTTTCGTACAGTTATTGTAAGATAGGAATTCGTTTTGTTTCGTTCTATAAACACTTTTCATCGATAAATAAGGGTAAACTGCTTTTTCATATGTATTTCCAAACAAATGCTAAATTTTTATTTGCTTGATTCATGTTATTTGAGTAGGAACAGGTACCTATTCATTAAGATAAATAACAGGATTTTTATTTTGGTAGGAGGTAAAATGGTATCTCCAACAATAACTATGCACAAAATCCATAAATGAATATCTATAAGAGAAACGCCGGTGCCCAAAACTATCAGGTTTAAGATCAACGCATAAGGACCGCAATAGAGACTATACTAGAAACTTTAATGAAAATCAGTTTTCCCTTTACGAATGGTTAGCTGGATGTGGAAATTAATAACTATAAATAATTTTAAAAAATGAGTTTTTTTTTAGCGTAGCTAACCCAATGCTTAAGACCAGGAATCGCCACTGCAACCCGCCCATTAATAGTAGAATGAAGAATGCTCTACTACATGTTTTAGAATGGTGTACTACGGAAGGCTTTTCTATAAATCCCTGCAAAACTATTCTAGTTCCTTTCACCAGAAGGAAACTTGTCAATTTAGGACCACTTATAGTGAATGGAACTTCTTTAAACTATTCGGTATCATCCTAGATAAGAAACTAAAATGGAACTTACACATCAAGTCCGTCACAGAACGTGCCTCTAGAGCCATGTGGGCCTGTAGGTGTCTATACAGCAGAAATTGGAGTCTAAATCTCAGAATGATACACTGGTTATATACCAAGATGGTATTTCGTATGCGGCAATCGTCTGGTGGCCAAAAGTACTTGAACGAACCACGGCAAACAAGCTTCAGAAGCTTCAAAAGATTGCCTGTCTCGGTACCACAGGTGCAATGCGCACTTGTCCAGCAACAGGACTTGAAGCCATTATTGGGCTCTCACCCTTGCAGTACTTTATTATGAAGACTGCAGCTAGATGTGCCATCACACTGCAGCTGGAATATAGGCTTAAATCTGTTGACCATGTGGAACATCTGAAAATACTTAACCTAATTCCAAACTTGAACATTTTCCGCTCCGTCCCGGACACTATGGTTAGGAAGTACAGTTTCGGGGAGCTATACAAAGCAGAAATACTTGAAAGCGCATATTGGACCAATGGGGTTCCGGCACTTAACCAGCTGGAGCTGGTGTCTTTGGACCCAACACCAAAATCTCGATACCCATGTTTTCCAAAATCATGTACTATAAAAGACTATTGTTCTTATTTGTACTTTCCTTTATAAATAAATTGAATTAAAAAAAAAAATACCTATGGTTATGTATCTCACGGTTTTTCAGGCGGAAATCCATGCAATCGAAATTTTCGCTGTTCTAATATCCAAAAAAAGGTATGAAAAGCGCAATCATTCAAATCTTCTCAGACAGCCAGGCAGTGTTACAAGCTTTGGCGTCCAATACAATGGACTCCAAAACAGTTCAATGCAGTCACGATACTCCGCAAGCCCTAGCCAAATACAACAAGCTAAGGCTTGGCTGGGTGCGGGTCGTTAGGGTATTGCAGGCAACGAACATGCAGACAAACTATCTAGGGCTGGTTCCGAAACTCTTCTCTGTGGACCAGAACACTACTGCACAGTCAATTGGACTACTGCGCTAAGGCAAATTAACGATTGGGAAAAACAACTTCGTCTTGAACACTGGGAACATCTCCCTGCTCGATCGACAATATTAATTAGGCCTAAGGGAAATCTAAATCACTTAGACTCAGCTACGATTATAAAAGAAAGTTAGCGGGCCTCAGATATCACCTCAACAAAATGAACCTCTGTCCGGAAACAAAATGCAGATTCTGTCAGGAGGATGTCGAATCCTCTGAGCACATCTTCTGTGAATGCCCGACTTTTCATTAGTTAAGAAAACGTGTCTTTAACCTTCCAGCAGCTGCTAAATAGGCATCATGTTGAGAGAGTGGTAGGAAAAGAAAATAACCCACGTCCAGTCAATGAAGAACCTGTTCCACCACCCAGTATAGAAGAGGTTGACTTAGCTATAAAAAAACTTAAGAACAACAAAGCCGCAGGCTCGGGTGGCTTACCAGCGGAGCTCTTTAGATACGGTGGTGATGTTTTGGTAGGGCGCATGCACCAAATCATCAACCAAGTATGGATGGAAGAAAACATGACCGCTGACTGGACTATAAGCTCTTTATGCCCCATCTACAAAAAAGGGCGATCCTATGTCTTGCAAGAATTATCGAGGCATATCCTCCATGCTTAATGTCGCATACAAGATCCTATCCAACGTACTGTGTGAACGTCTTAAACCTTTCTGCAACACACTAATCGGCAGATCGACCATAGACCAAATTTTCACACTGAGGCAAATCCTAGAAAAGACCAATGAATTTCAAGTCGAGACTCACCACCTATTTATCGACTTCAAAGCCGCATATGATAGCATTCATCGTCAGGAGCTCTATATGGCGATGGCCGAATTCGGGATCCCGGCAAAACTGATCCAGCTGTGTCGCGTGACGCTGGAGAACACGCGCTGCTACGTGCAATTTGGAAGTAGCTCCTCCGAACTAATCCTAACATGCACCGGATTTCGGCAAGAAGATGCGCTATCATGTGACTTCTTCAATCTAGTGCTGGAGCAGATAGTGCGCAGGGCAGGTGTCAACACGGAAGGCACTATCTTCAACAGATCCGTTCAGCTACTAGGGTATGCGGACGATATCGACATCATCAGTCGTTCGCAGCGTGCCGTGATAGAGGCTTTTACGGCGATTGAGGAACAGGCGAAATTTTTTGGCCTTGAAGTAAACGAGGACAAGACCAAGTATATGCTATCAACAAATAAACACGCATGTCCACCGCCTAGGACAAAACGTCACTATTGATAGCCACAATTTAGAGGTAGGTAAGGAGTTCATCTATACCTCGGAGTAAACATGAACTCCACGAATGATACCCTAGTGGAGATCAGGCGAAGAATTGCCCTAGGAAACCGCTGCTACTTCGGTTTGGCAAAACAACCGGGTTCAAAACTCCTAACTCGAAGGACGAAATGTACGCTTTACAAAACAATCATCCTGCCAGTCCTGCTTTATGGCGCCGAGTGCTGGACGATAAGCAGGAAGACAGAGCTGATACTGGGCTCCTTCGAAAGAAAAATTCTTCGTCGGATTTTTGGTCCTGTGTGCGAGGAAGGCGAATGGAGGAGAAAATACAACCGCGAACTCTATGAGCTGTACCAAGATGTGGATGTAGTCCAAAAAGCCAAAACACGACGACTACATTGGCTCGGCCACATCGAGCGAATGGACAACAATGCTCCAGCTAAGAGGATCTTTGAATCCCAGCCCCTAGGTTCGAGACGACAAGGAAGACCGAACCTCTGTTTCAAAGACTAAGCCATCGCGGATGCCAGAGCGCTTGGTCTGGCAAACTGGAAGCAGCGTGCCCGGGATCGCAGAGGATGGAAGGCGCTGCAGTGTCTTAAGCAGATACTCTTCACAGTTCGGGAGCCCGTTAAGTAAGTAAGTTGAGTCTTTAACCGAGAGACTCGTACACCAGCAGACATAGCGCACTCTGCAACTGTGTTGAAATCGTTAGAGCCGTTTTCGATTAAATCAAACTGGTATGAACATTTCATATGGGAAGTACCATTAATATTGAGGTTACCTTGAAAAAAAAAAAACACCTCCCGAACTGTAAGCCCAAAAACTCCAAATCCGAGGTTTGAACATAATCCGGGAAGCCATTTAGGCTGTAGGCCCTTGAAAGGACGGACATACCGGACCGAATTTTGCGACCCACTTTTTTGAGCTCCTCATCATCATCGTAGTATCAGAATTGATTAAAATCTCGAGCTCGAAATTTTGTATGAAACCAATATCTTTCTCTTACTACATAATGGAGAAAATTAAAAATAAGGAAAAAAATGGAGGCTCATCAAATTCACTGCGCGATAAGATAGGCAAGCTTTCTTCAAGAAGTGTCTTCACGTTTAAATCTAACATTAAACACTAGCTGATCCATTTCGCACCCTATTTCATATATTTAAAGCTTACTAAAAGTAGCCTTTGTCCGTATTTGATCCAATACGAATTCATCAAGCCCAAAATCGTGAAAATTAAACTATCTGTTCTCGAGCTATCCGTGTACACATTTTTTAAATCTCTTTTATATGTATAGTAGACTTTATAAGTAGCACGAGTAAGCAAGTTGACCCTGAGATTCCGCGCTTAGAAGTCTTGCGCACTAACCAGTGATCCACTAGTCCGTACGATAATCAAATATGATCTACAAACACTATAGAGAACCATTTAGAGATTAAGTGAAGTGTTCTTTAAACTAATGTAGTCAAAATAGTCAAGGGATGGGTTTGTGGAAGAGCCCAAATAAATGGATATCACATACCTACTAGAAGAAGCGATATCCAGGCGGATATCAAATTATCATTTTGATATGTAAATATGCGAAAAAAAAAAAAATATTAAAGCAGGGTTAGTTATCACAGGCGATTTCAATTGGTTTATATAGGCAAACTACACTTAAAATGGTTGTTGTCTAACCTGAGCCATGTCCCCAAACAGCGGATAGAATGACTACAGTCTCTGTATCGTATTAAAATAAATAAATACCTAAAATTTAATTTGCACAACTAAAATATCCACCATCCATATTTAGTCATTAACCTATTCCCTAAGCTATTTCTTCTCCCATATACTCGTAGCATCCATTTAACAAAACTAACGACCCTATTACGAAAACTCCATTTCCGGTTGGCCCCTCTCCATGGTTCTCTATGTCAGATAAATAATGAAAATGCTAATCTCTATTATGGTGCCTACCCAACCACTACGTACATATGCAAAAATCGATATCCTTCGGGTTAAATGAACCAAAAGTCAAAAGTCTAACATTAGCATAGGTCAGTAGGAAAACATGAAAAAATGGCTAGTATTCTTGTGAAGGTGGATGAAATTAAAAAAACTCTATTGCTTCACTACATTCCATTGTGCCATTTTCTGATTATATTTGGGATACTTCTTCGAAAATCATTTCCCACTTGGAAAGTTCTTAAGGATATCCACTTGCATGTGAATATTGCATTTAGATAATTAGGATTCCTTGAATATTTAATAGGAATATTCTGTTTTCTGTTATAATT
Source organism: Cheilosia vernalis (assembly GCA_949126925.1). NCBI lineage: Eukaryota > Metazoa > Arthropoda > Insecta > Diptera > Syrphidae > Cheilosia > Cheilosia vernalis. Next base: position 58,889,731 of record OX421362.1, read on the forward strand.
TTTAAACATTTTTCGAGTAATAATTGAATATTATAGTCCTTTGAAAGAGCTGAAGTCATTTTTAAAATAGATTCTAATCTATGGGGTCAGGCACGGATTTAGTTGATATCCAATACTTTTGGATTAGCCCTAAGTTCCCGGAGAAGATTGAAGTTTATTTGATACCGAATCAACTTGATTTGAATATATTTTACGTCAGGACGAATTTCCATTTTACCTTAAGGTCGTGTGGCAATGGGTTTGGGGAATTGAATTATATTTCATTCAGCCCAGCACATAGTATTTTTCCTTGCGGTGGGTGGTAAAATCGATTTGGGTATATCCATTTAAGTAATTTCTGTCCAAAATTTTTGCTTAAACTGTTTGGATGATCGCTTCTTTTGATGACAGTTTTAAACCGTTCAAAAGTTATCCCTCCGACTTTTTTCTCCAAACAATAGATCGGGTCGGCTTTTGTTCTCTATTTTAGGTATTGATGTACTGTACAGTGTACACATACAATGGCTTTCGCTACAGCTTTTCGAAAATAAATTTTGTTGGAACTATTTTCAAAGACGGAGGTGGAGTTTCCTTTGTGTTTTGGTTCAGAAACCATAGAACCTTTGTCGACTCAGCCAGAACCCTAAAATATTATTTAATTTTTAAAGCTCACCCACGTGTTAGAGTAGAGCGGTCGTTTAATACTACCGATGCATGTAAGCCACGTGTACTACTCGTAATTAATATGATTTAAGTCACATCGAAAACTTTGCATACTCTCGCCTCGCACGAATAATTAAAAAAACGAATCAAGCTCGTCGGTGTCACAAAGAGCGCGCTAAATTATAAAAACAAAATATGTATCAAAATCGAGAATTTCATCAAGTCAATGTTTAATTCAGCTCATTTATTTAAGTGTTGTTTAGGATCTTTTGACCAAAGAATTTATTTTATAAATTATTCAATTCAACAAATATACGTTTTCACTTTCTTTTGATTTTTGTTTCACTAGATTATGTTCGAAATGGGCACATTCGAAGCACTTGTATTGAAAATTTCGCTACAAATTAGTTTTATGTTTTTAATAAATAATTTTATTTATGAAATTTGCTATGTGTTTGATTTTGTTTGTATTTTCATTATATTGCATTTAAACTTAATTAAGTCACTTATGCTCTATCGTTCAGTTAGTTTTAATTTGATGAAATTTTCGTTAAATTTTACTGTTATTTAATTCATATACACGATTTTGCTTAAACCTTTTAAAGTATATTTTTTTAAATATATAAAATCATTATTTTTTGTTTAATATTGTTTGAGGGAGGAGTGGGATTATGCGATTAAGATTTACTTATGGTGGCTGCTATGCATATATTTTTTATTTTTGTTATTCTGCTTTATAAGTATAAAAAAAGAAAATCACAAAAAAATGTATAAATATATTCCTTTTCTTTTTGAGTTTATCTTTATTTTAACTTTAAATATAAAAAATGTCGTGTTCCTCGTTTGGGAAATTAATGATCATTTGTTCATTTATTTATCCTTGTTTTCTTTGTTTAATTTAAATATATTTGTTTCTTAAATTAATTTAAAAATATACCTCATTGTGTTTACTTTATCATGATTTGTGTTTTAGTCCCTAAAAAGTATTTTAAATATAAATTTGTTTTTCTTTTTATGCTTAATTTGGCATCGATTGGGCTTTTTTCAGTTGTGTTTTTGTAAGAAATAGAAACAGGGGATTTGGGGGAGATTTTGTGTTTCTTTTGTTGGGCGGTAGTGTTTATGTTGTTGGTGGTGGTTAATTAAAAATTTGTGTCTTTTACTCAACGTTTTTAAACGCCCTGTGCTAGACTCTCCTTTTGTATAGCAACCATTGATTGATCCATTGGTTGTGGCAGAATAAAGGGTGAGGCTAACATCTGTAGTGGACTGCTTGAAAGAATCGAGAATTGGGGTGACGTCCTGTGAGTTAGCATTAACAGAGGGAAGGTAGTTCTAGATAGTTGTTTAAAGTCGAACGCATTTGGAGGGTACTTACTCAGTGAAACCGGAAGCTGCTGCTGGATTTCGTACAGAGTGAATGGCTTGAGAGTTTTTGGCACGCGCTAAAAGTGTCATCACTGTGCGTTTGGTGGGATTCATTCCGGAACGCGGCACACCGAGGAGTGGTCTTTTGCGTCCAAGTTGGCCAGCTATAGGTTAACAAGAAGGAGAAGTTTATATTGTGCTTGTAGAATCAATATATGACTTACCAATATTGATTGCTTTAACACCACGCAACGCTGGGTGCAATAGGGCACCAGGTGGATCAAGCAGTGCCAGTGTAGATGTCGTCGTTTCAGCTTCACTGGGCATAGCTAGTGTTGATTGTGTTTGTGGTAGGCCTGTGATTGCTGCAACGCCCGTAGATGGCTTTAGGATACCGGCCATTCCGACCGCGGTCAGTTGCTGTTGAATTGCTACAGCCATTGCTGATGGGTGAACTAAAATCATATTTAATATTGAAAACGGACTCTAGGAATAAGTATTTATATAGAGGTTTAATGAAATTTATTGAAACAATATCCGTTATATTAACGATAGAACAACGTATGCGATCTGTATATTTACGGAATATGTAGCAATTGTTTGAAGAACTGTATCTATAAGATTCCATCAAGCTATCGGAAACGATGGTTTTTTGTTTCGCTTTTTTTTTTATTTATCTACAGCCTTATTTATAAACTCATCGTAGAGTCTGCTTATCTCTACACACCGTCTAAAATGCCCTTACGCAGGAAAATGTTATTTATAAAGATTTTTCGAACGTTGTTTTAAGGCTGCGTAAGTTAAACGCGAAAATTTGCGTTTAGAGCCTGCGTAGAGCTCACGTAAATAAGTTTTTGCATCAAATGTCATTTGGTCGTCGTCGAATTGTAAACAAAACCAAAACGTGAAATTAATTTCTGTTTATTCATTAATTTCGAATGCTGTGCAAAATTTCTGCCAAACGAATTTCGTTGTCATATGCAATTGTAAGATTGAAATTATATTTAATAAATAAAAATATATAAAATATTGTGCATTTGTGATATTATTTCTTCTACTTCAGTTCTGTTGCTTGTGGAGAATGGCTTAGGATGTGTGTGAATATGTCTACACGGATATATGTGGTTGGTAGAATAGAAATAGATATATGATTGAAGTTTGATATTTCAGCAGTACATTCGAAGACATTTCGGAATTGTTTTAGATAATTTGTGTAAAATGATTTCATTTATAAAGCTAATCAGAGCTGATGTCGGTTTAATGGCAAAAAGGTAATAGATTTCTTTGTTTTCTGTAATAGTTTATCGTCCGTCTGCAACTCTCGTATGCATCAGTCGCTTTTTTCGTTTAATCTTTTCTTCTCAATATGCCTAGTTGTGCTTTATGTAATAAAGTTGAACCCATCGATTATTTTTCGTGTGGTGTCTGCAATTCTTTATTGCATTTTACTTGTGCAAAAATTAAGAAAACCGATTTTAACTCCATTAAATCCAAAAAAAACTTCTTTATCAAATGTGATAAATGTCTTACTAATGTGCTAAATGACTATATAGTTAATATTGATAATTTAGTGCAGGGTGTACTCTTAAATCTAAACTGCCTAAAGAATGATTTTCCCTATTTGCGCAATTTAAACAGTGCAGTGGGTGTGTCTACAAGAAGTATGACCAAAGAATCGGTTATTGACCTTACGACTAATAATAGCCAAAATAAAAAGTGTCCCCCTGCTCCCTCCTTGTACAAAGGAAAATCTCTCTCATCCATATCTAAATCAACTGCTCTGACTCCAAACTCTCGTCCACCGTCCACTGGTATGAACAAGAACAAGAGTTTAAATGGGAACTACGCAAACAAACCGGTTTTTTCTAACACAGCCGCCCACGTCTCATCTCCTGCACTTATCAACAAACATAAATTCAGTGACGATAGAAAGAATGGCGAAAAAGAAAACCGAAATATTGAGTTGGATGTTGTTGGTGCTAATAAGGTTGCCGATATCAGTTTTGTTGCCGCTGCGACTATCATTGCTGATGGCGATGCACCCCACGCTGCTGCCGCTGTCGATGTTGTTGTTGGCGATCATGCTGTTGTTGATTGTCTCGTTGACAATGCTGTCGATGACCCTGCTGCTGCTTCTGATGGTGCTGTTGGTAAAGGTGTTAATGTTGTGTTTGGGAATTCCAATATTCTTAACCCTATCCCTTCTCCACCGCCAAACGATCTCTCGAATAATAATGATGTTAACATCAACATGAACACTGACTGTGAAAATTCTCTATTTGATAATCTTAATTCTAAGAGACAGAAAAGAATTAATAAACATCGAAATGATTGCTTAATGGGTAGTGGAATCAGTGATTTAAATGCGTTGACATCCTCCGTTTGGTTACACATTTCGAAATTTAACGTAGACACCAAACCTGAAGACTTAATTAATCATATATCTGCTCAGTCTAATATTCCCAAAAACTATTTTAAATGTTTTAAACTTATTAAAAAAGGATTACCCTTAAGCGAATTTTCTCATGTGAATTTTTAACTGAGTGTCCCCTCTGATTGCTATAATAAACTCATGAGTGACTCTTCTATATGGCCTATGTTCGTTAAAGTGAAAAAGTTCATTAATCATCCAAAAAACGACGATGCAACCCATCTTACGAATTTGACGTAATAAACTATGAACAAACAACCGTCCCCGAACCTTCAAAGTCATCTTTAAATGAATTCAACGCTGCTGCTCCAACAAGTAATTTATCATTTTATTACCAATAAGAACCAAGCTAGAATCATTGTATCTTACTTTAGCATCTTGTTCATATGATATTATATTGTTAGCTGAAACTTGGTTAACAGAAAATCAATTAACATCCGAATTATTTAACTCAGATTACACTGTATTTAGAAAAGATAGATCTTACTTATCTACTGGTATGGACAGAGGGGGTGGTGTTATTATCGCCATTCGTTCGTCCTTGTCATGTAGAGAAGTACAACTAAACTCAAATATTCTATCTACAACTAATTATGATATTGATCAACTGATTGTTTCGTTGACGATAAATGGAAATATTGAATTATTTATCATTATCAACTATATACCTCCAAGGAGTTCTTGTGAATGTTATAATATATTTCTCCAAAATTGTAAATCTATTCTCGAAAACTTAAATCCATCGCAACATATTATTTGTATCGGTGATTTTAATCTAGGAAATATTAAGTGGTTATTGGATTCAGATGATAATTATTTAGTTCCATTTGATGTAACTTCTGAAACTGAGATGAATTTAATTGACTTCTTTAGCCAGTTTGACTTGATTCAAATCAATTATAATTTTAACAGCTTAGGTCGAATTCTTGACCTTATTTTTGTGGATAAGGAATTTAATATATATGTTGAAAAATCTGATACTCCTATTGTTAATAACTCTATACATCATATAGCATTAGAAGGAAACTTATGTTTTTATACATATATGAAAAATGTTCAAAATGATAATACTTTTGTACCTAATTATAATAAGGCTAACTTTGATGCAATGAATGATTACTTTGTATCTATTCCGTGGGAATCGATTTTATCCAAAACAGAATTAAATAACGCTAATGATACTCTACTATCTATTATCAATGAGGCTGTACGTAGATTTGTTCCAAATAAGAAAGCCAAATCTAGGAGTAATCCTGCATGGTTCAACAAGAGACTTATAAACCTTAAAAATAGGAAAAATAAATCCTTTAAATTATTAAAAACTAACAGAGATGATGCTCATTTGCGGTCCAGGTATTTGGCAATTCAGAAAGAATTCGATACACTTAATAAGTTTTTATATCGGGCTTACTTATTCACTATTGAGTCAAATATTAAATACAAGAGTGACAATTTTTGGAAATATATTAACACTAAGCGTAAAAGTAATGGGTATCCAGGCTGTATGAAGTATTTGGACAAATCAACGAGTGATGTGCAAGAAATTTGTAACTTCTTTGCTCTTTATTTTCAGTCTGTCTACTCCACAAACACTCCATTGAATGTAAATTCTCCAAAAGTTTCTACCATCGTTAATATTGGGTCTATGGTCTTGTCAACGTCTGAAGTAGAATCAGCCTTATTAGGTTTAGATGCCAACAATAAGGGAGGTCCTGATGGAATCCCACAAATTTTATTGCTTAAATGTGCGTCTTCTTTGGCCATTCCTTTATCGTCTATTTTCAACCTATCGCTTGCAAAAGGTGAATTTTTAGATTGTTGGAAATTGTCTTATATTACACCTATTTTTAAATCTGGATCTAAACAAGAAATAACAAATTATAGACCAATCTGCAAAATATCTGCTCTTCCTAAATTATTTGAGAAAATGGTTTGTGAAAAGCTTACTTTTCAATTAAAAGATTTTATATCCGATTTCCAACACGGCTTTATTTCTGGAAGATCTACATCCACTAATCTTACATTATTGACGAATTATATCGTTAATAATTTTGAATCTTATCGTCAAACTGATATAATTTTCACTGATTTTGCAAAAGCATTTGACCGTGTTAATCATCATATTCTTTTATACAAACTGTTGCAACTAGGTTTTCATTCCAAGTTTCTTGATTGGATGAAATCTTATTTAACATCGAGAGTTCAAGTGGTTAAGATTGACGATCATCATTCTAATCCTATATTGGTTCCATCCGGTGTCCCTCAGGGTAGCCATTTAGGCCCATTAATGTTCCTGCTTTTTGTTAACGATATTCCTAAATTCTTTAAAAATTCTCAGTGTCTCCTTTTTGCAGACGACCTTAAACTATATCGTAGTATAAAATGCTTGGATGATTGTGTTTTGTTAAATGATGACTTGAATAATTTGGCAGAATGGTGTAATATAAACTTCCTACATCTTAATATTTCAAAATGCCAAGTCATGTCTTTTTTTCGAAAAATTTCTCCGATATTGTACGATTATCATATTGATACTTCTTCTCTGGATAGAGTAGCACAGAAGAAAGATTTAGGTGTTATCCTTGATACTAAACTCTCTTTTCTTCCTCATATCGACTACATTATAAACAAATCCAACCAAATGTTAGGATTCATCAAAAGAAATAGTAAGGAATTTACAGATCCGTACACTATAAAGACTCTCTTTATCTCTCTCGTTCGATCTTTGCTAGAATACTGCAACACAGTTTGGAACCCTTACTACAATAACTCGTGTGTAAGAATCGAAAAAATCCAAAAAAATATTTCAAGATTTATGTATTATAAACTTCATTGGGGTACTGTTATCCCATCTTATGATACAAGATGTCTATTATTTGGAATGCAGAGTTTGGCAAATCGACGTGCTTATTTTGCGATAATGTTCATTAGAGATATTCTTACTTATCATATTAAATGTGCACAACTTCTAGCACTAATTTATATTCGTGTTCCCACTCATAATTCCAGAGATTATGTTCTCTTTTACGAAAAATTTCATAGGTCTAACTATGGTCGTAATGAACCGGTTTCTCGTTGCATCAGAGAAGCAAATTCAGTTTGCACTAGGATAGACTTTTTCAGAGTTTGCACTAGAGATACCTTTAAGATTTATGTTTTGAATGTACTCAGATTAACTTGAAGTTCGTATATATTTATATATTAGCTGTAGTGAATAATTATTATCTATTAGTCTATAAGAGAACCTGTTCCTTGATTGATGAATATGAAATAAATAAATAAATAAATAAATAAATTCTTACCTATTTAGCACCAACCTCGTTTAGCAAAATTACCGCGGAAAAATGTTTATAAATCACAATTTCACGAAAGCCACGTAGAGGCTGCGTAAATCTTTACGCGATGTTTAACTAAACAACGTCGTAGAGGCGTCGTAAGCGAATCTAATAAATACGACAGCTATTGTTTATAGAATACATCTTTGTTTACAAGAAAGTATCTGCGGAGCCTTTCGTTGGCTTTTCTGTAGAAGGTGGTTTAAATCTGATATAATATTAGGTATAAAGTGTAGTTTTCTTTTGACTAGCTGTGCCCGCAACTTCGTACGCGGCGTGAGATAATCCTATTTTTTATGATCATTTTTTTACAAAGCCTCTTGAAATACAATATTTGAGGTTCTGTTGCCTGGAGCATACACGTATGCATTTTTACTTTCGCAGACTTGGGAAAAAGACACGTATATAATTGACCGTGCGGGAAACAGTCGTTGGTGAGGTCTACACCCGCGGTGCACAACAACCGTTAAAACAAAAACCTGGAACTCAGTTTCTATATACACCACCATATGTACGTCCATCAGCACACAAAGCAGAACAACGATCAAGAACCGCGGCTGCTGATAATGTTCGATTTGAGAAAATAAATTTATTTTTTTCTTGTTAGATTTTAGGTTGTAGCTCAGCTTCTAGAGAACATAGAAAGCTGATTGATTTCTTGAAATAACTGTGAAAGTGTTGGCTCTCCTATGGATTTTATTTTGTTTGCATTGATTAAGAATTGTTTGAGTAATGGCGAGTTAAAGGCAGCAAATTTAGAAAAAAAAAACACATTTTGGTCAAAAACGCTCCCAAAAACAGGCATGACAATGAAAGGAATAAACTATGTCCTTCTCAGAATCTTAACTAACATTTCAAAAAAAGTTTCACCCAAATCTGTGCAGTAGTTTTCACGCCAACCGCGAACTTATGAAAACGGCTACATTTTTATTATATGTATAGATAGGTAGATATAATAAAGACAAACAAAAAAAAAAAGAAAAAATAAATTACAAAAATTCTATATTTACAAGGAGCAATTAAGATTGACTGGTAGACAAGAAACATCGAAGTTCACTTGAAAATCTTTTTTTCAATCCTATTTCTCTGATTTGGCGCGGTAGGTAGTTCCAGAGTCTAGTGGCATTAACAAAAAATTGACGTTCGAACGTTAAACACGAATAGCGAGGGGATAAAATTTGTCGATTCCTGATGGATGCACAAAGCGTTAATCGGTTGAATAGGTTGCAGGGTTGACGTGTATAAATTATGCTATGCAATAATAAAGTGGTACGGTACTGTAAGAGTCTATCAATAATATTACAGATCCGGTAAGAAAAAAATTAGACGTGGTCCGGGTCGTATCTTCGAAGACCGAAGATATATCGAGCTGTATTGTTATAGGCGACACACTTTCCAAAAACTTCGCAACCGTATATGTTAAAATTGGTATAATTAAGGTCTTAGCTAACAAGATCCGCGTTTTCATGGGAGTGAAGTATTGAGTCGTCCAAAGAGAACAAAGAATACCATAAACTTTGAAAACAGTTAAGTTAATGTTGTCACTCCAAGTTAATGTTTTATTGAATAACATACCCAGATTTTTTGCTTTATCAACATATTCAATCGGACCATCCATAAGGTAGATAAGCGTAAAGAAAGATGTGTTTAAGGTTTTCCTTTAAATGGCAATACATTTCTGCTTACAATTTTTAAAAATCCCAAAATTCTTCGCTCAACAACCTTTTTTTTCTGAGCGTATGCCATATCGTAGCACAGACTCCACCAGCACACAATAAACCTGTTTCAGCACGCTGTAGTTGGTATATCTACAAAAATGATGCATTGCGTAGGCAGCTTTACGAAGTTTCTTCCGGACATATTCTGTATGTAGATTCCATTTGAAGTAGCAGTCCAGTTCGATACCAAGGTAACGGGTGATTTTTTAGCTGGTTTGGTTTTGGCAACACTGGTTTTGACAGCTGACGTGTGTTTAGTACCTTGTGTCACTGTCAAACAGCTTCAGTTTGGTTTTCAATTTAACCATGGATCGTCTTACAAATGAACAACGCTTGCAAATTATTGAATTTTACTATCAAAATTCGTGCTCGGTTCGAAATGTTCATTTTCGCTTTTTTATCGAAAAATTGTGTTCAGCGATGAGGCTCATTTTTGGTTGAATGGGTACGTAAATAAGCAAAATTGCCGCATTTGGAGTGAAGATCAGCCAGAAGCATTGCAACAGCTACCAATGCATCCCGAAAAAGCCACTGTTTGGTGCGGTTTATGGGCCGGCGGCATTATTGGGCCATATTTCTTCAAAGATGATGCGAATCGCAGCGTTACTGTCAATGGTGAACGCTACCGAGCGATGATAACAAACTTTTTTTTGCCCGAAATGGAAGTTCTTGACTTGCATGATATGTGGTTTCAACAAGACGGTGCCACATGCCACACAGCACGCGAAACAATGGCGCAATTGCGAGGCGAGTTTGGTGAACAGTTAATTTCACGTTTCGGGCCGGTCAATTGGCCGCCTAGATCGTGCGATTTGACACCATTAGATTATTTTTTGTGGGGGTATGTCAAGGCTAATGTGTATAGGGACAAGCCCGCTTCAATTGACGCACTGGAAGCCAACATCCAATTGCAAGGTTCAAACTATCGATTCAAATAAATATTTCATTCATTTTTTCGAATTTTTTGTGTGTTTTTTTTTAAAAAAGTTCTAAACCTCTTTGTATCTTTGTACGTTTTCAATTACCACTTTACAGTTATCTTTAATGTGAATCCTTGTTTTGAGTACATGCGTAAGTCTGATGTGCATTAGTTTTTTTTTAGAGTTAATAATCAGCCCAAAATCATGACACCATCTAATTATTATATTTCATGGTCTGTACTGCTGTTTGCAGATCTCTTTTACTCACTGTGATTGCTGTATCGTCCGCAAAAGCAAATACAACGCTATTTTGTAGAACTGTCAAAATCTGGTTTACATAAAATAATGACCAGTAATGGGCCCAATATGGAACCTTAAGGCCACGGTTACTTAGAAAGCTTTTGAACCATTACAGTATATGTCCTTGTACTCCAATTTTATCAAGCATTATAAATTTTTATTTATATTTATATTTGTGTCAAAAGCCTTTTTAAAATCAATGAACATCACTTATTTAGGTTGGAATTATTTAAATTTGAGAACTCAGCGATTAGTTTATTTGTACTTTTGTTTTTCGAAAAGCCATATTGATTTTTGAAAACTATGTTGAAATATTGGTAATATAATCTAGGAGTCTACGTGTCATTACTCCTTCCAATATGTTGTCAATGCTTGGAAGTATTGAGATGCGTCTTAAGTTTAGAACGTCAGCCTTTGGACCCCCTTTATAGATTGGTCGTACGATTGCTGTTTTTAGGCCATCCGGCACACATGATTGTTCCAGGCTTAGACTCAAAAGACGTCTTAGTACTGGTACCAATAGCTGGGCAATAGCTTAAAGGTCCTTAGGACGGATACCTTCAAGGCCTAGAGATTTATTTGTATTGATTTTGAACAAAGTTGCGAGGACTTCTTTATTCGTAACTTTGTGTTTCCATATGCGGTGTGGTCTGCCCCATAAGCAGATACCCATTATAATAATAATGCAAAAAATCAAAAAAGAAAAAAATTAAAAAGAATGAAACAAAAAAAGAAAATCCAAACAAAATACTAGGTAGGGCAACAGGTATGAACAAATGATTAAAAGAAAGTAGCCATTTTTAAACACAAAAGAAGAACACAGTTTTCGATTTCTCACATGTCACATCTAAGGTTACTATATATAGGTAACATAAATTAAGCTGGGGAGGTGCAGTGATATGGTAAAACCGTGAAAAGTGCGTTTTATATACTGTTGGCAGGGCTAGAAAATGTCGGCTGTTGACTCGAAATTTTCCCTATGTGGCATCTGTACATAATAATGTAGGTACCTACTTGTATAAATTCTTATAATTTTTTTTTTTCAAAATTCGGGTTATGATGTTAGGCTTTATGAGAAATGACAACTACAATTTAAGTCCAGCCAACAGTATGTACATGTATAACGCACTATACGATTTATTCTACACATTATTGGAATTGCATGTTTTTGTTAGTTAGTAGAGGCTTTATTTCATTGCAATAGGTACCGCGCCAGTAAGATATTTCATACCGTAGTTTTGATTGTAATAAGCCATTGTAGGCTAATTTTAAGGTAGTTAGGCGAGCTTGAGCTTACAATCTAATATAATAACTAAGCCCAAAATTAGGTCCGGCGTAGGTTCGAGCCCCAGCGGGGAACAGCAAAAAAACTGCCACTGTGACCATAAAGAGAAACGATTAACATCTGAGTTTCTCTACCACTACACCAAAAAAAGGGGTTTCTGCTTGGTAGTACAATGGACCGGTATCGAGTCTGAGTGCTTCCGGGATTTGGAATCCCATTTTTCTAAAAAAAATAAAGCCCAAGCTTAATGTGTGTGTTATTTTAACAATTAACAATGGCCCTGCTTCCGAAGATTTCAACACAGCATAGTCGGAGGCGCGTGCGAAACAGTGGTTGCCAGATTGTGGGGAAAATTTTGGCGTGTGACGTATTTGGCTTAGCTACTTAAAAGCGTAAGAACAACAAGGAAGCAGGCTACCTGCTGAATTTTGTATATGAGATTCTAACTGTATGAACGTCTAAAGCCGTTCTGCAACACACTAATCGACCACACAAAGTTTGGCCCGACTATATAGACCGAATTTCCACACTGAAGCAAATCCTGGAATAGACGAACGAATTACAAGTCGGCACTCAACGTATTTTTATCAACTTAAAAAAAAAACTTTTATTACTTCCATCTAAGGAAAAAAAAAAACATTCCGTATTTCGCCCCTGAAATCAAACAATGGAAGCGGTTAAAGTAAATGGCTTTACTCGGTCCATAGCACGAGTAATTCATTTCGCTAAAAATTCGTAGGTATACAGAGCCAAACAAACACCGTAAACCCTATGATCAATTCTTTAGAGGCCATGAGTTACTGGTAATCATAAATATTACACTGATATTGAATGGGCATACCGGAAAACCAATGCAATATCAACATGGCAACCGAACTCTTTCACAAAAGCCAAATCCACGCGGTACGGTACTTTAACAGTCAGCATCAGCAACGGAAAACAAGCATGTTGTTTTCCCAACGCTGACTAATAAAGCCGAGTGGAAAGTTTTCAACATAAACAGTTGCAGACCTGAACTCCTTCTCATAAAGAACAGATTGGACGATCACACATGTTGTTGTCATGCGAGCTAATCTTCTTGTCCCTTTTATGTTTCTGTTCATTTTCGCTGCTAATATGCAGTTATGCAAAATGGATCACATACATAGTATAAACAGCTCTAAGAATATGAATTGTAGTTAGTTAAGTTTAAGTGATCGATCATGAAGGATCAATAAAAAGTGCTTTATAAAAATTTAATAATAAGTTTGTTATCATCGAAATATAGAATTACATAACTCATGGGGTCTGTCTCATAGACCTAGTTAGTATATTATATGTTCTATGCTATTACCTATTAATCCAAAAAAATTCTATTATGAGCACACTGAAAATAATTTTAAAATTATTTTAAAACTCTATACAGAGTAGGTACATGAAAAGATACATCAACATAGCTGAAAAGCTTCATTCGCCTTAACGTCAATTTCCCGAGACCTACAGTTTCCGTTGTTCCACCAGACAGAACCCGTTTTGCGATAGTATTTTTATTTGTTTATTTTTCGTAGGTATATTACGAAACTGACAAAATTTAACTATTCATTGTTGTCCTTTCATGATTTCTAGTAAGAATAACTTAAACTGACAAACTGACTGCTTACAATTTATGACATCAATTACGTCGGTTAATCCACTTAAATCAGTAAATCAATTGGTCCTTCATTCCACCCCAAAAGTATATACCAGCATATAAATTAATCCCCATGGCTGTTGTGAGCAATAAAGTACTCCCCCATGAGCATTTGCGTCAAATTCAACAAGCATTTACCTAGAAAATCTAGTCCGCACTCACCTGATGTCGTATTTGTCGCCGATATGCTATCTGCACTCGATACTGTGGTATGATGGTGACTGTCATTATTCGTACTCGATTGGTTACTATCACTTTTATCTGCTGTGCCAGAGCAATCCATGCCTAATGCATCCAGGTCCGTTCGCTCATCGTTTGATGTGTCCATGTCTGTGACGCCATTCGGACTACTCTGATCTCCCGCTGGACCTTGTGTTGGAGTGGATGTTAGAGCTTGCATTTCCCACATTTGTTCCTGCCTGATGTCATCGTGATAGTCCTGCAAGTAAAATTAAACAGAATGCAAGAAATTAAATTCCACCATTGAAATTTCAATTTCTAAGGCAAACAGCATATATAGGTAGACGAGTACCTACCTCATGCATATGCATACACATATAGGTACATTGTGAATCAAATCAAATTACATATTCCCAAAGGAAAAGTTTTTGCGCACACGGACGTATTTTGATAGCCGCAGGAAATGCTACAACAGAGTTATCCATGCGAAATATAAACAAATTTCGCTTTATTCTCTTCCCTTTTCCAGAGGAACATCGGTAAAGTGTGTAAAAACGATGCCAGTGAAAACATTTTTGTTTATCCAAGAGCATATCAGAATTCGGAATGAGAATCAGTTTGGCTTCAGGGAAAGTTGTAGGATAAAAATAAAATAAAATGGAGTTGAAACAGAGAACAAATCACGAAAAGGACACGGAATAGGGAACAAATGAATTACGACTCTTTGTTCGTTTACTCAAGCCATTGTAAACTGGCCGATACCTACTAGTCCTCCGTTGGACACGTTAGTGTGCAGCGGGGATTTAGTATTTTTTTTTGAGTAGTATCATCAAATGGTGGCAAAATATTTACCGACACACAATAGCGGGCGGTGACGAAATGGAGCGTCGCTGTATGGAAGAGGTTACCTACTGTTAGGAGCGTAAACGAACTATATATGTATGTGGAAAATATCGGGACAATTAATTTCTCTACCTGTTAATGGAGGTCATTGTGTTTGCTTTTAACATTTGCTTTTTAAAGTTAATAGGTATATAGATTGTAGTATCGGAAAAGTGTTGGAGACTTAATTAGGCATGCATTTTGAATTAACCATTTGCTGCATGTTAAAGAAATTACATAGGCTGTGCTGGAGAAAAATTGAAGAAACCTACGATTTTGTATTGAAAGCGAATGGCTTACTTAGAAAGTCTTTTCAGGGTAATTATATACTCTCGTCGGATGACCATCACACATTCGAAAGAGGTGTTGTAGTGAAAAAAGAAAGGTGCAAAACTTGCTCTTTTTTAGTCCATACTTTAAAAAAAAACATCAGGTACTCCGGGATTGTCGACAGAAGTTATTACTTGAACAATTACGTGTGTATTATTTGAATCGTCAGGAGATATTTTATTGCGCAAGAAATACTTAAAACTATTTTGGGAGTAAAAACAGCGAACAAAAACATCGACAACAGCGCCACCTATCGGGTCTAAAACTATCCTATCTTTCTAGCTGCATACAAAGTTTAATTGAGATCGGTTGAGTTTCTCAGAAAATCGACAACAGCGCCACCTATCGGTCCAAAACTATCCTATCTTCTAGCTGCATCCAACCATGCTCACATACAAAGTTTCATTGTGACCGGTTGAGTTTCTCAGAAAATGGACAACAGCGCCACCTATCGGGTGTCGGTTTCTCGGTGACGATGACGCGGTGTCGTTTTAAAGGTAACGCGAATTCATCAATTTCTTCCCATCTAAAAGTGCCCAACGCGCCTAAAGAAGTAGTAACTTCAAAAAAACGTACCTCAGTCCTGCATTTTCCTTGCTTCCATTTGCAGGCAAAACACTGGCCTTAGACAGGTTGACGTTGAACGTTGAATCAAACATGAAATGGTTTCTCTTTTCAACTCATAAACTCAGTGTTCACGCTTACGGTCACTTGTCACTATCAATTGCCACAGGCCATTAGTCGGTAGTTGTGCTTTATCGAAGCACATGAAAGGAAAAGACAGCATACACAACGCTTTGAGTGTAATTTTACTCAATAAATATGGAATTAGCACCCTTATTATATACAGCGGAGTAGAGTTCTTACTACTTTGTAATGACCCGATGCAAGAAGAAAAACACACGATCGAGATTTGTTTTCTACCGTGCGTCGTGTTGAGGATTTCATTTTATCCATTCTCCTTTTCCATCTGTTTCTGCACCCTGTATGTGGACCGTTTTAGAATAACAACTCTGATGATGCTGGTTGGTGGTCTGTATACCTGGCATACTACTCGTATGCAGTACCGACTCCAGCCAAACTAGCGCCCTGTGCAAGATTTACAGAAAGCACCCTTTTTTCATATTTATATCTTTTCCACATCACGCAGGAAGCAGACTTTAAATGTGTTTTTTATTATTGAGGTATCTCCGGTAGGCCTTATCCTCAGTAGCAAACAAATATGTATAATTACGTATGTGGTTGTATGCGTTATATATTTAATAATTGTTATAAATGTATTTACATTTAAATTAAAAAAATAAATAAATCAGAAACACAATTAAATTTAAATGAAATGAAAATACATATTTAAAAAATAAATAAAATAGAAAAGAATTTATTTAAGGAAGTTTTTTTCCGTATATTCCTTCAAGTTTCTTTTTCTTCCTTACCTAACTACGAGTATCCTAGGTACATAAAAAATAATATTTCAGTGGAAAGATAAAACCCAAATTATCAAATCTCTGTAAAATGTGCAATAACAATAGTCCTGTAACAGTATTTTTATGCGGAATAAAAATATCTATCAATATCTATCTATTTAAGGAACTTTAGTTAATTTATTTAAAGCAAAAAAAAAAGTAAAACCATAAACTAAAACCTTTCTCAAAGTTCTGCCCCCGAAGGTTTTTTTTTGTCCATATTGGAAGAAAGAAGAGGACAACACAATTTCGAAAACAAATAAACACGTGCAGATTGAAGTGCACACAATCTGCACCAGAATATATCAAATAGTGAGTATAGGGTATAGATAGGGAAATTATTTTAAAATAGTCAGTAATTAATTTAAAAAAATTCCGTCAAAGTCAAAAAAATTCCTTATGCATTACCGCCTGCGCAAGAACGTTCATCCTCTCACCTTTCCTCTTTCACAATCACAATAAGATTTCAATTCAATCAAAGGCACTCTGGGCCAACGTCGCCAACCAATTTTGACGAAAAAAGCCTAACTTGAAAAAAATGCCTTTTTCAATAAAATAATGCCTTAAATTTTTTTTCATGTAAATTGGAACCATAAATCAAAAATTAAACACAAATATAAAAAAATTAACAAAAACAATTTTTATTTCCAAAATAAAAAGGCATCGCTGCTCTAGGCTCTGTCTGGCAACTGGCATCTGGCGCTGGCACTGCAGTGGAAGAGAATAGGTACTATATTTTCATATAGAAAATACAAATACAATACAAAGCTAATTGTTCTCTTTGTTTCTATAAAAGAAATTTGTTACTCTTTTTCGTAGATGAGAAATCCATAATCCCATATGTTGTGTGCAGAATCAAAACCTGCACGTCAACACAAGCGATTCCGAATGAATTTTTTTGTTTGACATATTCCTATACAAATTTTGCGAGTGAATGTGCAAGAAATAAAACCTGGCACATACGAGGTGTAACTTTTTTGTTTTGAGATTTTTGAACTAAGTTCTCTTGCATAATGTAAGAAGACGTGCCAATGGCCTGTTCCAAGTTCCAAGAAATTGCAACAATTATGGTAAAAGGCAGCTAAAATACAGCGTCCCCACAGTCTTAAATAACTTACCCCATGAACTAAGAGTAATCAGAAACCATAAATATAGAAAACTCAATGTCTGAAATCTAATCTAAGTTGAACTTTTACAACAAAAAAAAAAAGTCAACCTTCTAGCAAAATTATGGAGAATTTGCTTTATCTAAAATATAATCTTTGAAAAATTGCCTTCTGCAGAAAAGCCACATGGCTTCGCGGAAATAAAAATTTATACAAATTGTTAAAATTGTTAAATTAAATAAAAATAAATAAATTAGCTGACATCGAAAAAAAAAGATGTGGATGTGCAAGAAATATACCTGCACAAACATGGTGGAATAATTTGAGATTAGGTAGGTAAGAAATTAACTTGAATAGGTCTATTGGAATTTTTGTTTTGCGATATTTTGAGTAAGATTCTCTTTAAAGTTCCAACATTACAAGTGATGTGCAAGGAATAATTCAGCACAGGTGTGATGGATGTTATTCTTTTGGGCTTATTTGAACAAGCTTTTTGTTTAAAAAGCAAATGGTAGTAATTGTTTGCGCAAGTTTAAATTCATCTTTCTTTCCTAGCAGAACTTGACGCCCTGTGCATTTCCACATCTTGCACATATGGTTGGGCCGGCCCTGCTCGTATGTGTCCAGAGTGCAGAAAATATCCTTGGGGCTGCAACAGTTTCAAAAGATTTTACTAGAAAAAAAAAGCTCAAAATGAGACAGGGCACACAGGGGACGAAGACTTTGATGTGTAGTTCTCGCAGTGGATACATAGTGCTGATGGCAATTCCTCCATCGGGAAGGTATACGAACTAAATGTATATATACCATTCGGATGGTGGGATAGATGCATGCATAAATGTGGAGTTTTTGTTTGTGTCCTTACTGTTGTGTTGACATACATAAAAATATAAAAATTGAAGGTTTTGATGTGGGTGCCCTTTTGGATATTTACTTATCGACTATTGCAAGAAGATTGCATATATTTGCACATATTTTTTCAGAAAATATCTACATGTATATATCAACGAGATCAATCAATAGCCCAGGCAGCTTTATGTACCTGGGTCAATATTTCAAAATATTAATATTTTGAACCTCGAAATGGACTTTTACTAATATAAACAAATTTAATAATTTTTCGATTACTCTGTATTTAAGAATAGTTATTAAGCATTTTAAGCCAATGGGCCACCCAATTTAGTTATTTTTAACTGATTTTATTTTCCACGGGAATGACAGAACTACCATGGAAATGACCTTAACCTTATTAAAGCAAATTAAAACACATCTGAAGTCAGTTTTCTAAATAAACGTTTATTACAAATAAGCTACAAAAAAGGAACGTTAGGAATTTCAGTCTTGAATTATTAAAATAAAAATAAAAATAAAAGAAAGTGATGTTAGTTCCTACGCTTATAACTCAAGAACGACTGTATGGATTTCGATGATTCGCACCAATTACATAGGACTGGTGTCCAGCCTGTTTGAAAGAATAAAAAAAGAAAACTCGGAAAATTCTTAATAGGTGGCGTTGTAGGCCCAAATTTCGTTTTTCATGGGGAAATGCACTCAAAAATAAATAAAACTGAATAGAAATCGAGTAGTGACACTTCAAATACAAACAAAAAAAAATTATTTTAAAGTCAATAATTTATTGTTGTTGTCAATAATTATTTCAATTATTTTCCAAGCAAATATTTGTTGTCGACAATTTAATTTTTTTTTTAAATATACGATAGATATACCTAAGTTTGTTTATGTTTACTATATTATGTTACATTAAGTAACTTTTTGAAATGGAGTAGATACTTTGATTTATTTGATGGTGTTTGAACCAATCATTTTTGTTTGACATGAATTTTCAGGATCCTTGCATTAGTATGTCTGAGAAAGTTGAAATGTAGGTAGTGCTGTGGACAATGATGACAGGCAACAGGAGTTGTTGAGCGTCTTGAGGTGTCACGGGGTTATTACGAAAAATGAGTGAGTAACAATCATGGTGCTCTGCTCTGAGAGAGAAGGCTTACCAACCAATATGACAATTGTGTTTAGTTTTCTTCTTGGCTGTTTAAGTTACAAATATTTCATTTAGTGTTAATCCTTTCCTTATTTTCTTGCAGTTTTAAAACCTTTCCATCAAAATTTCAGGCATGTAAAAGTATCCGACAGCCCTTCCATCAAAGTCAAAATTTATATTCCTGTGTATCTCTCTCTATACAGGTCGAAAGAAATATCACTGTGCGTTAGTCGGGTGAAAACTCGAGAACGGCTCTACCGATTTTGATGATTTTTGTTTTGTGTTGTTCGTCTTGATTCAGGGATGGTTTAGGAAAAAGAAAAGTAGGAAAATTCTCAACAGCTGGTGTTGTTGGTACACATTTCGTTTTGAAGTTAAATTCAATTATCTTCTATAACATAGTAATACAATAACAATGAACTCCATGATGATATAACCCGATAATCACCGGGCCAATTCTTATAATTATTTTTTTGTTTTGTTCGTATTGCTGTATATCAGGTTTAGGGTGTCTTAAAATATACTACATTTGGGAACGAAAGGTATCCGAAACAGCTCAACCGATATCAATGAAATTTTGTAAATGGATATGGTTGATAGCATACTCTTGGAGCCGATAGGTGGTGCCAAAAATATGGTCCCTTGAAAAATAAAACTACCTACAGAGCTGCGAAATAAAATTGATTATGTATTATAAATCCTAAATATTTCTTGAGCGCGTAAATTTTCGCCACTATAACTTATTGATATTTGTGGTTAAACAGATTTTCGTTTAATTTTTTTGCACTCGGGTACGAAGATATGCAATTATCAAATTCGCATAATATTACCTCAATTACCATTTGCATGACACTTATTTTGACGGTAAGTTTTTGTATTTTTTTTCCAGTTTTTTCTTTGTTTCCGTTGTTCTCGTTGTTTTGTTTTTCTTTTTTTTAAATATCTTTGTTTTTCTTTTTCTTTCTGTTGTCGACATTTTTCAGGATCTGCTCGAATCCTCTTTCGACGTTCACGTTCCTTTTCCGCGTGTAGTTTTTTTTTTTTTTTATCATTTTCTGCGTTTTTCTTTACATTATTGCGAGGTGCCATGATAAATGCAGATGAGCTTATTATATAAACTTAAAATAAAAGTGAAAATATTTGATTTTTTTTTTGTAATTTGCTTGACTATGTCATTTCCGTGTCCGAACTGTCATTATACCATGTATGACACGGGAAACATGGAAATGACGACATGGAAATGACATCGAAAGGTATTTTTCTAAAATAAAACTGAACTTTACTGAATATTTTTGTTTAAACTCATCTTATTAATTAAGTTCATAAAAAAGTCATGTATTGCAAATACAAATAGATTTAATTATTAACATATTATAATCAAAAAGACTTACCACGGTAATGACAAATTCGGGTAACGAAAACCTAAAACACCTTCACAACATGAAAGAAAGTTCACTATACTGATGTATAATGGGATTATTGTAAAATGTGCCGAAAACAATCACCAGGTCCCGTTATTAATGTGAAATCAGCAGCCTTCTCTGCGGCCGTTAAATTCGAAATTTATAAAGAATTATTTTTTGTCACGGAAATGACAATTTTTATGGGGACACTCACTAAATAATTTTCACATAACTTTGAATGTACTTTAAAAATAAATTGACTGGGCCACAGTCCCCATTGTACTTTCTTCTTCAATGCTTCATCAATAAAATTTGCAAACCGGCTTACATTTTACAAATAAAATGCATTTGTTGAAGGAAGGTACAGCTGGGGACATGCCATGGTAATGACATTTCTTAGGTTGAAGTTAAAATTTCGGCGTTACTAAAAATAAATATTTATTTTTTATGTGTGCATATGTTAAAAGAGTTACTATAAAATTGTATCTCAGTCAAATATTTAAAAATATATATGTTTTTTAGCCTATAAGCGCCGGACCGCAAAATATTAATATTTTGAAATATTCACCCACCTATACAAAACAAATTGACAATACCGAACATCTTTAAAGACTTATGATAAACAAATACCGATTATATGACATTTTATGTACAAATTCCATAGAAAATAAATTCTTTGCCATTACCACCTACTAACAACCATTAACGAAATTAGTCTGGCAAACAATGACGCATAAGCCACTTTTTGCGTACAAGATCCTTACATCGCCATTTACTCAATTACAAGGCGCACATAAAGATTTACATATTTAAAAATATTCACCATCATCATAATCATAAAGATTTACATTTCAGTGGCTTCTCCGCCAAGATACATTTTCATGGATATTTTTAACACTCACTCTACAGTGAACATTAATTGAGTCTGTTGTATTACTTCCCCAACTCAGCTAATTTAATTCCAAAAAAGCCAAACAGAAAAATTAATAAACCAGATTACTCACCAACGCACATAGTCCGGTAAATACAAGTCGAAAAATATTTATATTTATTTAGCTTCTTTAGGAATAATAAAAACGAAACATGCCCATAAATTGCCCCCAAAAATAATTTGCCTTATCGATAAATTAACATCCCATTTGGAGCTCAACTACCGTGAAGGACATTCACGAGAAAACTAACTCAATTCATTATCATGTCATTAAATGTCGTGTGGGGTATGGAAGTAGGGTAAGGTCGGGAGGTTTTGACACGTTAAGGAACATTTGGAAATATCTTATAATCCAAATACAATTTCAAATTTTCAAAATATACATAAGATACAATATCATTTTAGCAATATAAAAGCATTAATGATTAATCGATATAAATACTTTTAACAGAGTTGTAAGGTTTTTTCCAGAACTTTACAAAGTGTCAATTCCTCCTACCATGAAGGAGGATTTGCCATCTACCTAAGGAGGTATATTTTGAACTGAATTGAGCATTAATTTGTTGAACTTCCTGTTTTTTTTTTTAGTTTGAATATTTAAGTGGTACGTTTAATAAACAATTTTTGGGGCAGCACTGCTTATCGACTCTGTTTTGTTTTGAATGTCTTTAAAGGCATTCTCAACACTTGTTTCATCGATGTTGGGTGGGGATTTTTGCTCTTGTAAATTTTTGGCATTTATGCATTCTAAAAAATAGTAAGAAGTTGTTTTACCACACAATTTTTATTTTGACCAATAAATTAGGATTTGACACTCTGTCAATTCCTCCTTCAGCACGAATGTCAAATCCTCCTTTCTGATAACTTTTGGGACTAATACAAAAAAAACTTTCGTAATGGTTCTCAGGATAAACTATTGTTTATTAATGATTTTAAAACAAATAAAGGTGCACTATATAGCACTTTCAATGTCAAAAGCTACATAATTAAAATATTACAGGTGGATTGCTTACCATAAAGTTAGATCAAATGGACACAAAAATAAAAAAGACGTCCACTTCGCTTATCTTCTAAACCACAGTGATTGTTTATTTATCACTCAAACCAATCGTTACTAACTTCGTTTTCTCATCATTTAAAGTGCTGTCAGGGTTTCAGTTTTTCAGAAAAGTGCTGATGTCAGTTCCTCCTGCCTGTCAAATCCTCCCGACCTTACCCTACATATTTAAAAAAAAAAAAACTCTCCAAGGCCGTCCTCTTTTCTGAACTGGTTGTATATTATTTGAATGTATTTCTGACAGCCAGCGAACTGGAAGAATATAAAGAATATTAACGTCGCATTAAAATGGGGGATAATTCAGAATGATACACGCCTAATCGAATTTAGAAGTCTTCATCGTCATAACTGCGAAGTATAGATTTTGGGAAAATATTTTACTAAATTCAATTTTCTATTACCAAGTTATACTAATCAGTTACTTGTGCAAGTAGGTTAACGCATGTATGTACTGTGAGTATGGAAATTAAATAAATAAATAAATAGTTGTTGCAAAATCCTAGGCATATATAGGTACTCTAGAAATAATTTGATGTATTGTTGAAGCTTTTTCGCATAAGCATTAGTTACCCTATTGAGGCTTGTCAAAAATTACTAAAGTCG
Source organism: Cheilosia vernalis (assembly GCA_949126925.1). Classification (NCBI taxonomy): domain Eukaryota; kingdom Metazoa; phylum Arthropoda; class Insecta; order Diptera; family Syrphidae; genus Cheilosia; species Cheilosia vernalis. The sequence goes on from OX421362.1 coordinate 58,913,353, forward strand.
AGACAGTGAAAAAAACGCATTCCACCAGTAGGTACAGCACAACAATACCGATTTGCGCACAAAAATAAAAGTATATGCACAACATAGGTTAACTGTTTGACGATATTTGTTATTATTTATTACCCTTCTGCCGTTTCTTTATGCATTAAATGCCTCTTTTTTTTTTATACGATCACGAGCTCAAAAAAGTGCTACCCATCTGAGCTGCTTCAACCCCAACATTTGAAACGAAAATGTATATTGTATACACATCTGCTTCAAACATAGAAGTTGGCGAAAATCCCAATCTCACAAAATTGATGCACATATGAATGAGTTTCCGGCTATTGGAGATACATATACGAGCATCTACAATCTACATACGTTATGTTCTCTATCGTAGTATAACCCACGACAGGCAATACCAGACCCACTCATGCATTGGAGGGGAAATTAAGGTCACATCACCTTTACGCGCTATGCCTCAGGCAGGACATTTGGCAGCTGCAACAGGAAGTTGCAAGCATAACTACTTTGGTAATCGAGTCGAGAAAGTGAAAAGCAGCGATTTCGCCGGTTGTCCATATAATTTGGTTTCCACTTCATATCAGTTTGCTAATGGAACAAGAATTAAAATGGATTGGCGTATGTCTCTCTGTTTCTCGTAAAGAGGAGCTCTGCGTCTGTTTAGATTTTTCATGTTTCTATGATAAAGTGCCGGTTGTTATCAGCTAGATTCAATTACATTTGTGATAGTTGTAGTACCTTGGGGTGAATTCAGATTAGAATTCGAGATAAAATTAACTTTTTTCTAATACGTAGATATTTCTATCTTGGTATTTATATTTTTGGTGTGTAAATTGATTAAAACAATTTCTGTGGTTAATGTGTGAAGATGTTTTTTCTTGTACCCCTCTGTGGATATATGAGATTCGAAGGTTAGGTTAGGTTAGATTGAAGTGGCTGTCGGCTAGCAGACACACTTATACACCATTATAGGGTCCCTTGTGATACCACATGAATCTAAAACTCATTTCTTCCTACTCGTTGAACCAATTGGAGCTTCTGATGAAGCGAAGGAGATTACGAATGTCTATGTTATTTAGGAACGCTCCCAGATGGAGTTTTTGTCTTTGTGAGAGAACCGGACAAGTAGGTACAGAGGAGATGGAATATGTTTTCTTCTTCCTCCTAGTCAAGACATCTTCTGCAAAAATCTTTTGAAAATACGCCAAGCCTTGTTTTCATGCCTGCTTTTGAGACAGTGTCCTGTGATGACACCTGTTGTAGCACTGATGTACTTCCTATCAAAGGAGATCAAGCATCTGGAACGTTTTAGATCCAGCTTTGGCCACATCTGTTTTGTCGCTTGACATGTCTAGCGGGTTGTCCACCTAAGATTTGTTCTATTGATAGCATCTAGCTTACAAGTAGCGATCGGAATACCTATGGAATCCATAAATGCAAGGTAGTGTAGTTCCGTGTTTGGTGAGTTCATCAGCCTTAACAATTACCTGGGATGTCCCTGTGCCCCGGCACCCACCATATCTCTGAGAGACTATCGACAGTCTTGGGCTGTTATGGAATTTCTAGAGACTGATTCAAAGCAGCTTGACTATCCGAGAAGATACAGTTATTTTTAGCAGATATCACGTCATATATCTTTCAGTCAGAAGTTATTATCGAACTGTAGTTCTGGTGTGGTGTAGTCGATGTTTCCTGGAAGGTTCCTAAAATCTTTCAGGATGGCGACATGACCAGTTGTTTTACTGGTCCATTGTGAAGTAGCTTTGGACGTACGGCTGCAGAAGATACCGTTTGCCTGCTGCAGATGTCAATGGGTGCCAGATGAAACAGGATGTCAAGTGCAACAGAGGAGGTAGTACGAAGATCCCCACCGATGCACACGGATGGACTTTGTTTAGCTTATCACGATTGATCGCTTTGTCCAAAGCAATCCACCAGCCAAGCCCCACCGTACGTGAGTATCGGTCTTATGACGGAGACGTATATAGCCAGTGAGTGGTACGAGGCTGTAAACCCCATTTTTTCCCTATGGCTTTTTAAAGAGACCCGAACGATTTATAAAAGGTTTATACAAAATTGAGAGGATGTTGAATTTATATGAGAATGGTCCGCCAAATTGTATTAATTGAGAAGTTGTTTTGTTAAGTAGGTGTCCATATATATGTATACTCATCCTGTTTCTGCCAGTTCTGGTTTGCCTATTGCAATGAGAAGTTAAGACAGTGTGCTTTCTTTATAGGTACGTATTTTGTTTTGTTGCAAAATTAGCTTTCGTCTCCAAGCTTTTTTTTTATATCACAGATTGTATTGTAGGGCAATCAAATGAGGCGAATTTTTGGCACATTTATACATATACATTTCTCGCAAAACATACCTGATTTCTTTCGAACAGGTCAAACCACCTTGTGAGTTGACAACTCCTTGGGTCGAAGAAAGAACATGAATCTTAAATTGGGGCCATACAAACCCAATTAAAGCCACATATCACTAAAAAAAGAAGAAATTGGCGACTTTTATCACCTCGTTTGCTACAAATCTTCTTTAACATGCTTGCACATTCTAAAAAAGTAATGCTTTGGAAAACATCACAAATCACGTCTATACACACCAGCAAGCTGCACCCTGAGAGTTCCTACCTAATCTCAATCTTATACCTACTAATCTACTATTATGCAAAGAAAGAGAGAGATCAACGAAAGGGTCATTAGGTCTTAAATGTGATTAAAGTGAAAAACACTTAAAGAAGATACTCCGATATTGATTGCGATGCCCTTTTTTCAGACATATCTAATCCTGGTACCTACCTAGGTACACATTTTTCTGTGTCATAACATTTCGGTTTTTACGCATCAAGTATTAGAAAGTACTTAAAATCCGTGTTTAATATACATGTCAACTCGTCAAACCATTTGGCGAGTGAGAGGAAGCGAGAAAGCCATCATAAAATTTACATCGCCTACCAACCGACACAGAGTGTGCGGCTGAGTTTTGCCTTGGGTGAAAAGTCAAACATGATACTTTAATTATGTAGTGCAGGAAGTAAATGTGTAATAGTATGGTGGCAAATTGGAGCGGGGAGTTAAAACAAAGGGTAACCCAACTATCCAACACACTTTAGTTATATTGCAACCCATAGACACTACAATGAAAAAGTAGAGCATGTGGACTGAGGAAGATCCAGCTAAACATTAACTTATATTTATGAAAGTCTGCTAATGTTTTCTATTAAATTAATACTGGTAGGGCGAAATGGATTTTTTTTCCCTAGTGTCAAGGTGTGGCTTGTCGTGCGTGTGTGTGTGTGTATGGCTGACGATGACGAGACGACGATGCCAGTCCAATGATCAGGAGAGAAACTATATCAACAAATTAAATTCAAGCAAATTTCTTAAGAGGTATTTCGTGTATGAGAAAACTTTGCTGTCTATCCATTCCCCTGTGTACAAGTTCTGAAAAAGCCTAAAAAAACGAATTCTCCCCATATTAATGGACACTTTGGAGTTGTAGAAGGCGCATAGCGGCATAGCATACACCTACGTTTAAGTGAGGAGTAGCAAATTTAGTTCCTGCCTGTAGGCGGGAAGTATTTCTCGTTTTCTCAGTATTTGATGAATGTTTAGATGAGGGGAAAGTGGGTGGCAATTATAGGAATAATAAATTATAAATATGTAGGCGCAGTGGCTTAGTGGTTAGTGTGTTGGGGTCCCAGGTTTGAATCCCGCAAAAAACAAAAATTCCAGCTCAGGGTTTTTCACTGCGCCACTTCTCGTGAACGTCTGACAGAGCTTCCCAATTAGCCGATTGGAATCGGCATAAAATTGAAGATCCCTTCCATTCGTTCCAAAAATTAAAAACTCACATAAAACGAATGGTTACGAGAAGCTAGGCTCAGGGTCCCTACAGACCTATTGTGCCAACTATTATTGTTATTATTAATTATAATTTTTTTTTTTGCGGATCGACTGATGATAATTTTACGATATGTTTTATAAAATTGTGAAATAGTAAGCCTAACCCTTGTTTTTATTTGCCTTAAATTGCTCGTCTTGTGTTGAAATAGGACTCACAATGTATGGTTTCATCAGAAAAAAATTCTCGGTGTAGAGTTTTAGGATTGACTAATTAAGATGTTTTCTAACTCAACAGGTTTCTTTCGCCATTTTGCCATAACGTATCTATTTGTATAAATATTCAATCCGTCGTATTCGGAATTTTGCTACGAACCTCGAAAGAACCCCGAAAGATCGCAGAATCCGTCGTAGGGGAAATGTTTGCTACGAATTTCGAAATTCGTAGAAAGTGGTATAACTGAATCCGAATGAATCGGAATTTTGACATTTAAATCTACGAACTATTTGGTTTTTCGTATTGGGCAGACAAAAAAGAATCAAAATGCAAAAACCGTATTTGTTACAGAATTATAGAAAAATAATCATTTTTATTCCATTAAATTTCGAAAATTTCAACAAACAGATTACAGTACGGGAATGGTGGAGCTGCTTTTGCATAATCCTGGAATCGCTCAAGGTTTTACAAAGAGCCCAAAAGAAGAGGTAAACGCTTTCTGGGAATAACTCAAGACTGAACTTATCAGTCTTGGAACTCCTTCAAAAGACACCAGTAGTTGGAAAAAGAAATTAGAATATTCTGATTTGGAGTTTCAAGAACACGTGTATCGTTGAAAAACTAATAAAAAAACAAAATATAACGATAAAGATTATTAAATAATTATATTCCATTATACACTTTGGTTTGGTTGGATTGGAAGGACTATATAAAAAGAAAACTATCCGAAAATAACAAAGAGTGGAAAGGTACCGGAGGCGGCCCTTTTCGAATGCATTCTTTTTCCAGCCTTGAAGAGACCGTCATAAAATTGAAAGGCTTAGAAACCTAAACAGCCTGAATCAAAGGAACTTCCACATTTGGACTTCAAAACTCATCCATAGTCGAGTCGTAGACCATACAGAAGAACCTGAACTGAGTGAAAACTCAAAGGAAGCTGATGATCCACCGGATGTTTCCATGAACCATGTGTTCCAATCGAGGGATCAGTATGCGGCGGAATTCCATTTCAACCACACAGCGAACAGATACTGTCAGCTTTTTGAAAGAGAAAGTTAAACTCCAGAAAGATTTTTACTCCAAAACTGAGGCATTCCGTCAAAATATAACAAAAAATCATGAGGAAATCTCTTCCAGCTTAAGACGGATAAATAGGGGCATAGAAAAAATGTGTGAACTAAAAAAATAAAGTATACGACTGGGTCGCACGAAACTTTCTCGTCTGACTAACTTTAAGAGTGTGCAGCAATTCGAAAATTAAGGACAGGATAGTTTTAAAAATATCCATTTAACTCTAAGTTTGCACTTTGATCAAAATCGTTATCGCCGTTTTCCGGTAGGTAAACTGAAAAAAAATAAATTTAAAAAAATCTTTTTTCAAAATCCATTGTACGATAATATAGAGAAAAACTGAGTTTGCTATTAAGTTATAAATGCCCACATTACCTTAGAAATTAATTATTGTTACAATGGTATAGAGCCTTTTCGAGATATGTCGAAATTTCAAAAGTACCTACCTACCGTTGTTCGAATTTGTAGTCAAAAACTGGGTACGCAGTCCTGGTAACCTCACCTACATAAGCTTAAATATCAATTTTGGTTGAAATCGTTAGAGCCGTTTTTGATCAAATCAAACAGGTACGAAAATTTTATATGGGAAGTACCATTTAATTTGAGGTTACCTTGAAACAAAAAAACACCTCCCGAACTGTAAGCCCAAAAACTCCAAATCCGAGGTTTGAACGTAATCCGGGAAGCCGTTTAGGCTGTAGGCCCGTGGAAGGACAGACAGACGGACGGACAGACCGGTCTTTCTTTTTTTTTATGCAATACAATGATAATGAAGTCTGAATTATATTTTAAGTTTGTTATAAACGGTTCTCATTTTTTAAATAAACTGCAAAAAAGATCTAGTTTGTTCATTTATTTTAAATAATTATGTTAATGTACTCAATATGTTGTCCCTTATTCGAGATGCTACATTACGGTAAGTAGATGCAATGACTACGGAGATCTCATCGGCTTCTTTTTCTTCTTCCTCTTCCTCTTCCTCTCCATCTTCTTCTTCAATTTCACTTTGAAAACTGTTAAGGTAAGATTAGACTGTATGCTAAGTGGTCATAAAATGCCAATTTCTGAGAGTTCTCCTGTCAAAATATGGTCATACAGTGAAATGGGCATATCTCATATGCTCTAATGACCTGAATGCCACACATGACCACGCTGATTTTGACAGATAAAAATGCCCAAATGGCATATAGTGTAATGGGACAATGAGCACGAATGCCAGCATAAAGCCCTATATGCCCATATGCACTTTCTTGAAATGTCCTTATGGCATTGCTGGCATTTTTTGTTTTTGATGGAACAAGTAGTATTATTTTGTTGTCATCGGTGTTTGATGAGTTCGTAGGATTGGGATTTGGCATTTTTTTAAGTTTAATTAGTGGTCTTGTTCTTGTCCCTAATTGCGGTTGTGCATATACTATTTTCCTGTTGTGAAACTTTGTTTGTTTAAAAAATGTTTGCTTTCTGTTTGCTTTGTGTTACTAATAAATTTCCAACTTAAACTTTTTTGATTTGTTTTTCTCTACAGCATTACCCTTCTACAACATTGGGTAATAAATAACAAATGTCTTAAATGACCATCGAGGCAAATATGACCATATTGGTAATTTCGGTCATATAGTCTAATATAGGTACACTTTTGATAACTGTGGCATTTTGTTCAATTGACAGCTAATCTGGTCATTTGCTTTTTGGCATTCATATGTTTAATTGGCATACAGTCTAATCTTAGCTTTACTATCATCTCGAAAGTTTAGGCATATGTTATGCAAAGCACATGCCACATTGATAATTTGTGCCACCTCACAGGGTGAGTAATGCAGTTGACGTGCACCCAATATGCACCTAAATTAGTTTTTCAAGACACCGTGGCGTTTGTTGAATGCACTTTGATTACTATGAACGATATGGAGTAATAAGCCATGGCTCCAGGCGATATCCGGAATCACCTGGAAAAACATTCAGTGTTTCAATTTAAAATTGAGATATTTTTTATACACATTGTACATACATACCTAAAATCCATGTGTTTCTTTCTCCTTCGCGGTATTTGATTTCAAAAAAGTTCTTGCACTACTGAAATTCCATATATGAGAATCGTGGATCCAGGATATTGTGCATCGATGAAGCGTATACACATTTGGCTATCGCAAATCTAAGAAAACTTTTTTTAGGAGCAGTTGAAAGAAGTGCTTAGCTAAATATACCTACCAACATAACATTTATAATATAATATCCTTTTCTGTTGTAGTAGTACAAATATTTTTCTACAGCCGGTGGGATAATTTTGATATGATCGATGCACATAACAACACCCGGAAATCTGCTATTTGAGTAGAAGTCTAATTTTGCCTGTCTTTTGTCCGCACCATTCATTTCTAATTTTATCCAGACTGGACAGAGGCTTCTTTCCAAAATATCCAACACCATTTTTAACGTGCCTGAAAATGAAGACTGTGCCGTTCCAACTGAGTGAGCTTTACCAACGCCGTGTTTATATCCGCCTTCGCCCATAAACCTTAATACGGCTACAAGCCGACTTAAAGGAGTGATTGAAGAGGATAAAAAAGTAGGACCAAGTTACAGTTCTAGTTCCTCCAATACTTACTTATATGCTCGTTTGTTGAGTTGAGGCGCCATTTTTTTTTAAATCTGTAAACTTGAATTTAGCTTATAATAATAATAATAATCCTCGAGGTCAAACGGATTGCAACAATTGCAAATGCAGCAGAATCCATTTCTAACTATTTTTTTTGTTCAAAATACACAAAACAACGATTTATAATTTATTTATTTCCGCAATCTCGCATACTTTGACGTTAAGCAGCTGATTTCGAAATTTCGATTGTGACAATTAAGTGCGGCAATGCCTTTTGTGGTTTCATTCATGGTATTCGTAACGTAGATCCGAATTCGTAACTTTATTCCAAGGGATTCTGTTATAGACGTGATTAACTGTGCCTAATTAACGAAGAACCTATATGACTTATACAACGAAGGCGTCGTTCTTGAAAAGCAGCTGGAAAGTACCAAGGTCGGCAAGGTTAGCATATTCCCAAACACTGGTGGATGAAATCCTGTGGTTTTTCGTAAATGTGAACCATATGTTAAGTACAAAGAATAAAATGCCAAAAACGTAGTGGTTGCAAAATGAAGTTGGAAAAATAGGATAGAATCGCTGTTACAATAGGGAATAAAGCATACGTTTCATCCTTACTTACTTGCTTAGGTTGCACTACAGTCCGGGGTGGACCTGGCCCTCAACCACTACGCCTCTCCAGTTACCGTGATCTTTGGCTAACTGCCTCCAGTTGCGCACTCCAAGTTGGTTGAGGTCCCCTTCCAATTGCGCACGCCACCTAAGGCGAGGTCTTCCTATACTGCGTTGTCCCTCCGGGTTGGAGTCGAAGACTCTTCGGGCCGGAGCGTTGGTGTCCATTCGCTCTACATGTCCTACCCATCTTAGTCGACTGATGCGCATTTTTCTGGCCAGGTCGATATCGCTGTACAGCTCGTAGAGTTCGCTGTTAAATCTTCTCATCCAAAGCTCGTCAACGCAAACGGGACCAAAAATCACTCGAAGAAATTTTGCGTTCGAAGCGACCAAGAAGATCCTCATCCGTCTTTGCTAGGGTCCATGCTTCTGCGAAATCGAGCAGGACAGGGATGATGAGGGTCTTATATATAATCTCCTTAGTGCGTCTTGACAAGGCCTTACAATTGCCGTCTTAGGCCAAAGAAACAGCGGTTGGCAAGTGTGATTCTTCGCTTGATTTCTGATGTGATGTCATTGTCAGAGTTTATAGCGGAGCCGAGGTAGACAAAGTCCCTAACTACCTCAAAGTTATAGCTGTCTATCGTGACGTTCTGTCCGATTCGTCGGTGTTGTGTGTCGCCCTTCTTGTTGACAGCATATACTTTGTTTTGCCCTCGTTAACCGCTAAGCCCATTTTAGCCGCTTCTGTGTCTATACTTTCAAACGCGCCAGTGACAGCTCGCTGTGTTCGTCCAATTATATCAATATCGTCCGCATATGCAAGTAATTGTACAGACTTTTGAAAGATCGTACCTCGTATGTTAGCTTGTGAGTTTCGCACAATTCGTTCAAGTATGATGTTAAAGAAGTCACATGACAGCGCATCGCCTTGTCTAAATCCTTTTTTGACATCAAAGGTATCGGTGAGATTGTTTCCGACCTTTATGGAGCAGCGAGCATTCTCCATCGTAATTCTGCACAATCGGACGAGTTTGGCAGGGATGCCAACACTAGACATGGCTCTATATAGCTCGTCTCTATAAATGCTGTCGTATGCGGCCTTATAATCTATGAAAAGATGGTGAGTACCTATCGATCTGGACTTCTTGGGTTTTCTCCAGGATCTGCCATAGTGTGAATATTTGGTCGGTTATGGACTTACCGGGCCTAAAACATCACTGCTAGGGACCAACCAGATCAGGCCAGACAGGATCTTGTATGTGACGAAGAAGACTGATACCTCTATAGTTGGCGGAGTTTAGAGGGTCTCCTTTCTTGTGAATCGGGCAAACGATGCTGAGGTTCCATTCATCGGGCATACTTTCCTCCGACCAAAGTCATCTCCGGCTACCTTAAAAAGCTCGGCAGTCAAGCCATCTGGTCCAGCAGCCTTGTTGGTCTTAAGCTTGGATATTGCTATCCTAACTTCGTTTTGGTCGGGTGGACGGAAGTCTTGGCTTTCATCGTCTAAGTTGAATGGTTCGTTCTGCCTGACAGCGGAATTTGGGTCGTCTTCGCCGGTTAACAGTTTGCAGAAATGGTTTTTCCATATCTTCAGCACCGACTGTGACTCTACCACAAGGTTTCCTTGTTCGTCTCTACTGGTCTCTGTTCGATGACACGTCCTTTTTACCCTTTGGTAAAACTTCCGAACAATGTTCCTGGAGTAGCACCTCTCTATTTCCTCAATCGCGCGCTTCTGATGTTCTTTCTTTCTCTTCAGGAGAAACCGATGTTCTTGCCTCCTCTTTTGGTCCTAGAGCTCACGAGCTGCTCTCGTCCTTCTGTGCAGCGCCGCTTTGTAGGCGATTTGTTTTGCGGCACGTGCTTGCCGGCTTTCTCCATCAAACCAGGGGTCTCGTGAGAGTGGTCGTGTGAAACCCAGCACATCGGTTGCGGCGTTTCTGATGGCTTCTTGGCATCTATGCCACTGGTCTTCAGCACCATTGTAGCCGTTCAACGTTAAATCTCCTCACAGTATTTCCCCGTTGTTGTGGCGTTTGAGATATCCGAAATCCGCATACTTACCTTGGCTACAACAAGATAGTGGTCCGAGTCTATGTTGACAGCTCGGAAAGTTCGGACATCTAGAACACTGGAGGAGGGCCTTACGTCGATCGCAGCATGATAAATTTGGTTGACGATTTGATGATCTGGCGACCGCCATGTTTCTTTGTGGATATTGAGATGAGGAAACCGTGTGCTAGTTATAGTAACATTACGCCCCGCAGCAAAGTAAATTAGCCACGTGTAGGCCGTGCTTCCCGATTGGCTACCAAAGATGTCCTCCTTTCCTCATAATTATGTTTTGTCGAGGAGCTCGTAGAAGCATTCTTTGGCAGCATCGTCTTTTTCTTCTGTGGGGGCGTGAGTGCATATTAGACTGATGTTGGCGAATTCAGCCTTGATGCAGATTGTTGTAAGGCGTTCACTAACGTGTCGAAAGCTCAAGACTTCTTGCCTAAGTCTGCCGCTTACAACAAATCCGTTGTGTATGATGTGTATGAAACAGTTGCAACAGCTGGGCATCGCCAAGTTGATGCCAATCAGTGTCTACTCTATTCATACAACATCCAGCCACGTTCCATCCAGTCCTGTAAATATTTTTCTAATGAATAAACCCAAAATCTGTTGAGCCCAAAATGGTGGATTTTCATAACATGAAAGACATTTATAAATTTCTATACAGAAACAACTTACCAATAACTTATTTTACCGTCTTAAAAAGCTAGGCAACTAAAATTATCGTAGATAAAAGAAAGAAGATAGAGCTGTATCATGTCAAAGACGAAATAAAAATTAATGGAACTATTTTAAGACTCTTAAGATACATATGTGTTCAAAACAAGCTGAAGTAGGTATTGATATTTAAAAAAATTGTGTGAACTATGATCGCAATTCATCATCACCCTAAGCAAACTTTTTTTACCCGCACATCCATTGAGAGTAAAATAAGTTCACCCCGGGTTCAGATAGAGTGCGAAAAAAAAGGAAATTCTTCCTGAAACTCAATGTTTTCCATTTAGCGGGGGCAGCACATTACTCTTTCTAGCTGTGGAAAGCGAAAAAAACAAACGACAATAAAAACCGAACAACCAGCGAATCTAGCAATTTTCTCAATCATGCACACATTTGTGGTGAGAACTGAGAAATAAAATAGGACATACTTCGACTAAAAGCTGCAATAATCCCCACAGAATGGGTTTCGCAAATTTGTCCGCCACAAACAATGTCCCAAGAGCCAAGACAAGACCATCGCTACATATCGCTTATTTGAGGATTTAGAACACATTTTCTCTGAAAAAAGAAGCGGTCACAAACACACTTGCAACGATTCAACTGCAGTTGATTGGGTTTTTGTTTCCCAGCCACGCACTCATAGATATACAATTTTGGGCGCAGAAAGAATATATCTACTCACCGGGACTAAAAATCGTCGTACCTCGGCCAGAGCATAGGCAATTCTAGCATGTGCTTCGGCCGGTGCAGCAAATGTCGATATTTCCACATGTAGGTCCTCGAAGAGATGTGCATATCGACTGTCACCGCTCGCACGCAGCTCCTCTTCTTTTTTTCTATCTCTCATTGAGCCGCGCCCAAGAACTGCCATTTTGCACATTGTATCCTCCTGGAGTCGTTTCATGGAATTGCCTTTCGGACCAAGCAGCTTGCCAACGAAATTGAACTGCAAGTATACGCATATTGAAAAGTCGGAATTCCTCGAATTCAATGGATTTTTGTTTTCAGGTTAGAATGAACTCACCTTTGGATGGTCACGAACAGGAACGGCAACTTTGACGGCAATTTTTACTGGTTTATCACGGGTTATGTCGAGCATTTTAAGTTTCTCTGCAAAAGAAAGAAAATCAATTTAATTAACAAAACCGAATTAAGTTGGCAAACCAATAAAGGTGGTGGGTGAAAAGCAATAGAAAACTTCGTAGAATTACATTATCAGAAATATGTGAAAACATAAGAGGAAATAATGTCACCGAATTTCGTGTCTGCTGACAGCCAAATCCTATGCAACGTTCAAAAAAAAAACAAAATGTTTTTTAAGTATGGGGTGACTAAAAGGCATTGTGGGAGGAATATCAGAATATATGGGGATGGTGATATCGTAATTTAGATATATGAAGCTGGCAGTCATCTGTTGCTACACTTACGTTATTTTCTTTGCCCCTCTTTCTCCATGGAAAGCGCAAGTAAAAAGGCCATAAATATATACCAGAAAAACGCTATTAAAACTCCTATAAAGAGTATCAGTATTACCTCCGGAACACTTTATCACTGGGAATTGTATTTGGAAATAATCGGTCAAATTATAAAAAGCCTAAATGTTGCTACAAACAAATCTTTATAAGCATTGTAAATAATTTTTGGATTATCTACTATATAAAAATAAGTCGGGTTTTCCTTCCTGACGATATAACTCCAGAACGGCTTAACCGATTTGAATGATTTTTATTTTGTTTTGTTAGTCTTAGATCAGGGATGGTTTATGAAAAAAGAAAAGTCGAAAAATTCTCAACAGTTGGCGTTGTAGGCACATATTTCGTTTTTCATGGGGAATTGCACTTTGAAAAAAATATAAACTGGATAGAAATCGAGTAATTTCAAATACAAAAAAAAATATTTTAAATTTTAAAAGCAATATTGTTGTTGTCAATTATTTTAATGATTTTCCAAGCAAATTGTTGTTGTCAAAAATTTTGAACTTTATTTTTTAATATACGATATAGCTAGCTACCTAATAAGTTTGTTTATGTTTACTATGTTACATTAAGTAACTTTTTGAAATGAAGTAGATACTTTGATTTGTTTGTATCCATCATTTTTGTTTGGGAAGTACCTATTTTCAATATCCTTGCATTTGAATAGGTGGGTAAGTTCAAATGGAGGGGTGATTGAGATGACGAGGACAATGATGACAGGCAACAGGAGTTGCTGAGCGTTTTGAGTGTTCACGAAGGGGTTTTTACGAAAAATGAATGAGTAACAATCATGGTACTATGCTCATTCGTGAGTAGGGTTATGGGGAGGGCAGCTCAAAGCTACCATAACACCTTCGGTACCGGTGTGGAGAGTGAAGGGAGAAGGCTTACCAACCAAGTTGAAAGGTGTGGTTAGTTCTCTTCTAGGCTGTTAAAGTTACAAATATTTCTTTTAGAGTTAGTGTTTATTGATGGCGAATAAAGTGCGCAGTTGGGCATGATATCACCTAATCGTCCAATACACGAAGCATTCAACCACGAATTGCAAAGAGAACAACAAAACAATACGATACTGCAGCAATAGCCGAAGCAGTTCGTAAAAATGTTCTGCAATTGAATCGACAACAAATGATTGCGTATGACTCTTTGATGGAAGCTGTGAACAAAAGAACTGGTAGCATTTACTTTCTGGGTGCTCCCGGAGGTACTGCCAAAACGTTCTTAATTTCATTGCTTTTGGCACGGATTTGATCGCAGCATGAGTTGCCCTGGCATTGGCTTCATCTGGAATAACAGCAACTTTGTTAGAAGGCTACCGAACTGCACATTCAGCATTGATATTGCCACTGAACATGCAAATCAACCAGACATATTCTTGAAAAATCGAAGAAAAAATGCGAAGATTTTACAATGATGCAAATTGATCGATTGGGTCGAATGTACGATGGCCCCACAAAAGGTCAATGGTGGCGGTGGACAGGACGTTGAAAGATCTTCGTGTCAATCAAAACATTTTTTGAATAGCCATGGTTGTATTATCCGGTGATTTTCGGGAGACTCTTCCAGTTATTCCCACGATCAATTGCAGCTGACGAACTAAATTCGTGCTTGAAAGCATCAAATTTGTGGCTTCATGTCAAGACACTCCGATTGACGAGATCAAACTGCAGATGTTTTTTCGAAGCAATTGTTGGACATTGGTAATGAAAAGATTGCAGTTGATATCTCGACCGGACTTATCACTTTGCCCACTGATTTCTGCCACATGACCGATTCTAAGAAAGAGCTCATTCGAAGTGTTTTTCCGGGCATACCGCAGAATATAGAGGAGAAGATGTGTTGATTCCACGCATCCCGATGATTCCAACGGACTTACCATTCGAATTCAAACGACTGCAATTTTTTACTACAAATCTTTGCATTGAATGTTAATATCATCTATTTTACAGGAAAATAAAAGGCATTGAATTAATTTGAATTACTAACACAATTTATTTAATCACCAAACTAAGTTTAAATCGAAAAAAAAGCTTCAAATAGATAAAAATTAGGTGGTACGAAGTTCACCAGGTCAGCCAACACCAGATGAACCGCATCAATTTCTGCAAATATATTTCATTTCGTCGATGGTGGATCAGCTGAATGTGCGGTGCAATATACAGGGAACACAACAGTTAAAGAGACGAATTATTGAACAGTTGCAAGCAATTTTTCATTTAGAAAATCATTGTTTTTGACATGGACAGCTATACGTTGCGTGTTCACGAGTTAGGAAACCATCCGCTTTGTTTGTGTTAACGTCAGACCAAAAAACAAAAAATGTGGTTTACCAAAGAGCACTTCAATGAAACGGATAATTTGCGGACACGTACCTATAACTCATCGATTCAGTATTTACTTTGGATTCACTTTCATTTTTTACTTAGAGAAGTTCAACTAAATTACACTTCATTTTTGTAATCGAAATGAATTCATTACTGTTGTGAAATGAAATAAAGTTTTTCCTTTTCAAATATAAAAAAAATTATTATTCTTTATCTTTTAATCCTCAAACGAAATGTTACAAAAAACGAAGCCATCTGGTGGCGAAACGGAGTGCGCCGGGTTTGCTAGTACATATATATTTATTTCCCAACAATTCATGCATCCGTCTATTTCCTTTTGTCGAATCTATCGCCAAAAACGTTTAGGAATTATATAAGGTATACTGCTTACTTGACATAAAAAAAAACATAAACCCAGGTTTTCCAAAGAAAACTTATGTTCTTATTAATTCCATCAAGCCGCCGATCGATTTCGTCAGTCAAAGTCATGAAACAAAATTTCACTGTATTTGGACACCATTCCGATCCTAGTCAACCTTCAAAAGATTCGAAAAGTTAAAACCATTTATAATGCACTACAAAATGAGCTATCTAACATTAAAAGTTGACGTCCTCTGCAAGCAACCCCAAAATTTGACACAAATTATAACCACTGACTGTTACAAGTGATATAACTTTAGTGGCCAGAAATTTCCAGCACAAGCGAAAAGTTTCATAATTAAGCGATGTTCTCCTGCGCTACCCCTTCAAAAACGATGGTGCTCGCCTCTCTTGTGGTTTGTTGTGGAAATATCTGCGTCTTAGCGCCCATTTGAGAGACTGCCCTTCCAATTAGTGTTTGCTTTTCTCGTTATTTTGGAAGGGTATACTCTTTTGCATAATTTTTACTTTTCGCACGGATTTTTTATTTGGAAAAAAAAAAAATTTAAGCAACTAGCTCAGGGTCAACATTAAAGCCGGTAGTCAACCACACGCTCTTTTGGTTTTAAGGTAAATCACAGTCCTTCGTTTTAATACTTGTGAGTCGGAGGACGAAAATACTTGTGGTAGGTAATCGAGGATGAATAATGATTTCAATTATTAAACCACGATAGCCATACCAAGACGAGGGTTTCATACATATTTTAAGCTAAATTACGTTGCCAGCGGTTGGTATCCAATATTAGGTCTAGACCTAATTAGGATGATGGTTTACAGCATTTAATTAAAACAATTTTTCATCTTGAAACGAATTAAAAATATGAAGCATTGATACAAATGCAGGTGATGTTTTCGTTCGGATTGTGTATATCTGAAAGTTTGTCAGAAGTATCAAAGAATTAAGTGTTGGTATATGAAACATTTTTTTTTAATAAATAATCATAAACAAATACACGTGGTTTATTTTGTGGATGGATTAATATGGAACTCCGTATGCACTGGTTCCTCTGATGGTATTGATTGATGTGCTTTATTTTCTAAGCCAAAATTGGTTTCATATTAAGAGGCACAAGTTGATACCCAATTGTAGTATCGGCACTGTGCGACACTTGACTATATAAAATGTAAAACATTGAAAATACTGTCACACTATATAAAATGTAAAATATGTAAACTAGATACTGAACTCCAGAGTAATCGGTTCTCCGGTCTCTACAATTGGCGACTAGATAAAAATAAAAGAAACAAAGAATGGAAAACTCAGGTGACTTACCTACTAAGGAAAGAAAATAACAACCAAAAATCAGTAATTTTAATTCCAACGTGAACAAAAAAAAAATAGCGAAGTGTATATAATAAAAAAAAAAAAAAAATTGAAAAAAGAAAAAGAACTTGAGTGAATGTTTTGCTTAATTGCGGTAGAGAAAAAAAAAATGTAAGTTAATGTTTTACAAATTTCGGGTGGAAATGAAACTCCAAGTATCTGTTTTGCTTAAATGCAGTAGAAAAAAAAAAGAAGAGGAAGGAATGGATTAAATTTGAATGATCTCGAATTTGATGTTTAGCTTAAATGCTGTAGAAAAAAAATGAAAAGAAGAGTAAGGAATAGATTAAATTAGAATGATGGATTAATTTCGAATGATCTCGAATTTAATGTTTTGCTTAAATGCAGTAGAAAAAAAAAAGAAGGGGAAAAAAAAAGTTTAAATTTGTATGATCTCGGATTTAATGTTTTGCTTAAATTCTGTATATGCAATGAAATAAGAAATTGAGGTAAAGGTGTCAACAGTGAATCAGTGTACACAGTGAATCACTTGCTCTCATAACGTCTCTTTTTATTTTAAAATAAATCTGAAAAAGAGAAAAGAACACATTTTCACTTCCCCTCGCAACAGACTAAGAGCCTGCGCGATTGCGATGTCGAAGAAGGCTCTACTCGTGTATTTGTTTTTCTGTTTTATTTTTTATCTTATTCAAAAAGTGTGTATTGTAAATTTATTTGCGTATATTATGTGAACTTTTGCTTGTATATCCTTACCAATTCTTTTCGATTTGATTACTTTGGTGAAATATTTTATAAATTATTAACATGTTTTTGCGAAATGAGAGCAGTGTACACAGTGAATCAGTTGGAAGTGTTACACAGTAAATCCTTCGATGCTTCAAAATTTTGCATTCCATGTTAATTTTTGAAATACGGATGTTCGATAGAAGCTTATAGCAATAATTTTTAGGAACTATTAATTTTTTTTTGATATTATATTTGAAGAGTTTTTATTTTCGTACACATGTTATGAAAAAAACTTGTGTTTTTACTGAATAAATTGATTTTAAATATCCCTGTTTCACTGTGTAACATGCACTGATTCACTGTGTACACCCATAGTACACAGTTGATCACATGCGAAGATTTATTGAAAATATTTTTTTTATTATCTCAGCATAAATAAAGCTTCGAGTTCTTATGACTAAAATGAAGATAAAACATTGAAAAATCTGTGGAAAAAAATTAATAGCTATACCACTATAAATGCGAGCTCTACGGCGCAAGAAGTAAAAAATGATCCACTGTTGACACCTTTACCCTACGCGATCGTGACAAGGAAATGAAGAAAAAAGGAAAAGAGTAGGTACAGTAATGAAAAAACGGAAAACTGATCGAAATTGAAGAGGGCGATATGGTGCTGATAAAGAGGCGTGGAATGATTGGCAAACTGACATCAACACTTGAGTCTACCGTTTATCATACAAAGAAATGTTTCTGAACTGAACGGTAAAATAGTCTTAAAAAAAAGAAAATATTCAAAATTAAGAAAGTATATGTAGTATCGGCACTGTGCGACACTTGACTATATAAAATGTAAAATATGTACACTGGATACCTACTGAACTTCAGAGTAATCGGTTATCATGTCTCTACACTAACGTACTTGAATTTCTATAGCGCATAGCTCTACTACTCTGTGGTAATTATTTTTAAAAAAATAATACTTATTTCTGTAGAAAGGACATAGAGTAACCGGGATAAACCAAGTTCAAGTTTTGATAAATTAATGTTTCTCTTCTTGCAAATCTTAAATGTTAGAAATTGTTCATGTGCAAGAAAAAAAAGTGTACATCAGTCTGTAACAATGGTTTCGAATTGTGAACACTTATTTCAAAATTCAAGGTTCTCCGACTTACAACACAATATACATGTGCTCCAAGCAACTTGCCAAGTTTGACTGCTACTCAAATCGGTTATTTAATTAGTACATTAACTATCAAACACCATCCGCTACCGCCCAAGTATAATAGATATACCAAAAGTCTATCGCCTAAAAATTGCACTCACACAACTTTGGTACGAATTGTTATTGTGAAATATTACAGTCATCAAAAGTAAAGTAACGTCAAAACATCACGAGTTCCCACTGCTTAAATTTCATCTCAATATGTGTATGGGTACAAGCTGTTTTAGCGTTTCATATAAGCTAAGTGCCAAACATGAGTTTTCCTTTTCCTCGTGAGAAACAACAACAGCCTTGGTTAATAATTAAACAATGAAGCACCAAAGAGCGAATGTTTTTTTGTGTTATAATCTACGCTTGCACATCGTCATCATATGCTAGTCATTGAGGCAAAGCATCCCATCGAACATCAACAAGTGTAGCGAGACTCAAACAAAATACACACTTAAAGGACTCATTAATGTTTCATTATATGGTTCAAGAGAAAGGAGAATCTAATTAAAAAAATAAGTGCGCACAGGATGTAGAATTTCTTATTATGATTCATTTCGCTTGGTTGAAGAATGGAGATATAGCTAAGAATGACGAACAAAGCAGAAGCCTGTGGCTTGTTTAAGGGGTGCGATTACGGTTAATCGGAGATAAACGTTGCGTGGTTAAGGGTGCAAGACTGAGGCGAAGCTATGTGAAACAATCCCTTTGGATCATATTTCAAAAAGTATTTTTTCCCTTTTCTGTACTTATCCTTGTGTTGTTCTCTCAAACGGGCTTGAAAATGAACACAGTGGATAAAGGAAGTAAAAACACTTTTACAGCTTAGGATTATAAACATCATTTAGAGAATAACCTTTCCATTGGGATATTTCTATGAAAGGAGCTAGGCACAAATATGGATAGCTATGGTAGACCTGCATTCGGCTTAAAAATTAAGGCTCACACATACGTAGGAATGATGGTTCGATGTTTGGGGAATGACTTCGTAAGTCCAAATTTAAACGATAGCAAATTTTATGTGATTTTAAATGAAATATCAAATCTCTGTCTCTCTAAGCTACTAGTATATAGGTATGGCCTATGGCAACCGTAGATCGAAGTTAGCAGCTGGTGGGCTTAAGTTGAACAGAACATATCAAGTTCCATTGACATTTTTTCAAGCAAACTCTTCTCTGAAAATAATGTAGGTACAATTATTGCTACAGCGAGGAAAGGTATCTAAATACATCTCAACAACCTTATTTATCTTTTCTCTGACGCTTACTCCGATTATTTCCAGCTTATTCCTTTCTTTTTTAAAAGTCCAATCAATTTGCAGTTCCTCACATATAACTCGAACTCATTTAGTAAAACGAAATTGTTTTAATATCACGATGACCCGGATGAGGAGTAATTTTTCTAAAGATCATCCTTATAAATGGGTCGGCTTTCCAATGGATAAACAAAGGCGCCCACATCCTTTGGGTACTCCTTTCAAATGCATTAAAATGATTGATATCTAAGGAAAACTGAAATAATACCCTGTTGACTTTAAAGCTAATTACCCAGTGCTTTAAAAAGGCGAAATGTTAGAATAGCTCACCCACACGTATAATATCAAAATAAAGCCACCTCTGCAAAACCTTTTCCTTCTATTAGTTTTGGTTAAGTTGCCTTTACCCTCCAAAAATGAAACAGAAAAATTGAAACAACTTTGTAATACAAATTTACGGTCCTTTTCGGTGGCACGGTTTTATTTCAAGCGTATAAAAGTGGTAAAGTTTTTTTTTTTGCTGGGAGTTGTCGAGAGTTAAATATCACAAGGGGAAATTAATTATACGATGTGCACGAAGTAAGCGGGACTGTGCCGTATACATAGTCAACTTTTCCATCCAGGACAATACTATAACTTCATAGGCGAGCAGAGTGGAATAATAAAATGTTCACACAAAGTTATTGCTTTTGGAGTCGTATAAACAAGTTCATATGATCGCGACTCTCAGATGAAATTGACATTGAAGTGTCATATTTAATATATTCGAAGGAGTCGCGTCCTTTTTTGGAAAGTGTCTTCTTTCGTTTCTACCTAGGTAGAGCATAGCAAACATTCAGTTGATGCGGTGGAGTTGTTGAAATTATCATGAAAAAAAAACTGTGAGTTCGTACACTAGTGGCAATTGAATGAGTGCAACTGAGTTGCCTGGAATGATATATACCTATGCTGCTGTTGAGCTATAAAAAAGGACGATAAAGTTGATTGAACGGGGCATAAAAAGAATTCGAGTAATATAAGCAAGTGAAAATGGAAATTATTCATGCGATGCTGGAAGAAATCAGCAAAAAAAATGAGCATTTCATTCCGTACAAGCAACAGAATTAACTGAGTTGAAAAAAGCAGTGACTGGGGAGAAAGATTTAAAGAGTGATTATGGCGAGGGGTTTAATAAAATCACCACAGGCGAGCAAGATCCTACTCCAAAATGGGAAGGCTTAGTTGGTTTTTAATTGAATACCTAATAACAAAAACGAAGGTTGAAGGTCAAGAGTAATAAATTTAAATGTTCGGATTATTTTATTGTATACTTTTCTTTAGGCGTAAGAGGCATATCACTTAAAAGTAAGTTGGGGATTAACGCATTCAACGACTTTGAAGCGAAAAAGATGATTTCTTCAATTTCTCTTACAATAGAGCTGCTGATTGCTATATCCGTAAGAACTTAGAAATTAAAGAAATCAGTGTTTTCATCTCGTCGTTGATACATTACGTAGATATTATAATTTGCGCTGGATATTTATGTATGTGTATGCGCTTTAAATAAAATTATACAGTATTTCCTTTCCGATACGACGTCTTTCTAGTAACTTGAAAACACTGGTCCAGTCTGTTTTATATTGCCTTAGGTACACTTTTTCATCTGTTAGGCCGCCAACAACTGTCACAATCACATGCATTTTCTTGTCGAACTGCTAGTACATTAGACCACGGAATGACTTTTAGTTTAAGGAAACACAATGACAAATCAAAACTGTCAACCTCCCTCTATCTTTATTAAAAAAAAATCAAGTTACTTCCATCATCTCTAGTTGGGGGGACTATTGTGCCGCTTTCTCCCTGATTAAATAGTCACTGCTATAAATATCTAAAACGCTGCGTAACCCCACAACCAAGGGCGAAACAACCCTAAGAATCTAAAAAAATACAACCAGTCCTGCGGTAAACATTTGTTAACTTTTGCGGAACTATGCCATTTTTGTATAAAAACCCCAGACAAACAAGGCCACCACTGGTTAAACTTTTTATCATCATCATGGTCTTTCTTCATAGTAGAGTAGGGGAATGTGATAAAAAACAAAACCACGAAAACCTCAGATGAAAAAAGTTTAACACCATTCTGGCATGTGTCTACTTCACTGATGTAGGACATCATGTTCATCACCACCACCACTAACGCAGATACTCGTAACTGACAAAAATGGACGTTTACGGCAAAAATGTCTCCCTAAAGTCTGACACCGTCACTTGCACCTTCCATTTTCTTAAGGCCGGTTAACATAGGAGGTAAAAAGAACTTTAACCGAAAACAATACACAATTGTGCTGCCCACCCCCGTACTGGTTGTGGGAGTGGGAGGCAGTGTATTACCCAACTCCTCCAGTCATCTGCGAAGTACAAGCTGCAAAACAAATATCAACAGAGAAAAAGTTTCCTTTCTAGGAAACTTTCCTAATTAGGAATGATAGCTCACTGGCCCATGGCAACATGTCTCAGCTGATTAGGGCTGGTGAGATAGAACTGGTAAATAATACGACGATGCGATGTTAGAGTAAGAGGGTCTAATTCGTATGTGAATGTGTATACTAACAAGTTCAGTGAACAGCTCACTTGAGTTAAAAATAATTCTCAAAACAGGACGATGACAAACTGAAAAGGATAGGTAGGTACTTCTCGTTTGTTGTCTTATATGACGTAGTGATTATTTGAAGTGAAGTACAAAAGAAATGCTGTGGACATTTTTGCATCGAACTCGAATTTATAGTACCAAGATAAGTATTGCTTCGGCCTGAAAGTCTATTTGGAACATATTATACTATTGCGTAAACATAAACATATATGCAACAAACGTTTTGAAACTATGTGACCATTTCCACTTATCACATATTTCACTTTGTTGAATATTATTACCTTTCATTCTAAACTAAATAACCCTCTCCACTACCATTCTTTTGGATCTGCATAGCGTTGCTGCCTTTCTAACATTTTCGTCATGTATCCGCACATATTGTGTGCCTGCTCGACAGCATTATGCGTCCGCATCCTGTCCTCTCAGTGCAGTGCGCTGCAAGTAAAGTCCGCATACACACACATTATTACCCACATGAATCCAGAATCCTGATGTGCTTCCTCCAGTTTGACCCTTGTTCTGCTGCTCAATTATAATTAAACCTGATGGTGCGAACACGATACTTACACACTGTGGAGGAAGGAAATTGTAATTTACATACGGTGTCACCATAATTACGAAAATGGCCCCAACGAGCGATGTCCGTCGCAAATGGAAAACAAACAAAAGTATTTCGAAGACAAGCAGCAAAATTTCATTCAATTGACAAACACATCATGGCACAGACGATGACAACAAACCGACGCGCTCGAGCTCGCCTTGCCAACGAGGCAAAAATCCAAAAATCTTTGCCAGCCAGAATAACGATCGCAAGATGTAGATTTACGTGATAGCTTAAGGGGCGGTTGCCATCCTTTTTCACTCTATCATCATCGACATTGCCATACAGCAGACAGAGTTTATGTGTTTTTTTTTCGCCTCGCGCATAAATTATGCAATTAATTCCGACCGCGGGTGTCACTGTGGGGTATATTAAGTTCCATTGCTTGTGCTGTGTAGTGTTGTCCTATGGAAGCTTACCGTGGGGGATTTTCTCCGGATTATGATGAATCAGAAAGCTTATGTTCGAGTTGTCTTAACAAATTTTTAGGTGTGTTTTGTACTATGGGTAGATTCTTTCATTGGAAAAATGTCCTTAATCGGTGTTTGTTTGTATTTAAGGAAAAGACTTTGGATGGAGTTTCGGTTGGAATGTGATTTGAATATTTAGTATAGCAGGGATTGCTTAGAATACAAATCTCTTCTTGACAATCGCTTGGACTGGATGTGGGGACAGTTGATACATAAGGTCGGAAATAAGATAGTCTATGAACGTGAATAGCATCAGTATGGAACTTGTCACAATTTTTTCGAACGGATTTAGTTTAGATCAATTTGCAACTTAATATTTGTTTGATATTTATTTGATATTTATTGATTACTAGCTGTCCCGGCGATTTTTGTTCCACCCAAATTCGTTATTGCAATTCAAATAATAGTTCCGAGCATGACATGCCAATGAAAAATATGTTTATCAAATGTATTAGGTAAAAGCCGTTAAAGTTAAAGTAATGGGAATTGTTCGCTTTTCAATAATATTTGAACAAAACACTACTCTGGCCATTATAAACTAGCTTTGTTATCCTACAAGCTTTTTTGACGTTTGAACGCAAAAGAAGACGTCTGTGAAAGGATGGGCTTCGCGCAACACTCCATACGAAGCCTAATGATGCAGACACGTGAGCAAGCGACATACAATTCACAATGGGAATAGAAGATTCAATCGTACGGAATAAACAGAATCAGTGAAATAATAACAGTTCTGTTCATTTACTTTTATATTTTATTAACTTTTACGAATTCTTACAAATTTTTACTCAATGTCGTTCGAAAAATACTTAAAAGAAAGCGTTCTAGATATTACCCCTCTTGGTGTCAAAATTAAAAAAGCTGTCAGTCAATCGACAATTAACACATGATTTGAAATTTTCTTTTCCTAATCCTTCATCCTTTTATTTTCTTACTATAAAAGTAAAGGAACAAACCTAACATCTTCGACTTCGAATTTCCCCTTTAAAATCGTCGCTAAAATGGCATTCGATTTAAAATTTTTCGCAATCAAAAAGTTTCCGTTACACAGTTTCGGTTGATTGAGGTTTCGTAACAAAATTATAGCTGATCCGACTTTAAATTAAAAATTGTGTGGCCAATTACTCAAATCCAATTTTACTGAAACGAAATCAAATACAATTGGTTAACCTCACAATGCAATTTCGATAAATATCAGAAAAGGACACCTGTTATATTGCATAATGACAAGCGGATTCACCACTCCACCTGGCGGTTTTACGAACCATCAACAAATGTCGAAGGATGTGAAGCATCATCTGTTTTCGAACAAATGCAGAAACTAAAAGCACCATGTGCTGTTCTGCAGATTCTGATTGCGTTGTTGTCTATCTTGGATCTTGGTTTTCACGAACAGTAACACTCGCTATCCATACCTTGTGCATTACAACTGCGACCTAAAAGGTCAGCATACGACTTTGAAGCACCGAAATAAATCAATAATATTATTTTCAAAAATTTAAATAATTGATATATTTGAAGTCGCACTCCTCGTATTTCTATCCATTTTTTTTCTCATACAAACTCTTATCCCCTATTTCATCCCCTGAAAGTTTTGTTTTCTCGACAAAAAGTAGCCTATGTCTTTCCTTGGGCCAGAACGAAAACATCGAGTCCAAAATCGTGAAAAACGAAAGATCCATTCTCGAGTTATGCGCGCACAAACGGACTTCATTCTCTTTTATATAAATAGAAGATAGAAGAAGAAGATATGTATATCTTAGTTTTGGACTGAATTTTTCGACTTGGTGTTCACTGGAAAATGCTTTCCTAGGAAGCCGATTTTAAAGTGGCAGTAACCAGGTACCCTTGGTTTTTGAGATCGCCGAGACGCCGAAGAAAAAATGTGTTTCCCATTGGTCTAAATTGAAGGCTTCACTAGAATGAAACGTTTTAAATAGAAATATCATCGCAAAAATTGTGTTGTTTTCATACCATCAAATAAATCGAAGTATCTACTCCATTTCAAATAGCTACTTAATTATTTATTATTTAGTTATTTATTTATCACCAAAGAACAAAATCTTTCATAGACATAAGGCCAACAATATTAAAAAATAAAAGTTACAAAAATATGATACAAAGTAAACATAAAGCAAACAACTATGGCTGTACATTCTCAAGTATTTTTTTTTTATAGAAGAAACTGGCATGTTGAAGTCGATTAAAATGGCATATGCATTATATTCTGATGTTAAACCATTAATTGATGAAGCTACACCGTATTTTGTACGAGAGTGGCCTACTCTTAAAAATCGTGAGCTACGTAGGTCGAATGAAGGAATATTAATATTTAGAAGGCTTAGGATGTCCGATGAATCAATTTCACCTATGAGAACCCTATGAACAAAGACTACTCTGGCTACTGTTCTTCTAACTTCCAGTGGTTCCAAATTAATTAATTTATAGATAAATAAGGGGGTAAGTTTCTAAGATCAAGCCAAGGAAGTCCTCGTAGAGCGAATTTTAAAAATCTTTTTTGTATAGATTCAATTCTAGTTATATGAACTCTATAATACGGACACCATACAATAGAGGCATATTCTATTATAGACCGCACAAAAGCGATATACAAGGTCTTGAGAACATATAAACATCAGAAAACTCACAAGCATATCACCTTAACATGCCCCATGCTCTGTTTGCCTTGTTTGTGATGGACTCAATATGGTAAGTAAATGATAGCTTGGTATCTAAAAAAAACAACCACAGATAAACACGGGGAATGATAATACCATCAAAGGAATACGTATACATGATAGGAGATTTACAACGAGAAAATGTTATGACAGAACACTTCGAAATGTTTAAACAGAAGTTGCTTTTTGAACACCACAGATGAAAATTCTGAAGATGCAAATTTAAAAGGTGAAAAGGACGATTATCATTACCAGACATATAAATCTTAAAGTCATCCGCAAACATCAACAAAAAGCATTCAGGTAAAAATTGAACGATATCATTTACAAACAGGATAAAGAGTAGTGGTCCAATATGACTTCCTTGGAATGAGGAAAGCCAATTTAAAAAGAAGACTGGAAAACCCAGTCTTGTAAGTTTATATATCAGCAATTTATGGTCAAATCGATCAAAAGCTTTGCTATTATAAATTGTTGACAACAACAATTAGCTTGGAAAATAATTAAAATTATTGACAACAACAATCGCTTTTAAAATTAAATATAATTTTTTTTTTTGTATTTGAAGTATCGCTACTCGATTTCTACCCCGTTTATTTTTTTTTCAAAGTGCATTTCCCCATACAAACTTTCATAACCTCTTTCATCCCCTCAAAGTTTTGTTTTCGCCTATGTAGGCGAAAAGTAGCCTATGTCCTTCCTTGGTCCAAAACGAAACCGTCAAGCTCGAAATCGTTGAAATCCAACAATCCGTTATCGAGTTATGCACGCACACACGGACTTGATTGCCTTTTATATATATAGATATAGATGAAACGCTGTACAGCAAGATGAACTTATAATAAGTACAGGATATGAAATAACAAAATATTGCGTATAATGTGCAAAGTTGACTAAAATAACATTAAAGACATTAAAATGTTTGAATTGGAATAAAATAATTTAATATAACAAAAGATAAGCGAAAAAGGTTAATATAATATTTTGCGTACTTTATATCTATAGTGTGCATTATAAGTCAGCTGGGCACCAAATTGGTGGTGTAGTTGTGAGTTGTCATAACAGACGGCAGTGCATTTTATTTACCTTATTACAGGCCAAAGGGTTACCATAAATACAAAACCCATTTGTTTAGTATTTACTCTAAAATGGAATACATTTATGCGTAGATTAAGCACATATATATCTACTATATAAAAATAAGTCGGGTTTTCCTTCCTGACGATATAACTCCAGAACGGCTTAACCGATTTGAATGATTTTTATTTTGTTTTGTTAGTCTTAGATCAGGGATGGTTTATGAAAAAAGAAAAGTCGAAAAATTCTCAACAGTTGGCGTTGTAGGCACATATTTCGTTTTTCATGGGGAATTGCACTTTGAAAAAAATATAAACTGGATAGAAATCGAGTAATTTCAAATACAAAAAAAAATATTTTAAATTTTAAAAGCAATATTGTTGTTGTCAATTATTTTAATGATTTTCCAAGCAAATTGTTGTTGTCAAAAATTTTGAACTTTATTTTTTAATATACGATATAGCTAGCTACCTAATAAGTTTGTTTATGTTTACTATGTTACATTAAGTAACTTTTTGAAATGAAGTAGATACTTTGATTTGTTTGTATCCATCATTTTTGTTTGGGAAGTACCTATTTTCAATATCCTTGCATTTGAATAGGTGGGTAAGTTCAAATGGAGGGGTGATTGAGATGACGAGGACAATGATGACAGGCAACAGGAGTTGCTGAGCGTTTTGAGTGTTCACGAAGGGGTTTTTACGAAAAATGAATGAGTAACAATCATGGTACTATGCTCATTCGTGAGTAGGGTTATGGGGAGGGCAGCTCAAAGCTACCATAACACCTTCGGTACCGGTGTGGAGAGTGAAGGGAGAAGGCTTACCAACCAAGTTGAAAGGTGTGGTTAGTTCTCTTCTAGGCTGTTAAAGTTACAAATATTTCTTTTAGAGTTAGTGTTTATTGATGGCGAATAAAGTGCGCAGTTGGGCATGATATCACCTAATCGTCCAATACACGAAGCATTCAACCACGAATTGTAGTATGGATTTACGCTCAAAAATGAAACACGTCCGATCTGTTCTCGTTGTGGCGTGAGACTGCCTCTTCTTTATTTTTACTTATTCTATTCTACTTATTCTACGTATTTAAGTCTAAGTGTGCGTGTGCTACAGAGCACTTACAATGCACATCACAGTTTATGTGTGTTTATTATATATGTGTATAAATAACAGCATGGTGATTCGATAATGCGACTATATAGATAATATAACAACGGGTCGGGAATATGACAATACTACTACAACTCGGCCTTCCTGACCTTTAAGATCACCTGATCTTCCGGTTTACAATTTTTCTTTTTTTTTTTTTATTATTATTTTTTTTTTACTTAACCACGGTTTCATGTTGCCGACCGCCCATACTCCTTGGTAAGGTAACCGTGATTGTTGAAAACCATCAACATCCTTCAACAGATATCTATCGTTTCGTAAAATCTTTTCAACTCGATAAGGTCCTCTAAATTTCGGAATTAGTTTTTTTGACGCTCCAGGATGTGAGTCGAAATTTTTCACCATGGCATAGTCTCCTACCTCATACTTCGTTGGTTTGCACCGTTTTTTGTCTACATACTGTTTGTTATAGGCCTGGGATTTCTTTTGTTCTTGGACTGCCCTGGTGCGGATCTCTTTTAAATTTCGTACTTTTCCTGAATTCAACTCTTTTAAACTTTCCTGCAGTTTGTCTGACCATTTGCCTTTCTGACTCACCCCGAACAGCATTATGCTTGGATGCTCTTTTATGGTTCTACCTATCGTGTTATTTAGCGTGTGTTCAACTTCTTCTAAAACGTGATCCCAAAACACTCCTTCTTCTGGTTTGACTAACTTAGCTATCATTGGTCCCAAGCTCCTGTTTACTCTTTCTACTTGCCCGTTTGCTTGCGGGGAACCTGTCGCGACTTTTATGTGCTGGACGCCTTCTTTTTCCAAAAAATCTTTAAACTCTGTGGAAGTGAAACAACTGCCCCTGTCTGACACGACATACTTTGGTCTACTATACGCTCTGAAATAGTCTGTTAACGATCGGTTTACTTCTTTTGTATTTGTGGTCTTTGTTGGGTACAACCTTACGAACTTCGTAAACGCGTCTATTACCACCAGTATGTATTTTTTAGCCGATCTTGAATTGTCAACTGGGCCATAGTGGTCTATGTGGACTACCATGAACGGTTTTTCTTCCTTTGGAATGTTGTTAAGAAATCCCTCTTCGCGACCCTGCTTCGCTGAAAAAGCGATGCATTTCAAACAGTTTTTTATGTGTGTACCTATTTTTTCTCTCATCTTGGGAAACCAGTAACTTTTCGATATTAATTCTAATGTTTTGTCGGTCCCTACATGGCCTACTTCGTCGTGGTATTTGTATAACACATGGTTTTCCATTTCTGTTGGTACATAAAACACTACACTACTATCATTTTTCTTCTTATACACCACTCCGTTTCTCATCTCGTACAACGAGTGTTCTGATCTCTCCAGTAACTCCTTAATCCTAACTATCTTGTCGTCCCTTCCTTGGCATATTATCAGGTTTTCTTCAAAAGTATTTGTTTCGATCGTCATTATATTTGTTGACCTACTTAGCGCGTCGACATGCTGCATACGAGTACCTGCCCTGTGTTCTAGGATGTAATCATAGTTTTGTAGCTCTAACGCCCAT
Source organism: Cheilosia vernalis (assembly GCA_949126925.1). Classification (NCBI taxonomy): domain Eukaryota; kingdom Metazoa; phylum Arthropoda; class Insecta; order Diptera; family Syrphidae; genus Cheilosia; species Cheilosia vernalis. The sequence goes on from OX421362.1 coordinate 58,943,292, forward strand.
CTGGCGATCCTGGGGTTGAGTTCTCTTTTGTTTAAAGTTAAGGTTAACGAGTTACAATCAGTTACTATTTTAAACTTCTTGCCCTGTAGGTAGACTCTAAAACGGCTTAAGGCGCTAATAATCGCAAGTGTTTCTAATTCAAAACTATGGTATTTTGCTTCCGACTCGGTTGTCCTTTTGGAGAAATAAAAAACTGGATGCAGTTTTCCGTCCTGCTTTCGTTGTAGCAAGATCGCCCCAAACCCCAGTGCGCTGGCATCACAGTGCAGCTCGGTTTCGTCTTTCGGACTATACAATGCCAACACTGGAGCTTCTATCAATTTGTTTTTTAAAATCTCAAAAGCTTCTAGCTGTTTGTCACCGAACTTGAATTCTCTATCCTTTTTAATCAAATCATACAACGGTTTTGCTATAGTCGAAAAATCTTTAACGAACCTGCGGAAATATGAGCACAAACCTATGAAACTTTGCACCGCGTGAGCCTTTTGGGGAACCGGAAAATTTTTTATAGCTTCAATACCCCTATCGTCTGCTTGTATGCCCTCTCCCGTGATCGTAAAACCTAAATATTTAATCTTGCTTTGAAGAAACTTGCACTTATCTATCCGTAGCTCCAATCTGTTGTCCACCATTCTTCTCAAAACTTCAGAGAGTATCCTAAAATGATCTTCATATGTTTTTGTAGCTATCATTATATCATCTAGATAAACTATAACCTCGTCGTTTCTAATCATGTCAGCAAATATTTTGTTAATGTGTCTCTGAAAAGTTGACGGAGCATTCTTTAAGCCAAACGGCATTCTCAGAAACTCGTATTGTCCCAGCGGTGTTATAAAGGACGTATATTTCACCGCATCTTCGTGCATGTATACATGAAAAAATCCGTTTTTGAGATCTAATTTAGAAAAAATTGTTTTGTCTACCAATCTGTCTAACAAATCATCGATTACTGGTATTGGGTAACTATCTTTTGCTGTCGCCTTATTTAACGTACGAAAATCTATGCACATCCTAAGCTCTCCAGTCTTCTTCTTAACTAAAACTATCGGTGAAACGTATTCCGACTCACTTTCCCTAATATATCCTTTACTAAGATACTCGTCCAGTAACGAGCCAAGTTCGTTTTTCTCAGCGTACGACAACCGGCGTGGTCGACAATGAAAAGGTTTTACGTCGTTTAATGTTAAGTTCATTTTAGTTTTAATTACCGGTTCTGCAGGGCGATCGGCAAAAAGATATTCGGTCTTATATATCTTCTTAAGTTCTTCTTTACGTGCATAACTTACATCTTCGTCAATCTCTAATTCTAACTTTGAGCTCAAATTATCTTCGCAGTCTATTAACATAAATTGTTTTTCGAAATCTTCACTTTCATTTTCTACTACATCCGTAACCGTATTATTTTCTAACTGTGACACTAACTTAAACTTTCCATTTCTGAGAAAGTCTCTCCCCAAGATTGCCTCATAGCCCGTGGAATTGTCGTCCATTACCCTCAGACTTACGTTTATTGCAACTTCTTTATAAAAAACGACACAAGACAGTCTTCCATATAACTTTAACAAACTTTTATTTATGCCGAAATATTTTTCTTTATTTTTACAGCGCCATACTGACGTTCCGACTGGTATACACGAATTTTTGATTAGGCTTATTGGGCTTCCGGAATCTATCAGGCAATCTAAGGGAATACTACTATTATTATCAGTAAATTTAAATTCTAAACATCTTACATAATCTTCCGACTCTTCCTGTTTGGACAACTGGTGTACCGCTGACTTCCTTTCAGGGCAGGTTGACACTTTGTGTCCCATGACACCACAGGCGTAGCACGCCCCGTACTGTCTTTTCGGTTTAGAGCAGACATTTGCCATGTGTCCTACCGAGTTGCAATTGTAACATCGTACTGCGATCCTTTGTGCTATCGTTTGTCTACCTGTTACACTATCTGTTGTCGCTCCTGTCTGCCTGTTTTGTGACGTACTCGCTGTCAGTCCTGTCTCCGTCTTTCTCTGTGTGATTTTGTTGAACGCCCTTAGTAGGTCTGCCTTCGTAGTATACCCCTGCACATGTGCGTATAGACGCATGTTGTCGTCTGAAAATCCCTCGATCGCGTATTCCATCCATTCTTCCTCGTCCATCTCCAATCCCGTTGCCAGTCTCGATTTATCGCGGAAATATTCCGCAAAGCTTTCGTTTACTTTCCACTTTCGGCTCTCAAAATTTTTTCGTATTTCCATCTTATTTTTCTTCGTACCAAACACTGCTTGCAATCCAGTCGCTAGGCTGTCCACATCGTCTCTCAGAAAATTCGGCTGTCCGTGCAACCACTCTTGCGCTCTACCCCTCAATTTTGCGATGAAGAGTGTGTGCAAGTTTTTTTTTTCCACGTTATAGACGTCTTCCACGTTTTTCAGTTGTGCTAGCCAGACATCCACGTCAGATCCGCCATCAAACTCCGGCAGCATTTCTTTCCAGAGATTCAGTTTTTGGATTATGTCCAGCTCTCCTGTTGTCACCGCACTATCTGTTTTTTCTTTCCCATTTTTCATTCCCGTTTCTCCTGTGTCCATAGACTTAACGATTTTTTGTAGCACTTCATTTTCCCTCTTTGTGACTTCCACTTCCCTTCTTAGTAGTCTAATTTCTCTTGCCATCAGTTGTTCTGTCGTTTTGTTTTCTTGTTCTTGTTCTTGTTGTCTTTCTTCTTCTTCTTGTACGTTATCTGGTCTTTCTCCTCGCTCGTCTGCTGGTACGCCGTTGAGGCGAACAACCAAGGTGGCTTTGTTGCCGTTGCTTGGCATACCCAGCTGCTGCAACCAGTTTCTCAACTCTGCAACGGTGAACTCGTCTGGATTAATGGTCGGGTTTTTCATTGCAAACGCAGAGCAAACAACAAAGCACAGAAAGAAAAAAAAATTATTTTTGGTGGCACGACACGACACTTTTTTTTTTCAGCGAGTGGTGGCACGACACGAGTTTTCTTTTTACTTTTTTTTCACTCAAGCGAGGGGATGCTACGGTCTGGTCTGTAAATTTTTTTTTATTGTTTGTTCACTGATCCCACTTCTGAGGATTTGTAGTATGGATTTACGCTCAAAAATGAAACACGTCCGATCTGTTCTCGTTGTGGCGTGAGACTGCCTCTTCTTTATTTTTACTTATTCTATTCTACTTATTCTACGTATTTAAGTCTAAGTGTGCGTGTGCTACAGAGCACTTACAATGCACATCACAGTTTATGTGTGTTTATTATATATGTGTATAAATAACAGCATGGTGATTCGATAATGCGACTATATAGATAATATAACAACGGGTCGGGAATATGACAATACTACTACAGAATTGCAAAGAGAACAACAAAACAATACGATACTGCAGCAATAGCCGAAGCAGTTCGTAAAAATGTTCTGCAATTGAATCGACAACAAATGATTGCGTATGACTCTTTGATGGAAGCTGTGAACAAAAGAACTGGTAGCATTTACTTTCTGGGTGCTCCCGGAGGTACTGCCAAAACGTTCTTAATTTCATTGCTTTTGGCACGGATTTGATCGCAGCATGAGTTGCCCTGGCATTGGCTTCATCTGGAATAACAGCAACTTTGTTAGAAGGCTACCGAACTGCACATTCAGCATTGATATTGCCACTGAACATGCAAATCAACCAGACATATTCTTGAAAAATCGAAGAAAAAATGCGAAGATTTTACAATGATGCAAATTGATCGATTGGGTCGAATGTACGATGGCCCCACAAAAGGTCAATGGTGGCGGTGGACAGGACGTTGAAAGATCTTCGTGTCAATCAAAACATTTTTTGAATAGCCATGGTTGTATTATCCGGTGATTTTCGGGAGACTCTTCCAGTTATTCCCACGATCAATTGCAGCTGACGAACTAAATTCGTGCTTGAAAGCATCAAATTTGTGGCTTCATGTCAAGACACTCCGATTGACGAGATCAAACCGCAGATGTTTTTTCGAAGCAATTGTTGGACATTGGTAATGAAAAGATTGCAGTTGATATCTCGACCGGACTTATCACTTTGCCCACTGATTTCTGCCACATGACCGATTCTAAGAAAGAGCTCATTCGAAGTGTTTTTCCGGGCATACCGCAGAATATAGAGGAGAAGATGTGTTGATTCCACGCATCCCGATGATTCCAACGGACTTACCATTCGAATTCAAACGACTGCAATTTTTTACTACAAATCTTTGCATTGAATGTTAATATCATCTATTTTACAGGAAAATAAAAGGCATTGAATTAATTTGAATTACTAACACAATTTATTTAATCACCAAACTAAGTTTAAATCGAAAAAAAAGCTTCAAATAGATAAAAATTAGGTGGTACGAAGTTCACCAGGTCAGCCAACACCAGATGAACCGCATCAATTTCTGCAAATATATTTCATTTCGTCGATGGTGGATCAGCTGAATGTGCGGTGCAATATACAGGGAACACAACAGTTAAAGAGACGAATTATTGAACAGTTGCAAGCAATTTTTCATTTAGAAAATCATTGTTTTTGACATGGACAGCTATACGTTGCGTGTTCACGAGTTAGGAAACCATCCGCTTTGTTTGTGTTAACGTCAGACCAAAAAACAAAAAATGTGGTTTACCAAAGAGCACTTCAATGAAACGGATAATTTGCGGACACGTACCTATAACTCATCGATTCAGTATTTACTTTGGATTCACTTTCATTTTTTACTTAGAGAAGTTCAACTAAATTACACTTCATTTTTGTAATCGAAATGAATTCATTACTGTTGTGAAATGAAATAAAGTTTTTCCTTTTCAAATATAAAAAAAATTATTATTCTTTATCTTTTAATCCTCAAACGAAATGTTACAAAAAACGAAGCCATCTGGTGGCGAAACGGAGTGCGCCGGGTTTGCTAGTACATACATAATATTTACATTTATATATTCTACGCATTTGTAGTTTGGTTGTAAATAAATTGAAATGAAATCTCTCTGAACTAGAAAACAACGACACAATTTATAACCTCCTGACACCTTCTACATTAACTTAATTAAAACAGCAGATGAGTAAGAGAAAAAAATCCTCATGCACTGCATTAAAAAAAATCAAGTTACCTTCAACGAAACTTTGTAATTTCATTCCACAGGACTAACTACAGTAATTGGATACATTGAACTCTTATACAGTAAAAGTACTGTGAAAATAATTTTCTCATAGTACTTTTAGTGTTCACAGTACAATCAATGATACATCAGCTCATGAAAATCACAGATACGAGTATACGAAAGATTTTGACAGTTTGTCAACTAGATATCGTATTTTCATATTTGTGGTGCGGAGAAAAAATTTTGTTTCATTTAGATATTTGATATTTCACCTTACCACATCCTTAGTGATCTCAATTCATCTTAGAATTTATGAAGAAAGCTTCAATTGTTAGTGAAGTATAGAAAACAATTCGAAATGAATTGTCGAAAAGATATCGGACGAGAATTTAATAAATTTGGTACCTATACCCTGTGTCTTAAAAGCCCTATGAAGATACATGATGCACGCAAATAAGGCACTTTTTTGGTTGAGTTTACCATGGCTTTTTGGATTACAGCAGCGGCTCGACATTTATGACACTATCATCTTTCACTGGCATATTTTTAAATTTTTTTTAAAAAGCAATTTTTATTTTTTTGTAGAAGATTTCTATAAAGAACGTTATCATGCCAAACAGTTAGACTATAAAACAGTTTTTCAAATGAGACACGTTAGAAGGTACAATTACTTAAATAAATTAATTAATTTAAAACTTATATACTCCTCTTATTTATCTCTCAGCAACACTCCAAGGAGTTCCTAGTTACAAGCAGTCAGAACCCCTACCATCGTCCACAGTTCGCTTTTTGCTATAGATGGTATTTTCTTAAAAAGTTTTCCATAAATTTATCTTCCACTTCGATGCACTGGAGGAAAACCTTTGCAAATTCAATTAATGTATGAGTCTTCGGCTGCATATCCACGCCATCACAACCAATGGGGAAAAGTTTTTTACACTGGTTTTGCAGCAAAGAAAAATGAATTTTGCTTACACATCGACATTGCATACGTATTGCACTTCAAGCGCAAGTAATTTTGCTAAAAAAAAGTTTATTTTTTTCAATTCCTTTTTGTTCCCATTCTGAGAACCTCCACAGTGTGCATTATTTAGTTTAAAAGATTTTAAACTGTTCCAATTTCCCCTTTTACGACATCATATATTCTAAAAGGATTTAAAAGGTGCATTTGATATACATACTGGTTTAATTTTGCTTTTCAAACAAAAACTATGATATTTTTTTTGGTTTTCGGAGTGGAAAATAAAAAAAAAATGTGGAAAAACATGTTTGATTCTCCAGGTCAAATTGGAGAGCTTGTTTTTGGGATCATCCTATTTGTGTTCATGTAAATGTTGGAATATGCTATCAGCATTGCAATGAAAGACTTTATTTTAATTGTTGCAGTTAGACTGCAGATGCAGAATAGTACAACCCTAATACCATCATACATGCATAGTTATCTGATAATTCTTTCACTAGCGGGTAAATGTATATCATAATATGATGAAGGGAGTTCACAATAATTTATTGCTTAGTTGACCGTTAGAAATGTAACACAAGTGTAGCATTTTCTTGTGTTTATTTACAGAAGTAATTTCTGCGATTTATTCAAATAGTTTATATGAATTTAGCAGACATTGCTTCGCAGATTAATGGCTCAGTACGCCAAGATCGATAGTGCAACATAAAACATGTCGCATCAATACATGTAGCAAGCCTAGGTTTTCGCCTGCTTGCATTTCGATATTGTTCAATATGCAAATCATATTGAACACTAAATTTAAACTAAACCGACAGCTGCATACCAGAAAGAATGAGAAAATATTCCATGTAGCTTCTATGTGCTTCCAGGTTACTGTTATCCTCTGTAGAATATAACTCAACCTTTGCCATTTACTATGCAAAATGAATCGCACGACGATGTATCTTCAATTTAATTCTTCTTTATGGCCTGCAACCATTATTAAGTTAAACTCATCCATAGTGCCTTAAAAAAAGAAGAACTCGACGGTTAGACAAGATTGCTTTTAGCAACCTTGATGGGTGCATTCAAGAGATCGGTGAGCCACCTTTCTGACACGTAACATCAAATGTGTTCTTTTGCTAGGTATATACATAAGTATTGTCAAGACTCAAGATGCAATATGCATACCAAGAGTGCTACTGGCAAATAACGAATGTTGCACCTTAACATCTTTACCACAGAAATATGTAGGTACAGTCTTAGTTGCGCGTAATGGTGATCAATTTCTTAGAAAACAAGAGGGAAAAGTAAACATCAAAAATGGGAACATAGCAATAATAGAAAGACAGTAAGAGAAGTGCTCGGCTATAAGTAGTATACAGTAAAAGTACCATTGAAAATGATAGATTGAAGAAATCTATTCAGAATTATATATAGCTACGAAAATTCAATTTTATCTTTTTGTTCTCCAATGATAAGTGATAGAAGCATTACCCCAGAAGATAAAATGAAAGCGTAGTCCGGCCGTTAAGTGATGCATGCTTTACAAATCATATACAAATTCTGTACTCACAATCAAAACGCTTTATGTGTATATTCTAATCTTCTACAATACCCGGTACAGAAAATCGTCAAAGATTTACACGAGGGTGGTGCACTACATTATAAACATTTGGCGAATAGCCATTTCTCTTTCATGATATGTGACACTGATGAAAGAAAAGGAACTTTTTTCACTGTTTTATTTTCTATTGTCTATTCTTTGTCTTTGGGTATGCATGGTCTATACACTATACTATATAGTCAATAAAACAAAAAACGACTTGTGCAAGTTTTTTTTTAAATGGTTCAGAGGAGAAAATAGGGGAAGAATACACAACGATTTGCCTCTTCCTCTTTCGATTAGATGAATAAGTCCTTAGAAGCTCTTATAAGATACGTTTCGTACGCATTTTGATTTCATTGAAATGCTATGAAATCTGCATCTCTAAAATAGAGAGAGAGAGAGGGAGAGTAAAAGCTTTAATGTTGACATTGACAGAAACAAACAATATTTGACGCAGAACAACCTATACGTTGTTAAGCTTTCGACCTTAGGTTATATTCGCACCGGTAAAACTGTTTGTCCACTTTAATATCGTACAAATCTATGTAGCTAATATCAATTTGTTTACCTCAGTGAAGCACAGTGTTTAAAAACATTAGAAATGCTCTTGTTGACGAATATTATTTTTAGACCCAATCGATTGTTCATGACTTATGAGTGAGTTAAATACGACACAAGCCCCGACACAGATTTGCAACTACAAATAATGGCATTTGTATATAAATAAATAGAAAGCGGTGCCACAGTTCTTGATGAATATGAGGCTTAATTAATTAACTCGAAACTCGTTCGCTATTTTTTTTTTTGGTATTATCGTAATATTATATCAACGAAAACTTAACCTAACTAGGGCCAGAATAGTACTGCTATGGATGCCCTAAAGTAAACAACATTTGCCTTACCATTACTCTTTGATGTACGTTCTTCAGAAGTTGGTAAATTATTTTTCGATATGACATCCATTATCCGGTTCTTGGTTTTTTTAATTTCAGTTTTGAAAACCTGCAAACATAAAAAAGTACTAGGAATATAATACATATATTTTTACAACTGTAAATGTAAAGAAATATTCAATTTTATGGATTTCCCACAATGATGTCATATATTATCAGAGAAACTAACAAACTTCAAACTAGTAAATGCTACGACTTCAGCTTTAGAATTACAGATTAAGAATTACCTACAGATCAAACTTAGCAAATAAGTAGGAACGGTAATATAGTCATATACTGACTATGCGGTAGAAGGCCTTAAGAATCTTCGATTTGACAACAGAAGAAACAACTTAATAGAACGTACCCAGTTATATAATCGCAATTTCCTCCTTAGTAAATTCACTAGGTAACCAACTCAAGTTTTTGCTGCGATGAGAAAATAATACACAGACGAATTTATATTTTAGGGAGGTCATATTGCGCGAAAGTAATGCCTGGGCATCACCAAAATTGACAGAGAAAATTCCAAGTATAGTTCTCTTGAAGTCCCAATTGAGTTATTAATGAATAAAACTATTATTTTTAAGTATATATCCACTACCAACTCTACAGCGACTTGTTAATGTTATGCTACCAATTCTGCCATTTCCCAGGATATCCTCAGCAGTTTACTTGTTTGCAGACTGAGTGTATAGTATATTCGAAATTCAATAAGGAAACTTGCATTGTTTGTTTTAAAGGTGCTCTCTTGCTTTTTCTGTGCTGTGTGCTAGACGTGCTCTCGACAGAAATGGCTACCCATCAACATTATCATCAGCATCATATTCGTAGGTCACGACTACGAACCAAATACGACCACCGAGCACCGGCAGGAAAAGCTAAAACAGCAGCAACAATGTTGTGCACGATTTTTCTTTGTTGTTTGTTATAGACACTCAAAAGTACAAAGGGTTTCAGTGTAACTCAACTAAATAGAGCGTGCTTCAAGGTAGATGGCTAAGCTAAGTGCACCAAAGTAACACCGTGCACTTCAATCACAAAATAAAGCTCTTTTCACCCTCGTTCGGCTTGCAATTAATAAATTAGAATTAATAATTGGTGAAAGTGAAATGATAATTAGCAAAAAGGCAGAACACGAAAAAAAATTCGGTAGCAAAAGGGAAACTTAAATTTCTCACTGCCCCAGTTTTACAATTTTTTCTCGACGTCTTAACCATGAAATAAAGTTTTCACAGCGAATTTCCTTGCAGAAGTCGTCGCTGTAAATATCTTGAAGTTTTCCTCTCTTATTTTTATTTTATTTTTGTTCCTTTGTTATTGTGCTGTAGAAAATGAACTCGTTGTTGCTACCGAAAGGAAAGAAATTTGCGGAAATGCTACATGTCTCGAATGGTCTTATGATGGGGATTCCGGTTTGAGGACCGTTGGAAATAAACAGAAAGTAATCGGAGTATATATGTGACACTTGGCATTAAACAAAAGTTGCAAAGCAATTCAAACAACAGTCCTGTGGTCTCTGCCCTGTTGGTGCTAGTGCCAATAAATCATAATTATTCAACATTATACGAATGAAAGCAAACAGAAAATTAAACGGAGAGACATGACAATTTTTTTTTATGTACGTACTCGTACTTTCGTATGACAAGACCAACCGTTAGATAAATTAAGATAAGAAAAAACAAATCGTCACAGCTAAAATAAAATTTGTCTTTCCTAATGAAAAAAAATGGAAATTTCCATAACACACGGCCTGTATTACTTTTTGTGAATATAGCTTCTCATTACGTATTCTTATTCTCATTCAAATTCGTTTTCTTTCTCGTCGTTGCTCGAAGTGAAAAACACATAAAAATACGAAAAATCGTCTGCAATGGAAATGTAATCATCCGATTGTGATTGTTGTGCCTAATTAGGTCATTACGATCATATTGCCTTGCCAGTACTGCTGGCAACATCAGCATCAGTAAGTGTAGATATCTGTAATTTACGATTAAAGGTACCTACACAGATTGGCCTTGGATGATTACACTAATGAAGAAAGTAATTTCTCAACAAGCAAATTGGTCGGGAGGGGAGAGGGGGCCATTATCTTAAATGAGGGTGTCTTTCCCGAGCAAGGAATCAGTTTTAGCAGTAACGTTGACTAAATTCCAAGCGACCGTAAAAAAGTAAGTATATACATGCAAAAGATAATTTTGTATTTTGATTGATTATCCACAAGAAAAATGAATTGCAAAGAAAACTTGTATTGATATAAGTTCTAAATTTTCTAAATGTGCTTACTGATCAGTGGTTTCCCAATCGAAATAATAAACAGTATAGCGATAAATTGGCTGTGACAAAAGGATCTAAATTTCAGTCAGTGTAGCAATAAATTGTCTGTGATACTAGGATCTAAGCTTCTTGTTTGTAGTTTTATTGTTTAACTCATATAATATTTTGTCACAGTGTTCATTCCATTTAATCATTGTTCATATTTGTATTTTTCTTTTTTGTTCTAAACAGACACACATAGACTGATAAGGACTAGGATGAAGTTGGAAAAACCCAACGAAACGTAGGGAAAATAATGAAATAGTTTATTATTTTGATTCGGAAACCACTGATCATTAAGCTCATTTAAACAATTTGAAACATATACACCTGGGCACTATTCATCAACTTTTCACTTTGCAATTAGCAAATTTTTCGTCAATTTGCAAAACTTTATGTTCCTCAAAACCATAAAATTTTAAAATTGTCAAGTTCAAATTGAAAGTATAATTGGCAAAGTATTTGCAATTTTTATATTCTATTTGCAATTTCTGTTCCACGTACGTTCTCTTGTGCAAAGTGCAAAGTAAATATTAAAAAGTCTAATTTGCAAATATTTTGCAAATAACTATGCTATTTCGTTCCACAAAAACTTTAAACTCTATTATTGCAAAGCAAATTTTGATTAATTTGTCGAAAGTTTGCAAGGTAAGCGATCGCTTTACAAAATCCTATTGTTATAACTAATGAAGCTTTCAAATTGTTAAGACGTGAGTTTTTGTTCGACAATAGTGAAGACGCGGTTATAACAATTAATTATAGAGACCGAATTAAATTTTCGGGACTACAAAACTTTAATTTTAAAGAGTGCTTTCGTTTAAATCAAATTCAAGTTGATTTCCTTTTGAATGAAATTGGAGAAAAATTAGAGCACAATAAACAGCGCAATCATGCTCTGTCGGCAGAAAATCAACTGCTACTGTGCTTGCATTGGCTGGCTCGGAAATGGTTGCCAGTAGGTATACGATGGAAAATGCTGAAGAGGAAAATGATGCCCTTAATAATATGGATCATGCGACTAGAATGGAAAGGCTTACTTCTCTGCTGCATTACTTTTCCTAATGCCGACCATAATAGTGTTGTTTTGAAATAAATTTGTTTTTTTGGCTATGACCTTTTTCCACTGCAAAAGCGTTGTTTCCTTTGGTGGCATTTTTGGGGTTTGAGATTAAGACCTCAGAGAATATTGTCGTTTTCCATTGGGACCAAAAATCAATCTTTTTTTTTATTTAATCACTTTTCATGTTCCGTTGGGACAAAAATTCAATTTTTTTTTCGATTCAGAGCACTTTTTTCAGATCTACACACACTCTCACAATACCAATATACTTCGCATACCTAGCTGTTTGCTTTCAAGACAAATGGGCGAAGTTTCATGAAATAATAACGAAATACATTAATAGTCATTTTCCATGGATATAATCATATTTTTCCTCGTCATCTAAAGACTACAAGTCACCAAAAATACTCAATTTGTATGTGCAATAGGGGAAACATTTTTCAAGTCGATATCCCTTTGTGATTTTTGCAAAAACAAATGCAATTGCAGCTCCCTCTCCAATTTCAGGCATTGAAGTTTCCTGTTGTAAATTTCAACCTCCAGGAGCTTCAGCCGACATTTCTTCTCTCTAAAAAACTTCCATTTAGCAATGCAAAGTGTAAAGTGATATGACAGAAATGCAAAGATGATTAAACACTCAGAAAAAAAAAGTAGTTGGGCGAAGAATTTTGAGATCTTTAAAAAATTGAAAGCAAAAAATTCTTGCTTCAACAATAATTTCTTATAAGAAGAACTCGTTTTTAAGTTTTCAATAATCAAATATTTAGATTAACAATACAATGCTTGCCATAACTATTTTCTAAGAATATTGCCAACAATATAATTCTTAAATCAAAAATTTTGATATTTGGGTTCATTTTAACCAACAAAATTGTTGGCATTACAATGCTTTGTGGAACACTTTGCACACTAACTTTGCAGTAGAACGCAAAGACTTTGCAAAGTGAGATTTGCAAAGAATATTGTGGAACAGAAACACTTGTCACTTTGCCAAAAAATGTAATTTGCAAAGTGCAAAGTGCAAAGTTGATAAATTGTTTTGTGGAATAGGGCCCTGACCACAACTTAATAAAGATAATATTACAAATAAGTTCGCCAGCGCTAAATATTATACCAATTTGATTTTGTTTATGTAGGTACATTGTATATGCATGTATATTGTATATGCACATTGTGCATTCATTATCTTCGTCACCCCATAGCTATAAATAATTATTTTGCTCTCAAAACTAATTAGTTGCTAGTTGCTACCATGCTCAATGTTTTATACACACCAACGTGGACATTTTGTGCGATTGCCATCAATTTACGTAGTTTCCCTTTCCAAAACACTTCTAATGATAAATGGCAGCAAAAATCTTAAGGCCACCTTGAAAATCCCTATTGAAAGCCGAACTCCCGTAAACCTACCTGAAATGAAAAATTCTCAATCAAAACGATTTATCTTAAAAAGACGAATTACGAGTATGCAATCATAAGCATTTCGCCCATAAGTAGTGCCACAGCCATCTGCCTTCCGAAACTCACCAAATACACCATGCCCCCGACGAAACGGATCACATAAAAAGGCAAAAGGTTTTAGGATAAATGTAAAAACTTTTCTCTTTTTGGCTCACGGGCCATCATCGCCGTCACCCTCATTCAAGCTTTTTCTACCCCCACGTCAATTGAGTGAACGACTTTCTTCTAAACTCCCCAATCCGACTTCCCATTTTCTTATATCGACAGCTTGAGAACATCCATCATAAATATCTGCGACCAATTTCACAATAAAGACATTTTTCTTCTATCATAAATAATCCAGAGGATTTTATCCTGCTTCTGAGTGCATGGGAAGCTATTCACAAAGGGGGAGCAAGGCCAAATAAATTCATTTTTGTTCACGAAAAGAAAGCAGGGCGTCAAACGTTTACCTAAATCGAAATCAATGTCAGGACGGAAGCAAAGGCATCAGTCAACAGGCTTAAATGAGCCTGAATTTGCCGTCGGCATCGGCAGTAATGTGCTGCGGCGCTTTGGTGTAAACATATTATATTATACACACTATGCGTGTATGCATATAGCCACTGTTCAAGTAGGCCCTGTTATGTGAGACTGAAAACGGATAAAATTCTCAATGTTTATTCAAATGCTTATGCTATGAACTAGAAGGGAAAAATTTTCATGATTTATTCAATACTACCGGTGAATTTCAATTCAAATATATACACACACGGGCACCCATCTGAATGTGTGTATGTGTATAGGGATCGGGGCGGTAGCCTTGATATCACATGCAAACCATTTCCATTTCGAATTGAAATTCCACCGAAAATGCTGGAATATAAATTGAAAAATCATACAAAACTCAGATATGTCTGCCTATTCTGGAGTTGGGAGGGGCAAATGTTATTGGGAAAAGGGTGCGTAATGGAAGTGCACCCGCTTCTTGATGTTTATGGGGCTTTTTTAGTTTTCTAGCGTTCAGTTATTTTTTTTTTGTAACTAAACGAGCACGGGTGAGCTGAGCGAAATAAATTGCAAATATTTTCAATTTCCTACTAATGGGCATGCAATTGCAAATGCGATGGTCGAGCAAGAGATCCATTGAAACAAATTCAGCAATTTTAATCGAATGCAGTGAGCTAATTAAAAACTTCATTCGCATCGAGTGCACAACGGACCTAATTGGCCAAATAAATTAACGGACATGAGATTGATATCACACGAATACGTAAACTGATACGAAAATTAATGATGTTGCCGAGGTAGGTGTACACAATTATGCACATAAAAATAGGTTTTTGTTCATGTTTCTATAAAGTAGAAGTGTTTATGGAAAATAGTGCACATGGTGCATTCGATATTATGTTCTTATTTTCTCTATTAACGATATGGGGATAGGCTCACCTTTATAAAAACGTTCAAATGAATGAACAACTTTATGGTTCGTGAGTTCAGTTTAGCTTGAGTGTTGAGATCGCTTAAAACGTAGGTAGGTAGATTAAAACTTCTGCGACCTAATGAATGTTACAACTCACTTTTACAATAGTGTGTGCCAAATATTTCTATCTCTTTGCTGCTTTAATTTAAATAAATCAATTAAGGACTAGCTCCAAGAATTCCCAACTTTTTTGATAACCTCAAGATGACCCAACAGCAACTTCGAAGCATAAACTTTTTTAATTTCAAAGTTACAATAACATTATTAGGCATAGAATATCGCCAACGGGACACAATAAATATCCCCTTCAAAAATTGTCTCATCCTTATCCTTTTATCACGTTTAATCAATCTGGAATTAATGGCCCTGGACATGTTATCCGCTATTGGGGAAGAAAGTTTTCTTTTCTTTCTACTTTTATTCGCAGTAGTATCTGAGTTCTTTGAAGTGCCCTTCTGTAAACTTCAGATATATATATATATAGAAGAATGTCCATACCCTCAAGAAGGAGTGTATTGTGTGTTCGTTTTTCTTTGTTGATATTCTGAAGAGAAAAGGTAAATTCATTTCCTATTTGCATAAGTAGATCACGTTCATACGTTAAAATCGAAAAACAACAACACAGCGCAAAAATAAAATTACAACGTTAAAAAAACGCACTTAAAGTCGACTTTGACGCCATTTAAACTTCAATGTGAATCTTCTCTGGCAGAAAAAGTAACAAAACCGAGAGAAGCTGATAAGTACGAGCGATTCGAAAGCATTCACAAGCGACTTTTAAAGAAGTATCCAATTTTTTTGCTGCCAAGAATTCCGATAATGAAAAGATTTCTTGTCGACGATAAATGCTTTTGTATATCTATTGTCAATTGAGAATTTTTTCTCGTTCTTCCAAACGTAAGGAATTCTAAAGAGAATAATTTTTCTTTATCCCAACGACATCGTTATCAATTGTCTTCACTCGCCTGAGAAACTCGCTCGCTCTGTGGGGCATCAGTCAATTTCTTAAAAAAATGGTTGGTCATTGAAAGAATTGAAGATTTACAAATGGTCCTGGGAATATGCCATACAGGGCAGTGTTTATGACACTTTGCTTTCGATGTAAAATGATGTTAGGAACAAGAACTTATGTAGAGGGAAATTGAATCTATTGGAACAGTTGAATATTATTATTTTCTTTCGAGGAGGAAACAATTAAGTAACAAAAATAATATAAAGATATCAGAGAGTACTGGCACCAAATTTATTTCTATGAAATCAATTTTAGGTACCTACATCTTTTGGATATATATGCGGGACTCGGGAATGTTTATGATATCTGTGTGCCGTATCTCTGTTCATATGTACATACTTCTATATTACGGAATAAACGAATCGAAATAAGAAAATCAGTGAGTAAAACTGTTCATTTGGCAGGGATATAAAAAACCCTTTTACTGCGCTGAGTGCAAGTTGTTCTGCTAAGAATTAAAATATTTCTAAAAATTCGGTCGTGTTCAATGAAGCATGACGTGTGGTGTGGGTGCAATACTTGTAATTAGAGAGTGGAATAGCACTTCATTACTAGATGAAAATTTAATCAGACCCAACTTCTACCACTTATACTATAGTCATCTAACTAAATATACATTATCCGAACGTTAGAAGACCAGTATTTCAAATATGGAAGTAACTAAAATGGCAAAGTACATATGCTTATCATTAAATCAGTCTCAGATCTAAGATCTCTATATTGATAAAAATAATATAGCCTCAAATTCACCTCAGGATTTAGATTATTTTGTTAGTTGATCCAGGCTTCATGATCTAACTTTAAATGGGTCATACCAATAGACCAAAATAATAATCCAACTAAATCTTATACGAACTTATCAAGCACAGAACTGATGATAATTATTCAAGTGTTTAATTTTAATTACAGCTCTCCTCTCTTGTACTAATAATAGCCAAACAAGGACAATACAAAAATACATACGACCTTTTATCTTACAAATTAAATAAAAACCACTACACCCCACAGCATTCGCCTTATTAATATACCGCAAAATATTTACATATCTTTGGGGTGAATAATTATATTAACAAAGTCAAACTAATTAGACAGGCATCCACAATTCGGGTCCAACATTTCCTTATTTAATTCAGGGGAAGTACAATTTTTAAATAATTTTGAATCGCTAACGAAATTTTAATTAAATATCAACATCAATTCAATTCGTTGCTTGAATTTTTAAAATGATTGCGTTGCCTAATTGTAATCAAAATAATTGGTTTAGCTTTTCTTCGTCTACTTTATGGAGACATCTGACAAACACACACTTTAGGAGTTTTAAACAAAAATCTGAATTTAATTTCCTAAAATGTTATCTCAGAAAATTATGTCGATATGTCCCCTTTCGAAATGCGACTTATAATTAAATAGTTCTTTCATTTAAAGTTATCACCAGTGTTGCCAAACACCTTACCATGAATTTTAAACATGCAGCTCTTGCCTTTTGTCGTTGGCTTTTAAGTCTATCAATAAAGAGAATGTTTGCACATGGTCACTGTCAAGCGGGTGGACATGATATAAATTTTAAGAATACCACTCTTTCTACACTCAGGGCATCAAATTTGCTCGACATAATAAGAGGTCAGAGAATTTTTTTTAAAAGTTTTTGAAACAAATTTATCCGGAAATGTCTCACTCCGCATGTAGCCCACATTTCGAAATAAAATGAAAAAGTTTTTTTCCTCCTTTTTTTTTCATTTTGTAACTGACATTAATAAATGAAATACACCGAGTGGGTTTGATTGATGAAATACGTAGGCAGTGAGAGATGGTGGCCAACTTTTTTTCTGTTAAATATATTTATTTTAGCTTTGTCGTCTCTTTAGTGAAATGTGGGTAATGGACCGCAATGGATGAAACCCCGTTGTGTAGTTTTTTCGTTTTTGTTAAATAAAACGAAATTAAATAAATGACATGGTATCTGTAATGATGGATTTTGTGATATCGTGGCGGATATACAATTTGTTTTTTGACAGGAATCAAACCTCGGGATATTTATCTTCATTATATGGTTCGGTATGTTTGAGCAGCAAATTTTCTCTGACCAACATATTATTGGAATGTTTAATTGATTTTAATAATTCTCAACGATGTTGGTATAAGTATGAACAAAAAAGATGTAACGAATGAAAGTGAAGAAAAAAGTTCTTCTCACTTGGAGGAAAACTGAGTAACAATGAACAACGTTTTGAGAAGGGCCGCATTATAAATTATTATTGTAATCGCAAAAGCCTTCTGTGTTTCTGTAAAACTAGGCATATTTTAAGGCGCCTCTAGACGCTCAGTATTATTGTGAAATATTTGATATTGCGCAATAGTATTGTTCGTCTGTAGATAACATTGCAAGGTTGTGCAATATATTGTAGAAAATCAAAATGCTTTGAAATTTTTTGCGCAATTTAGAAAAATTGTATCGTCTGTGGGTAATATTGCACCATATTTGTGCATTTATATTTCAAGTGTCAATAGTGTATGTTTGCAAATTTCACTTTGTTTGAGCAAAATAAAACAAAATAATATGAACTCAACAGAGAAGTATATCTGCAATGTAGTAAAATGTAGTTGCTTACTAGGGAGAAGCGTTCATTTGATTTTGTTGCTAAGCAAGGAATGTCTCATTACTTACTGTGAATAAGCAGTGTTAGTGCTGTTAAACCTTGTAAATAAATTTGTGGAGCAGGAAAAAGAATCCGTTTCATAGATTTTATATATTTAAAAATTGTAGCAGCTCCAAATTGCCGCCCCTAGCAAAGTGCCGCCCGGGCCTTGTGCACCCCTTGCACCCCCTCGCTACGCCACTGCCGCGAGAGAAAATGTGAAAACTTCAGTATCTACCATTCAACATGTTGTCTACACAAATATCAGCGGTCAACTAAATTATTGGAAAAATATTGCACTGTCTGGGACGCCCAGCCAATAATATTGTGCATCATATTTCACAAGAATATTGAGCGTCTAGAGGCCGCTTTAAAGGAAAGTATATTAAACGTCAAAAACAAAACTAGGCGGAAAAGAGCCTTCTACAACTTAAAGATTGCGAAAGTTTGTTGTTTTAATTTTATGCCGTAGGTATATAGGTAAGATCATATCATTTCCGTACTGAAAACCTTCTAGCCTTATAAGATAGCTACTCAATAAACAGTGATAGACAAGATTAATCCCTACCCTAGCTTGACTCGACCTTCTCGTACAGCAATCGGCTGCAAACAGCGCCCTTCGACTAAGCCAGACTAAGAGCTGGAAACCCAGCCAAACGGGTCATGCACAGATCCTCAACAAGTATGCGGGTAAAAATATATGCACAGACTATACAACTACCCGCCTAGACTTTGAACGACCATTTGCCACTTACTTCCCCAGTAGAGAGGAATGGCATAACTTACAACCGCTCTCAAACGAACCAACTATACACATCTACACAGATGGTTCCAAGATGGATGTCGGAGTCGGAGCAGGTTTCTACTCTGAAAAACTTGGTCTATCCAGTTCAATCAGACTTCCTGACTACAGCAGCGTGTTCCAGGCTGAGGTTCTGGCAGTGACAACAGCTGCAAAACAAGTTGCAATGATGGCGATACCTCATGCAGATATCACTTTTTTCATTGACAGCCAAGCGGCAATAAAAGCTATCTCTGCCGTGGAAATAAAATCAAAGCTTGTAAGTCGCTGTCGCGAAGAGCTAAAGGTTCTTGGCGCTCAGCACAATGTAAGAATCTGCTGGGTCCCCGGACACAAAGGAGTGCCCGGTAATGAAAAAGCTGATGAGCTGGCAAGAAAAGGTTCACTACTTGATCTCAATCAAGCCGACACCACGGTATTAACTCCTCCCTGCAACCTAAAACAGGAAATCGAGAACAAAATACTGGCAGCGACGAATAATAGATGGAGTAAACTCGAATCCTGTGTCATAACCAGGAAAATGTGGCCAATCTACAACAAACAAAAGACAGAAAAAATCCTACAAATGAGGAAACAATCGTTATCCTCTCTTGTAGGCATTATTACAGGACACAACATGCTGAAATATCACAGCAAGAAAATGGGAATCAACACTGATGACCTGTGCAGAGGATGCGGCGATGAGGATGTGCATGAGGACACAACACACTTTCTTTGCCACTGCCCGGCACTCTGTCACATCAGATACAGCATTCTTGGACAACACTTTTTCAAAGACCTGGAAGACCTCTCTGAGAAGTCTATAAAAGACATACACAGATTTATATCATCCTCGAGATGGCTCGACTACCCGGTTTCATAGGTTTCCACAGTATGAGGGTCATTAGAACCCCAAGGGCATCACAACGGATCTACATTGATCTAGGCTCAGGTTCCCCCTGTCTCGCCTACCCGCAAACCTAACCTAACCTACCCTAGCTTGATGTAAATAATTCAGTACATACATACTGATATTTTTGCTCTAGTTTAAATATTTAATCTATTGAACAGGATAATTATATCTATATTTGGGTTTGATTTCTTGGCCTTCGTCTAAGGTTGCCTCTTCTTTTACCTACTTCAATATCAAACGAACAAACCAATTCGTTCTCCTTGCAAAATTGAATTACCAAGAGTGGATCTTTTCAGTGTACTCGTATGTACCTATATCCATATTTTTCTAATTACTGAAAAGTTTGTTTCGTATCTGGAAAAGTTGAGCTCCCTGAGGCGTTTGGGTTTGACACATTAAAACAACCATCGTTTCATGTTTAAGCATGTGGGAATAATTATCCTAAAAACTCATCATTGTTTCTATCTTTCACTTAAGAAAACTAATATGTTGTATATCCTGGGGGATCATGTGCCAAAAAAGTTAAGACCTGTCACTCAGTACCATAAATCACATATTTGATGCCAGCAATTGCTACCTTTTTGTTCTTTCTGCTGCCGTCATCATTCGTTCTTCGTTTGCCTTATCTAAAATATGAGTTCAAGAAAATCACTGCCAAGCCAAGAAGAAAATGATAAGGCTGTCGAAGCAGATATTGCGGGGAGAACATTAAATCAAAATGTGAAATGTGTATTTGTGCTACTCTCCAGCGCCCTGAGGTGTTAAAAAATCTGCCTCTCTCAAACGCACCTACTCAAACTAATGACAAAGATGCTTGAAATAAGTTGTGTTAGTATGATTTGATGGAAAAAAAAAATTATATTTCTGTCTTCCTGATAACGGAGTTTTCTTTATTTCATTCTATTTTTGTATTGTCTTATTCACTGTGTTACCTTAAGGATCTTGTATAGTAAACCGAGAAAAAAAAGTCTTTCCCCTTTTCATGAAAAAGATGAAGTAGAGATTTGTCTTCCTTTTAAGATTTATTGTGTTTATCAGTTCAAAGAGTATACTGAAGTGGAGCTTAACCCTTTTGGGTAGACATAAAAAAGGGTCAATTGACATGCATGGACTTGCGTGTGAGGTTTTATAGGTCGAAGGCTCTTTAGTTCAGGTATATATTGAGGATTTTCTTTAAATATTTGATATCATAAATCAGTCTCTTTCAACAGACTGTGGATTTTGTAACTTTGACATATGCCGAGGTTGAAAGTTGGTGGAGAGCACAAAGAGAACAAAGTGTGTCAATATACTGTGATAGATTGTGTTCAAAGTATTTAAGTGGGCGACAAAGCGATGTCAAGTAATGGCATCATATTTGTTTAATCTCTACATAACATTATGCCAGTTCTAAAATATTGTGGTCATACCTACATTTAAGTTGATCAGTTAAACTTCTTATAGTTGACTACAGTTATGTGCAACGAGTTGGTTCGAAATAAACAATGGGCCTTACCAATAATCATTTTTAACCTTCACACTAAATATTTCACAATATGCAATTTTGTATGGAAAATTTCGTCATTGTGAGTTCGAAAAATTTAGTCTGGACACTAAAAATGATTATTGGTATGGCGGAATGTAGATTACATGTATTCTACATGTAGAAAACCATAATATTGAATTTTTGTAAATTTTCCCACGTTAGTGCGCTTCTAAAAACGTTTTCCTCAGTTTCATAGTGCATTTTATTTTTGTTTCTATGACAACAAATCCCTTGCATTGCGTCACCTAAGATTAATATACTGTTTTTACTTTACTGTTAGGAGCAGACGAAATAATATTCATTTTCATTTGTGTTATACAAGTACGCGATCGCATTTATCCTTTTTATTTATTTTGAGAACGACATCATAATCGGGGGGACGACCAATGCACAAAAATTGCCAAGGTTTTACAAAAGTGTATGTAATTTTAAGGTTTGACAAACCACTCGTGCTGATAGTGATCAATACTTATATCAGCTGTAGGTACGTATTTGTATTCAGTTTGCTTTAGCCAACGACAGCATTATTCCAAGCCTCTATGTAAATGTTTCAAGCTCTCCAATGTCGAACCGCCCGAATTAGACCCCATCTGCAGCGAAGCAACTACAAATCAGCCATTTCATAGATGAAATATGTGCACCTGAAAGTGACAGAGTTGATTTGCTTCTTGCCGAATTTGTTTACGACTGCAATGTACCATTTGTTGCATATGATTCCGATTAGGTAGGTACTTCAAGAAATTCGTCAAAGCATTCCTTCCAGCGTATTCACCACCGAATCGCAAAAAAAAGTTGCTACGAAGCTCACCACAAAATTGACCAGCGAAACGCGGGACTTGAACCGTCAGACAACATTGCTGATCGATGGATGGACCAATTCGAACTCAAATCGACACAACGTGGTCACTAGCTGGCGGCATCGGAAGACCAAAAACTGTTTCTAGAATCTTACGATATGGAACTTTACGCGAATCAAGCGATAATTTAGTCGACATCGTATTAAAAGCAACCGCTTTGGCAAAGGAACGATTCGATGCTGAAATATACGCTGTTGTCAGTGACAATGCACCGAATATGGTTGGTGTGGGTGGAAAATTGCCACCAACATTAATGTTCACAACGTGTAATGCGCATACCGGCAATTTATTGGCTAAGGATTTTGTTGGCGAATCCAAATGTGACTCATCTACTATTCAACACAAGTTTTGTAGTCTTTCAGAAAAATGCATGAAAGTATAGATCCAATCGGCAAACTCATCAATTTGTGCCAACAAAATTAACCTTCAGCTGCAGATGCTATCGAAAAATGGCTTGATCTACTAGACAAAGCGCCTGGAGAGCTTCGAACGTTCGTCCAAACTTTTGAATCCTGTTTATAGTGGCAAAAATTTGTAGATCTGCAGAAAGGCGAAGTGCACGAATATCTTTTAGATTTACTGAACTCGGATGGCTTGGAGTCTTTCCGTTTGTTCAATTCAGGCGAAAAAATATTCTCTTCATTGGAACTTCCAGGGCTTGCGACAATACTGCTGTTGATACCGGCATCGACTGCGCAGTTGGAGCGTTTATTTTCAAATTGGTCGTTTGTTCATAGTGAGGCGCGAAATAGGTTGTCGGTTGAAACATTTAAAAAATCGAACGATAATAACGATGAACGTGAAGAAATATAATTTCATTCTTATTTTTTTTATATATTTTCTCGAATAAAAACAAAAATTAAAAAAACATGTACCTATAGGTATTCTACATTATGTAGCGAATCAGGCCAAGTAATCTACCTCATATAATCTTCATGGGATAAGGACATCCTCTCCTTTGAATTTTCCCTTGATGATCGTCGCTTGACTTACATTGTTCATGCGTTTCTTGACCGACAACCGCGTTGCACAATTTCGGATGATTCCGCAACATCATTATGATCGATCCTACCTTTAGCTGCAAATTATGCGGTAAGGTTCCTGGCATAGCGAGTTAAGAAATTCCGTCGGATAGTTGGTCTCTTCATCCTCGTCGGCAAGCTGTCAACGGATTAGTACGAATGCAGTTCTCCAGCGATTTGACTTTGCATAATGAAACTCAAGCTATCGACGCAAGTCCTTATTCTTTGCTGCTGGTATACTATCCGTTCACTAATACAATCGATATTTTTATAATTTTGTGCAATGCCTTCGACGATGTGAACTCGCAAAACTTTGCCGGGTACGATATCAATCGAGTCGAACCATCAACAGATATTGGGTTATTGCGAAGCGCCAGCTGTTGTCTCGGAAATTCAGACTTTCATGTTCGTGGTCGATTTCAACTTCTTGACATGACGCCACAAAGGAGACGATTTCAGGAACGCATTAAGTTCATCGGCAGCAGTAGATGTCGGGATGACGGGAAGCGTTTGGCGTAAATCGCCGGAGAGCAATATCACAGCCCCACCGAATCGTCTCGAATCACCTAAACGGCAACCAAAGCTCTTTTATGCGCCATCCTGTATTCATCCCAAATAATGATTTCGCATTCTCGCATCAATTTCGCTGTGGCCTAATTATTGGTCATTGTTCACGTTGGCTTGCCAACCGTGAGAAGACTCGGCAGCTTCAAAGCGGGTGCAGTTCGACCGCCTTCCAACAATGTGGTAGTAATGCCAGAGGATGCAACAGCCAACGCATTTGAGATCATGACCGAATCGTTCCGAGAAGGAATGAAATGACGAATGTCTTGCCTGTCCCACCGGGAGCATCGAGAACTTGAATGCCTCCCGTTCCATCGTTAACAATCTTCATCAGAGAATCGTTTCTTCTGCTCGGTATTCAACAGCGGCATTATTTATCTCGTTTACTTCTACACCCAAAATGCTCACAGAACGTCTTTTATCACAATGAATTTCACAATTTCTGAAATTTTCCAAGCTTCACAGAAAATTTTCCACCTTTACATCGTCCAAAATCAAAAACAGAAGTAATTTTTCGCGTTTTTCCGGAATTTTCAGAGTTTTCCACTAAGAGTTTTCCATTTTGCATTAAAAAGCCATTCGCGAACAACTGCACACAAAATTCCATACGAAAATATTGTTTTTTTTATTTTTTTTGAATTTTCCGGTGGGTTTGTCCAAAATTTCTCTCAATAACGAACAACTGAAAAAAAATTGAGCCAAATCGGTAAAGCCGTTCTCAATTGATGAACTACTATACACATTTTTCACGCCAGTTTTATATATATAGATTCATTAAGTTTAATTAAAGTTTACAATGCAAGGATGCAACTTTGCCAATTGAATTCACTGTTGTATGCCTTTAAATTAATTGATTTTTAAACTTAACACACAGGCATTGTGAAATAAAAAAAACACTCCACTCCATTTACCTGCTCACTTATTTTACTTTCATAGACATCGTACCTACATTCCTGTAGCCTGTACATTGTTTTCGATAGGGGAAGTAAGGAAAAAAGTTGTATCGGGCTTTATGCTAGAGCTTCACACTCTCATCACCTGCTGGTTGTGGTTGTTGCTGCTGCTGACTGACATACCTACTTAATAATATAATTTCCCACAACCATTTGCATTTGCAGCTGAGTTGCAACGCAAGCACAATATCGCTAGCACCACGCAGTCATGACAGTTTTTGTATTAAACTTGAAAATTGCATCGAATTTTCTGAAACTAAAGTTTTCGACTTTCGGCTAGAAATGAGATGAATATTTGTAGTTGAAAGTTGGGGCTGGAAAATGATTTGAGCCAATATTTCTTGGGGCTCTTGTGGTTAGGAAGTAAGATATTTGCAATGCATTCATTGCCTGGAGATGCAAGTTGATTGTGTTTTTCGGGGAATCGAATCTGTCAACCCTCGCTTAGTAGTCCAGCACCCTTACCCATGTCGTGACATGGTTACAAGTTACATAAATAATTTAGTTTGTTTGTCATTTCTCCATTCACAGCAGTCGCAAACACTTTAAAAAATTCGCCAAGAAAAAATGTGAAACGTGACTGTGCATTTACCCGAATCGTAGAATTTCTGGATGACTTGAAAAATAAAAAAAATGTGAGTGGAAGGATCTGTCTAAAATTCAAATACAAAGAGTATCTATTAAAAAAAAATCGTGTTCTATATACCATTCATTGATTTTCAATCAAGAGGAAACTCATCTCGCTGGTAGAGGATAATTATTTTCGAATACAATCCTTACGACCTACATAGAGCACATCGGATACAATCCACTTTTAGTCGATTTTCAATATTAATTCGCCCCCAAAATTCCATGAAAATGGATTGTTCTAAGTGTTTATAGTATATTATATGAACTCCATGTCGAAGCGTCCAGTGTTTTAACGATTGATGGTAAAAGGTCTATTGAACTGAAACAGTTGAACATAGGCACCGTTACCAAAAATCTAATTTAGAAATACTCAAATAGAAAAAATACCTACCATGCATGAACATTTTAAGGAAAAACAATTGGGATGCTGCATCGGCAGCCGATTTCACCAACATAGACCTTTGTAAAAGTGTGACCTGCACAAATTATGCCAGGATTAGTCCTTGTTTTAAATTTCGCCGAATTCCCACTGATTTCACCACCACTTAGTTGACCATGGAGTACAATAGTATTTGCTTTCAACAATTCAGAAAACCAATTTGCCATTCCTCAAACAAGCTCAAACGAAATCCCCTGCTTTACTTATCCAAACGTGTGTATATAGGTGTACACACGACAACACAGTGCTTATGTGACCAAAGGAAGGAATTTGTTTTTGAATTAATTTCAAGAAAACCGTATTTTGAAAGACGAACAAAATCCTGGATAAACAGCTGACAACTCTCCCAGGAATACACGTTGCATTGCAAATGGAAAATCTATTCAACATCATTGAAGGCAAATAAATAATAAAGAAAAAGGGAATGTGAAATAGATTTATGCAGCTCCAATTACCCATGTAGCCTCCCGGAACAATGGTCATTAAAATGTAATAAACTCTCAAAAACGATTTGGTATTCATTAAGCAAATGGTAAGGAATATCTACTGCGTACAAGGAATATGTGCAAGTATATGTAGGATTATAGGTACATACCTTTCGGTTAGGACTTGTCCTGAATTACGGGCAAATTATATCCAAATTATCTCAGGACTTCAAAATCCTACCCGTTCGAAGTTATTCGATATATACCAATAGTAAAATTATTCAATTTTCGAACACGTTTTCGTTTCTCTTGTTCACTTAGTCTTCCCACAAATAATACGTTGCACGTACACGTTCAATTGTTGACACTTTCTTTCTATGCTTTTGTTGGAAATTTATTTTTTCCTTCTTTAAATATTTTATAACTTTTTTTGTTGCTGTCGACACACAATGGAACAAGGATATTTCGCAATCACAACAAAATGTGTAAACACTTCAAAGCGCAAATGAGAGAGCGAGAGATTGAATGACTTCCCACAAATGATGATGATGGTAGTCGGATGGAGAGGAGACACGTTAGTTCGGGGGTGGTGGACTTTTTTTTCTATATTTTTTATATCCTTTTTTTTTCTTCAATTGCACCTAGCAAACACTTTTATTTTAAATATACAATTGCACGGGAACGAAAACAATAAAAGGATGTGCTATACTAAATCTTGATTTGTATAGAGCAACGTTTTTAAAGATTAATTTTCCGCTAATGTCAACTCCTACGCAGCATCTATTTCGAATGGATAGCCGAGAATAACTGAAGATGTTATACGGATGCGTTTAACTTTAAAAGATATTTGTTGAATCTGTTTGGGCAGCATCCCTTCCCTTGGCTGATGGAAAGTTAGAGAGCCAAGGGATATAGAGAGAAAGTTCAAATATTTGTGGATGAGAAATTGAGAAGAATGAATAAAATGAGAAAAAAAGCTAGGCGGCTCTAATGGGAACTTTTACTTCACTCTCCCAGCGAATAAAGGAGGCAAAATACAGGGAAATAACACAGAAGAGAGCTTTTACTCACTGTTGGCGAAGGAGATTATTCATGACCTATTGTACATAAATGTATATAGCAGAATGCAGAAAGTTCAGCATTTTTTAAATAATAAAAAAAATTTGTTTAGTACAACTTAAGAATCATAGTAAACTATTTTAACCACAAAGAGGGGAAACGAAAACATCTTTTGTAGGACTGTTGGTAAGCAAAGCCTATACGGCAATGTGTGTGGTAGCAGGCTTAGGATAATTGACATAGCGGTGGGGCAAACTGTTACTACCCACAGTGAGCTTAAACTAACAATTAAATTCTGTGAAAAAGCGAGTACTACGAGGAAAAGAAATTGAATGAATATTGGCTTCTCCGAAATAAAAAGGAGGGATACGATACAATACAATAAACGGAAAGATACCGACAACGGTTTTAAATTACTTCTTAGCTCAGACAAATTGTATTTCGTAGGCAAACATCCAAGCGGTGAGTTTTAAGTTCAGACATAATGCAGCAAAGAGTATCCCACCTAATGCATGTGAGTGCATGCAAATCAAGCAATATGTATTTACAACAAAATTTGTTTACTAAGAAACTTATCCTCAACCATTCTATCTTTATCAGTTACAACATTCTATATAAAAACGCAATCTTTAACCTTGAGCTTGCTAAGATTACATTTTCAAAATTATTTTCAGAGGTAGAAATATAAAAAAACAGTGGCGCAAAATTATAGACATCGTGAATTAGGAGAGATTAGTAGATACTAACATCTAAGCCGGTGCCTAGCTTTTAAGTAAATTATAAACGCTTTGTAACCTGCCTACAACTAGTACCAACCTTAGAGCGGGCGCGACTCAAATTTTTTTCAAACAGAACCAAAAATGTACAGCTTGAGAAACTAAACTCTCTTCAAAGAAATCTTAATCAAATTGGCAGCAAAAGAGGAAAAAAAATCCAGGAATGAAATGAACAGTTTTTCATTGAATCTGTAGCGGGTAAAACTCTTCCTCATCAAAATCTTCAAAAGAATTTTATTTTATTTTTTTTTTTCTTAAAATCCCAACATATTTGAACATTTCGAGATCTTAAAAAATATAAAAATCCTAAAATAACTTAAAAGTGGGCTTTAATATAGACACATACGAACTTAAGTAGAGCATGTCACGAAAGCAAATTTATAATTGTTTTAACACTTTCTTTTTAACGTAATTCAAATTTCCGTAACAAAACGATACTACAGTTTCAGAAAAAAAACTTAAATACTGAAACATGTAACCTATGTACATTGTACAATGTAAATGTAGAAAAATACAAAATGGATATAGATATATTTATTTTTGGCAACTATTTTCTATTCATCCTTGATCCTAACACAAATCCATTTTTTTCACCCCAAAGGTCCTCTTAATGCATTAAGGAATTTCAAATTTATAAGAGAGGTGGGAGTTCAACTACAACATACCTCTCTCTCTGTTACCCGACTGCTCCATCGTTCTCCAGTTCTTCTCCGCATTAAAACAACTATTCCAGGTTGTTTGCATATAGCAAAATAAGACCCTAACACCCTTATACCCTTATATAAATCTCTGAATTACTGTTACTGCAAGTTAGTAAACATGAAAGCTCCAGGACATTGAACACAAAAAAAAAACAATTTTTTTTTTAGTGTACAAAGTGAAGGAAAGTAGCGGACTCGTGGCAAATTGGAATTCATTTCTGCGGCAAAGGACAAAGAGGAATCACATCCTCTTGTTCTCTCCTTGTGCAACCTTGCAACCTATAACAATAATTATTTTGTATGCCTTTAGTTGTTGTACACTAAAGTATATACAGCTGTCTATGAGAGACTGCTCTGTTCCGCCCCACCCACAATACCGCAACTCGAAGGACGTAGAAGGAGAACAACTGTCTGAAAAATTGAATTAAGAGGATTCACTGGCACCTAACTTAACTGCGAAACAATTGTGTCTGGTATTTCACTTGTTAAAGTAGAAAGGAGCTTTAAAAGGTGGAAGTGAAATATCCTCTTTAGGAATAGTGTGATGTTGCTTTTTTCTTACATCATTAGCTATTAGTATTAGTAGTACAGCTCTGTAAGGGTTAAGCAAGAAACTGGATAATTTAAAGTGAGATACTCGAGGATTGGAGCGGATACTTTATGTACATTCCTGGATCTTAGAACATAGTCGTTCACATTTGCGTAGGTACTAACGTAATGTATTATGGTAGCTTATACGCAGCTTTCTTTTCGCATTCGTAATCTCATTAATTTGTATAAAAGCGTTTTGTAAAGTCTTGTAACTTACAAGTTACCGTAAAAGCGGTGGGCCTGTTGAATGCTTTGCAACATCATCAGACTGATTGCCTTGTACTCACTCGTTCATCAAACTCATCGGGATTAGGTATTAGGATTAGGTGGAAGTCGCTAACTTACGGAGTTATCATTACTGATGTTCTAATGAATTTCGAACGTATTCTTGGACTAGAGTCGATTAGCTTTATCAAATATATCTTCTTGCTATGGACTTATCTTAAGGTTTTGAGAACTTGTGTGCGTATGTGAGATAGGTCAACATAAATTGACATCCTCCAATGTCATCCAGCAGCTGATGGCGCAAACAAAATGTGGCAAACGTTGTTAGCTAAAACATTCGGCCTTACCAATAATCAACATTAGTCTGGCACTTTACGAAAAGACTCCACATTTTCCAAAATCCCTTTACCAATAAACAAATATAGTTGCCACACTATGGTAAACTGTAGGGTTAAATGAGTGCCTTGCACCTGCACCAGCCAAATCAGCCCACCCAAACGAAACATATTACATATTTTTTTACACATTTATTACAATTTATTACAGTTACTCTCAATTTTATTACACTTGCCGTTCTCGAGATATCGCGTGCTGGTGTAGGTTTTATTTGAACCTACACCACCACTCTATAACTTTCGATGCAGTTGAGATATTTGGTTCATTCTTAAACCAGAATTTATTACAAATTTATTACAGCTGCATCAATTCAATTTACAGTTCAAAAATCGACAATTTACAAAACTACAAGCTTTAGAAGATACCCATGTAAAATTCAAAAACATCGAATTTTCCATTAACATCGAATATTTTATTACACCACACCGCCTCATGTAATATCATTTTTTTTGACTAAAATACCTTCAGAATGTTCCAATAGACAAACATTCACCATATGGATGTGTACTTTTATCCCTGCATTGAAATAGAGACATTAGAAAATGACCACTGTCACTTAGTATACTTATTTATACTTCAGTATTAGACCACACCTCATTAAGAAAAATGTGTTTTTAAAACGCCTTGAGACTGTAGCAATAGGCATTCCTTCACTATAGAAAATTGCATTTTTACCACTACAAGCATTAGAAAATAACACTGGAAATTCAAAAAAATCTAATTTTCCTGCAACAAAGAATAATTTATTACACCACACCGCCTGTTGTAATAAAAGTTATTTGAAGTAGGATGCCTTCAGAAGCTTCCAATAGACTAGCCTTCAACAGGAGAATGTGCACTTTTACTCCCGCCTTGAGATACAAGCCTTAGAAAATTGCACTAAAAATTCAAAAAAATCTGATTTTCCTGCAACATAGAATAATTTATTACACCACACCGCCTGGTGTAATAAAAGTTGTTTGAAGTAGGATGCCTTCAGAAGCTTCCAATAGACTAGCCTTCAACAGGAGAATGTGCACTTTTACTCCCGCCTTGAGATACAAGCCTTAGAAAATTGCACTAAAAATTCAAATAAATCTGATTTTCCTGCAACATAGAATAATTTATTACACCACACCGCCTGGTGTAATAAAAGTTGTTTGAAGTAGGATGCCTTCAGAAGCTTCCAATAGACTAGCCTTCAACAGGAGAATGTGCACTTTTACTCCCGCCTTGAGATACAAGCCTTAGAAAATTGCACTAAAAATTCAAAAAAATCTGATTTTCCTGCAACATAGAATAATTTATTACACCACACCGCCTGGTGTAATAAAAGTTGTTTGAAGTAGGATGCCTTCAGAAGCTTCCAATAGACTAGCCTTCAACAGGAGAATGTGCACTTTTACTCCCGCCTTGAGATACAAGCCTTAGAAAATTGCACTAAAAATTCAAAAAAATCTGATTTTCCTGCAACATAGAATAATTTATTACACCACACCGCCTGGTGTAATAAAAGTTGTTTGAAGTAGGATGCCTTCAGAAGCTTCCAATAGACTAGCCTTCAACAGGAGAATGTGCACTTTTACTCCCGCCTTGAGATACAAGCCTTAGAAAATTGCACTAAAAATTCAAAAAATCTGATTTTCCTGCAACATAGAATAATTTATTACACCACACCGCCTGGTGTAATAAAAGTTATTTGAAGTAGGATGCCTTCAGAAGCTTCCAATAGACTAGCCTTCAACAGGAGAATGTGCACTTTTACTCCCGCCTTGAGATACAAGCCTTAGAAAATTGCACTAAAAATTCAAAAAAATCTGATTTTCCTGCAACATAGAATAATTTATTACACCACACCGCCTGGTGTAATAAAAGTTGTTTGAAGTAGGATGCCTTCAGAAGCTTCCAATAGACTAGCCTTCAACAGGAGAATGTGCACTTTTACTCCCGCCTTGAGATACAAGCCTTAGAAAATTGCACTAAAAATTCAAAAAATCTGATTTTCCTGCAACATAGAATAATTTATTACACCACACCGCCTGGTGTAATAAAAGTTGTTTGAAGTAGGATGCCTTCAGAAGCTTCCAATAGACTAGCCTTCAACAGGAGAATGTGCACTTTTACTCCCGCCTTGAGATACAAGCCTTAGAAAATTGCACTAAAAATTCAAAAAAATCTGATTTTCCTGCAACATAGAATAATTTATTACACCACACCGCCTGGTGTAATAAAAGTTGTTTGAAGTAGGATGCCTTCAGAAGCTTCCAATAGACTAGCCTTCAACAGGAGAATGTGCACTTTTACTCCCGCCTTGAGATACAAGCCTTAGAAAATTGCACTAAAAATTCAAAAAATCTGATTTTCCTGCAACATAGAATAATTTATTACACCACACCGCCTGGGATAATAAAAGTTATTTGAAGTAGGATGCCTTCAGAAGCTTCCAATAGACTAGCCTTCAACAGGAGAATGTGCACTTTTACTCCCGCCTTGAGATACAAGCCTTAGAAAATTGCACTAAAAATTCAAAAAAATCTGATTTTCCTGCAACATAGAATAATTTATTACACCACACCGCCTGGTGTAATAAAAGTTATTTGAAGTAGTATGCCTTCAGAAGCTTCCAATAGACTAGCCTTCAACAGGAGAATGTGCACTTTTACTCCCGCCTTGAGATACAAGCCTTAGAAAATTGCACTAAAAATTCAAAAAATCTGATTTTCCTGCAACATAGAATAATTTATTACACCACACCGCCAGGTGTAATAAAAGTTATTTGAAGTAGGATGCCTTCAGAAGCTTCAAATAACTTTTATTACACCAGGCGGTGTGGTGTAATAAATTATTCTATGTTGCAGGAAAATCAGATTTTTTTGAATTTTTAGTGCAATTTTCTAAGGCTTGTATCTCAAGGCGGGAGTGAAAGTGCACATTCTCCTGTTGAAGGCTAGTCTATTGGAAGCTTCTGAAGGCATACTACTTCAAATAACTTTTATTACACCAGGCGGTGTGGTGTAATAAATTATTCTATGTTGCAGGAAAATCAGATTTTTTTGAATTTTTAGTGCAATTTTCTAAGGCTTGTATCTCAAGGCGGGAGTAAAAGTGCACATTCTCCTGTTGAAGGCTAGTCTATTGGAAGCTTCTGAAGGCATCCTACTTCAAACAACTTTTATTACACCAGGCGGTGTGGTGTAATAAATTATTCTATGTTGCAGGAAAATCAGATTTTTTTGAATTTTTAGTGCAATTTTCTAAGGCTTGTATCTCAAGGCGGGAGTAAAAGTGCACATTCTCCTGTTAAAGGCTATTCTATTGGAAGCTTCTGAAGGTATCCTAGTTCAAATAATTTTTATTACACCAGGCGGTGTGGTGTAATAAATTATTCTATGTTGCAGGAAAATCAGATTTTTTGAATTTTTAGTGCAATTTTCTAAGGCTTGTATCTCAAGGCGGGAGTAAAAGTGCACATTCTCCTGTTGAAGGCTAGTCTATTGGAAGCTTCTGAAGGCATCCTACTTCAAACAACTTTTATTACACCAGGCGGTGTGGTGTAATAAATTATTCTATGTTGCAGGAAAATCAGATTTTTTTGAATTTTTAGTGCAATTTTCTAAGGCTTGTATCTCAAGGCGGGAGTAAAAGTGCACATTCTCCTGTTGAAGGCTAGTCTATTGGAAGCTTCTGAAGGCATCCTACTTCAAATAACTTTTATTACACCAGGCGGTGTGGTGTAATAAATTATTCTATGTTGCAGGAAAATCAGATTTTTTTGAATTTTTAGTGCAATTTTCTAAGGCTTGTATCTCAAGGCGGGAGTAAAAGTGCACATTCTCCTGTTGAAGGCTAGTCTATTGGAAGCTTCTGAAGGCATCCTACTTCAAATAACTTTTATTCCACCAGGCGGTGTGGTGTAATAAATTATTCTATGTTGCAGGAAAATCAGATTTTTTGAATTTTTAGTGCAATTTTCTAAGGCTTGTATCTCAAGGCGGGAGTAAAAGTGCACATTCTCCTGTTGAAGGCTAGTCTATTGGAAGCTTCTGAAGGCATCCTACTTCAAACAACTTTTATTACACCAGGCGGTGTGGTGTAATAAATTATTCTATGTTGCAGGAAAATCAGATTTTTTGAATTTTTAGTGCAATTTTCTAAGGCTTGTATCTCAAGGCGGGAGTAAAAGTGCACATTCTCCTGTTGAAGGCTAGTCTATTGGAAGCTTCTGAAGGCATCCTACTTCAAACAACTTTTATTACACCAGGCGGTGTGGTGTAATAAATTATTCTATGTTGCAGGAAAATCAGATTTTTTTGAATTTTTAGTGCAATTTTCTAAGGCTTGTATCTCAAGGCGGGAGTAAAAGTGCACATTCTCCTGTTGAAGGCTAGTCTATTGGAAGCTTCTGAAGGCATCCTACTTCAAATAACTTTTATTACACCAGGCGGTGTGGTGTAATAAATTATTCTATGTTGCAGGAAAATCAGATTTTTTGAATTTTTAGTGCAATTTTCTAAGGCTTGTATCTCAAGGCGGGAGTAAAAGTGCACATTCTCCTGTTGAAGGCTAGTCTATTGGAAGCTTCTGAAGGCATCCTACTTCAAATAACTTTTATTACAACAGGCGGTGTGGTGTAATAAATTATTCTTTGTTGCAGGAAAATTAGATTTTTTTGAATTTCCAGTGTTATTTTCTAATGCTTGTAGTGGTAAAAATGCAATTTTCTATAGTGAAGGAATGCCTATTGCTACAGTCTCAAGGCGTTTTAAAAACACATTTTTCTTAATGAGGTGTGGTCTAATACTGAAGTATAAATAAGTATACTAAGTGACAGTGGTCATTTTCTAATGTCTCTATTTCAATGCAGGGATAAAAGTACACATCCATATGGTGAATGTTTGTCTATTGGAACATTCTGAAGGTATTTTAGTCAAAAAAAATGATATTACATGAGGCGGTGTGGTGTAATAAAATATTCGATGTTAATGGAAAATTCGATGTTTTTGAATTTTACATGGGTATCTTCTAAAGCTTGTAGTTTTGTAAATTGTCGATTTTTGAACTGTAAATTGAATTGATGCAGCTGTAATAAATTTGTAATAAATTCTGGTTTAAGAATGAACCAAATATCTCAACTGCATCGAAAGTTATAGAGTGGTGGTGTAGGTTCAAATAAAACCTACACCAGCACGCGATATCTCGAGAACGGCAAGTGTAATAAAATTGAGAGTAACTGTAATAAATTGTAATAAATGTGTAAAAAAATATGTAATATGTTTCGTTTGGGTGGGCTGATTTGGCTGGTGCAGGTTCAAGGCACTGGTTAAATGCTAGTGTTGAGAAAGCCATGTTTATCTCGGGCATTAGCTAAATAAATGCTCCCTTATGTCATTTTGAAGACAAGTGTTGCCCAACCATTCAAAATCACGGTATTAAATTTCGTAATAGGAGAGAAGCCTCAGCGTTTACAATTATTAATTAATTTTAGTAAATTTTGAATGTTTTCTAGTTTTATTCATTGCAATACAACAATGCAAATGGTTTTTAAGTCTAACAAACACAAATTTGTGCATATGTAAGCAAACAATTGAAAAATATTGCATTTTTGTTTCACGTGTTTTGAAACGTGAAGCATATATTTCTGTTTTTTTTTTTTTTGTTTCTGGTTTATCTTGCTTTACCGCTAGTACTTGCTTTTTGATTGGTTTTCCTTTTTAAATAGTTGCTTAATAAAAACTAAATCTATATATATAAAAATGGATCTTGGTTTGTTCGGATGCTTAAAACTCGAAAACGACTGGACCAAATTGGATACTTCCTTCTGCGGATTTGTTCGTAATTGCTCCGCGAAGGTTTAGGAAAATAGAAAAATTGAAAAATTCTCAACAGGTGGCGTTGAAGGCACACATTTCGTTTTTCATGGGGAAAAGCACTTTGAAAAAAATAAGCTGGATAGAAATCGAGTAGTGACACTTCAAATACAAAAAAAAAAATATTTTATATTTTCAAAGCAATTGTTGTTGTCAATTATTTTAATTATTTTTCAAGCAAATTGTTGTTGTCAACAATTTTGACATTTTTTTTTAAATATAACCAATATAAGTTTGTTTATGTTTACTATGTTACATTAAGTAACTTTTTGAAATGGAGTAGATACTTTTTTAAGGTTCCGTACCCAAAGGGAAAAAACGTAACCTTATTAGTTTCGCTCGGATGTCTCTCCGTCTGTCTGTCTGTCTGTCTGTCTGTCTGTCTGTCCGAACCCACTAAGCCAATTTTGTTACCAGGTCTATCTCAAGAACCGATTGACATAGGAGGCTAAAATTTACACACAACATCCGGTATATCCTCTACTTAAACAACAAATACCAATGGAAGGAATACATAGATTGGTTTTGGATTAATTAGTAATCTGGTGAAAAAAATATTTTCATTCGCCCAAAAAACGGTTTATTTCTTGGTTCACAAAAAATACATAAATTCCTTTTTTGTAGATCATGTTCTTATCTATATATGTGCTGAATACTGTTTTGCCGAAAAGTTAATAGTTTACAACATATTTTCAAAAAAGATAATTTTACCATGTAAAATACGTTGCTCTCATAAGTTTTAATCTCTACTACGCAGGCAGTTGTGCACAATTGACCCCATTCCCGCTTGCTAATTTCGTTGGAGAGTATAATACATTTTTTTGGGGAGTACAGAACAAAATAAAAGTAATATATTTTTAGTCAATAGTTTTTAATTGGGACAGGTCGCATACAGAATGGAAAATTGGCGTGGGTTGGGTACTAGGTAATAATTAGAAAATGAGATTCATGTGCGAGTAATTTTTAAGAGTAAAAATATTAAGTAATTAAATTAAACTAAATTGTGATGAATTCATGAAGAGGGGAAAGATTGAATGATATAGATTTCAAATAATATCTGATGTGTTGGACTTCAGCCAAATACGGAACCTTCGGTGCGCGAGTGACACTCGCACTTGGCTGGTTTTTTTTATTTCATGGTTTTTGAATCCATCATTTTTGTTTGACATGTATTTTCAGGACACTTGCATAAGTATGTGTGAGTAAGTTGAAATGTAGGGGTGATTAAGATGACGTGGACAATGATGATAGGCAACAGGAGTTGTGGAGCGTTTTGAGTTTGCACTTAGGGGTTGTTACGAAAAATGAGCGTGTAACAATTGTGGTATTCTGCTGATTAGTGAATAGGGTTATGGGGAACGCAACTCAAAGGTACCATAACACCTTCGGTACCGGTGTAGAGAGAGAAGGGAAAAGGCTTACAATTTACGAACCAAGTTGATAGGTGCGGTTAGTTTTCTAAATTTCTGTTAAAGTTACAAATATTTCGTCGGTCACTGATGAACTATATTGTTAAGCATCGTGTCTTTGGTTATACTCGGTGTTGGATGTATTCGATTGAATGGCAAAAAAGAGGCTTGCCTCATGCTTACATTCTCATTTGGTTAGTCGAAAGAATGCAACCAGACCAAGATGGTGCCATCATATGAGCCGAGGTTCCAGATCCTGAAACCGATGTAGACCTGCATGATGTCATAATTACAAACATGATTCATGGGAAGATTTGAAAATGGTATCAGTATTTTTATTTCACATTTTCTGTTTCGTGCGAACCAACTTACAAACACATGAAAACCAATTTAACAGTCACAAGTCATTCCCAAATACATTACACACTGGGACTTACCTACTAATAATCATTTTTAACCTTCACACTAAATATTTCCTAGGTCACAATATACAATTTTGTATGGAAAATTTTCCATTGAGAGCTGGAAAAATGTAGTCTGGACGTTAAAAATATTATTAGTACCACGGACTGTTATACTGTTACGGAAATATGTCTGAAATGTAGGACACTATAACCATCTACTTTTACTTGGGTGCTGAAGGATAGGATACCACACTATAGGTGGTACTTTGCAAAACATAAGCGGTATAGGAAAACGATTTGTGGCACCTCCCATTTAAAAATAAAATCAAGCACTATTTCTAAAGTTGCATAATTAAAATTATAATGGACATTGTTCAAATAAAGCATTTTGCAAACCTCTGCGGATTCCGCTTATTCAGAACTGCTTGCCATTGGTATTTAAGCGTCTACATAAAATAGCATGTGCATTGGGCATGCTCGAAATTATTACTTTCATTACATTAACAAATTTGGGCGGAACGAAGTTCGCGGGGTCAGCTAGTTGTATATAAGTTTGGGATATTTCCAAGCCTTTCTTGACAGTCGTCGCAAACAGAATAAAATATCTTCTTACTTAAGTTTGGACGGTTCATACCTCTTTGCAACAATTCTCAGTACCTTTGGCGATTTAATTAGATATTTTGTTGCAACCAAACAATTTTCAAACTCTTTGCAAAATGTGTTTATTTACCGAAAATGAGGACCTCTAATGAGACAATGGTTGGTGTGAAAAGGTTCACTTCTCCGAAAAAATTGTTGTAAAAATGTAATTATCAGCACTCAGCAAAATACATGCAAAATAACAAGTTTATTAACTTCAGGAGGGGTAACAGCCTAACAGGTAGTACGAGAATATGTGTGCACTTGCTAACGACGCAATTGTGATGTTTAGACCAGTAATAAGTTTTGAATTGCATCGTTGGCCTACAAATACATGAAACCATTCAAATAAACTGTGCTCCGTTTATTGAATAATTGGAAAGTGATTTTATTACGACACAAATGCACTCATAGAGAAATCGCGAGGCAGTATTAGAAAACAATGCAAAGTGCACCATAAAAGTATACTCAAATTTGTGTCCGATCGAACGATAGGGCATTACTGATTTGCATATGATATTTGACAGATCCGCGGATATTTTGTGCATTTCCTATTTTGTGTTTTGTTTTTTGCTTATAATAAGTCTCAAAGAGCATTGAAAATATATATTTTGTTGGGCAAATTTAATTGCAGTTTACGTATTCCTGTGAAAGAGACCATTGACTTTGTTTTTCACGAAAACAAATTATGAAATTTTAATTCTGCAATGTGGAGGTCTAATTGTTTATTGGTACCATTTCACGAATGCTGTACATTTTTACTAAAGCTGACATCTAACTAGTTGTCGACGTTAGTGATTGATTATTAGTAAAACCGATTTAATGCATTTGGGCAGATCTCCTTAGAGAATTCCTCAACATTGAATGGGAGGGTTTGCAGATTCGCAAAAGAAGTGGATTTACTTTCCATTTTATTTTGTTTGCTCTGCCATTCACTTTATTCATGAATCAAGGAATTACCTAGATGGGTCCATCTCCGGTATAAGAGAATGAAAAACTGCAGTAATTAATTCAGATGGAGAACTGGAAAGTAATAAAAACAAGTGAAAGGGAATTGCTAATGGGAAGGGCATGGAATAAAAAAAAGAGATACGTATTTCATTTACTTAACACTTTTTTTGTTGTTAGTTAAACGTGATGTTGTATAATCGTTTTCTCTTAAAATAAAGAGGTGTTTAAAAGAAGACAGGACAATGGATTATGGCTAACCAAGTAGCACAAAAATACAATCATAAATATTGTTCCTTATTATAAATATTGGCTTAAGAAGTGTGTTAATATTTGTGCTTAAGTTTAGATTTGATGATATAGCTAAAATACTGTAATTTATTAGTAAAACCAAAAATATTACGAACAATACTGAAACAAAAGAACTTTATGTATTGTTTATGTAGTCATATGAACTCTCTTCAAAAGTCAATTACACTTACAAACACATACGTCTGTTTCTGTTCATAAATAGTAAAACGAACTTGTTAATGATATGCTAACAATTAAAATGCCTTTAGCTCCATTTCTTATGCAAAAATAAACTGTAAAGAAATGAGCGCAGGAAACGGGAAGTAAGAAACTTAGGAGCAAAATAATTTAATGACCCTCCGTATATACTCTTATTCATCTCATCACTTTAAGTACAAAACAACTCTAATTAGCGTTTAATGTTTCTCCTCTTTTTGCCACTATGCGCTAGATGTCCTGGAAACTAGTGTGAGCAAAGAAAAATTAAACAAAACTTTCTTTTCCCTTACCGGAGGCGTCATCGCTTATATGCTATATGCATGCGGAGTTTCACAAAACAACTGTGCCGGCAATTGACATTCCAAATGGATTCCATTCTTATAACCGATATGGAACATTTATCCTTTCTAAGTGTGCTGTACTTGCAGGCGTTCGTGCATCAAATAGTGGGTGGGTGAAGGCGTGCTTGCGAGTTCGTCTGTCTGATCTGCTCGTCCATCATCGATGTCTCGAGAAGGTGCACATGA
This sequence comes from Cheilosia vernalis, assembly GCA_949126925.1. Lineage (NCBI taxonomy): Eukaryota > Metazoa > Arthropoda > Insecta > Diptera > Syrphidae > Cheilosia > Cheilosia vernalis. Next base: position 58,983,971 of record OX421362.1, read on the forward strand.
ACACACACACCTGGAAAAATAAAACACAAAAACTTTGAAAGGACGTTCTTGTCTTACATCTTCCTAGTAAAAAGATTGTCAACTCAACTGACTACTACATCGCATGAGGCATGATGGAAGGAAAACTCTTCAGAAGTTTACTCACGATTATTCATTAAAAATTCCACCCAAAGCATGGGTGGGCGGTATAGGTCATCAATAATGTTGATCTGGAGTAAGTTTAACACCTGGTTTCTTGTTAAGTCGAATGAGTGATGTGACTTCTTTCCATTCGTCCTTCGTATGCACAGTACGCTTTCCTAATCATGTATTGACTGTGCACTTCTGCAGAGCTATCCGAGCAGAAGAAAATGCAGCAAATTGAGTTTGTTTGTTTCGCCTGATTTATTTCCACAAGAAGGATAAAGACGAAGAGGATTAGCAGATTCTAGATGAATTTAGTTTATTTGTTATCTGAGATTCAAGAAGCGACAAAAGATAAATTATACTTTTAGCACGACGTATACCATATTATTTGTTGTCGCAGGAAAGTAGAGCATATATATATATTGAGACTAGCAAAACTTCGTACCGCCCAATCGTTAATATAATGAAAATAATAATTCCGAGCATACACATGCTGCTTTCTATAATTCGGCGAACTCAAATTGAAATCATTCGAAACTTATACTCATACAATAGAAATAACTAAATTACATATAGCAATGTCGATGTGTTTCAATCAAACCGCAATAATTGACGTGTCGGCCAACCTTCGACTTTTTCACTAAAGCGCTTTATGGTACACGACATACAGAGCGGAATGTTTGCACACAGCATGAGAATTCAAGATTGATGCAACAAATTGAATGAATGTCCTAGTGACTTATTAATTGTCATATAGCGAAAGCGAGACGCGCGGGAAATCGAAGACGCTTAAATAAGAATGGCAAATCGTCCTGAATAAGCGAAATTCTCACTTCCGCAGAATGACAATGTTTGTTTTGAATTTTTCCCTCAAAATCTTTTGCTTGCATGACATTTGATTTGAGATTCTTCACAATCAAATCAAACGCGTTTTGTTGGAAACCGTTGGACTTCCAATTTCACCCGGAACATACAAAGAATTAAGAAATTAAACGTTTTAAATTATATTTGTAGTATTATGGTGAGCCTAAACGTTTTTCTATTCAGTCTATAGGTTTCATAGTGTGGTTCTATCCCCAATCTAATTTTTTAGAACAAAAGGCAGCATAGTCCTGACGAATCAACTAAGCCCAAAATCGTAAAAATCTAACAATCCGTTCCAGAGTTTTGAGTGCACAAATGGACGCAGTCTCTTTTATTTATATAGCTGTACCCATCCGGATTTGCCAGTGCCTTTCGTATTAAGTCCCGATTTCATTTCGAAAATTGCTTTATTTTGACAATTTAATTGTACAACTTTAAACAGCGTTTGAATTTTATTTTTATTTATGAATGGGAGGTGTCACAACCTGTTTTCCTATCCTTCTAGTCCTTTAGGGTCCAAAACAATCCTATCTTTTAAACTGGAACCAACCATACCCATCCACAAAATTTCATTGAAATCGGTTGAGTTGTTTCGGAGATCGACAACATCGCCACCTAACGGGTCCAAAAGTATCCTAACTTTTAAGTCTTGCTAAACAGTAAATGGTCTACTTTGTTTGCGGGGTGTCCATTTTTTTGTTTGAGTCCATGTGAAATAGTAATGTCCGTGCAAAGGCACCAAAAGCATTCGCACGATTACACGATTCTAAAAATTCGGTGAGTGTAGTTTTTGATGAATTTAGGTATAGCGGTCGTGAAATATACGCACTGACCGGTTTTCAAGATGGACGGCTAAATGAATAACGGTTGGATCCCGTTCCAATATTTCTCTTTTGGAATAACAGAGTAGTAACCCTTTCAATTGAGAGTAAACAATTTTTAATATAATGATTGACAATAAAATAATAATAAAAAATAATTTGGAAAACATATTTATCGGAAGAGTTGATATTATAAAAAACTACAGTAATTTATACTTTGTTTAAACAAACATTTTTTGGGGTGAGCCATCCTAAACACTTAGGGGTATAAAAATTAGTTATAGACCTATTCTCATATCTGCCGTTTCGGAGGAGTAAGATAATATAAGATAAGATAAGATTTATTAATTATCCAAAAGTATTACAATACGTAGGTACTAACAAAATCGTTTTGCATGTGGCTTTGCCGTCTGCCTGATTGGTTTATAGTTAACCTTTAATAAATATTATAAGTACAAAAAAAAATTAGTTTTTTTTTTCTTTTTGTTAAAAGTTTTCATTATTAATATTGTCTCTATATTTTAATGCTATTTTGCAGTATGTAAACAATTTTTTTACATCCATTTCGTCGAGGAGTGCAATCATTTGTTCTTCTGACAAAAAATCTGTTCCCAAGACGTCGCTCCTAGTTTCTCGTAGGATTGGGCATTTACCCAAAAAATGGAATACATCCTCTCGCTCTTCTAGATTACATAGGTTGCAAATAATCGGCAAATTTGAAAGTAGTTTCTGTGTCCAAGGTTATAAGTATAAACACTAAAACTGCGACACGAGATTTTTATATATTAGATATCACAAAGTGCGTTTAATATTTCGAGAGCCACACTTTCACAAAATTATGTTTAACTTTATAGCTAAGATACTACATTGTTAGTACTCGTATTGATTACTGATTAGATTATATTTTAGAATGCAGTAGCTCAGTGGTTTGTGGACTTTCTTGCTTATACTTTGATCATACAGATCTTAAAAAAAATTTGCTCAAAAGATTGGGAAGGTTCCGCCTTCACTTTTGGACGAATATTGCTGATGGTTTCCAATACTTCCAAAAATAATAAGTTCCATTCGAATCACTCACTCAGGCGAGAATTGTACTGTTTTGGAAGGCTTACAAAAAAATAATCAGTCTTCGAATTACCACAATCGCTGAAAACTGAAAAATAATAGCGAAAGTTAAAAGGCAATTTTAAATAATTTTTTTGCGTCAATGAAATTTGTCATTTGTTGTTTGACAAATTACCCAAGTAGTTGCACATAAAAACCCACTTTCAACATAAAAGTGACATGCTCCTTTCACATCAAAAAGTTCGTTACAATTCATTGATGTATACGTGAAATGCGTAAATTTACCAATCTTCCGCGTATAGGCAATGCGGCATGCTCACGACGCGTCGTCTGCCTGTCATAACTGTGCTGTGCACACGTTTAATTGCAAAAGAGCCCTGTGTACACACTACACATATTATTCTGTCTGTATTATAAAATGTTCTCCCATTATTCAACTAACACAAAATTGTTTTCATTCACACGGAAGTTTATTCCAAACGATTTACTTGCGCGTTGAACTTTATGCACAAAGCCACGGCCGAAACCGCTCTGTGTGTAGTAATTCAAAAGGGATTTCTCTTAAAATTGCCGCTTCTTTCTATTTACATAATTTATATGTTTTGATTTCGAGAGCAAATCGATAATTTTCGCATGGTTCACATCGTAAATCCTTTTTGCTGCCAGTCAGGAATTTTCGGGAAGTAGGGGGTGGTAGAGTCTGTGGCGCCAGTGTTATATTTTCGCTTCCTTTCGTGCTGCTGGTACTATATACTGTAATAATATTTAGAAGAAACAAACTTACTGCTTTTGCTTCTTGTGGTGACGCTCTATGCGGTGAAGGGTGACGCTCATCTATTTTGACGGATTTTCTTTTGGAATATGGGAGCGCATTCATGTTTGCGGTGGAATGATGTGGAGAAACTACTCAGGTGTAAGTGCTTTAGACAGCATCATTTGTGCACACTTGATGCTTCTGGTGCATTCTACTGTGTTGTAAGAGAATAGTTTGTTTATTTTTTTTTAACGCTTGGGTGGTTTATGAATCATCACGGTGCGCAGAATAGAATTATTTCCGTTCAAAATTTGTGTTGAGTGTTTTTCTGACAAATAGTTAGAGAAATATTATAGTAACATCCTCTAGATTTTTTGGACACCACACTTCGTCTGTAAATCATGGCTTTAAAAAAAAAAATGTAATTAATTAAAAAAAAGAAAATTTATTTCCTATTGACAGATATTTAGCAGCAGATTTAGGGATCAAAGATAGGTATACAGCAAAGGTGACAGCAAGGGCGACTAATGTATAAAACAAGCATCGGCTATAAAAGAGGCGGTTGCTCTTACCATTTAGTGTTGACTTCTTTAGTCTAGTTAGCTTCAGTTTCAATTCACTTAACAACAATCCTGCAAATCTTTAATTTTCACCTATTTTCCACAGTCCACAATCGGTGCTTTGAATTTCTCTGTGTCCTGTTGCCGCATATAGAACTTCATGTAGAAAGGCTTTTGATTTTGCACATCCTCCTGCTTCTATCATCAAATATTTCCACAAGGACGCCTGCAATGAATACATTTGCATCTCTGTATATGCACATTGCACAAGCATAATATACCATTATTCGGACGGAGTATTTGGGTTGACGGTAGTCGTTACGATATGCTCATCAGAGCACAACACTTATCAAGTACTCGTGCTTGTATACGGATGTCATTATTTAGTCAGATAACGGTAGTGTCTTGGACAAATGTAGAGAGATCCCACTTTCTAAAAAGAAAAACATATGCATTCACAAGTGAAGAGATTATACAATAATAGTTACTCCTTTTATAATATAGTCCCACTATACGTTTAGTCACACACCAAGCAAGAAAACAAAAAAAAAACAATATGAGTAGTTCCGTCCACTATGACCCACTTGAAACAAATGCAAATAGCAGAAATACAATGTGGTGAACAATAATGGCTTAATTACTAGACCGAATATCATATATTTAAGAAGGGCATGTTGGGTATGGGCAATCCATTTCACGATATTTTCTTCCAATCGCTGACTTAATTATTGCAGCTAGTGTTAATCGTTCGATTAATGATTATAATGTTAAAAAAGTTCATCCTCATCCTGTCATTCGAGTGTCAGTTTTTGACTTTCGGAATAGCTTGTAAAGTTTTTTTTTCACAATGCCTTCTTCACTGCTTTTCCTCGTTCTGAGGTTTCAGGATCAGGTTACCCGCTTCTTTTCTTCCCCTTTCTATGTATTTATTGTTTGGATTTTTTCAGACCAACAGCGTGGTAGAACATTGGTTTGGAATAGAATAGAAGGGATGCCAAAGTTTTAAAAGAGTTTACGGCGCTGAAGAGGTCAGTGCCCACGAGGATTCAAAGTTTTTTCTCTTCGTTCGCCAAAAAGGTAGGAAAGTCGGATTATTGGAAACGCCTTAAGTATACTTATGGAGGTTTTCGCTTCTTCAGAGGGATCACTTTGCCAGACTTGTGGTATCTCGGGAAGGATGTATTTTATTTTTTGTTAGTAATCCTTAAGGAAATGAATTTTTCATTTTCTATGCAATGGTGTTGAATATTAAAAAAGTTATTAGCCATAAAGTTTAAAATTAAAAGGAAACCTCACAAATAGCATTCGGTTATTAAATGGAAACTTTTGGAACAAATGCAAGAAGTATGTCGGCAGTGTTGACTCACTCCTGATTATTGTTCCAAATAAAATAGTGACCTTGGTATACATAAGCTTATGGACGAAATTAATTACTCCACTTGGGTAAGTAATATTACATTTTTGGCTGGCCGGACTTTAAGTTGAAGCTGCATATCTAATGCGGCGTAGTGCCTTTGGGAGTATTTCTTGTCGACACCATATGCTTTGGGCTTGCAATTATGTCACTACCCGTTAAACTAATTTAAACCGATTATTACCATTCTTCGGTTGTGGCAAATTGTGTTAACATCGCGCGTCGGTGTTCAATTTATTGATCATATCTTTAAAGAATAGTGCGGCTTATTATGTCTTGTGAAGCACGACATTAAGGATGTGAAATGAATGCGCGTCGTCCAGTCGAAATATTGTTTTGACATCAAATGTCTTTTTTACATCGTTTTTGAGCTTGCGTTAGCATGTAAGGTTTTCAGTTCTCGCACTGAAATTTCCATTGGGAATTTTTTCATTCCAATCACGAGATATTCAAAGCTAAAGTATTTCACTCCCAATATTGACGCAAAACAAACAAAAAATGTATATCCTTTAGAGACTTGGCCATACGAACGCCACCGCCGATTGCTACGAATCGAATCAATTCCGTTGATAGTGAAACGAAATGCATTTTCAACAATACAAATCCCAATGAGCGAATGCATGTGTTTGGGGCTATATAAAGCTACATTACAAACCCACAATACTTGGGGTCACAACCGATTTGATGGTACCAACAGTGGTTGCCACTGATATCACAAAACATTGTTTTGAACTTTCTCTGGCGGGAAATGTATTGCTGTGAAGCACTATTCTTCCTTGGCTGCTCGGTGAAATTTTAATTTCAAACGTAAAAAATATCCCAAACCTGTCAAATAACTGGCATTGACATCGCTATGTCAACGGAGGGAAAAATGACACGACACTACAGCTTGTGTTGGGGAGTCAAATTTGCATGCGCTGCGACTACGCTAGGTATATGTTATATTTGAGCGTAAAGCTGGGATGCAAATCGAACACTCTGCGAGAGAGTAAAAAGCGATGCAACTGAATATTCGGTTGACTATAGCCGGCAATTAGAAACCTGCATCCACAGCCACATATCGAATGAATTTCAATGACTAGTAGGTCAGAAGGAATTGTTTCACTGCTACTTAAGCCATAAGCAGTATCATGCCCGAAAACAAACAATGTGCTGGCTGTAAATCAAAGTCTTGTCAGTGGCTTATCACATGGTTTGGATAAGAGCTAGTAGTCCACAATCGATGCTTTGAATTTCTCTGTGTCCTGTTGCCGCATAGAACTTCATGTAAATAGAATGGATTTTAATTGTGCACATCCTCCTGCTTCTATCATCAAATATTTCCACATTTGAAATGATAAGAGCGAATAATTGGCTAATATCATTAAAAGCCTTAAAACGTGATCGATTTATTTTTATCATTTTTCTCTTTTTCAGAAATAGTTAGGTACGTAAATCATTGGAATTATCTATATATAATATTAAAGTTTTAATGAAGGTTCCATCCCAATGTTGATAGCCGAATATAACATTTAGCTTGATACCATTTTTTAATTTCATTCATTACACAATAATTCAAACCCGATTTTTGAAATATAATTGAAATCAAAATGTAATTGGTTTTGCTATAAATTAATGCAGGTCAGAAAATACTATCAGTCAATTTCAGAAGAAAATTCCATACTTCACACAGTTTTTGTTCAAATGAATGTGCTTGATTTGCACCAGGCAACCGCCCCAAAGCAGAACAACGCCCAAGAACAACGGTTGCGAAAATTTCGACTTGAGAAAATAAATTTAGTTTTTTCATATTAGATTCTGGGTTGTAGCTCAGCTTCTAGATGACGCAGAAAGCTGGCTTATGATAATTATGGGAGTGTTGGCTCTCTTAAGTATTTTGTTTTGCATTGATTAAGAATTGTTTGAGTAATGGCTAGTAAGAAGTAGTCAAGTCAGAATAAAAAACACATTTTGGTCAAAAACGCCCCAAAAAATAGCCATGGCAATGAAAGGAATAGCCTATGTCCTTTTCAGAATTAAATATTTGATATTTTTATTGATATGAAACGCTGTACATCAAGATAGACATTTAATTAGTACAGGATATGACAAAACAATGTGCAAAGAAAGGTAAATAATAGTAAACAATAAAAGAAAATATAATATAAATGAAAAGAAGTTGACAAGCTTCAGATGAAATATGATCAAACCGACGAAGATTAAATACAAATCGTGCAATAGAATTAAAAGCTACCTTTAGTTTTTGAAATGAGACGGAATCAAGATCCGCAACAGCTGACAGCCATATGACATTAGGGGGATTATTAATGCTTTAACCAGTTTTAGTTTAACTTGTGTGGGTAAAATTGTTCTTGTAATCGATAATCCTCTTAGCGATGCGTAGACTTTATTTATAATAGAATTAATGTGTGCATCCCATGTTAATTTGTTGTTGAAGATATTCCCAAAATTTTTGCGTAGCCGACATATTATTCAACCTGACAAGAGTTTAAAAAGGTAGGAGGAAAGTCGGAGAAATGTGGTTGACGTTTGGAGATGGGAATGGCTTTCGTTTTGTCAGGATTAAGTTCAAGTCCATTGCGTGTAGACCACTCGAAAATAGAGCATAGATCGTCGTTTAATCTATAGCGTCCTCAGCCATGCCAAAAGGAAAACTATTATTCATATATGACTAATCGCCTGCAAACTGTTTCATGTAATAGTAAATTGTCTTCGTTTCTTCCTATTAATAATGGTGTCCCTCAAGGATCTTGTAGTGTGTTTATTTGCCTACATGCACATTCCGGGTGTCGTGTCGGGTGACGAGTACGGCTCGTTACCTGATTCGATACTTGGAGTGTGGAATGTGCTTTTCAGCATACTACGCTTCCCACCTAATACCTTTCAGATCACATACATTTACCTTTACTTCATAATTTGTTTCTCCACATGTACAATTCAATAAAGACACTCCAAACGATAAGCACGTCTCTTTTTTATTCTCCGGACGTTAAAACTACATGGCGACCGTGACAAGTGACATAGTGACAAAATATCCGATTAATTAAATAATAAAAAAAAAAATAAAAAATAAATAAGAAGAAACAAAAATGGGTAAAGAGCAATCAAAAATTGTAAACCCAAAGGCAAATGTAGTGAACGAAATAGAAATAGAAAATACAAATCAAGTTGGTGTGACAACCGTTGCAATAATAATAATAGCAATAATATGTGCCGCGAGTTTTTTGTATAAACTCCTAAAAATTTATCGCGCAAACATCAAACGCAAGTATATACAGCGTGCCGCGTCGGTGGCATCAATAAATCAAATATAAAAAAAAAAGAAAAAAAAAAAAAAAAAACACTACAGACATTCAAACAGTGCAACTACGTAGTAACAAATGTGCATCTTTAAATAACACTCATCATCATCTCAGCAGTAATCTGGAAGCGACAACAATACTAAATACATCTCGATAGATAAGAAACTACCAGCCAAGCAACATAAAACGATAGCAGAACATATTCAAAAATTCCTCATATTTACACCGAGCGACGTTTCTACAGGTACAGCCTAGAATTTTATTATGTTATAATAATACCTTAAAATTTTTTTTTTATTATTAGTTATGATAGTATTAAATTAACAAATGTACGGATAATTTAGATATAGATGATTGATATAAGTGATTGTAAATAATTCAAGCCTATTACGTTGAGAAAAATAAAAATAAAATGAAAATAAAATAAGTAATCAAATAAATGACCCATTCCAATGTGCCAACAGTGGACAGACATTCTGTCAAAAATAGATGTATGTAGACAAGTGTTTAATAGATCGTATAAATGTTTAAATAAAAATATTGAAATTAAGAGTGACACTGTAGACAAACATATCAACGTACTGATAGAAAACTTCAACAAAATAAGAACAGTACTAAACGTACACTACACTAAATTAACAAAGGAACACAAAGCTGAAGCTCAAGATATATTCTGGAGTTTTAGAGATAGATTACTTAAAATTTTCACTAAAAGGAAAATTCATTTAAAAGTCCCACTTTCTCTAGAAACTGAATTGAGCTCAAATAATATCACTGCTGAAAGTAGTGACGGTGAGGAAGACGAAGAAGTAGGCTTAGAAGAATCTAAAGATCTATACAATCAGATTAATTTGAACAAAACGGATATAAATAACACTGCCAAAATGTCACAAACCAAAATTGAGTTCCTTAATACAGCGTCAAAATTAATACCAGATTTTGACGGTAAAATTGAAAACCTACAAAGTTTTTTGGATTCATTAAATTTGGTAGACTCGATAAAAGAGACTCATGAACAAGTAGCAGTTGAGTTAGTAAAAACTAAACTCAAAGGTGCTGCACGAAACCTTATTGCAAATGAGTCTTCGTTGCAACAAATTATTGCAAACTTAAGAAAATCGATAAAAGGCGAGTCAGTTGAAGTTCTGGCAGCAAAACTCATGAGTGTAAAGCAAAATAACAAGTCTGCTAACACATACGCTAATGAGATCGAGGACTTGACCAAATCTCTGAACAACGCTTATATTTCGGATGGGTTAACCATCGCGTTAGCAGAGAAGTACTCTACCCAAACAGCGGTACGTGCCATGACAAAGAATGCCACAAACGAAAAAATTAAAATTGTAATGGAATCTGGTCAATTCAATAATATGAACGAAGTTGTAGCCAAGTTTGTCAATAGTAGTACCGAAACCTTTGGTCAACCAAATTCTATTTTATATTTTAATAAAAATAGCAATTATAACAACAAAACATATTGGCATAATCTTGGTCGTAACCGTACACGCGGCCAATATCAAAATTTCAACCGTGGCAGAGGCCGTGGTCGAGGTCGAGGTAGTTTACACAACAATGGCCATTACCGCCAAAATGGTCGAGGCAACCAAAACAATATACGATATATAAATGAAGAACAAAGTACGGAAAACTGGAACGAACCCCTAAATACTCAAAACAATATGTAAATATTACGAATAAAATACTAAATCTAAATCTCAATCTCAGCAGCTTTATAAAAGTAAAGCTGATATCAACGAACAAATTTTCAAACTTTTTAATCGATACCGGCGCAGACGTTTCAATTATAAAAGAAACTCAAATTAATGATAGTATATTCGTTAATAAAGGCACTACAAAAGAACTAAGTGGTATAGGACAGGGGGTAATTAATACAATAGGTACAGTTAAAGCAGATTTAAAAGTTGAAAATATTCTTATACCCCAAATCTTCCAAGTAGTACGAACGGATTTTCCTATACCCAGTGATGGTATACTTGGGCTTGATTTTATAAAAAAATACAATTGTGTGCTAGACTATCAGTATCATCAAGACTGGCTAATATTGCGCCCAGATAACTTTCCAGAAAATGTAGCTATACCCATGCATACATCCTCATGTCCCAATTCATTTTCAATTCCCGCTAGGTCAGAAGTGATCAGACAAATCTCAATTAATACCGAAAAAGATGAACTTTTGATACCAAACCAAGAACTTAAAACGGGAATTTATATTGCGAGTACGATAATAAACGCGAAAAAACCATTAGTGCGCATAGTCAATACAACAAATAATAATGTAACGTTAAGCAATCCCAATATTATAACAGAGGATCTGTCTAATTATAACATTCTCATAAATAAAAATTTGGAAAAGGGCCATAAAGAAAAAATTCTTGTCAGATTATCAAAAAACTTCCCTCAATTTGTAAAATCAAAGCTGACTGACCTGTGCAACGAATTTAATGATGTTTTCGCATTAGAATCAGAAAAAATTTCATGTAATAATTTTTACACACAAAAGCTACGCCTAAAAGATGAATCACCAGTATATATAAAAAATTACAGAATTCCTCATTCACAAAAGGAAGAAATAGCGAAGCAGGTTGATAAACTAATCAAAGATGACATAGTTGAACCATCAACTTCGGAATATAACAGTCCAATCTTACTGGTACCAAAAAAATCGTTACCAGGAAGTAATGAGAAACGGTGGAGATTGGTAGTGGATTTTAGAAATGTAAATAAAAAATTGATTGCGGATAAATTCCCATTACCAAGAATAGATGATATTCTTGACCAACTAGGAAGGGCAAAATATTTTTCGTGCCTTGATTTAATATCGGGCTTTCATCAAATCAAGTTAGATGAAAAATCGAGAGATATAACATCGTTTTCTACGGACAAAGGGTCATTTCGTTTCAGCCGACTCCCGTATGGCATCAAAATAGCGCCAAATTCCTTTCAACGAATGATGTCCATAGCATTTAGTGGTCTCTCACCAGAACAGGCATTTCTGTACATGGATGATTTGGTAGTACTGGGCTGCTCAGAGGAACACATGTTAAAAAACCTTAAAGATGTTTTTTCTATTTGCCGTAAATACAATTTAAAACTCCATCCGGACAAATGCTCATTTTTCGGTCACGAAGTGACATATTTAGGGCATAAATGTACAGATAAGGGCATACTTCCAGATGATAGCAAATTCAGCGCTGTCCTTAACTATCCGACCCCTCAAAATGCCGATCAAACGAAAAGATTCGTTGCTTTCTGCAACTATTATAGGCGTTTTATACCAAATTTTGCCGAGCATTCACGTCATCTATCACGATTAACTCGAAAGAACACATCGTTTGCATGGACTTATGAGTGCGAAACCGCATTTCAATATCTTAAAAACTGCCTACTTAGCCCGAATATTCTGCAATATCCCAACTTTCAGAAGCAATTTTGTATAACAACGGACGCTAGCAAGCATGCGTGTGGAGCGGTACTTAGCCAAGAGTACAAAGGAAAACAACTACCCGTTGCATATGCTTCTAGAGCTTTCACGAAAGGCGAAAGCAATAAGTCAACCATCGAACAAGAGTTAGCAGCTATTCACTGGGCTATAACTCACTTCAAACCATATATATATGGAAAACAATTCTTAGTTAAGAGTGATCATAGACCACTTTCCTACCTTTTTTCAATGAAAAATCCATCATCGAAACTAACACGAATGAGATTAGATTTAGAGGAGTACGATTTCGTAATAGAGTATATTAGGGGAAAAGAAAATTATGCAGCCGACGCTTTGTCTCGCATAGATTTTTCTGAAATCAAACAAATTCCAAAACTTTCCAGTAATATTTTGAAAGTCACTACAAGGCTTCAATCGAAAAGGGATAACTTAAAGCTAAACACGCCCAACACTATACTTCACAGCCCTCAGTCTGAAAACTTAAAAATTTATGAAGCACTTAATTTAAAAGAAGTACGAAAATTTGAACGCCTTAGTCTCAAAGACTTTAACTTAAATATCACGAAAGGCAAACAAATAATAAGTACAATAAAAAGGAACGACTTTATTGTCGATGGGAAAATTGATTTAGATCAACTATTCCCAAAGCTTGAAAAAATAGCTGGTAATAAAGGAATAAAGAGATTCCAGTTGTCACTTGGTGATGAAATATTTAATAAAATCCGGATAAATAAATTTAAAGAAAAAGGAAACGCGTTATTAAAAAGTTTAGAAATTGTGCTTACACCTAGGATAAAAGTTATAAAAGACGAGGATGAAAAACTAAAAATTCTGAAAAGATACCACGATGATCCTGTTTTTGGTGGCCACCCAGGAATCACGAGGTTAGCTAATAAGATAAGAAAATACTTCTACTGGAAAAACATGACTAGAGAAATTAAAAGTTATGTCAAAGCGTGTGAGCAGTGCAAAAAAAGTAAATCATTTTTAAAAACGAAAGAGACCTTGATACTTACTCCCACACCAATAAGTGCCTTTGACACAGTATTAATAGACACTATTGGCCCATTACCAAAAACTGAAAATGGTAACGAATACGCCATAACTATAGTGTGTGACTTAACTAAGTACTTAGTTACAATACCAATACACAATAAGAGTGCCAGAGCGGTGGCTAAAGGAATATTTAATGGTTTTATTCTAACATACGGGCTCATGAAGAAAATTCTAACAGACATGGGAACAGAATACATGAACCAATTATTCCAAGAATTGTGCGATCTCCTAAAGATCGAAAAGGTAAACTCTACTGCCTATCATCATCAAACATTAGGATCTGTGGAACGCGTACACAGAACCTTAAATGAATATATAAGATCATACATATCCCTCGATAAAAATGATTGGGATGAATGGGTTACATCTTTTACGTATTGTTACAATACCACACCCTCGACAGTGCATGGTTACTGTCCGTTTGAATTAGTATTTGGAAAGATACCAAATACAATCGATTTCTTACAGCAACCTGAAATCGACCCCCTTTACAATATGGACGCATATGACAAGGAGGCAAAATACAGACTACAGGTAGCCCAAAATAGAGCTAGGCACATGTTAGAACAGTCAAAGATAACCCAAAAACGGCAGTACGATAGGAACCTTAAAGAAATCGACTTAGCTATAGGAGATCTAGTACTATTGGAAAATAATGCAGGACATAAGCTAGATAAATTATACATGGGCCCATTTAAAGTAGTAAAAATAGATAATAATCATAACTGTACGATAACAGACGAAAATAACAAAATTACTATAGTACATAAGAATAGACTAAGGAAATATCATTAGCAAAAAGCATAAATATATGTTATTTTTATAGTTAATAAAAAAAAAAAAAAAAAAAAAAAAAAAAAAAAAAAAAAAAAAAATTAATTAAATTTAAAGATAATTGATTAAGCTATTATTGTCGTTGATATATAAATATTAATAATAAATAGGTAATAATAAGTAATAATGTCTATTCATTTGTTTTCATAATAGATTTAAGATATCGAAAAAAAAAAAACAAAATTAATTAAAAATGATCTTTTTTAAATAGAATATAATACCAAGATCATTCTTTGTAAAAAGGGTGGTGTAGTGTGTTTATTTGCCTACATGCACATTCCGGGTGTCGTGTCGGGTGACGAGTACGGCTCGTTACCTGATTCGATACTTGGAGTGTGGAATGTGCTTTTCAGCATACTACGCTTCCCACCTAATACCTTTCAGATCACATACATTTACCTTTACTTCATAATTTGTTTCTCCACATGTACAATTCAATAAAGACACTCCAAACGATAAGCACGTCTCTTTTTTATTCTCCGGACGTTAAAACTACAATCTATTCTTGGTCCATTATACTGATTTCTCTGTTTATCAATGACCTACCTTCCGTTTTATCTCACTGTCGATTACATATAGCTATATGCTGATGATGCTTGGTTGGTTGGTTGGAAACTTTTAGTAATGCAGATGTGCAGCTGTGTCCAGACCGAAAGCCTGACTGCAGAGGGTTAAGAAGCTGTTCATCTTTTAAGAATTTGTTTATTTGTTTGCTGATGATAGATTCAAAGACTTTGGATAAGAAGGGAAGTATGGCTATGGGTCTATATTCTGAGCTTGTGCCCTTTTTAGGAATTGGAATGATGTTAGATTTTTTCAATGCACCTGGGTAAGTATAGAAGTCATGAAAACGAAAGAATAATTATTTATATTATTTAAAACGAAAGAATAATTTTTATAAAGTCAGGATGAACATTATCTAGTCCGACAGACCAATGAAAATTCGTTTTCCCTATTGTACAGCGCAGCAAATAAAAATAAATTTTCTGTATCATAATGAGCAATCATACGGTCTGTAGCTTGTGAAGTAATGGGTGTAGAAAACCTAAGTTCTACTCGTCTAAATCAATACTGTCGTCTGAAACGGAGATATTATCCTTACCCAATCCAAAACTTCGAACTTCATTCCTCAGAAACTTAGAAGTGCGGTCTGAATTAAATCTGTTAATATAGTAATTAAGCTTGGTGGAAAATCTTGTTCTCGATGAAGAAAAGATGAAGGGTATTGTGGAAATGCTTTTCCCAACTCACCCCGTTAGGCCCTTCGACACCACATTGGTTCAACGTGAGGAAATACCACCCTTTAATGAAGAAGAGCTGTGTTCAGCAGTGAAAACCCTACAAAACAGAAGAGCCCCTGGACTTGACGGGATACCATCAGAAGCGCTAAAGGCGATCGCCAACTCATGCCGCGAACTACTACTGAATATGTTCAACAGTTGCCTGGAAGAATGAGTCTTTCCTAGAAATTGGAAGAAACAACACCTAGTGCTAATTAGTAAAGGCAAAGGAGACCCAGATTCTGCATCAGCGTACAGACCTCTGCGTATGCTGGACACGTTAGGGAAACTCTTGGAGAAGATGTTGAGACCGCGACTCACCGCTGCAGTATATCGAGGAGGAGACCTCTCGGGAAGACAATACGGCTTTAGAAAAGGCGGCTCTATACTATTGGAACGATCGAAGAAGTAGTAAGGACCACCCAATCCGCCCAAAGGGGTAGTAACTACTCAAGGAAGATCGTACTGCTGGCAACTCTGGATGTCAGGAACGCCTTTAACTCAGCCACGACATGCTGAACGCGCTCGAGAACACTTTCATCATCCCAGCCTATCTCTTACCGATATGGTTAAATACGGCTCCCTGAAATGACGCCGACGCGTCAGGCGGCTGCGCACGTTGCGGCAAGCTGCGCGCGTTGCGGCAGGCTGCGTACCATCGCGCGGTCGCGTTACCGCCCCGAGTCGTCCTGCGCCGCCTCGCGCCGCCGCGGCCATAACGACTTTGTTGAATTCAATATAAATATTTAAGAAGTTCGCAATTTGGGACCTAAGACATTTATAAAAAAACATGTACCTACTTTAGTCACATTTTTTATTTTTCTATTTGTGAATTTAAATAAAAACAACTTAATATTATGTTATAGTTATATAGTTAAATAGACTCTCTTTGAAATGCTTCAATGACTTCTATTACTGATTTTGGTGAGGCAACAAACATTTTATTAGGTAGGTATCTTAAACCCCTTTCAATTTTTGGTAAGTGTATCATTTTACTTGCTTCTTGATTTCTAAATAAAATAAACAATAACACATGTTAATTTATGATCATATTATTTTCATACCTTTCACAAACCGATCGAAAGGCGCTTCGTATACCACTCATAGCATTTGTATTGTTTAGGACTACGGCTGATTTCAAGCACTCATCCTTAATACAACCGAACACTTTAAACTCATTATATTGATTGTGATCAATATTATATTGATTGTGATCAATAAATTTTGATGCCTTCACACAATTTCCATCTCCTGTTATTTTCATTTTAGATTGACAGTTTTTTAAATAACAAATTAGAGAACATCTCCCTTATATACAGATTTTTTTTATATATTTGTTTCTGTAGCGTTACGTACAAAATGTACTGTTTCTTTGTTTTCCATTTATTATTTCATAATTGAAACTTTCCATTTTATTCACTTTGTTGCGGGCCAGGATTGAGCCACAGGGGCAGCTTAGGCACAGGTGAGGAGGGCGCGGCACGCTTGTGGACGCTCGGCTCAGCTCGTCGGACGGGGCTAGTTCTTGCCCCCTCACCATGCACCACCTGCTCAGCACACTTTTGTCTCATGCCAGAAAAAAAGGAAGAACGGGAAGGAAGCTACTCTAAATTCGACCTCGGACGGACCATGGAATGAATTAAAAGAAAACTTAAAGAAAAAGAAAGAAAAAGAGAGAAAGAAAAGGAGAAAAGAAAAAAGTCCAAGAACTTCTGCCCCTGCCGCCAAGGAAGGGCGGGGAGGTCACCGCGAATCTATACATCTAACTAGCCTAATCTAAATCTAACCCGAAATCCCAAAAGCAATAAAAAGAAAAAAAAAAATACTCTAAACCTAGCTATCTTATAATTATCCTAATCTACATTTAACCTAAACGCAACATCCCACCACACTGTTCCTTAAAGGCAAGGGTTCGCCAAGATACCGAGACATGCCTGTTGTCGTTGGCCAGCCCACCCTTCGTGTCTGTTGACACTACCGAAAGACAACCACTCTGGCCGATACTATGAGTGGAGGTCCCCAAAACTCCTCCTGGTCACGACCTATTCCATCGCAGAAACTCAAGTCGGTCAAGTCAAGTCCTGTCCCAACCGTTCGTTACTGTCCGTCCCGTCATTGTTATCCACCGAAGGACGGCCTGCCCGTCATCCACACACCGAATGCTATCGGATTTACGCAAACATTACGAAGAAATCAGCACACTAAGTATGTAACATTTGAATCATTCGTGTTTTTATTAAAAAAAAACTAAATCTGTAACCTAATTTCTGCCCTTAATCTTCTCTATATATATATAAAATTGTTGCAAGTGCGTTGTGACTTTATAACTCACGAAGGGCTCAACCGATTTCAATGATTTTTGTTGTGTTTTATTCGTCTTCAATCAGGGATGGTTTATGAAAAAAGAAAAGTCGCAAAATTCTCAACCAGTGGCGTTGAAGGCACAAACTTCGTTTTTCATGGGGAAAAGCACTTTGTAAAAAAATAAAATGGGTAGAAATCGAGTAGTGACACTTCAAATACAAAAAAAAATATTTTAAATTTTCAAAGCAATTGTTGTTGTCAATTATTTTAATTATTTTCCAAGCAAATTGTTGTTGTCAACGATTTTGAAATTTTTTTTTAAATGTAACCTACCTAATACGTTTATTTATGTTTACTATGTTACATTAAGTAAGTTTTTGAAATGGAGTAGATTTGATTTATTTCATGGTTATTGAATCCATCATTTTCGTTTGACATGTATTTCCAGGATCCTTGCATAAGTATGTGTGAGTAAGTTGAAATGTAGGGGTGATTGAGATGACATGGACAATAATGACAGGCAACAGGAGTTGTGGAGCGTTTTGAGTTTGCACGTAGGGGTTGTTACGAAAAATGAGCGAGTAACAATCGCTGTATTCTGCTCATTCGTGAGTAGGGTTATGGGGAGGGCAACTCAAAGGTACCATAACACCTTCGGTACCGGTGTAGAGAGAGCAGCGAAAAGGCTTACCAACCAAGTTGATAGGTTCGGTTAATTTTCTTCTTGGCTGTTAAAGTTACAAATATTTCGTCGGTCGCTGATGGACTATTTTGTTAAGCATCGTGTCTTTGGTTATACTCGATGTTGGATGTATTCGATTGAATGGCAAAAAAGAGGCGCACATTTTCATTTGGTTAGTCGAAAGATATGTGCCGAGATTGCAGGTCCCGAAACCGATCCAGACCTGCATGATGTCATAATTACAAACATGATTCATGGGCCGTGTGGCGCCATTAACATACAATCACCGTGCATGGTCGACGGCAAGTGTTCCAAGCGTTATCCACGAAATTTGACTAATGAGACCATCACTGGCAACGATGGTATCTTCTGGAATAGCGGCTACGCTGCTGGAAGGTTGCAGAACCGCTCATTCGGCATTGAAATTGCCATTAAACATTCAAGCGGTTGAAGAACTAATATGTAACATAGCGAAACATTCAGCAATGGCCAAAGTTTTGGTAGCAAGCAAAATTATTATCTGGGACGAATGCACAATGTCGCATAAGCGTGCGTTAGAAGCTCTGAATCGCAATATGAAAGATCTGTATAATGACGCAAGACGTTTTGGGGGTGCATTGAATTTACTCTAAAGCGATTTCCGGCAAACGCTATCAGTAATACCACGATCGACCGCTGCCGATGAGATCAATGCTTTGAAGAAACTTCAGCTGACGACATCGCATGTTTGCTAAATGATCCATCTGCCGAAGTGTTCTCCAATCAACTGCTAAGTATTGGTAATGGTCATGTTCCTGTCGACTCATCGAATGGATTGATTTCGTTGTCGCGGAATTTTTGCAATTTTGTCCCAACGAAAGAGGTATTTAAGCGTCTACATAAAGTAGCATTTGCATTGTGCATGCTGGAAATTATTACCTTCATTACATTACCTAACGATTTTGGGCGGAACGAAGTTCGCCGGATCAGCTAGTACTATATATGACTTCACTTTACTCTATTTTCAATTCATATAACTTAAAACTATTACTCACGTATTTTTTTACTGATGTCAATCCCTCGAAGTCCTGGCGCCAGCACGATGAAGGATGATGTAATGTATTGGCAATCCACCTTAGCTATCCGCGCACAAAAAAAAAAATACTAACGGCAGAATGACACAAAACTAAATCTACGTTAAATCACCAAAAAAAAGTGCAAAACTAATTTAAAATCTAACTTATTCTACTTTAGTTCACTTTAATTCACTTTGTAAATTCAATTTGAGTGTTTTCGTTTTGTTGTTTTATTTTCTCCTTCACTTTGGAGCTGCACTATCAAACGTTGGCAGTGGTGGAGCACCCCCTCACCCACAGTTGCTTTAACGCTCAGGTTCCCTTCTTATGGCTGGCGAATGTGTTGGCTTTTCAGGGCTGATTGGTTTTTTCCTCTAGGAAGAAGCCTTTGGACCGGTTTCGTTGGTTAACACCCCTTGTCTTTGCCGCTGTAACTGTTGAGCAACCGGTTGATACCTTACTGGGTATGTCTGAAGTTGGCCCGGTGCAACGGATTTGAACGGCGGGTGTAACGGGCGAACCAGTGGCTTTATTCGTATAAGCCTGACTGGCTTTATAGTCTGACCCGATATCCTGCGCAAGATAGAGAGATATTTGAATTTGTTCGCCGAAATCTCTGACACACAAGTACATACCTTATATATATAATTTTATCAGTTTATAGGTCTACGTATGTTTGATATTTATATATGTATATCGAAACCTTTTGTGGCTCTTAATTCGGAGTCCTCAGACCTCTTCCTCAATATCTGGGTTCCACTGAACTTCCTGCCTGCACAAATTCCACTTTTTAGTTTTAATCAATAGATTTTCAAGGAATAACTTACTCACCAAAAAAATAAAAAATATATATGCAAATAAATAATTTTCGCACGCCACCGTGCTAAATAATTGTCTTGGCTCAGCTGTAGTGTGGGACAAAGATGCTAAATTAGCTATGCCGCAGTCAACTACCACTTACTGAAATCACAAGAAAAGTGAGGGCCGGTCTGTTACTCGGTCATTGCTCCTAGTCGGTAAATCTTGCAAATTCTCTATCTACCCCATTCCCTCTCCTTTGTTTATAATTTGCTTCTTTTTCAGCCAATTAATCATGTGTAAAAAAAAAATGCATTCTCTTTTTCGGGTATCATTTCCCCTTTTCTATCCTATTCTCATCATTTTCACCTTTTTCTCACTTTATTCTTGGCTTCGAGTCTCGTTGCCTCTCGCTCTAACTTTCTCTTATTTTCACTGTACTTAAGATCGTCGGATTTTTGTTGTCTAATGTCGTTTTCGATTTGGCTTTTCAGATTTTGATCTGAGATTTCAGATTTCTGCTGGCAAATCGAACATAAAATCTGAATTATATTGGTATGTGTGTGTATTGAGTTGGCGGCAAAAAAAAAAACATATTTGCACTTGCACTCGAAATCCATTTCAATTGATTTTCACACATTTATAGTACTGCATTCCGAAATCATTTAATATAAAAACTCGATCCCATACGAGTTAAATAAATAATTCAGTTAAAAAAGGAATCGTTCCAACGATAAACAATTCGTAACCGACGCTGTGTGTCATAAACATTGGTGTTAGTGAAAGTATGTGTAAAATCTGAGGAAAAATTGAGATTTCTCAAAAGTGATCGGAGATCAAAAAAAAAGATTGATTTTTGTGGCAAATAGAACATGAAAAGCAATCTCGATCAAAAAAAAATTGATTTTTTGTCAAATCGAAAACGACATATGTCGTCAGTAGAAAGTGTTTTAATCTATAAAGTAAGCGTATAATCAATATCAATATTGTACAATGGATTAAGCCTAGACTACCTAGGAATACGATACATAAAAATATTAACGATCGACATTCAAATTATTCGATGCCGATTCACCTCATGCCTCATCAGCCTGCGCGATAAGAAAACTGATAAAACAACAGAAAACATAATAGCCGTGTTTTATTATCAGCGTGATCTGATCCGAATCAGATCACGAAAATAAAACAATACGGATCATAGACGAGTTGTGGCAACAGTTGCTTTCAAAAGACGACCATGCTACCAGCCATATTGCAAACATTCTGTACAACGACATTTCAGTTGCTTGTCGGGGGTGTTGCCATATCAATCAAATTAATAATTTTTAATTTTTGAAGGTGAAAGTTTTTTAAGAACTTATTTAAAGTGTTTACAATCAGTTCGAAATATAATGAAAACCGCAGTTTACACATCTGGTCCGCTTAGATTGGAATAATTTTTAGACAAAGCATTATACTTTTCATAATAATACCATAATTCTCTCTCTGCACACACACAAAATACGTTTGATTGTTAAAATAAAATCGGAACTTCACGCAGTTGCAGTTATAAAATAGTTTAAATTTATGCAGCCTGCTAGTTTACATTTTTCATTAGATATTCCGAGATTTTCTGGACATTTGTACCTGATTTGTACTTTATGTAAAAACAAAAAACAACTATCACCTTTCTGCCGGAAAACTTGTGAAACAATAATTATTTTTATGAACTGCGACAGCGACACATTTCATAAACATTTTTTGTTAAAACATTACTTAAAAAATTATGGAATATTTCGCTGGGCTTGTCATACCTTTACAGAATTAAAAAGCAAAATCTCCAAGGGCGCGAAATTTATTGGATGTAAAAAAATGCTTATTGATTTTTTGTGCTATGAAGAGTATTGAATTTTTTAGTCTGGCAACGTGACTGTGTGGCTATCTTTTACAGGCGCACCAACATTCAAGAAAGAAACAAACAGCGCCAAACAGCGCTGCGAGCAATAGTAGAAATAATTTTCAGATCATGGTTCATGATCTCGATGAGAAGCAGGATCATATGCTGTTGTTGTAAGTGCATGTAAATCGATGATCTATATAGATCATGGCTGATAATAAAACACGGCTAATGACATAGATTGTGAAGGTAGGCAATGCAACGAGTGCAACAACAGCAACTGCGAATACGAAGACAAACTGTCAAACAAATGGAAAGTGCGGTGGACGGATGACACAACACAACATAGGTAAAAATTTGTCAATTATTAGTCTGCTTTTGCTCGATTTTCATGATCAAATTTTCTTTATTGTAGGTAAATTGATTGTGGATGCTATCGACCATATTTCAGGTGAGTATACCTAACATGTTTAATACCGACAAGAGTCCTTATTTTCTTTCTCCCTACAGGTGCATTCATATGGCCCCGCAACAACTTCTTCTATTGCACTTAAACGCGACTAAGCGAAAACCCACTAACTTACTCGTATGTACTGATTACGCGTGATCGCACGTGCTACATCAATGCTCTTGAAATTTAACGGCAAAAATAAAACAGCAAAACAACATAAAAACTAAGCCAAACAATGCAACTTTATGGTGCTTTTTTAAAAAAAAAATGTTTTGGCGTATTTTCCTATTTAATTTGGAAAAAAGACCAAAAACTTTTCTGGTGTTTTTTCCAAAATATTTTTTTTTGGCTTTTTTTCCATTTTCCTTAAATGGAAAAAATGCCCAAAACATTTATGAAAAAAAAGCCAAATTTCGCGGCATATGCGCCAAAATATTTGGGCGTTTTTTCCTAGGAAAAACCACCACAATTTTGTATGGAGATTTTTGGGCTTTTTTTCCATTTTATTTTTTTGTCGTAATTTCCTTTGGCGTAATTTCAGGGAGCCGTTAAATACTACCTCAGGGACCGGGAGCTGATCTACGAGACTACAGAAGGCCAACGAAGAATGTAAGTAACCTCAGGAGCAGACCTCTGGAAAATCTCGTATGATGGCATCCTTCGCATGGAGTTGCCGCCACACATCTTACTGGGGGGGGGGGGGGGGGGGGGGGGGGGTATGCTGATGATATCGCCGCGGTCATAATGGCAAAAGACACCGAAAATGCGCAACTGAAGCTAAACCAGGTCTTGCGACGAGTACCCTTTTGGATGGATGAACACGGTCTCGGCTGTGCTGGAGAAAAAACCGAGATAGTGCTTCTGACGAAGAAAAGGATTCCGACTTTAATCGACTTCCAAATCGGCCAGGAGGTAATAAGAAGCAAAGACGCCGTGAAGTACCTATCTGGGTATGTGACCATCAACACCAAGCTCACTTTCTGGCACCATATAAAGAATGCAGCGGAAAGAGCGTCGAAAGTGACTGCGTCACTGAGCAGGCTGATGGCAAATGTAGGTGGCCCAACGGCCAGCAAACGAAGGCTCCTGATGTCGATAACGCATGCCATTCTCCTTTACGGATGTGAGATCTGGGCAGATGCACTTCGAAAAGAAAAGAACAGATGGCAGCTGTGCAGAGACGCGGAGCTCTACGTGTTGCAAGCGCATACCGAACCGTATCGGAGCCAGCCGTTCTTGTTGTCGCAGGGGTGACCCCAATAGACCTCTTAGCGGCAGAAAAGAAGTACGTCTACGGCAAAAAGACGGAGGCTGGAGTGGAAAGGGCTACGGAAGAGGCCAAAGAGCTCACGAAACAGAAGTGGCAAGAACGCTGGAGCTCGGAAAGCAGGGGACGATGGACAGCGAGGCTTATCAGGAACGTGGCTGAGTGGAATGACCGGAAACACGGTGAAGTTATCTATTACGTCACACAGTTACTCACCGGACACGGATACTTCAACGCCTTTCTCCACAAGATCGGAAAAACAAACAGTCCAGCCTGCCAATACGAATACGGGGACTCCCAGGAAGACGACGCGCATCATACCTTATTCGCCTGCAGCAGGTGGGAATCCAAAAGAAGAGAACTGGAGACGAATATCGGTATCATCACTCCAGACAACATAACCGAAAAGATGCTGGCCAGCTGGAACCTGGAAGTAATGCGAACCGCTGTTCCCCAGGGGGGCGGATCAGAAACCGAAGGGAAGGAAGAGTTTTAGTCTACGTAAACCTTGTACAAACGCATTGTACAAATGGGAGTCGGACACAGGGGGATAGTCAACGCCAAAAAGACCTCCCTACGGTGCATAAAGCATTTCTCCTCGGCCCAACAGGAAAAAAAAAAATTACTTCTTTTACAAATTGTATTTAATAGAAATTGATTTTTTTCATGTATGCTGTCGAAGCCAGCATCATTGCTGCTGGCCATGGTAAAAATATAAAAGCCCTCAGTGAAATTAAAATCGAACACAATCAAACAGGTACCTAGCATTTCTTTCACATGCTGAATGAATGGAAAAACGACAGAGAACATATAAAACCAATGTGAACTTGAACATAGAGTAAAGGAGATAAATACAAACAAAGAAAAATAGAAAACTTGGTGCAGTAGAGCAACAGAATTTAAGATAAAAGATGAAATAAAAAAGAAAACATAATCAGCTTTGATTTTCATTGACGTGCAGATCATTCCTCAGATCTCCAATGTTGTGGATGATGAACGAAGTCTGGCTATTTGCGGTGCGAATGTAAATTTGCCCTTTGATTTGATTGATTGATTTGATTGACTAAAGACAAAAGATTTTGTTTACCACTAGGTTTGTTTGACGTGGCAAGTGCGCACTGAGAAGTGTCAGCTGATTTTCCCGCCTGCCCAAAAACCTGCACAGTGCACAACCCTGAAAATTCAGCTATCATTTATATCGAACGCAAAATATGCTGCCCTGAAGTCTGTCAGTTTTTGAAATTGAAAAATACTTATCTTTTGGAGAACGAAGTATGAAGATGATAACACTTGTTTCTGTTTATTGCTAAAAATGAGTGAACTCAATTCTGATCTTGTGCTTGCCAAGCTTGCCATAATGCAAACAAGTTGATAAAATTGTTTGCAATATAGGCGATGCATTTAAAAATATATGCAGTATCGATTCCAAATATTGTTTTATTTCATTTACCTATAATATAAAGAGTTCATAAACGTTGTTGTTTTCAAACAATTCCGTTTTGAATATAAAATTTATTGCATTTGTCTTCATAACGATATTTAAATAAACGAATAACAGGAAGCGAAAATAACTGGGGTCAGTTCAGGGCACAACTAGGGCGCCCTAGAAGCCATGTCACACACAGGTTTTCAGTTCCAGGGCGAGTTCAGTGCTATATCGAACAAATTAGGGTTAACCCAGTGCGCACTAGTATGCGCACTAGTATAGTAGTATATTGTATTGTATATTGCACACCTTCAATCCCGATATACCCATTGCCATTCAATCAGATGCATCGAAACATGGCTTAGGCTGTTGCCTTTTGGAGGGGGGCAAACCAGTAAGCTACGCATCTAAGAGTTTGAGGGAAACTGAGATTCACTACGCTCAGATAGAGAAGGAGCTCCTAGCTCCTCCTATGGAAACAAAATTACTATTCACACTGATCACAAACCCTTACTTTCAATTCTTGGCAAGTCACTAAGTTCGAACTATTCAGTACGAATACAAAGAATGAAAATAAAACTCCTGAAGTGTGATTTGACAGTTGTGTATGTACCAGGAAAAGACCTGCACATCGCCGATTTACTATCTCGAAACCCAGCAACGGCATCAATATGAATTTAGAGAATACGTTAAAAGAGGTAGTTCACAGTATAAGCATGAGCGATGCGGCTAGGAATAGAAGAAACTAATAAGGACAAAATACTTGTAGAGCTAAAGGGATGGCCAGCTTCCAAAACCAAATTGGAAGACCACTTAAAATTTTACTGGAACATTAAAGAATCATTCGGCCTTACCAATAATCAACTTTAGTTTTTCGAATTTTATTCGTTGTAATACAACAATGCAAATTGTTTTTCAGTCTAACAAACATAAATTTGTACAAAATATATGCAAAATATTGAAAAAAAAAAAATAAATCATTATATTAATACGTGAACATCCGGGCTCTCCGTACGCTTTTTTGGTATTTAATATAAAATGAGGAGAATGAAACTTATGTTATTTGAAAGGTGCTGTGCCATAGATGTGCACAAACATAAAATCGTGGGTATATACCTATGTCGCCATTAAGGGCCACTTGCACCAAGTTACTGGATAACTGAATAAACTTCTGAATATCTAACCCAAGATAAACAAATAAATAGATAAATCGCCTGCTTTGCGTTACACAAGTTCAAAATTCCTTCTGGATAATTAACCTTAGATTATATTAATTTGTACACTACTAACGGACAAATATTTTGAATTGTCAAATGAATTGGAATTTTAACGTAACAAAATCGGTAAAAATAATATGTATATGTATAATGTATAAATATAGATATAAATATAGCTAGAGCTCCAATTCCAAAACGGCTGAAATATGTAATATTGTAGCTTTCCCTTTTAAAAAAATTCAGCAATACTCGTATAATTGAAAAAAAAAAAACAAATAAAATCAAGCAACCATGAAAAAATCAATACATACAAAAATTAAACTTTTAAAATGATTTTGTTTTCCAATGTTGCTTCGTTATAAAACTCAATATAAATGAAATTTATAATTTCTTCATACAAATCCACTGTCGATATTTTTTAAATTTTACTATTTGACGTTTGAGCACAACTATCCAGCCTTTTGAACATGGATAAATATTAAACTAGTTTATCCATGGAAAGATGAATAAATGTCGTCGTGCAACGCAATTTTGACCTAATCTGCCGAATAGGACTAAACAGTGGATAAACGAATAAATACTGTTGTCAAATGAGTTTGGTGCAAGTGGCCCTAAGACTGGTAAAATTAAGTTATGAGTTCCCCATACAAAACAGGTAATAAAATGATTTTGGTGACAATCAATTTGTCGCCGTCATGTTTCCATAGTAACGTATTTAATCGTCTTAGATTAGAACCTGTTGGAGAGAATCATTTACCCATAAGGGTATGCAATTTACCTGCCCCTAAAAATAAGCAATAATTGTAAGAAATTTATTTAGGGAAATTATTTATTATTTGTCGCCACCATATTACCATAGTAACGTACCTATTTACATAAATATAGATCATCTTAGACCCAGACGATTTATCCTCTGCCAAATATCCCACCTAGCACCAACTAACAGCCAATAATCGCATCACCAACCATTAGAATATGGTGCTACCATATCAATCGAGAATAATGTTGAGTCCTTGGTTAAAGTTTCTTCAATAGATATACATATTTGTGGAATTTGGAAAGATGTAATATGGGGGAAGAAGATAGGTAGGGTATAAGGGTGAAAAATATTTTATGTGTGTTGTACCTGGAATGGAGTTATACGATTCCAAGACGGTAAATATTATTAATTATTTTCTATCAACCTAAAACAAAAATTTTTTTGAGAAAAGAAATTGAATTTTAGCTTTAGAGGATTTGAGAAAATAAAATTAAAAAATTCTCGCGAATTTTAAAAGTCAATTTCTTTTGTCAAAAAAATTATTATTTTAACTTAAGAGAATCTGAGGAAATATACAACAAATATTGGCAAAACTATTCATTCATACATGTAGGTATGTCCGTATTCATAAGTGAATATAATCTGGGCTCTCATCGCGTAATTTTTGACACGATAGTCGTCGAAACGATTGAACACAACTATATCGTTTTTAGTTTGCTTCATATATTTAACATCATCGTTGGATCGTTCATATGAACCAACCATAGCCCAATGGACCTTGGACTGAAATTCAAAACCATATAAAATCAAAATCTGATGTGGGGTAACCATCAGATAGGAATTGAAAATCATCCCAATAACAAAAGTATTATTATAACGAGTAAAGAAAATTCATGGAGCTAAAAATGTGCGTAATTGAAAACAAATGAAGCAACAATTATAATATAAAAATAAATAAATAAAGAAGTAAAAAAAATAAAAAGGAAAACAAAAGTAATCACCAACCAATTTGAAAAAAATTATCCTGCTCTTGACATTGATTATACAATACCTAATCTAAACAGCAACTCAATTTCATCATTATTCTTAGTGAAGAGCCAAGCTTTTAATTTTTGAATAAATAAAGAAAGATTGTGGATTGTTCTAATACAAAAGGGAAGGTTATTAAACGGCCTAGGTGCAGTCACATAATAAAAACGCAAAAAATGAGTCCTTTGTGCAATAGGTACATCAACAAGAGTCAGATTGTTTACACGTTAGTTATAGAGACTGGAGTTTCTTGTTGGGATGGTACCACTTTGCTTAAAGAACTCCTTCAGGACTTGAAATACATAAAGATGCATCATCGGAAGAACTCACAATTCACAAAAAGAGGCCAGCTAGAAGTAGATTTTGTTTTACCACAAATAAGTCGAATCAAACATTTTTGTGATACTAAAAGTGTTCGAAAACTGTCGAAGTAGACTCCACCCCAACAAGTTATACCATATTGTAATTTTGAGTTAGCAAGCCCATGATAAATCATAGTAAGTAACGTTTTAAAGCAATAGGCTCTTAGCATAAACAGAGCACGGCTCTGCTCGCCGGATGGGGTGGTTCTTGTCCTACACACACAACTAGATCTACCACAAAACATTGAACATGCCAAAAAAAAACTTACTTTTTTGAAAGCAGACGGACGTCCACCATACTGAGAGGGCTGCTGATGTAGTATGTGTCTTGTAACCGGCTGAGCAGTCCGTCGATGTGGGGGAGAGGGTATGCATCCTTTTTTGTCAAAGCGTTGACTTTACGAGAATCCAGGCAAAGACGATTTTTGCCTGGCTTACGGATCAATACCACTGGTGAGCACCAGGGACTTTCGCTCTCCTCCACAACTCCGAGACTTATCATCCGGTCAACCTCCTCATACAACAGGGCTTGTATCGCTGGAGAAACAGGGTAGTGACGTTGCTTCACCGGTGCCGCATCCGCAGTATCGATGACATGCTCCTCCAGCTCCGTCTTCCCGAGACCATGCTGCGTATAGCAGAGAAATCTTCGTCTCACCGCCTCCAACTCGGACTGCTGCTCTAATGACAGTTGGTGCGTATTGGGATCACTCGTTGTATCTAAAATAGACAAGGAACTTATTATATTTGGGGCTAGTTGGAAAGCCTTCCAGAAGTCTATTCCCAAATACAACTCCTGATCTAATGTGGGTACTAGGTAAAATATAATGTCTTCTCTTCTATTTTGGTAGACCACTGGAGCTTTAATTCTACCTACTATCGATTGATTCTTGCCATCGGCAGTTTTTACCCCAGACTCAAATGACTGAATCGGTAATCCCACTGATTCCACAAACTTAAAACAATTCTTGCCCAATATACTAATACTAGCCCCACTGTCAAGCAAACCTAGCACATCATTATCAGCGATTTTTATTTTTGCATAGGGTCTCGGGTCATTGCCTACATTTATTACCGATGCTAATATGCGTTTTCTAGCCTCTTTTCTTATCTTGAATCTGCACCTTGTTTTCAGAATTCGTTTGGAAACAGGTTTGCCTTCATCAAATATCCTACTGCGTGCTGCATAATAATTTTTTATCCTAACATGCAATGGTTTAATTTCAAACTTTTTATCATTTTTTTCTACGTTATTTAATTCTAATTCCCTATTCCTAACTAATATTTTAATTTTGCAATCTTCAGCTGTCGGGGTCTGAACTATTGCTTGTTCATCAACTCCCGGCCCTACATTTGTGTTTATTGTTCGGGGTATTGGGTTGAACGCGACTCTCCCGATGACCTCGCGTTCATCTGGCGGTTTCCCGGGGTGCATCGACTACAATTAGGGGTTATCACACCTTCCTGACCACATTTAAAACAAAAAATGTTTCGGACACTAGATGGACAATCAACAAATGAGTGACCTTCAACTCGACAATTCCAACACAACAGTTGTCTTGGCTCTGGGTATCTTCGAGGTGGTCGGGGACGAGCTCCCCCATACTGCATTGCAGCTATTTGCTCATCTGGTATGTAAGTAACCTCTTCCTCATTGTCATATTCCAACTCATTTGCCATGTATCTCCCAGGTTGTCTATGCTGCTTCGCACCATCTCTCATGGGAAATGCTTTTTCCGCGTCAGCACATGCATGTCTCAGCTGGTCCAACGACGATATAGCCATGGGGTATATCAGTTTCCCGATTCTGTCATTGAGGCTTCGTTTTAAGATCCTCACCAACTCAGCTTCCGGAATCTGTACTCTGAGCTGAGATCTAAGTTTACCGATTGACGCGAAGAAATCGTCGCTAGACTCCCAAGAACCCTGCCTACGATCCATAATGTCGCGAATTATTTCAAAGTCCGATTTCGAACTTCGGAATTGACGTGTTAGGGCATCGCGTAACATTGGCCAGTCTGGTTGGTAGTTCATGCGCTGAAACTGCCAATACCACTCATACGCGGTTCCTGAGAGTAGGAGGTGGAAGTCTCTCAAGATCTCAGCCCAGGTACAGTCGTACTGATTCTTGAGGGTCTCGAGGCGGAAAATAAAATCTTCTACTGTAAGAGTATCCGGTTTACCTTCGAAGTTAATGCCCCATTTGTCAATTTTGATTGGCCCACGAGGATTAGGGTGTGAACCACTTTCTTGAAATTGAATTGGGGAATTGTGGTGCCAATTCGCGTTTTGCCATCTTGGTCGATTTTGCCTGTTATGGTTACGGTTGTTGTTGTTCTGCTGTTGAAATCCCCCATTCTGTGATTGACCGTAGTTGATATGATTATTACCTGCCATAGTCACTACAGGTACAAATGGTCTGGACGAAGGATCCAACTGAGACTGTGGCTGTGAGATTTGTGGCTGTTGGATTTGTGGCTGTTGGATTTGTGGCTGTTGGAGACTGTTAATCTGCTCTGGAATCGGTCCCTGAGCTGGAGGATCAGCAGGTGCATTTGGACGAATCACAGCGTTTATGTCTTTCATGAACTCTAACATGCTGTTTTTCATTTCCTGTCTGAGGACTTGAGAAATATCATTCGTAATCGTGCTTTGATAAGATGTGAATGCATTTACTACTGCCAGGTTGATGTACGCTTTGATGTCTGTGACTGCTTGAGGTAATGGCTCTGTTTCCTTTTTGCTACCAGTTTCGTTATTGCCTGGTAAACTTTTATTAATGTTTTGCTCATTTAATTCTATTTGTTCAATCATAGTCCTAACGCTATCATTTTGTGCATCTTGTGAAGCAGCACCTAACTCTGAGAGACTGCTATAAGACGGTGCCCTTATTGATTCGTTTGAGCTTTGTGGGCTACTAGTTCGGGTTGAAGGTATTGGTGGGGGAGGGTAAGGGTAAAGTGGGTCTGAAGTGCTTTGAGGGGGTTGCTTCCCGGTTGGTGTACGTCCTATAGGCATTGTATCGGT
The DNA here is from genome assembly GCA_949126925.1 of Cheilosia vernalis. Taxonomy (NCBI): domain Eukaryota; kingdom Metazoa; phylum Arthropoda; class Insecta; order Diptera; family Syrphidae; genus Cheilosia; species Cheilosia vernalis. Next base: position 59,015,764 of record OX421362.1, read on the forward strand.
TATTGACGTTTGATCGATTTGAGAGCTTATGGAACGAGTGATTCTTTTGTTGATTTCGTAGGTATTCTCTGCTGGGATATTTTTGCTCTTTACTTTCTTTCCAGGAGGATTCATATTATAAAGGATCGGATGATTAAGAGACAATCAATAGAATGATCGAACAAAGTGTATATGCGCTATAATTGCGTTTTGATGTTAACTGTTTTGTTATGCGCTGATAACAAACAAACAAAAAAATTAAACAAATAATGCAAACTGTGCTAATAGCAAAAATAATAATATGTTTTGATATGTAATGTAATTTTTATGTAGAGTGTATAGTGAATATTATGTATATTTGAATTGAATATATAAATAGGAGATAGTAAATAGAAAAATAAATATGAAAGGTGAATATGTATAAGATATACGGACGAGTGAGTTTTTGTTTTTGATGTGATAGGGTGAATGTGTGAGTGTTTAAAAAAATTTTAGTAATGAAATAAATATGCTCTGGGCAAATTACAGGAAACTTTCTGGTTTTTCTTTTGTGTTTTGTGTACCATATATCATAGCGGGGTGTTTCAGGTCTACTTTCTTCGGCGGAATCGTGTTGGCAGGCATCATGGTCTAATGCTTGGGCAACTATATGAATGATAGACTGCGGACGGACTAATTGTTGGATCTCTCAGTACGGCGGAATAAGTAAACAAAAAGATTAACAGGGACACACTTCGTTGAGTTCAGTTTGTTTCCGCAATTCCAGTCCAACCAATGGGTTTTTTTGCTGGAAGACTTGAAACATTCTGAACTGCAACACATAGAAGAAGGTGATAACTACAGATGTACTAATGCAACTTGACATGACAAAACAATATCAGACTAGGCCACTAGATACATAATCGGATAGGACAATAACTACTAGAAAGGAAAAGTAAAATGGTAAGATAGGAAAGCAAAAAAAAACAATCGAAAAGTGGATAGAGAAAGAAAACAGGACTAACATGGTGTTAATTGTTGTCGCTGTCAACATTGAACGTTCTCGTCGCAATTCGAGATGGCATGCTAATGAGCTATCCTCTCGAAGACTTACGAGGTTTCAATGTTGACAGCAAGGACAATTAGGACGAATACGACTTTAAGGACAGAAGACTAGGACAAACAAATACGTTGGGCGCCATTTGTAATAGATCTGGGTTAGGGAATATAGAGGGCGTTGGGAGCGGATTGAAGAAGGAAGTCAGGATGTGGACGGGACTTCAGGAAGGAAACGGAAATGAGAAGGGATGGAGTGTCATGTGCGAGGAGCATGGCATGCTTGCGTAGCACGGCTCTGCTCGCCGAATGGGGTGGTTCTTGTCCTACACACACAACTAGATCTACCACAAAACATTGAACATGCCAAAAAAAAAAACTTACTTTTTTGAAAGCAGACGGACGTCCACCATACTGAGAGGGCTACTGATGACGTTGCAGCTAGGGCCAATTCCCACCCTTCCTGGAAGTTTACGGCCGATTTTCAAACTTCCCCAAATTTGTCTAGTTGCCGCTGACTAGACCATGTTCGCCGAAAGAACCGTAGCAGACCTTACCGCACCCCTGAAATCTTGTTTTAACAAGCCATTGTGCTCAATCGAGCGGAATCAAAAAGGCAAAATAACGCAATTTTCATTCAAAACTGGCGTGATGCACATCGATTTTATTAATCAAAAAAAATTTGTATATTGGGTTGCATGCTAATTTTATATGTACTTATAAACTAATGCTAAGAATTTTAACTTTAGTAATGAAAAAAGCAATTATAGCTTTAAGTTTATAAATATTAAATACTAATTACAAAAAAAAAACAAATTTTGAAAAAAAGAAAAAGAAATAATATCAAATAAAGGTGTCGGTAAATCTCCCCGTCACACAAAAAAAAAATGTTGGCAACTGTTTATTTTTCCAGTGTACCCTTTCTTTCAACTACTTTAGCGCGATCCTACCTAAAAAGAGCTCTGTTTAGGGGGCTACTTTCATTAAAGGGGTTCGGACAAGCAATCAACGGAAAGGAGGGGGAAACTTATAACAAATCACAAACCAATAAAAAGAAAGAAAACGGACCCAATAAATAATATATATAACTTAACAACATACAAAAAATATTACAAAAAAAAATATCACGCCAAAAAACTTAAATGAATAAATTAACAAAAAAAGCAAAATAAAATTTCGTGCAATGCTCGGGTGAAAATATGTTTCCGACCCGACTTTTTTTCTAATATAATATATAGGCCTTTTTTTTTTTAACCCCACTGTACTTCAGTATGTCACTTATGTACATATAGTGCTGGGTTGTTAAATTACGCTAAGTATGTATATAGTTCTTTTAGATCTTTCGTGTATATAGGGTATAAGTATTTATAATTATGTCTTGCTATGTATTTGCGGATATATATATATTATGTTTTATACAACAAATTAGCATGGATTCAATTTTTTTTTTTTTTTTTGTGTCGAGTATATGATTCAACAAAAAAAAATTTTACTTGTTGCGGTACATATTTCTTTGCACCCACTGTATCGACAGGACGTGTATAAATATAATTTGACAATACTACTGTCGGTAATTTTTTCCAGACTGAGGGGACATTCACTCCAGGTCACCTCTGTTTCACCTTTGGCGATGACAATGTCGTTGGCTATATACGATTTTGTGTGACGTCACTATGTATGGATTTAAAAAAAAACGGTTGGCGGCCACAATATAGCTATGACCGCCAATTCGCCAATTCTGTCGTTTTTTTCCTTTTTGGATGATATGCACAAAGCCTAAAACCATTTATTCTATTTCACCCTTTTCAAAAAAAATAACAACAAATTCTCACTCACCGGTCAATGTTCTCTACTATTTCTGGTACATATACCCTGGTCTCCTTTGATTTTAGACTAACACCACTGCCACTTTCTTGGTATTTTCCTTTCTGTTATTTTTTTTTTATCCAAAAAAATGTCCTTTTATTGTTTTTTTTTGTATTTTTTTAAACAATAGTCACTGCACTGTTCATCACCAGATTTTTACTTGTCTTTACAATATGTACTGCACTTTCGCACAGGTTGCGAACTTAACTCGACAACTGTCTGTGGGCCTTTGTCTCAGCAATTGCTGGGCAGTTCTTTGTTCAGGGGTAGACAAATCAATCCCGGGATCCCGGACGATTTTTGCTCTTTATCGATCCCGGGATTGCCAGTCACCAATCCCGGGATTTTCGGGATTGATACTTTCTGTCTCTGAAGGAAATACCTAAGTAATTTTGATTATGCTAGAACGATTCGTCCTTCTGAAAACAAGCATTCAAAAGGCCTTAATTGATCTCAACCATTTTGCTCAGATAGAAGATGCTGATTTTGATTTAGCAGGTGAAATCGTCGACGTTCTTACTCCATTAAAATTAGCTGTTGAAGCAATTTGCCGCCAAGAATCAAATCTGTGTACAGCTGATGCAGCATTAAGATTTTGTTTCGATCAATTGGCCAGCAAAAATACAATTTTGGCCAAAAAAATGACGATATCTTTGTCAGAAAGAATCAAACAAAGACGGCGCACGGAATTAACTGGTTTGCTAAACTATCTCCAAAATCCATCAACACAATATTCTGGTGAAGTATTCTTGTCACCTAGTCAAGCTACGATAACAAAACAGATAAAATCACTAATTCAGAGACTTACTGCTACTAACCAACACCAAAACATTTCTAATAGTGATGAAGAAGAAGAAAACAGTGCAAATTTATTGAAACCACCCATCCAACTTACACTAAAACAGTAACTACAAGCCGAAATTAAAAAAAGTACGCAAACCATTGCACCAGAAACACAAACAGAATCGGATTAACCAGCGTGCATAAGAAAAGAGTTGAATCTCTTTGAAAATGGAGGTACAGTTATATTGGCAACAAATTTAGAAGGCTTGGAGATGATACTCTCGATGCCCTTATTTTCCTGCGTTTTTATTTCCAAAGGTCGAATGAAGACCAAGAGCAAGAATAAATACGCCCGACCGAACCTCCGTTTTAAAGACCAAGCCATCGCGGATGCCAGAGCGCTTGGTCTGGCAAACTGGAAGCAGCGTGCCCGGGATCGCAGAGGATGGAAGGCTGCAGTGTCTCAGGCAGAGACTCTTCACGGGTCGGGAGCCCGTTAAGTAAGTAAGTAGTTATATTTTTTCATTTTTTTACTTTGGAATTAATTTATTTTTTTTATTTTGTAAACCCCTTGAATTGAGGTATTTTTTTATTTATCTTTATCAAAAATTATCATCTTAAAATTTTTTATGGAGTGTAAATATTTCTTTGTTTCTTAGCAATTAAGTTTATATTAATTTAAATAAACTTCTTAAATTTTGATTTATTTTAATAATAAAAAAGCAGATCATAATAGTTACGCTGCTTTTTACTTAAAAGGATAATGCACTTTTAAATAATTTCTACATTTTTGAGAGCACTTTTTCACCCGTGCATCGATTTTTGGTTTGATTTCTTTTTTTTTTACCAAAAAAAAAAATATACTGTCCAATCCCGGGATCCCGGGATTCATTTTTTCAAATCCCGGAATCCCGGGATTGAAAATTAGCTTCGGGATTGAAATCCCTATTCAGGGGTCTTAATCGCACCCTACCCTTTGGTTATCATTCTTAATCATCCGATCCTATATTAATTGCTTCTTTTCTATTGAAATTGTTGTTATTTATTTACTGTCCTCATTCTAATTTTTTTATTCCCGAAGAGAACCTACTGAGAATCATACTTCGGATCTCTCACGACCATCTCAAGTCTCAACCCGTGTTGCTATAAAATTTCATTATCTACCAAACGTACGTAGCATAATTTTAGGGACCCATCTAAAGCACTCGGTAAGTTCGAATTCGAACATTACGAAGTGTCAAGGTGACATAAACAACAAAACAACAAAAATATGCAGGCGGTGTGACTGGATGGACATGACACTTGAAAGGTAAGGTTTTATTATTATTTAAAATTCCCAGATTACTGAATAACTCAGTCCCTCCTCTATTCAGGTATCCGCAACAAGACTTTATTAATTTTTCAAAAAGTTTGGAAAAGGTAGGAAGCAGGGAAATAGGTCTATAGTCACATAAACTACTACGGTTTCCTTTTTCAAAAACAGGTATCACTTCAGCGCATTTCAAAGCATTTAGGAAAATACCACTGTTAACACTTTGGTTATACAAATAACTAACAACATCGACGATATACAAAGAAATTTTTTTGACAAACATATTTGAAATGGAATCGCTTGTACAGGAACTTTTATTTGGCAAGGACGAAATAAGCATATATAGTTCCCTAGAGGAGATATCTTCAAAAACAAAGCTATTTACAATCATAGGGTCAGTAAAAAGACTGGAAGACATATTACAGTTGCAGTTGTTGTTTGGTGTATAACTTGGCTTTAATTTTTCTGATATTTCTATGAAGAATTCGTTAAACACGTTTATGTTACTCACATTTTTCGATTTTGGTGTCATGCCCAATATATTATTAACTATACTCCATTCTTCTTTGATGTCACCTTTACATCTATGCAATTTGTTAGTGAAGTAGTTATTACGAACCTCAAACACTAGATTATTTGTTTTTTTGCACAATTTACTATAATACTTTTGAAGGTTCTTATTATTTGGATGTTTTCTACACAAAACAGCAACATGATTTTTACACTTAATTTAATTTAATTAGGACCATGAAATGGTCTGATATTCTATAATCGTATACCTCACACTGAGAAGATTATTATTACTAATTTTTATTCGAGTAAATACATGATCTATGCAACTCTTAGTCGAATTAGTTACACGAGTTGGTGTATTAAAAACGCTTTTAAGGCCATAAGATGCCATCAGAAACATATAGTTCTTGGTATCTGTATCAGATATTTTTAATAAGTCGATGTTAATATCACCTAACACAACCAGATTAGTTGAATTTATGACTCCTAATATTTATATTGTCTAATTTATTAATGAAGCTGACTTTACTAAATGCTTGTAATCTATATATGCATAGTATCGTATAGACAATTTTATTAAAGGATAGTTTTAACTTTGTTATATCAGCCCCAGGAACATTCATATTAGAAAATTTACAATCATTCACATAATCATCCCTAATAAAAATCATAATACCTTATTATGACGGTGATATACTGTTCATAGCTTATTTCTTTTGTTACGTAAGGAATGAAGTCTTCGATTATATCACGGGGGGTAATTTAATGAAGTTCTATGGCGAGAAAAGGGAACACAGAGAGAAATAGAGGTAAATAGCTCTCTGTAAAACATGGAAAGAGCGTCATTTAATGATAGATTGGCAAAGTCGAAGGAGCATCTACTGAGATAGACATTAATTTTTTGGAAGTTAGCTTTGTGAAAGTTGTAAGAGGAGATGACTGCGGAAGAACTGGACTGGAGTTGAGAGTTGTGAAAAAATGAAAGAAGAACAGGGGGATGAAGGTTGTCAATAGTAGATAGAGAAAGGGAACAAGATGAGACTGAGGAGTTAATGGGATCAGTTGTGAATATTAGGTCTAATTGCCTTCCCACGTAGTTTGAGACCCCGCTAATTTGGCATAGACTAGAGTCTGTCAGGCTATCTAAGAAGAAACATTCTTTAGTTGATTTGGCATTTGAAACAATGAAAAAGGATTCATCATCTGATGAAGACCAGTGTAGGTGAGGCAGATTAAAGTCGCCGAAAATAAGAATATTGTCAAGGGAGTCAGATGAGTCGATTAATTTGTCAATCGCGAAGCACATAACGTACAAGGCCCTCTGGGGGAGTGTTATTTTTATTGAGACAAAGTCAAGTTTTGAAGATGAGGAAGTAGCCTCGACAAGGAGAATTGTTTGTAGGGCGGGTAATTTCGTCTTCAAGAAAGACTTTAAATGAAGGAGGAAATAACTCTTGACTCTTTATGTCGGGGACTAGATTGGTTTCAGCAAGGGCATATACATATATCGAATGGGAGAGCATGCGATCGGCTTAGAACAGCACTGGTTTTCGAGCGCAGGCCTCTTACATTCTGGTAGTGAAAGGTAAGAGGAATATTGTATGTTGGATTGGAGTAGGTGTTTCATTACGGGGAGAAATAGTGGGAAAAGCTGGATTGGGGGTAGCAGAGGCAGACGCTGCAGGATTGGGTACATGGGAGTGTATGAAGTTCAGGTACTTGGAAGTCGATGGAGAGTTAACAGGGTCTAGCGGATCAGAGGGTCGACTCGGATCTGGATTTAAGTTAAATGATACGCGATTAAGTTGAGGCTTAGGTAGCTTTGAAATTACCGTGGAGTGATGAGGGGTACCTTGTGGATGTGCTATAAGTTAAGATTCGTGTGAGGAAACGTAGTTGGGTGAGAAGAGTTTGAAACGTGAAGAGCAGGTATGTTTGAAGTTACCGTGGAGTGATGAGGGGTACTTTGATTAGGTGCTAAGGTGGTTGGTTGAGAAGAGTTTGCGATTGAGGGTGTAATGGAGGTAAGTGACTGTAAAGTGTGTGGGGAGAATAGAGGAAATGTACCGACTTTAAGGCTCCAGTTTGGGTCAGGTTTAGGAATAGACTTAGAGCTATAATTCTTAGACTTACGTTTTCTTTCATTTGGTTTAGCACTAGGCTTATTGTTACTAAGTTTAACCTCTCCTGCATTGTTCAACTTGCTGGTAGTCATCTGTCCCAAGCTGAAGACATCAGTTGAGGGGTTCGAAAAAAGCCAGGAGTATTTGGAAGGTATTTCGAGTGTAAACCGGTTATTAAAATTAGTTGGAGAGATTATATATGATAGAAATAGCACCACAGTCACAATCAGCACCGCAGACAGAACACGATACGGTAGAGAAGTTAAGCCAACACAATTTTATAAAGCAAGTGCTTGAATCCCACAAGAAGTTTCCATTGTTAAATTATATATGTTTTTGAATTATTAAATATTTGAATTACTTTATCGCTTTAAATTTCTTGAATTGCAGTACGTACCACTACGGATTTCTGTTTATGTTAAGAAGTAGTGCCCTACGTTAGATTACTTGTAAAAGGGGAAGATTTTGTATAAATGTGATAGCCGCCTAAGTCAAACACTTTATTTGACATTTTTTAGTACTTAAGCATTGTAGTCTATGTAAGCACTTGCACAATCGACATTGGCATCGGTCACTTGGTGCCGAGCAGCGAAACAGAATAAACTGTCAATTCACAAGACACGTGTTTTCTTTAAACCGTAGCCTTTGCATTTATACGATCCTCTATAGCAGAGAGTTTATCATTCAGCGACTCCATCCATTTATCCAGTTTCTCTTCAATGCGGATCCACTGTTTGTCAGCTAAGCCAGTTATATATTATATTGTGTGCATCAGTATTTCTCGGAGAGCTTACACTGGTCTGTTGTTGTAGACGTCAACCTCGAGTAATAGCAGGCATAGCACAGAATAATATTCACAAAATGCTGAAAAGAAAACAATTACACCAACTTAGTAATGAATTTGACTAGAAGGTAAAGAAGCGAGCTGACAGATATGCTTTTGTGTGCACTTAAACCGTTATTTAAATTCAGAAAAGAAAGTTTAATAGGGAGACGAAATTAACACGTCTAGTTCCTTTCCATTTCTTTTTATGGCGTGTGAATCTTGAGGAACATTTCGAAAAAGTTTCATCGAAATCTGTGCAGTAGTTTTCACGCCATTAGGTAACAAAGAAAATGCCTACAGTTTTATTATATGTAGGTATAGATATAGATGTAGGCGCAGTGGCTTAGCGGTTAGTGTGTTGGACTCCGATGCAAATACTCAGCTGTTAGTGAGTAGAGATGAACTTCGGTGCATCTTTGAGTCACTTAAAAACAAAAAGTCGGCGGGAGTGGATGGAATCCCAAACGTCGTATTAAGACGCCTGCCGCTAGAGGCGATAGATATCTTCACCACGCTATTTAACAATGCTCTGAATAATGCATATTATCCGGCGCAGTGGAAAATAGCGGTGGTACACCCTATCCCTAAAAAGGATAAAGATAGGACAAACCCTGCTAATCTTCGGTCAATTAGTTTGCTTCCGAATGTTAGCAAGGTATTCGAAAGGGTCGTCAACAGATCTCTTTTAAGATGGGTTGAAGAAAATAAGATTATTCCGGAAAATCAGTTTGGCTTTAGAGCGGGGCATGACACTATTCATGCCGCGTCGAAGCTGGTCTCCGACATTCAGTGGAATAAAAGTAAGAAGCAATGCACGGGTGCCTGCCTGGTCGACTTTGAGAAGGCCTTTGATACCGTATGGTTGGAGGGACTTTTCTATAAGTTGACCAGATTGGGCATTCAAAAACCTTTGCTATATATGATTTATGACATGCTTATGGGAAAGAAGTTCGTTGTCAAAGCTGGCAATGTGACTTCGAGCAGGGTTTTCGAAATTAAAAACGGCTTACAACAGGGAGCAGTGAATTCTCCGGTCCTGTTTAATATTTACACAAGTGATCTCGTGGGTTCCCTCAGACATTCTATAGCGTACGCAGACGATTTAGTGGCGTACAGGTCAGGACCAAAAATCGAGGTCATCAACATCCTTCTGCAGCGTGACTTCGAACAAATTAAGAGGTATTGCGATGATTGGAAGTTGAAAATCAATTTCCAAAAATCGGAAACAATCCTGTTCAGAACTCCATTGGCTGGGGCCTCTGGGGATATTAGAAAAAACTGGAGAAAATTAACAATTATTGGACAACAGGGGCGGCCTTTGGCGGTGAAAACCGTGGTCAGGTATCTTGGCATATGGCTCGACCAGTATCTGTATTTTGACAAACATATAGATGCTTGTCTTGCTGGGGCCAAGGGGGCCTACGCTCGAACAAGGAGACTGTTTCGTAGCAGTCAACTTGATTCCAGGGTGAAGGTCATCTGCTACGTGGCCCTTATAAGGCCCATAATCGCTTACGGCTGTCCCATGTGGTTCAATATAGCGCCGTCCTATATGGAAAAGATTCGGGTGTTTGAGAGACAATGTCTCAGGGCCTGTCTAGGGTTGTTTAGAACTCCTGAATCAGAGTACATAAAATATTATCCCAACAGGACCCTATACAATGGGGCTCAACTGAACAGGATTGACAATTTCCTTATTAAGGTGATTCGGAGGCACGTTGCAAGGGCGATGGCCAGTGATAATAACCTGATCTCAGGGGCTTACTACCCCAATTTAATGTACCACGAGAGTACGCTTCGGTCTGGCTTTATCCCGCCTGAGGCATTTCTTCATGTGGACATGAAAGGGTTAGTCCAGACAAAAGATGGTGTGCCGGTATTGTACCACAGCCACCGCGGCGCGAGGGATAAGCGGCTCATCCACGACGGGTCCGCCGCCAATGCTCAGGAGCTCCTCCGTTTTAGTACCGCAATTGCGGAACGGGACAGGGTCGATACGGCAAAGCAGTTCACCGAATTTTGGTGGCTTGAGGAAGAGGTGAGGGTGGATACGCTCTCCCGGGCCGGTGCGCTACTGACGTAGCATCCTCCTTAGTTTTAAGCTAGATATTAAGTTGGTAGGTTTAGGTTAGAGTAGGGGGTCCTTGGGAGGGACTGGGCCAGCCAACATGTAAGTGCTACCGAGACTCGACCGTAGCTTATGGCCTCGATCGACTCTCGGCGGCACGGATGAACCCTTGTTGGCGGCTGTCAGGCGCCCACGGACGCGATCAGGATAGTGACCAATCCATAAGATTGCTCACCACCCTGATTATAATTAATTTAGGTTAAGTAGCTTAGGTAGTTTTAAGCAGTTTTAAATAAAAGAACATAAATAAAGAATTCAAGTTTTCTAAAGTTTCTTGAAGAATAAAAAACAAAACAAATTAAATATAGATAGATTTAAGGCCGAAAGGCAATAATTTTAAGGATATAGTTAAGTTTAGAGCGCTCGCTATGAGCCAGTAAGCTAGAATTAAGATAAATGTTAGCTTTAAATTAGATTTAATCGTTTTTGTCTAGTATGTAAGTTTAATTATAACCCCAATAAAAATTAATTTAAAAGTAAAAAAAAGTAAAAAGTGTTGGACTACTAAGCGAGGGGTTCAGGTTCGAATCCCGCAAAAACCCAAATTCCAACTCAGGGTTTTTTTTCACTGCGCCGCCTCTCGCGAACGTCTGAGAGTATAACTGTCATGACAGACCTTCTCAATTAGCCGTTTGGAATCGGCATAAAATTGTAGATCCCTTCCATTCGTTCCAAAAAATGAAATCTTACACAAAAACGAATGGTTGCGAGAAGCTAGGCCCAGGGTCCCACCACACCTGTTGCGCCAACTATTATTATTATTATTATAGATATAGATAAGATATACAGATTTAGATAATCCAATTAGCATCGAATCACGGATGGATGTATACATTCATTACGCATTTGCATCAAATCACTTTTTTAATAAAACAGAACAGAAAATTCAGGATAGTATATATCTGCTATCTTCTATTATCTTCTATATTTATAATTCTTTCGGGGTGAAACTCGATGATGCTATAACTCGATAACCCCTTAGACGATTTTCATGATTCTTTTTTGGTTTTATTAGTATTCCCGTTTATCAGGTTTAGAAAGAATGAAAAGTCGGAAAACTCTCAACAGGTTTTTCATGGGGAAACGCACTTTGAAAAAAAAAAATAAAAAATGGTTAGAAATGGAGTAGTGACACTTAAAATACAAAAAAAAAAATATTTTAAATTTTCAAAGCAATTTCAATTGTTTTAATTATTTTCAAAGCAAATTGTTGTTGTCAACAATTTTGAAATTTTGTTTCAAGAAAATTATAGAAAATTATAAACGCTTTGTAACCTGCCTACAACTGGTTCCAACTTTAGAGCAGGCGCGACGCAAATTTTTGTCAAACAGACAGAAAAATGTACAGTTTTAGAAACTAAACACAGTTTGGGGAATTCTCCTTAAGCAATTTTTAATGAAATGACAGCAAAAGAGAAAAAAAAAAAACAAAAAAATTAAAAATGCAGGAATGGAATGAAAAGTTTTGTATTGAATCTGTAGCTAGAAGGCAATCTTCCTAATCAAAATCTTAAAAAGGATTTGCTTTTCTTATAAACACAATATATTTATACATTTCGAGATCTTAAAAACTATAAATATCCTGGGAACATTTATTTCAAAATTTTGCAAAAAAAAAAAAATTCAAATTACCTACAATTTTTCAGTAGAAATGACAGATGGGAGAGGATTGAGAGTCTAATACTAAGTGATAAAATGTACTTTTGTTTTAAACTTAATACCATGTTATAACTACTATAAAGTGGGTATTTAGTCGACTATAGTTAGAAAAATACTAATACGGACATTGTCACGTACTAAATTAATCATAAAGTGGGCTTTATCCGACTATAATTATGCGCCAATGTTGTTGTCAATTATTTTAATTATTTTGCAAGCAAATTGTTGTTGTCAACAAAAACTACCTAATAAGTAGTTTGTTTATGTTTACTATGTTACATTAAGTAACTTTTTGAAATTGAGTAGATAGGTACTTTGATTTGTTTGATGGTGTTTGAATCTATAACTTTGTTTGTCAAGTATTTTCAGGATCCTTGCATTAGCATGTGTGAGTAAGTTGAAATGTAGGGGAGACGTGGACATGATAACAGGCAACTGGTGTTGTTGAGTGTTTTGAGTTTTCACGTAGGGGTTGTTACGAAAAATGAGCGAGTAACAATCGTGGTACTCTGCTCATTCGTGAGTAGGGTTATGGGGAGGGCAGTTCAAAGGTACCATAAAACCTTCGGTACCGGTGTGGAGTGAGAAGGGAGAAGGCTTACCAATCAAGTTGATAGGTGTGGTTAGTTTTCGTCTTGGCTATTTTCTTCCTATTCCTTTAATACTCCCAATTTTAAAACTTTCCCATCAACATTTTCAGGCATGTAAAAGTACGGTTGGCCGCAAGATAAGCAGTAGATCCCACCATACCGACGAGCTATGCACTGGCTTAAACAAGCACATCCTGCCCTGCCCTTCCGTCGAAGTCAAAATTGAGATTCCTGTGTCTCTACAGCTGGAAGGAAATAGCTGTGCGTTAGTCGGGGAAAAACACCATTTCGTTTACGAAGTACACGACGTCTCTTCTGCTTAAAACCCTGGAAAAATGAAGTTTAACGAAAATGACACCATTAAACTAATTCACACCTCACAGCATAACGCAAGATTGAATAATTCGCCATACTTATCCCCTTTCATTCTCTTAAATGAAGACATAAACCTCGCCCCCAATCACTTTCTACCAAAAGGCCATATTGGGCCAAAATCGAGGTTAGCCGCACTCCTCACTGAACTTCATTCATTTCGCATCCAAGCAATAAAACAAAAAAAGAAAACTGTTGTATTATAACTAAAGCAAGATTGGTTGGCAAAACTTACTTTAATTTTAAGCTTATTACATTAATGTTATCCTCTTTATCAATGTTGTAAAGTACTAAAACAGCTGTGATATCAGACCAATATATACGGCATTTTGCAAAAGCTCTCTCTTTAGGTCTATACGTATACGTCATTAAATGTAATCGCTCAATTAACTTTACCACACATATAAAAGAAAATAAAACAAACTTATCAGCCTAGTAATCTCATACTTTATGTTTTCATAATCTCTTCATAATGTTTTCATAATCTTATAACAAATGTTCGTAACTTGTAACCAATGCATGGTCTAGAGCGGAGGACTTATTCGTTTCCCTCCCTCTTTCGTTTCATACTATATCTTGTATATACTCTATCCATCTGTTAAATTGTATATTATGTTTCCTGTATTGTTAGTGACATTCGCGTCGAAAGCAACTTAAATAATAACTCCGTGAGCAAGAGTTTCTCTTTTATACACCCCGAGCCATGTTGGCAACGTAAAGCTTTTTATCACAAGAGAGAGCCATACATTATAGCCTCCTATGACCTATTATATACATTTCCTTAGTGCAATAAGTACATTCGTACTTACAAGTTTCAAATTTGTAAAAATGTTTTTATAAGTCTCAATAAATAACTTGAACTTGAACTTAGTCGGGGAAAAGCTCGAGAACGGCTAGACCGATTTGAAAAGTGATGCCAACTCAGGCATAATTATGGCTTTTATCCATAATTCCGATGTTTGTGTCATTGAGGAATAATTTATAGATATAAAAGCATAATTTTTTGTGAATTTGGTAAATCTGGTACATTCTTTGGTCAAATTTGCATCGCTGTGCGTCATGCTTATTTTCACTCACTCACCAAACCAAAACCCTGGTCCTCACAAATCAAGAAAGATAGAGAAATATCGATCGACTTTCATTCTGTTAACAAATTTTAATCACCTTATATTGTTAGTTGCATTTCCTTTGTTAGATAGGTATTCAATTTTTATATTTTTTAACAAAAAGGCCTAATTTTTTTCGAGCAACTCAGTACCAGATGAGTCGCTATATGTGAGCAGCAACGAGGCAATCTGGCACATCTTTTCCTTTCCGATCCACTTAAGACACCCAACAGTTGTCCATTTGGCAGTATACATCTGGAAATTGGACGATTGGAGCGAAAAACAAAGATGTCCATGATCTCAACGAAACTATTAAAAATTTCATTCCGGGTCAAATACCTCAAGGTTAGTGTTACGAAGTTCACCGGGTCAGCTAGTTTAACTATATAATGAGTTTGGTGTTACTTTGGCTAGATGACATCCAGTTTGAGTTTCGAGCCATTGAAGGGTCAACTATAATACTATTGCATGGCAGTAATCCTGTGGCGGCCAATATCATAAATATTCAGACTTTGTGATATTTAACCGCTTTTGATATATTGCTTAGCTTTTTTATTTTAATTATCAATAGACACGTTTTTACATGCAAGGGGTAGTTAGAACCTCAACCTTAAAGCTTTGACTAAATTGTTTAGTTTACTTTGCTCTAAGTCAATTTTAAATATTCAGTTGAGGAGTAAAAGAGAAAAGACTGCTGTTGCCCATATTAATATTTATTTGATGTATAGGTAGGCATTTTCAAATATAATTGAAAAGTAAAATGTTAATTGCTTTTCAATGCATGTGCACTGAGTTCTTTCTCCGACATTTTATATATGAAATATATTTTATTCTCCACCGCAGCACTGGAAAATAAATACGAAACCGCGATACGACATATTAAAAAAAAGCTCCTATGATACATGTCATCTTAATCTTAATTAATCAGCTTACAATGCTGCATCACATCACGAGGATAACTAAAGTTATAAACCAACTAGGCGAACTTCTTTCCGCCCCAATTCGTTAAAATAATAAAAATAATAGTTTCGAGCATGCACAATGCACTGCACATGCACAGTGCACATGCTGCTTTATGTAATTCGGCGAATTAAAAATATTTATTCAAAACTTATACTCATACAATGGAAATAATTGAAGTAGGTATAGCAATTTCGATGTGTCGACCAGCCTTCCGCTTTTTCACTAAAGTGTACGCGATTGTAGTTGGGACTTATTAAATGTCACAGCAAAGGCGAGACGCACGGGATGTTGAAGACGCTAAATACGAATGTCAATTCGTTCTGAATAAGCGGAATCCGCGGAATGAGAATGTTTGCCTTTGAATTTTCCCCTCAAAATCGTCGCTTGCATGATATTTGATTTACGATTCTTCACAACGAAACAAACGGGTTCCGTTGCAAACTTTCGGCGCGTTTATGTTGCGCAACAAAATTATAACAGAGCCGACTTTCAATTTCACCCGGAACATCCAAAGAAATAAACAATTAAACGTTTTTAATAATTGTTGTTGTATTGGTGACACTGCCTACCCGTTTTTCTATCCAGTCTTTTCATTTAAAAGGGTGTACCCACCCGGTTTTGCCCGTGCCTTTCGTATTAAGTCCCGACCTTATTCCGCAACCTGCTTTAATTTGACAATGGTTGTTAATAATTTTAATTATACCTACCTAAAACTTTAGAAATATCGTTTGATTTTTTTTTTGTTGAATGCTGAATGGGGGGTTCCACAACCTGTTTCCCTAACCCTCTAATCTTTTGTGAAGTGACACCTATCGGGTCCAAAAGTATCCTTTAAGACCTGCTGAAAAGTAAATACAGCAATACGAATAAAACAAAGAAAGAATCATGAAAATTGACCCAGTATAATGGTATATAGATATGTAGAATAGATGTATAGAAGATAATATAAAAAGATTTAAAATAATCTTCTTTTGTATTTGAAGTGTCAAATGTTTTTAAATTTTACTTGATACCAAAAGGCAGACTCATCCAAAAAGCACACCTTCCCTGCTCTTTAAGTGGTTCAATTCTTCATCAACAAACAAGTCAGCTGTGCACTCTACACTTAACGCCTGGTCCATGAAAAGTGCAAAGCACCCAGAAGACGCAGCATACCACCGGTTTGCGAACATTTACCAGACTAATAGGTGCAAGTATTTTGCTGCAAGGTAAAAATACTTCACAAAATTCTTAAGATTTTCAACTTGGATATGAATTCGCTAGTATAGTTGAGCTGAAAACTCAAGTAGGGACTGTATATGGAATACCTTCACGTTCACGCCTTTCCTTGAAGCCGGAAATTATCCATGGAAGTTATTTTTCTGGAATTTGGCACCAGTTCATGGAGTACCTTAAACTTTTGAAATTATATGGAAGGAGCATACATCATAAATATTGGGATAATTTTATGCTGACAAGTTTGAAAGTCAAAGGACATCTTCATATTCATTTTATTAAGTCATGACTCAAATGACCAGTTAACGCATCAATTTTAGCCACATACTTATTCGATCATATTCTTATTCATAGTTCTAAGCAGTTTTGAAGCAAATTACTTTCCTTCTGTACACAGTGCAACAATTAGTTTCCATTTGGTTTCTAACGACAAACAATGATATGAGTGAAGATCCTTGGCAATTGTAGATACAGGGTTTATGATGTCGATGTGAGACTTGTTAAAAAAAAATTGTTTACCTTTTTCCCAAGCCATTTTCCATTTGTTGCCTAGAACAACAATGATTACATTATATACTTATTTCGGTTGTGCTTTTGAGACTAATCACAATTCATTCAACAGGCCTTTATATAATTATTATAGACTCTATGTCTGTGTTGCATGTAAACAAAAAAGTCTAAGACTCTGGGTCATATCCTGGTGGCCAATTTCGAGCTCACCATTTATAACAGTGATTTTTTGTCAGCTTGTCCAACATCATCATGTACCCTGCCAAGCCCTATACGCCTCTACTTGACTGATCCATGCATCCTGTCAGCTGTCATTTATGCAAACATATTTTTGTTAATCTCACAATGCTGAAACTGAAATTTAGTTTCACAGTGTTTCAACAATGCGTTGCACTACAATGCGCGTTTATGAATTGGTCTGAGATTGGGTTGGGTGCCTATGAGCGCTTCGGGCTGAATTGCACAATTAAAATTATGAATTTATGATGGCAAACGAAATTGGATATGAAGAGCAAGCACTCCCTAGAGAGAGTTCAGAATATGATAAACATAATTCCATTTCGACGCAATAAAACCAAATTGCTGTGCTGAAGGCGTTTACGTCGTCGTGCGGGTCATAATAAATAAAATCCAAAATTCCAACCGAAAAGGGGCCGAATCAGATTGAGACGTAAATTCCTTCTTGCTTGACATTTTTTAATGCGGCTATCCGAAAATTGTTTCGATTTATGAGATTTATGTGCGTTTAGAGTATTTTTGGTATTTCGCATTATTTATGCGTTAAATGGAAACAATTTGTTTTCAATAAATTGAGTTAGGAAATTAAGAAAAAACATTCAAACACTTTTAAAACTTATCAGTATTAAGTGTGATTCCAAATAAAAATCAAACAAAACTCGTAAAAGAAATAGTATATTTGCATATAATATATTGAGAGCAAAAGGGATATGTTTTACTCGTGGCACGAATGGAAAATGGATTCATGGAAGTGCGTAGAGTATACTCCTACCTATAGGTACGTTTACTTACACATGTTTTTTTACGATCATATCTTTCTGCAGTATATTTTCACACATCGACGCGGTTCATGCAACAACCAATTGAGTTGATATTAATAAAATTTTAATATGAACATTGTTTTTTTAATTACCCACCCTACTGTGTGCCATGTCAATATTGCAGGGGTAGCTGGAGGGTGCTTGTTGATATGCTTTGACTGATTTCGCAATACGCACATTGAATTTACAATTTAAGTCAGGAATGTGGGGAAAGTTTGATTAAAATTGTGCCATACCTTTATTTTACTGTTTACCCACATAAATATTGTTTGAATTTAATTTTCATATAAATTGGATAAGCGCGGATATGAGAACGAGATACTTGATTTCTTCATATCGGTATAATTATTTTTATTGAGGAACGGATTTAGGTTACTCAAAGGCGAGCTGAGTGACCTTGGTTGGTGGAGTGGGCCTGGAGAACAGAACACTTTTGTTTTAGGATAAGTATTAACCACTACTTAACGACTAAAGCCATCATACAGTAGGCACTGTATGGTAGCGTGAACTAATTATTGCACAGGCTGTCCATGCTAACCAGGTTGTTCACACTATCCAAAATTTTACCCACCAAGAAAAATAGGTACACTTCGATCTTCGACAACAGTTTCCGTACTTTAATAAAAGTTTTATTTTACTTAATTTTTTACTAGCTGACCTGGTGAACTTCGTACCACCTAACCATAAACTAACTATTCTGTGTGCGAAAGTAGAAACCTGACAGATGACTGACACTTCATTCTGTGGTGACATTGGGAAAAAAAAAATTCAAAAAAATTGGCAGTTATCGGGACGTTTTAAGAAAACGGTGGGTCTGATGTGGTGAGTTCAGTACCACATATATTTCATTAAAACGAATATATCTGGCCTGTTTTTTGAGCTTCGATCTCAGCAAAGCAAAGTAAATTATGATTTTCAGCACACAATTACAACAACTGCGCTAGACTTGACAACTTCGAGACTCGCAATAGTTGTTGTAATTGCGTGCTGAATATTCTACTTTACGTTGCTTTGCTAGATCGAAGCTAAAAAAAACACGGATTATTAGGATTTTCTTATTTTGCCTAAATATAGTACTGTTGGCCTGTTTTTTGAGCTTCGATCTCAGCAAAGCAAAGTAAATTATGATTTTCAGCACACAATTACAACAACTGCGCTAGACTTGACACTTCGAGACTCGCAATAGTTGTTGTAATTGCGTGCTGAATATTCTACTTTACGTTGCTTTGCTAGATCGAAGCTAAAAAAAACACGGATTATTAGGATTTTCTTATTTTGCCTAAATATAGTACGGGATGTTTACATTGTGGTTGTAAACAATGAAAATATTGATCATTTGCAAAAATAAAATAAAATCAGTGTCTACAAATAAAAATTTGGAATTTTACTAAATACATTTTAGTTTCGATTCTTTGACTTACAGTTTAAAGAAAATAAGTTCATAAATGGATTTTCAACTACAAATTGGTTGGTCATCAGAATTTCTAAAAATTTATTTGATGTCCTATTATTTGTTTAGGTAGGGCTATGAAGGTTGCAAATTATTTTGGATGGTAACATTTCGAAAAGTAATCATATTATATATTTGTTTTAATTATTGTATCATGTTAAACTTATATTCTTCAAGCTATATTTAAAATATTACTAATGAAGCCTATATAAAATGCAGTTGAAGTATAGTCTGCACCAAAATATCATAAAAAAACAATAGGCCACAATAGCAGCACAAAAGTTACATATTTTCTAAATAAACATTATATATTTTTTTTTGCCTGAATCAATTCTTTCCATTCATTACATTATTTTGAAATTCGTTTGTTTATGAAATTGTTGCAAATTTTGTTAAAAATATAATTTGTCCCCCCTTTTTGTTTTCTGTTAGGTATCACAAGTTAACTTTATAAAAATATTATAACTCATAAATTATACCCACTCTGAAACGTTCATATCTCTCCCCAGAACCCCAACACACTTCAAGTCTTAATATTCCTCAGTTCTTCACTTTGAATAAGTTGGCTAATAACTTTTTGCCAAAAAAACAGACGCCATAATAATTGTGGGAATAAAAATGTCTTATTTAATTTCCACGAATGAATATTTCTCACTTTATTCCTTTCTTGGTGAAATAAAACAAAAAATCTTAACTGTGGGAACACATAAATCAACTGATTGAAATTCACCAAATACACTTAACTTAGTCAGTGTTCTTAGCATTCTCTCTTCATTTTTCCCATGAAGCGAGGGCATTTTTCCCTTTTCACCGACTCAAATTCCCTCGATTTGTTTATGAAAAAATATTTCTTCTAAAAGCAAAGTTGGTATTATTCGGAAAGAAATTCACATTAAATTAAACTTTTATTATTATATATTATTAGGTACTAGAAATCTATTGCTAAAAGATAAAACTCTTTTTTACGGGCATTTTGTGTGTTGCATTATAGTTCAAATGTTTTTTCGTCAGATTCACGATACGATATTTTTGTTTTGTACGAATCGTTTTTCGGACAACAAAATTTCCACAAAAGGTAGAAATTCCACGATGTAAGATGACTTGTGTGTCAGTATGTCATTATACCCCATCCATTCACATTTTTTTTGTTTTGTTGCTTCACACAAGACACCACACGTATTCACGGATACGAAATTTAAGAGAGAATTTTTCTTTCAAAATTTGAGGTGGCAATCGGGTAGGTGCGCGGGAGGTGACAGTCTATTTAATGCTTAGTTTATGCACCTTACCTTGATCTATTTCAAGCTTCTTTTTTTTTTGGATTTCAACTTAGTTTGGTGATTAAAAACATTTTAGTAGTAGATATGTAGTTCAAATTAATTCAATGCCTTTTATTTTCCTGTAAAATAGATGATATTAACATTCAATGCAAAGCTTTGCAGTTGTTTGAATTCAAATGGTAAGTCCGTTGGAATCATCGGGATGCGTGGAATCAAAGCATCCTCTCCTCTATACTTCCCCTTGATAA
Source organism: Cheilosia vernalis (assembly GCA_949126925.1). NCBI lineage: Eukaryota > Metazoa > Arthropoda > Insecta > Diptera > Syrphidae > Cheilosia > Cheilosia vernalis. The sequence continues at coordinate 59,036,780 of OX421362.1, forward strand.
TCGTCGCCTCTATGACGTTGTTCATAAGCTTTTTCACAACCAGTCTCGTTCCATTGCACTTTCGAGGTTGACTGATGTTACGTAAAATAATGATTACTGAGCCTACTTTTAATTGCAAATTGTGAGGTGGTAATCCAGACAATTTCAACTGGTTGATAACCGATTTGAAGAAAAAAAAAATGTGCTACTGTATCCAACAGTCCCGACCGAAATATGTATGTGTAAACACCGTGCGTGCGGTGTGTGTGTGGCTTGATACACGTCATTGAGAAAAGAGGGAATTGTAATAACCGTATTCTTAATATATTATGAAATAACAAAAAATCGACAACAGCGCCACCTATCGGGTCCAAAACTATCCTATCTTTCTAGCTGCATACAACCATGCACATATACAAAGTTTCATTGAGATCGGTTGAGTTTCTTAAAAAAAAATCGATAACAGCGCCACCTATCGGGTCCAAAACTATCCTATCTTTCTAGCTACATACAACCATGCACACATACAAAGTTTCATTGGGATCGGTGACGGTGACGGTAACAGAGACGGTAATGGTAACAGTGACGGTGATGGTAACAGTGACGCGAGTTTATTGGTTTCTTCCCATCCAAAGTGCCCAACGCGCCTAAAGAAGTAATAACTTCAAAAACATGCTTTATTTCAGCTCATAAATGTATGCAATGATAAAATGTATATGTGGTGAATACTGAACACACATAAAACAAAACTGTCGCAGAGAGGATGAACAAATTAACGCAACGAACATTCACGTAACTGTCGCGCAGCGGCTTACACAATGACACATCTCGTGAGAAACACAAAAAACATCCGATCTCCTATCAACAGCTTTAGCGGCATTCTTTCTTTGTGTCAATCGTCGTCGACCAGTGACCAGTCTTCCACCGGCAGCCATCAGCATCGTCTCGCACCTTTTAAGTTTTAATTTCATCCTAAATTAATAAAATTGAATTCTTTATAATCTCTAAATAAAGTTTATAACGTAAAAGTAGTTCGCGTCCTCTTTTATTTCTTTTGTATGAGCAACGCGACTCTACATTGGTGACCCCGAACATTTTTTTTTTAAATCAATTTTGTTTCTCACGCGGTAGCAAATAACTGTTCCGATGCCCGACTCAACGATTGCACAAGGCGATAACACGCCACATGCCGATGCTAGCACAAGCAACCCACGTGTCAACACCGATCTGGCCACTCGCCGTCTACCGTTTGACATCAAAGCGCCCCCTTTCAGCGCCGAAAGACCTGCGCTATGGTTTGCCCAGCTGGAGGCACAATTTACTAATTGTGGCATCATCGAACAACGTGATAAATTCTACCGCACTATACCACTAATCGACACGCGCTCCGCTGCAGAGGTGGAAGACATCATTATTAATCCACCAGAAGACACCCCATATCAAACTCTGAGGAGCACACTGATTTCCCGTTTCTCGAAATCCAAAGAAGCGAAAATCATTCAGCTTTTGGATAAAGAGAATCTGGGAGATCGCACACCATCCCAGCACCTTCGACACCTAAAGAGTTTGGTACCTGGCATCGACGAAGAGGTGTTAAAAGCGCGTTGGCTTTCACATCTCCCATCGCAAACGCAAGCCTGCTTAGTGGCCCAGAAATCCATGGATGTCACAGACTTGGGCGAAATCGCCGATAAATTACACGAGGTTTTTGCGCCAGCAACGGTAGCAGCACGGATGACCTTCACCGACAAATCGCCAATCTGACCGCCGAAGTCGCAGCACTTTCTGCATCATACTCAGAACGCGGACGAACAAAACATCAGCAGCAGCACAGTTCCAGAAACAGATCCAAACCCAGGCAAGTACCTAAACAACAAAACATATGCTGGTACCACATTAAATATGGTGCCGAGGCGCGTACATGTCGCCCCGGTTGTCAATTTCAGAAAAACTGCGCCGAGGGTCATTAATGGCGGTACACGATCCTCACCCCTCGCACCGCCGTCTCTTTCTCACCGACAGAAATTCCCAGAAACAGTTTTTGATCGATACGGGATCCGAAGTTTCGATCTACCCACTCCAGCAGACACAACCACCGCTTCCACTGTCAACTTACCAGTTATTCGCTGCCAATGGCTCGCTGATCAACACATATGGTACGATCAAATTCGACTTGGACTTCGGACTGCAAAAAAACTTCACATGGCAGTTCATTGTTGCTGACGTCAGCCGCGCTATTATTGGCGCCGACTTTTTATGCCATTATGGATTGCTTGTGGATGTGAAGCAACAACAAATCATCGACAAACACACCGGATCGTCAACGGCGGGCGTGCTTTCAAATGTCCAGTCCTCATCTGTAGCCACAATTCAAGCTTGTATCGAGCAGCCATACGCAGCGCTTCTCCATTCGTTTCCTGCCATCACACAACCAGGTTCAGCCAAGCGGAAGGAACAATATTGCACTGTTCATCACATAAAAACAAAACACGGGCCTCCAATCTCCAGTAAGGCACGTCGACTTGCCCCGGATCGTCTCAAGATTGCCAAATCAGAATTCTCCAAAATGATTCAACTTGGCACTGCGCGCCGTTCTGACAGCTCGTGGTCCTCGCCTTTGCACTTGGCCAAAAAGAAGTCTGGAGAATGGCGTCCCTGTGGCGACTATAGACCTCATCACGCCATTCGGCTTATTTGAATTTCCTTTTATGACGTTTGGTCTGCGCAACGCTGCGCAGACATTTCAAAGGTTCATCGATGAGGTGACGCGGGATCTGCCCTTTGTTTTCCCATACATCGATGACCTGCTCATTGCGTCAAAACACAAGCGAGAGCATCTCGAGCATCTCCGAGCTGTATTTCAACGACTTCAGGATGCCGGACTTGTGATTAACGTGATGGGCAAATCTAATTTCGGGAAAAGTGAAGTGAAATTTTTGGGACACCTCGTCTCAGCCAAAGGGATATTCCCACTCTCTGAGAAAGTGCAAGCAGTCTTGGAATTCCCTGTGCCCTCCAACGTGAAGAAACTTCGTGCGTTTATCGGTACCATTAATTTCTACAGGAAGTTTATCAAAAACGCAGCCGAGATCCTCGGGCCACTCAATGACCAGCTTAAAGGTCCAGACATCAAAAATTCAACACCCATCAATTGGACACCAGCGTTGGAAAAGTCGTTTATGGACAGCAAGAACGCTCTAGCGTCGGTTGCTCTGCTCGCTCATCCAGACGTCAACGCAGAGTGGTCCATTTTCACAGACGCCTCGGAGCAGGCCATTGGAGCGTTACTCCAGCAGCGATGTCACGGTTCTTGGCAGCCCTTAGCCTTTTTCAGCCAGAAACTGTCGCCGTCTACTCAGAAACACTCAACCTACGACCGGGAGCTCAACGCAATCTACGAAGCTGTGCGCCATTTCCGACACATTTTTGAAGGAAGACATGTTGTGATTTACAGTGACCACAAACCACTTGCGCACGCGTTTAAACAGCGACCGGAGCGAGCTTCCCCTTGGCAATTCAGAAGATTGGACTACATCGGTCAATTCACCACCGACATTAGGCATGTTTCCGGCTCGGATAATACTGTCGCAGATACGTTGTCACGCATCGATGCTATCGAGCCAGCAGTATCATCGAGCGAGATAGCGCAAGCACAAGCTAACGACAGTGAACTTCAGGACGTTCTCAACAACCCATCGTCCAGCGTTCAACTCTGCCGTATAAAGCTCGACAACTCTGAAGGCGAAATATATAGCGACATTTCCACCGGTACAACACGACCTTACGTGCCTTGTCCCCTGCGAAAAAGAATATTCGATTCCTTGCATTCTTTGGCACACCCTGGACAACGCGCCTCAAGGAAGCTCATCGCCCAGCGTTTTTTCTGGCCTTCTATGAACAGAGATTGTTCAAAGTGGGTCAAGTGCTGCATACCGTGCCAAGCTAATAAAACAACATACAATTTCGCCAATCGCCAGCTTTCTACCACCTACGAAGCGCTTCGAGCACATCCACATCGACCTAGTCAGCCTTGTACCATCCAAAGGATTTAATCAATGCCTGACGATCATCGACCGATTTACGCGCTTCCCTGAAGCCATACCCTTGTCGAACGGAACCACAGAATCCGTAGCAGAGGCTCTGCTATTATCCTGGATCGCGCGCTTTGGTGTTCCACTGCGCATTACTTCGGACCTTGGGAGACAGTTCGAATCTGACCTGTTTAGACGCCTGACTAGACTTCTTGGCTGTAAGCATCTTCGAACGACGCCCTACCACCCGCAGTCAAATGGATTGGTCGAGCGCTTCCACCGACAATTCAAAGCAGCACTACTATGCAATGGCGATACTTGGACTTCAGCACTACCCTACCCATTGTACTTCTCGGACTCCGAGCCGCATTCAAAGAGGATCTTCAAGCGACGCCTGCCGAACTTGTCCTCGGTGAACCCATTCGTTTGCCTGGAGAATTTCTGCGCCCATCGACCCGAATCACATCAGCTCCAGACCTAGTGCAAATCCTTCAGACGCATTTTAAAAACCTAGCTCCGCAAGAAATGTCTCGTCATGGACAGCGTTCAACATTTGTTTTCAAAAACCTCCGAAACACCTCACACGTCTTCGTCCGCCACGATCATATACGCCACTCTTTCGCTACACCATACGACGGACCATATAAAGTGCTGGAAAAATATGAAAAGTACTTTGTGGTTCTCGTCAGAGGCAGAAATACACCGATCTCAATCGATAGGCTCAAACCAGCATTCTTGCTTCACGAAGATGTGCGATTTGAAGAAGGGGATCAAACACAGCGCAATGAAACAGAAGTCCCGTCAACTAGTGATCCTTAAACATCGATATTTTTGATGGTTCAAAAAAACTATCGATACTATCGAAATGCATATATGAGCACATATTCGAAGCAAAAGTAGAAGTACTAATAAAACATGTGAAACATGTACGTAAGAGAAGTACTTCGTTAGTAGGAGAACTATTTTTCTACGTATAAAGAAGTACTTCTTTTGTACTGAAAAAAAGATAAGCGCCTTTAGTTAAACTATAATGAATTACAAAATGCGAGTCCTTTTAAAACATTTCTTGACCACAGCTGCTTTGGTATTCTAATATTTTGCAGTGTCTAGACATCTGTCTAGGTATGCATCTGGTTTATGATGCTGTAATAAAAAAAGAACCAAAAATAACAAAACTTTGCAAAAGAGAGGTAGCCTCTTTACTGCAAATTGCGTTTGCGAGACTATGTGCGCAATGTGCATATGCGAGTATGTACTTCTTTTAACCCTTCCACGAAACAACAAGTGGCCACTGACGCTGGTGAAAGTGATTTGGAATTTTTGTTTTTTGTACATTATGTTTTTTCTTGTGTCAAAAAACATTTTTGCATATATGTGCATATCCTATGGTAGCATTTACAATGGAAGGTAGTGCTGCAAGTGCTGCGTGTTTTCTAACTTTGTAATCACTTGAAGGTGTATGTTCTTAGGGTTGAGTTCAAGTTTAGTGACCAATAACAATAAAATAGTAAAGTTATTTCTTGAAATTTAAAGTGAAAACTTGTAGTGAAAAATGAATCGAGGTAAAAAATCGGTTGTGTGGAAATATTTTAAGTATGTTAAAGACAATAAATTTGTTAAGTGTACTTTGTGCCAAAACCAAAAGGAGTACAAGCACTCTGGTAACACGAGTAATCTCTCCGACCACTTGAAGCGTAAGCATCAGCCGGGAATGCTCGCTAGAACTTCTCATGATCAATATGGTTTGTCTTCTTCGTTTAATAAAATGTGTTTGTTTTTAAATGTTTTTTTATTAATAAATTATGGACAAATTTACAACCCCGTCTTTAGAAAACGTATGTATATAAAACTATCGATAGTATCGATACTATCGATAGTTTTACTCCGAAACTATCGATACTATCGAAATATTAAACTATCGATGTTTAAGGAACACTACCGTCAACATCCGCACCCAGGAGCCACAGAACAGTCCGATTCAATCTGCCTCCATAGTTTTTTTTACTTACGCTTAATATATTAATGGTTCTCTCCCTCACACTAAATACGATTTCATTTCATTTCATTTCTTTTAAGAAGGGGAGATATGTGGTGAACACTGAACACACATAAAACAAAACTGTCGCAGAGAGGATGAACAAATTAACGCAACGAACATTCACGTAACTGTCGCGCAGCGGCTTACACAATGACACATCTCGTGAGAAACACAAAAAACATCCGATCTCCTATCAACAGCTTTAGCGGCATTCTCTCTTTGTGTCAATCGTCGTCGACCAGTGACCAGTCTTCCACCGGCAGCCATCAGCATCGTCTCGCACCTTTTAAGTTTTAATTTCATCCTAAATTAATAAAATTGAATTCTTTATAATCTCTAAATAAAGTTTATAACGTAAAAGTAGTTCGCGTCCTCTTTTATTTCTTTTGTATGAGCAACGCGACTCTACATATACAATGATAAAACCCAGTGATGCATATCCGGTGCAGCAAATTCTATGTTTGGAATTACCCCACCAGATTCCAACAACGCGCAATGTATGCAATTATAAAACACCGTGACGCATATCCGTTGCAGCAAGTTCTATGTTTGGAATTACTCCACTAGATTCCAACAACGTTTACACATCAACAACTGTCCCGGAATGGAATTTTTAATAGTGGAGTTAAGATCATGAACATCTCTATTTTTCGCTATGGCTCATTCGCTCATCTTCCTTAGAATCGGTCATGTGGCAGAAATTAGTGGGCAATGTGATAAGTCCGGTCGAGATATCAACTGCAATCTTTCCATTACCAATGTCCAACAATTGCTTCGAAAACACAGCAGTTTGATCTCCTCAATCGGAGTGTCTTGACATGCCGCCTCAAATTTGACGTTTCCAAGCTCGCACTTAGTTCGTCAGCTGCTGTTGATCGTAGGAATAACTGGAATAGCCTCCCGAAAATCACCGGATTATTCAACCATGGCTATTCCAAAAATATTTTCATTGTCACAAAGACATTTCAACGTCCTGTCAACCGCCACCACTGACCTTTTGTGGGCCATCGTGCATTCGACCCAAATGAACAATTTGCATCATTGTAAAATCTTCACATTTTTTTTTTCTATTTTTCAAGATGGTGTCTAGTTGATTTGTATATTCAGTTGAAATATCAATGCTGAATGTGCAGTTCGGTAGTAACTTCTAACAAAGTTGCTGTTATTCCGTGTCAAAAGCAATGAAACTAAGAACGTTTTGGCAGTACCGCCGGGAGCACCCCGAAAGTAAATGCTACCAGTTCTTTTGTTCACAGCTTCCATCAAAGAGTCATACGCAATCATTTGAGGAACATTTATAACTGCTTCGGCTAATTTTTGAGTATCGTATTGTTGTTCTCTTTGTGGTTGAATGCATCGTGTATTGGACGATTAGGTGATATCATGCCCAACCGCGCACTTTATTCGCCTTCAATAAACACACGTCTTTTCTGTTTCTATTTCTGCTTTCATTTGAAGTTTGAACTAATGTAAGGATCCTGAAAATACTTGACAAACAAAAATGATGGATTCAAACACCATCAAACAAATCAAAGTGTCTACTCCATTTCAAAAAGTTACTTAAGGCTGGGTGGCAGAGATAGACGTTTCTGCGGCCCGTAGTTTCTCGGAGTTCTTAAGAGGTAATCGATCGAAGTAAACGATTAGTTAGCTATTGAAGCGCAGTTTTATTTTTGATATTACATAAAGTACCAAAAACACCCTTTTTTTGGATGTTTTTTCTGCGTTGGGGCAATCCCTAGATCAAACATTTTTATTTTTTTTATGATTTAATTTTGTTACAAATGAACTACTTGAGGTCGCTATTGAAGCACAATTTTGATTTTTATTGTTTACCATCTTAAAACTGCAGGTTAATATTACTAAAAGCAAATAATCTTTGTGGAGGAACAAGGACATATTTATTTAATCTGTAAAAAAGAGAATGGGCTTAGCATATTTGCATGTCTGCTCAATGAATAAAAAGTTTATGTTCAGTTCATAAAATATTTAAATTGGAATTTTGAAAAGTTTACTATTTTACTGCATTCTCAATTTTATTTCAGATTTCACGCACACATATGCAATGTAGTTCACAAAATATCCGACATGGCGACATGACGTTATTCGATTTTTCTCTAAATTTACCCTCTTTTGAGAATCTATAGTTTGCAGATTTTCACTCGCTGGAGCTGTTTGAACAGGAAATGGCAAAAATTTGTTTATTTCGTTTTGTTTGGGCTTCTCATAGATACATACTAATATTCTTGCTGTTTGATAAAGTCGAGGGAGCAGAAATGAGATCAATTTTGATAGTAGGGAAAACATTGATATGAGAGATTGAGATTGCATAATATAATACAAAGTGAAAAGTACCTATATGATATTATTGTTGAACGGTGTGGACTTTTTATTGATAGAAAGATTTATTTCTCGGTGCCTCAACAGATGGTTTAGTAGGTGATCGGGTCATTAATGCAAATGTAAAATCCGAGAATTTCTAGGGCAAATGCAAGTATCCAACACCTAACTAAAAAACAAAGCCCATAAGCAAATTTCTCCTAGACTCTTAAAGAAAAACAGGTATATATCTACATCCGTATTTATTAGATTCGCTTATACGATACCTCTACGGTGTTGTTTAGTTACACATCGCGTAAAGATTTACGCAGCCTCTACGTGGCTTTCATGAAACTGTGATTTATAAACATTTTTCCGCAGTAATTTTGCTAAACGAGGTTTGTGTCTAAATAGGTAAGAATTTCGATAAACTATTACAGAAAACACAGAAATCTATTACCTTTTTGCCCTAAAACCGAAGTCTTCGAAGGGACTGCTGAAATATCAAATTGAAATCATATAGCTATGTGTCTTCCTATATCCATATTGCTATTTCTAGTCTACCAACCACCGGCAAATCCAATGCCAGGCCATTTGTAGACATATTCACGTACATCCTAAGACAGGGATGGCGAACCTTTTGAGAGCTTCGTGCCATTTTAAAAAAATAAATAATTTCAAAAGCCTTTGGCGTGCCATTATAGAACTCAATGTTCTAGTTTTCTGGAGAATACTAGGAACAAAAATTTGTAAACATATAAATTAATTTTCGACACACTTTTCAATTAATTTTAATAAAAAGAAAAAAAATCAGTATATCAAAAAACAGAGAAACAAACAAAAACAATAAACAATGAACGAACTATTTGAGTGTGAATGAGAGCCAAAATCGAAAAGAACTTTACTTGGTGTAGACAACTCATGCTGTCGCTCAAAGGTGCAATCGGATTTCTCAATTTGTGAGTGCCAATTATATTTCGTTGCGTGCCACCAACGGCACGCGTGCCATCGGTTCGCCATCGCTGTCCTAAGACATTCCCCACAAGCAACAAAACTGAAGTAGAAGAAAATAATGTCAGGAACAATGTGCGTATTTTAAATATTTCCATTTATTAAATATAGTTTCAAACTTATAATTGCATATTATGTAAACGAAATTCCTTTGGCAGAAATTTGCACAGCATTCGAAATGAATGAATAAACAAAAATTAATTTCACTTTCTGGTTTTGTTTACAATTCGACGACGACCAAATAACATTTGATTCAAAAACACATTTACGTAAGCTCTACGCAGGCTCTAAACGCAAATTTTCGCGTTTAACTTACGCAGCCAAAGCAACGTTGCTTAAGTTCGAAAAATCTTTATTAATAACATTTTCCTGCGTAAGGGCATTTTAGAGGGTGCGTAGAGATAAGCAGACTCTACGATGAGTTTATAAATAAGGCTGCTAATGTATAATCGGTAAGAGTGATATGGAACTGACTACATAATACGTACATTTTAGAATATATATATTTTAGGTTTTTAAATACGAGTACAAATATAACTAAGATAAGCTCTGCTTTTCTAATTGGCAGGTAATAATAATAAAAGTGCTTCACGTGCTTAGCATTTGCATGACTTAAATTAGACTGCAATATTAAACAGGTGATATAATAATACACGTAATAGCATATCGGTGTTAGTTCCCAGAAATGTGTGGATTACCCATATATCATCAAATTTTAGGTACTGTTATTAGGTATCCCCTTAGTAGTACAGAATACTAACATCCATACACGTCGATTTACTCACAAATGCCGAAACGTAGGTACAGTTACAAATTGATACAACTTTCAGCTTGTTCAAATTTAGGAAAAAGTCCACTAATATTAGCGGCAAGAAAGATTGCGCAACCTCTTGGTGTAGAATTTTGTAAAAGGACAATAATAAATACATCCATGAATAGTGTATCCCTAGGCTAAGTTCGGTGGGCGTTTCCCATAGATTCCCATGCGAGACCCGCAAACAAAACAAAAGCAACAAACAAGCCGAACCAATTTTATAAAAAAATATAAATTATTGAATTTTGGATACATAGCTATCTTGAAAACTAGAAAATTTGCGTTTGGATTTGTACGTAATTCGTAGAAAACTGGATATCACACATAACTACTAACGGTTTCAGTCTATTCAGACAGTGTTTGCAGCTCAATACAGCTAGCCTAGTGTTCCTTAAACATAGATAGTTTAATATTTCGATATTATCGATAGTTTCGGTTTATATACATACGTTTTCTAACGACGGGGTTGTAAATTTGTCCATAATTTATTAATAAGAAACATCCTCAGACTCAGGCAAACCATCTTGATCATGAGAAGTTCTAGGGAGAACTTCCGACTGATGCTTACGCTTTAAGTGATCGGATAGATTACTCGTGTTACCATAGTGCTTGTACTCCTTTTGGCAAAAAGTACACTTAACAATATTATTGTCACCTTCAACATATTTAAAAAATGTCCACACAACCGATTTTTTACTTTGATTCATTTAGGTATCACTAGAATTTTCAACTTTAAATTTGAATAAATAACTTTACTATTTTATTGTAATTAGTCAACTAGTCAACAAACTTGAGCTTAACCGTAAGAACAGCCTGCTTCAAGTGAATTGCATCTACAAAGTTTGAAAACATGCAGCACTTGCGGCACTATCTGCTATTGTAAATGCTACAAGGATATGCAACGATTGTTTCTTTGCTGACACAAGAAAAAACAAAATTATGTACAAAAAATTCGAAATCACTTTCACCAGCGCCAACGGCCACATTGCGCACATAGTCGCGCAAACGTAATTTGTAGTAAAGAGGACGCCTTTCTTTTGCCAGAGTTTTGTTATTGTTGGCTGTTTTTTTACTACAGCACCATAAACCAGATGCATATCTAGACAAGACCGATGTCTATACACTAAAAAATATTAGAATACCGATACCGAAGCAGCTGAGGTCAAGAAATGTTTTAAAATAACTATCTTTTTTTCAGTACAAAAGAAGTACTTCTTTCTACGTAGAAAAGTAGTACTCCTACTAACGAATTCCTTCTTTTACGTACATGTTTTATGAGTACTTCTACGTTTGCTTTGAATACGCCCATATATGCGTTTCGATAGTATCGATAGTTTTTTACTATCGATAGTTTTTTTGAACAAAACTATCGATACTATCGATAGACTATCGATGTTTAAGGAACACTATCACACGGTGTCTCCACCAAAGGTTAGCTGCTAACCTATCGCCCTAGGCATCCAGCTTGTCCTTTTTGTTGTTGTTTGTTTTGATTATTTGTGCAGCAAATTTGGAAAATATTTAAAATAATTGACAACAACAATTGATTTTAAAATTTTAAATATTATATTTTTTTTGTATTTGAAACTACTCGATTTCTATCCAGTTTATATTTTTTTCAAAGTGCATTTCCCCATGAAAAACGAAATGTGTGCCTCTACAACGCCACCTATTGAGAATTTTCCGACTTTTCTTTTTTCCTAAACCATCCCTGATTGAAGACGAACAAATCAAAACAAAAATCATTCAAATCGATTGAACCGTTCGTGAGTTATAAAGCCACAACGCACATGCATCAATTCTATATCATTATACCAGCGAAGCGGTCATGGGTCGCTAGTACTAATAATATAAACCTTCTCTGCCTACCGTCTGCCACACACACATATTTAGCAAGTTTTTTTTATATATATAGATAATGTTTAATACATGTCTGTTTTTTTATTTGCCAGTACCTTCTGCACAGCTTTTTCACGATTTTTTTTTAAACAAGAATATCTGAATAGTCAGACGTATTTTCTTCAGCCCACTCTATTCCCTAATTCAACGATAAGGACTTTGGTTTTTTTTTGTTACCATTTTTGAACAGATAAAAAATAAACTTGATATGCCGAAAAATGAATTGCACTGGAAAGAAGCGTACAAACAGGAGCTAGTTTCACGTTTTGAAACGTGAATCGTTTTTTAAGGTTCCGTACCCGAAGGGAAAAAACGTAACCTTATTAGTTTCGCTCGGATGTCTCTCCGTCTGTCTGTCTGTCTGTCTGTCTGTCTGTCTGTCCGAATCCACTAAGCCAATTTTGTTACCAGGTCTATCTCAAGAACCGATTGACATAGGAGGCTAAAATTTACACACAACATCCGGTATAACCTCTAGTTAAACGACAAATACCAATGGAAGGAATACATCGATTGTTTTTCGATTAATTAGTAATCTGGTGAAAAAAATATTTTCATTCGCCCAAAAAAGGGTTTATTTCTTGATTCACAAAAAAATACATAAATTCCTTTTTTGTAGATCATGTTCTTATCTATATATGTGCTGAATACTGTTTTGCCGAAAAGTTAATAGTTTACAAGATATTTTCAAAAAAGATAATTTTACCATGTAAAATACGTTGCTCTCATAAGTTTTAATCTCTACTACGCAGTTGTGCACGATTGACCCCATCAAAGACAGAACCCCACCAGGGTTCCCGCCTGCTAATTTCGTTGGGGAATATAATACATTTTTTTGGGGAGTACAGAACAAAATAAAAGTAATATATTTTTAGTCAATATGTAGTTTTTAATTGGGACAGGTCGCATACAGAATGGAAAATTGGCGTGGGTTGGGTACTATAGGTAATAATTAGAAAATGAGATTCATGTGCGAGTAATTTTTGAGAGTAAAAATATTAAGTAATTAAATTAAACTAAATTGTGATGAATTCATGAAGAGGAGAAAGATTGAATGATATAGATTTCAAATAATATCTGATGTGTTGGACTTTAGCCAAATACGGAACCTTCGGTGCGCGAGTGACACTCGCACTTGGCCGGTTTTTTTTATTGCAACCAGTAGGTACAAACTATATAAACAAAAACGGAGTATGCGATGCAAAAATGTATTTGCATGCATGTGTAAGACTACGATGTCTAAAATAAAGGGAATTCCCCGAAATGGGAGAATAAATTTGTTGTTAATGCTATCGGGTTTGTGTTGTTCACGCTATAGAGTGATCTGTGTAAAACATTGGTGTTCATGCGAGCCATGTGTTCACGCAGCCCAGTGTTCACGCCACCCTGGCAGCACTGATATGCGTTGTGTATGTATTTCCTGCAACTTCACTTCTGCTTTGCATTTTCGCAATGAAATAACAATAAGACAGACACGTAACACACGTTCTCTCAATTCAAAACTCCTATTATTCGTATGTCTGCCAAGCCAAAGCAGTGCAACCTGGAACATAAATCAATACTGCACCTGCACCATCAACAAGCAACAAGCTGAACTGAGTCACCTTGCTTGACAGCTGCTTAGTTTCTGGACCCCAATTCTCAAATTCCGCATAGCTTAATTTATATACGAGCAAATCCGCGTGAAATGTTCGCATACGAAAAATTGGTATTCTCAAAGCGGTGTTTTCGATTGACAAAAGAAAGAAATATTAATGTAAATGTATGTTTTAAGAGCATATATGAGTTTTCGCAGTGCTACTTTGGGCGATATAATTTAAGCATTTGTTAGATTTTCAATAAAGCAGTTAGGCGAAATCGAAATATGCCGCACTACCTATACGAGAGGCCCAAGACTGCCTTGAACGAATAGCACTGTTTCCGATCATATTTATTGCAATGCGAACGGATATCATTCAATAAGTGCTTTCTTTTAAGTTGTTTGATGCACAACTTGGCAGCACACGGAATATATATACGCCTTTTCCAGTTATACCAACGAGAATATTATAACGGGTGATTTTTTAAGAGGCTTAGAACTTTAAAAAAAAAAAAAACACACAAAAAATTCGAAAAAATGAATGAAATATTTATTTGAATCGATAGTTTGAACCTTGTAATTTAATGTTTAAAGAAAATTTCATGCAAATGTTGACCGCGGCTGCGTCTCAGGTAGCCCATCCGCTGAGTCCAATTTTTGCATACTCTTTCACACATATCGGCCGGTATCTCACGAATGAATGCATGGATGTTGGCTTCCAGTGCGTCAATCGAAGCGGGCTTGTCCCTATACACATTAGCCTTGACATACCCCCACAAAAAATAATCTAATGGTGTCAAATCGCACGATCTAGGCGGCCAATTGACCGGCCCGAAACGTGAAATTAACTGTTCACCAAACTCGCCTCGCAATTGCGCCATTGTTTCGCGTGCTGTGTGGCATGTGGCACCGTCTTGTTGAAACCACATATCATGCAAGTCAAGAACTTCCATTTCGGGCAAAAAAAAGTTTGTTATCATCGCTCGGTAGCGTTCACCATTGACAGTAACGCTGCGATTCGCATCATCTTTGAAGAAATATGGCCCAATAATGCCGCCGGCCCATAAACCGCACCAAACAGTGGCTTTTTCGGGATGCATTGGTAGCTGTTGCAATGCTTCTGGCTGATCTTCACTCCAAATGCGGCAATTTTGCTTATTTACGTACCCATTCAACCAAAAATGAGCCTCATCGCTGAACACAATTTTTCGATAAAAAAGCGAAAATGAACATTTCGAACCGAGCACGAATTTTGATAGTAAAATTCAATAATTTGCAAGCGTTGTTCATTTGTAAGACGATCCATGGTTAAATTGCAAACCAAACTGAAGCTGTTTGACAGTGACACAAGGTACTAAACACACGTCAGCTGTCAAAACGAGTGTTGCCAAAACCAAACCAGCTAAAAAATCACCCGTTACTTATGAAAGTTCATATAGAATGACTAGCTGCAACCCCCGGCTTCGCCCGTGCCGTGCCTTCGCCTGTTTCAGAACAGTTGATGGAAAAATAACATCTAAGAAATTTGCTATCTTGTAGGGGGGCATTTTTTTCGCAAAATATATATTTTTCTCATAACGCCTGATTTAGCGAATAAGAGATATTTCCTACCACTTCATAAAATAATTCTTCTTCCTTCTTATTAACGTTACAGGTACTCATTTCAAATTGTAAATCACTCTGTTTCAGTTCCGTTGACATTATTCACACCCTATCTCTTTCAATCCCAAATTTCAAATCCCTCTAAATTTAAAATGCGATTTATGGATGAATAAAATGAAATGAAATATAAATTGGCCAAAAGAGCAGGACAAAGACGGTGCAAAAGTGTCTACACCTTTCATACCTTCACCCGCTGTAGTGCGATTGAGAAGCGGATACAATTATTGTATCAGTTGATAGTTGATACAAATGATACAAATGATTGTGCATGCATAGTTTATGATGGCATTGCACATGCAATTATATGAGGTGTATAGGCCGCTTTACTCTTTAATGATGAGGCATCTCTATCCTTCCTATTTAATAGACTATACACATATTCACCTGCGTTTGTGCAGAGAAGAGAAGAAAATAGTTCGTAACCCTACATAGAATAAATCGTTTCCCTTCTTATTACCGTTACGGTACCAGGTACCAGGATTTATGAATGAATGAGGCATAGTAACTGACCAAGAGAGCAAGACGAAGATACTTTTTTTTGAAAAGCAAAACAGAGATAAACAAACCTTTCCTACATAAGGCGTTTTTCTTTTTTAGTTCAGAGCTGAGCACTGAATAGAGTTCGAGTATTATGAGCGCGCTCTGAACCATGCGTGCTCAGAGCATTCAGAGGATGTTTTGTTTTTCCTGTTTTTTTTTTGTCCTTCAAATGTGACTGGAAGTATGCATGTTCATGTGTACTCAGCTTTTTACTCAGGATGCTGAGTCAATTTATTCTGAGCTCATAGAGCGCGCTCTGATCATGCTCTGAGCGAAAAAAGAAACACAAATTCGAGCTCCGAAGTGTCTGAGCTAAAAAAGAAACACGAACTTTTTGTTTAACAGTTTAGGTTGTGCTCTGAACTAAAAAAGAAAAACGCCTATATTTGACATTTCTTGTATGGCTTTTTCTTTTCTTGGCAAACCAAACAAAATACTGCCTCTATCTGTCTCTCTTTCCGTCACATTAGTCTCATTTGACAGTGATTCCAGATCGGCAATAAGTTTAAAGGGTACAAAGGGATTTTTCAAACCTCATAGTACAAAAAAATGGATTTTACTTTTTGTTCTTAAAATGCTTTAAGGTTAAAAAAATTAGTCAACCTACGATAAAATTAAATATTTTCTTGATTAGAAAAAAGTCATTCAAAATATATGAATGAATTCATTTTCTTCTGCGACAAAACCGAGATCGCAAGACAGTTTGCCATTTTCAAATACATATGTATTTATTTTTGTTAGCTTTCATATGGCATGTTTTTTTGAGCTTCGATCTTAGCAAAGCAAAGTAAAGTAGGTTTTTCAGAACTCAATAACAACAACTACGCTATACTTGACACTTCGGGACTCGCAATAGTTGTTGTAATTGCGTGCTGAAAATCCTACTTTACTTTGCTTTGCTGAAATCGAAGCTCAAAACAATACGCCTATTGTAACTTGTATTTGTTAATAATGTAAAAAAAAATGTTAATTTAGTGAAATACCTTTTTTTCTTTTAAATTTGATATTTCGTGGCATAAATGTGGGATAACCTGCTTCTAAAGTCTGTGATCACTGATTTGACATTTCTTTTTTTCTAGCAACCCAAACAAAATACTGCCTATGTCTGTCTCCCTCTCCGTCGCAAGAGTAAACTAATGTCAAAAGAGATGTCATTATATTGCGTGTATGTTTGATTTGAGAATGAAGTGCATATCAACTCACCCAGGTGAAAATCGAAGAAATTATTTAAATTTTGCCTATTTATTCAAAAACCTTTTAAGTTATCGAGTAAATTGATAGCCTAACTGGAACCTGCAGATGTCCTCTTTAAGGTGGTATTTAGTATATTTAAATGCTCCCAGTTGTTTCGAACGCAAAGCGTTGCAAAGAAAAAAGCGAAACGAAACGAAAAAATAAATTACTCTTGTCCAATTTTTTCCGGAATTTGTGGAGATATAGAGTTAAAACAAAGTGGAGATTGTAGGCCTAGGTATGCTCTATAGGCCCGTGAAAAGTACACCAAAATATATTCAGTAGTTTCTAAGATTTTTGCATTTAAAGACAGGCAGTCAAATTCATTCTAAGTCGAACAGAACTACACCAATTTTATTTATAAGAGAAGAAAGAGAAGAAGATATAAGAAGAAGAAGAAGAAGAAGAAGAAGAAAGAAGAAGAAGAAGAAGATTAAGCTTGACCTTGAAGTAAAGAGAATTGAATTGAGCAAGTTAATTGACTGAATACCATTTTTTTTTGCAGAAATTGTAAATGGTACCTACACCGTAATTGGCCGTAGCATATTATATAACAATTTTTTTTTTAAATAAATTAAGATTTCCACTCTTAAATAAAATGTCGTCTTAAATAATACAAAGCCAACTAATGCTTGTGTAGTGTGGTAGTGCCAATTAGAAGGATTTAATTATTTTAAAACTTGGAGTATGAATATGATAACTCAAATTATTATACTAAAAGTAGGAACTTCACTGCAATGCTTGCTAGTCCTGAAATCTGTGCTTTGGTCATATTATTCAACACAAGTGCCGAAGGATGCTGTTCACTAATTGTAAAATGTTTATAAGGCCGAGAAATTACGAAAAATTGAATTTCACCGCAACAGTATAATGCCGCTGCAAGATTTATTGCGTCCTTTTTTAAATATTGCATTCATACTTTTTGACTTCAATGCAGAATAAATGAGTACAACTTTGTGAATTATGTAAGAAAACCAGATATTAGTTAACAATAAAGGGGAAGGGGAAAACAAACCAAAAACTAAAGCATTAAGATAGATGTGCAAATGAAGTGAAAAGTTTCGTCAGCTGATGAATGTATTATAGCATCAACTTGCTCTCTATTTACTACTGTGTAGTGTGTATCCTTCACAGACTCTATCTGCAGCAGAACTGGAAATTAAACAAAATAAGGAAATAGCACAAATTCGTTTTTCTCTTTTATTTGTTTCAGTCTTTAGCTGCGGCGACCGGCAGCAGCGGTTGTAATTGTAAGTGACAGACAGAGGCCCAGCGAATAGGTTTTCCGTTTTAAATCCATCCTGTCATTGTGTCGTGTTTCGTAATTTTAGTTTGGAAATACAATCCGGTAGAGTGCACGAGTATGGCATTCGATTGTAAATGTGAGATGTTACACCGTGGTTTGGTTCTTATTTCGGACCACTTAAATATGATGACGTCTAAATGCAGCCATCGTGGCACGCTGGGAATTTTTATTTTAATAAACCAAATTGTGTTGAAGTAAAATAAATTGTTTGTTTTTCTTTTCGTCTTCTGTTTTGTGTTCGATCGGTGTTGACACTCGTAACTCGCTCTCACTGGCATAGTAGTTAGTATGCATTCTTTCCCCTCCTCTATAAATTAACAAGCTTAGGCTACCTTTATTCTTGAATTTCCTTCAGTTGGAAACACAAATAGCAGACCTGTTTGTATAATGGATAAATGTTGATATTGAGAGGAATCTGTTTTCGCATACCAGTTTCAGGTTTCGCCTTCAAGGAAGAAATATTGTAATGTTTTATTCATTTCCATCTCCCTTATGACATTGGCTTGTAGCTTTAAGATCATTATTCAGATTCAAACAATTCAGAAGGTAATCCCAATAAGGGTTGTGTTGATACGCATTTGAATTCCACCCACAATCATCAGTACGAGATACTGAATAAGTAATAAGATAACCAACGAAATGCACTTATAAACATAATCAGTTGCATATTGCTTGCATCTATTCAATGCATCGATTGTATGCATGCCACCCATGAGAACGATATTAGGTTAAGGGACGGTCCTAGATTTCCACACATTGGCAAACACACTTAGTTCGTCTGTCATCCACTATCAGAGTGCAATTGATAGAAAAAGCTGCTTAGCTTATTCAAAAGAAATCATCCCACAACGAAGATTTCATTTGATGCGTGGTGTATGTTTCCGCATCGTCATCATCATCTGTCATTTTCGCAGCATTCCTTTTGCTTTAGACAAAGGAAAATTTTGAGGCCTCACCTCACAGGCCACCACATCTTTTTACTTTATCATTCTTTCTTTTTATGGGATACTTTTTATGAGTTTAAAAAGAAAATGATTTTTAGCGAAAATAATGCTCAGGATGTGAGTTTCGGGTTGAGTATGTGCTTGTGCACTTATTCCATATCTGTAACGTCCCTCTTCCTGCCATTTTAACCGAGGGCAAAGGCAATGGAAAAAACAAAATGCGATTCGAAAGGAACATGTCGAAAACATGAATGTGACTGTCAATCAGTATCGGTAGGTTCTCGTAACACTATGTACATCTATGGCACGGCGACGATATGTCTACATCATTTCTGTTCACAAGAGGAGATAAAATAAATGTCACCCTTTTTATGGATGCGGTTTGGTACCAAATTGAACTAGAAAAACAGCTATCACCGGAGATCCTTTAAATGTTGCTCTATACCTCGTGGGCTAACTGTGTCACGCTGCATAACATCCTGTTAAAAAAATAACATGAACAAAAACGGGCTTCTTGAACGATACTGTGTTGAATTTAAGAAGTCGGGTAAAGTTTTTCGAGACACAACCCCATGTTTGCGGGTCCTTAATAATTAATCACTTGAATTTATTACAAGGTACAAGATTAACGACAGGATAATTAAGCATACTGCAGCTAAAATTTCGCTAAAAGCTACACGGAGTGTATAGGTGGGTTTCGTATTTCAAGTTTTCTGGAATTGGTAAGTGCAACAGGGTAGGGAAGAATGGCAACGATGCAGAAGTCTTCCGAGCAAAAGCATGCCATAATCGTTGGTAATTGCGATGTTAATTATGTAAACTGTAAATGCTTAGCTCGATGACGTTATTTCCTTTGGCGGAGATGTAGCTATAATATCAATACCTATAGGCGGAAGTTGACAGGGGTTTTAATGGGTTTTTGGCCCAAGATAAGTTGTTATGTAAATGGGTGTGGGTTTCTTGTAAATGAATCTAATTTATTTGATAGGCGTTCAGTTTAGGAGGCGTTCAGAGAAGAAGGTTGTTGATGTTGGACAATGGTTCGCTCTTTTAATTGGCTTCTAAGTTTATCAACATTATTATAATATCTTATCTTTAAAGATCAGTTATCGATAATTTATCAACTGACTTATTCTTTAGGCAAGCGGAATTGTGATTGCCTATTATTATGGACTAGTATCGCTGTGGTCGAAAATCGACCATATACCTTTTATAAGAGTATGCTTATTAAAAAACGTACTACAATTATTCTCGTTATTTATTTAGATAAATTAAGTTTGGGATCTTATTGAGAATACTTATATGTTATATTTTATATGTAATTTGGTAAAAATCGTTATAGCGGTTTTTGTAAAATTTGCCAGACAAAACAGTACCAAATATTGAAATGTTTAGTTTGAAACATACAATTGCGTAACTATTTAGTTGAAAACCGATTATAAGTTATTGTTCGGGATGTAAGCATTATGACATCGAAGATGGGGTTTTCGAAATATGAGCGGTTTTTAAAATTAGCGTTTTCGGTGCTTCGAAGTGAAACTTAAGGATACAATAGTTTTGAGAACATCCTATTAACTCTAAGTTTGCATTTTGGTCAAAATCGTTATCGCCGTTTTCAGGTAAACTGAAAAAAAAAAACTAAATTTTAAAACAATGACTCTTTTCAAATATCCATTGTAGTACGATAACATTTATAGACAAAAAATTAGTTTCTTTTTAAGTTATGAATGACCACATACCTTAGAAATTAATTTTTGTTTCAATCGTATAGATCGTTTTCGAGATATGTCGAAATTTCAAAAGTACCGTTTTAGGAAAAACTGGGTTCGCAGCCATGGTAACCTCACCTACCTACTTAAGCTTATAAATATCAACTTTGGTTGAAATCGTTTTTATTATTGCTTATTTTTAGGGGCAGAAAAATTGCATACCTTTATGGGTAAAAGATTCTCTCCAACAAATTCTAATCTAATTTGATAAAATGCTTTACTATGGAAACATGACGGCGATAATTTGATTGTCACCAAAATCCGTTTTATTACCTGTTTTGTATGGGGAAGTCATAACTTAATTTTACCACTCACGACATTATGTATACCCACGATTTTGTGTTTGTGCACATCTATGGCACAGCACCATTCAAATAACATAAGTTTCATTCTCCCCATTTCATATTAAAGACCAAAAAAAGCGTAAGGAAAGCTCGGATGTTCACGTATTAATATAATGATTGTAGATGGGGTCTCTAATTTCTTGTCCCAACTTTCACTTTGTGAAAAGTAAAAATAAAAAAAAAACTTCTTAAAACTGAACTCTCATGATTTGACATCCACAATATTTCACAACTGGAAAAGCGTAGGTACACCTACCGCTATACATTCATTTCATTCATTTTCGTGCCGGTTGGTGTTCATTGAAACGTGTTCAGTCTGGCTCAACAGATGTGTGCAGTAAGGCACGTAGCTAGTAGATTTTTAGCTGTTGTAACTATTATAATTTTTGGGTAAGTTTTGCTAAGCGTTTCTCTATAAAATTTTGTGAAAATAGTTTAATGTTTTTATAGCATTGTGTAGTGCTCAAATTGAGATATCATTATATGAAATTAAAATTAGTTAATACTTAATAAAGTGTGTGATAATTAAAAAAATAGTAAAAAAGCCCGATGTTGGTAATATGGCCCACCATAGGTGTTCCTATAATGGTACAGTGGGCAATATTTAACACACTATTACGCATCACATCACAATAGTCTGTTTTCTGAAGACAAAGCAGGGGAAAAAATGAGTTCAATGTGTTGTCTACCATGTGGGCACATAAAGATTGTTCAAGCAACGAAGAAAAATATTTCTTCTGCGAATTTTGTTCTTGAACCACCCTGGTCCATATTTAACACAAGTTGGTCCATATTTATTTAAAAGTGTTAAAATGACTTTCTTTAGTTTTTCATTGATTAATTTTTTGTTAAGCCGTTTTTTATGTCCTTTGTGTATGGAGATTGATAACGAAATGATTTCTTTATCTATGAAAAATAAATAAAGTGAATTTACGTAACACTTGCTGATTCATTTACAAAAAAGTTAAGGGTGGGCCATATTTGGGACACTTACTCTATACATATAATAAAACTGTAGCCGTTTTCATATTTTCGCAGTTGGCGTGAAAACTACTGCATAGATTTCGATGAAACTTTTTTTGAAATGTTATTTAAGGTTCTAAGAAGGACATAGGCTATTCCTTTTATTGTCATGCCTATTTTTTGGGAGCGTTTTTGACCAAAATGTGTTTTTTGTCTGACTTAACTGCCTTTAACTCGCCATTATTCAAACAATTCTTAATCAATACAAACAAAATAAATTAATTAAGAGAGCCAACACTTTCATAGTTATTTCAGGACATCAATCAGCTTTCTATGTCCTCTAGAAGCTGAGCAACAACCTAAGATCTAACATGAAACAAAATAAATTTATTTTCTCAAATCGAACATTACCAGCAGCCGCGGTTCTTGATCGTTGTTTTGCTTTGGGGTGGTTGGGTGGCGCACATCGCACAACCACGTTCATATGAAAAAAAATCGTGATGTTTTCTCCGAATTAAGTGAAACGAAAGAGAAGTATGCGACGTGAATGTGTATGTAATCAACAGTGACAATGTGTTTCAGAGGAAATGCGCAGATTTTTGTTTTAATAGTTTTATAGTACCTACGGGTGATACCTACAGTAAAGAATTGAAGAATTCAAGAAGTAAAGACGATATAGGTAAATTATGTTGTTTGATTTATTGTTGGTGTGGATACAAATTTCCGTTAAGGCTTTTGTTTTAGTAGTTGTTTTGATATTACCTACGTTAATACCTACAGTAAGGAAGTGGAACTTTAGTAGTTACGCTGTTGAATTTAATTTTCTTAAATTGGTGTTTAAGTAAATAGATTTGTTTGATTTATTGTTTTACATTGACAATGTTCACCGCTTTGTTTTAGCTAGAAAATGTGCTGTCGAGAAAACGGTCAAATCTTTCTCGAAGCCCAAGAAGATCTAGAAAAATGAGACGAGTTAGATCACAGAAAACGGATGAAAAATATATGATCCCATCGTTACAAAGAAACACATACCTATACATACTCCGTGGGTAAATCAAATCAGAATTGGATTTTATTACAAATTAATTATGCCGAATTTGCTGGTATCGGTGGTATGACCGTATGACTCAGGCCTGTGACGTTGTGCACCGCGGGTGTAGACCTCACCAACGACTGTTTCCCAGACGGTCAATTATACGTGTATGCTCCAGGCAACAGAGCCTCAAATATTGTATTTTTTTATATAATATAACTAGCTGACCCCGCGAACTTCGTTCCGCCCAAATTTGTTAATGTAATGAAAGTAATAATTTCGAGCATGCCCAATGCACATGCTATTTTATGTAGACGCTTAAATACCAATGGCAAGCCGTTCTGAATAAGCGGAATCCGCTGAGGTTTGCAAAGTGCTTTATTTAGACAATGTCCATTATAATTTTAATTATGTAACTTTAGAAATAGCGATTGATTTTATTTTTGAATGAGAGATGCCACAAATCGTTTTCCTATACCGCTTATGTTTTGCAAAGTACCTCCTATAGTGTGGTATCCTGGTCCAGAACCCAAGTAAAAGTTGATGGTTATAGTGTCCTACATTTCAGACATATTTCCGTAACAGTATAACAGTCCGTGGTACTAATAATATTTTTAACGTCCAGACTACATTTTTCCAGCTCTCAATGGAAAAATTTCCATACAAAATTGTATATTCTGACCTAGGAAATATTTAGTGTGAAGGTTAAAAATGATTATTAGTAAGTCCCAGTGTGTAATGTATTTGGGAATGACTTGTGACTGTTAAATTGGTTTTCATGTGTTTGTAACCAATGTTAAAAATATGCACTTGGAATGCAAACGGGCTATCACAAAAACTCGGCGAATTGGAAATATTCATACGCGAGAAAGATATTGACATTTGCTTGATTTCTGAAACTCACGTGAAAAAGGGATCGAATTTAAAAATAAAAGGATATAATGATTTCCACGCTTGTCACCCATCGGGGAACGCCAGAGGTGGATCATCATTGCTTATTAAAGACTGCATTGAACAATACGAAGACCTGAAGATAGAGCTTGAAACTATGCAACTGTGCACGATTCGAGTTAAAAATAGTCAGCGTACTCTTAGAATTTCATCTATCTACTGTCCACCGCGTTCCGCGCTTGAAAAAAGTGATTTCACTAACCTGCTTAAATCGCTCAAACCAAACTTCATTATTGGCGGCGATTTTAATGCGAAGCACACGTTCTGGGGCTCCAGATACATCTCGCGAAAAGGTAGAATGCTCTATGGGGCAGGTATGGAATACAGTTGCGATTTCCTCTCGACGGGCAAACCGACCTACTGGCCAACTGATACCTCAAAACTACCTGACCTGATAGATTTTTTCGTTGTGAAAGGAATACCTACCAACCACATTAAAGTTGAAGAGAGCTTTGATCTATCATCTGACCACTCACCGGTTATATTAACATTGAGTGTAAAACTAGTCAATAACCTAGAGCCAGCTAGATTAACTGGTAGAAAAACTAACTGGGAAGGCTTTAGGAACGAAATAGAAGATAATGTTGAACTGAGTGTTCCACTTACGACACCCTATGAACTTGAGGTTGAGGTTGATCGCTTCGTCGAGATCGTACAGATCGCCTCCTGGAATAATACGCCTAATCCAAGGAAAACGCTGGACAAATACGGGCTACGATATCCTCCCGAAATAAAAGAATTGGTCAACGAAAAAAGGAAGGCGCGTAAGAAATGGCAACAGAGTCGCGCTCCGCAACATAAAGCACATTTGAATTATTTGTGCAATTTGTTGAAGACAGTTATTAAGGATTTTAAAAATCGTGCGATAGGTTCTTACCTTGAAAGTTTAATAGCGAAAAAAGATTCCAATTATTCACTTTGGAAAGCTGTAAAAGGCACCAAAAGGCCCAAAATCCCCGCGCCGCCAATTAGAATTAATCAAAATGAATGGGCCGCTCATCTAGAAGAAACCTTTAAACCGTACGATGGCCAAGCGATCTACGACAATACTAATAGGACGGAATTACAACCTGACGAATCAACACTCACAAGTGCAACGCTAAGGGAACTAAAACGTGAAATCGAATCCCTAAAACCTAAGAAAGCTCCTGGTTATGATTTGATCACCGGAGAAGTTCTCAAAGCTCTTCCAAGGAAAGCATTAATTAAGCTCCTTCATATCATAAATGCTGCGCTCAGACTAAAACACGTGCCGAGTCAATGGAAAGTCGCGGAGGTCATAATGGTTTTAAAACCAGGAAAACCGCCAAATGAAGTAAAATCGTATAGACCGATTTCCCTTCTTCCGGTCATTTCCAAAGTCTTCGAAAGAATATTGCTTAGGCGCCTACAGCCGGTTATTGAAGACAATAATCTTGTCCCTGACCACCAGTTTGGGTTCAGAACCAAGCATTCGACGATTGACCAAGTACATAGAACTACTGACGTAATCGAGAAAGCATTTGAAGAAAAAAAGATTTGCTCAAGTGTATTCCTTGACGTCTCACAAGCCTTTGATAAGGTGTGGCACGACGGCTTGAAATTTAAATTACGACAAGTTCTCCCCGCAAGCCTATATGATATTCTAGAATCATATCTCGGGAATAGACTCTTCCGGGTTAGAAATGGAAATGAATACTCGGAGCTAAAAGAAATTTCGGCCGGGGTACCGCAAGGAAGCGTCCTTGGTCCGCTTCTCTATTTGTTATATACTCGCGATATACCAAGGGAAGATGGCACTACCCTTGCTACGTTCGCCGACGACACAGCTATCCTAGCTGTAGGTAATACAATCGAAGAAGCGACTACAAAACTGCAAGCCGCAGTGAATAAGGTAAATGAATGGACAAGGAACTGGCGGATCGCCCTCAACGAAACTAAATCTGTTCACGTGAATTTCACTTATAAGAAAACTAATGACTTGCCAATTTTTCTAAACTTGGCCCGAATACCCTTTGCAAACGAGGCCAAATACCTGGGAATGACACTCGACGCAAAGCTGAAATGGAGTTCGCACGTGAAAATGAAACGTAAAGAACTCGATATCAAATATAGAGAAATGTACTGGTTACTCGGAAAACATTCCCAGCTCAGTACTGAGAACAAATTGCTTTTATACAAGCAAGTGCTAAAGCCGGTGTGGACCTACGGTATACAACTTTGGGGTTGTACCAAGAAAACAAATGTCAATATTCTACAAACTTTTCAAAATAAAGTCCTTAGAGAAATTGTACAAGCACCATGGTATATTAGAAACGACGATATCCATAGGGATCTCGGAATTCCAACAATCGAAGCTGAATCTAGAAGCTTCGCGAGAAAGCATAGAAACCGACTAATCGGACATATCAACAATACAGTCCGACAAATCTTGGACGAGAGCAATTTATTGCGCCGACTACAAAGAACGAAACCGTTCGACTTGGCAAGATAAGATTAACCGCGTCTAATTTGCGGAACAAGCAGGATCTTTCACTGGAAAGTAACCTGTCAAAAGTTGTTATTTCATGAAAGAAAAATTGCTTGATAAGTTATATCTTAGTTGCAGTATCTAACAATCTTTAAAAGGGTGGTGTTTTTAGTCAGTAAAAATCTGACACTACTATGAGAACGCGCTTGCTATTCTCATAGTGTCTTTGGAAGATTTTCACCTACCCTCGGATAAAAAAAAAAAATAAAAAAAAAAAAAAAAAAAATGTGTTTGTAAGTTGGTTCGCACGAAACAGAAAATGTGAAATAAAAATACTGATACCATTTTCAAATCTTCCCATGAATCATGTTTGTAATTATGACATCATGCAGGTCTACATCGGTTTCGGGATCTGGAACCTCGGCACATATGATGTCATCATCTTGGTCTGGTTGCATTCTTTCGACTAACCAAATGAGAATGAGGCAAGCCTCTTTTTTGCCATTAAATCGAATACATCCAACATCGATTATAACCAAAGACACGATGCTTAACAATATAGTTCACCAGCGACCGACGAAATATTTGTAACTTTAACAGAAATGAAGAAAACTAACCGCACCTATCAACTTGGTTGGTAAATTGTAAGCCTTTTCCCTTCTCTCTCTACACCGGTACCGAAGGTGTTATGGTACCTTTGAGTTGCGTTCCCCATAACCCTAATCAGCAGAATACCTCAATTGTTACACGCTCATTTTTCGTAACAACCCCTAAGTGCAAACTCAAAACGCTCCACAACTCCTGTTGCCTGTCATCATTGTCCACGTCATCTTAATCACCCCTACATTTCAACTTACTCACACATACTTATGCAAGGATCCTGAAAATACATGTCAAACAAAAATGATGGATTCAAAAACTATGAATTAAAGAAAGTATCTACACCATTTTAGAAAGTTACTTAATGTAACATAGTAAACATAAACAAACTTATTGGTTATAATATTATAATATTTACAAAAAAATGTCAAAATTATTGACAACAACAATTTGCTTGGAAAATAATTAAAATAATTGACAACAACAATTGCTTTGAAAATATAAAATATTTTTTTTTTTTTGTATTTGAAGTGTCACTACTCGATTTCTATCCAGTTTATTTTTTTTTAAAGTGCTTTTTCCCATGAAAAACGAAATGTGTGCCTTCAACGCCACCTGTTGAGAATTTTTCAATTTTTCTTTTTTCCTAAACCTTTGCGGAGCAATTACGAACAAATCCGGAGAAGGAACTATCCAATTTGGTCCAGTCGTTTTCGAGTTTTAAGCATCCGATCAAACCAAGATCCATTTTTATATATATAATAGAATAGATTATCTCATGTATTGAAACTTAACTATTATTCACCCCGATTACAGAATCCGATGAATGGTCTGCGGATGGCTTCCGCCAATTTTTTGCACTTTTTGCTATTATAGAATCCGCCGTAAAAAAGTGCATGAATGTCGGTAACGCTGTTTGATTTTTTTGGGATTATGAAATACGCAGCCCATCCGAACTCCATATAACTTTTAACGTTTTAAATCCGCACCAAAGTCATTGCGGACGCCAACGTAAACAAAAATGGAAATTCATAATTAATTCATACACATTTAAGTTTTTGAATATATTTTTCATTTTTAAGCAGAAAAAGAACAACAACTCGTGCACAATTTGAGAAGATGGTGGAGGCAATGAAAAGAGAGTCGGATATTGCGAAAAGTTTGACCAAAAAATCGCCAGATTTATTGCAGGAATTTCTGTCGCCATTATCGCATAGGTAATGATTTGAACCACTATTTCCAAACACATTACATATAATGTAATTTTTTTTTTATTGTTTGTCTCATTTTGTTAGATTTTTTTTTGATTTTTTTTGTGCCAATAGTTGTTTTTTCAATTCCTTTTAACTTTATGTGAAATGAAAAGAGAAAGACAGAGATGAATGATTAAAAGAGATGGATTGGATATATTTCGTACGTCTATCCCCCCAAACCCATTTGTTTACATATTTGTTTTTGTAATTTCAGCCCCGTCTGTGAATACGCGTGACCAACAAAAAAGCATGTTGCTATTTATTTTATTTCACTTTTTTATATCTTGCCTCCTACGAGCAAAGAAATGTCAAAAATCTAACCTAAACCAAAACAGTGAATATTATGATATTGAGTTTTAACCCTGGTTAAAGTATTTAAACTGGTTCCGGAGTGAGGTTTAAATTTAATCGGATTAAAATTTATTTTTTGGATTAAACTCACTTAAATCCGGATGTAAACTTTAACCCGGATTAAAGGGAGTGAATAATATGGCCGTGTGTTTAAAGTAGCTCAAACAAAGTATAAACTACTGTAGTTTTTTATAGTATCAACTCTGCCGATAAATATGTTTCCCAAATTATTTTTTAATATTATTTTATTCTATTGTCAATCATTATATTAAAAATTGTTTACTCTCAATTGAAAGGGCGACTACTCTGTTATTCCAAAAGAGAAATATTGTGAAAGATATGTTAAATAAAAAAAATTTACGGATATCCAATATATCGTCAAAGAAATCCCTATAATGGCGGACAATCATTATACTAAAAATATCAACAACATCGACATTGACATTGGCAATCGTTGGCCGGTGTCACACCTCTACTGAGCAAAACATTCCAATCTCATATTAGTGTAGAGTTTTGTAGTTCAGTGAAAAGAATCAAATATATTTGGAAGTATGTGAATAAAGGCAGTGATATGGCGGTATTGAAAATACCAATGTGACTACTCCTCCACACACAGAAAAATTTACCAATGTAAAATTGATATGAAGAATTGTTGATTCTAAATAATGCGGTTTCATCTTAGTTCATTCATTTCACTATAATTTTAAATGATTTTCGTTTTGAATTAATATTTAAAGACGTTGACTTTAAAAGAAAGAATGTTAATTCATCAGTGAAGAAACGATGGAATAAGTCATAATTGAGTTCTTGTTAAAATAAAATTTGACACATTCAATTTAACATTCAATAATTTTGAAATAACATTGATTTTTATACCAACAGTCTTTTGCGTAAATTAACATTGAATCGATTTAAAACAAAATTGACCATTGTAAAATCAACACTAAATCGTATGCATCAACCCTATATACGAATTCATTTTTCATGTATGTATTGAGTATTGACGCCAGAGATTCAATTTTTGTCTGGTGAAATCTATAAACACATCATCCATACATTCACTCCAGGTGTTAAACTGTACACCCAGACGACAGCCGTGTGTAATGACCAGGATCCATACACCACACCGGAATACCACCACGGTTGCCACTTGCCAAAACAATTAGCGAGAACGAAACGAAACTTTGTCGATACTATAGATAAAAGAAAACAAAACGCAAAAGAAGTTTGGTGTTCTGATTGTGTAAGCCCCAAATGGTTGGCATTTTGAATATTGTTGAAAAAAGAAGAAGTGGGTTATATTTGCTAAAAATAAGTTTTGCGTAGCTTTTGGGCATTAAGCCTATTACAAAATATACCGTAGATATGCGAAAATACATAGATCGCGATTTCTGTGTTATTTTTTGAGAAATAATTAAAATCTGACGTCTTTGAACTTTTTGAGGAAAACTAAGTACGGCATCTTATTTACAATACTTATGTTATCTTCAATATGTATTTTGGTCAAAATCGTTAGAGCGGTTTTTGTAAGATTGTGCTGACAAAACAGTACCAAATATTGTTTAATTTGAAAACTATCTAGTTGAAAACCGATTATATGTTATTGTTCGGGATGTAAGCATTGCTTCGTTTTTAAAATTTTATCGAAATCATAGACGGGGTTTTCGAGATATGAACAGTTTTTTAAATTAGCGTTTTCGGTCCTTCGAATTGAAAATTGAGGACACAATAGTTTTGAAAATATCCATTTGACTCTTAGTTTGTATTTTGATCAAAATCGTTGTTGCCGTTTTCCGGTAAACTGAAAAAAAAACTACATTTAAAAAAATTCCTTCTTTCAAAAATCCATTGTACGATAATATAGAGAAAAACTGAGGTTACTATTAAGTTATAAATGACCACATAGCCTTAGAAATTAATTTTTGTTACAATCTTAGGTATATACCGTTTTCGATATTAATCGAAATTTCAAAAGTACCGTTGTTCGAATTTTCGGCCAAAAACTGGGTACGCAGTCATGGTAACCTTACCTACCTAGGCTTAAATATCAATTTTGGTTGAAATCGTTAGAGCCGTTTTCGATCAAATCAAACTGGTACGAACATTTTTATATGGGAAGTACCATTAATATTGAGGTTACCTTGCAAAAAAAAAAAAAAACTCCTGAACTGTAAGCCCAAAAACTCCAAATCCGATGTTTGAACGTAATCCGGGAAGCCGTTTAGGCTGTAGGCTTGTGGAAGGACGGATAGACGGACAGACCGGACAGAATTTTGTGACCCACTTTTTTGAGTTCGTCTATCATCGTAATATCAGAATTGATTAAAATCTCGAGTTCGAAATTTTGTACGAAAACAATATCTTTCTCTTACTACGTAATGGAGAAAGTTAAAAACTGCACGGCAGTGAAAAAATGTCAATTTGCTTAGTCTTCAAAGGAACTTAAAGGAAAGTGTATCACTTTATCTTGTTTATAGTAATACATTTCAAAACGTCGGTTTTCTAAGTTCAATGAGAAAGGTTATGCGAGTAGGAACTTAGACAGTTTTTTTTAGAATTTAAACAACATCTAACTTGCTTTACTTATACTAAAAAAAAACTTTCTTTAAAAAATGCAATTTCCGACCAAACGGAATGGTTTTCATTTTTCTCATTGTTAAGTTCTTTCGCCAGCATGATATTATTTACACTTTCGAAGTTTAGTTTATTTCTTAACTTAGTTTTAATCGAACTCAACTCAAAAAATGTGCAGTCAGCAGCTGCAATATTATTTTACTAAATCCATCTCATAGTTTAAATTATTATTTGAAAATCATATCTTCCAATCGATTACTACATTTTCAGAATCGCCATCTACCAAGTTTTAAAAAGCATCTATTAAGGGTAAAATGGATACTTTGGAAACCGAAGAACTAATTTTTGTAATCTTATTTTTATGTAATATTTATTTCGTATTTTTGGTTTTTCTACAGAAAAACTTACCTAAGCCAGATATAAGTTACTATAAATCCTACCAAGCAAAAAAAAAATACTAAATTTTGTTAAATGTTACCAAAGTGGCAACCTGCATACCAGACGAACGTACATACACGGTTGAAAACAAAATTGTCTCCTTTAAATTCAACATCTAAACGTGTTAAAATGAAATTGGACATTGTAAATTCTATACAAATATACTTCGTTCTACCGTTATTTTCCGAATTCCCACTTTAGGCGTCTGTGTCTTTACATTTATTAAGAGTTAAAGCAACATTGATTCCTGTAAAATACATGTAAGTGGGTAGGTATTACTCCACCAATACTTTTATTTATTCATTTCGTCGCGTCGATCGGTCGAGTAAAGTGGAAAAAGTGCAAAGTGAAAAAAATAAGTTTCTACTAAATTATATTTCAAACCAATGGCAGATAAAAACAATGATAACTCTGATTTTCTTAGTGCGATGCCGTCAACAAGTGATTTAATAAATTATGAAAGTGACGAACATGGAAACATAATCCTAAACATACCAGTTCTTGCAAGCAACGACAGCGAGTTAGACAAACTATTGCAAGAGTTTGATTTAACGGAAGCTAAATTTTATTTAACAAGTAAGTACAGTAAATTTGTATATTTCTCTATTATTTATAAAATGCTCCTGGAAAATCGTTCTCTTTTGCCATATAATTCGTTATTTGTTGAGTGTGAAAACAGAAAAAGTGATATTTGTATCTATATCTAGGTATCTAATATTATAAAGGGAATTGTATTTTTCTCCTATAGAGGCCGCTATAACTTTTGAAAGCCTAAAGTATTTGTCCAAGGAAGATATCCGAGAAGCCATCCCACCTATTGGTCTTCGTGCAAGTTTTCGAGAAAAATTATTTATGTGGAGAAAAAGTGAGGTATGTGTGTACAAAATGTTCGTGAGTGTTTATATTTAATTAGTATTTATTACATTCTCTCGCGAAACAGTTCGGGATTGATGACGAAACTTTATCCGACTCAATTGCGAAGAAAGTGACATCTTGGTTGCAAAGTCAATC
The DNA here is from genome assembly GCA_949126925.1 of Cheilosia vernalis. Lineage (NCBI taxonomy): Eukaryota > Metazoa > Arthropoda > Insecta > Diptera > Syrphidae > Cheilosia > Cheilosia vernalis. Next base: position 59,069,871 of record OX421362.1, read on the forward strand.
TAGTTTCGAGCTAACATCAATACCTACATCTTCCTGTTCGACATCAGTTGGAGGCTCTCAGCTATCTAAGGTATGTACAGAAATTATGTTCGTTCGGGTACTTTTTTGCAAACGTAGAATTATTTAAAATTTGCTAAGAATCTGTGCGAATGCGATACGTACTGAGAAGATTTAAAAAAATGAGAGAGCATTTCCCCACTTAATTTTTTCGTAATTTTCTACTCGCCGAATTTCGACTTACTAAAAATTAAAACTGCCAGCTGCGGTGACAGCTCAAAAGCTTGACAAAGAAAACAAAATGGAAAATTTAATAGGTTGTAAAAAATGCAATTCCAACTTATTTTGTAAATGCTGCATTTTACGATAATGTCAATGGTATTTTTTAAACTTTATGTAAGAAAATCGGCCAGGTACTTCTCTTGAAATTTAGAGACTTGACAGTTTGATTTGAGGGATTTGACAATTTAAATTTTTCTATGCTGAAAGTGAACGGATCTATTGTGTTCTAGCATAATTATTTGTTACATTTTTATACCCGAGTCTAAAAAAAATTAATGATATAATCCGTCTGTTTCAACTTCTGAGGCCTTTAAATGTGAGTTATATGAAATATGCCCATAGTGATCTAGTGTTCGTTTTTAGCAAACAAATTTTGTAAAATTTTCTTAGAATTTGTATGAAAAGACACTCTAGCATTTCTTTTTGTATTGTTTTACTTTTAGAATCTTAAACTTGTCTTACAAGAAAGCTTAAAAGGAAAAGCCATAAGCGATTTTTACATGAGTAACGGTCGTTTAATTGATTCATTTCGGGCAGATCTTATCAATATTATTTTGGAAGACATTTTTTTCCACAACACAAAGCTCTCACCAAAGGATTTTCCACCAATTATTGAAGAAATTCTTCAGCAATTCCCCAATGAATCAAAAGTAAGACTATTTTTTTTTCTTTTTGCTAATTAAGTTATAATTATATTAATTGTATTTTAAATTGTAGGAATATTATTTTATTCCACGTGGTAGGAAAAAGAACCCAGGTGGTAAGCTTTGGGACAGATATGCCAACCAGAGAGCAAAGCGTACAAAGTTAAATAAAAATTTGGAAGTGCCCGATCCAATTGCTAAAACGGCAATCAATATAGAACTAGATGAACCTATATTGATTGCTTTGAAAGTTTCTCTCTCGCGGGATTTTTCGAATTGGGACGATGTCAAAGACAAATGGCAACGCACATTTTTGTTAAGACAAAAGGAGTTGAAAACATCGTTAACAAATTACGAGTTTCTTAGTAACTGGCCACTATATTCAAATGCAAGAGCTCACGAGCTTGTAAGTCTACTTACGCTTTTTACTTAGTTTCTATTAGTTCGCTTTCTTGTCTGTCTGTTTGCCTGCTCAGTACAATATTTTAGCTTTAAAAATTCTAACGAGAATTGAAACTATAAACGTGAGTCATCGTAAAATAATTTCCCTTTTGCTTTTAAAAAATGCAATTCATGCATCAATTACGTATTGAAGCACACATTTTCACAGTTATTCAAAATTAATTTATTTTTTAGATTAATATTGATTTTGAATTGCTGTATCCCAATAAGAGTCATCTGCTTCTCAGTAAGTGGGATGAGTTCAGCACAAAAATTCGGAACTATTACTCCTTATACATCAACGATAAAAGGTCTAAGGAAATTTTTTTAAATTCAAAGGACATCACTGATACAAGTAAGTTAATTTCTACTTTTGACGTACTTACGCCGGCCGGCCTAATATTTTATTTTGTTCACCAGGCTCCTTAGATTACATCGATACGGTTCTCTTAAATGCGGTCATCTTACCAACGGCACGCTTTTTGGATGGATCATCAAAGCTTCAACAAAAAATATCTATTCCTGATGCCAACGAAAGTTTTATTGTTCATCTTACCACAATAAGTCAGTATGAAAAAGTTGTATCGGAGCTCCGAGAAAAGTATTACAACAAAGGTTTGACTATACAACCATTTTTAATTGTTGTTGGATTAAGTATTTACCAGCTTAAAGATTTTTACGTTTATTTTGATCAAAAACTTCTAAAATTTGATTCATTCTTGACAAGCCTGGATGTTTGCTTCAAACTAATACAAGTATTGTCTTTGGAATATCCAAAAGGCTGTCGCGGACCCTGGCTTTTCATACAAGAATATTTCTATGAAATAACGCTTGCTAACGATAACAAATTACCGAGTATTTGTTCCTTGATTAACTTTTTGAAAACTTAATAGTACCTACAATTATTTAAAATGTTGTCTTGCTTTATATGTAATCAACAAATAACAAACTTAACAAGTTTAATACAACATTACCAAATTGTTCACTTTTTAAATTCAACTAGTACAATACAATGCAAACAAGAAAATTGTACACAAAAATTTTCAAGTTTCAAAACTTTTAAGGCCCATATAAATCGTAAACATCCTGACCATTGCAATCATAGTTCAAATCAAAAAACAATTATTCCAACTTCAATAACTTCGCGCCACACTAATGAAAATAATGTTTCTGATGAGAATGAAAATATTTCAATAACTTGTTCTACTATCAATGAATCTGAACTAAATTCAAAGATTGCTAATTTAAAAGAAGAAGCGTTTAATTTTTCTTTATTTTTATATTCAGAGCCAATGATGCCTAGGAAAGAAATTCAGACTATACAAAGATTAATGCTAAATATTTTTTCTAATCTTGAAGAATGCATTCGTAAAGTTTTAAACGGACAAGATATAAGTTCACAAATGAATAGCATATTAGAATTTTGTAAAAACCCGTTCACGGAAATTTCGACAGAACACCATTTTTTTAAAACGTTAACAAAAAAGAATCTTTTTTCGGAACCTATATGTTCAACTTTCACAACTAAAATTGCGGAACGTATAAGGCATGGAAATCCTGTTCTTGATGCCAAAACATTCAGCTGCCACTATATGCCACTTCAATTCCAATTAAAAAAATTTTTTGAAATACCTGGCATTTTAGATATAACATTACAAAATATGGATGCATTGCAATCACAAAATGCAATGAAAAATTTTGTAAACGGAGATATTTTCAAATCTCAGAAAGCTCTTTTTCCAAATAAGCTAATAATACCATTGTTAATTTATTTTGATGATTTTGGAATAAATAATCTCTTAGGTTCTCATTCAAAATCGGTTTCAGCGGGATATTATAGTTTACCTACCTTACCACAACATATACTATCAAAGCTAGATTTTATTTTTCATTTAGGATATATTAATAGTAGTGACATCAAAACTTTTGGAAACTCAACAGTATTTTATTATTTATTACAAGAATTGAAATCTTTAGAAGATGAAGGAATCGAAATAATCACCAAATCTTTAGAAAAGAAACGGATATATTTTACTGTAGCATCAGTTTTAGGTGACAACTTAGGATTGAATTCCATCTTGGGCTTTATTAAATCGTTTAATTCAAAAAGATTTTGTAGAGTTTGTCGTCGTAAGCGTTGTGAAATGCAATTAGACAACAATGAGATTTATATTTCATTAAGAAATAAAGAAAACTATACTGTTGATGTTTCATTGGAAGATTTTAAAGAAACTGGTGTAAAAGAAATTTGCATTTTCAATGAACTTTTAGCTTTTCATGTCACTGAAAATATATCGTTAGATCTAATGCATGACCTTTTTGAAGGGGTTTGCATTTATGATATTTGCAATACCTTAGTGTCCTTAACCACAAACCATATATTTTCTTTAGATATATTTAACAGTCGTAGAAGATTGTTTCCATATGGTAAAGACGAGGTAGGTAACATTGGCCCTGATATATCAAAACAGAGACTTCAGAAATTTAATCTAAAAATGACTGCTCGAGAACTTTGGACTTTAACAGATTTTATCCTTCTTATAATTGGAGATTTAGTTCCAAAATCGAATCGACAATGGAAATTATTAATTGTCCTTGTAAAAATATTAGACAGTCTTTTAAAAAATAAATACACTGACAAAGATTTGGAAATGTTGGAATTATTAGTTAGTGAACATAACGAAATTTATGTCGATCTTTATGGACCACTTAAACCGAAGGCTCATTTTTTACTACATTATGCCAATTTCATAAAAAAATGTGGCCCACCTAAACACTTATGGAGTTTAAGATTTGAAGCGAAACATAAAGATACAAAAAAATATTGTAGTAATATTAACTCTAGAGTAAATGTTCCATTAACGCTTTGTACAAAAGCAGGATTGAGTTTTGCAAAATTTTTAGTAGATTATAAAAATGGAATTCCGGATGCTCTTGAAATTAATACTAAAAATATTATAACACCAAACAATAATTTTACTAAAATGTTTGCTCACCTAAAAATAAATCTTGATAGCATTGTATTTTATGACGAAATCAATTTTTGTGGAAAATTATATAAAAAAGATAGTTATATAACTACAGATAACGAAATCTTAAAACTGTACAAAATTTGTTATTTTTCTAAAGTATGTACTAAAGTATATGTTTTATGTTGTGAAGTTGAACTTATTTATTTCGACAATCATTTTCAATCGTATGAAGTGGGTAAATTAAATGAACAAATTGAATTGAAAGAACTCCAAGAATTTACAAGCCCACCTTTGCATCTTTTTCCTAATAATAATGGAAAAATATATTTAAGAAATAAATTTTTGTAACCTTTTTATACCTTTAAATAAACAACTAAATGAAAAATAAAACAACATTTTGTAAAACAAACCTAAAGTTTTTATTAAAATAGAATTTCATGTTATAATCAACATGTGCATCATTAGGGTTTAACAGGAATCGTCGTGCTGTTTTAACATGAGAATCAATTTGATTCAACAGGAATCGTCGTGCTCTTTTAACATGAGAATCAATTTGATTCAACAGGAATCGTCGTGCTCTTTTAACATGAGGATCATTTTGATTCAACAGGAATGGTCGTGCTATTTTAACATGCGGATCATTTTGATTCAACAGGAATGGTGGTGCTATTTTAACATGAGGATCATTTTGATTCAACAGGAATGGTCGTGTTGTTTTAACATGAATATCATTTTGATTCAACAGGAATAGTCGTGTTGTTTTAACATGAATATCATTTTGATTCAATAGGAATGGTCGTGTTGTTTTAACATGAAAATCTTTTTGTTTCAACATTATTCGTTATGCTGTTTTAACATGAAGATCGATATAATTTAACGGGAATCGCCGTGTTATTTTAAAATGAGGATATGTTTAATTCAAATTCATTTCTTGTTATTTTCACATGATAATACCTTACGCCTGAGATACAGAAAAACCCTTTTAAAATAACAAGAAACAACTAAGAAGCAAAATCATTGGTAAAAAATGTTGAATTGTGTTTATTTTTTTTGATTTTACATGTTTTTTTTTCTGTGTGCAGTGAATAACAACGATGAAATAACGATGTACCAAATTGGAAGATACATCAGCTCCAGTTAAGCGGTTTGGCGTATCTTTGGTTTTCCAATTCATGAACGGGATCCAACCGTTATTCATCTAGCCGTCCATCTTGAAAACCGGCCGGCGCGTATACTTCACGAGCCGCGCACCTACCCGATTCCCCACGCAAATTTTGAAAGAAAAATTCTCTCTTAAATTTCGTATCGGTGAATACGTGTGAAGCAACAAAACAAAAAAAAAAAAAATGGGAATGGAGGGGGTATAATGAAATACTGACACTCAGCAGTCATACTACATCGTGGAATTTCTTCCTTTTGTGGAAATTTTGTTGCCCGAAAAACTATTAGTACAAAACAAAAATAAAGCATTAAATTGTTTAAGTATCATGAATCTGATGAAAAAACATTCGTACTAAAATGCAACACACTAAATGCCTATAAAAAGAGATTCGTCTTTTAGCAAAAGATTTCTAGTACCAAGAAATAATCATTATAATATTAACAAACTGCGATTTTTATACTCAAGGGTCAAGGCTAATTTTATGTGAGTTTCTTTCCGAATAATACCAACTTTACTTTTAGAAGAAATATTTTTTCATAAACAAATCTAGGGAATTTGAGTTCGGTGACAAAGGATAAATACCCTCACTTCGTGGGAAAAATAAAGACAGAATGCTAAGGACACTGACTGAGATTAGTGTATTTGGTGAACTTCGATCAGCTCATGGATGCGTTCCCACAGTTAAATTTTTTTTGTTTTATTTCACCACGAAATCATGTATTTTGCCAACTGGTAACTAATATAAATAAAGGAATAAACTGAGAAATATTCATTCATGGAAATAAAATAAGAAATTTCTGTTCCCACAATTATTATTGCGTCTGTTTTCGTTTGTTGTTTTTGGGGAAAGTTATTTGGCCGGCGAATGTTGACAGAAAAATTGCAACGGATTCAAAACAAAGAACTAAGGAATATTTAGACTTAAAATGTGTTGGGATTCAGGGAAGAGATATGAACATTTTTGAGTCGAAATAATTTTTGAGTTATAATCTTTTTATAAAGTTACCGTGTAATAACAGAAAACAAAAAGTTTATTCTAATTTTAACAAAATTTCCATTAAATTTAATTAAAAAAAAAAATTTAAATTAACGTTATTCATGAAAACAATTGAGTCAGTCTAAAATATGAATAATGTTTATTTATAACTTTTTGGTGATGTCCACTAAATTTGGCCTATTGTTTTTTATATCTACTATTTTTGTGCAGACTATCATTAAACCGCGCTTTATATACATAGGCTTTATTAGTATAATATTTTAAATATAGCTTGAAAATTATAAGTTTAACATGGCACAATAATTGAAACTTATATATGTATAATATCATTACTTTTCGAAATATCCTACCTTCCAAAATAATTTGCAGCCTTCATAGCCCTCAACAAATAATAGGGCAATATACAAATACATATCAAATAAATTTTTAGAAATTCCGATGGCCAACCAATTTGTAGTTGAAAACCAATATATGCATTTATTTTCTTTAAACTGTAAGGGAACGAATCGAAACTAAAATGTATAGTAAAATATATATCAAATATTTACCTACTAAAATTCCAAATAATTATTGGTAAACACTGATTTTATTTAATTTTTGCAATCATCAATATTTCCATTGTTTACAACCACAATGTAAACATCCCGTACTATATCTAGGTAAAATAAGGAAATCCTAATAATAGCCATGTTTTTTTGAGCTTCGATCTCAACAAAGCAAAATAAAGTACAATTTTCAGCATAAACTAAGTATTAAATAGATCGTCAGCTCCGCCAACTTAAGAGAGTTTGCCTACAAGCTGTTTTCCGTGTTTAGTGCCAGAATAATCCACTCCTGTGGCTAATAATGGTTTCCCAACCTGGACTCTTTCTGATGGTAATTCCTCCATCGGCTGTACCTCCATTCGTGCATTTAAGTGCACACACACAACACATTTATAAATGTGACTCCGTAATCCACTCCTAAGTTCTGGTATCCAGTAACTTTGCCTAATAAATTGCATCATAACATGGATGCCTCCATGTTCCGTCTCCTTGTAAGCATAATCCATAAAAATTCCGCTAATCTTCATCCATTTGCAATGATTGCTGGATGATTCATCTCATAATCGATCTCCGATCTCCTGAATCTCCCACTGATTCTGAGCAAATCAATTGCTTCCAAAATTGGGTTCAAACTTCCTATCCAACTCCTTTCGGTAAATGCTTCCCAGCACTCAATGCTGTTATCTTCTTGTTATAATTCTCCTGTTGATTTCTCCGTATCAGATACTCCATAGCTGACGCTTTCTCCGTTAGAGTAGGTGGTAAAACTTCCTGTTGAACCATTTTTCTCCTAGATCTCCGTTTTATATCATTTGGTTTCTGTTTTAGTTCATTTCTCCACTTAATCCAATTTGCTATATACCTTCCGGCATAGCTAAGAATGTTAACCGCTTTTTGTAGCTTATTTGTGTACTCCAGTATCGATATATCTCCTTGAAAGAAGAAATAGAATATATTTTCATTTCATTTCATACCTCCTGGTGTATGTTCTCCATGTTCTCCGTTATTTATATTTTCGGCCATTTGATTGTTCACAAATATTTTGAGAAAACTCCCCTTGTAAGTAAATCAGCTGGGTTTTCCTTGCCATCAAGATGACGCCAGCATCTAACGTCTGTATTTGTTTGGATCTATGGAATTCTATTTGCAACATATTGTTCTAAGTCCCTTGTCTCCTTTTTTATCCAATACTATGTTGGACTGAAATCAATCCATGCACATACTCCGCAGTCTGTCATTCCATTAACTCCATAACTCCTTTTATCATTTTCGACAACAACTCTGCTGCTGATAACTCCAAACGTCGAATGGTGACGATCTTGAATGATGCTACTCTATTTTTTGATGTCAGAAGTAATAATTCTTACCAGAGATATATATCCATTTGGATCATATAGTTGCGATACATGACTCCAAATTCTCCTCTTTGTTATGACTCCATTGAATGTAATGTTTTTTACTACAAAAGTAACTTGTTCTCCTCTATCAACCATTTAAGTCCTAAAATGGTTGTGCCTTCCCCGCCGAAAGCAATAGATTGTAGATTGTCCTTCGGAATGCAATGGTGTGGTATGTATAATATATCATTTCTCCTATTCTTGGTTTCTCCGTGGCCAAAACAAGATGACCTATTCGTATTTCTTCCCTCATTTTCTCCACATAAATTCTCCTCTTCTCCTGTTTATTCGCAAGACGCCTCTCTAATTACAAGAAACATCTTAACGCTATCTCCATTGAACTTCCCAGTTATATAATATTCTCCTTCAACGGAACTTTTACTATGAACCTTCCTGATTCATTCCGTCTAATTCTCCATAAAATGTTTTTCAACTAACATTTGTTTCTCCGTAAACCTATGGCATAAACTGACCTGATCTTGTTGCCAAAGTCGCTGTAATAAGTTATCTAATTGCTCCTCCTCCTTATATTGAATAGATGCAAGCAATCGCCTCCTACTCCAAAAAGTATGTAAGTTGGATTAGTTCCAGTAGTCTGGGTCCGACCAGATTATAATAGTTGGTTTATTTACTACAGTAGGGTCTAAAGCCGATGATGGCATTGTTGGACTCCAATTATTTTCCTTTGGTAAAACCCAAATCATTTCCTCCATGTACTCCTGTACCTGAGTCCCATACCATGGACACATATTTCCTTTATTTGTTGCCTTGTTTTAAAAGCTCTCCACCGATGCCCACCGCCTACCTAGTAGTAGACAAAGCTGAAAGTTTGTACTCTTGTACTAGTTTATAGCTCATCAAATTTACCTGAGACCCCGTATATAAGAAACGCCTAATAGGTCAAAACTCACATTATAAACCTACCATGACTGTCGCCATGAAACTAATTTCCGAAAAAGAATAATGAAACTTATTATCGTTCTCTGAACCAGTGCTCCTATAATTATTATTTTCCTTTAGGTAAATTTTGTACCTTTTTTAATTTTAATTTTTTAACTCCGACTCCTTTCTCCATGCTCCCGAAGTTGTTGGCAGATTTCTTAATACCATGCCTGGTACTCTCCAAAGCTCCCGCTTGTTTGTCTAGAAAATTTAAAATTTCCCCTACTTTTGGTGTCTCCAATGTTCTCTGCAACTCCCATTGTCACCTTGTCTCCTGATCCAATCTTTCGTGTAGTCTGAGTACGAAAATCATATCCCAGTGTTTCACTGGCATCTCCAATGACTTCAGTTGACGGATTGTCTCATGAGTCACATTTGCCATATTTTTGATCTCATTGGCCGATGGTTCCTCCTGCAGAACCGGTAACCGGTAAAACTGGTTCAAGTACTCCTTGGTGATATGATATGGCTTCTCATAGAGTTGACCAAGCCTCTCCCACGCCTCCTTGTAGCTATTTTGGTTTAGGGGGCTTTCTCCTAAAGCCTTGGCATCCCTTTCTGTCAGCGACTTCTTTAAATAAGAATATGTATATGCTCCGATATATCTCCGTTGTTGTGAATCGCCGCCTTGAATCGGTTGGGAAAACCAATCTACTTCAGCAGCGCTCCGTCGAACTCCCCCACATGTTTTTGATGTCGTGTTGCGTGGTTGGCAACGTGATACTCACGTTGATCGCTCTACCCTGAGGATCATCTCCATTAGCTGGACTAGCTTCGTTCGGCTTCTCCATCTCCTTAGCTGCTTCGTTTATTTTCCTCCTCATTATTTCAGCAGCTTCAAAATATTCCGATTCCGTTTTCTCCATCTCCATCTCCAGTTGGTTTAACTCCTCTCCGTTTGATGTCTCCACCAACTGCAAAAAATTTCATTGGCATTATCCCACAGCTACAGGAGGAGGAATAATAGAATATGATCAACAAATGAAAATATTCTGACTCCAAAAAACGAATAAAATCTCCTTGTTTATATTTCTTCCCAGAAAATAAACAAAATAACTCCAAATAGAATATGATCAATGAATAAAAACATTCTGACTCCGAGAAACGAATAAAATATTCCCATATTTTTCGTTCCAAACTCTTATCCTACCTAGCGAAAAAAAAATACAAAGTCCCATTTAAATACCTATACCTATGGTGGAAACTGGAAATCCATTTTTGACTCTTCGAGACTCGAGTCTCTTTTTGTTGTGCGCAAATGAATTGCACTTTGCACATGGCTATGTGTATATGCTCAATGCTCATACAAGTTTTTCTCCGTTGTTGTTTAATTTTTTTTTTTTTGTTGAATTGTGTGAATGTAGGTAAATTCAGCACAATAATATTCTCCGTTGCCTGTTTCTGCATGCTCTTGTTTATTTTCCCTCCGCTTTCTCTCCGTTTATTTAATTTTTTTGTGTGAATTGATATTCAGCACAATATCTCCAATCTCTTTCGCATGTTCCTACATGCTTTGTGTGATTGTATGTATTGTAGGTACATACAGCTATTTGAAATTTATTGGTTGTAAGTCACCAAATAACAAAAAAAAATGTCTCCTTTGCACGTTCCGACATGCATTCCGTATCTTTTCCTTTTGAATTCTAGTGGTTGTAAGGCACTAAAAACAAAAAAAATAATAACTCCTTTGCACGTTCGCACATGCATTCTGTATCTCCATTTGAATTTGGTGTTTGTAAGGCACCAAAAACAAATAACTTGTATTCCTGAAAATAGTGATTGTAAGTCACTAAGAAATGAATTAGTTAAATCCTGAAAATATTGATTAAAAGTCACCAATATATTTATTTTTGGTGTGCAATATAGTGAAAAAAAAAACAAACAAAACTCCCTTTTGTGTGTGAGTAAGTTGCACACATCCTTGTCTCCAATCCGCTCCACACTTATATCTTCCAGTTTTTTTCTCCGTTGCTCCATTGTTTTTTTCCATTTTATTTTTCTTTTTTCACTTTTCACTAGTTACACACAATTGTTCTCCGAAAGATTTTTTTTTTTCTATTCCGACCCGAAGGACCACAATGTATAATACTCCGATTTAAATGAAATACGGTTCGACTTTTGTTGTGGGAAAAATATACAAAAAACCCACATTTATTAAATCTCCGTTTCCTCTGCGTGTAAATACACGTCTCTCTCGGCCAGAGACCGATCGAGAACCAACTCTTTACTCTTTACATGTCATTTTACATGAGAGCACGTATGGCAAGTGTTGCCATACGTAACAACTATTGTAAGTTGTTGTAAAACACGGATATTATTAGGATTTTCTTATTTTACCTAGATAAAGTACGGGATGTTTACATTGTGGTTGTAAACAATGGAAATATTGATCATTTGCAAAATGTAAATAAAATCAGTATCTACCAGTAATTATATGGAATTTTACTACATATATATTTCATTTTCGATTCTTTGACTTACATTTTAAAGAAAATAAATTCAAAAATGATTTTCAACTACAATTGGTTAGTCATAAGAATTTCTAAAAATTTATTTGATGTCCTATTATTATTTGTTGAGGGCTATGAACGTTGCAACCTTATTATTTTGATTGTTTTCATTAATAGGTAACGTTAATTTGAAATTCGTTTGTTTATTAAATTGTTGCAAACTTTGTTAAAAATATAGTTTTTGTTTTCTGTTATTACACGGGTACTTCATGAAATTATTATAACTCATAAATTATACTCAATGTTAATATCTCTCCTCAGAACCCCAACACATTTTAAGTCTTAATATTCCTTATTTCTTCCATTTGAATCCGTTACCTTTTTTCTGTCGACATTCGCGGGCAAAATAATAATGAAATACGCTGAGATACCGTGCTTCCTCAAACCTGAGGGAAGAGTATCCGGCGGAGAGTTAAATCAAAAGAATGTTTTATCGAATTTTTATACTGCAGAGCCCCCTGTCTTGTGCTTGGCTGCGACTCTGAGATATTTCGTTTATTCGGTTAGTTATAATATTTATAATACTTATAGTTAGTCCGCCGTCTATAGCGTCGCTGCGACCTTCTATGGTTATTGTTCAGATTCAACTCTGCCTTTCCTGCGCAAAACCTATGCCTTTTATACTATTCATTCTATATGACCCATCTCCTATCTTCCCCTTCCACGCATCATCGGTTTCCTTACCAATTACCATATGTGCATACGCGCTATTTTTAGGTATTGCTTAATTGTTTTCCGCTCCCATTTAAAAGTACCCAAATGACATATTAGGTTTGTTTGACGTGGTTAGCACTAGTGCCCACTAGTGCGCACTGAGAAGTGTCAGCTGATTTTCCCGCCTACCCAAAAACCTGCACAACCCTGAAAATTCGGCTATCATATCGAACGCAAAATATGCTGCCCTGAAGAATGGCAGTTTTTTAATTTGAAAAATACTTATGTTTTGGTGAACGAAGTACGAAGATGATAACACTTTGTTCTGTTTATTGTTAAAAATGAGTGAACTCAATTCTGATCTTGTGCTTGCCATAATGCAAACAAGTTGATAAAACTGTTTGCAATATATGCGATGCGCTAAAAAATGTAATCAGCTTTGATTCCACATTTTTTTCATTCCATTTATCTTTAAAATAAGGTTTTAGTCCATAAACGTTGTTGTTTTCAAACAATTCCCCTTTGAATATCAAATTTATTGTATTTATTTTTATTACGATATTCAAATAAACGAATAACACCAAGCGAAATGACAGCGCAACTGAGCACTGAGTTCTTGCCCCGACAAAATAACTGGGGTCACTTCAGTGCACAACTAGGGCGCCCTAGAAGTCATGTCAAACACAGGTTTTCAGTACCAGGGCGAGTTCAGTGCTATATCGAACACATTAGGGTTAACCCAGTGCGCACTAGTGCGCACTAGGGCCCACGTCAAACAAACCTATTGGGTGTCATTTGCCTTACGCTGGTGTCAAGTGTCATCCATTCATAAATTATTGTTATTCCCTGATACCACAACGTAGTATTCCTCCGATATGCAACCATTGCAGTTTTGCCATGTGTCGGCGTGCCGCTGTGCAATCGGATCGGAGTTGGGTTACGTGTGTATTGTATCGGGTAGATATGCACTTGACTCATTGCGCTTGGGTGGCGTTTGGGTAAATGAAAACAAATGAAAAACAAAGCGAATGACCTATTAATAGCCGTGTGCTCTGGTAATGTGTTTTTGGTTAATGGAATGGATTGGTAGTGTGAAGGTGATGATTAGGGTAGGCCATGAGTAGGATATGATTGTGCGGATCACAACAATAACATTTCGCCAAAAACAACAAACGAAAACAAACACAAAAATAATTGTAACAACAAAAATGTTTTATTTTATTTCCACGAATGAATATTTCTACCATTCTGCAAAACACGTTTTCGTGGTGAAATAAAACAAACAATCTTAACTGTGGGAACGCATCCATCAGCTGATCGAAATCAGTCAGTGTTCTTAGCATTCTCTCTTTATTTTTCCCGCGAAGCGAGGGGATTTTTCCCTTTTCGCCGTACTCAAATACCCTCGATTTGCTTATGAAAAAATATTCTTCTAAAAGTAAAGCTGGTATTATTCGGAAAGAAATTCACACTAAATTAACCTTGAGTATAAAAATCGCAGTTTGTTAACATTAATGATTATTTCTTGGTACTAGAAATCTTTTGCTAAAAGACAAATCTATTTTTTATGGACATTTAGTGTGTTGCAATGTATTTGGAATGTTTTTTCGTCAGATTCGTGATACACAATTTTGATGCTTCATCTTTGTTTTGCACGAATCGTTTTTCGGGCAACAAAATGTCCACAAAAGGTAGAAATTCCACGTTGTAGGATGACTGTTGAGTGTCAGTATTTCATTATACCCCCTCCATTCACTTTTTTTTTTGTTTTGTTGTCTCACACGTATTCACCGATACGAAATTTAAGAGAGAATTTTTCTTTCAAAATTTGCGGGGGGAATCGGGTAGGTGCGCGGGAGCTGACCGTCTATTTAATACTTAGTTTATGATTTTCAGCATGCAATTACAACAACTATTGCGAGTCTCGAAGTGTCAAGTCTAGCGCAGTTATTGTAATTGTGTGCTGAAAATCCTAATTTACTTTGCTTTGCTGAGATCGAAGCTCAAAAAAACAGGCCTCATATATTCGTTTTAATGAAATGTATGTAGGTACTAAATTCACCACATCAGACCCATCGTTTTCTTAACACGTCCCGATAACTGCCAGTTATTTGAATTATTTGAATTTTTCCCAATGCCACCACAGAATGAATTGTCAGTCATCTGTCAGGTTGCTATGTGCCAGCGTATGCGTGCGTCTTATGGGCTTTAACATGGCACACATACTTTCGCACATAGAAACACGGAAAACAGCTTGTAGGCAAATTCTCTTAAGTGGGCGGAGCTGACGGTCTATTTAATACTTAGTTTATGGCCCTGACGGTCTATTTAATACTTCGTTAATGCCCGATACCTCCGCAAAATTTAGAAAATTTAATTCTCTCTTAGATTTCCTATCTGTAAAGAGTGTGAAATGTGAAGTGACAAGTGACTGGATTGAATACGTGTGAAGAGTCATAAGAGTATTACGTTTTCACTTACTCTTATGACTGTAACTCTTCGGCAGCGTTACCACTTCAAAAAAACAACCGAAGTAGATTTGATCCGAAAATTGAAGTAGATTCAAGAAAATCGAAGTAGATTTCAAAATCATAGTTTTAATGATAATATATTCAATTCCATATTAGCTTTATATATACCTACCTAACACACGTAAAAAAAAACGTTTCGATCTAAGAATATGTTTTTTATTAAAATAAAGTTTTGTTTATGCTGCAATATACTGCACTTATCTTTTCGTTGGCCAATTTCAAGATTTTAGCTGGCTAATTTGCTAATTCCATCAGTTAATTTTGTGATATCACTTAAACTATTAATTGATTTTTATATAAATAACTAGCTGACCCCGCGAACTTCGTTCCGCCCAAATTTGTTAATGTAATGAAAGTAATAATTTCGAGCATGCCCAATGCACATGCTATTTTATGTAGACGCTTAAATACCAATGGCAAGCCATTCTGAATAAGCGGAATCCGCAGAGGTTTGCAAAGTGCTTTATTTGGACAATGTCCATTATAATTTTAATTATGCAACTTTAGAAATAGCGCTTGATTTTATTTTTAAATGGAAGGTGCAGTCGTTTTCGAGTTTTAAGCATCCGAACAAACCAAGATCCATTTTTATATATATAGATTTCAGTTAGGTACCTATATATGTTTATACATATCACAAAATTAAGATTAAATTTTAAAATATGTAGGTACATATTTGAATTCTTAGTTCAATATACATACATATAACGGCCATTGGTAAGTTAACATTTTTTGAAATAACACAATAACTCCATAGTGAGCCTACCAGCTATCTGCTTTTTCACAGCAAAAGCAAAAACGTAGAGTGAAGTTTAATGCAGTTTATTGTTTTGAAATGTGAGTCTGGCCTTACATGAAAGCCATGAAAGAACGTAAATATTTTTTTTTCGAAGTAGATCTAAGGTTTTCTTATTAAAATTGAAGCAGATTAAATAATAGATTTCTAAAGTGAAGTAGATATAACAAAATTTACCAATGGTGCGAAGTAGGGAGCAGATTTATATTTTTTTTTTTTTCTGAAATTGAAGTAGATCTACTTCAATTGTAGTAAAGTGATATCCCTGCTCTTCGGCCGTCGACTCTCTTTCGATGGTGTCGGTGACTGACACGAATTCAATGGTTTTTTCACATCTCAAAAGTGCCCAATGCGCCTAAAGAAGTTTTCATTTCAAAAAAGAAACAAGCAAAATCTGGATAGGGCACCATAATCGCATTGCGGTACGAAATATGCTTTAAAACCTATTCCCACCCCATACCTACAAAATACAACAAAAATTCATAAAAATCGGTCGAGCCTTTTTAAAGGTGTGCGACCACAAACACCGTGACACAAGATTTTTATATATTAAGTAGATATATATTTGTGCAATGCTAAGTTTTCTGACAATTTTCCCTCATTTGTTTGTTTTAAAACCGTTTAGAATGTGTATTTTGAGCGCGTTTAGAATGGCCGCTTTTCTTGCCAGCATTATGCGGCTTAGATTGTGCTCCACCACTTCGGGCAATGGGGTAAAGTTGATCCCATAACTCGAACCTTGCTTTGAAGGGCTCTTCACCCAAACGGATTTCTTTGTCATTGTACAAGGTTCGAACAATTTTCTTGTTTGATGGCAGCCATATCGATTCTCCTGGCGAGCTGTTTTACAAAAAAAAAAATTGGATTAAGTACAATAATCGATTACAACAAACAGTAATTTATGTTGTTATTGTGTACACTTTCGTAACTACGAACCTCGTCTGAGCAAACGTTGAGAACCATCCCACAAGGCGTTCCACCATGAACCACTCTGGATCCTGCAAACCGATCTGTCCATTGAAATGTGTCCTCTTCATGACATACTGAAAGTCGTCGACATGGTTAGCACCTAGGAGCAATAGAAAAATCAGAAAACAAATCCCAGCACTTCCATGCGCAACTCTTACCCCTCGATTTACCGTCAGCGTCACTAAATAACCCATATCGACCAACGTAATCAAACCTGTAGTAGTAAACATCCACATACTGTCTCGCCAAGTCGACCAATCTGTGAACACCGTGATTGATATACGCATCGGTGAATATTTGACCTAAGTGGGATAAGTCTTGTTGGATGATTGTCTGGTTGCCCAAGTAGAAAGGTTTCAACTTGTCGTTATTGTCGTTTACGTCATACAATAACAATTCCGGACCGTATTTTTCAAAGTTCAGATACAGGTCGTTTAAAAGACCAGTGTTTCTCTCTTGAGCTGTTAAAAGATTGTACATAAAACGAGCGGTAACTCAAAATCGTATCACACTTACAATAAACCATATACGTAAACTCATCCTTGGATAGGCCAGCCAGAATCGGCACCTTGTGGAATTTGCCCTGGGCGAAGATATTCGTGGGAGTGTCTTCCAAGAAATGCCCATCGACTTCGTAGTTCCATTTCATGGTTACAAAGCCGAACAGATGCCATTTATCGGAAACATCAATGAGCGTCTGCCATGGGACCTTTCGAAGACAACTCAAGAGATCGACGGGGTTGTACAAGGGGCATGATGTATCGCGGGCCAGCTGTCTTGTCCAGTGCAAGTTGTCGATGGCTTGGTGATTGGTTGCCGATCCACTCATGGCAATTGCCTTTTGGAACAAACCCTTAGAAAGCGGTGAGCTCATGTGCAAGGTCACAGCCATTGATCCAGCACTCTGTCCGAAAAGAGTAACTGATTCCGGATTTCCACCAAAGTTGGAGATATGGTCATGGACCCACTGTAAAGCCATGTTTTGGTCGAGGTATCCGTAGTTTCCAGGCGCATCTGCGGTGCGAGTGCTGACGAATCCAAACGCACCCAAGCGGTAGTTCAATGTAACCAGGACGACATTTTTGTCCAACAGGTAATCGGGTCCAGCCTCATCCACACTATGACTGCCACCACCCAAATTCGCGCCGCCATGAATGTATACTATCACTGACTGATTTCCCTTCAAGTCTCGCGAATAGACATTCAAAAAGAGGCAATCTTCCGAAAGCAATTCTGGATCCATTCTCCCTTGCGGACACATAAAACCGTTCTTGGTGGCATCTAGTTCGGTCTCCCACTTGGTCACGGCCACGGGCGCCTTAAATCTCAATTCGCCGACCGGTGGTTGGGCGTAAGGTATTCCCCGAAAAGCGTATATGTCTGCATTTTTTTCTGTCTTCAGTATGGAGCCCTTAAGACTACCGAGCGTCGTACTAACAATTGGCGCTGACTGAGAACTTACTACTGCCAGAAGGCAAAAGCCGGCGACGAGTCTCAACAAAACCACCATTTTCGTTGCTATCTAATGAACAACTGAAGCTTCTCTAGTTCAGTCCACCTTTATATTGCACTGCGTATGGGCGGGTTTATCTATTTACAAAACTTTTCTGTCACGTGTAAAATTCTCATCTCGTCGTTGAATATTTGATCAACTGTATTTATTTAGAACGAAACGCTGGCATAATTATAAACAGTCTGGACTCACAAACTAAATTTAAAACATCGCTGAATATTTGGCGATCAAGTGTTGACGCAAATGCGGCTATCAAATTTAAACAGTTGACAATTGGGCACAACGAAAATACGAACAAATATAGACGAAAAGACATAATGCGCTCTATAATAAAGTGCGGAATACAGGAAGAAAATATTGCATAATTGGTCGGTCTAACTCGGCGGTTATGGGGATACCAAGAGCAACTTGAAGAACAAATCTCTCATGTCAAAATTCTAAATACTAAACAGAAACGAGTTACTTAAACATATAGCATTTATGCACGTGTTGGGTAAACTTTTACCCTCCCCAAAACCACTCAATGTTACTCACCGTTGGCAAACAAAATGCCCACAGTTTGACTTAGCATGCCCCTTTTGTAAAAACCTTTAAAAAAACTCTGCACTAAACTCGCAATAAATGTTGTACCAATATGATAATTAATCTTCCTTAGATAAGCCATAAGACTGCGGATTAACGTAAATGTATGAAATTATTTAATGAACTAAAATTTAATTTAGATATAAGTCTTGAAAGGAATGTATTTAAATTATTATTACTTGAGAATGTAATATAGGTTAAGCTAAGCAATCTGTAAGAGGTAACTCGATAGATGAATGAAATAAATAAATAAATAAAAAAAAATAAATAAATAATGTAAAAATGTTGATATGAATAAATTTGAATTAAATTGAATTGCATGTTTCCAGCCGCAAGTACATTGCAAAAATTAGACCATCATACATTATTCAAATTGTATTCTTACTCAAAATGTTTTTATTTCAACAGAAAAACTAATGATATATAATCTGATAATTGTAATGATAGGATAAATTTCATTAATAGTCTATTCACAAAGTATCGGATCTATTTTAGTCGGTAGTGTAGCGAATGATTGCGTTTAAAAAATATGTATTTGAACTTTAGCAAAATTTACTTTTACGTTGTGTTATTTTTGATGTTTAGAGATGATGCATGATATATGTACGTTATAGCTAGATACTTATGTAAATGTTATAGTTAGTTTTAATAATTGGACAACAAAAGACAAGCGTATTTTGATCATCTTTAAGGATATTTGGTCATCTTTAAGCTTGTTGAAAATTTACTTTCGTTTATTTGTGTGTCTGTGATGTGAAAGTTTGTGTAAATTTGTATATTCCAATGATATGCTTTTTGAAGTGAAGTGAAGTTGAAGTGTTGAAGTTGACCTGTTGAAACATAAAACAAACAAAAAACTCATAACACGAAAAGTATTCAAAAAGGGACTTTTAATGTCCAAACTTAGTTTTGAAAAAAAAAACGTAGAAAACTTTGATTTTAATATTGGGATTTGGAAGTTTCGCAATGAAGTCATTATCTTCTATCTATTTCTATATATATAAAAGAGAATGAAGTCCGTGTGTGCGCGCATAACTTGAGAATGGTTATTTCGTTTTTCACGATTTTGGGATCGATGATTTCGTTTTGGCCCAAGGAAGGATATAGGCTGCTTTTTGTCAAGAAAATAAAACTTAAAGGGGATGAAATATGGAATGAAAGTTTGTATGGGGAAAAGCACTTTGAAAAAAATAAACTGGATAGAAAAACGAGGAGTGCGACTTTAAATACAACAATTATTCAAATTTTTGAAAATAATATTATTGATAGATTTCGGTGCGTAATGTACAACTTATGGCGAAGGTGACTGTTCGTGAAAATTGAAACCCGAGATAGACAACAACGTACCTAATCGGAATCTGGAGATGACGCTTCACATCCTTCGACATTTGTTGATGATTTGTAAAACCGCCAAGTGGAGTGACGAATCCACTTGCTATAGTGCAATATGGCAGGTGTCCTTTTCGTGTCCTTTTTAGATATCTGTCGAAATTGCATTTTGAAGAGTGGAGGTTAACCAACTGTATTTGATTTCGTTTCGGTGAAATTGGATTTGGTTATTTGGCCACACAATTTAAAATTGAAAGTCGTCTCCAGCGTTGCCGCTGAACAAATTCAAAATGGGGAATAAAAAGGTGCCCGAGCCGAAAAAAGGGCCACCACATAAAATACTAATAAATAAAAAGAAAACGGAGCCACAATGACATTTCCTTTTAACAAAAAAACTAATTTATTCATCACGAAACACTTCATTTCATATGTCTGCATTCTTTTTCGTTCAATAAAGAATAAAATCTTACTTAAATTGAAAAAGGGGCCATTTTGATCATATTTCAGAAAGTTAGGGCCAAGGGTCTTGGGCTTCAAAATGGCAACGTTGGTCGGCTCATCTATAATTTTGTTGCAAAACCTCAATCCCCCAAAACTTTGTAACGAAAAGCGTTTGATTGTGAACATTATTATATCAAATGTTATTTTAGCGATGATTTAAAAGAGAAAATTCGAAATCGAAGGTGTTAGGTTTGTTCCTTTCGTATATTAAGAAAAGGAAATAATGTAGAATATGCACGCGTATGCCAATTAGGACGAGAAATTTATAGGCCTATTATCGTTAGCGAGTCGAACAATTCGCGTAAGTCGAGTTGCTTGTCGAAACACTCGCCTTGTACGATTAAGGTAGGCGAATTAATTCATTCGCCTATAAATCAAGGGCTACCAAAATAATAAAAACGAAAATGACAGCACCAAAACGTCAATTCAAACATTTATGTCAATACAAAAATAATTCCAAATAAAAAATTTGTTTGCCTTAAAAATGATCAGCAATATAGATCTTTTTTTGAAGAAAACAATACGGAGGAAGCTTTGGAAATGTATAGATTGAGACGAAGTATAAGGGACAATTCCAATCCTCTAGAACTTCCAAGCCATCTGTAAGTACCTAAAGCACTTTAATTTACGAAATAATTCAGAGATATTTTTTTAGATTTGTGTCCAACTTTCGTTTAACCAAAGAAGCATTCGTGCATGTGTTGGACCATATAAAAGACAATTTCGTATCTATGCGTACTTCTTCAATCCTTCCTATTCTAAAGTTGGCCTGCGCACTTAGATTTTTTTGCTGACGGGACCTATCAAAGGAGCGTAGGCAATGATTTTGATCTGGGCCTCGCGCAACCAACCGTCTCTGAGGTTCTAAATGAAGTTTTAGATGTGTTCCAATCTGCTGTGTGCAAAGAATGGATAAACACAGAAATTACCGAAAATGAAAAAAAACATGCAAAGAGCTCATTTTTCGTTAAAACTGGATTTCCTGGGGTGGTTGGCTGTGTGGACGGAACACACATTGGAATTGTCGCCCCAAGTCAATTGAGACATCAGTATTTAAATAGGAAAGGATATTATAGCTTAATTACCATAATAGTAAGTACCTAAATAACTACAATTAATTATATGTCTACATATATTGTCGTTAACTGCTTATTATCATTTAAAGGCTTGTGATCACAATATGGTGATTAGGTACCTACGTAGATGGCAGGTATCCTGGATCTAATCACGATTCGTTCATTTGGACCTCAAGCGAACTAAAAGCGTTGCTTGCAAAATGGTACCAAAATGGTGTATTTAGGTAAGTACAAATCATTAATAATTGCAGGCAAATAACATAAATTCAAATATGTACCTAATTGAAAACAATTTCAGGAGATTCAGGATATCCGCTACACCCATATTTGATGACACCCTTCCGAAATGCGAGTCCTGGGAGTAGGGAAGCAAGATACAACACAGTGCATTCCAAGGCAAGAAATAGCATTGAAAGAACGATTGGCGTTTTAAAGTCTCGCTCGATGCCTTTTGACCAGCGAAAGGAAACTGCATTACTCACCAAAAACGAGCACAAAAATTATAAATGCATGTTGTGCTTTGCATAACATTTGTCAACATTTTAATGTGACGATCCCAGTAGAGACGGAAAACCATATTTAAGCAACAAGTGCAACCGAAGGAATTGAGCCAGAAACAAATAATGATCTCCGAGAAGGCCAACAAAGACGAATGCAAATTTTAAATTTACTAATACACTAGCAGCCTTATTTATAAACGTATTATAGAGAGTGTATAAAGTTATGCACTCTTTAAAATGCTTCTAAACGCGAAAACCTTATTTATAAAAATATATCAACGGTGCATAGAGCTTGTATAAGCTAAACGCGTTTGGAGGTTGTTTAGTGCCTGTATAGAGGTGGAATATAGTATGCGGATATGTCATTTTGACTTCACGTTCACATTACCTACTGAGCAAACAGATTTCGCTTTCTATTTTAGATGCATTTTATGGACGTTTTTATATTAAATTATTACGTTGTGTTCAAATATTTTGTTTTAATTTACATCACATTATGTATGTAAATACCTTTTCATTAGGTGTATCAATTCCTCGAACGTTATATTTTTAATATTTTCGTTTTTACTTTTGAAATTGAATTCCTTTTCATTTTGAATTGAATTCGTATTTTTCACAAGCTGCTAAGTTTTTTTTTTTCTTTTTGGACAGATAAATGTAATAGACATCTGCTTTTTAGTACTTTTTCTGACACAAGCCCTGTATAACTAATATGCATGGGAAAATGGGGTATGGTATAACTCGCGATTTTTTTCTGGCATTTTGTTATTTCGCTGCGACCATTTCGCATTTTATTATTTTGCATATCAACAACTCGCATTTTGTTTTTTTGCAGTTTTTATTTCGCAAAATTTCATTTTGCATTGTAATTATTTCGCCAAAAGATATTTCGCATTTATTATTTCGATATAACTTACTTTGATTTATTTATTTTCGCATTGTATTATTTCGCTTTATTTTATTTTGCAAAATGTTATTTTGCTTTTATAATTTGTTTGGCTTTCATTTATCACATGTTAAGAAATTTCGCATTTGCAAAGCAAAATAACATTTTGCAAATTAAAATAAAAGCTTTTTGTTTTTAATTTTGAAATATTTTTTATTATGTTATTATGAAGCTATGTCGAAAATGTTTTTTTTTGTCCTTGTATTTCAGTATAATTTTATAATTGTTACCTGTATCAAAAACTTTGGTAATTTTGGTTTTTGAAGCAACAGTGGTTTTGCTACTATTTTATTTTGCAAAATGTTATTTTGCTTTTATAGTTTGTTTGGCTTAGAATCTCCTCTAAATATTTTGTTTCCTTTTCCAACTCATAAATTATGGAGTTAAAAACACTGCACCCTTTTTCTGCATTTTGGGTATCATCAATTGTATGCCAGTACATTTTATCAAATCACAAGAACACTGCATGTGACAAAAAATGCATGCTGAAATAAACAAGCACCTAAATAGCATGGCGCGAAATAACGATATGCAAGATAAGCAAAGGCAAAAACACAAAAAGCCAATTGAAGGAATAGCGAAATATAGAAATGCTAAAGAAGTTATGCGAGTTAATCTTACAGCGAGATGAACGCAAGACGAAATGGCAGTTTGCCACATGACTTCTGCGAAATAGTTGAAAAATATTTAAGCCGTCGGGAGATAATAGTTTGCGAAATAAAAGCCGCGAGTTGATAGGCACCCGGGAAAATGTTTTATAAATAAGAATTTTTGGGAGCGTGTATAAACGATGTATAAATATTTATACATTGCACAACTATACACGTGTTTAGGGGCATTTTAGCAAATTCTAATAAATAAGGCTGTAGTTGTTTAAGCGTAGTATGCAGATGATCCGAAACGAAATTTTCCGGTGGTCTCCAAAAGGACAACGAAACGTCTGCGAAATGACAGCGGAAAATAATTTGTGGAGGGTTCCATCAGCTGCTACACAAGTAGCAGTGTTACCATCACTGTCAATTTATCTTCGATTTGGATACTCGAACTTTTCGCTGGCTCCTTAAAATGTTCATTTGGTAATTGTCCTAATTTAGAATATTTACTTTAAAGTTTCGTGATTTTTTGGCGAAAAAAAATACGTAGGTACTTCAATAACAAACGTATTCTTTTCGCATGACGAAACCGTAAACATTTTCTTTTGCTTTTTTGACCACTAAAACTTGATGGCTGAACTCATTCTTGGTCTTCAAATGGCTTATGAATTATAAAGTAAGTTTATCAAAAGAAATGGCAAATTATCTTTAAATTTTCTAAAAAAAAGATTTTAGAAATTTTTCCTTATGAACAACTTTGTTCGATCAACTTCTTAGTTAATTCCACAAACAAAATAAACAATTCATTCCACGAAATTATTTAATTTCTTTACTGTTCCATCTGTCTGAATTTGTGCTATGACCGCCTATTTTTCATTTATCGTCGTCCTTAAACAATTTAATAAGTCTGCCAATGAGTTTAGGTATTTTTGGCGCCAAAATCTTCCAACATGCCTCCATACCTGGCAACACTGGAGTACAAATGTCAAATTTTCGCAAGCAAATAATGTCCCGGACAATAAACGTGTGCGAAAAGAGTGTGGTGAATTGTACCAAGCAATCTACTACAACTAACCACTTTTCCGCCATCATTTCGCAGCATCTGCGTACCAGCTGCGTACTGCAAAACGAAAAGGAGAGCGAAATTTTTCGTTCATGATTTCGTTGTGTCACTTTTGTATGGGATTTTCCGTTTCGGGTCATCTGCGTACTGAGCTTTATTATTAAAAAAAATAACAAAACATAAATAAAAATAAATACATTCAATGGCAAAAAAAGAGAAAAAAACATATACTTAATTCAATTTCACGTAACAAAAAATAAATAAATTCATAAATAGTAATTTCACCAGTATCTTTTTCTGTTGTATTTTTTGATATTCAGTTGGTACTTATATTAGGCTCAACTGTGCTGGGACGTACATATACGTATGTGTAGCGCTAGGCGTGTCTGGAAGGTGTTTAAAACTAATTGCGTTTGCCAGCCTGGAGATCAAGTTTTTCCTTATGACGGATGGACTTCTCACGATTCTCTTTTCCTTTCCGTTCTTCTTTGGCTTTTAGCAGAGCCAGTTCTTCGCTCTTGAGCTCAAACGTTTTTTTTTTTAACGTAGGTTGCAATGTCTTTTAGAGTTTTATCAATCGATTGCGAGATGCTGAGCAGATCAGCTTGAGTTGAGGTTTGTTCCTTCAGGATGCTCATGCGTTAATTTTCTCGGGAATTAACTTTTTCCTTGTAGGGTACATTCCTTTACGACAAGGCGTTTCAGTAGGAATATTGACCACTTCTACTTCATTTATTTCCCATGGGTCTTCTTCGATCAAATCGACTTGTTCATCCCGTGCACTTCCGCTAGCAACTGCAACGTTCCTGAATACAGCATCAGGGTTTCCGATTGGAGCGTCTACCCTTCTAGGACCGAACAATACGCCACTTGGGTTTACATTTTGTTGAATGTTGAGTAAAGCATCCACGGCTTGTTCAATTGGTGACAGTTGACTGTATGGGCCTCCGCCAGTTCCGCCTATTTCCCTTTTATTTGCAGCTATCTTCTTTTTCAATTTCAGTTTGTAGTCCAACCAAACCTAAAAATATTCCAAATTTTTAAACCAAACATTCATGATGTTTATAAATTTTGTACTTACTTTGTGCCATTCTTTTCCACTTCGTATGGGTGGACCAAAAGTAGGAGACCGGGGTTGGTTGTAACATTTTTTAGAACATTTGCTGCGGGCCTTTATCTGAGGCAGATTACTTATTCAAATGAAAACTATTCACTTGAAAGATTGATGCTTCGGCTATAAACTGCGTTTAGAATTTAAGCAGATCTCCACTTCGAACTTGTAAAAATATGGAGTTTTTCAAAATTGCATAGCTGTTACATTCAACCCCGTATCTGGGGTTGGTTGTAACACTATCAGGGGTAAAAAGTAACAAGAGTCATCTTTTTTTTATTTCATTTATCCTTTTAAGCAAAAACAATTCATTTAGTAATTATACAGTAGCTATTTAAAAAAAAAAATGTGTTGGCAATTGGAAAACAAAAGCAAGTTGAAAATATACATCAAAGCTAATTTCTACAATTTTAAGAAATACAAAAATAACAAACAGAATAGACGTAAAAAGACTTTGTAATCTAGAATATTTTGAAAATAATAGTAGGTTAACCTGAATGACAATTGATGCAAACATAATAATAAATGGAAGTAGTTGTATTAGAGCTTACCTACTGGTCTATGTTTTCCGAATCAAAATAGAAATAAAACTATTTTATTCATTTCCCGACGTTTCGTTGATGTTTTTTCAACTTCTTCTGGGGACTTTTTATTGGGCTGAAATTACAGTGTCTTAGCTAATAATAATAATAATAATAATAATAATAAATGTTGCCCTTAGTGCACCTAGTGTGAGCCCATTTCCTATAATTTATGCACTGAATCCAGTGTTCTCTGGGCAAGCTTTCTCCAAAGGGTTAGCAATAAATTAGGCAAAGTTCTTCATCATCGTCATCTGAAGAATCGATCAATATTTTTGTTGTCACTTTTTTTCTTGCTTTAACCTTGAAACGTTTTTCTTTTTGAAGCTTTTTGGCCTGTTCTTCTGCAAGTGCTTGTTTTTCTGGTAGGGTCGAACAGCTTCTGGAGAAAAGGTTAAATTGGTTTGAGAGAGTTTTGATCGACTTGGTTCTGATGGTAAGGTGGTTTCAGAGACATGGGAGCTGCCAGAAGTAATTATTGACCTTTCAGGCCCTATTTTTTCAGTATTAAGGCCACCTGTGCGCGCGGATATTGGTATGGGAAAAGAAGATATCGCTCCTGGCTGTATATTTTCAAAGCTCAGCACTCCTTCATCTTAATTTGATGAATTAGGCTCATCTAGCGGTCTATCGGTCACAAAAGATGATAAAAAATCGAAGTCTTGGAAGATGTCTCTATTTAAAGGAACAATGTCAGTTTTTTTGAGTCCATTAATAATGTTAGCTGGGTTTAGCGGCAGAGCGGCTCTAACTATGGATGGAATATCGTATACGGTCATCGTTTTTCCTGGATTATTACGTAACCAGGCATCTTGTTGATTGGCGCAATAAGTAAGTGGGGCATATTGTAACATGTTTCAACCTGCCCCCGGCATTATGTTACTTTTAGCCCCTACATAGAAATTCAACGTTCAAAGCACAATAAAAATAATCTCTGAACTTCTACAGTTTCGACAAGTACATTCATGCAGAGGTAAAACATGAATGTATACACAAACCAACAACACAATATCGTACCTAGAACGTGCACCCAGGAAAACCAAAAAGAACAAAACAAAAAAAAGTTACTTAGCCGGTGATTTTCACAGCTACACTTGCAAAGTCTTCCAACGACGGTCAAACGAAAACTGACTTACATTTTGCGATTGCTATGGTCAACGCAAAGTTTTTTCTCTTTCAGACATTTTTATATCTCTATCATAACACCTTTTTTTGTGGCTGTTACAACCTGCCCCTGTTACAACCAGCCCCATCCTCCCCTATTTATATCCACAGCGAAAGTATCCCAATATTCTTTGTTGGATTTTTTAGAAGCTCCAAATTGTACCAACCCTTTGGCTATGTCTGGGTTTTGTTCCATGAGCTCAACTAGCTTCTGGATTTGGCTGGAATTGGTTCTTTTGAAACTATAAGAGGCAATTTTTAGTATATATATATATTTCTGGATTAATTTAATGGGTTTTATACATTTTTCTTGAATTTGGATCCATTTTCCTGGATTGTAAATTCCATTCGCCACTGGTTTCACCAAACAATTTTGTTCGCTCAAATTTGACATTTAAGGCGAATGAAATTTCACAAATTAGCCAACCGCAATTAGGCGACTTTACGTTCGCAAGCGGTTTGACAGTTCAGGCGAATGAATAATACAAATTAGTCACATTCGCAGGATTTTTTGTTCGACTCGCCAACGATAATAGGCCTATTAAAATCATGTGACTGGCAGAAATTTGTTGAGTAGAATTATCAGTGGAGGCTGGAGAGATAATATCTTGCTATCTCTTGAACGCTCTCTTTTAAGAATTTGCCCAGTTAAGGAACGGTAAGAATTCGTAAAAGTTAATAAAAATTCATAAAATATAAAAGTATATGAACAGACCTGTTCTTATTTCACGGATTCTCATTATTCCGTACGATTTGACATTTGTAGTTAAGCACCTTAAATTTCCCGTGCGTCTTGAATCTTTAATTACCATTGTGAATTGTATGTGACTTGCTCATGTTTCTGCAAACATCTGGCTTTGTATGGAGTGCTGCGCGAAGCCCATCCTCTCACAGATATGATACTTTTGGACCCGATAGTTGGCGATGTTGTCGATCTTCGAAACGACTCAACCGATTTCAATGAAATTTTGTGAATGGGTATGGTTGGTTCCATTTTAAAAGATAGGATAGTTTTGAACAAAATATTAGAGGGATAGGAAAACAGGTTGTGGCACCTCCCTTTAAAAAATAAAAATAAAATTCAAACACTATTTGACACATACGTGTCGAGAGCTTTTATCAGTTAAAAAATAATAAAAAAAAAAATTCTATATACAACTTTTTGAAAATGTCGTGCAGAATTTGTAAATCTAAAGTTGAAAGATCGGACCTTAAAATGGAATGCAGTAGTTGCAATGGAGTTTTTCATGCTAATTGTGTCAATCTCACCGCAAACGATTTGAATTTTTTGAAAGAAAGCAAATCTACCTGGAGGTGCCCAGCTTGTACTCTCCAACGAAGAGAATCTTTTTCGCACCTGTCTTCGAACGCGGCTAGAAATTGCATCGCACCAACCACCTCTTCAGCATTGCCTACGGTTGTAATTCCATCTAATCCAACATCAGACCCAACAACTAACACCACTACCTTGCCTCAACTGGAGATTAATTCTGGGACAGTTACACTGGAAATGATTTATGCTAAAATCATTTCAATCGAAGAAAATCAAAAAAAACAAATCGATGCACTCATCGCCAAAAATGAAGCTTGCGAAAAACGAATTCACTCTCTTGAGGAAAAGGTCAACAAACTGGAGCAACAGCTAATCTCAAACAGTATTGAAATCTTCAACGTTCCCATCAACAACACACAGTTATCAAACACTGATGTCGCTCTCAAAGTGTTTCGCGATGGCTTGAACGTGAATATTAATGAAAGAGACATCGACAAGTGCTACTTGAAAAAAATAAAGTTGGCTAAACCACCTACCAACAGCAGCAGCAATCCAACGAGCACAAAAAATATTCTCCATGTAAAATTTGTTTCTCATCTATGCAAAGAGGAAGTCATGAAAGCAAAGCGAGAAAAAAGAGAGCAGTTGACCACCAACTTAATCAACGCACAAGCTAGATCGGAGAAGTTATTTATCAACGAATGCTTAACACATCAAACAAGACAATTATTGAACACTGCAACGTCAATGAAGGCCACGAAGGGGTATAAATACGTATGGACGAGAAATGGGACTGTTTATTTGCGGAAGAAAGAGGGTGACAATTGTGTAAAAATAAATTCTGTTGCTGATTTCGTTAAATTATGAATTCTGTTAATTCTGTCCCATTCTTAGTTACAAATGTATGTGAATACCCAGTCGACCCAACTTGTCTTGTAGAATATTGTTTTTGTTTACATCAAAACATTCGTAGCATGAGAAAAAAATTTTCTGTTCTCACAGCTCATATTGAGTCGATGGCTAATCTACCTGTCGTTATAGTTTTAAGTGAGATATGGATTTACGAAAATGAACTTAGTCTCTTTAATTTACCGGGTTATACATCTTTTGGCAATTGTAATAATTTATATTCTGCTGGTGGTGTGGCTGTCTTTATTAGAAATGATTGTGTGTTAGATTTGAATTGCTGTAGTTTGAATTTGACAAGCGCCGATTTATTAAAATTGTCGTTTGAATATGAGAATGATTATTACACTATTCTGTGCATATATAGACTACACGAATTCTGTAAAAATATTTTTATTGATGAATTTAGCAACGTTTTAAATGAAGTTAAGGCAAAGAATTTAATTGTTTTGGGTGACATTAATATTGACATACTTAATGAATTGGATAAAGATACGGAGAACTACCTAATTGCTATGACTTCAAATGGTCTTGAGAGTTTAAATAACGAACCAACCCGTGTGACCGATTCTACCAAGAGTTGCATTGATCACATTTTTCATAGATCTCATAAAAATAACAAAAAAATGTTTATTGGCAAAGTCTATGACATTAAACTAACGGATCATAGTATGACTGTCCTTAATTATTTCACTGATAATAACTGTACTGATAGCCGCACACCCTTATCCACATCATTGAAAAAGTGCGTTGATTTCAAACTATTGAAAGAATGCTTAACTTATGAATTCTGGGAGCCAGTTTATTCCGAAAGAAATCCTTCTGTTGCTTTCGACATATTTATGAACATTTTACAAAGCCACATTAAGTTTTGTACTGTTGTGTCGAAACAGAAATCGAATAACAAGAAACGTTTAAAGCCTTAGATGAGTAATAATCTTCTTAATCAGATTAGAAAGAAAAAAAAGATAAGTTTAAAATGTAAAAAACACCCCAACAATATAAAACTAAAAAAACAGTATGACGCGATGTGCAAAAAAATTCATACAAATATAGAAGACACTCGAAACAACTACTACAATGATCTATTCGCAAGAGCCGATGGTAATATTCGCGAAGAATGGAGAGTGGTTGATAATATTTTGGGAAAGAATAGAAAGCGCGTAATAATTGATAGTGTTGAAGTTGATGGAATTATTGATTCTAACCTATGCACCATCTGTAACAAATTTAACGAATATTTCACTGAAGCTTCTGTAAAACTAAAACCAGTAGTTGAAAAATGTTTAAACTGTGATTGCTCCATTTCTTCAAGTTTACCTGGCGAAGATATACTACCAAACAGTTTCGTTTTTGAACCGATAACCTCGAGAGAAATGTACAGTGTTATCCTATCTTTAAAAAGTAAAAACTCTTGCACGAGTGACGGTGTTTCAAGTGTGCTTCTGAAAAATATTGCCCTGTTTGTTGTTGATGTACTTTGTACTAAGTGTCTTATTTAATCGTAGTGTTGAAAGGGGTTGTTTTCCTGAACATTTGAAATGTGCTGAAGTTATCCCTCTTTTTAAAAAAGGTAACAGAAAAAATATTTCGGATTATAGGCCTATTTCACTTCTTTCAACCTTCTCCAAGATATTTGAAAAGCTGCTCAAAGTTCGTATTTTGTCGTTCCTCGACAAGTTTAATTTTTTTTGTAGAAACCAGTTCGGTTTTAGAGCAGGAATGTCAACAGAGGATGCTATTTTGAGAGTATGTAGTCAACTGTATGGTGGCTTAAACCGCAATAAATCTACTTTATGTCTTTTTATAGACATGACAAAAGCATTTGACATGGTGGACCATGATTTGTTACTAAGCAAACTTTATAATGCTGGTTTTCGAGGAAACTTTTTTAGATGGCTGCATTCGTTTCTAAAATATAGGAAACAGAGAGTTAATGTCAATGGTGTCTTGAGTGAGTCTCGTTTTTTGAAAAACGGTGTTCCTCAGGGTTCTGTACTTGGCCCTTTGTTTTTCCTAATATACATAAACTCCCTTTTCAAACTTAAGTTAAATGGTATATCAACTGCATTTGCAGACGATATAGCGTTTACTTATGAGTACAAAACAGTTTTTGATTGTGTCACAAGGATCGAGGAAGATCTTGAAATATTAAGGTTGTGGTTTACTGCCCACAAATTGATCATCAGTGAGAAAACAAAATTGATGTCTTTCATGACAACTGGTAATAATCTTTATGATTATAACCTGTGGTTTCACACATACGACTGTAAACTGTTCTCTTTACCTGTTCATAAGTGTGGTAGAAGTAACTTTGCTGCTGATATGCAATGCTCCAAAAATTGTTTCAAGATTGAATCAGTACAGCACTTTAAGTATACTTAGGAGTTACAATTGATACCAATCTTAACTGGAAAACTCATATCCAAGCTATAAAATCGTATATGATGTTGGTCACACGTAAGATGTATCTTTTAAAGCCGTTTTGCTCCAAGAAAGTGCTAACCACCATTTACTACGGTCTTGCGCACTCAAAGTTACAATACGGTATTACAAGCTGGGGTGGTTCGTACTCTAATACATTTAAGCCCTTACTAATAGCCCAGAAACATCTAGTTAGAATTATAAATAACAAAAATCGATTTGCCGAGAGTTGGCCTTTATTTAAATCGTTGCAGATTCTACCAATCAGACATTTATATGTTTTTAAAGTTTTAAGAGAGTTCTATAAACAAAGTGGTAATATACCCAGCAGAAATTCCCAAATGTATAACCTGCGTAATAATAATATGAGCTTGGTCATTGCACCTTTTGCATACAGAACACTCTTTTCTCGTTTTTATACGTATACAGCTGCGAAATTCTTTAATAAATTGCCTCTTTCTATCAGAGAATTATCTTGTTTTTCCACGTACATCAGAAAAGTAAAAGACTGGTTGTTCACTTTAAACTATGATTGCATTGAAACACTTTTTTAGATTTTTTTTCTTTTTCATCAGCATATAAATTATAAATATTGAAATTTCATAAATGTATCTTATCTCTATTTTGCGACTTTTTTTTTTTTTATATATATTTTTTATATTTTTTTTCTCTTTTTTTGTTTGGATTTGAGATTTTCTAAATTATTTATGTTTAACCAATACACTGATTGTCACCCCACATCAGTTATCATTTGAACCTTTAAATCTTAGATGTATCATTCACCACTAACTTCTTAGTTAAAGAATGATTACTATTATTCTATTTCATTCTGTCATGAATATTGTTATTAGTTTAAGTAGGTATGAAATGAATAAAATGAACTATCTATCTATCTATCTATCTAGTTATTTCTATTGTTGCAAGTGTGTTGAAAAAGTCGGAAAATTCTCAACAGGTGGCGTTGTAGGCACACATTTCGTTTTTCATGGGGAATTGCACTTTAAAAAAAATAAAAACTGGTTAGAAATATTGAGTAGTTTCAAATACAAAAAAAAAAAAAATATTTAAAATTTTAAAAGCAATATTCTTGTTGTCAATTATTTTAATTATTTTCCAAGCAAATTGTTGTTGTCAAAAATTTTGAAATTTTATTTTTTAAATATGAGTGCCTACCTAATAAGTTTTGAAATGGAGTTGAAACTTTAATTTGTTTGATGGTGTTTGAATCCATTATTTTTGTTTGTCAAGTATTTTCGGGATCTATTTACTTATTTATTTAACTACTATACATAATGTCACAGTTAATCAGTAATGAAACATATCTAAAAATCAATCATATGATTATACTTATTAAAATCCCTCGTCAGGTTATTGATGGGGCCATTACTCTACTCCCATAGTTACATCGAGATGTCCTTTGATATAGAAAATTAGGGTTGTCCTCGGTCTGGTATTGATGTTAATGGAATTGAGAACATTATGTGGAGTTGACATTACCAGTCAGAACGCAAAACAGGAATATAACATCGGATGTCTCTCTTCGTTTTTCCAAAGTCTGAAGATTCAGCAACTTTAATCGGCTTATGTAGGTTAGAAGACGACTCTCGGGGTTCCATGGCAAATCACGTAAAGCGAAGAGAAGAAACTGCTTTTGAATACTTTCAATTCTTGATATTCCAGATTCATAACACGGACAACAAACAGGACTACAGTATTCCAAAACAGGTCGGACGAGAGAACAATATAAAATTTTGGTTAAAAAGGGATCTTTAAATTCTTTTGAGAAACGTTTTATAAGTCCCAATCGGCTTCTTGCCTTGCTAACAATGGAATCCAAATGCAGATTGAAAGTGAGGTTTCTGTCAAAAACCACACCAAGGTCATTAAAGCAATCAACAATTTCAACAGCTTCCTCATTGACAAAATAAATTGGCGCAGTTGAATTTTGGCGTCTCGTGAAGTTCATGCTTTTACACTTCTTAAGATTAAGTTGCATAGTTTCTTCTACACCAATCCTGCATAGCGTCAATGTTTTGTGGTAAAAATATATAACCTTGTTGGCTACCATATGAATAGATCAGCTTGCAGTCATCCGCAAATAGCAAAATTTTGGAATATGTAATAAGAGGACATAGATCGTTGATAAATAACAGGAACCAAAGTGGCTGCCTTGAGGGACACCAGAATAGACGACAACATTTTTAGACAAACAGTAATTTAATTTCACATTTTGCGTACGATCACTTAGATTATGAACAAATCCATTTACATTAGTTCAAACTTCAAATGAAAGCTGAAATACGCAATGAGTCTATGATCATGATCGAAGACATGTGTTTATTGATGGCGAATAAAGTGCGCAGCTGGGCATGATATCACCTAATCTTTCAATGCACGATGCATTCAACCATGAATTACAAAGAGAACAGCAATACGATACTGAAGCATTAGCCGAAGCAGTTCGTAAAAATGTTTCTCAATTGAATCGACAACAAATGATTGCATCTATATAATAAAAGGCAATGAAGTCCGTGTGTGCGCGCATAACTCGATAAAGGATTGTTGGATTTCAACGATTTTGGGCTTGACGGTTTCGCTTTGGACCAAGGAAGGTTATAGGCTACTTTTTGTCGCGAAAACGAAACATTGAGGGGATGAAAAAGGTTATGAAAGTTTGTATGGGGAAATGCACTTTGAAAAATAATAAACGGAGTGGAAATCGAGTAGTGATACTTCCAATATAAAAAAACATATTTTTAATTTTAATGGCAATTGTTGTTGTCAATTATTTTAATTATTTTGCAAGCAAATTGTTGTTGCCAACAATTTTGAAATTTCTTTTTTTTAAATGCACCTAATAAGTTTGCTTATGTTTACTATGTTACACAAGTATTAAGTAGCTTTTTGAAATGGAGTAGATACTTCGATGTGTTTGATGTAGTTTGAATTGTAGTTTGAATGCATCATTTTGTGAGTTTTTACGCGCATAACTCGAGACAGGATGGTTTCGATTGGGCCCAAGAAAGGCCATAGGCTACTTCATGTCTCGAATGATATAGGGGATGAAAGTTTATGTGGGATTCGGCGATTCCAAGACAAATTTGATCATGCCGCCAGTGAGAAGGGCAAGCGTTTCACGCCGCAGAAAATCAGGACGAACAGTCAGATCGGAATATTAACAATCGAGAGAATATGTCGGAACTCCGGGAGAGAATATCATGCAGTCGTCCATACTGGAGACCGAGATAGACAACAACACAATCGTCATCAGCATAGCGTTCCATGTTTCTCACATGGTCGGTTGTATGTGGCGTGCTCACGTGTCGGCAAACCTCTCGCGAGTGCCAAATCCTTCGTGAATTACCAGGCACGCAGAAATCACAGCTGGACTACAACTTACAAAAATGTCGTAGACCAGCACCTCTACAATATTCAATGCAAGCCGAATGAAATAAGATAGGTAAATTTAATCTTCAAATGAACTCCAACCGGAAAATTTCAACAACACGATATGGAACAACCATCGATGCTGTCTTCCAGCGTAATCTAGATAGGTTACAGTCTCGAATGTACATCTTACTTCAGCTACCACAATCCGATTGTATCTATTCTACCGAAACTAGCACAGAACGAATAGATTATTGTTATTCCATAATATATCAAGAATACGGTTATTACAACTCCCTCTTTTCTCAATGACGTGTATCAAGCCACACACATACCGCACGCACGGTTTTACACGTATATTTCGGGACTGTTGGATACAGTCGCACAATTTTTTTTTAGTATAACCATATCTCGGGAATAGACTCTTCCGTGTTAGAAATGGAAACGAATACTCGGAGCTAAAATAAATTTCGCCCGGTGTACCGCAAGGAAGCGTTCTTGGTCCGCTTCTCTATTTGTTATATACTCGCGATATACCAAGGGAAGACGGCACTACCCTTGCTACGTTCGCCGACGTAATACAATCGAAGAAGCGACTACAAAACTGCAAGTAAATGAATGGACAAGGAACTGGCGAATCGCCCTCAACGAAACTAAATCTGTTCACGTGAATTTCACTTAAGAAAACTAATGACTTACCAATTTTTCTAAACTTGGCCCGAATACCCTTTGCAAACGAGGCCAAATATCTGGGAATGACACTCGACGCAAAGCTGAAATGGAGTTCGCACGTGAAAATGAAACGTAAAGAACTTGATATCAAATATAGAGAAATGTACTGGTTACTCGGAAAACATTCCCAGCTCAGTACTGAGAACAAACTGCTTTTATACAAGCAAGTGCTAAAGCCGGTGTGGACCTACGGTATACAACTTTGGGGTTGTACCAAGAAAACAAATGTCTATATTCTACAGACTTTTCAAAATAAAGTTCTTAGAGAAATTGTACAAGCACCGTGGTATATTAGAAACGACGATATCCATAGGGATCTCGGAATTCCAACAATCGAAGCTGAAACTAGAAGCTTCGCGAGAAAGCATAGAAACCGACTAATCGGACATATCAACAATACAGTCCGACAAATCTTGGACGAGAGCAATTTATTGCGCCGACTACAAAGAACGAAACCGTTCGACTTGGCAAGATAAGATTAACCGCGTTTAATTTGCGGAACACGCAGGATCTTTCATTGGAAAGTAATCTGTCAAAAGTTGTGATAGAAAAATTGCTTGAAAAGTTTTATCTTAGTTGCAGTATCTAACAATCTTTAGAAGGGTGGTGTTTTTAGTCAGTAAAAATCTGACACTACTATGAGAACGCGCTTGCTATTCTCATAGTGTCTTTGGAAGATTTTCACCTACCCTCGGATAAAAAAAAAATATATATATATATATAATTTTTGAATAAAGAATTTAAATTGACCGGAAGCGAAAGCTCGGAATTATTAATTTCATTAACTACATTAACGAATTTTTGCGGAACGAAGTTCGCCGGGCCAGCTAGTATGATATAAATTGTGAACATTCAGCCCCCCTGAAAGACTCCGTTCTTTCAGAAAAAGGGAGAGGAGGTAATTTGGTAATAGGCCTGATATATTCGCCAGATTGTGTTACAATTGTAGCAACTCGAGTTCGTTGATCTTTCCCGGCATGAACATTCTTTACCCGCCCCAGGATCCATTTCGACGGTGGAAGATTTCGTTCCTTGAGCATCACGACATCATCTACCTGAATATCTGGTTTGACGGTTTTCCACTTTGGGCGCTGTTGTAGAGACGTTAAATATTCGGAATGCCACCGCTTCCAAAAGCCTTGTTTGAGGTTCTGCAAGAGAGAACACATATATATCAGGACGAGGAACAGAGAGTTATGGTTCACCAATAATAAAGTGAGCCCGATTTAGTGCGACTGGATCCATGTCAGAAGTAGGCCACATAGGCCGAGAGTTGAGCAATGCTTCTACTTGCGTTTACAAGGTGTACCTACATCTCTTCATATGTGATCCTATGATCGCTGATTACTCGCTTGAGGTTAAACTTGACCGACTTCACTCCTGCCTCCCACAAACCTCCAAAGTGAGGTGCAGAAGGAATGATTTTCCATGAAATATTGTCCTTAGATAAGTGATCTGGGACGATGTTGTTGTGCTGCTGATTCATGAGTAGCTGGAACATTTCATCTAAGTGTCGCTTGCTACCATAAAAGTTTGTGCCGTTGTCGCTCCATATCTCTGATGGTTTTCCCCTACGCGACACGAAACGATCAAGGGCGGCGAGAAAAGCGGACGAAGAGAGATCTCCAACTAACTCCAAGTGAAGTGCTTTTGTTGTAAAGCACACAAAAACAGCGACATAGCTCTTGACAAATTTCGGATTTCGTCCTCTACTTAAACGCAGCGTTATGGGTCCAGCATAGTCAACTCCGACCGTACTAAAAGGACGCGAAAACCGAACGAGAGGTTGCAACAATCGACGATGAAATATTCTTGTCGAAGAATAGCAAACATTTGTGAAACACCGACGTGTAGGTAGCGTTTGTGGATGCATTCGACAATAAGTTTGGCAAAGCGATTGTTTTTGTCTATAATTATTGGGTGTTTTGTGGAAAAAGTTGCATCTGATTCCTGAATACGACCACCGACGCGAAGGACACGGTCTGTACCTAAGAAAGGCGTTAGAGATGCCAACTTATTGCTTCCTTTGAGTACCTACGTCACCTTTTGCGATAATATTTATTTCGGGCGAGAAACACAATGATTGGTGGAACTTAACAAGATGCGTTTTTGCC
Source organism: Cheilosia vernalis (assembly GCA_949126925.1). Lineage (NCBI taxonomy): Eukaryota > Metazoa > Arthropoda > Insecta > Diptera > Syrphidae > Cheilosia > Cheilosia vernalis. The sequence continues at coordinate 59,108,505 of OX421362.1, forward strand.
GTTGAGAGTTCACTCGATGACAACGATTGCCGATTTCTAAAAGGAAAGTTCACACGCGAGTTAGAAATAAACCGCAAGATATAGGCGAGCACACGAATTGTCTTGAGGTACCGCGAAGAATTGTTTATGAGTGTTTCGAAAATATAATGGGGTTCTATTTGTGAAGCTAGTAATTGCACAGGGGGATTTTTCCGTTCTTCCAGGTGTTCCAGGTGATTATCATGTGATCGCACATGATACCATGATTCTCTGGGTACTTCAGATAGAATTTCTGATGTGCGATTGGCTATAAAAACTGACCACCGTTTGGGCAACGCAGAGAGCCAATAAAGGACTAATGCAGAATCAGTCCAAATGCAGAATCAGTGCAAAGAAGTTTTAAGCTTTTTAACTAACCGCGTTAAAATAACTAGAGATGCCACGAATATTCGGCAACTATTCGGTATTCGGCTATTCGGCCACATTTTTTTTGAACATATCAAAACATGAACAAAAAACTCAAAATATTGCGCGCAAAGATGTTTATTTTATAAAAAAATTAATATGTTAATATTTAAAATTTACCAGTGGTAATTTATGATGTATGGAAACTATTTTTTCAGCATTTGTCGATAGTAGACTATTGCGTTTTTTCTTCATAGATTATACCTGGTTCTGAAAACAGCCGCTCACTTTACACACTGCTACCGAGGATGACAAATAAATCTTAGCAAATTGTGAAAGGGTTTTGCGTTTGCTGACCACCACTAGTATAGGTCTGTTTTGACTTCTCAACCGCGGAAGAAACCTACTAAGTGTTGCCGAATATTCGTCGATTCGGCCACGAGCCTCGCCGAATAATCGGTATTCGGCCAAATAACTATTCGTGGCATCTCTAAAAAGAACCGCTCCTCAGAGTTCCAGTCGGGTAAGAGAAATTTTTTTTTTTTTTTTTTTTTTAGGTGGTGAGGTTTTCGGTAAGAAACCAGGGGTTGTTCCCAAGGGGACTGCCCAAGACCGTTATACGTGGTGAAGAACCACACCCTGCACGAGGTGAAATATAACGGATCTAGAGGGGAATAACTCTATAAAACCCGTAATCCCGGGTTAACTACCGTGCCCATGGGATGTATGGCACAATGTTATGTGTCTTTTAGCGGTGAACTCTAGATACCTGGGGGCCTCTAGTTTAAATCCAAATTCCCCCTTTCTGTATACAGGGGGTGAATACAGAATGACCTCCTCTTCCCCCTTACTCGTGGGTCCAAAATAGACAATTTAAAAACAAAAAAACAAAACAAAGGGACTGGTGTAAGTGAATCGGGCACCAAGAACTTCGGCAACACCGATTCTCATACGGACATGACGGAGGAGGAAGAAAGTATCTTACTTCAAGAACCGTCAACTAGTAGGGCCGCTTCGGTTGAGGGAAGCGTTAGAACGGTTGACTTCGGACTCGAGAATCTATTTCTCGAGGACGATGACAATCGCTCAATCGCCAGCTCATCCAAATTCTCAATATCGTCTACAGCTTCAATTAGGAAAAGAGTGCTGAACTGTAAGATGACGATCAAGAAATTAAAAAAGAAGCACCAACTAGAGGACAAGGACAAACAAAGACTTCAAAACGCCCTTGATTTTCTAGAAAGGCAGTCCAGTGATATTGGCGAGCGTTGTGCTAGCAATTCACCTGGGGCTGACCCTATGAAAATCTCGAGCGAGGGAGCTCTTATGCAACCACCTATGCCTGTGATATGCCTTAGCCTATCGGGGCGTGGGGCGGTTGCATCTGACCCCGCAAAAGAAGTCGACAAAGAGGACGTAGTTTCACCGGGAGAGGCGGACTCGACCCTGAACAGCGCAGTGACTGTTGTTGAAAAGTCAAAGCCAAAGGACGATGTAAGTTTGGCAACAGCCGAAGCCTCATCTACCCCTGCGGCGAACATGACAAAAGACAACAAGCTGTTCAGAACAGTACAACAGGCGGATCCCCTCAAAAGAAGAAAAAATGCGCGTCGCATTGTCAATAGGCTTAGAAGCCGTGACCCCAGTTCCTTCACGGAAAGGGAAGCAGCGCAGCTAGCTAGGGCCCGGGAGACTATCAAGTCAACCGAAGACGCATGGCGCAGCAGCCTGCAAGAGAGGAGGCAGAACCCGATTGACAAAGGGATGCTGTCTGGACCAAGGAAGGAATGCCTATTGCCTTCCGCCTTGGGAAGGTCAAAACCCGGGAAACCAGGTGCCGGCCCGGCTAAAGATTCGTCTAAGGCTGAGCAAACACCTGGTTGCTCAAATAAGGTTCTGTCAGGTAGGAAGCTAGGTAGGACTTCTGGAGGAGCCGACATGAGATCGGCCGTAGCGGGGGCGAAATGCCGATTGCCTTTCACCTCGTCTGCGACTGATCCAAGGTGTCAAGGGGTTGTCTCTGGCAAGGATTCGTCCAAACCAGGGAACGCTCCGCTAGTCTCCAAAAGAGGTCGCAATGACGACACGATCTCCCCGGTAGTAGGTAGGCAGGCAAAAAGGCTGAAATTCGCCGATAAGGTGAAGGAAAGTCTGCGCGTCGCAATCGTCGACTACGGCAACCCAGACCGGAAGCTCTCATCCAACCAATGGGAGCTTATAGAACAGCGAATCCTTGATGGTGTCAACGATGCTATCGTGAGGGCAGATGGCAAGCCTCCATTGTTTTGCCAGCTATCCACCTTTAAAGGATTTAAGACTATGGAGTGTGACAACCAAGAGACTCTGGAATGGTTAAAGGGTTTCGTCGCCAACATAAACGCACCTTGGTCAAATGCTGACCTGCGCGTAGTTGACAGGAAAGAAATCCTAAATTTGACCAGGCCTAAGGGTCTTATCCGCTTGAGGGGGCCTTATCTACCCGTGGAAAGGATAGAACGGAACCTGCAGTTCCTTAACCCGGAGCTACAAAGCAGGGAATGGAAAGTCCTTGAAACGGGTGAATATACCCAGAATGGCATGGACGTGACTATACTGCTTAGTCACAAATCGTTGCCGCTACTCCGGAAACAAGAGTTTAAGGTTCGCGTAGGCATAACTCCGGGTGTTAGCGGCGAAAGACAAGGGAGAGCAACCGACTACTCGTGATGAAGATAGCGCAAATAAATCTTCATCACAGTAAGGCGGCCAGCGCCAATCTCGTTCTCCTTATGGAAACGAAACATATAGATGTCGCCCTGGTTCAAGAACCCTGGATTCACCGGGGAAAGATAAGTGGGCTGAACTCCAAAGACTTTACCACTTACCACAATACTCCAGTAAATGGTAAGTCCCGAACATGTATTGTCGCTAGAAAACAGCTTAAACTTTTTCTTCTACCTAGTCTCAGTGATTCGGACCAAACGGCTGTCAAATGGGACAGGGCAGGAAAAGGCGGGCTGGTACTGGCGACGATATACATGCCATTCGAGTCGGACAATCCACCCTCAGAGCTATCCTGTTCACTAGCCAGAACAGTAGAAAAGGAAGGATGGGATCTGATCGCTGGCTGTGATGCCAACTCCCATCATACGCTCTGGGGCAGTACTGACATCAATGTACGAGGTGAGTCCCTCTTAGAATTTATAATCAAAAATAATCTCCTGATAGCAAATATTGGCAATGAACCAACCTTCGTTATTAGGAATAGACGTGAGGTATTGGATATTACTCTTCACAGTAACTCGCCCACTCTAACTGTGAAGGATTGGAGGGTCTCTTCTGAGCCATCCTTTTCAGATCACAGGATTATAGAATTTTCAATAGATGAAGAGACAGTAGTTTCAAGTAAATTCAGGAACCCAAGACTCACCAATTGGGAAGCTTTTGCCTCGGAGGCTGTGAGAAATGGCCAAATCCTGAATGATCAAAAAATAGGGACACCAGCCGAAATCGATGCATTTACAGAGAATTTAAACAAAATTCTAAGTAAGGCATATGATAAAGCCTGTCCTCTACGGACAATCAAGAAAAGGAATTGTTCTTCGTGGTGGTCCAAAGACCTCCTTAGAAGGAAAGTCAGACGCCTGTTCAATTTAGCCAAACGCACCAATTCCCAGTCAGACTGGGACTTATACAAAGCCGGTCAACGGAAATTCAAGGCTGCTGTCACTAGTGCTAAACGTACAGCCTGGCATACCTTTTGCAATGAAATAGAAGATACCAGGGAATCAGCTAGACTTAGGAAAATCCTATCGAAAGAACCTGCAGTTCCAGGTTATCTTAAAGACAATATGGGCAACTGGACACAGTCTTCAGAAGAGACGTTAAGTCTGCTTCTAAAAACGCACTTTCCGGGTTGTATCAAAACAACCGTCCAGTCTGCACCAAGCACTGCAACTACAGCAGCAACAGTTCCAGCTGGTATAATAACCGAGGAAAAACTTAACTGGGCGATTGAAACTTTCTCCCCTTTTAAGTCTCCTGGGCTGGACGGGATTTTTCCAATCATGCTCCAGAAAGCCAGGTCAATTGTTATACCAGCTCTGACGAGACTCTTCACGCGCTGCCTCGAATGTGGTCACATTCCCAGGGCATGGCGTGAAGTTAAGGTTGTCTTCATTCCGAAGGCAGGAAAGTCCAGCCATACGACTGCTAAGGATTTCAGGCCCATAAGTTTAACCTCATTCATCCTGAAAACCTTGGAAAAGCTTTTGAACGTTTTTATCCGCAGTCGACTTGACAATAACGCGATCTCAACGGCTCAGCATGCCTACATCAAAGGTAAAGGAGTTGAGACTGCGTTGCATGAGGTCACTCGCATCATAGAAAAATCCCTAAAGGACAAAGAATACACACTAGCCGCGTTCCTCGACATTGAAGGAGCATTCAATAATGTTAAGACGTGTGCTGTGAAGAGAGCACTACTCAATAACAATGTAGACCAAACGCTTACCAATGTGATTGAGAGTTTGCTCAATGAAAGAAATATTAACGCAGAATTAGGTGGCATTGAACTTAGAGTGACAGCCTCAAGAGGTACACCACAAGGAGGAGTCATTTCCCCCCTACTCTGGGTCCTTGTCATAAATGAAATATTACTAAAGTTCGAAAACAGAGGGGTCAAAGTTACTGCGTATGCAGACGATGTAGTGATACTTGCTACAGGCAAATTCCTACCGACCATAAGCGAACTACAAGAAAACGCATTACGAACACTTAGTTTGTGGGCAAACCAATGCGGTCTTGGAATCAATCCACAGAAGACTGAACTAGTCTTGTTCAGTAACAAAAGGGTGACTCCAAACTTCGATCCTCCAACTATTGAGGGTATACCCCTTAGGGTTGCTGAGAGTGCCAAATATCTAGGTATAATCTTAGATAGGAAGCTCAATTGGAAACCAAACGTCAATGAAAGAGTAAAAAAAGCCGCAAATGCTTTTTACGCATGCAACCGAATCTTCGGCAAAAGGTGGGAAGGGAAGCAGCGCAGCTAGCTAGGGCCCGGGAGACTATCAAGTCAACCGAAGACGCATGGCGCAGCAGCCTGCAAGAGAGGAGGCAGAACCCGATTGACAAAGGGATGCTGTCTGGACCAAGGAAGGAATGCCTATTGCCTTCCGCCTTGGGAAGGTCAAAACCCGGGAAACCAGGTGCCGGCCCGGCTAAAGATTCGTCTAAGGCTGAGCAAACACCTGGTTGCTCAAATAAGGTTCTGTCAGGTAGGAAGCTAGGTAGGACTTCTGGAGGAGCCGACATGAGATCGGCCGTAGCGGGGGCGAAATGCCGATTGCCTTTCACCTCGTCTGCGACTGATCCAAGGTGTCAAGGGGTTGTCTCTGGCAAGGATTCGTCCAAACCAGGGAACGCTCCGCTAGTCTCCAAAAGAGGTCGCAATGACGACACGATCTCCCCGGTAGTAGGTAGGCAGGCAAAAAGGCTGAAATTCGCCGATAAGGTGAAGGAAAGTCTGCGCGTCGCAATCGTCGACTACGGCAACCCAGACCGGAAGCTCTCATCCAACCAATGGGAGCTTATAGAACAGCGAATCCTTGATGGTGTCAACGATGCTATCGTGAGGGCAGATGGCAAGCCTCCATTGTTTTGCCAGCTATCCACCTTTAAAGGATTTAAGACTATGGAGTGTGACAACCAAGAGACTCTGGAATGGTTAAAGGGTTTCGTCGCCAACATAAACGCACCTTGGTCAAATGCTGACCTGCGCGTAGTTGACAGGAAAGAAATCCTAAATTTGACCAGGCCTAAGGGTCTTATCCGCTTGAGGGGGCCTTATCTACCCGTGGAAAGGATAGAACGGAACCTGCAGTTCTTTAACCCGGAGCTACAAAGCAGGGAATGGAAAGTCCTTGAAACGGGTGAATATACCCAGAATGGCATGGACGTGACTATACTGCTTAGTCACAAATCGTTGCCGCTACTCCGGAAACAAGAGTTTAAGGTTCGCGTAGGCATAACTCCGGGTGTTAGCGGCGAAAGACAAGGGAGAGCAACCGACTACTCGTGATGAAGATAGCGCAAATAAATCTTCATCACAGTAAGGCGGCCAGCGCCAATCTCGTTCTCCTTATGGAAACGAAACATATAGATGTCGCCCTGGTTCAAGAACCCTGGATTCACCGGGGAAAGATAAGTGGGCTGAACTCCAAAGACTTTACCACTTACCACAATACTCCAGTAAATGGTAAGTCCCGAACATGTATTGTCGCTAGAAAACAGCTTAAACTTTTTCTTCTACCTAGTCTCAGTGATTCGGACCAAACGGCTGTCAAATGGGACAGGGCAGGAAAAGGCGGGCTGGTACTGGCGACGATATACATGCCATTCGAGTCGGACAATCCACCCTCAGAGCTATCCTGTTCACTAGCCAGAACAGTAGAAAAGGAAGGATGGGATCTGATCGCTGGCTGTGATGCCAACTCCCATCATACGCTCTGGGGCAGTACTGACATCAATGTACGAGGTGAGTCCCTCTTAGAATTTATAATCAAAAATAATCTCCTGATAGCAAATATTGGCAATGAACCAACCTTCGTTATTAGGAATAGACGTGAGGTATTGGATATTACTCTTCACAGTAACTCGCCCACTCTAACTGTGAAGGATTGGAGGGTCTCTTCTGAGCCATCCTTTTCAGATCACAGGATTATAGAATTTTCAATAGATGAAGAGACAGTAGTTTCAAGTAAATTCAGGAACCCAAGACTCACCAATTGGGAAGCTTTTGCCTCGGAGGCTGTGAGAAATGGCCAAATCCTGAATGATCAAAAAATAGGGACACCAGCCGAAATCGATGCATTTACAGAGAATTTAAACAAAATTCTAAGTAAGGCATATGATAAAGCCTGTCCTCTACGGACAATCAAGAAAAGGAATTGTTCTTCGTGGTGGTCCAAAGACCTCCTTAGAAGGAAAGTCAGACGCCTGTTCAATTTAGCCAAACGCACCAATTCCCAGTCAGACTGGGACTTATACAAAGCCGGTCAACGGAAATTCAAGGCTGCTGTCACTAGTGCTAAACGTACAGCCTGGCATACCTTTTGCAATGAAATAGAAGATACCAGGGAATCAGCTAGACTTAGGAAAATCCTATCGAAAGAACCTGCAGTTCCAGGTTATCTTAAAGACAATATGGGCAACTGGACACAGTCTTCAGAAGAGACGTTAAGTCTGCTTCTAAAAACGCACTTTCCGGGTTGTATCAAAACAACCGTCCAGTCTGCACCAAGCACTGCAACTACAGCAGCAACAGTTCCAGCTGGTATAATAACCGAGGAAAAACTTAACTGGGCGATTGAAACTTTCTCCCCTTTTAAGTCTCCTGGGCTGGACGGGATTTTTCCAATCATGCTCCAGAAAGCCAGGTCAATTGTTATACCAGCTCTGACGAGACTCTTCACGCGCTGCCTCGAATGTGGTCACATTCCCAGGGCATGGCGTGAAGTTAAGGTTGTCTTCATTCCGAAGGCAGGAAAGTCCAGCCATACGACTGCTAAGGATTTCAGGCCCATAAGTTTAACCTCATTCATCCTGAAAACCTTGGAAAAGCTTTTGAACGTTTTTATCCGCAGTCGACTTGACAATAACGCGATCTCAACGGCTCAGCATGCCTACATCAAAGGTAAAGGAGTTGAGACTGCGTTGCATGAGGTCACTCGCATCATAGAAAAATCCCTAAAGGACAAAGAATACACACTAGCCGCGTTCCTCGACATTGAAGGAGCATTCAATAATGTTAAGACGTGTGCTGTGAAGAGAGCACTACTCAATAACAATGTATACCAAACGCTTACCAATGTGATTGAGAGTTTGCTCAATGAAAGAAATATTAACGCAGAATTAGGTGGCATTGAACTTAGAGTGACAGCCTCAAGAGGTACACCACAAGGAGGAGTCATTTCCCCCCTACTCTGGGTCCTTGTCATAAATGAAATATTACTAAAGTTCGAAAACAGAGGGGTCAAAGTTACTGCGTATGCAGACGATGTAGTGATACTTGCTACAGGCAAATTCCTACCGACCATAAGCGAACAACTAGAAAACGCATTACGAACACTTAGTTTGTGGGCAAACCAATGCGGTCTTGGAATCAATCCACAGAAGACTGAACTAGTCTTGTTCAGTAACAAAAGGGTGACTCCAAACTTCGATCCTCCAACTATTGAGGGTATACCCCTTAGGGTTGCTGAGAGTGCCAAATATCTAGGTATAATCTTAGATAGGAAGCTCAATTGGAAACCAAACGTCAATGAAAGAGTAAAAAAAGCCGCAAATGCTTTTTACGCATGCAACCGAATCTTCGGCAAAAGGTGGGGACCAAACCCCAAAATAATTCTGTGGATGTATACGGCTGTTGTGCGTCCAATACTCACATACGGTAGCTTAGTCTGGTGGCAAGCCACAAACAAAGCTTCGAATCTTAAATTAATGACCAAAATACAAAGACTAGCATGTATAGGTACAACCGGCGCAATAAGGACAACACCTACTGCTGGAATGGAGGCTATCCTCAACTTGTTACCTCTAGATCTATACATGCAAGAATCTGCAGCCAAAAGTGCCCTCAGGATCAGCCAAACAAAAAGCTGGAAACCCTACACAACGGGACACACACAGATTCTGAATAAATATGTGGGAGATGCGGTCACTTCTGACTACTTGTCTCCCCTTCTTGACTTTGACATACCATTCTCCTGCTATTTCCCTAGCAGGGAGGAATGGAACACAGATGAACCCACAAAAGGAAAATCGATATCCATCTACACAGATGGCTCTAAGATGGACCGTGGAACAGGTGCTGGAATCTTCTCTGAAGAGTTAAATATACACCAGTCAATCAGACTACCTGATTACAGTAGTGTCTTTCAGGCGGAGGTTCTGGCAATCGCTGAAGCTGCCCATATGATGTCAATGTTATCAATACCAAACAATGATATTACCATATTCATTGACAGCCAGGCGGCTATAAAAGCAGTATCTGCTATCGAAATAAAATCAAAGCTAATTCACCGCTGCCGTGAAGAGCTTAAGGTTCTCTGCTCGTAGCACACCACGCGTCTCTGCTGGGTCCCTGGACACAGTGACAAAACCGGCAATGAGATGGCTGATGAATTGGCAAGAAATGGTTCTGCTATGGACCAAGATCGGGCGATTAATTCAATCAAACCACCACTCTGTAATCTCAGAGAGAGGGTGGAAAATAAAACCCGGATGAAAGCCAACAACAGGTGGAAAGAACTAACTACCTGCGAAATACCACGGAAGTTATGGCCGGAATACAATCCAAGTCGGACTATCAAGCTCTTGCGATTTGATAGAACGTCGATGTATAAACTGGTAGGAGCCCTAACGGGTCACAACTTCCTAAGATACCACACAATGAAACTTAAACTCAAGAATGACGATATATGCAGGGGTTGCGGCGACGAGGAGGTACACGAGGACACACCTCACTTCCTCTGTCAATGCCCAAGTCTCTGTCACTTGAGGAATAGGACACTTGGAAGATACTACTTCCATGATTTACATGAACTTTCAGATATATCTTTATCTAATCTTTACAGGTTCATAAACACATCAGGATGGCTGGACAAGGTCGAGTAACCAAGAAGGAAACACTATAGCCAACAACACCGGCTAACCCCCCAATAAGGGCATCACAATGGGTCCACATGGACCTAAGTGGGGTGCGGCAGAACCCGTTCTGATGCACCCACCCATAAACCTAACCTAACCTAAGAGAAATTACCTTTAAAGGTGCTACTCTGCTCTTAGCAGCGACGATTTTGCTACTAATAGTACCCGCTGAGTCTATACTTCTGCAGTATACAACTGTCGCGTAAGCGTCGAGCGATGCATCGCAGAATGCATGGAATTCCAAATTTTCCTTTGTTGGATACATATTTCGTGGAATACTTAAAGCTTCTAACGAAGGAAGCTGATCTCTAATTGAGCACCATTGACACGAGAGTTCTAACGAAATAGGATCGTCCCATGAATACTTCTTTCGCCAGAGCTCCTGAAAGAGATTTTTAATTGAGATTATGACTGGTGTTAAAAATCATGGGGGGTCAAATATCTTAGACGACTCAGACAGACTGCGCCGCTTAGTAACTGATGAGCTATCACTCATGTTGACCTTATACGAAAAGGTATCGCGAGCAGGTGACCATTGTAATCCCAACAGCTTGACCGAGGTATGCTATTCAAAGTCCTTTGGTGACAACTCCCGCTGATCTTCCGGTAAGCTTACCAATAAGGGCCAACAATTAGTGGTCCATTTGCGGAGATTAAATCCACCAGATTTGAGTAACTGTACAAGTTCTAAACGAAGGGAAGTGACTTTATCGATTGAATCTGCTCCGGTCATTACGTCATCGACGTAAAAGTCATTAAGCAATACTGCTGCCGCGCGTGGATACGTATTCATAGAGTCGAGTGCGAGTTGGTAAAGAGTACGAACAGACAAGAATGGTGCGCACGCTGTACGTGTACCATAGGTGACAGTCGAAAGACGATAATGTTTCAGTGGCTGGTCACTTGACTCTCTCCATAGAATTCGTTGAAAGTCAGCGTGATTGCTGGTAACGCGTATCTGACGAAACATTTTCTTTATATCCCCTGATAGAGTAAAGAGATGACGACGGAAGCGAATGCAAATATTTAGAAAAGAGGTCACGCTGTCATGTCTGTCCTATTAGCAATGTTTCGTTAAGAGACTTGTGCTGACCAGACTTAGCTGATCCGTCAAAAACTACTCGTACCTTTGTAGTGCTGCTGTCTTCCTTCATCACAGCATGATGTGGTAGGTAGTAGCATTTTGCTGAAGATATACTTATTTCATTGGAAGGTACCTCTTCCATATGCCCGAGACTTAGATATTCCCACATAAAGCCTATATATTTATCCTTTAAATACTGTTTGGAAGATAATTTACGTTCGGTGTATTTGAACCGATTTGACGCGACGCGACGTTTATACTCTTTCCAAAATTAGTCTCATTATTGGATTTAAAGGGTAGCTGCACTAGGTACCTGCGGTCAGGTAATCGCGAATGGGTTTTAGCGAAAATTTCTTCAGCACGTTGGTCTTCGATGGAAAGAGTAGTTTCATGAGACTCTTCTTCAAGACGCCAAAAGCGCTCAAGGTCAAACTCAAGTGTTGTGTCTAATTGAGTGCTGTATGAATCAATGCAATGAGTGGGTAACGAGTTACCGGTTGCCATTTTACTACAAACCACCCAGCAAAAAATAAATGGAATGAGGTCATCTGGCCTTGGTGACCACGAACAGCTGCTCCATTGAAAATACTAAACACTTTATCAGCGCCGATAAGAACATCAATGGGACCCGGCCAATTGAACTGAGGATCTGCTATAGAGAATACGATAAAAATAGGTTTTTGTCAACGATTGTGGATACAGTTGCAGGTATTAGCGAAGTAAGTTTTGAGATGAAGTAGCACTGAATTTCAACAGATTGCTTGCTTACGCACGAAAATAGGTGAAGTGTAACAACTCCATTTGTTACACCTGCTGACGTTGAACCAACACCAAGAACAGGGATACTAGCAGCTTTCCTTGTGAGTCCTAAGCGCTGCACTGTTTGTTCCGTAACAAACGAAACCTGGGGCCCTGAATCTAAAAGCAATCGAATGTTTTGCAGAACTCCTTGCTTATCGTTAGCACGAGCGATGGCAGTAGGCAGTAAAGTTTGAGTAGAACGAATGCATTTTAACGACTTGTCTACTGCATTTGTATGTGAACAAAACACGGTTGATGAATTTGTTGCTGGAACCGAATTCGAAGATGATGGTAGATCCGAATATGGTGGAGAGGCATAAACATTTGCAGCAGTGGATGGTGACGGTATCGATGGTGAGATATTGGACGAAGAAGACGTAGTGGTGCAAGAAGAAGCTGAAGTATAATTTGGCGGCGAGGATGCGAAATGTACGAGGGTATGTTGACACGATCTGCATGTTTTGCAACGATTGTTTGACCGACATCTATTTGAGGAATGTCCTTGACGAAGACAATTAAAGCATAAGGACTGTTCCTTAACAAATATTCGACGAGCATCAATTGGAAGTGCGAGAAAATGTTCACATTGTAAAAGGCTGTGGTCTAATTTACATTTAGGACAACTACTATTGGATTCAATGAAGTGGCTCCGAATGATGCCTTGAACCTTACTTCGTGATTGTGACATGGTAGGTATAGCAGGATTCAAGACACACACAACGGCTTTGCAAAAATTCTAGCATTTCTTTAAATGACATATCATCCCTTGATCCTATTAAATCAGCCCACGCTTGCTTTGTTTCTGGATCAAGCTTTTGCAAAATAATAATTATTTCGCAATTTGAATATTCTCGTTCGATCGTTCCAATTCGTATTCGATACAAAGGTTAATATCAATAACATTCTGGTCCTTCATAGCCGAATTTAATCGGAAAAATAGACAATTTTCGTGAAAATTGAATTGCTCGTTGCATACACGCGTTTATTGAATCGTCGCGTCGGTCGGTCGGTCGGTCAAATGAGCTTCATCTCGCGCTGCAACCTTCGCTGAATCAGTTAATCTGAATACCACACTTCCCATGCTAGAGATTAGGCTAGATATAGTCTAACGAAAACGTGGGCTGAATTCGTCGAATTGCAGAATGCTTTGTACGACGGATCCAAACTTCATTGATCCTGAACCGGAATTTGCTGAGTACGAAACGAAATACTTTGTCGCGCATTCGGTTCTCACCAATTTCATCCATGTGAAGAACATGGCAAGTGCCTCAACTTCAAGTCAGCCAAACGAATCGGTAATTGAACAGTTGGCGAGTCAGCAAGCAACGTTTCTGCAAAAGTTAAACACTTCCAATGTTGCAACCTCCGTAAAACTGCCGCATCTATCAATACTCCAATTTTCGGGCGACTATAAGGATTTGCCTGCGTTTAGAGACTCATTTCAGGGTTCAATAGATTGTAATTCATCGCTTACTTCTACTAAAAAACTTCAATATCTGAAGTCATTCTTATGTGGAGAAGCTAGCAATCACTAAAGCACATCGTAAATTCTGACAACAACTATATGGAAGCATGGGATCGATTAGAAAATCGATATGACAGAACTTCCGCTATAGTTCAATCATTTATACAATCTTTTCTATCGTTGCCCACCGCAAACTCTTCAAACGTGGTCGTGTTGCGCAAGATTATTGATGACGCTAACGAGGTAATTCGCGGGTTAAATGCATTAGAAACAAACGCTCGAGATCCTTGGTTAATTTATAACTGGTGATTTTTTAAGAGGTTTAGAACTTTAAAAAAAAAAAAAAAAACACAAAAAATTCGAAAAAATGAATGAAATATTTATTTGAATCGATAGTTTGAACCTTGCAATTTAATGTTTAAAGATAATTTCATGCAAATGTTGACCGCGGCAGCCTCTCAGGTAGCCCATCCGCTGAGTCCAATTTTGGCATACTCTTTCACACATATCGGCCGGTATCTCACGAATGAATGCATGGATGTTGGCTTCCAGTGCGTCAATCGAAGCGGGCTTGTCCCTATACACATTAGCCTTGACATACCCCCACAAAAAATAATCTAATGGTGTCAAATCGCACGATCTAGGCGGCCAATTGACCGGCCCGAAACGTGAAATTAACTGTTCACCAAACTCGCCTCGCAATTGCGCCATTGTTTCGCGTGCTGTGTGGCACCGTCTTGTTGAAACCACATATCATGCAAGTCAAGAACTTCCATTTCGGGCAAAAAAAAGTTTGTTATCATCGCTCGGTAGCGTTCACCATTGACAGTAACGCTGCGATTCGCATCATCTTTGAAGAAATATGGCCCAATAATGCCGCCGGCCCATAAACCGCACCAAACAGTGGCTTTTTCGGGATGCATTGGTAGCTGTTGCAATGCTTCTGGCTGATCTTCACTCCAAATGCGGCAATTTTGCTTATTTACGTACCCATTCAACCAAAAATTAGCCTCATCGCTGAACACAATTTTTCGATAAAAAAGCGGATCCTCGGCCAGCTTTCCAAGAGCCCATTCACCAAAAATTCGGCGTTGTGGTAGGTCGGCTGGCTTTAGTTCTTGCACCAGCTGTATCTTAAAAGGCTTTACGCCCAAATCCTTCCGCAAAATTTTCCACGTAGTGCTGTAACAAAGGCCTAACTGCTGGGAACGGCGCCGAATCGACATTTCGCGGTCTTCTGTCACACTAGCTGATACGGCCGCAATATTTTCTTCACTACGCACAGTACGTAAACGTGTTGGTGGTTTAATGTCCAACAAAGTAAATTTGGTGCGAAATTTGGTCACAATCTTCCGAGTAGACTGCTCAGAAGGTCGAGAATGCCGATCATAAAATGGAAGCAGCGCGCGATGAACATTTCGAACCGAGCACGAATTTTGATAGTAAAATTCAATAATTTGCAAGCGTTGTTCATTTGTAAGCCGATCCATGGTTAAATTGCAAACCAAACTGAAGCTGTTTGACAGTGACACAAGGTACTAAACACACGTCAGCTGTCAAAACCAGTGTTGCCAAAACCAAACCAGCTAAAAAATCACCCGTTATTATGCTTCCCAACGATGAATAAAAAAAATGATGAAGAAGTTCGTATTCAATTAAATTTATTGATACAATACCAATGATGTTTTCAGCTTGCTGGTTGGATATCGAAAGAAAAGGAATTTATGTCAGACTTGAGCACAAGTGGTAACGAACAACAGTACAAAGCAGAATACCGAAATTTAAGAGAACATGATAACAGAACATTTGCAATTGCAATAATATAAAACATTAGAATTAGTGTTAGACGGTAGGACAAATTACGTTTTGGTTGTCGATATACAAGCAAATAATAAAGAACAATGGAAACATAACAAATCAAACAATGGTAAAGAAAATCTTAATATAAGTAGTGAACAAATAGCATTACTTTCTGGGTGGTCCCGCAGGTACTGCCAAAACCTGCTGAATTTCATTGCTTTTGGCACGGAATAACAGTAACTTTGTTAGATGTCACTACCGAACTGCACATTCAGCATTGATATTGCCACTGAACATGCAAATCATCCAGACACCATTTCGAAAAATCGAAAAAAAAGCGAAGATTTTACAATGATGCAAATTGATCGTTTCGGTAGAACGCACGATGGCCCACAAAGGCACAAAAGATCAATGGCGGCGGTGGACAGGACGTTGGAAGATCTTCGTGACAAACAAAAGATTTTTTGGAATAGCTATGGCTGTATTATCCGGTGTTTTTCGGGAGACTCTTCCAGTTATTCCCACGATCAACTGCAGCTGACGAAAACATCAAATTTGTGACGGCATGTCAAGACACTCCGATTGACGAGATCATACTGCAGATTTGTTTTCGAAGCAATTGTTGGACATTGGTAATGGAAAGATTGCAGTTGATACCTCGACCCGACTTATCACATTGCCCACTGATTTCTGCCCCATGACCGATTCTAAGGAAGTGCTCATTCGACGAGTTTTTCCGGGCATACCGCATAACTTCAAAAACAATAGTTGGCTGAGCGAATGAGCCATATGTTCTTAGCTCCACTATTCAAAATGTCATTCCGGGACAGTTGTTTTCAAATCGGTTGACACAGTTATAAACCAGGATGAAGTAATCATTATGTTATGTAACATCAATCAACCTCGAATGTGCAATGGAACGAAACGGGTTGTAAAAAAGCTTTTGAACAACGTCATCGAGGCGACGATTATCAAGATGAAGTATAGAGGAGAGGATGCTTTGATTCCAAGCATTCCGATGATTCCAACGGACTTACCAATCGATTTCAAACGACTGCTATTTTGTACTACAAAGCTTTGCATTGAATGTTAATATCATCTATTTTACAGAAAAATAAAAGGCATTGAATTAATTTGAATTACTAACAAAATTTATTTAATCACCAAACTAAGTTAAAATCCAAAATAAAAGAAGCTTCAAATAGATCAAGGTTAGGTGGTACGAAGTCCACCAGGTCATCTAGTACAAATTATAACAGATAGTTGAAAGTTCAATGTGATTTTTTTTTAATTTAATCAAAATTAATAGAGAGCGATATGATAAACAATGTTTTTCGATTTGTTTTCCGGCGCAAAAACAAACAAAGAACAGGCAACGTACAACTGACCGTACGAAAAACATTCGAGATTAATCCAGGAGGCTTCCAACGATTGGCCTTGCGATTTACTGATTGTCATCACAATTGTGAGCTGAATCCCATTGAATTAGAACAGAAGATCAGTTGGAATAATCGGAAATCGTGCGACAAGGACTTCCTCTTCTTTGAATTTGCCCTTGATGATCATCACTTGAATCACATTGTTCATCAGTTTCTCTACAGACAACCGCGTACCGTTGCACAATTTCGGATAGTCGGTCACGCTGTCAACGGATTTGTGCGAATGCAGTTCTCCAGTGATTTGACTTTGAATATATATATAGATTTAACTTCCAGTTAACGTTCTGTAAAACGTCGTATTTGAAATTTAATAAAATTGTATAGTAAGCAAAAAAAGATACATATTATGTAAAACCCAATAATTGCGTTATTTTTACTTTGTCGAATTATCAACAACCGCGACGGATTGGGAGTCGTGTGGGTTAATTTTTATATCGAACCTATCTGTGAAAACTGCATTTACGACCATATTCTTGCAACTGTCCAATGATTCCTTGTGTTACCATACAAAGTTGCATACCTCAACATAACCGAAGATGAGTTTTTTCTGTTGTACAAAGAATATGGCTCCAATTCCCTCTAACGATAATGACAAATCCCCTATCGAGCTAGCTTGCCACAGAAATTTGTAATTTAAACAGGGTATTTCCTACACTCGTAGTCATACAGTATTTGTGTGACAAAATGTTGAACCTACACTGCTGTGGTATAATGGGATCATGCCCTTTCCCAATTCAAAATTCTCAGTCTTGCGAAATATGTATGAAATGTGTAGGCGTAGGCAAATTCCCCTTCTTTGTAACCATCACAGCTGTCGCCCGGCAGAAAAGAGCTCAAGTGTTCATTTACATGGAAGAGTGCGGAATCTCAAAGGAACATTTCCTGTGTGTCATAAACTGGAAGTTGGATTTTGGATTTAAAGAGGAAAACGAGAGGCCGATATTTACATCTACCATCTATGCAGAATTTACAAAGGCTTTATGCATAAATTCGTTAAACAACTTTAACTAAAGAAATCAAAGAACAATCTTAATGACTTTGTTCTTAATGAGTAGCGCAAGAAAAAGAAACGATTCAATTCGATTATAAGACTACTAATTTATTATAAAGATTAAGATCGTTAAATAAATGAGGAAGTCAAAAAAAAAAAAAAAAAAAAAAAAGGAAAGAAGACGGAAAAGAAAAAGAAAGGGAAGAATATAAAAAGACAGCCATCTTGTTTGTGGACTGTAGATATTATGTCAAAGTGGATTGTGGAACTGGATGTATTCAATTAATATCTCGAATTACTTCCACAACAGTTCTTAGGCAGAATCCACTTTTCCATTTTCACAGTCGCACATACCACGCAAAGCAGGGCAAGATGGCACTTTTAAGTGTTACCGAGTGAGTGAATGTTATCCAAGAGCCAATTCCACTTCTTTACACTACCTGTTCCAACTCATATGTTTGGGTTAATGGCATTCAATCTGTACCTTTCGATAAACCGCAGAGTAATTAGGAAGTTTGGCACTCCATAGAACTTACTAGATTTGGAGTAATACTTTGAGTAGATACCTATATTAAAAACATTTTATACAGATCGGTAAAGTATACAGAATGAAAGTGTATATAGTGATAGTTATCACTCTAAATACGTTCGTTTTCATTATTATCAGTAAATCCATAAAGGATGTTCCACCAACCAACGTCCATGTAATGGCATATATAATGCACCAACAAAAGGCAATCATCGTCCTAATAATCAGATTTTTATTAACTGTAGGTAATATATACTATACTTGTCATTTTCACTTTATCCAACAACTTTCGTCCGTACTTTTGCTCTGCACAGGCAACTGCCAAAGCCATCTACTTCGTCGTTTGAGGGCGTTTGAAAACGGACATGACCCACCACTTTACTGGAATACACAGTTCATATCAAACCGTAGGTATAGTAGGTACTTATTTCTGTCAGCAGCTACACTATCTTGCTAAGCACCATGTACACATACATGTTTTATCACATATTCGGTTGGGTTTTTTTTCCGGGGATTTCTATTTTATCGTCTCTTTTTTAGACAACGGTGCTCTTTATGACAATCATCGAAAATACGTGACAACATTACATGGATTGCCCTATTAAATTAGGTAATACGTAATCATTTGAGTAGTAGGTCGGAAACGAGTATTTTTTTGGAGAGGAAATTAAGCTTTTGTTCCTGCGTTAGTTGGTATGCTAGTGATTGAGATTTTAATTGCAATTCTGTTCTATAACATAATGAAGGACATTTCCAATTAAACATCAATTTACACCTTTACAATTATCCTGGTCATCTATTAAATAAACTGACTTCAATTTTGAAGAAATAAGGCAGTTTCACTAAAACCACCTAACAAATATATTGGACAAATAGTGACAGTCCTAGTTTTTTGAAGGGGGGAGCAAAAACTAGTGTTATTGAAATGTTTCCATTCCGTTTTCGAAAATTCATCCAAATTCACCCGTGACGAAGAAATAATTGCCACTTAGTCTCTGGACGCTAAAGATGCATGGATGTTATGAATCAATGAAATTATTTTAACAAAGGATTTAAGTCCTGTAAAATATATGTAAATAGTGTCTATGCTACACCATTAGGATAACCTTTGTCAAATATATGAAAAGGAATCCATCTACCTAATATAAGCATATCCTATATCCACTTTGGATAGATGGGCAATTAATGTCTACTGGTAAGTACAGCTGCTGTAGGTGGATATAGAAATTACCGATAACTATAATAATGGCTTTGAGGCATCCCGTAGCCCGTACAGTGATCCAGTTTGAAACAACATTTCGAGATAATAAAGACATCTTGCATATTTCTGGCAGCGTATATCTGCTTCTGATTAAATGTTTTGCTGTCACTTAAAGGCTTCATATTACCCGATTTTCTTATAAATTTAAACGATGATGATTGATTTGTACTATTGTCCACAATCAGTAAACTAACAAAATTTTCCAAAAAGAAAACTGTAGTCAACAAACAGATACACAAGTTCCTTTTAATAGTCGACGCACACAATCAAAATATCTATAAAACAAAACATTTGAGCCCTGATCTCTATGACTGAGTTCATCGGTTTTGTTTGACCCCAGACAATAGAAAATAATGCCGAAAACATAAACCCAAATGAAACTGTAGGTTCCTCACAAATCCACTGTCTGAACCATTTCTATTCTCCTGCCTTTGGCCATTCATTGTTCTTCATCCTGTGTTTTTGATGATCATCAATTTTATTGTCATCTTTACGACATTTTGATAGACACAACTGTTTTTTTTTTTTTTTTTTTTTTTTTATCCGAGGGTAGGTGAAAATCTTCCAAAGACACTATGAGAATAGCAAGCGCGTTCTCATAATAGTGTCAGATTTTTACTGACTAAAAACACCACCCTTCTAAAGATTGTTAGATACTGCAACTAAGATATAACTTATCAAGCAATTTTTCTATCATTAAATAACAACTTTTGACAGGTTACTTTCCAATGAAAGATCCTGCGTGTTCCGCAAATTAAACGCGGTTAATCTTATCTTGCCAAGTCGAACGGTTTCGTTCGTTGTAGTCGGCGCAATAAATTGGTCTCGTCCAAGATTTGTCGGACTGTATTATTGATATGTCCGATTAGTCGGTTTCTATGCTTTCTCGCGAAGCTTCTAGTTTCAGCTTCGATTGTTGGAATTCCGAGATCCCTATGGATATCGTCGTTTCTAATATACCATGGTGCCTGTACAATTTCTCTAAGAACCTTATTTTGAAAAGTTTGTAGAATATTGACATTTGTTTTCTTGGTACAACCCCAAAGTTGTATACCGTAGGTCCACACCGGCTTTAGCACTTGCTTGTATAAAAGCAGTTTGTTCTCAGTACTGAGCTGGGAATGTTTTCCGAGTAACCAGTACATTTCTCTATATTTGATATCGAGTTCTTTACGTTTCATTTTCACGTGCGAACTCCATTTCAACTTAGCGTCGAGTGTCATTCCCAGATATTTGGCCTCGTTTGCAAAGGGTATTCGGGCCATATTTAGGAAAATTGGCAAGTCATTGGTTTTCTTATACGTGAAATTCACATGTACAGATTTAGTTTCATTTAAGGCGATCCGCCAGTTCGTTGTCCATTCATTTATCTTATTCACTGCGGTTTGCAGTTTTGTAGTCGCTTCTTCGATTGTATTACCTACAGCTAGGATAGCTGTGTCGTCGGCGAACGTAGCAAGGGTAGTGCCATCTTCCCTTGGAATATCGCGAGTATATAACAAATAGAGAAGCGGACCAAGGACGCTTCCTTGCGGTACTCCGGCCGAAATTTCTTTTAGCTCCGAGTATTCGTTTCCATTTCTAACACGGAAGAGTCTATTCCCGAGATATGATTCTACAATATCATATAGGCTTGCGGGGAGAACTTGTCGTAATTTAAATTTCAAGCCGTCGTGCCACACCTTATCAAAGGCTTGTGAGACGTCAAGGAATACGCTTGAGCAAATCTTTTTTTCTTCAAATGCTTTCTCGATTACGTCAGTAGTTCTATGTACTTGGTCAATCGTCGAATGCTTGGTTCTGAACCCAAACTGGTGGTCAGGGATTAGATTATTGTCTTCAATAACCGGTTGTAGGCGACTAAGCAATATTCTCTCGAATACTTTGGAAATTACTGGAAGAAGGGAAATCGGTCTATACGATTTTACTTCATTTGGCGGTTTTCCTGGTTTTAAAACCATTATGACCTCCGCGACTTTCCATTGACTCGGCACGTGTTTTAGTCTGAGCGCAGCATTTATAATATGTAGGAGCTTAATTAATGCTTTCCTTGGAAGAGCTTTGAGAACTTCTCCGGTGATCAAATCATAACCAGGAGCTTTCTTAGGTTTTAGGGATTCGATTTCACGTTTTAGTTCACTTAGCGTTGCACTAGTGAGTGTTGAATCGTCAGATTGTAATTCCGCCCTATTAGTATTGTCGTGGATCGCTTGGCCATCGTACGGTTTAAAAGTTTCTTCTACATGAGCGGCAAAAACGTCCGCTTTTTCCTTATCTTCCCTTGCCCATTCATTTTGATTAATTCTAATTGGCGGCGCGGGGATTTTGGGCCTTTTGGTGCCTTTTACAGCTTTCCAAAGTGAATAATTGGAATCTTTTTTCGCTGTTAAACTTTCAAGGTAAGAACCTATCGCACGATTTTTAAAATCCTTAATAACTGTCTTTAACAAATTGCACAAATAATTCAAATGTGCTTTATGTTGCGGAGCGCGACTCTGTTGCCATTTCTTACGCGCCTTCCTTTTTTCGTTGACCAATTCTTTTATTTCGGGAGGATATCGTAGCCCGTATTTGGCCGGCGTTTTCCTTGGATTAGGCGTATTATTCCAGGAGGCGATCTGTACGATCTCGACGAAGCGATCAACCTCAACCTCAAGTTCATAGGGTGTCGTAAGTGGAACACTCAGTTCAACATTCTCTTCTATTTCGTTCCTAAAGCCTTCCCAGTTAGTTTTTCTACCAGTTAATCTCGCTGGCTCTAGGTTATTGACTAGTTTTACACTCAATGTTAATATAACCGGTGAGTGGTCAGATGATAGATCAAAGCTCTCTTCAACTTTAATGTGGTTGGTAGGTATTCCTTTCACAACGAAAAAATCTATCAGGTCAGGTAGTTTTGAGGTATCAGTTGGCCAGTAGGTCGGTTTGCCCGTCGAGAGGAAATCGCAACTGTTTTCCGTACCTGCCCCATAGAGCATTCTACCTTTTCGCGAGATGTATCTGGAGCCCCAGAACGTGTGCTTCGCATTAAAATCGCCGCCAATAATGAAATTTGGTTTGAGCGATTTAAGCAGGTTAGTAAAATCACTTTTTTCAAGCGCGGAACGCGGTGGACAGTAGATAGATGAAATTCTAAGAGTACGCTGACTACTTTTAACTCGAATCGTGCACAGTTGCATAGTTTCGAGCTCTATCTTCAGGTCTTCGTATTGTTCAATGCAGTCTTTAATAAGCAATGATGATCCACCTCTGGCGTTCCCCGATGGGTGACAAGCGTGGAAATCATTATATCCTTTTATTTTTAAATTTGATCTCTTTTGCAAGTGAGTTTCAGAAATCAAGCAAATGTCAATATCTTTCTCGCGTATGAATATTTCCAATTCGCCGAGTTTTTGTGAAAGCCCGTTTGCATTCCAAGTGCATATTTTTAACATTGGTTTTTCATTCATGTTTTTTTTGAAGCACGCGTTTTCCGTGAATTATTTTCGAGCTTAACCAAGCGATCGAGAATAATTTTGTTTATTTTGCATTGTTCTTCAAGTTTCTCGAGAATAACTGAGAAAACATGAGAAACAGGGTCCGGCGAAGTTTCAACGTTTTTCGCTCCTTCGAATGCCGCGGCCTGGGCGTAGGTCTGCACTCTGGATGTCCGAGGGCCACTATTCGATGGCTTTCCCGATGGTAACTTTTCAGTAGCGTTTCTTATGACAACAGAGGTCGAGGGCCTTTCTGTTGTCTCTCTTTCTCTGACAATGCTACGCTTTTGAACCGGAGGTTTTATATTGCCTACTACCTCCTGGGCGGTCCTACGCTTTATCTTGGTAGGCGGCTTTGTTTTTTTATTTTGGGTTTTGAGTAGCGCATCTCTCCGTTTTTGCAACTCCTTAGCTACTTCACAGCCTCTATAATTTGCCGGGTGCTTTCCCTTGCAATTAGCACAGGTAGCGGAGGATTGTTTATTTGCTCCACAGTCTTGGGAGAAATGACTTCCGGCGCATTTTACACATCGCGGCTCTTTTTTGCAATACATTTGCGTATGATTGAATTCTTGGCAACGTTTGCACTGTGGAATTGTTTTCAAATTTCTGCGCATGTTCTCGATTTTTACCACAATATTAAGTATGGTTTTAATTCGGTAGATATCTTCGATATTATCAGACCTATCGAAGGTAAGCATAAAGAGCGGAAGACCACGCCTTACCAGGATGTCCTTATCTTCTTCCGTTTTTTGCTTCGCTTTCTTGATGATATTTACAACTGTGTGCGGGACAGTAGAAACCATTAACTCATCTACCGCAAAGTATCAGATAGCATCAGATCTCAACCATTCACACACTTCACTTCGGGCAATTAAGCTCCACAAAATTTAATATTAAAACACTGCTCTAGGTATACGAACAAATAATATAATTAAAATTGCGAGACAAAGCAGTCACTCAAATTGTGATTACCGTTTGCGCTCCACTAAAAAATATGAGCTCATAAAATCGTCTTTAGTGCTTCCTTCTAACTTCTATCATCGGCACATTCAAACAGACACAGTCTCGCAAGAGTCCATTCAGAAAGTTATGAGGACAATAATTGCAATCCCCACAGAGAGAGGGAGAACAGCAAAATGCAACTTTAATTACCAGTTTTACTCCTAACCATTTCCCCTGTTTTGGAAGTGATTCCCGCAGATAAATCAAGAGAGATATCCAAGCAAACAACATAACAACCAACCAACATTACCATTCAACCACATTGTTAAAAAGTTTAACTATGTACATTTTGTGGTTCAACTGTACGTTGATGGAGGCGAATGGTTTGAAAAAAGGACTTATGCCGGATGTGCCCTCGGTCGCAAAGTTAACGGTAATGTTTTTTGGAACATCAAACCACCGAACTGCAAGAATTTCAAATTAGTTGAAAGTTCCCTTTCACAACTGTTATCGATTCCATGCCGAAAATGGTGAAAAACGAACACAGAAGAGAATCTAAGAAAAAACAGTCCGGTAACCCAAATGCACCCCATGCGATACATTTGAACAGCGTTTGGTTGGGCGTGTGCTAAAGCAGCATAACACGGAGTTTCATCGCTGAGTTGGAACTTAAAATCGTTCAATAGGTGGTTTTATGCTATAGTCCCGACGAAGGCCCCGTAAAAAGGATATCCTTGCACCGCAAGATAAAAATTGTATAGCTCTGTGGGCAAAGACACAAGTTGAAAGTTTTGAAAATGTGATAACAAGGCGAAGAGCGGTGTTCCTTCTCCCAGGGTACTTCGTAGGGTAAACCTCTTTCTCTTGTCTGTAAAAAAAAGAACACTGGGAAGGAGGTGGGCGATAAAGCCAAGTCGCGTGTAGGCAATATATACACACACACTACACATACTTTTATATCACAGATGATTTGAAGGAAATTGTTTTCCTTTGGCAAAAAAAATTGTGGAACGAAAGAAGGAGGTACGATATCACGTTACTAACCTAACGTCGAACGACTAGGTGTTACTTATCTCTGGACTGGTTGGGGAGCTCGATATTTAGAGGATACGATATGCCATTCTGACCAATGCGAACCCTCCGTAACATTAAATTGAATTATGTGGACTTTTGTTGGTTATGTCTCAGCAAAACAGGAGGGGGACAGGGAGCTTGCTATATACATATGAGAAATAAATATACTTTACCAGTCAACCTCAATTATGCCACAATGTACAAATATAGCCAAATTTATATTTATAAAATAGGTACAATGTGACCTCAAAATGAGGATGCAAATATGGCGATTTGTACCTATACAGCAGTTTGAATATCGTTTAACTTCGGCATGCAATTTTTTTTTATTTTTGGGAACACACCCACTTTTCTATTAGTCCGTTTTTACAAAAAACCTCTGTCCTGTATGTATACAAATAGTTATAAGGACGAACTTTTAGCTTGCGAAAATGACTGGTAAATTACAATAATGTCAATGATTATTGAAATTTATCGCCCGACAACGTATATTTGTAGCGTGCTTTTAATTGCTTCATTGATTGTGTGGGATGAGATACTTTCAAATTAAATTGTGTGAGGCAAGTCCATATTTAATTTTTGGAAAGCAAATGCGTAGCTTAACATAATCATAAGCCAATCGAGTTTTAGTATCAGCTATCTAAACCATCCATTGAAATCTGACCCTTGTATGCACATTTCTCCATACATATTAAGCCATCTACATATCGAACGCTACAAGACACATTACGGTTAATTGGATGCTAAGATGACTTTGTTAGTACGCTTATGTAATCAAGTTAAATTCTAATATTTATGAATAATGTGTTCTGTTGTTGTAACAACATGTAAGGTTGGCGATAGGTGCTGCTTTGTCTCTTTGAATAATTTATGTGAAATAGTGCTTTACCTAATTTATTTGGGGCAAGTATTATTAAGTCATCAATCCAATTAAGGATGAAGATATGTGTGAAGTAATTAGAATTTGGTGGTATTCTTGGTTAGGTTCTCACATCCGAGGTATATAAGAAATTCCGATATCAGGGAGAGTCCAGTGTTGTGAAAAAATTGCCTGAGGTCATATTCGCCACCTCAACCTACTTTGTGGAAAAATGTAATTTCATATACGATCTTCTAATGTGAATCTATAAAGTTTAAGTCTAAGTTTATATTAAAATCATGTATACGCCACTTGAAGGAGAATTGCGAATGCGCACAATGAAACCCCTGGCAACGATTATTGCTGGGTATTGCCTAAATAATGGAGATCTGGCATTACCAAAACGCTCTTCTTTGTCATTTTCCTTTACTTCCTCTTCTTCCTTTTCTTTTTCGTTTCACATTTTGAAGTAATAAACACTCTATTGTAACCACCCATCGAAACCACGCGTGTTTTACTTTTGTTGGTCAGTCGAAACATTACAATTATGGAAACGGTTGCCACTTGAAAATAAAATTTGTGGCCAAAATTGGAAATAATAATGACCAACTGTAGCTAAAAATGACCAAAATATTTGTAACCACAAACCAATCAATTCATCATATTTATTTCAACATATTGGTCAGATTGCATATTATTTTTTGGTACAGGGAAATAACTTCACACTTTTTTTTGCCCACTTTCAATATACCTACCTATGAAATAAGTGAATTTATTTCCCACTCAAGGTGAAGTTATTTTCGATATATGAAGTCATTGCCCGTGAAGCTATTTTCCTCCACCTTATTTTTTTAGCTATTAATATTTCATTTCGTAAAAAAATTACCAAAGGGAATTAAAAATGACCATGTGACCAAGAGAAAAAGTAAATGACCAATGTGGCAACCGTGATTATGGGATGGTAAAAGTTTCAGCTGTCACCATTAGCATCGAACACTCCCCAGATTAATAATCTTTTCCATAAACAGGTGGAAAAAGTCGAAATAACATGTCAAGGAAGAAAAACAACCTAATATATGTTGTGACAGCAATATCCCGCACAAAAAAAAAGTATATCTACTGAAACTCAGAGCGGAAAATTCGTCTCCCGAGCTAAGATAAGAACATTTTTCTATTATTTCCGCCAGAAGTTAACTTTGAATGTGTTTTAGCCCAGCCAGCAGCCATGGCCCACGAATTACTAGTGGTTTGATACTATGTAAAAGTATTTTGTTGGTAAACTAAATGACGATGACATGCACTGAAAGTTTCACCCATAAAATTAATCGCGATGCCATTAAATTATGAGCTTCGTAAAACTTTGTCGTAGCGCATCGTTGCTACAAATACGAAAATGAAATGGCTCGCACAAATGTCTTTTTCTTGCTAACTACGCAGATATTTTATGGGACCGATGGACTTAGGCGAGGTAGGTAGGTAGCTACTACATTGAGGCAGATATTGTTATGCAGTATGCACTAGTAGGAAGTTATATTTTTATCGAATAAAGTTGTTTTATGAGGCGATATCATTAAGTGATTATGTTGCAGGCGTTAAACAGCAGCTTAAGTGGAGCTATACACTGTACAGAGTGGGACAAACGCCAATTTCATCTAGCTACCCCAAATCATAGGGTGCTTATATTAGGTCTCTCTATGGCCACCACCAGTTGATACCCCTGCACAGTGCACACAGTTCGCAGTTGTATTTTTGAAGTGGTTACTTACTTTAGGTGCATTGGGCACTTTTGACGTGGGAAGAAACCAGATATAGCAGAGTAGTTTACATGAGTTTACATTCTACTTTTACTACGTTAACTACCTCAGTTACGTTGCAGACGCAATAAATATAGTAATTGAAAAAAAAAATGTAAGAAACCAATGAATTTGCGACCGACACCGCGTTCTCTTAGAAACGACCATACCAAGCTGGAAAAATCGGTTCTCGTCCGTTCTATATGGAAAAGATTCGGGTGTTTGAGAGACAATGTCTCAGGGCCTGTCTAGGGTTGTTTAGAACTCCTGAATCTGAGTACACAAAATACTATCCCAACAGGACCCTATACAATGGGGCTCGACTGAATAGGGTTGACAATTTCCTTATTAAGGTGATTCGGAGGCACGTTGCAAGGGCGATGGCCAGTGATAATAGCCTGATCTCAGGGTCTTACTACCCCAATTTAATGTACCATGAGAGTACGCTTCGGTCTGGCTTTATCCCGCCTGAGGCATTCCTTCATGAAGATATGAAAGGGTTAGTCCAAAATAAAGATGGTGTGCCGGTATTGTACCACAGCTACCGCGGCGCGAGGGATAAGCGGCTCATCCACGACGGGTCCGCCACCAATGCTCAGGAGCTCCTCCGTTTTAGCACCGCAA
Source organism: Cheilosia vernalis (assembly GCA_949126925.1). Lineage (NCBI taxonomy): Eukaryota > Metazoa > Arthropoda > Insecta > Diptera > Syrphidae > Cheilosia > Cheilosia vernalis. The sequence goes on from OX421362.1 coordinate 59,136,720, forward strand.
TTGCGGATCGGGACAGGGTCGATACGTTAAAGCAGTACACCGAATATTGGTGGCTTAAAGAAGAGGTGAGGGTTGATACGCTCTCCCGGGCCGGTGCGCTACTGACGTAGCATCCTCCTTAGTTTTAAGATAGATATTAAGTTTGTAGGTTTAGGATAGATTAGGGGGTCCTTGGGAGGGACTGGGCTAGCCGACATGTACATATGTGCTACCGAGACTCGACCGATGCTATTGCGTCGCTCGAGTCTCGGCGGCTGTCAGGCGCAAATGGATGCAATCAGGATGGTGACCAATCCTTAAGATTGCTCACCACCCTGATTATAATTAATTTAGGCTAAGTAGCTTAGGTAGTTTTAAGTAGTTTTTAAATAAATACCAATAATAAAGAATCCAAGTTTTATGAAAGTTTCTTGGAAAATAAAAAACAAATCAAAGCAAATATTGACAGATTTAAGGCCGAAAGGCAATAATTTTAAGGATATTGTTAAGTTTAGAGCGCTCGCCAAGAGCCAGTAAGCTAGAATTAAGATCAATGTTAGTTTTAAATTAGATTTAATCGTTTTTGTCTAGTATACCTATAAGTTTATTGAATTATATTAATAAAAAATTAATTTAAAACTAAATCGGTTCTCGTCCGATCACCGAAATTAAGCAGAGTTGGGTGCGGTTAGTACTCAGATAGAGGACCGCTTATGGGATCACCGCGTGTCGTTGGCATTTCACGGCAACGTTGCAAACCATTTTTGACGAAAAGAACCTTAGGCCCGATTCCAGAGGGATTCGACCTTTTCCCTGGTGAATCTTAGAGCTTACGTTAATCCGGACGTGTTAAGAATACGGTGGTTATGGTGTGGTGAATTAAGTAACAATTGTTTATAATTCATTAAAACGAATATTACAAGGACATCATTCATTCTACCTTCTTAATCAATACAGTATAGGATGTTTAGATTGTGGTTGTGAACAATGAATTTATATGGATCATCTGCAAAAATATAATAAAATCAGTATATACCCACAAAGAATTATTTTACTGATAGCTATACAATTTTAGTTTCGGTTCTTTTTGATTGTACCTATCTTTAAGATATTTTTGCTATTAAAGTGCAATGAAAATTTAGAAAAAAAATATAAATACTTTTTTCGTAATACATACACACTTCATTTATTTTGATTTTCAACTACAAAAAATTGGTTGCTATGAGAATTTCTAAAAATGTAATTGTTAAGTGCTATGAAGGTTGTATATCATATAAATTATATTATTCAAGCTATATACCTGTTAAAAATCATTAATGAAGCCTACATAAAGTACGGTTTTTTAAACCTGCACCAACATAAGGTGTTATTTTTAAAATAAACTTTATCCTTATATTTTCTACTGACTCAATTGTTTTCATTAATTAAGTTAGTTTGAAATTCTTTTGTATACCCATTAAATTGTTTCAAGTCTATAAGACTTCCACGGAAACTTCATGAAAAGATTATTGGTCACGAATCTTACCCACTCAGAAATGTTCATATTTCTCCCCTGAACCCCAACCTATTTTAAATTTTAATGTTCCCTATTATTATTTTTCTCTTTAATTTGAATTCGTTGAATTTTTTCTGTGGACATTTGCCTGCGAAATATTTTTTCGCAAAAAACAACAAACGAAAACAAAAACACTTACAACCCTATTATGGTTATCTTATATCAACACGATATTTGATAAAATGAATTGGTAGATATTATTATAATCAATTACCAAAATATTTGACAAAATGTGAATTCAATGCATATTTAAGATCTATTGTGAATAGTCCTACTCACAAACTTGGTATTATGGTTGTCAAAAATGTTGATATCTAACAAATTTTCTTTCAGTTATAAATTCTTCATTGACAAAATACAAAAAAATTCTTTGGTTTTTTTTTTTCCAAAACCCATTTTAAAAACCAGGGACATAAGTTCATAATGGACTTGTGTCCCACTTCGGTGGGACTTATGTCCCATCGAAGCGGGACATAAGTCCCAAGCAAAAATGTTGGGCCTTATGTCCCACCCAACAATTTTAAAATTCAACAAAAAATATAAGTAAAATACCTCGCACCCACCCCGTATCTCGCAATAAGCCAATACATTTTAATACATCGCATGTTCAACTCATCTTTTTGAAGTTAAGTATTACTTGTTACTTCTATATGCGCGTTGGGCACATTTAGATGGGAAGAAATTAATGAATTCTAGTTACCTTTAAAACGACACCGCGTCATCGTCATCGAGAAACCGACACCCGATAGGTGGCGCTGTTGTCCGTTTTCTGAGAAACTCAACCAATCCCAATGAAACTTTGTATGTGTGCATGGTTTTATGCAGCTAGAAAGATAGGATATTTCATTTACAAATTAAATGGAAATTGTAATACTTACTTAGGTGGCGCTACAGTTCGGGGTGAACCAGGGCCTAAACCAACAAGACCCTCCAGCTGGCACGGTCCTTAGCCAACTGCCTCCAGTTGCGCACTCCAAGTTGGTTGAGGTCATTTTCCACTTGTGCGCGCCACCTTAGGCGAGGTCTTCCTCTACTGCGTTGACCCTCTGGGTTGGAATCGAAAACTCTGCGGGCCGGAGCGTTGATGTCCATTCGCTCTACATGTCCTAGCCATCTCAAACGTCCAATGCGCAGTTTTTTGACTAGGTCGATGTCGCTGTACAGCTCGCATATTTCGTCGGTGAATCGTCTCCTCCAAAACCCGTCAACGCATACGGGACCGAATATCTTACGAAGAATTTTTCTCTCGAATCGACCAAGGATATCTTCATCCGCCTTGGAAATAGTCCATAGTCTATTTTCTTTAACACAAACCCCTGTAGTCTACGTTGCCCTCATCTCTTTTACCCGGGTTGGGGTCGAAATTCTGGCGAGGTCAAAATTCTTTTTTCAAAATTCTGCTTTCAAAATTCTGTTTTACAAAATTCTGCTTTCAAAATTCAGCTTTTCAAAATTCTGCTTTACAAAACTCTGTTTTACGAAATTCTGTTTTACAAAATTCTGCTTTGCAAAATTCTGAAAATAAAAAAAATTGCGCAAATTATGAAATGTGTATGGGGGGGCATGCTGCCCCCCTGCAACCCCCCTGCTTGGATTTACTGTTGGATTACGGGGTGCGTGCGAGGTTTTTTACTTATATTTTTTGTTGAATTTTCAAATTGTTGGGCCCAAAATTTGTATTTCAGCACTCAAACTAGATAAAAATTTTCGAGATTTTAACCATTCTAGATTTTATTCGTTATAGTAATCGTTGAAAAATATTTGTTTTCTTTAAATTCGTAAATTGGAAAAAAAAACAGAATTAGCAGAATTTATTTGTTTAAGATATTGCCTGTCAGAATTTTAAAAAGCAGAATTTTGAAAAGCAGAATTTTGTTAGACAGAACAGAAAAAAATCAGAATTTTGAGAAGCAGAATTTTTGTGTTAAAAAGCAGAATTTTGCAAAGCAGAATTTTGAAAGCAGAATTTCGACCCGCTCCCCTTTTACCCACCAAACCATCGTACCTCGTATGGCTCCAATGAACCGATCTCCCGTATGCTGCGAAAGGTTAATTCCAACATTTCTGTTTTCGATTTCAACCGCAGCACTGCCCACCTCAAACTCGATCTCCTTCACCATTCCCCGAATCTTTAAGTCTTAGTTTTAAGGCTTTTCACTTAGTTTAAGTGTCTTAGTTTTAAGTTGTTACTTTAAGAATAAATGTTAGTTTTAGCTTGTATTAAGCCAAATATATGGGGGAATTGCCCCCACCAAAATTAAAAAAATAAATTAAATTAAAAATTAAATTAGATCCGTACAGCAGGACTGGGATGATGAGGGTCTTATACAGAGTCTCCTTAGTCTTTCGGGAGAGGGCCTTACTACACAGTTGCCTTCTCAGCCCAAAGAAACAGCGGTTGGCAAGAGTTATTCTCCGTTTGATTTCTGATGAGATGTCATTTTCAGATGTTATAGCAGAGCCAAGGTAGACAAAGTCCCTTACTACCTCAAAGTTATAGTTATCTATTGTGACGTTCTGCCCGATTCGTCGATGTTGGGTGTCCCTTCTTGTTGACAGCATATACTTGGTTTTGCCCTCGTTAACCGCTAAGCCCATTTTAGCCGCTTCTGTGTCTATACTTGCAAACGCGCCAGTGACAGCTCGCTGTGTTCGTCCAATTATGTCAATATCGTCCGCATATGCAAGTAATTGTACAGACTTTTGAAAGATCGTACCTCGCATGTTAGCTTGTGAGTTTCGCACAATTCGTTCAAGTATGATGTTAAAGAAGTCACATGACAGCGCATAAAAAATAAAAAAAATAAATAAATAAATAGTTGGCGCTACAGGTCGTAGGGACCCTGGGCCTAGCTTCTCACAACCATTCGTTTTGTGTGAGTTTTCATTTTTGGAACGAATGGAAGGGATCTACAATTTTATGCCGATTCCAAACGGCTAATTGAGAAGCTTTTTCAAGACAGTTATACTCTCGGATGTTTGTCAGACGTTCGCGAGAGGTGGCGCAGCGGAAAAAAACCCTAAGTTGGAATTTGGGTTTTCGCGGGATTCGAACCTGAGCCCCTCGCTTAGTAGTCCAACACACTAACCACTAAGCCACTGCGCCTACATGACAGCGCATAGACTTGTCTAAATCCTTTTTTGACATCAAAGGTCTCGGTTAGGTCATTGCCGACCTTGATGCAGCAGCGAGATTTCTCCATCGTCATCCTACACAGACGGACGAGTTTGGTAGGGATGCCAAAACTAGACATGGCTCTGTATAGCTCGTCTCTATAGATACTGTCATAGGCGGCTTTGAAATCGATGAAAAGATGGTGACACCCAACATCGACGAATCGGGCAGAACGTCACAATAGATAACTATAACTTTGAGGTAGTAAGGGACTTTGTCTACCTTGGCTCTGCTATAACATCTGAAAATGACATCTCATCAGAAATCAAACGGAGAATAACTCTTGCCAACCGCTGTTTCTTTGGGCTGAGAAGGCAACTGTGTAGTAAGGCCCTCTCCCGAAAGACTAAGGAGACTCTGTATAAGACCCTCATCATCCCAGTCCTGCTGTACGGATCTAATTTAATTTTTAATTTAATTTATTTTTTTAATTTTGGTGGGGGCAATTCCCCCATATATTTGGCTTAATACAAGCTAAAACTAACATTTATTCTTAAAGTAACAACTTAAAACTAAGACACTTAAACTAAGTGAAAAGCCTTAAAACTAAGACTTAAAGATACGGGGAATGGTGAAGGAGATCGAGTTTGAGGTGGGCAGTGCTGCGGTTGAAATCGAAAACAGAAATGTTGGAATTAACCTTTCGCAGCATACGGGAGATCGGTTCATTGGAGCCATACGAGGTACGATGGTTTGGTGGGTAAAAGGGGAGCGGGTCGAAATTCTGCTTTCAAAATTCTGCTTTGCAAAATTCTGCTTTTTAACACAAAAATTCTGCTTCTCAAAATTCTGATTTTTTTCTGTTCTGTCTAACAAAATTCTGCTTTTCAAAATTCTGCTTTTTAAAATTCTGACAGGCAATATCTTAAACAAATAAATTCTGCTAATTCTGTTTTTTTTCCAATTTACGAATTTAAAGAAAACAAATATTTTTCAACGATTACTAGAACGAATAATGGTGAGTAAGTGTGAAAATTTGATCGACGGTGGACTTTCCTGGCCTAAAACAGTAAAACCACACTGATAGGGGTCAATCAGGTTGTTGACGAACGGTTTTAGGCGTTCACACAATATTGCAGATAAGATCTTGTACGCGATGTTAAGGAGACTGATTCCTCTATAGTTGGCGCAGTTGAGGTGGTCTCCTTTCTTGTGGATCGAGCAAACGATGCTGAGATTCCATTCATCAGGCATGCATTCATCTGACCAAATCCTAGAAATGAGTTGGTGCATGCTCTCCACCAAGTCATCTCCAGCTGCTTTAAAAAGCTCGGCGGGTAGACCGTCAGGCCCAGCTGCCTTGTTGGTTTTAAGCTTGGATATTGCTATCTTCACTTCATTTCGATCAGGTGGACGGTAGTTTTGGCTATCATCGTCTAAGTTGAATGGTTCGTTCTGCCTGACAGCGGGATTTTGGTCTTCGTCGCCGTTATACAGTCTGCAGAAGTAGTTTTTGCATATTCTCAGCACCGACTGTGATTCTACTACGAGGTTTCCTTCGTTATCTCTACAGGTTTCTGTACGGGCATGTTCTCTTTACCTTTTGGTAAAACTTCCGTACATTATTCCTGGAGTAGCATCTCTCAATTTCTTCGATCTCGCGCTTCTCGTGCTCTTTCTTTTTCTTCCTGAGAATCCGATGTTCTTCCCGTCTCTTTTGCTCGTAGAGCTCGCGAGCAGCTCTAGTCCTCCTTTGCAGCGCCGCTTTATATGCCTTTTGTTTTGCTGCGTTTGCTAGTCGACATTGTTCGTCAAACCAGGGGTTTCGTGGTGGCGGTCGTGTGAAACCCAGCACATCAGTCGCGGCATTAATGATGGCTTTCTGGCAGTGCTGCCACTGGTCTTCTGCGCTAGCTGTTGTTGCGGGAGGACTTGTCGTGAGACATCGGGATACGCGATCGGCGAAGATTCTGGCGGTCTCCTGCGATTGCAGCTTTTCGACATTGTACTTTCTCACAGTATTCCGTTGTTGAGGCGTGTTGGATATCCGCAGTCATACCTTGGCTACAACAAGGTAGTGGTCCGAATCAATGTTGGCCGCTCGGAAGTTTCCGACATCCGCAATACTGGAGGCGTGCCTTGCGTCGATCGCAATGTGATCAATTTGGTTGACGGTTTGTTGATCCGGAGACCGCCATGTCCCTTTATGAATATTGAGATGAGGAAACCGTGTGCTTGCTATAGTGACATTTCGCCCCGCAGCAAAGTCAATCAACCTCAGTCCGTTACCAGACGTGGTGTCGTGTAGGCTGTGTTTACCTACTGTCCTACCATAGATGTCCTCCTTTCCTACTTTGGCGGTAAAATCGCCCAACACGATTTTAACGTCATATTTAGGACATTGCTCGTATGTCTGGTCGAGGAGCTCGTAGAAACTATCTTTGGTAGCGTCGTCATTTTCCTCTGTGGGGGCATGAGCGCATATTAGGCTTATGCTGGCGAATTTTGCCTTGATGCGGATGGTCATAAGACGTTCACTCACATGCAGAAAGCTCAAGACTTCTTGCCTAAGTCTGCCGCGTATGACAAATCCACATCCAAATAAGCGCTGCTTCTGCTCCGTATAGCAAGCACCGTAATAGATGTCACAGTTTTTCATCTTTCTTTTGCCCGGCCCATCCCATCGCACTTCCTGGATGGCAGTTATGTCTGCTTTATAGCAGTCAAGGGCCTCTGCTAATTGTTCGGCTGCACGCGGTCTGTTCAATGTACGAACATTCCACGTACAGATCCGAATATCGTTGTCCTTATTTCGTTTCGCGGGGTTGTCAACAGTAGATCCGTCCTTTTCCGAGGCTTGTAGTTGTTTCTGAACTAGTTATTTTTTCCGTGGTAGAGAAGTTACCCCGACGCACAACCCCCAACCTGGAGGGCCAGTTCCATTTTATACCCCTTGGACGAGGGGCCGAGTTACCGGCACCAGTAACCCACTTCGGGATCTGAGCGATGCCGTTGGCCCATGAAGGGCTCATTCGCCACCAACTCCTTTCCAACACCCTGGCTCAGTACTGGAGATCCCTATAGACCTGGGATCCGAATATGTCGGAGCAGCTCATATAGGGAAGACACTAAATAGTTCAACCTGACTGGAACTGTAGACGCCACCGTTGATTCCATCAAGGGAATTCCTCCGCTGCCATCTGGGATCAGAGGGAGTGCCTTAGTGAGAGGACACTCCTCCCCCCTCTCTCGTCTGCTGCCACCAACGACCTTCCAAAGGGGTTGGATACCCAATCTCCAGCCGAGGTACTAGGCACCCACCAGTCACCAACGTGGAGGTGAGAGTAGGAGTTGATTGTAAGAGGCTATGTGAGAACGTTTGTGTTCTCATAAAACGCACCACAACCCTTCAACTGGCGGAAATTGTAATATGAATGTATAATTTTTGTAGATGAAAATTCATAAATTTCATTGGTATTCATTTCAAAGAATACCAATTAATTATTAAATTCAATATTTCATGTAGGTATGTATTTATAAATGTACGTTTTAAGCAATAGATTGCAATATTTTTATGTAAAATAATATGCATTATTTTTCATGTACAATCTTTAAATGAAAGTGAAAATTGTAATATAATATTTGCAGTAGTAGTTTATAATAATCAATAAAAAAAAACACTTCATTTAAAAGTATTTCCTGACGATTCGAAAAATGCACACGAAATTGTTCAAGTAATAACTTCTGTCGGTATACTACCGGAGTGCCTGCCATTTTTTTTTCTTAACGTGCGCTTTCCAACGCAGTTTAGCGTCTAGAGTCATGCCTAGATATTGTTGCGTTCTCGCTTATTTCGGTAATCCTCGATGAAATAAAAGGCCGGAAAGAATTGTTAATTAACCGATCAAATGAAAACGCCAAGTTAACCTTTCTCTTCGTAGCCACGTTTATTGCAAAAGGAAAAAAAAGAACCGAAAGTCTGGTAAAATCAAAAAGAAAAAGAAAAGAAGTTGACAGCGGGGAACTGTCAGACTGACAACCACTTCTTGGCTGTGTTCACGGGTATGCAACACTCTCCCCTCCTTGAACTGATGAATCCGCTGTTATGAGCCCCTGTTTGGAAGACCACGCTTGCAGGTTATTTCCTCGATACTTGGCCAATCGATTGACGTGAACAATTTTTGATTTACTTCGCGGTGTCTTTTGAATCCTAATGGTAACGTCAGTTATAATCTGCATGACCCGATAGGGTCCATCCCAATCCGATTGAAGTTTAGGACAAACAAAACTTCCTTCTTGAAATCTGGGGCTGTTTGAGTTGAAGTCATACCTAGTTTTCATTCGCTGAGCCGCGCGACGCATTTCCTCCTTAGCCCGTGTATGGATAACTTGTAGTTGGTCCTGCAAGCGCTGAGCAAACCCCTGGTAGGGTATTGGTTCCGGTACTGGCCCAAACGCTAGATCTTGAGGAAGTCTCATGTCTCTACCATAAAGCATCGTAAAAGGAGTCTCCTTAATCGAGTCCTGTTGGGAGGAGCGATACGCCATTGCAAATAGAGGTAGAAGTTCATCCCAGTCGTCCTGTTTGTCATCGACGAATTTGGCGAGATAGTGTAGTATGGTCCGGTTCATGCGCTCCACAAGACCATCCGATTGTGGATGTAAAGGCGTGGTGCGGGTTTTCCGTATTCCCATTATCTGCATTACATTTTGGAAAACAGCAGACTCAAAATTGCGTCCTTGGTCCGAATGTAGTTCTAGTGGTACTCCAAAGCGGCAGAACACTTCATGGACTAAAGTTCTTGCAACAGTATCGGTAGTCTGATCAGGGAGTGCAAAGACCTCCACCCATTTTGAGAAATAATCCATCAGTACGAGCACATATTTGTTTCCTTGCTTGGTAGGTGGAAGTGGCCCTAAAATGTCCACTGCGACACGCTGAAAAGGCTCACCTACCAAGTAAACTTGAAGCTCACCTTGCGTTCTACCTTGTGGGCCACGCTTTGCTGCGCAGACATCACATGCAGTACAAAAGCGCTCTACATCTTTTCTTGCCCCGACCCAATAAAACCGGGATCTCAATTTTTCAAATGTTTTGTTTGATCCAAAGTGTCCACCGGACAGGGTGTCGTGGTACATTTTAATTATTTCGGTGGTCAGTGACGGTGGAACGATGGGGAGTAGTCGTTCAGGCTGTTGGCGTTTAGATGGTATCCATTTCTTATACAAGAGATTATTTTTCCGGCAAAGAGAAGCAAACTGAGCCCAATATGCTTTAAGTGTGCTGCTCTCCCCCGCTACAGTTTGCCAGTCGGGGCGAGTGCCATGTACAACCCATTGAATCACCTTCGAAAGACTTTCATCCGTTTCCTGCGAGAGTTTAAGCCGATCGAGATCAAAATCGGTACTCACCAATATCACCGCATTAACGAAATGATTCTCCTTTAAGTCGAAGCGATCCTCTTTTAAAGAGCAGTTAACGCAATTATCCCTAGCACAGGGTCGGCGGGATAATGTATCAGCATTCAGGTGGGTTTTTCCCGTTCGGTGTTGTACGCGAAAGTCATACTGCTGAAGGCGCTCTATCCAGCGCGCTAATTGACCTTCGACGTTCTTGAACGAGAGCAACCAATTTAATGCAGCATGATCCGTTCGTATTAGAAATTGGCGGCCAAATAGGTACACATGGAAATGCTCGATGGCCCTTATCATAGCCAACAGCTCCTTACGGGTGGTGCAGTAATTGCGTTCGGATTTATTTAATGATCTGCTAAAGTAGGCGATAACCCTCTCTGTCCCGTTCTGTAGCTGAGACAGCACTGCTCCTATCCCATAGTCGCATGCGTCGGTATCCAAAATAAATTCGCCCTCTGATTGTGCATGACCTAAAATGGGAAACGAGGTTAGACGATCTTTTAAATCAGAAAAAGCTTTGGCACACTGGTCGGTCCACAAGAAACGTGTTTTTTTTTCTGTCAGCTGGTGTAATGGGCGTGCGATGGCAGCGAATTGTGGCACAAACTGCCGATAATACGTGCAAAGTCCAATGAAGCTACGTAATTCCGATAAATTCGTTGGTGTGGGCCAGTCGCGTACTACCTCGATTTTTTCTGTGTTAGGTGATACACCATCGGCACTCAGTATGTGTCCCAAGAATTTAACTTTACGTTGGAATAGCACGCATTTCGAGGGGCTTAGTTTAAGACCCGAAGTTCTTAATCGGCTGAAAACAGAGCGCAGATTAAGAAGCATTTGTTCAAATGTCTTACCATGAATCAGGATGTCGTCTAAATAAACCAAGCAGGTGTCCATAGGCAACCCTCGTAAAACGTTAGACATGAGGCGCTCAAACGTAGCTGGGGCATTAGTCAGTCCAAAGCTCATTACTTTAAATTGCCAGAGGCCATCTCTTGTCACAAAAGCGGTCTTTTCCCGATCGGTTGGATCTACTTCTACTTGCCAGTATCCTGATTGGCAATCGACGGTGCTAAACCACTCCGAACCAGCCACTGCGTCTATGGTGTCATCAATCCTGGGCAAAGGAAATGAATCTTTGATGGTGACGGAGTTCAAACGGCGGTAGTCGACGCAAAATCTCGTTGAGCCATCCTTTTTTCTTACCATCACGATTGGCGATGCCCAGGGGCTTGAACAAGGCTCAATGAGGTCTCGGCGCAGCATGTCGTCAACAATTTGGCGAGACTCCTCCTGTTTCGCCAATGGCAAACGACGTGGGGGCTGCTTAACCGGACTTGCTCCTCCTACATTTATTTTATGCTGAACAGCGTTTGTCCTTCCCAAATCGTCAGGACCACTACTAAAGATATCGCTGAATTCACGTAGCAGCCCCTCCACGAGTTTCTGTTGCTCCGATCGCAGGTGTTTTGAGATCGTTGAAGCAAATCGACCAAGAACTCGGGAAAAACACTGCTCTGCGAGCATTCCGTATCCATGCACTCTGCCTCTGCCTCTTCAAAAAGCGCAACTTGCGTATTACTTGGTAATACCACCGAGTGGTCAGCGATATTAGCCACTCGCACCAATACCTTTCCATCCAGTATTTTGTTCATTGATTTGCCAATCATAATGCCCTTCGGCAAACTATCTTCTATAGGAGACACAACGCCTTCCAAAAGTGTAGATGAACAAGATGCTGTTGCTGAAATAAAAGTTTCGGCTCTAGGAGGTATTGTTAGTTCGTTTGCGGTTCGGAGAAACACGACTTGCATAGCTTCTTCAACCAATTCCCCACTAGGAGATGAGTGACAGCCTTCAGAAATCAGAGGAATATGTTCTCCACCAATTCGTAGTTCATTAGATGAAAAATTCAAAACACTTTTCATGGCTTGTAGTACATCAATACCCAGGATGCCGTGACAACTAGTGGGTAGGGGAAAATCAACCACCATCACTTTCACACGACGCTTAAATCTACCGAGTTGAATTACTGTAGGCCAAATATTCGTTGTCTGGAATGTGCTGCCGCCTAACGTTTGAATGCTTAAATTTACCAATTTAAGTCGAGCATTGGATGGAACTATAGCTCGACTTACCAGCGTCACTGATGAACCTGTATCCACCAACAATTTACATGAAATGTTGCCGAACAGAACGGGAATAATGAATCCACTGTGACGGCTGCTATTAGTGTGTACGTTGTAAATTTGGGGTCGAGTATGTAACGTCAGCGTTGACCCCTGGTCGCTGACTGCCGATCGTTTCCCGACTCGGCGAGTGTCTCCATTTCATTATTACGTGAACGGTTCTCGCGCGTTTGATAATGATAACGTGTGTTGTTGGTTGAAGTCGATGGTACGTCATCGTTGGAAATTTCAACGGATCTAGCTTGGTGGGTGGTTTGAGTAGCAAGGCGAGCGGCTTCCACTGTTATCGCCTTAGATACAGCTTCCGTAAATGTTTTCGGGTCGGCGAGTCTGACACTTTCTTGGATAGAATTGTCGTATATTCCATCCACAAACTGCATAATCGCAATGCGCTCCTGGGCTTCGGATGGGCAGTCTTCGAACACAATGCGCGTGAGTCGCCGTATGTCGCTTGCAAACGCACCAAGATCTTCTCTTAGTCGTTGCCGCCTAGAACGAAAAGTGGAATGAGAGACATGTTTTTCTTGACTAAGAAACCTTAGCTGTAAAGCTGCAGCCAACTTATCGTAATCAGCACGATCAGCAGAATCTAGATTAGTTAGTACTGCGACGCTTTCTCCTCGAAGTAAAGATGCTAATGTTTGAGCCTTCTGTTTCGTATTCCATCCATTTGCTTCGGCGATAATGTCAAATTGCACCTGGTAGTCGCGCCAATGTGTAGTATGACCGTCGAATGGTGGGGGCAGAAGTGCACATGCATTGGGAGGTGCATTACCTGGTGGTGGTTGTCCAGATCGGCGAGACGGAGGATTTACAGCGGGTATAGACGCTTCGTCGGGGGCTTTTTCTGCGGGAGAGTTCTGATTGGGGGTAGAACACTGCATAACTTTTTCGACGAACGTGGTTCCGCTCAATGTACGCAGCTCATCTGTTTGTCGTTGCTGCTCCTGTTTAAGCTGAGCGATCGTATCGCCCTGCTGTTCCAAACTCAGGGTGAGAAGGTTCAACTTGGAGAAGATTTTCTCTAAATGCTGGTTATATTCTTCCGACATGTCGAATCGAGAATCCCACTTCTGACACCAATGTTGCGTTCTCGCTTATTTCGGTAATCCTCGATGAAATAAAAGGCCGGAAAGAATTGTTAATTAACCGATCAAATGAAAACGCCAAGTTAACCTTTCTCTTCGTAGCCACGTTTATTGCAAAAGGAAAAAAAAGAACCGAAAGTCTGGTAAAATCAAAAAGAAAAAGAAAAGAAGTTGACAGCGGGGAACTGTCAGACTGACAACCACTTCTTGGCTGTGTTCACGGGTATGCAACAATATTTAGCTGTATTAGAAAATTCTACTACATTGTTGTTAATGTAGACTGGAATGTGTGGTACGTTTTTATACGTAAAATAATCTGCCATTTCTTAGTCCATTCTGAAATATTGTTTATTGCCGTCTGAAGCTTTTTTGTTGCTATTTCGACAGTTGTTCCCACAGTAAGGACGGCTTTGTCACCTGCAAAAGTAGCTATGGTGGTTTCTTCACTTTCATTCAAATCGCTAGTGAAGAGTAAGTATAAAACTGGACCTAGCACACTGCCTTGCGGTAGGTACACCAGCTTTAATCTCTCATAATGTTGAGCACTCTGTATCTTGCTTAATTCTGAAGAATCGATGTGATATATAAGACTCCAGAATGGTCGAAAACTGCTTCGGCAGTTGCTTTTGTAATTTGTGTATCAGTCCTTTGTGCCAGACTTTATCGAAAGCTTGTGCTATATCAAGAAATACTGTAGAGCACACATTTTTCTCTTCAATTTTTTGATTTTATCTGTTATTCTATGCACCTGATCAATTATTGTAGAGTGCTTGTTTCTAAACCTAAATTAGAAACAAGCGATTTTTCATCAATAATTTTTTGCAGACGTTTTGCCAGCATTTTTTCGAATAGCTTGGACAACATTGGTAGTATCGATATAAGGCGATATGAAGTTACTTCGGTAGGTGGTTTACCTGGTTTTGCCTCTTCGGGTAGGGGTTAGAATTTACCCGAGGTAGGCATGCCTGTCGTAAGGGGCGACTAAAATGCAACCTCCGTATACCGGGCGTGTAGTATATACAAAAAATACAATGAACAAAATGAAATGATTTATTACCCCAGGTCAGGTGGCAGTCCACCTTTACTGGAAAATCAACCTTCTTCGGAGGTCGGCTCTGAGGATTCTGCGGAGAGCCGCTTATTGCAATCCATTGACCCTTTTATTAAAAGTTCAAGGGTATCTCTAAGATCGAACAACCCCTGGAAAAGAAGTCCGCCGAGAGCGCCAGCGCGTGAAAAACGGGACTCAGTGAAAGATATAAGTTCTGAGGAAGAAATTAAAACACTCCGAATCCAGCTTAAGGAAATAGATCTACTCTATCAAGATCTTAAGAAAGAAATAGAACTGTTAAGAGAAGAAAATACTGTTCTAAGGAACACCCATTTTCAGAAAGAACGCGAATGTACTCCACCACGCTTGGCTATTCGGGAATACCACACCGACGAAGAAGAGCTTGAACGCGAAACGAATCGGGTCCCTATGAAAAGACCAACTAAGAAAAGGAGGGCCGGTGCTTCACCTGAAGTCGAGCCTCTAAAAGAACAATCGCGTAAAGTACCGCAAGAAAAACAACTCCGAGGGCAAATTCGTCCACCGCCTCCAATAAACGTCGTTGGGGTAACGGAGTATAATAAGTTACACAGCCTCCTTAAAGGAACGATAACATCGGAATTTAAGGTAACATCTTTGAGGAATAATGCGTGGTCTGATAATATCGAAGAAATCTACCGAATTAAAACCATAGTTAATATTGTGGTAAAAATCAAGGCCATACGCAGAAATTTAAAAACAATTCCACAGTGCAAACGTTGCCAAGAATTCAATCATACGCAAATGTATTGCAAAAAAGAGCCGCGATGTGTAAAATGCGCCGGAAGTCACTTCTCACAAGACTGTAGAGCAAATAAACAATCCTCCGCTACCTGTGCTAATTGTAAGGGAAAGCACCCGGCGAATTATAGAGGCTGTGAAGTAGCTAAGGAGTTGCAAAAACTCCTCAAAACGCAAAATAGAAAAACAAAGCCGCTTACCAAGACAAAGCGTAGGACCGCCCAGGAGGTTGTAGGTAATATAAAACCTCCGGTTCAAAAGCGTAACATTGTCAGAGAAAGAGAGACAATAGAAATGCCCTCGACCTCTGTTGTCAAAAGAACTGCTACTGAAAAGCTACCATCCGGAAAGCCATCGAATAGTGGCCCTCGAATAGCCAGAATGCATTCGAAGGAGCGAAAAACGTTGAAACTTCGCCGGACCCTGTTTCTGATGTTTTCTCAGTTATTCTCGAGAAACTTGAAGAACAATGCAAAATAAATAAAATTATTCTCGATCGCTTGGTTAAGCTCGAAAATAATTCACGGAAAACGCGTGCTTCAAAAATAACATGAATGAAAAACCAATGTTAAAAATATGCACTTGGAATGCAAACGGGCTTTTACAAAAACTCGGCGAATTGGAAATATTCATACGCGAGAAAGATATTGACATTTGCTTAATTTCTGAAACTCACGTGAAAAAGGGATCGAATTTAAAAATAAAAGGATATAATGATTTCCACGCTTGTCACCCATCGGGGAACGCCAGAGGTGGATCATCATTGCTTATTAAAGACTGCATTGAACAATACGAAGACCTGAAGATAGAGCTCGAAACTATGCAACTGTGCACGATTCGAGTTAAAAATAGTCAGCGTACTCTTAGAATTTCATCTATCTACTGTCCACCGCGTTCCGCGCTTGAAAAAAGTGATTTTACTAACCTGCTTAAATCGCTCAAACCAAATTTCATTATTGGCGGCGATTTTAATGCGAAGCACACGTTCTGGGGCTCCAGATACATCTCGCGAAAAGGTAGAATGCTCTATGGGGCAGGTATGGAATACAGTTGCGATTTCCTCTCGACGGGCAAACCGACCTACTGGCCAACTGATACTTCAAAACTACCTGACCTGATAGATTTTTTCGTTGTGAAAGGAATACCTACCAACCACATTAAAGTTGAAGAGAGCTTTGATCTATTATCTGACCACTCACCAGTGGCGTGGCGTGAACATTATAAAATGGGAAGTCGAAGCAAAAATTTATCATATACCTACCTATAAATCTAAAAAAAAACCTTAGACCTGTGACCCTGTGCAACTTGAAACAAAATCATACATTGCACATTTGCAAAATCGTTTTCAGAGTACCTATACTAAATTCACTTAAGTCATGCAATGCAATCTGCCAACTGAATTTGTAAACCAAAACACACCCTTACCTACCTCAACATACTAGATACTACCTGCAATTATTCACACAAGAGACAATAAGAAAAGAAGAAGTAAAAGAAATTCGAATAACTCGGAGAAAAGCGCGTTATTTCATTCATATCATAGCCAAACAAACACATACGATACGATATACATACCCAAAACACAACCCAGTGGCCAGTGGCCATGCCATGGCCAGTACCAGTACTCAGCTCAGCTCTGGGAAGAAAAAAAGAGATACAAACAAATGTTCACTCAGATTCGGCAGTCAAAATGAAATTTGTGAGAGCTTATAAGTTATAACTCGAAGAAAAGCGGGTTATTTTCTACAATGGGTGTTGAACAGAGAGTAGTCAGACTCAGACAAAGTACTCAGGGAAGAAAAAAAGAGATAACAAGCAAATTTTCTCTCAAAATGTACTATAAAGTGAGAACTTTAATAACCCGACATATTTTGGGTTACCTTCGCTTTGTCGCTACGAGACGATGACGATGTTGTATGAAAATGGATACACACACAATTTTTATATGAGTGCTTTTGTGTGTATACCATTTTGTGAGTATTCAAATTCATTTGGTAGTGTTTCATGTATATTCGGTTTTTGGTAGACAGATAGTGTTACCTGGTGGAGATTTTAAAAGGTAACTCGGTAGGAATCGAGTTATATGGACGCCACGCCACTGCCACTCACCGGTTATATTAACATTGAGTGTAAAACTAGTCAATAACCTAGAGCCAGCGAGATTAACTGGTAGAAAAACTAACTGGGAAGGCTTTAGGAACGAAATAGAAGAGAATGTTGAACTGAGTGTTCCACTTACGACACCCTATGAACTTGAGGTTGAGGTTGATCGCTTCGTCGAGATCGTACAGATCGCCTCCTCGAATAATACGCCTAATCCAAGGAAAACACCGGCCAAATACGGGCTACGATATCCTCCCGAAATAAAAGAATTGGTCAACGAAAAAAGGAAGGCGCGTAAGAAATGGCAACAGAGTCGCGCTCCGCAACATAAAGCACATTTGAATTATTTGTGCAACTTGTTGAAGACAGCCATTAAGGATTTTAAAAATCGTGCGATAGGTTCTTACCTTGAAAGTTTAACAGCGAAAAAAGATTCCAATTATTCACTTTGGAAAGCTGTAAAAGGCACCAAAAGGCCCAAAATCCCCGCGCCGCCAATTAGAATAAATCAAAATGAATGGGCAAGGGAAGATAAGCAAAAAGCGGACGTTTTTGCCGCTCATCTAGAAGAAACCTTTAAACCATACGATGGCCAAGCGATCCCCGACAATACTAATAGGGCTGAATTACAATCTGACGATTCAACACTCACTAGTGCAACGCTAAGTGAACTTAAACGTGAAATCGAATCCCTAAAACCTAAGAAAGCTCCTGGTTATGATTTGATCACCGGAGAAGTTCTGAAAGTTCTACCAAGGAAAGCATTAATTAAGCTTCTTCATATTATAAATGCCGCGCTCAGACTAAAACATGTGCCGAGTCAATGGAAAGTCGCGGAGGTCATAATGGTGTTAAAACCAGGAAAACCGCCAAATGAAGTAAAATCGTATAGACCGATTTCCCTTCTTCCGGTCATTTCCAAAGTCTTCGAGAGAATATTGCTTAGGCGCCTACAACCGGTTATTGAAGACAATAATCTTATCCCTGACCACCAGTTTGGGTTCAGAACCAAGCATTCGACGATTGACCAAGTACATAGAACTACTGACGTAATCGAGAAAGCATTTGAAGAAAAAAAGATTTGCTCAAGCGTATTCCTTGATGTCTCACAAGCCTTTGATAAGGTGTGGCACGACGGCTTGAAATTTAAATTACGACAAGTTCTCCCCGCAAGCCTATATGATATTCTAGAATCATATCTCGGGAATAGACTCTTCCGGGTTAGAAATGGAAACGAATACTCGGAGCTAAAAGAAATTTCGGCCGGGGTACCGCAAAGGAAGCGTCCTTGGTCCGCTTCTCTATGTGTTATATACTCGCGATATACTAAGGGAAGATGGCACTACCCTAACTACGTTCGCCGACGACAAAGCTATCCCAGCAGTAGGTAATACAATCAAAGAAGCGACTACAAAACTGCAAACCGCAGTGAATAAGGTAAATGAATGGACAAGGAACTGGCGGATCGCCCTCAACGAAACTAAATCTGTTCACGTGAATTTCACTTATAAGAAAACTAATGACTTGCCAGTTTTTCTAAACTTGGCCCGAATACCCTTTGCAAACGAGGCCAAATAACTGGGAATGTCACTCTACACAAAGCTGAAATGGAGTTCGCACGTGAAAATGAAACGTAAAGAACTCGATACCAAATATAGAGAAATGTACTAGTTACTCGGAAAACATTCCCAGCTCAGTACTGAGAACAAACTGCTTTTATACAAGCAAGTGCTAAAGCCGGTGTGGACCTACGGTATACAACTTTGGGGTTGTACCAAGAAAACAAATGCCAATATTCTACAAACTTTTCAAAGTAAAGTGCTTAGAGAAATTATACAAGGACCATGGTATATTAGAAACGACGATATCCATAGGAATCTCGAAATTCCAGCAATCGAAGCTGAAACTAGAAGCTTCGCGAGAAAGCATAGAAACCGACTAATCTATATTGACCATACGTCCCGCTTTTAGCGGGACAGTCCCGTTTTTGAGGTCTCTGTCCCGCGGCCATAGCTGTCCCGCTAAACGTCCCGCTTTTCCAACTTTTGTAAAAAATGTCCCGCTTATAGGTACTACTTTTGTAAAAATGTGTGTATGTTTCTACAATTCTTAAAATAAAGCAATTTTATGATTACTATTTATTATCCCTGTGCATATAAATTGGAGCATATAAAACAAACGTAAGAGCTGTTAAAGGAAGAAAATGAGCTCATTTATACTCCATCTTAAATGAATTGTCAGTTTTGTTGCTAATTTAAATTCAGCATTTATAATCTGTGCTTACCGGTCGAATAGGTCTGTCTTCTTCGCACGTTTCTTCTTGGAAGGTTTATGTAAAACGATTAACTATCAAAAAAAAAAAATAGAGCAAAAATAAAAAGAAGGTACCTATAGCGGTCTTTTTAATTCTTTTCTTTGACTTGAACAAAAACAGGAACTTAACAAAATTCATATCACAAAGGTTAACTTAAAAACAAACAAAAATGACTTCAAAACATAAAAAGCGAAAATGAAAAAATTGAACTGGAATAAGAGTTAAAATTTTAATTTACATAAGTTGGACTTTTCTATCGTTTTCTTTGATTTTTACATTTTGTTTATCTAGATCCAACTTTTCTTTTTTCATTATAAGGACTTCATTTGATTTCTCTTTTTTTAAATTAAATGTTTTTTTTTGTTGCATAATATTCTGTCTCACGAGCACTCTTTTGCAAATTTAACAAATTTTGTTGTACACCACTCATGTTAGTAATCATACTATTGTAAAATTTTTCCTGCGCCGACGTCTGGTTTTCCAAAAGGACAACTCGTTGATTTTCATTCTTTTCTTTCCATGATATGTTTGTGCGAGTTGGCCTCGGCGATCTTCATTTTCTTCAGTTATGCGATTTGCTAACTCTAACCCGAATTCAATTCCAGGCCGATCAACGCATGCAGGGAAATGCATAAGACGACTGACTGCTTCTTCGGCGTCGCTCAGTCGCTGTAGTCTATTTGGCCCGCCACCAGTTGCTGTAATTTCAATTTTGTTTTGAGTAACTTTCTTTCTTTATTTTGCGTTTGAAATCAGCCCTTGCCTACATTTTGCATAGTTATTTTAATAAACTAGCTGACCCGGCGAACTTCGTTCCGCCCAAATTCGTTACCTAATGTAATAAAAATAATAATTCCGAGAACGAACAATGAACATGCTGCTTTATGTAATTCGGTCAATTCAAATTCTGTATTCAAAAGTTATATTAAAAACAATACAAATAACTAAAGTATAGCATTGTTGACGTATCAGCCAACCTTAATTTTTTTCACGACGTACAAAGCGGAAGATTTTGCTCACGATTGAAAAACATGGGAATTCAATAATAGATGTCACAAATATCCAGCGATTGTCCTTGCGACTTATTATTTTTATTCATAATGAAAGCGATATGCATGTGAAATTGAAGGCGCTCGGAAACCAATTGCAAATCATCGGAATCCGCGGAATTATATAATCGTTGCTTGAATTTTTAAGTCAAAATCTTCGCTTCCAAGACATTTGATTTGAGATTCTTCACATTCAAATCAAACCCAATCCGTTAAAAAAGTTTCGGTTGATTGGGGTTGCTCAACAAAATTATAACTGAGCCGACTTTTGAATTAAAATTGTGTAGCGGTGAGCCCGGAACATCTAAAGAATTTAAAAATCAAACTTTTGAAATAAGTTTTGTTGTATTGGAAGTGACACACCCGTTTTCCTATCCACTATATTTTTTTTACAAAGTGCGGTTGTCATACTAAGTTCTATTCCCAATCTCATCCCCTTAAACTTTTATTTTCACGACAAAAAGTAGCATAATGTCCTTCCTAAAGGAATCCTCGAAGCCCAAAATCGTAAAAATCGAACGATCCATTCTCGAGTTATGAGTGCCACATACAGACGTCAGTCTCTTTTATTTATAGGGGTACCCACCCGGTTTTTCCGTGCCTTTCATTTGGAACTATCGGTTCCAAAACTATCCTATCTCTAAAACTGAAACCAATTGGATGGGTATCCACAAAATTTCATTGAAATCGGTTGAGTGGTTTCGGAGATCGACAACACCTAACCAATTCCACCGTAGATTTTGAAATTAAAATTCTTTCTTAGATTTCCTATCTGTGAATGTGTTAAGAGTCTTATATGTTTTCACTAATCTTGACTGTAACTCTCTTCGGCCGTCGACTCTCTTTCGTGACGTCGCGTCGCGTCGTTTGTAATTTGTACAGGCATGAAGAACGAAAGAAAAGTGTATCCCGATTCCCGAATCAAAGTACATATGTACACAACTGCGTAGTTGAAATTTAGTGTAGAAAAATTCAACTTTTTCAATTGTTAATATTTAAAAAAAAAAGTAAAAATGCAAAGATAAGCACCCTGAAAATATCTTTTTTTTGACACTTGATTTGTTAAGATTGGTTGAGCGTGTGAACTGCAAAAGGGAGAAACACACTACAGAAATTACAGAAATAATATAGAGGGGATTAATCAAATGAATGTTCTACAATGAAATGCTCACTCGTTGCCACTTAGTTGAGTTCCGGTGGTACTAAGCTTTTTAGTTCCACAGCGATTTCCTACCATTTTTTGGTTAGGACCGCCTTTGTGCAGATTCCTTTTGCGATATCTGCATTATTCTCCATTATCTCAACCAATCTTCATATTTGTCGTTTGTTGCTAACAACTCTAGTCCTAGACGAACAAAATAGTCTTTAAAAAATAGCCAAATTTATTTAATACAAAATACTTACATTTTTCAAATAAGCCACAACAAAAGACGACAGAGCACATAATAAAAGACAAACGTCAAATTGAATACCATTCACTATTGTATTTTGTTAGTATTCACAATTGGAGTTAAATTTATCAATTGAGACTCATAATACCAATTTATCAAACGATTGATAGAAGCTATCGTTTATCAATTGGTTGATATTTGATAACCATAATGGGGGTGTTGGGTACAAAAATGTATTACTTTATTTCTACGATTGAATATTTTTCAGTTTATTCCTTTATTTATACGTTGATTCCATTGGTTATTAACCATTTTGCAAAATACATGTTTCCGTGGTGAAATAAAAGAACAAAAAGTATTTCCTGTGCAATAAAATATTTCCTGACGATTTGAAAAATGCACACGTAATTCTTCAAGCATTCACTTCTGTCGGCAATCCCGGAGTGCCCCATGTTTTTTTTTTTTTTTTTTTCTTTTTGACACACTGAACCGAATATTCGCCAAAGGACTCTTTTCTAGAAAGGAGTATGAAAACTGAAACGAATTAGGTATAACTTTTCAGAAATCCTAACAACCATACATACATAGTTATGAATTGTGAATATTGTTGGATTTAAGATCTATTGTGAATAGTTTTATCGATAAACTTGGTATTACGGTTGTCAAAAAAATTGATATTCATCAAATATTCTATCAACCACAAATTTCTTGTTGATACGCATCAAATATTCAGGCTGTTAAAAATTTCTTTTAACATCAAATAATAAAATTGAGTTCCTTATTTTTATTGTTAAAAAAACGACTTTAGACCGAAATGTCATCGGTAGTTTTTTTTTAAATGGATTTTGATGAAGCAGTTTTGTTTGGTTTGTGTATGTCATGCAAATAAGAAACGTCAAACTTCAAAACACAACCCATTCTCAATGAAATTTTGATTAGCATTCACAATTGATACTCATAATACCAAAATATCGATGAATTGATAGATGTTATCAAGTATCAAACAATTGATATTTGATAGCCATAATAGGGCTGTAAGTATGGAGAAGTCTATGATCCTATACTATCATCAAAGATAATATAATTACCTAGATGACGCAGTCCAATAGGAAATGTTGTCATATGAAACCAAAATGCCAAACATTAAGAGCTTTTCCAAAAAGCTTTTACAGAGAGAAAGCTTAGGTAGGTAACCAAAGCAAAAGGAAAACACACATCTATATAAATTACACAGATCACTTATTCGGTCTCCCTTTCATTATTCCTCATTTTTGTCCTTCCTCGAAGTTGGACGTGTTACATGCATATTGAACTCATACGAATGCAAGCGTATCATTTGGATGGACATCGTTCGTGCATGACTAATTTTCTTTCTTTTGTTATATCCTATTCTTCTTCTTCTCAATATGAATCGAATGTCCTCCTGCTCTTCGGAAAAAAAATACATATTGTGCTTGATGGAATAAAAATCGAGGGATTCTCATTCATTTTTCATTATCTGCCTCATTTCATGTTGTGTATTTTTTTAGAACAAATTAAAGGCAAATTTATAGGTAATTCCTTGGCAAAACATTAAATAGGAAGCAAAATTAATAAAGTAAAATAGGTGGGTTCCCACATGAAATATAGGAAAAAAAAACAAAAAAAAAATATATAAAACAAACATAAAATAAAAAAAATACAAAAGCTAAAAAAAACATGATTTTCTTTTATTTTTTTTTTATAGGTAGGTACATATAATTATGAAGCAGTGGCGTCTCGTCAGGGTGTGCAAGGTGTGCATTGCACACCCTGATCTAACCAAAAAAATCACTCATCGAACACTCAAATAATAATAACACACATAAATATGATGTTCTCAATTACATTTTACACATCCCATAAAACCTCCATCACATAGCCTACTATAATAATACTCATATTCATCCTTCCTAATTTTTCTTTCAAAATTCCTTCATCGTTGAGAGAAACAAAGACAAAAACAATAAACTCGCACGAAATCTGTCTGTGCACGTATTCATCAAATAAGTTCATCCAACTCCAAACTATTACCTTCCTTCAGCTACAAGAATTCATCCCCATCGTCATTCGTCACCCGCACGCCGTACCTGCTAATGTCGCCTTACTTTGATGAACTTGTAGTGAACTCGTGCACTCGCTTTCTGTGCACACGGAATATTCATTATTTTCTTTTGTTTTGTTCTGTTTCCGTAAAGCGTCATAAGTCAAATAGACATGCAATACATCGACGCTCGTGCAAAAAAAAGCAGTGCACGACAGTCGATCTCGATGAATGAATGAACGAATTTCGCTTTTCGTTTAGGTAGTAGGTATAAGTGGCTGCAGTTTCGTGTGGTGCTTTTGCTTTTTTTCTATTATTAACTTGAGCAATGGAGTTTTTTTTATTTTAATTAAGAAAACAATAAATAAATCCGTATTTTTATAAAATATATAACTTTAAAGAATTGCACACCCATCTAAGTAATTCACGCGACGCCGCTGTTATGAAGTATGTAGGTAACGCAAAAAAAAAATAAAGCGCACGACTGGGTCGTATAGATAAAAGAAAACAAAATGCAAATGAAGTTTGATTTTCTGATTGTGTAAGAACCAAATTGTTGGCATTATTTTGAGATGCATCTTCAATA
Organism: Cheilosia vernalis; assembly: GCA_949126925.1. Taxonomy (NCBI): domain Eukaryota; kingdom Metazoa; phylum Arthropoda; class Insecta; order Diptera; family Syrphidae; genus Cheilosia; species Cheilosia vernalis. The sequence goes on from OX421362.1 coordinate 59,161,397, forward strand.
TTGTTGAAAAACGAAGAAGTGGGTTATATTTGCTAAAATTAAGCGTAACTTTGGGACATTAAGCCTATTACAAAAACATACCGTAGATATGCGAAAATACATAGATCGTGATTTCTGTAGTATTTTTTGAGAAATAATTAAAATCTGACGTCTTCGAATTTTTTGAGGAAAACTAAGCACGGCATTTTATTTACAATACTTATGTTATCTGCAATATATATATTTTGGTCAAAACCGTTAGAGCGGTTTTTGTAACAAAACTGTATACCAAATATTGCAATGTATAATTTGAAAAATACAATTGCGTAACTATTTAGTTGAAAACCGATTATAAGTTAGTGTTCAGGATGTAAGAATTCTTCGTTTTTAAAGTTTTAACGAAATCAAAGATGAGGTTTTCGAGATATGAGCAGTTTTCAAAATTAGCGTTTTCGATGCTTCGAATTGAAAATTGAGGACACAGAAGTTTTGAAGACATCCATTGGACTCTAAGTTTCCAGTTTGGTCAAAATCGTTAATGCTGTTTTCCGGTAAACTGAAAAAAATTAAATTTTAAAAAATCCTTTTTTCAAAAATCCATTGTGCGATAATATAGAGAAAAACTGAGTTTGCTATTGAGTTATAAATTACCACATTACCTTAGAAATTAATTTTTGTTACAATCGTATAGACCGTTTTCGAGATATGTCGAAATTTCAAAAGTATACCGTTGTTCGAATTTTTAGCCAAAAACTGGGTACGCAGTCATGGTAACCTCACCTACTTAGCTTAAATATCAATTTTGGTTGAAATCGTTATAGCCGTTTTCGATCAAATCAAACTGGTACGAAAATTGTATATGGGAAGTACCATTAATATTGATGTTACCTTGAAAAAAAAATACCTCCCGAACTGTTAGCCCAAAAACTCCAAATCCGAGGTTCGAACGTAATCCGGTAAGCCGTTTAGGCTGTAGGCCCGTGAAGGACTGACAGACGGACAGACCGGACAGAATTTTGCGACCCACTTTTTTGAGTTCCTCCATCATCGTAATATGATTGTTTATTCGTAAGTATACCTATTCCAATGGAGAAATCATTTGCAATTCAAATCAAATTCATAAACGCTTTTTTTAATTAGTTTTATAAACATTGCGTGCTCTTATTTTTCCCAGCAGATAATCAGGAATCTTTTTAGTTCAGGAAATCTAAACAAATTGTGTCAACAAGTACCTATAATTAGAATTACACACTTTACTCCAAGAAATTCCCCTATATTGTACTCTATATTTAGTCTTCCCATATTTATCCTTATTATTTTTGTATTACGTCTTAAACTATTGAAACTAAACGATATGCTACCTTTCAAAATCAATTTAAAACTAAATTCAGTGTAACCCTATATATGTATATAGGTACGTACCTATCAGAAAAATGTGTTTGTCCCTTTTTCTTTCTAAGCGAGTGTAAAGTGAGATAATATTTCAACAGTTGTCGGTTTTTTGTTCTACCAACTGCGATTTTTATTTATCACAAGAAAAATTTAAATTTTTGCTTGTGGGGAATGGGAACGAGAAGCACAGGATAAAACGAAAGCAAGAAATTTCGTCACGCACAATACCATAAACTAAGTATTAAATAGACCGTCAGCTCCCGCGCACCTACCCGATTCCCCCCGCAAATTTTGAAAGAAAAATTCTCTCTTAAATTTCGTATCGGTGAATACGTGTGAGACAACAAAACAAAAAAAAAAGTGAATGGAGGGGGTATAATGAAATACTGACACTCAGCAGTCATCCTACATCGTGGAATTTCTACCTTTTGTGGACATTTTGTTGCCCGAAAAACGATTCGTGCAAAACAAACATAAAGCATCAAAATTGTTTAAGCGTCATGAATTTGACGAAAAAACATTCGAACTACAATGGAACACACTAAATGCCTATAAAAAGAGATTCGTCTTTTAGCAAGATTTCTAGTACCAATAAATAATCATTATAATGTTAACTCAAGGTTAATTTAATGTGAATTTCTTTCCGAATAATACCATCTTAACTTTTAGAAGGTATATTTTTTCATAAGCAAATCGAGGGTATTTGAGTACGGCGAAAAGGGAAAAATGCCCTCGCTTCGTGGGAAAAATAAAGAGAGAACGCTAAGAACACTGTCTGAGTTTAGTGTATTTTGTGATTTCGATCAGCTGATGGATGCGTTCCCACAGTTAAGATTGTTTGTTTTATTTCACCACGAAAACGTGTTTTGCAAAATGGTAGAAATATTCATTCGTGGAAATAAAATAAAACATTTATGTTTTTACAATTATTATTGTGTTTGTTTTCGTTTGTTGTTTTTGGCGAAATTTTATTTTGCCCGCGAATGTTGACAGAAAAAGGCAACGGATTCAAAGCGAAGAACTAAGGAATATTAAGACTTAAAATGTGTTGGGGTTCTTAGGAGAGATATTAACATTTCTGAGTGGGTATAATTTATGAGTTATAATATAATAATTTCATGAAGTAACCGCGTAATAACAGAAAACAAAAATTATATTTTTCACAAAGTTTGCAACAATTTAATAAACAAACGAATTTCAAATTAACGTAATTAATGAAAACAATCAAAATAATAAGGTTGCAACGTTCATAGCCCTCAACAAATAATAATAGGACATCAAATAAATTTTTAGAAATTCGTATGACCAATTGTAGTTGAAAATCAATTTATGAATTTATTTTCTTTAAACTGTAAGTCAAAGAATCGAAACTGAAATATATAGTAAAATTCCAAATAATTATTTGTAGATACCTACTGATTTTATTACATTTTTGCAAATGGTAAATATTTCCATTGTTTGCAACCACAATGTAAACATCCCGTACTTTATCTACGTAAAATAAGAAAATCTTAATAATATCCGTGTTTTTTTTAGCTTCGATCTCAGCAAAGCAACGTAAAGTAGGATTTTCAGCACGCAATTACAACAACTATTACGAGTCTCGAAGTGTCAAGTCTAGCGCAGTTGTTGTAATTGTGTGCTGAAAAAGAAAATCCTAATTAACTTTGCTTTGCTGGGCGAATCTCAAAAAAACAGGCCTGATATATTTGTTTTAATGAAATGTATGTAGGTACTAAATTAACCACACCAGACCTTCCGTTTTGTTAACACGTCCCGATAACTGCCAATTATTTGAATTATTTGAATTTTTCCCAATGTCACCACAGAATGAAGTGTCAGTCATCTGTCAGGTTGCTATGTGCCAGCGTATGCGTGCGTCTTATGGACTTTATCATGGCACACATACTTTCGCACATAGTAACACGGAAAACAGCTTGTAGGCAAATTCTCTTAAGTGGGCGGAGCTGACGGTCTATTTAATACTTAGTTTATGCACAATACATTTGTGCACACACGCAAACGATTACGATATGCTCAATTGGCACTCAGGAAAAAGCTTTTATTTTGTTGGATAAATCGTTGTTGGACGAAGAGAAGAGCTTTTTGTTGGACAATCGTTGTTGGACGATCGCAAGAAATGTGGACATCAGCCAACATGGGACTGCGACATCTGTATATTATATTATCTGTGCTATCATGGTTGATGGTTGAATTTCAATCAGCTGCCAACGTAATACTGTTAGATACAAATGACACGTTTTTCCATTTCCACGCCGTTCGGTGGTGTTTATGTACAGTGTACAGTGTAGGTACACATACCTTCATTATTGTCAAAGGGCTCTAACGTTTTTGTGCACAAAATCCTTGTTATGGCTGTTCTCTTCGTTGAGTATTTTTTGTGACGTTTTGCTCCCGAAAAACAGAATTATAATGTGTCATTTTCATCGCCACATTTACCCAGCCAAGCATAACGAAAGCAAACGATTTGTAAAACGTTTGCCAATGAAGAGGATTTTCTCTTTGCCCGCCTGCTATCTCTTTGGCATCGTTTGTGATACGAATTCGAAACAGGGAATTTTGTCATCGATTCAGTTTATCTGTATTTTCCAATTGTGCATTCGGTAAAGGTATGGAAATGAGCAAAAGCCAAATACGAAAAGATTCCGATAGCAAATTCCAGTCTGCAAAAAGTCTTTTAAAGTGGTTTTAATTATCTGCGATACAGATTCGACTTACGTGCGATTTGCTTGTATAGAAGGCGATAAGGGTAGTGCTTATAGAACTGGTAGACCAGTACTCCTTGGATACCAAGGAGGTCTAAAATAGGAACATTTGGTGTGCATAAGACAATTAACCCACTGGTAGCTGCCATCACAGTAGAACTTTATTATACACCACCTGTAACGAAAAGGCATGTGCATTGTGCAATGTGCAGGTGTTACATCATAATGTCTTGATCCCTCGTAAATAGGTTAGTAACTCCAGATTATAGCAGAAATGAATCGAATATATTTTTCAAATGTGTAGTAGAGAGTCCTAAAGTCGTTATGCACAAAATCCGTATCTTAAGTACGTATAAGAGCACGTGACCAAGCATCAATCAAATGTAAAAAAAAAAAACTATTCATGTTTTAACGTATGTGACGTTTGACGTCCTTAAGATATATCACTATAGTTCGAAATGTTAGGCAGTCGGCGCTGCCAGAAGGATTCCCTTATTCAACTAAAGCCAATGCCCTGCCTTCGTGTCTCCAACATCGCAACATCGTTGGTGCAAGCACAGGATACATATGCACTTCTGGTGCATTAAACTTCAAGCGGTTAGTACGCATCAGTGTCTATCGTGGTTAAACTATATCTTCTATATCTATGACTTCAGAGCACGCTCATTTCTTGATATTCGTTTCCCTTTCTTCAAATTTGTTTTCTGCTCCAGAAGTTGTACCTCGATATATATCTACCCGCAGCCCGCATACTCAAGCGCGGGAGTCAGAAACCTCAAGAAGGATACAGGTTGTGAGGGAGCATTAATCCATGTGATATAGAAACCTCATACGAATCTATCAGATCCCAGCTATATAATTCGTTGTGAAGAGGACAAAGCAGAATGGAATTTGGTTGCCATAGGGTAATGTCAATTTGAAGTTGCTTCGGTTAAAATGGGTTCACTCATCACACTTTTGGTCGTATGTACCCTACCCAGCACTGAAATAAAATAAGTTTAAAAAATTTACTTCTCCAATGACATTTTATTTTTCTGTAGACAATAATTTTGTGTATTGATATTTTTATTATGCGGCTATGTTAATACGTGAACATCCGAGCTTTCCGTAAGCGTTGTAGTATTTAATAAGTTATTTGAAAGGTGCTGTGCCATAAATGTGCACAAACACAAAATCATGGGTATTTATGTCGCCATTAAGACTGGTAAAATTAAGTTATGAGTTCCCCATACAAAATAGGTAATAAAAGGATTTTGGTGACAATTAATTTGTCGCCGTCATGTTTCAATGTAACGTATTTAATCATCTTAGATTAGAACCTGTTGGAGAGAATCATTTACCCATAAAGGTATGCAATTTACCTTCCCCTAAAATTAAGCAATAATAATTGTAAGAAAATTATTTAGGGGAATTATTAATTATTTTTCGCCACCAAATATAAATGATTTTAGATTGGAGTCTGTTTCCGATGGAGCAGCTCGTTACGTATATTTTTCGATAATAGATGTCGCTCTTTTCGTTTCGTTTATAAAAAACATAAATAAATAACGAAAATAATTGTAGTATGTTTTTTAGTATACATACTTATAAAAGGTATGGTCGATTTTCGACAACAAGCTAGTTTTATTATTAATCGAAGTTGTAGGTATGCTAGTTAGGGTTACACATGAAATCAATTTGAAACCGAGAGAAAACAACCATAACTGGATAAAAAAGATTTTTTAGTAGAAAAACAGATTCTCTCATCCAAACTTCTTTGCCAGAAAACCGTTTAGTTGCACCTCCTGTTAGTTTTGTAATAGGCCTCGTGCAATTTCTAAAACTCCGATACAGTTCCATAATCTTATACCATGACGCAACGCCTTAAACGATTGCGATAACTCATCTTTATCCATTCCCACAGCTTAATATTCCTCTAATTTCACGCTTATTCCGATTCTTATCTTTAATTAACAACACGGTAATTCCGCAACTAACTTTCGCGGTGCCGCATTCATTTCACAGTCAAATGAAAATGTGGCGGTTGAAATGAGTCTACTTTGATAAATATCAAAGTTGTTCAACATTCATAATGATAACGGTTTCGCCTGTCAATAGATTTTCCAATTAGAGACTCATTAGACTTTGCTTACAATCTGAACCATCCACCCGCATCCATCGATTAGGGGTAGCTTTATCGATTCAAGGGCAACTTCTTCATATTTCCATGGATGCCTGAGTGTGCTTTGAAGTAATGAGTCAATGAGTGGCCTCTCTCTATCCACACAGGGATTACGTGGGATTTAGTTCTCGAACGCTGAAGTTTAGAAATGTACGTGATCAGAATCAGGAGTAGTTATTAAGAACTTTATTAATGCAATTCAGTTTTATACGAACCAAGTTGCTTAAGTTGATTTTTCAATAATAAAGTTTGTATTGATAATGGTCAGCAATGTATTTGATAAAAGCAGTACTTAAAGGAATAAAATTATGGCTTAATCAATAACGTCAAACTCTATGTAAAAACTATATTATTGAAGATATTGTTTCATCAATTCATAATCCCAACATTTTAAGGGGACAAAGCTGTCCCGTTTGGTAATTTGTGGTTGTGGTGGCATATGTAGGTACACCATCCCATTGAATAAATTTTTTTAAAAGCTTCTAGTATGTATTTGAAAATAAAACAAACAAACAAACAGAGTTGTTTCAATATTATTCCTTCCACCGTTAAACAATACTTTGTTGATCGAAAAAGTTCCTCTTAAGCCCGTAAGACACTACATTTTTTTATCACGTTAATGTCGTTTTAGATTGGGACCAAAAATCAATATTTTTTTCGATTTGGAACACTTTTTGCAGATCTCGATATTTGTTCAGATCTTCACACACTCTCACAATACCAATATACTTTCCATAGCTGCACGTCATTTTAAGAAGTTTGCTTTCAAGACAAATAGGAGAAGTTTCGTGAAAATCAAGATACCTAACGAAATACATTAAAAGACATGGATATAATTTAGTAGAAACTATTATCTTCATAGCTTTCCTCGAAGCAAAGAGGATCGACAACTAGAGGGCCAACTGAAAGCAGAAACGGCATATTTGCCTACAAGCTGCTGTCCTGCATATAGGAATTCCTAAGTATTAGTGCCTGTACAAATCAAAGGAGCTCCATTGCTGCCGCACGCATAGGTAATAAGGAAATCCTGTGCAGGATTTTATGTCAATCGGGAGGCCATGTTTTGGTGGAATTTTAAGTGGGGCGACTGTGTTCGACATTTTTGGTACCCTTTTGTTACACGGCGGTCACATCGCAGTTCAGTTTAAAAACTTTTTATAGTTTATGAAATTGTTGGACAATGAAATTCCTGATATAATTTCGTCACAATATAACAACAACGAAAATTAAAATAACTCACTTCATGCCAAGAAATAAAATACAATATAAATCTACCCTATTTATCAAACCGAAATCACGTAAGGAGCAACAAAGGTGTTAAGTTGCTGAGGTACACTTCTCCCACCATAACATCTTATAAAAGAACGCCGTGACAAGACAAGTACCTAAAATATATTGCTGTCCCTAGCCTATTGCCATACAAGAAGTACGCTCGATATTGGACCAAGCTCAACCCTTCAACAGAAAATTGGCCACTTCATATTTAGATAATAAATTCAAATACTTTAATGAAACAAACTAAATTTATTGTACATTTTGGATTTTAGAACTAACGAAATATCATTTATGGGTGTGTAGAAAGAAAAAAAAAACTAACGTTGCAACTTCAAGTTGTGAAATACGTTATTGATATGCAAAATTCTCAGTTATTAGAGAAAAAAAAATGTTTTTCTTGGTAATGTACTGGTGCCCGAACAGTGATAATGGAAGATGAGAGTGGCTGGCGTGGCTAGCGGAAAAGATTTACTCCGAATGTGTTTGCTGTGCTGCAGGTGGCAGTGGGATAGTTGATTGCGGAAGGGCGGCAGTTAGAGGAGCGGATCAAGTATGTACTTATTCAGTCTCAACACATTATTGCAATTTTATAACAAGTATAATGCAACTAACTCCAACTAGAATATTTTATGACATTTACGACAAAGAGAAACGTTAATTATAAAACAGAAATATTTTCTTTATTTTAGAGCAGTTTGAGCATGCTGATTTTTACAAAATGAATTAAATAAGTCTTGGCTATTGCACTTAAATTCATTTATTTGTCTCCAAAATAAAACAAAAAATACAAAATTATTAAACTGATTTTGGAATTTCTGAAAATCTCCGATATTGCAGCAAAATATGAATTCAACCGGGATGAAGACAATTTTCTGTAGTTAAGCTGTCAAACTAAGCAGTGCTTTTTGAATTAATAGATCTGATCCAAAAAGCACATAGCAGCAATAACATAAGATGTAGCTCTTCTTATATATTTTGCAGAGCAAACTCCATTTAGATTAGATGTGAGATGTATATTTCCTAATACAAAGAAGCTTACAAATCAAAATAAATTTGTTATTGAGGCGGCAGCACTGATTATTGACAACCGAATGAAATATTTGCTTATTTGTTGTTGTTACATCCCATTAATGTTGAAATAACGGTATCGAACATTCAGTTGCTATTTTGTTGTAACTTAATTTCAATAGCCTTTCAATGAAAATTTTGTTATAATATTATGATTCATGTTTTAATGATGTTTCATGTAGCAACCGCCATATTTTCCACCATCCTTTATACATGGTTAACCATGTACTTTACATAGTTTCTACAATAAATTTTTATAGAAAGTGATAAACAACGTATATAAAAATTTGTTTCTGGAAGTTTTTTGGGATTTTGAAGCTTAAATACAAATTGTAATATATCCTGATTTTCAAACGTTTCTTTTGTTTAACAATTTTTTGGAGGCGCGTGAATTTTGTGGACCCAAAACATTAATGTTTATGACAAAAATAGTATGCGTTGTAAGATTTTGGTGAGAAATCACAATAAACTTACAATAGCATATTTTATATACCTACTACCTAAAACCTTTTAGATCGCATACATTTACCTTTACTCCACTTGTAGCAAATCAAAAAGGATTATAATAACAACTTATTTAAAACTTCTGCAATGTTTACAGAAACATTTCTTAAACTGAATGTAACTAGCACGCTTCTCCTAATTTGGTTGCAGAATCGTTTAATTAATTTTGGTGGTTACATTGAGTTGTTACATAAAAAACAGAACAACTTAAAAGTAACTTAATGGTTACATTAAATGCAACATGTTTTCGTTGAAACAACATAATGAAAACTATCATTTAACAAAGAATAACCTAAGTAAAACATAAATACTACAAACTTGTTGCAAAATATGAGGGGAAATGCGGCTATTTTGGTTACAATGTAGGATGTGACAATGTTATTGCAATACTTAGGAAATAACTTGATAGTTGTCTTTGAGTTGCATGTACCATATTAAAACCCAAGTGTGCAATTCGGGTTGGCACTCGAGATGTCCGTCTTAGGGAAGAAATGTGAGACCACCATATATGAAAAACATGCTTTATTTCACATCAACAAAAAACTGAAATTAATATGCCCCAGCTCATAAATGTATGCAATGATAAAATGCATGTAATGATAAAACAATATGTGACGCATTTCCGTCCCCGCAAGTTAAATGTGCGAAATTACTCCACCAGATTCCAACAACACGCACGTTTACACATCAAAAATTAATGGTATGATTCATCCTGTGAAAAATTAAGAAAAAGGTCATTAGAAATGTTAAATCTTACAAGAAAATGTGATACGCCCAGCATTAAAATAGAATACCTCGAAGTAAATAAACAATACAAAAACATAATGCAAAAAAAAAAAGATTAGATATACATTACGAGAAATTGGGTATAGCTTTGAGTGAAAGCAGAGATTCTGCAGAGTTCTGGAAACTGACTAGAAAAATTAATTCTGTTTGCAAGGAGTGGAAAACTGCCTTAATTCCAATTGAACGTTTACGTACGATCACACTTTGCCTCGTTATTAAGCTCTTCACACAAAGTGTCGTGGAGTTTCGCCAAGTAGTCCCAATGGAAAACGACATACATCGTGTTAAAATGTCAGCTTCATGTAAAAGAGACAAAATGTGTATTCGAAAGCGGTAACAATTATTTGCAAAGCAACCACGAATTTTCAAACGTGTTTATAACCACAAACTTCAAAGTGACGCGAGGGAAATGTTATAATGTTGTTGCAATTCAATATTATCTCACTCCTATGGGGAATTTTCGTAGTAATTTTTCGTAGTGCTCTAGTTCAATTTTAAAAGTCTGAAAAATGAAAAAAAAAAAATGTATAGTGTCATACCGGCTTTACCTGGCCGTAAAATTGATTCAGTAATAGTTCCCATTATGAAGTTAACGAAATATTGTTAATTTATTAATCATTTGGCATGAATGGATAATAATGAAATTACAATAATACCACGGTTAACAAAAGCTAATTGAATGTGTCTTTAAAAGTCACACAAATATTTTTAGTCATATTTTAATTTATCTATAGCATTTACCGACATATTATATTCAATTTATTAAAATATTTAAAACGTCACCGGCGACAATTATGAGTAATACAAATGTAATTAGTTTTAACCAGACGAATGGCTAACTGTTTATTAAACATAATTTACGAGTATTTATATACACTAGTATCGCTTGTGGTCGAAAATCGACCTTACCTTTTATAAGTATGTATACTAAAAAACGTACTACATACAAATACAATCGTTATTTATTAATGTATTTTTATAAACGAAACGAAAAGAGCGACATGCATAGCATATATCGAAAAAAAAAAAATACTAAATGAGCTGCTCCATCGGAAACAGACTCTAATCTAAGATGATTTATATTTAAATAAGTACGTTACTATGGTAATATGGCGGCGACAAATAATAAATAATTCCCCTAAATAAATTTCTTACAATTATTGCTTAATTTTAGGGGCAGGTAAATTGCATACCTTTATGGGTAAATGATTCTCTCCAACAGGGTTGCTATGGAAACATGACGGCGACAAATTGATTGACACCAAAATCTTTTTAGTACCTGTTTTGAATGGGGAAGTCTTAACTTAATTTTACCAGTCTTAATGGCGACATATAACCACGATTGTGTTTGTGCACATCTATGGCGCATCACCTTTCAAATAAATAAGTTTCATTCTCCTCATTTCATATTAAATACTAAAAAAACGTAGGTACGAAAAGCTCGAATGTTCAGGTATTAATATAATGATTTTGCAATCTATATTCTTTTAAGAAAATTAAATGTCTGTATACTTAAGTATACAGGAGAACAACTATAGGATAGCTTACCATCGGATAAACTTTGAATCATGTGTAACATTCGAAGCCATAACTAATTTTGCAAAGTTAATGCTATTTTATAACTGTTTGTGCGAAATTGGTGTACCGAAATTCAGCGAGCGCTACATTTATTTAATTTTTGTTCATCATTCCCATAAACAAAATACAGCGGGTCCAAAAATGACATATGCTGAGGCAGCATCAATAAATAACCAAGTAGATACAACGATAAGACGGAAAGTAGAGCCAAACACTGGAATGGAAAATCTCATGAAACAAATCCTAAACAGGATTGGCCTTATGGAAAAATCGAATAAAACGATATTAGATAGAATATCGTTGTTAGAGAGACAGAACAGCAACAAAAAAGCTGTGCCAAAAAGACAAACATGATGGATAAAATAAAAATTCTTGAATGGAATGCTAATGGTATCGAGAGTCGCAAGGACGAGATGAAAGTGGCTCTTGACATACACCAGATAGATATATGTCTCATTTCAGAGACACACTTGAAATTCATAACTAATTTTAAACTGCAAGGATATATGAATTATATCACTCCCCACATCCTCATAACTGTGCAAAAGGTGGGGCTGCAGTGTTAATAAAGAATACAATAAAACACCATATAGAAGCAAAATTCCAATCATGTGCCATCCAAGGAATTTCCATAAGTGTAGAAACAGGTAGTGGGCAAATATCTGTTGCAGCAGTATACTGCTCTCCTAGCTATAGACTAAAGAAAAATGATTTTAAAAGTCTTTTCCGCATATTTCACAATCGATTAATCGCGGGAGGGGATTTTAATGCCAAGAATAAATATTGGGGATCTAGGTTAACAAACACTAGAGGCAGAGAATTATATGAAACTATTAAAGAAGTCGGCGGCAAATATCACTCAACGGGGAAACCTACCTACTGGCCTACAGATAGGAATAAAACCCCAGATCTTGTAGACTTCTTTATATCCAAAAATATATCCTCAAATAAAATAAATATAGAAGAAGGCCATGATCTTCAATCAGATCATTCCTCAATACTTCTTACACTTGGTGATAGAATAATAATAAAAGAACATAGCCCTAAACTAGTTAATAGACTGACTGATTGGAACCACTTCAGGCAGAAGTTGGAAGAATGTATCCAATTATCATCAGCTATTCAAACAGAAGATCAACTAGAAGAAGCAGTGCAAATATTTACACTGGATATACAAAAGGCTGCATGGGCTGCAACTCCCCAAAGAACAAACAATATTAAACAAAACTCTTATCCGCGTGAAATATGTCAAATTATTACTGAAAAGAGGAAAGCTAGAAAACGCTGGCAACAGACAAGGGCGCCAAGCGACAAAACCACACTGAACAACTTAAATAATAAGCTCAGAAAATCTATAAGAGAATTTAATAACGAGTCTTTAAAAACGTATCTTACGAGTTTAACAAATGATGCTAGTACAGACTACTCGCTCTGGAAGGCAGCAAAGAAAATGAACAGGCCAATAGCTCACATTCCGCCAGTAAAAACCAGAGAAGGTAACTGGGCAAAAAGCAGTCAAGAAAAAGCAAATACTTTTGCAGAGTACCTTGAGAACGTCTTCAAACCTTATGAAGATAAAGATTATCAAGGAAACGAAGAAACGTGCGAAGAAGACAGACCTATTCGGCCGGTAACAGCTAAAGAACTTGCCAAAAAAATCAAAGAAGGCATAAACATAAAAAAAGCCCCAGGGTTCGATTTAATCACAGGGGAAATTTTAAAACAATTTCCTCGAAAAGGTTTAAAAAAACTAGCGCAGATTATAAATGCTGCATTTAAATTAAGATATGTGCCAAGCATGTGGAAGGTCGCGGAGGTAATAATGATACCAAAACCAGGTAAACCACCTAGCGAAGTAGCCTCATATCGCCCAATATCGATACTACCAATGTTGTCCAAGCTATTCGAAAAAATGCTGGCAAAACGTCTGCAAAAAATTATTGATGAAAAATCGCTACTTCCAAGTCATCAGTTTGGGTTTAGAAACAAGCACTCTACAATTGATCAGGTGCATAGAATCACAGATAAAATCGAAAAAGCATTTGAAGAGAAAAATGTGTGCTCTACAGTATTTCTTGATATAGCACAAGCTTTCGATAAAGTCTGGCACAAAGGACTGATACACAAACTACAAAAGCAACTGCCGAAGCAGTATTCGAGCATTCTGGAGTCTTATATATCAGATCGATTCTTCAGAATTAAGCAAGATACAGAGTGTTCAACACTAAGAGAGATTAAAGCTGGTGTACCGCAAGGCAGTGTGCTAGGTCCAGTCTTATACCTACTCTTCACTAGCGATTTGCCTGAAAGTGTAGAAACCACCATAGCTACTTTTGCAGATGACACGGCCGTCCTTGCTGTGGGAGCAACTGTCGAAATAGCAACAAAAAAGCTTCAGACGGCAATAAACAATATTTCAGAATGGACTAAGAAATGGCAGATTAGATTAAATGACCTTAAGTCAGTCCATATTAATTTTACGTATAAAAACGTACCACACATTCCAGTCTACATTAACAACAATGTAGTAGAATTTTCTAACACAGCTAAATATCTAGGCATGACTCTAGAGAGACGCTAAACTGCGTTGGAAAGCGCACGTTAAGAAAAAAAAAGATGAGTTGAACATGCGATACGGTAAAATGTATTGGCTTATTGGGAGATACTCATCCCTGTCCAACTACAATAAGTTATTGCTATACAAGCAAGTTCTAAAACCAGTATGGACCTACGGGCTCCAATTGTGGGCATGTACATGCCAAACAAACTTACAAAAAATTCAGGTTTTTCAAAATAAAGTACTAAGGAACATAGTTAATGCACCTTGGTACATACGCAACGCCGATCTGCATAGGGATCTAAATGTTGAAATGGTTGAGGATGAGGTTAAGAAGGTTGCTCGGAGGCATAGAAATCGGCTTCTCAACCACGTAAACACAGAAATAACAGAACTTTTAAATAATGACAATGTAATCAGGAGACTGAGACGGATTAAACCTCTTGATCTGTAAGATTTAGCTAGGGCTAAGAAATTAGGTATTAATTTCAAACAAAACAAGTTTAAAAATCCGACAAACGGCGGATTTATCTCTTTAAATTCATTAAACTATTCAAAATATAATTTGCTGATTAGTCGTACGACTAGGTGCAATCTTTTTTCGGGATGGCTTATGCCAGTCCCCGGGAGTTTTTTTAGATGAGTTAAAGTCCATCGCTATTGCAGAAGCATCCCTCGCGTATAGCTCTGCAATGTCTTTCGAATTCCCAACACAAAAAAAAAAAAAAAAAAAAAAAAAATTCCCATAAATTCAATTTTGTACTTTACGTGACATTGGACAGAATAATTACGGATTGGAACAGCATCGCTGCAACTAATTGATATATAATGATTAAATTATATCTCCATCTGTGTTCAAGTTGAATTTTTGTTTCGAGCAAATTACAAATATTTCATTAAACTTAACTGGTGTAACTGTCATGCGAACTGTCAGAATTTATTGGGTGGATTCCAATGGCTGATCGCAATTTAATTAGGGGGTGAAATTAATGTAATGAAAAACGGATTTCTTGTGGATTAAATTTATAAAGCGTTGACAATTTATACGCCCTACCTTTCCCCTAGGCCCCTTAGGTATACCTATGTATAGACTGTGGACTGTATACCTACTGTTTTTCATGGTCTGACGTCTGAAGGTTGCGTGCTATTTTAGAGAATCTATTCCATGTTTTGTCATTTCGCTTTAATATTTGTTTTTAATTAAAAGCTACAGTACGCCTAAGATAATGACGATATTATGTAAAGTGTTGTTATTTATTAAGGGAAATAAATGCTGTTCTTGGCAACAAAACATTTTTTGTGGTACTAGCTCCACCGGTGGTTGGGTGATGTCGATATAAAAAAATTTTAAATTATCGGGTTGGATGTCGTATATAACAGAGTTATTTTTACGTACCTATCACTTTGACTTTTTTTAATAGAATTATTACTGTCCATTTCACTTGTATTATTTTATTTCTTAGTGGTAAGTACAGCTTTCCCAATATGAATTTAGAAAAACAATGTCAAAATCCTTCTCTAAATCGATCATACTAATATTTATTTGTCCTTAAATGTCCTCATTATTTGCTATCAGAGTGCGCAATATTTCCCTTAATTTACATAGTTTAAGCATTTCCATACGTTATTATTACATACTGGCGTTTCTCTTGGCATTGTCTTCCATTCTGGTACCACTAGTTTCTACTTGTCGGGGTATATGGACAACGATAATACATTATGTCACTCTAATGGTGGCTAGCAAATAGCGCAAACGTATGGGACCCAATAGAAACAAATAAATTTCGTGTTATTATTTTCTAGACACCTGAACTGAAATAATTTATGATAACCACAAAGAGGGTTGAAGAAAGTTGTTTACCCTTTTTCAAATACAAACTTTATTTTGTGAACCACATCATTTTAAGCCAAAGGATAAAGTTGTTCCTTCGAACAGATTATTTTTTACAAAACACTTTAATGGATTCAAGTGCACATTTGTTATGATAAATGAAGGAGAATTATTCTGTGGACAGAGGATGATTAATAAGAAAAGCTTTCCCAGTTCAAAATATTTTTAAAGAATTATTGTTGTATATTATACCAGGTGGGGAGCATATGATGAAAGGACTAACAACATTTACAAGATCTACGAAAGGCACATATTTCAAATACATCCATTAAGTTGTGACGTTCCCAGTTCCCAAGGATTAGATATTGTTTGATTGCTGACTGAAAATGTCCAGAGATTGGAAAATGATTATAGATGCGCTGAAACTTTGATTAAGTTAGATCTAGGATGAAATAGTTGGATCAGTCCGACATATCTCCCCAAATGGGCATTGCCACTTACGATTTGCAATCTGTGGTGAATAGACGGGATAGGTACCTATTTGAAAATGTTAGTATAACAAGGAAAAATACAAAATAATAATATTTTCGTAAACTAGAAACCCGACCAAACGTTTAAAATGTTGTTATTGTTTTCCGCTCACCTTATTCATTTCAAATACTTCTTATGGTACTATTACGGTTCCTAATCAAAGGGGTATACAAAAGCTCAAAACACAAAATCTCCACAGCCAAAATCTCATTTTACATATTTGAGTTCTCACCCCAATCCTGGGCTGTGAAAAAAAAACTCGCGTTTGCTAATCTGTAATAATGGCGAAATGGTCTTATGGCCAGCGGCGCTCTCTTTTGTTAACGACAAGTGTTAATTTGAAATGGGAAATATGTTCCCTATAAAAACGAGTATGACTAACGTGGTACTCGTAAAAGGCCTGCCACAAGCCATTTTAAAAGAAACAACAAAGCATAGCTGCTTCCCTTTCGTTTAACCTTCTCCATATAAAATTTCAGTTGAATATGCACACAACTGTGACTGTTCAGTGTTCACATCGTTACCCGCAAGGATAATATTATTAAATTACTTAGTGATTGCTTTAAAATTGTTTAAAAAGTATTAACAAGGCATAGACACGGAAACTCCTTTTCATTTCTAAACAGTCTGCATCACTCAACATAGCCACCACCAGATAGGTGATCATATACCCACAAGCAATTACATTCAACACTCATAGCACTTTGCATGCAAAGGTTTCTGGGTTGCTTTAGGGGGATGTATGTAGATGTTCATTGAATGCAGTAGAAGTTATGAAATTCCTTGAAAAAAAAAAAACAAATCCTCATCCCCGCAATTTATGTATATCTACCGAGCAACCGACCGAATAGGATTTTCTGTTACCTCCACTAACGCTTCCATGGAAACACTATCCGTGCTCTAAGCAATTACATTTTATATTTTTCTGGTTCTCTATGCTCGTTGTTGCTAGGTGAAGTGAAACCGAAGTGGACCAAAAGGCAGTTGGAAGCATCTCCTGCATGCTCTAACAACAACAACAACAACGAAAAAACGATACAGAATCAAAAAGATTTTTTCTTTTTCATAATCGGCGAAGGTGCGGTGGTGTACTGCAGCGCTAACCTAAATTTACTGAACACAATTGAATTCTCTCCCCACTCTGCTTTGAATTTTAATATTTTCAAGTACCTATGCAGAGAACTCATTGGCGACTTAAGTACAAGGGCTTAGAGAGGGCGAGTTGGGTAAGTGAATTGAGCTTCGGTCATTGAAGAATGGAGGTGCTTCAAGAAGCAACTGAAAACTAATCACATTAAGTATTCATCAGTTCGTGGTGGCAAATTGTGGTACATTCTTTTAAAAGGTTTTTTGTCTACGAGATTGAAAACATTGTAGAGTACTGCGGTGTAGCATTTTAAAAGTTTAAAACAATATTCAACAGGCTTAAGGTAGTCAAAATTTATGTTGGCAAATGTAGGCAACTGACCTCAATCTCACAACATCCCCAGAGATTATGAGTGGTCTCTTCTAAGCGCGTTTTGCATTCAGCAGAAGTACCGTGCTCTCAGTATACTGATGTTAATACTTATATATGGCATTCTCATTTAAAAATTAAAGGTTTTTAACTTTGTTCAGCACATTTTTCCAATATTCACCACTACCACTACTTATTTGCTTGAAAAAACACTAGTTGCTGTTTTCTTTTTTTTAGTCCTAGGGTGCTACTGGCTTTGGATTTTAGTATTATAGGCTTTTCACACCAAGCCCAAAAATACGTTTTTATCAAAATATCGTCGATGCATTCACACCGACCACCAACTCGTTTCAATCAGCTGTGAGACACTATACTCTGTCCAGCAAAAATTGTCAGTACAGGGAAGATAGGATGTTTGTCTCTCAGTCTGGTTGAAATGACTTACATAAATCGGTCACTCTTTAAAGCTATCACAGGGTTGCCATGGTTTATATGATAATTCGCCATAACGCAGAGAGCAATGCTATTAGGGTTACCATCTTCCAATTTAAAATGAAAATATTGCTCAACGAAATAAATTCCATTTTTATCTTTTTATTTTTCCTCAAGGGCCTAATCGCTTTATTTTGTTTTCCAACGAAAAAAAAATGTCTAAACACACAAAAACAAATCGAAACGATTGAGATAACAATAGATAGACATATATTATATATACCTAGATTACATATTTGTTAAAAAATGATTACCCGTCAGTGCGGATCTTTGCGGAAACAGTAGCAAAAAAAGGATCATAAAATCGTTTCGAGGCATTTGATACAACAGAAAACTTTAGGTATTAACAATGAGGATTTCCATAGATTAAAAATATATATATTTCTCAGATTTCCAAAAACGTGTTTCGGCATGTGTACAAAAGTGACAATTAATTACAATCTAACGAACGTCGTCAGTCGTCAAGTTGGTGTCGGCAAAAGGGTGCGTCTGGTAAACGTATATTGTAGGTTGAAAGCACAGATGGCGCTTTAACTAACGTTTACAACTCGGCCAGTCTGACAGTTGATCGACCTCGAACAAAAATAAATACTTAACAATAATCTCTACAAATTATTCCAGACTTATATCTAGGGCAAGAGGGTCCCTCGAACTCTCAATAGGAACGTTCTCTTCATTTGATTTCAACAACCACTTCCGCATTCTATTTGCTTCAATAACACCATCATATGGCAGCTGAGTCAACTGGCAGTTTTGAATATCCCGCAACACATATCTATCATGTCCGAGTACCTTACATACAACATAAGGGCCACTCAACTTAAGCCAAAACTTTGTATTCGTCCCGATGGCAGTGTCAACATTACACATAACGACAAAATCATCGACTGCATACTCTTTAACTCTTTTACTGTGCCTAAAAATAGTCTAAATTATATTTCTGAGACCTATCAATCTCTCCTGACGCATCTGTCCGAATTTGGCTTAGAGTTCTTGGTCGTGCTATGAATAGAATTATTGATAGCATACTCCACCTTCAATAACATACTCGACCAATCGGCATAATTTACCGGCTCACTCAACTTCCCCAGCATAGCTTTGATAACCTGATTGACCCTTTCGACTTGCCAGTTTGTCTGGGGTGAAGCCACAGCAACCTTTACGTGTTCTATATTTCGTTTTATTAAGAAGTTCTCAAACTCAAAAGAGGTACATGTGCCTCTATCAGACACAATTCGTGTCGGTCTACTATAATACTGAAAGTATTTAACTAATGTAGAAATTACTTCAATCGTACTCGTCGAGTTCGTAGGATACAGCTTCACAAATTTTGTGAAAGCATCTATCACTACCAGCATGTGTTTCCTTTTGGAACTTATAGACGGCAAGGGACCAAAATGATCCACATGGATTGTTTCGAACGGCAGTGGGTTTTTCGGAATATTGTACAAGTTCCTCTCACTAGAACGAACCGGCATGGCATATACATAATGCTTTTGATACAATTCAGGATAAACCTTTCAATCTTTTGTCGCATGCTCGGAAACCAATAATGCATAGCAATCTTCTCATAACATTCATCAAGAGCTTGGTGCCCGAGTTTCTCATGGATTAACAGTAAAACATTGTCTTTCATTTTATTCTTTGGATTTGAAAATCCGTATCATCAACGTCCCAAATTGCAGCGATGTGGCACCTACTTAGAGCATCATCGTGTCCCATAGATATCTATACCTACCACTACGATGCTGAATCTTGTAATTATAATTTTCAAGTTCTAAGGCCCATCGGGCAATCCGTGGATTAACTTGTTTCTTTTCCAACGTCATAGTCAAATACACTCGGAATCGTCTCAGGGCATAAATTATAGCAAGTGTCTCTAATTCAAAGATATGATATCTAGATTCAGCAGCGGAAGTTGTTTTAGAAAAATAAGACACCGGATGAAACTTTCTGTCATCTTGCCTTTGAAGTAAAACGGCACCAAAACCAATTGAACTGGCATCACCATGCAGTTCCGTTTCGTTTACGGTGCTTCAATAAGTCTGCATTTTAATTCGTTGAAAGCATCTAAGCATGGCTTTTTCAAAATCGAAATCGGCATCTTTCTTTAAAATTTTGCAGTGGTTTGGCAATTCGGGAAAATGACGGCACAAATCGTCTGAAATAAGAGAACAACCCAATACAAGAATGCAACTATTTCTAATTATTGGGCACTCGATATTCTTTGATAGCAGCAATATGGGAATCGCTTGGCGCAATCCCTTGTGAACTAACGGCATATCCCAAATACTCTATTTCTGTATGACCGAACCGGCATTTCGCGAGGTTTAGTTTAAGATTCCGTTGAGTAATACGCCTCAAAACGGCAATCAGTATGTCGTCCATATAAGAAACTATTTTGCCTGAATCAATTAAATCCCAAAAAATAACGTTAATAAATCGCTGAAAAACGGCAGGGGCATTTTTCAACCCAAACGGCATTTTTAAATATTCCCACATACCATATGGAGTAACAAACACAGTAAGAGGAATAGATTCCTCAGAAACCCGAACTTGATGGAATCCACTTTTCAAATCTAGAAGCGTGAAGTATTGCTTTCCTTCAAGATATTCTATACAATCTTCTATAAGCGGCAACAGCTGATTATCCCGTATAGTCTTTTTATTGAGACCGCGATAGTCTACGCACATTCGAAGTTCTCCGTTCTTCTTTTTAACTAAAACAATAGCAGACGCATAAGGCGAGTTACTTGGTCTACCAATACCGTCTTTCTCCAACTGGTTCACTATTGCCTGTACTTGAGTTCTTTCAAAGTAAGACAGTTGTCGGGGGGTACAGTGGAACGGCAGATCATCATGCAGATGAATTTTCATATCATAATTTAACGGTTCTACTTCGATATCTTTCGGCAAAACATACGAATCTATAACTAAACTATTCAATTCGGCACAGCACAATTTTCCCAATTTATGGTCAATATTAAATATATCCGGCATATCATAATATTCGTAATTAATCCAACTTCTTTTCTTTTTGGTTTATTACCACCTAGCAAACAATTATTTCCGATGAGACCAAATCTATTAAGAATTATAAGAAGTTCATTTGGCAAAACAAATTTATCATTTCCACGTATAGAAACCAACTTTTCTTTAGAATATCTAAGTTTTACTTTAGTCAGATGGATGCTGAAAGCATACAAAGCCATACTTTCATCTGGGACAATATTAATTTTGAGGTCTTTACTTTATTGTCAAATTTCTCTTTACATTTAATTTGTTTCACCCACCCCGTAAAATGAGGATTTCGGCATCTTCGATTGTCGCAGCAGCTTAATCGGAACATAGGACGACTTCAAAAAACTAGTTGGACTGCCCGTATCAAAAAGAGAACGAAACTTCACGAATTCCGCGTCTTTTGCCAAGTCAACTTCGAAAGCAACACTGGGTGAGTGCTTGCATATTTAAAATGTAGCAATGCAGTGACTCTTCTTTCTTTCTCCATTTCCTCAAGCTCAGCATTCTATACCCGTCTTGGCGAGACACGGCTATGTCGAATTCTTTTAGAAGTGCGGACTTCAGGTCGCTGTAATTAAGCGCATCGGTTGAAAGCAAGAACACTTAGGCAGTTCCAATAAGTGAAAGTCGCAAACTTAGTAACTTAAACCTATCATCGGCATTTACTGTCTGCATAATTTCCTCGAAATCACGAAAGAAATGCTGCACAGAGTGACTTACATCGTCGCCATCAAACTTCGGAATGGCGTGCTCGATTTCACCGAATTCCGATCTTCGTTCGACATGAGGGGCGGCGTTTGTCTCCAGGTCCTTAATTTGCTACGGAGCTTTAAGAACATAATCTTAAGGATCATTCACATGAGAGCGACCAACTACCTACGAACGAACGAATATTCGCAAGTTTTGACAGTCCATTCACATGATACATTTAATTTGGTCGCAGAAACCCGCGAATCCAATGACAAGTCGCCGTTATTTGTATTTATAACATTTTGAGTTTGAGGTTAAGTTCGAACGAATGCTTTATTCGTTAGTTTGTGGAACGCGAATTGAATGATGTGGATTGTGAATAAACTTTGACAATTCGCGCCAAGGGTGTATTCGTTCGCGGCAAAAAGTTTGCAATTCGAAATTTCGTTATTTAAACTGTTTAGTAACATGTTTTCTTAATACATGTTGATGGGATAATTAACTATCCTCCTCTTGGAATAGTAAAATGTACAATTTTTTATTCATAAATGCATCAAAAGTGGTTTGTTCGCATTTCAGCAATTCGTTCGCTCGCTCTCATGTAAATAGTCCTTTACACTTCGAGGCGCTTCCGTAGACCGTAGCTCGCACAATTCCTCGTCCAGGGCAGCACCTCTCAATTCCTCGGCATTATCGGCATCGGCATCGTCAACTCCGGCATTTTCGTCATCGCTTACTCTCATAAACACACGCGGCATTCTAACACAAAAGTTACTATTTTGAATGTAAATTTCCTTTTATTCTTCAGGCTAGTGATGTTCTGACCCCACATCTGAGTTTTAAACAACAGAAAACTTTATTAACAATGAGGATTTCCTCAGATTAAAAATATATATTTCTCAAATTTGCAAAAACGTATTTCGATTCAATTAATTACAATCTAACGAACGTCGTCGGTCGTCAAGTTGGTGTCAGCAAAAGGGTGCGTCTGGTAAACACCTTCGTACATTGTAGGTTGAAAGCACAGATGACGCTTTAAATAAAGTTTACATCATTTTCTTTACTGGGGAGGAGTGACCGGATGTGGTAAAACCCAACGACCGACAATAAATGGTATAGGCTTACCTGCTTCGTCATTTCGATATTTCAGTGTGAAAATTTATTTGATGAAAAAATAGACAAATATGCAAAAATATAACAAAAATTCTAAAATATGCCAAAAATATGCTCTACAAAGTGAAATACCTATATGCATTTATACCATTTGCATTTATACATGGCTGAAAATACGTACTTACTTCTGTATATTAAAATGTTTAATACGATATCCCCAAAAATTGATTTTGAATGAATCCGGTTGCCCTAGTAATCACTACCTATTGATTTATCGCAATATCACTACAACGCACTTATGACCATTAATGAAATGAATGCATTAAAAGATCTCACGAATATACATTATTTCTAAAAGACTACATTAAAAATGGGTTAACTGAATATTATTGGATCCTTCAGAAATGCATACATATTAATACCGAATGGCAGCTCCCTATATAATAACTCGCTCTCAAAAGCACCAAAACCGGAAGTTCATTGACAAAATCCATAGAAAAACCCTAATGACATGCTTGCATTGTATGTAGATTATGGCAACAGTCTTCTGATGTGCTTCAGTCACACACACTGCTTATTTTGCTTGGTGATCGTCATAATAGCAAGTGAACACAAGCCGATCATGCTCATTCTGCCCGCGGCTGTGTTGCAGACTGGTTATGGTGGGTTGTAAGCGAATTTTAGGAAAATTACAACAATAATTCCTTAGTATGACAGCGGTTTGGTTCTTATTTCAATGGCAATTCTTGCGTTTGAATGCCGTGAGAGTATCTACAGGCACCACTGGTAGAAAAAAAGCTCCTCCGCTCCGACCTCCATAAGGCCTGTACTGACAATTTTTACTGGACAGAGTATACCTATAGTCAACTTCGGCACAAACGTTTTTGGTTACAAATTTCGATCGCATTAATAAAAAAACAAAATGAATTTAGTGCATTTAAAAACAATATTAGCCCATCAATTAATTGTGGAAAATGATGTTAATTTGTGAGTTGTGACATTTGTTCGGTCAGCCATTTTGCTGAATATGTTCGATATATTGCAAAAGGTGTGTTTGTTCCAAAAACCCAACGATTGGAAGTCGTTTTCGTGGAAAACGAGTGCAAAGAACTCGTTTTGAAAACTGAAATATGTATGAGAACAATTCTGTTTTCGATGAAGTTTTCGTGTGTTTTGGCAAAAACCCGGTTTAGGACTTAGGACTAGGACTAGGTGTGAAAAGCCTGTTAAGAAGAGCATGCTACAGTTATTGTTTATAGTGAATTCTATGAAGAAAACGCAAGAAATTTTAAATGCTCTTGGAAAGAAAAATTTAAGCAAAGCACATTAAAAAGTTTAGCTATGAACTTATTGTCTTCTGGCAAAATCAATACCAGACTTATGAATGTTATTCAATTTGCAAGAAAGTTTCTTGTTCTTCTTATCCGCAGGTGAAAAAAAAATCCTTCAAATAAACAAATTCGCAGAAGAAAGCAAGAAAATCTCTTGAAATTGAATTAGTACACGAAAATAGAAATGTCCTGTCCAATCAGGTGCAATGTCTCCTGTAAAATTTGTTGGTCTCCCTAAGGGAAACTTTCTTCATCACGTTGTACGGCATTGCTGGTTTCTATGAATACACACACACAAACACACACAATACTTGACAGGTTATACGAAGCAGTTGAAAAGTTTCCACAAATGGGAGTTCGAAAGAAAACCATAAAATATTCCTTCTTATTTTCTTTTCGTCTATCTTAGATCTTACCTTTCCGAAATTCGAGGATTTGTCGTCGCTGTCACTCCAGGGGAATATTTTCCATCCTTCTATGTACATATGTGACATTTAATTTCAATCATAAGTAGTTGACAAAGGCACACTTGCGTCTAATCATGGCAATCTGTTATATATTAATCTGCACTTGGACGAAAAAGGAGTGTGAATTCCCAATTGGCTTTTGAAGACAGTTCGAGAATTATTTATCCATATCTTTTCCACACACCGGCTTATAAAAAGAACATGGCATTATGCGGAATTTTTTACTCATTTTCAGCTTTTTCATGATAGATAAGTATAAGTCATACCTTCTTCTACTAAGTCAGTGACCGCATTCAGTTCGTTCAGTTTTAATTTTTTTTTTTTTTTTGTTTGTTAAGAATGATAATTTTCGAGGATTTGCATTTGAAATTCAGTGTGAAAAGAAAAAGAGTTAATCTTTAAAATGCAAACTAGAAAATCTAGGATCATACACGAACATAAACAGGATTCCTCTTTGCTAGGACTCATATACCTGCCACCACAACAACATAAAACATTAAAAATGTTGTGAAAAGAAGTTCGTTAATTTTTCGAACACTATACAAAGGAATTTGATATCCAAAAGAGAGGCTTGTTTCTTTGTAGTTTCCATCTGTGCATTTAGGTTTGTCGTCCCTTTTCCAGCAACAAATAAATTATCAAGTCACGTCCATTTTGCAATGGTGACCAGATGGAGCAACACTAGTCTAACATTTAAATTTTCATCTCATCTCTGTAAGGGGCTTCCTAGTATCGCACCTTTCCTTGAACAGAAACACACACGAACTCGCAAATATTTTTTTTTTTTTTTTTTTTTTTTTTTTCCCGAGGGTAGGTGAAAATCTTCCAAAGACACTATGAGAATAGCAAGCGCGTTCTCATAGTAGTGTCAGATTTTTACTGACTAAAAACACCACCCTTCTAAAGATTGTTAGATACTGCAACTAAGATATAACTTATCAAGCAATTTTTCTATCATTAAATAAAAACTTTTGACAGGTTACTTTCCAATGAAAGATCCTGCGTGTTCCGCAAATTAAACGCGGTTAATCTAATCTTGCCAAGTCGAACGGTTTCGTTCTTTGTAGTCGGCGCAATAAATTGCTCTCGTCCAAGATTTGTCGGACTGTATTGTTGATATGTCCGATTAGTCGGTTTCTATGCTTTCTCGCGAAGCTTCTAGTTTCAGCTTCGATTGTTGGAATTCCGAGATCCCTATGGATATCGTCGTTTCTAATATACCATGGTGCTTGTACAATTTCTCTAAGAACTTTATTTTGAAAAGTTTGTAGAATATTGACATTTGTTTTCTTGGTACAACCCCAAAGTTGTATACCGTAGGTCCACACCGGCTTTAGCACTTGCTTGTATAAAAGCAGTTTGTTCTCAGTACTGAGCTGGGAATGTTTTCCGAGTAACCAGTACATTTCTCTATATTTGATATCGAGTTCTTTACGTTTCATTTTCACGTGCGAATTCCATTTCAGCTTTGCGTCGAGTGTCATTCCCAGATATTTGGCCTCGTTTGCAAAGGGTATTCGGGCCAAGTTTAGAAAAATTGGCAAGTCATTAGTTTTCTTATAAGTGAAATTCACGTGAACAGATTTAGTTTCGTTGAGGGCGATCCGCCAGTTCCTTGTCCATTCATTTACCTTATTCACTGCGGCTTGCAGTTTTGTAGTCGCTTCTTCGATTGTATTACCTACAGCTAGGATAGCTGTGTCGTCGGCGAACGTAGCAAGGGTAGTGCCATCTTCCCTTGGTATATCGCGAGTATATAACACATAGAGAAGCGGACCAAGGACGCTTCCTTGCGGTACCCCGGCCGAAATTTCTTTTAGCTCCGAGTATTCGTTTCCATTTCTAACCCGGAAGAGTCTATTCCCGAGATATGATTCTAGAATATCATATAGGCTTGCGGGGAGAACTTGTCGTAATTTAAATTTCAAGCCGTCGTGCCACACCTTATCAAAGGCTTGTGAGACATCAAGGAATACGCTTGAGCAAATCTTTTTTTCTTCAAATGCTTTCTCGATTACGTCAGTAGTTCTATGTACTTGGTCAATCGTCGAATGCTTGGTTCTGAACCCAAACTGGTGGTCAGGGATAAGATTATTGTCTTCAATAACCGGTTGTAGGCGCCTAAGCAATATTCTCTCGAAGACTTTGGAAATGACCGGAAGAAGGGAAATCGGTCTATACGATTTTACTTCATTTGGCGGTTTTCCTGGTTTTAACACCATTATGACCTCCGCGACTTTCCATTGACTCGGCACATGTTTTAGTCTGAGCGCGGCATTTATAATATGAAGAAGCTTAATTAATGCTTTCCTTGGTAGAACTTTCAGAACTTCTCCGGTGATCAAATCATAACCAGGAGCTTTCTTAGGTTTTAGGGATTCGATTTCACGTTTAAGTTCACTTAGCGTTGCACTAGTGAGTGTTGAATCGTCAGATTGTAATTCCGCCCTATTAGTATTGTCGGGGATCGCTTGGCCATCGTATGGTTTAAAGGTTTCTTCTAGATGAGCGGCAAAAACGTCCGCTTTTTGCTTATCTTCCCTTGCCCATTCATTTTGATTTATTCTAATTGGCGGCGCGGGGATTTTGGGCCTTTTGGTGCCTTTTACAGCTTTCCAAAGTGAATAATTGGAATCTTTTTTCGCTGTTAAACTTTCAAGGTAAGAACCTATCGCACGATTTTTAAAATCCTTAATGGCTGTCTTCAACAAGTTGCACAAATAATTCAAATGTGCTTTATGTTGCGGAGCGCGACTCTGTTGCCATTTCTTACGCGCCTTCCTTTTTTCGTTGACCAATTCTTTTATTTCGGGAGGATATCGTAGCCCGTATTTGGCCGGTGTTTTCCTTGGATTAGGCGTATTATTCGAGGAGGCGATCTGTACGATCTCGACGAAGCGATCAACCTCAACCTCAAGTTCATAGGGTGTCGTAAGTGGAACACTCAGTTCAACATTCTCTTCTATTTCGTTCCTAAAGCCTTCCCAGTTAGTTTTTCTACCAGTTAATCTCGCTGGCTCTAGGTTATTGACTAGTTTTACACTCAATGTTAATATAACCGGTGAGTGGTCAGATAATAGATCAAAGCTCTCTTCAACTTTAATGTGGTTGGTAGGTATTCCTTTCACAACGAAAAAATCTATCAGGTCAGGTAGTTTTGAAGTATCAGTTGGCCAGTAGGTCGGTTTGCCCGTCGAGAGGAAATCGCAACTGTATTCCATACCTGCCCCATAGAGCATTCTACCTTTTCGCGAGATGTATCTGGAGCCCCAGAACGTGTGCTTCGCATTAAAATCGCCGCCAATAATGAAATTTGGTTTGAGCGATTTAAGCAGGTTAGTAAAATCACTTTTTTCAAGCGCGGAACGCGGTGGACAGTAGATAGATGAAATTCTAAGAGTACGCTGACTATTTTTAACTCGAATCGTGCACAGTTGCATAGTTTCGAGCTCTATCTTCAGGTCTTCGTATTGTTCAATGCAGTCTTTAATAAGCAATGATGATCCACCTCTGGCGTTCCCCGATGGGTGACAAGCGTGGAAATCATTATATCCTTTTATTTTTAAATTCGATCCCTTTTTCACGTGAGTTTCAGAAATTAAGCAAATGTCAATATCTTTCTCGCGTATGAATATTTCCAATTCGCCGAGTTTTTGTAAAAGCCCGTTTGCATTCCAAGTGCATATTTTTAACATTGGTTTTTCATTCATGTTATTTTTGAAGCACGCGTTTTCCGTGAATTATTTTCGAGCTTAACCAAGCGATCGAGAATAATTTTATTTATTTTGCTTTGTTCTTCAAGTTTCTGGAGAATAACTGAGAAAACATGAGAAACAGGGTCCGGCGAAGTTTCAACGTTTTTCGCTCCTTCGAATGCCGCGGCCTGAGCGTAGGTCTGTACTCTGGCTGTCCGAGGGCCACTATTCGATGGCTTTCCTGGTGGTAACTTTTCAGTAGCGTTTCTTTTGACAACAGAGGTCGAGGGCATTTCTATTGTCTCTCTTTCTCTGACAATGCTACGCTTTTGAAACGGAGGTTTTATATTGCCTACTACCTCCTGGGCGGTCCTACGCTTTATCTTGGTAGGCGGCTTTGTTTTTTTATTTTGGGTTTTGAGTAGCGCATCTCTCCGTTTTTGCAACTCCTTAGCTACTTCACAGCCTCTATAATTTGCCGGGTGCTTTCCCTTACAATTAGCACAGGTAGCGGAGGATTGTTTATTTGCTCCACAGTCTTGGGAGAAGTGACTTCCGGCGCATTTGACACATCGCGGCTCTTTTTTGCAATACATTTGCGTATGATTGAATTCTTGGCAACGTTTGCACTGTGGAATTGTTTTCAAATTTCTGCGCATGGGCTCTATTTTTACCACAATATTAAGTATGGTTTTAATTCGGTAGATATCTTCGATATTATCAGACCTATCGAAGGTAAGCATAAAGAGCGGAAGACCACGCCTTACCAGGATGTCCTTATCTTCTTCCGTTTTTTGCTTCTCTTTCTTGATGATATTTACGGCATCAAGAATTTTAAACCCTTTGGAACGGAGGTCATTTATAACCTCATCTTTGGTGCATGAGGGGTGGAGTCCCCTCGCTACAACACGATGTGGCCTTTGTAACGAAAGTTCTTCCCACCTCACGAGTGTGCGATGGAATGCTATCCCACCCACTCCATTATGAATACAGGAATCCATAAAGAAATCGATGGGTCAGAAGGTGGGTTGTCCTGGCAGATAAGTGCTAGCAGGCATGCTTGCTTCTGTGCGGCTATACTCGACGGAGGCGTGGGTTCTTGCACCTAGTGCCGGACGATCGTTAAAGCTTGTTACATGCCAAAAAAAAATGTTTAGAAAATATTTGTGGGAACGAAATATTATCTGATCGCTTGCTTTACTAAACCGATCTCAATTTAAGATGAAAAAATTAAAACCTGAATATCCTTGGGAAACCTTGAGATGTAAATCGGTTTCCGAAGCGTGACCCTCCCGCAGCCAACTACCTTGAGAAGAGTAGTAGCCATCCTTGGCCATCGCGACGCTCAATTCTTGCGATGACCCCTAATCAAAAGTCGAATCACAATTTAGGATTCGCTGTTATCTCCGCTGATATACACTACACACATTTCACTCCCCAGTTGCACTTGAAGTTTAAACCGATATCATTCTGAAAATATATCTTCAATACATATGAAGTATAACGACACCAAATTTCTGAGCTTTCATTTCAGGTATTCCGTTTTATTAAAAAAAAAGGAAAACAAACAGATAAGAAGGGGATGTCTACCGCATAATTAAAAATCTAAAAC
Source organism: Cheilosia vernalis (assembly GCA_949126925.1). Classification (NCBI taxonomy): domain Eukaryota; kingdom Metazoa; phylum Arthropoda; class Insecta; order Diptera; family Syrphidae; genus Cheilosia; species Cheilosia vernalis. The sequence goes on from OX421362.1 coordinate 59,191,662, forward strand.
AATCTTAAATTATCTTAAATTGATCCTCGTTCATAGGATCTTTTCGTATATGAAAAAAAAATATGATTTTGTGTAGATTAAACAAAAAATATGAAAGATAGCTTTCATATACTTAAGTAGTATTTAGTTTAAGTGTTTAATATTTGTAATGTAATAACTAATTAGCTGACGGTTAAGTTGGTAGGTAGTTCAATGGTATTTACGTTAGATACTTCAATAACTTTTAAGTTTCATCTAGCAATTAATTTTCTTCTGTTTTTGTGCCTCGTTCTTGTTGTTATTTTTATTTTTAATGTAATTCGTAATTAGCGATATTTAAATAAAAGTACTAGCAAAGATAGCTCGCTCAATGTATAAAAATAAAGAGAATAAATAGACTCACCGATGTTTCATAAACCTCTTGTTTTTTTTTTGTTGCTTAGACCTTCCGATGAATGTTGTGCACAGCATACATGGATTTTGTCGTTGTTCTTTCTCGGGTTACCCTTAGTTTGGCTTTTCTCTGTTAAAATATAGGTTAAATTAACACTGAACGAACTTTACACAAATATTCACTAGGTGGTACTTAGCTCTTTTTTTTTATGTTTAAAAACTAGGTAGGTAGCACAACACAATTTCTTAGTTTTTATTAATGCTTATCGAAATGCGGTAGTGGGGGAAAGGGGATAGGTGTATGGGTAAGGGTTCGTTGAACAGCTGATGTGATGATGGGCGATGGTGGCTTTATTGGACGATGAACCACAACACTGTGGGTGACCGACGTCTTCTTCCTTCAACTGCGGACTGAATGCCTTGGTGTTTTCTAATTTAATGAACTTGTGGGAGCACAGCTGATAAGCAGTGAGAGGAAGCATACGTACACAAAACTAGCTGATCAGAGCTCGCACTGCAGTTTGGTTGGCTTTATGCCAAAATATGCGATAAGCTTTGCCGTTACCAGCAGAGATCGTGCAACAGAATTATCTACGTGCTTGTGCTCTGGATAATGGCTTATGTTGACGCTTTGAGATGGTGGCTTTCTGCTGCGGGGGACTTTCAGCTAGCTCCGTTGGCACACTATGACTGTGACGTAGCTCAGCGATTGTACTTTGATCGTAACAAATTACAGATCTGTATGTACATAGCCTGGGTCAGCTCAATACTGTGATGACAGGTGTTTTTGAGAGTTCTCAACAGAACTTTTTGTTTGGTGTCTGTACTGCTGGTGGTGTAGTGGCGGTTGATAAGATCTCGCACTATACATATATAACGATAGTGCCGAGTATCAATCAACTATCGCTTGCACGAATCTTTTAGCCAGCAGCGCGAGTAAAAACTTTTCAGGTTTGGTGGAATTGGAGGCGTTACAGCTGATAGTGTAAGCTTACAGCGAGTTTTCGCTTCACACTATAGTTAATATGACGTCGCAGCACTATTGGAAAATAGGTTAATTCTCTAAGATGCTTAAATAATTCAATCTATATACCTTTTCCGCTTTAATCTGGATATTTAGCATATGCCAAATTACCACGCTAATCAGCGTTAGTCCTGACCGACCTCGCTTGTGTGTTTAATGGCGTGTTTGAGACAATTTCTTGCACGTGCAGAACTTATTTCGAGCCAGGTTAGGAAAAGAAAGAAAGTTGCTCGGTGGCAAAAATTGAAGACAGTCAGCGACGGCGAATTTTCACGGCTTCCGCCAAATAATGGGCGAGAAAATCGCAGCTGATTACTAGCGGAATTCCATTTGGTGTGGATCCAGACTAATGTTATTATTTTTTTTTTTGTATAGGGTGTACCCTTTGTTTTTTCTTTTTTTTTTTTTTGATTTTATTTTATTTTTTTTTTCAAGTATAGGCACCAGCTTTATTTCCTCTGGTGTCCCCCACAAACTTTTGCAATTTCGTGAAAGCAAGTGAAAGAAAATGCAATGAGAAAGGACTCGAATTCCCTTTTTGAAAATCGACCCACGCCTGAGAGTGTCTGTAAAATTTTACCAGTAGCACATCTACTTTCGGATGTCTTTTGCATGAAAGGTTCCGATGCTGTTTCCCTTCATGTCCACTAACTCATACAGGTTATGGCTCAATATGCTTTTGATTTTTGCTTTTATGAACTTGGGGCAAAATTTGGCGTTTCTTTTCTTAAGTGCATCACTACGTATAAAATTTCTTTTGTAAACGGTTTCTCCCACACGGTACTGAGCAGTTTTGCTGCTTCTTGTATTATATGACTTTTCATATTTCGTATGTGCCCTTTCCAAAGCTTCCTGGAGATGGTCATGAATTACATTCATCTTTGAAGCTTTCGGCAAAACGTCGAACTCCGCATTGTTTAAACTAGTCAATTTTTTTAGGAGGATATAATCCTGACCATGCTGAATTTTAGATTGCCCGAAGAGTGCCTCATAGGGTGACATTCCTATAGCAGAATGAATTGTTGATCGAAGTGCTCCCGCAATCGAATGTATGTGTCTGTCCCAGTCACTTTGACATTTTTCTTTAGTGATGTAAGATCTTATAGCGGCTAAAATGGAGCGATTAACTCGCTCGCTAGCGTTTGCTTGGGGTGAATATGAAGCAGTCCTGACATGTCTGATGCCGTATGCAGCAAGAAGTTTTTGGAAGTCTTTGCAGGTAAATTGCTTGCCATTGTCAGAAAGCAACGACTCTGGTACACCAAAGACTGTAAATACCTGCTCTTCGAGGAATTTAGTTGCTGCATCGCTAGTGGCTTTCCGGACAGGTTTAATGAGGACGAATTTCGTTAATTGGTCGAGACATACAATCATAAAAGCGTTGCCTTTTTTCGATCTGGGATAGGGGCCAAGATAATCGATGTAGACGTGTTGAAAAGGTCTTTCAACTAAAAATGCTTGCCCCATTGGTGGTCTTAAGGTCGAATTTGGTGCCTTCGAAGATTTACAGACGCTACAGTCTGCTATGAATGCTTTAACTTGCGCCGCCATATTAGGCCAGTAAAACCTTTCTCGCAGACGGTACAACGTCTTCGCTATCCCACCATGCGATGCCTTAGGCGGCTCATGCGCCAACCGGATAAGGTGGTTTGTAAGTGACGATGGAATCCACAGTTTCCAGACACGGTCATGGTCTTGTGGATTACCTGTAGCATGCTTGACCTTCTTGTAGACAAAACCTTCCGATATCTGAAGATCAGGCAGCTGGTGCTTATTTTGTTCCACCGTTTCAATCAGCCCTTTATATTCGTCTGATTTAAAGGCTAAGTCTGCAAGGTTGACGTGCAGAACATCGAATGGGCTCGCATCAGTAGTTGATACTATCTCATCAACGCCGAAAACTCGTGAGAGTGCATCAGGCACAACATTTTGCGAACCCTTTCTGTGCTCAATCTCGAAAGTAAAACTTTGAAGTTTTAAGCTCCAACGAGCCAAACGTCCACTTAAATCCCTTTGGCTCATGAGCCACCTCAAACTGGCATGGTCAGTCACTATCTTAAACTCTTGCAACTCAACATAAGACCTAAATTTTTCTACTCCTAAGACCGCCGCGAGACACTCCAACTCTGTGACGCTATAGTTGCGCTGTGCCGAGTTGAGTTTGTGTGAATAGTAGTAAATTGGCTTTTCAACGCCATCATCGTCTTTCTGGCACAAAACACAACCAATTCCCGATGTGGAAGCGTCACACAAAATTATAAACGGTCTTTTGAAATCAGGGTTAACTAAGACTGGAGCCGAGGTTAACGCGAGCTTTAGTTCATCAAATGCCTTAATAGCTTCTGGTCCGAAGTTGAATGATTTGTTTTTTTTTAACGTATCTGTAATGGGACTAGCACGGGAAGAGTAATCCTTAATAAACCTTCTATACCAGCCCGATAAACCTAAGAACCGTCTTACTTGTCGAGGGGTTTTTGGTATCGGAAAATCCTGAATAGCTGAAACTTTATCGGGATCGGTCTTAAGGCACCCTCCTCCCACTATATATCCCAGATACTTAAGCTGTTTAAAGCAAAATTTGGACTTGTCAATATTAATAGTAAGTCCTGCTGATTGCAGTTGATAAGCTATCACCTTAAGAAACTGTAAGTGCTCCTCAAATGTCCTCGATATTATCAGCAAATCGTCCAAGTAAACAAACACATTCTGTTTCAATTTATGTGGTACCACTTTGTCCATTAGTCTGCACATGCGTTGAGCAGCATTGCAGAGGCCAAAGGGCATAACCTTAAATTGATATAGGGGTCTACCAGGCACTGTAAACGCCGTCTTTTCCCGTGAAGATTTCTCCAGAGGTATTTGCCAAAAGGCGTCCTTCAGATCCACACTAGATATATAGTGTGTCTCCGAAAGACGACTTAGCAAGCCCTCTATATGAGGAAGTGGATAGGCGTCCTTTTTCGTTACTTGGTTCACTCTACGGGAATCAAGGCATAAGCGGTTCTTTCCCGGTTTCCGCACCAAGACTACCGGAGAGTTCCAAGCGCTGCTACTCTCTTCTATAACTCCCATTTCGAGCATCCTATCCAGCTCCTCATACATAAGGCCTTGCACCGCTGGAGAAACAGGATAGTGTCTTTGTTTTACTGGCTCGGCATTACCTGTTTCAATGTAGTGTTCTTCGAGGTGTGTTCGTCCTAAGCCAGAATGAGCAAAGGACGGAAACACAGCAATCACATTTTGTAGTTCATTGGACTGCTTCACTGATAATTCGTGAGCATTTGAATTGTTAACATTTTGCAGAGATCCGGACGAGATTTCCGAGAGCAGTTGAGGAGCTATCTCAAACTGCTTCCAAAAATTTACGCCCAGGTATAACCGCTGTTCCAAAGAGGGAACCAAAAAGAGAAAGATCTCCTGTGTATTTCCTTTGTAGGTGACATTGGCTGATATCCTGCCAACAATCGACTGCGATTGACCACTTGCGGTTTTAACTTCGGAAGAGAAAGGTTTAAAGGGTACACCCACATTTTCCAGTAACTCTAAACATCCATGACCTAGGCAACTGATGCTTGCGCCACTATCTAGTAGGCCCAGTATTTGCTTTCCAAAAATAGATACATTTGCGTAAGGTCTTGGATCATCTGTGCTACAGATATAAGTGGCGCAAATTGCTTTATGCAATTCTCTCTTTCTTTTAAACCGTTCTCGAAGCTTTACTATTCGTCTTGAAGGTTCAGTGTTAAAAATGCGATCACGAACTTTATAATAATTAAGCAACCTTTCGTGTAAAGGTTTCGGTTCACATTTTGCGGATGGTATTTGAGTTCGGATCTCGTTACGTTTTTGAATGGAAATCGTGTCTGTTGGAATGGATTTTGTTACATAAGTGTTAATTTGTATGTCAAGTGAGTTGTTTTCTACGTCTGGTAAGGCTTGTAAAGGCTGGTTTGTATTTATTGTTCCGGGTTTCTCATTTGAGGACAATTCTCCCCGGTCTGTGGATTGCCCTGCTGACGGTTTCCCGTACATTTTGGACAATGCGGAGTTGTGGTATTCTCAAGGCCGCATTTGTAGCAAAATAAATTTCTTTGGGGGTTGTTACATTCTACGAAAGAGTGTCCCTTTTGCTTGCAGTTCCAGCAGGTATAGGCACTCGTGTCTCGTTTTGAATATGAAGACTTCAAAGCGTCGACCTCATATAAGCTTTCTCCACTTGATTCAGCATCTAGTTCATTCACATGCCTCCTCGAGCTAGGCTGGGGAGGTTTATTACGCAAGCCATCAGTTTGGTTGACATGTTTTTCTATTGTCCTACATACGTAAACCAATTCGGGTAAACTATTTGTGCTGAATGTAATCAGCAATTCCCCTATACGTCGTTTGACATTTTGCTTAATGAGATCGATGAGTTCTCGAGGAGTCTTAGGACGGTATCGGCGTGCATTAAGCTGTTGAATTGCATTATAAAAATCATCAAAGCTTTCGTTCAGCCCCTGACGACGGTCAGACATTCTTCGATAAAGTTCAGAGTCGGTTTCAAGCCCTCTGTACTGTTCGATTAACGCCATTTGTAGAGTGGCCCAATTGGCATTTGGATTGGACTTTAAATACATCCAATACCAGGTCTCGGTAGGACCTGTCACGAACAGATGAAAATGCTGGAAGATCTCTTCCCAGGTTGCATCGTAACAGTCTTTAAGTCTGTTCAGACGAAAAATAAAATCATCGACTGTCATATGGTTGTTATCGAATTTTAACCCCCATTTCTGAAACTCTATCGTTCGATAGGTATTGCCGGAGGGGATGTTACGTCCGGCTGGGCTATTAGGACCCAAGTTTAGTTCATTTAGCTGAGCCACAAAGTTTTGTGCTTCTTCACTAATGTGAGTTGGTTCGTTGTGGACTGGTTGGTTTGTTTGTTGGGCCTGACTTGCCACGTTGATGGCCGAATCCGTATTAGCAGTGTTATGAGCTTGATTTACGTTTTGCCCTTGTGAGTTATTCCGTTGAGGAGTGACGGATGCGAGAGTATCGCGGATAGTTTGAGCAACATCCTGTCGAATAATAGCCCTCTCAGCTCGAAATTCATCGCGTCTTTCACGTAATTCCGCGGATCTACTTAATCCAATTGAAGCGTGGACAACTTCCTGAATATATTGGGTTAGGCTTTCGTTATGAATTACTGAGTTATTGGTATCAATGGTTTGATTAATAAAGTCTTCGTGTTGACTTTGTTCCTGGGTATTCGTTGAATGCCCTGGAGGTTGATTCGAACAGTGTGCTTGGCCACCTGATACTACGCGATTACTTCGCAAATTATGTGGGGTTTTCTTTGGAGGCATAGTGAATAGTTTTGTACAAACAAAAATTTGTTTGCGATGTTTTATTACAAATATCTATATGTATGTGTTTTTTTTTTTTTTTTTTTTTTTTTTTTGAATTTGTGCATGGGTATGTGAAATGTTATGCTGTTAGTATATCTACGGTAAGGGCTCTCCAGATTTAAATATCTTTTTCGTAAAGCGCATTTTATCTGTAATTGGTTGATATTAAGGTATCGAACAAAGATATGATATATGATAAGCGCAGGCTAATGAAAATTGTTAAAACTTTTTGTTCATGGTCGCTTTATCCTAGATTTGATTTATTTCTACTCTAGCTCCAGAGAGGAGTTTTTGTATCTTTCATCTTGATTACGAATATTACAGATGTTTGGAATGAAGATTTGATCTGATGTTAGGAATTATTTTCTAAGTGTTTCTGCCACAGATTTTAGTTGACTAACACAGACTGTAGACGCAGCAGACGGAGCTGGTGATTTAAGTATCATGGCATCCCGGTCGTCTGACATACTGACATCAACTTTTACTATACAGATCTCGACGCTTCACTTAGAAATGGTTTCAAATTGAACTTAAAATTCCCGGACGTCTATCGAAGTGCATAGTAGAATAAACTAACAAGAATCTATGCTTTAGTAAGAACGCAAATTCTGCACTTGCTAGACATACGATTCCTTAGTTTATTAAGTGAAGAAAGGGCTGGTGATAAATGTACCCCATGTTCTTGGACTAAAAGTACGTAAGAAGGTTACTTACTGGATGACAAGAACGTGGACAGAAATGTGATCCCGATAAATTCGTGCCCCACTATGGGCGCCACCTGTGTAACGAAAGTTCTTCCCACCTCACGAGTGTGCGATGGAATGCTATCCCACCCACTCCATTATGAATACAGGAATCCATAAAGAAATCGATGGGTCAGAAGGTGGGTTGTCCTGGCAGATAAGTGCTAGCAGGCATGCTTGCTTCTGTGCGGCTATACTCGACGGAGGCGTGGGTTCTTGCACCTAGTGCCGGACGATCGTTAAAGCTTGTTACATGCCAAAAAAAAATGTTTAGAAAATATTTGTGGGAACGAAATATTATCTGATCGCTTGCTTTACTAAACCGATCTCAATTTAAGATGAAAAAATTAAAACCTGAATATCCTTGGGAAACCTTGAGATGTAAATCGGTTTCCGAAGCGTGACCCTCCCGCAGCCAACTACCTTGAGAAGAGTAGTAGCCATCCTTGGCCATCGCGACGCTCAATTCTTGCGATGACCCCTAATCAAAAGTCGAATCACAATTTAGGATTCGCTGTTATCTCCGCTGATATACACTACACACATTTCACTCCCCAGTTGCACTTGAAGTTTAAACCGATATCATTCTGAAAATATATCTTCAATACATATGAAGTATAACGACACCAAATTTCTGAGCTTTCATTTCAGGTATTCCGTTTTATTAAAAAAAAAGGAAAACAAACAGATAAGAAGGGGATGTCTACCGCATAATTAAAAATCTAAAACAATCTTAAATTATCTTAAATTGATCCTCGTTCATAGGATCTTTTCGTATATGAAAAAAAAATATGATTTTGTGTAGATTAAACAAAAAATATGAAAGATAGCTTTCATATACTTAAGTAGTATTTAGTTTAAGTGTTTAATATTTGTAATGTAATAACTAATTAGCTGACGGTTAAGTTGGTAGGTAGTTCAATGGTATTTACGTTAGATACTTCAATAACTTTTAAGTTTCATCTAGCAATTAATTTTCTTCTGTTTTTGTGCCTCGTTCTTGTTGTTATTTTTATTTTTAATGTAATTCGTAATTAGCGATATTTAAATAAAAGTACTAGCAAAGATAGCTCGCTCAATGTATAAAAATAAAGAGAATAAATAGACTCACCGATGTTTCATAAACCTCTTGTTTTTTTTTTGTTGCTTAGACCTTCCGATGAATGTTGTGCACAGCATACATGGATTTTGTCGTTGTTCTTTCTCGGGTTACCCTTAGTTTGGCTTTTCTCTGTTAAAATATAGGTTAAATTAACACTGAACGAACTTTACACAAATATTCACTAGGTGGTACTTAGCTCTTTTTTTTTATGTTTAAAAACTAGGTAGGTAGCACAACACAATTTCTTAGTTTTTATTAATGCTTATCGAAATGCGGTAGTGGGGGAAAGGGGATAGGTGTATGGGTAAGGGTTCGTTGAACAGCTGATGTGATGATGGGCGATGGTGGCTTTATTGGACGATGAACCACAACACTGTGGGTGACCGACGTCTTCTTCCTTCAACTGCGGACTGAATGCCTTGGTGTTTTCTAATTTAATGAACTTGTGGGAGCACAGCTGATAAGCAGTGAGAGGAAGCATACGTACACAAAACTAGCTGATCAGAGCTCGCACTGCAGTTTGGTTGGCTTTATGCCAAAATATGCGATAAGCTTTGCCGTTACCAGCAGAGATCGTGCAACAGAATTATCTACGTGCTTGTGCTCTGGATAATGGCTTATGTTGACGCTTTGAGATGGTGGCTTTCTGCTGCGGGGGACTTTCAGCTAGCTCCGTTGGCACACTATGACTGTGACGTAGCTCAGCGATTGTACTTTGATCGTAACAAATTACAGATCTGTATGTACATAGCCTGGGTCAGCTCAATACTGTGATGACAGGTGTTTTTGAGAGTTCTCAACAGAACTTTTTGTTTGGTGTCTGTACTGCTGGTGGTGTAGTGGCGGTTGATAAGATCTCGCACTATACATATATAACGATAGTGCCGAGTATCAATCAACTATCGCTTGCACGAATCTTTTAGCCAGCAGCGCGAGTAAAAACTTTTCAGGTTTGGTGGAATTGGAGGCGTTACAGCTGATAGTGTAAGCTTACAGCGAGTTTTCGCTTCACACTATAGTTAATATGACGTCGCAGCACTATTGGAAAATAGGTTAATTCTCTAAGATGCTTAAATAATTCAATCTATATACCTTTTCCGCTTTAATCTGGATATTTAGCATATGCCAAATTACCACGCTAATCAGCGTTAGTCCTGACCGACCTCGCTTGTGTGTTTAATGGCGTGTTTGAGACAATTTCTTGCACGTGCAGAACTTATTTCGAGCCAGGTTAGGAAAAGAAAGAAAGTTGCTCGGTGGCAAAAATTGAAGACAGTCAGCGACGGCGAATTTTCACGGCTTCCGCCAAATAATGGGCGAGAAAATCGCAGCTGATTACTAGCGGAATTCCATTTGGTGTGGATCCAGACTAATGTTATTATTTTTTTTTTGTATAGGGTGTACCCTTTGTTTTTTCTTTTTTTTTTTTTGATTTTATTTTATTTTTTTTTTCAAGTATAGGCACCAGCTTTATTTCCTCTGGTGTCCCCCACACCTTTCTGACTTTATTTCAAAAGTATACCACTGGATCTTCTCGGTGTTTAGCTTTTGGGACACTACCCGGTAGTCTTCGTGGTTAACGACGTTAATTTTCCACGCATTATTCCTCAAAGATGTTACCTTAAATTCCGATGTTATCGTTCCTTTAAGGAGGCTGTATAACTTATTATAATCCGTTACCCCAACGACGTTTATTGGAGGTGGTGGACGAATTTGCCCTCGGAGTTGTTTTTCTTGCGGTACTTTACGCGTTTGTTCTCTTAGAGGCTCGACTTCAGGCGAAGAACCGGCTCTCCTTTTCTTACTAGGTCTTTTCTTAGGGACCCGATTCGTTTCGCGTGCTAGCTCTTCTTCGTCAGTGTGGTATTCCTGACTAGGCAAGCGTGGTGGAGTACATTCGCGTTCTTTCTGACAATTAGTGTTCCTTAGAACATTATTTTCTTCTTTTAACAGTTCTATCTCTTTCTTCAGAGTTTGATAGAGTAGATCCATTTCCTTAAGCTTGATTCGGAGTGTTTTAATTTCTTCCTCAGAGCTTATATCTTTCACTGAGTCCCGTTTTTCACGCGCTGGCGCTCCCGGCGGACTTCTTTTCCCGGGGTTGTTCGATCGTGATGGAGGCGATCGAGATACCCTTGAACTTTTAATAAAAGGGTTAATGGACTGCAATAAGCGGCTCTCCCCAGAATCCGTAGAGCCGACCTCCGAAGAGGGTGGATTTTCCAGTAAAGCTGGACTGCCACCTGGGGTAATTAATCTTTTCGTTTTGTTCATTGCATTTTTTGTATACACTACTCGCTCGGTATACGGAGGTTGGATTTTAGTCGCCTCTTACGACAGGCATGCCTACCTCGGGTAAATTCTAACCCCTACCCGAAGGGGTAAACTCGCAAATATGACAAAGAAAAGGGATGATCTCCTTTGGGGTCCGAAGGGTAATATAAATTCGATTAAATTCTATTCCCGTTAAATTGAATCTATATTTTACTCAAAAACACATTTTACGAGTATTTGGGATATAATGTGAGGTTTGTTCTGTGAGCTGGTGTGCTGGCCTGCCCCTATATAATATACCACTCTCTTCATATCTACGTGAGATGTTTGAGTAAGTTTGGTTTGTCCTTTTTCAAGATAATGGTCGAAGGGATTTGAGAATTCCATCCATGAAAGGAAGCGATGCTTTTTAATCGAACTCCAACAGTGTAGGTGCGGTATTGAGTTACGAACATAGGTACTCATCCGGATAAATCGTGTTGGGTTGATTTGTTCAATTTTGCGAAATTTAACAAAGTTATTCGTTTCCGGCCAACGACGAAATACCGTGAGTGTTTGGAAGTGCGAAGATAAAATTCAATACAATAACAAATTTCATTGTACATAGTATTTTACTTGCGTGTCTTTCTTGGTCTGAGAGAACTGAGAGACAAGATTGCCAATGATTTATGAACTGCGAATTGGAAGATTATTAATTTTGTATGCTTCATAATGTCCGATAATGAATTATGGAGATTAATTTGTGGCTATACAATTTATAGCGACATTCAGTCAACAGTAGAACCCGCTGACAAGTGCTCTTATAAGCTTCTAAATGCACGAATACACTGTTTTAATTTTTCAAAAGCAATTTAGGTGGGTGATACTAATTAAGTTATGTGCACAATAAATCATTTTTGTCATCTCCAAGGAAAGGACTCACTTTTTACCGCGTACGACCAACTAATAATATAACAATTATAAAACAATGTTCTTGACATAGGTATATGTATGTAGGTACTGTAATTTTGAACAATAGATGTTGCTTTAAACGTTGGCAGTCTTATACGGGGGAATTTCGTTAGTCAACAACTCAGAAAAATTTCGCTCTATGATTAGATAATGAAATGAATCTGCGTCATGAAAGCTTCTACCAAGTCCGACTATATACGAGTACGTGTCTTTTGAGCAGTTGTTCTTCATTTTAAGACTTACATTCAGCCACATTTGTTTTTGGTACATTTTATGTGTTGCATACATCGGATCGAGTTTCAATATTCTTTGCAGATTGATTTAAGTTTTTGGTCGGTGTCAGAAAACTCAACTTATTTGAACGTTAAGATAATTATTGTTGACATACTCACAACTAAGTACCTACAATTTTTGAAAAAGTAAAAAAAGTACACGCATTGCACTACGGAGCAACGTATTCGGAAGCTGACACCATTCATTACCCTCAACAGCTTGATAATCCTGTGAACCCCTAACGTTCATGAGTTTTCATGCACAGCCACTATTCCCAAATCAAATGCCAGAGTATATACTTCAAACCAAAGAAGAGCTTTCTCACTGACCCACAAACAACCACATCACATCTCTGCCAAATCCAGAGGGTATTTTCCTCCTCCTCTACAGCACGACTTTATGCATCTTCATTGAATCTCCTAATTCCATGGCTGTCAACATTGTGCGGAATTCTGTATAGATGCTCATCCTTCGGTGCACGCTCGTTCCAACCCGATGCATTGAGAGATGATAATGGATTTTTGGGGTGCAGCAATCCTGCAATCGCTGGTAGTTTATGTTGTCCTGTCCTCATTCGTTCTGGTGTCACCGTGATCTACACATACGTAAAGCATACGTATTCAGGAAAGGTCACGAAGGATTTGGTGTAATCGCCATGCACTGGCAGGGTAAACTGCGGATGAAAATTGAATTGTCACGAGCAGGGAATAGTCGAACTTGTGCCATGTTACTTTGCACTTTTGCAGTTCGAATACACCGAAACTTGCCAACTGTGTATACTTTGGATGATTAAGCCAAAGAATGTTTTTTTTACGACTTTGTTTACTGCTGTTTTTGTTGTTGAGTCCTACCGCCCTCAAAGAAAACAGCGAATGTGGGCATTTTCGTTTTTGTAATTTGTGAAGAGAAAGTTTCCTGTTACTACAGGCTTTGACATTATTTATTATCTGCTTAACAATTTTGTGTGAACACGTACCTACCTATCTTATATATATAATTCTAGCGTACGTGTGTTGTCACTGAACTCCTCCTAAACGGCTGGACCGATTTGCATAAATTTTTTTGTATGCGTTTGGGTTGCGCCCCGGGTGGTTTAGATTTACAATTCGGTCCAATTGGACAATGGGGCGTGGTACCTCCCATACAAACCACAAATTAAAAATCAATTATTTCTGCTCCTGATAACGGTATTTGCACAAAATTTGGTACGTCGGTTTGGTGTGCATTTTTTAAGAGCTGCTGCAAATATGGGCGGGATTGTACAAAGGGGCGTGGTACCTCCGGCACACATTTCGTTTTTCATGGAGAAAAGCACTTTGAAAAAAAAAATAAACTGGATAGAAATCGAGTAGTGACACTTCAAATACAAAAAAAAAATATTTTATATTTTCAAAGCAATTGTTGTTGTCAATTATTTTAACTATTTTCCAAGCAAATTGTTGTTGTCAACAATTTTGACATTTTTTTTTAAATATAACCAATATAAGTTTGTTTATGTTTACTATGTTACATTAAGTAAATTTTTGAAATGGAGTAGATACTTTTTTATTTCATGGTTTTTGAATACATCATTTTTGTTTGACATGTATTTTTAGGATCCTTGCATAAGTATGTGTGAGTAAGTTGAAATGTAGGGGTGATTAAGGCCCATTTTATTCACTCGAAGTTGAACTTCGTGTGAATAAAATGGGCCTAAGATGACGTGGACAATGATGACAGGCAACAGGAGTTGTGGAGCGTTTTGAGTTTGCACTTAGGGGTTGTTACGAAAAATGAGCGTGTAACAATTGTGGTATTCTGCTGATTAGTGAATAAGGTTATGGGGAATGCAACTTAAAGGTACCATAACACCTTCGGTACCGGTGTAGAGAGAGAAGGGAAAAGGCTTACAATTTACCAACCAAGTTGATAGGTGCGGTTAGTTTTCTTCATTTCTGTTAAAGTTACAAATATTTCGTCGGTCGCTGATGAACTATATTGTTAAGCATCGTGTCTTTGGTTATACTCGATGTTGGATGTATTCGATTGAATGGCAAAAAAGAGGCTTGCCTCATGCTTACATTCTCATTTGGTTAGTCGAAAGAATGCAACCAGACCAAGATGATGACATCATATGTGCCGAGGTTCCAGATCCCGAAACCGATGTAGACCTGCATGATGTCATAATTACAAACATGATTCATGGGAAGATTTGAAAATGTTATCAGTATTTTTATTTCACATTTTCTGTTTCGTGCGAACCAACTTACAAACACATGAAAACCAATTTAACAGTCACAAGTCATTCCCAAATACATTACACACTGGGACGTACTAATAATGAATTTTAACCTTCACACTAAATATTTCCTAGGTCACAATACCTATACAATTTTGTATGGAAATTTTTCCATTGAGAGCTGGAAAAATGTAGTCTGGACGTTAAAAATATTATTAGTACCACGGAATGTTATACTGTTACGGAAATATGTCTGAAATGTAGGACACTATAACCATCAACTTTTACTTGGGTTCTGGACCCGATAGCTGGCGCTGAAGGATAGGATACCACACTATAGGTGGTACTTTGCAAAACATAAGCGGTATAGGAAAACGATTTGTGGCACCTCCCATTCAAAAATAAAATCAAGCGCTATTTCTTAAGTTACATAATTTAAATTATAATGGACATTGTCCAAATAAAGCACTTTGCAAACCTCTGCGGATTCCGCTTATTCAGAACGGCTTGCCATTCTGTGCATTGGGCATGCTCGAAATTATTACTTTCATTACATTAACAAATTTGGGCGGAACGAAGTTCGCGGGGTCAGCTAGTTAAATAGAAAAATTGAACTTTATATGTAAGTTCTGAGCTGATTTCCACTGATGTTAGTTCGTTCTGTCAGTTTGTTTATTTTATTCGTTGTTTGTAAATCGCAAGTATACGTAAAATCATTACTTATGTCTTAACAATTTCTTCTGTTTGGTTGCCTTTTTCTAATAACCGCCACTCTGTTTTTCTAGGGATCTCTGATTGAGCCCGTAGTTTATGTTGGTTTCCGCGGTATAATTCAGGAGCAGTTTGTAGAAAATAGAACCACCTAAGTTGTCATTAACGCATTTCACACTCAATTATTATGCCACAACCATCTACATAAGTACGCAAGCGCGATCTCAAAATAAAGTAAATTACCTCAATCGGTTAGGTCATACACGGACTTCACAATCACATCTGAAAGTGTGCACTACGAAACGCAACTCGCATTCAAACAACCCAACAATTTTTTTTCCTGCACACCATTTTCGTTTGGTGAAAACTAAAACAACCAACTAACTCCATTACCGAAACTAGTTATTGAGTTTGAAAGATCCAATTAAAGTTCAGGCACCTCGTGCCAAATTACAACCCAAACAGGTGTTTCGTTCAGACCAAGAAAGACGGATAATCACGGTTCGTGTGTTTCCAACAACATCCAGCATCCAGTGCGGAGCTGCAATACTAAATTCAATTGTTTAATTGCATACAATTCCGTTTGCTATTTTATTTTCAACATTTGAATTCAATTCACCTGTCAAGTGGTCCTCGATTTTCCCTCCCCCATATAAAACACCTCAATTTACTAATTGAAGTGTGTCAGATCGTTGGGGCTTCGTGCGGTGGATACGAAAACGTGCACGAAATGTGTCGGTTGAGAATATTCTTTCTTTGGAATGGCACATGAGAAGTTGCATCCTTAGATCTCTCACATTAAAGTTTCGGTTTTAAATTAAAGAACTAAAAGGGATTTTGTACTTTACCCTTCTTTTAAAAAGAGTTTCTCTTAAATAAGTCATCCCCTGTGGGACGTAGAATGTATGAGTACTTCTGCTACCGCCGGTGCATATCATATTATAATGAATGTGCAAATATAGTCACGGGATTTTATTCGAGTGGGTACATTTCGTGTGTAATTCGGAATATTATTTGCTTGCCAATTTGAGCGAAAGTAGCACCAAAAAGCATAAACATTGTCATGTGACCTTTGGGAGTTGACCCAATTAGATGTGCGATGATAAATTCGTCAATTAATCCCGGAATTGGTTATCTGGGCGGTAACACAAGCATTGAGAGATGCTTGATAAAATATGTGCAGGTAGTTACCGTAATGCGGGCTTGGTTGGCTGCACCCAGGGGCTATATTAAATCTAACACAAAAGAGCAGCATAGCTTGCAAACTGCATAGTAATTAAGTAAATTGGCGTGGGAAAGCAGACAATCCGTAGGGCTTCGTACGCTGGTCTAAGCGTAGGGATTACATTACAGATTAATAAATATGTACTTCGATCTTAATTTATATTTACCCGATGAATGAATTTCGAGTTTGAAAATTGTGACAAACGGTAAGAAGAAAATGTACAAGTCTATGAAGCTCGAGTCCAAGCTTGCATATGCCAACGGAACATTGTAGAAGACTCACAAAGATTCACAATCGCCCTTGTCAAAATACGGTTGAACATGATTTTAACAGAAAAGCCCAGTTCATAACGGCGTGATTTCTATATCTGGGTTTATACGAGTAAGTTAATTGTTGTAAATTTGGCAGTAAGAAGCAAAGACTCCATGAAAATGATTACACACGCGCGTTACTGCGGATTTTAGAATTGGGGAAATTTTGTTTCTTGTAGTATTATGTCAAACGTAAAAAAATCCTCCACCGGGCATTGACATTTAACTTTAACATTTAAAGTTAATCGAATATAAGAAATCAGAAGAAAAGTCTAAAAATAACAATGGAAAATAAAAACCGCACAAATTAATTGAAATATGCAAGGGGACCGTACCGATTCATGTAAACATACCTAAGTATATTTCAAAACAACACCATATGTGGGTGCTAAATTTCATTGTTTTTGAGTTTGTGTGTTTTACCCTTAAAAAGGATATTATATTTCTTGGGTACAGGTTTACATAGAAAACAAAAACTAACACATCGTCGTCGTCGTGTCTATAGCAAATTGGCAAAGGATAATCTCGTTTTCTTGTCTTTGATGGTCGTATTGATCCATTAACCGGTCGATGAAAGGAGGTCTGTTGTTTGTTGTTGAAATTATTCCCCAAAATGATGTCTACAAAGGAAACTATGCGAATTCAGCAAGAAACTCAATCACTCGATTTTAATGAATTGATAACAAGAAAAACAGATTCAATGATTTAATATCGAGAAAGTATGTAGGTGTAGGTACAAGGGTGTATATCTGGATGACGATGAAAGGCGGTTCCCGATGAAAGCGTATCTAGCGGTTTTTGCTAGAAGTATAGAAACCAGACGAGCACCGGCACCTGATATGAATAGAATTTCGAGGGATAATTGTTATAGTATATCTCTATCAGATGGTGTTGTAAATGTTTGTAAGGGTTAAAGGCAAGAAATTGCTTGTAAGATATTAAGGGGACGATTATCGCTAAATACGAGTAAGATGTGGCAAAAGTGTAGCGCGTTTGAGTAGGGGGCAGACAATTTTACATTTAAAAGGATTTCTACTGCAGACGTTTAAAAATGTATATGTATATAGTTCAAACCTTTGCATGGTGGTTTAAAAGTAACACAAAAGACTGAAGAACTACCGAGTAGTTTCATTTGAAGACGTTTTAGGTCGTTACTTACGCTAAGATTTGAATGGACTCCTCCCCTTTGCAACATTTTTAACTTTCTCCATTACGTAGTAAGAGAAAGATATTGGTTTCGTACAAAATTTCGAACTCGAGATTTTAATCAATTCTGATATTACGATGATAGGCCAACTCAAAAAAGTGGGTCGTAAAATTCTGTCCGGTCTGTCCGTCCGTCCTTCCACGGGCCTACAGCCTAAACGGCTACCCGGATTACGTTCAAACCTCGGATTTGGAGTTTTTGCGCTTACAGTTCGGGAGGCGTTTTTTTTTTGCAAGGTAACCTCAATATTAATGGTACTTCACCGAAAGAAAAAACCTTGGTTGATTCAAACATGATTCATTGTTAGCTAACAATGGGCTTAAAATTGTAAAATCAAATACGTTAGTGATTAAAACAAACAAGCCAACATGTTTGAAACAACTACTTTCGCATTGTTGATTAAAATGCTTACAAGTATCACAAATATGTTAAATTTAAACATGTTTATAGTGGTTTTGAAAATGATAACACTGTTAGCTAATAATTTCATTGTTGATTTAATCGTTAAGTAACCACACATATGATAAATTACAAATTTACGGAATTCGCAAATAATTTGATCTCAAGTGTGTTTGATTAAACACAAATGTTGTCAATAAATAAAAATTAACAACAGTTCTTATAAATTAATCATTAACATAGTGGGAGTACAACGATAAATGTTCAATTTAACACAAATATTGTAATCGAGAAAAAGCATTGATCCTTAGTAATTACATACACTAGTTAAAGAATCATGAACATGTTAAGGGCTTCTGTGATTATGTAAAACATTGTTGTAGGAATACAATAATTCTAAATGTATCACAAAAATGTTAAAATAGCAATGCTGCAAAAATAACACAATGTTATGGAAACGCAAACGTTGTGAGACTAACACAAATATAGTCAAATTGCGAGCAAGCACAAACATGTTAAAGTAATCATGCGTAGTTTTGAACAAGCTTGAAAATTGAAAGAAACACAAAAATTGTGAAATTATATTCCTATTGGGATTCCGCACATGAGATGATTTCTGTTGGCAGAAAACTGGTTTTGTAGGCGAGGGGACTGGGGTGAGCGGAAAGAAATGACAGAAAACTGTCTCTCTCCCTCCCGATTGCGCGCTGCGCAGCAAACATGAGACTGCCTGCGGTGCAGTGTTGTAGTTTAACTTTTTTTTGCATATTTTCGAGGTAAACGTGATTAGTACACATTCAAAATGCATTCAGTTTCACATAATAGAGAAAATTACATTCATTATAAACAAGAGAAAAAAATCTTTCATTGAGTTCTGGCATTACAATATCTTTTTAAATATATTTTATAATAAATATATTTTATAATGTTTTGATCTAAGTCACTTTTCATGTTCTATTGGGAAAACAAATCAATCTTTTATTCGATTGGGAGCAATTTTGCAGATTTCAATATTTTTTCAGATCTGCACACATTCACAATACCAATATACTCCGCACAGTTGGTTTACGTCATTTTAAGAAGTTTTCTTTCAAGGCAAATGAGCAAAGTTTAGTGAAAACAAAAATAACGAAATACATTAATAGCCATGGATATAATTTAGGAGGAACTATTACCTTCATAGTCTTCCTCGTCATCTGCAGACTACGAATCACCAAAAATACTCCATTTGTATCTACAACAGGCGAAACATTTTTTAAGTCCATATCCATTTGTGATTTTAGCAAAAACAAACGCAATTTGAACAGCTGATAAGGCTGTCAAATAACGTACTTATATATTTACAAAAGCAGAGCAATTTCGTTGCATATTGCATTTGCCGCGTAAAATCTGAGATCTGAAAAAAATGTCTGGTGATCTCAATGGAAAATGACATAAGTCATCGTTTTAAATCTTGCCTGATATGTTATTATATTGAAACTTGCCAATTTGTATAGCTCCGACATATTCATAGCTACCTATAACCTTATGCACCCGATTTTGGCACTGCCAGCTCACTCTGATGCTTAGGACGTGATTAACTTCTTGTATTATTAGGTCCCTCCCTAATCTCGAAAACTGCTTTGTTCAGAAATCACACATCAATGTAACAATTTTCACAATTTTATGATATTGAATAAAACTGTCCGGTAAGTACTCGAGTCAATACCAAAGATTGATTTAAGTTCTACTTAAATACATATAGGTTACTTTTTTAGAGCATAAACTGCCGCATAAGAGTTTATGTGGCACTTAATTCGCTATGAGTCGTATCAGCAAATGGCCCTTAACCAACTGAATATATCGATGGTGACTGTATATTTAAAAAAAAATCCTATTAACCAAAACACAAATCAATTTCAATTGCATTATATTATGGATCTAACCTCAATGTAAGACAATGAAACCTCAAAATAATAATTGCAACTAGAAAGCGACTGCTTTAATTCATGAATTGTTTACTTGTTTCGAGTTCGCAGTTCCATTCCTAAGAAAATATTCATAACAATCGAAATTTAAAAAATGTACCTAAGACATTTACTTTATAGAAAGAAGCAATCTTTTATTAATAATAATTGGCCTTAAAAATATATGAGAAAACTTAAATTTTTTGAATGTGAAAAGAATATCAAAAAATGCAAAATACATTACAAAAACGACTTTAAGAAAGTATTGCTTTTTTAACTTCGACAGCACTGACATATTATTATGATGTCTCTCGTTCGGTAGTTTGCAACAGAATGACTTTTATTTTCTTATGTTTTACATTCTTGCTTACTCTAATGTTACATACAAAAAAATACTTATATCTACTGCCGCTAATGTGCCCTAGAGGGTGTTGCTTCTTTACCAACCTTTCTATGACACTTAGATGGCACCATACCACAACTCCCATACCAAGCTGAAAACAAACCCTAAAGTTACCAATTAGAAATAACTATAAATTCATTTACAATAATTCATTATAATTCACTTAAGTTCAGATTAGATTCTTAGAACAATATCAATCTTGACCTAACCCTTTTATACAATTCAACGATTAACCACTGACTACTTCTATTCTTTATAATTAATACGTCGTAATCGACGCAACTGTCTGTTTACATTTACTCTATCTTCCTGTATACCCGGAACATGTGTCTGCTCGCCTGTTCTGCTCGTTTCCGAAACCATCGAACCGGATACAGCTTCGTTCTCTGGTGTCCTTGCTTCGTCGCCGTTTCCTGAGTTTGATACAACGCTCTCTTCTTCATTAACCGATGCTTTAACAATATCCTCATTACTTTCGGGCGTACCCGAAATTATTTGATTTAAATGTCTTTTTATTATTTTATTGTTTCGCGTTAATACACAACGATAAGACTGCCGACCAATACGCTCTCTAACCGACGCTTTTTGCCACCCTACCTTGTTCGGGTTCGAGTAATCTCTAACGAAAACATTTTCACCGCTTTTGAAATCAATATTTCTTGAACCTTTATGATTTTTTATATTTGATAACTGACTCTCCGCGATTTTATCTTCCACTAACGGTGGTCTCAGCATGCTAAAGCGATTTTTAAGTTCCCTGCCTAATAATAATTTAGCTGGTGACTCTCCAGTAGAACAATGTTTAGTACATCGATAATCAAATAAAAAGGTATTTATTACCTTTTCGACGTCTTTCTCTTTATCTTCCCACAAATTCGTTAAAAGTGACTTCTTGAAAGTCCTAACAAAATTTTCCGCCTGGCCATTGGTCGCTGGATGCCCAGGAGCCGTTAATACATGTCTGATGTTATTTTTCGCTAAAAATTGTTGAAACTCTCGAGACGTAAACTGACACCCATTGTCACTCACAAGAGTATCAATTAAACCAAATCTACAGAATATCTCGCGCAATTTGGTAATAGTAAAATTCGTCGTGATCTCCTTGGTTATAAAAACTTCGACCCACTTCGAATACGAATCGATAACTAAAAAAAAATAAACATTTCTTATTGGCCCAGCAAAATCTACATGAATGCGAGACCAAGGTGCTTTTGCTACAGCCCATGGAATTAAAGTGCCCTTTTCCGGACTAGGGCGGCTAATTTTACACGGAACGCAGCCTGCAATTAACTTTTCTATGCAATAATCCATTTTAGGCCACCATATGTATGATCGAGCTAGAGATTTCGTTTTCACTATACCTAGATGCGAGCAATGTAACTCTGCCAAAACTGCTTTCTGTAAGCTAGCCGGAATAAGGACCCTATACCCCCATAAAATGCAATCATATTCCACAGACAGCTCGTTCTTTTTAACACGAAAAGAACTGAATTCTTCTCCTTTTAAGGATTCCACCTTCCCTATATTAATTGCTTCTTTCAGTTTTGATAAAATGGGATCTCGCCTAGTTTCTCTTGCTATGACTCTAAAATTTAAATTCAACGCATTGTCTTCTTTCAAAAAATTCACGTAATTAAACTCCTTTTCCTCTGCCCCTATTTTCAACTGTGGCCAACGGGATAGGCAATCCGCCGAGTTATTCGCACCTTTAACGTAGCGCATGGTATAATTAAAGCCTGACAAAATGAAGGCCCATCTTTGCATTCGCGCTGCCGCCATTATGGGTAGACCTTTTCCTTCCCCAAAAATTGCTAAAAGTGGTTTATGGTCGGACTCCAGAATAAAATGTCTACCTACCAAATACTGCCGCAGTTTAGTAACAGAAAAAATTATCGCTAAGGCTTCCTTTTGAATGGTGCTATAATTTCTCTCAGCTTGGGTAAGCGCACGTGAAATAAAAGCAATCGGACGCAGAACCCCATCCTTACTCGGATGCGACAAAATACCCGCCACTGCCACGTTCGAAGCATCAGTAGATAACAGAATCTGTTTATTTTGATCAAAGTGTACCAACACTTGATCAGACGTTATCTCCTGTTTCAACAATTCGTAGGCCTCCTGACACCTGGGTGTCCATCTAAATTTAGCCTCCTTTCTAAGCAGTTCATAAATAGGAGCAATCTTAAGAGCGAAGTTATGAATGAATTTTGAATAGTAATTCAACATCCCCACAAAAGCCCTTACTTCTGACACGTTCTGTGGAACGGGGGCCTTCAAAACGGAGGAAACGCGATCTCTATTTTTGCTCAACCCGTTTCGATCAATGTTGAAGCCCAAATAAGAAACCTTATCCTTGAAAAACTCACACTTGGCTGCATTAAGCCGAAAGCCCACTGATTCTAGTTTAGTCAACACTATCTCTAACGTTTTTACATGATCATGGAAACTACCTCCAGTTACGACAATATCGTCTAAATAGCTCACCACATTTGGAATACCTCGTAAGACATTTTCAATAGTTTTCTGGAAAATAGCCGCGGCCGGTTTCACGCCAAATGGTAATCGGGTCATTTTAAAAATACCCAAATGTGTACTCCAAGCACACAGTAACTGCGATGAATCATCCAGAACGAGTTGGTTATAAGCATTTCTTAAATCCAACTTTGAAAACAATTCTCCTTTTAAAGCAGCAAATAACTCCTCGATGCGCGGCAGCGGATATTTTACATCCACTAAATGCTTGTTTATGGTGGATTTATAATCTCCGCAAATACGCAGCTCACCATTTGGTTTAACTATTGGCACTAATGGCGTACCCCAGTCTGAATTGTCGACCTGCACTAAAACCCCTTGTTCTACCAGATCCCTCAACTGTTTTTCGATCTTACCTCGCCACGCTAACGGCACCGGCCTGGGTTTGCAAAAAATTGGTTTAACATTTTCACTTAATGCCAATGTCACTCTATTTACATTGTAGGAGCCTAGATCCTCTCCAAAAACCGTACCAAATCGCTTTTTCATGCTTTCGACATATTTATCAATACTGTATAACGTATTTACCTGCGAGAGTCCGATACCAAATAACGACATAAAGTCTCGCCCCAAAATTGGTGGGCTGCTAGTGTTAGTAATAACTAATCGCAAAATTCGCGTTTGGTCTCTAAATCTTATTGTTGGTAAAAACTCACCGATTACTTCAATGCGGCCGCCATTATACGCGCAGAATTTATCAAAGCATGGGTTAACACTCTCTTCGTTAAAATACTTGTCGAACGTTGCTTTTGACACCAATGAACAAGCTGCACCCGAGTCCAAAACAAAATTCATAGATATCCGGTTGACCTCCCCCCCAACCGTGAACGGAGCAGACGCATGTTCCCCTAACACACTATAAATAGAAAAATCAGAATCGTTATTTAACTTATTTAAGCTGCTACTAGGATAAACATTTTCAAATTGCGATACTTCCACTACATTAATTTGTTTATTGTTACAAACACTCGCCAAATGACCCACTCTGTTGCATTTGTGACATTTGCTATTTTTGTATTTGCATTTATCGCTTGCGTGGTTTTTCCATCCACAATGTGTACACCTATTTTTTGGTTTACCGCTACCATTGCCTGATGATGCTTGTTTTCCGCTATTCACTGCACTCTCCTTATTATAGTTGTTGCTGTTCTTAAACCCACGTTGATTCCTTCTCGACACGAAATTAACCTCACTTTCCTGACGGCTATTCTGTTGGGCATGGACCTTTGCTTCTACCGTTAGCGCCTTTTTCAATGCATTTTCGATTGTTAAGTCTTCCCCTTCTTCGCACAACCGCTCGAAAATTTGTCCGTCGAAACCAGTCACGAATTTGTTTAGTACAAATTTGTCCAATTGCGAACCAAACTTGCAGTCCATTGCCAGCTTTTTTAGACGGGCGTACCACATGGATACAGATTCACTTTCCGATTTCCTGGCTTCGAAAAACTTTCTCCGCTCGCGGAAAATTATAATCGGAGGTGAATAATGACGTTCCAGTAACGTACACAACTCGTCGTATTTCTTCGAAGCCGGCAAAGCTGGATCACATAACTCTCGTAACAACCCATATGCTTCTAGGCCTACTGATTTCAGCAAAACCGACGTCTTAATGCGTTCGTCCACACATGTAGACTCCACAAAATATGAATCCAGTACTTCTCGCCAATTACGCCACTTGTCTACTCCTGGTCTGAATTCTCGTACTCCGGTGGTCACAGACGCTGTTGCGAATAAACTTTCGCTGAACATCGATGTATTACTCGTTGTCTCGGTATTACCGGAATTTGCCATTGTGTGCCGGTTGACAATAAAAAAAAATTCTTTAAAATAAATTTATACACGCGCTTTTTTTTTTTTTTTTATTTTATTACGCTTTGCTCCTCGTCGCCAATATGATGTCTCTCGTTCGGTAGTTTGCAACAGAATGACTTTTATTTTCTTATGTTTTACATTCTTGCTTACTCTAATGTTACATACAAAAAAATACTTATATCTACTGCCGCTAATGTGCCCTAGAGGGTGTTGCTTCTTTACCAACCTTTCTATGACACTTAGATGGCACCATACCACAATTATCGATGAGGAGCATTGTCAAAAGCGCATGTATAATTGTATATGTATCACGAAAATGCATAAGTAACAACGTTTAATTTGAACCAAGCATAAAAATAGTTGTAGGAACATGAACGTGATACATTTACAACTAAAATGCTAAAGTAACTAAAGTAACACTGCATAAGTAACAACGTTTAATTTGAACCAAGCATAAAGATAGTTGTAGGAACATGAACGTGATACATTTACAACGAAAATGCTAAAGTAGCACTGCAATCAAGCACACACATTGTAAAAGAAGCACAAACGTATGTGAAACTAATACGCATTGACATGCTCGCATCTTTAACCCACCACGAACATCGCGTACTTTGCATTTTTCTTGCAAGATATTCGTATCGTATTCATATTCAGTTTTCAGTGTTCAGTTGTTCTTGTTCAGGAGTGGTGGCTGTTGGCTGGTGGAGGTTTTCGGGTTGTGTCGTATATAACTACAGAAGTGTGACGCTGTTTTTTTGTGTTTTTTTTCATTGTGCGCAATAGCGCAATAAGATAATAAAAGTGTTACGTGTGTGACTATTACAATTTACAATCTTGGCCGTGAGGTAAGTAATATATTTTTAATTATCTATGCTATTAGCCTTATCATAAAATATATATCTATATATCTATATACTAGCTGACTCGGCGAACTTCGTTCCGCCCAAATTCGTTAATGTAATGAAAATAATAATTCCGAGAATGAACGATGCACATGCTGATTTATGTAATACGGTCAATTCCAATTCTGTATTTTATATAAGTTATAATAAATACAAAAGAAATAACTAAAATATTGAAGAATGAATGTCACAGATATCCGGCGATTGTCCTTGCGACTTATTATTTTTCATAGTGAAAGCGGGTACGCAAGGGAAATTGAAGGCGCTTAAAAACCAATGGGAAATCATCAGAATCCGCGAAATTATTTGCCTTACATTTTTAAGTCTAAATATTCGCTTCCATGACATTTGATTTGAGATTCTTCACAATCAAATCAAACGCGATCCGTTAAAAAAGTTTATAAAAATTATAACTCAGCTGACTTTCGATTTCGAATTGTGTAGCGGTGAGCACGGAACATCCAAAGTATTTAAAAATTAAACATTTCAAATAAATTTTGTTGTATTGGAAGTAGCACTACCCGTTTTCCTATCCAGTCTAATTTTCACAAAGTGCGTTTCCCATACTAACTTCTATTCCCAATTTAATCCCCTTAAACTATTATTTTCACTAATTGGAACTATCGGGTCCAAAACTATCCTATCTTTCTAGCTGCATTCAACCATGCATACATACAAAGTTTCAATTCACCTATATCGTCTTAAATCTTCAATTCTTTACTGTAGGTATCACCGTAGGTACTATATAAACCATTAAACCAAAAACCTTAAACTCAATTTCCATATACACCACCATAATGTACGTTCATCAGCGCACGTCATCAGCCATCTGCGCATTTCCTCAGAAACATATTGTCGCTGTTGATTACATACACATTCACATTCACGTCGCATACTTCTCTATCTCTTTCGTTTCACTTAATTCGAAGAGAAAACACCACGAAGTTTTTTTTTCATATGAACGTGCTTGTGCGATGTGCGCCACCCAACCACCCCAAAGCAGAACGACGATCAAGAACCGCGGCTGCTGATAAAGTTCGATTTGAGAAAATAAATTTATTTTTTTCGTGCTAGATTTTAGGTTGTAGCTCAGCTTCTAGAGTACATAGAAAGCTGATTGATGGCTTGAAATAACTGTGAAATTGTTGGCTCTCCTAAGGATTTTATTTTGTTTGCATTGATTAAGAATTGTTTGAGTAATTGCGAGTAAAAGGCAGTAAAGTCAGGAAAAAAAACACATTTTGGTCAAAAACGCTCCCAAAAATAGACTTGTCAATGAAAGAAATAGCCTATGACCTTCTCAGAATCTTAACTAACATTTCAAAAAAAGTTTCATTAAAATCTGTGCAGTAGTTCCTGAGATTAGCGCGTTCAAACGAAAAAACTCTCCAGCTTTATAATATTAAATATGATATGATATATATTATATATATATATATAAATATAGATATATATCTGTGTATAATCAAAAAATCATTGTGTGTTTAATACGTATAATACAGTCAAAATCGTTTACAACGACATCGGTTATAACCAGTGTTGTTATATCGTGGGATTTATCCCTTTTTGTGGGATTTTCGATGTCTAAAAAGCTTTCCGTGGGATAAAGGAAAACAGCACGAAATCGTGGGATTTTTAGGATTCTAACAAAAAACATTCAAACTATAAACTTTTGCAGCAATTTCATCGAAACATTTACATTTTACCACGAAAAAGTGTCTATAAAAAATTGTTAATTTAAAGTGTCTTTCATGAAAATTTCCTAATACCAACAATAGTCATAGTAATGTTAAAAATCTGCTATTTTAATACTAAAGGTTAATTAAATATAATTTGTTTTCCGTGTAATACTAATTTTACTTCAAAAATTAGAATTTTTTTCAAAAAAAGTATCGAGGGATTTTTAAGGGATTTTTAGTACTATGAAATGGGAAAAAATGGGAAAAATGACTACGTTTCGTGGGATAAATGAAGAGAGAATCCTAACAACACTGGTTATAACGACATATCGCTTACAACGACCGATTTTTTCCTTGTTTTGAAATAAAATATTGGTCATAACGACTAAGATCGACGCAGCTGTTGGTGCGACCGCATTTTTTCTGAAACGGTAAACTATTTATGGGTCTGTACATGCGATGTATCTGTCTAGACACATGTTACAGCTCACCGTTTGTTGAGATATTATTATTCTTTATGTTTTGCGCTTATTATTAGTTTTGAGTTTGTTCAATAGTAGGTGGGGAAATTAATTAGTGTAAATTTTTCTGTGTGTGCTTCATTATCATAAAAAAAAATTAAAAAAACTAAACTTAACTTCCTCATTACCTACTCCAAGATTTTTTTGACATTTTAATTTTTATTTTCACATAAATTCAAATGTTTATGAAATGTTTCGCAGTTTCCCATTCGTGATGGAAAATATTTTTTGTTTCACATGGCTGCGGGCAGAAAGTAGGCGCTGTTTTGTGAATTTATGTGAAAATAAAAATTAAAATGTCAAAAAAATCTTGGATGATATCTTGGATAATGAGGAAGTTATCTATTCATTTATGTCGATTTCCATTGGGATTTTCGGATTTTGCTCTCAGATTTCAGATTTTTCGTGCCCAATGGAACATAAAACGAGATTTTTCTTCCTTCGCATTTGTGGTAGTGCGTGTTTGAAAAGTCAGCTGTTCTTAAATTGTAATTTATGCTTATAGAAATCCACTCAATTTATGTTGATATCCATTGCGACAGCCAAATGTAATTTTTTCTCTATTTTTCACAGACTTGTGTTCAAATTAGTAATTAATAACGCACTTTAAAGATTGACAAAAGACAAATGTTTTGGTGTTAGTGTAAGTAGGTGTGAATCTCGCTCAGATATCGAGATTCGCAAAACTGCTTTTTTTGCGGCCAATGGAAAATGAAATCTGACAGCCAGCTGATTTCGAGAGCAGAAAAACTGCTCTGACTCTCAAAAAAAGTGCTTTTTCTGTCCCAATGGAAAACGACATTAATTAAATTATCCTTTTATTTTTTTTAATTTTTTTTTATGATAATGAAGCACACTGCTAAAAATTCTACCGCTTTAGAGTTCATCATTATTTAGTGCAAAAACGGATAAAAATTACATATTTCATAAATGTTTCAAAAATGTTTCATCGGCGTCCAGACTGAAAGAAACATTTAAGAGATGTTGAATGAATATATATATATTCTTACCTCTTTAGACACAAACCCCGCTTAGTAAAGTTCTTGTTGAAATTTCTTTTATAAATAACAATCTCAGCAAAGCCACGTAGAGGCAGTGTTTAACAGAATAACATCGTAGAGGCGTCGTAAGGGAATCTAATAAATAAATACGGCTGTCAGTGTTTAGTGGAAAATCAGATAACTTATTATGCTTTTGACCGGTGTCTTTATATTAATATAGATATGCATTTCTTTAACTAGATCTATTTGTTTCTGAATATGGAAGATCTCCGAAATCTTCTGTATGATGAAGATGTATTTCCATCAAGTCAAGTTGCAGTAAACTTGATTGATGAGTCTGCTGCGAAAGATTACAGTGTATCGCAAGGGTCGCCTATATATGTCGAACTCATGAATAATGATAACATTGAGAGTAGCCCTCGTTTAGATGAAGAATTACAAATTGATGATGCTGAAATGTACCAACTTCTGTCTTCGTGGGGCTTCGTTGATTTATATAACTATTTCCAAAGTTTGAAGGTGAATGTAAACACATTGAAATTCATTGATACTGAGGATCTGAAGGAATTATTTGCAAATAAACCTTTCGGAACAAGAGTTGAGTTTAAGCAGAAACTTTACCAATGGCGAAGAGAAAATGTAATTCCTAATTAAGCTTAATAGGCAAAATTTGGTTTTACTTATAATCTCATTTAATTTTAGGGAATCATTGTATCATCAGATCCATCCGAGTCGATTGTTGATAATGTTAAAGCATTATTAGAAGAGTTAGTTAAGAAAAATTTGGCAGAACATATGAATATAAATGCACAAATATATGACGTTTCACGAACACCATCACCATCGCCATCATCAAATTCCTCATCGCCCAGCATCGGCTTCGGAAATTTTGTACGCTGACATTACTCTATTTCATACATCACTTTTCTTTGTCTCTTCCGTATTACTCGATGATAAGCAACTTTTTCTTCCTATACGATAATTTTAAGGACATTGATGGCGTTCTTCAAGCATATCCCTCTGGGAGCTATGTTTTAAGCGATTTTGAGAAGAACAACCGCATCGGCGACTCGTCGCGCACAATTTTAATTGACTGTCTGTCCAATTGGCTTATTCAAAATAAAAAATCAGTGTCGCGCAGGGACTTCCAACATATAGCTGGAAAAATTCAAGACCGATTTCACGAAGACAAGGTAATTTGGACTTTACAAATAATATAATCATTATTAGCGTTTTCTGAACTGCACATTAAGCTTAAAAATAAATACGAAGATATTATAAAATAAGAACAAATCAAGCTACATATCAATTGAATTTTCCTTCTTTTTTCATTTAAACGCCACGTTGTCTTGTTCTTGTTTTATGCTGTAGAAAGTTAACAAAGTATTATGTTTATAGAATATATATTTCGCACCACCACCAAGGGGATCAAAAGAAAACCCTTCAGGACGACTTTATAGTCGTTTTTATAACACAAAGAGACGTTACCGACAGATTGGTCTAGATTTCTTACAAAATGAAAACAGTCAGCCTATTCCCAGCTGCTCTGGAATTCATTTTTATGAACATGAGACTCAAACCCCTCAAGGTGCAATTATTGATGAATTTCAGCGAAAGCGAATTTAGTGCAAAATCTAATATCTTTATATTCTAGAACTAGAAGACTGCTCGGCTGATATTTTGTGGCTGCGGATTCATAGAGAGCCCTGGGACGAAATTAAGTCCAAGTGGAGGAAGACATTCGCTAATCGACAAAAAGATGCCCGCACATTGCTATTCTCAACCTTTTTAACCAATTGGCCATTGCTGAAACATTCTGCCGGAGTTTCACTGGTATGCGATTATTGATTCGTCAGTGAATCATAATTTATAGAGCTCAAACGAATATTTTTGCTGCGCCCTGGCGTTTCGAGAAGGAGCCACTCAATTTTTAAACATTTTATTATTAAACATAAATCATTAAACACTTCATAATATATTAATTTCTTGGCGTTTTTCTTATACGAGATTTTTAAAACATCTTTTATTTTCTAGATATGTTCCGATTTTGACCAACTTTTTCCAAATAAACAAAACAGGCTAGTGGAAAAATGGGATGATTTCAAGGCTTTGATTATTCCGGTATTTAACGAAAAAGTTAAAGACCGAAGCTGCCAAGAACTTCTTGGCTTCCTGCACAAAAAAGACTTCTCAAAAGGTAATTTTTCATGCACCTCGTTTTATACATTTAACTAATGCTTGCTTTGTTTGCTTAATTTCAGGCCCGGAAGACGTTTTGATAATTAACCTGCTGCATGCTGTTCTACCTCCATCAGCCAGACAAACAACAGTGGCAGTTCAAGAAGGCTCCAAAAAGAGAAAATTTTACAAGCCCACCATAAAGGACTCTCAACAATCTCTTCTTCTCTTCGTGACCGAGGCGAATGACTTCAATCCTGCATTGGACCGAATTTCAAATAAGGTGAGGGGACTTGGCCAAAGTTTGCAGCCACTGATCATTTTCTGCGTTTTCGACAACTCGTTTATAGTTTACTATAACGAGATTAAATATAAGTTTGACTCTCTATTACCCGCACTAGACACTTGCTTTAAAATTTTTTTTGTACTCAATTTAAAATATCCTGCTGCTTCAAAAGCCGTTTGGCTTTTTCTTCAAAAGTATTTTTTTGAAATTGAAGCGAAAGAAAGAATTCCGCCAGATACACTTATTTTAATTGACATATTACAACAAAGAAATAATGTATAATTGCCACTTGTGCACCCTGTTTTTCGATTCCTGTAATAATCTTGTATTGCATTACAAAACTATTCACAAATTAAAGCCAAATGGCGATTTTCACTGCCTAAATTCCATTTCATGGTTCATTATCCACATGTAATGCAAATGCTCGGGCCATTAAAACATTTTTGGTCATTCAGATTTGAATCAAAACACAAAGTGCTTAAAAGTTATTGCAATAATACATCATCTCGCAGAAATCTACCTTTATCTTTAGGAATTAAATCAAGCCTAATTTTTTGTAAGAGAATGATATCTGGTGCAGGAATTCCGGCAGTCATATCAAAAATACCTAATGCTCTCATTGTACTTAAAAATCAATCTTACTTTACTAAAATACAAAACATTTATGCATATGAGCATTTTCATGAAAAATTATGTTACAAATCCCTTACTTATTGTAAAGTGCCTTACAAAAACAATGAGTATGTCAGTATATCTAGATTAACAACAAACATTTATAGAATAGAATCTTTGTTAATATCTCAAAACTGTCCTTATATTATTTGTGAAAAAATAGAAACTTCAGATTACATTGATCACTTTAATTCATTCGAAATTTATAAAGGCACAGAAATTTATTATATACAAAAAATTAATGAGTTAGATGGGCCACCATTTTGCGTATATCCAAATCCGAATGGGAAACAGTTTGGTTTTATAAAATTCTTTTAAACTATTTTTGCACTTAAAAACTATTAATGTTATTTTATTTATTCTCTACTTAACTAAAAATTGTAATGCGTTATACGTATAAAACTATAAAACTATTTCCACTAAAAATTAACTATAATTACTGTAATACGAACTAAGGAAAAAATAATAAAAATGAAAAGCAAAGACAGCGAAACATTATTATTTGTTTTTGGTTCTTAGTACTATTTCAGGTGGGTACGAGTGTATGCAAAACAGAAATGCTTTGCATGTTACTCGTAATTTAAGCATGGACGTTTTAAAGGAAGCACGAAAACTTTACAACGCTTTCATTGTTGACTAACAGTGATCATACTTTATCAATCACTACCCTATGCTAACGTAAGTATGGACGTTTTAAAGGAAGCACGAAAACTTTACAACGCATTCATTGTTGACTAACAATGATCATACTTTATCAATCACTACCCTATGCTAACGTGAGTATGGACGTTTTAAAGGAAGCACGAAAACTCTACAACGTTTTCATTGTTGATTAACAATGATCATGTTTCATCATTCAATATAGTGTTAACGTAACCATATACGTTTTAAAGGAATCACGAATACATTAAAATATTTAATTTGTTGATTAACAATATTCGTACTTTCTCAATCACTTACTCATCTTAATTCAAGAAGGAACATTTTTACATAAAAATAAGTATGTTCGAGCAACAAATTTTTATTGTTAAAGCAAAACAGTCACCTGTTTCAACTATCACGGATCGTGTTTGCTATATAATATCTATAATATGAGTAACCATGCTTTGTGATATTTTAAACACGAAATTGACAATGGCGTGTTTGATTTTAGCAAAAATAACTGTAACGCTGTTCATAAAAAATTGATAATGTCCCATTTGTCAAAATGACAACGGCCATTGGTTGACGCCAAATCAACCAAGGTTCGTGTTTGATTCTACCAACGTTTTTCTTTCGGTGTTCCCATACAAAATTTTTGTACCAGTTTGATTTGATCGAAAACGGCTCTAACGATTTCAACCAAAATTGATATTTAAGCTTAAGTAGGTGAGGTTACCATGACTGCGTACCCAGTTTTTGGCTAAAAATTCGAACAACGGTACTTTTGAAATTTCGACATATCTCGAAAACGGTCTATACGATTGTAACAAAAATTAGTTTCTAAGGTAATGTGTTCATTTATAACTTAATAGTAACCTCAGTTTTTCTCTATATTATCGTACAATGGATTTTTGAAAGAAGGAATTTTTTAAAATTTAGTTTTCTTCAGTTTACCGGAAAACGGCGATAACGATTTTGACCAAAATGCAAATTTAGAGTCAAATGGATGTTTTCAAAACAATTGTGTCCTCAATTTTCAATTCGAAGCACCCAAAACAATAATTTTAAAAAATGCTCATATCTCGAAAACCCCATCTTTGATTTCAATAAAACTTTAAAAACGAAGCAATGCTTACATCCCTTATAGGCCTTATAATAGTCACGCATTACGCAATCGTATTTTTCAAATTAAACATTCCAATATTTGGTACTGTTTCGTCAGCACAATCTTACAAAAACCGCTATAACGATTTTGACCAAAATACACGCTGAAGATAACATAGGTATTCTAAAAAAGATGCCGTACTTAGTTTTCCTCAAAAAATTCGAAGACGTCAGATTTGAATTATTTCTCAAAAAATACTACAGAAATCGCGATCAATATATTTTCGCAAAACTTATTTTTAGCAAATACAATCTTTTTTCAACAATATTGAAGATGCCAACCATTTGGGGCTTACACAATCAGAAAATCAAACTTAATTTGCTTTTTGTTTTTTGAGAAAGTTTCGTTCGACCCAGTCGTGCACTTTATTTTATTTATTACTGGGGGATACATTTTTCTGAATTTTATGTTTAATCCTGATGTTGCACTATATTAAATAGAGGGAGATAAATAATTCTTTTAGACCAGCTAAATGACAACAAATGTCATAATGCTGTGACATATTTCCACTTCAACTAACACGATAATACCAACCATCCTTCGAAAAAATAAGTTTAGCGTAGTCTTAAGTAAGTAATCGCACATCGTAGTGCATATGCAGTGCGCATCGTTTCCGCAAAACAGAAGGGAAACGCAATATCTTCACCAGATAAATTGTGTATTCAAAATCCAATTTGCAACACAAAAGCTACAGAAACGAGGGCACTACTGTTCATAACCGTAGATATGAGTAATATATGTAATCCAGTTACTGTTACTTCAGTCTTTGAAATAGCGAAAAGAAAAATCCAACAATGCATCCCACAGATAGTGGTAGCTTCCTTTACTACACTTTTACCACAGATAGAACACTGGTAACCATTAGGAAAACTAATTCGCCTTAATCCACCAACACACAGACACTGCGACGCGTACAAAAAAAAACACTCTAAATGGTTGTCTTATTTCTTCTCGTTCTCGTCAATTGTCTACAACGTGGCTCTTGAATTTTGGGATATAATACAAGAACAAATTTAAATTGAATATCTCCATTTTTTTAGCTTAACAAAGAGTCCTGTGGTATAACAGTCTTTGCCGCAGTCGTATTGTTGTTTCTGCAAGTTTATCTGTTCAGACAAAACCGAAACGGAAAAGGAAATTCGTGCATCGTTATTTCTATTGTAGTTAGATGTTGGCAAGGATGAAATTCATAATGTCCCGAGACCTATATTTTTTTGGAGAATCTTCTTCCGTTTATTGCCTTGTTGAATGTAGCATCGAAAGCGAAATTCGTTCATATCTCCAATTTCCTCTTCCTCGGGATACGAAAGGAACGAAATAATATATCATTGTTCATGAAATACGTGCAGGTAGCTAAAGCCACGAATGCCAATTTCCCATGTACAAATCTTTCGCGAATTTTGATTGCATCCAGCGAGCATAGAAGTAGCCAAGCCATATAGAGACGGATTGGCTGCAAAACTGTGTATGTTGCATTATTTGCATTTCACTTTCATTTCAGGAACACATACCGCACTGTGTTCTGGCACCTCACAGTTGGAGCTAAACTTTGAGGGTGGTTGCTCGAATGTGAATGCAATTATTTTTTAAGTAAGTGGAAATATTCCCAAGTTACGGTTGGTTTCATCTATTTCATCGCACTAACGATTATTCAAGCTATTATAAGTTGAAGTTTCCATGCTATATATACCTGCGTACGTTCTATAGAAGCCAAGCACGTCAACTACATACCTGAAATGGAGAACATTCTGTGTGGCTGTGGCTGCATTGTGCTTTATTCCTTAGAAACTCCAATAGGTAGCAATATATCTGAAGATATCTGCAAATTTTAATTAAATGCTATACAACCTGTAGCGATGGATTGTATACTGAAAATCGTATTAAAAGTGTGGTTGCAGCGGTTGTAGGTATCGGTATATTGTCCTATGGGCCAAAGTTGCAAAATCAATCATTGCCTATTTGTTTCATAAGAAAAAAACACATAATGTTAAGCTTATAGGTAATGCCAAACTCTTTCGATTTCATTCAATTAAACACATTCTTAAATTAAACCGCTCATTAAGAGTTTTCAATTTTGTTCGCTGCTATGTAAAAGATGTATTACAATAAATTTCTGTATTTATCATCGCAGAAGAAAACATTGCGATAAAATCGTCTGCCGACAACCATGCAGATTTTTTGTTGACCTTAATTTTTATCATTTTACGTTTAGGTTTACGATATTAGGCCCAAGTCTGATGCCATGCCAAACTCATGGAAGATAAAAGTACCTCATGGCGCCACTTAAGCACTTAAGACTTCCGAGCGAAAATTCGTTTGAAGCAAACAAAACAAAAGAAAAAACAAGACAATTTTACTTATATTCGGCTGCCTCCGAGCCGCCGCCGGTGTTGTTTTGCTTGGTTACTTTTCTGGTTGTTGTTATTCACCCGAAACAATCGATGAAATTTATGTGCGACAATTACTTGGGTAATTGTATTTGCCGAAAGAATCAACAGCGAAACAACAAAAATAACTTCTCCAGTGAAAACAATGAAAAGTTAAGAAAGTAGTACGACGCCGAAATAAAGTGCTAAACTTTCTCATTGCCCTATGGGACCGGTACTGAACCGACGACAACGTGTCGTTTCCTAAACCTGCAAGCGATACGATACGCGCCTTTTGGTAGAGACCTTACGCTGACTTTTGTTAACAAAAAACAAAAGAAGTCAGCAGAAAGCGAGGTGACAACTTGCCAATAGATTACAGAGTGTGTGTAATCACTTCCTTGCTGGTTAGCAACCGAAGCCCTTGCACGGATATAATACGAGGATAAGTTTCGTCGTGCGGTGCTTGAAAACAAATATGTGTATGGAGCGGGAAGGACTTTTTGTTTAGCTTGAACGATTTTTTTTATTAAATTTTGCCTGAGGCTGAGAGTGAACTGGTTTTGGAAATTGAAGTGTGTTGTGGGAAAAACTATGTGTCATCCAAGATCGAAATAGTTATTGGCAGAAGTTTTGGATATTTGTAACTTATAAGTACTATAATTAAGTTGAATAGTTGGGTAAGAAGTTCAAGGAAAGTAAGTTAATTGTCCGATGAATAAGAGAAACGTTCTTTATGAGATGAATCCTTCGGTTTGAAATTGTGCAGAAAAAAAAACCATAACGAATATGACATCATGATCATGAGATGACGGTTCTCGATTCTCCAAATCCCTCGGTGCAGCCCACTCAAAACCGGCACTTAACAAAATTTAATATTTCTTCGATGAAACAAGACAGGGGAAAAAGTATCACCAGACACGCATGTCTTTTTATAATAATGGAGTCTGCTCTGATTGTCAATCAATTATGGGAATTAAGATCCAAAAAATATTCTCAACAGTACCAACACAGTAGGAGACAGAAAAACCTTTCAACATATCATTATGACTATGAGCTGCAGTGGGGTGAGTTCTTATTCTCACAATTCCATTACATTTCCCTCTTTTGAGGAGATGGAACTGTTCGCACTCACTCAACGTTTCATTATTCATTTGGCAGTGATTTATGTATGAATGCTCATACCCCAGTTCCTGCTTCCTGCTATAAGATCCCAGAAGATCCATTCCAAGACGGACGGCTCGAATAGGATTTTCGAACGGAGGTCGCGGTGGAGCTCGATATGCACTTGGGTATATATACTTTCTTTTTTTTTTTTTTGTTCAATTCACTTTTATATTTCTTCGTTGGTGTTTTTTTTTCGCTTTGCTTCTTAGTGTTGTTTGCCAAGAGTAATAATGGAGTTTGAAGTTCCTATTCAAAGGGAGTAAGGCAGAAATGGAGAAGGACTATGAAGGACTGTTGGGAATATTTGAATTGAAGTTCATTTGGATGACGACACACATTGACGAAAGGAATCAC
The DNA here is from genome assembly GCA_949126925.1 of Cheilosia vernalis. NCBI lineage: Eukaryota > Metazoa > Arthropoda > Insecta > Diptera > Syrphidae > Cheilosia > Cheilosia vernalis. The sequence continues at coordinate 59,229,488 of OX421362.1, forward strand.
TACTACTATGGTAAGAGTGGATGGTGTTTAAATATCTGAAGGTGTACCAATAAAAGTTATAAGATTTGTTAAGAGCTCTTTTTATGTGTGACGGCGTGTGTTTTTTTTTTTTTTTTTTTGAACAAGAGAAGGGAATTCGTAGCTTTGGTGTAGCTATTTTTGTAAGACGTGTCGAAATTATTGGGCACATAATTTGTCATCGACTTTAAGTGGACATGCTTGACGTGTTTGAAACATTTTCTAAAAAGCTATAACCTACGTGGGAGGACAAATGGTGGCAGCGGGTAAGACTTTTTGGGTTTACCAACCGCTTAGAACATGATATTAGCCAGTATAGTGATAGACACAATCAAGTAGATAATAATAATAATAGTTGGAGCAACAGGTCTGTAGGGACCCTGGGTCTAGCTTCTCGTTTTGTGTGAGTGTTTTTTTTAATTTTTGGAACGAATGGAAGGGATCTACAATTTTATGCCGATTCCAAACGGCCGATTGAGAAGCTTTATAAAGACAGTTATACTCTCGGATGTTAGTCAGAAGTTCGCGAGAGGTGGCGCTGTGAAAATAAGAACCCTAAGTTGGAATTTGGGTTTTCGCGGGATTCGAACCTGGGACCCCCACTTAGTAGTCCAACACACTAACCACTAAGCCACTGCGCCTACCAAGTAGATATTCTCCATAATAGCCGTATTTTATTATCAGCGTGATTTGATCCGAATCATATCATGAAAATAAAACAATACGGATCATAGACGAGTTGTGGCAACAGTTGCTTTCAAAAGACGACCATGCCACCAGCCACATTGCAAACATTCTGTATAACGACATTTCAGTTGCTTGTCGGGGGTGTTGCCATATCATTCAAATTAATAATTTTTAATTTTTGAAGGTGAGAGTTTTTTTTAAGAACTTATTTAAAGTGTTTACAATCAGTTCGAAATATAATGAAAACCGCAGTTTACACATCTGGTCCGCTTAGATTGGAATACTTCTTAGACAAAGCATTATACTTTTCATAAGAATACCATAGTTCTCTCACACAAAATACGTTTGATTGTTAAAATAAAATCATCACTTCTATCACAGCTACTTGTCCAAAAAACTCGGCAAAAACAGTTGCAGTTATAAAATAGTTTAAATTTATGTAGCCTAGTTTGCATTTTTCATTAGATATTTCGAGATTTTCTGGACATTTGTACCTGATTTGTACTGTAAAAACAAAAAACAACTCTCACCTTTCTGCCGGAAAACTTGTGAAACAATTATTATTTACGAACTCGAACTGCGACACATTTCATAAACATTTTTTGTTAAACATTTACTTAACAAATTATGGAATATTTCGCTGGGCTTGTAATACCTTTACAGAATTAAAAAGCAAAATCTCCAAGGACGGGAAATTTTTTGGATATCAAAAAAAATGCTGATTGATTTTTTGTGCTATGAAGAGTATTGAATTTTTTAGTCTGGCAACGTGACTGTGTGGCTATCTTTTACAGGCACACCAACTTACCAACATTCAAGAATGAAACAAACAGCGTCAAACAGCGCTGTGAGCAATAGTAGAAATAATTTTTAGATCATGGTTCATGATCTCGATGAGAAGCAGGATCATATGCTGTTGTTGTAAGTGCATGCAAATAGATGATCTATATAGATCATGGCTGATAATAAAAAAGGGCTTTTAACTCAATCCCGTAACTTTGTCTTTCTTAACTTTATTCTTTCTTGGAGTTACGGTTTTGCATTTTGTAAAAGCAAGATATGTACCTACTATCAAATGCCGTTTACACAAGTGTTCAAATAACAAAAAAAAACTTTTCCATGCGGCTTTTAAACGAATTGTATAGGTATATCTGTATTTGCTGAGTAATAGTACCTATAAGCACGAGCTGGTTCTACCGTTTGTATTTAAGTTTTAAGTGTTCATCAGTAAGCCAATTACATAAGCATCCATTATGTATATACTATAGGCTCCTCGTGCAAGGTTGTAATAAAAAAAGATCACAAAGAAAAAAAAAAACATGGAAAATATTTGCAAACCATCATATACCAATTCTTTATTTGAACAGACTGTCATTTATCTCGAAGAGATTTTCCTATAAATGGCAAATTTTGCCACAGCACCTTTAGTGTCTTCAACGACTTGTAGATATCTTCAACTTACAAAGAGTTCGAAATTCTAAAATGTCACCAAGAACAATTATTTTCACTCTCTTCATTGCTATGTTGGTTGTACTTCCGCCAGCTAGCGGAACTTTCCTTCTATTGAGAAGTTTATTACGAAATAATGGCACTAACTTTATTAACAGCCCATTGGCGCAATTCAAACTTTGCCTTTTCAACTCACCTTTGTGTAACACAGCAGCAGCAGGGTAGTACGACCTGTCAATCTTTGCAACAATAATAATATAAGTAACAAAATAAATAAATAAAATGTGAAGCAACTAAAAATGGAACCGTTTTAAGTCCTCGTAAACTTCCCTCTCTCTCCTTGGCTAAGTTATTCACGTCGTCCTTAATCTAGTGCAGCTTTACTATTATGTTTGCTATAAAATCATACCTGCAAACACTTAGTTAAACAACCTCATCCCAAATCGGCTTACCGAAGGTTTATGTGATTTTAAAATTTCCGAAAATAAACTAACACAGAAGTGCAAATATAAGATGTCTCTTTCTGTCGCTGTGCATTCTACTCTGTAAGCTGTAACTCTATCCTGCACACCCAAGGTGCTTTACATGTGTAGCACTACGTCTACTCTCTTGGTGACTTACTGCTACGCGAGCGGCCTTATTGAACAATTTCATTGATACACTTCGAAAGTGCTGCTTTTGGCATTTTTTCCGAAAGCTTATTTTTATTCAACTTTGCAGCTAGTCCCGATACCAAGGAAACCCTATTTGCAGAAGGGAGGCAAACAAGTCACTATTGCTTGCTGTAAGCAAATAACCTCAACCGTAGGTACCCACCCCAGAACTTGTTGCAGAACTATCCGTGCATGTGTAAATTTGAGATATAAAAATCAGGGAACGACGGGGGTTGGACCGTAAAATAAGGATACATCCGCACATAAAAAACCATTCGTTCCTTATGCAAGGAATACTGAATGAGTTTCTTCAGTGGCTAGTGCAGACGTTTTTTAGCATTTATCCTTGCGAATTCTCACTTCTAGGCAGAAAGGACATGCTGCTGTGGCACCATCACTATCGTTTTACATTTACGCCGATATAAAACGGCACTACAGCTGTTTGCAATTTTCGAAAGAGAAATTTTCTGGTTTTGAAGCATGCAATTCTGCAAGGACTTATTACTTTTTGTTTTTGGTTGCATTTGTCTGTCCCAAAAGGTAAAGTATGCGATGGCAGGTGCTCATATGTATCGTTCTTGACTGCAAGAATCGCAGGAGTATTCATGCAATCCCGAGTGTCGCGTTGGCAAAGAATTTAATTAAATATGAGCTTAGAGTTTTCCCCTGTTTGAGCGCAACTTGGACAGAAGCTTATGGCTGTGGAATGTTTAACTATTCATTTAGATGATACATAAAGTTAAAGTGATGCGCATTACTGAAGTTATGTTATGTTCGTCTTAGTTTCACTTTGCAGCGGTTAAGTGAATTTAAGTGCTGTTTCCTTTTTTATTTTTGGTGGCACGGAATTCGAGTAAACATTTTCCGGTGTTCTTTCATGTTTATGTACATACATACATTGGTACAAGGTAAAACTTAGAGTCTAAATACTGGACAGTTAAGAAGGCAATCGTGAGAGATTCATACCTTATCTGTGCTGGGCCTAAAGTAGGTACATGTTTCAGATGAATAAACTAAGTGTTACTAATCTGACTCTGATCCATGCACTAGTTTCGACAAAAATGTACTGGGCGATAAATAAATAGACAAAAATCGTAAGCTTTCGTGAATGTTTTCAATTTATTACAGTAAAATGATAAAAATCTGTCGCCATTAAATTATGAGTTTCTAAAATAAACGACACGTTCCATGATGTCCATAGATTTAGGCAATATGTGAAATGAAAAAGGCATCAATTTCCTCTGCAGACATAAAATCTAGCGGAAGTTCCAGCAAGTCCTTCAATTCTTCAGGCGAAAGTTTTGATAAATTTTCAACGGAAAGTGGTCCATCATCCCCATCCTCGTCAATATTCAACGTTATTGGTTCCGATCCGTTGTCAAGTAAGGAAACGTCCAAGTCGTCAGCATTAGTTGCGATTACGTTCTGACAACTGCCTGATCCTTTTAGGCAAATCTTGAATGGTATCCACGGCCTATCGGCTAAATTTATATCAATTTCCTCAGCTATTCCTAACACCGATATAGAAGCCGCTGTAGCTTGTCGGTGTAAAAGCGCAAATATAGCTACGACTAAGATTGAGAGAGTAAACTTTGATACCATTGTCAAGTATTGTAAACTCAAATAAGATTTGAATTAGTTTACGAAGTGTATAACGTATTTATACCCAAGCATTCATGGCGTATGAACTTGAACGTTTTGTCGGTGCCTGTAACATGTGAAACCACTGCATCAACATTGTGAAATTATGACATGAATTTTCGACATGCGTCTGGGGATGTTTAAACAGATATATAACGTGATGTAATGCATGTTGGAATAATATTGTGAAAGTTCTGAAATTGGTATTTGGTATAAACGGTAATTTGGTGAAATAGTTTGGGGCCCTGCTCGACGTCATCTGGGTAAATATGTTACATACTATTTAATTTAATATACTATTTAATTGCACATGGGATGGGAAAAAAAATGTGATTAATGTCCAACAACGACTAAAGTATAGCGGAGATGGAAGCAAGATATTAGGTATATAAATATAGGTACATTATACACTGATAATATTGCATTTTTGTCAGAGATCATGACCATTGTAACTTAAGATAAAGAGATTAAAACTAAATGTTAAAACTAATAATACGTGTGAGAAGGAAAATTTTAACACTTGTTAGGATTTTAACATAAGTAGGAGTATTAATCAAAGCAACACTAATATGGATACCTAAGCAAGTTATCAGAAATGCTACGTATGCGCAAGTTGTATGAAAAAGAAACTTCTAGATTACAAATCGCATCTGCAAATCTAGGTATAGGTAATGTTTTTCGAAGCTCAGGTATGGGCCTATTTCTCACTCACCTACACCCAGACAATAATACCTACTGTGCAAAAATTTCCTAAAACGCCTTAGGTAAGTATTTTTTTATGAAATTTTTTGGACAGGCAAAATTCTGACTAGAAATAGCACAATTAGCAGAGCAGAGCTCTGCCGAGAACTTGCACAATTTATGTACAGCCTAGGTAATGAAAAATGAGCTAAAGTGCTTATCCTTAGGTATTTTAACCTAAATAAAATATAAATAAGTGTTAATTAACCTCAAGGCATACATAACTCTACCTTATACCTTAGATAGTTTTTCTGTCTCGACAGATGGTATTTCGCCTAAATGTTCAGCACCAATCACCTTAGTTACTATATAAATTTAACTTAAGCCTAAGGTAATATTCCAAGTGTTGAAAAAAAAGACATGTACGACTACTTTTTTTGCTAACTACATAGTACATACCTTAGTTCTAAAGTAAATATACAATATCTAAGGTGATTTTCCCTCCGAATTTGTTTTCATTTGCCTACTGCAGCGGAATATACCGTTTTTTTCGTTTGTTGTATATTTTAGTTATAATTATAACAAAGCAATCCACTTTGAAGTGGTCTTAGTACTGTTTGGACGTGTTTTAGAAGAAAAAAAGTGAGTGATAAATTCGATAAATTTGTCAAATCTTAAAAAGTAAAAAACATTGAAAACAGACAAAAGTGTACATATAATATACCTACCTACAGCAAAAGACGAGAAGTGAAAAAAACTTTAAAAACGAATCAAGTGGACACGAGAATTAACGAGGAATAAGTTTTAGGTAAGTTTATATAGTGAAATCTCTCTTTATATTTCTAATTTCATTATTTTAATGTGCTTTTGTTGCAACAGTTTAAATTTGACAAACAAACATTTATAAAACTACAGACAACAAAATCAAAGTAATGACTAACGGGAAAAAGAAACATTTCGAAAGAATAACAAATGTCTCATAAGTCATAAGAAAACAAACATGCAATCCACAGAATCCCACACACAAGGCTTGCAGCCGAGTTTCTGGTCTGGCGGTAGGTAGATTATGGCAACAACTATATTGCCACCAAATTTCCGAAATTAACGAGGAACATGCTGGCAATCTACAATTAAAGACTCCAAATTCGAATTTACGTTCGAAGTTAAAGACGCCAGCCACATCAACCTCTTAAAACAAAAACGAGCTTTCAGCCAAAAAAACACAGCGGGTCCAAAAATGACATATGCTCAGGCAGCATCAATAAATAGTCAAACAGATAAAACGATAAGACGCAAAGTAGAGCCAAACACTGGAATGGAAAACCTCATGAAACAAATCATAAACAGGATTGGTTCCATGGAAAAATCCAATAAAACCATATTAGATAGAATATCGTTGTTGGAGAGACAGAACAGCAACAAAAAAGCTGTGCCAAAAACACAAACATGATGAACAGAATAAAAATTCTTTAAGGGAATACTAATGGTATCGAGAGTCGCAAGGACGAGATGAAAGCGGCTCTTGACATACACCAGATAGATATATGTCTCATTTCAGAGACACACTTTAAATTGATAAATAATTTTAAACTACTACATATATCACTCCCCACATCCTCATAACTGTGCAAAAGGTGGGGCTGCAGTATTAATAAAGAATACAATAAAACACCATATAGAAGCTAAATTCCAATCATGTGCCATCCAAGGAATTTCCATAAGTGTAGAAACGAGCAGTGGGCAAATATCTGTTGCAGCAGTATACTGCTCTCCTAGCTATAGACTAAAGAAAAATGATTTTAAAAGTCTTTTCCGCATATTTCACAATCGATTAATCGCGGGAGGGGATTTTAATGCCAATAACAAATATTGGGGATCTAGATTAACAAATACTATAGAAGCAGAGAATTATATGAAACTATTAAAGATGTCACGCTGGCAACAGACAATCACATTGAACAACTTAAATAATAAGCTTAGAAAATCTGTAAGACAATTTAATAACGAGTCTTTAAAAACGTATCTTACGAGTCTTAGAAATGATGCTAGTACCGACTATTCAAACCTTATGAAGATAAATATTATCAAGGAAACGAAGAAAGGTGCGAAGAAGACAGACCTATTCGGCCGGTAACAGCTAAAGAAATCAAAGAAGGCATAAACATAAAAAAAAGCCCCAGGGTTCGATTTAATCACAGTGGAAATTTTAAAACAATTTCCTCGAAAAGGTTTAAAAAAAACTAGCGCAGATTATAAATGCTGCATTTAAACTACGATATGTGCCAAGCATGTGGAAAGTCGCTGAGGTAATGATGATACCAAAACCAGGCAAACCACCTAACGAAGTTATCTCATATCGCCCAATATCTATTCTACCAATGTTGTCCAAGTTATTCGAAAAAGTGCTGGTAAAACGTCTACAAAAAATAATAGATGAAAACTCGCTAGTTCCAATTCACCAATTTAGATTTAGAAATAAACACTCTACCATTGATCAGGTACCTACATAGAATTACAGATAAAACCGAAAAAGCATTCGAAGAGAAAAATGTGTGCTCTACAGTATTTCTTGATATAGCACAAGCTTTCGATAAAGTCTGGCACAAAGGACTGATACACAAATTACGAAAGCAACTGCCGAAGCCGTATTCGACCATTCTGGAGTCTTATATATTACATCGATTCTTCAGAACTAAGCAAGATACAGAGTGCTCAACATTATGAGAGATTAAAGCTGGTGTACCGCAAGGCAGTGTGCTAGGTCCAGTTTTATACTTACTCTTCACTAGCGATTTGAATGAAAGTGAAGAAACCACCATAGCTACTTTTGCAGATGACAAAGCCGTCCTTACTGTGGGAACAACTGTCGAAATAGCAACAAAAAAGCTTCAGACGGCAATAAACAATATTTCAGAATGGACTAATAAATGGCAGATTAGATTAAATGACGTACCACAAACCACACATTCCAGTCTACATTAAGAACAATGTAGTAGAATTTTCTAACAAAGCTAAATAACTAGGCATGACTCTAGATGCTAAACTGCGTTGGATAGCGCCGTTAAGAAAAAAAAGATGAGTTGAACATGCGATACAGTAAAATGTATTGGCAGTAAAATGTATTGGCTGGGAGATACTCATCCCTTTCCAACTACAATAAGTTATTGCTGTACAAGCAAGATCTAAAACCAGTATGGACCTACGGGCTCCAATTGAGGGCATTCACATTGCACATGCCAAACAAACTTACAAAAAATTGAGGTTTTCCAAAATAAAGTACTAAGGAACATAGTTAATTCACCTTTGTACATACGCAACACCGATCTGCATAGAGATCTAAATGTTGAAATGGTTGAAGATGAGGTTAAGAAGGTTGCTCGGAGGCATAGAAATCGGCTTCTCAACCACGTAAACACAGATATAACAAAACTTTTAAATAATGACAATGTAATCAGGAGACTGAGACGGATAAAACCTCTTGATCTGTAAGATTTGGCTAGGGCTTAGAAATTAGGTATTAATTTCAAACAAAACTAGTTTAGAAATCCGACAAACGGCGGACTTATGTCTTTAAATTCATTAAATAATTTAAAATATAAATTGCTGATTAGTCGTACGACTAGGTGTAATCTTTTTCGGGATGGCTATAATGTCAGTCCCCCGAGAGTGTTTGATGTGTAAACATCTAAGCGCGCGTTGTTGGAATCTGGTGGAGTAATTCCAAACATAGAACTTGCTGCAACGGATATGCGTCACGGTGTTTTATCATTGCATACATTGCGCGTTGTTGGAATCTGGTGGAGTAATTCCAAACATAGAACTTGCTGTACCGGATATGCATCACTGTGTTTTATCATTGCATACGTTCTTATCATTGCATACATTTATGAGCTGAAATAAAGCATGTTTTTGAAGTTATTACTTCTTTAGGCGCGTTGGGCACTTTGGATGGAAAGAAACCAATAAACTCGCGTCACTGTTACCATCACCGTCACTGTTACCGTTACCGTTACCGTCACTGTTACACCGTCACCGATCCCAATGAAACTTTGTATGTGTGCATGGTTGTATGCAGCTAGAAAGAGAGGATAGTTTTGGACCCGATAGGTGGCGCTGTTGTCGAATTTTTGTTATTTCATAATATATTAAGAATACGGTTATTATAATTCCCTCTTTTTTCAATGACGTGTATCAATCCACACACATACCGCACGCACGGTGTATATACATACATATTTCGGGACTGTTGGATACAGTCGCACATTCAATTTTGTATTTGAAGTGTCACTACTCCTTCTTTCATAACCTCTTTCATACCGTCAAAGTTTTGTTTTGGCGACAAAACGTAGCCTATGTTCTTCCTTGGTCCAAAACGATACCTACCGTCAAGCCCAAAATCGTTAAAATCCAACAATCCGTTATCGAGTTATGTGCGCACACACGGACTTCATTGCCTTTTCTGTATATAGAAGATATACAGCCCTTCCCTTACGACTCCTCTACGATGCTGTTTAGTTAAACATTGCGTTAAGATTTACGCAGCCTCTACGTGGCTTTCCTGAAATTGTGATTTATAAACATTTTTCCGCGGTAATTTTACTAAACTATAAACTATTACAGAAAACACAGAAATCTATTACCTTTTTGCCCTGAAACCGACATCCGCTGTGATTAGAAATGTTTTCGAAGGGACATCTGAAATATCAAAATGCAACCATATATCTATGTGTCTTCCTATATCCATATTCTTGTTTCTATTCTACCAACCAACGCCAAATCCAATGCCAGGCCATTTGTAGACATATTCGCACACATCCTAAGACATTCCCCACAACAACAAAACTGAAGTAGAAGACATAATATCACAAACGCACAATATTTCATATATTTTTATTTATTAAATATAATTTCAATCTTATAATTATTGTATATGCAAACGAAATTCGTTTGGCAGAAATTTGCACAGCATGCGAAATGAATGAACAAACAAAAATTAATTTCACTTTTTGGTTTTATTTACAATTCGACGACGACCAAATGACATTTGATGCAAAAACACATTTACGTAAGCTCTACGCAGGCTCTAAACGAGAATTTTCGCGTTTAACTTACGCAGCCCTAAAGCAACGTTCAAAAAATCTTTATAAATCACATTTTCCTACGTATAAGGGCATTTTAGAGGGTTCATTTTAATACGATTTTCTCCATTGTTTTAATATGACTTGCTTCTTGGATGAAAACCCTAGAGAAATCTTTTAACTTTTCTTCTGTTTATGTGGTTGTTTTCGCTCTGTGACATTTTTTTCAATTCTATGTTTTAAGCCTTTGCATTTTTCACACTTATAACTGTTATTGAATAATAACTTTTATTTAGAGGACAAATTTCAGTTTCACACAAATAAGTAATAGCTTTTACAAAGGTTTCCATTTATTGGATTGCAATTAATCAGCCTACCACCATCTCTGTTATAGATACAAGTAATTAATTAGCTTTCATTACTTTGAGTAAAAAATTAAACACGATTTAAACTCGTCTAAAATATATTCAGTCATTTGCTAAATCGGAAGATCCGTTGAATCGCTCAATTCTCCAGTTGAATCTTCTGACAAGTCGTCGTAAATTAAATCGTATTCATCATCATATGCATCTACGTCAGAACTTTGATTTTCATCATCATCATCATACGTAAATTTATCAATATCGATTTCATCTTCATCTTCTTCAACATTCAAGATAATTGGTTCCAAATCGTAAAAGTCGTCGTCCAAGTCGTCAGCAGGAATTGCGAATAGTTTGTGGCAATTGTCTGATCCTTTTTGACAAATTAGTATTGGCAGCCAAGATCCAGTCTTTGGATCTATGTTAATTTCCGAAGAGCTTCCTTTCAGCGAAAGGGAAATTGCTGTAGCATGCTGGTATACAACGGCGAATATGGAAGCAACTAAGACTGCAAGAGCAAGCTTTAAAGCCATTGTGAAGTATTTTTAGGTTGTAGTCAGTTTACGAAGCGAGTAAGGTATTTATACAGAAACATTGATTGAAATACGACTGGGTCTTCTTGGGATTCATGCCAAGTAAACTGAGAAATGTGGCAAAAAATTGTTCCATTAGATCGAGTGCAAATACGTTGACATTTTGTTCCGTCAACATTGCGAAAATGTGTATTAGGATGTATAAACAGATGTATTTGTATAGCTACCCTGCAGATTGATAAACTGTTAAAGCCTCCATTATCCTAGGCTGTTGAATAATTCATTAGTGTGCCACCAGTCCACCACCAGCCAAAAGAATTGTTATTTTCAGTTTCACTATTTATTTTCAATTAACTTGTTCGATCCACTTAATCTTTAGCCTGTTGAAACATTTACAGTTAAGAGAAAAACTAACTCAACATCATATATTGAACAGCCAGCATTGGTGTGGAACTTGTCGAGTGCAGAAGAGTATTGCAGCGGTGGTAATAAAAAATGCTTCCATTGTGGTAGCGTAGGTACATCAATAACATTCCTCCAGGAGGAGTATCCATTTGATTGCATTGCATTAATATGCAAATTTTAAATAACCAATCGTGTGAATGCAAGTGTATAGCCCTGGCTTGTAATTTCTACAAATTGTTAAATAAGGCTTGGAGTTCCTGCTTAAAGGTAAAATCCGTCTCAACGTATTACGAAAGGTATGCGAGACACATTTGTTTGTATGCCAATTAAAGTTTGTGATGAAATTGTCTCTACGAGCTTAATTGGTTTGCTTTCATACTCAATGGTTTGATCGATACTAAAAATGAACAGTGAACAGTTATAATAAAGTTGAACACAACTGAGGGCCTGAGGGGTAACAGCTTTTGGACGGGATAAACCAACTTCATATACCTATCTTTATATGAGCTACCATGTGGATTGTGGTAACTGAAAATATAACCACCAATTTTATACCTGCACCATCGAGACATTTTTTTCGTCTTCTTTCTTCTTCTTCTCTCTTTCCCAATCAACCTTCAATTGTAAATCAGTTTCATGTATTTAGCGTCTGTTCCAATTTCCATGGGTACCAAACTCTTAATTAAGACAACATACAAGGTAACAGGAACCAACGCTTGCTATATTGCTCATCTATATAGATTCGATATTCCCAAAGTGAATGCCCTTAAATCCCTCTGCTCAATAAAGTTAATTGCATTCGTAATATCCTTCCTTTCCGTCTCCCAATTACCAAACAAGCAGAACAACAATGTTGTAAATTAAATCTACCTCGCTTCCTTCATACGCGCGTATAAAACCCACGAGACCTATACCCTTACCAAGAAACCAAAGCAAAACTTTTTAACCGTATTGCGCCACATCCTCGCTGTGTCGCGTTTTTTTTTTCATTGTTGCAGGAGTATAGAAAAATTCAAATTTATTGGCTGGAGACTTGCTCTCATTCACTCAGATCTCAGAGTTTAATTTCATTTCTACAGGGCTTAATTAAAATTCAGTAAGACACTCGCTTTAAGCAAGATTGTATTGTGATTTGTTCTTGAGACTGGACCAGTTGAAGGATACTAAATTTTTTATCGAGAAATTAAGGCCATTGACAAGGACTTATGAGTTACGGCGGGTATCAAGGTTATTATCGTAGTAATTTCAATTATATTCAAAAGATGTTTTGCATCTGTGCACATCAAAGCCTAGAAAAAAATGTCTTGCTAAACTTTTTGGAACAAGTAAACACACGTTGTGTAGTTTTTGTGCCATTAGACTGTACGTTTACCCAGTTGTTGAGAGATTGTTTTTGTTTGTAGAGTGAGTATGACGCCGTTTCTATTTCGGGCTATAAAATTCAACGGATGCGATAAGACATCAGAAAGCTTAATGTGTTGCTAGTTCATACTCATAGTCGAACCATGTCCATAAAGTTTGGTTTAACGATCTTGCTTCTGGAATTTACTCTGTCAGTAGTTGTAGTTGGTATAGGGTGTGTTTCAGTGCGCAGCGATAATATTGTTCTGATTTGCCCCTCAATTTCATCCGATTGCGGTGATGTCAAGACAGTTACTGTTGTTGATCATAGAGACGAGAGTGAGGAGGAGGAATCTCAAATTGAATCACCATTGAATCCATCTGTCTGGGAGAGTGCAACTCATCCAATGAATTTTACAGTACCGTAAGATCGTGCAATACTTCTTCTGTAATGAATATGAAAAATGTTCTAACTTACATCACCTGGCACCATTCGATTGAATGCGGAATCAAGCATCCAATTTGCGAAATAGATAAAAACAGTGGTCGCGAATGTGTTTACCCAAATTCTGGCAACTGAGACTATTGAAATTGAAATCCACATTAGGTAGTGCGTCATTTAAAAAATAAATAATGGGTGCAAAACAAGTTTGCGTGTTATTTTACTTTTTAGGGGAACGAAAGTGATACAACTTGTTGCAGGTCCACACAGGACGGCTCGCTCTATTGAATGGTAGAACTCTTGGATAGTTGATAGCCTGATCTTTGTGAGTGCTTCAATTCAATTTATATGTCATGTCCACTTAGCCGCAAATAGACTACCGTTGAAATGGGGATTATCATGTTTCTAGTCTCGTGCTTGTTATTCGAGCCGCTAAAATGGGAAACTTTAAATACCTTTCAAGGTGTCCGGATGAAAGTCTGTATAAAATGCCTACACTCGCACACATCTGTACAATCTACTTAAGGTATTCAGTTTCACTATACAAAATTCTGTTTACCAAATTCTACTGGCAATGTTTTACGTCTTCTTCTTCCATGAATGTCCTGTCAGGCCCATTGATTGTCGACTGTGACAATGTTCCGACTAATTGTTCAAAAACATGATGTTATCGTTGCACTATTGACATTGTGAGTTTTATTTAAGTGTCCTCTCAGTTCGTATTTGACACAGAATGTTCCCGCATTCTGCTTTGCCGTTGTCCATATGAGGTTTACGTTTCTCTCTCTCTCGTATATAAATGAAAATAAATAAACTTTGTACATTATGAACCATGTTTTAATAACATTCCTGATTTTAACAAGCAATGCCGCCAACATAAACAAACCAGCAGTACAGAAGAAAAGCATATACATACTCCAATAATAGCCCAACCATAAACCATAAAATTTAATTTTGAATCTTTTACCAGATAAACACTTTATATAGTGTACCTACGCATAGTTCACCACCCAGCAGAATGGATGAGGAGTATCCAAGCCATAAGACAAAGTCCATAGCTAAAGGCCACCACCAACCATACATATAAAAATTTCCTTTTTTGTTGCCCATGATCCAAAGGATTATTTGTGAAATTTATTTTAATTGGCTCTCTAACAGACAGTAGGATTTCCTTATACAATGGACACATTAATTACATGCACGGATTACTCATAATAAATAAATAAATAGTTGGCGCAACAGGTCCGTAGGGACCCTAGGCCTAGCCTCTCACAACCGTTCGTTTGATGTGAGTTTTTTGAAATTTTTGGAACGAATGGAGGGGATCTACAATTTTATGACAATTTCAAACGGCTAATTGAGAAGCTTGTCAAGACAGTTATACTTTCGGATGTTTGTCAGACGTTCACGAGAGGTGGTGCAGTGGTCAAAAAACCTAAAGTTGGAACTTGGGCTTTTGCGGGATTCGAAAGTGGGAATCCCGAACAGAATTGGTCATCGCTTTTAAAAATATTTATACCTACCAAATCTATTCTAGAAATTTTTTTTCTTGAAGATCAACTATGCATTAGTGCCTTGGCCTTCTGTCTTATACTTATTACACAGAATCTGTTGCACAAAACTCGAACTAAAACTCAAACACTCTTTCTTGATGTTATAATGGGGACGTTCGGATTCGTAGTTTAGTAAGTCTGACAGCTGTCTGACTAGATGCGTCTCAGTTTTTATTGGCCCAGAGTGTTCACGTGTATAGTTTTTGCAGTTGACGTTTATGGAGGGGAAGCCGACCAATCTAGTTAAGAAAATCCTGCCTGCATACTCAGTTGGCATTGCGAAATGTCAAAAATTTAAATTCAAAACAAACCGCGAGGCAATTAAACCGATAAAATTCAATTTGCAGACTTCAATTTCCAGAAATGGTGTGCAGTATATAATAAATACTACAGAATTGATATATAATCAAATAGTATCAGGTGTAAATACAATAAACATAATTTAAAAAAAAAATTATCGAAAAAAAAATTTCAGGCGGGGATTTTGCTGACCGTTATTTTGATGCTGCTCTTAACAATCAAGGAGGAATGAACGAAATTGGTGGTAGGTATGTATCCTTATTAGAATATTTTAAATTATATCTCCATTGATGTACTCCATATAACCATATACAACAGTATGCAATTATATTGAGCTCGGTTCTTCGCACAAAAACACAGATGTGGAAACGTGATTGGTACTACCAAATCTTCTATTATATAAAAATCAATCGCTGTGTGTTAGTCGGGTCCTTTACCCTCGAGAACTGCTAAACCGATTTGAATGATTTTTATTTCATTTTGTTCGTCTTGAATCAGGGATGGTTTAGGAAAAAAGAAAAGTCGGAAAATTCTCAACAGGTGGCGTTGCAGGCACACATTTCAATTTTCATGGGGAAAAGCACTTTGAAAAAAAATAAACTGGATATAAATCGAGTAGTGAAACTTCCAAAACAAAAAAAAAAGTATTTTAAATTTTAAAAGCAATTGTTGTTTTCAATTATTTTAGTTATTTTCCCAGCAAATTGTTGTTGTCAACAATTTAGAAATTTTTTTTATTTGTTTATGTTTACTATGTTACATTCAGTGACTTTTTGAAATGGAGTAGATACGTTGATTTGTTTGATGTGTGAGTAAGTTGAAATGTAGGGGTGATTGAGATGACGAGGACAATGATAACAGGCAACAGGAGTTGTTGAGCGTTTTGAGTGTTCACAATCATGGTACTCTGCTCATTCGTGAGTATGATTATGGGGAGGGCAGCTCAAAGATACCATAACACCTTCGGTACTGGTGTGGAGAGAGAAGGGAGAAGG
Source organism: Cheilosia vernalis (assembly GCA_949126925.1). Classification (NCBI taxonomy): domain Eukaryota; kingdom Metazoa; phylum Arthropoda; class Insecta; order Diptera; family Syrphidae; genus Cheilosia; species Cheilosia vernalis. The sequence continues at coordinate 59,245,626 of OX421362.1, forward strand.
CTTACCAACCAAGTTGATAGGTGTCGTTAGTTTTCTTCTTGGCTATTAAAGTTACATATATTTCGTTTAGAGTTCCTTTCCCAATTTTCTTCCTATCCCTTTAATGCCAACAAATTTTAAAATTTTCGAATTCAGGCATGTAAAAGTACGGTAGTCCGCAAGCCAAGCAGAAGATCCCACTCTACCGACGAGCTAAGCACAGGCTTAAACAAGCATGCCTGCCTTGCTTTGTTGACCCTCTACAACCCTTTCACCGAAGTCAAAATTGAGATTCCTGTGTCTCTAAATGTAGAAGGAAATAGATATGTGCGTTAGTTAGATTTGAATGATTTTTGTTTTGTTTTGTTCGTCTTGAATCAGAGATGGTTTATAAAATATCATAAAATTCTCAACAGGTGGCGCTGTAGGCGTTTTAAACTTAAATTCAATTAACTTCTAAAATATAATAATACAATAACAATTATTTATAAATACAATTCCTTCGGTGTGAAACTCGACGACTTTATATCTCAATAACTGATGGGCCAATTTTCATGAAACTTTTTGGTTTTGTTCGTATTGACGTATTTAAGGTTTAGCAAGACTTAAAAGATAACATTCTTTTAGAGTAGACTCAATAGGTAATGTTTTCGATCTCCAAAGCCACTCAGGCGATTTCCATGTAAATTTGTTGTTGCGTATGGTTGGTTCCAGCTTGAAGGATAGGATACTTTTGGACCCGATAGGTGGCACGTCAATCATTGCGGTTTGATTGACACACATCGATATTGATAAAACATTTTAGACGCGACTTTTGGCAACAAATAAACTTTTAGTCTAAATTAGAAGAAAGAAAGCATTAAATTTGACTTTAAGTTGAGAAATAGTTAGATTGGAGTCACCGCCAGTGATGCAAAGCCGTATCTATGTTTTCATGTCTGAAGCCTTAAAAAAGTATGCCTTTCAAATATAAAGTCTCATTTGTCAGAGCGTTTTTTCGAATATCCTCTTGCTTTATCTGTTAAATGATAACAATTTTTTTTTTTAATTCACATCATCAACAACTTGAAGTTCGCCTCAAGTGAAATAACAAAATTCAGTCACAATAGCTAGCAGAAGTTGATTTTTGTTAATTTAGACTTTAGAGCAAAAGTGGACTTAAGGATCGAACTTTGTTCTTTTTCTTTTCTTTTTAAGTGTCATAGAGTATTTAATATAACTTTTGAATAAAGAATTTGCATTGACCGAATTGCATAAAGAGGCATGTGCAATGTGCATGCTCGGAATTATTATATTTCCCTTAGCGTTGCACTTGTGAGTGTTGAATCGTCAGGTTGTAATTCCGTCCTATTAGTATTGTCGTGGATCGCTTGGCCATCGTACGGTTTAAAAGTTTCTTCTAGATGAGCGGCGAAAACGTCCGCTTTTTCCTTATCTTCCCTTGCCCATTCATTTTGATTTATTCTAATTGGCGGCGCGGGGATTTTGGGCCTTTTGGTGCCCTTTACAGCTTTCCAAAGTGAATAATTGGAATCTTTTTTCGCTGTTAAACTTTCAAGGTAAGAACCTATCGCACGATTTTTAAAATCCTTAATAACTGTCTTCAACAAATTGCACAAATAATTCAAATGTGCTTTATGTTGCGGAGCTCGACTCTGTTGCCATTTCTTACGCGCCTTCCTTTTTTCGTTGACCAATTCTTTTATTTCGGGAGGATATCGTAGCCCGTATTTGGCCGGCGTTTTCCTCGGATTAGGCGTATTATTCCAGGAGGCGATCTGTACGATCTCGACGAAGCGATCAACCTCAACCTCAAGTTCATAGGGTGTCGTAAGTGGAACACTCAGTTCAACATTCTCTTCTATTTCGTTCCTAGAGCCTTCCCAGTTAGTTTTTCTACCAGTTAATCTCGCTGGCTCTAGGTTATTGGCTAGTTTTACACTCAATGTTCAAATAACCGGTGAGTGGTCGGATGATAGATCAAAGCTCTCTTCAGCTTTAATGTGGTTGGTAGGTATTCCTTTCACAACAAAAAAATTGTTTTGAAGTACCACTTGGCCAGTAGGTCGGTTTGCCCGTCGAGAGGAAATCGCAACTGCATTCCATACCTGCCCCATAGAGCATTCTACCTTTTCGCGAGATGTATCTGGAGCCCCAGAACGTGTGCTTCGCATTAAAATCGCCGCCAATAATGAAATTTGGTTTGAGCGATTTAAGCAGGGTAGTATAATCACGGAACGCGGTGGACAGTAGATAGATGAAATTCTTAGAGTACGCTGACTATTTTTAACTCGAATCGTGCACAGTTGCATAGTTTCAAGCTCTATCTTCAGGTCTTCGTATTGTTCAATGCAGTCTTTAATAAGCAATGATGATCCACCTCTGGCGTTCCCCGATGGGTGACAAGCGTGGAAATCATTATAGCCTTTTATTTTTAAATTCGATCCCTTTTTCACGTGAGTTTCAGAAATCAAGCAAATGTCAATCCGCGGTACTAATAATCATTTTTAGTGTCCAGGTTAACTTTTTCGTGCTCACAATGGCGAAAATTTCCATACAAAATTCCATATTGTGACCTAGGAAATATTTAGTGTGAAGGTTAAAAATGATTATTGGTAAGGCCCAATATCTTTCTCGCGTATGAATATTTCCAATTCGCCGAGTTTTTGTAAAAGCCCGTTGTAGTATCCGTACAAGTAAGACAACTGCTCTGTGTCGTAGTCACGTATGAAGTGTTTATTTTATATTCTAGTTTCAAATACATTTCTTTTACATTTAATTATAATGTTGCTAAGGAATATTTTATATGTACAGTAGTTCAGACACTACATTTATTCTCTTCTTTTTAATTAAGTTTCATTGAAAAATCGTAGCCCTGGAGATATGATGGTATATTTTTCTTTCGTATAATTCGAGGTGATATTTGTACTTCGGACCTAATTTAGTTGTTAGTATCTGCATTTTTATTACCACTTCATCTCCTTCTTCCATGTCATTTGTTTTTTTTTTTTTTTTTTTTGCGTGACGCTTTCGATCAGCTTATCTATCGCGCAAATCATCATCGATTTCTTTTCTTTGCTTAACTAATGGTAATTTTTCACATATGTTTTGATTGAACATTAATTTAGACGGTGTCTTCAACCGAATGATTAGTTGATCTGCACATCAGCAAGAATTTTTGCAAATCTTCTCGCCAACAACAACATCTTCTCCTGGTTCAAAGTGATTGAAACAGCGAGTATTTTCAACGCTCCATCCTTTTTAAGCTAACAACATATTTTTACAACATCTTTCTCCTGTTCCAAATTTATTGAAACAGCAAGCAGTTTTTTTTTATGTTATAATAATAATAATTAAAATTATAACAATGCTTCATCTTTTGAGCTAGAAATTTATTCTACCAATGATACCAAGGTGTCATTTTTTTATAATACTCCATCTTTTGAGTCAACAACAACAACATCTTTCTCCTGTTTCAAGTTGATTGAAACAGCGAGTATTTTCGATGCTCCATCCTTTGAGCTTACAACACCTTTTTTTTTCAACATCTTTTTCCTGTTCCAAATTTATTGAAACAGCGAACAGTTTATTCTATTTACAATTTACATACCTAGGTATTCCTTTTTATTTTTAATATGTGGATTCGTCTGCTCCTCGTCGCCAATTGTAGTATCCGTACAAGTAAGCCAACTGCTCTGTGTCGTAGTCACGTATGAAGTGTTTATTTTATATTCTAGTTTCAAATACATTTCTTTTACATTTAATTATAATGTTGCTAAGGAATATTTTATATGTACAGTAGTTCAGACACTACACCCGTTTGCATTCCAAGTGCATATTTTTAACATTGGTTTTTCCGTGCATTATTTTCGAGCTTAACCAAGCGATCGAGAATTATTTTGTTTATTTTGCATTGTTCTTCGAGTTTCTCGAGAATAACTGAGAAAACATGAGAAATATTGTCCGGCGAAGTTTCAACGTTCAACGGCCTGAGCGTAGGTCTGCACTCTGGCTGTCCGAGGGCCACTATTCGATGGCTTTCCTGATGATAACTTTTCAGTAGCGTTTCTTTTGACAACAGAGGTCGAGGGCCTTTCAATTGTCTCTCTTTCTCTGACAATGCTACGCTTTTGTACCGGAGGTTTTATATTGCCTTCTATACCTTCTTGCCTACTACTTTCAACTCCTTAGCTACTTCACAGCCTCTATAATTTGCCGGGTGCTTTCCCTAACAATTAGCACAGGTAGCGGACGAATGTTTATTTGCTCCACAGTCTTGGGAGAAATGACTTCCGGCGCATTTTACACATCGCAGCTCTTTTTTGCAATACATTTGCGTATGATTGAATTCTTGGCAACGTTTGCACTGTGGAATTGTTTTCAAATTTCTGCGTATGGCCTCGATTTTTACCACAATATTAACTATGGTTTTAATTCGGTAGATTTCTTCGATATTATCAGACCTATCGAAGGTGAATAAAGAGCGGAAGTCCACGCCTTACCAGGATGTCCTCATCTTATTTAATTTTTTGCTTCTCTTTCGTGATGATATTTACGGCATCAAGAATTTTAAACCCTTTGGAACAGAGGTCGTTTACAACCTCTTCTTTGGTGCATGAGGGGTGGAGTCCCCTCGCTACAACACGATGTGGCCTTTCTGACTATATTTCAAAAGTATACCACTGGATCTTCTCGGTATTTAGCTTTTGGGGCACTGACCGGTAGTCTTCGTGATTAACGACGTTAATTTTCCACGCATTATTCCTCAAAGATGTTGCCTTAAATTTCGATGTCATCATTACTTTAAGAAGGCTGTGTAACTTATTATACTCCGTTACCCCAACGACGTTTATTGGAGGCGGTGAACGAATTTGCCCTCGGAGTTGTTTTTCTTCCGGTACTTTACGCGTTTGTTCTCTTAGAGGCTGGTCTTCAGGCGAAGAACCAGCTCTCCTTTTCCTACTAGGTATTTTCTTAGGGACCCGCGTGCTAGCTCTTCTTCGTCAGTGTGGTATTCCTGACTAGGCAAGCGTGGTGGAGTGCATTCGCGTTCTTTCTGAATAGAGTAGATCCATTTCCTTAAGCTTGACTCGGAGTGTTTTAATTTCTTCCTCAGAACTTATATCTTTCACGGAGTCCCGTTTTTCACGCGCTGGCGCTCCCGGCGGACTTCTTTTCGCGGGGTTGTTCGATCTTGATGGAGGCGATCGACATACCCTTGAACTTTTAATAAAAGGGTCAATGGATTGCAATAAGCGGCTCTCCCCAGAATCCGTAGAGCCGACCTCCGAAGAGGGTGGATTTTCCAGTAGGTAAAGCTGGACTGCCATCTGGGGTAATAAATCTTTTCGTTTTGTTCATTGCATTTTTTGTATATACTTACGGTGACCATATTTTCAAGAGCGAAACCCGGGACAAACAAAAATATATAACAGCACACAAATGACCAAAAAGAACAAAAAAAATCGTATTAAATTATTTTACAAATTCTGTTCAGCGGGTATGCTGAATTTCCCAATTTCCCTAACGCCCGCGCTGTGTACTTCAAACTACACCATAAGAGTAGTCATAACCTCTTTAGTGCGTGTTAATTATAAAAAAAAAAAAAAAATGCAAACATGGTAGTAATAGATGTATAATTCTTGTAGTATTTTCCCTTGTGATTATAAGGGGCTATTTGCACTTTATTACTGATCATGAAATGGTTAATTTTGTAAAATAGATAAAAAAATATTACAAAAAAAAAAAAAAAAATATGTACATACGGGACAAATACGGGACTAAAATAGAAATACGGGACATTTGTATGTCCCGTATTTTTAAAATAAAAACCAGGGACAGGCTATTGAAATACGGGACTGTCCCGGGAAATACGGGACGTATGGTCACCGTATATATACTACACGCTCAGTATACGGAGGTTGGATTTTAGTCGCCTCTTACGACAGGCATGCCTACCTCGGGTAAATTCTAACCCCTACCCGAAGGGGGTCATCATTGTATCCTGAAAAAATTACGGTGTTTGGTGTGGTTTATGGGCCGGCGGCGTCATTGGGCCGTACTTCTACTGTGAATGGGAATCGCTACCGTTCAATGATAACCGAATATTTTTGGCCCCAATTGGATGATATGGACTTGGAGGACATGTAGTTCCAACAGGACGGCGCCACAAGCCACACAGCGAATGTCACAATCAATTTATTGGAAACCAAGTTTGGAGAACGTGTTATCTCACGAAATGGTACAGTCGCTTGGCCGTCTAGGTCGTGCGATTTGACGCCGTTAGACTATTTCCTGTGGGGCTACGTCAAGTCTATATGGTCTATGCCAACAAGCCAGCGACGATTGATGAACTTCGTACGAATATCGAACGTGAAATTCTAGTAGTATCGGCCCATTTGTGCTTCAAAACCGTCGAAAATTGGGTTCAGCGTCTGGACTTCTGCAAGCGTGCACGTGGTGGCCTTGAAAAAGAAATCGAGTTCCATACATAATGGCATCGAACGTACTTTCACAGGATTAAAGAATTTCATTGATATCCAAAACCGTTTTTGTTTTATTTCAAAAAAAAAAAACTTTTGTAGCGCTCTTATTGAAAAACCCATTATTTATTGGACGACTGCGTAGGTCAAAATGGAATTCAGTTTATATATAGGAACAAAATGCTATATACATTTATATGTGTTTATTGTATTCATTTTGATGGGTATTAGTAAGTGTTGCTGTGCAGATTTATTTACTTAATACTTCAATAGATCCATTACCATTTCTATAACACAGTTACGAAGGCCTTAGCACTATATGGTGGTATCTTACTTAGCCATTGTTGCATTTTTGTATCCTTCTACATCCATATGCAGCAATCTTTATGAACTCATAATAGTCTTGATACTTAAAGTCACCAGCACCGTTCCATAATAGTTATATATATATGTTTCTGAAAAGCCTGATAGTATCTGCACAAATGTTTGACAAAATCCTCCGTTTTGAAAGCACATGAAGCCAATAATAATCCACTCCAGAAAATGGCCCATTTAGATAAAATAAACAACCAGGTGCATGAAAGCTAAACATATATCCTTCACAAGAAATACCTGTGGCACCATTGCTGTGGCGCAGCTTCCCCAGAGCAACAAAGTAAAATGTATCCTAAAAGCCATAGTCGACCATACATACATACAAAAGTACAACACCTCATCTGCTATACTGGTTTATGGGTTATTACCTGGTTAATGCCTTATGAAACGTGAAACTAAATCCATTGGTAGGTGAGAAACAGACTATTTAGCAGTAGCAGGGGATAACTTTTGAAATGTGGTTATAAGAAAGGATACAGCTCGTATAAAGTAAAGCTACAAAGTGATTCTAATACAATAATAAGATACAAAGAAAACATTCGTTATCTAATAGAAAATTCGATAATTTGATGTATTGCTAACCAGTTACTTTCGAAAAAAAATATTTTTATACGCAAACCTGCTGGCGTACATTATTGGAAGTTGCATATAAGCACTCTTTCGTAAATTTTCCAGAGTTTCAACCAATCGGTCGGACCGTTTGTTAGGATGGCAAAAGGCAGCCGCCTCTAAGCTGGAATTCAGCAAAGCTGACTGGACATGCGAAGCATTAGCTTGATTGCTTGGTTAGTGAAAGGCTAGGTGCTCCATTCCGAAAGAATAATTAAGTATACAAAGCCAAGTTTTTGGTTAAACAATAATTGTATCACTGAAAATATGAATTCTCAATGAATGTATACAAAATTCGTTTCAACATATAGCGCAAACGTTTTCAATGTTCCTGATAAATAACAGCTCGTCATAAATGACACTTTTCCATTCATATAGACTATCATCCACACAGCAATAAAAATCTCTAACAGCCACAGCTATTATTCAAAAACTCGTCCATTGTCAGTTCCCCATTACCATTCAGGAGAACTCCGCAGCGAATTATTGGTCTTCAAATTTAATGTTATTGTTTCATTTTTTATCCATCACCTCCAAACAGATATTCGACCCATTTTGACAATACTTAGCAACTATAGCCTCCGGCGAAACCAAAAAATTATTTCCATATTTAAAATTTTCTTGAGAGTTTCTACTCCCTAGCGCCTGGTGCTTGATACGCTATTTATAACTAAAATCTCATAAATCCAAGCAAGTATGATTTTATACATCCTCGCTTGGACCCACGGCACATCGTGCATGTACCCAAAGCATCAGTCGCCCATATCCACTTGGCTATACAGGAAAAATAAGAAAAAGTACGCTGGTCCTTTTTCCTCGGGGAAGCTATTAAAGTTCACCATGTTGTACATGGATAGAGCGGTGTCACAGCCGGTTCCAACACTCGTTGGTATTAACAGATATCTACCGCTCGTTCCACTTCGTCTTCTTCTTCTTTTTCTTCTTTTCATTTGATTTGCGAATTTAACATTTTTTATTGACCTTTTTTATTGTATATAAATCTGGCAGTAGACGGATGGGCATTTCTTAGACCAATTACCATCTCAAAGGATAAGGGTTGCTGCAGGACAAGGATAAGTTCTCGTTGCGACTAAAAGCGCTCGGACGGATGGATGTCTGTTTTATGTTTTCTTGTTGACTGTTGTTTTTTTTTTTTATTTGCAGTCCCCCGTGGCTCTTAGTGAAAGTTTGCACCCTTAAAGTAGATTAAATTCCTTAAGACTGATGTCTTTGGGATTTGATTTAAAACCTTTAACTTTTTTTATCGGACACCCATTTGCATCTTCTAAATACTACGTGCATGAAAACAGAGAACAGCCATACGGACTAACATCAAATCGTTGATAAAAAACCTTGTCATGTTTTGCTAGTACATTGATGGATGTGTTGAAACAATGGAGAGGAGGCTCCTTTCACCTTTTTAAGGAGAATGCCGTTTGTCCCACGCACTTAAAACGTGAATTCAGATAAATTCCAATTAAATCATTGACGAACAAGATGCCATCGGGAAAGGCGGTAAATGATTAAATGCTGGATGTGTTCTTATTAAGAAGAGATAATGTCATCGGAATTGGATGCATTATATTCTTTGATCGGGGTTTTGTTGGCAATGTCTTAAGATAACGTGATTATCTGATTATAATATATATATGAATCCTAAGAATTCAAATGGTATGGATAAAGTGCTTTCGTGTATAAAAATGTGATTTCGGTTTCTTAGTGTATAAAAAAAATAATAAAATGACTTGTACGGGGCAAGCTGATTTTGTTCGAGAAATCGAATACGAATAATATGTTTAACATATTGCTGGAACAAACTGACTAGACTGTGAGCAAGCGAATAACAAAGAGGTGTCCTATCATGAACTCCACAGCTAGCTAGTATGATTTATAGTAATTAGAGAAGCTTATTAAACACAAATACATATTTACGACACTGGAACAGTCCCCATTCCCCTGGGAGTACTCATGGAAGTTTTTCGATAAGCTCCCCCTGCCAGTGATGTTGCTTTTAATAAATTTTGTTTACACTACGTGTAGCAATCTGAACACATCTAAGTCTCTCACTACCGTCCTGGCCAAAAAAGGACATCAACATCTATTCGCTTAACGCGAATGAAGATTTCATTATTCCCATTCATCAGAAAATTACTTCTTGATTGCTGATGAATCTGAATGATTGCTTTCAATTCTCTCTACAAATTTCCCATCACCAAGACCAAGGACATCCCACTGATTGCAACACCATCCGCATTTTCCCCACTGGCAGTTACCTTTGCCCTCAATAGAAACTAAACTTTGAGCAAAGGATGAAATTAACTTGTGCTATCCAGTTCTCCTACATCAGCTTGTTGCGCTTACAATTACAAGCACAAGTTCGCTTTTCTTTTTCGAGATGATGATGCTTCATTTTCATTTCATTGTCTGTTAAGATGACTTAACCAAGTGCTTGCATGAATGAATAATTCGATTCATCCGAACATGTAGAAATTTTCGCCGTCACTTTTCCCATGCACATTAAAGCATATTGAATTTATTGTTCAAATTTAAGTCTTAAACTTTAGACGCCGATATGAAGTTATATGTAGTACTCTTCTTAACATCACAATGTGGTCTGTAATCCTATTTGCAGAGCCCTTTGTTCAATGTTCAAGGTGGTAAATTGGGTAGGGGAGAAATAACAAAAAGGAGGTGCTTTTCGACAAATTACCGTTGTGGCGAAACAAGTTATCAAAGTTTCTGCACTAAATGTACTATTAGGCAGGTGAAGTAGCTGTGAGATTGGATCTGATAAAGTTGGGCAGCTACCCACATTGAAAAAGCGAAACTTGCATTCAAGACTCAGGTTGTGTCACGGATGGTGGCGTTAAGACGATTTATGTTATTAGTGTTCAAAGTACCTATATATGTATAAACTTGTGTAGGTATTAGGAAAGGATAGGTGGACTCTGTAGTAGACTCTAGAAAGCTTTCGGTTACAATGGCTTGATTGATTGCACGAACTTTCAAAAAGTTTTACAAAGGAACGGCTAAATTTAGGAAATGCATCTAGCATAATACAAAATGCAACCTGGATGTGCTTGCTGGTGGCTGTAAGTTCGACTAATTCAAGTGAGTATCGGGAATACGAACATCAGCTCCAATGGCTACCGTTTTTCCGCTTTCTTTTTGAAGAAACATCTTAAGAAAGATAACAACACGTATATATTTTTTGGATCGAACTGTTGTTTAATTCAGGGGCAGTTATAACGACGAAAACAATTTGACCACTCAAGGTCAATGTCATCTAACCGAAACCCATCGCACAATAATTGATTAAACTCTCTAAACGAAAAGATACTCATCACTTTGCTAAGTGTACAAATGAATCGAATGTGCCACCTATCCACTTAAGCCGCTTAAACGCTGCATAAAGTACACAACAAGTGCAGTTGAGATGTGTACGCGACCATCCAGGCTTGTAAATCAAATACCACACGGCCACAGTAAAACGGTTACCATTATGAGTTTTCACTGATATAATGTGACGACAAATAGGTACCTATCCTCGAAAGCACACATGCAAAACGCCCTCATTACAATCATGTTCACAAAAAATATCCGCTCTTACCGCAAATAAAACCCTATAACTGTTTAAAAGTTTTAGAGCCACTGTAATCATTTTACTAGATGGTAAAAGGAGCTGGCGCTTGTGCGGTGTCATATATTTTCATTAGAACAGATCGAGAGGAGGGCAGAGGCACTTAATGAAGTGGCACAAGGGCGCCCACTGCAGAACACTGTGTGCAGCAGCAGAGTTATGTAAACAATTTTCAATTAAATTCCTTCAACACACGGACGAATTGTGTGAAAATTGCAATGCGTGCTATAGGCGCCCACTTTACGCTCTCACAAATTGCTTCCACATATTTCGTTGGCGGTGATGCCGATGTAACCTTAAAACCAGAGGAGAATAAATACCCATTTGGACATTTGGAGTGCCTTAGTGGTTTTTCGCCGTATAACGGTTTCAAGTGCATGTGCTTGTGCATTTGTATCGACCGTCAATCAACATATTAGCGGTGCAGACTAATTCACTATATGCGGTGCCAGACAACATTTCAACAATTTGACGCAAATTACTATACCAAACCAATAGGTTATTTGTTCAACTAGGGGGTTGTCTAATTAATGTCGGTTAGTTGGGAATATCCATGAGAATGTGTTAACATGATAAAAGTAGATGTATGGGCATCACATCTGGCAGTCACATTTTGCGCTGACCTAGTTAAAAGTGACGTGCTATATTGTTAATCTACAACAGATACGCTACCAAGAGGCCAACCGGTATAAGAAGTTAGATTTTCCGTATGTCTTGTAATAATTATTTACGGTTGATATCAGCAGGGGTTGAATTACCGCATCCGTGATCGAGTCTCGAGTGCTACGTGACTGAACTTGTTATTGCTTGGCAGGTAGAATCCAAAAAAATCAGTGCCGTATTCCTTGCTCAAGGATGCGGTAATACTATCCCAGGGTAGCATAAACCGTAATCCTTCGGTAAAAAAAAAAACAAGTAAATGGTTCGATCCAAAGATTTGTATTACTGCCTAATGAAGACCTCTATAGTATAGTATGCCTGTTTGGCTTCTTGTCGTCTATTTTATTTTTTTATTTTCCTGTAAAGAAATAATACACCCCTTCGAATAAACTAACACATTTCCTCAATAGCAACAATTTCTTCTGAACCGCACAAATCATTAATATTAATCCGATTACATAATACGTGCGGCATTAAGCTTTCAAGTCCATATATCTGCCCGTCTTCCTCATAAGCCTAATGAAGCACGATTTCACTGAACTCCATCGACTGGAAAAAAGGGCAGCATCCAAAAACAAATCACATGGCTAACATTTCGAATCCACAGAAGAACATCAATTAATTCACATTTGCTCAACGGTTTTGGGTTTTGTATGCGGCTTCGTCTCCATCGGCGTCTTTTCACTAACAAAAAACTAAAGTGTAATAATTCTTCCTCTGCCTGCAAAAGTAGTGATTCGCATTTTCATGCAATAGCTGGCAGTCGGTTAGATTTAATCAGAAGATTCGACTATGCCCGCACGTTCAATTTCATTTGCTAGGAAGCAAGGATTAACTTTTGCGCGTCGTGAATCCTTTCGAGCACGTAACTAATTACTATCTCTCCAGCCCGTGTGACACTATGCTCAGGTATGCTGTAATCCACCGCATGGTGGAGATGGTGGCATGGTGGCACTGGTCCATAACCATTAAGGATGATAAGGATGACTGTGTCTAGCAAAATAGGAATGAATTCTGGTGGAAGTGAAGGATGATAGACGAACGAACAAGCGTATTAATTAGGACAAGGGATCAAATAACGCATACAACCGAAATCTTCTAAACTTTTCAGGCATAGCTGAATCATATGGAAGAAGTTTTGACAAAGGTTTCGGATTGCCGTTTCTGTCATTAGTCATTAGTGACACTAAAAGAGGGATTTATACGGGTGCGGTCAGTTATTGAAGATGGTTATGGAATTAATGAGAAGGATGGTGCATTGACTCACTATAAATGGGGAAAAAGTTAATTATTCACCCTTATTGCGGTAAATGTGAGATATTAAAAGTTAATAGGTTTGGTCTAGTTTACGGTGAAATTTTATAACTTTGGGGCATCTTGATTGCTTTGGGTATGTTTCTTCGAAATTGCTATGAATACGGGTCCACGCAGGCACTGAGTCAATTGGAAAACTTTTTTCAATATGTCTTTTGTATGTAGGTAGGGACTTTTGGGTTCTCGTTGACTGCGAATTCTGTATTGATAAAATGCATCACACTTATTTCTTTAAGGGCTGTAAAATTTATTTCTTGGAGAAGTAGGTACACATTTTCAGATATACATATATGTTCAACAAACGATCGATCGCTGAAGAACGGTGTTTGCACTTATTAACATTAGTAGGGACACATTAGAATATCTTAAAGCAGTTTTCCAAAGCTTGATGAGAAGCTGAAAAAAAATCCGAGAGTACTAATTGAAATATTAAAAAAAAAAAAACTACTTTACATTTAAGTTATAAGGTACAATAAAAGGACATGGAGCGCTTTTCGAAGTAATGTACCAATCACATTGTGGTGTTGTACCTATATACCACCTAATGCTTGGGCATCATCTGGCGCCACTATAAACAGACGGAAAATAGAGCGACGGGAAATTGAATTTTCTGCATGACTATTGCGGTTTTTCTACCACAAATATTTCGTAGATACAAATGTGCGCACAACTACATCTTTACTTAAATTTGTGTGTACAAATATTTTACTATTTGTTGTGATAACGATGTGAAACGAAATTGGTTCATTAATGACGGTCTGTGGCGGAAATGTGTTATGTGTCGACAACCGTGACTGACAATAGTTGCAATATAACAATGCTGACGGTGAGTAATTCCGACCGTAGGTAAATTTATAATTTATTTATTTTTGCTGCCATATTTGATGGATCGGTTGACGCAAATTTATGAATTTAGATTGAATCTTGTTGGTTGGTAATTTATTATTGCGGACGACCGACGCACGTGCCTATCTGTGAATAAATACCTAATTAATAATGAATTGTGGAATTTGACCGGTTGGTTTGAAATCAGCATTTTTTTTTTAAATATGATTTTTACTTACTGCTAAGGGTGGCATTCGATTTAAGCGTTCTGTAATGATTGATGTTACGAAGGACAAGAGGGTACTTGTCATGATTGTAGATGAAGCGCGAGTGCACGCCTAGCTTTGTGCTAGCCTAGCTCGTCGGAAAATGGCTGGGTTTTTTGCGATCATCAACAATCTTAACCATACATAAAAATATATTGCGTGCATAAAAAAATTAAAATTAAAAGTTAAAACCAAAACCCGTGGTTGAAAGAAACTAAAACAAAAAGGTTAAATCTGGAAATTTGGAAGCAAAATTTAAATTTAACAACTGTTCATGAAACGGAGAAAATTAGATGTTAAGCTTTTCTCCGGAGCCTTCTCTACCCTCGCAACCAATGGTTACATAGGCTAATAAAAAAAATTGTAACCCCACGGATAAATCCGATAAATCTAAATCATCACAAATCCATCACTTTGGTCACTGGCATGGAAAAATCGTTAAACCTTTAAATTATTTATATTTTTCACGTTGAAGCGACATTAATTATAATTATTTAGAAATTTAAATTATTCAATACAAAAGTAGATTATATCTATATATATAATATTTAGTTATAAGAAAGAAAATAGAAAAAAAACTTACATAAAACAATCCTTCGTCGCAGCGCTGTCGATGAATGATGATGGGTGACTATCCTTTATGTCACAGATAATTTCTTATATAATATGAACTAAACTAATTACTAAAGATATATATATATACCTATATAATTTCTAAAAGATATTAAGTAGATACGATAAGTTAATTAATGATAAATTACGTTAAATCGAATTGCAAACAAAATTTAAAGTAATTAGATTCGATATTAGACATTCGAGAATTTATTAAAAAAAAATTTTTTTTAAAATGAATTAAGAATTATTAAAGAACGGTGTGATGAATAAATTTCAAAGTATTATAAATCAGCTAGAACTGCTTCTTATATATTTGAGCGCCAAAGAAGTACAATGATGTTGTATTTTGTTTTTTTCTTGGTAACACGAAAAGTTATTACGGGTTCCAATGCCCTCTATAAGAAAAAAATATTTTGGACCATAAGTTCTGAAGGATTTTTCCTTAAATCTTACCAGTGCAGAAAAAAAAATAAAGCTTGGGATATGGGTATTTTCCTTTCACTAGACTCAAGGGTCTATGGAAAAATACTACGGATTCTCAATCCAAGTTTCACTGGCACTGCCTAGCCTATTCTTTTTGCGTTTATTTTATTATTATTATTATATTTTTAAATTTTTTTGAAACGTAAATTCAATAGCTTTGGCACGTTATTTTTTTTACAAAAAAAAATTTCACTAAATACCTACACTTTATTTTATTTTTATTTATTTTTAGGGAACCTTTTCTGCCGCCTGCTCAAACTTTAATATTAATATTTTTGAAATGCAACTCTATCAGCTAGGTTCCACATTTCACTTTCACTCGAAATGAAAGTGAAATCGATCGAAAATAGATTTTTGTGTTCTACATTTCACTGTAATCGATTTCGATTTAAAATTTTTCCGAATCGAGCGAAGTCCAATTGTTGTGTTCCACAATTCGATTTTGCCGATTTCAAAGTGATTTCAAATCGCCTGCTCATTCGATGTGAAATAGACATTTGCACAGGATTAAACTCACAAGACGATATGCGACGACGAAGAATATGGGAATGGGGCAATTGTGGAGTATTCTGAGCAATTCTAAGTTGAGAGGTTGAAGAGTCAACATTAACAATGATAGTTCATTTCACTAAAAATAAATTTTAAACGGGGGTAACCATAAAAATACTGCCCAGGAGGCAGTTTTCAGCACCATTTGGAGTGCACATTTATTAAGACAGTAGTTTGAAACTAACCAATTTTTCATGACAAAATTAACACAAATATAACTGTCCGATTTCGCTTAACATATCCATTATCCACTTCAAAGGGATTTTATAAAACTCTCAACCTTCGTCTTTTTTTCTTCTTCTTTTTTGTGCATATTATTTACATCTTTCTGTTTACAATACCGCAGCAATTAACACAACACTCATTATAACGACTCCTCTATCTTTTATAATAAAATAAATCTTCTAAGACGCGAGAACAACAAAATTGTTTACCAAACGGACAATTTTATCTATACAATTTATTCCAAATGACAGTTGAGACTTGAGAGTTGTTTTCAATTTCACGAAAAGTGATTTCGAAAAAAATTCGGAGTAACCAAATCGGTCGAAATGCAGAACACTGAAAATGAATTGACTCGATTTACAATTTCGATTCCGATTCCATTTCACTCGATTTCTGGAACCTAGCTGTATTTATATGTTTATTTTTCTATTTTTTTCTCGCAGTGTCTACTACGATTGAATTTTGATCACAATCGAAAAGTATAAATTGCAAAGTAAAAAAAATAATTTTCCACAGTTCATTTCCACTGTCTGACAATTCATCCACTCTAAGCAGTCAACTCTTTGGCCACAAAATCATCACATACGAGTCGATGTTTAAATTTTTATCATAGGAGAGGAACTTTCTAATTATTATATTCCGGAAAGAAATAAAGGATTTCCAAGTTTCATTCTTCTATGTAGGAAAAATAAAATAAATAGCAGCAATGCGTTGATCTGACGATCCAATTGCAGTTCTCAAGTATATAATTCCTAAGAGTACTTTTATCTTCAGTAACTTTTGTGTGAAATCTAGACCTCAACTTGTATTAAACAAGGACGACTTTGAACGAAATTTAAATGTGGATGAGAGTTTATGTTTCTGTTTTCATAAATTTCGCAGGGGAAGCCTCAAAAAGTGTATCTATAGTACGATGAATTAATGTAACATCGGTCAAGCAAATTCATTTCGGAGGATAGTGATGAACTTTAATGGTTTTCTCTATTTAGACTTGTACAGCCTTTTGTATAAGTTAACCGTTTTGTTTTACGATAATTTTATTTTATGTAAGTCGGCAGCTACCCCCATCTAGATGGTCATAGTAATATTTTTAGTTGGTTTTATAAAGTTTTCTCAGTTTCTCTCTCGAGTTAATGATTTTAATTGGCGAAAGTTCTTCAATATAAATGGAATAAATGTGACTAGGGGAAGATTATGACATTTATATATATATCGAGTGTACTAATGAAAATTAATTGGTAATTGAATACAATGGTACTTTTTCAGAAGATTCAGATACCTTGGATAAAAATCGAGTAAGGTTGGCAACCAAAAGCGACATAGTCAAAATGAAAGGACATTGTCCAAACCGATTCGCTATCCTCAAACACATGTTCAATTAACTGAACCGATCGAAAAATCAACACCTAGTTATTCCAATCCAATGTTATAAGAAAACTCCAACTAATCTGACAGGCGTCATCTTATCAACTCCTAACAAATCCATTTGGAAGGCATTAGACGTCATCTCACCCAATTATCTCCCTAAATTAAGTATCCGAACAAGCAAAACAAGTTACAATGTCCTTCTCACATATATATGTATGCTCGGTGGTCGCTCTTAACATAACACGCCAATCATGTTTTACGCTCGACTATACCCACAAATCTTTTAATAAGGAAAATTGGCTTCCATGCCTAACAACGACGACGGCTAAGGAAAAATCACTTTCCCTCATTTGGCCAATAATAACTTTGGATGACCCTAAGTTTGGGTTAATTGAATTTAATTAATACCTAGTGCCAAATCGAAAAAACATGCGAAAGAGTATCAAGAAATTCTGAATCGTAGTCGTGGTCCGCCTACACAGCTCGCACTCCTTCCTCTGATGGAAAAATAACTTTTTGCGGTCCGAAAAGTTTTTTCTTCCTCTTCTCCAAGGCATTTCAATTATCCCCTGCGATTAGATCGACAGTTTCGGAATTTGTCCCCCACTCTAAAGTACTTTCACATAAGATTCGCTCCAAGGTCCATTGAGTAGGTACTCGAGAAAAACCGCTGACGCTGAGCAACATGAAACGAAAATTTATGTAATAGAAAGGAGAGTCCAAAAAGATGGAAACAAAAAAAAAATGTTTTTTTGTAATCGTTTCCTCTCGCATGACTAAGTCGATGTGTGTGTATTTGTGGAAAGGATAACAAGGCAAACTTTAGGGCTCAGGGCATTTGCACACTGACTGGTTATAGTTATAGTGATTTAAGTGAGTCATTATTATACTGCTACCATTTCAAGAGAAACCGTTTTTGACATTTTAATTACACACAAAGGACAAAAAGCGCGTTTTGCAAGAGCAAGAGTAGAGAAATCCGTGCCAAGGATGAGTGAGCGCATTTTCCTCGGACAAGTGTGCTTTTACTTGAATACACCAAGCACAAGTTACCGTCATGGACGTAGAAGGGCGAAAACAATTACGCAGCGTAGGTATTTTCCGAGGAATTATGGACTCAATCAACGGAAAATATTTACATCCATCGTCCTTATTTATTATTTATATGCAAATTACCTGACACAATGATGAGAATTTGTGTTTACAAACAGCGCACTTTTGTACTCTCAGAGTGAGTAGGTACCATGTAATGGTGGTACTACTTGTAGTTTACTTATATTATTTTTAAAAGCTTTGTACTTCCGAAACCTTGCACCTAAAAATATTCTAAGAACCAGTTAATATTCTGTTGTTAATATTGTATGCCAAACTGCCACAATCCTTTTCTCTGATGTTTGATATCAAAAAACTCATATTCTTGCATCGTAAGACAACAACAACAATTTATTTCAAGAAAATCCACCCAAAATATTGTAAAAAAAACCGACCACAAACATCTTAAGCTCCTTTTACCTCTTAATCTACTTTTTCTTTACTGTATCAATTTTACGGTTTTCCATTTACAATAGACATTAACCTTACCGGGATTATTGTCTGGAATAGTTTATAAAGCAACGGTAACAAAGAGATAAGAGACTCACGCAAGCCAACAAATCCCATCTTATACTTTATTCATTGAAATGGAGGTTCGGTACACTTTAAACTGTTTACCTTCGTTCTCCGCTCGTATAGGGTAGTTTGTAGCTACAACCATTTTCGAAAGAAGCAATGAACGACCAGACATAATCGTTGATGTTATATAGGTTTTACCCTGTGTTGGGTGACTTCGAAATTTCATTGAACGATGTAAGAAAAAGAAAGACATTCGCAACCCTTTTGTGTTTATTAAATATGCAACCCAAGTGTATAGATAAACTGCTTTAATCCTTATTGGTTATGCAGATTAGAGAAACATACATATCGGAACTAATAAATCTTGTAAACTAATGGCCGTGAAGTATTTGGTAAGTGAATTCCACTGAAGGAAATAATTGAATGTAAAACTGTAAAGTAAAAGTATTCAGATCAATAAATGGCATGCTACAACGACTGCTTCTGGATCAATAATTCGGCATGTGGTATGTACAGAGTGTACCACTGACAACCTTCCTACCATTCGTCTCTATAGAAAAAGAAAATCACACAAACAAATAGCTGAGAATCAAGTTGCGAAGTTTTGACAAAATGGCCTCGAACACACAACTTAAAAACTCAAAAACGGCTTAAAAACGCACCAAAAATGTTAAGTACATCGCGTCGCGTCACAAATGCCTGTGACTCTACTCTCTCATTTTTAATAAAGAAGACGAGTTACGATACCCAAACGCTAAACTAATGAAATCATGGATCTAACATATTTTCCGCCATGCATTTAATTCGTTGCACGCACATTTAATTTTTTTTGTGCAGAATTTATTTAAAGAAATGTTTACCTTAAGATGTTTACTACACAAATGTAAATGCAAATAAATGCCTTCCGGACTAAAATATTTCACTACGTTGCTGCAAAATATAAACTTCGTCTGCAAATTAAATTTAAAACCAAATTGGAACCTCACTGCATTCACAAAATTGCCTGAATATTTTATGCTGACTTTGGAACCAGATATATCCTTCACTTCGCAGTCCTTTAGAAAAATCTTCTCACACAAGAAACAATGCAACAACGTTGGTTATGTTTATACACCACTTGAGTGCTCGCCCGGTTCGAATCAATCGGAAATTGGTAACAAACAACAAAAGGCATCTCCAAGACCGCACTCGATTTGGCTATTTTAAAATGCATGACCTCGAGATTTGCACTCGCTCAAGCTCTCTCGGTCGCAAAGCTCATATAGATTTGTATATACAACTCACTGACTAAAGGGATAGCAAAGATACGATATTTTCCAAAATGTAGCTATATCTGAACTTACATCAAAGCCAGTTGATTTTATGGCCAACTTGAAAGCCAAAACAGTATTGAATATATGTAACAGGTAAACATGCTCCACACCGGCCGCAAGGAGATAGATCGGAAGTGCTTCTTACTTATTTATTGCTCTAGTTGTTGTGATGGTGTTGGATCTGTAGTCAATATATTGATGGTGTGTGTTCTATTAGTTGAATTCATAATGAGATTGAAGTACCTATACTCGAAGAATATAGGACAATTTTATTACTGCTAGGTACTCACTCGGATGGCTCGTTGCATTGTCGTCTTTTCTCGGCTCCGTACCCTTCAGTCAAGCCAAAACACCGCTTCGCATAAATTGATTTTGCTCATCAATTGGATTGTTGTAGCTACGTTTTGTTGTTTGTAGATAGATATAAATGGAAAAAAAAACCTTCAGCAGATATCTTAGAAGCTAGAACGTTAAGTGTAGAGAAAATTTAACTCTATGACGTACTTTGTACTAGTTTATTTATTCGCATTTGCTTCGTTCTGTATACGAATTTATTGGAATCGGAATCGGTGCCTATGTCACGAACGACAGTAGTGACGAAGTAGATAGGATTTCCAATACAATTCACTACTTCTGGTGATGAGCGGTTAATGCACAGAAATGAGTTGGCTGTATTTACACCAAAGTGAGTCAAATATAATATTAAATTATGTTAGAGAATTAAAAGGCAATTGTATTTTTTGAGTTGGTGGCTGGCATTCGATAAAACCTAAAACCAAAAGTAAAGACCAATAACTTCAATTTGGGCTCTTCGCATTTCTTACACAATATAAACATTTCGGAAGTTCTGCACCGAAACACATGATTGAATGTCCCAACAGGAATTGTTACTGCCAGTCACCACCTGTAGTGATGACTATCGATTTATATGTTATACTACCAAACTCCATTAACGGTAGTTTCTTGAAATGCTTATCCGATATCCTTCCTTGGTTGCAAGTTAAACCTAAAGCTCGAAATTAACTTCCTCCTTAGGATGGCTGGTATACTGATAACCAGGGATTGTGTTTTTGAGTTCGTAATACACTCAAAACCACAATGGGGTTATTTTCCAAGACTACAACTCCTATTTACAGTGTCTATAAAAAGGAAATTGAAGTTTGATTTCCACCCATTGATATTTAAGTTTTCGAATCCGAAAAGCATTTCATCGACCACGACAATGCCTGCCAGTTGCCACAATCTTCTTCGAGAAATACTTAACAACTTCTCTGCAGTGTTCCTGGAACTGGATGTGTGTAATCCGATTTAGTTTGCTTGAAATTGGTCAGTGTTATTATAGTTGTTGCAATTCGATTGACCGAAGCGCAAGTTAAGATGTGGACAGTTTGAAGAAGTTTTCAGTTCACAGAAATGTTTTTATTTAAGAGACTAAAAGTGTTGCTTGATCAACCAAAAACTGGTAAATATGCGTATCAGATATACTTGGAAATTTTCTAGTAACTATAATGAAAATTTTTTATTTTAGTAGGTTCCAAAGAAACAATCAATTTTTCAAGACGGTATTCAGAACTTTTATCTTCCGATTGTTGCTTTTGTGACTATATTTATAGGTTCGAAAATGGTGTTGGTAAATAGAATATACACATAGGAAAGGTATGCCACTTTAATTTTAAAACAAAAACAATTACGTACGTCCCAGTCTGCACATTTAGTATTAGATTTGGTTTCTTGGAAATTTGAAGGAGTGTAATCGCGCTATTCACGCAATGGACCATGGCCGTGTCGGCGAGAAACTTGTGAGGTCCACATTCAGTCAACGTCGGAATGATACGGAAAACATCATACACTTAGAAGTGGAACTTCATTCTACATAATCTTAATCTCTATACATATAAAATTGTTGCAAGTGCGTTGTGACTTTATAACTCACGAACGGCTCAACCGATCTTACTGATTTTTGGTGTGTTGTATTCGTCTTGAATTAGGGATGGTTTATGAAAAAAGAAAAGTTGGAAAATTCTCAATAGGTGGCGTTGAAGGCACACATTTCGTTTTTCATGGGGAAAAGCACTTTTTAAAAAAAAAAAATAAACTGGATAGAAATCGAGTAGTGACACTTCAAATACAAAAAATAAAAATTATGTTTTCAATGCAATTGTTGTTGTTGTTGTCAACAATTTTGACATTTTTTTTAAATATAACCAATAAGTTTGTTTATGTTTACTATGTTACAATAAGTAACTTTTTTAAATGGAGTAGATAGTTTTTTATTTCATGGTTTTTGAATCCATCATTTTTGATTGACATGTATTTTCAGGATCCTTGCATAAGTATGTGTGAGTTAGTTAAAATGTAGGGGTGATTAAGATGACGTGGGAAATGATGACAGGCAACAGGAGTTGTATAGCGTTTTGAGTTTGCACGTAGGGGTTGTTACGAAAAATGAGCGCGTATCTAATAAATGTGGTATTCTGCTCATTAGTGAATAGGGTTATGGGGAGCGCAACGCGTACCATAGCACCTTCGGTACCGGTGTAGAGAGAGAGAAGGGAAAAGACTTACCATTTACCAACCAAGTTGATAGGTGCGGTTAGTTTTCTTCATGGCTGTTAAAGTTACAAATATTTCGTCGGTCACTGATGGACTATATCTATTGTTAAGCATCGTGTCTTTGGTTATACTCGGTGTTGGATGTATTCGATTGAATGGCAAAAAAGAGCCTTGCCTCATGCGCACATTCTCATTTGGTTAGTCGAAAGAATGCAACCAGACCAAGTTGATGACATCATATGTGCCGAGGTTCCAGATCCCGAAACCGAATCAGACCTGCATGATGTAATAATTACAAACATGATTCATGGGAAGGTTTGAAAATGGTATCAGTATTTTTATTTCACATTTTCTGTTTCGTGCGAGCAAACTTACAAACACATGAGAAACAATTTAACAGCTCACTAAAATTCGATCACATTTCGGTTACAAGTCATTCCCAAATACATTATACACACTGTTACTGTTACGGAAATATGTCTGAAATGTAGGAACAGCGCTTACACTATAACCATCAATTTCTACTTGAGTTCTGGACTCGATAGGTGGTGCTGAAAGATAGGATACCACACTATAGATGGCATACTTTGCAAAACATATGCGGTATAGGAAAACGATTTGTGGCACCTCCCATTCAAAAATAAAATCAGGCGCTATTTCTAAAGTTGCATAATTCAAATTATAATGGACGTTGTCCAAATAAAGCTCTTTGCAAACCTCAGCAGCATTGGTATTTAAGCGTCTACATAAAATAGCATGAGAATTGTGCATGCTCGAAATTATTACTTTCATTACATTAACGAATTTGGGCAAAACGAAGTTCGCGGGGTCAGCTAGTTAAATATATATGAGGTAAAATGCTAAAATGGTTTAGAAGATTATATTGTCAACACTAAATATATTGTCGTCCAGAAATTCGAATAAAACCAAGCATAATCATATAAAAACATACACATGAGCAATTGTGTTTATACAACCCAAAATTGCAAAGTCAGAGGTTTCATAAAAAATCGATATATTCCAGCTACAAGATTCTCTCATATACCTTTCGAACTTCAGGCAAATCTTATTATTACTACTCCCTGTACCCCACTATACATCCACGCCACTTACATGCCACAAACTTTGCTAACAAAATATATCTTAGGCTGGGAGAGCGCTTGCCATCGTTGTACCATCAAGTAGGAGCCCAAAAGCGATACAAACAATAAAGTTCTTCAAGTCCACCACATATGTATACCAAGTACCAACACATAGCCTTGCAATAATAGCAAAGTCTAGATGAATCCTTTTTATTTACGAGGAGAAAAAAAAATATTAAAAGGAATCCATGAGTATACCCATGCAACAACTAGTACATATACCAAACCCATGATATCATTACTATACAGACCGTGGTAGGCTTATGCGGTACTAGAGCAAAATGTTAAAGTCAACATAAATCTCTGAGGAATCCTTTTCTTGCTAAATCGTCCTTTTTGTTGTAGTTTTTTTTTATCCCCTTTCTTGAACATCGTCTTGCTCTATTCATTTTCCGCTTTTTGTATCGTCATCGTCGTCATTATAGTCCTTTTTGATAGCTTAAATTTAAAATAGGCAACATTTTGTTCCGCTTCGTTGCGGATTTACACATGTGCGCCATCGTATCATGGTTCATGGTCATGTACGAGTTTCTATGTTTATTACTTAAACAAATAGAAGCAAAGCAAAAAATACAATGTGGGAAAACACGAAAAACAAGATATTGAGATAGGAATCGGTGTAGGGATTGTTCTACCAGCAGGATGTCGATTTATCGATTGCTGTTTCGATGTTGACAGTTTAATTCAATTTTCATGGCAAGTTGTTTACGTTTTGTCCCTTTCTTGGCATGCTGTGCCTCTTTTTATCCCATACATCTATCATTGGTTTAGTACTTTTATTTTACTCCTTCCTCGTTGTTTGCCTTTGTTGGTTCGCGTAACGTGTGATCGGACATGGCCTTTCGCTTTCGATGTGTAAAACGTGATAATTGAAATTCAATTTTTTTTTTTTTTTTTTCATTTCAACCATTTGAATTTACACGCCATTTTGTTGCTTCTTTATTTTTTTAAGGTGAACTTTGGGTTGAAATTAAGAAAGATCCACAATGAAGTGCCGTCGAAATTGTTAGTTTGCATTTGCGAGGTCTGCCTCAGAATTCCCAGATTGCAAAGTTAATTTTCGTTACACTCTCATTAGCTAGTTCATACTCGTACAACTGCGCATATTATGTGGGTAAAAACCGATTACACAATACACGTTCTTACTTTCCAATATGAACGGCAAATACGAATTCAATTTATGTTTGCTTCAGCCGGAGCCGAAGCAATATTATTCAGATGTGTGCATAAGCCCCATCGTCTAATGTTAAACTATATCCACATGGTTTTGCCAAAAATTCACCACAATAACAAGCGTGCAAAATTCGACTCAACCCCAAGCGAACCACTCAAATGCATCCTTCTTTTGGATACACATCATATCTGTAGCCCAAAATCAACATTCAACATGCACTGGGGTAGAACAATGTTAAGCTTAGTCCTTATAGTAGACATAGTAGGTATGTGTGAATAAATTCCTTTTTTTTTATGAAAGAAACCAAAACCAGATGCGAAAAAGATATATTTCCAGTTTGTTGGCCTCTCTGGGGATATTGAATGGGAAATAATTTTGCTAGTCTATCTAATCCCTAAAATATTCATCCTCCTCATATTCTTTATAATACATTCCTGTTTAACGATGTGCACGCAAATGCCCAGGGATTTGCCATCGAGAGCAACAAATTCTCAATTGACAAACTGAGTACGTGCAAGACTTGAGAATTATTTTTCGGGCTTCAACGAATCAATAAGGATTCTATTTGCAAAGGAAGAAGATATTCTTCCAAGTTTGTGCCACATCATATAGCCAAACAAGCGTATGTTTTAATAGGAAATAAAAAAAAATCAATTGATAGCATAGCTCACTGATGTTATATATTACATATTTAGAAGACTGAATAGGGAAATTGATCACTGTCTATGGGAAGTTGTAAAAAAGATATCTTAGTTTTATTTATTCTGCAATCAATCATCAAAATCAAAACTCAAAGGTCATATTAGCTTCATTGGTGGTTGGAAGCGAGGCGTGCTGATTTATATAATGATACTTTCCAGAGAAACTAAGTAGAATTCAAGCTGAAGATACATAAAAAATATGATACGAAGAATTTCTATCAAAACAATTTTTTTTTAAATTTCAGCACTTGAATTGGCACTGAAATGCAATCTTTCGCAGAGAAAAGAGTTTTAATGCAATTGTCACATTTACTGCGCAACGGCTCCAGAACCCTGTCTTCGAGAATAGCCTTGATCCAGAGAAAAAGAGTTTTAAAATTCGGTCAATGCACTTTAATTATATTCGTAAACCCAATGAGCAAGGCTTGTCAGTTAAAATTATTGACCATGTATTTAATATCCCAAATTTTACTCAAATCGCTTGGGTAATAAATCTAAGCGACAAAAATCTTTCCGATTACACATTCCACTCTCTCAGTTAGTGGTACGAATTATTTCTCTCGTCACTCTGAAAGTGATTCTGACACCCTGCGTAGTTGGCAAACTAATGCAATCAACGTCCTGCAACAAACTTTGTACAAAAATTGAGTTTCAAATTATCTGCTAAGGACATTTAATCAGAGTGCTATCGAAAAAAATAAATAAAGTGCACGACTGGGTCGATACCTACTAGATTAAAGAAAACAAAAAATTGGATATCTATCTCAAATAGCAGTTATATAAAATAATAATATAAGTTTTTAAAAGTTTAAGCTCTCAGTAACAGGCAATCTGGCTAGAGGGCTATAAGCGGCTACTGTACTATTTTATAAGGTCTTACAACTCACAAGATATGGGGCATTAAGCCTATAACAAAAATATACCGTAGATATATTATGTGAAAATACATAGATAGTGATTTCTGTAGTATTTTTTGATAAATAATTTAAAAAACTCACATCTTCGAATTTTTTGAGTACGGGATCTTATTAAAAATACTTATATTATCTTTTATATGTATATTGGTCAAAATCGTTAGAGCGGTTTTTGTAAAATTTGCCAGACAAAACAGTACCAAATATTGCAATGTTTAATTTGAAAAATACTATTGCGTAAATATTTAGGTGAAAACCGATTATAAGTTATTGTTCGGTATGTAAGCATTGCTTCGTAGTTTTATCAAAATCAACGATGAGGTTTTCGAGATATGAGCAGTTTATAAAATTAGCGTTTTGGGTGCTTCGAATTGAAAATTAAGGACACAATAGTTTTTAAAACATCCATTTGACTTTAAGTCTGCATTTTGGTCAGAATCATTGTTGCCGTTTTCTGGTAGACTAAACAAAACAAAATTTTTAAAAAAATACAATTTTCAAAAATCCTTTGTACGATAATAACGAGGAAAACTGAGTTTGCTGTTGTTATAATGGACCACATTACTTTAAAAATGAATTTTTGTTACAATCGTATAGGAAGACCGTTTTCGAGATAGGTACATATCTCGAAATTTCGAAAGTACCGTTTTTCAATTTTTCCGCCAAAAACTGGGTACGCAGTCCTGTTAACCTCACATACTTAAGCTTAAATATCAATTTTGGTTGAAATCGTTAGAGCCGTTTTCCGGTAAACTGAAAAAAACTAAATTTCAAAAAATTCATTTTTTCAAAAATCCATTGTACGATAATATAGAGAAAAACTGAGTTTGCTATTAAGTTATAAATGACCACATTACCTTAGAAATTGTTTTTTGTTACAATCGTATAGAGTATTTTCGAGATATGTCGAAATTTCAAAAGTACCGTTGTTCGAATTTTTAGTCAAAAACTGGGTACGCAGTCCTGGTAACCTCACCTACTTATTACTTAAGCTAAAATATCAATTTTGGTTGAAATCGTTATAGCCGTTTTCGATCAAATCAAACTGGTACGAAAACTTTATATGGGAAGTACCATTAATAATGAGGTTACCTTGAAAAAAAAAAACACCTCCCGAGCTGTAAGCCCAAAAACTCCAAATCCGAGGTTTGAACGTAATCCGGGAATCCGTTAAGGCTGTAGGCCTGTGGAAGGACGGACAGACGGACAGACCGGACAGAATTTTGTGACCCACCTTTTTGAGTTCCTCTATTATCGTAATACCTATCTGTTGTGTATAAAATACCCTTGGTCACACTGTGCTATTTCGAGTCCACTCCTCTTCTTCATGAACTCTTCTTTTGAATATACATACATACATGTTGCGAACGGTTTCCGTTCAACGCATGGTGGAACGATTATGTAAACTAGTTTTTAAGTTAGTCTGATAAGTAACGCGATGTAATAAAGAACTCACATCTAGACGCATTCGTTTTAATCTCACGAAGTAAGCTGATTAACAATTGGCGACGAGGATGTCACAGGTCGCATTATATTAACTAATCCGAAATCATCGGTCGTTTAATCAAAGCAGTGATATATTTAAGGGCACTGTCTTAAAGCAAAACAAATTAGCTGTATGTCGAATATCGACGGTCAAAAAATCAAGTTCGAAGAATTGCACGAGGGCTCCACAAAATTCATTCCCAAAAACATGGGGTTAATCGGGAATCTGGAAGTTTTTATACCTGGCGACGATTTTACAGTGTATGAAAAACGTTTTTCGCAGATCATCAAAACCAATAAGATAGCGGAGGAGAATCAGGTTCCGTTGTTTATGACTTTAGCCGGGGGAGAGGTGTTGGAGCGCACACAATACGTTCCACACATTTGTATTTCCCGCCTTGGTTTACATCAGTCGCCATAATTTATATTGTTATTTTTTGTATTCTCTTTTGTTTAAATAAAAGACACCGTTACACTCACATTGTATATAAAGGCTAGAAACCCAATAAAATATTGAAGTCTTGTTTTAACCTGGTCGGAAAACTCTTTTATTTTCTCCGCTGAAAGTCTTGTCGTTCTACTGGACAATTATCTTTTGTAGTTGCTCTTTGATATCGTTTGAGTAAATCAACTTCAATCTCCCTACGATTCAAGTAGAGGTTGAAAGTTGACGGTCGGAAAACGCTTCGCCCGTTCATTTTGGCGCCCAACTCTATAGGCAAAATATCCCACTATCGCGAGAAAAATCGAGAACTCTTATCAACTGTGCCCAGTGAGTGAATAGTGTTGAAAAAGTCAACAAATTCGACCTATTTGCAGTTTAAAGACAAATAAAGACAAACAAAGACAGTACCTATGTACATTCAGTGATTCGCGTGTTCGGTTTCGGTGTAAGACAGTGCAAAGTGCGAGACAAGCTGCCAGCTTTACCCATCCAACAAAGGAAAAACCAACAATCATAAAGGACAAACAAAAAAGGGTAGATAAGTATCATCTCCCGACCAGGTACGTCATAGATCGCCTTTCAATCGAAGCTGCTCTAATAGTTAGTTGACACGAAGAAAAGTGAAAACAAAATTCACACACAAAACTAAAAAAGAGCGCCTTCGACGGAAATTTGATATGCATGCAAACACTAACAATTAGACGCAATAATATCATATTTATACGTATGAAAAACATCTTCTAAACACTTAAAATTGCTGCATTCAATTGGAATTTGGAATCCGCTTTAATTGTCGAGGATGTTTTAAGAATCCACCAAGAAATTGAATAATAAATTATTTCGCTTCGTATACAATTATTCTGTCATTTCGGGTTATCGTCTAATCGCCACAAAAGTTTAACCAAATTGCATTATACACACATTCGTTGCACTTTGTCTCCAAATTCTTTTCGTTCGTTCTTTCGCCATCGCTACTTCTTTCGTTCGTTCTTTCGCCATCGCTACTTCGTTCGCTCGTTCTCTCGAAATCGCCACTTCTTTCGCTGGTTCGCCATCCCCCACGAAATATCAAAGCTTCACCGTGGAGTCCAATTATTGCTGCTGGTTGACGTAGAATTCGGCTCGATTCTCTGTCTGCTGTAATTAACTCAATACTCAGTCCTCACATCATTGCATAGATCTACATTTCGCCCATTTACGCCCACCCACAACGCTCATTGAGTTTTATTCTTCGTCATCGTCGTCGCCCTCGCCGGAGAGAGTGCTGCATTGATCGTATGCATTGAGTTAAAGCTTTCGCTTGAGAAAGTCTTTTACCATAGAGTTTTTTTTTTTTGATTGAAACTAAGTTTCCAATTTCTTATGAAATAAAACTCATCCTTGTCAATTACGCTATTCACCACGGAGTCATTGGATTTATTTCGCCGCTGTAAGCATTTATTCGCAACATTACCAGTACTAACGTTTTGGAGAGGTGTTGCCACTTTCATTTTTCATTGCTTTTAAATTTCTTTGCCTCTCTTGTGAAAAAGGGATTTATTTAAATAAGTCATTGGACTTGAATTCGATCACCGCGTTGCAATATCTTACTCAATCATGACAACGGAAGCTAAGATCGAGGAATTGAAGCAGATGCGGGCATCAACCAAGGGCAACATTACTAGAATAAAGAATATAGTGGAAGCAAGGGGAGATACCTTGTCGACAACGGAGCTGGAATGTCGTCTTAGGATTTTGGAATCCTACTTTAAGCAGGTTCTCGCGTATCAGACGCAAATCGAAAGTTCGTTAGCATCAGATTCAAGTCGAGGTGAATTGGAGGACCTGTATATCTCAGCAAAATCAAAAATTCAATCGCTTTTAGGACCAGCCAGGCGTTTTAGTGCCTCTGAAGCCTCTTTTGCTGTTCCACTTCAACCTAATAACCATTTACCTACCCTTAAGCTCCCAAAGTTCAACGGAAAATATACGGAATATAAAAACTTTATCAGTTCCTTCAAAACGCTTGTTGACAACGAACCAAATTTGACAAAAATTGAAAAATTTAATCATTTATTGAGTTGTTTGAGTGATCAAGCTCTGAGTACCGTGAAAGCCTTTCAAGTCACGGAAGAGAACTATCCAAAGGCTCTGGATAGACTGAAGGCTCGTTATGATAACGACTGTCTCATCTTTTCTCATTATATTACGGAATTATTTGAACTACCAAAAGTCTCAAAGGCATCTGCTGCTGAATTAAGAAGTTTAGTAGACAACGTATCCGCTATCTTTAATTCCCTACAATCATTGGGATCATATGAAAAGATCTGCAACTCCATTATTATCCACATTGCTATGTCCAAAGTAGATTTGGATACCCAATCGAAGTGGGATGAACATATGGACTACAGGAAGCTTCCGTACTGGAAGGAATGCTCCGAGGTCTTAAGTAATCGCTGTCAATACCTCGAAACTCGTGAAAGCAAGCAACTGCGCCAAGACTACGGTCAAAAACGGCCCATGAAACAAAAGCTATCTCATTCCACTCATCGCTCACAACTGTCACTGACCGTTTCACAACGCTCGTGTTTGTTTTGTAGAGAGAGTAGTCACTCTATTTCTAATTGTTCAGCGTTCAACAAACTGACAACAATGGAACGGTTTTCGTATGTGAAGAAGTTAGGGCTTTGTTTAAACTGTTTGGGCCATAACGTGTCCAAATGCCCTTCGTCGTTTAGGTGCAAGGCGTGTAAGCAACCGCACCACAGCCTTTTACATCGATCACAACAGGTGGAGAACATTCCAAAAAATGGAGATGAGGATGCCCCATCAACATCAACGGCAGCCTCACACACTGCATTGGAAAGGGATAGACTTTCCGTCGCCCCGGTCATTTTAGCAACGGCATTGGTACTCGTTAAAGATTCAATGGGTTGTTTTCAGCTTGGTAGGATGTTACTTGACTCCGGTTCCCAAGTCAACTTTATTAACGAGCGGTTCGCCAATTCTCTGCATCTTCAAAGGCAAAAGAAGAAAGTCGATATAGTTGGAATAGGAGTCGTAGAAACCAAAATTAACTTCCAAACGCAAACCACCATTCGTTCTCGTTATAATAACTATGAGGTTTCGCTAGAGTTCTTAGTAGCTCCAACCATCACTGGGTATCAGCCCGAGGCAGCACTTAGCGTCGCACACTGGAATCTCCCTAGCAATTTGGAGCTAGCCGATGAGCATTTTAATCAGCCGTCTCAAATTGATTTGCTTCTAGGTGCCGAATCCTTTTTTGATTTACTACAGGTAGGCCAGATTAAGCTAGGCGAGGGCCTCCCTTCATTACAAAAAACGTCATTGGGTTGGATTGTCTCAGGAAGATACCAGAACTCGCCAACCATGAATAAGAAATTCTGTTATGTAAATTCAATCGACGAGGCGCTCGACCAGTACGTGGAAAAGTTCTGGGAATTGGAGGAGGTTCAATGTCTTAAATCAAAATGGACAATCGAACAGAAGGAGTGCGAAAACCATTTCGTGGAGAATACCGAAGTTTTACCAAGCGGCCGTCTCATGGTCCGGCTACCATTTAAAAGGGATCCGAGTTGCTTAGGATCATCGTATGACATAGCCTTTCGACGATTTCTAGCCCTCGAACGAAGATTGTCGAGAAATCAATCCTTAAAAACTCAGTACTCAACCTTCTTAGAGGAGTATGAAGCATTAGGCCACATGTCGCTCGTCAAAGACCCAAACTTAGACGAACCGCACTATTACTTGCCACACCATTGTGTAGTCAAACCAGAAAGTACCTCAACTAAGCTTAGGGTCGTCTTCAACGCTTCTTGTCGTACTTCGTCCCAAATATCCCTGAACGATGCCCTCATGGTAGGTCCAACAATTCAAACGGAACTCTTCATTATCCTGCTTCGTTTCCGGTTGCATAGGTTTGTACTTACCGCAGACATAGTCAAAATGTTTCGCCAGTTTTTAGTCCACCCTTCTCATCGCAAGTTCCAGTACATCCTTTGGAGGAAAGATGAATCGGTCCCGGTAAAAACTTACCAACTTAATACCATAACGTATGGTACTTCCTCGGCGCCGTTTTTGGCTGTTCGTTGCCTTAAACACTTGGTAGACAGGAACAAGGATAGATTTTTGTTAGGATCCTCTGCACTGGAAACCGATTTTTACGTCGACGATTTCATCACTGGAGACGATGATCTCAACTCCTTGCGTCAGAAGCAAAGAGAAGTGACCGAAATTCTACGCTCGGCAGGGCTAGAGTTATCGAAGTGGACTAGTAACCATCCCAACCTTGTTGAGGCCGCAAATCCAAGCAGCAAAGAGATCAAGGTGAATGAGTCTGGGCTCTCTAGTACTTTAGGCATAGCCTGGAATCCCATCAGTGACGAATTTAGCTTTTCCTACAAACCCAATAGAGCATACTCGAAGTACACCAAAAGAACAATCCTCTCACTTTCGTCGTCGCTTTTCGATCCAATGGGGTTGTTGAGCCCGATCATTATCCGGGCGAAGGTAATTCTCCAGACCCTTTGGATCGAAAAACTAGACTGGGACGCATCGATTCCTCAGAGTACGGATACAGCATGGAGACAATTCATGGTGGACCTCCATTCACTACAAAATCTCTCCGTCCCTAGATTTGCACTAATAGCAAACAAACAAAGCTATCAGGTCCATGGGTTCGCGGATGCATCAATGCACGCATATGGCTGCTGTATATACCTCCGAACTAGGGATGTAGAAGGATCGGTGAAGGTAAAACTTCTAGCCGCTAAATCTAGAGTCGCCCCATCAAGGAAAAAGCAACTTCCTCGCTTGGAATTGTGTGCAGCTCACCTGCTGTCGAAATTGTGGAAGAAGATTCACAGCATATTCAAAGGAGAACAATCTGAGGTGTACTTTTGGACAGACGCTGCTATAGTCCTACATTGGATATCGACTCACTCATCAAAATTGAGTACCTTCGTGGGGAATCGGGTTGCTGAGATCCAGGAGATAGCACAGGGTGTCATTTGGAAGCACGTGCCCACACAGGAGAACCCAGCAGACATCGTGTCCAGAGGATGCACTGTTGAGGAGCTAAAAAACTCAATATGGTTTGAGGGTCCAAGATTCTTGATGGACGAGGAAGAAGAATGGCCAACTACTTTCGAAGTTTCGCTTTCCCAAGAGGATCTTATCCTCGAAAAGCGGAAAACAGTGCTGATCTGTAAAAACTCAGAACCAAATTTTCTATTAGGAATAGTTGAGCGGTTTAGTTCCTATTCCAAAATTCTACGAATATTTGCATATATTCTTCGATTTTGTCGGATGAAAGGAAACACATCGAATGGCGGAAAATCCCTAACAGTAGAAGAACTCGATGCTGCTCTCTTGCAAATTGTCAACCTCATTCAAGTTGAATCATTTTCAGAGGAAATCGACGCAATCAAGGGCAATCGACCTCTAAAGGGATCGATTAAATGGCTCAATCCATTTTTGGAGGAGACTAATGGACTCAGCATACTGAGAGTCGGAGGACGCCTCAAACATGCGCTCATTCCCGAGGAAACTAAGCATCCGATCTTGCTTCCAAAGAAAGGCAGTTTCATAAAAACAATTGTTCGACATCTACATCTTCACAACTACCATGCCGGTCCTAAGGCGCTTGTGGCATTAGTGAGGCAAAGATTTTGGGTCGTCAATGTTCGGGAGATCGCTCGGCAAATCGTCAGGCAGTGTGTCCATTGCGTTCGATACCGCCCAAAATTGTTGGAGCAGTTGATGGGAGATATACCACAGGAGAGGGTGACTCCTTCACGTCCTTTTTCTTCTTGCGGGGTAGATTTCTGCGGTCCAATCCTAACGTATTACAAAATAAGGGGAAAAGTACCGTATAAAACTTATATTGCGGTATTTGTTTGCTTTTCATCCAAGGCTGTTCATCTGGAGGCCGTGTCTGATCTTTCCGCTGAGGCCTTTATTGCTGCCCTGAAGCGAATGATTGGTCGTAGAGGTCTTCCAAAAGACATATATTGCGATAACGCGACTAACTTCGTTGGAACCCATTGCAAATTAATTGAATTGCGCAATTTGCTTTTTAAGAAACACTCAAAAGATACTATTTTCGATTTTTGTACTAATGCAAACATCAATTTTAAATTTATACCCCCCAGGGCACCTCACTTTGGTGGAATTTGGGAGGCAGCCGTCAAGGTTGCGAAGGGTCACTTGTACCGGAGTCTTGGAGGGGCCAAGCTAAACTACGAAGAATTGTCAACAGCGCTGGTGGAAATCGAGGCTGTGATGAACTCCAGACCAATCACACCGATGTCATCCGACCCCAACGACCTCGAAGCTCTCACTCCTGGACATTTCCTCATCGGATCTTCCTTAAAGGCAATACCCGAGCCGCCAGACGAAGTTGCGGAAATAAGTTTCATCCAGCGGTGGCGACGAATAAATGCTGTTAAGACACATTTCTGGCAACGATGGTCAACCGAGTACATCCACGAACTGCAGAGTAGAGGGAAGTGGGCATCATCAAGACCAAACATCAACGTCGGCGATCTCGTTATCATCCACGAAGACCACGTTCCTCCCCAAAGATGGCTACTGGGGCGAATCACTTGCGTCATCCCAGGTCCCGACGGACGCGTCCGAGTGGCTGACGTCAAAACATCGAAAGGAACCATAAGACGTCCGATTCGAAAACTTGCCACGATCCCAGCTTGAAAGGCAGTCCTTTCAAAGGAGGCGGAATGTTGGAGCGCACACAATACGTTCCACACATTTGTATTTCCCGCCTTGGTTTACATCAGTCGCCATAATTTATATTGTTATTTTTTGTATTCTCTTTTGTTTAAATAAAAGACACCGTTACACTCACATTGTATATAAAGGCTAGAAACCCAATAAAATATTGAAGTCTTGTTTTAACCTGGTCGGAAAACTCTTTTATTTTCTCCGCTGAAAGTCTTGTCGTTCTACTGGACAATTATCTTTTGTAGTTGCTCTTTGATATCGTTTGAGTAAATCAACTTCAATCTCCCTACGATTCAAGTAGAGGTTGAAAGTTGACGGTCGGAAAACGCTTCGCCCGTAAAACGTTAAAGAACATCACCTATCCCGATGAGCCTGATGGTAAGCCGATAAATGAAGTCTTATCGGTGCTAAGGAATCATTACGCTCCGAAAACTCATAAGCGATCGGAACGAGTCAAATTCTATATGGCAAATCAGCAGCATGGCGAAACAATTGCCGACTACATCGTTCGCCTGAAGGAATTGTCATTGAATTGCCAGTTCAATGAATATCTCGACGAGGCATTATGTGATAAATTCATTACAGGCGTAAGAGATGATCAACTGAAGCAAAAAATGTTGGTGGAGGCTGATACCAATAAATTTGTTTACTACTGTCAACTAGCAAAAAATTTCGAAATGGCAGAAAATAACTGTAAGGCCACAACGGAGTCTAATCAAGTAAATGCTGTAAGAGACGGCAATCACACCTCGTCCGGGAGAAAACATTTTGGGAGAAATAACCCTACGTACAGATCGATTGGAAATGATAAAAAAAAGCAGGTTCCTGATAAAAGCCAACTAAATAGAGCGCATTCAAACAGAGCGTGCGGTCGTTGCAAGAAAAATCATTTTGGAGAGTGCCCTGCTGCGAATTGGTACTGTTATCGCTGTAAGCGAAAAGGTCATACCAGAGCGGCATGTTTTGCGAAAATCAACAGCATCACATCTACAAGTGCTTCCCCGCCAGCAGGTTGTATTTTAAACATCGAGAACGAGGAAATTCTCTTCGAGGTAGACACAGGGTCATTTGTAACCATTATTAGTGATAAGATTTACAATCGTTTCTTTTATCATAAGAAATTAAAGCCCAATAGTCAAATCATATTTTCTTTCACAGGAGATGAGATTGGAATAATAGGACAGTTTTCAGCAGGTGTGCAATACGATGGTGAGCGCTACGAATTGACGGTGACGGTGGTCAAGGCTGCGTACAAGTCCGCGTGTTTATTAGGAAGGGATTGGTTAGATGTCCTTCAACCACTATGGAGATCTGCATTGTTAAAGAGTCCGGTTAAATTTAAAGAAGGTAATGTAAAAACAGTTGCATGTACTAAAAGTGAAGTGGAATCATCTACAGCCTTAGTAAACATTATTAAAGAAAGGTTTCCTAATATAGTGAGTAAGAGTTTGAATACGCCCATCAACGGGTTTCAGGTTGATATTAATTTATCAAAAATGCATGCCGATGCACGTCCTATTTTCTCTAAGGCGTATAATATTCCTTATAAGTTTCGAGATAAGTTCAATGATGAGATCGATAAGCTTGTTGAACAAAATATCTTAGTGCCAGTAGAGTCGTCTCGTTGGGCTTCCACCTTACTTGCTGTGCCGAAAGCAAACGGAGAAATCCGGTTAT
The DNA here is from genome assembly GCA_949126925.1 of Cheilosia vernalis. Classification (NCBI taxonomy): domain Eukaryota; kingdom Metazoa; phylum Arthropoda; class Insecta; order Diptera; family Syrphidae; genus Cheilosia; species Cheilosia vernalis. Next base: position 59,282,772 of record OX421362.1, read on the forward strand.
GTGTCGACTTAAAAAAAAACCATTAATAAATTCATCGATCCTGCCCAATATCCAATGCCGTTACCGAAGGATTTATTTGCGAGCTTGGCTGGCTACAAATATTATTGCGTCATAGACTGTGTAGGTGCATATTTACAGGTCTTGGTTGACGAAAAGTCTCGAGAATTTCTAACGGTGAACACTTCTAAGGGATTATATCAGTTTACGCGTCTAGTTTTCGGGTTGAGTAGTAGCGCTGCCATTTGGCAGTCGATTATAGATAGAATCCTACTCGGTACTAAAGGCAAACCCTATGTCGATGACATTTTGGTAGGAGGTAACAGTTTGGAAGAATGCCGTGAAAGGCTGTTTGAAGTCTTAGAGAACCTCAACAAACACAACGTCCGAATTAACTTGGACAAGTGTAAGTTCTTAGTCACTGAGGTCCAATATCTTGGACACATTTTGAGGGATGGTGAAATCAGTCCCTTGCCTAACAAGATGGAAGCAATAGAAAAAGCTCCAGCTCCCAAAAATGTTACCGAGTTGCAAGCATACCTGGGGTTACTTAATTATTATTCACAGTTTTTGCCAAATGTGTCAAGCCACTTAAGACATCTTTATGATCTTCTTAGAAAAAACCAAACCTTCAAGTGGACTTCATTGCATCAGCAATCCTTTGAAGAAAGTAAGCGACTTTTAAAGAACAATTGTGTGTTGGAACTATACGACCCTAGGAAGGAAATTATCATCGCGACAGATGCTAGTCCCTATGGCATAGGTGCGGTCATGAGTCACATGGTCAGGGGAATAGAAAAACCAATTCGGTTTGTATCCCGCTCTCTTACGCCAGCTCAAAAGAATTGGAGTCAGCTTCATAGAGAAGCATTTGCGATCGTCTTCGCTTTAGAACACTTTCATAAATACATATACGGACACGAATTCATTTTGCACACAGACAACCAGGCATTGTCGGAAATTTTCAGTCCGTCGAAGGGTACGAGTGGGGTGGCAGCCGCACGGCTGCAAAGGTATGCGGTAAAACTTAACATGTATCAGTACCAAATTCGTCACAAAAAATCGACAGCGATGGCACACGTGGACGCCTTGTCTCGTCTGCCCATGCCAAAAGTCGAAAACGACCTTGTAGAAGATTCGGTAAAATTTTTATCCACTACCACTGACCTTCCCATCGACATGGAGCTCATAAAGAACAAAAACTGAAAAAGATAATGAACTGTTGAAGTTAAAACTGTTTTTAGAGCAGGGTAACACAAGGTTGTTGAAGGATAGGGATTTATGGCTATATAAAAAGTCATTAGGAGATTTAAGTAGATTCAGTTTAGATAGTGGTTGTATTTTTTACATGGATAGGGTCATCGTGCCAAGTTGTTTACGGCACCTAATGTTAAAGTCATTGCATGAGAGTCACGCTGGTGTTGTCAAGATGAAGCAATTAGCAAGATCATACGTGTGGTGGCCAAGAATGGATTTAGGTATCGAAGAGTTTGTAAAATCCTGCTTGCCATGTCAACAGTTACAAAATCATACCAGGGAAGAAACCTCTCATTGGCCATTGAGCCAAGTTCCTTTTGAACGAGTCCATTTAGATTTCTTTTTCTTCGGCAAGTACACATATCTGTTGTTAGTAGATTCTTGTAGTCGATATGTTCACATCGACATAATGCAGAAGACGAATGTGTATGCCGTAATGGACAAGCTGGAGGAATTTTTCGCAGTTTTCGGGTTATGTTCAGAAATAGTTTCGGACAACGGGCCGCCCTTTAATTCTAACATTTTTTATGACTTTGGGAAGAGGTATGGTATACGAATAGTCAAATCTCCCCCGTACCACCCCCAATCAAATGGTATTGCAGAAAGGAACGTTCAGACTGTTAAAAAAGGCTTAAAAAAATTCCTGGTAGATAATTCCACTCAAAACATGCCAATGAAAAAATTAATAAACAAATACTTATTCATGCTACGAAACACCGTTACAGTATCAACGTCTTGCACATCTGTGGAAAGTATCTTTAAGTACAAACCAAGAATCATTTTAGATTTAATTCGTAAAAATGAATTTTTAGATAATAATAAGAGTTCGATAAGTAAAGGCAATAAAAGTCCATTTTCTAAAATCAAAGATAAAAGTAATGTTAAAATTTTTAAGAAACGTAAAAATCATAATGAATTTAAGCCGAATGAATTAATTTTGTACAAAAACATTTTTGAAAATAACGTAAAATGGATACCTGGCAAAATTAAAAGAAGAATTAGCAACTTTATTTATGAAATAGTGTTAAACAATTCTGTATTGAAAACAGCTCATAGAAATCAAATACGAGAGCAACATTGCCAGAGAAAATACTTTATTAATAATGATCATAACGAATTTTGTAAATTTCCCAAACATGCTCCTGAAGTTAACCTTGAATTAAAAAAAAGAAAGAGAAGTGAAACCGAAATAGAACATAGTGAGAACCTTTGGAGTAAAAGACCCAAACGAGTAACTAGAAAACCTATACGTTATGGTCATACATAGTCTTCTTGTTAAAAAAAAGGGGAAGCTGTTGTGTATAAAATACCCTTGGTCACACTGTGCTATTTCGAGTCCACTCCTCTTCTTCATGAACTCTTCTTTTGTATATACATACATACATGTTGCGAACGGTTTCCGTTCAACGCATGGTGGAACGATTATGTAAACTAGTTTTTAAGTTAGTCTGATAAGTAACGCGATGTAATAAAGAACTCACATCTAGACGCATTCGTTTTAATCTCACGAAGTAAGCTGATTAACACTATCGAATTGATTAAAACCTCGAGTTCGAAATTTTGTACGAAACCAATATCTTTCTCTTACTACGTAATGGAGAAAGATAAAAATTTAAATCAAAATGACCCATTTGCTTTTATGAATTCATCACGTCACCATTTCGATGTCTCATACCGTCAAATTGATTTTCCAGACGCAAACGAATCAATTGATTCAATGGTATCAGATGGTGGAGGTTCTTCCCACGCAAGAGAAAGGCGATATTGCTTCTCCCTTTTTGTAAAGACTTTCGGTTTTTTGTTTCTTAAATTAAAAGCCAACTTATATTCACAGAGAGTTTTATCACCATGATATGTTATCGCAAATAATATTGGTTAAAAACAACACCCGGTCTGAAGACGACAGACCTGCAAGTTGATGGTAAATGCTGAAAAACTATAGAATTTGTGGATTGGCATATGTTGTTTCTAGTGGCTGGCATCGTCGATTCGGTTGGTTTGATTTATGACTAATAATGGTACTTCAGATAAACTTTTCCATAAATAATTACAAAACGAAATTGTTTCGTATAGAAATCGCACTTCCAAAAAGTAGGGTTGGCGGGATGAAATTCTTTATGGATAATACTTTATGGATATTATCAATGTACTCGTATTGCAAGCATTTCAATCTGTCCACCAACATTGATTTCTTTCTTTTCTTCTCTGTTTTAAAGATAATGCGCCAACCTGCTATCACCCTATGTGACTAACTAAATAAATACACAAAGAAAAAATCACAAAGTCTGCGTGGGTGTCGTAGAAGAGCATACGTATACCTACCTAAATTCGTATCATTCTATTTATCGATTCAAAGAAAATTACTGAAGATAACGTTAGGAAGGTAATCCTCTCAAACCGGCATTAGTAAGTTTTCCATTTAATCCACTTTGATGATGTGAGTGCCGCTTGAATGTGTCTTTGGTTATGAATCTTTGTTTATCGTTTTCTTTTTCCTGGAGAGACTATATAAATATGTAGGTTTTATTTTGTAAGGGCAAATAGTAATCAATAGTAATCCTTTGGCTTGAGGATGTCCGCCAAAGAACCAGTTTTATTTTTCCTTATTGTAGTATGTCCTTTTTTATGGAAGCACGAACAATTTGTCGTTTGAAATTGAGAAGACTATCAGAGATACAAATCTTTTTCAACTGGATATAATAATTTGTGAATTATTGGCAATGTGATTTATGGCTCTTCTCTATTTCGTTCAGGACATGAAAAGGAAAGAGGCGCCAGAAGTATTTATTGCCATAGAAAGTGAAATATTAAAGCTTGATTCATACTTGGCTGATTGTTTTGGTTTGTAAGACATGCAAATTAGATTTCAAAATGATTCAATCTTGTAACTGGGATAAAGTTGTAAACAGACAGATAAACTGAAGACAATAAGATATAAGAAATAATAATACTATTGTATGCGACTTTAAAAAAAAGATAAGTGATAGTGTTTGCCACAAATATAAAGACTATGATAGACACGGAATAAATAATGTTATTCTATCTTCCTATTCTATTGCCCTTTTGGATTTAAACATGGTTTACATTTGTAACCACAAAATGAAACATAATTATATACCTTGGTTTACTTTTTACAGGAGTAGGCAATTGTGGATGGCTGCGTCGACTTTTGCAAGAATATTCTAGCTGCTTGTGATCTGTTTCTGGAGTGTGGCAGAATGATAGGGTTATTGCATTGGGTTTTCTATATGACCGCAAGAATATTTTATCCGTAGTGGAGGTTTTTTTCAGTGAAGCAGAGAAAGACCCTCTTGTCACTGGAAGCATCTAACTAGAAAATGAATGGAGAGGTCATGCGTTATTCACAAAGGACTTCGCGCACACGATTTTCAAAGGATTATTAGTATGTTATTATAATGAGAATTAAAATACCACCGGACTCAATATCATTACAGCCAACTCATTGATATCAGCCTGCTCTGTTTAATTTGTTAATTTCCATTCCATATGTGCTCTGCAAGGAGATTCGCTTCATTCTGAGAAAAATGTACTCCTGCTTCGGATGTTTTCGTGTGGCGCGGCCAGTTCGTAATGAAATTGCCAACAAGTTTCATTACAACACCTTTTCACTCAGGACGTGATCCAATTACGAACAAAATGCGGAAAGTGCACGGAAAATTTGCTGTATCGCCCAACACCCGATTCATAGCAAATAGAGGAGTTCGAACCCTCCCCGTCTCCTTATACGAATGCAAAAACTCGATTTCATTCAATCCACTTAACCTAAAAACCGAAAGGCTTCACAAGGAGGTAGGGCCATAGCATATGCACATACGACACGCCGGCCGTATCAAATCGTATTTTCTCCAAGTACCTACTGCTGCAATACCTATATCGGACGGATAGGCTACTTTCTTTTGTTGACAAACACACCCGAAGGCATTTTTTAAATTAATGGGAAAATTTTTTTGCAAAGGGTTGGTGTTTTCAAATGAGAAAAAAATCATTGGCGCGGACACTTCACTTCTGCCAAAGGGCAAGGCAGACGCTGAAAGAACAGTCGGCCTCGATGACTTGAAAAGGCAAAGTTTTCATGCACCCACTTAGCTTTATTTGAGGGTATATTTCGCACTGCGCTGTCAGGTTGATTGCGAAATGTGGTGAAACGCGCTAAAAACTTGAAAATTTAAACCGATATCCCTTTGGCAGAGCAGTAAATGTGTCAAGCAGGAAGCCACTACCAAGTGCTTGAACGCAAAAAGAAAAACTCCTGGCAAAAGTAACGGGTGCATTTCAAAGAACATGCAAGTGTTTCACTGAGGTTTGTTGGCAAAAATATTCCAATAAATGAACCCAACTTTTGAAAAGGGAAAGATAACTGAATAGGAAGTTTCGGAAGTTAAACATTCAAGTGATTATTATTATTTTAAAAGGTAAATAAATTACATTTTAAAATTGTCTTACAGTACTATAGCTACCTGGGCCTTCGGCTAACTTTCAAGTGAATTTAAAGAGCCCACAGTAAGATTGGATTCTATAAAAATGTTAAGCATTCGACACGTACTAAAAATATTCTCCGAGTTCCAGATAAAATTTTAAATTATCCAATACGACACCTGTTCGTGGCGAAATCCGTCAAGCGAAAAATTGGATTCAGCTAAAACCAAAACGCAATGCAATGTTAATGTCAATGTTAATGAATATAAAGAAATAACCTATTTTCAGCTTTCCGATATTTTAGCTGAAACAACTCATTGTGTAAGTTGTAGTGGAAATATGCCCAATTAAAGGGAGTTGATTGTGCTGTAGCAACTGCTTTTTTTGGAGTAACCTGCAAGCATGCAACGGAATATGCTTTATTAAATTTGATATTGTGGGTTGACAAACCAAATACGTATAAACATTTCTCCTACACCAGAAACTCATCTTCTATAGACTGCTGTCCATCCCCGACTGTTTACTGAAAGTTTCCGCTTTAATCTCTTTAAAACTCCGCAACTCTCCACTTTATAAAAATCAGTTAATAAAATATATTAATGCAAGCGTGAGCGAAAAATGTTTTCATCGTTATTCAAGTGCGGAGTTGCGAAATAAATCAATTTGCATGTTCATTTTAAATTTTAAGAGATAGCTGCCAACACAAAAAAAATCATTCTTTCCCGTTGTCAAGTGTGATGTCATTGTGACATTCCAGTTGTGGCCGATTGAAAATGAAAAATAATTTTTCACAAAAAATAGTCGATTTTATTTCGCTTGTAAACTCATGCGGATTTCACCCCCATCAGCATTTGGAATGAAACAGCTCGACTAAACCTTTTTACATTTCCATACACGGACAGTGACTCCTTTTTGAAATGCGCAAAATGGGAAAAAATAAATAAGCAGTTGCACCTGCAGGCTGCAGGCTCATAGCGAGATTCACACTTCACGTAAATATTATAGACCCAGTAGCCAGTAGTGAATGGTTTTTGTTTCATTATGTATGAATTGTGCTGGTGGTACCATGGGTGTACAGACTTCGCAATGTTAGCAAACATTTTCTTTCTTTTAATTGGATATTCGGGTAATGTGGAATTTAAGGTAGACTGACAAGGGTTTAAAGGTTGTACCATAAAATAAAGAGTAGTGGACAATTAGTCGAAAAAGAGAAATTAATGCCAAGAAAGTCACATCCTTCCTTCGGTGGTGATAAATAAAAACATGTCTAAGCAACGAAACTCAAACTGCGCAGTGTAAGGGTGATTTAGATTTTTAAAAATCCCCAAACGAACACCACCATTAAATAGGTTGACTTAAGACCTACATTTTTGAACGGAGATGAGACATTTTAAAATAAACCTTTAGTCTCTGTCTCTACGTTGGTGAGGCCAGTGGGGTCATATAAAATAAACTGCACAACTATAACGGAATTGTACCTTTTTATAAGTTAAAACAGTTTTTGTAGACACCAAACTCTGCAAGTGTGAGGGTAGAAAAATCTAATTGACAAATCATTACTTATTTGAAATAATGTTTTGGTGATTTTATTCAAAGTTATCCAGTGACACAACGAAGAGACAGATCAGGGTTTGATCACGGGCATGATTGGTGTGCTAACTAAGTCTCAGTCCAAAGCTTCCCAACCAGTTGCATACCAAAACAGTGACTAACTGCAACAATTTCATTGCCGGAGACAATAACTTACATAGAGTAATGCAATCACTATCCACAGCCTTGTCACTTTTTATATCGTACCTATATCTGAACGCGACGAATGAACTCGTTTCCCATTAAATCCTGTCCCTACGGATGGCGCTGGCATTGAATGGTGGTCCACGAAAGCTATCATTTTTCTGCTCACAACCCTTACATGTTACATATACTTCTTTTATGTGTGCAATTTCGCAAGTGGATGAGGCACATTCGTGCTCCTACTTAAATTGACATAAAATAGGATTCATTTGATATTTTTCGTATGTCACTATTATTCTGGGCTCTAGAGTTATCCATCGACACAATAATTAAGAATCCTTCCATTGGTGCGCGTCAGGAGGTTCTTTATTACACATGTTTACGCTTCGATTTGACAATAAATCGATGATGGCTCGTTCGGCCCCTGCATGAGCATATATTCAGTAGACTTTGCTGGCAATGGTATTTCGTTCGTCCGGATTGACTTCACGTTGTTATGGCAATCGGTTTATCTTTGTTTTACCAGTAAATGGGATTACCGAGTACCTATACAAGGGGAATAATATTATTGTGTGTATAGGCACTCCTTTCATATTGATGTCGTATTGTGATGTTTGTTTGTCCTTTTTTAGGGTTTATGAACATCATTTAGGGGACCGAAGATTCGCTACAAGCATGGATTTTTTTTTGTTATTTGTAAAATCCACGTTAAACGGGACGGAGATATGTTTTCTTTAATTGGACTATTATTCGAAGCGAATAATCTGTGAGAACGGTTCTTTATCGGATCGTATAATTAATTGCAACCCTCTTTAAGACGGACAATCGCCACCTGATAATGATATCGAATTAAGCGTTAAAATTGCACGAATGGCATCCACATATATGCTGACCTCGAGTCGCAAATTGTTTGTCAAAGGAGACTTTGGGAACTTGAAGTGAGCATGCGGCTTCCAATTTACCACTACGAACGAACTTCTACTTCAACGTGACACCTTTCACAACACATAACAACAACATCATTTTGTGGACAACGGAAAAACTAGCGAAAACTTTCCTCCTTCTTACATTTTTAATCCTCTGAACACCGATAAGTGACCAACCTCTGCATCCTTAATGGCCGTTCCTGCTCCGTAGAATAAATAATTAAGGATTATGAGACAAAAGCTATATACCATCGCTTGTTGTTGATGCTTGAGAAAATGTGATTTCCGCAATAGTACATGTTGCAGTATGTGACCGCACGGTGTGGTAAGGCATGAAGTCTATGGAAAATTGTTGCTCCAATCGGTGTGCTTCATTTCGCCTCATCCCTGATTCTGTGGAAATCATAGCAGTTGGTGGAATATTACCAGGCACGTCACGTCCGGCCCCTTATTATCTTATGCTAATGAAAAGAAGGGTGGTTACACTTTTTTGTGTTCGCCTTAGTCGGGAAGATCAAAAAAGACCGCCACTACCTGACCTAATTTCCAGGCATCTCTGGTTCACACTTAATTTTAATTTTGCACTTAAGTTCCAGTTCACTTTGGGGCTGCCTTCATTGCCGTTTAACACCGCCCCAATGTTGGGATGCTGAGAATGTCTCATTTGCATTTGTCTTTGGGAAACCGTGTGATACGAACAAAAAATAGAAAGCCCAATGCAAAACAGTATTATGTCAGTCAGCAGGGAGTAACAAGTAGGCGAGGTATCCTAAGAAGCCTTACACAGTAATGAGTGGTCATTAGAGAAAAGATGGCTTTTTACTTCGACCGAATTTCGCGTAGGACAATCATCACACGTTACCTCTGAGAGTGAAGGATATTAGCATATTCGCAGGGAGTCATGGCATCCAAATAATGGCTTAATCGTGCCAGCTACCGAGTAGACACATTTGGCAGTGGAAGCTGGTGTTGGAAGTATTTTAAAACTGGAAAACTTTAACCTTTTTGCAACGGAGCCGGAGGTGGTACATATTTCTCCGTCAGACGGCGCGTACAATTTGAGCCGTAATACGTGAGTGCAGTGCCAGTCACGTTGTGGTCACGTTTAAAGTATTTTTAAGCCATGGGCATGGGCTACAACCATAAAGGATTTTGTCACGAAGTTTCCTTTTCTTTGAAAGAAAATATTGTTGGTATTAAAATGAGATTTTTGTAAAACGAGTCTGGGGAGAATTATGCGACGTGTTCTGGGCACATCTGGAGACATTTGACACGGTTTTAACGGCCCAATTCAAGGTGCTGATTTTTATGCCCTCTAATATCATCTCTTTTAAAGCGGAATATAGTTACTTCATCTGAATAAACATGAGCATTTGGGAGGTCACTTGTAGTGGCAGTGTTTTCTCACTAACATTTTATTTTAATCACGATAATTAAAAACGGTTATTGCCGAGGTACAAGCTTTCTTTTTAAATGAGGGCAAATTTATTAAACGCAATTATCCTTTCGACTATTGCGCAATTAAATCAAAATGTGTTCCCCCTTTTCACAAGTGTGGTATGCGAAAAGTATTCTAATCAGTGTTAACAAATTTAACCAATTATTACTACTAAAGCCCACAGCCAACCACATACACAATAATTACTTGATTATATGGACAAATTCTAATTAACCGCCAACATGAGGTGTGTTGGGGTGGCAAGAGGTTTGCTTTACGCATATTCACCCCGTATCAAAGGATGACGGCATCGAATGCTTGCGTCGTAACCAGTGGCATAGATACTTTGCATACTTCCGTTGCTTGCAATCAAGGATACATGAAATCGCTTCTTCTCCTCTGCGGCAGGCACCAGCGCCTTGTTAGTGTCAGCAAAGTGACCGCTTATTAATTGAACACCGGCCAGTTTAATTAGTGCAATAGTTCGACACCCTATAAGATCAGTGATGGGAGTTGTAGGGATACAAATTTTTAAGGTAAACTCATGCCAACATGCCTTTCTTTTGAGGGTTGGTGGTTCGCAATTCTCGCCGCCATTTGCTTTCAGTGCTAATTATCTACATGCATGTAGCGCTTCGAATCTTACAAGATTGTTGTGTAGTTTCTCAATTATTACTTACGTACGACCAAGGTGCACATCATACCCAGACCCCAGACAGAAGCTAACTAGAGCACCAAGATATAGCAAAAAACAAGCAAAGAGAACTGCCATTAGCGCTAAGTTCCGTAATTAAAATTTGAATTGTTAATTTGGGAGGTATATTTTGGCAGGAAGCAGCTACAGATCCTTGAGCTATGTGTTCCTTCTTGAAGTGTTGCAAATTAGAATTTCTTAGCATAACAATGTCGTTAAAAGGCAATTGGCTTCCGCTTAAGTGGAAGATTGCTCGTGTGTACATGGGGCTATGTAGAAAATGCATACCAAACATCTTGTAAGATGTTTATCTTTAACTTTTAATGTTCCATAGGCATACCTGTATGGGGATATTAGCATTAGGTAGGATGTCTAGTGGAGAGGTACCTGTCAGATGATGTTGTTTATATGCACACAGCTCTCATGAGACTTAATTAATTTGGTATTAAATATGTCGGTCAGAATGTTGCTCGGATTTCGGATGACACTACGTTGCGAGTGACATATACATGCGTCTGACGGAAGTAAAATAAAAAGTTTTTAATGGAATTTTCACTTTACCCTGACAGATTTCATAGATTTCCTTTCCCTCGGGGTGTATATGAATACTTTGCCCAAAGCAATCACATGGATTAAATTGTAATAAAAATAAACTTTTTACTTTGTAAGCACACACGCACAGTTTCTTGCATCCGCATCCATGAACACTCCATCGTCAAGGAAACAAGGTGGAGAAGGAACATGAATTAAACTTTTACTGCGCTATACTTTCATTGAAAACTTGAAAGTTCTAAGGTTTCGGAGGTGTCGTACACTTGTATACGAAATACAACAGATTTACATTGTAAGGTGGATGCGATTGCACTTTAGTGCAGTCTTGCAGCACGCCTCCTTTCAGCATTCTGCAGACGAGCACCGCTTTGGATTGATTCCTTCATTTAAGCTTAAACACAGGCAGCTACAAAAAAACAGCTATTGCATGAAATTTGCGTTTTTATATGTATAGTAACTTAATTTCTGAAGCTGTTCTCAAGACTCGTTGGTTACATTTCACCTCTGTAGACTTGTATATGGATGGATGGTAATTAACCTGAAGGGGATATGTTCCCTTTCCAACTTGTGTACATATAATTATGTGGAGTATGATTTATTAAACTTCAGTTTGGCGGAGACTCAGAACTAGCGTGCACTGCGATTGCCGAATCGATGCAATAGAGTCGTTTTCAACTGACGTCACGAGTTCTCTATTATCTATGCATTACCTACTTCATTCATGAACGAAGCATATATTTTTAATAGCAACCGTGTTGATACAAAACAACGCAATTGGTAACAGACAACCTAATTAAAACAACAACTTAAAATTGTACCAGTCCACTGAAACCGCTGGCATTGAACGAAAGACAAGCCAAGTAAAGCAATTAACAAAATTAAATTAAAAAAGAAATGCCATACCGAAAAACTGAAAAAGCAGTAACAAGACAACTACGAAATGAAAAATTAAAACTTTTTACAAACTGCTTGCTGCCCAAGTAACTAACTTTCATTTTCATTGCATTGGCTTCTACTGTCGAATCTTCTTTTATTTTACTTTTTTCGCTATTGTCAAAAGGTCACTGACGATTTTCAAAGTAGAAATTCTTCTTTCTACGATTCGACCATGATGACAATTAAACTGTAAGCCTGTGCAATGGCAGTCTTATAATTTATTTAAATTTTAATTACGAAACTTTTCAGCTCAGCAAATCAAATGGAAGGACACACTCTAAGCTTATGTGCATGCATGACGAATAAGTGCTTTCAAAATTGAGTTGAACTTCGCGGTTGCAATGAAGGGCACGAACCACGAAGTCGTTGTTGATTAGGATTACTAACTAATGGAAGAGAAAAAATATTGTAATTTGATTATATTTATTATCTTTGATCTCAAACATTTTTTTTTTTTTTTTTTTTATCCGAGGGTAGGTGAAAATCTTCCAAAGACACTATGAGAATAGCAAGCGCGTTCTCATAGTAGTGTCAGATTTTTACTGACTAAAAACACCACCCTTCTAAAGATTGTTAGATACTGCAACTAAGATATAACTTATCAAACAATTTTTCTATCATGAAATAACAACTTTTGACAGGTTACTTTCCAATGAAAGATCCTGCGTGTTCCGCAAATTAAACGCGGTTAATCTTATCTTGCCAAGTCGAACGGTTTCGTTCGTTGTAGTCGGCGCAGTAAATTGGTCTCGTCCAAGATTTGTCGGACTGTATTGTTGATATGTCCGATTAGTCGGTTTCTATGCTTTTTCGCGAAGCTTCTAGTTTCAGCTTCGATTGTTGGAATTCCGAGATCCCTATGGATATCGTCGTTTCTAATATACCATGGTGCTTGAACAATTTCTCTAAGCACTTTATTTTGAAAAGTTTGTAGAATATTTGCATTTGTTTTCTTGGTACAACCCCTAAGTTGTATACCGTAGGTCCACACCGGCTTTAGCACTTGCTTGTATAAAAGCAGTTTGTTCTCAGTACTGAGCTGGGAATGTTTTCCGAGTAACCAGTACATTTCTCTATATTTGATATCGAGTTCTTTACGTTTCATTTTCACGTGCGAACTCCATTTCAGCTTTGCGTCGAGTGTCATTCCCAGATATTTGGCCTCGTTTGCAAAGGGTATTCGGGCCAAGTTTAGAAAACTTGGCAAGTCATTAGTTTTCTTATAGGTGAACTTCACGTGAACAGGAGGGCGATCCGCCAGTTCCTTGTCCACTCATTTACCTTATTCACTGCGGCTTGCAGTTTTGTAGTCGCTTCTTCGATTGTATTACCTACAGCTAGGATAGCTGTGTCGTCGGCGAACGTAGCAAGGGTAGTGCCATCTTCCCTTGGAATATCGCGAGTATATAACAAATAGAGAAGCGGACCAAGGACGCTTCCTTGCGGTACCCCGGCCGAAATTTCTTTTAGCTCCGAGTATTCGTTTCCATTTCTAACACGGAAGAGTCTATTCCCGAGATATGATTCTAGAATATCATATAGGCTTGCGGGGAGAACTTGCCGTAATTTAAATTTCAAGCCGTCGTGCCACACCTTATCAAAGGCTTGTGAGACGTCAAGGAATACGCTTGAGCAAATCTTTTTTTCTTCAAATGCTTTCTCGATTACGTCAGTAGTTCTATGTACTTGGTCAATCGTCGAATGCTTGGTTCTGAACCCAAACTGGTGGTCAGGGATTAGATTATTGTCTTCAATAACCGGTTGTAGGCGCCTTAGCAATATTCTCTCGAATACTTTGGAAATTACTGGAAGAAGGGAAATCGGTCTATACGATTTTACTTCATTTGGCGGTTTTCCTGGTTTTAAAACCATTATGACCTCCGCGACTTTCCATTGACTCGGCACGTGTTTTAGTCTGAGCGCAGCATTTATAATATGAAGGAGCTTAATTAATGCTTTCCTTGGAAGAGCTTTGAGAACTTCTCCGGTGATCAAATCATAACCAGGAGCTTTCTTAGGTTTTAGGGATTCGATTTCACGTTTTAGTTCCCTTAGCGTTGCACTTGTGAGTGTTGATTCGTCAGGTTGTAATTCCGTCATATTAGTATTGTCGTAGATCGCTTGGCCATCGTACGGTTTAAAGGTTTCTTCTAGATGAGCGGCAAAAACGTCCGCTTTTTCCTTATCTTCCCTTGCCCATTCATTTTGATTAATTCTAATTGGCGGCGCGGGGATTTTGGGCCTTTTGGTGCCTTTTACAGCTTTCCAAAGTGAATAGTTGGAATCTTTTTTCGCTGTTAAACTTTCAAGGTAAGAACCTATCGCACGATTTTTAAAATCCTTAATAACTGTCTTCAACAAATTGCACAAATAATTCAAATGTGCTTTATGTTGCGGAGCGCGACTCTGTTGCCATTTCTTACGCGCCTTCCTTTTTTCGTTGACCAATTCTTTTATTTCGGGAGGATATCGTAGCCCGTATTTGGCCGGTGTTTTCCTTGGATTAGGCGTATTATTCCAGGAGGCGATCTGTACGATCTCGACGAAGCGATCAACCTCAACCTCAAGTTCATAGGGTGTCGTAAGTGGAACACTCAGTTCAACATTCTCTTCTATTTCGTTCCTAAAGCCTTCCCAGTTAGTGTTTCTACCAGTTAATCTCGCTGGCTCTAGGTTATTGACTAGTTTTACACTCAATGTTAATATAACCGGTGAGTGGTCAGATGATAGATCAAAGCTCTCTTCAACTTTAATGTGGTTGGTAGGTATTCCTTTCACAACGAAAAAATCTATCAGGTCAGGTAGTTTTGAAGTATCAGTTGGCCAGTAGGTCGGTTTGCCCGTCGAGAGGAAATCGCAACTGTATTCCATACCTGCCCCATAGAGTATTCTACCTTTTCGCGAGATGTATCTGGAGCCCCAGAACGTGTGCTTCGCATTAAAATCGCCGCCAATAATGAAATTTGGTTTGAGCGATTTAAGCTGGTTAGTAAAATCACTTTTTTCAAGCGCGGAACGCGGTGGACAGTAGATAGATGAAATTCTAAGAATACGCTGACTATTTTTAACTCGAATCGTGCACAGTTGCATAGTTTCGAGCTCTATCTTCAGGTCTTCGTATTGTTCAATGCAGTCTTAATAAGCAATGATGATCCACCTCTGGCGTTCCCCGATGGGTGACAAGCGTGGAAATCATTATATCCTTTTATTTTTAAATTCGATCCCTTTTTCACGTGAGTTTCAGAAATCAAGCAAATGTCAATATCTTTCTCTCGTATGAATATTTCCAATTTGCCGAGTTTATGTAAAAGCCCGTTTGCATTCCAAGTGCGTATTTTTAACATTGGTTTTTCATTCATGTTATTTTTGAAGCACGCGTTTTCCGTGAATTATTTTCGAGCTTAACCAAGCGATCGAGAATAATTTTGTTTATTTTGCATTGTTCTTCAAGTTTCTCGCGAATAACTGAGAAAACATGAGAAACAGGGTCCGGCGAAGTTTCAACTTTTTTCGCTACTTCGAATGCCGCGGCCTGAGCGTAGGTCTGCACTCTGGCTGTCCGAGGGCCACTATTCGATGGCTTTCCTGATGGTAACTTTTCAGTAGCGTTTCTTTTGACAACAGAGGTCGAGGGCCTTTCTATTGTCTCTCTTTCTCTGACAATGCTACGCTTTTGAACCGGAGGTTTTATATTGCCTACTACCTCCTGGGCGGTCCTACGCTTTACCTTGGTAAGCGGCTTTGTTTTTTTATTTTGGCTTTTGAGTAGGGCATCTCTCCGTTTTTGCAACTCCTTAGCTACTTCACAGCCTCTATAATTTGCCGGGTGCTTTCCCTTAGGCTAATTTCACACACACCGATTTTGGACGGCCAGTATAAAATCGGCCGACATTTTACCGGTAGCTGGGTGCTTGCACACTCACCGGATTTTTACCGGTCACAATCAGTTGCTTTGTTTTCGTAATCGTGACACGAGGTTATTGTTTAATAATAATGGCGCAAAATTATAGACATCGTGAATTCCAACATCAGAAAACTAATTTCACACACACCGATTTCGGACGGCCGATTTTATACCGGTCGTCCAAATTCCTATAGTGAACCACATGTATAAACGGGACCTTTCACACACGCCGACCGCTGATCGGTGTCGGCAAAATGCCGGTGAGCAGCCGTCTACTGCCACTGTATCGCCGGCAGTATCGGGAAGTAGTGGCGTACGTGATTAAATAGACGCTTGCACACACACCGATTTTTTGCTGACCATTCGACTCGCTTCATTCAAATTATGGGCGCATACTACGTTTAAAACTAGTTTTGATAGTTGTCTGATGTTGGAATTCACGATGTCTATAATTTTGCGCCATTAATATTAAACAATTACCTCGTGTCACGATTACGAAAACAAAGCAACTGATTGTGACCGGTAAAAATCCGGTGAGTGTGCAAGCACCCAGCTACCGGTAAAATGTCGGCCGATTTTATACTGGCCGTCCAAAATCGGTGTGTGTGAAATTAGCCTTACAGTTAACACAGGTAGCGGAGGATTGTTTGTTTGCTCCACAGTCTTGGGAGAAATGACTTCCGGCGCATTTTACACATCGCGGCTCTTTTTTGCAATACATTTGCGTATGATTGTATTCTTGGCAACGTTTGCACTGTGGAATTGTTTTCAAATTTCTGCGCATGGGCTCGATTTTTACCACAATATTAACTATAGTTTTAATTCGGTAGATATCTTCGATATTATCAGACCTATCGAAGGTAAGCATAAAGAGCGGAAGTCCACGCCTTATCAGGATGTCCTTATCTTTTTCCGTTTTTTGCTTCTCTTTCTTGATGATATTTACGGCATCAAGAATTTTAAACCCTTTGGAACGGAGGTCGTTTATAACCTCTTCTTTGGTGCATGAGGGGCGAGTACAACACGATGTGGCCTTTCCGACTTTATTTCAAAAGTCTACCACTGGATCTTCTCGGTGTTTAGCTTTTGGGACACTGCCCGGTAGTCTTCGTGGTTAACGACGTTAATTTTCCACGCATTATTCCTCAAAGATGTTACCTTAAATTCCGATGTTATCGTTCCTTTAAGGAGGCTGTGTAACTTATTATAATCCGTTACCCCAACGACGTTTATTGGAGGTGGTGGACGAATTTGCCCTCGGAGTTGTTTTTCTTGCGGTACTTTACGCGTTTGTTCTCTTAGAGGCTCGACTTCAGGCGAAGAACCGGCTCTCCTTTTCTTACTAGGTCGTTTCTTAGGGACCCGAATCGTTTCGCGTGCTAGCTCTTCTTCGTCAGTGTGGTATTCCTGACTAGGCAAGCGTGGTGGAGTACATTCGCGTTCTTTCTGAGAATTATTTTCTTCTTTTAACAGTTCTTTCTCTTTCTTCAGAGTTTGATAGAGTAGATCCATTTCCTTAAGCTTGATTCGGAGTGTTTTAATTTCTTCCTCAGAGCTTATATCTTTCACTGAGTCCCGTTTTTCACGCGCTGGCGCTCCCGGCGGACTTCTTTTCCCGGGGTTGTTCGATCTTGATGGAGGCGATCGAGATACCCTTGAACTTTTAATAAAAGGGTTAATGGACTGCAATAAGCGGCTCTCCCCAGAATCCGTAGAGCCGACCTCCGAAGAGGGTGGATTTTCCAGTAAAGCTGCACTGAACCAAATCGCGTATTCATATTGACGGAAATATTTTGTTAATCTTTGAAGAATTTATTATTCGGATCGACAATTTTTCGTCAAATTTTTCGTCTTATTGAAGATATAATTTTCAAAATAAATAACATATCTTCAACTGCTGTCCGATTTCATATTTTATTCAAACCAATGAAATTTTGTCATATTGACAAACTGAAGTCGTTAACAAACCGGTATCCTGTATGTGATATTGACAAAAATTTGTTGATAATTTTTAGAAGAGTCATTTATTCAAATTAACAATTTTCCATAAAATGTTTCTTCATATTGAAAATTAAATATTCAGAATCAGTAAAGTTTCATCAAATGCTACACTATTTATTATATTATTCAAGTGAATGAATTTATTTTCATATTGACAAAATCCTCAACAATTCAAATTGACAATTGTTCATCAAATATTTCGTCTAATTGAAGATTAGGTACATATTCAAGATAAATGAAATTTCTTCAAAAGCCTTTTTCCCGCATCGGATTTTGTTTTATTTAAATTAAAAAAAGGGGAGAGTGGGGACGTTTTTTTTTTCAAAAACACAAGTTATTTTTTTCTTTGTTTTAGTAATTCGTTTTAATTTTTTTTGCACTTATACCAGTTTACAATTAATGCAAATGTTTATGATTGCTCAAATAAAAATCTTACTCGTAGCCAGAATCGAGCATGGTATTTCTTACTTTGTTTTACAAGCTCTTAGGTTTTTTTTAAGATGTAGGTAGGACTTTACACAAGGTTTATAAGAAATCAAACAAACAGTTCTTAAATTTAGAAATAGTTTAAAACAGTTGAGCAGTTTTGAGAAATCGGAAACATATACCTACTGAAGAATATTATAGAGGGATTCTATAAGAAAGACAATACATCGCTTATTCTTATATCAGTTGATATCATTGAAGCCATTTTCAAAAAAAAAAGAAGCTTTTCTTCAATTTCTGTAATAAATATTTTTTTATTTTAATTACATTATATTATAAAAAGAAATGCTGTTTGCAATTAATGCGCATAAGATACACTAATGACGATTACCTTCATAACAAAACTAAAAGCGACTAATCTTTTTCTATAATGTGGAGGTTAGATCAGGACTCAAACATCACATTTATATATGGAGCTTGGCCTAAACTTATTCCCTTTACCTACAAAACAGTTCGACTAACAGGAAGTTCTACGCTAAATCTAAAACTGTTCGCCCTCAGAAGACTAACCGCCAACATATATCTATTCCATAGGTAATAACAATAAGCGAAACGCCCTACAATAAAGACAACCAATGCACATCACCTCCTATCAGTATCGGTGCTTAAGAACCGCAAAAACATCACGTTTTAAAAACTCATCGCTGTTCTGCAGACGTACCTACCACTATTTTTGTCGAACGGAGTATTCACAGAATTTGAGTTTTACAAACTCTATCTAGTTGAATCTAGCTCCACATTTCCCTAAATTGCCAGCAAATTTGTATTATTACCACATCTTACTTTTTTCAAATTGAATAAATTTGTTGAAATGCTTTAAGGTGTTCTTCACATTGACGAAATTGGTCAACTTGAAGAAGTTTCTTCAATATGTTATGACCGACTTTATCCCTCACTCCGGGAAATACACATTAAACCGTTGCAATCTAAAAAAAAAAATTGTTCGTAATATCTTTAAATTGAATAAATATCATTATATGATGGGAATTTTTTCTTCAACTTGAATAATTTTCTTTAACTGAAGGAAAACGTTTTCTTCAAATTGCAAAAAAATTAATCAATTTGAAGAAGTTTTATTAAAATGTATTTGTTTATTGTTGTCCTAGAAGTGATAGCTTTTATTCTTGTAAGTGAAGCGGTGCAGTGAGGATAGTACCTATCGTGTTCGTGTTAAACCATACCTTTTAAATTAATAAATTAAAAAAACGACTGATTGTTCGGAAACACATTGGACCGCGGCCAAGTATCGTACTAGGTAACGTATAGGAATAAATACTATATACCTACATATGTATGCAATATCTAATGATTTTCTTTTATTTCAGATAGTGCTACGCGGAACGACCACCGGCTAACGGCTTACTTAGCTTAATCACTTTATTATTATTAATTCTTATTATTATTATCAAATTGATTTAAAAAATTTAAATAACAAATTATTTATTTATATCTTATATCTGTATTGTGAGCTTTAAATTTCATAATTATTTATGATTATTACAATTATCTTACTATTATTATAATTCTTTTAAATATAAATAGCTAATAAAAAATATTTTTAGATTGAAAATATTTATTCGTATTTTATTTCTCTAATGTGGCTTGAATAATGGAATTAAAAACAAAAAATTTCTTCAATTTAAGAAATATTTGTCAGATTGACAAAAAAAAATTAGCACGAAACCGAAGAATAATAGTTAATTTAAAGAAAACTATGCTTCATATTGAAGAAAAAGATGCGTAGAATTGATGAAAAATTATTCAGCTTGAATAAAGACCAAGAAGATTTTTTTCAATTTGAAGAAAAGATTACGTTATATTGAAAAAGCGTTCATTAAATTAAAGAGTACTATCCGTAGAATTGAAGATATTTTTTCAATTTGAAGAAATGTTTACGTAAAAATGAAGATTTCTTTTTTCAATTTGAAAAATATTTTTGAAAATAAGGAATATTTTATGTTAACTTGAAGAATGGATTCCGTTGAAATTGACGAAATAATTATTCAATTGGAAAATTTTTTGTGGATTTAACACCACAACGAAAAATATTATTCATTTCATCAAAATGACAATATTTCTTATACCGTACAAATTTTCTTCAAAACAACGGACAGGAGCTGTTGACCTTATATTGATCACCGTTTCTTCAAATCTACATGCTTTTTTATCAATATGACTACTAAATTTGGTTCAGTGTGGACTGCCACCTGGGGTAATTAATCTTTTCGTTTTGTTCATTGCATTTTTTGTATACACTACACGCTCGGTATACGGAGGTTGGATTTTAGTCGCCTCTTACGACAGGCATGCCTCAAACATTATCTTCATTTTGAAATATATATATAGATAGGAAGAGAGGGAAAATGAAAGATATATAAAAACTTCTCTAAAAGCGTCCCAGATAAAAACTAATGGATGTGCTCTTGCAGTCTCCGCTGCCTTAGTTACGCCTGTGAGGCATTTGCTTAGCGACGGGATCTTGTTGATAGCTTAATCCTTAATGCAAAGATTATAAAAATCTATTTCAATAAACAAATATTTTAAGCCTTCTTGAAACTATTCAATTTTTCAGCAGCGTCCTACTATGATATATTAAATGGACATAGGTAGCATTAGTTCTAAACATAAATAGCAAGGACATTCAAACAAATTGGTGTACTCAAGTTCCCTTTACATACAATTACGGAGTTCTCCATTCCTATCCTACTAACAACTGATACCTACGTCATAAACAAAACGATCGAAACACTTTACATAACCATCATATGGGGAATTGCCGACTAAGCTTTCATATTTCATTCTCGCGTCGCTGCCACTGCGGGGCACTTAATCGTCTCCCATCATCAGGTTGTAATAAAAAAAAAATTATTTTCGCTCGTTGTGTGCAGCGATGCCAGATGTGGGGATTTTTCCCCATTTTGGGGAATTTTTGACTCAATGGGGAAAATGGGGAAAATTGCTCTTAAAATGGGGAAAAACGGAAATCAATGCATTTTTATTAATTTTGCATAATTTAAAAATGAAACTCGTGTAGTTGACTTTCAAATATCTCCCGAACATAAAAACATCACCGCGTTTATAGAATCTAAGCGACTTAGCTCGAAGCTGAAACACTTTACGGAATTTTACATACGAAATTATGCTGCAAAAATGATCAAAAAGTTGCTTTGATCTTTGCCTCGATAAAAATGCTTGGTTTTGCACAATAAAAATGTGTACCAGTCCAATGACGATTAGTGTACCCATCGTTATATAATAACTTGTATTAATATAATTTATAACTTAAATACCTAATATATTTTTTTATTTATAATTTTTTGTATTTATGTATACCTTTTAAAATTATAATTTACTTTCAACCTGCCTCGTTATTTGTGAATTTTTTTTTGCGTTTAATTTTACTTATTTTGTATTAGTTTAAACTGCACGACTTTAAATATTATCCGCCATACCAATAATCATTTTTAGTGTCCAGACTAAATTTTTCGAACTCACAATGGCGAAATTTTCCATACAAAATTGCATATTGTGACCTAGGAAATATTTAGTGTGAAGGTTAAAAATGATTATTGGTAAGGCCCTATTTGTTTTTATTTTATTTTTGTAACACTTTTTTTTAAAAAAATGGCTAAAAAAAAAGAAAACAAATTTTTATTATATTAAAAATGCGTCTTTACTTCAATGAATAGAAATGGGGAAAAAAGTGGGGAAAAAACGGATATGAAATGGGGAAAATTTTCCAAAAATTCCCCAAAAATGGGGAATTTAGGCAAAAAAAATCTGGCATCACTGGTTGTGTGTTATATAAATCATCGTTGAGAGTTTCGCGAGAGCAACACTCTGTAGAATAAATCACCTCGTTGTTCACCGCACAAGGATGATGTGACGGGAACGGGATGATGATAATGACCAGAGGGTTATACCGTGCGAATAGGGGCGGAAAATTGTATGGTGTCGGCTTTTGAAACGATGGGTAGTCATTAACCAAAATTAATATACCTATCATGAGGTAGATTTTAAGAGTAGATCCGGGCGAAATTGTGAATTGTGAACTCTGTGTTTTTGATGCCCAAGTTCTGCTGCATTAGTTGCATGTAACGAACAAACTTCAATTGAAATCAAATTAAATCAATTGGCATCCCCAATCATATTCCTTGTTTGAACCTCACTCAGCCTCACTTTTGCCTGAAGATGCAAAACGTGGCAGCCAATGCCCTAAAGCTAAATGCTAATGCAGAGAATCTTACAGCTGAAAGGTATCGTTTCGAGTACCTCCATCTGCTAAAAATCGTCCTTAACGAATAGTCCTCCTGTCGCATTGTTAGCAAAATAAAACCATTTACCGTCTTATCCTCTTATCTTGCCACAATTGGCTGTATATTTATTTCTAGACTTGTAATCATAATCCGCCCACATGCTGAATGCTTCCTCTCTACATCTCCTTCCAAAAATCCTTAAAGAAATTGAAATTTTTGTCTTATAATATTGAGTACCTAACCGAAAATTCCATAAAACAATCTCTTATCGTAATTTAATAACACATTTCCTGCACCCAAGGAGGAAGATACTTGGATACGAGTATGTATTGCCCTTGCAATAGTCCTTCCTCCTGTGCTTGATTTCCTTTTCTTATTTAGCATCCTCATTTTCGCGGAGAAAAACAATGGGAAAATGGGAACGGGAATATCTGCTTCGCAATAACTCAATGAAAAAGCTATAACGCTCTTGGAATGAACTTCTGATCTATCCTTGGCTGAAGGTTGGCGTTTGTGTATACAAGAGATTGGTAATAAATAAAAAGATATGTATGTGCCTTAAGGATTTACTGATTTCTGTATCGGCTGCTAAATGTCAAAATGTGAAAGGGATGCCTGAAGCAATTCCACTAATGACATGGCACAGAGTATTTTTATTTTTGTGTCCTATTTCATGGATTTACTGACTTCAAAATGAATTATCGTGCGGTGCAGACCCCTTGGTAAATTGCGTACGTGTCATATGAGTTGGTTTTCAAGTGCTGCCGACCGGTCACGTATTCTTCGCAGACGAAAAAATGCCGAAAAGGTAAATAAGCCGTCGTTACTACCATAGATAAAGGTACATTGATTGTGACCATTGTTCGGTGATTAGTTAGTGCTTGCGTTTTGTTGTACATAATGCTAGTGTATGTGTTGCAAGTGTGATATATGTGGCGTACGTGATTTAATGTAGATTACTGGGTTGAAGGAACAACGTGCGTTGTTAGGAATCCATAAAGGGAATTTAATACCGGGTACAGTGTATGGTTATAACAGTGATTGTGTGAAATGTTTCTGATTCTATCAAAGGCTAACTGTGTCCGTGAATTCGTATGCGCCAAAGCAGTTTTTCTATTATTTTCTCATTAATGGTAAGGTGAAACAAAATGAATTGGATGACCTGCTGAAGGTCAGATCGCTATTGATAAACAGTCTCCTGTCAGTATTGTCATTGATTTTCTGTAAAAAAAAATTAAAGTGAATAGTAACCAATTCCACTTTATATAACAAAGATATTGTCCTCCTTGTTGATAATTGCAAACCGCAATTAAATTTGCAATAAACGGACATTGCCATAACTATCGTAAAATGATTTCCAAACTATACGCTATACAGTTCAATTAAAATTAAAGTCGTTTGTCGGATTTCGAAAATCGCCAAGAGAAATGATGTTATATTCCACAAAAGCGTTACCATTTCCTCTCTTCACATAAAAACAACCTCAAAAGAAGGAATTCTCCCTCCACTTGCCCCTTTCGAATGTTCTACTTTATGCACACACAAATATTTTTAATGAGGAAGCCAAGCTCTTCACCTCTTCGTCTTGACAACTCAACCGAATGACCTTTTGTTTCAAGAAGAATATACATGTCAAAAAGAAAGGGGAAGAGGTGAATTCCATTGCTTTGTGTTAAAAGCTCCGTTTCTTGTGGTTATACAAGATTGCTTTGAGGTGTTTTCTTGACCTGACATATCCAAAATGCCACACATGACTTCCACACAAATGGTGCGGCTGTTTTTTAATTTTTGTTTGAGTCTATAAGAGAATATCCAAAAGTACGAGATACTTACATGACAGATGACACACAAATATAAATGCGAAGCGTTTTTTTTATATTCTATTTGCGTGGTGGCATTTGTAGCTATAAGATGTTCGTATGTTAATATTTGTTCACGTTTTTGTACACAAATCTAGTCAAAAGTTTTATTAAACTGTTGGCCTTGCGCTCGTACACGACGATATTTTTCTCTATTAAGTGGGGCGACACGTCTCCCAATATACACTTACCCTCTTGCAAAAGGCATTAATATGGATATTTAAAAGCTTCGTTTTTCTTGTCCCCTCGTCTGTGATATGCTTTGTTCGAAAAGAACTCCCTATGGGGCTGATAGAAAATTTCTAAAACAACGGTTCTAAATAAATTCTTCATCTTCGGGGAAAAGAGAAAGAAAAATAAGATTGGGAACACAAGAGGAAACTGGTAGAGAAAAGTTTATGGAAAGATCGCGGGAGCTCTCCTAAAGTCCTAATTCGTCCTTTTTTTCTCCTTGATAGGGTGTTTCTTCTTGAGTAGACTTTTTTGTTCTCAATTGAGCAGCAAAAGTTTTATAATTAAAGTGAAAATAATTCGAATAAATGAGGGCCGTGGCAAAAACAGCACCGGATGTATGCGAAAAAAAATGGCTCTCGCCTGTCACTAACACCTCGAACAAATTAAAGATAACGAGGAAATTTTGAAACAACCCTTGTGCTGATAATAAATGGAATGGAAAGTTATTTTGGGGGCTACATTTAAATTACCTGATTCACAATAAATTCGAATTGATTTTCGGTCTGTTTTTCTATTAACGAAGGATGGTAGGACAGTACGAGAATTGATAAACATTCTTTAATTGGGATACATTTGTCATTGGAAGCATTTTGATTTCAATCCAATATTTGAACAACTGCAGAGTGTATGTGGAAGGATGGATATTAGCAATGAAAACGTGGTATTAACTATATCTTTTTAAGAGCGTCATCTGATCCTAATTATAAAAATGAAATTAGGTATATGGATCATGAAGGCATTTTACTTTGGCAACAGTTGGCAGAGTTAATGTGCGGTTTCTGACCATAGTATGGAAATGTGCTGAAGAGTCTGTATAATAGCTATACGCGATTTTTTTTTTACGAAGAGAATATTAGACTATGGAACTCCTTATCCTCACATATAAGAGCTATATGCAATGACTCCAATTTTAAAAGGACAATTCTCCTATATTTTTCCACTCATGAACATTAAATCCCAATTGCATCTCCTTTCTATATCTCCCCAGCTTAGTTTTAAGAAATTTTCTGTTTTTACACGGCACTAAGTTTTACAAAAGATTATATTATCTTCATTTACAACCCATGTTATGAAATAAATTTATTGAAAATGAAATGAAATGTAAACACTATTTTCTGCATTTGTACATTTGATATACCTACTGAAACCGATTGCTTTAGACTTAGATCAAAAAAACCAAAACAAAAAGGTAAAATTGCGCTCTGGGAAATTTCTGAAAGCATATTTGTAGACCGATAAATTTTATTTCCATTCCTTTTGGTAGAAATTAATAGTTAATGTTATTTCCACAGAAAATCACACTGAATATTATCCAGTAACCACAACCTTAAAGTGTTATTTGTATCCCTAACATCTGGTGTTTGAGTCAGTAATAAAAAATACAAAAGCATACCATTAAGCTGTCCCTTACAATGTTTTACATGACAATAGAATAATGTAGGCGGTCGTACATTGTGGTTTTCTGATTAATTAAGCCAAACAGAAACCCTACAATGATTACGATTGCGGAAAATCCTTAATGGGAGACTTCTCTTATTAACAAAAATAAGCATCCACTCTATTCATTTAGACACAGAGCAAACGACAGTGTATTATCAGTGCTATGTTTTCGACGAGACGAGAATGTTGGCGAATGTTCTTGGTCTGGCCACATTATTTTGTTATCCGTTCCGTCCGCAGCTGGCACACGAGAGCTTTGTAACTCAAACTGTACAAAAAAAAATTACAGTACTATACACACAAGCAATTACTACAATCGGTCAAGAATTTAACTTTTATTTTGTAACGCGATATTGACTAAAGTGGCTAGAGTGAAGGTTTACGAATTTCGAGCACAATATGAAATATCATCGAAGTCCAGTTACCAACAACGGCTGCTAGCTAAGCCTCCAGCCGCACTAAATTGCTGTGAAGATTACAGATGACTTAAGAATGACACCATTGCCAACATTACCACTGGGCGGTATGATTTATTGTGAGAATCCCCCAATTGCACACATAAGGTATAGTCTTTTTTCGTCCAGGACCATTAATCAATTAAAAAACTTCCTAGTGTTGGGTGAAAAACCATCTTATCACAGAATTATAATTCCACCGTCAGCTGTACCCATTGGGTACATATTTGTATAGAGGTTATTTGCCGGCTAGAATATTCATCAAATGGCCCATATTTAAGAATTTTTCCAAGAGAGAAAGAGACTGGCAGAGTTGACCAAGCAAAACTTTGGCCTAATTCCCAAACCGGATGGACCCGCATGGACGAAGATGAAATTTCTTTAACACCAAATAGATACTAAATTATAAGAGAGAACCAATAAAAGTTTAGCGTATCAAAGTAAGTTAGGTACTAAGGAGTGAACTGAGAGCGTTCATCCTCTCTCTCTTTTTATCTCAGAAAAGCTGTTTTTCTGCAGGGGAAAATTTCCCAGTTTTATATGTTTTTTCGTGCTTATGTGGTATATTCAGGTTAAAATTAAAAAGTTCGAAGTTTGATTGACAGAAAGTCAATCCAAAAAAAAAAAAAACTTTGTCATAAGTTATGACAATCAAATATGTACTTGGTCTAGTCAGTAATAAGTTTAGCTGCTATGTCAAGAGCCAAGTTAACATTTTTGCTCTCACAGGCACTGCCAGACTTTTGCTTGGCTATCTCTTCATTGAAAACAACCTACAACGGCTTATGCGCCGAAACGAAAATTCAAAAGTAAAATTCAACACTAGACTCAATTACTATTATTTAAAAGAGGAAGAAAGAAGTCCCCAAAAAACCGTATATAAACCAGAAACCTATGAATAATTCATAACTTATCAAAATAAATGTGCTCAAATGCTTTTAGTCAAATACTGTAATCTATATTATATAAAAATGGTGTAAAATGTATGGTAATTCATCAATTGAGAACGGCTGGGCCGATTTGGCTGAAATTTTTGGAAATTTTGGAAAAACCATCCGGAAAAGTCGGGCAATTGGAAGAACCGAAAATTGATTTTTTGTATGTAGTTTTGTGTGCAATTGTTACGGAATGGCTTTTCGAATGGAAAAATAGAAAATTCTTAGTGAAATACTCGGAAAAATCCGGAAAATGTAAAAAAAATTGATTTTATTTTGAAAACCTCACTATGTACAATAAAATAAAATGTACTTAGACAGTTTTACCTGTCAACCGACGAGGTTTTTTGATTTTCTATTGAGCAAATGTAGGTACTATTTAGAGTTTTGCGAATTATTACATTGATAGTCATATATCCTGTATCACAACCGCAAACGGTACTAACATTACGTAGGTAAAATTGAAAATCAACGCTATATTTAACTAGATAGATAGATAGATATATAGATTTATTATACCTTCAAGATACCTACAAACAAATGATACCTAATACAAAATAAACGAATGAGAAAGGTTGGTGACATTCAGTATTTATATACATGAATAAAATAGTGTTTACTGTTTATCAATTCGATAATTTTTTTGCAGAAAATAAGTTGATATTTGGGCCTATTCTGCGAATTCTTTTATTCTGTTATGAATTTTCTATTATGAATCATAAAAGGTCTCGACCATAACAGATCTTTTATAAATCGTATTCTGGGTTTCGAACTTTTATGAAACTCTGTTATAGAACTTCGAAAATTGAAATCGGTTACGAACCTTCAAACAAACAGCCTTGTTTTTTTTTTTTTTTTTGTAAATACTAAGTGGACACCTGATAATTTTTTTGCAAAATAGCATAAAATTGTCGGTGAAAGGAGTAAATTTTGAATTATTACTCGCACCAGGAAGATCAAACTATATTAAATCTTAGTTCCAGCAAAAGTTATGGGTGTTTTCGGAAAAAAAAAAAAAATATAAATTTAGAAACCATTTTCAAATATTATACTTTTTTACACACATTTATTACATTTTGTCTCCATTTGTAAGCATTTCGTTGTCTAGGAATTATATAGAGAAACATTTCAATCCAAGACTTCATATTTAATAAAAATCTTTTATAATAAAAGTCACAAAATTCTATCTTTTATTCTGTTATGATTCTTAACAGAATTCATAAAAGTTTTTTTTCACACAGAATACCAATTTTAGAGTTCGTAAAAGATTTTTTGACTGTTCGAACTTTTGTATGGAAATTCATAACAGAATAACAGAACAAATTGATAAAAGATTTTGCCGAATAGGCCTGATTGTCAAGATATTGCTCTCGGGAGATTTTGGTCGAACGCTTCCCGTCATCCCGAAATCTACAACTGCATGTCAGGAAGTTGAAATTGACCACGAACATGAGAGTCGCATTGCAGAACGAAACATCGGCTGCTGAATTCTCGAGACAACTGCTTGCGCTTAGCAATGGCCAAATTCCTGTTGATGTTTCGACTGGATTGATATCCTTCCCTGCAAACGTTTGCGAGTTTACATTGTCGAAGGAGGAAATCATTACTGGCCAAATTTATAAAAATCTTATAAGTGAACGTGCAATACTATGAGCGAAGAATAAGGACGTCGATAGTTTGATTTTCATTATTCAAATATAAAAATGAAGCGACCAGGTAAAGTTGGGATCGATCATAATCGTCTTGCGGAATCTGAATCATCCGAAATTGTGCAACGGTACGCGGTACAATGTGATTCAAGTGACGATCATCAAGGGCAATTCAAAGAAAAGGAAGTCCTTATTCCACGAATTCGGTTTATTTCAACTGATCAGTTTTCCGTTCGATTGGCTTTTGCGATGACAATCAATAAATCGCTAGGCCAATCGTTGGAAGTGTGCTAGATTAATCTCGAATTTTTCTGTTCTTCGTACAGTCAGCTGTACGTTGCCTATTCGCGTGTTGGCAAACCGTCTTCGTTGTTTGGTTTTGCGTCGGAAAACAAACCGAAACATTGTTTATCATATCGTTCTCTATTGATTTCTATTGCATTCAAATAAATCACATTGAAATTTGAACTATCTTTTTTTTATTATCACACTGAAGTTCATTGAAGGCGTTAAATTGGGGCGAGACGAAGTTCGGCGGGTCCGCTAGTTTAACATAAAAAACACCATTTCAATTCAGCTTTCTCCAAACTCCAAAAAAATATCCGTCTATTACCTTAGTAGTTGCAAACGACCGGTACACAATGGTCAATAAATTTAACCGCACGGATATAATATAATTTTTCGTTCTCAGACATGTACTTTACGTCATAGAAATTGATATGCTGGTCTTTGCAGTCACCATAGGAGACATTAAACCGCATGTTAAACACTGGTTTCGAATGAAATTCCTTTCAATCGGCTTCCGCATATCAAGTCTCAATCTGTACGTTACGTTTTTGCCAGTGGAGGTAAAAAGGATATTGCAATTATTATTCATTGATTTCAGTATTGAGCTTTTAATGTCTTCGTTCAAATGAAACGACAAGGTCTTCACGGCAGATTTCTACATAATACTACTACCTAGAGCCGCTCTTAACTTGCATGTGTCCGCAATGAACGTGCTGATCTCAGCCTTTCAGAGCAATGCGACATTGAGACTATAATATGCTTCCCATGAACTTGATTAGTCAAATTTATATGTAGTTTGGAACCATTATTATGTGGCTCCAGCAAGATGTTGCAACGTGGTCCAAATACTCCCTATAAAACTCTTGTTTACGGGCTTAATGTAAGGCTACCTACAATTTAATAACGCGACAGGTGCTAATATGGTTACTTCTTTTATTCGGATATTTTTTTAATTACCTACAGGTTAATTTCGATTTCACAAACCAAGATCAGTATCCATCACTTTTAATCTGCGGCTGAATTAATTAAGTTCAAGTCCATTTAGGGTGAGGTATCCGTCGGAACGGAGAATTCTCCGCAGCTCATACTCTGTCTCAACCGCAAATCGCATTCGAGCTCAAGGTATTCGTTTTCGGAAAAAATAATTAAAATGCGATAACGAAATCAATTCACATCCTCGTATTGTTTGGTGCTTGTTTTTTCGCTTGATTTTGCACTGGAAACACAAATTGAGGCAATAAATACACATTGCTACATTGTTTTCTCTTTTTACTGTTCACATTTATTAAGACTTTATAGCATATCGTAAATAAATTCCGCGACTGATTGTTGTCGGAGGATATCGGAAACAATTCGTATATCAAAAATTTCACTCAAAAACAAACTTAGTCGCACTGCAACTGGAGTGCGTGACATTTGTATCGGAGCAGTATTTCCGAAGAAAATCTCGCAGCAAAAATCATCCCAATCGTATAAAATCGGAGAATTTTTCGTTCCGACGGATACCTCGCTAGGGCCGATTGTGAATTTCCGAGAATATGAGAGTGCATTCCTCCAGCTGTTCGCAGAAAGATCGAAAGTCTGCAGACAAGCTTCTTTGAAATGTGCTTCGAATTCAACCAGGAAGTCGGCAAACGCAACGCAGCACACATAACAACCGGCGAGCACAATGAGTATTTCACGAATAAATCTCACTCACGCACTGCATGGCCAAATGGTAATTTTTATGACTTACTTCAATGTATTACCGTTGGGCTTACACTGTGGACACATGGAAGGTGAAAGCGAATCCTGCGTATGATAATCATGTAAAAATCGACTGTGAAGAACTTGTGGTTTAGTCTTAACTTCATAATTCGAACCATGCCATTGAAAGCTCTATTGATCAATTTCGACCACTGGTTGAAGTACAAAAATATTACTAAGAATATCGTGAACTCAGTGATTGTGATGAACTGAATAACGAAAACAAATATTGCGAAATTCGATACGGTTATGTGGTTTGTCAATTTTATTAACTTCTTTATATCAGCAGAAAAAAATTATGAATTACACATAAAATGCGAATCGAGTATCTGAGATGCGGTTTGTCACGTATGGTGACTGAAAAGGGCAGAACGCCAAATGCTGTTGCATAAAAGCACATCATACTGTTATAGCCAGGAAAATTATATTGCATCCGTCTAATCTAATTGACTAATCGTTTAGGGCAGATACTTTGTGTATTATTAAATTATCGCCTAGAAATGTTTTTCATTCGTCTGTTATAACATACAAATCATTTGACTGCTTTTACTCTATAAATTACTAGCGGACCCCCGCCTGCTTTGCTAGGCGTTATAATTAAAACTTAAATAAATGTTGATGGTATTTGATACGAATTTACTATTCGAAAACGTAAACCATTAAAAAAATCACGTACCTATTTATGTTGTATATAACAAAAAAATTGTTGAAATTGTTGGTTGCTGATCAATGAAGTGAATATAAATACTACTTATCGCGGAAAAAAACGATAGCATATACTCGTAGCTGTCATCATTATTATGACAGAGCAATTTCACGTACGGGCGGTAGGTATATTGTGACAACACACCAGAAGTGCAAATTTTCGATTTTTACTAAATAAATACTTAATTTTTTTTATTATTATTACAGTTTCTTTTAAAGTAAGTATGTACAACATTTTTAAAGTCTAGAATCAACATGTTTTCAAAATTTAAAAAAAGAACATATCTTCTTTAGCAATATTAAATTATTAAAAACATATGATAAAGAAAAATTTATAAAAATTATCTTATATGTACTTGCTGAAATGGTGACCACGTTTGGCTGGCATATTCGAGGAGGGGGCGCACAAAAGTAGTGTAAAGAGATCTTGTCACATAGGGGTCGGAGAATTCCTTTGACCACCGCTTAATGAATCCAAGGGATGAATTGGCTTTGCGAATTATTTCATCTATATGCGAACGGAAATTAAGCTCTTGGTCGTATAAAACGCCAAGGTCACTAAGGCCCATTTTATTCACTCGAAGTTGAACAAAACTTGGGGATTTTTATATGGGAAACTTCCCAAGTTGTGTTCAACTTCGAGTGAATAAAATGGGCCTAAGAGACTGTACGATGGATATACGCTGGTCAAGTAGGTAAAAAAGGGGAAGGGATTTTTTGATCTCACGGAATAAAGTGATAGATTGGCAGACACCAAATAGAAATACTTTCTAGATCTTTTTCCAGTAAACAGGAGTCTTGCGATGAAGATATGTGTTTGAAGAATTTGGTATCGTCGGCATAGAGAGAGATAGCGGAGTGTTTAATGACCCTATGGTTAAGGTAAAGAGTAACGGACCTAGGTGACTGCTTTGAGGGACACAAGAGGTTGCCAGGAATGAGGCGGATAGGACGGACCTGAAGCGAACACTAAAAAAACGGTTATCCAAATAAGAGGATTTCCATTTCAGCAGTATTGGTTCAAAGTAGAGACAGTTTGAAAAGAATTAAATTATGCGATATCTTATCAAAAGCTTTACTTAAATCAGTTGCAATAACATCACCTTCTTTACCACTTTCAATGGCCGACAGTGCATCAGAGGATTACGAATTCAACGAGGTTAGTTGTAGTCGATCTAGCCGTGTTGGTTGGGAGAAAAGATAGATTTGCATTTGGCTATTAGGCGGTAATTGGTAACTTCGCTCTTTGATCTCTGTTTATTAATCGGTGTGATGAAGGAGGACTTCCAAATCTGAGGAAAGTCGCCTTGGGAAAGCGAGAGCTGGAAGAGGTTAGAAAGGGGGTGGGAGAGAACGAGGGAACACTTCTTGAGAAATATAGCTGGAATACCATCTGGGCCAGGTGAATATTCATCATTAAGTTTTTGTAATTTATTTTCAATTACAGTAGGTTCAAAAGCTTGAGAGAGGAAGGGGCCAATGGAGTAGTTGAGAAGGTAATTGAAATAAAAAGGATCCGGTACAAATGAGCTGTCGGCAAAAGATTGTTTAAAAAAGCTCGCAAAAAAATTGGCAAAGAAGTGTGCATCACTTGAAGCTATATTTTCGTAAGATAGTGATGAAGGCTAGCCGTCGGATTTTTTCTTGTAGTTAACAAACCGGAAAATAGATTTAGGGTCACTTATAAGATTCGCTTGGGCATCATTTATATATCGTTGATACATCGAGTTAAAGGCCTGAGAGAATTGCAGGTTTCGAAGGAAAGCTGCAATAACTTGTTTCTCTTATTGCGTTACGACCGGAGGCTTCGGAGAGTCATCCGCTGGGCGTGTAAGATCGTCGTCTCGAAAGACATTGAAAGAGGGGGAAAACAACTCTTGGTTCTTTATGTCAGGAATTAGGTTGGTTTCAGTTAAGGCATATATATCGAATGAAAGAGCATGAGATTGGCGCAGAACTGCACTGGTTTTAGAGCGCATATCGAGCGCATTTGTATATACAAAGGTAGTACCTAATAATAAGAAAAATAACAAATCCTCTTTTTGATTTTCTACACATTTTTTATATTTTTACTTGTTTTTCTTTTCAAATAAAATATTTGGTTGACTTACATAATACAAAAAGACAATTTGAGAATATTATTTTTCTTTTAAAGTATTTTGTCGGCTTCAACGAAAAACCATAGACAAGGATAAATAAAAAAATTTAAAAAGCAATTTTAAATTCATTTAAATCAGAAAGAATTTATTTGTTATGCTCTTTTGTGAGTAAATGAAATCTAAGATTTTTAATGTTTTTTTTTTTTGCATGGGAGGTGTCACCCCCATTTGTCCAATTTGGACCAATCTTCACAGAAATACTCCTGGGTAATTTTCGAGAATCAAAGTCGGTTCACGCAATACAGAGAACATTGGCGACAAACACAATACAACTTATTTTAATATAATATAGATTATCTTTCTCGCGTCACATAGTGAAAATATTATGATTTTGTTGACTATTTATTATGTTTACTATAGCTCTATTTCCTTACGCAATGACAGTGCTGCTGTGACTTTCGAAGTCTTTTTGTGAATTAGTTCAGGCTGACCTTTTGATTTTATGCAATTCGTTTTTCCCCTTATTTTCTATGCAAAAACTTACAGTAGCGTCGATTTTATTTCAAATATTGTTTTCACCGTTTTTCTGAATGAAATTCACAAGTCAGACGTAAACAAGGGTCAACAAAAAAACTTTGCTACAGGCAAACTACGAGGGGAGTTCAATATATTCGCGGTATCGACATGAAGGAAAACACGAATTAAATTAAAAATATTTTTATTTTTCAATATAATCTTCTCTTACATTAATGCATGTATTACATCTTGAGATTAACTATTCTATACCCTCAAAAAAATAGTTTTCATCCTTCTCTCCAAAATGTTCATTTATAGCAGTTTTGAGCTCCTCATCATCGGTAAATCGCTTACCACGAAGGTTTTTTTTTAATCTGGAGACAACAAATAATCTCTAGGGGCAAGGTCCGGACTATAGGGTGGATGTTGAATCTCTTCGAAACCACAATCCCGTACAGTAGCCTTAGAAATCCGTGATGTGTGCACCGGAGCATTGTGAGCGAAGTGAGCATTCGAGGCACACATCTTGCACTGACTTTTAAAAGATTTAGACGTTCATAAAGAATGGTGTGTATGGTACCAATAGAAAGGTTAATCTTCCAGCTATCGTTTTATCCTTTACGCGGGCATCCTCAAGTACAAGTTTCTCGACTTGTGTAATGTTTTCTCCGGTGCAGTCAGTTAGTGGGCAGCCTGAGCGAGGGTCGTCTTCAATGCTCTCCCTGCCCCTTTGAAATAAACTTGATCACTTTTGAACAGTTGACGACGAAGGTACATAATCTCGAAAAACAGCCACCATCTCTTCGTGAATAATTTTTTGACTTTTTCCTTGTTTAGTAAGAAATTTTATCACAGCGCGGTTCTCAATTTTAGTGATCATCGCGACACCAGCCATTTTACCTTCGTTCAACGCAAAATACAAAGCAAACTTATAATCACAGCCAAATGAAATTTTACAGTAAAACGCTTGAATAACGGGGCTACTAAAATCACGAAATATTTTTTTCACATCTTTGGAGTATCCCCCCCATACCGCGAATATATTGAACTCCCCTCGTACACTCAACTCAGTAGTAACATCCCAAGTAGGAAAATATTGCAGGACAGGAAATCGTGTGTGGCTTTTTTTACGCACAGTCGACGATTTGAGGCTAGGCTGTATGATTATGATTTCGTCCCTCGATATAATCACTAAAAATGCAAATATAAAGTTTAAGTTGCAGGTGCAGCCGACGGTTTAACTCTCGAGATTAAAACTCCGTCTAAGACAAGACATAAAATAAAGCTCCTTTTGCTAACATTAACATATTTAATAAAATTTTCAAATACTCAAAATGCGTATGATGGTAGAGAACTTTGCACTTCTGTTAAGAGAGAGTTTTAAGAAGTAGCCTTTGGTTATACACTGACCTCGATCATCAAGAGAATTGGTTGATATAACGATTAGAAATTCAAATGCACAATGCCAGCGGAACAAAGCTCTATAACGCATCCCTAAAAAGAAGAATATTTGCATAATTCCCACTTCGCTTGGAATGGAGTATACAGACCAACCGTCCGTACTACAGTTAGGTAATAGAAAGAGAAATATGAACAATTGCTTGTATCCACTGTGTAGGAAACGCTGCACTCATGTGCAGAAGAAAATTATAGGAACACCTCGTTTGAGAAGCGCTGCAACTGTCGCAAACGCTTACGTGTAAACGCACCCGCACTACCAGCGGCGGCCATAGTGTTTTCGTCCACTTTTCGCCTAGTTTATGGGTTTTTCTTTAACACCCTATGCTCGGTTGAATCTAATTCAAACCTCTATCTTTATCTACATATAACACGTAGAAAAATCGCCCCTGTGCTTTAACATCGTTTTCAGATTTTTCTGAACATACCATTCGTCACAATATCGTTTTGAAAATTTACGCCATGGTCGAGCGCATAAGTGCGAGCGAGACGACAACACCACCCCACACGAAAAACTCTTCGATGTAAACCACGCACAGCGTTGGTTCGCTTGGATTTTTAGTCAGTCAGTATCGAGAGTCAGGTTCGGTTGGTTGGTAGGGCACTAGCGCATGGTCGCATTTTAATTTCGGCATTTTGCCACGTTTTCATTGTTCGCGCATCATAAGTAGGCGGCCATTGTGTCGACCGAAAATAACAAAAACGCAAATTAAAAGTTAAATATCGCGATTGTGATTCGTCGGCGAGGGAATTTTGAGTTCGGTTAAACCGATCAAATACCCGCAAATTGTTTCGCGCATTGGTTTAAGAAAAAGCGAATAAAGAAAAAAAACAACCACGATATATATATATATCGCGAGGAAAAATTTCCCGACCGCGTGTGTTGAACCATACCTCGTGGGTACATAAAACCACCCCCACAAAAAGGAAAAGAAACAAAATCGAGAGTCGGTAGTGTGCATTACGCCATTCCACTCGGCAAAAATAATTTTACGTAAATCCAACCCCGCGCAAAGAAATAAAATTCCTGACGCGCCAAAACATAAAATTAACCTCATCGACACCCAGTTAAGTGCGCTGAAATCGTGATACAAAAAGAAAAAAAATAGTTAAAAAGTTTAGAACATTGAAAGGGAAAAATTCCCCAACGTCCCACGAAAATAATATAAATTGCGCAGCACATAGCACAGTCGTTGCACTAGCGAAGCACCACACCTCAGAGCTAAGACGCAGTCGTGCATCCATCCTCCAGTAGGTGGAGCGAGCATCACCACAGACCATCACCCCATCGAATACACCAACCTTCGGACTTCGCTTGAGACGAGACACCAACCTCATCGATAGTCACCTCGTCGAAATTCACCTCTTCGTCAACACTGCGCCTACCGATATGCTTTAAGTTAAGTAGTTTGGGTCCAATAAAATTTCTTGTTGTAAACATTTACACTTCTCCAAATGATTTTATCTTCCACTAAGGTATAGATCCGCGAATTAAAGCATATCAAAGAGCTTATGCATAACATCCTGGAAGGAAAGGCGGTGCACTGCAGTCCCTCACCACGGATCGCGTTCAGGTAGCTATCCCCTGAATAAAGAACGGGGTAAGTTTGGAATTAATTAATCTCATTTGGAAGAAACAAAGTGTATTAAAAGTAGTATTGGCCCAGTTGTGATAGGCTATAGCGTTAGAGAGTGGTCGTGTCGATTGACCCAGTTTAGTCTTGTCGTCGTTTATACATGGTAAAGTAAAGCTAAATAACGTAAGGTTAGGTTCGGACCGGTGCGCCAGTGATTTAGTCGTTAGCATTTGTGACACTCTGTGAGGAATCTCACCAATGAGAAAGTGAGCGTATAATCTTCGTCGTGGAAGCATCAACTTGATTTTCTTTTATTATACACGCGGACGCAAAAACGAGTCACGTCCCACAACGCTGCATTACGCGAGTAGATAGGCCACGGGTACATGCTCTGGTCTCTACGTCTAACATCGAAGGGTTATTGTTTTTCGTTAATTTTGTTCTGGCTGTAAATGATAACGTAAGCGAGCGGCAACAGTAAAATTTGTATGTCCGCACTTGTACTGACTTGTGTTGTAACGTCCACCCCCTTAATTAAGTACTAGTTTTAAGATCTTTTGTTTTGAATAAAAATAAGCTTGTGAACTTCACGAAGAAGAACAATCATGTGTGTTCATTGGCTTTGGAATTTAGTTTAGGTTTCGGAAGCAGCCGCCAGATGTGCGGATAAGGAAGTATTGAAGGGAATGTCGGCCATGGGGGCGATCACGATCCGAGGTGGTTTTACGCAGTTCGGTTCATGGTTGTAGTTTAGTAGTTAGTAGGATATTCGGACTCTAGGGGTCGTCGTTCAATAGGAGCGTGACGACGACCATGGTAGCTTGGCCTTGGTGCTAAGTAGGGGTGGGTCAGCTCAGGGGAAGATTACTTCCACCTATTTCTTCCCCCACTTTCTTCTTTTTCACTGTGGATGTAAATATTTCAACGGATCGCACTACTCGGGCCTCGCAATCTTTATTGTTAGGGATAGTGGTTTAATCCGGTCGTGTCCAACATCTTTTACGATCTATCTTTTTTGAATTAACAGGCATGTAAAACTAGAGGTAACCCCAGTCCAGGGCCTGCAACAAGATCCCCACCCACCGAGGGCTAGCGCGGGAGGAAGCGGTCATGCCTGGTTGCAGGAGGCTTGGACAACCCCATCCGTCATGCTGCCCGGACTGCCGTAGGGGTCCTGTGACCTTGCGGTATATGGGTAGTTTAAGTGATGGATGGGGTATGGTTCGCGTAGCGGGGCGTAGGAATTTCGACCTTCCTTTTTGTTCTTGTTTGGTTGTTGGTCAACTCAGTTGCGCGTAGGTATAGGTTAATACTTGCCTGCGTGTTTGCTGACATGGCAGAAGGAGTCGCTTGCGTTCCGTAACGTGAACGTACGTTACAGGTGGCGCCCAACGTGGGGCCCGAAGTAGTGATATGATTCAGAAGTATTTACAAAAAAATTTACACAAAAAATTTTGTTTTTCACCATTTTCGACTTTACTCTTTTTCGTTTCACGTAACCGGTGTTTGGGTGTATTTTCATCCCCATTCAAGTCTGTTGTACGCTGAAGTCTGAGATCTAGTTTTGCGGAAATAGGTGTAGGAGTTTGTAATCCTTTAGTGTTCTTTGAGTCCCTTGTCCGGTAGATGGGTAGACTTTGTTCCCCATTTACGTCCGTTGCTCGGGCTCATAAGTTCTTCACATTTCCATCTTCAGCATTTGAGCCTTCGAGTTCATGTCCGGTAAGTGGGTGAAGTTGTTCCTCACTTACGTCCGTTGCTTGCACTCAGGGCTGGTGTGTAGTTCGCTTTTCTTTGGTAAGTTAGTTCTGTTAAGTCCGGTATTTGGATCGACCTTTGTCTCCATTTACGTCCGTTGCTTCAGGCTGTCTTCACCATGTTCCATAGCAAAGCACAGAAATTTAGCAACTCTAAGGTCACTTGCGATTCTGCAGTGATTGTAAAGCATTAATCCATCTAGAAGCGTTTTCGCTTCTTCAGTAGCCACAGTGGAATAGAAAGTGTGAATCTATCCTCGTTGTTCTCGTGTTTGTCCTCTATGTGTTCGACATTCCTTCAGGTTGATGTTAAGTTTAGTTTTGGTTTAGTTTTGATTTAGTTTTGAGAAAGTTTAGTATTGAGGAAGTTTTGAGAAAGCTTAGTTTGAGAAAGTTTAGTATTGAGGAAGTTTTGAGAAAGCTTAGTTTGAGGAAGTTTTGAGAAAGTTTAGTTTTGAGAAAGTTTAGTATCGAGATAGTTTGAGTTAAGTTTAGAGACAGTGTAGTTTGAGAAGTTTCGTTTTGAAGTTTAGTCATTGAACGTACTCCAACGTTTAGATTTGAGTAAGATTTAGTCGGAAGTTCAGTGCTAGCGATTGCTAAGCCAGCCTTCCACACATTTACTTTAGTTTTAGTATTGAGTTTAGTCATATATTACCCTATACGACTCAACAGTATAGCGATAGTATAGTTAGTTTTTACATTAGGATATAAGTCCCTGAATTCGTATAGAATTCACCATCTTTATTTTTGGTATTTTTATTATTATTGTTTTCAAGTCAGCTGTGTGGTAAAAATGTCCAATCTCGGCCAAAGTAGTCGAAGGGAAGTTCAGAGTGATTACACACTGCGCAGTGGGCGCAAGCACATCCCGGCCACTACGGAAGAGCCGAGCCTTCTTCCGAACATGGTTGGAACCAGCGAAGAGGCTGACCGAACAACAGTCACGGGAAATCCCCAAGATAACCAATCAGTCACGAACCCGTCTGCACCTCGAACAGCACCGGGAACGCATGACGCTAACGAAAGCGCACAATTCGAACAATATGTTCAGGATGTCGTAACGGCAACCGTCGGTCTCAATCGGACAGACGAGCGTCGGTTCATGCGAGAAGAGCTCGACCGAAGTCGTGTTGCTCTCCAACGCGAACTCGCTTCGTTGGTTCAAGCAGCCGTATCTGCTGCTATGCGACCTCTAGCTTCCGCAGCGAACAACGGTCACCTAGAACCTAACGCAGATCGTATCTCCCAACCTGCTCACGCAGAATACGACGTAAATCGGCGACCCGAGGTAGCTCCACTTCAGGCGAGTGAGCCCCCGAATATTCCCCCGACAGGTAATCCTGTGGTATACCCCGTGAACATGCCACGAAGTAGCAACGTGGAAAACTTTTTAGAGCAAATTAGCAGAATGAATCTGTGCGGACCAACTCCATCTCCGGAACCGCCGGCTCAGACGTCTTCACCCTCGTCTTCCTTCAACCGATTTCCCAACTATCACAAGTGGGGAATCAGGTTCGATAACACCCATATGTCCGTGGATGATTTCCTCTTTCGGCTTGGAAGATTAAAGGAATCCCATAACGTGACTTGGTGTGACGTCGTCGCCAATTTCCATCATTTTGTCGCTGGTCAAGTTGAGACATGGTATTGGATGTACCTTAAGAGTAATCCCGGCGTGAATTGGTCCACACTTCGTCTCGCCTTGATAGAACAGTATCGCAGCTTGGAGACTGACTTCGAATTATCGCGAAGAATGTCCGATCGGAGGCAGGGTTTGTACGAACCGTTCGACGCGTTTTTCACTGACCTTATGCGCCTCAACGCAAAACTGCGAGTCCCTAAGTCCAATCGCGAGATAATTGAATTTCTGAAACAGAACGCCAACCGTAGGATAGGAGAACACCTCATAACTTTCAGCACACACAACATCCCTGAAATGGTTCATGTGTGTCGTACGATTGAGAAGTTCGTAAAGGAACACGATCCACCGCGGCAGCGGATACCTCAAACGTATTTGCCCCGTCGGAATATCAGTGAAGTAGAACAGGTCGAGGAAGGTTACGATACACCCGTCTCTTCCGCACAACTTGAGGAAGTTGCTTTCCGGCGAAGGAGCCCTAGTGTTCTGAAATGCTGGAACTGCAAGGAACTCGGTCACACATTCTTCGATTGTGCCATTCCTCAAAGAGCTCTGTTCTGTTACAAATGCGGTTGTGAGAACACGACGACACCTCGTTGTCCTACATGCGCGGGAAACGCCCAACCGAGCAATCCGCCGACCGGGGAGATTCGCTCGAGGGATGTCAACCCGGCAAACCTCTCAGCCTAAATCCAAACCCACCAACCATTCTAAAGCGTCCGGAAGCCCATAGGGTTGAAGGAGCCGCTAGCACACCCTCAACAGCCAAGAAACCCAGTGAGCCCAAGTTGACCTTCCACCAACGTCTAACGTATTACCGTCAAGCGAGAGAACGTATCTTCGGATCACCAATCCTGTCTCCGAAAATAGCTAAAGTCAGGAAACGCTTTGCGGGAAAGAAACGGCAATACCGCGCAATCGCGGCAACAACTTTGCTAGGATCCTCAGGGGACCCAAGACCTTTTGTCACGGTCAAACTTTTCGACCGAGAGTGGCTAGGCTTGTTGGACAGCGGTGCGTGCATTAGTTGTATAGGAGCAGGAGGCATTTCGTTCTTGCAGAACAACGGAATCCCTCTCAGAAAGTTTTCGTCAGCTGTTACCACTGCAGACGGAACCAAACAAGACATCATCGGCGTGGTAAACACCCAAATACACTTTAGAAACCAGATTGAGGATATCACCCTCTATGTTGTTCCTTCGTTAACCAAAGATTTGTACCTTGGGGTCGATTTTTGGAAGTTATTTCAGATAGCACCCAATGTAGTCTCGGAAGTGTCTCCATTTCCCTCGAGAGGGGAACTTCCATCCGTTATGGGAACACGCAAGCGACTACCGCTTGTTAAGGAAGCTAGGTGGTCTGAATAATTCTGAAGTAGACATCCTGCCGGAAGCTGCGAGGATGAACATTCTGCATTCTTATATTAAGCAATCTCTAGAGAAAGCACACCTCGGGCATGAACGTGCCTATAACACCCGTAGTTCATCGGTGAAATACAAGGTGGGCGACGTTGTGTACCGGCGTAATTTCGTGCTTAGCAATGCCTCGAAGTCTCGAAACGCAAAGCTTTGTCCGAAGTTTATACGGGCAAAAGTTCGCAAGGTTATCGGAAGTAACTTATACGAGTTAGTCGATGCAACCGGACATAGTCTAGGGGTAACCCACAGCAAAGATCTTCGTCGGTAAGACATAGCCGTAGGATATTTTTGAATGATAGTTACAGGAAGGTAGGTGAGACGTTACGAATTCCCAGTAGG
The DNA here is from genome assembly GCA_949126925.1 of Cheilosia vernalis. Taxonomy (NCBI): domain Eukaryota; kingdom Metazoa; phylum Arthropoda; class Insecta; order Diptera; family Syrphidae; genus Cheilosia; species Cheilosia vernalis. Next base: position 59,325,507 of record OX421362.1, read on the forward strand.
ATAGTGAAGTAGTAAGGAAACAGATGACCGCTCAGAGTCGGTAGAACATGAGATTCTTGTGTCTCGGGCGTGGGTCGTTTGGTAGGATTTAGCAGGTTTCATTTTCTTGACCTTTTGCAGTCGCAAGTCTCTGAAAATGTCAAGTTGTGTAGGAAACGCTGCACTCATGTGCAGAAGAAAATTATAGGAACACCTCGTTTGAGAAGCGCTGCAACTGTCGCAAACGCTTACGTGTAAACGCACCCGCACTACCAGCGGCGGCCATAGTGTTTTCGTCCACTTTTCGCCTAGTTTATGGGTTTTTCTTTAACACCCTATGCTCGGTTGAATCTAATTCAAACCTCTATCTTTATCTACATATAACACGTAGAAAAATCGCCCCTGTGCTTTAACATCGTTTTCAGATTTTTCTGAACATACCATTCGTCACAATATCGTTTTGAAAATTTACGCCATGGTCGAGCGCATAAGTGCGAGCGAGACGACAACACCACCCCACACGAAAAACTCTTCGATGTAAACCACGCACAGCGTTGGTTCGCTTGGATTTTTAGTCAGTCAGTATCGAGAGTCAGGTTCGGTTGGTTGGTAGGGCACTAGCGCATGGTCGCATTTTAATTTCGGCATTTTGCCACGTTTTCATTGTTCGCGCATCATAAGTAGGCGGCCATTGTGTCGACCGAAAATAACAAAAACGCAAATTAAAAGTTAAATATCGCGATTGTGATTCGTCGGCGAGGGAATTTTGAGTTCGGTTAAACCGATCAAATACCCGCAAATTGTTTCGCGCATTGGTTTAAGAAAAAGCGAATAAAGAAAAAAAACAACCACGATATATATATATATCGCGAGGAAAAATTTCCCGACCGCGTGTGTTGAACCATACCTCGTGGGTACATAAAACCACCCCCACAAAAAGGAAAAGAAACAAAATCGAGAGTCGGTAGTGTGCATTACGCCATTCCACTCGGCAAAAATAATTTTACGTAAATCCAACCCCGCGCAAAGAAATAAAATTCCTGACGCGCCAAAACATAAAATTAACCTCATCGACACCCAGTTAAGTGCGCTGAAATCGTGATACAAAAAGAAAAAAAATAGTTAAAAAGTTTAGAACATTGAAAGGGAAAAATTCCCCAACGTCCCACGAAAATAATATAAATTGCGCAGCACATAGCACAGTCGTTGCACTAGCGAAGCACCACACCTCAGAGCTAAGACGCAGTCGTGCATCCATCCTCCAGTAGGTGGAGCGAGCATCACCACAGACCATCACCCCATCGAATACACCAACCTTCGGACTTCGCTTGAGACGAGACACCAACCTCATCGATAGTCACCTCGTCGAAATTCACCTCTTCGTCAACACTGCGCCTACCGATATGCTTTAAGTTAAGTAGTTTGGGTCCAATAAAATTTCTTGTTGTAAACATTTACACTTCTCCAAATGATTTTATCTTCCACTAAGGTATAGATCCGCGAATTAAAGCATATCAAAGAGCTTATGCATAACATCCTGGAAGGAAAGGCGGTGCACTGCAGTCCCTCACCACGGATCGCGTTCAGGTAGCTATCCCCTGAATAAAGAACGGGGTAAGTTTGGAATTAATTAATCTCATTTGGAAGAAACAAAGTGTATTAAAAGTAGTATTGGCCCAGTTGTGATAGGCTATAGCGTTAGAGAGTGGTCGTGTCGATTGACCCAGTTTAGTCTTGTCGTCGTTTATACATGGTAAAGTAAAGCTAAATAACGTAAGGTTAGGTTCGGACCGGTGCGCCAGTGATTTAGTCGTTAGCATTTGTGACACTCTGTGAGGAATCTCACCAATGAGAAAGTGAGCGTATAATCTTCGTCGTGGAAGCATCAACTTGATTTTCTTTTATTATACACGCGGACGCAAAAACGAGTCACGTCCCACAACGCTGCATTACGCGAGTAGATAGGCCACGGGTACATGCTCTGGTCTCTACGTCTAACATCGAAGGGTTATTGTTTTTCGTTAATTTTGTTCTGGCTGTAAATGATAACGTAAGCGAGCGGCAACAGTAAAATTTGTATGTCCGCACTTGTACTGACTTGTGTTGTAACGTCCACCCCCTTAATTAAGTACTAGTTTTAAGATCTTTTGTTTTGAATAAAAATAAGCTTGTGAACTTCACGAAGAAGAACAATCATGTGTGTTCATTGGCTTTGGAATTTAGTTTAGGTTTCGGAAGCAGCCGCCAGATGTGCGGATAAGGAAGTATTGAAGGGAATGTCGGCCATGGGGGCGATCACGATCCGAGGTGGTTTTACGCAGTTCGGTTCATGGTTGTAGTTTAGTAGTTAGTAGGATATTCGGACTCTAGGGGTCGTCGTTCAATAGGAGCGTGACGACGACCATGGTAGCTTGGCCTTGGTGCTAAGTAGGGGTGGGTCAGCTCAGGGGAAGATTACTTCCACCTATTTCTTCCCCCACTTTCTTCTTTTTCACTGTGGATGTAAATATTTCAACGGATCGCACTACTCGGGCCTCGCAATCTTTATTGTTAGGGATAGTGGTTTAATCCGGTCGTGTCCAACATCTTTTACGATCTATCTTTTTTGAATTAACAGGCATGTAAAACTAGAGGTAACCCCAGTCCAGGGCCTGCAACAAGATCCCCACCCACCGAGGGCTAGCGCGGGAGGAAGCGGTCATGCCTGGTTGCAGGAGGCTTGGACAACCCCATCCGTCATGCTGCCCGGACTGCCGTAGGGGTCCTGTGACCTTGCGGTATATGGGTAGTTTAAGTGATGGATGGGGTATGGTTCGCGTAGCGGGGCGTAGGAATTTCGACCTTCCTTTTTGTTCTTGTTTGGTTGTTGGTCAACTCAGTTGCGCGTAGGTATAGGTTAATACTTGCCTGCGTGTTTGCTGACATGGCAGAAGGAGTCGCTTGCGTTCCGTAACGTGAACGTACGTTACAACTGCATAAATTGTATGCAAATTGGCTTAAAAGGGTTACAAGGAAGATTTATGTGCTTCGCATAATTTACACACCGAGCTCTTAGATTTGCATTGTTATGTGTCAGTAAAGGGATTTTGCTTGTTCTAGGTCGACCTTCATAGTTCGAAGAAGTGTTTGCCGAGTGCTCATTTGGAATATTGTTTTAACTGGGTCAGGTGGTAGATATTTTAAAATAAACGAGGTGCTCTATTATGATAGTGAACCCGAGAAGTTATGCAACTATAGAAGGCCGAGAAAATATATAGATTGTAGTATCGACAAAATCTGAAATGTATCATTATAAAAATGGGTATGATCAATATTATGTAAAACACGAATAATATGTTTGACAGATTGCGAGAACAAATGGACTAGACTGTGAACAAGCGAATAATAAAGACGTATCCTATTATGAACTTCACATAGATCAATACTTATGCTGCCCGATTATCATTAATTAAGGGACGGGGAAATATAATAAATACTTGTACGTATCCACAACATTCAAATAGTCCATGCGCTCAAAATTCATTCCCTTCTGCATGTTAAGTCGTCTCATCAATTTCTATCAAAATTACTTCTGGTTAACTAAAAGCGAAAGGATATTGGATAACGAGTCACTCCATCACCAGTGTTGTAGACTATCTACAAAAAGTCAACTCGAGCCTGTGTAATTAAAATTCTGTTGTCCCCCGCGGTCCTTCACTTCTACGAAGGGAAAAGTTTTTCCGAGCAGAGTTTACATAAAGAATTGCCTGGGGTATCGGACTCGAAGTTTGTCGACGATACTTTCTTCTCTCGCACTAATGTATATTAGGAATTCGCCGAAGGGTTTTATTATTTAATGAGATGTTGCAATTAGCTAATAAGTAATATTGGTTATTTAATGACGGAGGTCTGTTGGTACTCATTTTGAGGCTGTCAACTACTGCTTCCGCACTTGCTTATACATTTACAAAGTACAATTGTTAGGGTTTTGGAGTGCAAAGCTCACGCAACCGACCAAATTGATAACCATGAAAATGGCGGCCCTTCAAAAGAAAAAAAAATTGTAAGAAATTTTTGATATAAATGCATTGTGCATTGTGATTCCTAATGCAACAAATATCGATATGAGAGGGGTGGTTCACCATTCTTTTGAACAGTACAAGACGACAGTGCACACAAAATCAATCTTGTAGCCATCTATTATGGAAGGATGAAAATGTAATAAAATACCGGCTATCACTGGGTTTCAGACAGTAGTCACAGCGATGGTGTAACGTCATGCGATGGTAAATTTCAATGGTTGCGTTAAACGTTACCCAGGAAAACAATGGGTAGAAAGCAAATAACTAGCTAAAGTGTTCTTGTTTTTTTTTTTTTTTTTTTTTTTTTTTTTCATTTTTCTGTTGTGGTTATGCTGTCAGCTTTATTTGGATTTATTACTGAATGCAATTTTGAGGTTAAATGGTAAGTATTATCCTGAACACAGATAGGCAAAGAGTCAGACAACTCCAGTTTGTATTGATGGGAAATGTTTTTCGTTATATACTATCGATTCTGGTATAGTAAGCCATTAATCTACTGACTGGTTACACTAGGTGGAGAATGTCGGTTCATTGGATAGTCTGATGCGGTCTGCTGAAACCACATCAATTGTTTTGAGGAAATGCTTCGTTGGAAATTGCTTTTGCGGAGAGTGTCAGAATTAATGGTGGTAGTCATACGTCACACAGAACGGAGATTGTGTGGCGATTTTTACAATATAAGTATAGCGGAGTAAAACAATACTACATAAAGGACACCAAATTATCAAGGGAAACATTTATGAAGCAGACATTTATAGCACCGATATATTATTCTTTTGTCTATGCAACTATGGGCAACTGCAGAAATTAATGTAATCCGAACAAAATCTGTGGGACATATCTTAAGCTAATATCAGACGGTTTGAGTATACGCAAAATTTTGTGAATAAGTTTATATAGGATATTATTGTTATTTTTTTTTTTTTATTATTATTATTATTTTCACACACACAAACAAAATAATGAAACATAAATTTGAATATATTTATTTATTTGAATTCCCTGGTCGTGGAGAATGTATTTTCAATCTTTCTTCTAGCACCTGCAAAAGTATAAATAAAGAAAAACAAAGAACTCATGAGTACTCTACGCTCTTGAATCAAAATTAAAAAAATATATATAAATTAAGTAATAATGAATGAAATGAATTGTAATACCCGAAATTGGAAAACACAAATTTTCTAGCTGAACAAATCTACTTGTATGAAGCAGGAGAGCGCACATCTTCATGACAAATAAATCCTAACACGAAACACGAAGCAGGAGAGCGCACATCTTCGAGATAAGTCTGACCTCTGACCATATGAAGCAGGAGAGCACACATCTTCATAACAGATGAATCATTTGTATGAAGCAGGAGAGCGCACAACTTCATGACAAATGAATCCTAATACACGAAACACGAAGCAGGAGAGCGCACATCTTCGAGTTAAATAAGTCTGATCATATGAAGCAGGAGAGCACACATCTTCATAACAGATGAATCCTAACACCCGAAGCAGGAGAGCACACATCTTCGAGTTAAATGATTCTAATCATATGAAGCAGGAGAGCACACATCTTCATATAAAAAAATAAGTCCTAGCCTCGAAGCAGGAGAGCGCACATCTTCGAGGAAAAATGATATATATATATATCTATATAAAAAAAATAGCACTACAACGAAATGCTGGCGTACAAACCACAAACTATAGACCTATTGCAATTTGGTTCTAATCTACCTAATAACATGAGCAAAGAGATACTCAGTGAAGTTATTAAACTCACCTAAAAGTTCTTCGAGATTTTATATAGGTATACTTATTTTTATTTTTATTTTTCAATTAAATTCGCGCACTGGGGATACTTCACTTACTGATGTTTTTCTCTCAATCTCCCGAAATTGTGGATTTTTCGTATTTTGACTGTAGCTACGTCTACTCCAAAAAAATGATTGTCTACTGTAACCATAGGCAACAGATACCCTAGTATTTTTCCACAATTATAGAAATAGAATTAAAGGACAGAAAAGGAGACAAAAAAAAATACTTGCGTTTTTGATTTTCTTACATTTATGTATTTTGTACACAAATCGTCTGAACCACAAATTTGATAATATCAAATGGGATACACAAACGATTTGTGTATCATTTGTGAACAGCATATTCAAATCGAATTAGTGTATAAACACAAACCGTCTGATCGGGTACATCAATTTATGCTTATTTGTTTACATTTGTGTATCTCATGTCATTTGTGTACTCCGAAAATTGGAACATACACAAATCATCATGCGAATACACATAAATGGTTTTGGGAGTTGAGTTTAAAAAGGTAATACTAGACTAGGTGATGTCGATCAAAACACTACACAGCCTAACCTAATATTTTCTTCGAATACGGAAAGTGTAGTTGTTTTTACAGTTTATTTCAATATTAAAATATCCTGCAACCTGCAGTTTGCACGCATTGCTTTTCTGTTTGTGTCAAATAAATAAAACTATTGTTTCTAATTTCTCTTTTAAACTTTCTCCATTACGTAGTAAGAGAAAGATATTGTTTTTGTACAAAATTTCGAACTCGAGATATTAATCAATTCTGTCCGTCCTTCCACAGGCCTACAGCCTAAACGGCTTCTCGTTCAAACCTCGGATTTGGAGCTTTTGGGCTTACAGTTCGGGAGGGTTTTTTTTTCTGCAAGGTACCTCAATATCAATGGTAGGTACTTCCCATATAAATTGATTTGATCGAAAACGGCTCTAACGATTTCAACCAAAATTGATATTTAAGCTTAAGTAGGTGAAGTTACCATGACTGAGTACCCAGTTTCCGGCTAAAAATTCGAACAACGGTACTTTTGAAATTTTGACATATCTCGAAAACGGTCTATTCGATTGTAACAAATATTTATTTCTAAGGTAATGTGGTCATTTATAACTTAATATCAAACTCAGTTTTTCTCTAACTTATCGTACAATGCATTTTTGAAAAAAAAAGGAAAAAGTAAGTAAGTAAAAGTAAGACAAGGCCAAGTACATATATGCTAACAACAAACAAAAACGCATCTGTTTCGAGGTAGTTAAGGAGTTTATCTACCTCGGAGTAAATATGAACTCCACGAATGACATCCTAGTGGAGATCAGGCGAAGAATTACCCTAGGAAACCGCTGCTACTTCGGTTTGGCAAAACAATTGGGTTCAAAACTCCTAATTCGAAGGACGAAATGTACGCTTTACAAAACACTCATCCTGCCAGCTCTGCGTTATGGCGCCGAGTGCTAGACGATAAGCAGGAAGGGAGGGCTCCTTCGAAAGAAAAATTCTTCGTCAGATTTTTGGTTCTGTATGCGAGGAGGGCGAATGGAGGAGAAGATACAACCGCGAACTCCATGAGCTGTACCAAGATGTGGATGTAGTCCAAAAAGCCAAAACACGTCGACTACATTGGCTCGGCCACATCGAGCGAATGGACAACAATGCTCCATTTTTGAATCCCTGCCCCCATCTTCGAGACGACAAGAAAGACCGAGCCTTCGTTTCAAAGACCATGCCATCGCGGATGCCAGAGCGCTTGGTCCGGTTAACTAGAAGTAGCATGCCCGGGATCGCATAAGATGGAAGGCTGCAGTGTCTCAGGCAGAGATTCTTCACGGGTTAGGAGCCCGTGAAGCAAGAAAGTAAGTAAAATCAAATAAATAAATACTTGGCGAAACAGGTCTGTAGGGGCCCTGGGCCTAGCTTCTCACAACCGTTCGTTTTGTGTGAGTTTTTAATTTTTGGAACGAATGGTAGGGATCTCCAGTTTTATGCCGATTCCAAACGGCCGAATGAGAAGCTCTTTCAAGACAATTATACTATCAGATGTTTGTCATACGTTCGCGAGAGGTGGCGCAGTGAAAAAAACCCTCAGTTGGAATTTGGGTTTTTGCGGGATTCGAACCTGGGACCCCCGCTTAGTAGTCCAACACACTAACCACTAAGCCACTGCGCTTAAGTAAGTAAGTAGTAATTTTTTCTAAATTTTTTTTTTTTTTTTTTTTTTTTTTTTTTTTTCAGTTTACCGGAAAACGGCGATAAAATTTTTGATCAAAATGCAAACTTTGAGTCAAATGGATGTTTTCAAAACTATTGTGTCCTCAATTTTCGATTTGCTGAGACTCTGAAAGTCAGTCAGACTCGCACTAAACGAGAAAGTTTCGTGCGACCCAGTCGTGCACTTTATTTGATTATTCAACAAAATGAGTGACATCGAAGAGGACGCAACGGCGCTCTACAATGCTATTGATACCACTTCCGTTTCAACCACAAAAACCAAACCAACACGGCGAAACTAATTTAAAAAAAAGTAGAGCACGAATGGTCTCACGAAGAAGCAGTGCAATTGATTGCAGCGGTCGAAGAGCGGCGAGAGTTGTGTGACGTGGGTACACCCGAACAGTGTTGCCAGATTGGGCGCTTTGTTGTATTTTGGGCTATCTTTTTACTTAAAAAACGATAGAAATTTCTTCCATGAGTTTTTGGGCTACATATCGATTTACAAATTGTGTGTAAATTTTGTTTGTTTTATTCTTTCACACAACTAAAAAAAGAAATATTTTCGAAAAAGCCCGCACTTTTAAAACTTGTCAGCACTCTTGCATTCAAGTAACATCCAACTGGCCTTTTGATTTGATACAACGACACAAGCCACAGAATGTCAATTGCAGAAGATCGAAAAAACGCGAACATATTTATAACGATTTTTGGGCTCCTTTCTGGGCAACGATACATTTCTTTAAGGTTTGGGCGCTTAAAGCGAACATAATTCTGGCAACCCTGCACCCGAATATAAATTGCCGAAATCAGATTCATGGGAAGGAAGTGACAAACTTGATTGGCAATATAAAACCGGATAACGCCAAGGCCAAGTGGACGAATCTTCGCATTTCTTTTACGAATAATTTGGCCAAGTATCGGTTAAAGAAGTCGGGGCAATGCACAGGTGAAGCGGTCGTCATCCATTGGCGCTACATTAAGGCCCATTTTATTCACTCGAAGTTGAACACAACTTGGGAAGTTGTGGGCCTAAGTGTATGATGTTCTTGGAAGCAAACGACATTCAGCAATCAACTGAATCGACGTCATCATTGGCGCTGGTGAGCTATTTGTTTTTTTTTTATACTTAGTATAATATATCGCCTGGCGTTGTAGTCGCAAAACGCAAACGTCGTGCTAATCGAGGATCTTTGCCAACGTCATCACCAACACCTAGAATTAATGTGATGAGGGAGCTGGCGTTCAAAGCGCTAAGTTCAATCAGGATACACGACGACCCATTCAGTTCTTTTGGTGACTACTTGCTAGCGAATTGCGAGCCCTTCCTACTGACCGAGGAACATTCGTGAAACGTGGATTATACCATGAGTTCCTCAGACTGTTGGAAGCTGCTACAACTGAAGCGCCTCTGCTTCCGCAACAGTCGTTCATATCGCCAGTGCGATTTATCGACGCAAATGGCCGTCATATCGACCCGGCCACTGTCAATCCGAATGAAATTTCGACAGATTTCTAGTTTTGTTTTGTATTTTGTGTTTCTTTAGATAAAATAAAACAAGAACATTAGTGTGAATTAATGAAACGAATGGATTTTAATTTAGTGGGAAAAAACGAAAGCAAACTGTGGCCAGTATTTAAATATGTTGGTATTGTCACTCCACTTCACCCTCCCCGGAGGAGGCCGGTGCTTTTATTTCAGCAAGTAATTGTGAAGCACACAGCACACGAGCGCCATTTTCTTCGATTTTGCTGCGTCCAAATTGATTGGCTTCCGTAAGGCTGGAAAACGTTCCGACATAATGCCAAAGACGTTTTCGATTATGCGGCGCGCGTTGCTAAGGCGATAATTAAAAACGCGTTGTACCATTCTGAGAACCCTTTGGCTATATGGCTTTAAGATTTAGCGACGAAAAGATACGGACAGGGTATTTTTCGGACAAAATTCTAATACAATTGCGGCTCTTCGGCACGAAATTCTATAAGTAAATTGGAGCAAAAGCCATCTGTCTCGCGGTGGCCAAGCCAATTTTTTCGCTTGCGCGGCAAATCGACGAAGATTGGTTGACTTTGTTTTTAAGATTTTTGTTTTAATGAATCGAATTAATGTATTCGATACCCAAATGAAACATGTGTACATATCTACAAGCCGTCTGATAGTACCTTAACGACACTGCTCAGCTGTCCACTTACCTAAGCGAACAATTTAGCGCATTATCATTAAAATAACACACACTGTAAACACGTTGGGAACTGCGAATACCACTTTTTACCTCGATTTTTTTGGAGGTCGATTTGATGCGAAAACATGTACAAATAAAGCCAAAACGAAAAATCCCAACCGATTGTCAGTGTTACGACAAAACATTATCTGTGCAAATATTTTTGTGTTCTGCTTCCTCAGTACTAATCGCTGACTGACGATAGTTTTAACCTACAGCTTGTATTTGTTGTTTGATTTGATGTTTGTGCACAATATCACTATAGCTGTATTAATTCAATATCGCACAACTTTGTTGTCCTTCAAAAAAAAACTTTTAAAATACCTCTCTGGGCGTATGCGCCACACATTTGTCGTCACTGTATGCATTTAATATATAATTCTCGTGATAAAAGTCGGGATTCATTTAATTTCGAACGGGTTCGCGTCGGATTTCCAATGTCCGTTAATTTATTTCGTTGCGTTCTCGGCGCCAATGCCGTTTTTAATGAGCCTGCATACGAGTTGATGAATTTATTTGAAAGGATTTCATTTGTTTTTTCTATAGGAAATTACAAAAAAAATGCATCGTATATCTGCAGCTATAATCCATAATTTTTTTTTTTAATTCAAAACTAAAACAACATGGCAGTAGGTATACCTATATTTTTTTGGAGCAAAAAGCAAGGCATTGCCAAAAAAAAATAGCGATTATTGTGCGGAATCTATCCTATCACTGTTTTGTGTTGTATTTCAATTCAAAAAATAGATGCAACATCCATGCCATTGCCAGGCGGAGCTCGCGCCGTCTATCTAGGGTTTCATTGAATAAATCATGAATGTAAATTTTTTTTCCAATCCAGTTGCCGTTTTAGCCAGTTGACATCTCGGCAGTCGGCACTGTGTATTGAAAGTCGCCTAACTTAGCAGCGGAATGGCATGAGGCTTCATACAAAAATTGAGATTTTTATCTACCACATTCACAAGCTGACAGTGAGTATGCATATGAATAGGATTTCGTTTCCTTGAGTGCGGGTGATATGAATATATTTGCTCAGTCGTGAGGTTGCATATATTGCCAAAAGGAAATACTGGCCCATTTAAGCTTCTTGATTGATGCCTCTTCTCTCCTGTTGACATTGATTTCTATTAGTTTAACATTTGACGGGGTGTGTAGGTATATTTATTTTATTTTATTTTTTAAGAAACCAGACATGAATTTCTCGTTTTACCCTCAACATGTCTGTGATAAAGTTGCCACACTCACTTGAGTGAGTGAAGGATTACTTATGGAAGCAAGAGAAATGACTTCATTTTGAAATTGGTCGCAGATATTTTTGATTGATGGTGGTACGTGAAATGGATAGGGAATACATTCAATGAATTGATGGGTGATTTGCAGAGCTTTGGGTAAAGGTGACAGTGATGACGGCTCGCCAATAAGAGAAATGTCCTCACATTTATCCCTTGTTAGCCTCGGAGGTTCTTAACTTTGGTTTGTGTACTGTATATCTGCGTTTCCAGTCGAAGTGAGAATTGATCTGCCACTACTTGAAGCGCCGAAGGTTCTTATGACTATGCTCAGTTTTATCGCACAGTGAATACTGGAATGAATAACGAATTTTCTATTCAGATTTTGATATGTTTATTTTTTCTTTGCCTCAACACCACCAGGCGTTTCACACTTCACACTTCCAACTCAGAAGGCAAAATTAATACATTTCAACTTTTTGGAATACTGTTACTTACTCTACAATAAAAACATATTCTTAAAACATTGTCGTTGCACATTCTAACAATATTATCAGCAACAAGAAAGAATTTTTCGCCTTTATCTATAGAAAGATAAAGGCGACTGTTCCCATATCCCGGTAGTTGTATAAAAAGCATTTGCAAAATGTCTAATTAAGTATATAGTGTTCATATTTTCGAAACGTCCTGTCATACTCAAGATTAAAAAAAAAAAAAAACAGTACTTTACAGTATCGTTTGTAACCTTAAAAGTGGTTGTTTGTTTGAAAATGGACTTGAATGTTGAACCATTTTCAATCTCAACGTCATAAGGTGACAGTCGACATGAAGTTGACGAGTATACAATACTGCAAACCATTTAGATTTGAATTTTAATACTCATATTTCATCCACTCATTCAGTGTCAAAAGACCTTTTAGTTAAGTAACAGACGATTTGAACTGTGTTAGAATAACATTTGAATACCGATCCCCTTCCATCTCCGGGGAAATGATATGCTCCCAAAGTTTTAATTTATTTTTAATGTCAAAGTAGATATAATAGAAAAGGCATACGAGGTAGATTAAATATTATTTTATATTTGCCTTCGTGCTATAGAAATGCATTGTGCTTCCCCTTATCTTTCAATCGGAATTAATCAAATCGGAGTAAATGGTATCAGATTGCGATAGCACATGTTTCTTCCCACGTCAGATTCTGTTCAAAGGCCTTTGAAGTGACCTACACGACGTTCTACGGATTTTTAAGTGTAGTGAAAGTATGTATGTTTGTACGTATTCCTTTTCCATTTGCATAACAAGAACACGTCCAGTCGTCCACACAGTAAAATAGCAGAACTTTGTTCAGGCAAAGTTAAAGTACACAAAGTCGACTGTAGATCAAAGACTTTAACGGAAAAAAAGTAACAAACAAACTGTGCAGTTTGTAGAATGGGGTGACATTTTATTCAATGTAGGGCACGTCAAATCTTATTTCTGATCTTATATTTTTCGTGAAGTAAGGTTTTCTTAAACAAGAACAGCGAGGAGACTCGGAGAAAAACACGGCCAGAATAAAAATATCTACATGAAGACCAAATAAAATGGATTTGACATTATGCCGCTCTATGCCGCTTTTCAGGGTTAAAAGAACAATGATTTTTAACCTTTGTACGACACAAGTTTCATCTCTTCCATTAGCAGCACAGTTATGCCAAACTATAATAATTGCGGATGTCCATATTACGTTATGATGGGTGAAAAACATACAAATAAGACATACGCACACTTAATTTTGTAGTTCTGTCACCTCTCGCACATATATTGCGATTCGAGCGATAAGTGAATCAGCCTACAGAAGTTTGTTTTTAAACAAAAAAAAATACTTGGCTTCTTCTGAAAAACAGTTGAGCGCTTCCAAGCGCTCGACTTTATCTCATTGCAATTAAAAAGCACTTTCTCTGCACATGATGTATTGATATGGGTATAGTCTAACATACCTGGCGTAGTATTAGTTTCTAAAATTGAAAAGCATAATGTGGCATAGATACCCTGCGGAAGAACGCGTTAACAGAATTAAGTATAGGTAAGCAGCTATACAAACAACTTCCCTCCTTCCATATAGCTTTTTTTTTACTTGAGGTCACCATTGTCACGATTTAAATGGGAAACACATCACGCACCAGAATAAAGCGATGCATTTGCTCAGAAGGATATCATTTGTAAGGGGAGAGTGGAAACAAAACGTGGGAATGCTTATTTAATATGGAAAGTATGTCAACCATTATCGCTTGAAGTATTTAAACCTTCGACTTATCCCCTTCCTCGTGCCCTTACAAATGACAAGGGTGTTGTCTGGAGTCTTATACATCTTTCCTATAGGGTAATGAAGGCCAAGTCAATCCAGCTTTGAGCAGAATATGCTACGACAGTTTTATTAAAATTAAATAATTTAGATACTAGACACTCATAGCGATTAAAATCCCGCTTAAAATCTTATGTGACAGTTTATGAGATAGAAAAATTAGTCCAAAACGTATTTAGAACATAAAATGGTATGAGTAGTACCAACAAACGGGCCTTAATGGAAATTCTAAGAAAAAGAGGTCTCTAAGATAAAAGGTTTATTAAGGTTCCGTACCCAAAATGGAAAAAACGGAACCTTATTAGTTTCGCTCGGATGTCTCTCCGTCTGTCTGTCTGTCCGAACCCACTAAGCCAATTTTGTTACCAGGTCTATCTCAAGAACCGATTGACATAGAAGGGTGAAATTTACACACAACATCCGGTATAACCTCTAGTTAAACGACAAATACCAATGGAATCGATACATCGATTGGTTTTCCAGTAATTAGTAATCTGGTGAAAAAAATATTTTCATTCGCCCAAAAAACAGTTTATTTCTTGATTCACAAAAAAATACACAAATTCCTTTTTTGTAGATCATATTCTTAGCTATATATGTGCTGAATACTGTTTTGCCGAAAAGTTAACAGTTTACAAGATATTTTCAAAAATGATAATTTTACCATGTAAATTGAGAATTGACCCCATCAAAGACAGAAGAGAGTCACTTGTGGTATACATATTATACACTATATTATAATACTATAATTTCGCCGAATTTTCGAGACTCGCATTAAGAAGGAAAGGAAAGAGAAAATACAGCACATTACTAAGAGAGAGTTACCGAATTAAGGGACACAGATTCTGAATGGGAAATTGGTGAGGATTGTGTAGGTAGCAATTAAAGAAACAAAATCTGCATTTGGGTTTCTTTTCAGTAATCACACAATGAGATTCATGTGTGATTAACTTTTGAGAAAAAAAAAAAGCTGGTAAGCGCATAATTCAACACAGACAGCGTTGCCGTTGACTTTTTGAAAAATGTATCTATTTCTTTAAAAAAAAATGTATCTAAATTCGAGACTCAAAAATGTATCAATATTGTATCACAAGAGAATATCGTTTTCTAAATCACTTTTCATGTTCCATTGGGACAAAAAATCAATAGTTTGATATTATATTGATATTGATATTGCTAGATTCAAAATAAGCCTGAAAAAAAATTAAAACATATGAAAAAGGGAGATTTTGCAGACTTTTATTTGAAAATTGAAAAATGTGTCTAATTGATCTAAAGGGTGATTTTTTAAGAGGTTTAGAACTTTAAAAAAAAAAAAAAACACAAAAAAATCGAAAAAATGAATGAAATATTTATTTGAATCGATAGTTTGAATTTCATGCAAATGTTGACCGCGGCTGCGTCTCAGGCAGCCCATCCGCTGAGTCCAATTTTGGCATACTCTTTCGAAGCGGGCTTGTCCCTATACACATTAGCCTTGACATACCCCCACAAAAAATAATCTAATGGTGTCAAATCGCACGATCTAGGCGGCCAATTCTCCGGCCCGAAACGTGAAATTAACTGTTCACCAAACTCGCCTCGCAATTGCGCCATTGTTTCGCGTGCTGTGTGGCATGTGGCACCGTCTTGTTGAAACCACATATCATGCAAGTCAAGAACTTCCATTTCGGGTAAAAAAAAGTTTGTTATCATCGCTCGGTAGCGTTCACCATTGACAGTAACGCTGCGATTCGCATCATCTTTGAAGAAATATGGCCCAATAATGCCGCCGGCCCATAAACCGCACCAAACAGTGGCTTTTTCGGGATGCATTGGTAGCTGTTGCAATGCTTCTGGCTGATCTTCACTCCAAATGCGGCAATTTTGCTTATTTACGTACCCATTCAACCAAAAATGAGCCTCATCGCTGAACACAATTTTTCGATAAAAAAGCGCGATGAACATTTCGAACCGAGCACGAATTTTGATAGTAAAATTCAATAATTTGCAAGCGTTGTTCATTTGTAAGACGATCCATGGTTAAATTGCAAACCAAACTGAAGCTGTTTGACAGTGACACAAGGTACTAAACACACGTCAGCTGTCAAAACCAGTGTTGCCAAAACCAAACCAGCTAAAAAATCACCCGTTATCTATCTGAGTATCAAATTCTTTGCAAGGAAGCAAAAATGTATCTTTTTGATACAATTGTATCTTTGTGGCAACGCTGAACACAGATCACAGATGCAGAATGGCAAATAAATATAATCTTCTCAATTTCAATAAGAACATGTAGGAATGTTCTTTCCCACTTTAGTCAAATACGGAACCTTGGGTGCGCGAGTGACACTCGCACTTGGCCGGTTTTTTCTTTTTCTTTTTACTATTACAAGAACACTTCTGTGGTAGTCAATTGCCAAACCAATGCATCCACGGGAGCTTACTGGGAAACTGAATCTGAATGCATCTAGGGCGGAGTTCGTTAAAGATTTTTCAACATCGAATGGGTGGTTTGTAGATTAACGAAAAATTTGCCTTTCTTTTGTAAGCGGTCAACTTGATGAAGTTTAATTGGTGTGGTAATTAATTCAGTGGGATCGGATGACGCAAAGGAAACATCAGTATAAAAGGACACTTGCTTGCAAGTCCATGCTCCACTCCACTGGTAATTGGCTCCACTTTCACATCGGATATAGAGAATAGTGCTTGCATATGTATTCCGATTTTGAATTCACCACCAGAGTTATTCTACTTTGCATCAGTTAGTCGGTACATCCGTTTGGCAGAAGCTTTAGCATTTCCGTTTCTCGGTGCTCATCAGTCAGCAGAAATGTCTAGAACTAGATGTGCACCAGCAAAGCACATACCTGCAAAAAACCTAGGACAGCAGATTTTGTCTTTTATCTTCGTTGTAAAATGCTGTCAACTGCATGCTTTGGCGAAGAAGGACGTCATCTTTATAGTATTTGTCGCACGATTTTTCATTCAAAATGCCACCCTATACGGATTGGAGGCGGTATAGGTTGCATTCAATATTATGAAGCATGTCCAACGCCTGATGTGGTGTCTTGTTAAATTGGAATGAATGATGTGACTTTTGCAAAACAAATTTTGCGGATTTCCTTATCAGTCAACAGTCAGAAAATTCGAAAAATGAACTTAATTTGTTGGGAGAAGAAGCTAAGAGGATTAACATCTTTTAGCGGATCCAGGAAGGAAGGACATATTCGTATAAATTGGACTTTTATCAGAAGCAAATAGAGATCTCTGGGGAGAGATTCACCGAATTTATTAACACAGCTTCCCATCTAACTAGATAAAATTTATCTCTGAATCCAAAGCGAATTCGTATGAAATAATTAAAGTACTAGGTACTATACTACTGATCTAACCTTCCCGTAATAATAATACAGTCAGTATGTATCACTTATCCACAAGGCTTATACCTACCTACAGGGCAGCACTATAGTGAATAATCTGTTCAAGTAAAAGTATATCCATGCGGAACCAACGAAAGAACGCATATTCGTCTTAATTGATTAACAGTATACTCGAGTAATCGAATGCTAGGGCATGTAGCATACACCGCGAATATGCTGGGCAAAGAGACTTTGATGCCAACTTCCCCACAGCTTTATATGAACATTTTGAACTCACAGAAGCAAGAAGGATATATTATGTGAGAAGTATCGATTTTCTCTTGTAGATTGTAAATTTATTATATCCATGAAGCGAAAACACAGATAGGAACTCAACCTGAGAACATTCCATAAGGAATCTCTTTTTAATTAGTGCTGGTACGGTGGTGCTTTTACCGTCGTCTTTCTGCACAAAGCTTGACTAACAAGTAAATTGCTTGAAATAAGAGTGCATTACAAGTTATATGGTGTCAGATAAATTGGGTGATAGAAGGGAGCTATTCCGAATGATTGACTATTAGAATAAATATATACTCGTAGATACCAGTAATAGAGAGAGGAGGTTAAATATATGCAATTCGCGTGTATTGCGTGCATTTAATGGAATTCTCGTATAAGGGACTTGCTTGATTTGCAAGGTATTTCTGTGGCATTCAAAGTTTCTGCATTTTGAGACTCTTCATACATTGAATTATTCAATGTGATGATATTTAAGTATGTGGTTGCTTAAATAACATCCGGTTGCAAGCGAAAAATATTTAAATACATATTACCATAGCATCCAATAGCACCCGCATGCCTTCCAACATCAATGCATTTTATCACCCTAAAAGCCATCTTAATCTGTTCATTTCTATTCAATGATTGCACTGCCAGGACACATGCGGCGCTAAAAGAAAAAAAAAACTATTTCCGTTTGTACGCTCTTTCAAAATGGAAATGCAGTGAAGTTTGATTACAACACCTTTCCTCGTAGAACGTGATCCAATTACGAATAGAATGCGCGTGGCGCAAACAAAAATGGAAATTACACCATCGCGTCCATGGCAATTTAAAAAAAAAGCTGGACTCGGCTGAAATGGGCGTCTGTTTGCGAATGCAAATGAGATATCATTCGATCCACTTAGAATAGAAGTGAAAAGCCCTACAACCAGGTAGTGGTAGTCCTCTGTGAATAGAGCTGTAGCAATATGATTGAACATTTTGCCCGAACGAGCGATAGCCAAATTGGCAAAGAATGCCTTTTCTCATTATCGCAGAGGAATTCCAAACGAGCTAGGGAAAACAAACTGTGAGCACTCCTTTTCCATTTAGAAATAATGCTTCCACACCTAGAATTTAAAAGAACTGGCAGCCCTTTACACGCCAACAATTTTGGTAATGAGATAAGGATGTGTATCCTTTGTGTAGCATTTTTTTACACGTTCTCAACTAAAGCGTTTGATTAGTAGCTAGCACCAAATTTGAAATTGGAAGATTTGCACACTTTTAGCTGATCGGACGAAAAATTGGTAGGTTGCCACCTGAGTGAATGAATGAAATTTGTATAAAATATACAAAACGGTGCGCACAAATTTCTTTCAATTTTCATTGAAATAAAACTTTTAAACTTCTATTAGGTTAGCTTCAGTCCTGGTAAACACTTCTATCTCTTAACGTTCGTGACAATAACAAGCTCTGTCAACAAACGTATACCGCTTTAAGTAACATCAACCGCAATTCTATCAAAAAGACTCGATAAGGCTAGTCGCTTATAGTTTCCTTCTTCGTGGACCAAACATCAGATGAGTCATATAAAAACAATTTCTTCGATAGAAGTGCATAAAGTAGAAGTCTTTGAATGCCTGAATTCGTAAAAAAGGGTTTCGTATATTACTCTCTCGACTTGTAATTTGCATATCCATTTCCGACAAGGGAACACAATTTCTCTACCAAACTAAAAACAATTTCCTTGCTGAATAGGCAGACTTTCAGAAATCCTATCGCAGGCTAATCCATTTCCACAGAATTATAACGAGTTGAATCGTTCGACTCCATCTCATCCACATCCGGATATGTGTATGAATACATAATCTTGTTTCGTTCCAGTATTGTGCTAAGCATTATTCTTACTGGTTGTGCCATGCCAAAACTAAAATGTGAATGAGAGTATAAGTTGGAGATGTTCGGCCTCTCTTGGGATGTTGGCAACAAATTTTTTCAACCAATACCTCAATCCTCAAGTAGATACTAGATACATTCCTTGTTCCATCATCTTCTCTATTCGATGGCGTGCTTGCAATTGCACTGGGATTTGCCATGGCGAACACAAATTTTCCAAATGGCACACTGAGAACGTGCACGTCTTGAGAATTATTATTTTGTTGATCCACAGATGGAAACTTTCTTAGACCAATCAATCAGAGTATCAGTAGATATGTGTGAATTGTTGTTTATACGAACAAACTGGAAGATGCTGGAATACAAAATAATACAAACAACACCAAGGAAGTAGAGCATTTATTTTGCTTGGACTAATACTTGAACTGTTACGAGTATGGAGTTATTTTATTTCAATCGAGTTCATCCCACATACGTACCGATAGGACTTCGAATACTTGAGTCCTTTTGTTAACAAGCATATTGCGGATCTAGTTTAAAATGGCAGCCATAGAAAATTCTCAAAATAAGATGTTAAAGGGAAAGTATGAAAAGTGCCAAAAAGGTTATCCTTCTCAACTTCCTTACCTAAATACGTGTATAATAGACAACGACTTAAACGGAATATACAAACTGGAAACAAGTACAAACAATCCAAAGCAATTAAAAACTAATCATCAATCGATAATAATCAAATGAAATCAAATAACAGTTTTACAAGTGAAGCCATTACCTCCAGTTATGCATCATTCATAATGCTTGATTTGTTTGTCGGGAAGAACTCACCATTACCTTATTCATAGTTATCCATTGTCTTTTATGTTTGTTGGACAGCTTTTGCTACAAGACTTTCATTGGCATTATCCATCCTGTGTTCGTTGAAATCTTGAGATGCTAACTTCCAGCGCATAGAAGAACTTTTTCGACTTAAACTTTTTTGAGAAATATTTCTACGAGTCAACGACTGTGAATCGTAAAACTCTTAGCAGAAATAAAAGAAAAACAGAAAACCAATTTAAATTTGTCAAACTGAAATGAGGATGCTTCACCTTAGAGCTTAGACAGTATTCTGAAATCGCTTTAATGCATTTTCCTTCCGTATTCCGTGAAGTAAAATCTGGATGAGTTCATTAACGAAACGTTTTTCTTTCGATTGTTTTTTTTTTCAACTTCAGAATATGTCATTACCGAACTAGGAGTACCTACATAGGTACTGATATTTGCAAATAATAAAAAAGTTAATTTAAAAAACCAAAAAAACCCGACTGACTGTGAAAACAGATTTAACAAGATTAAAGCAAGACACTTTCAAGTATAACTAATTGGCAGTCGGAAGCTGCGCATTCCATAGGTGACTTCTTTAACAAATAATAAAGTGAACTAGGAGGTCAAACCTTGGGTGTATATGTATATACATATTTTCGTCGCGAGTTCAGGCCCAATATTTCAGATTATATGTCTCGCAAATATATTTTCATCATACATTGACGAAGGCGACTGAATGGCAAATCTATAAGGAACCGAATGACCACTTTGAATCTTACCTGTCATGAAGTAATTGGCCAGACCAATATCAATTGTTAAAGTAACGTGCGGTGGCTAGGTTGGCTAGTCGTACAATCTGGCAAAAATATGCGAAGCCTCCGAATTTAATTTAAAATTTACATTACATTAGTTATACTTGAAAGTGTCCTGTCTTAATCTTTTTAAATCTGTTTTTACAGTCAGTCGGGTTTTTTGATTTTTTAAATTATCTTTTTTATTTAAATAAGTTTTTGGAGAATATATATTTCCATACAAATTCCGCAATTGTGAGCTTTAGTATGATTTAAAGTTTAAAATTTCTTAGTAGTAAAGTACGACGCAAACTACAATTTTTTCAAATGATTAAATATAAGTACAAATTTAAATTTCCATAAAACAATTAAAAATTGTATGGAATGTGTAAAATGTATGTAGATTTACAAAAAAAAATATTAAACCGTTTCATTTGTGAATGGTGTGCATTATATTTATTTGTCAGCGTTTTAGGACTGTGGCTGCAGCACTTTACCAAAATCTTTGAAGCACTTCTATTTCATCTTTCATGTCGATCGCAAATGTAGTGCTCGATATGCTTATGTAATAAAAATAACTAGTATCGCTTGTGGTCGACCATACCTTTTATAAGAATGTATACTAAAAAACGTACTTCTGTTATTCTCGGTATTCTCGTTATTTATTTATGTTTTTTATAAACGAAAAGAAAAGAGCGACATCTATAATACATGGAAAAATAAAGTGCACGACTGGGTCGAACGAAACTTTCTCGTTAAGAGTGTCCATATGGACATAAAATCCCTTATTTCTGAGTATGTTTAGCAGTTCATTTACTACGATGCACCATAGCAGGGCGATAGAACACCACTCTTGCCCCCAGAGTTTTAACAGTATCATATTAAGAATGCTTATTATCTTTTAAATGTATTTTGGTCAAAATGGTTATAGCGGTTTTTTGTAAAATTTGCCAGACAAAACAGTACCAAATATTGCAATGTTTTATTTGAAAAAAACTATTGCGTCACTATTTAGTTGAAAACTGATTATAAGTAATTGTTCGCCATGTAAGCATTGCATCGTTTTTTAAGTTTTATCGAAATCAAGATGGGATTCTCGATATATGAGTTTTGAAAACATCCATTTAACTCTAAGTTTGCATTATGGTCAAAACCGTTATCGCCGTTTTACGATAAACATAAACAAAACTAAATTAAAAAAAAAAGACAGAAGTTATTACTTGAACAATTACGTGTGCATTTTTCAAATCGTCAGGAAATACTTTCAAATGAAGTGTTTCTTTATTTATTATTATAAACTACTACTACAAATCTTATATTACAATTTTCACTTTTATTTAAAGCGCCATTGTAGGTACCTACATAAAAAAAAATGCATATTATTTTACAAAAAATATTGCAATCTATTGCTTAAAACGTACATTTACAAATACATACATAAAATATTGAATTTAATAATTAATTGGTATTCTTTGAAATGAATACCAATGAAAATTCGACAACAGCGCCACCTATCGGGTCCAAAACTATCCTATCTTATTAGCTGCATACAACCATGCACACGTACAAAGTTTCATTGAGATCGGTTGAGTTTCTCAGAAAATGGACAACAGCGCCATCGGGTGTCGGTTTCTCGGTGACGATGACGCGGTGTCGTTTTACATAAATGTAACGCGAATTCATTAATTTCTTCCCATCTAAATGTGCCCAACGCGACTAAAGAATACTATTTTCAAAAATCCATTGTACGATAATATAGAGAAAAACTGAGTTTGCTATTAAGTTATAAATGACCACATTACCTTAGAAATTATTTTTTGTTGCAGTCGTATTGAGCGTTTTCGAGATATGTCGAAATTTCAAAAGTACCGTTGTTCGAATTTTTAGCCAAAAACTGGGTACGCAGTCATGGTGACCTCACCTACTTAAGCTTAAATATCAATTTTGGTTGAAATCGTTAGAGCCGTTTTCGATCAAATCAAACTGGTACGAAAATGTTGTATGGGAAGTACCATTAATATTGAGGTTACCTTGCAACAAAAAAAACACCTCCCAAACTGTAAGCCCAAAAACTCAAAATCCGAGGTTTGAACGTAATCCGGGTAGCCGTTTAGGCTGTAAGCCTGTGGAAGGACGGACAGACCGACAGACCGGATCCAATCCAATCCACTTTTTTGATTTCCTCTATCATCGTTATATCAGAATTGATTAATATCTCGAGTCCGAAATTTTGCACAAAAATAATAGATAGGTATCTTTTATCTATATCTCTTACTATCTACGTAATGGAGAAAGTTAAAAAATACGTAAATGAGCTGCTCCATCGGAAACAGATTCTAATCTAAATGATTTATGTTTTTAATAGGTACGTTACTATGGTAATATAGTGGCGACGAATAATAAATAATTCCCCTTAATAAATTTCTTACAATTATTGCTTATTTTTAGGGGCAGGTAAATTGCATACCTTTATGGGTAAATGATTCTCTTCAACAGGTTCTTATCTTAGATGATTAAACACGTTACTATGGAAACATGACAGCGAAAACTTGATTGTCACCAAAATCCTTTTAGTACCTGTTTTGTATGGGGAAGTCTTAACTTAATTTTACCAGTCTTAATGTCGACATATACCCACGATTTTGTGTTTAAGCACATCTATGGCACAGCACCTTTCAAATAAGATAAGTTTCATTCTCCTCATTTCATATTAAATGCCAAAAAAGCGTACGGAAAGCTTGGATGTTCACGTATTAATAAAATGATAATAATGATATAATAATTTTTTTTTTTGGCGGCCTCCCTGAAATTACGCCAAAAAGTGTTTTGGAAAAAAGACCTAAATAATTGGGGCGTAATAATTTTGGCAAAAACGCCAAAAACTAAAAATGAAAATTCGCCAGAATACCAGGACATGATTTTTGAAAAATAGCCAAAAAATAAAATGGAAATTACGCCAGAAAAAGTTTATTCTTTTGGCATAATTTCCAAATTTGATTTGGAAATAAGACCAATAAATCTGTTTTATTTCTGGCTAAATTTCCAGAATTTATTATGGAAATTGGGCTCAAAACTCGTTGTGGACTTATTTAGCCATATCTAGTTATTCTGAAATAAAACTAAATAAGCGCGAGGAAACGCGGGGGGGGGGGCGGTCCGCCGCGTCAGGCGGCTGCGCGTTTTGCGGCTACCATCGCGCGGTCGGCAAAACAACATAAACTAAGCCAAACAATGCAGCTTTATGGTGCTTTTTTTCTAAAAAAAAATGTTTGCCGTATTTTCCTTTTTAATTTGGAAAATAGACCAAAAACTTTTCTGGTGTTTTTTCCAAAATATTTTTCTTGGGCTTTTTTTCCATTTTCCTTTAATGGAAAAAATGCCCAAAACACTTATGGAAAAATAAGCCAAATTTCGCGGCACTTGCGCCAAAATATTTGGGCGTTTTTTCCTAGGAAAAACCACCACAACTTTGTATGGAGATTTTTGGGCTTTTTTTCCATTTTCATTTTTTGGCGTAATTTCCTTTGGGGCCTAGCTTCTCGCAACCATTCGTTTTGTGTGAGTTTTCATTTTTGGAACGAATGGAAGGGATCTACAATTTTATGCCGATTCCAAGCGGCTAATTGAGAAGCTCTTTCGTGACAGTTATACTCTCGGATGTTTGTCAGACGTTCGCGAGAGGTGGCGCAGTGAAAAAACACTGAGTTGGAAATTGGATTTTTGCGGGATTCGAACCTGAACCCCTCGCTTAGTAGTCCAACACACTAACCACTAAGCCACTGTAATAAAAATAATAATATTTTATTTAAAATAAATGACTTCATGACTAAATGCAGACATTCCACAAGACCGCAAATGTGAATACATCAGAAAGTAATGTATTTCACAGTTCAGTTTATTACATATCTCAGGCATTTGTGTGAAAAAACGTTTTTTTTTTTTTAAGTTAATGTTTTTAAAATATGTTAAGAATAGGAAGAATACCAATTTAATGACACCCCACTCTTTAAAATCGGTCAAACCTTTTGGGCTACAGGGCGTGCCGTAGGAACGTACATAGGATACGCGCGAAACACATAACCCTCCCTGTGTACAGTCGGGTAAAAATAGAACGAACAGTGATTTTTTTTAACGAGCGTCGCTTTTTCATTGAAAAGATTTAATTTGAAGGAATAAGTCTGTTTCGTGAAATTAAAGGAAAAATGTTACAGTGCTTTATTTGTCACTTGCTTCGTCTGGTCAAGAATACTGAATATAACTTAACTAAATAAATCTAGTCTAATCAAACTAAATTAAAACATAATTTTGTAGAGTCTATCATCACGCATCCTAAATTGTAGTGGCCATTGTTCCGGCAGAAATAGTTTCTAATTGTGTCCATCTATAAATATAAAATATATCGATCGAGCTCATAAAATTCCAATGCGTGGTTACTGGGTCATAAAGTTTTTGTTCTGCTAACTTGCAGGCTCTGACAATAAAACTTTATCTCCCCCTAATTCGGCGAATTGTAAGAATTATACATGAGAAATTAGCAGGAATATAAAACTAGTTGAGCGGAAAACTGAAATGTGGGTTCTTCGATGCTATCTGATAGTTTGTGTAGGATGACTATTCAATTCATTCATGTCTGTTAAATAAAACATGTGCATGTACAGAATTACCTATGTCCTATTACGTTTCCATTTACAAATGAAGAAAATATATTTACTGGTGTCGCACAAAGAAATGATCTCTCCAGGCAGCTCAATCTATTTCCAGCTGCCTCTGCGTTGGTTAAGAACACCTTTTCATTCATAGAGAATTGAAGTACATACATATACGACACTCCATTCATCCCATCCTTCTTAGAAGACTAATTTGAAGAGTAAAGTAATGGCACAAACTTTTGATGTACACATTCGAAGTTCGACTGTGGTGAGTTTGGCATCATTCTGAAAACGAAGTCACTTCCTCCGCAACGTCGCTTAAGACTTAATAATTCACTGCCGTACAGTCATCAATCGGCTGCTATCGATTTTCCTAAGCCGATTTAAAGTTTCAATCGAAAACTTTGATTGATTTCTTTCACGGTGTCCTACTAAAGTTTCAAATCAATGACTTTCTGATTGCCTTTTCCCATAATATAAAACCATCTTCGTCAACGAGCGAGGTGTCGGTTTACCTTACGCAATCAATTGCTTGGAGTAGAGTTCCTCTTTCCACCATACAACTGATCGAAGGACTGTTGCATAACTTAGGTATAGGTTAGACTTAATTTGTTTAATTTTAACGGTCGATGGGAAAGATGATATCAACCATTGATTGCGCAAACTTGATGATTGAATTTATTGATTGTATATAACAAATTGTGTTGTCATCCTCATTAAGACAGGGCTGACGTTCAACATTAATATATAGACAATAACGGGAAAAATCGTTGCGTTTTCTCATTAACGGTGTCATACTTTTTTTGCAACATACATCCCTCAGCGCAACAATAAGTTGTTGGCAAGTTTTTTTATGGCATACAAAAAAAAGAAACTCCACGGTATAGCTAAAATGTCAATAGGTTTTTATAAGGTCCACCACATGGAAGGCCTATAGTATAACCAATTAATATTAATCGGACCATAAGTAAGTACCTGCTACAAGCCAACGAATCTCTCACCTAATTAGGCACTATGCTCATTTTAAGTAATGAACTCATTGAGCAACTAATCCACGAAACCACATTCCACTAAAAGATATTTATGTCGTTCGTGTGGTGTATGATGAGGATTTTTATATTTACTATGGCCAGACAAGACGCCAAATCGGCTTTCTTCGCAGTACTTGTGGTTGTTAATATTGGATCCCAGCGGCCTGAATGTAATCCAAATTTGGCACATTCTATATTTTATCATCCCCATCTTGTCAATCGCACAAATCCGCCAGCCTCTGGAGTGTAGTATAGTAATACATACGAGCAGTCACCACGCCGAAGATATGAATGGCCTTGGGGTGTTTTCCTTAAAGATGATAAAGAGAGGCGAGCGATGGTATTCTCGCCAGAAGAGACGAATACCATTAGATACACAATTTAATATTTAAAAATAATTAAAAATGATTTTAAACCTGAAAAAATAATTTGTTGCTTTGGTCAGAAACAACTCCCTAAACAACTGGCACAGTGGATAAGTGGCCTTTATTCAGGTAGTTCTCTGGGAGCAAACCTAACCCGAGATATATCTACATCGCCACCAAGTTTTTTGTCCCTTACGATGTTTTTTTCTATAAAAATACTACAAGCAAATCAATTGCAAATTAAATAGATAATTTCAGCCCATAGCCATCAGACATTGCATGCTTTTCAGTGCCCCAATGGAATGTAAGCAGAACACAACATAAAATGCATATCTCCCTCACTGCCAAAGGACGGAAGGGCAGATATATTCAAATTAAAATTCAGTATCAAATTCCATTTCTCTCCGTAAGGTGGTACAATTTGCGAACTTTCCCCAAGACAGAAACTAAAACACAACTTTGTCTGGTTTTTTTTTTCTGAAATATTGATATCCTTTTGATATTTCCGTTGCATAAACTCCCTTCGCACTTTCTGTTGTCAATAATCCATCTCTTGCAGATTCTGATGGTTAGATTCTTGGAAGTGTTATCCGCACTGCCGCAGCGTTCAAAATGTAATTAAATTTCTACCGACCTATAGAAATTAATTAATGTTGAGTGAAAATATTCTAATTTCGTTTTAAATTTGTATCCTAATTCCTGTTTGGTGCGGGAATGCCCGGAAGGTCGTGGGTCTTGCGTATAAGATAAGCGGATTAAGACGCAATGGGAAAATCAAGAGTATTTGAAACATTTAATGGGAATTGCAAACTACACTGCATTTGGCTATTGAATATACGGATGTAGCTTGCTGTGTTGACAATTTTGAGTGAAATATACTCCTTGTTCCAACGTTCAGTGAATGGCGTTATCATAATATATAACGGCTTCTGTATGCTTCTTTGAATTATATTTTGGACCGTAATTATTGATACATTTCAACAATATAAACACACACTCCAAAACATTTACCTACAAAATTCTGCTGGCCACTTGAAGCCTAACTTATGGAATGGATGCCTTCCCTGTTCTGCGATACCAACTGTGTTTGTCATGGCGTGGAAATTGTAAAACACACCGAAGAAGGATGCAAACCATGCTATGCGGGAAATATGTGGGATTATTATTTAAATCAATTTACCGGAAAAAAGCCCACTCAATTTACAATGTAAACAATAATGTACAATTCAATTAGCTTTTCTGTTGTTGACAATCGATAAGCTTTGTAACATATGGACCATATGATATTTAATTGTCCGAAAGGCGTAATCCAAGGCCAGTTAAATGTTACATTTAGATTATTCAAATTGAGCAGATTGTACTGTGCCGAAATTAAAAATATTTATCCCGCACTTATCCAGGTATTTAAGTAAATCTGCGCCCAATATGATGGCGTGTAACATATTTGTATAGCTTTATTGTGTACCGTCGGCCGTGCACTTTAATAAAGTTATTAATGGTATGCTTGCGCAGTAGTATCTACAGCATTATATCAGTTATGTTGATGTTGAATAATTCACACTAGATTTTTTTCATTAGCAATCGAGTGTAATCGGGAAGCTTCTATCCCAAAAGCGTACTAGAAATATAATTTTCTAAGCACAAATCAAAACACTATAGAAATTGTTTAATTTTATCGGAAAGAATTTAAGGACATATATTTATTGACAGACATCTATTTGAATTCTCATGTTGGTTTTCACAAAGCGAAGAATTGCTTTATTCAGTCGACAGTGACCGATTTCCTTTATCGACTTACCTAACGACGGACGACAACCCGACCTCATGTGTGTACATAGTTTCTCACATACCTCACCTCTCACAAAATGGGACTGCTTGTTAGCACTACAGGCACTACCATAGCACTCTTCTACGACCAATTTTTATTCAAATAATGAACCATGTTTCATGGCGCATATTTTACGATATTTAATGCAAATTAAATTAAGTTTGCATTTTAAGTGCAAATATTTCCACAAGGTAGTCCATAGCCCGTATGGACAGCACAACTCAATTTGGTTTAATTGAAATAGAAAATGCGAGGCTGAGTGCTCTTCCTTGGTTGATGCTAGTTCGTTTATGAATTATGTAACAACACGGGACAATGAAAGGACGTTTGAAATTCACCGATCTGTAGAGTATTCAGAACTTGTCAAGTGAATGTGCATAAAAAATGATGTTAAATGGAAAAACATTGGCCTGCTGTGGGACTACCGCGTACTGAGAGAATGCATAAATTTCGGGTGAAGAATTTTTCTCCTCTAGCTGTCCAAAAAACTTTTTGAATCTAAAATTGCATTTCAGTTGGGTTTCAAATTTAAGGCGGCTCACTTATATTTGTGCTCCTCATAGAGCTTCTATAATAACCAAATAACCGTAGAAGAAATACCATAAATGTGCAACAAAAGCAAGGTACCAATATGAGGTCAATTAGAAGTGTCGATTGCACGTAACCGCAAACTTTTGCTGTTGTCAAATTGGCGCTAATCTAAAGCAAGTTCGAAGTGCACAAAATATATCATGTAAGACTTTCAAAGAAATTAAAGAACGACCAGTTGAAGCCAAATGCGAATACCAGTTCCAAACATCTCCTTATTAAACCAAATTCTGAAATACTGCTTCAAGATTGGAACTCTCCGCCTTCAAATGGGTCCTAAATTGAGGTAGCACATTTCGCACATGTATCATAATCAAATAAATATTGAATTATTGAGTGAGTACGAAGAGCAGCTTTATAGGTGAAAGATCTTTTGAATCATAATAATATGTTTGAAAGTTTCCCTTGTTTCATATGCAAATTTTTGTTTTCATTTTCCCTTATTGAATGGCAGCGTGAAGACATACTATACAAATATATCATAATTTTTCATCTAAAGCGCACTTAAAGTGACATAAAGATTCAACCGGAAATAAATCGATTGTGTGCGGTGATTAAATGTGGTATAAATATAACGCCTAAATTAGTTTCAAATCGCAGAAGATGATTAAATGTGGTATAAATATAACGCCTAAATTAGTTTCAAATCGCAGAAGAAAATTGGTGTCAATTGGGTAATAAACGGGAACCATTAAAATGTCATGCTTGGAGCGTTCTCTGTCTGTCGATATCTATATTTTTTTATTGTTTTGACAATATATCAATTGGTCATTACGTAATAATTTATGATTTATGAATTTGAAATGGTACTCATAATAGATGCTTTGTTAAAGATAGTGTCGCAGTGGCTTAGTGATAAATGAATGACGATTGACATTTATCGGATCGAATTATCGCTACCGTAAGCGTAATACGTCTCGGATTTACATGAATTTTTCATAAAAAACAAGAACGGATTCTCTCCCTTCGTATTCATTCAGTAGGTAATCTCCTGCTGTGCCACTTTTTAGTTAAAAGTCTTTCAAAGTTCGACTTGCCTTTCTTAATTACAAGTCATCGCAAACCATATAGTTTGGCAAACATTCCAAAGTCATATAGGCATTAGGTTGAAAGTAAGTCAACCTGAAGTTGGCTTATATGGATGACGATATCGTGCCACTGTACTATTTTTACATTCCTATCAAAAAAAAAATCTATTTCATAAACACAACAGACTTCCAATTTTGCTCTCCTCACTACCAACGCCGCCGTTCCATTGGATTGTCTTTACTTTCCTAGTTTTTGTTATGTTATTCAAACCGACAATACCACCAATGAAAGTTATGTACAGCAATTACTTGAGTAATTGTTCCTGTGTACCCAAAAAGGCGAAGTTCAAGCAACAAAAATAAAATTTTAAGCGAAAACAAGTGGAAGCTAAGAAAGTAGGTAGAACCTACGACCCCACAATAAAGTTGTAAACTTTATAAATGCCCAAAAGGGGCTGATATTGAACAGAGCAGCTATATCTGGTGTCCCTGACTTGTGTTATAGGGTGCGCATATTTAAAAACAGAAAGACTTTTCTGGACGAAATCAAGAGAGCTGTCATTCTCACATACCGAGGTGTCACCTTGCAAATACGTACAATGCACGCTTGGAGTGTGCAATCACATTTGTAATTTCAAACTTTGCAAGGATATTACCAGCACTCTGCTCGGAATAAGTTTCAACACATGGTGCTAGAAAAGTTGTTCTGGTTGCATGGTATACTTTATATAATTTGTAAGCGTTAAGTTGTAGAGGAAATTCGTTTTATTATATGTTCGAAGAAGGTTGTATTTTTGGAAGCTAAATTAATGGTCACAACCAGGACACAATCGTCCTCTCACTCTAGATTATAAATCCCTTAAAGTTAAAGCAAGCTGACTGAGATTAAATAACCAGTCCCTTTGCATAACTCCATTTCAGCATCATATGGATTTCCTAGATGCAATTAACGGGGGCGTTTAGCTATTCACTGCCTTGTTGCAGAAAGGTAACAATCCAATACACCCGCAACATGGTGGTAAGGCTACATAAATTTTAGTGGGATGTCTTTTAAGATATCGAAAGAAAGCAGGCGCTTTAGCGAGGTGTTGACATCAAAGCACTGATAATAATCGCACATGTCTTCCAAAATTGATTATGCCTTTGCAATGGATAAATGTCCATATCTTAAATCGTATCTTCAAAAATCGACTGAAATCCTCAAGCAAGTATCATCCGTCAGGGAGACTGAGGATGGCAAACGCGCAGTAGAATGAAGTTTTTTTTTCAGAGACAGAGACGAACAAAATCGCAAGAACTTTTACATGAGACATCGCACCTGCATATACAGGACATTTTGCAGTTCCATTGTTTGTTTCTAATTTTCAATTCAATTTAAAGGGATTCTCTTCCTTCTACCTTCTTGTGTATCTATTTATTTGGATTTTCTCTCACCTCGGCAACTACTGCCTGGCGATATACCTTATCTTGAACATCACTTGCAGCAAAGACGGAGCACTTTGATATAAAAGAAAGGACTACACACTGCATTCGAAGTTGCAAACTTTGTGCGAAACCAGAGTTTCATAAATCTGGAATTTGGTTTCTTGGAAGACGACAAATTTTGAATAAAGTTTTAAAACTGGTTGAATAGTCTAACAGAACTGTTGCTGAGATGCGCCCAAAGCGTCAAGTTGAAATATAATGCAATGCGAAATTGTCAGAAAAATGTTTTGTGAAAACTAGAGGAGACAAACTTTTCCAACGTGATGGGTATTTCGTTTGTTTTGATAACAAATTTAAATAGAAATACCTGTTCAGCTTTAAAAGTTAAGTTTTCAGATCCACCGAAAATTATAACTGTTTAACTAAACGTTTTTGTTCTTACTGTTTAATAACAATTATCTTTCATACTGTAGCAATAGTCTTCGTTGACAGGTCTCACATGGCCATTTTTCATTATCTTCTAATATATAAAAATCTCGTGTCACAGTTTTAGTGTTTATACTCCTCCGAAACGGCTCTACCGATTTTGATGAAATTTTATATGTAAATTCAGTAGGTATGAGAATAGGTTTATAACTAACTGTAAAACTACTGTAGTATTTTATAGTACCATCAACTCTGTCGATAAATGTATTTTCCAAATTATTTATTATTATTATTTTATTCTATTGTTTACTCTCAATTGAAAATTTGAAAGGGCGACTACTCTGTTATTTCAAAAGAGAAATATTGTGAAAAGTATGTTAAATAAAAAAAATATACGGATTTCCAATATATCGTCAAAGAAAATATCAGCAACATCGACATTGACAATCGTTGGGTGGTGCCATATTTACCCTTTACTGAGCAAAACATTCCAAGATCATAGTAATGTAGAGTTTTGTAGTTCAGTGAAAAGCATCAAATATATTTGCAAGTATGTGAATAAAGGCAGTGATATGTCGGTATTTGGAGTTGAAAATACCAATGCGACTGCTCCTCCAGTAAACAACAACGATGAAAATAACGCGTACCATATTTGAAGGTAGGTACATCAGCTCCAATGAAGCTGTTTGGCGTATCTTTGGGTATTTATTTGGCCGTCCATCTTGAAAACCGTCAGCGCGTATATTTCACAACCGCTATAAATTCACCAAAAACTACACTTACCGAATTTTTTGAATCGTGTAATCGTGCGGATGCTTTTGGTGCCTTTGCACGGACATTACTCTACTCGGAAGTACCACACTATTTCACATGGGCTCAAACAAAAAAACGGACAAAGTAGACCTGCATTTACTGTTTAGCAAGACTTAAAAGTTAGGATACTTTTGAACCCGATAGGTGGCGATGTTGTCGATCTCCGAAACAACTCAACCGATTTCAATGAAATTTTGTGGATGGGTATGGTTGGTTCCAGTTTAAAAGATGCATAGGGTTGTTTTGGACCCTAAAGGTGGCACTTTACAAAATATTAGAAGGCTGGGAAAAATTTATAAAGTTGTTAGTTAAAATTTTCAAAATAAACCAATTTGCGAAATGAGGTCGGGACTTAATACGAAAGGCACGGGCAAATCCGGATGGGTACCTACAGCTATATAGAAATAAAAGAGCCCTGGAACGGATTGTTAGATTTTTACGATTTTGGGCTTAGTGGCTTCGTAAGGACTATGCTGCTTTTTGTCCTATAGGAAATTAAGGAATTTGATTGGGGATAGAATTACACTTTGAAACTTATAGACTAAATAGAAAAACGTTTAGTGTCACCAATACAACAAATAATATTATTTAAAATGTTTAATTTTTTTAATTCTTTGTATGTTCCGGGTTTGGAATTCCGACAGTTTGCAAGGAAACGCGTTTGATTAGATTGTGAGGAATCTCAAATGTCATGCAAGCAAAATATTTTGTGGGAAAAATTCAAAGCAAACATTGTCATTCTGGGAAAGTGAGAATTCCGCTTATTCAGACGATTTGCCATTCGTATTTAAGCGTCTTCAATTTCCCGTGCGTCTCGCTTTCGCTATGACAATTAATAAGTCGCAAGGATATTCGCTGGAAATTTGTTGCATCAATCTTACCATGTTACTCGCATGGTCAATTGTATGTGGCGTGCTCACGTGTGTGCAAATATTCCACTCTATCGTGTACCATAAAGCGCTTTAGTGAAAAAGCGGAAGGTTGGCCGACACGTCAATTATTGCGGTTTGATAAACACATCCACATTGCTATGTACTTTAGTTATTTCAATTCTATGAATATAAGTTTTGAATGAAAAATTCGAGTTCACCGAATTGTGCATGCTCGGAATTATTATTTTCATTATATTAACGAATTTGGGCGGTATGAAGTTCGCCGTGTCAGCTAGTATACCTATCACTGAAAAAAAAAAGTATGCATCATAGTAATGAAAAAGTTCATCAATATAATGAAAAAAATCATCAATTTTAGTCCAGTGAAAAAGTGTCTGATAGTTGATAATGGATCCCAATTAGAGTCAGAAAGCGGCCATTTGCCTGCCATATGCATTTCTTGAAGTATGGGCACAGGGTGCATGTAGATATATATTTGTGTTTGAAAAGTGTTTTGCATTTTTTCTTATTTAATCATAATCAATATTCAATTGATCCATTCTCTTGAATTTTATAATTTCAAGCATCGAGGAGCATGTACTTAAAAAAATTGTTTAAAAAATAATATAAAATTGATTTTGAAAATATTCAAATATGCGCCTATACATAGTTCTTAAAAGAGGTAAACATAACATTGTAGTTCATTTGCAATACTTTTTACCAAGGGAAAATCGGTGAAAAAAATCCATGACAATTCTAGCTCTATTTCCATTTATTTAATATAATCTTCCTATCTACGCTTTATAAGTAGATATGCATAAAAAAAACACCTACAACACTTTTCAATATTTACGTCTTTTTTTTACAAAAAATCGTCTAGATATCGAAAAAATACGCAATTTTGAAAATAAGTTTTAAGCAAAAAATTTATGTCGAAAAACGTTCGTTTACATAACATCATTTAAACGAAAGTTGTTAGTCAACCCCTTTATCTGTGCACAACTATGACACAGGACCTTTCGAATAATATAACTTTCATTCTACAGATTACATAATAAATACTTTAAATATAAATATATTATGATAACATTTTATATAATGGGAAAATCGGAATTACCTTTTTATGTTTCCACCGTTTTTATTGAATTTTTCACACTTCGTTATCAGTCGCCCGTAATAAAAGCTAATTAAAATGTTTATTCAACGGCAAGCAATTTTCAATACAATGTTTAAGATAGAAATGAATACTTTTGTGGGAACATTAATTAAAAAATAAGCTATCTATACGGTGAAATTTCTAAATCACTCTTCGAAATTTTGACACTTTTTCATTTTCATCGTTAGACAATTCACAATTTTTTTTGCCACCATGTGTAGATATTTTACGCTTGATGAGCAATGTCATATTTTTTTCACACGTGCATTATAAGATGTGTATTGCGTGTTTGAGTATAAATGCTGTACCAACTTCGTGTGTGTACACCTACATCATGCATCATATTAACAATCTGTACATCACATTGAAGAAAACGATAAAAGAAATTCATCAATATGATGAATTTGATTTTTTCCATCAATATAACGAATCAGTTCATCTATAAGAAGAACGCTTCACCATCAACATCAACATTCTCGTTAATATAAACTAAAGTCTATTTTTTTGATGAACGCGGTCATCAGTATGATGAGCGCCTTTATAAATATGATGAAAACTGAAAATTTGGCAATCGTACTTGAATACGATGATTAAATACATCAACGAGACGAATAAATCATCAACTGGATGAACGAATAACTAAATTCATCGAAAGAAGTATTTTCGTCATATTGATGAAATGTTTTGATGAAATGATGAACGTAGCAAATAAAAAAATACGCCAAATTCTTATCAGAACTCTGCCAAAAAAATTGATGAATGCACTTTCTTCATATTGAAAAACGGTTCATCAATTGTCGAAAAGTTTTCATGAATTTATTCATCATATTGATAAAAAGTACGTCATATTAATGAATATCATGTTTATGAACGCTATTCGTCAATATGACGACGTCTTTTTTTTTTCAGTGTATATAACCTTAAATTGTCTATGAATTGTCTATGAATTTTTCTCTTAATAAAAAGTTCTTATTACGAACAGGTTATGGGCCCAGGTCACTCTGTCTCATACAGTACAGATAAGATTTAATTCATTCTTATTTACGGATACGGAAGGTGACAATGTCTGAACACAAGATTTATCACATTCGTCGTTTTAATGGGCAGGGCTGGAATCGGCTAAGGTGATGGTTGATTGTCACTCTTTTGATCGTCGTTTTTGATTATCAACTCTTCTTTGCTCTGTGTAAAGCGATCACTAAAAAATGATAGATTATTGGCAGCACTTAGAATTTTTGACGTCACTTCCTTGCCGACGATGTCATGTTGATACATATTTGAAGTGTTTTTTTTTGTTGTGAAAATTGTAAGTGAATTTGAGAATACTAATATTTCACAAATTACAATAAATTTGCTTATTTTTTTTAAGGTCTCAAGCTAATAAAGAGCAAATACGGATCCTTTCCAGATTTATGCATTTATACTATGCCTTCATTTCCGATTGAAGAACGTGTTCTCATTTTCCATTGGCCTTAAAATCATGATATGATTTCCATCAACACTTTAACTGCAAATTTAAAATAGTCACCACCCCCAAAGAAGATTTAAGGTTGCAGCCAATTGCGGGATGGGTGGAACATACTAGAGAAAGTAAATCAACCTGTCCCA
Source organism: Cheilosia vernalis (assembly GCA_949126925.1). Lineage (NCBI taxonomy): Eukaryota > Metazoa > Arthropoda > Insecta > Diptera > Syrphidae > Cheilosia > Cheilosia vernalis. Next base: position 59,362,237 of record OX421362.1, read on the forward strand.
AAACAAGGTTTCTTCTTAATAGTTGGACTTTTCTGTAATTATTTTCTTCATTTCTGTAGAAAAGTTCCAATGAAGTAAACATTGCACTTCACGAATTTTCAAATTTCACTTTTGTATTTTAATTTACTTAATATATATTCTTTTTTCACGAAAGTATTTAATTTATTTGGAGTCGAAGCCGAGGTGCATACCTGTGAAAATGCCACAAATGTATGAAAGCGACACCTAAATAACTGTCACATGAAATTGATCGCAAAAAAACGATTGTCAATTTGATAATCACCTTACGCAGACGTAAAGCTATGATTTTGATTGTCAACTATCACCTTAGCCGATTCCACCCCAGGATTATTATTTATGGCGTAGGCAGATGGAAATCTACATGACGGAGAACAAACTTAAGCAATACATTCTGGGAACTTTACCTCGTCCGAGTAGTAACTATACTGCATGGGAGGAGAAAGATGCGGAGGCGCAGGCTTTTCTGATGCGTGGTCTGGAGTTGCAGCAGTTAAAATACTTGTCTGACTGCACAACGGCCACTCATGCAGAGAAGAGTGACCAGTCTGCTCAAGTGCTTTTGGATATGTTCATCAGCTGCAGGATGATGGAAGACGAAAGCATGGCTGATTACATCGCTAAGGTTATGTTTTCGCCCAGCGCTTGAAGGATATGGATCTTGAGCAGAAGGACCAGGTAATTATAGCTAAGATTCTGGGAAGTTTACCATCGAGACAACGAATTCAGCAAGGCAGAATCAATGCTCAATCGTTTGTGGTTGAGACAGGTGCACGAGCAGATTTATCCTCAAGGTCTTTTTCCGATAGACCAGAACTGTTTACAATTGGTGCATTAGGGGCTTCTAACAAAATGCGAGATGTTTGGTTTGCAGATTCAGAAGCCACAGACCACAATGTGGTCATGTCATGTCTGTTTAGACTCTTTGAATGCGGAAGGTATGGGCGATGTAGATGTACCTACAGTTGAGTAATGCCGATGGGTCGTCACCAATTAATACTATCAAGGGCGTACTTTACGTACCACAGCTTGACAAGCATTTTATTTCTGTGCTCAAGTCAACCGAAAAGGGATTTAGGGTTATTTTTGAAGAATGAGCCAATCGAGTTACATTCGTTATGGGTGGACAGCTGATTGCTTTGGATGGTGTCAGAGATCGCAAACTGTATAAAATGAATTTCAGTCTAATTACGAACACGTAAATAAATACAGTGTCTTCTGAATCATCTATGCTGTGCAACGAGCGTTTTCAAAACGCTGAGGGAGATGTATCAAAAGCAAGTCGTCAAAGGTTTAAATAATAAAGGCAACACTGAAAAGGATACGTTCTATGAGGGCTGTGCTTATGGCAAACAACACCGTTTAAGTTTTCCGAAGGAAGGTGTGAAACGTTCTGCGATTCCTGGTGAGGTTTTTCATGCCGATTTATGTGGCAAAATGAGTTTGGCTTCTATTGGTGGAGCTTATTATTTTATGCTCCTGAACGATGAAGTTCTAGATATTGTTTTGTATTTTTCTTAAAGAATAAAACAGATGTTTTGCAGAATCTGATGCAGCTCTATGCGGAAGTTCAGGCAGATGGACATCACATCAAGAGATTGAGGACTGATGGAGGTTTGGAATTTTGCAATGATGGAGTGAAGACGTTTCTATTATCTAAATTCTAAAGGGATCAATGATGAGTTGTCAACACCTAGAGCTCCAGTGCAAAACGGATTTATAGAGAGACAAAATCGGACGATTGTGGAAAGCGCTAAGGCGATGTTGCATTCGCGGAGTCTGCCGCAATATCTTTGGGGTGAGGCTACTAATACTATTTATTTAAGGAATAGAACGGCATCCCAGAGACTTAATGGCTGCACACCCTATAAGAAGTGGCATGGAGTAAAACCATCAGTGGATCATCTCAGAGTTTTTGGTAGCGAATGCTATGTTCATTCATATCCCAAAAGAACAACGAACAAAATGGGAGGTGAATTCTCTTAAATGTCAGATGGTTGGATACAGCGAGAAAAACAAGGCCTATAGAGTGTATGATGCAGCAAGTAGAAGGAGTTTGATGATAAGAGACGTCACATTTAACGAAATGTAAGCTACGCCTCATGTTATGGTGGACCAACCAACTATCTCCAAAGGCATCTGCCATGAAGACTAGGAGGAGAACGGAACATCAATGGCTGCAGAAGAAGGAGATCAAGGTAACAAAATTAAATAAATACGAAGAAATCCAAGGTTACCAATTCAGTGGGGACCCATATCCGAAGCGGAATATAAGCAATTCTGACGAGTCAGTGACGATGCAGGAGTTATGTGTTGCACAATTAGATCCAGTTTAGCTTGAGGAAGCGATGGAGGCTGACGATTCACTGACGATGCACTGGTGGAAATCAAAACTTGGGTTTTAGTTCCAAGACCTGTCAATCAAAATGTCATCACGAATCGTTGCATATTTAAGAAGAAAAAGCGAGGAGTGGATTATGAAGAGACGTTTGCGCCAGTGGTTAGATACGTGTCAGTAAGAAGTCTTTTAGCAGTTGCTGACGCGTTTAATCTGAACATTTACCAATTTGACGTTAAGACGGCTTTCCTACATGGTGATTTAGATGAACAAATTTTCATGGAACAACCGTACCTATGGTTTTGCAGGAGTCTGTATCGACTCAAGCAAGCTTCACGTCAATAGAAAAAGAATATGGTTGATTTTTTATTGAACTTTGGAATTAAACAATCAAATATGGATCCATGTATTTTCTACAATGAGTCAAGACGTTTTTATCTTGCGTTGCGGCGATGATATGGCTGTTGTTCAAGCACTTTTAAAACAGTTGCACAATGAATTCAAGATAACTTATAAAGAAGCGGGCATGTGGGCATGCAGATGGAGAGGAACAGAGAAAGAAGGTAAAATTAAAATACACCAATATGCTTAGGCGCAAAGGGTACTGGAGCGTTTTAATCACAGTCGAAGTACGCCTGTCTCAACTCCTGCTGATCCAGGTATAAAATTTACTAAAGCAGGTAATGATGTTGGCGGTAAAGGAACTTTTCCGTATCGCGAAGCTATAGCTTTTACAACTGCAGAAAAGCAATAATTATAACCACATATTTATATGCATATTTTTCATATATATCCAGCGATTGTCCTTGCGTATTATTATTTTTCATAGTGAAAGCGGTAGATACGCACGGGAAATTTAAGACGCTTAAAAACCAATGGCAAATCAACGGAATCCGCGGAGTTATAATGTTTGCCTTGAATTTGCAAGTCAAAATCTTCGCTTCCATGACATTTGATTTGAGATTCTTCACAATTGAATAAAACTTTCGATTTCAAAAGACTTTAAAAAGTAAACATTTGAAATAAGTTTTGTTGTATTGGAAATGACACTAACCGTTTTTCTACCAAGTCTTATTTTCCCATACTAAGATACTAAGTTCCATTCCCAATTCCCAATCTCTTTCTATTAAGCTTTTATTTTCCCGACAAAAAGTAGCATTTATCCTTCCAATAGGAGTCCACCAAGCCCAAAACCGTATAAATCGAAGGATCCATTCTCGAGTTATGAGTGCACACAAAGACATCTGTCTATTTTATATATTGGGATACCAACCTGGCTTGAATTTATTGGTTGTTTTTTTTTTTAATTCAGTATTTTAATTGGTTAATAATTGAATAATTAACAATTTATTTTAAAAATAAACACATATTTTTATGAACTTACATTCAGATTGACATTTTAGCGATTTCTAGCGGATTTTCGCCATTCAGAAACTAACATTTCTAGCGGATTTTAGGTTATGGTCTAGCGACAATACTGCATGAAGAACGTAAGAAAAGTTTTTCCCGGAATCAGTTTGTACACAACTGCGTAGTTGAAATATTTATAACGTAGTGAAATAACATTTTTTTATTGCTAATATTTAAAAAAAGTAAAAATGCAAAGATATGAACCGTAAAAAAAATGTTTTTTTTTGACACTTACTTTGTTAAGATTGGTTGAACATGGGAACTGTAGAAACACACTACAGAAATTACAGAAATAATATAGAGGGGATTTTTGTATACCTACACATAATGGCCCTTACTAAAAATCATTTCTAACCTTCACACTAATTATTTTCTAGGTCACAATACGCAATTTTGTATGGAAAATTTCGCCATTGTGAGTTGGAAAAATTTAGCCTGGACACTAAAAATGTTTATTAATACCGCAGAATAAATGTAGGTATACTTGAAACAATTTCTTGACGATGTAGATCAAGAGGCAAGGCACAGAAACAGCAAAAGCAAATGAAAACGATAGAGAAAACCATCAAAGAAATCGCAACGAATGGCAGGGCGTTGGATCTAGGGTTCGGAACGATATACATATATTAAATTTAACATAAGGAAACAATTATTTTATATAATACATACAACAATTACAAAAGCAAACAAAAGCAAACTTCGTGTTATTTAATTTTGTTACATTTACTAATTACTAGCACAAGCTTTTCTATAGCAGATGCAGTGTTCATTTGTGCAGCAGTCAAATTGTCGATACTTGAAAATTTTGTCCAACCTCTTGTTAACACCATCGACACCCACAAAAATTCAGCAAAAAAAAATAAATGTACCGTTTTCCATTCTTCTATACAGAGTGTGAGCACGGTTGCCACATTGGTCATTTGTGACCAAATCTGGTCATAAATTTTTCTCGTGGTCACATGGTCATTTATTATTCCATTTGGTCATTTTTTTACGAAATGAAAAATTAAATACCTAATTAAAAAATTAATATGTGATCTGTGTACATAAAGAATATGTTTAAATAATTAAGATGAATTGATTGTTCCGTGTGTACAAATTTAAATTTTCCAGAGCCGATTGGAAGAACTGCACAATATTTACGGGAAAGACACCGTTAACGTTGTGAATGTGTAGAGTGAATTTGGTTTCTTCTTTTTTACACAAGCCAACATATTTTCGCTGTCAAGTTCTACGTTCCAACGCGCGCATTCGTCGGGAAATATCAAAAAATAATAAATAAACATTTATTTTCTATTGTTGGTGGTGTGAACAACATTTATGTTGCACTGCGCGAACTCGTCAAGCGCCCTTGAAAGTCAGATACGAACTGCGATCTTAACTCAATACGTCTAACTCACTTGACGAGCTGCATTGTGCAGTCCTATACTAATACTACGACACCTTTGACCAGGAGGGATTTCCCTGTTCAATGAAGCTGTACCTACTTTACAGGTTAACAGTGGCTATAATATTGAGATTTTGTTTTTTTACAATATTAGATATTTGTAAGTAAAATGTTTGAATATGTTATCCATGTGCATTTCAATGTACAATGCGTTTTTTGAAATGTCAAATATTATGTCGATTATTAACTGTATGAAAACAAATTTTTTTTTTGAATATCCTTTAAAATAAAAATAAATATTTTTTTTTTTCTCCACTGAATCATAATGCATGCAGTAGACCAGTAGAGGGTTAAACTATTTTGGTCATTTTTAGCTACAGTTGGTCATTTTTATTTCCAATTTTGGACACAAATTTTATTTTCAAGTGGCAACCGTGAGTGTGAGACCCCGCCAGTTCCATTTAAAAGTAAGGCAAGTTCCTGCCAACAAAATTGCACCGATGCATCGGAATAGTTTTTCTGTCAGATAATTGCATTTTGCTCCATGTAAGAAATCAATCTCTACAAATTCCATAACAGCCCAAAACTGTCGTTCGTCTCTTAGAGAGATGGCAGAGCAGTTCAAAATTTACCTCTGCTGGGTGCCGGGGTACAGGGACATCCCAGGTAATTGTAAGGCTGATGAACTCGCCAAACACGGAACTACACTACCTATGCTTGCATTTACGGATTCCATAGGTATTCCGATCGCTACTTGTAAACTTATAATAAAGCTGGATGCTATCAATATAACAAATCTTAGGTGGACAACCGGCTCGACATGTCTAGCGACAAAGCGGATCTGGCTAAAGCTGGATCTAAAACGTTCTAGATACTTGATCTCCTTGGATAGGAAGCACATCAGTGCTACAATAGGTGTCATCACAGGACAATGTCTCATAGGCAGGTCTGCAACAAGGTTGGCCGTATTCACAAACTATTTTTGCAGAAGCTGTCTTGACGAGGAGGAGGAAGAAACCACACTCCATCTCCTCTGTACCTGCCGGCTCTCTTAGAAGCTCCAATTGGTTCAACGAGTAGGAAGAACTGAATTTTAGATTCATGTGGTATCACAAGGGACCAATGGTATAAGTGTGTAGAAATCGTATGGTCGAATGATTCATAACAGAATAAAAGATTTCGCAGAATAGACCCAATTATCACAATTTTGGGTTGTTCGATTTGGCAGTAGTTGATAACATCTGCTGAAACGTCTAGTTATTTTTTTTTTTTTTTTTTTGTAAACACCTCAGGATTTACATGCGTAATCTCTTGCCCTAAATCTCGCGATTAGTGTCCGGTGGAAACGTAGCATAATACTTAAGTTAGCGGGCTTTGTTTCTAACATATTTATGCTTTGCCAGCGAGGAAATTTTACATTATTTCACTGGCGATTTAGGATGCGGGAAAACATGTTTGATTGCAAAGGTAAAAAGGTATTACGAATGCGAACTCATTAACAAAATATTTTCTTCTATTGAAAAGTGGCTTCCCAACCATCACCCATGGGACTCGCCTAGTAGTTAACCCAGCTCCAGGATATAATTACCCAGCTCTTCTCTTATCGAACGAATTTAAAAGTATCCGCAAATTTATTAGTGACAAGCCTTTGAATCTTTCGAACTTTTAAAAAGTTTCGAAAAAATAATCTCCTCGTATTGCCACCTATTCCACGAACCGAGAAATTGCTGAATATTCGGTTTGGATTACTTCTATACCTATACACGCTACCAAGTTCAACACTCAATTCACTTAACAATTTCTATCCTCTAAGGTCTAAGGTAATTCACTTGTCAGATCAAACCCATACGTCCTAGGAGCTTTGCTTTGCTTGCAGGTATTTAAGATCAACATTAAAGCGAAAATAAAAATCCAATTGTGTCCAGAAAATGTAGGTTAACGTGAGCAATAGACCGCACCGCACCTTGGACGATTATGAAAAACCACTTTAAAGCTCTATATATTTTTTTTATTGTGCCAGAGATGCATATACCTGTGAAACATAAAATATAATTGCTTCAAGCACAGATAATGCTTGCTTGGTTGCGAGGGTAGAGCTAGGGATAAGTATTTGCGAATGGTTGTTCTGTGTATGGAAAATTGCGGTCAGGAAGGTATTTCATAGCGACTATACACTGCATTCAATAAACATCTATCCTTGCACCTATAAATCAACCCAAAGACTACCTACAAAGCGATGAGTGATGAGTGCCAAGGGTAATTGTTTGTGGTTACGAATACGAAATACCCAAAGCAGGTGATGCCGAACATTTAGCTATGAAGCGAAATACCTTTACCTTGGCACAGCCAGTGCAGGCCTCAAACAGTTTTATAGCAATTCTTAGATTGGTATGGATTAACGGTTCCACAGTTACAGGCAACTTAATGCGGTATTTATGGAAACAGAACAAGCATGGGGAAGGTGTCCTTAAGACTAAAGTGACCATACGTCCCGCTTTTAGCGGGACAGTCCCGTTTTTGAGGTCTCTGTCCCGCGGCCATAGCTGTCCGCTAAATGTCCCGCTTTTCCAACTTTTGTAAAAAATGTCCCGGTTACCTATAGGTACTAATTTTGTAAAAATGTTTCTACAATTTATTATCCCTATGCATATAAATGGGAGCATATAAAACAAACCTAAGAGCTGTTAAAGGAAAAAAAGAGCCCATTCTCTTAAATGAATTGTCCGTTTTGTTGCTTGTAGTCTGTCACTTTTGAAACGAAAACAAATCAATTTGCTTTGTAGTGAAGTATATGGGACGAATATTTGTAGATATGTAAATAAAAAATAACTCAAATGTTAGCACATTACCTACTTAATAATATTCGGCCCTAGCGAGGTATCCGTCGGAACGGAAAATTCTCCGCAGCATTCGAGGTATCCGTTCTCGGAAAATATAATTGAAATGCGATGACGCATTGACTTCACATCCTCGTATTGTTTGGTGCTTGGTTTTTCGCTAGATTTTGCACTGGAAACACAAATTTAGTCAATAAATAAAAACAAATTCGTTGCTATATTGTTTATTATTAATTTATTTAACACTTTACCGCAAATCGTGAATAAATTCCGCGACTCATTGTACTCGGAGGATATCGTAAAAAAATTCCGCAACCAATTTCTCTCGGAGGATATCGGAGCCTAGCTGTCAAAAATTAAACAAGAAAATGCACTTCATCGCACTTCAACGTAATTCGCCGATATGCGTTGCAAAATGTCGGAACAATTCTCCGAACAGTTGTTCCGAAGAAAACCTCGCAGCAAAAATCCTCCGAATCGTATAAAATCGGAGAAATTTCCGTTCCGACGGATACCTCGCTAACGCCGATTATCGCTTCATTATACATAAATAGAAATAGAATGGCATCCACTTCAGCAGCGGCAAATAAAAAGTTCAAAAGGGAGTGTAAATTCTCAGAAGATCTAAAACAAAAATATTGATTCCTGAGACCGAGCAAACGTAATGTTTGCGAATGCGAATATCTGCAGGAGGACAAAATGACATAATTCGCCATGTGGGAAGACAAAAACATAAGTCCAAAGTAATGGACACGGCCGAATCAAGTCAAATTTTTTTTTTTAAATAAATATGTCATTTGACGTTTATTTATTAATTTAGATTGTTTTACCAGAACATAACATAATTTCTACTCCCTTCGAAATTTTGGAAATATGTCCCGCTTTTGTTTCAAATAAATCTGGTCACTCTACGTTAAGACAGTAGATAGATTATGATTTTTATCATAGATTTGACAGTTAGTAAGAGATGTACACTTTTCAATCTCATCGCACATCTATTTCCACCCTACAACCAAAAAATTTCGTAGAAATAAATAAACAATGTCAACTTAATGGCAGCGTTCCCTCCCGTGCTACAATTGTAGCGTTTTTTAGTTTTTGAGTACATTTTTTCTAACTGAGTACAATACTACTTTGGATCGCCGCGTACTACTTTTTATTTGCATATCAATAACTCATTTCTTATTTTCCAAATTTCCCAAAAATTGTTTGTAACAACAGACTTAAACTACAAAATACATGTAAGTTGGAGCTGAAGAACTACTTAAAAAGTGCTATCATGAAAATGTATAGTAGTGAATTTTGTTAAACAAATTTCCGATTCTAATTGAAAAATACCATAAAGCCGTTTTCTTTAGGTACATTATTGCGTACTACTTTCAGACCCATTTGAGTACCAATTTTTACCGCAATGAGAACTTTGCCTAACGACAGGGGAGGGAACGCTGCTTAATGGTCTACTGCTTTTTTTCCCTGTTTTTTTTTTTTTCTTTCAACAAAATTTGGCGCCAAATATTATTCACCAAAACTAGGTAGGTACTTGCATTTTGGGTCGAAGTTTTATTTTGTAATCAGATGTATCATACCTTGACTCATTGGTAAACAGAATAGTTTTTTAGTCCAAAAGTTTGTGTAGGTATGCATATACACATAAGTACAGAGTTTTCCCGTGAGCTGAAAGCACATAGCTAGTACAGGACCAGACATTTTGGCGCGCCACGACAAGCAAGTAAGCTTTTGTCAGCGGATTTTTGTTTTACTTTTCCTAAGTACAATTTGATTTCTTCGTCGATGTCTCTTTGTTCTCTATTACAATGACAGGGTGAAGGGGCATTTAAGCGGTGCACATACTCAATAACACGTTTGTTGAAAACCACTTTGTGTTTTTGAACTCGTAAAAAGTATGTCATCAAATTTTATAACCATACGATAGAATGGGATAAAGTGAAACGAGAGGGGGTGACACTTGTTTATTATCTTCAAAGCAGTATGGATGCCACGTTGAAAGATTGTGTGCAGGCCCATAAAGCTTCAGAAAGTTTGAGGACATGTGCGCTTTCTTACCCTTTATAGAATGGTATGGTGATTCAGTAACTATGCTAGATTTTAAAATTTAAGCTACAATTTGATAATGGAATGAATAGCTTAATTTAAAATGAATGTGCACGCTAAGGCCCTAGTTATAGCCATACGTAAAATGCAACAGAAAAAGTTGGAACAGTATGAAAATAATTTTGTTTTTTTTTTTCGTTTTGGCGGTCATATCGAAAATTATGGCAGAAAAAAATTTCCCTGTGAAAACAATTACAACAAATCAAGCACCACTGAGATTCCATCGGAAAAAAAAATTCCTGACAGATCCAACATTAAAGAAATGAAATATTTCAGTGGAATGATCTGTGCGTATTCTAAAAATGTGTGAATGATATCGCGAACTGACAACTTCAAATATTTCCTGGGCTATAGCCTTGTTCCTGGATATTCCAGGCGAGCTTTCCCATACGCAAGCTTTTTAGGTGTGCGACAATTTAGTACCTTTTTCGAGTACCGTTGTTCGAATTTTTAGCCAAAAACTGGGTACGCAGTCATGGTAACCTCACCTATTCAAGCTTAAATATTAATTTTGCTTGAAATCGTTAGAGCCTTTTTCGATCAAATCAAACTGGTACGAACATTTTATATGGGAAGTACCTTGCAAAAAAAAAAAAACATCTCCCGAGCTCTACGCCCAAAAACTGCAAATCCGAGATTTGAACGTAATCCGAGAAGCCGTTTAGGCTGTAGGCCTGTGGAAGGACGGACAGAGTTTTGCGACCCACTTTTTTGAGTTCCTCGATCATCGTTATATCAGAATTGATTATAATCTCGAATTCGAAATTTTGTACGAAAACAATCAGGCCTATTCGGCAAAATCTTTTATCAATTTTTTCTGTTATTCTGTATTTTTGTTTAGCCGAAAACACCCATCACTTTTGCTGGAACTAATGTCGTTTTCCACCAGAAATCTTTTTCAGATCTCAGATTTTACGTGGCGAATAGAACATGCAACGAAATTGATCTGCTTTTGTAAACGGATTAGTACGTTATTTGTTTTTGAGAAAATCACGAATGGATATGAACTTAAAAATTTTTTCTCCTATTGCACATACAAATGGAGTATTTTTGGTGATTCGTAGTCTTCAGATGACGAGGAAAACTATGAAGATAATAGTTCCTCCTAAATTATATCCATGGCTATTAATGTTATTTCGTTATTTTGGTTTTCACGAAAGTTCGCCCATTTGTCTTGAAAGCAAATTAATTTAAATCACGTAAAACAGCTGTGCGAAGTATATTGGTATTGTGAGAGTGTGTGTAGACCTGAAAAAATATCCAGATCTTCTAAAAGTGCTCCGAGTCGAAAAAAAAAGATTGATTTTTGGTCCCAATGGAACATGAAAAGTGATTTAGATCAAAAAAACAATTGATTTTTGGTCTCAATGGAAAACGACATAAGATTATATACGAACCCATTTGATCTTCCTGATGTGAGCAATAATTCAAAACCTAATCCTTTCAGCCGACATTTTTATGTTATTTTGGAAAAATTTTATCATGTCTCTAGTAAAAGATCTTTTATGGTCGAGACCTTTTATGATTCATAATAGAAAACTCATAAGTCATAACAGAATAACAAATTTCGCTCACTCACACATTCAAATCCGATTCGGATCGTTCCCTAGCGACATTGCGAAAAAAAGCGGCACAAAATCAAAGCACTGTTTTTTTTTTTTTGTTGTGGAATTGACTGAGAAGTAGATTTTTTTTTTTGATAAACTAACTAACATAAGCAACATTTTAAAACCAAGATTGAGTTCAACCAATAGGATCAAGTGGTCTAAAAAAGCAAAAGCAAAACAAATTGTCAGGTTTAGTCCGTAATTCACTAGATTTAATGATAAATTGAAGTAAAAACGAAAACGTCACAAATATGGCCAAACAAATAATGTAATGCTTCTTGATTTTTCTATTTCTTCAGGACTGTTAAGAAATATTGAACGAATCAGCTTCGCAAGGATGCCAAAAAGATTAGATTGGTTTAACGGTTTACCGCAAACTTCTATTCCATCACCGTCAGCTGAGGTTGCCCTCTTTTTATTGTGTACAATTTCATTTTTATCGCCATTTTATCAGATTGTAGAATAAACTCGCAATGTTGTGAACCTTTATTTCTATTTGGATCAAATGGTAAATTGAAAAATTCCTTTCTTTTCACTATTGAATTCATTGATACAATGCCATACAAATTTTCCACATACCTCAATTCAATAACTGAAATGGTCAATAAATATACGGTCCCTCAGATGGTAGGGCAAAATCGAAAGATTATTATTAACTCATGCTCTACACCAAAGCAAGCCACCTTTGTAGTACTTTAAGGTACCTATTGGTAGAGCTAGATACATATATACTTTTTTTCTCCTTTCTTTCGGCGTCATATTTTATATAGACCGTTGGCTTACAAATAAAGGTCGATATCTTTCTAACTTCACTTTCATGCTTGAACGAAAAGAGATGAACAAAATAAATTAAAAACCATAAAACATTTTCAGTACTTATAGGCCTTTTCATTGCCGAAATTGTAGCAATAAAGGGGAATATTTAACCATCAAGCTGTTTGATTTATCATAGTTTGAGAACATCACTTTTAAGGAGTGATGTTAATGTCTCATAAACTCTAACACTTCGGCGCTCTTAATAACTTTGAAAAGAAAAATGTGTAATATATTGAGGACTTGCGGAAATTTCAAAATAAATCTAATTAAAGAATACAAATGTTTGATCAAGTGGTTGAAATATTGGTCATCTACTAACTTGGTAGGAATTTTCACCTTATGTTCAAAATGGATGTGCAGAATTTACCATGCGTATCAAGATAGAATAGTTAGACAACTTATTAAGGTGTGTACAAAATGGTATAAACATCAGATTCAGAAAATTACCTCTGAACTTGTTTCCGTGATTTCATTCTAAGAAGTGTTAATTTTCGTTGTGTCAGTGGTTTCCTGTGCTTCCATTTTATTATTTTATTTATTTGCCAAGAATACACGGCCGCTTCACTAGTACGAGTATTTTTTTTAATAATTACTACCACTGCAGTGTATACTTGAAATTTAAATTCACCCCAGCGTTTACATCTTACAACAGAATGAATGTATTATATACGGCGATAAATTATAATTATCAACTGACATACATTTCCACCCCATCCTATTTCAATGCCGTAATTAGTTGCCACAAGTAGGGAATACCGATGCCAAGGAAATTAACAAAGACCTGACTTCAAATAAATTATGCAAATAAACAAAGCTATAACAGCAATCAGCTACCAAATACTTTCTGCACAAAACGTTCTCCGATTGCCCAAGAAAACAAGCACCAATCTAAGCATTCAATAAGCTTTGTGAGGATATGCAGCACCCAAAAATAGTCAAGTCGATGGTTATCCCGAAATAAATTGTGGTTTTCATTATTCCCTTATTTATATTTCAACTTCTTTTGTATCTACCGCACATTCACCCATCAAAGCAAATATTCGCTGAAGTGCAATAAATTTGCATAGAACTGACAACGTTATAATTTGTGAGTAATTTTCAGTAATGAAATTTTCTTGGAATTGAAATTTCCTCCGCTCCTCACCCAACAACGACGATTCGCTCTAATGACAATTTTGTGTGTACACAAAAGAAAATGTTGTGTTGTTGATTTTATATTCACAAGTGTGATGAAAAATTGCTTTCCTTCTACGCCTTTGATGTATGTTTTATAGGCAATTTAAAAAGATAAATTGCACTGTGAGCACATTGTCTGTATAACACCAGAGTAACGTAAACGTAATGTCTTTGAAAGAAACATAATATTGTTCTAAGTTGGAAAAGGAAACATCATTAGGAAAAAGTAAACCTTCTGCCAAGTCAACAAAGGATTTTTTTCAATCTAACTTTTTCTTTAGAACGTATTAAGGTAAAACATGTACCTAGTATAACCAAGATGGATGGCTACGAGCTGAGTTGCCACTTCCATTTTTATGGAAAGCAAGGTAACGTAACGCTATGTAAAGAAGCGAATCAAAGAACTTTAACGCAACGATACATCCTGCTGTCCCGAAACCTACCTAATTCATCTGGCAAAACTTTAGTGACATCGAAAAAGTGTTGGGTTCCATAGTCAAAAATTGAAAGAATTTTATATTCTGTGAACGTATTTCCAACAAGTCATAGTTTTATGATTTGACTCCTATAGGCTTCTGCATCTGACTTGGGAAGATTGAAGCCACACTACGATTAGCAATTGTCTCGATCCAGTTTGGTTCAGCCTCACTTTCGCTTGCTCTACTTCCGACCATACCACGGCCGACGAATATGTAGGGGGAAAGCGGGAGACTTGAGCCACTTTTTGTTATATCGTTAATAAAAATTTGTTTATCAATCACAGCCACCTGTTAAATGGATTTTTTTATAGCTACATTTATCTATTTTAAGAACGGTGTCTTAAACTTATAATAAACGCAAGAAATTTTTGGCAAATGCCAAATGTTTGAAAACAGATTTTCGGCTCAAGTCTCCCGCACCACCGGGAGACTTGAACACCCCTTCGGGGAGAGTTGAACATACTCAAATCCTACGAGAAAAACAATAAAACGAATAATTTATCTCCTTCCAATGTGATTATAATTCATTTTTATTGTTTTAGTGGTTTAGGTACTTCAGTTTCTTAGCATATACAAAGTAAAAAAAGGTAAACAAAAACTAAACTTTCGAAACATAACGAAAACAAATCAATAACTTAAATAACCTATTACAAGGTTTATTTCTTTGAGTTTTTTAATTAAATTATTTTTTTTTTTATTATTAAAATTAAATACAAGGCTTTAAAACACTTACATAACATTTCATCAGAGCAAATGGAGATTTGAGCCACTGATCAACTCTCCCTTTAGAAGCTGTCTCAAGTCTCCCGTTCGCATTTTGTAACAAATTTATATTCATAATTTTTGTTATATACAAACTAGAATGGTATCATACTAATATTTACAATGTAGAATATCAATATTGTTAGGTAACATCAAATTGATTTATTTAACGCTTTACAGATCAATTTTATAGAGAAAAAAGAAAAAATTTTTTTTTTTACTATTGGCATTGCAAAACACCTTTTCTCTTCCACCAACCAAAGACAACTGATGATTTAGAATTCTTT
The DNA here is from genome assembly GCA_949126925.1 of Cheilosia vernalis. Taxonomy (NCBI): domain Eukaryota; kingdom Metazoa; phylum Arthropoda; class Insecta; order Diptera; family Syrphidae; genus Cheilosia; species Cheilosia vernalis. The sequence goes on from OX421362.1 coordinate 59,377,466, forward strand.
TTGTGTGCAATTAGCTCGTCACTGTCTGCATCGCATACACTTACACTTGTTGGATTTCAATGGAATTTGAGCAAATTATTGAGAGTGGCTCAAGTCTCCCATATGTTCAAGTCTCCCGCTTTCCCCCTAATCTTATACGTTTTATTTAAATTGGGAATTATTATTACATAAAATCTAATGTCGTTTTCCATTGGGACAGAAAAAACACTTATGTCGATTTCCATTGGGATTTTACAGATTTGCTCTCAGATCTCAGATTTTTCGTGCCCAATGGAACATAAAACGAGATTTTTCTTCCTCCGCATTTGTGGTAGTGCGTGTTTGAAAAGTCAGATGTTCTTAAATTGCAATTTATGCTTATAAAAATCCACTCAATTTGTGTTGATATCCATTGCGCCGGCCAAATGTAAATTTTTCTTTATTTTTCACAGACTGGTCTTCTAAATACGTAATTAATACACACTTTAAAGTTTGACAAACGGCAAATGTTTTGGTGTTAGTGTAAGTAGATGTGAATCTTGCTCAGATATCGAGATTCGAAAAATTGCTCTGACTCTCAAAAAAAGTGTTTTTTTTGCGGCCAATGGAACATGAAATCTGACAGCCAGCTGATTTCGAGAGCAGAAAAACTGCTCTGACTCTGAAAAAAAGTGCTTTTTCTGTCCCAATGGAAATCGACATTATTTTGAGAGTCAAAGCAGTTTTTCAGCTCTCGAAATCAGCTGGCTGTCAGATTTCATGTTCCATTGGCCGCAAAAAAAAAAACTTTTTTTCAGAGTCAGAGCAGTTTTGCGAATCTCGATATCTGAGCGAGATTCACACCTACTTACACTAACACCAAAACATTTGTTTTTTGTTTTGTGTTATTAATTTCGTATTTAGAAGAAAAGTCTGTGAAAAAATAGAGAAAAAAAAAAACATCAGGCACTCCGGGAGTGCCGACAGAAGTTATTACTTGAACGTGTGCATTTTTCGAATCGTCAGGAGATATTTTGTTGCGCAGGAAATACTTAAAACTGTGGGAGTAAAAACAGCGAACAAAACCATCGACAACAGCTCCACCTATCGGGTCCAAAACTATCCTATCTTTCTAGCTGCATTAAACCATCCACACAAAAAAAGTTTCATTGAGATCGGGTGAGTTTCTCAAAAAATCGACATCAGCGCCACCTATCGGTTCCAAAACTATCCTATCTTTCTAGCTGCATACAACCATGCACACAAAAACAGTTTCATTGAGATCGGTTGAGTTTCTCAAAAAAATCGACAACAGAGCCACCAACTATCCTATCTTTCTAGCTGCATCCAACCATGCGCACATACAAAGTTTTATTAAGATCGGCTGGGTTTCTCAAAAAAATCGACAACAGCGCCACCTATCGGGTCCAAAACTATCCTTTCTTTCTAGCTGCATACAACCATGCACACAAACAAAGTTTCGTTGAGATCGGTTGAATTTCTCAAAAAAACAGCGACAACAGCGCCACCTATCGCGTCCAAAAGTTTCATTGAGATCGGTTGAGTTTCTTAATAAAATCGACAACAGCGCCACCTATCGGGTCCAAAACTATCCTTTCTTTCTAGCTGCATACAACCATGCACACAAACAAAGTTTCGTTGAGATCGGTTGAGTTTCTCAAAAAAATCGACAACAGCGCCACCTATCGCGTCCAAAAGTTTCATTGAGATCGGTTGAGTTTCTCAATAAAATCGACAACAGAGCCACCTATCGGGTCCAAAACTATCCTATCTTTCTAGCTGCATCCAACCATGCGCACATACAAAGTTTTATTAAGATCGGCTGGGTTTCTCAAAAAAATCGACAACAGCGCCACCTATCGGGTCCAAAACTATCCTATCTTTCTAGCTGCATACAACCATCCACACAAACAAAGTTTCATCGAGATCGGTTGAGTTTCTCAAAAAGATCGACAACAGCGCCACCTATTGGATCCAAAACTATCCTATCTTTCTAGCTGCATACAACCATGCACACAAACAAAGTTTCATTGAAATCGGTTGAGTTTCTCAATAAAATCGACAACAGCGCCACTTATCGGGTCCAAAACTATCCAATCTTTCTAGCTGTATACAACCAAGCACACAAACAAAGTTTCATTGAGATGTGAGATCGGTTGAGTTCCTCAAAAAAAATCTACAACAGCGCCACCTATCGGGTCCAAGTCTATCCTATCTTTCTAGCTGCATACAACCATGCAAACAAACAAGGTTTCATTGAGATCGGTTGAGTTTCTCAAAAAAATGGACAACAGCGCCACCTATCGGGTGTCGGGTTCTCGGTGACGATGACGCGGTGTCGGCTTAAAGGTAACGCGAATTCACTAATTTCTTCCCATCTAAAAGTGCCCAAAGAATACCAATTAATTATTTAATTCAATATTTCATGTATGTATTTGTAAATGTACGTTTTAAGCAATAGATTGCAATATTTTTATGTAAAATAATACATATGCATTGTTTTTCATGTACAAAACGCTTTTAATGATAGTGAGAATTGTAATATAATATTTTTGTAGTAGTAGATTATAATAATCAAAATAAAGTGCACGACTGGGTCGAACGAAACTTTCTCGATACTAGACAAAAGAAAAGAAAATTTTCTTTTGGATATTCATCTCATATGGCAGTTATATAAAATAAAAATATAAGTTGCAAATATTGCAATGTTTAGTTGGAAAAATACTATTGCGTAATTATTAAGCTGAAAACTGACTGTATGATATTGTTCCGGATAAAAGAAATACTTCGTTTTTGACAATTTATCGAAATCGAAGATGGGGTTTTCAAGATATGAACAGTTTTTAAAATTAGCGTTTTCGGTGCTTCAAATTGAAAATTAAGGACACAATAGTTTTGAAAACATCCAATTGACACTTAGTTTGCATTTTGGTCAAAATCGTTATTGCGCTTTTAAGTTAACTAGACAAAACTATTGTGACGGCCGCTTGTCGGTGTGAGGGAAACTCGAAATTTAATATTGGCTGAAATGCCCAAAACTTTATTTCCTGAACAATGAGAAAATAATAGATTAACATGAACATGAATTTTTGATGGTACTTACACTTTTGTGCGTCCTCCCTGCTTAAGCGCCGTCACAGATCTCACAAAATTATATTAAATATGGCCGGAGAAAGCGATGAGGCCGGAAACGGCAAAATGAGTTCTAAACTTGACGATGAAGTACTTACGATTTGTTTGCGTTCAGGCGCTTAAGCAGGGGTGACGTTCGTAAAGTTTACAAAACAATAATAATTAATACAACAAAATAATTATGGCAGATCTCGGCAACATCCCGGACCCCGTGAATCATCGGCCTCGTGATTCACCTATATCCAGTTTCGCCAGCATACAGGCTGGTCGCTTCAACGCGCCAGCTTTCGTTAGGACTTCCGCAACTCGCACTTGTGAGTCTTTGCCTGGAAATACTTGGATAATCCTTCCCAAAGGCCACTTCGATCGATGTATGCCGCCGTCGCATATCAGAACGACATCGTTTACTGCTAGAGGCTTCACTGGCTGGTACCACTTCGTACGTCGGCATAGATCGGGTAGGTATTCCGACAACCATTTGTTCCAGAAGCGGTGCTGCGCCTGCTGCACCTTACGCCACTGCTTTCTCGTCGGGCTCAGGTCTTCGGCACGAGGATGAGGGGTTTGCTGTGAATTGGGTACACCTAGAAGGAAATGATTTGGGGTTAAGGGTTCATCGGTGGGTGTGTCCAGCGGAATGTGAGTTAGAGGTCGAGAGTTAACTATATTTTCGGCCTCGCACATTAAACTATAAAGGCTATGTTCTTGGAGGTTCTCGCGGTATAAGGCATGTCCCATAGCTCGCTTCACGCTACGAACTAAGCGCTCCCAGCATCCCCCTGCATGGGGGTTCAACGGGCAGTTAAAAACCCATTCGATATTCGAGTTGGCAAGAGTGTCCGAAATAAGGCCATGGTCCCATTGGTAAAGCTGCCGCTTAAGTTCTCTATCTGCTCCTACGAAGGTTGTGGCATTATCCGAGCGTATGCGCACCGGAGTCCCACGTCGGTTAACAAAATTACGGATACTCATCAAACAGGCGTCAGTAGTAAGGTCCCTGACTATCTCCAAATGTACCGCTCGAATTGTTAAGCATGTGAATAACGCGATCCATCGCTTTTCAGTGCGTCGTCCCGTAACGACGAGGAATGGTCCCATGTAGTCTATTCCGACATACGAGAATGGCTTCACGAACGGCGTCAATCTGTCTTCAGGGAGCTGTCCCATTAGCGGGGTGTTTGGCTTGGCTCGTTCCTTTTGACAAACCAGACACTCTTTAGACACACGCCGTACTACCGTTCGTACGTGCGGTATCCAATAGTGTCGCCTTATCTCGCTGATAATGGTTGCCTCGTTCTGATGTTTCCACGTAATGTGATAATAGGCGACGATGAGATTGGTGACATGGTGTTTCTGTGGCATTATTATAGGGTTACGAGTACAAGCTGGGACGGAGAAGGCCGAGTTTATTCGGCCATCCATTCGTATTACTCCATTTTCATCCAAATACGGGCTGAGTTTACGTAGACTGCTGCTGCGATCTACGCCTTCCTCCGCCGACAACTGCTCGTGTTCACTCGGATATGCTGCCAACTGAACGCTTCTACATATCATTTGTTCCGCTTTTTTTAATTCGTACGATTTCAGTCCATCACGGGCCCTCAAACCGGGATTCTTAGTACAGTTTTCTTTAAAGCGTAGTATCCATCCTACGACTCTCCTCAACCTCCGGAAACACGAATAATTACTAAAAACGTCTTCATTGTTTATGAAAAGAAATGTTGCTCTGCTTCGAAGTTCCATTTGGGTTATTGGGAATTTATCAGCTTGAGGCCATTTTGACTCCTCGCTCTTCAAAAATTCAGGTCCATCTAACCAAAAGGATTCGCGTTTTCCGTCCATTAGCCGGGTGCCGAAATCCGCTGGGTTTAGAGCGCTTGGAAGCCATCTCCATTCCTCGATTGTGCTACTTCCTAAGATCTCACTTACGCGATGTGCTACGTATGGTTTATACCGTCGATGGTCAGAACGTATCCATGATAGAACGGTACTAGCGTCGCTCCACATCACCAACCGCGTTGGCGTAACGTCGTGACATCGCAAGACCGTTTCCCTCAAGCGTGTTGCTAGTACTGCGGATTGAAGTTCGAGCATCGGAATGGATGTTGCCTTCAATGGTGCGCATTTGGTTTTTCCTGCAACGAACGCCACTCGTGCTTTCCCAGGTTCTTCAAGAATTCTCCAGTATGCAACTGCGGCGTAAGCCTGTTCGCTTGCATCAGCAAAGACATTTAGTTCAACTGGTTTCTCGGTAAACGCACTACTATAACAGCGAGGAACTCTTATCGCTTGAACTTCTTTCAGCCTACGAATCCACATTGACCAAATCGCGTTCGCTTCGTCTGGAATCTTCTCATCCCAGTCCACTCGTTCACGCCAGACGGATTGAAGAGCCAATTTAGCGATCAAGGAGTACTCAGCAGCTAGACCGAATGGGTCGAAGACGGACATTGATATTGCCAACATTTCGCGTTTCGTCGGCCTTCTATTACCTCCTAGCAGAATTGGATCAATCTTCGCAAAAGCTAAAACAAATTTAAAAGTATCTCGGTTGGTATCCCAATGTAAGCCCAAGACCTTCCCATATTTTTCCGTATCTCCTTTGTCGAGGCTCAAGATTGAAGAATTCAAGTCCGGCTCACCCAACTCCTCTGCCACGACTTTCGAATTCGAGACGAATCGTTTCAACTCGAAGCCCCCTTGCTTCTGGATCCAAACTATTTCCTTAGTAACGTGAGCGGCTTCTGGTTCCGATGAAAAGCAATGTACAAAGTCGTCCACATAGTGGTTATTTATAATTGCATCCGTTGCAGCTGGGAATCGGTCTCGAAACTCTTCTGCATTCTTATTCTTTACGAATTGCGCTGAGCACGGTGAACAAGTCGCACCAAAGGTCATCGATGTCATGACATACTCTTGCAATGGCTCCTTGGGATGAGCGCGCCATAAAAACCGCTGTGCCATCTGATCATCCTTACGAATTTTAACCTGGTGAAACATTTCAACAATGTCTGCACACACTCCTATTTGCCTTTGCCTAAACTTCATCAAAACTGCTGTTAACGGTTGACAGCCATCTGGACCGCTAAGCAGCATTGAGTTGAGGGAAATACTATTCACTTCGGCTGCGGCATCGAAAACTAGTCTCAACTTCCCGGGTTTGTTTGGGTTGACGATTCCAAAATGTGGTAAGTACCAGGTGCGCTCATCTTTACTCCCAGCTTCAGAAGGTGTTAGCTTTCTTGAGTAGCCTTTCATCTCGTATTCTGCCATAAGTCGAACATACTGACGATGGAACTCCTCGTTTCGCTGAAACTTCCTTTCTAATGCGAAGAACCTCTTTTCAGCCATCCCTTTACTTGACGGAAGACTAACATCTTCGGTTTTCCACAACAGTCCCGTTTCAAAGTGCGTTCCTATCCTTTTTGTTGTTTTTTCTAGGAGTTCTTTTGATCTGGACATGTCAACCGAGTCGACAATTTCTCCAGCAAGTCTTATCCCAAAATTGTCATTGGCGATGTAACTTCTAACTTGTTCCTCCAATTCGTCTTGACAATCGGTACGTGCGAAGTACATTGGGCTTCTGAGGTTCGGGTGCTTTTCTCCATTACCATAGACAACCCAACCAAGTTTCGTTGACACCACTGCAGGTCCCTTCCATCCATCGGCAATGACTTTTCGTGAAACTCCTAAATGTATATTATCGAGCCCAATGAGTATCTCTGGAGTGGCGGAAGTGTATGCGTCTATCGGAAGCCTCTTCGGGAAATGGTACCTCTTGCGCAGTTCGGCGACATCTAGTGTTTGAGTAGGCAGCCGAAGATCCGTTGCAGTTCTGACATTCCTCATCTCAAATGCCTTACTACCGGGACCCACTCCAGAGATCTTCATATGAACGCTTCTCGATGGTTCCGTTATGGTGTTATTTGAGAACCATTGCATGGTCAGATTCTCCTTAGGTCCTTTTAATCCGAGACGATCAGCTAAATTTTGATTAACTAATGATATTGATGAACCCTCATCGATGAACGCGAAGCTTCTAATGACCCTTCCATTTCCATACAGTTTCACTGGAAGGATTTTAAAAAGCAGCCTTTTGCTTTGAAAATGAAGAGCCGTACCCGAGAACGATAGTTCCTGTTGAGAAGAAGTATGTTGACCATGCTCCCTATTTTGAGTCCCATGCAAAAGCTCGTGAAGTTTTCTCGTACAGTTGGCTGAGCTACATTCGTGAAGTTTTGTGCACGTATTTGTCTGATGACCTTGCTCCAAACAATTGAAGCATAGTTTACATCGTCGAGCTAATCGCCAACGTTGACCGTAGTTCATTTCCAAGAAACGGTCGCAGATCGAAATCTCATGCCTACCCGAACAAGCGTTGCATTGACCATTTTTTGTTGAGTCGTAAACTTCGTTTGCTACGAAGAACCGCGTTGACCTATCCCGCTTTGCTAAGCTTTGAACCGGTGGTTCACTTAAATCAGTGCAAGCTACTCTTACCTCGTTGGCCAACTCCTGTAGCCAATTGCTAAAATGTTCCACCGTCGGTACTTCGCGAATGTTACGAGCGTATCGCGCCCATTCTAACCTTCTTTCCACTGGTAACTTAAGCAGCAACTCGTCCATCAGCATCGGATTAGATAGATGATGATCACACTTCGCAGCTTTCAGAAATGATGATAGATTCTGCACCTTAGTAGCGAACGGTAATATCTGCACCAGACGATTCTCCTGTATAGGCGGAATACTTCTCAGCTTAACGATTTGGCTTTTCACCAGCAGCTCAGGTCTACCAAATTGAGTGCACAATGTCTCCATTATGCGTGGCACATTGGTGCTATGTATAAGCAGACACTCAACTGCTTCCTTTGCTTTATCCTTTAATGCCTTTTGGAGTCTCATGAGGTTCTGTTGATTACTATAGCTGTACTGCTCCGTTGTGATATCGAACGATTCGAGAAACATAGGCCAATCCTCGGGGCGACCATCAAACGCGGGAAGATCGTACAATTTTCTTGCTTGTTCCGGCCTGGTATTGGACAACGTGCGACTCAGGTCACTCAAGGCGGCTGCTAATGTTCCAGAGTCGCTTCCGTTCCCCACTGTACCGCTACTCCCTTCATCGGCATTACCGTTCGCAGAACTACCGTTCGCAAAACTACCGCTCGCAGACCTACCGCTCGCACAACTGTCGCTCGCAACACTACTATTCTCCACTGTCGTTGGTGTACTTTTCCTGGCAACTTCAGCTTGTAGAAAATTTAATTGCTTCATTATGTCCTGCAGCTTGGATTCGATTGAAGATGTTTCAGCCCGAACCGTGACGTTCTGCTCATCGTGATCATCGCTCTCGTCATCGTGCACATTCGACAGTGCTAAAGCAGCAGTTTGCGACCTAGTACCTGGCATTGTCTGTACTATATATGTATATGCCTATTTATTAATTTGTTTTAATTCAACCGCAGTGCCTACCACGCGCTCATAACTCTATCACACACCGAATCACCCGCCCCAAATCAATTTCAATCAAGTGTACTCACCCCACAAATTATCTTCTTTGCTGCAGGCTGTTTTCCTGGATGTTAAGCGTATGCGGTGCGTTGCTGATGGTCTCTTTGGTTGTCGATGTTGGGTTGCTCTTTCCAATACTCACTTCACGTTCACGTGAAAAAGTGAAATAAAAGTTGTGACGGCCGCTTGTCGGTGTGAGGGAAACTCGAAATTTAATATTGGCTGAAATGCCCAAAATTTTATTTCCTGAACAATGAGAAAATAATAGATTAACATGAACATGAATTTTTGATGGTACTTACACTTTTGTGCGTCCTCCCTGCTTAAGCGCCGTCACAGATCTCACAAAATTATATTAAATATGGCCGGAGAAAGCGATGAGGCCGGAAACGGCAAAATGAGTTCTAAACTTGACGATGAAGTAGGTACTTACGATTTGTTTGCGTTCAGGCGCTTAAGCAGGGGTGACGTTCGTAAAGTTTACAAAACAATAATAATTAATACAACAAAATAATTATGGCAGATCTCGGCAACAACTATATTTTTAAAAAATTACTATTTCGATAATATAGAGAAAAACTTAGCTTGCTATTAAGTTATAAATGACCACATTACCTTAGAAATTAATTTTTGCTACAATCGTATAGACCGTTTTTGAGATATGTCGAAATTTCAAAAGTATCGTTGCTCGAATTTTTAACCAAAAACTGGGTACGCAGTCATGGTAACCTCACCTACTTAAGCTTAAATATCAATTTTGGTTGAAATCGTTAGAGCCGTTTTCGATCAAATCAAACTGGTACGAAAATGTTGTATGGGAAGTACCATTAATATTGAGGTTACCTTGCAAAAAAAAAAACACCTCCCGAGCTGTAAGCCCAAAAACTCCAAATCCGAGGTTTGAACGTAATCCGGGAAGTCGTTTAGGCTGTAGGCCCGTGAAAGGACGGACAGACGGACAGACCGGACAGACTTTTGCGACCCACTTTTTTGAGTTCCTCTATCATCGTAATATCAGAATTGATTAAAATCTCGAGTTCGAAATTTTGTACGAAACCAATATCTTTCTCTTACTACGTAATGGAGAAAGTTAAAAAAACTCTTCATTTAAAAGTATTTACTGACGATTCGAAATTAAAATATGTTTGGCCTATGACACTCCGGGGAAGAATACCAATTTAATGACACACCACTCTTTAATATCGGTCAAGCCGTTTGGGCTACAAGGCGTCCCGTAGGAACGTACGTGGGATACGCGCGAAACACAACCCTCCCTTTGTACAGTCGGGTAAAAAAGAAGAAGATATGTATATAAATCCTATTATTTTAGAGCGGTTTGCTAGTATATTACGCTAATTGGACTGCTATGCTGGTAGTTGGTCATGCTCTCTTGAACTCAATTGCTGCAATATTTTTGAAGAAAAACGAATCAAGAATATCTGCGAGCAACAAGAAATAGCGAAAATTGTGGTGGAAACTATTATTCGGTTACGGTTCCCATAAATGTTTCAAATCTTCCACCACTATGAACGTGAGAGGATCATAAATCAACATTCAACCACAAGGTCTGACGGGTATTCATTTTCTGGTTTTTGAGCAACTGCCAACAATATTCCGCGCAACACCATCTTGATGCAATAAAAAATCGATTTATCCTCTTCCTGCTGAATTGAATTTTATTGAATTATTTAATGATCCATGAAAATCATTCTTTTTTTTTTGTCCTGTGAACAACATTATTTATTTTGGCATCCTTCAATGTGGCGTTTTATTCATCATCCGAGGAGCCGCGAGGTATTAGAAAGCCAGCCGATTGCACGGCTGCTTATAGTTACTACTACATACGTACTAAAAGGTTCAGGAGAGAGGAGAGTGTCAAAATTTATGGCAAATTGATTGATTGCTCTGTGGCGCTTTTTACAGTGTAAAATTTAAGTTCAAGAGTTAATAACATTTCTTGTACCAATAATTTCAAAACGTACGGAGTTACAACTTTCTGCATATCGCCATAGCGTCGCTTGGCTTTTATTCTTAAATGCAGTACACAATTCTGAACGATGAATGTTATGTACATACATGCAATGAGAGTTTACAAAACTAAAGCTCGTTTACCTTGCAAGCCCTATAATTTAATTTCAACGTGAATATGGAAGATATCTCTTGACTTGTATTTAAACTGAGGAGGGTGCCGTAGAGCATAGTTTTGCCAAATGGGAGCTTCATAAGAGGTATTAATGAATTAGCTTGTTCGATTATAATCTGTTGCCGATTGGACCCGTCATGTATTTCTTCAAGTGCCCATACTATACAGTTTGTGGTTGGCCCGTTTCTTCATTCTTATACAGCTTCTTTTATTAAATATTTTCCTCAGCAATTTCGTTCCACCGGTTGACAGATTTACTACAACTTTTAGTTAAATTTAGTGTTTGGCTATTCTCTTCTGACAGAAGTGAAGGCGATCCCTTACTTTCATTGGCCATGTCCGCACCGAGCTTTGCCTCATACTCCTATTACCAGAACTAGAGACATACTACTTTAAGAAGGAAGTGCAAATGAGGTAACATAACAACCTGTGTCGACAGATAAAGGTTTTGTGCCCTACTGTCTCTGAAGAATGCCTTTCAGTTTTCCTGTCCACAACTGAAACAGTGGAAACATAAAGAAATTTTCTTTTTATTTCGTTTAGACTTTTGCCGAGGTGGTGAAGAGACTAGACAACTCAGACTCACTGGACGAATAATTGGTCTTTCCGTTTTCATTCTCTTGGTGCTGTTGTTCTTTAGTATAAAGGATGATGTGAATACCTACTTGTATATCATCGTAGCGTAAATGTGACAACGAGCACTCTGCCCACTTGAGAATGATGAGGACGTACGTCACCAAGTGCCTACCACAGGATCACAGGATGTATGTCGTACCAAGTTATTTTCTTTATTCTGTGCTGAGCTATTGCTGATGTTTTTCCCCACTTGTTTCATTCTTATTGAAGGAAATACAAATTTAGAGCATATCGCTTGAGTGCATTTAATGGCTAAGGTGACACAGTATTCTGTGTTGAAAAATAAAGGCTTCCATTTCCAGCAGGTAAAATATGAGTACTTTTAAAACAAAAAATATTGAACCTGGCATACTCTATTAACTGAAAGTGCATACTGCATTTCGACTTTATTACTATTATGTTCAGTAACTAATGCAGCATTAATTATCTGACTGTGGTCATTCCACTGTAAAGGCCGTGCATGAGTTTTTTTTAAAACTAATTGAAAACTAATTAACAATTAATTCGACATAAACAATACTAAATGGCACGTACTAGTGCATATGCATTTAAGTTTAAATAGAACTAAACGGCACGCATTGCTGCAGATGCATTAAAGTTGAAAAGTCCTTCAATAAGCTAATTGTTTTAGGATATAATTAATTTTTTAATTCAATTCCCAGCCCGTGAGTGCTTTCTACGGCTTTTAAGGGTTTGAATGTATTTTTAGATATACATAACACAAATGTGGTTTTTCTGAATTATATAATCAACTTCGGTACTCTGTGTAGTGCCACTATATGGGGAGCAATTTAACAAACTTTTGAACAAATGCATTATTTACAAGGGAGTCAGCTAAATCGTCCTTTTTGGATTTAATTACCTAGTTTTACATTCGGAGTTAATGAAAATATACCCGTACAGCAGTAGTTGACCGAATATCAATGGAAAATGAACAAAAAGTTGACTAAAAAGTCATGTTTTAGCCACTTTTGCAACTTTTTCCCTGCTTCTGTCTAAATTTCTCTAAAAGCGCCAGTGCAACATCAAAGCCAGTTAATCGATTCAGACCATATTTTTAAGGTCTGTAATTCTATCGCTGCCAATTAGTTTGTGCAACTTTTAAATTGCTATCAAACATATACCTACTGCAAACTGTTTAGCATATTATTAAGCGAAACATTACCATCTCCAAGTAATGGTGAACAAATAAATAAAAACTTTTTCTATTATATACCCCATTTTGACCTAATGAAGTCGCAAAACAAATTTTTAATATTCTCAAGCACGTCACGTCGCATCAGTTTAAATTGCGGCATAAGGCATTATGCTAATTTGAACAGGACGATCATTAAATTCAATTTAAATCCAACATTAAATTGGCTCTCAAAATGGATACAAATATGCAAAAATATACATTTTGCACCATCGAAAAATTCGACATGCTTTATTAGATTAGAAGATTATGTATGTATGTATTTCAATGGAATTTTTAATCCTAAGAAATGTGGTCTTCCTCTAAGATTTATTACGTAGGCAACATCTACTTGTATAACTGTAGAGACCCTGAGTGGCTACGAAGGTTCCTTCGTGCCTTCAATGATTCTGTGACCAAATAGATAATGATTAAACGCAGACACAAAAATCAAAACCCTTCAGTGATGGAAGTGAACGTCTAAATCACTATATACATGCCTAAAAGAGAATTGGTAAAAATGATAAATGGAAGCACCGAGAGTAGGTATACAAAATGTCAATGGATTCAGATTTTTGTTATCCTTTTGTTACCGATATTGAACCCCATCGCGATTAGTATAGTACAATGTTTACACAAAGATTATTATAAAAAATACAACTGAACAATCAACATTGACAGTGTCGATAATACACCTGGTAAATTTATTTTTGTACACACAGTAGTCTGTTTACTCTTTTTCTTTGAATGTGGTAACATAAGATAGTCTAAGTCTATAGCTGGGAGTTACCCTATGAATAATCGATTATATTAGCAAATACTGTCCGTTGGCGGTAACGCAATATACTTACTTTACACTCGTATATAAGCGATAAAGCGATAAGAATGCATTTTCGTTTTATACTCCTGGCTTGAGCATTTTTCACGACCTCAATTCATTATCAATTTGCAACAGAATCAATAATTACTGCCTACATACGATCAGACATCAGAGTTAGTATAAGCTTGAAAGCAAGCTGTTGTGCAAAATGTTCTCAACTAGTTGGATTCGTCTGTACTTTTTGGTCGGTGTTTTGCTACTGTCCAGTTTGACAGCGTCACACTTAATAGTTCCTCAGGATAATACAAATGGTACCATAAGAACTGGGACACGTATTTTGATTGAGGTGGCCGAGAGGTGCAGTCTAGACCATACGGGAAAGTGTCGTGTTAGTGCTGATGATGATGATTAGCGAAGAATTATTGTTAAAGCAATTTCAAGAATAATGAGTGAATAAAATACATATGTTTAGAAAGTATACATGTATTGGTTTGTTTCAGTTGCTCGTATGCCTTTATAACTACTCCTGTGTTTTCTGGTCGTTTTAGGGTATTACTTTGCAGATTCTGTGTAGATTTTAGTATATTTTTGAGGCCTTGTTTTGCTAAATTTCGGGGATTTTTTGAGCGTTTTCGGTGGGCTTGGAATGTATTTAGTTAAACAAAATTTTTGTTAAACGACTCACTAGTTTTGTATTTCACATCTTTGGAAGGAATTTCAACAAGTAGATGAAGCATTTACAAACTGAGTTTCTGATAATATTGCTTAACCGAAGATATAGAGCAGTGAAAGCCAAAAACCAACATAATAATTTATAAACTGCTCATCGAAAGGCAATATAATTAGATTAGAGTGAGTGATAAGGAAGACTTTGTATGCATTTACTTGATATACAAGGAGTGTGCTTCCTTGTAGTAAAGAGCAAACAACTTCAAAAAACAAAAAAAAAACAAAAAACCCGTATATCCCCTGCGACATACAAAAAAAAAAACATCGGAGTGACATTACCCTGTGCATCCTGTACATATGGCAACAAGTTCTTTAGCAATATGTACTCGTACTCGCGTTTTTCGTCTCATGTTCAACAACCGATATATCCGGCTACCTCTTCCGTAATTTCCCCCCGAACATTTTGGATTAGCGTTCCTACTTCTCAGTGAAAGTAGGTACACTCCTCATATTTGCACTAAGGAAGTATTTAATGTTTTTGACTCTTTTGCTTGGGTTATTCACTTGGCATCTTTGGAATATTTCCAGATCACATACTTGATGCTGAGCGCACGTGAACCGAAACATCTTAAGAAAGCCATTGAGTTTAACTACGTGAAATGGGTAACAAAGGCAGGGCTTGGATTTGTGACTTATTATCGTTGGGATGACGTCGGAGCAATATGCTCTAACCGAAATTTGGTAAAAGTGTGCCTATAGTTATTTAATGTTACGTCGCTCTTTGGAATAATGCCGCAATATTACTTCCTACAGATACCCAAGACGATATATGAATTTATCAACTACATCCCTGGCGAAGAGGATGCGAATACGATTCGTGGGCATACCGCCATCAATACTTTGGCAAGGAGAATCATCACATCTGCAAAGCGGTATTAAGAGCGACCATATTTTCCTATTGATATTGAAGTTCCAGATCAGTTTTTAAACTCTTTAATGTTGTTCTTTCATCTTTTCCCTGGTTCCCCTGAATAATTATCTTAACGACTTTCAAATAATATAGCTGCCATTAGCTCATTAGAAAACTAACTCCGACATAACTCAAAGGCCACTAAAAAAATGAATTCTCTGCTGACCCGATTCCAAAATCACAAAATTTATGAATTTCAAAGCAACGCGCATTTTAAAGTAACCTCGCGAACCTCAACACTCTGATTGGTGAGTCATTAATTATACCATGGCCTGTAGGCGCAGTGGCTTAGTGGTTAGTGTGTTGGACTACTAAGCGAGGGGCTCAGGTTCGAATCCCGCGAAAACCCAAATTCCAACTTAAGGTTTTTTTCCGCTGCGCCACCTCTCGCGAACGTCTGACAAACATCCGAGAGTATAACTGTCTTGAAAAAGCTTCTCAATTAGCCGTTTGGAATCGGCATAAAATTGTAGATCCCTTCCATTCGTTCCAAAAATGAAAACTCACACAAAACGAATGGTTGTGAGAAGCTAGGCCCAGGGTCCCTACGACCTGTAGCGCCAACTATTTATTTTTTTTTTTTTTTGGCCTGTAATTAGAATGCCTGAATAAATCCTTTACCCCAGCATTCAATGAACAAGTCTGTGAAAACTTAGTTAGGCTCGCGCTTAAATAATAAATAATGAGCAAACTAACGGACGAACGAACGAAGGGAGTGATTTATCATGTAACCCCTTTTGAATAATTGTTGCTTAACCAATGAGGATTCGTGTGTACAATAAAAAAGGGATATTCAATTTATGTTGAATTTCTAAAATATCTGTGATTAGATGAACCTGGCACCTCATCAGGTAAAAATGTGTTTGATGGTTACTGATCCAATAGTGGCAGGATATTGAAAAGGTTTAATGGTAATCCTTGCCATTCAGTGGGTTATAAGCAGTGAAAATTATAATCAGAATATGATGCTTACAAATTAATATTTAAATCTCTGTTGGATGTTCAAAAATATTCATTAATATATACATTCCATAATGTGTGGTTATTTGTTTTGAACAGTTCGCAGTGAGTGTAATTCTGATGTAGTGTATTGATTTGTGGTTCGTTATAGGTATTTGGTGATATATTTCGTGTTTGAGCCCTTTCAAACAAAACCATCCATTTTGTTTTTTTTTTTCGTGCCTAATGACTTATTGAAAGACATTGCATCCTACGGATATCGGATAATGTATTTTTCAATGCGAATATACAGCTCCATACTTAGCTGCAAAACATCTTGCATAATTTTTTTCCATATGTGATGAGTCGACCCAGAAATGGGTGTTAAATGTGAACAAGGTTTAAGCGAATATTTTCAACCATAACAAATAAATCAATTTTCCGCCGTCATCACAGAGATGAATATTTTTCGGCAGAGAAAAATGCCATGCAAATTAGAACTTATTCTAAAACGCTATTCATCACCAGTTTGAATTATAATGGACGAGCTACAAACGAAAATGCCGTACACATTCAGCGACGAGCTGCTGCGAATTTCCCGTTTTGTGTGGAGCCATTAATCAATTAGGAAACGGTCTATCGCAGGCCGGTGATAAATTGCATTAGGAAAGGGATTACATTGTGCTGAAAATAAGGAACTCACTATTCTTTGGTTTACAGGCGGATTGTTGGATATATGTTAACCCTTTTTAAATAGACGCATTAAAGAATACCTATATTGAGTTCAAGTCGAAACACCCAAAGGTAATGTGTGTATTTCCATGCGTATCTTCATCTAAGGGAAATTTATTAGTTATATTTGACATATATTTTTGTTTTTTTCCATGACATTTTAATCGTGTATCCTCAGAATGGTTCAAAGGCGATTGAACTGTTCATTCAGGCTCAGTGCAGAGAAGAGCATCGTGAACTTCTTAAGCTTGTTCTAAGGTTTCAAAATTTCCATTAGGTACCTCCTGACCCAATGAGAACTAGGCACCAAATTAATACACAGCATCAAACATCCGAGATGATGCACAACAATCGAAGTTATAAAATGCATTGCGTGACTTGAAGAGCACGCTATCATCCATCTGTAGGACGATTTACATACTCCTTTCACAAACGGAGGATATAGAAGTAAAATGTTGACATTTTTGACTACGCGAACTACGCCACTTTAATAGTGCCGAGTGTGCATTAATGTTCCCAATGCGGCCCAATGTTGTGTAAATTACGTAAATGTTTTCAAAACAAAAACAAATCACCTGTTCCTTCATGTTATATTCAACAAAACTTGCTAATGGCGAATTTGAATTTCTACTACATACAACTAATATGAAACCATTTTTTCCAACTCTTCACCAAGGGAAGAGTTAGGGAACCACAACCTACAAATTTCATTATTTATTTTTCTCCCAGTACCTTTAAGTGGAATATTCGTACAAAATAAAAAAGTTACAATTGGAAGGACTATCAAACATTTCCAAGCAAACACTATAAGCATTCAGATAGCATCCGTTTTCATTCCGACAGCCTATCCATTTCAAACGGTTAGTTTGTGAATGACAAACACACAAATGTGCTCTTTTGAATGGTGCGTTGATAAATATTTTTACACCAACTCACAGCAGAAAAGGTAAAATTGGAACAATTTAAGCCCTCTGACTGATGACTTCCCTTTTTGTTGTCTCAATTGTTGCGGTATTCTCTATAGCTCGTGGTAGGTTGCTATTGCTCGCAAGTTTGTCATTTAAGCATTTTGAGATTGTTTCAGATTGACGAATCGGAACACATTATAAAATGCGAATTGCTTAGTTACTTTTTTGATGATTTGTTGTGATTATACTCAATTTATTTTCGTTTAATTGAATCGAAAAGAATTGTATTTTCTCTGATATAATACAAGTAAGATTAGTTTGTGAGCGTTAGCGCAGATACCTTTGAAGCTGTGCTTTGACAAGATTGTTACCAACTCCGTCATATGCAAGGGATTCCTCCTAAAGTTCCAATGACGAGAAGATGCATTTAGTGCTTATGTGTCTGTATATGTGTTATGTGTATATCTGATAAGACCATAAGGCGGTGGCAAATCCATTCCATCTTTCCTCTGTGTTTACAATTCAAGCTAAAATTTTCCGAACTTTCCTTGGCCAAAGCTATAAGCAAATACACTTCTACTACTATATTAGACATCCTATACTTTTGCATAAAAGCCAACACCAGTGGAATGTTTAAGTCATGACATCAAGTCAAGGCAATGCCTGATTAGAATCAGGCAAATATTACACAAGCAAAAAGTCCAAAGACACTAAAATAAAAGTCCATCAAATTTTGTGTAATTAAAATGTTGTTCTTTCTATCTTTCCTAAACCACAAATCCTGCAAAGTGGGAAAGTTTCGCCACACAAAATTATATATAAATGCTTGTCCAGGGGGTATTGGGCTTCAAGTTTGTCGGAAAAGTCTTCATCGCACACAGAAATTAAAATGAGGAATTTGTTAGAAAATTTTAAAAGCTAATTAGTTAATGCAATTAGGAAGTGATATTTGCATAATTTATACTGAGAAAAGTTATAGGTACTCGAAAACTTTAAGCAATAGCTTAACAGTGTATTTACTTTAAGCAAAAACTGCTTACATTTTGTTTAAAATAATATTGAGTACCTAAATCAATGAAACACAAAGCATTTACTGTACGAAAATGTAGATTTGCAATAGATATTGAGTTCTGTATACCCAATTATACAGAAGTTTTGACTCTAGGACCTCCAATCAATCGAAACTAAAGTTACGTATACGCCACCAGACATTCCAAATCCTAAACCTGTGGTACCTATCAAACATTTTCAAATTTCCCAATTATCTGTATACTTCGAGTCATCAAGACGAGTATGTAGATTTCTCTACATATTCTTGGTACTATTTTTCAGTACACTGCATCCTCAGAAGTAAAAGAGCAGTGTGTCTCCTGAAAGGAGAAATTATGCATCAAGCTGACAGATATTACTTCATTATGCAAATCGCTTTAGTTTTTCTTTCCGCTTATATCTCCAGCAGTGCGACCCTGTAGCACAATTTATCACATCAAATATTCTCTTACATTCTAATCTCTGTAGCATATGCACCATGATATGAAGTATGCACAAGCGACGCTGTCAAAAGCGCTTACCTGAAGAATTCCTTTATTTCATGTAGGTACATATACACAGAATTCTTAGTAGCATATGTCAGAATTGATGAACATCATCCTTCAACCATGAAACACAACCACCACAAGAAACAAAAGCAGTAAATTTGTCGCTCGGAATATTTTGCAGACAGGAAGTCGGTTCCCTGCTTTTCCCGCACTCCATTTTCTGTAAATTGCTAACATACAGGAAAACGGATTTTCGATGTCAACCATGCGAAAATTATCGATCCGTTTCTCGAAATCAAAACATATAAATTGCCCGTAAGGAAGACACTGCTTTTTGGCAGTGGTGGGGGTTGATTTCATGAGAAATCGTTCTTGATGCTTGAGCTTGTAATGTGCATAAAGTGCCGCTTAGGCCAATTATTTCGAACGAACATGAACATTAGGCGAAATTCCATCTGTTATGAATTGATGCGTGAAAAGAGAATTTTTATCACTCACATCTGAGATGGGTTAGTAGCATTTACAATTCACATGGAATAAATCACAAGGGTCTCCAATGACTGGACTGAATATGCGAGTGATGTAGTTCAAAAGAAGAAAACTATAAGTACTCGTAAAATTGTCAAGGAACAGTACAATATTTAGCTGACAAACCTCATAAACTATTAATTTAGTTTTTCTCTTCAAAACATTATCACCGACCCAGTCTTTTGCTGACGATTGCCAGCAACTGAAATACGTTCTCATAATTTAAACGGACTTGTCTAATTTAAAAAAATTGCGCAAAACAATTTACTCTATTGCCGTAATTTAATAACACGCCGTCCGCATGCATTTGATATCAGTATGTGGTTTGTGGTCTGTGATCGGATACCGATAGTCCCTGTGCCTCAAACTGATAATCCTTACCCTGGTACACTTCATTCTCTGCGTGGATGATTATAATCAATTTTATTTATATGGACCACTCATTTTTAGACCAAGGAACGAATATAAGGACTATAGTATTGTTTGTCTACATTTGGAAGTAGCTTCTATCTACCTCACATGGAAGTGCGGGTACATCCAGATTACCATTCATTTTTGAACTATTTTATTATTTGATGGACGTTGTTTTTCAATGGCTTAGATCTCTCGTCAAGCGTGGACTGTATAATACCTGCGAAACTACAGTTTTTTTTGTAAGTCCTTTTTTTATGTTTTTCGAAACAAATTTTTTATTATAATAATTTTCCTTTTCGCAATGACAAAGTTCATAAATATCAAAAAATAAAAACAAGTTAAAAATTTAAGCAACAAGTTATCATGGACCATCCTGTATTCTAATGGCTAATGGTTTGTGTCGGCTTCAACAGGCGTTTTATTCAGATGAAAGGGTGCAACAGGAATCGCACTTATGCATAGTGTATGTTTTCTTCGAGTTATTGTGGTAATCTTGTTTGTATAATAAATGCAGTGGTTTTCAAGTTGGTTTGCCTCGGGTTAAGGAGGTTGTGCACAGTTTACCATCAAGAGCTCACCTCAACCTTAACTGGAATCTTCAGCAAGCCGTTCTGTGTTTTAGGCGAAAGGGCGATATTAATGACCTAAGTATAGTGCTTCATGAGAGTGTTTCCAATTTGATCAGCAGTTTTGTTTAGATGCAAATACTTTCCGCTATGCTTTTTAATTATACTTGTGTATAGACTAGTAGGTACACATAATAGACATTTTAAGGATTGCAAATAAAGATCATTATATTAGTACGTGAACATCCAAGCTTTCCGTACGCTTTTTTCGTATTTAGTATGAAATGAGGAGAATGGAACTTATGTTATTTGAAAGGTGCTGTGCCAAAGATGTGCACAAATACAATATCGTGGATATATGTAGCCATTAAGACAGGTAATAAAAGGATTTTGGTGACAATCAATTTGTCGCCGTCATGTTTCCATAGTAACGTATTTAATCGTCTTAGATTAGAACCTGTTGGAGAGAATCATTTACCCATAAAGGTATGCAATTTACCTGCCCCTAAAATTAAGCAATAATTGTAAGAAATTTATTTAGGGGAATTATTTGTTATTTGTCGCAACCATATCACCATAGTAACGTACCTATTTAAATATAAATCATCTTAGATTAGAGTCTGTTTCCGATGGAGCAGCTCACTTACTTTTTTTTTCTCATATATTATAGATGTCGCTCTTTTCGTTTAGTTTATAAAAAACATAAATAAATAACGAGA
The DNA here is from genome assembly GCA_949126925.1 of Cheilosia vernalis. NCBI lineage: Eukaryota > Metazoa > Arthropoda > Insecta > Diptera > Syrphidae > Cheilosia > Cheilosia vernalis. Next base: position 59,398,844 of record OX421362.1, read on the forward strand.
ATAATTGTAGTACGCTTTTTATTATACATACTATATAAAAGGAATGGTCGATTTTCGACCACAAGCGATACTAGTAGGATATAAATATCGCAGCAGGTCGGTAATCTGTATAGGAACATAGGCGTATCAGATATGTGTGTGTTTTGTTGCGGTAATAGTCGAAATTTATTTAGAATTTATTAAGAAAGTCAGTTCGTTAAACTTACCATGCACTTCGTCCCATGCTCGATCCACGAAATCGCCTGCGGGTCAGTTATTCGAAGAAAAAAAACCATCGTTTTCGCGTACAATTTGGAGAATCTTTGTTGCGACGCTTTCGTTACTCGTACATTCACTAAAAGACACTGGGGAACCATTTAAAGAAATGGGGCATATTCATAGATCTTTGATAAGCTATTTCTATGTTATAACTAAGCTAAACCGGAGTTTATGTAATTCATAGACAATTTAAACCCATGTCTAAACGAAAAACTCGAGTCTAACATTAAACACGACAGAACGTATGTTTAAGTTGTTTTTAACTCCATTAAACGTCAAAACCAATTGAACGAAAAGAAAATTTATGAATTTCACAAATAATGATGTGATATTTGGTCCCATTATAACAACTATACATTTCCAGTTGTTCTTTGTGTTACTCTGATTTGGCTTACATTTTTCCGTGCTGAGTTCTTCATCCGATGCCACTGGTCTTCTGGGATTCGGGATTCTGTTATATCCAGCAGCTTTCATATTTATTTGAATATCTAACCCTGTGGCTTTTTTTTGATGAAATCATATATTCAAATATTTTTTTTTCTGCTTTCTACCAGTTTTGTTCTCTTGCTCTTTTTATAATTTCTTTGTCACAAAGTATTTATGTAATAGATTTGTAGTAGAATACACGTTAGACTCGGGTCTAATTAAACAGAGCTGCCAAATTCTTTATGAATAGCAGTTGTGTTTTTCCTGTGGGTTAACTTTAGACTCGAGTTTAGTTAGACCCAGGTTTATATTATAACTATGAATATGCCCCAATATGTTAAGTAGGTACTGTCGGAGTGCATAGGGAGTAGATTTAATACAATTCAACTTCACATTTCAACAATTTATAAATTTCTATCGAAAACAAAATTATGTACTATTTAAGTTAAGTGATTTTCACATCACTCATGAGCTATCCCCCTCTATAGTGAACACGTTAAGTTCTTATTTGCCTTAGACTGATATCCACAATAATCACCTTCAACAATGGCCTACCTATGACGATTAAGCGCCTGTCGATGTTTGAATGATATTTCCGAGTGGATAAATTTTAAATCGGCTGTTAGGTTCACCCGTCGACTTTATGCAAACGAAGACTTACTCATTGCATTGCTCGAAATCAAATTGATGCTCTAATTAATCTATTAGTTTAACAAATAATTATTATTCATAAACGATATGCCAGTGGGACATGAAATTATCCTTGTGGCAGATGATTAATTTGCTTTGATATCTACACTTTGTAAGGAAGAGAATGTCAACCGAACTATATGCATTGTGGAGGGGTGGTTTGATGCATGATTAAGGTCATACTGAGTTACTCCTACGACGGGAGTAATATAATCCTCCTGTAAATCAATTTGGATTGGTGACCTAATTTAAATGTTAGCGAAGATGCTTTAAGGCTCATATTTCAATGGTTAGATAAAATTTCCATAGCGATATTCGGTGCGCCGAGACGTGAAATACGTATAAAGTTTTGCCTTTTCTTCGCATCGCTTTTTTGCAGATATCCAATATAGTTTACACCGCACAACTAAAACAGAGCTAAAAATATTGTGGGTTACGTCATGTATATTTAATTTAACAGAATCCATCCATAACTTTAAAAAACGATATCTTACATATGATGAATTAAACGACGGCAATGTGTATAGAGTGTAAAATTAAACCATGGCAAAACTACTCGCGGCAACATTCGTTATCTTTCTATAAGGATCATTAAATATCCCCAGTTATGCCACTTCTCCACTTCAGACCATGCGATTAGTCATAACCACATATCCATAACAGACGAATCAATCAACCAAAAGTCTCACATCGAAAAGTATACATACCCACAATTCAATAGAATACCATAAATCAGCACCTACTTTCGTAATAGTTTTCCTCAAAAAAATCCCAATTGATTTGGCTACTTGTCGCCGTTAAACACACAACAAAAAGCCATCCAAGAGAGGCGTAAATTGTATTAAAACATCGGCTGGAACTTATGGGTTTGTTTTGGCACTTCACGGAGCAAAAGCAAATGCTTCTGTTTTTATTTTTTGTTGGTGCTTTGACAAATGGCCAATATTCAGCTAAAATGGATTATTTGATTTTAAGCTTCATGAGTTTGCTGTCTTATAGCGTAATCTATGCAGATGGCTTGTTTGTGAGCAAGAGCATGTCATTGGTTTTTTTCTCGCGTGTAGATATGATGTCCTATTGGCGAAAAAATGTCCTTTTATTTGAATTCAATTTGAAATTATGATCTGTTCTGGCCCGTGACTTGCATGCAAATTGATTTAACCGATTAGTTGTTTTGTGGTCGGATATCACGTTTTTTGAGACAATGAGAAAAAAAGTAGTTCTCGTTGTCACAAGTCATTGTGGATGAATGTTGAGAAGATAAGTTATAGTGGCAGTTATTGCATGCTATTCAGGACACACATTTCCTATTTGGCTTAAATGTCGCCTTTGCAACAAAGTCGTAATGACAAATTTGCAGCAGTTGAGATTATTAGGTCGAAGTGATTCCAAATCAATATGAGTTAAAGATTGATAAAGCGAGGTTGTTGAACTATGTGGAGTGGTATCTATGTAACACGAAAAGAAATGCTTACACCACAAGCTATTTGAACAAGGCCTGTTTGTGATTGACTCTGACACCTTATCTGGTACTATTGGAAATGGGCAAATGGAAATTTATACAAAAAAAAAAAACTTGTCACAATCAGATTCAAGTGGATTAAATAATTTTCTCTGTTTCACTTGTTTTTTTGCTGCCACATAGAATTCAAAACATTGTTATCAATCAGTGCAGACAGTCCGCTACAAGATAGATAGATAGATGGATAGTATTTATTTTTAGTTCATATTATTTATAAGTATACAATTCAATATTTTTACTAATAATAAACAATTATATAGGCATGACATATTAATGTCGTCCGCTACAATAAATTTATTTAATCCACCAGCTGTTTTTTATTTTTAGGGTAAAGTACTGTAGGGGACTTTATGTTTCTCTATGGTACAGAAAAGCATCGCGGTTAATAGTCCTGTGGGGTGATATTCAAATTTATATATATTTTCTTTTTAATTATTTTTGTATGTATGGATGTATTGCAAATAAAATTGACAATTGATTTTGAGTATATTGATTCCTAATTTATATCCAAAATTTTAATTTGAGTTACGTCCAAACTGGGTGGCATGCATTTAATTGCGTTACAGGTATTAGATGCACTTCGAAGTTAAAGTGGTCATTCGAGTGTGAGTATTGTTTGACTTGTAGAATGTTTAAATGCGGGTTTCTAGCATTTTATGGAATGCATATGAATCATATTTTCTCCAAAACCCCGAGCCTTCTGTTTGTCATTGAATTTCCCTATCTATGCTGTCGGAATAAAGAAAAATGAAAAAAAAAAATCGTTTTTAATGATGGACATTGTCCAAAATACGTAGGTATCTTTTATTACAACAATAAGTTTAATACAATTAGTAATGGACAAACAAAAAAAAAAGTAGTTCTCGTTGTCACAAGTCATTGTGGATTAATGTTGAGAAGATAAGTTATAGTGGCAGTTATTGCATGCTATTCAGGACACACATTTCCTATTTGGCTTAAATGTCGCCTTTGCAACAAAGTCGTAATGACAAATTTGCAGCAGTTGAGATTATTAGGTCGAAGTGATTCCAAATCAATATGAGTTAAAGATTGATAAAGCGAGGTTGTTGAACTATGTGGAGTGGTATCTATGTAACACGAAAAGAAATGCTTACACCACAAGCTATTTGAACAAGGCCTGTTTGTGATTGACTCTGAACACGTGAACAGATAAGGTACTATTGGAAATGGGCAAATGGAAATTTATACAAAAAAAAGAAATCTGGTCACAATCAGATTCAAGTGGATTAAATAATTTTCTCTGTTTCACTTGTTTTTTTGCTGCCACATAGAATTCAAAACATTGTTATCAATCAGTGCAGACAGTCCGCTACAAGATAGATAGATAGATGGATAGTATTTATTTTTAGTTCATATTATTTATAAGTATACAATTCAATATTTTTACTAATAATAAACAATTAGATAGGCACTAGCAAACCCGGCGCACTCCGTTTCGCCACCAGATGGCTTCGTTTTTTGTAACATTTCGTTTGAGGATTAAAAGATGAAGAATAATAATTTTTTTTTATATTTGAAAAGGAAAAACTTTATTTCATTTCACAACAGTAATGAATTCATTTCGATTACAAAAATGAAGTGTAATTTAGTTGAACTTCTCTAAGTAAAAAATGAAAGTGAATCCAAAGTAAATACTGAATCGATGAGTTATAGGTAAGTGTCCGTAAATTATCCGTTTCATTGAAGTGCTCTTTGGTAAACCACATTTTTTGGTCTGACGTTAACACAAATAAAGCGGATGGTTTCCCAACTCGTGAACACGCAACGTATAGCTGCCCATGTGAAAAACAATGATTTTCTAAATGAAAAAATGCTTGCAACTGTTCAATAATTCGTCTCTTTAACTGTTGTGTTCCCTGTATATTGCACCGCACATTCAGCTGATCCACCATCGACGAAATGAAATATATTTGCAGAAATTGATGCGGTTCATCTGGTGTTGGCTGATCTGGTGATTTAAACTTAGTTTGGTGATTAAATAAATTTTGTTAGTAATTCAAATTAATTCAATGCCTTTTATTTTCCTGTAAAATAGATGATATTAACATTCAATGCAAAGATTTGTAGTAAAAAATTGCAGTCGTTTGAATTCGAATGGTAAGTCCGTTGGAATCATCGGGATGCGTGGAATCAAAACATCTTCTCCTCTATATTCTGCGGTATGCCCGGAAAAAACACGTCGAATGAGCTCTTCCTTAGAATCGGTCATGTGGCAGAAATCATTGGGCAAAGTGATAAGTCCGGTCGAGATATCAACTGCAATCTTTCCATTACCGATGTCCAACAATTGCTTCGAAAACACACCTGCAGTTTGATCTCGTCAATCGGAGTGTCTTGACATGAAGCCACAAATTTGATGCTTTCAAGCACGCATTTAGTTCGTCAGCTGCAATTGATCGTGGGAATAACTGGAAGAGTCTCCCGAAAATCACCGGATAATACAACCATGGCTATTCCAAAAATGATTTTGATTGCCACGAAGATCTTTCAACGTCCTGTCCACCGCCACCATTGACCATTGACCTTTTGTGGGCCATCGTGCATTCGACCCAATCGATCAATTTGCATCATTGTAAAATCTTCGCATTTTTTTCGATTTTTCAAGATGGTGTCTGGTTGATTTGCATGTTCAGTGGCAATATCAATGCTGGTGCAGTTCGAAAAAGCCTTCTAACAAAGTTGCTGTTATTCCAGATGAAGCCAATGCCAGGGCAACTCATGCTGCGATCAAATCCGTGCCAAAAGCAATGAAATTAAGAACGTTTTGGCAGTACCTCCGGGAGCACCCAGAAAGTAAATGCTAAAAGTTCTTTTGTTCACAGCTTCCATCAAAGAGTCATACGCAATCACAATTGCAGAACATTTTTACGAACTGCTTCGGCTAATGCTTCAGTATCGTATTGTTTTGTTGTTCTCTTTGCAATTCGTGGTTGAATGCATCGTGTATTGGACGATTAGGTGATATCATGCCCAACTGCGCACTTTATTCGCCATCAATAAACACACGTCTTCGATCATGATCATAGACTCATTATGTATTTCTGCTTTCAGAAGTTTGAACTGATGTAAGGATCCTGAAAATACTTGACAAACAAATATGAAGGATTCAAACACCATCAAACAAATCAAAGTGTCTACTCCATTTCAAAAAGTTACTTAATGTAACATAGTAAAACATAAACAAAGTTATTAGGTGCCTATTTAAAAAAAAAAAGAAATTTAAAAATTTTTGACAACAACAATTTGCTTGGAAAATAATTAAAATAATTGACAACAACAATTGCTTTTAAAATTTTAAATATTTTTTTTTTGTATTTGAAACTACTCGATTTCTATCCAGTTTATATTTTTTTCAAAGTGCAATTCCCCATGAAAAACGAAATATGTGCCTACAACGCCAACTGTTGAGAATTTTCCTACTTTTCTTTTTTCATAAACCATCCCTGATTTAAGACGAACAAAACAAAACAAAAATCATTCAAATCGGTTGAGCCGTTCTGGAGTTATAGCGTCAGGAAGGAAAACCCGACTTATTTTTATATAGTAGATGACATATTAATGTCGTCCGCTACAATAAATTTATTTAATCCACCAGCTGTTTTTTATTTTTAGGGTAAAGTACTGTAGGGGACTTTATGTTTCTCTATGGTACAGAAAGGCATCGCGGTTAATAGTCCTGTGGGGTGATATTCAAATTTATATATATTTTCTTTTTAATTATTTTTGTATGTATGGATGTATTGCAAATAAAATTGACAATTGATTTTGAGTATATTGATTCCTAATTTATATCCAAAATTTTAATTTGAGTTACGTCCAAACTGAGTGGCATGCATTTAATTGCGTTGCAGGTATTAGATGCACTTCGAAGTTAAAGTGGTCATTCGAGTGTGAGTATTGTTTGACTTGTAGAATGTTTAAATGCGGGTTTCTAGCATTTTATGGAATGCATATGAATCATATTTTCTCCAAAACCTGTGAACTTATTCTTTGAAATAAATAAATATGAAATATCTATGCTGTCGGAATAAAGAAAAATGAAAAAAAAAAAATCGTTTTTAATGATGGACATTGTCCAAAATACGTAGGTATCTTTTATTACAACAATAAGTTTAATACAATAAGTAATGGACAAACAAAAAAAATAATCTCGTGTCCTAAGGGGTCGCCTTCTCGGTCTTCCTAATCACCGACTTTCCAGCGTTGTTTCTTGTTACTTTATAATAACCATTAATACTTCCCAACATTGAAATAAAATTCTCGTCGTGAGTGATGACAATTAACATGAAATTACTTTGCATTCTTCGCTCATCCACGATTCTATTAAGGGCCTCACACAGCGACAGAATATTTGTTTGATCCAGATTAGTAGTGGGCTCGTCCAAAGCCAATACCCCACAATTACAACTAAACGTTTCCGCAAGCGCCATTCGAATGATCAAAGATGCCAAAACTCTTTGTCCGGCACTGCAACGTCCTCGCATTTCTATCTCTGAATTGTTCTTCGACTGAATCACACGATAGTTGTAACTTCTTTTCCGATCGGCTGATGCGTCCATCTTCATTTCATCCGTTTGAATTTGAATGTAGTCGATATCATTGCCACGATAAATTTGCCGCCAGTACTCGCGAATTAAACGATTGATTTTGTCCATTTTCTCTGCATGGAATTTCAGCAGAGCCCACTCGAGTGCAATCCTGTACTGTCCTAGATCGGCAATGACACGTTTTGTGACTTCTACGTCGTAAAAGATTTTACGATAGTTTTGTATGGAATCCTTGAACTTGGGCTCATCGATTTCACGTTTCAGTTTGTTGATCTGGTTGTTGATTTCACCCATCTGGCCGAGAAGCTCACCTTTCTGTACGGTTGACTGATCGCGTTTCTTAATGAGCTCTTCCTTTTCTTTCGCAACTCGACGGAAATCCAAATCAACTAACACTTTGGATAGTTCGATCTGTTCGTCGTCAAGTTTGGTGGCTAATTGTTGGAGCTCTTTAAGTTCGCGATTATCGTTGAGATCTCGTTCGATGGCGTCTTGATTGTGCACTTCGATTTTAACAGCTTCTAAGTCTTGGGAGGTTTTCGCGATCTCATTTGCCTATGGGAAGGATGGATGTAAGATGTTTGGGGTTAAAAAAATGTGAAAAGCAGTCTACCTTGGCAGTGGATTCGTCTTTATAGCGTTTTCTTGAATTCTTCAAGCGCTCAATCTCTTCAGCTAGATTGAGTTTACCTAATTCCAGCAGTTCTCGGTTGAGTCTATCGGAATAATAAAAACAAAATTGTGGTTTTATATATACAACAAACTGCAAGACAAACGTTTTCACTGGAACTATCACCACAGCCGTTACCAGCCTTACATCGACAAGATCACTCTCACCGTGCGCCCTATTTTTCAATACGTTAGGGGCAATGTAACAAGATTTATCTTTTTCCTCTACAAGTATTTGCGAAGCAGTTTTTACCGATTGAAGTAGGAAAATATGTTTACAAACGACAGCAAATAGTATCAGTATAGAAAGCAAACTACATTCAAACTGGAGGCTGCAGTTACATAATGCACTAATGAACGTGTACCTCTGCGTATCATGATCCAAGTTCTTTAAAGAATCCAATTTGGTTTGCATTTGCACAACGATCTTGCGGTTCGCGTCCTTCACACTTTGTTTCTCTTCAATACTTGCCGTCAGAAGATGTTTTAGCGGTTGCAATTGCTGTTGTAGCGTAGTAATTTCTGTTGCATTCGCATCAATTTGCTTATTCAACTCAGCCTTACGTTCTTTCAGCTGTGGCAATGATTGAACACCTTCCTGAAGTTTGATTGTTGCATCCTTTAACCTGCAAAATAGGCGAACAATCAGACAATGCAAATACGTTCTGTTTCAGTTTGAACGCACTTATTACGCTCCTCTCTCAAATTGTTAAGTGTATCGTTGCCCCTCTCATAGTCAGTTTGTTTCTTCTCCAAGACACTTCGCTCGTTTTCCAACTCCGCTAATACAGTGGTTTTTTCCAATTGAACATCGTCAATCGATTCTCTGGCACCTCCTTCCGGGAGTTTGCTCTACAAAGGGCTACGGTAATTCAGCGTAATAGAGATGTTTCGTAATAAATTCTTACCTTCAACCTTACCAAGTCGCCTTGAAGTCTTGCAACCTCTTTGATTGCTTCATCAAGTAAACTCATATCGCCCAGCATGGAGTTGACGACATCTAAATTGGCACTTGGTTCGATTTGAAGCATTTGGCAGGATTCTGCATCATTAGCAATTTCCGCGAGCTTATCTTCGAGTAATTTCAGTTCCGCTTTACGCAATGGAATGTCCTTTTCGAGGAGTTGGACTTTGTCAATCACTGGACGCAATTGTATCAGTGCTTCATATTTCTTTTGTTCACCCTTGAGTAGTTTCTCTATTCGATTTATGTTGTCCGGAAGACGATGGATTTCGTCTAAGAGTTCCGTGGTGAGGAGAGACGCCTAGAAAACTTTGGTTTAGTCAAAGAAACTCGATGCATATGAAATACTTACGTCGCCTTCGGACATCCCACTATGGCACAGGGGGCATTGAGGATCTTCCTCGATTTTTTGAATATATCTGCAAGCAACAGTTTGTATCACAGCAAAAATGGGATTAAGACTTACTTTTTGAACATTGCCTCAGATGACTTGAGCGCACCTTGTTCTAGTTGATACTTGGACACGTTCTCCTTGCTTTTAGCCAACAGCTCCTCATATGGGGTGGAATGGCATTTTTCGTAGATACAATCATTGCCATCGGCAAGCTCCTTCTCCCACCGAGTCAATTCGTCCTTTTGTGTCTTTCGTTTTATTTCCAGGCCTTGCTCCTTCATTTTTAAGTCATTTATCTTTGCAGCAAGTTCCTTAATTTGACGCTGCAACTTTTCATAGGCAATTTGAACGGTTCTCTTATAATTCGATTCTATTGGACCTTCAAGGACGTTTTTCAAGTTGTCACTCTGTTTGCCTTTGATACGACGCACTTCTAATTCCTTTTTCTCGAGCTCTTTTTCTTTCAAATTGATTTCGGCTATCAGTTTCGAGATCGAGTTGAGGAATGTAAGTTGTCTGTCGAGCGTGCGAAAACGATCTTGTAAACGAGCTACGTTCGCCTTTTTCTCGGTTATGAAATTCTTCAGCTCCTCTTGTTTTAGAGCCTTCAGTGTTTTTTCGTACACTTCATCGATACTGGCAATTCTTTCGTTAAATCCTTTCAGCTGGTGAGTTGAGGCTTCCACGTCGATAATTTCCTTTCCGATTTTTTGCAAATTTGTCTCATTTTGGTTTTTCTAAACGGGAAAACAAATAAAACTATATAAGGTTAGCAGATATTGTTTAATTGGGAACAAACGCGCAATAAAACACATAAATACCCACTAAATGAACTAGGTAGGTACATTCTTACAAGATATCAACAAATTGTCGTTTTCTCATTGTGGTTACCTAAAGAAAGCAAATCTTACCTGCTTTCGCATTGCCTCAATGTCGCTCTCGATTTTTGCCTTTTTTACGCGCAGCTCATCGATTTGTACCTGCTTTTCGTAGTCGCTCTTATCATGTCCCACCTGAGTGTCTTTGATTTTTTTCTCCTCCGCTTGCATAGACTGCTTGATCTTTCCCAAAAATTCGGGTACCCTTTCCACGGCTTCTTCTAAGTCAATATCGACATGAATGCCCAAATCTCCACAAAGTGTACGCATCTTTTCAGCCCTCTCGGCGGTACTCTCTTGCTCTTTCTGTCGCCGTTGGATCAGTGTACATCCCCTACGATCCAATTCCGACAATGTAGTTTGAAGTTTTTTCTCCTGACTGACCAAAGAAGCTAGATTATCCTCTAGTTCATGTTTTTCCAAACGCTTTTGGGACATTTTCTCACAAAATGTCCGTATTTCCCGTTCCAATTGCTGAATAGAACCCTCGAAAGGTTTCTTGATCTTTTTTGTAAGCTTAGAGATTTGGTCGTGACAGTTTTTTTGTCTGAAAAAGATGACATCATAAAATTCTATTTATCGTATGGCATTAAATACTCACTTGGTTTCGACTTCGACTTTCATTGCCTGTTGCTTGCCGACTTCGTATTCAACTTTTCTGATCGCAAGCAAACGTTCGTCGATAGGTTTCATTTCTTCGTCGAATTTGGCGCACTGGGTCTTAGCTTTGAGGTACTTTGCGTGCGCATTCTGGAGATCAATTGTTTTGTCCTCCATTTCTTTTTTCAAATGACCGAGATACTTGAGATTACTTTCTACAAGGATACGGTTATGAAATTCCTAAAAATTCACTCATTGAATTACCTTTGACTTTCAGTTTATTCATTTCATCCTTTCGCATTTTCATAAATTTATCGATCGCTTTGTTGTATTCGGTAATCCCAAATATCGCATCAAACTTTTCCTTGAGCTTCTTGGGCTCATCCAGCGGCCAACTGGAATCCTCTTGATGGCAAAAGAGTACATTATTTATGATCGCCTTTGATACACCCATAAACTCGCTCATAGCCAAGTCAACATCAATACATCTTTTGCTAATCGACTCCCCTCCGAAGGTTATGGTACCGTCCAAAGTCGCAAAAACCAATTTTCCACGTCTATAACTCAGTTTCATTGAACGGCATACTGTTTGTTCCTCCCCAGTGATATTTTTCACCTAAAGTTACACTTTAGGTTAGGCTTAGTACAGTTGCTCTTAATTTTATTACCTACCCGAAGTTTGATTTGCCCTAAACTCTCGGAGAAATCGAATATTTTCGGATCATGAACAAAGTGCTGTCCGCGGCTACTACCAGGTGGTGCCTCTCCAATCAGTGCATACTTAATACATTCAATTATTGTTGTCTTTCCACAGCCGTTTTCTCCTACAATAAGTGTTACTGGCGAGGAGAACTTTATTAGCTAGAATTAGGATTAAAACTGGATACATTAGTGGATTAGTGAACAAAGAGATAGCGGCATACCTGCATATCTTCGGACTTCGTGCCGAAGCTCCTAATGCCTTGGATTGTTAGTTCCGCAATTGTTGACATTCTTTATTTTATTACGTACCGCTTGTAAAATGCAAAACATGAATTAATAAGAATAATTCGTCTTCGTCTCTTCGTACAGTTACAGCAACAGCACCAACTTTTACACGCGAATTACGGTTGACTTCGTTGACAAGACACATTCGAATCGTTGTCAATATCGAGCCACTAGCTGTCAGCTATTTTACGCCGTTAAATACAGTTCACAGATAACAAAGATAATGGAATACAGAGATATATATCTTTCCAGTGGAAGGGCGGCTGCCTACAAGCTGTTTTCCAGAAAAATTCATGAAGTCACACACACCTGCTTATTTCTATTATAGTATATGTGAGTTCATGAATTGGACTTTAATGCAAGAATTCGGTGTTCTCTAATGTGTATTTCACTATTTTTTTCAGTTTAATCAACACCTCCACTAAAACTAAACAAATTCAAAACGAAACACAAAACAATTAAACACCGCGATGCTCATAAAAGCAAGATGATTCGCGGTCGGCCATTAGCAACATGCTTTTTTGTTAGCCACACGTATTCACAGACGGGGGTTGAAATTACAAAAACAACAATGTAAACAAATGGGTTTTGGGGGGATAGACGTACGAAAGATAACCATCTCTTTTAATCATTAATCTCTGACAGATAAGTTCTTATCAAAGATAATGGAATATAGAGATATATAACTTTCCAGTGGAAAGCGGCTGCTTACAACAGAGATGAATGAATAAAAGAGATGGCTATCTTTCGTACGTCTATCCCCCCAAAACCCATTTGTTTACATTGTTGTTTTTGTAATTTCAACCCCCGTCTGTGAATACGTGTGACCAACAAAAAAGCATGTAGCTAATGGCCGACTGCGAATCATCTTGCTTTTATGAGCATCGCGGTGTTGAATTGTTTTGTGTTACGTTTTGAATTTGTTTATTTTTTGTGGAGGTGTTGATTAAACTGAGAAGATAGTGAAATACACATTAGAGAATACCGAAATCAGAGATGAATGAATAAAAGAGATGGTTATCTTTCGTACGTCTATCCCACCAAAACCCATTTGTTTACATTGTTGTTTTTGTAATTTCAACCCCCGTCTGTGAATACGTGTGACCAACAAAAAAGCATGCTGCTAATGGACGACCGCGAATCATCTTGCTTTTATGAGTATCGCGGTGTTTAATTATTTTGTGTTTTGTTTTGAATTTGTTTGGTTTTTGTGGAGGTGTGGATTAAAATGAAAAAAATAGTGAAATACACAATAGAGAATACCTAATTCTTGCATCAAAGTCCAATTCATGAACTCACATATACTATAATAGAAATGAGCAGGTGTGATTGACTTCATGAATTTTTCTGGAAAACAGCTTGTAGGCAGCCGCCCTTCCACTGGAAATATATATATCTCTGTATTCCATTATCTTTGACCGAAATCTTGAATTAAAGTCCAATTCATGAACTCACATATACTATAATAGAAATGAGCAGGGGTATGTGACTTCATGAATTTTTCTGGAAAACAGCTTGTAGGCAGCCGCCCTTCCACTGGAAAGTTATATATCTCTGTATTCCATTATCTTTGGGTAGGTGTGTGTGACTTCATGAAATTTTATGGAAAACAGCTTGTAGGCAGCCGCCCTTCCACTGGAAAGTTAGAAATCTCTGTATTCCATTATCTTTGGCTTACAAGCTGTTTTCCAGAAAAATTCATGAAGTCACACGCACTTGCTCATTTCTATTTTAGTGTTTGTGAGTTCATGAATTGGACTTTAGTACAAGAATTCAGTATTTTCTACTGTACATTTCACTTTTTTTCTTAGTTTAATTAAAACCTTCACAAAAACCAAACAAATTCAATACGAAACACAAAACAATTAAGCACCGCGATACTCATAAAAGCAAGATGATTCGCGGTCGGCCATTAGCAACATGAGTAGGTATTGGGTCGCTTGAGACTGGGAATTCGGTGCTAGAGCGAGAGGGAAGATATTAGAGCGTGAGGTAAGATATGGCCTTGGAGTGAGTGTGGTTGCTTTGGCTGAAGTATGTTATCTACATTGTTGTGTGTTTGAGGTGCCGGCCGGCCGCCGCTGGTGGTTGATAGTTTTTGTTATTGTTATCAGTTTTATGTGTTTTGAGAGTGAATTGCTTTGAGATGAGGTAATTATTGGTGTTCGTGTTATGTTTTGATGTTGGAGTTATGGGGGGCTGTTGTTATGTTGTGAGTTGATCTTTGTATGGTTGGTGCCGCGACGGTTGTCATAGTTGTGAGTTGTGCGGTATGTTATTGTTAGCAGTAGATGGTGGTGTTGTTGTTTGTGGCATTGGGTCATGGGTGTTGGTAGCGTTATCTTACTGACCATATTGTTATGCATGTGCATATCAATCGGTATAATAAACGAATTTGTAATGATGAATCAATCTGTATATTATAGTCGTAGAATGCTGACACGACGTTCAAAGAAGCAATAACGAATCAGCCCACAATGTAGTAAGGAACATAATTAAGTTTATCTTGCTGACCATATCGTTATGAATGTGCATATCAATCGGTATAATAAACGAATTTGTATCATGATGAACCAATCTGTATATTATAGTCGTAGAATGTTGACACGACATTCAAAGAAGCAATAACGAATCAACCCACCTACAAAGTTGATGCGAAAAGTGCTTCACTGATGATATAACAAAATGTTATCAAAACCAAAACACATAAATCCCAACGAACGATCTGCAAAAGATGCTGCGACAAACAACTCCGAGATCGTATGAACAGCGCAAGAAGGAACAATAACAAACGCCTCGAATTGTTATTGTTAGACGTCCTGGGTATAGTATGTGAGATAAGAACCTTAACTTACCTTGTATCGACGATCAAAAAAAAATATTCTTTTACCCCTACGATATTTTTGTATAAAAGCGCGATGAAATCTAGGCATATCATCATTTCAGTCATCGCAATGGAGAACGTCTTACGTTTAATTTCGAGGGATATGGACGCAATTAACAAGGCGTGCTGGGAGTTCCCAGCAATGATCCAGGAATTGGAGGATGTTTTAAAGGAGGTGCGGCATACGGGGAGCTGGTTGCAGCTAAAAGCTGCATTATTTTTGTTAATTGCTCTACATCATAGAGCCAAGGCTAGTGCCTTTGATGTTATTGAGATCAACCCTATATTATTGGGGTTGGCAGTAATAAAATAATAATTAAAAAATAATTTTTTTTCAAATATTTTTTATTTTTTTTGTTCACTACTTTCTTGGGTTGCAGCTTTTGATTATTATACTAATAAAGTTGCTTTGAAATAAAATGAATAAAAAATAATTTTTTGTTGTTTATGTTTTTCTTAACCTTTCAGATGTTTTTTTTTTTTTTTTTTTTTCGTCAATTTTTGAGGTGCTGGTTTCGTTTCTTTTTCACTATCTTGAACGCTTAAAGTATGATTTTTGGAAATCTACATACATACTATACAATGTACTTAAATAATTTTTTTCAAATGCCAGATCATTGCTGTATGGTATCATTTCAACCAAATCTGCTTGCAATAGATCATCAAACCCTTAATAATAACTCTATGGAATCTCAAATCGATGAAACAGGCATATAGAATGATCATTTCATAAAATTGCTATTAGTTTTTAGTAAAATAAAAAAATAAAACCATTAAATTAATTGTTTTTTATTAATCCATGAATTGTTAGTGGATGGGAAACCCAACCATTTGACATATACTTTTTCGCCTTTTGTTGCAAGAATCTTTTCCACGAGAAATATGTTGGGAAAATTCGTCTTTTGTAATTCGTGTGCATAGAAACTCCCTCTAATAGGCTGGCCTTGAAAATCTTCAACTAGATATGTAATAGGGTTTGTTATCTGAACTTTTCTTATTTTGAATATTTCAGTTGTCCAATTTGGTGTGTATCCTTTTTCGAAAGCATGTTTAAACTTGCTTATTCGAACGCTATTGCCAACTTCGTATTTTCCCTTCTCAGCAATTTTTATTCGTTTATAAATTGATAGTAATTCTTTGGCATTGTTTTTATTTATATCAACGGGGCGTCTTTTTATTGTTCTATGTATCGAGTGATTATATGCATGCACCAAATCCTTATAAATGGGTAGCCATTTGTAGTTCCCATTGAAACTGAATTCTTTCCACATTTTCTCCTTAAGGGTGCGGTTAAAGCGTTCAACAATTGATGCTTTTAATGTACTGTACGTTGAGTAGTGATTAATTTTGTAGTTATTCATCAAATTTTGGAAGACCTTGTTGAAGAATTCTTTACCATCGTCGGTTTGCAAATTTTTAGGTGCTCGATTTGAATTGGTAAAAATTGTTCTCATAGCTTGTGTTGTAGCTGATGCAGTCTTATGTTTCAAAGGAACGACCCAAGCATACTTTGAAAAAGTATCAATTACGGTTAGTAAATAGTTGAACCCCTCATTCTCATCACTGTATGGTATCATTTCAACCAAGTCTGCTTGCCACAGATCATCAAAACCCTTAATAATAACTCTACGCCTTTTGAAATTCTTTCGGGCTGGCTTGTGCAGCTCACCAACAACTTCTCTTTTACTCATTATAAAAACGAATGAATAGAAACAAGGAGAGTTTGTATTTTATTAGATATTTTATTTGACCAATCGTCGATAAAGTAACATCAATTTCTTAATTCTAATCAATCTGCTTTCAACCATATAGCATGCGCAAGTATCTGGTCCTTCTTGACAGAGATTTGCAGACCAGGGGCAGTTTATAAAATGACACCCATGAACAGAGGTGGTGGAAGATATGTTTTCAAAGTTCCTCAGAAAACAAATGCAATCAATAAATTCAATGAAATGTTCCTCAAGAAGAGTTTGGTTATTTGTTTTTAGAAATTTTAACACCTCATCGAGGATCGTAGACGTATTTACTGCAGACATGATTTCAAATCGAATTCCGAATGCGTACTAAATTGGTGAAAAACTAGTTGTTGTCCCTCTAATAGGTTCACCACTATTTTTATACTTCTCGAAAATATCCAACATATACTTTCTAATTTTGTTTAATAATTCAAGAGTCTTCAAATTTTGCTCATCAGTGTATGACCGCAAAGCCGTATCCATTTTGTCTAGTTTGTCTTCGATGATTTGTAGCTTCAGTGCATCATCATTTATAGTTCCCATGAGTGCGTTGAAATTGTTGTCTACGTACCGCCGATGATTTAACATGTTTTTATCTTGAACATCTATGTTGCTATCTACGTATTCCTTATTGGCTGCCTGGTGCGAAGTGGTAGGTGCTCCAACATTGTTTAGACATTTTCCCTGAATATCGAAATCACCATTAGGTAGTAGTCTAAATCCTACGCCAGCAGGTCCTCGCGAACTCTCGGTTGTTTTACGAAATTGGTTGGAGCTTCGTCCGAACTTGTCAACACTCATTTTATTAATAATTAAGATTATTCTCTAAACGATGTCTAATATATAGATAATGTTCGTTTTCAACACGAATTGATTTTATATAGGCCAATTCCTGAACCAAGTGTTGAGGTCAAATCCGGTCGGTTCCTATCCGGTCGGTTCCTATCCGGTCGGTTTCTATCCGGTCGGTTCCTATCCGGTCGGTTCCTATCCGGTCGGTTTCTATCCGGTCGGTTCCTATCCGGTCGGTTCCTATCCGGTCGGTTCAAGTGTGGGACCATACTGATTTGCTTGCTTTTAATGGATTGAATTGATTATTAGTGTATGATATTTGATTCACGCAATTCTTCTACAATTGAGTTAACCTCATTTTGAAGATTATTATTGCCGGCTCTTTGAGATGCAATTAAAAGCCTTAATCTATTGACGAGTTCATTGGGGCTATCCCAATACACATATTCGATGGGTTTATTCGAATAACTCATATCAGATGAATTACTATTGTATGCTTTTCCAATTTTCTTTATGGCTCTCTGCGTTAAGTTTTGAAGTAAAGGTTGGATTATATGTTTATACTTATAACCTCTGTTGCCTTTAACTTGTAAGTTACTATCATAGTTTTTCAAGTGTGTTTTTGTTTTTTGTAATATCTTTAGATATTGATCCAGGTCTTCATTGGTATATCGATCTTTTCTAGGTTTTTTTCGAAATATTAATTCATAAAGGCCATTCGTTCCATCGAAGATTTCATCATCAATGACGAAATTCTTGTGTTCGTTAATTACAAAACTTGATCTACCTAATTTCGTTGAATTTGATTCCACGTCGAAATGTGGACCATAGATTTTGTCACGATTCGAATCTGATGGGGATGATCGATTAACTGGAGTGCTTTGATCAAGGCTATTGTCGTAGGGTGTCCTAAATGAATTATCATTGTTCGTTGTCTGATTTGATTCTGGAGATGAGAAGTCAAAACTTGCATTAGAAATGGATTTTTGTTCTTCTTCTTCTGGGTATTGTAAACGTCGTCGTAGTAGTTGTTGATTCTTTATTTTCATATCTATATTATTGTAAGCAACATCTGCAGCAGCAGCAGTATCATTTTGAGTATGAGCACTTTTGACATTTTTCACGATTTCTTTTAAGGGTTCAACTATTGGTTTAAAAGTAGTCTCAAGTTCCGCATCCTTCGTAGTTTTTCCAGCCTGAAGAAACATATATTTTCTCTTTAAAGCTTTTTTAGTTTTTACTAAATCTTTAAGTAAATTTTCATCAACATCCATAATTGTCGAATACAGGGACGAATGCTCTAATTGTATGTAATCATTTAAACCGTTGATTTATGACTGAATAGATTTATATAGATACAGTTTCTTTAAATGAATTATTATATCGGCCTTTATTCAATCTAAAATCTTTATTAATAACCAAGAACCCATATGTATCTTTACAGCATTTTTTACACAATTCCTTGAATTGATTGAATGTCATGTCAGAGTTGACATGATCGTTGTATATATGCTTCAGGTTAAGTTCGTCTTGCTTAAAAATAACTAAATAGTTTGCATTGTCTCGAATCAAGTGTTTTGGTATATGTGTATAAGATTGACACAAGTAGAAACTATCCACGTCATTATGTCGACCCATACAGAAATATTCTCGAATATTGTTTTGCTTATCACAAGCCACATCATCGAATATAAAAACTGAGTTTCGATTTGCTTCAGAAGGCGTAATAATTTCACAATTATTTGAAAATTCATTATATCCCATACCCGTGATGGACTCTATTAGCTTTCTCAGGTATGTATACTTCGGTTGATGCAGAGACTTTGAGTATATGTAGAGATTTTCAAATTTTAAACCATTTGGATCGAGAAGAATGCTCAACATGACATTGGTTTTTCCACAATTTGATGGACCCACAATTATTCCTCTAATACTATTAGGAAATATTGCTCCATGTTTCCTGCGCACTTTAATTTTACTATCAAAGTTCTTGACTTTAATAAAATCTCGTTGTTGTTGTTTTATGAACCTCATTCTGCTATTGAATGAAACTAATCAATATAAAAGATCATGTTTTATAGTTGAGAAATTCATAATTGTTCAACATATACAACAAGAAAGTCGTATAAAATGATAGATTATAGTGTGAAAGCCAACAGTTGGAAAGATACATTCAAAGGGTACGGATTAGTGAATTCCCTTATCGAAAAATTACCATTTGAATTACATCTTCCCTCATATAACTTCTGTGGGCCAGGGACTAAATTGAAAGAACGCCTTGCTAGAGGAGATAGGGGGGTTAATCAGTTGGATGAAGCTTGTCGCGAACACGATATTGCATATGCTAACAATAAAAATCTACCTGAACGACATATTGCAGACAAAATTTTAACTGAAAAGGCTTGGCAGAGAGTAAAGGCAAAAGACTCATCGATAGCAGAGAAAATAAACAGTATATTAGTAACGAATATGATGAAAGCTAAAACGAAACTTGGTATGGGTTGCAAAGCCAAGAGAAGGAAAACAAACCCACGCAAAAAGAATAATTTATTCAAAAAAGCCATTATGGAGGCTAGAAATGCTATTCGAGACACTAGAAACGAAGATCCTAACGTAATTGCAACAACTGCTCTACAAGCAGCTAAAAAGATCATTAAAAATAAACGAAAGAGCATTACAATTCCTCGAGTTATACCTCTACCGAAAATTGGTGGTTTCTTACCATTGTTACCTATTTTAGCTGGGCTATCGGCTATTGGATCAGTAGCTGGAGGAGTTGCGGGCGTAGTTAAAGCTATAAATGAATCAAAGGTAGCCAAGAAACAATTGGAAGAGAATAAACGTCACAATCAGACTATGGAAGGAATTCAAATTAAGCATGGTAGTGGACTTTATCTACAGCCATATAAAAAAGGATTTGGACTTTTCCTTAAACCACACGATTCAAAAAACTATTAAATTCGCTACCTAATCGTCCACTCACCAATATTGATATTATGAAATTTGGAAAATTGAATATACCATGCTTCAGGGGTGTTTACATGAGAGATAAATTACCAGTAAGATCTGATAACAAGGAATGTGGTGTAATTAATTTGGACAATGAGAGTGGGCCGGGGACACATTGGGTAGCATACATTAAGAATAAAAATATTGTCAAATATTTCGATAGTTTTGGTAACTTAAGACCACCCATAGAGGTTGTACGATATTTAGGTGAAAATATTCACTATAATTATAACAGATGTCAAAATTTCAATACATTTATATGTGGTCATCTATGTTTAAAGTTTCTAATTGAGCAAAATATAAATAAATAGAGTAAAATCAAAATATTGTGTTTCATTTCTATTCCAATAGTTATGTCGTTAACACTCACTTTAAGCGGAAACCAATCTACTCTCACTGCAGAGTACTTTCCTCCAATTGTCCTAAATTCTGATTACGTATGTGGCTTAGTTGATCTGCAGACCTATAATTCCATACCTAATGTGGATAAATTAAATAATTTATTTCATTGTGGTGGTGGTGGTGATGGTGGTGATGGAAAAATCAAGACTGAATTTACAGTGGGCTCTTATGAAATTGAGGATATTAATAAAATAATTCAGAAGGTTCTGAACACACACAATGAGAATAGCGTTGAAAAAGTTATAATCAAATTAAAAGCCAATAATAATACTTTGAAATGTGAACTGTACAGCAATGTGGAAATCGATTTTACACAAGACCGATCTATTGGTTCTCTTTTAGGATTCAGTAAGAAGAAACTAGCTCCTAATATTCTGCATGTATCTGATCAGTATGTTAATATCAATAGAGTGAATATTGTACGAGTTGAATGTAATTTAATTGACGAAACATATATCAATAGTCAACCTGTTCATATACTACATGAATTTTCAGTCAACGTTAGTCCAGGATATAAAATAGTTGAGGTTCCACACAATGTCATCTATTTGCCAGTGAACGCTAAGAGGATAAGTTCTATAACATTGAATCTCTTGGATCAGGACGGAAATCGTATAAACTTTCGAAACGAAATCATAACAATTCGCTTGCATTTGAAACCACAATAATGATAGTATATAATTACCCCTCAAGTTATAAAAGAGCAGGTAACACTACTAACTCTAGCAATATACTATCATCTTCTGATAAGAGAACATCAAAACTTACTATAGAAAATCAACAATTTCTATTGTCACTGGGATATAAATTAAAACATTAAATCAATCCTAACAACATGCTGAATATTTTCGAAGAACCAAAGTTTGAGGAGAGTATCTCAAAACTGGATTATCACACCTATTCACCATATCTGAATAACTTTGAGAAAAATGACATTATACAAATTTGTGTCCAACATCAAAATCTTAATATTTTGCCTTCAGAAAGTTACATTTATATTGAAGGTACTGTATCGAAATCTGATGGATCGGCAGTTACGAAAACAAAACTTGTAAGCAACGGAATAGCTTTCTTATTTGACGAAATACGTTATGAATTAAATGGCGTGGAAATTGATAGCAATCGTAGTGTTGGCATAACATCAACTATTAAAAACTACATTTCTTTAAACAAAAACGAAAGCGATATGCTATTGAATGCATCTTGGTCACCCAACTCTTCAATTAATCTGGATAATTTCTACTTTAATTTTTGTATACCTCTAAATAAATTACTGGGTTTTGCTGAAGACTATAAGAGAATAATACCCAATGGACGCCATGATTTGATTCTAACACGATCACGCACAGATAATAATTCATTAATTGGTGACGATGATGAAAAAGCAAAGATAAAATTACTTAAAGTACAATGGAAAATTCCTCATATTACACTGTCTGATTCTTACAAATTAAAACTTTACAAACCTATTAATAATGGTCAAACTATGAAGATTGCCTTTCGTAACTGGGATCTGTATGAATATCCTGCTTTGCCCAGCACCAATCATCATATTTGGAATGTGAAGACAACCTCACAAATGGAGAAGCCACGCTACATTCTCCTTGCATTGCAAACTAACAAACGTAATCTACTAAAAGGAAATCCAACTTATTTCGATCATTGTGATATTACAAACGTGAAGGCATATTTAAATTCTGATGCTTACCCTTGTGAAGATTTAAATTTATCCTTTGATAAAAATAATTACAGTTTACTATACAATATGTACTGCGACTTTCAAAAAACCTACTACAACCGACTAGTTGCTGAACCACTCTTATCAAGAGATACATTTAAATCTCAAGCGACAATTTTCGTTATAGATTGCAGACATCAGAGTGAAATAATCAAAAATGGTCCAGTTGATATTCGCATAGAATTCAAAACAACAGGAACAAAACCAATCCCCGCAAATACGTCAGCCTACTGTTTAATGTTACACGATCGCGTCGTAAATTATAATCCACTCAGTCAAATAGTTTCGCGAGAAATCTAATTTCTTAGTTCAAAGTTAGCTCTTGTTGGGAAAAGACACGCATGCATAAACCATGTATTTTATAATTGACGTACAAGGTTTCAAAGGACCTAATAATAAGTTTATCGCTAAAGAAATAGCAATACTACACAATGGCCATCATCATCATTTCATCATCAAACCACCATTCAACTCTGACCAATTATCATCTGCATTAAGAAGACAAGTTCAATGGCTTTACCAAAATCATCATGGCCTAGTTTGGGATGGAGGTTTCACTGAATTTAAGAAAGTTCGGAAATACCTTCGCATGAAAATAAAAAATACAATTTTGTACGTCAAAGGAGTTGAAAAAGTTCAATGGATGAAGGAGTTACTTTGTGATGACAATGTTGAAGTGATGAATATCGAAGAAGCTGGCTGTCCTAATTTCAACGAATTGAAGCGACTCTATCCTTGTGAAATAAAATGTTCGCTCCATAACAAATGCTGTGCCCTACAAAATGTATACCTATTGGATAAATTCTTATCTGGAAATTAAATAAAAACAAATTCTTCTTTTTCTTTATTTATTTACGTCTTTTATAACCATATGGAAGGGAACTATTGTCTTCGAGAAATCTACGTTTTTCTGACCTGGGTTTGTATGTTTTTGTTTCAGCAATTGTTATGACCTCGTGCTCTCGTGTCCGGCGAATATTATTTGATAAAATTTGGATATCATCGGCATTCGCAGCATTAAGTACAGCTTCTTTGATTGTCTCAAAATTTACTTTCTTCGATGCTGAATAATTCAAATTGATTCCTTTTACTTTACACACGATTTTTTCAGTGCCATCTTTTGTACTAAAGACTTTGTATGAATAATTTTTGGGGCCTCCACTTACGAATTCGGTAATATAACTTCCATACCCATAGCATTGTAATTCGTCAGTCATATCCCCTATAAAGTCACCAGTCTGTGGATCAGGTTCTCCTTCACGACTTACATAGATTACGGAATCGGTGTCGTAGTACAAAACTCTACCTCCTAATATTTCCAGGTAACTATACAATTTCAGACGAGCTTGTGCGGTAGTATAAGCTGCAATACACACATTAACAGTCGATAAGGTCTCCGCTTCTTCTTCTTTATACAACCAACTTACTATAACATTTTCCTCATTTATAGGTAGAATGTGACAGACTTCAATAGTTGGATTTGTAAGCATTTGGAATAATTCTGATGGACTATTAATTATACATGTTTTCTGTTGATTTTCTCTTTGTCCAAATTTACCCCAAAATGAATTAAGTATGAGCTTAGCAAAAGATCTCTTCCCAGGGTTATCACAAATTTGTGCAAAATCGAGTTTAACATCTTCATTACCCAAAAAGCCAGCTACATATTTCTTTTTCTCTTCCATTGTAGCACATTTATCTGGCCACCCTGATGCCTCCTGTTTCATTTTAATGAATTTATTCATCATTTGACTGAAAAGGCCATCTGATTTTTCCATTTTATTATATTGAACCATAGAATATTCCCATATTTCGAAAATATCTACTATCTTATACCCTTTCTCCATTGCTTTTAAGACCTCATCAATAATCCAGGTTCCGTGTATAGCTCTTTCATCATCAGTATGAGCGCAGCATTCGTCTTGAGACATTTGTTTGCTGCATGTTCTACACAATGTAAACATAAGCTTATTATTTTGTTTAATAGGCAATACCGGATGTAACAATTGCTCTGGAGGTATTATTTTACATTTTATAACCCCATTCGTGTTTTTTAAGTCGATTTGAGAACAATCGGTGGTGTGAACTTTAGGGTGATCCACTGGATATTTCCCGTATTTGCAAACCCATGGGTATAGGGAACATACATCTATGTACTTGATTTTTTCACCTTCCTTACATTTATAATAATTATATGTGTTCCCCGTACGGCCCCCGTAAAATGCGTCGCGAGGATTTAATGGACTTTGTTGTATTAAAGCATGTGTTTTTAAATATTTGACATCATCAGTACTCAACTGTTTCTCGAATTCACAAGCCCACATTTCAATTACCTCGTACCCGAACTGCCTTAGCCGTGTAGATTTAGCCATGGTTTGTTCATAGCGTAGATTTAACGTGTCGCACGGATCTTTGCTTAAAGGCATGTCGCGAATCGTTTTCAAACATGAGTGGCCATGATAATAACAACCGTGGAACTCAAAAACCTCTTTGGTTTCCTTGCAAAAACCGTCAACTTTCACACCACATACTACCGCTTCTCGCTGCTTAGCTGCATGTTGAATGTAACAATTCCGTCTCCTTTCTTCCAAAATAAGCCATTTAATTGCCTGGATAGACTGATTATCAGTTTGTCTATATCCATTTCTAGGTATTAAACCTATAGTGTTTGGTTTAAGAAAATTACGACGGTACACCAAGTTGCATGCTGATGCTATAGTCACAGCTTCCAAAAACGGTTCCACATTACACTGCTCAAGGAAAATATTTCTGAATTTTATACATGCTTCAGATAAGATCTGTACATCGCTTTCACAGTATGCAACAAGGTCACGCTGCATATTAAATTCACTTTGTTTATTTTCTTCATACCATTTAAAGAATACATCCCGATCATTTATCTTCATGGCATCCGGATTGTAATATTCTGCAGGCGGCAGTGGACCAATATAGTTTTCATTTTCGATGGTATTAAAGAAATGCGGAAAATACCCCTTTTTTAACTCTTGCGGTAAATCGAAAGCTTTTGGAAGAACTGATAGTGCCATGGGAAAATAGTTCAATGAGTCTATGAATTTCACATTCCCCAATCCCATGAGTATTATTTTAGTTCCTCTCATAATCAATTCGGGTTGAAATTTTGTATTTTGCAAGATATAGTTTAAAATAAATTGGTGATCATATGCCTGTCCATTATGAGCCAAAACAATAATTTTTGCGAAACTTTTTCGGGCGTTCAAAATGTGCTCTAAGAACTCGGATATAACATTCTGACCCTTTTTTATATTAAGTCTGAATTTACATTTCTGACAGAAGTGTAGATTATTCTCACCCAAACAAAGGTCACATCTTTGCTGGAAAACACATAAATTCGGTTCATGAAGTTTTACTGGAACAACATAGTCTTTTATCACTTTTTCATCAATAATTGTTTCTTGACGACTCTCCAAATCATAAAACACATAGAGAACATTGTTTAATTTTGGTCTTCTAGTGTCGCATCGAATATAACACAAGTGTTCTTGGGAAACGTGTTTATCACAATTTTTACAATAGTATTCATTGCAAGTATGTTCTCTATCTCTTTTATATGTTTTCAGACATTCAACACATTTTTTAACTGTTTCACAAATTGCTCGTTTTCCTGTTGACCCCGAAGCCTTATGGTTATCAAAACATTCCTGTCCTCTAAA
Organism: Cheilosia vernalis; assembly: GCA_949126925.1. Taxonomy (NCBI): domain Eukaryota; kingdom Metazoa; phylum Arthropoda; class Insecta; order Diptera; family Syrphidae; genus Cheilosia; species Cheilosia vernalis. The sequence goes on from OX421362.1 coordinate 59,425,053, forward strand.
ACTTCTATTGCAATCTTTGCATACAATTTCGGATAGATTTTGAGGACATATAGGTGATTGTTGACATTGAGGGCATGACTTTACACATCTATGATCGGTTTTATTATTGAATGGTACACTACAAATTTCGCAAAAATAAACACAACAAAATGCCGCTGTCAAAGATGTTATAACATTGAAGTGACCTTTGTAATACAGTAAATTTATTCTCTTATCACTGTAATATGTATCGTCTTCGAATATAATACTTCGTCCTTTTTGCTCATATTCGTAGACTGTGATCTTATAATTCTTCAAATAACTTTGAAAAGTGCAAAGCTCTGGAATACCACAACCTTCGGAAGGTATACTAACACCGGTCAAAGTTATTAGATCAGCCGTTCGAAGATCTTGAGATTTACCAATATTGCGCCGAATTTTTACAAATTCTGAGTCTTTATCAATAAAGGCAATTGCAACAACTAAAGCACGAGGTAAACATAGGTTGTCTTTGTTTCTTATTACAATGATTCCCCTCCGCTTTTTGCATTCTTCATCGAAAGAATTGTATTTCTTATTTCGAACATTTCCTTGTCCTTTAACAGGTCTTATCGATGTAAGATTTATACGGAAAGTATCCGTGCTTAAGCCCTCGGAATTGCTTTGGAAAATTTTAGTGATTAAATCCCATACCTCGCTCCACTTTAAATCGGATGCCTTTCTATAGCTCATCCAACCAGGACCATAGTGTTCGAAATTCTTCCCTGTAAATGTTATACCCACCATATCAGAAGGATCCAAATCGTCAGTCACTTTTTTAAATATCCCTTTCACTGCATTCTGAATCCAGCTAGATGGTTCAACGTTGTCTGCTACATCCCTAATTCGGAATTCAATTTTACGACCACGCAAATTGAATCTTTTCACAAAGGTTGGGTAATCTTTAACCACCTCAAAGCACTTAAAAGTCAAATAAACCAATAAAAAAGAAAAAGAACAGTTAATTTCTTTGTTTCACTTTTTACTTTATTTTTTTTATTTTATAAAAATGGTTGTGAGTAAAGAACTTGCACCTCATCGTCTTCCTCTGCAACAGGATGGAACTTCAGCTCAAAGGAGTTTCCAATCGCCTTGATGACTTCCATCTCGTATAAGGGGAGTTGTGTAATGGTATCCTCCTCCATTGCGTTGAATCGCAGAGGCAAAAATACCTTTTTCGCCTCCAGCTCTACCAGGACCCTTGGTCCATACTTGGTCTGGCACCGCATAGCCTTTAAGATACGGTTCCGTTTTCCCAATTCGACCGTTTTTAGACCCTCTAGGGGCTTTACTTTACCCAGTTGGTTCAGGAAATCCATGTTCTTTGCTACGTTTAATTTGAAAGCAAACTGTTACGTAGTGCCTTCAACACTCGCCTTTTATACATGAAAATACCGCCGAAAATATCACAATTTTTTTTTAAACAATGTGGTCAGTAAGATAAAAGTAACACCAAGGTTAACTTTTGGGGATGAGCCATGCATGTGTGATATCAATCGTCGATACATACTATACCCAGGACGTCTAACAATAACAATTCGAGGCGTTTGTTATTGTTCCTTCTTGCGCTGTTCATACGATCTCGGAGTTGTTTGTCGCAGCATCTTTTGCAGATCGTTCGTTGGGATTTATGTGTTTTGGTTTTGATAACATTTTGTTATATCATCAGTGAAGCACTTTTCGCATCAACTTTGTAGGTGGGTTGATTCGTTATTGCTTCTTTGAATGTCGTGTCAACATTCTACGACTATAATATACAGATTGGTTCATCATGATACAAATTCGTTTATTATACCGATTGATATGCACATTCATAACGATATGGTCAGCAAGATAAACTTAATTATGTTCCTTACTACATTGTGGGCTGATTCGTTATTGCTTCTTTGAACGTCGTGTCAGCATTCTACGACTATAATATACAGATTGATTCATCATTACAAATTCGTTTATTATACCGATTGATATGCACATGCATAACAATATGGTCAGTAAGATAACGCTACCAACACCCATGACCCAATGCCACAAACAACAACACCACCATCTACTGCTAACAATAACATACCGCACAACTCACAACTATGACAACCGTCGCGGCACCAACCATACAAAGATCAACTCACAACATAACAACAGCCCCCCATAACTCCAACATCAAAACATAACACGAACACCAATAATTACCTCATCTCAAAGCAATTCACTCTCAAAACACATAAAACTGATAACAATAACAAAAACTATCAACCACCAGCGGCGGCCGGCCGGCACCTCAAACACACAACAATGTAGATAACATACTTCAGCCAAAGCAACCACACTCACTCCAAGGCCATATCTTACCTCACGCTCTAATATCTTCCCTCTCGCTCTAGCACCGAATTCCCAGTCTCAAGCGACCCAATACCTACTAACATGCTTTTTTGTTCGTCACACCCACACGTATTCATAGACGGGGGTTGAAATTACAAAAACATTCATCTCTGGTTTTAAGTGAGCTCGTGAATTCACCCGGAAAATGGCGGAAAATTGGTGAATTCACCACCGAAATTCATAAAATTTACAAATATCCTGGAAAACTGATTTGGGCATGTTCACTAGGAAAATTTGAATTTTGACGGTAGGCTGTTAATTTAATTAATACGTTTTTTACACTTTTAAACTGCCTTTTATTAATTATGGTTACGATAGTTTAGCATTGTAAATTCCATTTTTATTATACTTACCAACATCCATTTTTAGTTTCGACACTTAAATTTCGCAATTGTGAGCTTCCGTAAATTAAAAATCGAGACTAAAATTTGTTATTAGTACAGCGTAGAGTAATTAACAAAATGTATAACTTAAAACTATTTACAAAACCAATCGATTTGCATATAAAGTTTAAATTCAAAATGGGTAGCATTTTAGTCACGTTAATAATCTTTCGAGGCTGCAATAATTCGGCATGAAATGTTTTTATTGTTTATTATTTATTATTTCAAAATCTCAATACTTTGTTTCTCTACATTTTGGTACTGCACGCAGAAATAAATTATAATCTTTTTGATTTAAATAGAAGATAATTGACATACCCTAGTACACCAACCACTCTTTAAAATATATAAATTCAACCCCGTATAAAATTAAATATTGTCAATAAATAATTTTAATATAACTACAGTTAAATGGTGAATACAAAATTATGTTGTTTTATGACATTTGGCCCGAGTGAAAAGGATTTGATCTCAATTGCGATTGTTGAAATTAAAATTAAATTATATATTGTTTATAACTATCGTTACAGGCAACTTATGACCATAACAGAATGAAGTCAAAATGTGTGATGGGATGCTGGACTTATATGTACACTTACTGTCCTAGTAATTTAAAGTAAGCGTAATATATTCTGATGTCTACATAGATTAATGTATACTAACGTTTTTAAAAGAGCACCTAAACACAATACAAAAGCAACAACAACCTTAGCAAACAATTGCATTGCAAAACTTAATTTTGTTTGGCGTGATGTTAGTATGTAAGTGCTACTGACTAAACCTGCCATACATAATATTAGGTCTGTTCCCTTACAATAATGCATTCGAATACATTCGAATACATTAGTCAAACTTCGTTCACTTCTAACCAACTTTTGCGTAAGGGAACGAAGTTTGACTGATGTATTCGAATGCATTATCGTAAGGGAACAGACCTATTATAATGAAAACGAACAAAATTAGTTTTTCTTTTTTTCTTTTTGTGCTGGATAATAAATCGAAAAACATTGGGGACGTTCGGATACCTAGTTTATGTAATACGTCAACTAGATAGATAGATAAATAAATATAATATTATTATTTTTCTTATGATTTTTTATGGTACAGTAACAATTTAATAGTTCATAAAAAATACATACATACATAGAAAAAAAATAAGAAAAAGTTAGTGAGATTTTTTATTTTAACATACAAGAGTAATAAAAATAGAGTTGAATGCCACTTTAATTACTTACTTACTTACTTATGTTGGCTCAACTAGAGCGTTGTGCTCCTAGGCCTTGCTCAATATACCCCTCCAGCTGGCTCGATCTCTAGCCTGCCGTCTCCAATTTCGCACTCCAAGTTGTCGGAGGTCTCCCTCTACCTTTTCGCTCCATCGAAGATGAGGTCTACCTTGGCTTCTAACTCCCTCTCTGCTCTCTGGTTTGGCGTTGAAGACTTTTCGCGCTGGAGCGTTGATGTCCATTCGCTCAACATGACCCAGCCATCTTAGTCGTTGAATTCGAATTTTCCTGGCTAAGCTTATGTCGCTGCACAGCACGTATAGTTCGTCGTTGTATATCTTCGCCAAATGTTGTCTTCATGGTTTACGCATAGCAGGACCGGGATGATGAGTGTTCTATACAGCGTTTCCTTGGTTCTTCTCGATAGGGCTCTATTCCTCAATTGCAAGAGTTACAGTGGGTGATCAAATTATTACGGCCACCTTTTAAAAAAATACTTATTTTGAGAATTTAATGCAACGAAGATATTGTTGCCACAAGCGCAGGAATTGTTTCCAAGCAGTTATGTATTTATGCATGACTCTTCACCCTGTTCTAGAGCAAAAAGAGTAACTTCATTTTTGGAACATTATGTGGAGGTCCTCGAATGGCCTTGAATCTCCCCAGTTCCTTACCCAATAGAAAATCTTTTGGAGCTAATGATAAGACAAATAGACAAAGAAAAAAAGTTATAAATAAGCCACAGTTAAAGAACGCTTAATTGAAGTATGTCACAAGAAGGAAAATATTACCAATATTTACTCGTATTGTAAGAAAGGCAATGAACCTATGCCCAAAAGAGTATAGGGGGTTATTGCTGCAATAGCAGGGGTAACAAAATATTTTTTTTAATTTTTTTTTGTGGCATTTTTCTAAAAAATATAAGTCTTTTCTAAGTTTATAAATCGTTTCCAATATGTAAAAATAAATAAAGACTGAAAAATAAAAACATATAAGTTATTTGAGGTTACTTTTCAAAAAATCATATTTTTTCTAGTGGCCGTAATAATTTGATCACCCACTGTAGTCTGCGTTTGATTTCAGCGCTGATGTTGTTGCCTGAGCTTACAGCAGTGCCTAGATAGACAAATTCACTGACTACCTCGAAGTACCTCGAACTGAGTACGCAGGCATATGTATATTCAATTTAATTTAACCGATGAACCTCCTTGCCAACTTCCTTTCAGAAATCCTAGGAAAACAAATTGGCTAAAATATAGGGATACTGTAGAACAATCTATTATCCCAGAGCTTTTAATTCCCCCCTGTATAACGCCAATGAGCTTGATCTTAAGATCAAGAATCTTACTTTGGCTCTAAACAATGCGATGTCCTCCTCATGTCCTCTTATTTTGCCAAGGGGAAAGAAAAAGCCGCATTGGTGGGCTTCAGATTTAGGTCTGAGCAAGTCAAACTGCAGACAACTTTTCAATCGTGCCACGGAAAATGACCGACTGGGATTCCTACAAGGAAGCCCTCAAGACATATAAGAAACAACTTAGAAAAGCCAAGCGAGTATCTTGGAGACTCTTCTGTGGTAAGATAGAGGAATCCTCCGAGGCATCAAGGCTAAGAAAGATACTCTCGACAAACCCAACAATATGCCAAGTTGTCTGAAAAAGACAGATGGCTCTTGGACAACTTCTAGCGAGGAATCGCTTAATCTGCTGCTTGACACCCACTTCCCAGGCAGCTCAAATATTATTGCCCACAAAGATCCAAACAGATCAAACCTGCAATCTACACAACCTACATGGTCTGATTACTAGAGACAGAGTAGTTTGGGCGCTACATAGCTTCAAACCATACAAATCCTCGGGACCAGACGGCATACTACCAGCCGGACTCCAACGAAATTGCGACAATTTTTTTTCACGATAATTTTTTTAGGATATTCCATATAAACTGCGAGACTCGTTTGGGTTATGTCAACCATAATGCGAGAATCGTTCGAAAATCGCAAATTTGTGGGCAAATAGTTTGGCATTACCGGCATTCGATTCTTCTTTCATAGAGAGTACCATTTAAAACTAGAATCGCAAATATCTTTCGAATCGAATCAATATTAGAATCGAGTTTCATAGTAGGGCCCCTGTTTGAAGCTGGTGTACATCCCATTGCAATGGAGAGAAGCGGTGAAAGTGGTTTTCATACCCAAAGCAGGCAAGTGCTCTCATGTAAGTCCAAAAGATCTCAGACCTATTAGTCTTTCACCATTTCTTCTAAAAACTTTAGAACGACTGATTGAAATCCATCTACGCAAAAGCGTTGACAAAAGACTTCTGTCAACGGCGCAACATGTCTATTCTAAGGGAAAATCAGTATAAACGGCTCTACACGCGCTAACACGCTCTATAGAAGAGTCCTTACGCCATAAGGAGTATACAATGGTTGCATTCCTAGACATAGAAGGCGCTTTCAATAACGTCGACTCATCTGCGATCGCTGGTGCACTGGCAGCTCTGAACGTGGATGCCTCACTTGGCGAGCTGATTAATTTGATGCTCAATAGCCGACTTATCAACTCAAGTCCACACATTGACCCTCCATCTATAAATGGTACCTACTAGGTTAACATTCTCATATGAAGCTAAATACTTGGGCCTAGTTTTTGATAGGAATTTAACCTGGAAGCCTAACATCGCAAAGAAAGAGTTAAAAAAAACACTGTGGCACTTTTCTCTTGCAAAAAAGCCATTGGAAACAAATGGGGTTTACAGCCTCGTATCACTCACTGGCTATACGTCTCCGTCATAAGACCGATACTCACGTACGGTGTGGTTGTCTGGTGGACTGCTTTGGACAAAGCGATAAATCGCGATAAGCTAAGCAAAGTCCAAAGAACGGCTTGCTTGTGCATTAGTGGTGCTCTTCGTACTATACCCCCATCTGCTGCACTTGACATCCTGTTTCATCTGGCACCCATTGACATCTTCAGCAGGCAAACGGCAGCTTCTGCAGCCGAACGCCTCAAAGCTACCTCACAATGGACCAGTAGAACAACTGGCCATGCCGCTATCCTGAACGATTTTAAGAACCTTCCAGGAAATATCGATTACACCACACCAGAACTACAGTTCGATAAGAATTTCCATAGGTCTCCATTCCCACTAGATTATTCTGAGAGGAGGGAGCATTCCTGGATGATAAATCGAATCGAAGAATAGTCAAGCTGCTATCAAGTGCCTTGAATCAGTCTCTACAAATTCCATAACAGCCCAAAACTGTCGCTCGTCTCTCAAAGAGATGGCAGAACAGTTCAATATTCACCTCTGCTGGGTGCCGGGGCTCAGGGAAATCCCAGGTAATTGTAAGGCTGATGAACTCGCCAAACACGGAACTACACTACCTATCATGCTTCCATTTACGGATTCCATAGGTATTCCGATCGCTACTTGCAAACTCATAACAAAGCTGGATGCTATCAATAGAACAAATCTTAGGTGGACAACCGGCTCGACATGTCTAGCAACAAAGCGGATCTGGCCAAAGCTGGATCTAAAACGTTCTAAATACTTGATCTCCTTGGATAGGAAGCACATCAGTGCTACGATAGGTGTCATCACAGGACACTGTCTCATAGGCAGGCATGCAACAAGGTTGGGCGTTCTTTCAAACGATTTTTGCAGAAGCTGTCTTGACGAGGAGGAGGAAGAAACCATAGTCCATCTCCTCTGTACCTGTCCAGCTCTCTCACAAAGACGAAAACTCCATTTGGAACGTTCTACGATAATGATCTGTACGATCTAAAAAACATAGACATTCGTAATCTCCTTCGCTTCATCAGAAGCTTGGTTCAACGAGTAGAAAGAATTGAATTTCAGATTCATGTGGTATCACAAGGGACCTTATAATGGTCTAAGTGTGTGTGCCGACAGCCACTTCAACCTTACCTAACCTAACGAAGGCAGGATTTTCTTGACTAGATTGGTTTTCTTCCCCTCCATAAACGTCAACTGCAAAACCATACACGTGAACACTCCGGGCCAATAAAAACTGAGACGCATCTAGTCAGACAGCTGTCAGACTTACTAAACTACGAATCCGAACGTCCCCATTATCACTCTGAAGTTAATCTGAACGCGTTAAATTGGGGCGAGACGAAGTTCGCTGGGTCCGCTAGTAAAGGCTGGTACTATAGGAAAACAAAATGGCTAATTTGAAAAAAAAAAAATCGAGGGTACCAGCGGCAAGAGCATTACGAGTTGGGGGTCTCAGTATCGTTGTCTATGCTAAAAATGTTTATTGGTACGTCCCATTCTCTTCCTACTGCGACATACCATATTATGATTTAAGTAGGTTTAAAAAGGTTACAAATAAGATCAAGTGTTATTGCCACCAGATTGCCTGTGCCTTACCCATGACCGGGTAACCCGGTGTCTCCACGAGCAATTTTTTATATCTTGCAATCTGTCAAATTTTATTGTATGAAAGAACGATAGTGTGAAATATAAAATGTAGGGTGGACATTTCATATCATACAATTTGATTCGTTGAAATGTCGCTGATCAGAGCACATCGTTGCGTTCTCGCATTAGGTTATGAAATCCTTTCTCCTTGTCATAATTATACTTATCTCGTTTTTCACATTTTCACTCGCGGATATGTTTCTTTATCGAAATAGAAATTAACAAATATGGTGCAATCCTACAGACGATACAATTTTTTTTAAATTGCGGAATAAATTTCAAAAGCATTTTGATTTTCTACAATATATTGCACAACCTTGCAATAATATTGAGCGTCTAGGGGCCGCTTTATATATCAAGATGTGGAAGTGGATGTAGTCCAAAAAGCCAAAATACGACGACTACATTGCTCCAGCTAAGAGGATCTTCGAATCCCAGCCCCCAGGTTCGAGAAGACAAGGAAGACCGCGAACCTCCGTTTCAAAGACCAAGCCATCGAGGATGCCAGCGAGCGCTTGGTCTGGACAACTGGAAGCAGCGTGCCCGGGATCGTAGAGGATGGACGGCTGCAGTGTCTCAGCCAGAGACTCTCCACGGGTCGGGAGCCCGTTAAGTAAGTAATGTCGTTTTCCATTGGGCAAAAAGAAGCGTCCGGGAGAGTCCGGAATCGAAAAAATCACGTCTGAAACCGTTCCATTGGCACAAAAAATACTCTTCTGGTGATTCTGAGGAGAGAATTTCGCTTCTTTCACTCACACAAGTGTAGTTTGTGTATTTTATACAAGTCAACTGACGGCTGCCGTAGATTATTTTTTGGCATTTCACCAATACTCTTGTGGATTCAATCAGAAGCAGTTTTCTTGTTCCATTGGACTATAGAATGAGTGGATCCCCGAGTGAAACCAATGGAAAATGACATAAGTAAGGGGCCGCTTTATAATTTAATTTGCGTAGCAAAATTCAAAAGTCCAAAATATATATATTTTTTTTTTCGAAAACAAACAAGAAATAATTAATTCTTTATTCAAAGTTAAGGATTAGTACACGTATAAGCCTAGTATGCTGCTCGCGCTTAAATTAAGCCCCCATACAAAAATATCTCCAAAGATAAAATTAAGCAAAGCAGTTAAGCCAAGCAGTACGCAGTTCAAGCTAAATATCTGAGCAGCTGTACGAAAACTCTCTACAGAATTTAAGCAAGCAAATTAATGTAAAATACATTTTTCCACAGCGAAATTTTGACAAATCTGAGAAAATATCGGCATTCGCAATAAATTTTCAAACGAAACAGTACCAATGGAGAATGGTTAGTTCAACACAAAGAAATTCGTTGTTATTAATATAATTTCTTTTAAAAAGTAGAAATTTCTGTAGAAAGTTGACGGAACTTACACTGTCATAATTAAGCGAGCATTAAGCGAAGTGGTGGAGAGAAACATTGGAGAGACGCTTAATTTTAGCTTTCCTGGAACAGCATACTAGGCTATAGTAGTTGGTAAACTATGTATTTTACAAAACTTTAAACATGCAAACAACAAAAATAACATTAAAAACTTAACTTTAAAGGCGCTTTGCCTGACAGCCAGGCGGCAATAAAAGCAGTTTCTGCCAATGAAATAAAATCCAAATTAGTCCAACGCTGCCGCGAGGAGCTCAAAGTTCTTTGCTCGCAGCACACCACCAATCTCTGCTGGGTCCCTGGACACAGTGACAAAACCGGCAATGAGAGGGCGGATGAACTGGCGAGAGAGGGATCCAAAATGGATCCTGACAGAGCACTTCAATCGATCAAGCCACCACTTTGCAATCTTAGAGAGCGAGTGGAGAACAAAATTCGAATGAAAACCAAAAACAGGTGGAAAGAACTCACTACCTGTGAAATATCAAGGAAGCTTTGGCCAGAATACAACAGAGGTCGGACCAACAAACTTCTACAGTTTGATAGGTCATCGCTATCTAAGTTAGTGGGAGCTCTGACTGGCCACAACTACCTAAGAAACCACTTAATGAAACTAAATCTCAAAGATGACGACATATGTAGAGGCTGCGAAGACGAGGATGTCCACGAGGACACACCTCACTTCCTTTGTCATTGCCCGTCTCTCTGTCACTTGAGGAACAGAACACTTGGAAGTTACTACTTCCATGACGTACATGAACTTTCTGATGTCTCTCTGTCTGATCTTTGCAGGTTTCTGAGGAGATCGGGATGGCTAGACAGCGTCATATAACCACAAAGGAGGATGATGGAGACCACCGATGGTACACCAACGGTTAACCCCTAAAGAAGGAAGGGCATCACAATGGGTCCACGAGGACCTAAGTGAGGTATTGAAGGGCTCATCCTGCTCTACCTACCCATTTACCTAACCTAACCTAAGGCTCTTTGCATGCAAGCATTGCCTTAAAAAAATAGTTCATATCACAAAATTATAAATGTAGGATCTTTGTACCAATAGCAGAATTAATATCACATAGAAATTCCGGCAAGTCTTTTAATACAATAGACTCCAGTCAAATTCAAACACATCCGAAGAAACGGGTACTTGTTGGGGTATGGTAGAAAAGAATAACGTCGTTTTGTTTTATTGGGATTTTCGGATTTTGCTCTCAGATTTCAAATTTTTCGTGCCCAATGGAACATAAAACGAGATTTTTCTTCCTTCGCATTTGTAGTAGTGCATGTTTGAAAAGTCAGCTGTTCTTAAATTGTGATTTATGCTTATGAAAATCCACTCTATTTATATTGATATCCATAGCGGAGGCCAAATGTTTTTTTTTCTCTATTTTGCACAGACTTATCTTCAAATACGTAATTAAAAACACACTTTAAAGTTTGACAAATGTTTTGGTGTTAGTGTAAGTAGGTTCACACCTACCCCGCTCAGATATAGAGATTGGCAAAACTGCTCTGACTCTGAAAAAAAGTGTTTCTTTTTTTTTGCGGCCAATGGAACATGAAATCTGACAGCCAGCAGATTTCGAGAGCAGAAAAACTACTCTGGGGGGTTATTCCCAAATGCGCGGCGGATCGTATCAAAAGCGATACCTTAATTTCGCCCGTGTTCGCTTTTGCTTATTCTCAAATGCGAACGTGGCGTAAATTATCTGTTATGAGTCTAGGTTTGCCACAGGAGCGTCTTCGGAGTAGTGGAGGGGGACGGTGGCACGCTCGCGGTTGCACGGCTGTCGCTCGTCGGACGGGGTTCTTGTCACCCCTCGTACTACACCACCTGCTCAACAACAAAAAAAATCGTGCCTAAACAAAACCAAGGGCCTGGGCAAAAATCCTCATTCTTCAGTCCTTCACGTGGGCGCCCGCCTGAACATGGCTAACCGGTCAAATGGTTAGTGTCAGCCAAGGATTTACGCTAACGTCTCAATCGTTTGTCGTGATCCATTAGTTTGAGGTAGGAGTAAACCTTTAAATCCAACCTAATTCCAGTGGTGGTGTGAGCAGATAGCAAACCGTACCGAAGGATGAAAGGCTGGGGGTAAAACCAGTCGCTTACGAGCTCCCTCCGACGCGCAGGCAAGGTCGGTTGTAAGATTGTGCCCCATCTCGGTAAGTCGGCTCTGCCGGGATTGGTCTTCCTTTCCGGACATACTCGTGGGACCAGAATTTAAAAAAATGAACAAAAACCTAAACAAAAAAGAATTAAAAAAAAACAAAAAAGGAAGAATCCCTATTAGGGACCTCTTCTGAGGAGGATCTTCTGGCTTCTAGCCAGGAGACAGTAGTTTCCCCCTCAAGCCGAAGGAGCACCAGCCATAGTACTCCTTCCGGCAGTCAACCATCAACGTCATCCAAATCTTCAACAACAGTAGGGGCTGAGGATACCAGTCATAGTATCCAAAAGCCTCATAACAAAACTGGCAACGCCACTGGGAGCACCAGCCATAGTGCACCCAAATCCAAGAAATCCTCCGGCTGTCTCTTGAAGTCGAGATATAACAGGGCTGTCTTCATTCTTGCAAAGATTGCAAAGAATGAGGAGACTGGTATGACTCATGACAGGGACAAGGAGGATAAGGCAAAATATCAGAAGGTGGTCGACGAGTACGTTAACTACCAAAACAAACCGAAGCAACCGCAACAGAAAAAAGAGAGCGTGAAAAGGATCAGGTCTCAAGACGAGACCTCTCATGCCTCCAAAAAGTCGAAGATTGCTCCGAGACTCACCGACCTCCAGCGCCCATCCACTTCCCATGCAACCAAAACCTTCACGGAGGTAGTGAGGGATCACCTCCAAGTTGCCGTTATAGACGAGCTGTCTAAAAGTGGCAATTCAATCATGACACACTGGAGTAGAATTGAAGCCAAACTGTCCGAGATGGTTGTGGAACACGTTCTTTCTGGTGTTGATAGCAGACAACCTGGATTTGACTGCGCGGAAATTGTTAGGGGGTACCGGGTGATCAAGTGTGTAGACCAGTACTCCAAGGATTTTCTTGGTTCATGCATCGCCAAGATTGGCGAAGCTTGGGATGGCTTAAAGCTTAAGCTCATCCCAGCCAAGGATATCCCCACGAGACCCAGGGCACGCATTTGGTTACCCGTCATGAAGATAGACTCTGGGAGTCTTCTGAAGTGCCTCAAGATGCAAAACCCGCAGATACCCATGGACGACTGGGCTGTCATTAAGGCAGAAGCTCCCCAGAAAAACAGCTTGTCCTACCTGCTGCTCATTAATGAAGAGTGCCTAGGGGCACTTGAAGCGGCTGACTTTAAGCTAAGGTTTGGCATAAGGCTCGCCAAGCTAAAGATTTTCCGATCGACAGGACCTGAAGACGACACGGACGACGTCGTCGCTGCCAACAAACTGTTGGAGGACCTGGCGATCGCCAACACTCAATAACTATTATGCTGAAAGTCATCCAAACGAATCTCCAGCACTCGAAATGTGCATCGGAGAATCTTTTGGTCTTCCTCAGGGAGGAAGACATTGACATCGGCATAATACAGGAGCCCTGGGTCAAGAAGTCGACCATCCTGGGTCTCTCAGACAACACCTACAACCTTTATTACAAAAGAGACGTCGGTAAGCCTAGAACATGCATTTTAGCAAAAAAATACATTAACGCTTTCCTTTGTCCCAATTTTAGTTCGGGTGACTTAACCGTTGTTAAGGTAGAACTCACCCAGGGTCATACAACCTTTTTATCATCCGCCTATATGGCACATGACAGGCCATCCCCGCCAGAGGAAGTACAGCAGCTCACTGCAGCGATACAGGCGAGGCAAGGTAACCTGCTCATTGGCTGTGATGCTAACGCTAGACATCATCTCTGGGGCAGCAAGGAAATCAATGAACGAGGTGAGTCTTTATTTGATTTCCTTTTAACTTCTGATCTATGTGTATGTAACGTGGGTAACACCCCTACCTTTAAATTTCCAAGTACGGAAAATTATAACGGTTGGGAAGAGGTGTTAGACATTACTCTCAAAACAAACAGCGACAACTTTAGGGTTGAGAATTGGAGAGTCTCCAACTTAAAGTCCTTCTCGGACCACGAGTGGATACTCTTCAATCTTTGTATCAAGGTAGATACTCCAGTCCTATATAGAAACCCAAAGAGAATTGACTGGAAGAAATTTGGTCAGGTCTTAAAATCTAAACTCCCCAGTATCCCACACCTAGAAATTAACTCAGGTGAGGAACTGGACACAATTTCACTCGCTCTAGAAAGGGCGATGAATACAGCCTTTAAGGTATCGTGTCCCGTTAAACACAGCAAAAAAACCTTACCGCCGTGGTGGAATGAAGACCTATCCATTCTGAGAAGGATGACTAGGGACATTTTCAATATCTGCTACAGGCATAAGTTCTGGCAACCTTATAAAGACTGCCTAAAATTCTACAAAAAGTCCATTAGATCAGCTAAGATGCAAGCATGGTCAGAATACTGTCAATCTATCGATACTCTTAAGGAATCTGCAAGACTCAGTAAGATTCTATCCAAAGAACGCTCTAGTCCATCTTTCATTAAGAAAACGGACGGAACCTGGACAGAATCAACCGACGAATCCTTAGAGCTTCTACTCAGCACCCACTTTCCTGGTTGTAAAGACCACTGCGTTACCCCATCTTATTCGCTGGGGAATTTTCCCTCACACCGGGAAGAAATAGAGCGCATTATAACCAAGGAAAACATCTCATGGGCCATTCAAAGTTTTGCTCCGTATAAATCACCTGGGCAGGACGGCATTCTCCCCATCATGCTGCAAAAGCATGAGGGTATAGTGCTGCCCCTTCTCGTGAAAATGTACAGAAGCAGTATCCTACTAAATCATGTACCTCAGTCATGGAGACATGTCCGTGTAGTTTTCATACCGAAAGTCGGCAAAAGAGGTCACGAATCCGCGAAGGACTTCCGACCTATCAGCTTAACCTCCTTCATTCTTAAAACTTTAGAGCGTATACTCGACCTTCACATAAGAACAAGCCTTGAAAGGTCCCCCTTATGTAACTCACAACACGCATACCTCAAGGGCAGGTCGACTGAGACAGCTCTTCATGAAGTAGTGCGTACAGTTGAGTGGTCACTCTCCCATCACCAATTCACCTTAGCTACCTTCTTAGATATAGAGGGCGCTTTTAACAACGTCCACACTGAATCGATCCAGGAATCTCTCTTAGAACTAGGTGTAGAGGATTACGTCACTTCGTGGATCATTTCCATGCTCAAAACAAGGATCATTCAAGCTAAACTTGGTAACACCCATCTAACCAAATCTGTAAGCAGAGGAACACCTCAAGGTGGGGTGATCTCGCCTCTCTTATGGATTATGGTACTTAACAAAATCCTTTCAAAACTCGACAGGGAAGGTATAAAAGTCGTTGCGTATGCGGATGACGTGGTCGTTCTAGTGTCAGGAATGTTTCCGACCGTGATAAGTGAAATCATGGAAAGGGCCCTGGGTAAGATTAGCGGTTGGGCTACAAGTTGTGGTCTTAGCGTTAACCCAAGTAAAACTGAACTGATGCTTTTCACCACCAAAACCAAAATACCAACCTTCTCACTTCCCCGCTTAAACAACCAAATCCTTCCTTTATCCACCAGCGCTAAATACCTTGGGGTCATGCTTGACCCCAAACTCAACTGGAAGTACAATATCGAACATCGAGTGCGGAAATAGGCATCTTCGTCGATAGTCAGGCCGCGATTAAGGCTGTTGGTTCAACTAAGTCAACGTCCAAGCTTGTTGTGGAATGCAGGGAGACACTGACCAGGGCTTGTCATCGGTTTGATATCACTCTCGTCTGGGTTCCCGGCCATAGGAACATTGAAGGGAATGAGAAAGCCGATGAACTTGCCAGAATTGGCTCAGCTCTGTGCGTGTCTCACGCGGAGGAAGTCTTCCCTCCGCTGGGATATGTAAAGAGAGAAATCCTCCTGCACTTCACCTCATGTGCTGAGACTAGTTGGATGAACCTGACGAACTGTGTCATTTCCAGGAAGATCTGGCCAACCTACGATAATGCCCGAACAAACAACCTATTATCCAGATCGCGTGTAGATGTTGCCAGACTAACGGCAATTAGTACGGGTCATTGGCCTTTAGGAACCCACGCAGCCAAGCTTGGCATCCCCCACAATACCCACTGCCGTAGCTGTGATGACACAAGTAAGAGTGAAACAGTGTTCCATTTGTTTTGTGAGTGTCCGGCCCTAGCCAAAACCAGACGCAGTGCTCTGGGTCAACCATTTTTTGATGACCTTTTGGCCATCCAAGGCATCCATTTCCACAGGATTATCAAATTACTCAACTCCACAGGCTGGTTTTGAGCTCTTTTAACTTCCTTCACCTCCTTTTCATATCAGGTTCCGTTAGTTGTGGTTTCAAAACGGCGCTCAATGCACTACTTGTGTTTTTCCCTCGTCGGGAAATACAGCCACCTAAACCAACCAACCAAACAAAACCAAAAGAAAGATAGGAGGAGAACTAACTTTAACGACATCGGACGGACAGATCAAAAATAGGAAGGAGAAGAGAAAAGAGAGAAAGAAAAGCGGAAAAGGAAAGCTCATCAACCTATGCCTCACCAAAGAGAGAGTCCAGAAAGTCAGATGCAGATAAACTACCCTAACTACGCTAACTAATCTAAATCTAACCTAAACCGTAAGCTAAAACCTACCATATAACCCTATCTAACTTAAAACTAACCTATTCTACTCCTTTGCATCCACTGCTTTCCACGGTCGCTCTTCGGTGGGGTTCGTCTCGTCCCAGAGACGTGACTGATGATGTTGGCACTGGCTTGGCCTACCCACCCTATGTCTCAATGGACACATCCATGGCTATCTCTCTGGCCGAAAATGCGAAAGATAGCCCCTTGACGCCATATAACAGCCACTCGTCAGTACGTCTTTGTAGAGGAAGATTCGTCCGTCGTCACGTCATCGTCCTGAGTTCGTCAGTCGTCAACGTTTACGTAGCGTCTACGCCATGGCACTGTAGTAGGACGACGGCCTCCCCATCTATCCACACACCAAACCACTCACTGAACTACTCCATAATAAACAACCGAAATTCACTTCTCAAAACTATAATTCATTATAAATATCAGCAAACTTCTTACTTTACTCTACTCTATTTCTTAAAACAATTAGATACCCGTGCTTTAGGTGGCTTAGATTCAGCTTAAATGTTATTATTATTAGGCAATTCTTTAGCCTTTATTATATGAATAAAAAAAGGAAAAACTTACTGTCGTATAAGTAGGCGTCGTCCTGCCGGCAGCACTTGGAGCGATGATCTCTGTTGTTCTGCAACTTGGCTTTATACTGCCTTTTGTATCGCGCAATAGCAAGCACCACAAACACTATATCCTTACACTAATAAACTAATATAGGTTTAATTCAAAAAAAAATTATAGCTACTTTTCAAAATTCACACAAAATTCACTTAATATAAGTTCTTTTCTTTTTCTGCACTTCTGCTTCCGCCCTTCTTATTAATCTTATTTTTCTTGCAGTTATTAGCGGGCTAGCTTTCGTCCCTCCCTGAAGACGCAATGGTTACCCCCGTCTTGAATGGGAAATGTCGGACACTGGTTTCGACCTTTGACCCCACAACGACCTTTTGTCCTTGGTTGAGGCTTCGTTGTCTGTGAAGTCCAATTTCCGTACAATTTTTGGAACGCTTTCGTAGCCAGACTTGGAGTATATTCTTGTACTACAACTTATACACCAGTTTATTGCTGCTGGGCCTACGGTTGAGCGCTTTGGTACTATGGATGGACTTGGCTTCACAGATTACGCGGACGGCAAAACCTGGCAGAGGTGAGGGTCGTCTTTTGACGATCTGTCCCAACCCAATACCTAAATAAACATCCCTTGTTAGAATTATTCCTAGATTATCATTGTATGTGTATGATATTACCTCTGCTGACGGTAAGTCCTTGCTTAACTTGTCTGCCTTTGTTCTTGTTCTCACGTTGTCTTAGAGCCTGTGGTCTACCTATGGAATTTCACATTTGTCTATATATTTTATTTCTTTCATTTATTTCACATTCTTTTTCGATCTCACCTTGCCTTTTCTTTCTTTTCACTATGCTTTTTGATAAACTATATTTCAACAATTTCGATTCTATACGATTCGGAATTTAAATTTTCCTCAAAAAAAATGGATTCACTCTGCTTCTCACACGGCAACTCTTGCTTTTCCCAATGGATTAACAGAATATCGTTGAATTCCCTCTACCAGACGGCAATGACCTCATTATAGTCGTGGTTATCGAAATTTTTGTTTCTGTATTCGTCTGTGCTCTCTGGCATTATCACTTCGTCTCTATCTTTCTTTGGTGTAGACTTCAACTTTCATTCCCCACCTTTCTCTCGCAACATGTTTCCCACTTCAGCCCATAAACATTTGTTTATCCTGACATAGTATATCGAGACAGTCTCTATACACAATGATTATGGGTGACGACGACTATATTTGTTTACCTGAATACATAAATACACAAGCTATATTGCCTATATTGCACCTCTTAACTGATTTGATCTAGGATCGTATCACAGATATTAAAATTAATTCAGATCTAACTTCCTATAATAATTCTTATATCGTCAACATTATTGCTTTTCCCCCTACCTGAACACTGCACACTTTGTTTATCCGCGTTATCCGTGAGGTATAAGCGGGCAGACCAGTGCATCGAGAAGTGCAACAGCTATAGTAGTGCACAGTGCACTATCGGCTAAAGTGTCATTTAATTTACATTCTATTTTGTGCTTCTCGTGGATGGTGAGTTGTTTTCCAGGTAGGTAAGTTAATTTGTGATATAACGGGTGATTTTTTAGCTGTTTGTTTTAACCATGGATCTTACAAATGAACAACGCTTGCAAATTATTGAATTTTACTATCAAAATTCGATCTCGGTTCGAAATGTTCATTTTCGCTTTTTTATCGAAAAATTGTGTTCAGCGATGAGGCTCATTTTTGGTTGAATGGGTACGTAAATAAGCAAAATTGCCGCATTTGGAGTGAAGATCAGCCAGAAGCATTGCAACAGCTACCAATGCATCCCGAAAAAGCCAAGCCAGTGTTTGGTGCGGTTTATGGGCCGGCGGCATCATTGGGCCATATTTCTTCAAAGATGATGCGAATCGCAGCGTTACTGTCAATGGTGAACGCTACCGAGCGATGATAACAAACTTTTTTTTGCCCGAAATGGAAGTTCTTGACCTGCATGATATGTGGTTTCAACAAGACGGTGCCACATGCCACACAGCACGCGAAACAATGGCGCAATTGCGAGGCGAATTTGGTGAACAGTTAATTTCACGTTTCGGGCCGGTCAATTGGCCGCCTAGATCGTGCGATTTGACACCATTAGATTATATTTTGTGGGGGTATGTCAAGGCTAATGTGTATAGGGACAGGCCCGCTTCGATTGACGCACTGGAAGCCAACATCCATGCATTCATTCGTGAGATACCGGCCGATATGTGTGAAAGAGTATGCCAAAATTGGACTCAGCGGATGGGCTACCTGAGACGCAGCCGCGGTCAACATTTGCATGAAATTATCTTTAAACATTAAATTGCAAGGTTCAAACTATCGATTCAAATAAATATTTCATTCATTTTTTCGAATTTTTTGTGTTTTTTTTTTTTTTAAAGTTCTAAACCTCTTAAAAAATCACCCGTTACCTATTTAATAACTGATTTCCTGCTATCTTTATTTACAGAAATGTTATTTTCTATTTAGGTGGGTCGATGCTGCGCCCAGTGACTACAAAGGCAATTGGACTGGTGTCTTGTTTGTCCCTATTCCCTAGTACAACGTGGTCACAAATCACAGGTTGGTTTTTTTTTTTCATTTCATTGTTTTGACCATAGTATTTGCGTATTTGCAAATATTTTGGTCGAATTGTTAATTTTGCCCGCTTTTTCATTTGTGGCGGAGTTAAATAGGGGTTGGAGAGATTGTGGGTATTCGTGTTTTATGTTTACCTTTTTTTTTTTTGTTTACTTTTAGGAATACTCTCTTAATGCAGTCATTCCGCGATACCAATAATCATTTTTAGTGTCCAGGCTAAGTTTTTCGAACTCACAATGGCGAAATTTTCCATACAAAATTGCATATTGTGACCTAGGAAATATTTAGTGTGAAGGTTAAAAATGATTATTGGTAAGGCCCATTGACTTCATGGTGCAGTTAGTATATTTTCTTGTAGGTCAGTTGTAAGGTGAGTATCTATGAATAGCTTGGATAGCCATATAATGTATAATTTTTTGTTTCTAGGTTGCTGGATTTGGACGCTGTCCGTTCGTCGTTTGGGCCGGTGAACTTGCGTCCGAGCTCCGTAACAGGATCGACGCCGGTTGGCTAGTGGTCGTGAGCCTACCGACCTCGTAAAAAGGATATCGGGCGACTTATGTATGTTTTACTGTCGCGAGTGTGGGTTGATAGTTGTATAACCAACGTGTGGCAAGGGCCCATACCTTGAGATGTCTCTGTGCCGGGCAAAACATTTGGTGAGTCCTATTTTGCCTTCTTTCGTCTGCTTCTCTCACACCCGTCAGTACGGCTCTAGAATCACCCGACCGAAGTATGGCCTGGTTTATGGTTATGATTCGGTTACAGTGGCGGCTGGTGTGAGTGTAGCAGGATTTGGATCGTAGTCTTCCTCTATCACAAGGAACAGTATACGGAGGGATTATTAATATGTATCTATAGCTGTTTATTGTACTTTAGATATTTTCCTCTATAAGGCGGATTTTGTATATAAATATGCATATGCTCTATTAAAGTTGTGACAGCACGATATATACATAAATTAATAAATAATTATACTTAACCCTAGATAAATAAAACTATACTTCTATACCTATTAACTAATAAAATACTCTATGACTATATAAATAAATAGCTATCTCTGGACGGTTATACAAATAAACTAATAAATAACACTAAAACTGACACTACATAGATTACTTTTACGCTATAACTTACAACGGCAGCTTGAGTGCGTCAAATATCTTTAGTTTTCTTATGTGTGTAGGTCTTTTGCATGGAAGACTCCTACTTTTTCGCCGCGTTGGTTTCCTATCTCGTAAAGAGAGTTACCGATTGCTTTTAGAACAATTGCTTTTAGGAATTTAGGCCCTAATTTTGCATTGTAGCCATCGGTCTTGCTGCTTTGTTTGAAATTTCGTCGATAGACGACTTGTCCTACAGCGTACTTTACGTCTCTACTCCGCGTATTGTATGTTTTAGTAGCCTTGTTGTGTGCTAACTTCAAGTTGTCAAAAATCTTATTCCTAATCAAGTCTAGTCTATCAGTCTTATTTGTGATACGTACTCCAGTGTCCTTTAGCATGTCCAGTTTGCGTAAAATTTCATACGCACTTGCGTGTTGTATCATCGGGACACCGAACACCGCGTAATATGGTTCTAGGCCCGTTGCATCATGCACTACGCTTCTCAACGCAAATGCTGCGTTGCTCACGTGCAAATCCCAGTTTCTCTGGTCGTGATCTATATATGACCGAATTTTGGTCAACAGAGAGCGATTCACTCTCTCGGACGCATTCGCTTGGGGGGAATAGAATGCGGTTCTTATATGACTTACTCCATACTTCTTTAGGAAGCTGGAGAACAATTCTGCAACGAATTGTTTTCCGTTGTCGGAATGGACAAACTCAGGTACACCGAATACATGAAATACATTATCTTCTAAATACTTTACTACCTCAGCTGCCGTTGCTTTGCGGATAGGCCGCAGTAATACATATTTGCTGAAGTGGTCTAACACGATGAAGATGTGTGTGTGTCCTGTTCTTGTTCGTGGGTAGGGTCCTAAAAAGTCTATATAGAGGCGTTGGAAGGGTCGCTCAGTGATTGTTTGTTGCCCCATTGGCGGCCGAGAAATCACGTTGAGCGGTTTGTTGCATTTGCATGTTTCACACGACTTCACATGTGCTTGCACGTCTGCGGCCATTCCAGGCCAGAAATATTTTTGCTTTAGTTTCGCCAGTGTTTTATTAACCCCTCCATGACCAGCGGATGGTGAATCGTGGGTAGCAATTAGAAGGCTCCCACGCAACTCCCCCGGAACCCAGAGTTTCCAAGCCCTATCTTCTTGTAGTTCGTCTCCTGTTCGTACGTCTGTCCGTTTGTAGACGTAGCCGTCTGATATACACACGTCGGGTAGTCTGTCTTGGTTCTTCTCGACCGTCTTTCTCAACTCCTCATACTCTTCCGAAGAAAAGCATGGCGAGCTGAGATCGACTTCCGGAAGAACGGTGCTGGGACTGACCTCCTCCATATGGACGCGTGAGAGAGTATCCGGGACTACATTCTGGATGCCCTTCCTATGTTCTATCACGAAATCAAACGCCTGGAGCTTAAGGCTCCATCTGGCCAACCGACCAGACAAGTCTTTTTGTGTCATTAGCCACTTCAGACTGGCGTGATCCGTGATTATAGTGAAGGGCAGTCCTTCTACGTAGGCTCGGAACTTCTTTACGGACAAAACGGCCGCATAGCATTCAAGTTCCGTAACGCTATAGTTCCGCTGTGCGGAATTAAGCTTCTGGGACATGAATGCTATGGGTCGTTCGTTATTCTCCGCGTCCCTCTGGAAGAGAACACTCCCCACACCAGTCGTCGAAGCGTCGCACTGTATATAAAAGTGTTTTGTGAAGTCGGGGTTTGTCAGTATGGGCGCAGTAACCAGTGACATTTTGAGCTGATTGAATGCTCTTATCGCCTCGTCTGTCATGTTAAACGTTTGTCCCTTTTTTAAGCAGTCTGTCATAGGGCTTGATAGGGTGGCAAAGTTCGGTATAAACCGCCTGTACCATCCAGTCATCCCTAGGAATCGACGGAGCTGCTTGGGAGTCCTCGGTATCGGGAAGTTTTCGCCCGCTGACACCTTGTCTTTATCGGTTCGCAAGCATCAATCACCGACTATATACCCTAGGTACCTAATTTCTTTGTAGCAGAATTTGCTTTTTTCGACGTTTATCGTGAGACCCGCTTCCCGCAAACACCTAGCTACCTCTTCTAACAATTTGGCATGTGACTCAAAGTCTGGGGAGCAAACCAAGAGGTCATCGAGGTAGACAAAGACATACTCCTTCAACTTGGAGGGTATGACTTTGTCCATAAGCCTACACATTCTCTGAGCGGCGTTGCACAATCCGAACGGCATAACCGTGAACTGATACAACGGTCGCCCAGGGACTGTGAAGGCCGTCTTCTCCCTTGATTCGCTCTCCAGAGGAATCTGCCAAAATGCGTCTTTTAGATCTATGCCTGAGATGAATCTTGTATCCTGCAGTCGGCTAAGCAGACCCTCAATGTGGGGAAGCGGGTATGCGTCTTTCTTGGTAACTGCATTTACTTTCCTCGAGTACAGACATAATCTGTTTTTGCCTGGCTTCCTCACCAGCACAACAGGTGAGCTCCAGGCGCTATTGCTCTCCTCTATCACGCCCAGCGAAAGCATGCGATCGAGTTTGTATCGCGGGCGAGATCGGGTAATGCCTTTGCTTGATGGGAATTTTGTCGTCTTCCACCTCTATAACGTGTTCTTCAAGAGACGTTTTACCCAGACCTTGCACCGCGAAAGATGGAAAGAGCCGTTTGATTTGCTCGAGTCGTAGCGCTTGTGCTGGTGAGAGTGTCTGGACTGGAGGACTTTCGACAGTCGGTAATGGAGCCTCGACCTCACTGATCACGTTTGGAGCGACCCTAAACGCACTCCAGAAGTCTACACCTAGATAGAGTTGTTGTTGTAGATTTGGTACAACGTAAAGCTCGATTTCTTGAGTTTTGTTCCCCCACGAAACCTGGGTCTGTAGCCGTCCTTGTATGCATTGGTGGTTCCCGTCCGCTGTCCTTATGTCTGTAGCCATGTTTGTCATTGTCAAGTTATGTCTTTTTAAAAAGTTTTGCGCATCTTTTCCTAGACAACTAATCGAAGCGCCGCTATCTAATAGACCTAAGATTTCTTCTCCGTCTATTACTACTTTAGCATAAGGTCTATTGTCATCAGTGGTATTTAATATCGTTGACTCTATCCTACTCTTTCGTCGTCTAATTATTGCACATTTTTCCCTCTGTTGGCAACCATAGTTAAAATTGGAAGGTTGGCAACACCAATGTACATCGATGACAACAACACCCTCAACCTCAAAATTTTCTTATAGCTTATATTTCTTATTCCTCTCCAAATATTCTTCTTCTAGCTTCGTCGTATTCTTTCAATCGTCTATGAAGGTTTTTTTTGGCCGGAACCTCTTTTTTTTTCTGCCTGAACTAACAAACTTGGATCTCTTTTCAGGATTCGGAATGGTCCGGATCCATTCTTGTGTTCGGGATTGAGTTCGGCATCGGCGGCTTGTTCCCGATCGCACCGCCGACTGACATGTTTTCCTGACACTTAACACAGTTGAAGGCCAGGCTTCCTTGCCCACAACTGAAGCATGTCAGGGTATGGAAACTAGATAAGCATGTTGCTCGAGTTTGTGGTGTTTCTCTGGCTCTACTGTCTTGCCTGTTGTCTCTTATCGGTAGTGTCGTTCTGTCGGTGGTTGTGTAGGTTGTCGGTCGGTTTGTCCTTCTGTGTTGAAGCGCGGCTACTTCTAACTCTTCGTCCTCTGCTGTTACGAACTCTAGCTCTTCTTTGCCTTCGATCAGGGCTCGGCCCTTGACTTCGTTGACGTTTCTTCGAGCTCTAACATCCCTTGCCGCGATATGGCTTTCTGCCCTCCTGCACTCTTCTCTTAGTTCCCTAATCGTCAATATTCTACAACCGAACACTAAGTTAGCTACCCTATCCTTAAGATTTTGTCAGAGTATCGCCAACAAATCTTTCTCGCTCGGTCGTTGTCTCATTTGCAGTGTTAATGTCCGTATGTCGCTGTAAAATTCATCAAATGTTTCGTGGGGTAACTGCCTCCTGTCCATAATTTGGCGTAGGATCTCGTGATCCCCCTATTGCTTTGGAACTGCTGTATAAGTTCCGCTTTCAGGTCGAAATAGTTGAGCATCGTGTCCCCTGCATTTTCTTCCATAAATTGCCAATACCAGCTCTCAGCTGGCCCCGTCACCAAATGGTGGAAATTCGCAAAAACTTGCTCATTCGTGAGGCCGCTCTGGCGTTGGAGGGTTTCGACCCTAAAAATGAAACTCTCCACCGACATACTCTTGGTCGTCCCATCAAACTTGATCCCCCATTTGTGGACGTCTATTCTCCTCCCTATTTCATGTCGTGAAGGCTCAGATCGGTGAAATTCCTGGGTATGAACTCCATGCCTGGAAGGTTCCCGTGCTGGGAACTCCTCTCGGCTGCCTATTGGCTCTGGGCCGAACGTTTGGCGCTGCTGAGCTGGAGGTTGGTTGTTCTCAACATTGCCGTTTGCCTCTGGAATTAATGTTTGATTTGCCGACTTCTGGGGTAGAGATAGTTGAGCTATACTATCCTGGAGGGCCCTCATATCTTCATGAAATGCATTTTGTACCCCCCTTAAACCTCCCGCAAAGATCGTGAGTAACTCTGCCCTATTCTCCCTGATCAATAGCGAGACCTCTTTTTCTACTTGGCGTGAGACTTGCTCTGCAATTGAGCGCCTGCTTAATTCTGCCGAATCTTTGCCATCTTCCCCGGCAAGTGACTCTATTGACCCTGCTTGCTCTCTCTCTCTACTAAAATCTGTTTCTATCCCTCCCGAACACGTACCTATTTTATCTGCTTGGGTTGGGCCTGCTTGGAATATTTCCTATGCATCCTGTTGCAGTTCCTGACCCCACTCTGCCATTTCCCGGGCCGTACGGTTTAGGTCGCTTACACCGTCCGCTTCTGCCGCGGCTGTTCTTGCAAGAGCCCTAACCTGGGGCGACACATTCGAAGGTAGACCAGGTCCTGGGGAAATCCCTAACTCCTGTGCTCTCTTCCTAGTTATCGGCCCTATAGGCGGCTCTTCGTGCGGAGCTAATGTTGCCTTAGCAACTGCTCCCCTACTCTCCATCTTATTTCTCACTAACACTATGCTTAGTTCGAAACTCCCTATTCTAATTTAAAATTCAAAAAAATGTGTTATGTAAAAAAATTCCTGTCACCAAATCTAAATTAAAGGTAATAAAACTAAACACTAAAGAAATTCAAAAAAAAATTATGAAAGGTGTAAAAGTTTTCACTAAAATTGTTAAAATTCAATAATTAAAATATTGTTGTAAGTATTCAATTTACACTTACAATGGTATTAATAATGATTAGGAGTTTATGAATTATGTTTTATGTTTTCTATTTTCGTTTATTTAAGACTATTCGTGATGGTGTGTGGATTTCTGGATTGGTTTTCCGGTACCATCCCGCTGTGCCTAGGCTTAGTTAGTCGTCGCCGTTTCTATTTGTTCTGTAAAGTCTGTTGGTCCTAGTCTAATCTAGTCGTGACTGGGCCTCTGGAACTAAACGAGTGTCAAAAGTAGGCCTTTCTGTTCCTTACCACTACTTACTGTCTGGTGAATAACCTAACAGAAGGCTGGCTAGGATCTCCAGGAGTACTCTTGACACGACCGAGGTTTCCAGACCGATCTACTTGCCTCACGCGGAACTGTGCTCTTGGCACTGGTTCTCTGGGCAGCAATGTGAATATTGGCCTTTTCACCCCGATCCGCTCTTTGCTCTAATATAGACTTCGAACTACCTCACTTGATCCTTAGGCTCTTGGCCTTCAGATTGGACAGCCGTCTTCCATCTATACTTTGAACTCAGAGCCTAACCGGTTGTTGAGTTTAAGAGAAAGACAGAAAAGCAAAAAAAATAGAAAAATTTAAGAAAAAAAGTAAACTAAAATCAAAAATCAGAAAAATCTGTTATGAGTCCAAGGCGACGACCTTTGTAAGTAAAGATCGTCCCCTTGGAAGCGTAATTTGACTTTCTATACTATATAAAATCGTTGGGCGCCATTGTTATGAGTCTAGGTTTGCCACAGGGGCGTCTTCGGAGTAGTGGAGGGGGACGGTGGCACGCTCGCGGTTGCACGGCTGTCGCTCGTCGGACGGGGTAGTTCTTGTCACCCCTCGTACTACACCACCTGCTCAACAACAAAAAAAATCGTGCCTAAACAAAACCAAAAGAAGGATAGGAGGAGAACTAACTTTAACGACATCGGACGGACAGATCAAAAATAGGAAAGAGAAGAGAAAAGCGGAAAAGGAAAGCTCATCAACCTATGCCTCACCAAAGAGAGAGTCCAGAAAGTCAGATGCAGATAAACTACCCTAACTACGCTAACTAATCTAAATCTAACCTAAACCGTAAGCTAAAACCTACCATATAACCCTATCTAACTTAAAACTAACCTATTCTACTCCTTTGCATCCACTGCTTTCCACGGTCGCTCTTCGGTGGGGTTCGTCTCGTCCCAGAGACGTGACTGATGATGTTGGCACTGGCTTGGCATACCCACCCTATGTCTCAATGGACACATCCATGGCTATCTCTCTGGCCGAAAATGCGAAAGATAGCCCCTTGACGCCATATAACAGCCACTCGTCAGTACGTCTTTGTAGAGGAAGATTCGTCCGTCGTCACGTCATCGTCCTGAGTTCGTCAGTCGTCAACGTTTACGTAGCGTCTACGCCATGGCACTGTAGTAGGACGACGGCCTCCCCATCTATCCACACACCAAACCACTCACTGAACTACTCCATAATAAACAACCGAAATTCACTTCTCAAAACTATAATTCATTATAAATATCAGCAAACTTCTTACTTTACTCTACTCTATTTCTTAAAACAATTAGATACCCGTGCTTTAGGTGGCTTAGATTCAGCTTAAATGTTATTATTATTAGGCAATTCTTTAGCCTTTATTATATGAATAAAAAAAGGAAAAACTTACTGTCGTATAAGTAGGCGTCGTCCCTCGTCGTCCTGCCGGCAGCACTTGGAGCGATGATCTCTGTTGTTCTGCAACTTGGCTTTATACTGCCTTTTGTATCGCGCAATAGCAAGCACCACAAACACTATATCCTTACACTAATAAACTAATATAGGTTTAATTCAAAAAAAAATTATAGCTACTTTTCAAAATTCACACAAAATTCACTTAATATAAGTTCTTTTCTTTTTCTGCACTTCTGCTTCCGCCCTTCTTATTAATCTTATTTTTCTTGCAGTTATTAGCGGGCTAGCTTTCGTCCCTCCCTGAAGACGCAATGGTTACCCCCGTCTTGAATGGGAAATGTCGGACACTGGTTTCGACCTTTGACCCCACAACGACCTTTTGTCCTTGGTTGAGGCTTCGTTGTCTGTGAAGTCCAATTTCCGTACAATTTTTGGAACGCTTTCGTAGCCAGACTTGGAGTATATTCTTGTACTACAACTTATACACCAGTTTATTGCTGCTGGGCCTACGGTTGAGCGCTTTGGTACTATGGATGGACTTGGCTTCACAGATTACGCGGACGGCAAAACCTGGCAGAGGTGAGGGTCGTCTTTTGACGATCTGTCCCAACCCAATACCTAAATAAACATCCCTTGTTAGAATTATTCCTAGATTATCATTGTATGTGTATGATATTACCTCTGCTGACGGTAAGTCCTTGCTTAACTTGTCTGCCTTTGTTCTTGTTCTCACGTTGTCTTAGAGCCTGTGGTCTACCTATGGAATTTCACATTTGTCTATATATTTTATTTCTTTCATTTATTTCACATTCTTTTTCGATCTCACCTTGCCTTTTCTTTCTTTTCACTATGCTTTTTGATAAACTATATTTCAACAATTTCGATTCTATACGATTCGGAATTTAAATTTTCCTCAAAAAAAATGGATTCACTCTGCTTCTCACACGGCAACTCTTGCTTTTCCCAATGGATTAACAGAATATCGTTGAATTCCCTCTACCAGACGGCAATGACCTCATTATAGTCGTGGTTATCGAAATTTTTGTTTCTGTATTCGTCTGTGCTCTCTGGCATTATCACTTCGTCTCTATCTTTCTTTGGTGTAGACTTCAACTTTCATTCCCCACCTTTCTCTCGCAACATGTTTCCCACTTCAGCCCATAAACATTTGTTTATCCTGACATAGTATATCGAGACAGTCTCTATACACAATGATTATGGGTGACGACGACTATATTTGTTTACCTGAATACATAAATACACAAGCTATATTGCCTATATTGCACCTCTTAACTGATTTGATCTAGGATCGTATCACAGATATTAAAATTAATTCAGATCTAACTTCCTATAATAATTCTTATATCGTCAACATTATTGCTTTTCCCCCTACCTGAACACTGCACACTTTGTTTATCCGCGTTATCCGTGAGGTATAAGCGGGCAGACCAGTGCATCGAGAAGTGCAACAGCTATAGTAGTGCACAGTGCACTATCGGCTAAAGTGTCATTTAATTTACATTCTATTTTGTGCTTCTCGTGGATGGTGAGTTGTTTTCCAGGTAGGTAAGTTAATTTGTGATATAACGGGTGATTTTTTAGCTGGTTTGTTTTTGGCAACACTGGTTTTGACAGCTGACGTGTGTTTAGTACCTTGTGTCACTGTCAAACAGCTTCAGTTTGGTTTGCAATTTAACCATGGATCTTACAAATGAACAACGCTTGCAAATTATTGAATTTTACTATCAAAATTCGATCTCGGTTCGAAATGTTCATTTTCGCTTTTTTATCGAAAAATTGTGTTCAGCGATGAGGCTCATTTTTGGTTGAATGGGTACGTAAATAAGCAAAATTGCCGCATTTGGAGTGAAGATCAGCCAGAAGCATTGCAACAGCTACCAATGCATCCCGAAAAAGCCAAGCCACTGTTTGGTGCGGTTTATGGGCCGGCGGCATTATTGGGCCATATTTCTTCAAAGATGATGCGAATCGCAGCGTTACTGTCAATGGTGAACGCTACCGAGCGATGATAACAAACTTTTTTTTGCCCGAAATGGAAGTTCTTGACCTGCATGATATGTGGTTTCAACAAGACGGTGCCACATGCCACACAGCACGCGAAACAATGGCGCAATTGCGAGGCGAATTTGGTGAACAGTTAATTTCACGTTTCGGGCCGGTCAATTGGCCGCCTAGATCGTGCGATTTGACACCATTAGATTATTTTTTGTGGGGGTATGTCAAGGCTAATGTGTATAGGGACAGGCCCGCTTCGATTGACGCACTGGAAGCCAACATCCATGCATTCATTCGTGAGATACCGGCCGATATGTGTGAAAGAGTATGCCAAAATTGGACTCAGCGGATGGGCTACCTGAGACGCAGCCGCGGTCAACATTTGCATGAAATTATCTTTAAACATTAAATTGCAAGGTTCAAACTATCGATTCAAATAAATATTTCATTCATTTTTTCGAATTTTTTGTGTTTTTTTTTTTTTTTAAAGTTCTAAACCTCTTAAAAAATCACCCGTTACCTATTTAATAACTGATTTCCTGCTATCTTTATTTACAGAAATGTTATTTTCTATTTAGGTGGGTCGATGCTGCGCCCAGTGACTACAAAGGCAATTGGACTGGTGTCTTGTTTGTCCCTATTCCCTAGTACAACGTGGTCACAAATCACAGGTTGGTTTTTTTTTTTTTTTTTTTTTTTTTTTCATTTCATTGTTTTGACCATAGTATTTGCGTATTTGCAAATATTTTGGTCGAATTGTTAATTTTGCCCGCTTTTTCATTTGTGGCGGAGTTAAATAGGGGTTGGAGAGATTGTGGGTATTCGTGTTTTATGTTTACCTTTTTTTTTTTTGTTTACTTTTAGGAATACTCTCTTAATGCAGTCATTGACTTCATGGTGCAGTTCGTATATTTTCTTGTAGGTCAGTTGTAAGGTGAGTATCTATGAATAGCTTGGATAGCCATATAATGTATAATTTTTTGTTTCTAGGTTGCTGGATTTGGACGCTGTCCGTTCGTCGTTTGGGCCGGTGAACTTGCGTCCGAGCTCCGTAACAGGATCGACGCCGGTTGGCTAGTGGTCGTGAGCCTACCGACCTCGTAAAAAGGATATCGGGCGACTTATGTATGTTTTACTGTCGCGAGTGTGGGTTGATAGTTGTATAACCAACGTGTGGCAAGGGCCCATACCTTGAGATGTCTCTGTGCCGGGCAAAACATTTGGTGAGTCCTATTTTGCCTTCTTTCGTCTGCTTCTCTCACACCCGTCAGTACGGCTCTAGAATCACCCGACCGAAGTATGGCCTGGTTTATGGTTATGATTCGGTTACAGTGGCGGCTGGTGTGAGTGTAGCAGGATTTGGATCGTAGTCTTCCTCTATCACAAGGAACAGTATACGGAGGGATTATTAATATGTATCTATAGCTGTTTATTGTACTTTAGATATTTTCCTCTATAAGGCGGATTTTGTATATAAATATGCATATGCTCTATTAAAGTTGTGACAGCACGATATATACATAAATTAATAAATAATTATACTTAACCCTAGATAAATAAAACTATACTTCTATACCTATTAACTAATAAAATACTCTATGACTATATAAATAAATAGCTATCTCTGGACGGTTATACAAATAAATTAATAAATAACACTAAAACTGACACTACATAGATTACTTTTACGCTATAACTTACAACGGCAGCTTGAGTGCGTCAAATATCTTTAGTTTTCTTATGTGTGTAGGTCTTTTGCATGGAAGACTCCTACTTTTTCGCCGCGTTGGTTTCCTATCTCGTAAAGAGAGTTACCGATTGCTTTTAGAACAATTGCTTTTAGGAATTTAGGCCCTAATTTTGCATTGTAGCCATCGGTCTTGCTGCTTTGTTTGAAATTTCGTCGATAGACGACTTGTCCTACAGCGTACTTTACGTCTCTACTCCGCGTATTGTATGTTTTAGTAGCCTTGTTGTGTGCTAACTTCAAGTTGTCAAAAATCTTATTCCTAATCAAGTCTAGTCTATCAGTCTTATTTGTGATACGTACTCCAGTGTCCTTTAGCATGTCCAGTTTGCGTAAAATTTCATACGCACTTGCGTGTTGTATCATCGGGACACCGAACACCGCGTAATATGGTTCTAGGCCCGTTGCATCATGCACTACGCTTCTCAACGCAAATGCTGCGTTGCTCACGTGCAAATCCCAGTTTCTCTGGTCGTGATCTATATATGACCGAATTTTGGTCAACAGAGAGCGATTCACTCTCTCGGACGCATTCGCTTGGGGGGAATAGAATGCGGTTCTTATATGACTTACTCCATACTTCTTTAGGAAGCTGGAGAACAATTCTGCAACGAATTGTTTTCCGTTGTCGGAATGGACAAACTCAGGTACACCGAATACATGAAATACATTATCTTCTAAATACTTTACTACCTCAGCTGCCGTTGCTTTGCGGATAGGCCGCAGTAATACATATTTGCTGAAGTGGTCTAACACGATGAAGATGTGTGTGTGTCCTGTTCTTGTTCGTGGGTAGGGTCCTAAAAAGTCTATATAGAGGCGTTGGAAGGGTCGCTCAGTGATTGTTTGTTGCCCCATTGGCGGCCGAGAAATCACGTTGAGCGGTTTGTTGCATTTGCATGTTTCACACGACTTCACATGTGCTTGCACGTCTGCGGCCATTCCAGGCCAGAAATATTTTTGCTTTAGTTTCGCCAGTGTTTTATTAACCCCTCCATGACCAGCGGATGGTGAATCGTGGGTAGCAATTAGAAGGCTCCCACGCAACTCCCCCGGAACCCAGAGTTTCCAAGCCCTATCTTCTTGTAGTTCGTCTCCTGTTCGTACGTCTGTCCGTTTGTAGACGTAGCCGTCTGATATACACACGTCGGGTAGTCTGTCTTGGTTCTTCTCGACCGTCTTTCTCAACTCCTCATACTCTTCCGAAGAAAAGCATGGCGCGCTGAGATCGACTTCCGGAAGAACGGTTTCTTGTTTCTGTATTCGTCTGTGCTCTCTGGCATTATCACTTCGTCTCTATCTTTCTTTGGTGTAGACTTCAACTTTCATTCCCCACCTTTCTCTCGCAACATGTTTCCCACTTCAGCCCATAAACATTTGTTTATCCTGACATAGTATATCGAGACAGTCTCTATACACAATGATTATGGGTGACGACGACTATATTTGTTTACCTGAATACATAAATACACAAGCTATATTGCCTATATTGCAACTCTTAACTGATTTGATCTAGGATCGTATCACAGATATTAAAATTAATTCAGATCTAAAGCCTAGTATGCTGCTCGCGCTTAAATTAAGCTCCCATACAAAAATGTCTCCAAAGATAAAATTAAGCAAAGCAGTTAAGCCAAGCAGTACGCAGTTCAAGCTAAATTTGTTAGCCACTGTACGAAAAATCTCTACAGAATTTAAGCAAGCAAATTAATGCAAAATACATTTTTCCACAGCGAAATTTTGACAGATCACAGAAAATATCAGTACCTAGTATTCGAATATTTCAAAGGAAATGGATATAGCAGTACCTGAGGCGAATGGTAAGTTCAACACAAAGAAAATAGATGTTGTTAATTTAATTTCTTTTAGAAATGGAATATTTTAACGAGGAGTACCTGTAAGAGGTGTTTGAGGAGGGAGCCAGAGAAATAGAAATAAAGAAACGAAGAAAAAATACAAAGAAAACCATTTTTACCTCCGGAGAAAAAAAATTGCTGGCGGAATTAGTGAAAGAACGTCCTTGTATCTGGAACCTTGGCGATAAACTGCATAGCAATCTTGATGCAATTAATGCCGCATGGAGATGCATATCAGAACTTTTGAACAAAACAGGTATTGTCATTTTTGTTAAATGTACATTCAAATAAAAATCTCAATGTATTGCAGCCGAGGACTGTAAATTAAACTGGTATGGCGGCTTGTGACGAGCCTGTAGACGTTAATGAACACGTCATAATTGAAGAAAATAATGCAGACTTCTGGGAGTACGCCAGTTGTTTAGCATTCCTCACACCGGTTTCAAACAAAAGACGGTGAGAGCATTAAGCAATCGGCCTTACTAATAATCAATCACTAATGTCGACAACTAGTTAGATGTCAGCTTTAGTAAAAATGTACAGCTTTTGTGAAATGGTACCAATAAACAATTAGACCTCCACATTTGCTAGTCCTACAACTTTCTTAGAATCTATTACATTTGTTGTCATTGCAGAATTCAAATTTCATAATTTGTTTTCGTGAAAAACAAGGTCAATGGTCTCTTTCACAAGGAGGATTTTATTCTAAAAGAAGGAATACATAAATTGCAATTAAATTTCCCCAACACATATCTTTCCAATGCTCTTTGAGACTTATTATAATCAAAAAACAAAACACAAAATAGGAAATGCACAAAATATCCGCTGATCTGTCAAATATCATATGCAAATCAGTAATGCCCTATCGTTCGATCGGACACAATTTTCAGTACTTTTATGGTACGCTTTGCATTGTTTTCTAATACTACCTCGCGATTTCTTTATGAGTGCATAATAATATCTCTTTCAAATTATTCAATAATCGGAGCACAGTTTATTTGAATGGTTTCATTTATTCGTAGGCTGACGATGCAAATCAAAACTTATTAGTGGTCTAAACATCACAATTGCATCGTTAGCAAGAGAATATTTTTGAAAATAGAAATAATATCTGGCTCATTCATTTCAGAATGAATAACAATCGCACGTAGGAAGCGTGTTAAGAACTTATCGCTTCCGGGTTTGAAAATAAATACAATTTAACCTATAAAAAATTGTATGGCTTATATATTACTTAATTCGGGAAACTTAGAAACCGACAAAAGTTGAAATTCGAACTGAAAAATATAAAACGCATATTCTCGTACTACCTGTTGCTGTTAGGCTGTACTTGCACCCCAGAAGTTAATAAACTTGTTATTTTGCATGTATTTTGCTGAGTTCTGATAATTCTATTTTTATAACTATATTTTCCGCGAAGGGAACCTTTTCACGCCAAGCATTGTCTCATTAGAGATCCTCATTCTCGGTAAACAAACTCCTTTTGCAAAGAGTTTGAAAAGGGTTTGGTTGCAACAAAATATCTACCTGTGTCGCCTAAGGTACTGAGAATTGTTGCAATAAGGTACCCATAAGCCGTCCAAACTTTGGTAAGAAGATATTTTATTCTGTTTGCGACGACTGTCAAGAAAGTCTTGGAATTATCCCAAACTTATATAAAATTTATTTTTTATTAAGCAACTTACTAGGAAAACCAATCAAATAGCAACAGAAAGAAAAACACAGAAATATATGCTTCACGTGTTTAGAAATAAAACAAAAACGCAATATTTTTCAATATTTTGCATACATTTGTACAAATTTGTGAGTGATAGACTTAAAAACCATTTGCATTGTTGTATTACAACGAATAAAATTAGAAAGCATTCACAATTTACTAAAATTAATTAATAATTGTAAACGCTCAGGCTGCAACATCGTATTAAATTCTCTCCTATTTCGAAATTTAATACCGCGATTTTGGATGGTTGGGCAACACTTGTCTTCAAAATGACATAAGGGAGAATTTATTTAGCTAATGTCCGAGATAAACATGGCTTTCTCAACACTAACATTTAACCCTACAGTTAGCGATAGTCTGGCAACTATATTTGTTTATTGGTAAAGGGATTTTGGAAAGTGTGGAGTCTTTTCGTAAAGTGCCAGACTAAAGTTGATTATTGGTAAGGCCGAATGTGTATTTATGTTCCTCATATAAAACATTTCATTATATTTTCAATAATTTAGAACATTCACCAGCTCTTCAACTGACGAACCAACAGAGACAGGGATAAATAAAAAAGCTAATCCACCTTCCAGTTCTTATAGCTATGTATGTAAATAACACTTTGTTGGCCAAACTGTTATAGTTTAACTTAATCTGATTTTAGCAAACAAAGCCGCAGAGGAAAGATCCAATGTTGGAAAACGTTACAAGCCTCACTCAGACAATTAAGGAGCTTGTCGAAATGAGAAAATGCGAAGAACCAATATCCGTTCAACCAAGTTTGGAAAATTACTCGCTTCTTGCCAATCTTGACAGGATTCTTAAAAAGCTTCCGGAGCATACTGTCGAAAAGTTAGGGGTTCGTTTTCAACAACAGGCTCTAGCGGAACTTGAAATCGTGATGCAATAAACATTAACTAATACAATAATAAAGTGTGTGAATGTTTTTTTTCTTTATTTGAAATTCCTTTTTTATTATAGGTGCACAAAAACAAGCAATTTGATTTTATATACCTGTATTTATTCTAGGAATGCGGCTTTGTTTTGCCATGGAATAGAACCATATGGGGAATTCAAGAAATCCTTCAACTTTTCCCTTACGAATTTGCCGCAGTCACTTTGTCTACCAAACTCTGACCGGAATGTAGATTGGCTTAAAGCATCTTCGGAAATATGTTTCCTCCAGTCACCCTTCACAAGACAACCTTCTTCATCATAATAGTCTACGTATTTGGCTGGACAATATGAAGCTCTATTGTATCTTATTAGATAATTGTGGAGATAACAGCAGGCACTAACAATTTTTTGCGCCTTGTCTGGAGAGCAAAAAATAGCTCTACCTAAGCAAATCCATTTTGTACATAAAATTCCGAACGCATTTTCTACACACCGTCTCGCGCTACTTATCCTGTAGTTTGCAATGCGCTCATCATCACTAAGTTTCTTTGGCTTTCTTGGGGCATATGGCTTTATAATCCTCTTATTAAGTGGAAAAGCATCATCTGCCACAAAAAAGTACGGGATCATATCTGATCCAATTGGCATGTCTTCTGGAAATGGCAGCCTATCTTGCAGAATGTCCTTTCCAAGTTGAGATGAGCTAAAAACATTTTTTTTTATATTTCAAAGGAAAACATGTACCATAAATGACTAAACAGAGCAAGTCTATCATCTAACACATTTTTTTTTTTTCTTGACGGAACTTACACTGTCAAAATTAAGCAAACATTAAGCGAAGTGGTGGAGAGAAACATTGGAGAGGCGCTTAATTTTAGCTTTCCTGGAGCAGCATACTAGGCTTAACTTCCTATAATAATTCTTATATCGTCAACATTATTGCTTTTCCCCCTACCTGAACACTGCACACTTTGTTTATCCGCGTTATCCGTGAGGTATAAGCGGGCAGACCAGTGCATCGAGAAGTGCAACAGCTATAGTAGTGCACAGTGCACTATCGGCTAAAGTGTCATTTAATTTACATATTATTCTATTTTGTGCTTCTCGGTGATGGTGAGTTGTTTTCCAGGTAGGTAAGTTAATTTGTGATATACCTATTTAATAACTGATTTCCTGCTATCTTTATTTACAGAAATGTTATTTTCTATTTAGGTGGGTCGATGCTGCGCCCAGTGACTACAAAGCAAAGATAATGGAATACAGAGATATATATCTTTCCAGTGGAAGGGCGGCTGCCTACAAGCTGTTTTCCAGAAAAATTCATGAAGTCACACACACCTGCTTATTTCTATTATAGTATATGTGAGTTCATGAATTGGACTTTAATGCAAGAATTCGGTATTATCTAATGTGTATTTCACTATCTTTTTCAGTTTAATCAACACCTCCACAAAAACTAAACAAATTCAAAACGTAACACAAAACAATTAAACACCGCGATGCTCATAAAAGCAAGATGATTCGCGGTCGTCCATTAGCAACATGCTTTTTTGTTAGCCACACGTATTCACAGACGGGGGTTGAAATTACAAAAACAACAATGTAAACAAATGGGTTTTGGGGGGATAGACGTACGAAAGATAACCATCTCTTTTATTCATTCATCTCTGCTACAAAGGCAATTGGACTGGTGTAGTGATGCGCGATAATTCAAGATCGTATCGATACATCGATACTTTAATATCGAAATGAAAATATCGATGGAAATAAAAAATCGGCCCGAAAAAATCGATAATATCGATAATATCGATTTTTTATGAATAATTTTGATTTTTGTGTATAATCTAGACTTTCCTTCTCATTACGATAGATACTAGCACTTGGAATGGTTCTATACGATTCAACATCTAGATATAGATACTTTTAAACAATTCGTATCGTTGTAGGGAGTATAGGAAGGCATTATTGCAAGAATTTATAGCTAAAAGTATCTATAAACTGTTGTTATATTGAGCTATATGAAATAAGCCAATGGCAGCCAAATAAAACATAAAAATGCATTAAAAGGTCTGTTTTTTTGTGCTTCGATCTCAGCAAAGCAAAGTAAATTAGGATTTTCGGCACACAATTACAACTATGGGCTGGGCCCTTGGATCCTTTTTTTTAACACCAAAACGATATTTTTTTTTTCCCCTTTTCCAAAATAAAAATTATTTTGTTCCCCCCAAAACCAAAAACCCTTATTTAAGTTTTATTTTAACATTTTATGTTTTATTTTAGTATCTTAGAACTAAGTGTTAAGATAGTAAACTCAAATTGTGTTTGAGCCATAAACTTTATATACCGGCAGATGTATAGTCATGTAACGTCAGAGAGCGAGACGCTTCGGTAGAAAGGAGACGACACTACAAACGTATAAAAGGTTCACAAGGAGATTTATGTCGTTTTCCATTGGGACCACCAGAAATCTTTTTCAGATCTCAGATTTTACGTGGCGAATGGAACATGCAACGAAATTGATCTGCTTTTGTAAATGGATTAGTGCGTTATTTGGCAGCAATATCAGCTGTTCAAATTGCATTTGTTTTTGCGAAAATCACGAATGGATATGGACTTGAAAAATGTTTCTCCTATTGCACATACAAATAGATTATTTTTGGGGACTTGTAGTCTTTAGATGAAGAGGAAAACTATGAAGATAATAGTTCCTCTTGAATTATATCCATGGCTATTAAATATATTTCGTTATTTTGGTTTTCACGAAACTACCCCCATTTGTCTTCAAAGCAAACTTCTTAAAATGACGTAGAACAGCTGTGCAAAGTATATTGGTATTGTGAGAGTGTGTGTAGATCTGAAAAAATATCGAGATCTGCAAAAAGTGCTCTGAATCGAAAAAAAGATTGATTTTTGGTCCCAATGGAACATGAAAAGTGATTTAGATCAAAAAAAAGATTGATTTTTGGTCCCAATGGAAAACCACATTAGTTTTGCACAGGGCATTCCGAATCACGAGTTGACCGAGGAAGGACGTGAAGCGCATTTTCGTAATAAAGTTTATTTTAAAAGTTATGAAGTATACGTGTTTTATTGTTCAGTAAAAGTTCAGAAGTGGGATTTTGATCCAAAGCTAAGTGTACATAACTATATTTTTGAAATTGTAGCTAAAATTGAAAGACGTGCTGCGCAATGCGTGTGTGGATCTTATTAGTGTTCAAGGACGCAGGGGTTACTCAGGGCACAATGATGTTTTTGATTATTTATTCTGTGAACAGTGATAAATATACTTAGATAGTTTGGCTAAGAAAGTGCGATTTCGGTTTACGAAATAGTACATCCAACAATTTTGGGTTTCGAAAGAGTCTGTAAAATGGCTACTGCGCAATAGGTAAAATGTGTCTCCATGCACCGATGCGACAGTGCGCTTTCCCTGTGTGAAAGAGTATTATGTTGCAGTGTATTGGAGTTAAAGAGTTGTTTGCAACCAAGCTTTCGCATTTTAAGAAGTGCGAAAGAAAGAGAATATGAAAAGATCGCTGTGTAAGTGACAATCGATGGCCTGTGTGCATGCACGTATGTGCCAGGAACAAAATGTTAATGGAAGTGCGTAGAACAGAAAGAGCACGATATAGAGTTTTCGGTATACGAAAAATCATATCTGTGTTCTTTGAAAAGATCGCTGTGTAAGTGACAATCGATGGTCTGTGTGCATGCACGTATGTGCCAGGAACAAAATGTTAATGGAAGTACGTAGAACAGAAAGAGCACGATATAGAGTTTTCGGTATACGAAAAATCATATCTGTGTTCTTTAGGTACTCTTCACTGTTCACTGTTAAGTCAGAGATTTAGGATTATGTAGTAGTATTTGTTTCATTTAAGTAAATTATGGGTGGTGCTTTGAGTTTCGTCCTGTGTATTGAGTATGTATATGTATTTTGCCATATATGATGAAATAAAAATCAGTTAAATTTGAATTATGCTGTCAGCACATGCTCAATGTGGATTTGTGTTGATAATTGTAGACAAATCTTAAAGTTTAGTTATAACAAATAATTAAATCAGCGATTTGTTTAATCATTAATACAGATAAGATGACAAGCATGGAGAACATGACCGTCAAACAGCTCCAGGCAGAGTTGAGAAACAGAGGCTTAACTATCACGGGTCGCAAACAGATTTTGATAAGTCGAATCCAGCGACATGATGCTCACCAAGGAGCTGTTACAGAATCAATCGAACTCACAGAAGGCCCAGGCGAAGTGACTAATGTTGAGCGAAATATATCCTTAAGTTCGGAGACAACGACGCCGAATGAGGAAAACCTACGGGCAAGGGAATGGGACATCATAAACCGTGAGAAGCAGCTACTTGAAAAGGAACGCATATTCTTTCAAAAAGAGCAAGAGTTGGTAAAACAACTTAACGCGTTGGGAAATCAAAGTACACCAAATACCACAGTTCTAAACCGACCAGTAATAAACTGCACCGTCAACGAAATAGCAGAAGCCATACCTACTTTTCACCAGGAGACATCTCATCGATGTCCGCCAAGTCTTGGGTGAGTAGGGTAGAAACTCTACTTCAGATTTATAACTGGAACGAAAAAGCTCTGCTATTGGCTGTATCTTCAAGAATGCAAGGTCCTGCACGATATTGGTGGGATACGGCGCGAGAGGTATTGGTCTCCTGGAATCAGTTG
This sequence comes from Cheilosia vernalis, assembly GCA_949126925.1. Taxonomy (NCBI): domain Eukaryota; kingdom Metazoa; phylum Arthropoda; class Insecta; order Diptera; family Syrphidae; genus Cheilosia; species Cheilosia vernalis. Next base: position 59,465,804 of record OX421362.1, read on the forward strand.
AAAAATGGACTTCAAAACAACTTTCCCAACCAACAAAGTGAGGTTGAGACCCATCAACAGCTGATTAGGAAAGTTAGAAAACCCAACGAAAGCATTGAAAGTTATTGCTTCGAAATGAACATGCTGGGTAAGCGGATCCAGCTCTCGGACAAAACCATAATGGAATATATTCTGACAGGTTTGAACGACTCTCAAATGGGCTCCACTTTATCAGCATGCAAGTTTAATGACGTGTCAGAATTGATTGAGCAAGTTAAATGGTACACTAGCATTCGTACAAATTCACGTGTTGCTTCTACTAGCGTCCCAATTGGTGAATTTCCTAATCAAATAAATGATAACCAATCATCAACTATTAGAATGACAAAGTGTCAAACTTCGCACCCGACATCGCAACAAAATATGATTACGTGCTATAATTGCAACCAAATGGGACATTATTCGAGACAGTGCACGCAGACCAGGAAAAGGCAATGGACAAATAGCCGAGACAACAATTTCCGCCCTCCAACTACAAAATAAAAATCTACAAAAAAAACTACCATGTAAATATCGTTCGCCCGCATGAATCTCAAATCTATAGATACTGGTTCCGCGAATGACCCAAAGCGTTAAGAGATAAGTACATCAAAACTTGTGTTGAGTGTGCCTATAACAAACAGAAATGCAACCCAGAGAAGAGCGGCATTGAAAAAAGTGTTCCGTTCGACACTGTACATATTGACCATCTCGGACCTTTTATTAAATCAACAAAAGGAAATATTTATCTAATTGCTTTGACATAGCTGAACTCGACGAGGGCGCCGACGAAGTCAGGATGGACGAATCTGTAACGTCAGAGAGCGAGACGCTTCGGTAGAAAGGAGACGACACTACAAACGTATAAAAGGTTCACAAGGAGATTTAGTTTTGCACAGGGCATTCCGAATCACGAGTTGACCGAGGAAGGACGTGAAGCGCATTTTCGTAATAAAGTTTATTTTAAAAGTTATCAAGTATACGTGTTTTATTGTTCAGTAAAAGTCATCTCTTTTTATGTAGAAGACACATCTGTCACTTTTGCTTTTGCCTTGTGCGTTTTAATAAATATATCTTAATTGAGTCGGTCGAGTATTTATTTTCTCTGGTGATTAAATCATTTACAGCTTCCGTTTATTTTGGCTTCCCATCAGGTTATGGGCCCAGGGACTTTAAGCATATGATTTAATCCCAGACCGTGAAAGTCGCGATATTATAATTGAATACACAATACGTATTTTATTTCATTTTAATCTGCCACAAAATGGCGGCGAATGCATTACCTTCTATTGAGAAGCTAACAGGCCGCGATAATTATAATACTTGGAAATTTGCCATGCAAGCATATTTAGAACACGAGGAATTATGGTCTTGTATAAATGGCACCGAAACCGACGTGAAGAAGATCACAAAAGCCAAGTCAAAAATAATTCTCGCCGTCGATCCCATGAACTATATGCACATTCAGGATGCAAAAACTGCACAGGAGGTATGGGACAAATTGCAATCAGCATACGAGGATTCCGGTTTGACACGAAGGGTAGGTCTGCTTAGAACATTAATTTCAACGCAGCTGGTAAATTGTAATTCAGTCGACGAATACATAAGCAAAATTATGACGACAGCACATAAACTCAATGCACTGAAATTTGAAGTGATGGACGAATGGGTTGGTACGCTGTTACTTGCTGGACTGCCAGACGAATATCGACCTATGATAATGGGTCTAGAAAGCTCCGGAGTTCCGATAACAGGGGACTCAATAAAAACAAAGCTTCTGCAGGATATTCCTAATAAGAGTTCTTCGAATCTATGTGAAACTGATTCCGCGTTGATGGCGAAGCATTGGAACAAACGTCGTATCAACAGACTCCAACGAACCGCGAAAAGACCCGCTGTTTCAATTGCAACGCCTATGGTCACATCAGCAAATTCTGTAAGAACAATAAAAGTAATAAAACATCTCAACAAGGAAAATCACACCAAATGAATTTACTCGCTTGCTGTGCCGTCAATGCCTCCGACCCCCAGGCATGGTATTTGGATTCGTGTGCATCTACGCATATAACTTTGAATGCAGAATGGCTTCATGATGATGCACGTCCATGTACCACCGAAATTTTCGCAGCAAACAATGAGAAAATGAAAGCAGTTGCGATTGGTGAAGCGACGATTCCTGTGTTTGTTAATAATAAAGCAAATAATTTATTAGTAAAAGATGTGATTTATATACCGAATGTCTCAGCCAACTTGTTATCAATAAGTAAAATCGTAAAGCGAGGACACAAAGTGGAATTTACTTCCAAAGGCTGTGTAATCACAAATTCTGATGGAGATATTTTGGCAAAAGCCACCGACGAAAATGGTATTTTCAAATTGGACCATCCGCGACAGACAGCATTTATATCTCACAATGATGAACGAGCTGTGTTGTGGCATCGACGTTTAGGCCACATGAGTCGCAAGAATATGAATCTTCTCCGAAATGGGCTTGCAACAGGATGTGATTTCAAGGAATGCAGTAATGAGCCGTGTGAAAATTGTGTCAAGGGAAAACAACATAGAGAGCCTTTCAATCATAAACGAGGTAAACGAGCGGAAAAAGTACTGGACCTGGTTCATACCGACTTATGTGGACCTATGGAGACGACATCCATCGGAGGTGCCAAATACTTTCTCACCCTTATCGATGATTGTTCAAAGAAAGTTTTTGTTTATTTTCTTAAAGATAAAAGTTCTGTTTTCGAGACGATTAAAGAGTTTAAGGCCATTGTGGAAAATGAAAGAGACCGAAAAATTAAAATTATTCGTTCCGATAATGGCGGTGAGTACGTAAGTTTGCAATTAAAACATTTTTTGAGAAACTCAGGTACCAGACATCAACTTACGATTGCTTATTCACCACAACAAAATGGGGTTGCGGAACGTATGAACCGCACCATTGTAGAAAAAGCCCGTAGCATGTTATTTGACGCTGGTTTGTCTAAGGAGTACTGGGCCGAGGCAGTGTTAACAGCCGTTTATCTGATTAACCGGACACCGACAAATAATTCCCGAAATATTACTCCAGAAGAAATGTGGACAGGCACCAAGCCAGACGTCAGCAACCTCCGTATTTTTGGTTGCAGGGCAATGGCACATGTACCGAAAGAGAAGAGACTCAAATGGGACCCGAAGTCTCGTGAATTAATATTCCTTGGTTATTGTGATGACTCGAAGGGATACAGACTTGTCGATCCAAAGACAAAACGACTGGTCAGAAGCAGAGATGTAATTTTTTTCGAAACCGAAGAAACCGAACTTCATCAATTGTCACCGAAGCGAAAGCAACAGCCATCGCAATCGAGATTCTTTCCAATTTTATCAAAGAAAGCTGAAAATTTAAAAGAAGAAAGGGAAGATTCGTCGATTGACAACAGCGATGATGAAGAAAGTACAACAGTTGCACATCAAAGTTCCTTCGATAGGAGCTCCGAGATGATAATACCTGACGACATCAGACAACCAGCCGGTTTTGTAGAGATTCAAAAGCAAGAAAGGGATGACATGTCGAGTTCGAGCAGCGATGATCTAGATGAGACGATCATACAACATCCAAGTTCTTCAGATGAGGACTCCGAATACGAAGAAGACAGAGTTGAAACCAGCGATCCAGTTAATCCACAGCGACATTCAAAAAGGACACCGAAACCCAAGACATTTACGGATTATGTCACCTACTTTACCGTGACAAATACTCTTGCCGATCCTGTCTCCGTTGAAGACGCTTTAAGTGGACCGAATGCGTCATCCTGGAAGAAAGCTATGCAGGAAGAGTACGACGCGATGCTGGAAAACAAAACATGGACTTTGGTCAATCCTCCGCCGAACAGAAAAATATTAAATACAGGATGGGTATTTAAAACGAAACCCGGAGATGACAACAACAACAAGAAGTTTAAAGCCAGACTGGTAGCAAAGGGATGTGGACAGCTTGAAGGAATCGATTTTCAGGAAACATATGCACCAGTGGTAAGAACTAATACAATTAGATTGTTATTTGCACTTTCTGTCAGGTTCGATCTACATCTTCATCATATGGACGTCAAGAATGCGTTTTTACATGGAGATCTAGATGAAGATCTCTACATCAAGCAGCCAAAAGGATTTGTAATAAATGGTCAGCAGCATAAAGTATGTAAGCTGAACAAAGCCATGTATGGGCTGAAGCAGGGAAGCAGATCATGGAACAAAAAGTTGGACTCCGTTCTTAAGTCCATAGGTTTTACGCAAACGCGCACGGACCAGTGTGTTTATATAAAGAAATCTGATTCCAATATTCAGATAGTTGCAGTATACGTGGATGATTTGCTGATTCTATCCAATGATCTCATTCTCATGAAGGGCACCAAAAACAAGCTGAAGGCAGCTTTCAAGATGAAGGATCTTGGCGAAATTTCGAGGTGTTTGGGCATGCGGATAACGAGAGATCGAGTACGTGGAAAGCTTTGGGTAGATCAGTCGAATTACTTGAATGAAATTATCACGAAGTTTAAAATGGCAGACTGCAATCCAGTGATGACACCAATGGATCCGAACCAAAAATTAACGCAGGAGATGTCACCGAAAAATGATGCGGATCGCAAGAAAATGCAGAACATTCCGTACCGAGAAGCAGTAGGTAGTCTTCTATACGCAGCGCAGGGGACACGACCAGATATAGCTCATGCCGTTGGGATTGTCAGCAAATACTTGTCTAATCCTGGTCAGGCGCATTGGACGGCCGTAAAGAGAATCTTCCGCTATCTAAAGGGTACTGTCAACGATAAGATTGAGTACAATAAAAACGAGAGCTCGGACCTAGTAGCCTACAGTGATGCAGACTGGGCGAATGAAATTGATGATCGTCGTTCAGTGAGTGGCTTTATTTTGAAGATGCAAGGAGGTCCGATATCTTGGGCGAGTAAGCGACAGAAAACAGTGGCGTTATCAATTACAGAGGCCGAGTATATGGCACTTTCGTCAGCCTGCCAAGAAGTACTTTGGCTAAGGAGTTTGATCACCGAGATTGATCCATCAATTATTCAGAAGTCTACGATTATGTATTGTGACAACAAAGGAGCAGTTGATCTAGCCTCGACTGCAGGATTTCGTCAACGTACGAAGCTGTTGTGTTCGCGACCAGTTGTCTCTCTCTCTACCTGTCATCGGCGGCTGACATGAGCTGTCAACTTTTCGTGTCTTTTTTCTTTTTGTTCTTGTCGTCGTTCTGCTTCAGACAAGAGGAACACGTGAACTCACATCCCCTTAATATTTCTTTTATAATAAAGTATTATATTAACTAATATCTATTTTATTTTCATTTCAAAATACATAGCATTTTGGCGACGAGGATGGGATAGGAAACCAATGGACGCAGCACAGTTTTCCCAATTTCTCGAGGCAATGAGGGAGTTGATACCCCAACCTCAAAATGCTGCTGTAACTTCAACGACCGTCATCGCCGCAAATTTCGAAGTTTTTAATGATGAGCTAGAAAGCTTCGAACAATATATCGAGAGGTTCAATAACTATTGCGCTTTAAAAAATATAACCGACGAGGCTCTTCAGAAGCGGACATTCTTAAATTCGATTGGTCCTAACCTCTACGACAAGTGCAAGTGCTTACTAGCACCGAAATCAATTGAGGAGTCGTCCTATAAGGATATCGTGAAGGCCCTGCAGGTTCACATTGCGCCTCCAGTGAATCAACTTGTGGGTCAGCATCGTCTCCTCACGAGGATACAACAGTCAAACGAAAATTGCTCAGAGTACGTTGCTGCCTTACAGAAACTTGCTGTTGACTGTAAGCTGAATTGTGTCTGCGGTAAATCTGTTGCAGATTTGTTCTTACGAGCCCAATTTATAAGAGGTCTCAAGGATAATAACATTAGGGAGCAGTTATTACAGGACGATCTATCATTCAGTGCCATCGTTCAAAAAGCGTTAGCATCAGAGACGGCGAAACTAGACGCTCATGAGGTAGCTCAATGCCCTTCCAGCTCAGTCAATCCATCGCACACATCGATTAATCGGATTTCGAGATCGAAATATCATGCAGACACTAAAAAGCCAGCAGGACGCACATTTTCACGAGGGAAAAGTGCTTCACAAGGCAGAAAGCCTAGTTTCCGTGTGGATTTCAAAGAAATCGGAATCAGCGATCTTTGCATCAGATGTGGCAAAAATAACCATGCGTCTTCAGAGTGCAGAGTCGCTCCGCACAAACTTAAGTGTTCCTCGTGTCGTAAGCAAGGCCATGTGTCAAAAGTGTGCATTTCAACTTTAGTTAAAAACAAGAATGTTACACCAACCTCAAGCCAGTCAACGTCCAGAAATATATCAAATGTGACAGATTTTCAGGATTTCCAGTCAACGTCAACCTATGATCAATACGGCATTAACAAGGTAACAATAATTGATTTATTCACTACAGACTTGGCCACAAGTAAATATGAAATTGACATTTCCATCGCAAACAAAAGTGTAAAATTTGAAGTAGATTCTGGATCCGGGTACACACTTCTCCCCAACAACGAGTTCAAACGCTTAAAGTTGAATACTAAACTCAAAAAATGTTTCGTAAAGTTCAGAACTTACGATGCAGGGATCGTGGCACCCCTAGGAGTTGTGAATGTACCGGTGAGGTACAACGATATTAATTCGATTGAACAACTGTTCATTGTTCCTGATAGATTTTCACCTTTGCTAGGCAGGACGTGGATTCGTCATCTAAAAATAAGCCTTCAAGAAATCGACAAAATCAGCCAGCCCATCAAATATGCGTCCAACACTCAAGCTGTACTTCAAGTAAAGTCAATCGATCAATTTGAGAAGCTGTTTCCAAAAATATTCGAGCAATCGGTTGGGAAAATTCCAGGCGTCAAATGCTCTTTACAATTAAGAAGTAATGCTAGACCTGTGTTTATCAAGGCACGTCCTATTCCTTTTGCGATTAGAGACAAGGTTGAACGCGAACTTCTTTTGCTGGAAAACGATGGAATAATTACACCGATCGACAAAAGCGATTGGGGTTCACCTATCGTGGCCGTGCCAAAAGCTGATGGAAATGTGAGGTTATGCTTTGACTACAAAGTTGCTGTCAACAAACAACTAACAGACGCACATTATCCTATTCCGCGGATCGACGAATTGGTAAACAATCTCAGAAACTCCAGATTCTTCTGTAAACTAGACCTATATAAAGCGTATCTGCACATAGAAGTTGACGAAATGAGTGCGATTATACAAACAATTTCAACGCACAAAGGCACATTTAAAATGAACCGTCTGAGTTTTGGCATTAAATCAGCACCAAGTGAGTTCCACAGAATACTTGATCAAGTCCTAAACGGCCTCAACGGTGTTGTTTCCTATTTTGACGACATCATCGTCCACGGAGAGTCACTAAGCGAGTGTGAAGAAAATCTATTGAGATGCTTTCGGAGACTTCAAGACAACGACCTTCATCTTAACAAAGCGAAGTGTAAGTTCTTTGCAACCAGAATATCGTACCTTGGTTATGAAATATCCTACAAAAAAATTGACAAGGACCCTAGGAAGGTTCAAGCTATACTGGAAGCACCGAGACCAACAAATGAGAAGGAAGTCAAGCAATTTCTTGGTCTCGTTACTTACTATAGTAAGTTCATCCCAAATCATTCAACACTGACAGCGCCCATTCGTGAGCTCCTCTGTTCGGACTCAATTTTTTTTTGGTCTGCAAGATGTGAAGCTGCATTCATCAGACTTAAGAACTATATTGGCAGCGAACAGACTCTAGTGCCATACGATCCTACATTACCAGTCACTGTCGCTTGTGATGCCAGCCCGGTGGGAGTAGCCGCAGTACTCTCTCACGTCATTGATGATGTCGAGAAACCAATATGTTTCGTGTCAAGGTCTCTTTCAAAGTCGGAGAAGAATTACAGCCAAATAGATCGCGAGGCCCTGGCAATCGTTTTTGCGCTTGACCGACTGTACACTTACCTGTATGGCAGGAAGTTTACTCTTATTACGGACAACAAACCTTTGGCACGAATATTTCACCATCATAGTAAACTTCCTCCGATGACAGCTGCTAGATTACTAAGGCCCGTTTGCTGATACTACTCATAGTGATTTAAGTTCTACTTAAATACCTTATGGGCTACTTTTTCCTTGTCATAAACTGTGACAAAAGATTTTAAGTGGAACTTAAATCGCTATGAGTAGTATCAGAAAACGGGTCTAAGATATGCAGCGTACTTAGCTAATTTCAACTATGAAATAGTTCATCGAAATGGTGACCAAAATGCGAATGCCGACTATTTTTCAAGAAATCCTGTCAGTGAAGTATCTCCAGCTGACATTCACATTATTGACGAAGAGATTTTCCAGATCCAGTGTCGAACACTCAGTTTCATATCGACAGCTCAGGTAACCAGTGAAATGATCGAACAATACACACCCCAAGATCCAGCCCTGTCACAGATCATCAAAGAAGTCAACGCCGGCACGAGTCATTTGGAGGACTACACCCTTCAAGGTAATATTTTGTTTCGAGATTCCAGAGTATGCATTCCCAAAGCCCTGCAACGGAAGATATTGGAGGAACTTCATGTTACACACCCGGGCATTGTCCGAATGAAGCAGCTAGCGAGGCGATATTGCTACTGGCCGAACATCGACCGGGATATCGAGCAAGTTGTACGTTCTTGTCAATCCTGCGCAGTTCACCAGAAGTCCCCAACTAAGGCCCCCGCACACCATTGGGAAGAGCCCAAAGAAAATTTTTCAAGAGTGCATATTGATTATGCTGGTCCCAAAGACGGGAAATTTTATTTTTTATTAGTTGATGCCAAATCCAAATGGCCAGAGATCAAAGTAATTCCGAGAGCCCCGGACACATCAATAACTCTAAAGTTACTGGAAGAAATATTTTCCTTTCACGGATACCCTCAGTTCCTAGTTTCTGACAACGCAACTATTTTCAAAAATCCAGTGTTTGAGGAATTCTGCAAAGAGCGAGGGATTTTCCAAATCTTTACTGCACCAGGACATCCGTCGACTAATGGCCTTGCAGAGCGATATGTGCAAACCCTCAAGCTGAAGTTAGAGAAGATGCACAATGATCCAGGCCAGATTGAGAAAGTTCATCAGATACTGCAATTGTTTAGAGCGACACCCTTAGCTTGTGGGAAGAGTCCAGCAGAGCTGTACCTACACCGTACCATACGTATTCGCTTGGATGCTATCCGGCCTACCAAGGAGATACCAAAAGCTGTTCCACAACATGGTGTCCTACGAAGTCTCAAGGTGGGCGAACGTGTAACAGCTCGTGTTTACCGAAATAACAACTTATCATGGGAATTCGGCTCAGTCATGGACAAACTGGGGCTAATGCACTACACTATCAAGTTGGATAGCGGTCATGTATTCAAGCGACACATTGATCAACTCAGATGTGTCACTGTTCCAGCCCCTGAGCCAGCAGTCCGCAGAGTTCCAGCTCCAAAACCAGTCATCCACAACCCTCGGACAGTCACATTCGCAGATTATGACGTGATTGTAAGTCAACCAACTGGTTATGTACCCGTGACTCGAGTACCAGCAGCATCTGTAGCTGCACCTCCACTTCCCGAGATTCAAATTCCACGACGAACAGGAAGGCAAACTAGACAACCTGTTAGATTCAGAGACTATTATTTCGGCGATATTGATTGACTTATTTGGATGGAAAATTTTTTTTTACCAGGCGGAGAGTGTTGTGTTCGCGACCAGTTGTCTCTCTCTCTACCTGTCATCGGCGGCTGACATGAGCTGTCAACTTTTCGTGTCTTTTTTCTTTTTGTTCTTGTCGTCGTTCTGCTTCAGACAAGAGGAACACGTGAACTCACATCCCCTTAATATTTCTTTTATAATAAAGTATTATATTAACTAATATCTATTTTATTTTCATTTCAAAATACATAGCAGAAGCACATCGATATTCGACATCATTTCCTACGAGGACACATTGAAGATAAGAACATCGTTGTGCAATACATTTCTACTAATCAGATGGTTGCCGATTCATCAACCAAACCACTGTTTGGTACGAAATTCAATTTTTGCAAATGTAACTTTGGACTTAAAATGGTCAAGGCATAATTTGGGTTTAAGAAAGGGTGTTAAGATAGTAAACTCAAATTGTGTTTGAGCCATAAACTTTATATACCGGCAGATGTATAGTCATCTCTTTTTATGTAGAAGACACATCTGTCACTTTTGCTTTTGCCTTGTGCGTTTTAATAAATATATCTTAATTGAGTCGGTCGAGTATTTATTTTCTCTGGTGATTAAATCATTTACAGCTTCCGTTTATTTTGGCTTCCCATCACTAAGCAAATAAAAAAAATTATAGGAATTATATTTAAATATATACATATACCCACCTTAAAGTTTGTGCATTGTGCTATGTATTGTGAAGTCTTAAGCAGCTTTTTTCTACCACAAAGTCGTAATTTTTTTTTTTTATAAATTGTTTGTGTACAAAATTTAGCCAAAGTAGAAGTAGACAATTTGTTTCGTATTTTTGTATAATTTAAAAATGGTGTAGTCTTTCGAGGACTTTATTTAAATAAAATTTTTAATGTTTTTTTTTCGTGTTTAGATTGTTTTCCCCCCAAAAATTCCTTCCACCTTTTTCCCGCTTTGTTAGAAAAAATCGATAAAATTAACGACTTTCCCCCCAATCTAGTATTAATTGGACCCTTAATTCCAAAAAAAAATGGTTTTCGTTGAACTTGTTTTGCATGTGCTCTTCAGTGCAAAACATACAGGACTCTATGAAAATGTAGCACATACCTACAAATCCATCAGGCAACGGCGGGCAGATGCGACGTAGATAAGGAATTGGTGGAGTGTGAAAATGTTTTTGCTTTGTCACAGTATTGTGGTATTTTTTGAGTGCAAAAAAATCGGTGGTAAATAATCGATGCATCGATAATATCGAAATTAAATTATCGAGTGAAAATATCGATATTTTTTTACGAAAATATCCATTAATCGAGTTCGATATATATCGCGCATCACTAGACTGGTGTCTTGTTTGTCCCTATTCCCTAGTACAACGTGGTCACAAATCACAGGTTGGGTTTTTTTTTTTTTTTTTTTTCATTTCATTGTTTTGACCATAGTATTTGCGTATTTGCAAATATTTTGGTCGAATTGTTAATTTTGCCCGCTTTTTCATTTGTGGCGGAGTTAAATAGGGGTTGGAGAGATTGTGGGTATTCGTGTTTTATGTTTACCTTTTTTTTTTTTGTTTACTTTTAGGAATACTCTCTTAATGCAGTCATTGACTTCATGGTGCAGTTCGTATATTTTCTTGTAGGTCAGTTGTAAGGTGAGTATCTATGAATAGCTTGGATAGCCATATAATGTATCATTTTTTGTTTCTAGGTTGCTGGATTTGGACGCTGTCCGTTCGTCGTTTGGGCCGGTGAACTTGCGTCCGAGCTCCGTAACATATCTTTCCAGTTATTTCCATTCTGACTTCCAATTTTCCATTTGTTTTTCCAAATATTTGACGGCTGTTTCCCGTCCTAGCTTGTGTTGTTTTTTTTTTTTTTTTTCTTGCATATACGCCGGCTCTTAATAGAAACACAAAATAATATAAGAACCAATATATATTTCACTTATTTTTTCCAACCATCACGTGTTTTAATCGGAGGCCCAAGGCCATTCAACATTTGTGATGCCGTCTCAAAGTTCTACAGCATTGGCTCTATATTCTGGAGAATTAAAAATGCCCTTCGCTAACCCACTGTTCTCTTTAAAAAATTCAACAAGTGCAGCAAATTGAAATTGTTGAATGAAAGTTTGTTTTTGACTCCTTATTAAAAAAAAATATAAAATGAGTTCAATTAATATGACACAATGAATGTTTCAGCAATTTTAAACTTCTTGTTTTTATTGAATATTAACATTTTTATTCGGTCCGCAAAACAATCCGTCACCTAAACACCTATCGCTTTCAATGCAATGGTAAAATGGCGTTGAAAAGTGCTTTCGCTTTTCATATGGTCGACTGGAAAGCGAATCGCTTTTGGAAATACAAAAATTCAAATCCGCTATTAAAAGCGATCCGCCGCGCTTTCTGGAATAGGCCCCCTTACTCTCAAAAAAGTATTTTTTCTGTCCCAATGGAAAACGACATAAGTTGGTGTGGGAAAGTGAGTAAAGATTGAATATACTTTCGTATTTTTTTTTTCAACAAAAAATTCCAATTTTGAAAAAAAAAAGTAGCAAAATAGACGTTTTTAGGGAGTGCGTGCTACGATCGTAGCAAAGTGGCAACTCATTAGTAGGAGATGGTAGTACTTTCTGTCGGCTCAGGCGAAAGTGAACTGCGAACACACACAAACCAATGCTGAAAAAATAAAAGGCAAATAACAACACGTTTGTTTCTTTCATTGCATGATCATCATCTTTTTATTTTATTTTACAATGAATAATATTTATTTTTGTGTTATATATGTTTATATTGGATTAACTGTTTATTATTATATACCATTCTGAGTATTTTCTATTCATTTAACTTTTCTCCAACAGTTGTTCTTTTCTAGAATGTTGCTTGATTGAAGAAATTAATTTAGGCACTATAAATCATTAGGCATTCTCATAGACTTACCTCGTATTAGTTGAGTTGACATGCCTCCAAATTGAGAGTTTTATAACTGATAGAGTAAAATATATATATTTTTTTTTTTTTTGTTTGTTAAATAAAATATAAGCGAAGAATGTGATGCCATTTCCAGTATTCAACCCATGATCGTTGCATCTTTCCATTCCAAATCAGACTGAAGAACATTGAGTCTCAAAAACGTTATGTGCGTCGATTGTTCGGATTGTAGTTCCTCGAATTGGCTATAAATGCAAGAGAAATGTTAGTTAAAGCGATGGGTTTCAATTATATTTATGTAATGATCTTGGACGATCATCCATATTATGCTGGTTTGGCAGGATAGGAAAGTTTCGGGATAAGAATTCATCTGAGCCTTTTTTTATCGATTGACTATACGCACTTAATGACCAACTTTACGATGCTAACCTGTTCAAGAAGCTAAAGTCACAAGAACGGACAACAGATGGATTGAAATGATGGATATAAATTATAACGAATAAGTTTGACCAGTGACGGTAACCTTGCTTCGACCAAGTAAGTAATTCGTTGTGGTTCGCATCGTTGCCATACGTTTTAGCCCGTCATGATTGCAACCGTTTTTATTAAAAGAGCAATTCAATTTTGTACATTATTTGTTTTTCTTTTATTATATGATTGTTTCAATATTATATCTGAGGGGGTTTTCATTTTGAGTTACATGTGGTTTTAGTTAACGTGTTAATTATTCATAATAGTATTATTAGAACGGTCTGATTAGTATTGTTCAACAATTGTTTTGATTGGTTAGTATGAATCGACAGTGCTCGAAATAAATTAAGTCAAAGCAACACACAAAATGCACAAAAATACAAAGGATCTAGAAGGGGTCGCGTAACGTTGCTAACCACAGAAAAAAAAAATAAAGTTAAGCAATGTATTTGGTTCTGGTGGAAAACTGATACGGTGAAGTACGTTGGCGCGCGCCCCCGCCGCGTACATTGTAATTGTATGATGTTGCTTGGTGTGATGGTGCGTGCTGGTTAGCTATAATGATTTTCATTATTATAACTGAATAGTAGCATTTTTGTTGTAGATTGTTTTATATAGGAAGTTGAGCTCTTTGGAATGTGGGAATGTAAATCATTTTCTTTTAAATTTAATTTACCTGATGCGTAGGGTTTTTGTTGATAGCCACCGCCAAAGTACTGCTGCTGCTGCTGGTGGGGTTGCTGCTGTTTGGGATATCCGCTGCTGCCGCCATTTTCGTTGCTGTTGTATCGAGGCCTAATAAGATTTGTAACTTTTATTTAAATAAAAACATTTGCCCTAGGGACCACAGGTTATTACTTACTTATTGTAGCTCTGATGCATAGGCTGTTGGTACTGCGGCTTAGGGTTGGCGGCTGCCATTTGGGCACGTTGGGCAATTTTCTTAGCGGCTTCTGGATCTTCCATTAGTTCGCGAAGCTGCTCTTGACGGATGTCGTCATGTTTATCTGGGATGAGATATTTGCGAATCTCGGCCAGGGCATAGGCAACGCGAGCATACGCTTCAGCTGGTGGCGCTATTGTAGAGATCTCCACGTGGAGCGGGAGATTCAAGTGGGCATACTTGGTGTCTGTTGAATTGCGAAGTTCTTCTTCGCGGGCACGATCCTTCATTGAGAAACGTCCTAAAATCACAATTTTACACTGGGTCTCCTCCTGCAGACGACGCAACGAGTTACCCTTAGGACCGAGCAATTTACCGACATAGTTAAACTGCAAGAAGATGAGTGTTTTTATAGAGAAATCGTGATATCGCTGAACAAATTTTTTGTTGAGCTTGGTGCACAACAATCTGGTTGGAGTAAGTATATTGAGATGAAAACAGCTTGCAAACAAAGACACAGTACTGATTTGTGTCTTTTAACGTTTTTGTCATTACCGCTAAATGCGTTGTTATACAAAAAGCAACACTTTGCCGTTTCACATACAAAGCGAAGTCTTCTATATCAGTAAACTAGTTCGAGAGCATGATAGAAAAATAATTTCTTTCCAAGCAGGTATATTTACAACAAAAATGGGAGCAGATTCAAAAGGAAAAAAACTAGATTGACTCAATATTTTGGGATACAATTTCAAGTACCAGTGTAGTACAATAATCCAAATAATAGACACCAATAACTTGCAAGTAGAAAAAAAATTGTAATGACCTAATCCTTTGAAAGAAAAAAGGAACAAACTACCACATCGATTTCACCCATCTAGTATGTTGTTTTGATAATATAGCTAACTAATATTCCCAACCATCAATTAATTAACTCACCTTCTTGTCTTTAATGGGCACATGCACTTTTTGTGATAGTTTTATTGTCTTTTGCTGGTAGACATCAGCGTATTGCTCACGTGTAGGTATCCTTCCTGTTGTATGAACTTTTTCAAGTGCTGTTGGGAAATATATATATATATAAAATTTATTTTTTCTGGCAAAATTTTTTTTTTTTTTTTTTTTTCAACAAATTTAGGTTTACCGTCATCAATTAGCTTCTGAGCAAGTGGATATTGATTTTCCATACGAGATTTTTCCGCTAACAAATCTTGAATGTACTTCGTAGCCATTTCATTCAATCGCACTCTACCATTTTCATTATGATCTTCCATACCATTGGTTTCCATTTCCATGTCGCTCATGTTTCTTTGGGTTTGTTTAAAGTTTTTAGTCTTTATTCGGGAAAACGATTATGAGACAATGTGCTTTTTACAGTAGGAAAATTACGTTTTTCACAAAAATTCACGAATGGAATAACCAGCAGCAATGGCGACGACAATTTAACTTTTGCGTTGAGGCACGTTGCTGGCTTGGAGCTGCCAGTGCGGCGAGAATGCCGGTAACATCGATAAGGTAGGTTTGTGAGAAGTCACAATATTATGTGGTATTCGATTGGGCGCTCTGAGAGCACTTTTTTAGTTCTCAGAACAATTTTTATGTTCGTTTGGTACAGGAAAAAGCAATCTGTTTTAGATTTCTAAGCACTTTTGCGAATTTACATATTTTCTCAGATTTAACAATTCAAGTGTGTTTGAGTTTGACAGCTGATGGGGTTTGCTTACATTTTTAGTGAATTTTTACATTTTTTATGGTTTATTGTGTTGGGATATATCATATATACATAAACTAGCTGTACCCCCCGGCTTCGCCCGTGCAAAATGTGGTTTCAGAACAGTTAATGGAAAAAAGATCTTAGAAATTTGCTATCTTGTAGGGGGCCATTTTTTTTTCGCAAAAAAATATATATTCTCATAACGCTTGAGTTATGGCCAATAACAAGATATTTATTCCCACTGCATAAAATAATTTGTCTTCCTTCCGTAATTTTAACAGGTATTCGTTTCAAATGTTAAATCATTTTCTTTCAGTCCCGTATACATTTCGCACCCTATCTCTTTCAATCCCACGCCCCACACGCCACATTCTTACACGCCAAAAGTGGATAGGTACAATTGTATCAGCTAATACATGTTCAATGAAGTATTGAAACTAAGAGTTTGTTAAGAAACGCATATAATTTTAAAATTGAAAGCTTTCTTTTACAAAAGAACTCACAAATAATAATGATCAGGCGGACTAAAACGCCTAAATCCTGAGGTAAGACTCAACTATTATTATTATTATTATCCTTTGAAAGTCTGAATTCCTTTGTTTTCAAAAACAATGTATTTTTTATTATGGTCATAATATTATGTCACCAATAATGTTTTCAAAATATCGAGTTATTTTATTTAAAGGCCAAGAAGGGAACATATTTGTTTTTTTTTTAAATCATGAGCTTAGTAAATATGTAGTAAACTATCACCCAGGTGAAAACCGTAGAAATGGCTCAAATTTCGCCTAGTATTTATTTAAAATACCAAGGACAACACTTGAAGAAAGTCCGCATAGAAAACCTCAGCGCAAGTTCAATTTCCATTCAGCAAAGCAAAGTAAAGTTTGATTTTCAGCACAACTATGGCGAGTCTCGAAGTGTCAAGTATAGCGTAGTTGTTGTACATAGATAGTAAGACCGGTACTAACTTATGGTAACCTTGTTTGGTGGCAGGCGCTATCTAAAGCCACCAACCTGAAAACTATGACGAAGATCCAAAGATTGGCTTGTATTGGTACTACGGGGGTAATAAGAACCAACCCCACAGCGGGACTTGAGGCCATATTAAATCTAAAACCCCTTAAGATGGATGTCGAAGTTGGAGCAGGTTTCTACTCCGAAAAACTTGTTCTATCCAGTTCAATCAGACTTTCTGACTACAGCAGCGTGTTCCAGGCTGAGGTTCTGGCAGTGACAACAGCCGCAAAGCAAGTTGCAATGATGGCGATACCTCATGCAGATATCACTTTCTTCATTGACAGCCAAGTGGCAATAAAAGCTATCTCTGCCGTGGAAATAAAATCAAAGCTTGTAAGTCGCTGTCGCGAAGAGCTAAAGGTTCTTGGCGCTCAGCACAATGTAAGAATTTGCTGGGTCCCCGGACACAAAGGAGTGCCCGGTAATGAAAAAGCTGATGAGCTGGCAAGAAAAGGTTCACTACTTGATCTTAACCAAGCCGATACCACGGTATTAACTCCTCCCTGCAACCTAAAACAGGAAATCGAGAACAAAATACTGGCATCGACGAATGATAGATGGAGTAAACTCGAATCCTGTGTCATAACCAGGAAAATGTGACCAATCTACAACAAACAAAGGACGGAATAAATCCTACAAATGGGGAAAGGCATTATTACAGGACACAACATGCTGAAATATCACAGCAAGAAAATGGGAATCAACACTGGTGACCTGTGCAGAGGATGCGGTGATGAGGATGTGCATGAGGACACACCATACTTTCTTTGCCACTGCCCGGCACTCTGTCACATCAGATACAGTATTCTTGGACAACACTTTTTCAAAGACCTGGAAGACATACACAGATTTATATCATCCTCGAGATGGCTCGACTACCCGGTTTCATAGGTTTCCACAGTATGAGGGTCATTAGAACCCCAAGGGCATCACAACGGATCTACATTGATCTAAGTGTGGCGGGCTCAGGTTCCCCCTGTCTCGCCTACCCACAAACCAAACCTAACCTAACCTGTTGTACATAGCGTGCTGATAATCCTACTTTACTTTGCTTTGCTGAGATCGAAGCTCAAAAAAACACGGCTAGAGTATGCGCTGCGGAGAATTTTCCACTATGGCCGAGTATTCCATTATATTTGCTTTGTTTGCTGAGATCGAAGCTCAAAAAACACGGCTAGAGTATGCGCTGCGGAGAATTTTCCACTATGGCCAAGTATTCCATTATAATTTGCTTTGTTTGCTGAGATCGAAGCTCAAAAAACACACTATTGTTACCTATCACAATTCATATTGTGTTGACTGCCTTAAATATTCGGGGTTAGTTTAACACAGTTCTGCGTTACCGACTGTGCAAAAGCGAACAAACTTTGGCTGCGTGAAAAAAAAAACACCATTTTGCTTTAAAAATTGATTTTCTTTGCATCAATAAAAATCATAGTCCTCAAATTCTAGAGCAAAGTGTGTCATATTATTTATTTAATACTAAAAAAACAAACAATATGCCTAGATCATACGATAGAAATGAATACAACGATGATATTGACTACAATAAGAGGAAACATCGCGAAGAAGAGGTTAGCCATCATCCCCAGCAGCAGGACACTGTGCCGCTAAATGAAAAAACCAATGAATACTTACAAGATTGTCTTTCTGAAAAGAAATCTGTGGACAAAAAGTACCCAATTTGTAAAAAACTCCTGGACACTGGTAAGTGCTTATCAGCGAAAGCCGTAAGCTCTACAATTTTGCGTCTATATTATCTGCCTATATGTATTGTGTTTTTTTTTTTAAGAAATTGAAAAAGTACTTGTTAGCGCACGAATTCCTCGTGCCGAAACTTTCGCTAATGTTTACAGTGAAAAGCCGATTCGAATTGCTCAAAAAGTTATCTTTCCCATTCGAGACTACCCAAAAGTAAGTTATATACTATAGTTAGATATTACAAATGTGTAATGGTTAATTTCCGTTTGAATTTTAGTTCAACTTTGTTGGTAAAATCCTCGGACCTAAAGGCAACACCCTTCGCCAGCTGCAAGAGCACACACAATGTAAAATGATAATTTTAGGTAGAAATTCAATGCGTGATCACGACAAGGAAGAAGAACTAAGAACGTCTGGTGATCCAAAGTATAATCACCTGAATCGTGATCTTCACGTGGAGATCTCTACAGTGGCTCCTCCATCAGAGGCTTATGCTCGATTGGCATATGCGCTTACAGAGATCAGGAAATTTCTTGTTCCTGACAGCAACGATGAGATACGTCAGGAACAAATGCGTGTAATGGACATTGGAAAGGAAAAGCCCTACAAGCATCCAATTTCTAGGTCGTACGGTGCACCCTATGGCGGTAGTCGGTTAGTTGTGGTTGCCGTTTAATCTTTGTTGTATATTTGCCGACAATGGCCCACTGCAAGTTTTAATAGTGCCACCTTTCTAATAAATATTTTTCGTATGTATTTAATTTGCAGGAGCCCACCACCACCACCTACTTTTGATAAACAAACTAAGCCAAAAGTTTATAGCATTCTAGAAAAGGCGCGTTACGCCATGGATGATGCTTACCCAGTCAGCAAGTCGCAAAGGTATAAGATCAAGTATTTTTTTTTTTATTTCACAGCAGACGTCTGCCCTTTATTGCAATCATTTTGCATGTTCGGTAGGAGTTCTGCATCATACAAGAAAAGTATTGTGGTATCTGAAAAACATACCATTTATAATATTCATTAAACGTTTCGTTGTGTGCAATATTGTTGCGAATTCACATTGTACCAATGTACTTGTTTTAAGAGTATAACCGCAACAGAAAAGTATATGATTACTGCCTTGCTTTCATTTCAGACCACGAGAACATGAAGTCTATGATCACCATGAATACGGTAGGTACTCTCCACCACCGAAACATTCCTCGACACATGGACATTATGAAAGTTCATCCTACGAGAGAGGGGAGTACCGCCGTGAGCATCCATCGTCGTACTCGCACAGTGGCTACCCAAGTAAGTTATATTCTTCTATTTCTTCGTATTCTTAGTACAGTGTGTGTGTGTTGAGTGTAAGCGAGCATGACAGTGCTTTATAAATGCGAATCAAACAACCGAAAATAAATAATTCATCAAAAGTTCGGTTTTGCCCTCGGTGTATAAAATACAACAAATGTGTTTTAATATATCGCACAGTCGGTCAACTCTAAACCAGCAATAAATAAAAAGAAATGTCAACCAACAATCAAATACATATTTATATTCATGTATGTAAATAAATTCAATGCAACATTTCAAGAAAACCAAAGAAAAAACAACCACCACCCAAATATCTTTCAAATACAAATCCATCAAAATATCTTTAAATATAAATTGAAATCTAAAATTTATAGAAACAAGCAACGGTCGTTCATCAGCATACCGACCAGCAAGTTCAAATCACTATGAATCTGGATCGACACGCTCCCGTGAGAATGTACGCTATAGAGCTGCACCATATCCGAGAGTTCGCTAACAATCAAATTCGACAGAAAGACAAATAAAAAAGAAATAAATAACAAGTTCTTCTACGTGTTCATGACGCAGCAAGTAATAAAACAAATAATAGAAATTAATTATACAAAAAAACATTTTTATTACAAAAAAGAAAAACAAGTAATTAAAAAATCAAAACAAATTATATTCATGTAACCCAATTATAAACAAATGCGATTTCCTTTTCTTTCTAAACAAAAAAAAAAAAAAACAGAATATTGTTAAAACTCCAACAAAATTATTAAGACAAATAAATTAAAAAGCACAAGGCAATCCGTCGCCGGATAAATGTATTGTTTAAAAACAAAAACGCAAAATTAAAGTTAAACCTCAATCGTCCTTTCAATTAATAAATATCCAGTTCCATGACTTGGTACAAGTATTAGAAGCAGATTCAAAAATATTAATAATCTATAACTATAACTCTGAAAAAAAATAAATATCCACATACCTAGATATAAAGGCGTTTTAATAACAAAGGTTAAATTTGTGTTTTTCTTTGCATTTTTTTTTTTTTTTTTTTCAACTTATTTGTAGGTTAACAATGGAGAACAAAATTAAAATCGCTTTTAAAATTTAAATACAATAATAAACTCTTCGAAGACGACGAATGGAGCAACTTCTTTAGACATAATGCTGTAAGTAATTTGGCTAAGTAACAACGAGCTGAAACATCAATATCAATATAACATCTCCGGCTAAAAGTTGAATAGCGCTGATTCGAGACAGAATAAGGTAGCAACTCCGACAGCAGGTACAACTTCTGCTAAAACTTAAAGGGAAAAAAATAACACGAGTCAAATTTAGTCAAACTATGTTCCCTTCTGATCAACTTTTCCATAAGAAAACGAAGTTTGTCTAATGCATTCGAATGCATTATCGTAAGGGAAAAGACCAAATCTGTTTCTCACATCACATGTATAGTGTACGTTGTAGAAAATGAGTTCACTGTAGGCTTTTCTTTAGATATAAGTAGAACACTGGGTGGAGCAATTCGCAATGGAATCAATCGCGCTTTGGTACTATTCATACGGTCGCCCTTCGCCTTAAATTAATCTATCGCATCGGTTGCTAATCCAAGATCAGAATAGGGGTCATTACATCAAATGTGAAGCTTTCAGTTTTAAAACGTTTATGATTTTAGTCCACCGACTAGTTTTGTTAACATCAAATTAATATGAAAGGAATAAGGAAACCAATATTCAGAATTTTAAATTGCACACTTTCAACCAATTTAATAAAAAAAAGTAACAAGAATCTAGGAAATGTCGCTGTTAAACAAGTAAAATTTAAATTAAAAAAATTGGTAAACAACCTAAGCGTGAGTATGAAATAATAAATATCAAAAACATTACATATTGTTCTACCTACTTCTGTACCCAAAAGAGTTGCGCAATATTAAAAACCTTAAATAAAAGCAAGATATAGAAAAGTAAGGAAATAAAATGGCTGTTTATTTATGCTGTAACTATAACGCAATCAAAATAAAAGCTATAAGCAATTTCAAATCTTGTTCAATAATAGTTTTTACCATCTTAGGTTTAACCAAACTGAAATAAAAACATGTTTGTCAATAAAAATATTAATAAAATCTTACTAAGTAAAAAAAAAGAACTAGTAAATCATGTTGCCGAAGAGAGATGGATGTGTTTGTTTAATTTTATGTTTCTTATCAAAACTTGAAGGGAATAGGTCTTAAATGAACAGTCGTTGGCAAAATTATTTGCACAATATGTTTTTCATACTATATATCTTCAACAAAGTAATAATAATAAAAATAGTTGGCGCAACAGGTCCGTAGGGACCCAGGGCCTAGCTTCTCGCAACCATTCGTTTTGTGTGAGTTTTTAATTTTTGGAACGAATGGAAGGGATCTTCAATTTTATGCCGGTTCCAAACGGGCCGATTGAGAAGCTCTTTCATGACAGTTATACTCTCGGATGTTTGTCAGGCGTTCGCGAGAGGTGGCGCAGTGAAAAAACCCTGAGTTGGAATTTGGGTTTTTGCGGGATTCGAACCTGGACCCCTCGCTTAGTAGTCCAACACTAAGTGGTACTATTTAAAAAGAAAGTAATTTTTAACAAATTGGTTTATTTTATCAACTCTTAACATTTTCTTGAAACGACGGTAAACACAAAATAAAAAAAAAACTAGTTTCATAAATAGCGGTAAAAACATGAAAAAGAAATTTTGCGAACTCACAATGAAGAAGTTTTCCATACAAAATTGCATAATTGTGACCTAGAAAATATTTAGTGCGAAGGTTAAAAATGATTATTAGAAAGGGCAAGTGTGTATGGGTGCATTATCTTGCTGAAGAATGAAGTCGGTACCGATGAATCTAGAGCCTGCAACTAGTGCAACATCATTAATGTCGTTTTCCATTGGGACCACCAGAAATCTTTTTCACGATCTCGGATTTTAATAATGGATTAGTGCGTTATTTGACAGCAATATCAGCTGTTCAAATTGCATTTGTTTTTGCAAAAATCGCAAATGGATATCGACTTTTCCCCTATTGCACATAGAAATTGAGTATTTTTGGTGACTTGTAGTCTTTAGATGATGAGGAAAACTATGAAGATAATAGTTTCTCCTAAATTATATCCATGGCTATTAATGTTTTTCGTTATTTTGGTTTTCAAGAAACTTCGCCCATTTGTCTAGAAAGCAAACTTCTTAAAATGACGTAAAACAGCTGTGCGAAGTATATTGGATTTTGTGAGAGTGTGTCGATCTGAAAAAATATCGAGATTTTCAAAAAGTGCTCCGAATCGAAAAAAACATGATTTTTTGTCCCAATGGAAAACGACTTTCGATTTGGCTTCTCAGATTTTAATCTGAGATTTCAGATTTCTGTTGCCAAATCGAACATGAAATCTGAATTACCTATATTGGTTTTTGTGTGTATTGAGTTGGCGGCAAAAAAACATTTTTGCACTTGCACTCGGAATCCATTTTAATTGATTTTCACACGTTTATAGTAATACATTTCGAATAATCTATATATATAAAAATGGATCTTGGTTTGTTCGGATGCATAAAACTCGAAAACGACTGGACCAAATTGGATACTTCCTTCTGCGGATTTGTTCGTAATTGCTCCGCGAAGGTTTAGGAAAAAAGAAAAATTGAAAAATTCTCAACAGGTGGCATATTCCCCTCCAAGATAGCAAATTTCTTAGATCTTTTTTCCATCAAATGTTCTGAAACCACATTTTGCACGGGCGAAGCCGGGTGGTACAGCTAGTTTAATATAAAAACTCGATCCCATTCGCGTAAATTAAAGGTCCGTTCGTGTACTTTCAGCATAGAAAAATGAAAAATGTCAAATCTCTAAAATCGAGAGAGAATTCTCTCAATTTCAAGAGAAGTACATGATCGGTTTTCTTACAAAAAGTTTAAAAAATGTCATTTTGGCGTAATCGTAAAATGCAGCATCTACAAAATAAATTGGAATTTCATTTTTTACAAGCTAAATACCTATTAAACTTTCCATTTGAATGCGCTGATATGTTCTAGGAGAATATTCAGTTATAACATGTTCTTCTGACGTCGTTGAAGACGAAAATAAACAGTTTTACTTGTCAAATTTTTGAGCTGTTACTTATTTGGCAGTTTTCATTTTTCAGTAAGTCGAAATTCGGCGAGTAGAAAATTGCGAAAAAATGAAAAGAGGGGAAATGGATTTCTCTCTCATTTTTTTAAATTTTCTCAGTACGTGGTCGCATTTGCACAGTTTCTTAGCAAATTTTAAATAAATTTACGTTTGCAAAAAAGTACCCGAACGAACCTTAAATAATTCAGTTAAAAAAGCAATTCTTCCAACGATAAACAATTTGTAACCGACGCTGTGTTCATAAACATTGGTGTTAGTGAAAGTATGTGTAAAATCTGAGGAAAAATTGAGATTTCTCAAGTGATCTGAGATAAAAAAAAAGATTGATTTTTGTACCAAATCGAACGTGAAAAGCAATCTCGATCAAAAAAAAATTCATTTTTTGCCAAATCGAAAACGACATAAATAATGTGACTGTCGCATTTATGGTCGGAGCACCGCACAAGTGGGTCCACGCCACCATATAATATGCATTCCCAAATCATAATTTTGCCTCCATTGGAATGTCTAGTGGCCTAATCAAAGTTTTAAACGGAAATTCCAATAGTATAATTGATCAAATTACATCCAATTTTACATTGAGCACATGTACCATGAAAAAGTGACTCGATAGTTTTATCGGGCTAATTTTACTTGTATGCTTTGCCGGTAGGTACCTATCTGTTCAATAAAACGAACCTTTTGTAGGACTAAATAAACCCTGGAATAAACGGTGCTGTAGTTTTTTTTTTCTAAAGTTCTTATCACTTATAGGTTATAGGTAGGTATACTTCTTCTTCTTTTTTACGCATGCAATTAATTTTTTTAGTAATCATCATTTAGGGTTATTTTTTTCCAAAAAATATCACAACATGCGAAAATAATTCTATAACCGCCTTCCCATCAATTTAATAACAATCCCAAAACTCGAAAGTCGAATCACTGGAAGTAGTAACACTCGGCCTTACCAACAACCAAATTTAGACTCGACTTTAGGGCAAAAGTCGAAATTAAAATAAATTGCGTACCAATAATCAAGTTATCTTTGACTTTACGATAATCGAGACTGTAATTTTCGATCCGAGAAAAGTCGAGTCTAACCCCTTATTTAAGTTTAAACGTCAGTGAGGAAAGTCAATTGGCCGTTTTAAAATAAGGGTAATTTGAATTAGGTAAGTTGAATTGGTAAGTTATTTAAATATAGATATTAGAAATATAAAGCTTTTTGGTTTGTCATAATTTTGCGATAAAGTCAGATGTAGTTAAAGTTCCGATTAACTCGATTGTTGGTACCTACAAATTAAAAGTCGAAACTAAAGTAAGTTTCGAAATTAGTCAAACTCGAGTTTACTGTTTGGTTGTTAGTAAGGCCCACTATCAAAGAAAGAGCCGGCAATTTACTACCAAAATAAGCCGTCATTTTATTATTAAAACAATTAAACAGGTAGGTACCTACCTATTCGCAAAACAAAACAAACCTTGTGGCATGTATTTATTTCCAATGCAGGTAAATAATCTAATAGCGATTGTTGAACTCCATCGCACCATCGCCATAAGGAAAAATAACTCGTTTGAATAGAAACGCCAATATAATATATAGAAGGTTATATAGATAGGTACATTACTCTCACTCATCACATCTCCCGCAAGCCGCAACGTAACACCACCACGACCTCATAATCATAATAAGAAATAATAAATAAACATAAGAGAAATGTACTAGAATAGCAACCTCAGAAGTCGGTGTGGTGGTGTAAACCTGTGCCTTGATTTTGTGCGGTTTTTTCCGCAATGGCGGTGTCGGAAAGGGTTCACGTATAGGCGGATTCTATAAATGTGTGAGTGATGTCGCGAACTGACAACTTCCAATTTTTCTTGTTCTTATATCGCTTTGTTCCTGAAAATTCCAGGCGAGCTTTTCCACACGCGACCTTTTTAGGTAGGTAGCGAGAAGGATGTCGGATGAGAAGAAATGACAACAGCGTGACCGTTGTGCGACAATTTGGTACCTTTTTTGAGGACACTAATACAATTTGTTGTTCCTTTGTTCCTTTTTATTATTTGGAAAATTCACATTTTAGGACTATTCGCATGAGAGCCAATGGCGAACGAACTACGAACAAGCGAATTTTTTTACACTTCAATCATAGTTTAATGTTAAATGCGATAGTATTTTTTCATTCGTGGGTTTGTGGATCCGCGAATGTTTTATGTGGATTGTGAATAAAATGTGACAATTCGCTGCAAGAATTTTCAATTGCTGTAATAATTGTAAATTGAGCTATTTAAATCGATTGAGAGTCCGATTTTTTTTTTAGATTAGACTTAAGATTAACTTAATATAAGGCTTTGGTGATAAATAGTATACAAATCAATTTTCAATTCATATAAATACAATTAAATTCATTTGTTCGCAATTCACGCTCATGTGAATAGTAGGTACTTAAAAAAGTTTTCAAAAACTGTGATTTCAAAATGAATATGTTTAAAAAAATAACGCGTAAATAGTGTAAAGCCGGCTAATACTTGTTAAATATTGGGAGAAAATATTAAATTTATGTAACAGCTTCAGAAAAAGGCACATTTTTCTTTCATCGCCCCTTTTTTATGGACTTTTTAAAACTAAATTGAAAGAGATCTTAAAAGTAGATATAAAAATGAGTTGATATAATTTATAAGCAAAATTCAATTAATTTTTTATATATTTATAAATAAAAATCAAAGGTTTTCATTTTAAAATTTGTCATTTGAAAACGAATTGCATCTAGCTTACCCGAGAACAACCTTAAGGACATCTGAGAGAGTGATCTTTTTACAGTCTATATTGTATTGTGAAACTAAAACTAAAATTTATAACCTTTCTCTAACAATCCGGGAGATTGTTGCAAAATTCTTAAAAGTAGCAAAAAAAAAAAAGAACGGTGAAAGAAAAAAGTGTCATTTCTAAAGCTACTCTGCAATTTAAGAATTTTCGCACAATATTTAACAATTGTTGGCTCTCCTAACACTATAATCGTGTTCTGATAGACAGCACCGTTATATTTTTTTGAAATTCATTTGGAAATCACAGCGTTTCTAAAATTCCCAAAGTGAATTTTCATACTAAAAAAAGGGAAAAAGTAGCAACAAATAGTATGAGGGTCCTCGAAAAAGTGCCAAATTATTGCACTACGGTCACGTTGGTCACAGCGCGCGGCTCACTCACAAACTCAAATCCGATTCGGAACGTTCCCTAGCGACATCGCCTCAAAAACCGCACAAAATCAAGGCACTGGTGTAAACGAATGAATTTGATTATTGGAATTTACTTTATTCTGTGAATTTCATCGGTGTGGGTTGGTTCTTGGTTGTCGCTCGGTAAAGTGATACCAGAAAATATAAAATACATAAGCGGTTTATGTGGATCAAAACAAACAATAAAGGTGATAGAATCGGAATAAAAAAAAAGTGTATTATTTTTTACTTCGCCTTTTCTGTAGTTAGTCGGAATTTATTTTATTTATTAAAGTAGTATTGCCTGTGCTGCCATTTTGTTCGTGATTTCAATATTTTTTTTTCCGAGTTAATCGCATCCAGTTCGTCTAAGTATTTGCTTTTTGAAAAGATGGTCTATTGCACAATTTTGCATTTATGTCTCCATTTGAATTGACAGAAAACGGGATGAGTTGCTGCTAGAAATAGATATCGATTGGACACGTTAAGTGGACCAGACCAGACCGATGAAGCAGTATATATAATTTTACCTTGCAGTTTGCTTCGGAAAAATTAATGTATTTATACGCACGCCGCATATCATTTCCTTAACTTGAAGTCGGGATTTATTGTAGATACATACTCGATTGATAAAAAAATAAAACTTTTTTATATTCTTTCTTTTTGGAATCGAAAGCTTTTCCTGAACACAGATTTGTTTTCGGAGTTGCTCGCGACTTTATTGATTTAAAAATGTTTATAAACTAGTTGGCAGTACTATGACATGACAACATACGACTACCAAGAATAACATTTATATTTTTTGTTTCAGAACAAAACAGTTTGCAAAATGGAAAAAGTCGCAAATCCAACAAGCACTGAAGCTGTCGAGGAGGGATACGCACCACGTCTAAACGAAATCTCAAAGAAGTTTATAAGCGATTGTATTACTGAAAAAGAACGCCTCGGCGGCGATTTCCCTCTAGCTGCTATGTTGATCAATGAAGCAATTGACAGGGTACAAACAACCGGTCGCATTCCTGGTCGTGATATGCATGCGGATGTCTTCAAACAAAAACCAATGAAGGTGACCCAAAAGGTTTTTGTGCCAGTGAAGCAGTTTCCAAAATTCAATTTTAATGGAAAGATTCTGGGGCCAAAAGGCAACTCACTGCGTCGCCTGCAAGATGAGACCATGTGCAAAATTGGCATTAAAGGCCGCAACTCGATGCGTGACAGCACAAAGGAGGAAGAGCTGCGCCAATCTGGTGATCCACGACACGCCCACTTGCACAAAGACCTGTACGTGGAGATTTCGACAGTGGCCCCACCAGCAGAAGGCTATGCTCGTGTTGCATACGCCTTGGCCGAAATTCGTAAGTACTTAATTCCCGATAAGAATGATGAAGTTAGTCAGGGTCAATTGAAGGAGATCCTGGCCGACCCCGAGTCGGCGCAAAAAGCGGCTAAATTCGCTGCTAGAATCAACGGAAGGTAGGAAGGTCTTTACATTGCTCAATACGCATTTGTATAATTTTTACCTTCCGCAGATTGTCATTCAGAGGAAACTACGAGCACAAGGGAGGAGTGAGTATTTTACAGAAAATCACTAGTCAACCATATGAGACTCACCATGAGCATGAGGACGCCCATGAGTATGAGACCGGGCACCACAGCTACAGCTCATATTCGCCGGGTAAGTACGCACAAACTAGTCTCGCTTCACGCATGTCCATGATTGTATGTGGTACTCGAATAATAGCAATTATAACGTGAACAGATTTATAATCTTTTGGCAAACATAACCCAAAGAAAGGCAATAAAACAGAAAAGCCTATCAAAGGCAGAAAAGAAAAGAAAGAGAATAATAATCTCTCCTGTCTTATATAACAGCATTTACGCATAAATTAATAAAATAATAAATAAATAATTAACTTTATAGTGCGACATATGTCGCAAAGGGCAACACTGAAGCGGCCACCTCCACCGCAATCACCACCACCACCCCACAGATACCAGATGGTTCCGAAGCGTCCACGTGACTCATTAAGCGGTGGTTCATCAAAATCGTCTCCATTTGCGTTTTTCCAAAAATATCAATAAGCAAACACGATAAAGGAAATACATTCACGATGATTCTCATCCATATATAATTTTATCAATTTTTTTTTTTTTCGAAAAACAAACGACTAACAAAAATGATTTTTAATTTTATAAATTAATACAAAAATAAATGTTGCTCAGCATAAGGAGTAAGAATGTATACCTATGCATATAATATACGTATAGCGATAATCCGTAAGGAAATATAATAAACAGAAATTTAAGTGTAAACAAGTAACTGAAAAAACGAAGAGTAATTATAACTCGTTGCATTATAATAAATTGTTGTTAGCATGGTAGTATGTACCAACTATAAATGAAGTAGAACCCATAAATCAATAAAAGTACCACTTTGCAGGGTCAGAAGGTAAGTGCATCATGTTTCACTTTTCGTATTAATTCTTCTAAACTGTTTTAGAGATGCAATTTAGTTACATAATAGGATAGCTATTGTATTCGAATAAATATAAATAAAATAAAGGATGTTTGTTATTTAGTGAAGAATTCCATTTACTGGAAACCGAATAGTGTAAGTATATATAACAACAACGGTTATATACTTACTTCGCATGCGACGACTCGAAACACCCGGATGGTTAGCAAATCTGTAAGAAACTGATTGATTAATGTGCCGACAAGCGCAGGGATCAACAACAATTACAACACAGTAAAAGCTTCATGTCAACTGATGTATTTTCTTATTATTTACTACTTAATCCGAGTGCTGCATATTGGCGTTAGCTTTAAGCAACATTCGCTTTTCTACAGTTCTTTGATCCAGTCTGTCCGATGACAACACCTCATTCAAAGCATCGTAGGTAAACATCGTTCCCAAATTAGCAAACGAAGACAGTGGTGTGTTGTATTTAAGAAAAACCTTTTTAATTTCGGCAAAGTGATTTAAACTGTCAAGGCCTTTGCTAGAGTGACTGAAGAAATTCGACACTTGGCAGACTACCGAAGCCACTGATTGCGTTTGTTCGGCAACTTCGTCGTCTATTCCAAAATCAAAAAAATCATGATGTGGTACCTCAAATTTGACCACCTCTGGTTTTATTGGTATTAATTGTTCTGCAACAGCGTCTTTGAATGTTTGCGAAAGTTGCGCATGGTACTTGCTCTCCACACACGATAGCCAAAGATTTTTGAATTCTGGATGTGAGAATGATGCTACTGCTGCATTCGCAGACTGCGGACTGGTAAAGTTGTAGAAATCTTTGAATCGGTCGTTAATAATGCGAACATTTTCCTCGGCTATAGGTCGACAATAGACCCATTCTCGAGAGAGTAGTTTGTCCAGCTTCCGTCGCAGTGCCAACAAAGTAGGTAGAAGCGCTCCAAATAAAGTATAATTCGTGTCCTGTAAGATTGTCAGTGCATCGGCAATGGGCTTTGTACATGCTAAGTGTTCTTCGATGTAAAGCAATTCGGCTTCTTCTAGGCCCTTCATATCAACGGATCGGAAAACCTCGACACACTTGTCCTTGACTGCTAAAATTTCTCTGAGGGAATTGTAGAAGGACGTCCAGTTATTTGCAGTTGGCCTTGTTATGGTCACACCTGTTAAGCTGCCAACAAGCTCATCCGATTGCAAATGATTCCAGATAATGCTACACTTTTTAATAGTCCGCTGATGCATCTTTGATAACTGGGTGCAGCTTGAGATCGCACGGGCAACGTCAACCGAAGCACACGTGATCAGCATCTGTGCAGAGCATTTAAGCTGATTGAATGGTTGCGTCGCGAGAAGTATTTCATTGTCTAGGTAAACCCATTCCGGTTGGTTATGATTTTCGTCGTCTTCATCACGCCCGCCCACAGATTTGTTCTCTATGCCAAGTACATTGAAGGCCTTTAAGAAACTGCAAGAGTATTCACCGATGATAGTTGTTATATCCGCTCGTTGTACACCGAATTCATTCACAACCTCGTCAAGATTATATTTTAACTTTTCAGCTTGAAAGATACGACCCATTTTTCGAAACCTAACTGCGGCTGACCGTCTCTTCATATCTGAATCTATCCAATGTGTCGTAATAGCCAGATAGCTTCTTTCTTCTCCTTTCCAAACGTTGGCGGTGCAGAAAATATATTCAGAATCTCGTAGCTCCTTGCTTATATGGCCGCTGTTCTTTTCTGATAGCTGTTCTATTTTCAATGTTAGATTCTCACTGTTAAGAGCTTTCAAATCACTCTCGGGAACGTTTAAAGCTTGAAGGAGGGCACAAAATGAAGGACTTACAACAGTCTGTAGCGGAACCATAGTCGAGATAACGAATTTCAAAACTTCACTCTCCAAATGTTCTTGGGACATCAAAGCGTTCGCGCTGGCCCTTGCCTGTCGTGTTGATTCATTGCTGACGTGACGCCGAGGACGTTTTTTTGAACGCAAATACTCGGTGTATTCTTCGACCGCCTCCTTACCGTGCCTCCGTTTGAGATGGCAAAGAAAATTCGATGATGAATTGACGGTTCCTTTGATTTCAATATAGCCCGGTTCACATTTAACGCAAGTCGCAACGGTACTGTTGTAGATGCACTTCTCTGGGACTCGTTTGAAAAACCGCCCGTCAGTTATTGTCATTGATCTGTACCCTAGAACAGAAATATCAGAGTCTGAAAAATCATTGTTCTCTGCTTTTGCCTCCACACCCGTCGCTGATGTTGTCGATGAGGACGGTAACCATGCGGACCACTCGCTGGATTTGTCCGCAGATTGGTATATGTCCAGAATTTCCTCTTTTATCATATTATCCCACTATATATATCACTAAAATTATACATAAATTTGTAAAATTTAATTTGGAATACCTAGGTAAAAAATGATCACATGTACCTAACGAAAATAACTCACAATAATTTATATCAAAGCGCAACTTGGAACAGATTACAAATTCCGATTTGCGACTACAAAACGATAGAAACGAATGAATAATTAATACATATTTTATTTCTTTTAATTCCTACTTTTGTATTTTATTATTCTATGAATTCTTTTTTCGTTTGGGTAAATAACTTCACAAATATTCGCATACAAATACAAATGGGCTGCGTACAGAATGGACCAGCCTCCACTCTATTCACGACTCACGACTCACGAGTCACGACTCACGAGAGCCAAACGAATAACGAATAATGAATGATAGATTGATAGTACCATTCAGCCGCATTCGCACCAAACCTGCACCTGCATAAGTGCTATGTTGCTGTGTCAGGGTTACGGAGTAGTTTTTGTATGATACTTTCAGGCTGTAAGTAGTACGTTTTCATAATGATAGCGTCCTTAATTTTCAATTCGAATTACCGAAAACGCTTATTTTAGAAACTTTTCATATCTCGATAACCTTCTTTTTGATTTCGATAAAACTTTAAAAACGAAATAATGCTTACATCCAGAACCATATCATATACTCAGTTTTCAGTTAAATAGTTAAGCAACCATGCACAGTTTTCCGTTGTAAAAAAACGGGAATTCTATTAGTTACGTAGGGAATGTGAATTCTACATTCTGCATAATAAGCATCAGTCTGTGTTGGGTTTTTACTTGTTGTAATTTAATATAATTTGTTTTCGTTAATTCACTTATATTGAAAGCACTGATATGAGCTTATCACACTAGGTTTGTTTGACGTGGGCCCTAGTGCGCACTAGTGCGCACTGGGTTAACCCTAATGTGTTCGATATAGCACTGAACTCGCCCTGGTACTGAAAACCTGTGTTTGACATGACTTCTAGGGCGCCCTAGTTGTGCACTGAACTGACCCCAGTTATTTTGTCGGGGCAATAACTCAGTGCTGAGTTGCGCTGTCATTTCGCTTACTTTTATTCGTTTATTTGAATATCGTAATAAAGATAAATACAATAAATTTGATATTCAAAAGGAAATTGTTTGCAAACAACAACGTTTATGGACTAAAACCTTATTTTAAACATAAATGGAATGAAAAAAATCTGGAATCAAAGCTGATTACATTTTTTAGTGCATCGCATATATTGCAAACTGTTTTATCAACTTGTTTGCATTATGGCAAGCACAAGTTCAGAATTGAGTTCACTCATTTTTAACAATAAACAGAACAAAGTGTTATCATCTTCGTACTTCGTTCACCAAAACATAAGTATTTTTCAAATTAAAAAACGGCCAGACTTCAGGGCAGCATATTTTGCGTTCGATATGATAGCCGAATTTTCAGGGTTGTGCAGGTTTTTGGGTAGGCGGGAAAATCAGCTGACACTTCTCAGTGCGCACTAGTGGGCACTAGTGCTAGCCACGTCAAACAAACCTACTAATGTACTAGATCGTTAGACGTTACTCCACGTGCAATCTTTCATTTCAGGAAATATTTCATGCAATGGAAAAAGCACGTGGAGACCACAAATTTCACGAAGAAACCAATGAAATGTATTGCTGAGCTCATTGCACACGGTGTCTCCACGTGCAATTTTTCAACTCAGCAATCTGTCAAATTTGAATGCATTGCAGGAACCACAGTATGCAATGAAATGTAGGGTGGGCATTACATATCATGCAATTTAATTCGTTGAAATGTCGCTGAGCAGAGCACATCGTCAGAGATGAATGATTAAAAGAGATGGATATCTTTCGTACGTCTGTCCCCCCAAAACCTATTTGTTTACATTGTTGATTTTGTAATTTCAACCACCGTCTGTGAGAACTTGTGGTCAACAAAAAAGCGTGGGCGACCTCGAATCATTATGCATTTATGATCATCGCAAGTGTTTAATAGTTTGGTTTTTGTGGAGGTGTTAATTAAACTGAAAAAAATATTGAAATACGCATTAGAAAATACCGCATTCTTGCATTAAAGTCATATTCATGACCTTACAAATATGTACTATAATAGAAATGAGCCCGTTGAAAACCAGTGCAAACGATTCGTTTTGAAAAGTGCAATTTGTATGGACAAACTTCTGTCTTCGATGAAGTTTTCGTGTGTTTTGGTGAAAACACGGTTTTGGGCTCGGTGTGAAAAGCATACCTGTTGTATTAAAAATTTTACCGAATAAGAGATTTTTCCTAATAAATGAGAGTCGGTTTTAAACTTTTTATCTAAAAATTAAATTAAATATATTATTAAATTATAATTAATTATTTATTAAACACATACCTATATGCATTTGTTCATCAATGGGAACGCGTTTAAGTGCATACAAAAATTCTCTCATTAATTCGAAAATTTCGTTTATTCGGACTGACCTTCCCGCCAACCATTCCGAATTAACGAGCTTTTACTGTAAATTAGTTTTTAATGTTTTTGTAATCCACTCAACCTCAACTCCAATTCCATCTCTATTGCATCTCTATAAAGTTCAACCTGATTTCAGCCTCTGTTGAATTTTATACCTACGAAAAGGAAAACAAATTTTGAGTATAAGTATCACCTGCATTGAGTGAGAAACAGAGAAATGTTGAATGAACTGACGAGAACGGAAACAAACAAAAGAAAACTACCATGCAGCCAGCCACAGCACACTGATTTCCGAGTTTGCGTGCCATTTCATTTGGTTGGCTTTCTCCCTCTGCCAAGTGCAATCATTTCGAGTTGCCTTGTTTTCCTTTTACTTTATTTTTTGTTCGGTTGCTCTGCAAATGGTCACTTTGCCCCTACGCCTACGGATGCATCTCAAATTCAAACGTTCGCGTTTTGTTTCGTTATAAAACTATCAAACATTTATTTGATAATTCTTGGAAATTATCAGAGAATCTCCGCTGCAGCCAAAAAGAATGGAATTTAAGGAAAAATCTTAATTTTCTAAAGCTAAAACTGCAACCTGTCTCGTACGGCTTTTCCTCTACGTGCGTGTTTGTGTGTGTAAACCGTGAAATTTACGAAAAAGAGATAGGTATTCTTTCGTTTATATTCAGTATCAAGCCGAGTGAGAGTACAGAGAGCAGTAGACTTGATGGGTTGTATCGTATGCGTCCCACTCGCTGTCGGTGTGTGTCTCTTTTATTTCCCTTTATTTTTTTTTAAATGAAAATCAATTCATCCAGAGTTCGCCGAGTTCATTTCGCAAGTCGAGTAGTTTTGCGGAAATTTCTCTCGGGGAGGAAAAAATTCGCAGTTTCCACGCTAGGAAGTTTTCTTTTTTCGTTTGCCTTATAATTTCGCTGGGTTCTTAAGGGTTTTACGTTTAAATTCTTTGCAAGTTTCGGTGCAGCGTCTTGGAATTTGAAAGACGACGACGACGACGGTGCAACAAGAAAATGACTGAAGCATACGATGGCAATGGCGACTATTCCTCGTACAACGACGACGACAGTGATTATAAGCGAAAAGGTGGAGGAGTTGGTGGGAACGCTGGCGGCGGAGGACCACATCCATCACATAATGGGGACAACTCCAATCATGATCATCATCCGGGTGATGGACCCCAGCTGAACGACAAGGCGAACGAGTACATTCGTGATTGTCTGACGGAGAAGAATCGTATGGATAAGAAGTATCCCATCGCTGAAAAGTTACTCGAGAGCGGTAAGTAGTGTTGTATTTGGGTTCCTTTTATAAATAATTCTATACGAATCGGTACCTATGTGTGGTTTCAGAAAACGCAACATTTGTGGGTGAAGAGTAGGGGACTGAAAATCAATGCATTGGTCGGCATTTTTCAGGACTACTGCCGTTGTATTGTCATTCAAATTTGCCTCGTTTGTTATTTCTGTTTCAAACAGAGCTCCTTAGGTAGTTCAAGGTGGCAGACTTTGAATATGTAATCACATTTCCAATATGCAGTAATCTTGTTGGAAAAATTAGAAAATTCCATTTTTTCTTTTAACAGATTTCATGATCCTTTTAGTTTTCTTTCATTTGCCTGATATGTGTTGGTATCTCATTTGTTTTTTGTTTTCTGCGGCGGAATGTCAGTTTGAGCGAGACAGATACTTAAATGTAGAATAGGGTATGTAAAGTGTGGTAAATTATAGCAAAAAAAAAAAAAATATCAAGTAAAAGTGACAAAAGGAATAACCGGCAATTAATTGAAACACTCGCGAAATGCCTACCTACCCAAAACAGTTCAAATAAAAATGAATGACCTTGTTTCGAGATTAGCAAATGAGAATGCTTACTTACTTACTTAACGGGCTCCCGACCCGTGGAGAGTCTCTGCCTGAGACACTGCAGCCTTCCATCCTCTACGATCCCGGGCACGCTGCTTCCAATTGTCCAGACCAAGCGCTCTGGCATCCGCGATGGCTTGGTCTTTGAAACGGAGGTTCGGTCTTCCTTGTCTTCTCGAACCTGGGGGCTGGGATTCGAAGATCCTCTTAGCTGGAGCATTATTGTCCATTCGCTCGATGTGGCCGAGCCAATGTAGTCGACATGAGAATGCATTTCATTTGAATCATCTGGGACAGGAACGTATGAAACAGCCAAATCTGTCGGTCATTGAACTCAATGTTAGACATTCTATTTTTTGTGTAATGTGCGGTTGAAAGTGGGCTTGATGTTGTGGACATAGCTGTCACTGGGACAGGTGAGTGGCACTGTCCGGTGATACCAGTTTGATGTTGAACGCATTTATATGATATTTGCAACAATTTTATTCATTCTCACGTTTTTATGCAAACGATATCCATTCCAGAAATCGAAAAAGTCCAATCAACAGGCCGAATCCCATCGCGTGATCAAAAATATGCAGATATCTACCGTGAGAAGCCTCTGCGGGTATCACAAAAAGTACTTGTGCCTATACGTGAGCATCCGAAAGTAAGTTTGTTTCTCTATTCCAATTAATATGATCTGAACATTAAACTGTTTTTATTTGCAACTGCAGTTCAATTTTGTGGGTAAACTCCTTGGTCCCAAGGGTAACTCACTGCGTCGCCTTCAAGAGGAAACGCTCTGCAAAATGACGGTACTCGGCCGAAACTCAATGCGGGATCGTACCAAAGAAGAAGAGTTACGTGCCTCAATGGATCCAAAGTATGCCCATCTAAATAGCGATCTACATGTCGAGATTTCCACAATAGCACCGCCAGCTGAAGCATATGCGCGAATAGCATACGCTATGGCGGAATTGAGAAAATATTTAATACCAGACAGCAATGATGTTATACGACAAGAACAATTGCGTGAACTAATGGACAATACTGGAATTTCGGATCACGAACCGAAACCGTACAACAAGAAGTCATCGGCTGTGAGTGGTGGCATAGGAGTTGGTGGTGGCGGTGGAGGTGGCGGAAGTAGCAGCAGCGGCGGCTCACATATGGCATCTAAATCAAACGCTTCACATCATGGATATAGGTGGAGTGCACAACCGCAGAATAATCATCTGCTGCCCATTTATGGGGCAGCGGCGGTGTCAGCAAACAATTTCAATTTATCGTCTTCTCTTCCCGCTTCTTCCAGGCAACAACCTCCGCAACAGCAACAATCACAGCAGCAGCAACCGTCCTTTGCAAAGAACTCAATACCCCCAAAGCAGAAAGTGATGTCGATATTGGAGAAGGCTCGCAGTGCTATGGACGAGTCATATAGGTTTGTTAGAGTTGACGCTTAAATACGTTTTGTTTTGCAACTGTAATGTCTCTTTCGCAGTCGTGGATATGACGAACAAACAGCCTATGAACCGCAGGCTTATGACAGCTACAATTATGGCCATGCACAAACGCATGGGCCACCACATGGACAAACATCGCGGACACCATATGAGACACAGGAATACGAACCGGAATACAATCGACGAGATTACTATCAACATTCACCGAACTATGGAGGTAGTATTATCTAATGTGCAGTTCATCAAGGTTTGAGGGATTTTTGTTTATTTTTAGGACCTGGTGGCTCAACTCAACACTCTGGCAATTCAAATCAAACGGGTGGCCTCAATCCAAATCACAATCGCAGCCACGTAAATAGGTGAAACATGTTTGCAGCTGGCCATGTTAGTAATTCGGGAGGAGTAAAGGTAGCCGCTGGCACTAATACAACAGCTATTACAGTCTCATCAGCAACGCCGCTGCTGTCCCAATCACAGCAACACCAACAACAGCCACAATTACAACACCAACAACAACCCCCACCACCTAACTTAAGTACGACAACAGTAACAACAACAATAAACAACAATAACAATAATGAAACTGGCAATTCAAACTCAAAACTTCAACAACAACAAAACAATAACCGAATTCAGGGTCCAGCTGCTGCAACAAATTTACTATTTGTAAGGTACTAACAACTTTGATCCCATCTTAACCAATTTATGAGTATTTTTGAAAAAAAAAGCAGACAAATTACCAGAAATTGCAATGAAGCTGATGCGATCTTGTCCAATTTATTTCTGTCCCGCACACACTGAGTTCTTGATATGTTATAGAGAGACTTGTCAAATATTTCTATTTCTGAAGGAAACCAAACAAAAACTGTGCAATTGATCACGGTTTTTAAGTAGGAAATAGTTCTAGCGGTGTGCACAATACTTAATTGAGAGGAATTTGTAGATCTAACAATAATCTTACAACACGAATGGGAAAGGCGTTGACCGACTGTCATTCCTCCTCAATGCAATCCACAGATCGGAATCCCTAATCTTCTCTACCTCCATTTCTTAAATGCGCACGCTTTGAACATTTGAACATAAGAGCAGCCATAACCTCTTTAGAGAAGAAGAGTCTACCAATTTAAATATAACCAGGTAACGACAGGGATACCAGTTCTGACCGCCAAAGGTTTAAACGCAGATTAACAACACACAACCATTTGCAACGAACTCTCCTATAACATAACAAGTTGTACCGTGCTTCTATATTCCACTCACTAATTCGAACATTCCACAGCCAAAATCTCACTAACCACCTACTCGTCATCATCACACCACCTTAAAAAAAGCCACTTCATTTCATTTTCAAAACAATCTATTTAAAAAAAATAATTTACTATAATATATATAAATATATCTAAACAACAACAACATTTACTACATATTTACTTTACCCTAACGACTATTTACAGACCGGCAAATGCTTCGCTTCACGTCGGTAAATTACCATTTCTGCCTGTGCAGTTTCTATAAAACTTGACAAACTTTATTATTACTATTGAACAAAACAAAATCTATCTACATATATATATGCATATATAATATATATATATATATATTATTATATCATTATTATTTATTGCTAAATTTAATTTATGAAAAGAAAAACAACACACATTTACATAATGAAACAAAAAAAAAAAAAAAACAAACAATTGAAACAACAAAAGAGAAAGGAAAATTTATATTAAAATAGACTAAACAAGAGAAATTATATAGAACTACAGTTTAATGAAATAAGAAGGGCACATGCAAACGAAACAAAGATAAACTCTTAAAAAAACAAAACACAAACAAAAAGAAATATTTTTGCCAACATAAAACACAATGAAAAGAAAAACAAGATGATGAAACAAAAACAACAAAAGAAAATGATATATATATATACATTAATTAATAATCTTTAAATAATATTACGTTTTGCAAAACAAAGAAGGACATAGTATATTAACAATATTATATATTCTATAAAATAATAACACAAACAATATATATATTAAAATAACTCTTAAAAAAGAAATAATATAATCACAAGCTAAAAACGAAATAACAATTATTATTAAATACATTATAATTGCAATGAAAAGTAAATGAAACAAAACGAAATATTACTTATTAAAGAAAATCGTAATACTAACCTTTATTATTGTAAACTCTTAAATGCATTAATCCATTAATTATTCATAAAAGAAAAAATAAATTTAAATACATAATACTATTATTAATTTAATTAAAGACAAAGCAAAACAAATTTAAAATATAATTACATTATCTTAAAGATAAAATTATTTAACAAAACAATAGAAGAGATTAACACCATGACAGCCAATGAATGTGATTAAATGCGAACGAAAAGTGTTGCCCAATAATTAGTAGAACGTGCTTTTTTTTTTTCATTTTTTAAGTTGACATTGACAGATGTAATTTAAATGAGTCAAATCGATTTCTTAGCAAGCCAAAGCCTGGGTGTGCCCTAAAGCTTCCACGGATTGTGGTGCCCCGAATAAATAAATACGCAGTTGACCCCGTGATAACTTCGTCTAGGAGAAAACGATAAATTTTAATTGAGTTACAAAAACAGTGGCGACTTGGAAAACAAGATGATAAATGAAAGGTCGACCGGGTTTTGGAATTGATTAATTAAACGATTGCATATTAATTCTTGTATTATTTTTTTCAGACGACTACAGATGTAACATCTATCTACGACTGTAGCCGTGTTTTTTTGAGCTTCGATCTCAGCAGAGCAAGGTAGGTAGGTAGGTAAAAGTAACGGTCCA
The DNA here is from genome assembly GCA_949126925.1 of Cheilosia vernalis. Classification (NCBI taxonomy): domain Eukaryota; kingdom Metazoa; phylum Arthropoda; class Insecta; order Diptera; family Syrphidae; genus Cheilosia; species Cheilosia vernalis. The sequence continues at coordinate 59,506,328 of OX421362.1, forward strand.
TCCTTGAACCCAAGTGCGTGCTGAAAATCCTACTTTAATTTGCTTTGCTGAGATCGAAGCTCAATAAAACGCGGCTTATATCGTTTCGTTTCTGAAGCTTTTTACCTTCAGAAGTGTCCCAGAAAATTGTATGTTTTTTATCAACAAAAAACACACTGGCAAATTAACAGAGTCCCGCAACATACGCAGATTTCACAACTTATCTGCAGAATTTAAGTTGTCCCCAGTAGTTTGTGTAGCTATGCTCTCGCATTTCCACAATATATGCGTTCCGCAGGTTTGTTAGGTATAGGTAGCGATATCACTCTACAATTATATACGAACATGCCAAAAAGAGGCAGCGCGCTGTGGCTTATGGCCTACCCTTACAGGCGCCCAAACTACCAATCAAAACGACCATTCCATCATGGTCCGTTTGGCTGATGACTTGACTATCAGCACATTTTGTTAAGCAAGAGCTGTTGAGATATATCCCTGCAAAACGTTTTATATAAGATCGTTTTCAACGTTGTGAGCATACACTATAGTCGTGGAGATCCGGCTAAGAATTTTTATAGTAGAAAAACACTGCTACTTGGGGTCAGGAAGACAAATCGAAATTCCTGACTATGGATGAAATGTATGCTCTACTTAAACTGTACCCTAACAATTCTACTTTATGGCTTCTTTGAATTACCGATATGATGGCGTCTGGACCTACGGGCTGATGTTGGGCGCCAATTCAATTATTTTATTGCCGAATACCTTACATACAACAACACGATTTCACTGCAGTCAAGTAATGAAATATGCTGCCGCCTGATTAGGTAGCCATACGCTTGCTTATAAACTAAAGAAAAGCTCCATAGCATACGAAGAATTGAATAATACACTCGCAGCGTGCTTCCGATTTTATGTTTTACATTGGTCATTCAAAGCTGACCATATAAAACTGGAGAAGCAAAACGGTAAGTGTTTTAAAATGTCTTAAAGGATCTAATTGTACGTTTGTTTAGTAAAATCTTTCAAAGAATAAAGGCAAATTTGTTGTCAGACCAGCAAATAAGCAGTAAACGTCAATCACTAAATCACATTCATTGCTTTGAAGTGTGTTGAAAACTTAAGTTAAAATAATTAAAAGTATTCATATATAGCTATGGAAACTATAACATACAAATTTCTAAAGAGAACCATTTAATAAATAATGTTATACCTAAAAATAAACAGAAACAAAGAATAATCAACAACAAATACCCGCCCTCACTCAAAGAAATAAATATATAGGTATTATATATATCTAAAAGATAATTCGAAAAAAAAAAAAACAGAAGCAATTCTTTAATATACAAATTTATTAAAATATATTTAAACATTAAAAATGAAAAAATGATTAACAAGAAAACAAAAAAAAAAAACTTTAATAATAATATTATATTTGCGTTCTTTTAACAAAACATAGATAATATAAAAAAAGGCAAAATTTAAATTTACAAACAGAATAATCTTAAAGATGACAAAAGAAACAAATTAAGGGAATTAAAAGTAATTAATACATATATGAATATATATATTTAATTATTGAACAGAAACAAAGAAGAAAAACACAAATAAAGAAAGAAAAAACATTACAAGGAAATTAAACATTTTTCCAAAGCGAATTTGTTTTCTATCTTTCACACCACCCGCTTACTAGACTCGTCGCAGAGAAGAAAGGGCCGAACTATATACAAAGCGAGCGATATTCGAGGCCCAATCATATTCTATTCTATAGATAAGGGGGGGTTACCCTATATATGATATTTACTTTGTATTACGATATTGGTTGGCTGTTGTTACCGAATTACAGACATTGCTCAGGCATTGCTCGGTCGCGGAGTCTGTAATTCGACCCCAAACAAGCAATATGTGACGGATATAAATATCTAGGATTTTTATGAGACTTCTTTCAAAAACCTTCTTGAACATTATCTTTATTGAAAAGAATCCCAGCAATGTGTACGTATGTTATGTCGGAAACTGCTGCTTTGTTCTTTTTAATTTTCTGAAGTATACCGTTACTAAAGGAAAATTCTTCTACGCTACAGGAATTGAAAAAGGTAAATCCCTGCAAATCCTTAAAACAAGTGATTCCTTCCACAAACCAAGTCTCCGTAAACACCTGTTTCTTTGTTGTCTCATTCCTTTTAGTCACATATTTCCGTTTATCTTTCCCTAAGTCCCAACAAAGATTTTTCAAAAATTGATCAGTACAAAAGCCGCAGCATGCAATGTCCCAATGCCCATTGTGCTTGTTGTATAGAAAAATCCTTTCTGCACGAAATCTGGTTTACTTTGTTCGAAATATACCTACTGTCCTTCCTTTGGCAGCTTTGCACAAATAAAAAACCTGTATACAATACCTTGTATATTCCTTGCAGAAACATAGGAGATCTAAAGACTGACAAAAAGAAAAATCATTCAATCTTGCACACAAAAGGGCGAGATGTGGGATCGTGCAGTTTTTCGATTACTCATACGACAAGATCATTTTGCTAGAGCGAGAGAAAAATAGAACAAAATAGATTTCTTTGATTTTCGATAATTTATTCTTCTATCGCATCACATTGTTATATTTTTTTTTAGAAAGTAATCAGGTTTCTCTTTTATTGGTAATTCAATTTTAAATAATTTCACTAAAACACTAACTATAAGTTATTTGTTTTATGTACATATTTGGCTAAAAACTAACTATACTTAAAGTTTGACTGTTAAACGTCTAGATGAGGTTGTTGTCTTTTCTTTTTTTTTGTTGGTGGCCGAAGGATACGAGGTATGAAGGAACAGTTGAACTTCAATTAAATGACATTGCCTGTAGTCGGAGATGAGGTTTGACAGTTATAGGGCTTGAACGTGACGACGAGATTTTGTCCATAACTGTAGAGCATTTACTCCAATCGAACTTACATCTTGGTAACTGGCGATGATTATGTAATTGGTGTCCTCGATGATGAACTTGCATTAAAAAGTACGTAGTTTTCAGCAGCGGGTGGATGATCGGAGACATGATCCTTTAGCTAGTTGTGTGAGATGGCGCTTCCAATACTCATTTTGACTGGCCTTCACTGAGAAACGTCAACATCCACCGTTTGTCAATTAAAGTCAAAACACATTTGCCTGCACTTACAATCAGCTTACAATCGTGAAAACGTTTATCCTCAATTTATCCTCAGATGATAAACAAATGTTGCTTGCTTAGCAAGTTCCAAAAAACATAGAATTAGACGAAAGAAACGATGATAGTATTTATTGTACAAAATAAATCGTAACAACGTTTGCCCCGAAATTGGTAAATCATCGCCGTTGTTTTTAATGGTCGCCTCCAGTCAACCTCAAAAAGCATAAGAAAAAACATCGTGACGATGCTAATTTTTTTTTTTTTCGAATAATTTGACATTTAACAGCACGCCACTCTTCAACGCCTTCAGTTTCATCAGCAATTCGTGTAAATTCCATTTGTGTAATATAACTCCATCACCCTCTCCGGCAGCGTGCTGTACAAGTTTTGTATAAAATGCAACGGCAATTGTGTCCATGCTGTTTGTATTGCTGACACCAAATCATCTTTCCGCGAGTACCTCCTCCCTCCGTCGTACACCTCGCGAATCAACCAACCCCATATATTCTCTGTAATGTCAACATCGTGTGACAGGTTCGGCCACTGTTGTGCCTTGATTCCCTTCACATCATTCCAGTTTTGATACGTCTGAAACGTATTCATGTGATCCTGAAGAATAAAGTCCGCACAACCATCCATTTTCGTGGTGATACTAGTCCGCTCGCTCTGCAAAAACTCCACAAACGCGTCCGACTTAAATTTGGTAGTCGAAACCTCACATCGAATCGGGCCACCGTAGGATATGGCAAACCAAATGAAGACCGAACCACCACGAGGTCGTTGCGAAAGCGTGCGCTCATAGTTTCGCATGTCGTGATAGTAGTGTGTAAATCCGTCTGGACCGTCGAGATTAAACTTACGGTCACCATGGAAGACAACTCTGCGCCAGTGTATCTCACTCCAATTCAAATAAACAGTGGCAAATGCTAGCCTCTCCTTTTGTAGGTATTCCTGCATTGGGGGCTCCGTTTTTGGCCGTTTCGCTGAGGCGGTCTTCGTCGTTGTCGTAACGGTGATGGGGGATGTCCGTTTGTCCTTTTCCTTCGATGAATATGAACCTGAACAACCCACCATCTTGCCTGGGGGCGGGTAGTTATCACGATGCTTTAGATAGTAGTGCAGGGCCATCAGACTTCGACCGATTTTCGACGCAACCTCACGCACTGGCTTCTCCCATATAAGATTGTTAACAATTGCTATTTCGTCGTTTGTCAGAAGGATATTTGTGTTTCGCATCACGGGGACTTATCGATAGATTTTTTAAATCCAATTAAAGTTTACACAGAGGGTTAGGTTGAACAAAAAAAAAAAAAAAAAAAACAAGACTACAAACGAAAAAAAGGAAATCACAGAATACACCGATTCACACAAGGACGAATCCCGACACTAGTCCTCGACCAAACAACGTACAAGGCAGACTGACAGCAGCACAGGCGAAGGATATCGAATTCTTCAAATGTTTTCCTTTTCTTCTCCTCTTGAATTTTGGTTTTCGGTCTCACGCTCCTTATATATTCGATTCGGTACACTATGCGAGCGAAAAAGTGATTATTATAATGTTTTAGTATATCCTTGCCTTATGCCTTCTGTAGAGATTGCAGACTACACGCTCTGGTGACGGGGCTTTTACACTGTACTATGCCGTTACGATTTCACAGACTTTATGGAGTTAGGACCACCAAATAGCTGTATCCAACAGCAGTTGATAAGTATATAGGAAAAAGCACTAAGCGGAAAGAAGTAAATTCAGGGCTGGAGGACCATATGTGTGCAGACGGTTCGCCCGTGTTTTTTTTTAGGTAGACGTTCTTTTTCTGCCTCTTTTGAGACAACACGGAGCAATGGGGTTTTTTTTTTTCCTTTTTCATCCGACATACATAATACGCAACGCAAGGGCAGAAAAAAGGGATGGGAAGGATAAATAGAGGTTATATACCAAAGTATGGATTTCTGAGGAGCATATTATATAGAAAATACAGTCGGTACATGCAGCAGGTGTGGACTTTTAGGATTTTCTTGTTCAGCATTCGTTGGAAATGGGATTTTGTGTTTATTAGACGAACTGTCTTCCAGGTACACAGCTGATGACTTTGAATTGGTTCGATGGTGTGCTTTGAGTTGTATTATGAGTGGTTTTGTTTTCTCTTCTGTTGAGTGAGGATGGCTGCAATAACAAAAATTGAGTACAGTGAAGAGTGAAATTATTTGCAGTTCAGATAGGTATTTGCATTTTGTGATAAGTAAATGAATGGCCGTGTTTCATTGGCTGCTAAATGATGCATTGCCATGCGAAAATTTTTTACATGTTACAATTTGTGCTGGTGAATTTTTTGTCGAAATAAAAACACTTATCAATGCAATTAAAACACACATTCGAACCCCCAGATCCAGGCTCACGAGACATGTTGTATTGTTGAAGGCTGGGACATTCTATTCTCTTGAAAAAAAAAAAAAACGATAGGTAGGTATTCTCAAAACGTATTTTTATTGCCGTAATAAAGGATAAGGCAACTTTAAGACTCTTTGTCAAATGAATACGTTTACTAAGTGACACCTCTTAAGCCGTGCCCTTTGAGTTATATTACATACCTACACCCCAAATGGTTGCACATCGGACTACCTATTGTGATACAGATAACTGAAGAATCTCAAACATTATTTCCGTGAAAGTATATACTGCACTACTGCAGCTACCTGACAATAAATGGTTTTTGACCCCTGCTAAATGAACAACTGCACCAGATTCCAGAGTATTGTCTCCGAGCTGCACAACGCATTAAACTTTCACTCAAACGAAAATCACTCGAGCTCTAAAATGCAAACACATGTTCGTTTTCAGTTACAACTTTGCTCCTTATATACAACACCAACCACCTAGGAAAAGTTGGCAGTTTTGGTACACAGACGGTGATGCCTTCTCTAAATGAAAAAAATTATATACGATGCACTTTTTTCCATCAAACAACCCCAAAGTTCAGTAAATACATACGTAGCTATATGTTTTCCTTCACAATCACTATGTAATGTGGAAGTGGATATAATTATTTCCTTTCTCGTATATGAATACTACAGTATAAATAAAAAAGTGCTTCTATAATAATTTCATATCAATACAATGCAATTTAAGTAAGGAAAAGTTCTTGCAATATTTGATAACATTTCCTTCGCACAGACACAGTGCAAAACTTAAATTTTTGTAACACAATATCTTGAAATTCAATTTAAACCAAAGATCTAATCAGTTGGATTCTGTATAACTATCAAAATGAAGTCCTTGTCGGGTGCTACCATAATCTCATGCTTCTTGGAACGTACACGTAGGAAAGTTAAATCGTTTGAAGGATCCAAATCACGAACAACACTGCGTGCTTTATCAGCCAGTTGGCTCATTAGTCCAGCGTACTGAACGGTTGTTGTATTGTCCAGCGTACTTTTTACAGGAATTCCTGTGCACAAAAATAAAATGTAAACAAAATGTTGTATCCTTAGCGATGAATTTTCAAATCAATAAATGTTGGGCGTAATGGAAAATTCACTATTAGTAAGATATTCATATTGCATTTACCATGTTATGCCGACAATTTTATTGAAAACAAATGCTTTGGTAGAATAAAATATGATTTATTTAAATCTTTCATTACCCACCTTCATTGTTCACAACAATAGTTCCGACTACACCCTTGTGGGATTGGAGGCGTTTCAGAGTTTCTTCCACTTCTTGTGACTGTAATTGAAGAGAGAAATTTGCATAATTATGTTGATGAATATGAAAATGTTGTATTATTTACCATTTTTTAAATATTTGCTACAAATAAAATTCTGATGATGAACAACTAGCCCACTTTTGACATCTGCCAAATAAGTGAAATGACAACATCGATGCCGTCATTCGACCAAATCAGTAACGAGTAAGAAGTGGTGCCAAGTTCGGGTGTTTGTGTTTCAAAGAAAGGAAAAAATAATGCCGGACATATTCTTTCGGAACTACTATTATTATAAAATAGGTACTCGTTATAATTTGTTTTAAAAAATCGAAACTTTTTTATTGGTGTTGATCGTTGAGTGTTTTCTGAACCTTGTTTCGTGTACATAGGTAGATACGCGTTGTTTAAAGTTTGGACATAGACTTCTTAAACTGCGCGTTGCATATTGACATTAACTCAAATGGAAGTCTGCTATAAAAAAAATCAAGGTGGGGTAGCAGATTTAATCATAATGTCTTTAAGCCCCCCAGATTCATAGTAGGTGATGTGTGTAGATGAGGTGCACTTAAAAAATGAAGTGCATAATATTTATTTATCAACTGCATAAATGTACACAACACAATACTACAATTTTATTGCATTACGACAATAGTAAAATCCGTCTCTGGAGCAATTAAAAATTCATGTTTTTTAGTCCGAATCCGCAGGAACGACAAATCATCTGTGGAATCCAAATCGCGTATCGCACTTCTAGCGGAAGATACAAGAGGCCCAGCTATTTGCTTAATAATACCTTGGGTGACTGAATTGTCAGCAGTCGTTTTGACCGCTACACCATTGCGATTGTTGATGACAACATACCCACGGGATTTTTCCACGATTCTGTCGGATATAGCTTCATTTTTGCGTACTATCTCCTCAAAGTTGGACTGCAAGATTGTAGTTAATATGGATGAGAACAAGAATGATTTTTATTTGATAGCTAGAATTACCATGATTATAGCTAAAAAAATTGAAGTTCCAAATAATTCAAAATTCAAATAATGATTTATTGTCGAATCGAAAACTCAGAGTGAGATTCTAAAAGCAAAGGCAATTGTTAGAGTAGAGTGAAAAAGGAGAACGAGACAGACAACGTAAAAAGAGCAGTGTCAGATTGGATTACACAGATGTCGGTCGCATATTCGCATTCGCATCGGGAAAAGTAAGAAAGAAATAAATAAATAAAGAGTTTTTGTTATAAATGTTTAAAAAGGAAATTTGTTTATTGAATATTTCTAACAATTCAGAAGTGGGATGGATGATTCTGAACGTCCATCAGCCAAAAATAAAATAAAATAAATAGCTAGAACTGTTTTCGTGTTTCTTTGATATATCAGCTGAAAATTTCAAGTGAATCATTTCTTTTTTGTTTGCAAATAATTTTGCATTGACGTACATTGGAGATTGAATGCAGTTGGCTAGTAAGTTATTAGGACTGTAATTGGGATTAATTTTTTGTAATTTAAGGATTTTGGAAAAAAAATGGTGACACGTGACACCGCGTGATGAAAGAGCCGAAGGAAGAGCACAAGGGCAGGATCAGGATCAGCAGGCGAAAGAGATAGAACAACAAGTACGTGAACAACAACAAAATATACTGGAAAAAGAACAAAAGATACGTTGTATAAAAGAACAAATATCTCAACCGACTGAAAACAGAAAACAAGACTATCAAAGAGTGTATGACTTCCGTGAGGAGGAAGGAGAGCTAGTTAGAGAACGGCACGTTCGCCAAGAAAAAGAAGCTGTATTAAATACATCTGAGAAAAATGCCAAAGAATGTGTTTTCTGTCAAGAGGACGGAGAGCAAGTGAAACAGCAGCATGAGACATTTTCAAATATTCCAGAAAATAACGACAGAAGATGGAATACAATGATGGAGCATGATACAACAAGACAATATATATATATATATTTTGAGAGATGTTCGAATCAGACCACCATTGACGGGTCTCTTTTCGTCTCTCTGCCACTATAAATCTTAGCCAGATAGACTCTCTGGATTTCTCCAGAGTTCTTCCCTGGGTTCCATTCCTTGTGTTAACGCTAGTATCTGTTTATGTGAGATCTGTTTCATCGACTGGGTCTCCACCCAGTGATGCCCCAATATCTTCATTCTTCTGCCAGCCAATGCCGGACATTGACACAGTATATGTGCCGCTGTCTCGGATTCCTCCAGGCATAGTTTGCAGGTATCGTCATCTCAAAGGCCTATCTTCCTTAAGTGATACCCGAAATTACCATGTCCTGTGGATAAAGCCACCACCCATTTCAGTGTTCCTCGACTCATGCTTAGAACCCTTCTTTGAGTGGAGCAGGTCGGCCATTTAATTGCCATTTTAGACTGTCTACATTGTTCCATGGTTGACCATCTTCTCAGATGTTCTGCCGTGATCCAGTTGTAAATCAGTTGTTCAACCATTCCTCTGCCAATTGAAGAGAATGGTTCTGGTCCCAGCAACTTTTCAGCTGACCCCTGTTTTGCAAGGGAGTCCGCCTTTTCGTTGCCTTCGATCCCTATGTGTCCTCGTACCCAAGTCAGTGTTACTTCATTTTTAGATGAACACTTCTTATTGAGCTTGAGTACACACTCCAGTGCCAATGATGTTGTAATGTTTGCTTGTTCCATGCATCTGATCACCGCCTGATTGTCCAGTGCTATAAGGATATTTATTCCCTCCACCTGACCCTCAAGCAAGTAGTCCAACGCATGCAGCAATGCAATCATCTCAGCCTGGTATACAGAAGTGTGTTTCCCGAGGCTAACGTGACGGTCTAGTTCCAGCTCTTCTGAATAGATACCGGCACCCGCTCCCCCATCCATCATGGATCCATCTGTGAAAATCACTATTTCAGCACTCCTTTTTTCTGGAAGTAATCCGTTCTCAATACACGCACCCTTGTAATGCCATCCATAGGAATGTTCAGTTCCCTAATCTCGTTTTTGACAAGTTCCAGGATCTTCCTATGTCCATAGATGCACAGATAATATAATATTATCTTTGATAGATGGTACCACGATTGTGCCATTTCGCATCTCGATGCAAACGAAGTGCCGTTAGGGCCGCTGTTTTCTTAATAAATAAGTCCAACGGTAAGATCCCCAGGATCACTTCCATTGCGCATGTTGGTGTTGTCCGTATTGCACCTGTAACTCCTATACATGCTTACAAGACAAGATAGCGCAATGCGCATGTCGTTCATTCTTGCTGTTCATCTTCAACGAATTATGACGTCCCAGAAGCGTATACACAAAAGTAAAATTCGAGCGGAAACGGAAGATTTACGGTTTGTGATACTAAGTGTATTTAAATTAAAGTGGGTGTGTGTTCTGCATTTGAGATTGAGTGCAATAATAATTCCCGAAAAAAATATTACTTCGGACAAAAGCTTTCCGAAGGAAAAACAAATTTTGAAGCAATTGATATCGTTTTGCAGACGGAAAGTCCAATAAATCCGAAAACTGCAAGACTTTGTAGTTTGCATTTTATTGCAGGCGAATTTATTAACAATATTAAATATGAAATGGGTAAATTGGCGTCTAAATACAGTGGTTTCTATCCTTTGCTAAATCATGTGCTTTCTTGGTAGGAGTTACAGTTCGGCGAAAATTGAAACCTGGAGTTGTTCTGCAATTGCACGTATGCGAACCAATAGTCGATGCTCCTGCTAGAAATTCGCCTAAATGTAGCGGAGGAAACATTGTGTCCGCAACCAGAACCCGAACTTCCATTAATTAATGAAAATAGTTTATAAATTATAATGGGCGTAAGAGAAGTCATCCGCTCTTAATCTCTGTGAATTTGTTAGCTGCGATGTTAAATAGATCAGAATGACGAATTTTAAAATTTCTTATGTTTCCTTTTGACATAACAACAAATTAATTCCTCTAATTCTCTTGTACTTTCTCTTTGCTTGACTGAATCATATCGTTCGGGCTTTGTACAACCAGTACTGTGATTTTGCCATCTTCTGAAACAAGAGTTTCGTCCCATTTAGTGCGCACTCGCAACCCCAAAAGCTCGTCATTCGGATCAATTTGTTGCAATATATAGCGAACCTTTTGATACAGCATGTCGTAGTAACCACAATATTGCACAGCACGTTCTTGTGGCATTGTAGTTCGAACTGGATTTGCCGACTGATTAAGGATTATAACATCTTTAACACCTGGTTGATCTTGCAGCAAGCGAAATGCCTTCTCCACATAAGACTTAGTAATTTTTTCCACCTACAAAAGAACCATTTAAAATTATATAAAAACTAGCTTGTCTGTAATTAACTTACCTTCAACTGTTTTGTCATGACTGTAAATCTTTCTATAGATTCTCGAAGGAAGCGAATAACAGTCAATGAACTGAGCTGTGAGTTTTAATATTTCTGAAAACTCCTGGTGAACTAATTGAAATTGAGTAAACGGAATGCGGGGTACAATGAGCACTCAAACATGCTCAACGTAAAGAGGCAAACGTGCGTTATTACTTCCTTCCACCAGGTTTATAAGTTTCCGACTGAATCAAACAAAAAATGCAAACACGAATACCTACTCATCCTCAGATCTTTTGTCCCTTGTTTGCCTACAGCACTTCTGCTCATTTATTAACTGGGTCACTAGGGATATTACAAAAGGACTATTGCTAGTGTTGTTTTTGTTGATGAATAACAAAAACGGTGACACTAAAGCGCAGTTGAACGGAAATGCATGTAGGTACATTAGGTATATGGAAATAGAATGTAAATCAATTTCTGTTTACTCAAACGAAGCCATGCCGACCAAACACAGGAACGTGGGGTGGTGACAACGGTGCTGTCAAGGAATGCATCTGTTAAGGGTGTGAAGGGGGTCAATGAGCTCCGTTAACCATACTAATTAGCTAATTGTGTATTTTCCATTTCAATACATTTTTATATTGGTCTTTCTTTCTGTTTGAGGGTTTACTACCCACCTATCTAAAACCAAACGCGGGCTTCAAAGCAACCATCAGGAGCCTCAGATAAAAATAGATTATTGCTTTCGAGAACCCTATACGCAACCGAGAAAGGACAATGACTTTCGAGTTTACACGTAGGAAGGGTGTTATCGCACAATTAGCAGAGGACCTATAAGCATCTAAACTATAAAAGAAAACTACTGCTCGAATATAGCTGGAGACGACTTGGTGGAGAGAAACAAGTAATTGATGTGAAGAGGATTGGGGCCTTCCTGATTTGGTTGTAGAACCCTGTATGTCCACATTGGACGCATTTTCCAACCCTTGTGGCCTGGTCGAATAAAGTAGAGTCTGAAGTCCAGTTTTCGACAATATTTTCGAGCAGTGGGCCATGGATCGTATTCACATGTGCACTAGCATTTACGGTGAAAAGGCAGACCAAAATAAAAAATTGGTGTAAAAAATTGTAAAAGGTGTTGCCAGTCCAAAAAACCTCTTCAAACCGCACTTTCTGTTTCTTAACTTTGGTATTTCATTTTAACATAATACTGAAAGGAAAACTTTGAGAACAAACATGCATATGCTCAAAAGAGTTTTAGGCTTTAATTGAAAGTGACAACAATGCAATAAAGCCCGTATGACACTAGGGTAAAGGTGTTAACTGCTCTTCATCTCTGCATTACTTTCGTTGTCACCACTAGCTCCTACGGTCAAAACAGCGAGCTTAGCAGCTGGACGCTCGAAAACTCCTCCTGAGGTTTGTAAAATCGCTCTTCTCACCTACCCATCGACGGCTACCACCGTATCAATTTCAATGCCACTTGGCCAACAGTTTCATGGCAGATCTTCGTCCACAATTATCACCAAATCACTCTTCTCAATTGGCTTTACCTTCGCGAACCATTTCGCCCGTCTGTTGATGCTAGGCAAATAAGCTTTCAGCTTTCACCCATTTCTTCCAGAAAAGATCGGCTATAATCTGCGAGCGCTTCCAGTTTTTTCGCAGGTCGGTTACTTCCATATTGCAAATCGGTTTGGTTCCATTTGAGGCTCCAAGCCTCCAAGAAGAAAGTAATTAGGCGTCAGAGCTTCATCGTCTGCGGGTTCCATAGAAACAAATATGAGAAGCCTTGAATTGATATTGCTCTCAACTTCGGCAAGCGCACTTCGTAGGGTTTCATCGCTGACTTTGTTGGATGGAAGGATGTTGTATAAGTCGCTCCCATCCACCGCCCATGTGAGGTACAGACGGCGGGTTGAAGCGCTAGGTTGTTTCAGTCGTGGTGAATTGCGGAGCTACTTTTCCCAAGTCCAGTTTCGATAGTTCTTCGCGTAGTTCCTTCTCAGTGCCTCGGAAATTAGTGCCGTTGTCACAAAATATCTGCAGTTGAGTTCCTCGACGTGCTATAAAGCTCCTTAGGCACATGATGCATGAGTCTGACAAGAAGCTATGGGCCAACTCAATGTGCACGGCTCTAATGGTGAGGCACGTAAAGAGCGCACCCCATCTCTTCTCGGTCCGTCTACCGATAGGCCCAAAATAATCCAAGCCCACGAAGGAGAACGGACGGCTAAACGCACTCATCCGCGCAACAGGAAGACTGGCCATTTCTGGAACGACAGGACGGCCCCTATAGTAGTTTTTTCACACACTAAAAAATAGCTTTGCCTACGGTTTCAACCAGTTATACCTACACATAATGTAATATGTCCATAAACTTGGTAAAAGTTCTACATTTCTGCTACGCATTCTTAAATAATAGGATGGGCCCAGGAGAAAACGTATTACATATTTGTTTTTTATTTAGAAGATGTCTCAAAAAATCGGACATTATTTGGTAATACATACATAATTAAACCTACCTACCTACATAATTAAAATTAGATATTCTATGCACGGCATGTCGCGTTCGCACAACACGAGATACCTAACAGCTTATTTTCCATTTTCATAAGGACGTTTAAAAACACGACTTAAAACTTCTTATTTTTGTGCACTTTGTATTTGATACGTAAGAGTGTACCCACAAAAAAAAAACAATTATTTTGTAACTAAGAAAATACTGCCAGTTTAGAGAAGAAGCACCTATAATTTTTGCAACTATACATAGATACTCGCTAGACATTACAAAAAACTTTAGATCATGGACAGGACATGGATAAGTGGACTGTTCAAATTAAACACATAATTATGTATACATTTTTTGTCGTTATTATACCTACTACCGGCTGAGATGTTTGCAAGCTCCACTTCGTATAAACGAAACAAAACACAATTGGGTACACGAATGTATTTGAGATCACTGTTCACACAAATATCCACAGCTTGGCAGCGCCAAAATGTTAAATCTTCGTATCTACATTAGTTCTGTTCCTTTACTTTTGTAGTAAAAATGGAAAGACTACCCAAATGGAAGTGGTGGGAAACTCTTACGAAAAAGTTCGGGAACGCTTTTGTAGTAATCTATGAAAAATGACAGATACAAAGGTAATTCAGATTATATATCCTTGACTTCTGATTCAGCCGCTATACATGAAATTTCCGGTAACACACGCCCATCAGTATAAGTGAATGACGATGTTGGAACTGTGATGATGTAGGTCACAAATATCAAGACTGCACCAAGGATAGAGGTATTTTTTGTTATGGATGTGGTGCGATAGCAGTGTTCAAACCACATTGTCAAAGATGTTCGCCCAATTCGGGAAACGTCAGGGTGGATGCCTCCAACTCCAAGAGGAGACATCCGAACCTCAACTCACGAAGCTATCGGACTTAACTTCAACTAAAGATGTTACAAACTCGGATAACAATAATTCATCTCCCGAAATAATTCCATATCATATTCGTTTAGCGCGATACAATCAGATTAGATCTAAGATTTTCTCTCAGAATAAAACTGAACCAATTAATTAGACGATCAACCAAGCGAATGCGAAGTTTCTGGCAAAATGTTAGATCGAGCCGTAAGAAACTCGTTTCCACAATTTTTTCGAATTCTGCAGATTTGCGACATTATGCTACCGTTAGCATTCTCGGCAAGAATTACTTAGGATTACTGGATAGCGGTGCTACAATTAGCTGTATGGGATCATCTGCAGCAGAACACATCCTGAGTTGTGGAGTTAAGATTCGTAACTTTGTTAGTTTCGTAAGAAAGGCTGATGGCAATCGCCAAAATGTTGTGGGAAGTTTTGTTTCGGATGTCACTTTCTGCGGTAACACTCATCAGCTGGAATTCTATCTAGTTCCACATCTTTCTCAGGATTTGTATCGGGGAATTGATTTTTGGAGAATTTTCAAGCTTGCTCCAGAAATCATTAGTTGCATTGATGAGAGTGTCCATGATCCTAATGTACACCAATTGACGCCCACCCAACAACACCCACTCCAATCTGCAATTGGCTCTTTTCATTTATTTGAAAAATAAGGTTTGGGAAAAACAACTCTCTTAGATCAGCTTCGGACAAGTTCACACCATTTTTTTGTGGAGTAGGTACTCGGGGACGATAAAACATACATTAGAGAAACGAACACCCATATTCTCGATTACTTTATCTAACAAAGCAATAAAAGTAAAAACTTCAAAGTTAAGTTTCTTTTCATTAAAAACAAAAAAATAAAAGTCGAAACCCTTAATACCTAGTACATAAAAATAAAATTAAAATCCACAAAAGTACAAATAATTAAACACCAAAAAGTCCGAAAGTACCTAACTTTGCAGTCAGTGCCAACGAAGACAGGAAAAAAAAGGACGATCACCCGCCGATTAAATTGCTAGGCAGTTATCGTTCATAAGTGAGGATAGCAATATCCAAGCTTAAGACGAACAAGGCTGCTGGACCAGATGGCTTATCTGCCGAGCTTTTTAAGGCAGCGGGAGATGACTTGGTAGAGAGCATACACCAACTCGTCTCCAAGATTTGGTCGGAGGAAAATATGCCTGATGAATGGAACCTCAGCGCTCAGCATCGTTGCCCGATCCATAAGAAAGGAGACCCTCTAAACTGCGCCAACTATAGAGGTATCAGTCTTCTTAACATCGCATACAAGATCCTGTCTGCCATACTTTGTGAACGCCTGAAACCTTTTGTAAACGATCTGGTTGGTCCCTACCAGTGCGGTTATAGGCCGGTAAGTCCACAACCGACCAAATATTCACACTGCGGCAGATCCTGGAGAAAACCCAAGAAGTTCAGATCGATACTTAACATCTTTTCATCGATTTTAAGGCCGCATACGACAGCATTTATAGAGACGAGCTATATAGAGCCATGTCTAGTTTTGACATCCCTGCCAAACTCGTCCGATTGTGCAGAATGACGATGGAGAATGCTCGCTGCTCCATAAAGGTCGGAAACAATCTCACCGAGACCTTTGATGTCAAAAAAGGATTTAGACAAGGTGACGCGCTGTCGTGTGACTTCTTCAACATCATTCTTGAGAAGATTGTGCGAAACTCGCAAGCCAACACCAGAGGCACAATCTTCCAGAAGTCTGTGCAACTACTTGCATACGCTGACGACATCGACATCATTGGCAGAACACAGCGAGCTGTCACTGGTGCGTTTCCAAGTATCAGTACAGAAGCGGCAAAAATGGGTTTAGTTGTGAATGAGGGCAAAACGAAATATATGCTGTCAACAAGAAGGGACACACAACATCGAGGAATCGGTCAGAGCGTCACGACAGACAGCTATAATTTTGAGGTAGTTAGGGATTTTGTCTACCTCGGCTCCGCTATAAATTCTGACAACGACATCACATCAGAAATCAATCGAAGAATTACACTTGCCAACCGCTGTTTCTTTGGTCTAAGAAGGCAATTGAGAAGTAAGGCCACTAAGGAGACTCTATATAAGACCCTCATCATCCCAGTCCTACTCTATGGCGCAGAAGCATGGACGCTATCAAAGGCGGATGAAGATCTCCTTGGTCGTTTTGAACGCAAATTTCTTAGATTGATTTTCGGTCCCGTTTGCGTTGACGGGCTTTGGAGGAGGAGATTTAACAGCGAACTCTACGAGCTGTACAGCGACATCGACCTGGTCAGAAAAGTGCGCATCAGTCGACTAAGATGGCTAGGACATGTAGATCGAATGGACACCAACGCTCCGGCCCGAAGAGTCTTCGACTCCAACCTGGAGGGACAACGCAGTAGAGGAAGACCTCGCCTTAGGTGGCGCACGCAAGTGGAAGGGGACCTCAACCAACTTGGAGTGCGCAACTGGAGGCAGTTAGCCAAAGATCGCGCTAACTGGAGAGGCGTATTGGTTGAGGCCCAGGTCCACCCCGGACTGTAGCGCCACCTAAGTAAGTAAGTAAGTAAGTTATCGTTCATGTGACGAAGTTTAATTTCAATCGGTCGAACGGGAAGATACTCCCAGCCAAACAAATTGATCACCAGCATTTCTGTCCAGAGAGCAGCACCCACACCGCAAAGAGAGGACACCGATTGCACATAAAGATTCAGCAACACAGTTTCACTGATAAGTGCCAATCATCCACTTATTGTCGAAGGCGCTTGGGAGTAAGTTTCCGCCGCAGTGTAACCTTGAATAGTTGTTGCTAGTAGTTTGTTGCCTAAGTAAACATTAATATAACATAAATATAGATATATTTCCCGTAAATATTGTTAATTAGAAAAAAAAAAAAAAAAAAAATAAGGAAAAGACAGACCTTAGTCGTATAATTTTGATCTAAAGTTCATATTGCTATAGTTTCTAATATAATTATTATATTAAAATATTATTTAACTTAAATAATTGTGAAGTGAATTACCAAACCAATATAGTTAGCATATGAGTTGGAAAAAAAGAGATCTAAATCCGTATAATTGAAAAGAAAGGTATGTTGTGGTTATTAACCAAGTGGTTCAGTGTGTGCTTTTAAGAAAGAAAAAAAAAGTATATATACATAGGTACATAACTGCTTGTGTATATGGGGGGATTGATTGGATACTCTACGAAATCGTCAGGCCTGCCGAACGTAAGATTTTTTTTTTGTTACTTATATACTATACTTTATCAATTTTATTTTTATAACTTATTGAGCTACTTATAAAATACCTATTGCTATCATTTATATATTTGCATTTATTTGAATTTGAGACCTCAACTGTATTGAAAGAGTATTCCTAACCTAACTATATTCGCTGGCAAGGAATGGGTTGTTCTGTTTTTTTTTTTTTGTTTATTTTTTTTATACTTATGTGCATGATTCTTAATGAATAAGTTTAAAATTTTGAAATATTAGAATGTCTAAAAGTAAAATAACTGCTTATTGTTCAAATAAATTGAGTTAAGATCAAGATCATAAGGTGAAAATACGTGTTTGATTTGGCCGTGCTAGTGATACGAATGTGATAGAGAGAGGGAGCGGGGGTATAATAACATCTGGGTGATGTACAGTTTGAAAGCACATGGCTGGGAGGGCAAGGAAGAGAACAAACACAACCAGAGTTCTCAGAACAAAATTTGGGTCTACCGTATTTCTATTCTTTCTTTAGTAGGTATTTGTTGTCGGGTTCAGTAGTAATATTTTGGCTTTTTTTTTTTTTTTTACATTTTTACATTTCCGTTCAGTTTTTTTATTTGCACATACCTAGGTACATTTTCGTTTACATTGTTTTACCTGCAAAGCAAATGGCTTATCTGCAGGTGGTTGGACATAATATTGAGTTTAGTTTTGAAGTGATTTCAAATTAAAAACGTTAAGTTTAAATACAATTAATTAATTTCTGAAATTAGTGTATTAGAGATTTTTGATTTACTAATGTTTCATTAAATTACATGATGAAATTCAATAAAATGTTTTTTAATCTCTTTGTTCCTAGTTTTGAAGTTTGGAATAATTTTCAGTAACGGTGGGAGCGAATTTAACAATTTAGGTATAATGCATCGTAATTCTCTATCTCCGTACGTGTTGTAAGCTGTCGGAACTTCTAGCATCCCTTGGGCTCGTCTTCGGGTGTTTAACGTGTGGCTGATGGATTGAAGAAACCGGTCGTCCATATAGCTTAGGAGTGTTGTCATCTTGAAGATTGCCTTTACATCTAAAACTTTCAAACTTAAATTAGTATGTCTAATTATTTTAACAAGACGATGTGTAGGTCCAGGTGGGTTTTTGCTGCATTTGCCCAGGCCAGAATCCCGTATCTAATGCGTGACTCTGCCATCGAGTAGTGCACTTGCTTTTGTACCTCCATATGTGAGTAACGCTTATAAGATACACCATTGCGAATATAGTGCTCTTAAGTTGGAGACGCAAGACGTTGATATGTTCACGCCACAGGGATTTCTCGTCGATGGTAACTCCGAGGTACTTAAAGGTTTTAACTACCTCAATTTTGTTGCTGCTTCTCAATAATGGACAACGATCATTTCGATGAAAGATTTCAATAATTTCCGTTGGTTTCGATGGAGTCCGAATATGCATCAACTTGGTTTTATTTGCGTTGATCACCATCACCAGGCCATTGTCATGACACCATTCAGATACAAGGTTGAACTCATCTTGCAGTATCTTTATGGCTAAGTGCAACTCCTTGTGTTTCACGACGATTGCGATGTCATCAGTGTAGGCATACGCAGTAGCTTTTTAAAATGTTCTCAATAGTTCATTTGTAAACAGTATAGATAAAATGTGGCCCAGTTTGGAACCTTGTCGCACACCGTATTTACTTGTTTTTTTTTTTGCTTAATGTGTCAGACACCTTAACTTGTATTACTTAATCACTCAAATAGTTTTTAAGCCAGTCTGCCATCACTCCTCTTAGTCCTAATGTGTTGACACTCTCAACGAGTTTTTCAGGTGTCAGGGTATCAAACGATTTGCTGAAATCTATAAAAAGCACAAGTACGTGGTGGTTTTTATTTAGTCCAGCATTTACGGCATTGGTAAATTCCCCCAGTAACGATTTGGTGCTCTTGCGCTTTTGGAAACCAAATTGGTTTGGATGAATCACTTTATGCTTCGACATAAAACATTTAACACGATTAACAACTACCTCTTCTAAACATTTTTCAACCGCTGTTTGAATTGAAATCGGTCTATAATTCTCTCTCTTTTATTCCTTTCTTGTATATTGGGCGAATTATTGAAGTTTTCTTTAGCTTTGGCACACAGGACTGACATAGACTACGGTTTACGATCTTCGTAATTATGGGAGTGAGACACATAGCATTCAATTTGAGATCAACTGGTCTAATATTGTCTGCTCCAGGACCTTTTTTGTTACTAAGTTGACACAATATCTTGAAAACTTCAGGCTCAGTTGCTTCCTCTATGATGTAGATACTTTGTTGAGGTTGCCAGTTCTCGTGGTATGAGGTTTTCGTATCACAGACATGAATGATGTTTGCCGCTTGTTTCGAAAACTGCTCCGCAAATTCATCAACAATGTCTTTTAAGCCTCCAGCAGCATTTGGAAAATTGATTTTAATTGCTTCGTCTACAGAGCGTTTCTTTCTTTCAAGTAGTTCACTCACAATACTCCACGTTTTCCTATAGGGTCGTTAGGTATTGGCATTTAAGAACTTTTGTTTGTAGTAATTGGCTTTTATAAGTTGAATGTTCTTAGTAACTGTGTTTCGATACATTTTGTATTCGTCTTCAAACATCTTACATCTGGGGCTGTTTTTCCACCTCCTATATAACTCATCCCTTTTTTTGCACATTGGAACTATTTCTGGAGTGGTCCACGGCTTATGCTTCCGAGTTCTTTTCCTCGTGGCAATTTTACTTGTTTCAGCGTATATCTTGTTCATTTCTCCTACAAATTTATTGTAGAGTGTCTCAACGTCATTTTCTTGGAGTATAAGCTGCCAGTCTGTACTCTGAATAAGCTCATTAATTTTTTGCTTATTAATGTTTTCAACATCGGTTTCACAAGGTGTTTCAGAGCTATTTAGACTTTTCGTTGCATATAAAACAGCATAAGCATCACGTTTGTTAACCCTTTGGAAGCCATCATCTCCATGTATTTTAAAACAAGTGAGTTATTTTCATCTCGGATGTTGATATTGATATCTCCCACCACGATATTTTCAATATTCCCCTTTATTATTATTATTATTATTATTTGAGAGGGGTTATTGTACTGCGACGTTTTGATCTATTGTACCCCCTGCTTACGCCTCAAGAGTTCCCCTCATAGTATAATGTATAATTCCTTTCGAAATCATTTTAGAGGTTTTAGTACTCTTCTTTCTCCTTGGCGGAAGAAATCAGTCCTATACCACTCTCCCCAGTCCAGTTTCCTTTAAGAATCTAAGGATGAGAGCTGGCTCTAGTGACTGAATTTCCTCATCAGATAGTTGGTACTTGCCCAAGTATTTCAGTCTTTTGTGGGTCAGTGCCCCACATGATCCCAGCAAGTGTTCTGGGATTTCACTGGACTCATCGCAGAATCTACAGAAACCTTCTTCAGATATACCCAGTTTCCTGAGGTGTTCCTTGAGTCTACAGTGCCCCGTTAGGAAGCCCGTTAGGATACGAAGGTTATTTTTGCTCATGTCGATGCAAGCTTGGAATCTTTTCCGGTTGTATTGTCCCAGAAGTTTCTTGGCCTGATTCATGCCCTGAGTGTTATGCCAGGTTTTTGCCGTGTTTTCTTTCTCTAATTTCCTAAATTCTTCTTTGAGGGTGTCTGACTGACACAACAAAAATTCATATTTTCCAATCAATACAAATTTTTCGATGGCGCTAACACCATGTATTACCCTAAAGTCAACATCAGCTTCACTATATGCGATTTCCATTTTGTTTGGATTCTCTCAGTAAGTATTACGTACAACAACAATGCTTAGTTGTTCATCTTGTTTACATCGTCGCAGCAGCGTTCCCTCCCCTGTCGTTAGGCAAAGTTCTCATTGCGGTAAAAATTGGTACTCAAATGGGTCTGAAGGTAGTACGCAATAATGTACCTAAAGAAAGCGGCTTTATGGTATTTTTCAATTAGAATCGGAAATTTGTTTAACAAAATTCACTACTATACATTTTCAAATATTTGCTTTATATGAACACACATTTTGGAACATGTAGGTATTTTGTAGTTTAAGTTTGTTGTTACAAACAATTTTTGGAAAATTTGGAAAATAAGAAATGAGTGATATGCAATTATAAAAAGTAGTACGCGGCGATCCAAAGTAGTATCGTACTCAGTTAGAAAAAATCTACTCAAAAACTAAAAAACGCACGAGAGGGAACGCTGCGTCGCAGTCGCATGCGACCCGATGTGTTATGTGTATGGTTTCACCGTTTTCGTTTTTTTTTTTGCTAATATTTTGCCGGCGGTTTCCCACACAAACCTCCAATTGCACTCTCTCGCTTTGTTTTTCGCTAGCCAAAGAAGATGCTTATTAGTAGGTGTGACGTATGAGATGATTGTTTAGGTACGTAAATTAATGCTTCGATTTCGGGTGTTGTACTGGGAGTGGGAGTATGGCCATTGCAAGTATTTTCTCTAATTTTCTCCAGAGGAATACTTCGCATTGTTTTTGCATTTTTAATCAAATTTGTTTTGCATGAGACCAGTGTTAGTATGTCATTGAGATGGTTTTTCCCTCGGACAGCTAATTTTTTTCCCATTTTTCCCTTTTGGTCTTAGTCAAAATTCCCACAATATTCCCACATAGTTAATTTAAATAAAAAAGTAAAATTTCAATACTTTTATTAACAAAAAATAAAAAAAGGCACACAAATCTCTCTATATATAAAATTGTTGCAAGTGCGTTGTGACTTTATAACTCACGAACGGCTAAACCGATTTGAATGATTGTTGGTGTGTTTTATTCGTCTCGAACCAGGGATGGTTTATGAAGAAATAAAAGTCGGAAAATTCTTTCACAATCCGTTTTTTATGGGAAAAATCACTATGAAAAAATATAAACTGGATAGAAATCGAGTAGTGACACTTAAAATACAAAAAAAAAAAAAATTTCATATTTTCAAAGCAATTGTTGCTGTCAACTATATGAATTATTTTCCAAGCTAATTTTTGTTGTCAACAATTTTGACATTTTTTTTTAAATTATAACCAATAAGTTTGTTTATGTTTAGAACATAGTAAACATATGTTAAATTAAGTAACTTTTTGAAATGGAGTAGATACTTTGATTTATTTCATGGTTTTTGAATCCATCATTTTTGTTTGACATGTATTTTCAGGAAATGTAGGGGTGGTTAAGATGACGTGGACAATGATGACAGGCAACAGGAGTTGTGGAGCGTGTTGAGTTTGCACGTAGGGGTTGTTACGAAAAATGAGCGTGCAACAATTGTGGTATTCTGCTCATAAGTGAATAGGGTTATGGGGAGCGCAACGCAAAGGTACCATAACAACTTCGGTACCGGTGTAGAGAGAGAAGGGAAAAGGCTTACCATTTACTATAGGTGGTGCTGAAAGATAGGATGGTTGTACTTTGCAAAACATAAGCGGTATAAGAAAACGATTTGTGGCACCTCCCATTCAAAAATAAAATCAAGCGCTGCTTCAAAAGTTGCATAATTAAAATTATAATGGACATTGTCCAAATAAAGCACTTTGCAAACCTCAGCAGCATTGGTATTTAAGCGTCTATATAAAATAGCATGTGCAAGTGCATTGTGCATGCTCGAAATTATTACTTTCATTACATTAACGAATTTGGGCGGTACGAAGTTCGCGGGGTCAGCTAGTATTATATATTAAGGATTTTAATACTAATTTACACACTAGAAAGTCAAATTATATGCACAATTCCGAAATGTATTCGGCAATCATATATCTATGTGTCTTCCTATATTCAAATTCCTCGTCCAATTCCACCAACCACCACCGAATCTTATACCAAAGGACGACATAATTCACACACGACACATATCCTCAGACATTTCCTACAAGCAATAAAACTTAAGTAGATTAAATAAAGTCACAACCGCAGAATTATTTGATATTTTTTTATTTATTAAATATAATAATTATATTTTAAAGTTGCATTTGCAAACGAAATCTTAACATAAAAAAAGATGTGCACAACATGCGAAATAAATTAAATTAATAAATTAACGTAAGCTCTTACGCAGCCCTAAAGTTCGAAAAATCTTTATAAATCACATTTTCCTGTGTAAGGGCATCTTAGAGGGTGCGTAAAAATAAGCAGACTCTACGTTGGGCTTATGAGTACCTAAGCCTGTAAGTTTATAAAAATAGAGACAACTAATCAAAATTCAATTTCACTAATACACACCGTCGTCTAAATTAAATGTTTACCTAGCTAACAGCGCAGCGAAAAACAGAAACATCAACTCAGTTGAAAACATAAGCACTGAAGTTAGAAGGAGAAGTTCAAAATGTGTACGAAAAAAAAAAAAAAAACTCTTACCCTTTTACGTGTTTTGTAATTATTGTAATTTTAGACTTGTTTTGCGAATATATTAGGTTAAGGTTTGATAGTATTTTTTTTTTGTAAGTTGACCAAATTTCCCACAAAATCTTTCCGAAATCCTATTTGTTCCCTTTTTCCCACGAGACGCTCTCTTACCATCGAAATTCCCACAAAAAGGTAAATTTCCCACGATATATTAACACTGTAGCGCAGACTGATAGTGATAGTGCGTTGCGAGGTGAAGTGAAAATGCGTTCTTTTCTCTTTTCCAGAATTATTTTAAAATAAAAAGAGACATTATGAAAACAAGTGAATTAATGTGTAGGTACCCTAATTCACTGTTGGCACCTTTATGCCCAAAACACATGTGCAGAACTCACTGCGCAGCAAGATTAGAATACACACGTTGATATGGTTATAGACACACGTAAATTCTGCACTCACTGCAGTACTGCAACATGTCTCTATTTCTAAATTTGCTGCAAAATTCAAACATACCACAACACAAAAGAAAATAAATTGCAATATCAAGTATTTGGCATCATCGGCTTTTGACACTGCTGGTTGTGTTTGTTTTTGTTTTGGTTGTAAACACATCAGCTGCTTAGTCGGCGGAAGACAGTTGCCATATTAGCCGATGCAATGGATGTCGAACAATTTTCTGTACATCTGTTTTACTTGCAGCACTGCACTCTGCGCTGCGTACAGAATTTCTGCACATGTGTTTTGGGCATTACCCTACATTTTTCTCTCATTTTTTCCTCATTTTTATCACATTGAATCCAGTGATGTAAAATTAACTTGTCAGATTGTACTTTTTACGAATTGAAATTGTAACTTTTGGGACTGAAGTGTAACTTTCTCGCTGTGGAAATTCGTTGCTATATGAAAACAAGTTAAAAATGCAATACATACTTTTTACTATATATTTACTTACCTACCTCATAATTTTAAAATAAAATATTTTCTCGCCTTGGCCTTATTTTGAAAACTTTATTTGTGACATAGCATTATTGAACATAATATATAAACCATCAGCCATCACATTGTTTTTGAAAACAAAGGAATTCAGACTTTCAAAGTATAAAATAATAGTTCTATATCACTATTATTTGTGAGTTCTTTTGAAAAAGAAAACTTTCAATTTTAAAATTAAGACATGCGTCATTTCTTAACAAATTCTAGGTTCCTGAACATTAAAGCCGATTTCTGCATAAATTTGAATATGAAAATATTCTTTCCACATAAGCCGAAGAATGTGATATTAGCTGTGTTTTATTGAGCTTCGGTATCAGCAAAACAAAGTAAAACTATTGCGAGTCTAAGTGTCAAATATAGCGTAGTTGTTGTAATTAGCTTGCTGAAAATCCTACTCACTCCTATCGGGAGTTTTTCGTACTGCTCTAGTTTCAGGCGAAAAAAAATTCTTAATTCCGAAAATATTATTTTGAGAAATTGTAGTTTTTTAATCAATGTGGTATTCGATTGGGCGCTCTCAGAGCACTTTTTTTTTTGCTCTCAGAGCAATTTTTATGTTTGTTTGGTATAGGAAAAAGCAATCGTTTTCAGATTTCAGAGCACTTTTGTGAATCTAGTGTCGTTTTCCATTGGTTTCACTCGGGGATCCACTCATTCTGTAGTCCAATGGAACAAGAAAACTGCTTCTGATTGAATCCACAAGAGTATTGGTGAAATGCCAAAAAATAATCTACTGTCGTTTTCCATTGGTTTCACTCGGGGATCCACTCATTCGGTAGTCCAATGGAACAAGAAAACTACTTCTGGATTAATCCACAAGAGTATTGGTGAAATGCCAAAAAATAATCTACGGCAGCTGTCAGTCGACTTGTATAAAATACACAAACTACACTTGTGTGAGTGCTTCTTGAGTGGATTCTGATTTCTGACTTCAAATCCAGAAGCGAAATTCTCTCCTCAGAATCACCAGAAGAGTATTTTTTGTGCCAATGGAACGGTTTCAGAAGTGATTTTTTCGATTCGGGACTCTCCCGGACGCTTCTTTTTGCCCAATGGAAAACGACATAGATATTTTCTCAGATTTACCAATACAAGTGCGTTTGAGTTTGTCAACTGATATAGTGGGCCTTACCAATAATCATTTTTAACCTTCACACTAAATATTTCCTAGGTCACAATATGCAATTTTGTATGGAAATTTTCGCCATTGTGAGCTCGAAAAATTTAGCCTGGACACTAAAAATGATTATTAGTACCGCGGAGTTTGTTTACATTTCAGTGTTTTTTTTCTCCAGCAAAGAAAGGCATTGCATGGGGTGAATCAATTTTTCTAAATTATTTATATATAAATATTTAGAAATCAATCGGGACAGATATTTCTAATGTTTTAATATAAAATTTAACTAGCGAATGTAAATCGCTTAGAAAAGTGTCGAAGACTACACATCATAGACAAACCGTTTTAAAATTAGCGTTTTCGGTGCTTCGAATTGAAAATTAAGGACACACAAGTTTTGAAAACATTGATTTGACTTTAAGTCTGCATTTTGGTCAGAATCGTTGTTGCCGTTTTCAGGTAAATTAAACAAAAGAACATTTTTAAAAAAATACAATTTTCAAAAATCCTTTGTACGATAATAATGAGAAAAACTGAGTTTGCTTTTGTTCTAATGGACCACATTACCTTAAAAATGAATTTTTGTTACAATCGTATAGGTAGACAGTTTTCAAGATATTTCGAAATTTCAAAAGTACCGTTGTTCGAAATTTTAGCCCAAAACTGGGTACGCAGTCCTGGTAACCTCACATACTTAAGCTTAAATATCAATTTTGGTTGAAATTGTTAGAGCCGTTTTCCGGTAAACTGAAAAAAACTAAATGTTAAAAAATTCCTTTTTTCAAAAATCCGCTGTACGATAGGTAATATAGAGAAAAACTGAGTTTGCTATTGCTATTAAGTTATAAATGACCACATTACCTTAGAATTTATCTTTTGTTACAATTGTATAGAGCGTTTTCGAGATATTACGAAATTTCAAAAGTACCGTTGTTCGAATTTTTAGCCAAAAACTGGGTACGCAGTCCTGGCAACCATAGACAAACCATACTGAGACCCCCAACTGGCAATCCTCTTGCCGCTGGCCCCCTCGATTTTTTTTTTCAAATTCGCCATTCGATTTGTAATTTTTTATAAAGCGTTCCTTGTTGCAGAACTTAGAAGTAGAAGAGTTCTACCTGCTACCAAATGGAAAAACACCCCCGAACAGTAATCCACAACAAGGCGTTCATATACATCTCCAAATGCTCGGTGGCAAAGGAGGATTTGGATCCATTCTTCGTTCGGTGCCCAAATCGAAAAGACTACAAACCATGATGCTTGCCGTGACCTCAGTGGCGGGACACTTCGCGATATCAACGAAGAGAAATGCCTTAAAGCATACACATACGGTAAATACAATGAAGAGCCATCGACATCCAAAAAAGAAAGTCCATCCATTTGAGTTAAATAAAATTAACAAATCTTTATTTACTTTATATAAACTTATAATACACAAGGTTAGGTAAACCGAATAAAATGATCCTATATCCAAATCTGGTAATCACTGTGTCGTAAATTGAGATGAGACCCATGCCAGGCGCCGTTTTAATTTAGTGAGTAAAAACTTAAAAGCTTTGGTCCACTGCTCATCCGAGTTAAATTGTGTATTGTATTCTGGAAATAGACAATTGTTTTGACTGCATATTCAAAACCACAGGTGTATAACACTTACTTGATTGAGTCAATGATGATGGGTCAATGATCATTCCCTTCTCCACTTTGCAGGGCAAGCAAAACTCTGTGTCTCAGTTTTTCACCTATTGCTGGAACTGTATGAAGCACTCTAGGAAGGCAAACATTGCCGCATCGAACTTCGATCAAAACCACTTTCGTTAGGATCGATATCTAAATTACGGCATTTTATTGTGAAGTATCATTTAGCTAAAACTCATTCAATGTACTTACGCGTTATTCTGCCATTGTTTGCTCATTAATACTGCCCAAACTCCCATCTAGTATGAGTAGATTTTGGCATCTTTGGCAGGCAAAGCTGAACGACACTCTATCATCAGTCATAGTCTTTCGGTTATGGTGATAACCTAGCGAATGTGTAATATCAGCTTGAGGCAACCTTTTCAGTATCAGAAGTTGCAACTTGCATTGCTCCAAGTTGTTCTCTGTTTGGTTCACAGCAAAAGAATCTTGTGCAGCACATCATCCGAGACGTTTTGCAACATTTTTACATAAAATAATTGTTCGAGAGTTATTTCATTCTCTCGGCAGCAGTAGATAAGTTCGGCGACCTCGTTCCACAGGTCAACATTTTGATTCTGAAATGTGAGCGTTCTTTTGTTTTAATGAGGAATTGTGTTTTATATACGAAACTTACATGTAACTAAACCGCTTGGCAGCTTCCTCATAGCTGTTGTCTTCTTTTTCCAGTTTATACGCTTCAAACTAAATAATTTGAAAGTAATTTGTAGAATAGGATTCATTCTCGGCTGATGCTATTCGCACGACACTCGGGACACGGCTTCGGGGCACGGCTACGCGACGAAATGTCAGATGGGTCGACGTAACGAAGAGAGTGCCAGACAGGCTCCAGTAACAAAGTTTTGTGTATTTATAGTATGGGGTGCGTGGCTCGCTTCGCTCGCATTAAAGGATTTAACCCTTTTTTTCGGGAGGTTTAGACGCTCACGCGACTTCGTCGCTCCGCTAAGGGTATGCCAACAACTGTCAGGCAGGCGCCTGGAACTAAAATTGATTTATATTTACGTTGTGGTATTTAGCAGTATAATATTTTCGGTCAATTAAAAAAGGAAAACATTAAAAAAATCGAAATTAACTTTAAATTATTTTAGTTTTGGGACATATATGGCAATATCTATAATACTTTCTAACAAAAACAATAAAAATAAATGTTTAAGTTGGAACTGAATACAAATAGTAATAAATAAATGATCAAGTGGGTACTGAATGCAGCCATTTGGCCGTCATTTTCAAAGTGACATTTCGTTACGTGTCGTGTCTCGTGTCCCGTAGCAGTTTGACAAGTCGTGCCCCGAAGCCGTGTCCCGAACGTCGTGCGAATAGCCACTTCGTTCATTCTCTCTCCATAGAGACGTAGTACCTGGACATCAAAGTTGTTTGGAAATTGAGTTTTGCGGTTATAATCCGTGCATTTGCTGTACGAGGATCGGTGGAACGTGCTTTCTGGACTTGAGCCTATGATGAAATTTTCTCCATTACTTAAATCCATTACACAAACTTTTAATAAATCCACGAAATCGAAAACTAAATGGAAACAAATAATGCAAGTGTCAAGTCAGCTTGACAAGAGTAGTGAATCTGTTGTGTCAGTGTCAGTTTCAACCGTGGTGGGCTGTGACAATCTTGACTGTGTTCAGAAGCACAGTTTTTTTTTTAAAAGAATTGCAACTCAAATTTGGTGAATAAGTATATTCTTATCTCAGTAGGTACATTTTCATTAATTTTCATATTAGTTGTTTCATAACATTCTGTAGGTTTTTCTGTTCAACCAAAGTACTCATTCACGTTTATTGTTCCATTATAATATCAAAAGATACGACCTATAAATATATTAATGAATTCTTTGAAATACGAGACATGTAAAAATAAAACCAATACAAATACGTATGCTCTATTTTAAAAAATTTAAACTAACGGAGAAACTTATAATTTATACTTAATAACAGCAACGTCATAAATTATAACTAAACTTCAGAAGTATACTAAGCGACATTAGCAGTGTTTTTTTGAGCTTCGATCTCAGCAAAGCAAAGTAAAGTAGAATTTTCAGCACGCTAATTACAACAACTAAGTATAAATCCTACTTTACTTTGCTTTGCTGAGATCGAAGCTCAAAAAAACACGGCTATTATGTGATTAGCATATTCTACTCGATTTATGTTAACTGCCACACGAATGTGCGCTAAAAATGTTTTTATTTGTTTATTATTCTTCAGAACTGTTCATCTTTCTTTTATGTCAAATAAATATACAATTATTTTTGAAAATTGATCACTGTCCACACAAAATTTTGTTGTAATAATTATTTTCAAATTTAACGGATAAAATTGTGTGAACGCAGCCAGCAGATTTGCCCACACCGGAAGCCAGATTTTAAGCAGCGGAAGTTGTTACGTTTTTTTGAGGGTGTATTGGTGAGCCGGATCTTTTGAAGTTTCGTGACATTAGTCAATACGAATTTCTATGTATCAATACTAGCGCAAAAATTTGTCACAAGCCCATGGTAATATAGCTTGTAGGCAAGTAACGGAAAATCGGCCGGAGTTGGGGGTCTCAGTATTGTCTCTGCTACACATATTCAAATCGCACGAATATCAACACAAAAAAGAGCAAGTGACGTTTTTATGTTCGATTAGCCACACGAAATCTGTGAAGCCCAATCGAATACCCCATTAGTCTTTTAGTCAAATTCCATCTCTTGGCAACTTATCCCATATCGTATACGATACACGAACACTCTATATCACAAAATTTTAAAAACTTAACAAACATTGCGCATGATTTTCTCTTAAATTTTCCGCATCAGCGACTCAGCGTTTTCATATTTCATTGGATTGGATTGGAATGGTATCCAGTGTTGCCAGATGAAAAATCTGAATATCTTGTTTTTCCGAGATCAAATATCTTTTTTTCAAGATTTTTTCAAAAAACAAAAAAAGTTGCTTTAAATAAAGCTGACATTTATTTTTTCGAAAATATTGTACCCAGTAGGTATAACATAAATATCTATAAACAAATTATTTCTAGCCGAAATCCTCTGTAGCTAGTGCTGTAAATTTATATTAATATTGTAAATTCATTTAACTTATTAATAAATAATAATAATAATAAATTATTTTTCATAAATTATTGTTTTTGCTTTTTAAAATGTTGGAATGTATATAATTATACATATTTGAATTAAAAAGACTTAGAACTTCATTGGTGACATCAAGATCATGGCAATTCACTTCATTAAAGCGCAACAAATCCTTTGTTAATATTTAAATTTCAACTGTTTTAGTATTCAAACGATTACGAATTTTAGTTTATTTAAACTTACAGCTGGAAAAATTCTCTCGATATTTGCAGACGAATGTGGAAAGGATAAAATATTGAAAATAAACACTTTTCAGGTTGGATATGCGAACGTTCCATCCTCTGTTCTTACTCCTAAAACATTTTTCCTAAAACATACTACATCATACTACATCCGTTATTTCATCAAATTTTGTCTAGTTTAGTCGAGTATCGTTCGTAAATGTCTGTAAACAAGTCTATATTGATTGTTTCTGTTGCTGCCAGCAAGCCGCAATTCGACAATTACCTTCATGTATAATTTCCTTACTTTAGAGTTGATGGCAACGTAAGTAAAACCGAAGTTGTGCATGTACTTTGTTCAAATCACATTATACCTACTTAATAATGGAATTAATAGAAAACATTTTCTTGGATAGAAAAATTGTTTTAATTTATTACATTTAAAAAAATTATCGATTTTGAAAAATCTTGAAATTTGATGAATTTGAGGTCAAAAGTCTTGTACATATTTTGGAGCTCAAAAATCTTGAAAAAAAAGATATATCTTGTAATCTGGCATCGCTGATGGTATCACGTAAGACAGAGATAAACGGACTTTGACAACACTCACCGTCACC
Source organism: Cheilosia vernalis (assembly GCA_949126925.1). Taxonomy (NCBI): domain Eukaryota; kingdom Metazoa; phylum Arthropoda; class Insecta; order Diptera; family Syrphidae; genus Cheilosia; species Cheilosia vernalis. The sequence continues at coordinate 59,538,214 of OX421362.1, forward strand.
GTCACCATCACCTGTGAACCTGTGAGTGTGACCGACCTGCTATATTATTGTAGTGATATATACAGCCGTCAGAATGAGATAGCAATTCACAATGCCGCATACACTGTTTGTGTACTTAAGAGTATTGTACCTTGTACAAAAATAACCATTCGTCTTTTTTGAAGCTTGAATGAAAGAACTCATTTTCCGGTTTTCACTAGCCGACTGCCGACATTTTCAACTCCTCTTTAAAACCATTTCATAAACTCAATTCGTTTTCTATGGCATACGGTTCTTGGAGCGCCAGCGCCAACATTTGCATTTGCCCGTTCCCGTTGCTTCTTCTTGAATCGTGTTCATCTTCGTGTTCGTGTGTCGTTGTCGTGTCGTGCGTGACGATGAGAATGAGAATGACGACGTCGACCAGTGTTTTAGAATTCTCTCTTCATTTATCCCACGAAACGTAGTAATTTTTCCCATTTCATGGTACTTAAATTCCCTAAAAAATCCCTCGATACTTTTTTTAAAAAAAATTCTACGTTTTGAAGTAAAATTAGTATTACACGGAAAACAAATTATATTTAATTAACCTTTAGTATTAAAATCGCAGATTTTTAACATTAAATTTACTATTTTTGGTAGTAGAAAATTTTCATGAAAGACAATTTACATTAACAATTTTTTATAGGCACTTTTTCGTGGTAAAATGTAAATGTTTCGATGAAATTGCTGCAAAAGTTTATAGTTTGAATGTTTTTAGTTAGATTCCTAAAAATCCCACGATTTTGTGCTGTTTCCTTTTATCCCACGGAAGGCTTTTTAGACATCGAAAATCCCACAAAAAGGGATAAATCCCACGATATGAAAACACTGACGTCGACACGACGAGCGACGACCGACGAGCGACGACCGACGACGACGAGTAAACTGTAGTAAGAGAAACGTCGTACGCAGAACGCAGGTCGTACGTTTTAGAACGTAGATGTAGATGGTAGATAATGTAGATTTCGTTTCGTTCGTTCATCGTTCCATTCATTAGTTGCTGTCAATTTTATTTCTCAATTCTCATTCGTTTTCTTCCATTCGGTGGTGTATGGTGTGTGTGGTTTTTGTCTGCAATTAAACGCTTAACTTATTTATTTCTTTGGGTTAAAATTTGTTTCTTCTTCTTCGCTTCGCACAAGAAGGCGGTTCTTTTGATTAAATTATTGCTACGATTTTGGAATTTTAAGCAGAACCCCGCTGCAGGTGTAACAGTGAAGTATATAATTTTCCACAGAACGTGGCGTCAAATGGGGTTTGAGGCCTTTTGAAGTGTTTTAAGTTCCGCAGTTAATTTCTCAGTGCAAAAAGTCAAAGCAAGCGGATTTTACTTTTAAGCGTGAAAAATAAAATTTTCGAAATTTCATTCATTATTTCGATTGCGAAAAGTGAAAAAAGAAGCGGCGCCGTAAAATCCGAATATTTAAGTTCGTCGGAATAATTTTTCTGCTTTTCAAACTAGTAGTTGTGCATTGTTACCAACAATTTTTGCGAGTGTGTGTGTCCTCCGACGGTGCCGTGTACCTAAATTACTTACTTTTGTTATTGTTTAAACACAAGATTTATTAGTAAATAAACAGTAAACAATCCAAGGAGTATCGTTGCTGAATAACATTTAAATTTATCTGCTTAATATCACGTGAGTTAAATTTAAGATTTTCTAAAAATATTTCGCCTGTCTGTCATTTGGTTTTGCGGGAGAAAAAAAGAATGTGAAAAAAAATTAAACCACGATTTTTTTCGTCATTCACTTTCAGCTTCACGCCCCTCCGCAGCAGGATTGCAAAGGTCATTCTGGTAAACAGAGTTGCCATATCCGTGTTGCTGTTACGAAGAACATGCCCCCAACTGGTTGAAAATGGTAGCGTGGGGGCCGAATTCGCCAGGGATTTCACCATTTTCCTGGTGAATTTTTGAAAACTTACGTTACGTTAATCCGGAGTTTTTTATTCTTTTTTTATTTTTTATTTTTATTGGAGGCCCCGGTTTGTTCCACTTCGATCTATGCAAAAATAAAGATCCCAACCGCTAAACCGACAGAAATAAAAAATTCTGAATATGGTCCATTTTTGTTTGTTTTTGGGTATATAGGACTTAAAAACAAACTCCAATCAGCGAAAGGTGTGGCAACGTATGTCAACAACCTCCTCCGAGTCAGTCTGACATTATGGCATTGATCAAGTTGTTTTTTCTCTGTTTTGCTTTAATCTCAATTTGGGGAGATTTCTCGTGAAATCGTGTCCAAGGGCCCGGTTCTGGGACAAATATTCGGGTTTACTGGTGAATGCAACCTTTACGTGGTGGAAAAGTGTAGTGTAGTGTAAAAGTGTAGTGTGGTAACACACATTGCAAAAACTACACGAGTTACAACAACTATATATGGCGTAGACTGTAGTTGTTGTAGTTGCATTGAAGATTCTACTTTACTTTACTTTGCTGAGATAAAACCACGGTTAATATAAATTACTTGAAAATACGGAAAAACACTCGTGGAAGCAATTCTTTATTTACAAACTGCAGAAAAAAACTCTTGCCCGGGGCTGTACCTAATTTAAAATGATACACAAAACACAATTATACACTCGAGTCCAGAGTATAACTGACATCTACCACAAAAGGTAAGAACCCCAACGCAAGTAGTGTCATCTGGTGGCAAAGAGAACATTGTTGCATGAACTGGCTTAAGCCAATGTGCATTTAATATGCTTTTCACACCAAGCCCAAAACCGCGTTTTCCTCGAAAACTCGTCGATGCATTCACACCGACCATTATGACCAACTCGTTTTCGTTTGACGTTTCAATCAGCTGTGAGACACTAGTCTTTAAACTTCGGTGCAAACTTTTGTGGTTACAAATTTTGATCGCATTAATTAACAAACAAAATAAATTTAGTGCATTTAAAAATAACATTAGCCCATCAATTAATTGTGGAAAATGATTTTAAGTTGTGATATTTGTTTCATTTGTTCCGTCAGCCATATTGCTGAATATTGCAAATGGTGTGCTTGTTTCAACAACCCAACAATTGGAAACTATGAAGATAATAGTCCGTCCTAAATTATATCCATGGCTATTAATGTATTTCCTTATTTTGGTTTTCACGAAAGTTCTCCCATTTGCCTTGAAAGCAAACTTAAAATGACGTAAATCAGCTGTGCGAAGTATATTGGTACTGTGACAGTGTGTAGATCTGAAAAAATATCGAGATCTGCACTACATCTTAAACCCGTGTTATCACATTATGTCATAAGTAATTTTAAGTTGGTAGGTATTTGTATGTTTGGAGTGGATCTGCTTATGTAATGGGCATTGCCAATTTTCGGTGCCAGTTTTCTTAGGCCCATTTTATGTTTTCCATATAAAAATCCCCAAGTTGTGTTCAACTTCGAGTGAATAAAATAGGCCTTAGTCGTATACGCGAAAATCTTCTGCAGCGATCATTAGCTCGCACAAATCTGCTAGAAGCCCCATAATGCCTCAAGAATTTCAAATCCGGTTAAAATATTAAGTTTTTTGTCGTTCTAATATCAATCGGAATCACCAATCATTTTTGAATTTCTGCAGGTATCAAGCGAATGACAAATGTTTTCCCGGTGACTCCAAGGCTATCCAGCTGTTCTTCACAGTTCACAAGTTCGGAAGGAATGCCAAAATTAGAAAGGGCTGAGTATAAGTAGTCTAGATCGACAAATATATGTTGACTCGATGGGTTTTCTTGGGATCTGCAGCCGCTTGAATACATGTTTGGTCAACAATGGTCTTACCAGTCCAGCAAAGTAAAGTAGGATTTTCAGCACGCAGTTACGACAACTATTGCGAGTCTCGAAGTGTCAAGTCTAGCGTAGTTGTTGTAATTGTGTACTGAAAATCCTACTTTACTTTGCTTTGCTGAGATCGAAGCTAAAAAAAACACAACTATTACACTGAAAGGGGTTAATTTTCTAAATTAAAACTGGCTGATGGGCCATCCTTTATAACCTGGTAACGCCATCACGATATATTTACAGTCTCCACTTCCATTCCAAAATACAAAATATGCGGGTTTACTGCCAGTGTTGCCACTAAAAAAATGCGAATCCGGTCAAAACTGACCGAATGCGATTTATATTTTTTAAATTCGGTCAGAAAATCCGGTCATAAGTTAAAATAAGAATTGTTGATTGTAGCCATATATTTTTTACTAAAAAAAAAAAAAAAAATATTATATTAGGTATATATGCAGTTTATTTATTTTTCCAAATTCTTAAACCTAATGAAAAAAAAAACAAACAATTCATTGAAATGCTTTGCATCACAACGTTTTGCAGCAAAAGGAACTTTCTATCTAATTCAGTCTTCACTTTACTTCAGTCTTGTTTGGATGCACAATAAACTGGTTTCTGTATGAACCTGTTATGACCAAGTTGCATTCAAATTACAGAAATATGTCTTTAGGTTTAATCAAAGAACAATATTATTATCCCGGTCAAAAAAGGTTTTCGCGGTTAAATATTTTTTTCGTTCCGGTTAAAAATCGGTTGACCGGATTTCATAATTTTCTCCGGTCAGAGTGAGGAGATTTCGGTCAGATATGACCGGAATCCGGTCAAAATGGCAACACTGGTTACTGCGAGCAAAAAAAAAAATTATCTTAACTGCAGTGCGCAAAAGTGATACTGACTGCTGCCTTGGCAGGAAGATTTTTCTCATAGTTTTTTGTTTATTATGATATTTTAGGATTGAGATAAATGAACTAATTGGTTCGCTGGCGACACCAGCACGACAAATAGTCCTTTTTACAGTAGGTTGTTTTATTTTTTATTCTCAAGCTCTTTTTCTTATTCCCTCGAAAAATAGAAATGTAAACATGTAATGTTTTCTTTTTGTTGTCTGTGTGGTGTTGTTATTCCTGAACTGCGCCAACGACAATCGGTAGCAGCATTTTGATAAGCGAAAGTGGTCGAGAAGATATTATGGACATGTGCGAGATTTAACTTTGAATAGGCAAGTTGGCTGGTATTTCTTTTTCAACGAATTAATAATTTTTTGCTGTCGACAATGGTTGGTGGCGTGGGGAGTGGACATTGCAGAGCCGAAGGCGAGTGTAGGAATTGCTGAATATGAAATATGACTTTGCATTTGGTAGCGGTGATTAGTTGACTGTCAGTTTTCAGCCTTGCTGTAGTGTACTAATAAAAATAACTGACAATATTTTGGCAAGAATAACAATTTGTAATAATAATGTTGTTTATCTTTGAATGAATAGAAACGGATATTGTTCCTTACTTTGTAGATATTATAGGGCTTGCTATAAAGAAGTAGATTTCATGGGTAGCATTCACAATTTTTCAAAGCTTCCACTATTAATAAGGTCCACGCTTCTGCAGCAGACAGAAAAACCAGGACGATTAATAGCCTTTTGAACCGCGCCGAAAACCTTGTTTTCGTCGAAAACTCGTAAATGCATTTACACCGACCACCAACTGGTATTCGTTTGACGTTTGAATCAGCTGTGAGACAAGTCGTTAAACTTCGGTGCAAACTATTTTGATTACAAATTTCAATCGCATTATTAAACAAAATTAATTTAGTGCATTTCAAAATAATATTAGCCCATTAATTTTAAGTTGTGAGTTGTGACATTTGTGCGGTAAGCTATTCTGCTGAATATTGCAAAAGATTGGAAGTCGTTTTTGTGGTGTTTCCGTGGTAAAAGACATTAAAAGACTCGTTTTGAAAAATGAAATATGTATGGGAAAACTTATCTTTTCGTAGAAGTTTTCGAATGTTTTCGCGAAAACCCGATTTTCGGCTCGGTGTGAAAAGGCTATAAGGTATTGTATAATAATCTCCGCTGACTCAGATAACTATTACTTACACGGACATGCGCCATGCCTTGTCATGTCGCTTCACAATTTTACGTCAGCATCGCCTTGATTGACACATTCCCAGGCCGTGATTTACTTCCATTGACTTTGTTATCAGCAAAACACTATTATGTTCTCATGACACTTGCGTCAAATGCAAATAGCATACAAATCGTCTAAACAAACAGTTCCGTTGTTAAGGCCTCTCTCGCACGTCAATGTTTACCAGCAATTCGTTCCATGTTCCACTGGTGTGCTGAACATGCAAAGCTCCTGACTAATGATGAAAAATGCATTTCAATCGTTTTTCCTACTCATACTCGTTCTTTGGGATTTCTTGGCAGTTGTACCGCCCCTTCGCACTCATATAGCTAACGCTCTAGTCCTATAACGGTGTGATAAGAAACGGCGGCATATTGCTTTTGATGCATCGGATTGTGGTAATTTCCACACCGTGCAAGAACGACAGACAGAGAACAGTGAGAACGACAAAAATACATCCGCAATACAGTAACTCATCTTGAATCCCTTTTTTCCAAAGTTTCCTCTTCCTAAAACAAGGCGAATAAAAACGGGCAAAGAAGGAACAAATCCAAAGGCAAGCGCCCATGCAAGTAGAATTTAATTTTTTTTTTTTTTGCTTTGCTTTCTTTTCAAAACAAATAGCAAGCAAATAAACAGAGTCGGATCGGGAACAACACTATGGCAAAGGATTGGTGTGCGTCGTAGTTCGGAAGTATTTTTTTTTGCACACCCACCGTACCTGCCACCTTTTGTATTACAGGTATGTGCGCTTCGAACGAATACGGCTCGAATACAAAGCAGTCGTAGATTTCTCTTGTACGGTTGGTTTCGGTTTTTTTTTCCGATTCCTTGTAAGTTTTATTGTTGTTTTTGTTTCCGTTTGGAAATAAGTAGAACTTGGAATATGCATGAAAAATGAGCAAATTACTTGGGAGCAAGGACCTGCTTTTGTGTATCATCGGTTGCAACAAAAGGCAGCTAAAAAATCTCTTCTATACCTACATGGGCTAATTTTGCAAATGAAGAACGTTAAATGCTGAAGGGTTTGATTTGAAAATTAACAAAGACTTGTGTTTAACTGTTACCGAGCTTTATCTATTAAGTGAGCTTCGGTATAAATATTATAATAGGATTGGCATCGAAAGACTGAAAGGCTTCTTTTCTTTTTAATCAGGGCATGTTTTTAAGGAATTCCATCAAAGGAATAGGAATTACCTTAAAATGGAGCAAACCTCCCGACTTGTTCATTCTTTGCTACACTAACATACATGTTTACAAAAGAAAACGACATCTGTAAAGAAACACAATTGGGTGAGCAAGATTACAGTGGGCAGCTGTTTTGTTTGACGTCGAGCTCACGACAACATCTTAATTTTAATTCTTTGACTAAAGACCACTGAGGACTGATGATTGAGGCTGGTACAACATCAAAAACATCGTATCTGTCAAATAGTGTGTTTGCCTAAAGCCTTTTGTAACCAACCTACGTTGCTGTTTTTCTCTCTTACTACCGTTTAATGCATGACTTATGGCCTTTTATCATAACCAATCTGGTATTCTTATCCTTGTAAGCGTTCCCTTTTTAGAGCGTTAATTTCAGAGGTTGCTGTTTTTCTGGTCATTGAAGCGCCCCAAGCATCTGTCATAGTTCCATTGGTAGCCAGGTCGGTGATCAAATTTATATGTTCAAAAATGCTAAAATAGACTCTTGCAAAGCCTTTACGCTGTCACAATCACAATACTTATGACACCAGTCTTTACTGCAATTTTGGTTCCTGGGATGCATGAAACATTTAGAAAACGAAAGCCGTAAAACGATCTCCAAACGAAAGATGAACTTTTCAAAGTAAACGATACCTTTGGCCGGTCTCCATCCCCAATGAAGTCGTCCATCTTATATCCCTCGCCATTATGTAATAAAGTCATTTTGCCCGTAATAATTATTGTTTTCCAATCATATTTGTATTCTTTCACAAGTTTTACACCGTTTCTAAAATTGACTTATTGTTGCCATAATTGGTGTTCTCTAATATTGTGCCAGAATCACGAAATCTCGAAGTCAATGTGTGCGCTCGCTCTTCTTGTGAATTGCATTTCACAGAGACTTACTTTAGCCATCTGAGGGAATGTTGTGATGTGCCGCTTCGGTGCTTCCGCTCCACAACTGCCACAACAATATGCTAATGTTGGCCAATGTCTCTTGCAACTGCATCAGATACTGAACTGTGAAGCATACTCGACCGGGGTTATTGTTCCAATTTTCTGAGTAGAAATCGTTTTTTTTTCGAAACGTCTTTCGAGATTTGTTTAGAAAATGTCGTGTGTGCACATTTACATACAAACGAACACAGAAAGTCGCACGGAGTACGTTCGACATCGTTTAACTGAAGCTCTCCACGTGTGACTTCGAAGTTGAGTCCACTTTTTCGGCAGCCGCCAAACACGATAAGTCTCTAAGTACTTAAGCAGTTTCATTGAGAGCTTGTGTGCGGGTTAACCCTATTCGAGGGGCTAATTCAACACCTCCTATATTTGGGCTTTGTTTGGCTTTGTGCGCGGTGTTAATGTGGCGGAAGTGGAAAGTGGGCTGTTTCACACACAGAATTCCCTCTACAATGATTGATATTGGCAGAGGAAAAAGCGCTTAAGTTGCTTTTATTCGCTTCTTCCGCATAAAGGAATGTACCTGGAAAAGGCAAATCGACGGGAAGCGGATTATGTGCGAATTGGTAATTTTAAGAAGCCCTACGGGGCTATGGTACTTTTTCTTATTTTTTACCTTGTTACTTGGAAGCAGTCATGAAGATGTGTTAGGGTTAGAAAGAGAGTTTGTATTTCATTTCCGGAGGATTTTCCAAGTCGATCAAGAAATGTATTTTATAAATTGGTAGATGGTAGGGTCTCAGAAGGGGGTGCGGCTATTACTGAGGGCAAAGTGCAAATGCGATTGCTTGTAAAGAACTTTCACACAAACAAATCATGACTTAATGTTATCCAATCCGCTAGATGCTAGCTTCTCGCTTGTCTTTTGGTAATGCTGACAGATGAATAAATTATGCTCTATCACTGTATAACAAAGCATTGGAGCAAGAACATTGTCATTTCTACTACGACTCTCTGCAATGGTGTATTTTGTACTCTCAAGTTATTCGGTAAGATGGGTCTATCGACATCGGCCACCTTCGACCAGCCTACGTAAAAATAGACTAAAAATCGACGTAATGATGAACTTTTGACCTACTTTGACTTAAACTTCAAAAACATTGGGCATCCCTGCTCCTATGGCATCCTGACATTGTTTGTCACTATTATAGACGTTATATATACAAAGTGCTTTCCACTTATTTTACATTCAGAATAGAAAAAAGTAACTCAAGACCATAAAACACAAAGTAAAGTAATTGTGTGACCTACTGCGGTTGACAACGATGTGCTTCTTCCATTGATGATATCGAGAGCCCAATATTCACAGGAGAGTGGATGCCTAGAAGCAACCTCTAAACACCGGAACAGACTATGACAACATTTATTTAATAATCGATTTAAAAAATCCTCCGTTCTCCTGTAAAGAAAAATATTTACAGACACGCAGAGTATCGCACCACCTACAGTGCCGGGGTGTAATTAACTTTTAAATTCAAATTCTCCAAGTGCAGTCAGCCATTTAATGACACAAGAGGGGCAGCCCTTCGTAATCAGCTTAAAAAGTTTATAATACGAAAATCAATAGCCAACTAAGCGTTTTGCCATTGGATGGGATTACTTTGGCATGACAATGAACTGTCGTTCGCAGCGGTGTATGTGATGCAGTTTATAAAATGGAAATAAATATTTTTAAGGATATAATACTCGTGTGTATAGAAGGTGTAAACAAAAGCCAATATCGATATCGAATTACGAACATGCTATAATTGACATTCAGAGTATGAGGTAATCCGGAATTGAAAGACTGTAATCATAATTGGGATTTACAGTGGTACTAAAATCGCATGCATATACAGATGGAGCCAACTTGGGCTGACTGATTTGAAATATTTTAATTTCTTTTTAAATTAAACTATTAAAAATTAAAAAAAATATGAAATCTTTTTCAAGGTAAGTGTGAATAATGACATCCATTAAATAACCTCCATCTTGCTGTTGGCAGCGAATGGCTCTTTTTAAGTAATTTTGCTTACGTTGCGCAACGTTTCTGGCTCCAATTTTGAAATTTAAGTTGAACGAGGTGGCTGTTGACGGTATTTTCTTTGCTTTGCAATAATTGATCGGCCGGAAAAATAATAATATTCGACAATTTTTACTAGTTCTGCACTGAGTATGATGATATTATGAAATTTTATGAAATTCCTTGTTATCTGCAAAAAATAAATATTAAAAATAAAAAAAAAATTTAAGCTTTTGAAATCAGACAGTCCAAGTTGGTCCACCTTGTATATTCAGTCGAGAGAGACAGTATAGCAATATTGAAACAGGCGGAACCTCACGGGGCCCGAGCAATGCGAAGTGAATGTTGTTGTTAGTGGAAAGTTTTTAAGCTGAGTGAATTTCGAAAAAGTGGACCTTTCTTTCCGCAGAGGAATATCGTCTTTGCAGCGACTGGGGCCAGCCTCTTTGCTTCATAGATATAATTCACCGAAAGCATTTTATCGGTAAGGACAGTCGACAGAAATTCTTAACAAAGATTTCCTCAATTTGTCTCGTTTTATTTTACCCATTTTTGCAGAAAAAACCTTTAATCTTGCACAGAGCTAACACCAACGGTTAGTATACCCATTGAGAAGCATCGCAACAGATCCAGAAGGCCCTAAGTTTGATAGTACTTAGCTCTCAAACAAAACCTCACCTACACATATACTCACAGACACGGCTGTTACACTGTCCCTTGGGTACTAAAACCATGTACACTGTACAGTCCTCGGTCTATTGTTTTCAAATCAACCAAATGGCCTGCCCGCTGGTCTGAATTCCATACTACAGACTAATCCCCGCTCTCCCTTGTGCGCAGTTCCCTCTTGGTAATTATATTTTCCACCAAATGCAGTGTCAATACTATAAATAGACCAAAGAGACAGGAAAAAATATTAAATAAAACCATAATAAGTAGGTACCTACTTCTGAAAACCAAAGAAGGCCAGACCTGACCACTGTATTGCCACAAGGGCGCCCATTTAATCGCATTATGTGAGTACATTGTCACACTCTATCGATTGGTATAGCAATAGTGCCACAAAATACACACCACTGTCCGTGGGTAATGGGTACTATCAAAAAGGGCTAATGGTGTAACCATACACTGTAGACACTGAATGGAAGTAATATTTATAACTTTTAAATTAAGTAAAAGAATACTTAACCGACACTGAAAATGATATCCCCTGACAGTTGCTGTCTATCACTGGCACTTTCACTTGAGAGGTGTGAAACAGTCGCTAACTTGCAAAGGTGTTTACTTTTAAGTTCATTTTGGTCTATAACTCTCGCCAGAGGGACTCGTCCAGCGGCAGTGATAACAAAAATGTCTTAGTATAATATATGCGTAGGTACTTTCAGTTTTGACAAGCACGTGTGGCTTTTGACTCGCAGTCGAGTTGAGTTGCTATTTAGCAACCAAAACAAATAATTAGCTTTTCGTATACATATTTTCTTTTTCGTTTCTCGTAGACCGCAGTAGACTTCTTGTTATTGTTGTTGTCATCTGAATTTTGATTCGGGTGATGTCATCGAGTTATTTCAATGTTTGTTCTGCTTTAGTGGTTCTTGGTGTTAAGGTATATACGAGTATACGCGTTTGTCAGGCGGCGGTTGTCGTCTCAGTATTTTGAGTTCTAAATTCTTGAATGTGTTGCTCTATTTTTTTTTTGTTTTTCTATATATCTTCGACTGCAGTTAACCTGAGAGAAGTTTGAAATTCTCCACAAACAGATAAGCGTTTAATTTGACCTAATGACATATTGGTTTTTATAGATTATTTTTCTTTGTTGCTGATTTTTTTTCGCCAATTTGGCTAAAGGTGGGATGATATTTTTGGTCGGTGGGTGATGTCACAGATAAATGACTGGTCGAAGAGAATGCGCTGCCAACATGGGTAAAATAAGTTGCTTCCTTTTTATGCAACACGAATTCTGTTTCCACAATCGAGCCATTAACACAAGCTGTAATAACATTAATATAACAATAAAACATATTTTAAGGGTAGTTAGGTGTGGTTACGATAAGATTTTTACTTATTCATTATGTTTTATATTTTTAAAAAGTATAATAATTTACCTATATATTTTTATAAGGACTGTGATAAAAAATTGAGCACAAAAATTAGGATAACAAAACAATTAAATGGTTACCAATAGTAAATTCGTTTCTGACTAACTTCAACAATGGTTGAATTACTGCATCCGTGATTTTGAATACTGCTCAACAATTATATTCCTAAGTCAAAATCAGTTTAAAGAAAGATTGGAAAGACTACAAAATAGGGGAATGAGATTTATTCTAATGTGCATGTAAACTCCAATTAGGCTTATGATTGACACTTAAAAATGGTTGACCATAAACCAAACAGTATTAATGAATTTACTTTGAATTTACGGTCATACGCATAGTATTTAACAAGTCAATTGGCTTATGCGGCAATGTTCAACAATATAATTTAAGACGTATTGGTGACTTTAGACTTGTTTTTTTTTCTTATAGCAGAACCCAGAAGGTTTTGTTATAAAACGGATTATGAATAAAAAATTGGAACAAAATGTATGGTATTCATGGGTATTTAGTAGTCGCGTATAACAGAGTTACTGACACTACTACTGGTGGTGTTACCATAAAGCCGGTTTAACTTGCGAAATTTTAGAAAAATCGTTGGGCAATGACACGGAATTTATTGTTGTTGAAATCTATAATGGGAATGTAAAATGCATTCTTGGCTTAGTCTTGTAGTTGTTAATTCACTTGCCAGTCGCTTTGGTCCTGATTCTCCTCCAAGTCTCCTTAAATTGGTGGTTGTCTCAGACCGCCCAAACATTTGACTTCAAGACCAATTGTCGCTTGAAGAAGTATCAGACCATAATCTCCTGTTCTGTACATATGACATTGATTTCTTGTCCGATCACCAGCAGAACTCTTTTCAATTTAGAGATTTTGCATCAATTAACTATAACATCCTTCGCCATCAAGCGAGCCTTCTATCATGGTAGTCCTGCTATTTTTCATCGGTCGTTAATGAAAAGGTAGAAATCATTCAGACCCTAATTAATCATCTTTTTAATTTCCATGTACCCCATAAGACTGTTATCTACACAGCGCAAAAGTAAATGTCCATGGTTTTCCACTGAGGTACAAAATGCTATCAAAGCTGTATGCTAATTATTTAAAAAAAATCGTCTACTCGTTTTTTGTAGAGCAAGGAATTACTCTTCATTTGTCGCCAGAAGAGCTAAAGAAAGATACTTTCTTTCAAAGCTTAGCCTTGATCAACCTTCAAAGAAACTTTGGGCTAATTTGCGTTCCATTGGAATTGGAAAAAGTCGAATAGTTACTTAAATACCTGATGCAGATGAGTTGATTGAAGTCTTTTCCCCCAACCCTAATTGTATTTCGACGCTTTCGCCAGAAAAGCAGCTATTCTTTTATGGATCAACCTCTATGGAATTTGAAGTTGTATCCGAAGTGGATGTTATACTGCAGGTTCGTGCCCTTAAATCTAACGCAGTAGGTGATGACGGAATCAATTCGCGTTTCATTAAAAAAAAACTTCCCTATTTAATTAGTTCACTAACATATATGTGTTTAATTTCTGCATTACCTCTTCAACTTTTCCGGACTGTTGGAAATTACCTCATTACCTCTTCAACTTTTCCGGACTGTTGGAAAAAGGCAAATGTCATACCTATGTGCCCAAAAAGAATAACCCCATATTAGAAACCAACCGATTTTCGTCCAATATATCTTACCTTGTTTATCAAAAATGTTTAAAAAAATTCTTGCAGCAGATTTCCAATCATCTCGACCGTTTTAATTTAGGTATTATCGCCAGTACAATCAGGTTTCCTTCTAAGCCATAGCTGTTCTACAGCTATGATCAAAATGCTTGACGATATTCGAATACAATGTGATGAGGACTATCTTTCACTGCTTTGCTGATTGGATTTTTCGAAAGCCTTGGATAAGGTCAGTGATGAGGTTCTTTGCACAAAATTAAAACTGTACTTTGGTTTGAGTGATTCCTCTGTGTTTCGGATTAGGAACTATCTTACTTATCGTGTTCAAAGGGTAGTTGCTAATCTAAAATACACCCAACCTAAAAATATACTCTCTGGAGTTCCCCAAGATTGAGTTTTGGAGCCAATCCTCTATTGTCTTTTTATTAATGATCTACCACAAGTGTGTCGAAATACATCCGTACATTTGTATGCGATGATGCGCAGATATACCTATCTCGACCGTCTGGGTTGGTGGAAGACCTAGTGGTCAGATTTAATTTGGATTTGTCATTCATTGCAAAATGGTCTGCAGATAATGGACCGATTTTAAATCCAAAAAAGAGCCAGTTAATTTTGATCTCGAAGAAACTATTTAATGTTGAAGAATTGCCGCCCATTTTCCTCAATTCCATGAGGCTTAACTTTTCTGACACCGTTGTAAGTCTTGGCCACTGATCATATCAACTGTATTAAAGCACCTGGTTATGAAGGATTGCGAAAGCTGTGGCTTTTGTCTTTTAATACCAAAATGAGGTTGATAGAATCACTTTGTTTGCTGATCTTTGATTACGCTATAGTTATCTATTGTAAACTAGATTCCGTTTCTCAGCACAAATTACTTGTAGCTTTTAACGATATGGTTCGATAAGCCTTTGGAGTTAGAAGATGCGACCATAAAACTCATTATCATAATGCATGTCCTTGGCTGTTCATTTGTAAGTTTTTGGGGAATTAGATGCTGCGTATTTTAACACAAATTAATACATGATCGATAACGCCCGTATTTATTTGAAAAATTAAAATTTGTTCAGTCGCCAAGAACTTTTAATCTTATTACGCCTAGCTCTAAATATCTGAATACGTCCCGCCTCTTTTTTGTTCATTTGTCCAGACTTTGGAATTTACTGCCCACAACCATCAAGCAAGTAATAGGAGCTAAGCAATTTCCTCATTGTAATCTATTATTATAGTTTTCTTTTTGTTTCATCTTTCATTTCAGTTTTCTCTTTCCCCCTTCATCTCCCACTTTTCCATCTATTTAACTCCTTTCTCTGTATCTCTTATATCTTTTAATTTAATCTAAGATTTAATTTAAGATTTAATTTAAACTAAAAATTTAATTTAAACATTTATTTAATTGTGCTCCTAATTTTCCAAAATTAATTTAATGTGCATATTCTTGTGAGCTTTCTTGTACTACAAAAGACTATTGTTCTTATTTGTACCATGCCAATAAAATTGAAATATTTTGCACAGCTAAAAAAAAAAAATATGTTTTTAAGAGCAGTTTGTATAAGCTTTGCAAAATTAGCTTAAGCTAAATAAACTCAATCAATCAATCAAAAACTACTTGACTGAATTTTGTATTAGTTTTCTTGTAAAATCCACAAAATGTAGTGACCTATGGCTCGCTCAGGGATACGGGGATTCGAGCCCTGGTACTATCAAAATAATCCTCAATAGGTATACTTGTGGTTTTGTTACATTTTTTTTGAAACCAAAACTAAACAAATGGATATTCCCCTAACTTATATGTTAAGGCTATTCATGACCAAATCGAATACTGCAAACAACCTGTAACAACCGGATCATAATCAATTAGGAGAACATGACAACCTTTTGTTAACGGATTAAAATTCCGTAGACATTTTCAGCATTGACATTTTTAATTTAGAAATCATTAAGAAAATTTCATGTTTCTCTTATTTAAATAAATTAATTTTAGTGTTGACTGTCACCTGACGTATTTCTATTGTTTCCAATCGACTTTTATAAGCCATTTGACAAAGGACGCGCTCGAACAAATAGGAATTTCGAGTGACAATCCGTCCAAAAATAAAAGAAAAATTTCCAAAAAAAATTCACTGAATCGTTCGATAATAATTGTATTATTATTCTTAACGCACAATGACTAATGGTAACTTTGAAGAAACGAATTTTCGCCGTTTCCCGCATAAATCTTTGCATTGGAAAATAATTCCATTCGTTTGTGTATTTTTCTACAAAAGCGACCATAATAAATCAACTCCGCTGATGTTGATGGAAATAAGGCACAGCTCGTACAATATTGTTTTGTATAATTTCATTCAAAACACATCATCGTCAAAATTATACTTGGCGACGTTTATTCGTTTATTCGCGAAGATGATGATGTGCGGCCGGTTTCGCAAGTGCTATCAGCTAATGTCAACAGATCGGCATCTTAGAGATAGAGAGAGAGAGATTACCCTGAGCACACCTTTAGTGGCGGCAGGTAATATTTAATAATTTGTCTTCCCTGTTTGTAGAAATGCTTGTGTAAGAGGATTCATCTTGAATAGAGTAAATCAAATGAGCAATTTGTTGTCAGATGAATGCGAAGTGGCGTCTAATTTTATGATTTCATCTGTCGATTAGAATAACTAAGACAAACATTCTGACGCTATTAGTTGAATCTATTTAAATGCGGTTGCGTACAGGCTTGTAGCCAGTGGGCAGACAATCAATCATCGATCATGACATGGAAGCAGAGAAAACATTTCATGCTCGCTGTAGTTCAAAACTACTATAGCGAGTTTATTGTAGTTCGTGGAATGGCTTAATACTTGTTGATGTGGTTAATAACTCATGGAAGTCTTAATCCGTGGTAATCCATTTGTTTCGGTGATTGCTGTTTTTTTTTATAGATGGTTTTGATTTGGTGGCCAAACACAAGCTACATGAGCATTTAGGTCGTCCAGCTGAATACTCTAATTTCTAATATCTCATTGTAATCATTTTATGTGTGTTAAAATAGATGTGTAGATACGATTTTGCGAAGTGAAAGGAAGGTCAGCGTATAACTTTAGCAAAGCACAATATAAAAAGTAGAGTCGCACTAGTCTATAGGGTTACTAAAGGTGATTCACAAGTGCTGCCATCCGCATTTTTAAGTAACAATGCAAAAGTACAACCTATTATGAGATATTTATTAGATTAAATCACCGATCGGTCGGCGCAGTGGCTTAGTGGTTAGTGTGTTGGACTACTAAACGAGGGGTTCAGGTTCGAATCCCGCAAAAACCCAATTTCCAACTCAGGGATTTTTTCAGTGCGCCACCTCTCGCGAACGTCTGACAAACATCCGAGAGTATAACTGTCATGAAAGAGCTTCTCAATTAGCCGTTTGGAATCGGCATAAAATTGTAGATCCCTTCCATTCGTTCCAAAAATGAAAACTCACACAAAACGAATGGTTGCGAGAAGCTAGGCCTAGGGTCCCTACGGACCTGTTGCGCCAAAAATTGTTATTAAATCACCGATCACGCATTTCGCTCGTAATATTTTACAGAGAAAAGCAAATAAGTAAACTTTTCCAGATCACATAACAACATGCTCTGCTTTAACATACTCGTACTCAGTTGTTCACTATAGTACAGGCTACCACCTCCACCATGTATTTTTTACTATACATATATGCTAATTGTACCTACTCGCAGGTGCGATAACGAGAAAATACTTGAAAGTAAAGTTGTTTTTGTTTTCAGCGTTTTTAAGCGATTGCATTTGTTTTCTATATTTAATGTGTCACACAGAGAATGCATGTCGCCACCGCGACTACTATACCATCGCACCAACAACCCACTCCATAGGCGATTCTCAAAATAGCTGCTATTGTATTGCAACCGTCACTCAGCCCACACTGAGCAGAATATCTTTGGTCTGGTCTTTGCTAAGGGGATAACAAAAACAACGCATCTCCGCCCATAGGATTTAACTGAGCATTGACCTTACATGGAGATTAATTTTTCGTTTCTTTTAAATGAGCTTTCTTGCCAGCCCATATATTGGAGTGGGTCGGCTACCAGTTTACCAATGGCAGTGCTCGCAGTGTTGGGTAAACGAGATATAAATTGAGAAAAATCCAATTTAGATGCGAGGGGTGTAAGCACTGATTGGGATTAATTACTATTAAGGACGGTTTGGCTAATTGATTGATTCACAATTAAATTTTAAACTGAGAGAAAAAACTTTTTTTGTTTTTGAGGCATTTTAAGAAAATTTACGTGGGTTATCTTATGGTGTAATCGGTTATCTTGCGTCGGTGTCGGATCAAGTTATAGGTACGAAGTTTATGTATTTTTATCGTCAGCAGTGTGGCGTTATCAGTAATAGATAAAATAGGAATGTGCAACAACTTTCAGTTTTGTTCATGGGCTCTACCAAGTTTCACATATATGATTTCTGGCATATGACCGCCACGGCTGGCTCGGACGTAGTCTAATCTGGAGGTCCGATTTTCGATGACTTCTTCCAACATTTGTGGCCGTATATCGGCAATAACGCAGCGAATGTTGTCCTCCAAGTGGTCAATCGTTTCGGACTTATCGTCGTAGACTTGCGACTTCACATATCCAAATAACGAGTCCGCAAGTGAAACTATGCGGTTACCAAACGTTTCCTTCAATAAATCAATTGTGGCACGGACTGTGACATGTTGCGCCGTCTTGTTGAAATCACAGCTATTGCACATTATGGTTGTTCAATTGATGAACGAAAAAGACAATAATCATGGCTCTGTAGCGGTCACCATTGACTGTAACGTTCTGGCCAGCATCGTTTTTAAAGAAAAACGGACCAATTATTCCACCAACCTATAAAACACACCAAACAGTCAGATTTTGTGGATGTAACGTTATCTCAACATACACTTCAGAATTATCATCACTCCAAATACGGCAGTTTTGTTTATTGACGTATCCATTCGACCAAAAGTGAGCTTCATCGCTAAACAAAATTCGCTTATGAAAATTGACGTATTCGAACAGAACCATGATTTTCAAAATAAATTTGCACAATTTGGAAGCGTTGTTCAGGCATTAGTCTATTCATGTTGAAATGCCAAACCAAACTAAAAATAAATCACTTGAAACCTGACAAAATGGCCGCCAGTAAAATAGTGTTGCCAACTAAAGCTCTACAAATTAAAAAAAAAAAACTCTCTGAGTAGGTAAACTAAAGGGTTTTTCAACAGGGACGCTACAAAAGTAGAGCGACAGGGACAGCAAACGACGCCGAATTTCTTGCCCCTCTTTTGACATTTCTCTTCAGTAAGGTTTGCCATTATGGAAAGATGACGCCTTTAGACTATTTAATGTGGGGCTACGTCAAGTCTATGGTCTATGCCATGGATGGCGAACCTTTTGAGAGCTTCGTGTCATTTTAAAAATATAAATAATTTGAAGAGCCTTTGGCCTGCCATCATAGAACTCAATGTTCTAGTTTTCTGGAGAATACTAGGAACAAAAAAAAAAATAGTTTTACACTGCTCAGCACAATAAACACTGAACGAACTATTTGAGTGTGAATGAGAGGCAAAATAGAAAAGAACTTTACTTGGTGTAGACAACTGATGCTGTCGCTCAAAGGTGCAATCGGATTTCTCAATTGGCGAGTGCCAATTATATTTCGTTGCGTGCCACCAACGGCACGCGTGCCATTGGTTCGCCATCGCTGGTCTATGCCAACAAGCCAGCGACGATTGATGAACATCGTACGAATATCGAACGTGAAATTGCAGCAGTATCGTCCGATTTATGCTTGAAAACCGTCGAAAATTGGGTTCAGCGTCTGGACTTCTGCAAGCGTGCCCGTGGTGGCCATGCAAAGAAATCGAGTTCCATACATAATGGAATCGAACGTACTTTCACAGGAATAAAGAATTTTATTGATATCCAAAACCATTTTTGTTTTATTTAAAAAAATCGTTTGTAGCGCTCAAATTGAAAAACCCTTTATATGTATGTAATGTACATACTTATATAAATATCGATAGTAAAATGTTTGCTCATAACTAAATATTATAGCTTTTTGAAATTTGGAACATATTTATCAATGAATAAAAATTCAACTGTTTATACCTATCAAGATCATAGCTATGCGCTTCATTAAAGTGCAACAAATCCTCTGTAAATATTAAAATTCCAACTGTTTTAGTAGTCAAACGATTACGAATTTGTGTTTAATTTAAACTTACAGCAGAAAATATCTTTTCAACATTTGCAGAGGAATGTGGAAGCGATAAAATATTGAAAATAAGATTGAATATCCTTACTTTAGAGCTGATGGAAACGTTAGTAAAACAGAAGTTGTGCATGGGCTCTGTTCGATGCACATTCTACATAGGTAGGTAATAGTGAAATTTTTGTTGAATAAAAAAAAGTTTTAATTTGTTAGATTTAGTTAATCAGAAATCTTGAAATTTAGTGAATGTGAGGTAAAAAGTCTTTTATTCATACCTACCACCCCAGCAACAACGAAGGAATTTACTACAGCAGCTGGTATTTCTTCTTTGTTTACAAGTACCCACCACATGACGATAGTTACGAGTTGGTACAAACACCGACTTTAGGATAAATATCTTAATTCTGACAGCATGGTCTGTTCCCCTATAACAAGCTGACCTACCTTCCTCAAAATTGACTAATCCTTCATAAAACCGAGCACTACTCCTTCCCTCGTGGTCGCAGTGGCTTAGTGGTTAGTGTGTTGGACTACTAAGCGAGGGGTCCAGGTTCGAATCCCGCAAAAACCCAAAATCCAACTCCACTGCGCCACCTCTCGCGAACGTCTGACAAACATCCGAGAGTATAACTGTCATGAAAGAGCTTCTCAATCGGCCCGTTTGGAACCGGCATAAAATTATAGATCCCTTCCATTCGTTCAAAAAATGTTTCATCACTTTAAAAACTCACACAAAACGAATGGTTGCGAGAAGCTAGGCCCTGGGTCCCTACAGACCTGTTGCGCCAACTATTATTATTATTATTACTCCTTCCCTCGCTTGTAAATGTCTTACGGAAGGACAAAATTAATTTTTTGCAAGAAAAACACATGCTTTATGTCACAGTCGAAAGCCCTTTGTATTTCCCAAAATAGACATCGAAATAAATTACAAACACCACTTGACTACCGAGCCGTGTAATGGATAACACTTTGATGGCTCACCAAAAAATTGTACACCTCCCTAAAAATGCCAAAAGCAGTCATCCTTTCTGCCTCGTTATATTTTACCACGCCCGCCACCACCAATCCCATCGATAATCCTAATGGCGTCATCTCAACGAATCCAATCGACTCCATGGCATCCTCGTTGTCATTTCCTACAACATAATGCATACGTAATCTGACAAGTCAAGCTGCTTCTTTTATTAACCGAGAAGTAGTGCGCCCACCTCCTTCTGCCGCCAGCACACGCATGTCCTGCTATCCCTTGTAGTCGATTTAACACAGGCCATCGTGTCGCACTATCCATTTCCTATGTCCACCACCAAAGTGCTGGATTTCTTGAATACACAAGCAAAATTATCCGTCTTAGCAGGATGCCACAAGGCAAATCCAACTGTCTGCCTATATGGGAATGTGGGTGAGTCGACATGTATATACGAACATTCATAGTATCTTTTGGTTGTTCCATCTTGTGTTTCTACGCTTGTTTGCCGGCGGATACCATTGAAAGTGACAATTTATGCCCCAAGGACTACGTTCTCCGCGCAATCGAAAATGTTGTGGCAGTGATTATGATTGAATCGCGTTTTCACAACCTTGATACTGTCAATCAGGGGTCGGGAAAAATTGTCCCACCTCGCCATTAACGAGAGAACGTATATATTCTTTTCGATTGAAATATGTAGTTGGATTTCGGGCAGCTCTGCTTACATATATTAAATTAATAGCCTTAATTGAGTTGTCTGCTCATATTATGTAGCGAGCGGCTCGTCGCTGGAAAATTCCTTTATTAATGTTCATTGGATTTGAGAATGGGATATTTTTGGATACACACATCAGCGGGATTGTCGTTATTGTAAAAATGATGGCTAGCAAAAGGACCACTCTCTGTGTGGGGTTGACTTTTTGTTCGGATTGAATCAATAAGTTGCACGCACAGGAAAGGGGTGACGTTATTTTTGGAATATTTTCGGAATACTTTTTGCGGATTATAGGCTTTGTGCGGTTGTTTTGGTTCTGTTGGGAACGTGATGATTTCGAGTTACATCCGGGGATGAGGAATTTTTTTCCCTGCAAATAGTTTGGATGAATAATTTCAATGTTAATAGAGATGAAAGGATTCGCTTGATGTGGGCCTGTTTTTGTAATGTTTTTTTTTTTTTATTTTCAGACTGAATGCAGTTGGCGTCATTCTAACAATATTGTGGGCAAATAGCGATAAAGGTGAGTGGTTTTGAAAATTTAATTCCATTTTGTGGCATACCGAAAGTGGTATAAAATAACTTTGTAGTGTAAGCGTCATCTTTTGTGTATTGCGCATAGAAATATCCATAGGTATGGCTTCTAAAAACAGTTGTTGTGTCTTGTGTGTTTTTGAATTGGATGGACCTACAATTTCTGTGCCAAACGGTTGAGAAAGCTTTGCCAGGGCAATTAAAAAGCCGGATGTTTACCGGATGCACTAACCACTGAGCCTCCTTAAAAAGAACAATAGGTAGACAACTGCTGCCCTTTAACAGATCTTGCTGAAATTAACGCTTACCACACATTGAGTAGGCATAGCCTAAATGTAGGTTTTATAACGATGCAACACAACTCTATGCTGGCTATATAACAGAACTGGCACTGTCCCCATCGAGTATCATATTCGGATCATCGGATCATACTCGGCCACTCTACACTCTACACTTTGACGATTCTCTGACAGCCCTCAACATGACATTGCCTTTCAGCTTGTAAAAAATCCCTGCACTTCGCAGCCACATTCCACTTGGTGCATCTCCGGCACAAATCGGATGGTGGCTGGCAGAAAATAAACATTTTTATTGCCATTGCAGCCTGTTCCGCAAAGTTAATAAAACTAAACGAGTATGGAAAAAAGATTCACAAAATTATGCTAATTGTAATTTATTGCATGCTTCCACAATGTATTCATACCAATGGCGCAGTCATTCGCTTGAACCAGACCATAGAACACAACCAACCACCGACATTTCCCGCCATCACTTCGATGTCCTTTCTAAATGCTGCACGCGAAATTTATGACCGGCACGGATTTTACGAGCGCGCTGTGTTTTTATGACTAAATACCAATAAAAACCGACCAGCCCCCTTCAGATAATCCCATTCAAAGTTCATTTCTCGAATCGTGCTGCTGACATTGTAACGTCAATACAATGTTGACAACTTCATCTGTTTATAGAAGCAACGTAGACAAAGCGACTCGAGTCGTCATGTCATTGAATCATTTGGATTTCGTATACCTAGCCAATTAAATTGTCTGTCATGTCGGGCAACACTAACCAAAGAAAGAAGGAAAAAAGAACAAAATCAACTCAATTCACTATATCAATCTGAATTTGTATCCAATCATGCAAAGCACCGACCGCCCGCAATCTCAAGTGGGTCAACCCATAATAATAATCATCTCGACTACATCGTACATACCAATTAACATACAAATGCCGAGCATCAGAGCAAAAGAACACAAGACGTTTAGCTTAAGATACATCTCGATCTCGTAGTCGATGATGTTTATTTACACTCAATCAACCACATGTGTGATGGTCGGCCTCACGATGGTTTCGCAGTACCCTCAACATATGGCTGTGTGCGGCATATATCTTTCAATCAAACGATCGAATAATAAAGTATCTTTGACGGCCGAGAGAGATCTATTTTTGGTACTTCTGAGGAGTGTTTGGCGCGTACCGATCATTGATCTCTCTGTTGGGAGTATGTTATTAATTTTGATTTCCATTCGCAAAGAGGAAGAGTGAACTGAATTAAACGACCAACTGGATCCGGAATTGGTTTTGTTTGTACTTATTCCATGACACGGCGGCAGGTGGCACGAATTGGCGTGTAGCTAGGGGCTGCGGCGATTGAATTCAAATGTTGACATTATTTAACAGAGAGAAGACATGAATGCTAATTGCTTCCTGACTTAGTTTTCGGCTGCCAGTACAGCGGTCTCAGCTATTAATAGGTAGTTGATATCTGTTTGGCTGAAGATCTTTTCGTAGAAGTGGGTGTCTGTGGAAATAGAGAGTATGGTTGGTTTAGTTTAAATAATGCTCTTCCAAATGGGTTTTTTTTTACTTGTTTCATGTATCGAGCTGGCAATTTGAACTTCTGACGTTAAATGGCTAAAGCCGCAGTCCTAATTTTGCCTGTTAGCATTCCTTCTCTTGGCCGACTGCGATTTTCGGATTAACTGGATTAGATACAGTCTTTTCCCTGTTGGCGATAGGCAGGGTGATCCGTAATTATTTTTTGCTGTATAGACAAAGCCTTATCCCTCTTAGCCGCTTAGATGGCGCTACAGTTCGTTTTGCATCCGATCTGGGTCTAGGCATTTCTCTTTTGACCCTCTGGGTTTTAGAATCGACGATTACGCAATTTGGTCCCTTCTCTAGCTATCTGAAATGACCAATGCCTCTCTAGCACTGCGAAGTTGCTATCGTTAGTTAAACTAACCTAACCTCTCGGTTAACTGGAAGTAAAGTGCACGGGATCGCGGAGGATGGAAGGCTGCAGTGTCTCAGGAAGAGACATCTCATGGGTCGGAAGCCCGCTAACTAACAATGCTTTTCCTGTTGTCCTAATTGCTAATACCTATGTGCCCCAATTTCATCAAGCAAGTGATGTTACCTCTGTCCAGTCATATGTATTCAGCAGTCTTTCGATTGTCAGGTTGTTCTGACATCTTGACAGACATGACAATCTTCCCAGAAACTCACATTATAACCTCAATGTCACTTTGTTTTTGGGTCAACCACCCCCAGCAACATAAATTCCAAATTCTTATCTCCAAAGAAGGCAAGAAGCTACTAACACTATTTACATCCAAAATTATGACACAAAACTGTGACAGCGCCGTCGGTACACAACGTATATACCCAAGGCAACCTCATAGCATCGCGTTTTGACATTTGTCTACTCCGGCCATAGGCGCAGTCTTACAAGAGAGAAAGAGAGTGTCACCGTGCGGCCACAATTTTGTTGGCATTCGCCCAAAACGAAATCCGCAGTCGTTTTTAGTCATTTTTTCTACATCGCATTTTTTCTTTTCTTTTATGTGTTACAACATGCAGTGGAAATCGAATTTCGAACGTGCTTCCTCCCCGAACACAGCTCGATTGTGGATCCTTCTCACGTCGTGCGCTGTTTAATTAAGTACACAAGAAAGACACTGTATGACATTCACTACCACCATTCTCACAAATGGGTGTTGGTCATTAGCCTAATAGCTGGGGGGTGTTTTTGTTCGCGCCAATATTTGCGCATCCATTTTGCGGCGACAAAAAAATGTTTTGATTCAATCAAAATTCATCATCGTATCATCAGGGAGCCACCTATTTATGGATGTTGCTGTAATGACAGTGGAATTTCACTGTTGACTGATGCAATTTTCACACTCGTCCAATGCAGGTTGCATCTACTCTATACACGGTCGGATTTATTAGTAAATATAAGTTGCAACTTGCACTTTGGCCATGAATGGCGCATTTCTAACTGTCAATGGACGCACAAAAGAGTCGGCGGTAGCTAACAAGAGAGTGATTTGCATTTAGATGATGGCAAATGAAAAATTTATAATCCGGTCGTTTAGTTTGTTGTTAATTGCGGCAATTATAAAATTGAAAGTCATGTTCGCATTGTTTCGAGTGGGCACCATTCGGCTGACGTATGTTTTTCATTAATCTGTTGCGATAATGGCACATCACTCAGGGGCTTAGATTAACCTGTCAATATGTTTGAATATTCATTGAACGGCGCCGACGATTGGGAAAGTGACGTTTTGACATTCGGATAATGATTGATTCGGGGTGTTTTGGAGCTTAAGAACAGGACGGCCGCCATCTGTTCAAAAATTGGAGGTACGTTCTTCAAGGGAGTGTGAAAGAAAGTGTGCCCAAAGACCGATCATGTCTTGCAAGAACCATCGAGGAATACAGTTATTTTATCATACTTCGACGCAACGCTTTTGCCTTCGCCACATTGCTACCATACAGGAAGGTGTAAAAATTGTGATTTTTAGTTATATTACTACTGGCCAATTTTATTTAGACAAACGTAGACTTGTTTCGATTAGTGTTGCATGACAGGCCTCAAGTAATCACAATCATTGGTGACACAATTAATATCTGTCCGTAATCCGTTTGAGCCAACAAATTAAATGTGCTCATTTGAGGCAATAATAAACTTGCCTCGCAATTTGATACAACCCTCACACCCATGCCCACGAGGAATCCCGTCAAAAGTTCTAAACAATTTTTCTCTATCGCAGCGGTGCCATGACGTAGTGTCACGAAGAAGTCAAATGACTTCTCCTAAGGGAGCCGAAAAAAAGCCACGCGAGGAGGAACCACCTTTTCTAAACTCCACACGTATTCCCGCACTGAACGAACACCGATGGCTTCTCTGACAAAAGTCAAACGTTAAAGAAAACTTTTTCCTAGCGATGCCGTACGATAACTCTTCATCTTCTTCCTGCATTAATTTGGGAGCGAGTTTTTGCCTGGTGATTTAGCTGATATACACGCTAGAATGAAAGGCCCAAGATCCAAGAAAATACTTATACGTACGTTTACGTATGTTTCGGCAAAACGAGAAACTTTCGTGGCAAAATGTGCAATCGGTTATTTGAAGTTGAAGTTGAGAGTTCAGGAAGTTTGTTACAAACTAAACAGCCTTTAGGTTGACGTGGGGTTGTGTAGGCCCTTTTCGAATATTATGCATGTAAATATGGGAGGCCGACTAACAGAGTTCCTGCTCAGCCATTCAAGTTTTCTCTTTTGTTTGGTCTCAGACTTAACTTCCGGTTTTGTGTGCTATATGGATATGAGGCTATTCCCACTGCTGTTGGTGTCGTCTATTCGAGGATAATTACTCCGTGGAAGAATGTTGAAAGTATAATGTTTGCATGTTGCATTGTTAGTTAAATGTTTATAATGCGCACTTATGGGCCATTTCAAAGAGGAATAATGATATCGTACATATGGGAGTGGGTTATCGATCTCTCGAATGGGGTGGAATTTTTATAGTTATTTCGTTGGGGATGGGTTGGCATGGCATGTCCCTACGGCAGGTTTTCGGATGGAAATTTTGTGTCTAAAATGGTATTCAGCGTCAGATGTCGTTGGTGCAGTTGATGTCTTAAGTGCTGCAGGGAACTTGGCGCTGTTGGAAAGACACGACGTAAAATATACTAAGAACAAACCATTTTTATAGCTTTCAGATGATCAAATGGGAAGGACTCTTAGGCCTATTTTATTCACACAACTCGGGAGTTTTCCATATAAAAACCCCCAAGTTGTGTTCAACTTCGAGTGAATAAAATGGGCCTTAATTGTCTTGCAACTGCGGTTAATGTGCAAAGGTATTTGAATACAAAAACCGACTTAATTAGGGACTTGTTACAGTAACAGTGTGTGTCAATCTACCTTAGCTTCGTCGATTTTTTTCATAATTGCCGTGGCTCCTTGGTTGCATCTTATGGTTTCCTTGAAGAACCGATTCCATTGATTTTTTTTTTATTTAGCAAACAACTTTTAAAAACGATTCTATCAGTGAAACCGTTTGTAGGATCGGTTCAGTAGTTCTGGAGATAGAATATCTATCACCTTTCCAAAGCAGAACTACAATCGTTTTAACATTTTCTCGCATTTGATCAAACAAGATCTCCATTTTTGCCTTGTTATAGCTCAGCTTTAGAAAAATGAATAACACGAGGGTTGTTTGATAAGTCAGTGAATTTTTGGATAATACCTACCTACATATATTTTTCTTCCAAAGAGTTTTTTTGTTTCTCAACATAATCTCCATTTAGCTCGATACTCTTAGCCCAGCGTTTTTCCAATTTGGTTATTCCCTCCGAATAATAGGACCTAAATCTCTTACCGCCCAGCCAATTTTTGGAGCGTCCTGAACGTTCGGCGTCATTTGTGCTGGTAAGACTACAACGGAACTCAGTTAACCACTTTTTAACCATTGATGGTGCAGATACCCCATTGTATTTATTTAGCCTTTCCTTGGTTTCGGTGATGGTTTTTTTACGTACAAAATAATGTTTAATCAGCACACTAAATTCACTTTTTTCCGTTTTTAAGGTTCCGTACCCAAAGGGAAAAAACGGAACCTTATTAGTTTCGCTCGGATGTCTCTCCGTCTGTCCGAACCCACTAAGCCAATTTTGTTACCAGGTCTATCTCAAGAACCGATAGACATCGATTGGTTTTCGAGTAATTAATAATCTGGTGAAAAAAATATTTCCATTCGCCCAAAAAACGGTTTATTTCTTGATACAAAAAAAAAATACATAAATTGCTTTTTTGTAGACCATAGCTATGTGCTGTACTGTTTTGCCGAAAAGTTAATAGTTTACATGATATTTTCAAAAAAGATAATTTTACCATTAAAATACGTTGCTCTCATATGTTCTAATCTCTACTACGCAGTTGTGCACAATAATTGACCCCATCAAAGACAGAAGAGAGTCACTGGTGGTATACACCAGGGCTGCCGCTTCATAATTTCGTTGGGGAGTAGGTATAATACTTTTTTTGGGGAGTACAGAACAAAATAAAAGTAATATATTTTTAGTCAATAGTTTTAAATTGGGACAGGTCGCTTTAGACAGCCTATGGCGGCTATGTTGTTTTGGTGGCGTCTGTCTAATCTGATGCCGAAACACCACGCCATAAGACTTTATTATCAAAATGAGTGTTCGTCAGTGCAATCAACAATCAGGTTGTTTAACACCGTTTCAACATCTACCTATCCTTAATGCATTTACAGGATCCGCAATTGTTTGTAACGACACGAATGTAACAAAATCAACAATGGCAAAAAAAAATTTAATAAAACATCCAGAAAGTAAAATTAGCCTTGCAATTAACTGGATAGAGAAATGTCAATCGTGTGAAAATACTTAAATCCGAAATTAATAATAGGAGTACAATTTGTGTCTGAGGAGTACGGGAGTACAGCAGACGAAAAAGGAGTACAATACTCCTATTGTAGTACTTTTGGTAGCACTGATAGGTACACTATATTATAATATGTGCTATGACCTATGATCAGGGTTGTCAGATGTGGCGATTTATCGCCAAATGGGCGATTTCAAGTTTCATTTGGCGATACGAAAATCAGTTTGGCGACATACCCAAAAAACGTGCGATTTTTCATTTTCGAATTAAAATCTTACAGCCGTATTAATAATAGTCGCGCAACTACATGTTAGGCCTAACTATTGGCAAACACATTAGTTAAACTCAAATTCCTATTAATAAACATTTTTAGAAGATAACTAACGCTTCGTAGCTTTCATATAACTAACTAACGGCGAGTGAGTAAATCATAAAAAATTCGATCCCGTCAAAATGACAAATAAATTAAATTTAAATTTTGAAAATTGTGGAACAAAATGGCTGACCGGTTTTCAGTGTTTGTAAATAGTGTTAATATTTGGTGAATATGTTAGGGGAGGATTCGGTTTCCATCAAAAAAACCCTATTTACAAATAAAATATTCAAAAATAAATAAAAATTTTCTGTTGTTTTGCTTTATTTTCTGTTGTTTTTTCTTTTTCTTTTTCATTTGTCACAACTGAAATTCACTAGCCAGCCGTGATGATAGCCAATATGTAATAGTTTTCAGCTGTTTTCAGTACAATTTGGTTAGGTGAATAAGAATATTTAACTCATATGTCATTTATTTAACTAGGTGCTAGGTAATATACGAGTTAGATACTAGTTACGGGTTTTGTATTAATACGGCTGTTAATGTATTTCTATTTCCCACTAATTCCAAGAAAAAACAACCGAAAGGTATCGGCTTCAGAAAAAATTATCGATTTCCGATTTTCAAATGAATTTTTGAATTATTAGAAGTAAATAATGCCATGTGTCAAACTAAAAGATTCTGTCACAATAAATTTCCAAACTTGGCCATTTGATTGTGTAAAAGTATAAAATCACACAATAAAATGAGTACAAAAGCAAAAAAAAAAAGAGCGGATTTTTAACCAACGAGAGTGGGAATAATTTCAAGATAGAATAATTTATTTATCAATAACGAGCACGCATTCATTCGATTTGCTGCAATAATTTTGAGCCTTCTGTTGAAATGCTTTTGGCATTGTTAATATTTAGGAATATTTCAGGATGAAATAGATGAGTAATACTAGTTTTGGTTTTTATGTTGTCTTTGTTTTATTAACAATATTAGCTGAAGTTTGTATCAAATAAATTGTTTTCGTTTTCTTTTTTTTTAATAAATTTGTTATTTTTTGTATTTTAAACATATAATTGCTTAGTTTTATTGCATTTTACAATACTATTAATTTGGCGATTTTTGGCGATTTTAGATTTAAGATTGGCGATTTCGACTTTAAAAACCTGACAACCCTGCCTATGATATGATTTCGCCGAGTTTTCGAGACTCGCATTAAGAAGGAAAGGAAAGAGAAAATACAGCACATTACTAAGAGAGAGTTACCGAATTAAGGGACACAGATACTGAATGGGAAATTGGTGAGGATTGTGTAGGTAGCAATTAAAGAATCAAAATCTGCATTTGGGTTTTTTTTTTTGCCGTAATCACACAATGAGATTCATGTGTGAGTAATTTATGAGAGTAAAAATATTAAGTAAGTAAATTAAACTAAATTGTGATGAATTCATGGACAGGGGAAAGATTGAATGATATTATCGATTTGAAATAATATCTGATGTGTTGGACTTTAGCCAAATACGGAACCTTCGGTGCGCGAGTGACACTCGCACTTGGCCGGTTTTTTTTATCAAAATTGTAGAGGTTTATTGCTTTAAATAGCTCTCAAATACTAAGTAAATGACTCCGGCTACTCAACATTTCACAGTAGTCTAATAAGAGATGACAGGTTGACGATAGTAAAATAAAAATTTACAGTTACTGAGCAAAAAATTCAAAAAGTCACTGACTTATCAAACTGCCCTCGAAGATCAAAATACTCGGAGAAGTGTACAATAAACAAAATTCTTGAAATTCCGTTGCCATCCCAAGTTGGCAGTCCATGGCGATTAAATTTTTAAATTTATCGTTTTGCAACATCAACGGAATGTTCACGACCATATTCCATATGAATAACAACTGCTAGAAGGAAATTCTTACAAAAGGCAGAAACACTTTCCCACACAACCCAAACTCAACAACCCCTCATGGATATGTGCGAGCTGCGAGGTGCAATTAAATGAATATCTGATTTTGATTTCGACCAAATTAGTGGGGCATAAATCCCTTGCCTATCCAGGTATCCCTCCCCAAATGATTTCAAATGACGACATTCTGTGATGCTCTGTCTTCTTTAATTCCAAAATCGTCTAATAATATGCACACAAGACAGGATACCCTCTCATACATATATAATCTCTATGTAGAGTAGGTCACATGAGACAAAGCCGTAGAGAGCGAGGAAAAATAATTCCAAATCGGGGTCAAACCTAAGAAAAGAACAATCGAAACCATGAAAAGCATCACAATGCTCACAGAGAGGAAGCGACACAGTTGTGCATCGACTAAGAGGAAAATACACAAAATAATATGAATTAAAGGATGACATTTGACAGAAATTATTGCAACGTGAAAATAAAAGAACCCATTTCCGTCCTACCGGAGAGAACAGGAAACTCAGTTGACTGGCTTTAATGATATTCCATAGGAAAATTCAATATATATGTATTCCTTTTTCAGTAGTGAAAATAAATATTTATTCAGGATGTAATATCACATTGTTACAATCCGGAATATTGTACTTGTATGTATGTGGATGTTGTTTCGAAGACGATAAAACATCGAGAGACGTTAAATTCAATTTTTCTTCTTAACCACTTGACAGACACCATAGGGTTGTGCAACGTTGTCGTGTACATATCCTAGTGGAACACGAAATAGCTTCAAGTTGTTGCGGTTTTGCAAAATGATGCCGTTTGCGGTTAGATTTTTGTATTTTCTTTGCCTGTGGTGAGATGAGATGTGTAGATGTTTTTATATCATCAATACATGGCTAGAAATTGAAATTCCCTCCGAGTGTTGTCCTGAAGGATGATGTCAGCTTACAAAAATAACATCAAGTTTCAGTGTAAAATATTTGGGGCGTTGGTTTTTCGTTTTGAGTGAAAATATGTAGTTTGTCAAGGTCTTTAGCTATGGATATGTGGTTGACAGGATGATGGGATTAGATGGTACCTACTGTTGTTTGTGGAAATGTTGTTTGTGCATTGTTTACTGTATTCCTCCGTAAGCAACGTATATACGTATAAGATACGAATCTTAAAAGTCTGTTAACTCAACTGATTGTAAAAACTTTTGTATGAATGCAAAAGATTCGGAAAAAACGTTACCACCGTCACTAACGACGTATGCTCGACTATAAACGCGAGGACATTGTGCAATAATTTCCCCATTAAATTAACGAACAATAAACTGCCAGTGTAATTCACTCCACTAAGCTACGCACTTACGATCGTGATTTCACATAATAACATTTAAAACTTGAACTATACGCAACAGCACTTAGAGGAGACTGCCAAGCGCATCTCAGCACTTGCTTCCTCAAATCTCATTTCATTCGCAGATCGCAGTATGGCCGCTCCAAGTGCACTTTGCCATTCAAATTCATTGTGCTACCAGAATAAAATGCTCAACGACGCGCACCGGAAGCTTATCGCGAAATGCGGGTCAACGAAAATCTTTTCTCTCGTATTTATTTCTGTGGAAAATCCCATTAACGAGAATATGAATTTTCCAGTAAAAAAAAAAAAAAACCTACAACCGCGACAGTAATTTAAGTTCCGCACCTAATGCCCCTCACCCTTTGAACCACTTCATGGGGCACAGAGCACGGTAGGAAACAATTATCCCAGTTCAGTCATCTCCATCCCATATTGTCGGCTCCGCACTAATTTCTCTTGACGTCTAATCCAGGACAATAGAACAATTTATTAAGTGTCATCGCGAGTTTATTATCGCATCAGTGGGTTTTTTTTTTTGCTACTCGCGCGACTAGCTGTTGTTGTTGTTAATCGTTCCTAGGGCTCGGCTATTGTCCCCATTTCGTCTCAGTGTGCTGGTGCTAATCTGTAATGTGTATCCTGTAAGAGATAGGCAACTTGAAACAAGGACCCCGCTGCACAAGAGTTAGTCTTACATGCAAATATATATACGTCATCCATCTCTTCCTGTGTGTCGGTGCTCGAAAATGTATTCCTCGCGTTTGTGACACAGTCTTGTTGGAAGGCACTCGCCCCGTTAACAGACAGGACTGTGTTAGTAGTGTCAGCCTCTTTATCGAACAAAAATATGTTCCGCCCCTCTGGGCCCGGCCTAACTGTCACTAGAGCTCGGCATCATCTTATCTGCTTTTGTTTAAAGCTTACAGTGGCTGGTGCTAGAATATCCTTCGCAATCCTATTATGCGATGGGATTCTGTGCACGAAGTTTAGTTTATCTGTCTCCTAATTGTCGTCTTATATCCCAACGAATTGATTGCAGAGCAAACACAGGAAAAAGTCCAGAGATGGAGAGGAGACACGACGCATCAGCAGCCAGTCCACCAGGATCCGGAAATGAAGTCTATTTGTACAGAAAAAATGAAGCAGCCACTTTGTGTAATTAACTCTGTGTCTTCGTCCTTGCGAATTGTAAACTGTTAGACTCCACACATACTCAGGGGTTGAATGTCCTTGCATAACACTTGCTTTCTACTGTGCGAAACTGCACCATCCAGCAACGGGAGGGGTGAGTCCTTAATGAATGGGCGCTAAGCTGAAAGCTTTGGATTAACATTTGAAGTGCGGAAATGTAAAGTGGTTTTCCTTATTTAATTTGTGCGTTTGATTGTTGGTTGGGAGGTTCGTTGCCGGCATTCATGATGTTACTCGAAGCGAATGTAACGTATATACATAGATATATAGTTTGGTTTGGATCCTGGCATCTTCCCTCGATTTAATTTAACTGAGCACTAGTTTCGAGCTCAATTGGTTAGTTTTGCTGATAGGACCTGCGGCTGCTCATTCAGACCTTTGTCTCCATTAAACCGGAGGACTGTGTAAGGCATCTTGTTCCCCAAAGAATCTTCGATGTTTTAGATATCCGAGGAAAACGGAGCCAATTGAAGTCCTAATACATGGGAAACAAGGGCGAATAGTGTTATCCCCTGAGAATACCTTTCAAACGCCACTACAAACCTTACAATCCGTTTGACAGCAGCAACGCTTATCTGCCTAAACCTACCATAGAATTTATTTAAAACACTATCCTCCCATAGGCATCCTTAAAAGGAGGTATGTGCAGTGCAGTGCACTTCCGAAAATAAATCAAAAAATGAAACGGAAACCGATTCATCTTCATCCCCATCGTAACCCGATTTATTCGTCCATAAATCGACTCAGTTTTTCGAAGTAAATCCCCATCCAATAGTTTCAATTGAAATTTATAAACGATTTCAAGTTGGTGTAGGAGGATCCTATACCTACACATCTAACCTGACCTTCCTGCTGCTCACAAACGAATCCATATCGATATATCATTTCAGTGAGTCATCCCTACCCTAGCTCGTATTCGATTTAAATTTTTGTAACTTAAATGAACTTTTCATCCCTTGGCAGCATTGGGTGGTTCGTCCTCAAGATCTCTCAAATCAATATACGCCATCCGGTATAATCCGGTATAAAACAAGTGAGATCATATGAAAACATGTTGTATCTGAAGATATACACGCAGGAAAAAAAGAAAGAAAAGAAAGCCAACCAATGTTGTAAGCAGAATAGTTTCAACTGTATTTAGAGAGAAAAGCACACCGAGCGAATGTGGAAACAGTTGCTGCATGACGATGAAATAATATGTACTTTGTTTGCCGACTACTTTCAGACTACTTACTCAAGACCTGATTTATCGACTCCATATGATATTCCATGTGATATTCCGAGCTTAATACTGATTGAACGTGAAATAGTGCAATATATAATGACTCTGGATGATAACTGTGTACCTGGTCCTGATGGTGTTCCAAGTTTTTTTTGTCAAACATGCTGTAAAATTCATCTGTTATCCGTTAACTTATTTATTTAACTTATCGCTGTCTAGTGGAGTCTTTCCGACATTGTGGAAATCATGCCTCTGCACAAAAGTGGTAACAAACATCACACTGAAAATTATAGAGGCATTGCAAAGCTATCATGTATACCTAAACTCTTCGAGAAAGTTATTTATACCTACGTGCAATTTCATTGCTCAAATATTTTTACTGATGAGCAGCATGGCTTTTGTCCTAAAAAATCAACCACAACTAAATTAATAGAGTTTACCTCCCACTGCAATGAGAACATGGTGAATGGGTTACAAACAAATGTTTTTTTGCTGATTTTAGTAAAGCATTCGATAAAGCTAATCATGTTATACTTTAAAAAAAAACTGGAATATTACGGATTCCCTCAATGGATCTTGAAATGGATCTGTTCATAACTTAGTCATCGTACATAAAATGTAAAACTAAATTATTCTCTGTCGGCGTTTGTTCTGGCGTCCCTCAAGGTAGCCATATTGGTTCACTTCTGTTCCTGCAATTTATCAATGATTTATATATTTCTGTTATGTACTCAAAAATTGTACTATTTGGGGATGACTACAAGCTGATCTATTCTTATAGTAGCCCACATGGTTATAACTATATGAGAATAATAAACAAAAGTGTTTTTTTGTACATTTTTCCACTATAATTGGCTTGTGTTTTATTTGTCTGATGGTTTACATTTGTTTTCTTCGGATTGTGATGGGTAACATTTCTTGTGACTATAATTTAGCGGTGCAGGGAAATAAGTCCACGGGAACTAAGTCCACCGAGGGACTAGGTTCCCACCTAATGGGAAATAAAACCATTTTCGTGAAGTGGACTTAGTTCCCATATAAGGTGGGAAATAAATTCCGAAAACTCAGAGTGGTTTTATTTCCCTTTTAACGTCAAGTTGGTGTTATTGCGCTCTCAAACTATGAAATCTGTATGGGGGGCATGCTGCCCCCCTGCAACCCCCCTGCTTGGATTTACTGTTGGATTACGGGGTGGGTGCAAGGTTGGTCTTATTACTCAAATTTTGTTACTCAAATTAATTTAGCTGAGCTACGATACACCATCCATTCTTGAATCAAGTTTGTTGGTAGTTGTGAGTCCCATCCTAAGCCAGTATGCCATAAAGTCTGAATAAAGATTTTCGCCACTATGATAACGGGTACAAGCACATTTGTTGGGTCGTACAATTTTGCAGTATCGCTCAGGACCTGCCGCTTGGTAGTATATGTCGTTTCGCCAATGTTGATTCGATAGAACAACTCATCCGTTTTGAATTCCAATGCAAACCGAGTACTGTCACCTCCGGAGATTTGAATTCGATGTCAACTGCTATCCCCAGATTCTGTGATTCCTGTGATTCCAGCCAAGGCTATTTTGACCTTGCTGCAATACTATGTCGCCGTTGTTGGCCAATTGAATCGCATGTTGAGAAGTTTCAACACTCGTTAAGTAGAAGTCGCGAAGAATGCTTGTGAGAGCAATCGCCGCTCCGGTCTCGTTCGCCAATATATGACAGTTGTCGCGTCCGCACTTCTGCATTGCTCGAACAGCGTTGTACGGACTCGATGCCATGCCATATGTGACAGTTGTCTATTGATAAGTGCGAATCGATCCGCGCCATCAAAATTGCTGCCAGCGTTGGTGACGTTCATTGATTCGGACCTGCCGAAACATTTTTCTCTACATCTGCCGAGAGAGCCACTGCAAAGCATAGAAAGCAGAAGATGATCGTAGTGAGCAACTCTTGCTTGAGCGTTCTACCCAATTGTGTGTCATTTAAAGAAACACCATTTGATGTCTTCGCCGAAGCATTGAAAACAACGCGGAATTTTGCCAATACAGGATGGCATGGTATAACGTATCGTGGTAATGGTTCAGATAAGAAGTTCAAGACATGTTGCATATGGCCTAAAGCCATGTATTCCTGTATGAATGCAAAATTCTTCGCCCTTAGTTCTGGGTCGTTCGTATAGCCAATGGATGAGAATTGCCAAGAGTAAGTGCGTTCGGACGAAAGGGAATTCGGACGACGTAACGGCCATCGGAATCATGTCGATGCGTAGCCATATTGTCTGCGTCAACTTCGAATACACAAGCCAGTGCCGTCAACATTGTGGATTGTGGCTGGCCCAAATAGCACCCCTTCTAGTGAAGTTGATTGCGCAAATGCATTCATTCACTGAACCACGTACTATGCCTTCTTGTAAGATACTTACGTAGTTTGTTGAACCGTTCAGCCACAGATAAGGCCAACAATTTCGGACAACTACTGATGCGACGAAAAATTCACAAGGCGAAGTCGCTGCCAACTTGTACTTCACCAACC
This sequence comes from Cheilosia vernalis, assembly GCA_949126925.1. Taxonomy (NCBI): domain Eukaryota; kingdom Metazoa; phylum Arthropoda; class Insecta; order Diptera; family Syrphidae; genus Cheilosia; species Cheilosia vernalis. The sequence goes on from OX421362.1 coordinate 59,575,703, forward strand.
TTGGGCCATTCGTTAAACGCCGCTGTGATGAGCCAATTGCGGTGCCATTGTTCGAAGAGCCAGGCCAATGGATACCTAATGTCCAGAGATAGACTCTGTGCTCGTTTCTCGACGAATTATTGCAAGTGACCCAATTTAGGAATATTCTTTTGACTTGTATGCATACCCCATGCATGTTGTGTGATCTGTGGTAATTTCGATGTAACTATTGGTACACGCAATACACGAGGCGATTCGCGCACGGTGTCCACAACCGTCAAGAGTCCAGCGCCAGTTTCGATATGAGGCTGATTTAATTCTAACGAAGCGAGTGACGTTTTATTCATCCAATTGTTTTTTGGTGTCGTAGCATCTCATTAACTCATCCCAAGTAGCCTGATAGCCGCCAGTGTAAGATTTCCAACAAGTGATTCGCCAACCAATGACTCGCGCAATTTCTGCAGTTTATGGTACCTACTCGGGAATTCCTGGTTTGTCAATGAATTGAATTGCGTTCTTAAACGCTAGGCAGCTGCGAAGTGAGCCATCGAATTTCGGAATGATAACCGGATCCATTTTTAGATTCATGGCAGCAGATCGCAGTTCTCCCGAATCCTCCTGCATCAACGGCTCAGTCTTAAGAGCCATCAATCGCTTATGTTTTGCCACCGCTGGGTTGTACAGATCCTCCAGATCGTTCCACAGCCGCTGATGTGCCTCTAACTCGTCATTATTGTCTGCGTCGTAGTAGCACATCATGAGCGGCTATTGCCTTGGAAGATGCCAGTGAACTCATCAGCCAAAATTACCGTTTTCTTTTTCCGTTTTCCGAGATGTACTCAGTGCAAATTCTATTAATTCCTCACAGGAGGCTACAAAAAATGTATTAAGATATACACGCGACTAAAAAAATGAAAGAAAAGAAAGAAAACCAATGTTGTTAGCAGAAGCGTTTTATTTCAACTGTATGTAAAGAGAAAAAATGCACACCGAGTGAAAGTGAAAATAGTTGCTGCATTTCAAGGTCAAAAAAATATAAGTTATGTTGGTGTTGCCGATTGCGTTTTCTTATACACGTGTTCTGCCAAAATATGGATGACATCAGTGTGGACTGCGGACTTGTGTGTAACCACCTCACTGCCACCCAATTTCTTTTCCATCCATAGGTTCACACGACTTGGAAACTGCGCTTTTGATTCCAGTATAGCGATGAACGAAGCTGTAGTAGATCTGGCACAGTCAGATAATGCAATAGTCTGAGAAGCAATTTGGGTATCCAAGAAAATTGCTTCAACGGCGACAACATGTCTGTTTTTGGATTTAGCGTATATTTTTTTGTCACAATTTCACCACGATTCATCGTCGCCACCTATTTTGCGCAGTGGGCGAGTATTTCTTTCCCCAGGGGGTTGCACACAGAGCAGGCGAAAACAAAATCTGATTTCGCAAACTTCATGGTTGTATGACTCATTGTCTGGTCGTTGTAAGGTATCAGATACATTTTGAGACAGACGACGGTTTGCCAAACGGGTCTACCCGTATGTGTTGGAAGGAAATATGGCAGCGAACGAGGAATTGGTGTAGGTCAGGCCAAAAGGAGATGGATGGGATGTATTTTCGTTTTTTCTCCAAAGATGGAAGGCGCCTTTTGTTCGGATTTTAATTAGCTTCCTTACAATGGAAATGTAATTTTCGATAAAACATTGTGCTCTTGTCGGGCTGGCAGTTTTTCTGGCATTTTTATAATTTCTTGACGGAAGTTTTATGAATTAAGGATGTATGTGTAGGTAGATGCTAAAATTAGATGGGCATTATAGAAATTGAAAGGGACACATATATGTAAAGGTGAATGGCTGTCATGTTGGTATCGTTTGTCATATCTGCATTGCGGTGGAATTCAGCTGAGAGCCGTTTGTGGAAGATCAAGGGTTTGGGCGAGACGTTATCTAAAATGATTTCTTGGCATTTGGTTTTATTCTTTGGTTTCCATTTTTTTAATACTTTAAAGCGCGAAGATTTCCAATTCTCAAATTGAAATTGAACGTGGCAAACACACCATTAAATTTGTTAGCATTTTTTCATCCTGTAAACCACACAGTGACATCTGCCGGACACTAGATGTCCACCACGAGAGAGATACGAAACATTGGAGAAGGACGCCGCAGTGTAAGAAAAACCAGCAAGGAGTGTAGGCTGTAGGTGTATTAAATAGTATGACAATAAATGAATTGTTTGTTAACGTGCTAGTGTTTTCATTTTACAATCCATATCGCCAAACTGTCCAAATAACTCATTTGTTTAACAGAATTACATGTACAGCTTCGTCAACACTTCGCAACAGATCTTAATTTTAAATCTGTTCAACATTTGCTTTAATTAACTTTGCACTTCAAGCACGTTTACAATCCTACCATTTTAACAAGGAACTTTTTTTTTTTTTTTTTTAGATTAAGATTTTTTATTATTATGTACATGTTTGTTTTGGATACAATTTACCCGCTAAGCAATGTGCTTATCTGCAGGTGGTTATTTAATAATATTTATTTTGAAGTGATTTTAAATTTTATAAAATTAAGATAGTTTCATTAATGGATGTCACAAATCAATTTAATTAAGGAATTAAAGTAATTGCAAAAGTATCAATATTTATAATTCTAATTTATACAATATAGTTCAAGGAGATACTTTTTAATCTCTTTTTTTCTTTTCTTAAAATTCGGAATGATTTTTAAAAATTTAGGAAGCGTGTTCACTAGTTTCGGGATAACATATCGTAGTTCTCGATTTCCGTAAGTGTTGTATGTTGCGGGAACTTCTAACATCTCTTGAGCTCGTCTTCTTGTGTTAGCCGTGTGACGAATAGGTTGCAGAAACCGCTGGTCGTTCATGTAGTGCAGCAACGTTGTCATCTGGAAGATTGCTTTGACATCTAAGGATTTAAGATATGAATTACTAGGTCTAACAATTTTAATAAGACGATGTTGTAGGTTGGAGATTTTGTCTAAATGAGATTTTGCAGCGTTTCCCCAGGCCAGTATCCCGTATCTTATGCGCGACTCAGCTAGCGAGTAGTAGACCTGCTTTTGCACTTGGAGATTTGAGTATCGCTTAAGATATACCATTGCGAAAATAGTGCTCTTTAGTTGGAGACGTAGGTAATTTATATGCTCACGCCACAGGAAATGCTCGTCGATGATTACTCCGAGATATTTGAAGCTTCTGACTACTTCAATTGGTTCGCTGTTGGCTGATAGTGAAGGGCAGTCATTTCTATGGAAAATCTGGACTATTTCCGCTTTCTTGGACGGGGCACGTATGTGCATAACCTTTGTTTTGGACGCATTTATAACTAGTCCGTTATCGTGACACCAGTTGGAGACAGCATTGAATTCATATTGCAATATTTCCACAGCAGAATGCAAGTGCTTGTGTTTTACCACGATTGCAATGTCATCGGCATATGCATAAGCAGTACATTTTTTAAACAGTCGCAAAAGTTCGTTCGTAAACAGTATAAATAGAATCGGGCCCAATTTCGAACCTTGTGGTACACCAAATTTGATTGGTTTTTCCTTGCTCACTGCATCCGACACCTTGACTTTTATCGTTCTCTCAGTCAGATAGCTCCTCAGCCAGCTTGCCAGTACTCCTCTCAATCCATTTCTGCTGACAGTTTCCAACAGCTTTTCATGCGTCAGAGTATCGAAAGCTTTGGAGAAGTCAATAAAAAGCACAAGGACGTGGTGGCTTTTATTTAGCCCAGCATTGATCATATTGGTGAACTCCCCCAATAAAGACCCGGTGCTCTTACTTTTTTGAAAAGCGTATTGGTTTGGGTGTATCACTTTGTGTTTGGCCATAAAACTATTTAGTCGGCTTACTATCACTTCCTCCATACATTTTTCAACCGTTGACAAAATCGCAATTGGTCTGTAGTTTCCAATGTCATTTTTGATTCCATCATCAGCTTTGGAACATAAGACTGACATATACTCTGGTTTATAATCTTTGTAATTACTGGAGCAAGATAATTAGCATTTAATTTCAGGTCTACTGGTCTAATGTTGTCTGCACCAGGACCTTTTTGTCGTTCAGTCGATACAGCATCATATTAACTTCAGATTCGGTCGCGTCTGTTAAGTAAATATTTTGTTGAATCTGTCGGTTCTCATGGCTTAATGTGCTTGTGTTGCATGTATGTACTATCCTTGATGCTTGGTTCGAAAATTGCTCCGCAAATTTATCCACAATTTCATTAAAATCTTGGTCAACAACCGGAAAATTGTTTTTGACAGTTTCATCTATTGAGCGTTTCTTTCTTCCAAGAAGTTCATTAACTATACTCCATATTTTCCTCGGATCATTATTAGCATTTGCAAATTGTTGTTTATAGAATCTTGCTTTAACGAGTTGGATATTTTTATTAACAATATTTCGAAAATTCTTATATTCGTTTTCATAGGTTTTACTCCTCGGGTTATTTTTCCACCTCCTATAAAGCTCATCCCTTCTTTTGCAATTTGTCACTATTTCTGCCGTGATCCATGGCTTATGTTTTCGTGTTCTTTTGGTTGATGTAGTTTTGCTTGCCTCATTATAAATATTATTAATTTCTTTTACGAACTTATTATAAAGTTTTTCAACATCGTTTTCTTTCATTATATTTTGCCAGTCTGCATGCTCTATTAGCTCATTCACTCTTTGTTGGTTGATGTGTTTATCATCAACTTCATCGAAAGATTCTATTTTACTTAAGCTTTTAGTCGCATATAAAACGGCGTAATGGTCAGAGAGATCAGTTTCGATTACTGCAGAGAATATATCCAACTTGTTGATGCTTACGTAAATATGGTCTATAAGCGTTGCAGTATTATTTGCTATATCTACACGTGAGGGTTGTTTAATGACGTTTGTTAGTCCTTTCGAAGCCATCACCTCGACATATTTTAGAACAAGAGCGTTATTTTCATCTTGAATATTTATATTGACATCACCTAACAAAATGCTTTCCTTGTTTTCCTTGATGATTTCATTTAACTCTTCAATGAATCTTATAATACTAGAACTTGGTGGCCTATAAATTGCATGAATATGTTTTAGTTCACCTTTATGAAAGATTTCTAGGTGCACGCCCTCGTAATTAACTGGGTTTGTTGGTATTCTTTTATATGTTATATTGTTTTTAATATAAATTGCAACACCTCCGCCTTTCATTGCAACACGATTAGTAAATTCTGCTTTAAATCCATCAATATTATAGAAGTCGTTTTTCTTCTTAGGTATATTAATTTCATTGAGCACTATTATATCTACATAACTCAATACATTTTCAATTTCCGCAATAAAAGTATCCCATGTTCTTGTTATTGATCTTATGTTAAAACCTATACAACAAAAATTCATATTTTCTAAAAATTCTTTTTTGATGCCGGTAATTCCATGTATTACCCTAAAGTCGACATCAGCTTCACTATATATGTTTTCCATTAGATTTTTTTCTTGATTTTCGTTCTTCTTGTCTGATCATATGCTGTGCATGTATTAATTGCTCATCTTGTTTACATCGTTGCTAGTACCAATGTGTATTGTTTCGCTGTTTTCATTTTTTTTTGCTAGTATTTTGCCTGTTGTCTCCCACACAAATTTCCAGTTACATTCTCTAGCTTTGTTTTTTGCTAGCCAGAGAAGGTGTTTCTTAGTAGGTGTGAGTTGATTGTTGACAAAAACAACTGCTTCATGTTCTGTCTCTATAGCTTGACCATTGCAAGTGTTTTCCCTAATTTTTTTTAGAGATATATTGCGAATGGTTTTCGACTTTTTAATTATATTCGTTTTACACGTGTGGCTCGCAAAAGAAACTACTATTGTTGCTTTGTTAGGATTTTTTTTGTTTGTTCTGTAGATATCAGTGATATCAGTGATATCGGTGCTGTTTATGGTGTAATCTATTGTCTTTCCTAGCGCCTGCACAATTTCAATTAAATTTTCATTTTGTGTCTGCGGAATGTTTTTGATTTCAATGTTGTTTTTTAATAATTGTTGTTCAAGTGTGTTTATTTTTGTTTCCATTATGCCTATTTGTTGATCTTTTTTGGTGTTGCTTTCTTTGAGTTCTTTTATTTCGTTTGACAGTTTCTTTAGTGCTTCATTGTTCGATGTCATGTGCTGTTTTATTTCTTCGTATTTGCTTGCAACGAATTCACAACTAGTATTTATTTCAGACATTTCTTTTCTCATTTTCCTCATTTCATTTAATAAAATCTGATGACTGTTGTTCTCGATCGGTGTTTCTCCAGAGTTTGCCATTGGTGTTATTGTTTGTTGTTGTAGGGCATCAGGAGAACTGAAACTTCTCATTCGTTTGGTCATAGGTTGTACTGGAGTTATTTCAACTGGTATTGCTTTGGGTGCGGTAATTGCAGTGAGTTCCTTCCTACAGGTTAAACATCTCCATTCCTCCTTTCTAGACGTGGTCATTTTCCGATATGATTTTTCTGAAATCGTGGTGCATCCATAATGCATTTTCCTCTCACATCTGAAACATGTCACGAAGTCTCCATCGGGGGGGAGGTCGGAGAGGCATTCAGCGCATGGATCCATATTGAACATGTTATTATTTCGTGTAAATAATAGATAATGAATGTATGTGTATGACGAAGAGAGAGAGAAACAAATAAATAATTGCAATTAAGCGAAATTCAGTTTCAATTGAATTAACGGGGAAAGGAAAAAGAACTTTAAAACTGATTTTATGAGGGGATTATGTGTTTTATTTTCAAAATAAAAGGTTAAAAGTCACTGTCTTTGATTCACTATTAATTAGTTAATATTTTTAGAAATAAATAAACGATTTGTCACCAATATTGGGATCACAACTTGAGAGAGGGAAAAAAAAACACAACCAATCACTTCAAAAAAAAAAACTAACTAAGTTATATACAACCAGATTAACATACTGTTTTTATTCTCTCCTTCCAGATACCCGAACAGAAAATATGTAAGTACGTCTGACTCCATTCTACCTGTTTAAATGCTAAAATATGTAGCACAACCCAGTTCACTCTGGCGTATGTGGAATGTTTTTTGTCATTAACATTATACGAACGAAATTAAAAATGAACATCCTTCTGCGATGTAAGATCACTAAGTGCCACTCAGCGCATCCATGTTGATGGCCTTACACTACGATGGGCATGTAAAAGTCGCATGTGGACAAAGGCTTAGTCGGTGTGATATGTTGGCCTTTGATTGGCTTCCAAATCGGCCAAGTGTCACTAGAAAAATCAACAGTTCTGGCAGCTGATTGTGGCTGGTTGTGTAATATTCATTTGGTATCACAAACCGAACTGCACTCATGTCGGTGTGTCTTCCTCCCGTCGGCGCACAACTGTTTTCGAGGCCTGGAGGTGTGGGCGCTTTTAGTTCGGTGGCAAATTGAGAACAGGATTTTTTTTTTTGCTTTTTCTGGGTCTCCTTTCATTTGGAAAATGACGAAAAACCGATTTACACATGACTACTTCTGTATTCGGTATGCATTTCCTGTTTATTTTGCACATTGCATAAGTTTTTGCACTTCTTATCCTGTTTGTTGAGAAATGTAAGGGACAACAAAGAGAAAAAAGGAAAGGGAAACATGGAATTCCGCTTTTGCAGCAGATATGCGATGTAGTGAACAGTGATTACGCTTTGGGTTCCTGTGCACAAGGATGTGTAGAGGTTTGTTCTCCTTTTTTTTTTTAATAGCACGGCTCTCCAATTGTATGTCAAAAGGGTGTTGTTTGTTATTGTTATGTTTGGCCATTTGAATGAATTTCTCGAAAAAAAGGCTTCGCGAATAGCACCGGTCCATAAATATTGCCTCAGTTAGTTTGGACGTACTCGTATAATGCTGTGTCGAAATGGTTTTGCAAAAAAAAATTATCGGCAGCAGAAGAATATGAATTAAAATGAATGACGATCCCCTAAACAGAACAAATTTTTACAGCAGAAGAATGACGGATGAATAGGGACCCAATATTGCGGTCGATTGTATATCACGTTCGCGGATTCCGCTCTTCTAATCAGTCTTACCATTCTGAGCTCAATTAGAAAACTGACTCTATTTTTGCTTAAGTATAGAAAACGTTTTTGAGCGACACGGACACCATAAATATGTCATCTACTATGTAAATTGGCAGATAGATCTGAATCCTCTTCCCAATTGAGGACACACGCTCGAATATCCTTGTGCTGCACAGAGAAACGATAACTAATATTATCCGCAGTAGTTGTGACTGCGACAGAGACATCAAAATTAATTCCAAGAATCAAATGATATCTTTCAGACGAATTAATTTTTTATATTTAGAGGTAGCCACTCGCAGAGAAAAAGTCCCAATCAACTTATCCCTCACACCTTACTAGCTCGCTTTGCTTGTTTAAATTAATTTGTATATCCATCGCATTGTAGAGCACAAGTTTCGCCCAAAAACACAAATGCGGTTGCACGTTGTACAGCTCAAGCGAATATCTCCGAAACTAAATTCGTCCAAAATGGAGTGCTTTTCCATATACCCGTACATCCGTTGCCATTGCCAGAGGAATAGAAACAGGAAATACCACCAAATTGAAATGCAGAACAGAAATACTTCCCACCTGAGTTTTGTAGGCTAGAGCCAGCCCCCCACCAACCACCAACCATCCACTGGCACACTACATCAGTTTAAATTTTATGGGAATTAAATTTGCACCGCACCACAGGGACACACTGCGAGGAAGGACATTCTGCTGCATCATCCAAAATCTGCAAAATCTGTGAATTTGTTTTCATTTAATTACTCCATAAGCTCATAATTCAGGTTTATAGAACAAAATTCGACTGCACTGCTCAGTGCACATCCATGTTTAAATACACTCGCACGCACCCCGTTTGTATGTTTGGGGATTCATGCAATCGGAAAGTTAGGATTATTATTTAGTTTTGACACTACACCATTGGATTACGGTGTTTTCCCACAGAGAAATTATTGCATTTGAGTTGAAATTAATTTCGAGCTTGAGGTGAATTTGGCTTGGTTTCCGCGGCATTTTTGAATTTTATAATTGGTTATTGAATTGCCTCTGTGTCAGCCACGGACAGAGTCCTTCGATCCATTTGGATAGTGTCCAAAATTGATCGGTTATGGATGTGGAGACAACAAGTCTCAAGTGACTTTTTGGCAGTTTTATTGATTTGAAACTTTAACACACGGTATGCACGAGTATTCAGACGATTTATTGATTTTGGCAGAGCGCTTACATGGAATGTATTTTATTACTATGTCAACGGTGCTGAATGCAATAATTGATTTTGTTTGCCTTCCATGGTCAAGTAGGGCTGACAAACATTGTGGTGGCCACCAGTGAGTACATGCAATGATTTGGAAATGTTTTCCATTTTTCTATTGACGTCATGTTAAGCCATTGTTATTGTGATGTTTTGTCTTCAAATTTGCTGTGTCTATCTTTATACAATGCTTACGTCAGAGAATAAATTCCTTTTCCCGTTGAGACCCTTTGGTGTTTATGGCGAAGAGATATGTATGAAGAAAGAGACCTTGGATCCGTTTTACAGTATGCACTCTCAAATCGTCTAGTTCGTTCAAATGCAGTCTCCAAGACGCTGTACAACAACAGATCATCGACATCGTTGGTTGCAATGTTCATGTACAGGTTGCAATAGGGCACGACGATAGATTTTTTTAAAATCAGTTTAGATGGTTTCGGAATAGTCAGCTCTGCCATTCTGTCATTTTTTGTCGAAAATAAAAATGGTAGACAATCTTTCGGAGACTAATACTCGATATAGGACATTTTTGTAATGCCTAAGAAGAAAAGTCATGCAAGTATACGTCGCTATTAAGGAACGCACACAAAACTGGGAAAACTACCATCCCATTCTACAGTTGAACCACCCCTTGGGCATATCAAACTCGTTTTACACATAATTAACCTAAATCAAACCTCACTACTGACCTAGTAAACCCCTTATGCAGAAAAAGTCCGTTCATTTATCGTAAATGACATCAGCTCTTGAAGAGAGTTCTATCACTTCGAGCGCAAATACGCCATTCAATTTAGATTTTCCAACAACAGATGAGTATGATTTACTCCTTCCCCAGCAAAGTAACAAATGTAAAAATAATGTCAGGTTTACTTCCATGTCTCATTCAACGCTGTTCCTGCCTATTACTGTGATCCTATCTCGGCTCCACTCTACCTAAGCTAGCTACGAATATATATACCCTGCTCTAGGTGTACCATTTTGTATGTCAGCCGATATACAGAATTTGCATTTTTTTTCCGTCCTTGCAGGAACAGGAAAAAAGTAAAGTGCACTTTCCATTTCATATCCGGAGTTTCCGTTGCCTTCCACATACAAGTTAGGTTTGAAAGCCACAACTTTGAGAATAGAAAAAAAAGAATAAAATGCATTCCCACTAGAATTTTTGCGATGAAAATTAAAAAGCACAACAGCGATAAAAAGGGGGAAATGAGAATGTAGTAATAAAAAAGTAAAAAAAAATTAATCAAAAGAATTTCTTTTATTTTTGTTTTTCGTTGGTTTTCCGCTTTGTGAAACTTTTGCGGCTTAGTTTTGTCCCAGTAACGTATAGATTGCTTTATAAAATGAATGTTTTCTCGTCTTTATGTAGTACGCGAAAGAATATGGTGGCGAAGAAAAACTTTCAAAGAAAAGAAATGCAAATTGGTGGTTATTTTACTGGAACAAATTATTCATGTTCAATTTAGGTAGGATTGGATGTGTGTATGCGAACTTTGGAAGGAAAACGCGTTTCAAAATAGTTGACTCTGGGTAGACACTCAGACGATGATCTCTAATCAGTGCGGGCTGCCATCTGTCACGAGTTGGCACTGACTGTAATCCAAATTGAGATGTCCCACTGATCGATTCAAAAGAAAGCCCCGCTAAAGGAAATAATGTATGTCCATTCTTTTTGATCCTAGGGTAGTTAGATATTGAAGGAAAAATTAGCTACAATTGATTTCCCAGCTTCCCTACTCCTCTATAAATAATCCCGTCCGTAAAAGAGCCGACACAGGCTTCAGTCTTGCACATTTCTTAATCGGTACAAAAGCAAAGCCCTTCGGCGTCGCATGGTACACATTTGTACGTATCCACAGACAGTTTTTTTTTTACTGCAAATCGCATGACGAAATTCAATCGATTGTATAAGCCAGCACTGACGTCATACCGCAGACATATAACACTACGCGTAGCATAGTAGTCAATGACCCAACTGTTTCATTAAGTAACACCAAACCTGGTAGTCAACGTAGTCCCCGTGGTTCTGATGTCATAACCAGAATTTAGAACCACGCAACGTTTTTATCGGAAAATCTACCAACCCCACGCACTTTTCCCCCCACGGAAATAAGAAATCTCCCACACGCATCATCATCATTTAAAATCGAAAGTTCGCTACACCCAAAGTGTTCCCCATTTGCCTCGCACAGATTGGTGTAAGCTCTTGCCAAGTAAAAAATAAATAAATAAATTATCTCACTTTATTACCCGCCTCAAGTCGTAAATAAAAAACAAGTAAACATCAACAAAGTCAAACCAAGCAACATGACATTTATCTTGAGATCTCACAACTGTTACATCGCAGGTGATGAAGACGTGTGACAGAAACCCCATGATTGAGATGTTAGTCGAATTTTATTTTATTTCCGACAGATGTGTGTTGTGATACTTTTATTGACACATATAGCTATTGTTGCGTCGCGCAACAGGAAGAGAGACGAACAAATCCAGGCCATCAGTATCAGAAAGAACATAAAACAATATTAACTATGTCACCGTCATACAAAGGAACCAAATCACCAATAAACAAAACGATGGTGTTTACTTTGTTCCAATCTGACCTACTGCCGGCTGACATAATCACACACAGAAGATCATGTTGCAGCCCGATCCATTTTCGGCGGACGTAATATCAAAATAAAGAAATATTATGTTGCAGCCTGACCCACTGTCGGCTGACATAATATCGACATTCGATGCTTTGTTGCGGCCTGACCCATTGCTGACTGGCACCGAACCATAAACCAATTAAGTAATGATTCATCGCCCACTTGAATCGAATGGCACGATAAAAGGGGGACAACGCCGACAACAGAACACAGAGCAACAACATGACGAAGGTATATACAATCATCGCGATCGTCTGCGCCATGGGCGGAGGGGTATACATTGTGAATGAGCTGTGGAAAGCCATCACATGGTACAAAACCCTAAAGGCGGCGCACATCTGGGACATACTGGACTGGATCTAAGCTTTCGTCGTCACAAGAAGAAGACGAACAAAATAGTTCTGACTCAACAGCCGCAGAGACCACTCGTATCAATATAAATGTAACAGATTAAAGTAAAAAAAGGGATTGATTATTAAAGAAAATTTAAGAAAACAAAGTGTTATGATTTATTTTCTCATTCCTCTCATGTGTTTCATACTAAACGTAAAGTAAGTTGCCGTGGCGCAACATTTGGTCCTTCGAGCCGGATCCTTCGTCAGGATACGTGTATTGTATATCGTGGATTTTATTGTGAACATCGGGAAAGACAGTCCCTCGAAGCTTATAGTGAGAACAGATATTGTGTATTTTGGAAGAAAATTTAACAGTGTTGTGATCCAACATCGGGAAGACAGTCCCTATAAACTAAAGTGATAAAGTGAGACGACCAGAAGAAGGCAGCTATTTGGCCATCAACAACCACTGAAGAGGAAGCAGCTATTTGACCACCGGCAGATACTGTGAACCAAAAGGAGAAATCAGGTGCGTTGGAACTTATTAAAAAATAAAATTAAAATTGTTATTTTCTTGAAGGCACAGTGCCAAAAAACTATTAAGATTTCTAAATTCAGGTAGAATAGGAAATTATGAGTAAAGCAAAATTAACTACGGCCTGCGGAACGGTCACTAATTTTTTAAGGGAAATACAATGTGAATATGACAAATATAACGAAAAAAAGGCCACTCCTCAATCGAGGTTCGCTCTTCAATCACGATTGGAGGAGCTGGAAGACACATATGCAACCGCCAAACGGCACCATATGCTCATTATCTCGTCTACAGAGTCAAGTGACGATAAGGCTCTCTATGTGGACAAAGAAATTTTCGGACAACTGAAGGAAATATACTTTCATTATTCGGCTGCATTGAAGGAAGCCCTCGACACCCTCAATGTGCCCAAGGAAACTGTGGGTCCCACTATTTCCAGTGATTTTAAGCTTCCAGCCATCAAAATACCATGTTTTGGTGGCAATTATGAGAGTTGGCCAGAGTTCAGCAACTTATTCACAAGCATTGTGCATGACAATCACACATTGTCAAAGGTGCAAAAGTTGCACTATTTGAAAGCAAATGTCAGCGACGAAGCCGCACGCCTGCTGCAGCATTTGGTGATCAACGAAAAGAATTATGATTCAGCTTGGACAATTCTGACGACGCGATACGAGCATAAACGCTTGCTAGTCAATTGTCAACTGAGACTTTTCTGTAACCAAGCGAAGTTACACAATGAAGACGTGAGAGGCATTAAAGCATTATTGGACACCACTAATGAGTGTGTCCAATCTTTGAGAAATTTAGAGGTTCCCGTACATCAATGGGACGCTATAATTATTCATTTAATGACACAGAAATTACCGTCGCAAACTCAGGGTCTTTGGGAAGAGCATCTCGGATCTTCCAAAGCATTGCCTGATTTCGCGGATTTTACAGAATTTCTCACAAACAGGTATAGAACACTTGAAGCCATTGGTCAAATCGCCAAGACTGGGCAAGGACCAAGCTCCAAGAAGATTTCCTTACACACAAAAGAAAATGATTACTATGCATGTGTCCTGTGTAACGGGTCTCACTCGGTTCGTCGATGCAACAGATTCTTGGCAGCTGACCCAAAGAAACGACAAGAAATTACGCGTCAATACAAGCTATGTTTTAATTGTCTGGGAAAGGGGCACGATAGAAATAATTGCTCCAGTCAGTTTAAATGCGCCGAATGCCAAGGACAGCATCATACTTTATTGCACATCCAAGCAAATAATGTCAGAGGGTCCAATACGTCATACCAGCCTAATAGGAATGGCCAACAAATACCGAGACCAAGGGATCATCAACCTTCAACGTCACAAAACTGCAATGCATATAGGATGGACGAGTTTCAGACAGCAGCAAGAGGGAGTCAGGTAAACAAACAACCAACAGTGCTCTTAGCAACAATGCTTGTAAACGCGATGGATCAATCAGGACAACCGATAACGTTGCGCGCCTTGCTGGATCCTGGATCTGAAGCATCATATATAACAGAGTCAGCAGCTCAACTATTGAACTTACGAAAAATAAAACAAATAACAGAGATCGGGGGGATTGGTGGAGCGAATAATTGCCGTTCAAAGGCAAGCGCCTTTGTCAAGTTACATTCATTAACAGACCATGAGTTTGGCATTACTATTCCAGTTTTAGTTTTGACCAGATTAACAGCATGGCTTCCAAGCAAGAAAATGGATAGGTCAGAATGGCCACACATATCCGGACTTGCATTAGCTGACCCCCAGTTTAATCACCCAAACAAAATTGACATATTGTTAGGAAGTGATGTATACCCAGAAATTGCGCTCCAAGGCCTGATCAAAGGAAAATGTGGTACACCTATGGCACAAGAAACAGTGTTTGGATGGGTGCTGATCGGCCCAATTTTTGAAGGCAAACGTGTCACAAACTCATTCCACACAGAGATTGATAACGTAGAAGGAGTCCTGAAGAGATTTTGGGAAATTGAACAAGACCCACACAAAATGGTGTACACTCGCGAGGAAGAAGACTGCGAATCACATTTTTGCGAAACTCACGAACGCATGTTAGACGGAAGGTATAAGGTCGCATTGCCGTTCAAGGAAGGACATCGCCCAAACCTAGGGATGTCATACAATTCAGCCCTAGCCAGATTCATTCAGCTGGAAAAACGGTTCAAAACGAACCCGGAATTTGCCCAAAAATACAAACAAGGGATGGAAGAGTATTTCGAATTGGACCAGATCGAAGAAGTCCCGAACGTCCAATTGATCAACGCGCATCAACATTATTATTTGCCACACCATGCTGTGCTGAAGGAAGCAAGTACAACCACAAAGCTTCGCATCGTTTTCGATGCATCCTGTCCTACATCGGACGGATCATCACTCAACGATCATTTGCTGACTGGACCGAAGCAGCAAGACAATATCATTGATCACATACTACGTTTTCGCAAGCATCGAGTTGCGTATGTGGCTGATATTAACAAAATGTACAGACAAATTTGGATAGCTAATCAAGACGCTATGTACCAATTAATCTTGTGGAGAAGGAGAGAAGACCAGGCAGTAAAAACATTTCGTCTTAAAACAGTGACTTTTGGAACTGCAGCTGCGCCTTTCTTGGCAATTAGAACACTACGCCAACTGGCAGCAGATGAAGGGAACGATTTTCCATTGGCAGCAACTATTGCCGAAAACAATTTTTATGTGGATGACGTCATACACGGAGCAGATTCCATTCCCGAAGCAAATCGTATGAGAGAGGAATTAATGAGAATGATGTCGCTAGGAGGGTTTCCTCTACGCAAATGGGCCAGCAATTCTAACGAATTCCTGGAAGCCATCCCAGCCGAGTTTCGGGAAGTGGAGCTACCTCTATCTTTTAGCGAAAAGGACTGCATCAAAACTCTAGGCATTCAGTGGCATCCTGCACGAGATCTATTTACGTTTAAACTACATCAGACTGAACGAGGAACATGCACAAAACGGACAATTTTGTCAGACATTGCACGTATATACGATCCAATGGGTTGGATCTCTCCGTGCATCATAAAGACAAAAATAATCATGCAGGACTTGTGGAAACAACAAGCTGACTGGGATGAAGAAGTCAACTCGGAGACTAAGGCGAAATGGGAGAGGTTCAGAATAGAACTGCCAGAGCTGGAAAGATTGCGAATCCCAAGATGGATACATACAAGTAAACACACCGAGGTGCAACTACATGGGTTCAGCGACGCCTCTGAAAATGCCTATGCCGCAGCGATTTATCTTCGGGCACTGACCCATGGCATAGTAACAACGAATCTCATAATATCAAAAACCAAGGTGGCTCCGGTCAAAAGGGAAACGCTACCACGTCTAGAATTATGTGGGGCACTTTTACTAGCAAAACTAATGAATCATGTAGAAACAACAATTCATATGGAAAATTTTCAAACTTTCACATGGACAGACTCGCAAATTGTATTGGCATGGATAAAACATGCACCTCACAAGCGTGAAACATTTGTCGCAAATCGGATAGCCGAAATCCAACGTCTCACGAATATAGGTAATTGGAGGTACGTTCCATCCAAGGAAAACCCTGCGGATATTGCTTCCAGGGGAGTCTTTCCAAGCCAACTTATTGACTGCCAGCAATGGTGGGAGGGGCCATCATTTCTGGAAAACTTTGACGCTCAAACACACACTGTCGAAGAAATTAGAGACACTGATTTGGGAACAAAAAAGACACTCCTAAAACAGAGAACTGAAGATTCATATATGAACCACCTTAATAAATGTAACACCAAACAAAATATAGTTTCAGTCTGCATGTATATCCAAGGTACAAGGGATATCGCATTAATGGACAGGTTTTCATCACTTCAACGTTTGCTTAGGGTAACCGCATATTGCTTACGATTCAATAATAATTGTAAAAAGGGGAACCCAAAACTCTCCGGAAACCTAAAAATTGAAGAACTAGAAGGGGCAATGCTTCAAATCCTCAAAATCGTGCAAGGGGAACAATTTGAGGAAGAAGTGAAACACCTAACGAACAAAAACACCCTGAATAAGAAAAGCACGCTAAAACGACTAAACCCTTTTCTCGATCAAAACGGGGTGTTACGAGTAGGTGGCCGCCTAGATAATGCAGACTTACCATATGATCAAAGGCATCCAATTGTGTTACCCGCAAAAAATCCGCTTACCACACTACTAATCAGAGACGCACACACGCGAACCATGCATGGAGGGCAACAACAAATGATTGCATTTCTTCGAACAAGATTTTGGATTCTAAGAATGAAAAATGGAGTGAAGAAATGTATTCACGCTTGTATTAAGTGCTATAGAAACAAACCAACTATTGCGCAGCAACAGATGGGCCAATTACCCAGTGCAAGAGTGCAATTAGCTCGACCATTTTACAACACCGGTGTGGATTTCGCAGGGCCAATACAGGTCAAGGCATGGAAGGGAAGATGCAACAAGATGACGAAGGCATACATATCGATATTCATTTGTCTTTGCACCAAGGCTATTCACATTGAACTGGTCAGTGACTACAGCGCAAACGCTTTCCTCGCAGCGTTCAAACGGTTTGTGGCACGAAGAGGAATCTGCGCAAACATGTACAGCGATTGCGGGACCAATTTTGTGGGAGCTAAGAATGTGATGTCAGCCGAAATGAAACAACTAACCAAACAATGGAATGCAGACATCAAAGATCAATTGACAGCAAATGGCACGACCTGGCATTTCAACCCACCGGCAGCACCACACTTTGGTGGATTGTGGGAAGCCGGGGTAAAATCAATAAAGTTCCATTTACATCGAATCATGGGAAACTACACCTTAACATTTGAAGAATTATGCACCACATTGACACAAATTGAAGCATGTCTTAACTCGCGACCATTGTGTCCGCTGACAGAAGACCCGGAAGATTTGCAAATTCTAACTCCAGGACACTTTCTGATCGGGTCCGCCCTTAATACAATGCCAGAAAAGGATTTGACTGAGTACAAGGAAAATTCATTAACGCGTTGGCAGCTCATGCAGAAACTAATGCAAGACTTCTGGAAAATATGGAAAACGGAATATTTGGCACGACTTCAACAACGGCCGAAGTGGCTGAATGCATCAGCGAATCTTGACATCGGGGAGTTGGTATTGATGAAAGACGATCAAACACCTCCAACACTATGGCCTTTGGGACGAATCGTCGAGACAAAACCTGGATCGGACGGACTGACACGCGTAGTCTCAGTGAAAACAGCGAAGGGAATTTATGTTAGACCAATCGCAAAAATATGCAAACTCCCAATCGAGTCGTAAGCAGAGTATCCATAATCCTATACTGTTTTTAGAGATTTTAATTTAGTTATAGATACATAAGTTAAATCATTTCGATCAAATATGTTCCAACACAAACCAACGCACTTGCCTTTCTTTTTTTATTTTCATGGCCACTGGACAACCCGCGAGTCGCGGGGGGGGAGGATGTTGCGTCGCGCAACAGGAAGAGAGACGAACAAATCCAGGCCATCAGTATCAGAAAGAACATAAAACAATATTAACTATGTCACCGTCATACAAAGGAACCAAATCACCAATAAACAAAACGATGGTGTTTACTTTGTTCCAATCTGACCTACTGCCGGCTGACATAATCACACACAGAAGATCATGTTGCAGCCCGATCCATTTTCGGCGGACGTAATATCAAAATAAAGAAATATTATGTTGCAGCCTGACCCACTGTCGGCTGACATAATATCGACATTCGATGCTTTGTTGCGGCCTGACCCATTGCTGACTGGCACCGAACCATAAACCAATTAAGTAATGATTCATCGCCCACTTGAATCGAATGGCACGATAAAAGGGGGACAACGCCGACAACAGAACACAGAGCAACAACATGACGAAGGTATATACAATCATCGCGATCGTCTGCGCCATGGGCGGAGGGGTATACATTGTGAATGAGCTGTGGAAAGCCATCACATGGTACAAAACCCTAAAGGCGGCGCACATCTGGGACATACTGGACTGGATCTAAGCTTTCGTCGTCACAAGAAGAAGACGAACAAAATAGTTCTGACTCAACAGCCGCAGAGACCACTCGTATCAATATAAATGTAACAGATTAAAGTAAAAAAAGGGATTGATTATTAAAGAAAATTTAAGAAAACAAAGTGTTATGATTTATTTTCTCATTCCTCTCATGTGTTTCATACTAAACGTAAAGTAAGTTGCCGTGGCGCAACAGCTATACTCGGAAATATCACAAACTGACCTACGATTTAAATTCGAAATCCAACAGGACATGCAAATGTAGGCGCCTTGAGGCTGACGGCTGCTTCGTCATGAAATAATTCAATTCAAGAGACACGAACAATTTTAATTGGGTTTCGGGAGGTGGGGCGTTGATTTGAATTCCTGATGTTTAGAGTTCATATAATACAAGTGCTTCTGTCAAATCGGTTCGATTTTTCGACAAGTCTCAACAAATGTATTCGGCATCGCATTCATTTGGATGTTGTGTGCCAAATGCAAATTATTATCGATTGCAAATTTTACTGTAATGGTGTCATCGTTAAGTTTGTATACAAGGAAATTATTTTCGTTTTTGTTTGGTTTTATTGCAGTTTTGTGATTGCTATTCGGAGTAGAATTCTTCATAGTTTTACGGTTGATATACAGGCTTGCGAATTTACTAAGAAATCCGCTCGTCTTCGTCCTTGTAAAAGGAAAATTTCAACTAACTAATTTTATGGTATAGACTATAGACAAACGAACAAACGAATATTTTTAGAATTTTGTGGTTGAATGAATGTTTGCAGCTTACTACATTGATTTTTGAAGGAAATCTTGATTAAGAGATGAACGACTTCTTCCACTAATCTATATCTTATTCTTATATAGATAGATAGAGATAGATAGATAATAGATTTAATTCAGCGTTATTTAGGTTTTAACAGTTTGTTACATTTTATGTTTAGTTAAAATCTAGTTAGACATGGTCAGAAGGGCCGTCAGCCAGATGATAGCTTTTTTTTTTTTTTTTTAAAACAAGTTTATTATCCCACTCTTTATTTAATTTTTTTTTTTTATTTTTAAGTTATAATAGAACAATCATTTAAAAATTCTCATATAAAATCTTCTTTCTATAAATTAATGATATCTTTATAAAACGAAACAGTTTATGCCAGTCTTCTCCATTTAAAATTTGAATGACGCGTCCTTGGTCGATATAGTTCTGCTGCCATATTTGTCTCCTTATTTCCACCAAGATGGGACATTTAGCGATGAAATGTATAATATTTTCTCTTTCGCCGGTATTACATAAAGTGCAGATGGTGCTTAAATCCATCCTGTGTGGCACATAATTTAAAGGTAGTATTTCTCCTCTTGCTCGAAATATCATTGATATTTTTCTATATTGAAGTTATCTTTAAAATAATTGTTTTGATTTAGGTTGTATACTGAAGAATAGAGTTTATTTTTCTGTGTTGTGAGTTCATTGCTTTTTCAATATTCTCTTCTCTAAATCTAGTATAGAGTTTCGCAAGTAGGTTGTGTAGATATATCTTCCACTCATGCAAGTTGTCCAACGTTAAATTAAATGACAGGGAGCAAGCTTCGGCAAGAAGTTTCCATTATTCAAACCATGCACTTTGCGAGTTTATTACGGCTATTGCAATTCTTTTAGCAACCTTCTCGTTGTGGCTATGCAGTATCTTTATTATGTAATTAAAATGCAGTTTTAGCGAGGTGAGGAACAGCGGCGGCAATCCCGTTTCTAGTAGTAACATGTAGTTGGTGTGGTATTTGGAAGTCTGAATTGTCGTTTTAGGAAGAACCTTAGCAGTTTTTCAGTATTCTCATACTATCGCCATCCCCAGGACTGCGCTGCGTAGAGTATTATTCTTTCTGAAGTTGCTTGAAATACTTTGTATTTCGAGCTAAAAGTTAAGTGCTTATTTCCATATACTTTTTGCCACACTGTACCAATCGCATTTTTCGATGCCACCAGTTTCTTCGTGAGGTGTTTTTCCATGCTAAGTCTGCTCGTTATAGTTACTCCCAGGTATTGGTACTCTTTTACAGTTTCTATTTGCTCTTGTCCATAGAACCATCTTTCGTTTGAGGCCATGCGCCCAGATCCTTTGCGAAAAACCATTGCATTTGATTTAGTTAAGTTTACAGTTAGATTCCAGTTTAGACAGTCGTCATACAATCTGTTTATCATTAACTGTATCGACTCGGGTGATTCTGCTAAGAGCACGAGATCGTCGGCGTACATTAAAACTTTTATATTAAATCCCTTTATTGATATTCCGCAGGGTAATGCTTTTACTACATCATCAATGTATCAGGAGAAACCAGGAGGGCTGAAATTACATCCTTGTTTCAATCCCACAAGGGAGAGGAACCAGTCCGATAGATTTTTACCATCCCACACTGAATTAATTGTTTGATTATAAATGTCTTCAATAATTCTTCCAAATTTTGCTGACATCCCTTCCCTATAGAGTTTATAGAAGAGAGCTTTTCTGTCTATAGAATCAAACCCGGACCGAAAATCAACAAAAAATGTATACAACTTCTTTTTTTTGCGTGCATAAAGCGCTGCAATATTGGTCAGACTGAAGATATGATCTACCGTTGAATATCCCTTTCTGAAACCGGCTTGGAATTCGCTTAACAGATGTGAGCTTTCGATCCACTTTGTAAAACGGTATCGCAAGATTTCCATGAAAAGCTTTAATGATGTGTAAATGATATACCTCGATAATTTTAAGGATCAGCCTTGTCTACTTTTTTGTGTATCGGGAAGATTATGGATTTTTTAAATTCCTCTGGTGCTTCCCCATTGTTGAAAATTGTATTAAAGGCTATATCTTATATCTATATATAAAAAAATAAGTTGTATTGTGTTTGATATTGCATAAAGTAGGTACTAAAAACCCCTTTTATGGGTGTTTTTTCTGCACCCCGGTGGGGCAATCCTTAGATCAAATATTTTTATTTTTTTTTATGATTTAATTTTGTTACCAATGAACTACTCGAGTTCGCTATTGAAGCACAATTTTGATTTTTTTTGCTTACCATCTTAAAACTGGTTAATTCGACTAAAAGTAGTTAATATTACTAAAAGCAAACAATCTTTGTGGAGGAACAGGGAACTAATTTTTTAATCTGGAAAAAAGAGAATGGGCTTTGCATTGTTTTATTTCTGCTCAATGAATAAAAATTAGATATTTAGTTCATAAAATAGTTAAATTCGAATTTTGAAAAGTTTACGATTTTACTGCATTCAGAATTTTGTTTCAGAGTTTACGCACACATATGCAATATAGTTCATAAAATATCCGGCTTCCGGCATGGCGTCATTCGATTTTTCTCTAGGCTTACTCTCGCTGAAGCTGTGAACAGAAAACGACAAAAGTTTGTTTATTTCGTTTTATTTGGGTTTCCGAGAGATACATACTAATATTCTTGCTGTTTGATAAAGTCAAGGGAGCAACAATGATATAAATTTTGATAATACGATAAACATTGATATGAGAGTGGGTGGGGAATGGGTGACGACTTTTTTGTAGAAGTTTCAAATATTATTGTTTTATATTTCCTTGGAAAAGGCATAGGTTCAACAATTGTGTTTTTAGTTAGATATTCCTAAATAATTTGCTTACTATTTTCTACTGTTACGCGTTCAGATAATTGAAAAAAATAGCAAGATGTCGAAAGTGTTAAAAAGAAAAACACATTCATTTGGCTTTAAAATATTAATTATTTGCTCTTTATTGATACAAGGATTCATTTGTCGGTGCTGCAACAGCTGGTTTGGTAGGTGATAGGGTCACCTGTGAGATTAAAAAGCCATTCATCAGGTAGAGACTTAATAATTATGGAAGGTGTAGAAATTAGTGGTTTGAAAATAAATAATGAATATTTGGAGCTAAAAGAAACCCACAGCTCAGAAACTCTTTTGAAAAAAATTAAGGGCCAGTTCAGATTACCAAGAGATAATTTAGCTTTCCAGTGTTAAGGTAATGTGACTTTTTATTGGGCTCTTCAGATTTAATGTTCTATAAAGAAAAATCTTAGATCAGATATAAGTAGATTGACCTGTGTTTGCATAAGGATCATAGATCATCGCCATCCTTTAGCCTATTCCATTCTAACAGTCAGAAAAACAATAACTATTCCTATTCTATTTATATATATAAAACTAGCTGTACCCCCCGGCTTCGCCCGTGCAAAATGTGGTTTCAGAACAGTTGATGGAAAATAGATCTAAGAAATTTGCTATCTTGTAGGGAGCCATTTTTTTTTTTCGCAAAAAATATATATTCTCATAACGCTTGAGTTGTCCAATAACAGGATATTTCTTCCCACTGCATAAAATAATTTGTCTTCCTTCCGTAATTTTAACAGGTATTCGTTTCAAATGTTAAATCATTTTCTTTCAGTCCCGTATACATTTCGCACCCTACCTCTTTCAATCCCACGCCCCACACGCCACATTCTTACACGCCAAAAGTGGATACAATTGTATCAGTTAATACATGTTCAATGAAGTATTGAAACTAAGAATTTGTTAAGAAACGCATATCTTAATTTTAAAATTGAAAGCTTTCTTTTACAAAAGAACTCACAAATAATAGTGATAAGACGGACTAAAACGCCTAAATCCTGAGGTAAGACTCAACTATTATTATTATTTTATCCTTTGAAAGTCTGAATTCCTTTGTTTTCAAAAACAATGTATTTTTTATTATGGTCATAACATTATGTCACCAATAATGTTTTCAAAATATCGAGTTATTTTATTTAAAGGCCAAGAAGGGTACATATTTGTTTTTTTTTTAAATCATAAGCTTAGTAAATATGTAGTAAACTCACCCAGGTGAAAATCGTAGAAATGTCTCAAATTTCGGCTAGTGTTTATTTAAAATACCATTTAAGTTATCGAGTTATTGGATATTCTGTGTTGTACCTGCAGATGTCCTCTATAAGGTGGCATTTACTATATTTATTTTCGAACGCAAAGCGTGACAAAGAAAAAAGCGAAACGAAACGAAAAAATGAATTCCAATTTATTTAGTTATATATGTTAAAACAAATTGGAAATTGTGGGCCTAGGTATCCTCTATAGGTCTGTGAAAAAAGAAAAAAAGAACTACACCAATTTATTTATAAGATTATCAATTTTAATTTATAAAAACTCACCAAATCGCAATGAAGAAATCCGAATCTGTAATGCGCAATGGCCGGCAAACGTAATTCGATCGAACAAAACACGAATGCGCAAAGTGCAATATGGACGCTGAAACAGCAACGAATGAAGAAACTGCGCAACTGAATCAAATGGCACAGTCAACGTGGACAACGCCACCACACATGAAACAAAATTGGCTTCTCGATTGATCGATAATAGATGGCGTTACGTTGCGTGTCTATCTGACAGTTCAATTGTGATACGATATGTTACATTCAAATTTGATTCCTTTTCTGGTTGTTGCCAAAGAAAATACCTTCCCAACAAAATATAAATCATCAAAATCGGTTCAGCCAATCTCGATTTACCTATGCGATATCATCGCTTCGGACACTTTCTTTTGTAACGGGTAATTTTTTAAGAGGTTTAGAACTTTTAAAAAAAAAAAAACACAAAAAATTCGAAAAAATGAATGAAATATTTATTTGAATCGATAGTTTGAACCTTGCAATTTAATGTTTAAAGATAATTTCATGCAAATGTTGACCGCGGCTGCGTCTCAGGTAGCCCATCCGCTGAGTCCAATTTTGGCATACTCTTTCACACATATCGGCCGGTATCTCACGAATGAATGCATGGATGTTGGCTTCCAGTGAGTCAATCGAAGCGGGCTTGTCCCTATACACATTAGCCTTGACATACCCCCACAAAAAATAATCTAATGGTGTCAAATCGCACGATCTAGGCAGCCAATTGACCGGCCCGAAACGTGAAATTAACTGTTCACCAAACTCGCCTCGCAATTGCGCCATTGTTTCGCGTGCTGTGTGGCATGTGGCACCGTCTTGTTGAAACCACATATCATGCAAGTCAAGAACTTCCATTTCGGGCAAAAAAAAGTTTGTTATCATCGCTCGGTAGCGTTCACCATTGACAGTAACGCTGCGATTCGCATCATATTTGAAGAAATATGGCCCAATAATGCCGCCGGCCCATAAACCGCACCAAACAGTGGCTTTTTCGGGATGCATTGGTAGCTGTTGCAATGCTTCTGGCTGATCTTCACTCCAAATGCGGCAATTTTGCTTATTTACGTACTCATTCAACCAAAAATGAGCCTCATCGCTGAACACAATTTTTCGATAAAAAAGCGAAAATGAACATTTCGAACCGAACACGAATTTTGATAGTAAAATTCAATAATTTGCAAGCGTTGTTCATTTGTAAGACGATCCATGGTTAAATTGCAAACCAAACTGAAGCTGTATGACAGTGACACAAGGTACTAAACACACGTCAGCTGTCAAAACCAGTGTTGCCAAAACCAAACCAGCTAAAAAATCACCCGTTATATATAGATTTATAGTTTTTATTTGGCTTTATTTCGGATCTGCACGTGGAATGTTAGGTCCCTTAATAGACCGCGTGCAGCCGAACAGCTAGCGGAGGCGCTGAACTGCTATAAAGCAGACTTAACCGCCATCCAAGAAGTGCGATGGGATGGACCGGGCAACAAGAAGATGAAAAACTGCGATATCTATTATGGCGACTGCTATCGGCAAGAAAAACAGCCCTTATTTGGATGTGGATTCGTCGTTGGCGGCAGACTTAGGCAAGAAGTCTTAAGTTTCAGCTGTGTGAACAAACGCCTAACGACAATCCGTATCAAGGCTAAATTCGCCAACATTAGCCTAATATGCGCCCATGCCCCCACGGAGGAGAAAGACGACGACACCAAAGAGAGGTTCTACGAACGAAATGTTGTCATAGCAAGTACGCGGTTCCCGCATCTTGATATTCATAAAGGCACATGGAGATCTCCTGATCAATCAACCGTCAACCAGATTGACCATATTGCGATCGACGCAAGGCACTCACTCCTCCAGTATTATGGATGTCCGAACGTTCCGAGGGGCCAACATTGACTCGGACCACTACCTTGTTGTAGCCAAGGTACGCCTTCGGATATCCCGAACACCGCCAAGACAAGTTAATACTGTGAGGAAGTTTGACGTCGGACGTCTAAAATCGCAAGAGGTTACCAGATCTTTCTCAATCTCTCAAGAGGTTCTACGCAGCCAGCATCAAGTATTGAAGACCAGTGGCAAAATTGCCCAAAAGCCATCAGAGACGCCGCCTCTGATGTGCTTGGTTTCACTCGGCCACCACAACGAAACCCCTGGTTCGATGACGAGTGCCGGCGAGCACATGCAGCGAAGCAAGAGGCATACGAAGCGGCGCTGCAAAAAAGGACCAGAGCTGCTCGTGAGCTCTACGCGCAGAAGAGAAGAGACGAACACCGGCTTCTCAGGAGAAAAAAGAAAGAGCACGAGAAGCGCGCGATCGAGGAAATAGAGAAATGCTACAGGAGGAATGAAGTTCGGAATTTTTACCAGAGGGTAAGAAGAACCTGCCAAGGCTACAGAGCCCGAACCGAAGCCTGCAAGGACGAACAAGAGAATACAGTAGAATCGCAGTCGATACTTCTGCAGACTGTTTAATGGCGATGACGAACTAGGCAGATTGAACCATTCAACCTGGACGATGAAGACCAACAATTCCGTCCACCCGACCTGGACGAAGTGAAGATAGCCATATCCAAGCTTAAGTCCAACAAAGCCGCTGGAGCAGATGGCCTAACCGCGAGCTATTCAAAGCGGCAGGCGATGACTTGGTTAGGAGCATGCACCAACTCATCTGTAAAATATGGTCGGAGGAAAGTATGCCCGATGAGTGGAACCTTTGTTTGCCCGACCCTCAAGAAAGGAGACCCTCTGAACTGCGCCAACTACTGAGGTATTAGTCTCCTTAATATCGCCATCAAGATCTTATCTGCCGTGTTGTGTGAACGCCTGAAACCTTTCGTCAACAACCTGATTGGTTCCTATCAGTGTGGAAAGTCTACCGTCGACCAAATATTTACACTGCGGCAGTTCTTGGAGAAAACCCAGGAAGTCCAAATCGATACCCACCACCTTTTCATCGATTTTAAGGCCGCCTATGACAGCATTTATAGAGACGAGCAATGTCTAGTTTTGGCATCCCTGCCAAACTCGTCCGCTTGTGCAGGATGACGATGGAGAATGCACGCTGCTCCATCAAGGTTGGTAAAGAACTCACCGAAACCTTCGACGTCAAAAAAGGATACAGACAAAGCGATGCGCTGTCATGTGACTTCTTCAACATCATTCTTGAAAGAATAGTGGGAAACTCAAACGCTAACACCAGAGGCACTATCTTCCAAAAGTCCGTCCACCTACTCGCCTACGCCGACGACATCGACATAATCGGCAGAAAGCAGCGTGATGTCACTGGCGCGTTCGTGAGTATTGAGACGGAAGCGGCGAAAATGGGTTTGGCGGTCAATGAGGGTAAGACAAAGTATATGCTGTCATCAAGAAAGGACACCCAACACCGACGTTTTGGTCAGAATGTCTCTATAGACAGATATAGCTTTGAGGTGGTAAAGGACTTTGTCTACCTAGGCTCCGCTATGAACTCAGACAATGACACCAGCGCTGAGATTAAACGAAGAATAACTCTTGCAAATCGCTGTTTCTTTGGGCTAAGAAAGCAATTGAGTAGCAAAGCCCTCTCTCGAACAACCAAAGTAACCCTTTATAAGACCTTAATTATCCCAGTAATACTTTATGGTGCAGAGGCATGGACTCTATCAAAAGCGGATGAGGTTACTCTTGGTTGCTTCGAGAGGAAAAGTCTTCGATTAATTTTCGGTCCCGTCTGCATAGACGGTGAATAGAGGAGGAGATACAACGACGAACTGTACGGGCTGTACAGCGACATCGACCTAGCCAGAAGAGTGAAGGTCCAACGACTGTGGTAGCTGGGTCATGTAGAGCGAATGGACGCGAATGCCCCGGAAGATCTTCGAATCCACAACTATCAACGTTCGTGTTCAGTTGCAGAATGATCCATCTGTCAAAAGATCAATTGATTGAAAGTGTTTTCCCTAACATAGCACAACAGTATAAATGTCATGCGTCGTTGAGTGAAAGAGCAATGTTAGCTGGTAAGAACCAAGATGCTGGCGAATTAAAGGTGGGTATTTCAGGCGACTGATTTCGTACAAGTCTTCTAATGAAGAAGATGTTGGGAATCTCCAACAGAATTTTTTAATTCGTTGGATTTACCAGGATTGGCTCCGCATAATCTGCAATTGAAAGTTGAAGTCACTATTATTATGCTTCGGAATATTAATTAACCCCGTTTGTGTAATGGTACAAGACTTGTATTGTAATGTATAGAATTGAATTCCGCATTCCATTTTAATTTAAACGACTTCAGTCTCCTGTTCGCCTTGTGTTTGCGGTTACTATTAATAAGGTGCAAGGGCAAACTTTAGGAATTGTGGAGTGAATTTAGAGTATCCAGTTGTCCGCGTGTTGGCAAAACATCGATTTTGTATATTTACACCGAAAATGGAAAAAACAAAAATATAGTGTACCTACCACAAAGCATTAAAATAAAAATTATTTAACTCTGATTTAGAGTGTGCAGTGGGTCCGCTAGTTCCTAATAAATCTTTAGTGTGACGCCTTAAAGGTATTTCTGTTGAGCGCTGAAACTGCTCAATGGACAAACAGCAGGAAGGTTGGTAGGAGACCAAATATCGAAGCGGACTTAATTTATGTTTCAATTTTTATAGTAATGGTAATTTTCCAATTGCTGACGTTGAGGAGATACTGTTAAATTCGAAATTAAGTCTTGTATCCACTGAAAAGCTGATACGAATGAAGGAAGGATTAGGTTAAAAAAAAAATTTTTTTCGTCCAGAAGCCATTGTTCAGCTACAATTGAGTGCAGTTTTGCATCCTCTTTCTGGGGAAACTACGCCATCTTTCGTTTATCGCGTTTCATCAGCTCGCGTGTTCAAAATGTGCGTCAAAACCCTATCCATAAAATCACACAATGGCCATCCGAAGGAACCAATTATTTTTCGGACATGTTTTGAATTGCACGTAAACGTCTCTAGACCCTCCTCGTATGTCGGTTAATGAAATACATCCTCTTTCAGATTACCAAAACGGAGGATCCCCTTGAATCCAATAAGTAATATTTCTTATGACATTCCTTGACATAAAACTTTCCACCAAACTTTTAAGACAATTCCGAACGGTGCCGACCTATATTCTCTGCAATTCAGCCAGTGTTTGACGCGTTCCACTTTCCTTTTTCTAGTACACACTTTCATTAAAAATGGAGCAACCCTTCCACAAGTAAAATTTCATTACTTGACGTCGAAGCATATTCGAGGAAAATTCCTCGGCAAAAGAATTTCTCCTTGGAAAATTCTTTCAGTTCACCTCCAACGCTTCAAATGCTGAAATGCGACATCGAAGACGTAAGTGCCAACCCCAACAATGCTTTCACGCGTAGTCCGTTCTCTTATTTTCGCCGCAGAATTCCTCAATGCAAAGGGATTCAAGTGGTTAAATGTTTACGGCAGGTTGCTCGTATTTCGTATTGCCAGAAGAAAAAGAAAAAAAGGACTTGAGACCAAACCAAATGCGCAACTATTATAAAAAGAATGTCTTGTTTTGTGGTACCATTTTTCCCTTACCTGTATACCGGGTAATACAAAATCAGTCGTCATCGTCCGCGTTTGAATCCACACCAGACAGTAATGTTACAGCGTCACTGGAGACAAACTCTAAAGAACGGCCCTGCAGCGATCATTTCCAATTTGGATATGTCTTCTGAAGGATTTCAAACAAGGCATCGCATCAAAGCCCCGGTGCACGAGTAAACGTTGCTTTCAAAATTAATTAAAAAAGTTGACAATGCATAGGGAACTAGGTCATTTAATTGACAGGCGCCAAGAGTTGGTGGGCGAGCGGGTGCTCTTCCTTCATTCGGAATATTCTGCACACATTATGCGCCCCAGGTTGGAGAGCATTTTTAATATTTTTATAGTGTTTCTAGTAAAGAACGGGCAGGGAAAATTTTGTTGAGTCTCACCACCAGATCCACTTATTTCTTAAGCTGAATGTGGTTAAGAGGGGTGTCTACTGTCTAGTGCATACGTACTACAGACAATCTTTGCCAGTGGATTGGATCGAAGAGTGACAGTGACCAATTTTAGCATTTCCATTAGTAAATATGATAGACGTGGTATAGCAAAAACTAAAATAATAAAATGTGGTTGAAACACACTTTCGATTATCACAAGTCTACCTCATGACGCTATACCGTTTTTTAATTTTAAAATTAAATGCAAGTATGAGTGTCCATGCGTATATACAATCCACCGCAGCATGCCGATTAAATCACTGATTCGTGTGGCTTACCACGTGAGGAAAACCCGAAATGAACCTGTCCCTAACAATTTATGCGTTCTCCGGCCCAGCTCCAGTATATGAATCCAATCCACAGTTGCACACTCAAATTTAATTAAAACATATTTTTGCATATTTTTTTTGATGCATATTGAACTTTTCTCGCTATATAGATCCACCCGTAACTTTTGTTCGCTTTTGGAATATTTATTTATTTATTTTTTGCCAGAAAAGGATATTCATCAGCTGACGGCAAATACCGATTTACCTAATTAAAATTTTCTTGAGAAAATGCACACGACGCACGTTACTTGAGAGGGGACTTAGGTGAAATGCGCTCTCTTGCCAGTTCTGTTTTTTTTTTAAGTAGCAGCGAAGTAAATAAGAACAAATCTCCTTTCCCCTTGGTCCGGAGGGTGCAAAATGAATTGATCTGAAGGATATTTTGTTTTAAATTTTACTTAACTGAATGAGCAGTAAACTACGCAAATCAAAAATAAAAAATGGTCGGCGGCGAGACGAAGAAGTGAGTTTTATTATTTTCCCTAACAAAGGACAGTTTGCAGTTTGATTGCAGAAAAGGACTGTTCCCTGAAGAGGAAGTAATGTATAAGGGACTCGAAATGAATTATAGCAGAATGTCTTACTTTGAACTGGTGAAAAAGAAAAAAACAGACACACACCTTGGCAGAGGGAAATTTTAACCCAGGAAGCAGATGTCTGAAAGTGAGATTTTTCTCTTTATTATCTGACCACGTCCTTAGCTATGCAAGTTCAGTGGTTCGCCCTCACGCTTCGCCGCTCTACCAGATAAGATTTTTACCAGAGGTTAACCACAAAGACCTAAACTCGAAGGTCTAGACTACGTATTACCCAGATATTTTTTGTTACTAACTTATTTTTTTTAAATTGTTGGTAGTGTTTCTATTACGATTTTCGATTCGTAATGGGTGAGGTTAGGTTAGGTGGCTGTAATCTTGGTTTTAGGATAAGTAAGGGTTAAGATTCGGCAAACCAAAAGTTCTATCATTGTTTAAACTTTACTGTTGTACTTCCATCATTGAGCGCTTACGCTCATGATAACCTCGAGTAGCTACTTCTACATCCATAATACAGAAATCGAAAATTCATTAGACACAAATCGACTTATTGATTGCGATTTACATATTCGTACATGCACAATGTCTATACTTAGCAAACCTAATTTAAATAAACATTTGAAGCAATAAATCAAATGAGAGAAGCAAATCTAATCTAGAACAATCCATCCTACCGCTTCCCCCTTTTGCATTGTTATTCTGTTATCGCACTGCTTTATTGCATTCAGATTCAGTTTCAATTGAAACTTTCGATTGCTGGTCTGAATATCTCAGAACACAACATCTGTACGTATGAGTACATCCAATTTTGGGATGATGACATATGGCAGTCATTGTCGTTTCACTGGCCCAGACTACCCCAAGCGACACTCAAATTCGCATTACTGTTTTGTGGCAAATAGATGGGAATTCTCGTATACGCTTCTTATCGCCGCTGAATGGCGGGCGATCATCGTCGTCGCATTCCTAATTTGAAGCGACGATCAACTCAAATACAGTACGTCATAAATTGGTTTCCGAATGCCTCGCACATAGGTATGATTTTCGGCACCGACCGTAGTTTGTTAACATTTGAATGGGATTGCGAGTAATAATGCGAAGGATTTAGGGGCGTATTATAATAGTGCTCCCGCTTGGAAAATTGTACTAAACACTTTGAATTTTGTGAAATGCGATGGAAAAGTATATCTATATATATATATATATATATATATATATGTATATAAAATTGTTGCAAGTGCGTTGTGACTTTATAACTCACGAACGGCTCAACCGATTTCAATGATTTTTGGTGTGTTTTATTCGTCTCGATGGTTTATGAAAAAAGAAAAGTTTGAAAATTCTAGCAGGTGGCGTTGAAGACACACAATTCGTTTTTTATGAGGAAAAGAACTTTGAAAAAAAAAAAATAAATAAACTGGATAGAAGTCTTCAAATACAAAAAAAAAAAATTATTTTCAAAGCAATTGTTTGGGCCTATTCTGCGAAATCTTTTATTCTGTTATGAATTTTCTGTTATGATTTATGAATCATAAAAGGTCTCGACCATAACAGATCTTTTATAAATCGTATTCTGGGTTTCGAACTTTAATGAAATTCTGTTATAGAACTTCGAAGATTTAAATCTGTTACGAACCTTCAACAAACAGCTTTGTTTTTTTTTTTTTTTTTTGTAAATATGTACGTAAGCACCTGATAAATAATTTGCAAAATAGCATAAAATTGTCGGTGAAAGGAGTAAAGTTTCGATTTATTACTCACATCAGGAAGAGCAAATGGGTTACTATATTAAATCTTAGTTCCAGAAAAAGTGATGGGTGTTTTCGGCTAAACAAAAATATTAATGTAGAAACAATTTTCAATTATTATTCTTTTTTACACACACTTATTACATTTTGTCTCCATTTGTAAGCATTTCGTTGCCTAAGAATTATATAGAGAAACATTTAATCCAAGACTTCATATTAAATAAACATCTTTTATAATAAAAGTCACAAAATTCAATCTTTTATTCTGTTATGATTCAACAGAATTCATAAAAGATTTTTCCACACAGAATACCAATTTTAGAGCCCGTAAAAGATTTTTTGACAATTCGAACTTTTGTATGAAAATTTATAACAGAATAAGAGAATAAATTGATAAAAGATTTTGCCGAATAGGCCTGGTTGTTGTCTATTATTTGAATTATTTTCCAAGCAAATAGTTGTTGTCAACAATTTTGACATTTTTTTTTTTAAATATTATAACCAATCGGCCTTACCAACAACCAAACAGTAAACTCGAATTTAACTAATTTCAAAGCCTACTATAGTTTTGACTTTTAATTTGTAGGTACCAACAATCGAATTAATCGGGACTTTAATTACATCTGGCTTTATCGCAAAATTATGACAGTATAACTCGAATGCGTTATAATTTTTTTCTGAGCTTTCAAATAATTTGCTGAAATTAGCAGATGCTTGTATTTTGAGTAGCTATCTTTTAATTTTTTTTTGAGCAGCGATCAGGATATATTTGCTGATATTCAAATAGTTCACGAGGCTGCGTTTTCTCGAAAAAGAAAAATAGACCCGTTTGAAAAAAAAATTTGATGCCCAAGACAAACCAAAAAGATTTATATTTCTAATATTTTTAAATAACTTACCAATTTAACATACCTTATTCAATTTACCTTTATTCAAAACGGCCAATTGACTTTCTTCGCTGACGTTTAAACTTAAATAAGAGGTTAGATTCGACTTTTCTCGGATCGAAAATTACAGTCTCGATTATCGTAAAGTCGAAGATAACTTGATTATTGGTACGCAATTTATTTTAATTTCGACTTTTGCCCTAAAGTCGAGTCTAAATTTGGTTGTTGGTAAGGCTGAATAAGTTTATTTATGTTTACTATGTTACATTAAGCAACTTTTTGAAATGGAGTAGATACTTTTTTTATTTCATTGTTTTTGAATCCATCATTTTTGTTTGACATGTATTTTCAGGATCCTTGCATAAGTATGTGTGAGTAAGTTGAAATGTAGGGGTGATTAAGATGACGTGGACAATGATGACAGGCAACAGGAGTTGTTGGTGCGTTTTGAGTTTGCACGTAGGGGTTGTTAGGAAAAATGAGCGTGTAACAATTGCGGTATTCTGCTCATTAGTGAATAGGGTTATGGGGAGCGCAACTCAAAGGTACCATAACACCTTCGGTACCGGTGTAGAGAGAGAAGGGAAAAGGCTTTCCATTTACCAACCAAGTTGATAGGTGCGGTTAGTTTTCTTCATGGCTTTTAAAGTTAAAAATATTTCGTCGGTCGCTGATGGACTATATTGTTAAGCATCGTGTCTTTGGTTATACTCGGTGTTGGATATATTCGATTGAATGGCAAAAAAGAGGCTTGCCTCATGCGCACATTCTCATTTGGTTAGTCGAAAGAATGCAACCATACCAAGTTGATGACATCATATGTGCCGAGGTTCCAGATCCCGAAACCGATCCAGACCTGCATGATGTCATAATTACAAACATTATTCATGGGAAGGTTTGAAAATGGTGTCAGTATTTTTATTTCACATTTTCTGTTTGGTGCGAACCAACTTACAAACACATGAAAACCAATTTAACAGCTCACTAAAATTCGATCACATTTCGGTAACAAGTCATTGCCAAATACATTATACACACTGTTACTGTTACGGAAATATGTCTGAAATGTAAGAACAGCGCTTACACTATAACCATCAATTTCTACTTGAGTTCTGGATCCGATAGGTGGTGCTGAAAGATAGGATACCACACTTTAGGTGGAACTTTGCAAAACATAAGCGGTAT
The DNA here is from genome assembly GCA_949126925.1 of Cheilosia vernalis. Lineage (NCBI taxonomy): Eukaryota > Metazoa > Arthropoda > Insecta > Diptera > Syrphidae > Cheilosia > Cheilosia vernalis. The sequence continues at coordinate 59,610,463 of OX421362.1, forward strand.
AGGAAAACGATTTGTGGCACCTCCCATTCAAAAATAAAATCAAGCGCTATTTCTTAAGTTACATAATTAAAATTATAATGGACATTGTCCAAATAAAGCACTTTGGAAACCTAAGCGGATTCCGCTTATTCAGAACGGCTAGCCATTGGTATTTAAGCGTCTACATAAAATAGAATGTGCATTGTGCATGTGCATGCTCGAAATTATTAATTTCATTACATTAAAGAATTTGGGCGGAACGAATTTCGCGGGGTCAGCTAGTTTATATATAAGTTTTGTATATTCTACCAACGCACTTATGAAATAGTTTTCGAATTGCGGTGCCTATACTTAGTTTTAAGGGATATCCTGACTTGAATGAACTATTGCATTACTGTTGCTAAAGTTGGAAATAGGTTCTCACTCGTAATTATGTCATCAGCTGTAGAGAGTGATTTAATTCACCCGCTGTATGTAAAAATATGGTGTAGAGGAAAAAAACGATTACTGCAATAAACGCAGGAAACGTGTTTCCAATGATAATCGCTGTAATGGTCCGTAAATGTGCGCAGAAAATGTAGGTACCTGCGTTCATTTACGAAATCTGTTTAATTTTTCACGCATTAATGTAAACGCTTTTACAATTACCTTTCCGTGTTTTCTAATTTATTCATTGTTAGGGAAGATGCCTTGGAAAATTTTAAGAATCCGCCACAAGGGACGAATTTTTTTGACTAATTTACTGAGCGTAATGGAAAGTTGTTTTTTGAGACACGCACATAACACAGGGGTTTACATATATTGCCGTCAGGTTGGCTTTTTCCCTATTCTAATAAGCCTCATATCGTGTATTTGTATTTAAAACGGCGTTCTGCGAAGAGCTTATCCACATTTAAGTCTGAGGCAGTGTCGCTAAACCACAGAAAGTACATCTTTGAGCGTTTAGATGAAATAAGCTATACAAAATTAGAGTCAAGAGGAAAATTGAGATATCATTATTATTGACAGGCACACATATTTGCAACTGAGCCTAGGTAAAAAGATTCTGTGGGTATAATATAAAGGTGGAACCAGCTTGGAAGACCTTACTGGGGCTTTTTTCTCAACGTTGTTCAAGCTTAAAACGACTCATTTCGTTCCGCGGAGGTATGATACTGACTTTCTGTCAAGATTTCGAGCGGAGAACAGCTGTCAGTGTCAAAATAACCTATGATTTAAAAATAAACCACTAGATGTGCCCACATTCAAACTCCCTTTGTCACATATAATGCAACATTGGAATTATAAACTGTTCGTTTGTATGCAATTTTTGTACTGTTGGACTAATTGAAGGAACCTGAATTTTTTTCCGTGACTGCTGTTTTACCTTATTTCTGCGACATATCATGCTTAGAAGTATATTTGAAATCTTCACATCAATGACAGCAACCTGGTGTGCCAGACCGTCTCGAACTCATTGGATCAAACGTCACGTTCATGATACAGCGTCCGTAGCCTGTAATTAACTAGTGCTTGCAAAATTCTTCTGATAATCTTATCATCGATCCAAATGCTATCCCATCCTTGCCGCTTGCATCAATCTAAATCCCCACTGAAATCACACCACCATTCAATTAATCTCTACCCCATTTCTACCTTACGCTGTTCTCCGCCATAATTAAAATACAAAAACATATTTAAAGAACAAAGCAGAATCAAGGGAAAAAAATCCTCATTTAAGTCGCTTCAATTATCATTTCGTACAAACAAATGCCATTCTCCTCTCCGCCGCTCCATTCTTCACACATTTATCTTCGTCGCGAATTTATCGATTTCACTTCTGCTCTCCGACAACCCACTGCCACCCGTTGGAAGACAAATGATGGACTCACGTTCGTGATGGTGTGATGTTTACGTCTGACCTCTCTGGCAGCATCACTATTTAATTAACATTTATTTATAGCAACACAATATAGGTACAAGGGAGGTTCCTTGACTCATTTGTTTTGCAGGATAATTGCACAGAAAAAGAGGTGCAAGCATGTGAATGCCCTTAATGTCCATTCATAACTACGTCAAGGCAATATGACCCAACTAATCAGCTATACTTATACACATAACAAGTGCCCCGGATCACTGTCCATGGAAGTCAGACAGTGTGAAATAGGACTCTCATGTGTTCTTACATCATGCAAATTAATGTGATTCAAAGGGGAAATTACTGACATGAGAGTACAACAAGACAATTTTCTACCAAACAAATTCTAATGACAATAGCAATGAGCGCGCGTCAGCAATCGGGTCGTTTGGAAATTTGTAGAAAGTTTTTCCATCCAGCAAATGGCGACGACGACAAGGATAAAACTAAAATGAAAACTTTCATTCCGAATCGTGGAGGAATTTTTAACGACAAACTACCAAGTTATTCACTGAAGAGGCGGTGGATATCCAATGCTGTGGTTGTCCTTTTTCCATGATGCGTTATGAATATATACATAATGACATTTTTGTCCTAGTCCACTGAATCTGTAAGGGATAACTACCACTCAGAGAAATAGGCTTAGGAGAGAGAAGCCTATGGGAACTGGTGTTTCAATCCAACCTAATCGCATAAACCTCTAATGGAATTTGCCGAGCAAACGGATAAGGATGAGAAAAGTTTCAGCACTTTGTTGTTTCTCGTTGAAAAGTGTCATCCGTTTAAATAAATCAGAAAGATTCGATGAGGACATTTCAGAAAGTGATGCTAGTACCTGGATTGAATTGATTTTCCATCATGTTTGACAGCCGGAAAATGCGTGCTGTGTCTTTGATTTTGAACGTAATACTCGTGCTCACAATGAAGTTCCTTTTCGTACTTTCAATGAATAGTTAACATGAAAATTGTAATAATTCTCTCTCTCTCTATTGTATGGGGTTATAAAAGTCAAATTTTCTAATGCATTTGGTGTTACACATATCACTCAATCCAATCAACTGCGTTCTTGTCAACTGCGTCCGAGAAACCAAATTAGAAAGCAGAAAGTCTTGCGCGACTCCACTTTAATTCTCATAGGGATAACTTATTGCCTCAGACATATGCTAGCTAGCTAGCAGTTTGAAGCGGATGTCATAAGGTAGTGGTGACGGTGTTGCCGCTTAACCCTTTTCATTCTGATGGTTGAAGACAACAACTAATACGGCCAACAACCTCCTTCCACCGCTAAGGGCCTCATACATTCACCGCACTGAAACAATTTGGCCAGACTCCCAAAGTATATTAAAATAACTTCATTTGAATGCACCGAGCGCTTCTTCTCACAAAACTGAAAGGCACCCTGCCGAAACTATTTCCTTATGCTTAGCATAATTTACAATGCAATCTGCAGTTCATTAACCAAACATGAAGTGGTCCTGGTGGATGCTTCTCCCAACTCCCAGACACATTTACGAAGAACCTGCAATTCGGTCCGAAAATGAAATTTAAAAATAAAAAAGGAAATGCTTTCTGTCGCATATCCTGAGGGCATATCCAGCCAGACAGACATCAGGTAAAGCGTTTTGCCGCCATAAAGATAACCACTCGAGTATATGCTCTCAATATTGGAAGTTTCTTTCCATTTCCGTCATCTTAATTTCTTCATTTTATTTCCAACGTGCTCTGCTCAGTGTGTGTGTATTCAAAAGGAATCGCCACCCATGTACAGTTGTACACTTATTTTTTGGACTACGATGATGATGATGATGATGATGAAAAGATGACACATACGATACACATAAAACAAGGAAGGGGTAGTGATCAAAATATCACTTTTATGCAGGCCATATCCTGGGACTGCTTTTTTTTCTTCCTTTGCCTCATGAAAAAATCTGCATCTGCAGCAGCAATACATTCAACACTCCATAGTTCGGTCACCCGCACATATATGGGGCCTCTCTGCATGCATCGGTGAGAGAGAATGCTGATGTTGGTGCGGCAACTACAATCTGTATATCATATGACAAGAAATGTAAACCAGGTCCACTATCGACTGTTGGGTGGATGGCTTTGCTTCAGCGAAGGAGACTCGAATGGCTTTTCCTTTTCATCTTCTCGCAAATATTTATGAAACCTAATTCGCCGGCACTTTGCTTGGGGAGGGTGGATAGTGTAGTGTTGGTGCATGCTCTTCAAAAGCTGCACTTGTGGATAAAGTGTGCCACCACACCGTTATCATCATAGTCAGCCATTTCAGTTGGTATTTTAGGTTAAATATTTCATATCGGTGAGTCGTGTCTTTTTTTATTCTTTTTTTTTTTGTTGGCAGAGGGTGAACTGACTCGACTAGATGGGTGAAAGAAATTCGTTGGAATAAACTAATTTTCGGTGAAATTTCCTCCTATGCATCCGCAAGAGGATGCTCATGCAACTGCTTAGGAGGTTTGAAGAAGGTTTCGCTGGCTCTTCTTGGATGAATTAGGTATGGCAGTGTAAATTAATTTGTTCATCGTCGTTCAAGCTGCTTTGTTATATTTTACTGTGAACGATTAGAAAATATATTCATAGTTTTTACCTTTGGCGTGTATTTTCAACGACAATACAGCGATCCGTTTTATTGGGTTATAATGCATTTTTAATGTAGGTTCAGTAAGGGGTTTATTGATGTAAGGTGGATGTGGTGTTGGTAATACGAGCGTGGGCATGAGTAATAATTAACTAAGTTGATGAGAGAGGTAAAAATGTTTAAAAATGATCTGGATATTTATGCACCATATTTTTGTCTACCAAATTGACAAACTTATCTTCAAGGGTGTCGTCTTCTTGAATCAGTCCCGAACGATTGAAAATTCCCACCTTTGAGATCTTTTTTGAGTTAATTTGTTATTTTAAGGTTAAGAGTTTGGCTTGGAACATTTAACATTCTAAGACCTAGTGAAGGTGTTTCTTACACCAAAACAAAATTCGGCGTAATTTACATTTGTTAAATGCACATGAAGCGTTGTCCCCCAAGATTGTGTACTATCTCATGCTGTTTCAAGTCGCTGGTCTTGTTGTAAAGTTTCCACCAAGCTGGCCGTCTTTTGTGCAGCAAGACCTACAACTATCACGGCGCAATTTGGGACTTATATCCCACACCATCGGGACATAAGTTCCAAAACATTTTGTAGAAGATGGGACATAAGTCCCAAATTTTTTTCGAGAGGTGATGTACAGCAAAACGGTGCCGTGAAATAAGGCCAAATCTGAAAGTTATTGCGCTTTCAAACTATGAAATCTTTATGGGGGGGTAGGGGGGCCCCCCTGCAACCCCTTTGCTTGGGTTTACTGTTGGATTACGGGGCGGGTGCAAGGTTGGTCTTATTACGCAAATTTTGTTGGCGTTATTGCACTTTGTCGGAGTGAAATTAGACCAACTTTTGTAAAGTGACAACATTCTTGTTGCGTGCTCTGAAAATTCTCTAAGCTTATCAAAAAAAATATGCTTGGTGGGACATAAGTCCCAAATTTTACTTTTGGAACTTATGCCCCGATGGTGTGGGACATAAGTCCCAAATCGATTTTGGGACTTATGTCTCACTTAAGAGGGACATAATTCCCAAAGTAAAAATTGGGACTTATGTCCCTGCGCCAACTATCACACTTGGAAATGTTGAAGTGTGTAGTCGTTGAGTAGTTTTTGGAGGGACGGACAGAACCGCCCTCTGACAGTGACATGTCATAAAATAAAAACCAAACGTTTCTCCTCAATTTATGCCCATCATTATTTCCCGTTCATATTGAAAATCACACTTCGTTCATATTATGCCGGCATAATCATTAACCCAGTTTGACCGTCTGCAAGAGGACGATAGTCTATATTCAAATGATCTGTAATTTTACAAACCACAGGCATTACGTTCACTTGAAATATCCTCGTGCGAAATAGCCCTTGCTCGCGACCATGGGCAATGACCGAGTTAAGTCTCATGAGCAAGTTTATTTTCTATTCGTTGTAAGAGCTGTGTCCACCTCTCGGTATATTGTAGTAAATTCTCAAAAAAATGGGAGAGTTTTTATCCTCCTCCCAGGGGCTGCCCTGCCTCGACATCAACCCCAAAATAATGCTCGCCATCCATCGCCTTTAATATTTCCATATACCCGCAGCTACGTATATGAGAGCGCAGTGATGGCAGAGAAATGTGAATCTACATCGCTGCGGGAAGTGTCGGGAGTCGGGTCACTCTTTGCGAAAGGATGTACTGTCTAACCAAGGAATTCCGATTTTTATGATTGCTCCGGCCAATGGCCAGTGCTCACGGAAAAAAGAATTGTCGAAATAATTTCCTTCTTTACGTCCCGTCGTTGCTTTGTTTTCTATCCCCTGTGGCAAGGAATTTCCTTTATTGGTGCTTTCCCTTTTGCCACGCGAAATAGCTCCCAAGAATATAATGGATAATTCCGAAAGTTATTATTATTAATGTTATTATTATATTCATTAGATGTGCTCTGCTGATGGCTGGTATATAGCTGGCGAGATTTAGGACAAAGTAGAGAAAGCGCTCTTGGGGTGGGCGAGCAGTGGAGTTCATGTGCGATTTGTTTGATGGGTCTATTAATGTCCGACATTTAATGTGGCGTTCCACTAATGGTTTAGAGCGTTATATTTGACAATATTAGACATGTATACATGGTTTGCCTGGGTATTGACTTCTTGCGTTTTGTTCCTCTTACAGAACCCTGCACGATAAAATCGCAAAGCTGAGCAGCAAAGATGATGGAACTAGAACCGCGAGTTGCTATTCTTCAGGATCTGCGACTACAGACATTCGATTCGATACGGTTTGCATCATATCGCACGGCTTCCAAGCTGCGGTACATACAGAAATCAACAAATCTACATCTAGTCGATATATGGAATGTGATTGAGGCGTTTCGAGAGAATGGCCTTAATACACTGGAGCCACAGAGCGAAGTCAGTGTGGCCCGACTAGAGACACTCGTTTCATCGCTCTATCACAATCTAAATAAGCGTCTTCCAACTGCACAGCAAGTTCCTGTCGATTCAAAAGCTGGACTTTTATTGAACTGGCTCTTAGCTGCATATACTAGGTAAGTATCTTTTATCTATGTATCACATACACTCAAAAATTAGGAAATAAAAAGATGAGTTCTGGACGATATCCTCGATTCATTGACCCAGCTGGTAGAATGGCTTTTTAACCTCAAACCAGGCAACAATCTTCGATATGGCTTACACAACATGGGTGTCACTCTAGAGATTGTCTTTTTATTTCCTTTAAGTTTGAAAAGACTTCTACAGACTTCCTAATCTCTATTGTCACTTTCAATTTCTATTAGCCTGCAAGGAGCTTTAATCTTTGCTATACCATGCATCTCACGATCGTGTCTCCCAACGATCTGCACAGAGTATATTTCATTCTATTTCTATCGACTTCTTTTCATAAAAAAAAGAAGGAAATCTCATAAAAGGAAAGTGGGCGATAAATTACTCCTTTTTATTATAGAAGTCTGTCATCGATGTTCCATATACCACTTAAGTTCAACTAACGTTTAATTGGATTTCGTTTGGAGTTTGAGCAATTTTGCTTTCCCTCGCTTTATCGATAATGAGTTGGTGTATATGTAATTACAGACGTCGGAACCAGGAAGGAGCCATTTCACTTAACATTGTGGCGATAATGTTAGACACTAATTAATGTTTATGGTGAAACGTCTATAGGCAGGAGCTGATGCTGAACTCTCGTGCTGCTTTTTGGTGATGAATTCGGAATGAATGCAGTGAAATAAGTGCTGGTTTCAATAGTAATTGCAGCACAATAGCTTTTTTTATTGATATGACTAAAGCTTTTGATATGGTCAATCATGACATCCTATTGGATAAACTTTATAAAGCTGGGTTTAGGGGTTCAGTGCACAACTGGCTTGCTTCATATTTAAAAGGAAGATCTCAACGAGTTAAGCTTGAATGTGTTTTAAATAGTGCTGTTGAAATATGTACTGGTGAACCGCAGGGGTCAGTTTTAAGTCCCATTTTGTTTCTGATATATGTGATCTCTATTTTTCTTCAAAAGTTTAGTAGCAACCTTACAGCTTTTGCCGATGACTTGGCTTTCAGATATTCAAATAAGTCGATTTGTGAATCGTAAGTTAAATTGCATACTGACCTGCAAATTTTAAGACAATGGTTTGCAAAGCATCAGCTCTTGCTGAGCAAAAACACTAAGTTTATGCTTTGTAGCTTAAAGCCTTCTGAGTCTATTGAATGTCATATACCCTTCCATTCAACTGAATGCGAACAACTTTTCATGACTTGTGGTAAAATCAATTACAACTCAAATCTTCCGTGTTTTAATATAGAATCAGTTGGTAGTTGTAAGTATTCAGGAGTCTTAATTGACAAAAACATAAATTGGAAGGCACATACAACACAACTAAAAAAATATATGATGTCCATAAACCGAAACATGTACATGCTACGTCCATATTGCTCAAAAAAACTTTTATTAACAAATATACTACGGGCTTATACAATCAAAGCTTCAGTATCGTTTGTCAAGTTGGGGGAGGGGCCTATAGTAGCGCCCTTTAACCTATAATTCTAGCACAGAAGCATGCTACTAGGATTATTTTAAATAAAAAGAAATTTAGCAGTAGTTGGCCTCTGTTTCAGAGTCTTGGTGTTTTGCCTTTAAGACACCTTTATGATTATAAGGTACTCAAGGTATTCTTTATTCGCAGTGGTTCTTCCTCTAACATCAGAAGCTCAACTATGTATAGTTTAAGGGTAAATACTAAATCTCTAGTCAATGTGCCAACTTCAAATAAAACTCACTATTCGAACTTTTTTACTGTCTCAGCTCCAAAGTTTTTTAATGAATTGCCGCAAGACATACGATTTTTAAATGTGCGTAATTTATTCATATCTAAAGTTAAAAAAACCGGCAAGTGCGAGTGTCACTCGCGCACCGAAGGTTCCGTATTTGGCTAAAGTCCAACACATCAGATATTATTTGAAATCTATATCATTCAATCTTTCCCCTCTTCATGAATTCATCACAATTTAGTTTAATTTAATTACTCGCACATGAAATAAACGGTTTTTTGGGCGAACGAAAATATTTTTTTCACCAGATTACTAATTAATCCAAAACCAAACGATGTATTCCTTCCATTGGTATTTGTCGTTTAACTAGAGGTTATACCGGATGTTGTGTGTAAATTTTAGCCTCCTATGTCAATCGGTTCTTGAGATAGACCTGGTAACAAAATTGGCTTAGTGGGATCGGACAGACAGATAGACAGACGGAGAGACATCCGAGCGAAACTAATAAGGTTCCGTTTTTTCCCTTTGGGTACGGAACCTTAAAAATGGCTCTTAACCATGGATTGCTCACTCGTCAAAAACTTACTGCATTAATTAGTTAAATTCATACTTTGTTTAATTGGTATTTATTCAGAAATTGTTACCCCACTTACACCACAATTAATAACTACTAATTTTATTGAAGGGTCATTCGCCTCTAGTCACTTTTTGGCTACCAATCTGTAGCTGTACCAGTTCTTATTCTTTGAAAGTATTTAATTTATTATAATATAATATATATATATTGTACCTATCTCTTTTTTTACAAAAGGAATAAAGAACTTTAAAGAAAAAAAAATGTAATTATTATCACTTCGTTTGGTGATGGAAATAAAACAGAAACGCAATTATTGACGTTTATTGTGAGACAACTTATAGGCGAAACCGTTTAAATAAATTAGCACACTCCCGAAGGCAAATTAAAATTCACATTAAAACAAGCTTGCGTGGCTAGTTTTCCAAGAGTCTTTTCGTTCTTGTCACCTTCGACAGATCATCGAAAAATTCTTCACGAGATGGCTATTTTCTTTACCAATATTTGGTATAAAAAAAACTTACATGTCGGTTTAGAAGCTAGTGCTAAACGAGATAATTATGTAGACTCGTTTTAAAGTAGGAAGCTTTTACTCTACTACTTGGCCGTTAGATTGTTCCAGAATATAATACATTTTTTATTTTGTAGTGATAACTCAGGGAAAATTCGAGTCTTCTCCATAAAAGTCGCGCTGGCTACCATGTGTTCAGGCAAACTTGTCGACAAATTAAGATGTAAGTATAACCTGAAATAAATTTCAATTGCATTCTCAGAAACTGTATGCTTTACAGATATCTTTTCTCAAATCTCCGATGGCGCCGGCCAACTAGTCCCATGGAAACTTGGCGAATTCCTGCGTGAAGTTCTCGCTCTGCCCGCAGCTGTATACGAATCGCCCACATTCCACTATAAGGAGGGCCTCGAAGAGGAGATCTTCCCAGCCGAGAACAAAGTCACCGTCAATGATTTTATGGCAATACTTATGTCTGAACCAGGACCATCGTGCCTCGTCTGGTTGCCCTTGCTTCATCGCTTGGCCACGGTCGAGACAATCGTCCATCCGACTATCTGTTCTGTTTGTCATAAAGAAAATTTCACTGGGTTTCGTTATCGATGTCAGCGGTGTCACGCCTACCAATTGTGCCAGGAGTGCTTTTGGCATGGCAAGACATCGTTGAATCACCAAAACGATCACGAAGTCAAGGAATACTCGAGCTACAAGTCTCCGAGCAAACAGATCGGACATTCGTTAAGGAAGAGTTTTCGATGTGTTCCTGAAAAGACTGCACAAGTGTTGCCACGATTCCCCGAGCAGCCGGAAAAAACGTTAAATTTGTCGCATATAGTGCCGCCCTCGCCATTGCCATCGCATAATGGCTTCTCCGATCCAAGCATGCTGCACGGCTACGATAGGAGTAGTACATTGGATTCGCGAGCTACAGGCAGAAGCTTGGACAGTGCCGGTGGGACTTCGATATCGCGAGTAGCCGCAGCGTCGGCTAACGATGAGGAACACAGATTGATTGCCAGATATGCAGCGCGACTTGCACAGGAGAACAGAGCCGTATTTATCACAGACTCTTAGCTCTTGTACTTATTTGATTGAAATTTATTCTTTTTGCAGCCCTCGGGAATGGCGACTGAGAACTCAACCATCACCACAGACAACTCTCGAGCACAACGTGAATTGATCGCGCAGCTGGAGTCGAAAAATAAAGAAATCATGCGCGAAATTGCACGTCTGCGTAGACAGCAAGAAGCCGAACAAATGACACCCGAGAATCCGGCGCTAATAAACGAACTGCGTGCGTTGAGGCAGCGCAAAGGTGAACTGGAGGGTCACTTGGGTGCCCTCCAGGACTCCAGGCGGCAGTTAATGGATCAATTGGAGGGCCTCATGCGAATGCTTAAGAACCAACAGACTGCAAGTCCACGTTCGACACCAAACTCTAGTCCACGTTCGGGTAAATCACCACCGATGCCCGGAAACCAACAAAATTCCGTTCAGCAGCAGCAGCAACAACAGCAGCAACAGCTGTTGCGGTCGTCGGCAGCATCCCAGCAACATCACCAGATTCCGCCCAATTGCCAGGCTCAATCGATGCACAATGCGAATTCGTTGGAACAGCAGACACTGAATCAGCTGAACGAGGTGCGAGCTGCATTCCACTCAAATGGCACTGCAAGTGAGTACCGAAGACAGTTTAACTTGTTCTTAAACTAGTTAATGGGATTGAGGGGGTTGCTGGATAGTAAGGAACGAATAGGAAGGGAGAGATATGATTTGACAAAGATGAAGGCTTTTATTTTATTTTTATTTGTTTACCAAATTGAAAGTGTCCTCCCAAATGTGTACTGTTGTGTGTAAACGTGTAATTGGATGTCTCCTTTTTTAAATGTTTACGTGCAGAATTCGATATTTGCTATCATAGATCTATTAGTGCGTCAATCAGAGTCGGGGTGTATAGCTATTTTATTGTAAGTTTTTTTTACGGTTGACATCGTTTTGGGGAAACAGCAGTCATTACAGTACAACGAGAGTTTGTCCTTCGCGATGATGTCATCAATGCTTCTAACCAAAAGCGTGGTCGTAATCTCTTGCAGACATACTGAAATGACATTTATTTGGACTGCTATCCACACTCACGGTTAAGAGACACAATTGTTGGACATATCGTGTGTATGTGTATCTCGTTGAAATTATGGAAAATTGGGAGTACTCTATCTATGAAAGAAGAACTCCATCACAAAGCATAATAAAATAGCAGTATAGGCTGTAAATCAATACCTATTGATTCCACTACCTTCAAGGAGGTTTTTAAGGTGGACTCAAAAACTCGTCAGGCTATTTCGAACTGTACCACTAATCCATCATCAAATTCATTTAACTGTCAATACAACTTCATGGAGCATATTGCAAGAAGCCTAGTCCAATCGTTTTTGTACTTCTGTTACTGTCCCAAGGCAGTTCCATAATAACTTTGGTTTTGCGAGGTACTGCGTTTTCAAACCTTGAAACTAGTCACTCATTAGTTGATTGATGGAAAACAAGCATCAAATTCTGCACAACATTTGTGTTACTATTTGTTTTACTTTCGTTAAAGTAAACTCTCATGTGCAAAAAACTAAACTGTCAGCTTGTCGTGCCCCTTCCCGATTACCTGTATAGTCCTTGCCTAATCCCTTTTAAATTAAATTTATCTCAAATAGAAACCGACACGTTTTGATCTGATTTTTATTTTCATAAAATAAAAAGTGAAGCAAACAAACAATTATATTTTTGTATAATTTAATATTACGTATTTTTTTTTTATATTACGTATCAACTTTATAAAACTAAAAACCACACAAATCCCATAAAAAAAACCAACAACAATTGAACCTGAATCCAGATGAGGACCCTTCACATGACCTGTACTATGCAGCTGATACAGTTTCATCGGCAATGTCCTCGCTAGTCCGTGAACTAAATACAGGTAAACTGATTTTGTTCTCTTTTGTTATTTTTTTTGGAATTTATTTCTCTGGAAGTTGCATTTGTTATATTATTTTCCATTTGTTTTTATTTCTCCATCATCTTTTATATTTATAAATTATGATGTTTCTCTGGAATTCAATGTTCTCCTTTTGCGCACCGAGATTGATGTTTAATTTTTTTTTTATTGTAGAAATGAATATTTTCCGGACTGTTATTTGCTAGATGCGTAAGCATATTTGATGTTTCTTTTTTACATGTATATTTTTTTGTTAACAAAAAAGAAACGCAAAATATGTACATTGTACAATGTACATACATAGTTGCTTCGTGGATGTTTTGCAGTTATTTTGTTAAAATTTTATTTGTTTAACAATACAAACCAAACAAGTACAGGGTGAGTGATGAGCTGATATTTTTCGTGCAAACGAAAACAAGAAAACGAGATAAATATTCTAAGGAAGAATTTATGTCAAAGCACTACTAAACTGAGTTGGATTAAGGTCGACTTCATTGCCACTTTCAAAAGCTGAGAAAGGATACAACGTTTCTCGTAATTGATCTGCCTTTTAGAAGACTTGTTGTCCTATTCTGAACGTAGGTATGTTTTTAGAAAATTATTATCTTGCAAGCTTGTTCCGCCTAGTCTTTTATTAACAGTATATTATGCCTTGGTCAATTCACGTTTGGAACACTGTATTTCTTGCTGGGGCAGTGCTTTTATTACTAACTTGAAACCGGTAATTGTAGCTCAAACGCTGTGAGAGTTCCTAGATTTAGAACGGAGCATTGCCGCCGATTTGCCACTAATATAGCACCCTTTATCTACAACAGATTGCCAACCGATTTACGTAGTCAAATAGGATCAAAATCCATATTCCTTGGATCTCTACTAAATTGGCTACTCCTTGCATCGGACATTGGATATTGGATATGTAGTAAAGTAATAACTTCCATTCATTCTTCACTTCCTCATCATACAACTTATCCATATCACTTGACTGTCCTCTTAAATGTGTCTCTTCTTCCTTTTTGTGCGGCTTTACATTTCTCACTTTGTTTAACAATTGCCACTGGTTCCTCTAACCACAAAGTGTTTATTCCAATTCCAATACTCCATTTAAATAAATAGCAACTCACGGTTAATCTGATTAGCAACTAATGATATAATTATAATTGACTAGTGGACCCCCGCCTGCTTTGCTAGGCGCTAAAATTCAAACTTAAATAAATGTTGATGGTATTTGATACGAATTTACTGTTCAAAAACATAAACCATTTTAATCTTTGTGATCATTTGATGAATTTGTTTTAAAAAAAATCACGTACCTATTTATGTTGTATCTTACCAACAAATTGTTGAATTAGTATGGTTGCTGATCAATGAAGTTAATTTTGAGACTACCTATCGTTTTTGGAGGAAAAAAACAATAGCACACTTTGTGACGGAGCAATTTCACGTATGGACGGTGAATTTTGACTACACATCATCAGAAGTGAAAACTCTCTGTTAACCCTAGAAGGCTAAGGTTACTGACTACCATTAATAAGTTACTTCGTCGATTCGACGTAAAACTCTAAAATAAATTTGTTTAAACCTTTGTGTAATACATATAGTTCTACTTTATTGTTTGAAAGATTAGAAAGGTGTTGCCAAATGAAAAACGTGATTTTTACTAAATATATTATTACAGTTTCTTTTAAAGTAAGGATAAGTTTTTTAAAGTCTAAAATTAACACGTTTTCATAATCTTAAAAAAAGAACATAAAGAAAAAATTAAATTAAGTAACTAATTTTTCTTAGCCGAAACGACGAATATGCGCGATTAAAAAAATGAAAACAAATATGTACTGGTTGTACCTGTCAGGCACATTAAGATTACGAATGCTAAGTCGTCGCATCGACTGAGTGAACTGTACCTACTAAGAAATTTAATTTAAGACCCAAATCTTTTTAATATTATAATCTTAATACAGCAGTAGAGAAGTGCATTCATTCATTTTCATAACGCAATCCAATCCAACGTTTTCTGTTTTTAGAGTTTTTGTTTGCATTTTATTTTCATGTGAATACAACTTCGGTTTCATTTAATCAACAGATTCAGCAGTCTAGTGTCTGTTTAAGACCGTTTAATTTTATGAATTAAATTTCGAGCGGACTCACTTTCAGTTCACTCCCCAGCTCCAGCGTGCGCATAGGAGTATTCACTTCAAAAACTAAGTTGAGTGAATATAAAAGTATGTTCATATCTCGACCAAATCGTTACCTATTGATTCTAGAACTTTCCTATTGTTGCGCTCAGCAATATGTCGCTGGTTGGGCTTGGGGCCAATGCTCGCTATCATAAGCAAATGAGTTTGTTGTGATAACTCAGCATTGTTTCCCAACCAATGCTAATGCACTCAAAAAGCATCGTTGCAATTTGACGTTGGTTGGGCAACAATGCAGTTTGTTGTGATGGTTCAGCATTGTTGCCCCATCGATGCCATTGCCCTCGGCCCAGCAACTGCGGCATGCTGATTGGGCGAGATGACCCTGAGGCTCGAAGCAGACCGATAGGTAAGCGACGAGTCGGTTTTCGAAGTTGAAACAACACGGTCGCTTACATTATATATTACATTTTGGCGCAGCCGGTAGGATCTTTAACATGGAAGACTCCTATTAGAGGCCTGTGGTCCGTATAAACAGTAAACGCCCGACCTAGAAGATACGTGCGAAAGTGTTTGCTTGCCCATACTATCGCTAGCAATTCCTTTTCTATAGTCGAGTACCTTTTTTCGGAACTGTTTAATGATCGGCTGGCATAAGCTATAGGTTTGTCTTCGCCCATTTTTCCTTGGGATAACACAGCCCCCAGTGCTTCATTGCTGGCATCAGTTGTCAAAATGAAGGGTTGTGTGAAATCGGGATAGGATAGAATCGGTGGCGAAGAAATGGCGGCTTTAAGAAACTCGAAAGATTGCTGACACTCCTCGGACCATTCGAAATTACTTTCCTTTTTTAGTAAATTGTTTATGGGAGCAGCAATTTTTGAAAAGCGCGGTATAAATTTTCTATAGTAATTAGCTAATCCTAAGAAGGATTGGACCTGTTTCACCGTTTTAGGTACAGGGAATTCTGCAACGCATCGCGTCTTAGCTGGGTCGGGTGACGCCCCTCCTTCTGAACATATATGGCCCAAATATGTCACTTCGCGGCATAAAAAATTACATTTCTCCGTATTCAACTTCAAGTTATATTGTCTTAACTTTGCAAGAACCTTCGCAAGTTTCTCGTTGTGGTGATCTAGGTTTTTACCATAGACCACAATATCATCTAAGTATACGAAACAGTCTATACCGTGGAGACCTGTAAGAATGTGGTTCATTATTCTTTGGAATGTTGCCGGTGCACCCGTTAACCCGAAAGGCATTCGATTGAACTCATAATGTCCCTTGCTAGTACTGAACGCTGTTTTTGGCCGGTCATTAGGGTCTATCAAAACTTGATGGTAGCCACTCGCTAAGTCCAGTGTTGAGAAATATTTGCAGTGTCCCAATTGGTCCAGAATTTCTTCGATTCTGGGGAGCGGAAATGCGTCCTTTATTGTGACATCATTTAATTTCCTAAAATCTACTACTACCCTCCACCTTTTCTTACCGTCACTACCCGCTTTTTTGGGAACTAGTAACAGAGGAGAGTTCCATGGAGATTTACTGGTAGAAATTATATGCTGATCGAGCATTTCCTGCACTTGTTTCTCTATTTCTATTTTATGGACTTCGGGCGTTCTATATTGTTTTTGATTGATCGGAGGTTGATCTGACTTAGTTGGAATGCTATGTGTTAATACTGGTGTATAGGTGAGGGGATCGCCCTCGACCATGAAAACATCACTGTATTCCATACATAACTTCTCTACAGACATTTTTTCCTCCATATTTAAGGTAGTGCCTATTTTGAGGGACTTTAGAATACGTTCTATACGTTCCCTATTGCATTTTATAGCAAAATTTGTTAATATGTTGCTTCTTGGTGCCGAGTCTAGAATTCTGTAATTATTTAAGTTTGAGTGGGTAGGTACAAAGTTTTCGCTAACATAATAGTCTGTAGTTGTAGAATTTAAAACTGCTACAGTGACTTGGCTGTTATCAGCTTTAACTATCGTATTTCCCACATAGATACCATCATCAATTTCCTGCGAGTGTATCAGCAGATCTTTTGATTTTGAATTTGGAATTTCTAGAGACACCATGGTTTGTGTCCGAGCGCCAACTTTGATAAGCCTGACCTTTTTATTCAGTGAGGCTCTTGTAGCCGGGCTCGGAGATAAGCATTTAAGAGGCAAATCCACTATTTTGTCCTTATTCCTGTCTAAAAATATTATTCTTTTGGTAACTGAGTCGATTATCGTGTGATTCCAGAGAATATCACGACCAATTATACCATCGGCAGGTAATTCGGTTAGACCATCGACAATGTTCCACTTCGTGAATAATTTTTTTGGGAAAGACAAATTTGTTGTGATTGTACCTAATGTTGTGCTCACACCACCAAAGACGCCACCCAATTGTTTTATGTCTTTGGTGTTAATACTACTTGCATTAAGTAAGGAAGTTCGCTTCAGTAAGCTCGAGTCAGCTCCTGTATCGACAAGAACAAGTATCTTTCCCGACTTGGCCATTGGCATCGGCAACTCGACGAACACATCATGCTTACGAAGATTTTTTAATGCGAGTAGTATTCCCGTTTCCTCATTTTTCTGAAATTTTCTTGTCATACGGACTGAAAATTTACCCACCTTAGCCATACACTCATTCCAGAATATAAAAATGTTTGTCATGAGTAGCCAGATATCGAGAAATACCTTACGAGTGTTGTGTACCCGACCTAGCTTAACGTTTTGCCTGTTTGTTTTCGCGTTTTGAGTTTTTTCAACCGACTTGTGTGTGAAAAAATTTGATGCCGCTTGCAGTGAGCTTTTTTTGTCGTTTTGCCCAGACAAGTTTTTTATTTGTGTTTCTATGTGTGTAATGTGCTGTTTGTTTTTATGAGGTTTGCCTACTGTAACATTTTTAGGGGCACAGGTTAATTGTTTGACCTGGCCCCCGATGCGTTTTCCGAATGGTTCTTCAGATATTTTGCTTTGCTATTGCAATTATCTTCTATATGTCCCACTCTGGAACACCATTCGCACCATTTCCTAACCTTTGTTTGTGTAGCCCGGATCTGTGCTCGTGGACAACTACCTTGCCCATGGCCATATACCATACAGCTATCACAAAAGGGTGTATTTTTGCGTATTCTGCACTCCGCGTAAGTGTGGTTTGCCTTATTGCAGAATCCACATTTATTGTTTGGCGGTGACCGAGTATCCGCAACGGATTTCTTCGGTCGTGTGTCTATGCTATGTTCTGGTGTGACGTAATTTTGTTGTGTTGTATTGTTTATGTGTGGAGTCGGTTGATTAGCGAATTGTGGGTTGCCTAATGAGATACTAGACGGAAAGCTTGGAAAATTTCCATAAGGTATAGTGAGCCCCTGATTAAATTGGCTTTGGGTGTTACAAATACTATTATATTGCATAGAACGTAAGTTAGGATTAAAATTATTTGTTAAACCATACTGTTGGCATAGAAGAAGAGATGTTTTATGTGCTGCGTCCGTTAGTTTTTGCAGATCAGTCTCATTTGTTGTGAGCATATACTGGCGCAACGCCGGATCAAAAAGACCCACCTTGAAAATCGTTATAACCGATGCCTCTAACTCTTTAATAAGAGCGACTGACTCGTTTGGATGATAACGGAAACTAATTATTTCCTTAGCTTTCGTTTGCAAATACATAAGACGTCTCGCAAATGATTGAATATCCTCTGCAGGATGTTGTTTTGCCTGTTTGATCTCAAGCATTACGCTGTCCAATGTACTTACAGCCAAATATGCTGTTCTAATAATTGTTTCCAATTCTTTCAAGGTTTTCGGCGTATTTGTTCGCACCAGTTCAAATGCATCGCCCACTAACCTTGTAGTGACTAGAGACACAAAAATTTCTTCACTCTCTCCTTCTGCACACTTCAACCCCAATTGGCAAGCATTAAGGAATTCGTAGACCCTTCTCGACAATTCCGGTGTTCTTTCCCCTGAAAACTGCGGTATGACGCGAGCAACAATTTTTGCAATCCTCTCGTAAGACATGTCTTCCGTTTCGTTATGCCTTATGGAACTCAAATCTAAATTGTCTTCAATTTGCCTATCACCCGTACAGTTTACACACGGTAACGTCCCTGATGTTTTCCTTAATCCTATCACAGTGGTTTCTAGCAATTCTATTTCCCTATTCTTTCCCTGCACCAAAATTTCCAAATCTTCTAATTTTTCTCTCAAGTTTGAGTTCTCCTTTTTACCTTGAATCGCGGAAAAACTCAAGTTACTAATTTCACTTTCACACTCATTTATAATGTCATTAGCTGCTTCTAGTTTTTTACGTAACTCTTCTTGAACTCTAGTGCTTTTATTTACTTTCTCTCTGAGGGCTTGAATCTCTGAATCAGCTTCTTTGATTTCCTGTTCAGTTTTTTCAAGACTTCGAACGTGAGTATTTATCAGCGCTTCTTGCTTCCTCAAAAGAATGGTATTTTTTTCGCACTCCTCAGCTTCCCTTTTCCTTATATTTCTTATAGCACCAATGAGCTCAGAGACAATCGCATCGGTAGTTTCTAACCTTGTAAATTGTCCCCACTGTGAGCTTAATTGGTCTTTAATGAGTGCGAATACGTCGCGGTTTGTAAGGGATTTTAATTCAGACAACAAGGAGTCGTTCAACCTTTTAATCTCTTGATTTTGCTCCTTTCTTTGCTTTTTTAACTGTCCTATCTGGTCTTTCAGATCGTCTACCTCACTTTGGGGATTGGGCGATGTTGCTTCCATACAAAATTAAAAAAAAATCCTAAGATGCACGAAAACCACTAGAATGCCTTGAACGCAAGCGAAATTTAATCTATAACCAATACAAATAATACTTACCTGTGTCGTTTATTTTTTCACAGAGAAATCCAGTGAACACTTGATGTTGTTTTTTTTTTTTTGTGTAGCAAATGACGTATATATTTTTTTTTCTGAATATATTTCTCTTTTCACTTTTCAAATGAAATCAACGTATAAGATACTTAAATGCATTTAGCCGACAGCGGAAACACAATCGCACAGATAGAGTTACTCGAAATGTGATAATGCAAGGTCAACGATGAAGACGAAGAAGTAGATGGGGATTGAAACAGATTTGCGTTATTTGTTTTTGCCGAAAATTCTTCACTCATGTATATTCATTAGAAACCAATAGACTTTATCGTTATACACAATTATTTTCGCAAAGATACAAAATAAAATTATCGGTACTTTACCGGCTGCGCCAAAATGTATCGATAATTTTTTTTTGTTATCCTCGAGGCACATGTAGTCACGTTGACCGAAACCTCACCATCACCAGCACCATTTATATAAATATTCAGCCACATCGATCTGTCTGATGCGTACCTTCAAGTGGAAGTGGATGACGAATGCAAGAACTGGCTCGCTATCAACACACACCGGGGACTTTTCCGTTTCTATCGCCTGCCTCCCGGAGTGAAGTCAGCGCCTGGCGCATTTCAACAACTGATGGATACAATGCTGTCTGGTCTCGAGGGCGTCTCTGCTTACTTGGACGACATTCTTGTTTCTGGAGAATCGGCAGCGCAACACACACACAGACTTCATGCCGTTCTGTCGCAATTGCAAGAGTACGGATTTCGCATCAAGTTGGACAAATGTGTTTTCTTCACATCTTCACTGCACTATTTAGGTCATGTGCTCAGCTCAAGTGGATTAAAGCCTGATCCAGAAAAGACCAAAGCTATTGCGTCAATGCCAGAACCGCAAAATGTATCTCAACTTAGGTCCTTTCTGGGGGCTATCAATTACTATGGTCGTTTCATACTCCAAACGGACCATAAACCCCTGCTATCTATTTTCGGTTGTAAGAAAGGGATTCCAGTCTATACCGCCAAGCGACTGCAACGTTGGGCCTTAATGCTTCTCAGCATTCACAAACCACCACGGAAGATTACGTCATCGCGAGCACCACAGTAGAAGACGACGCTTCCGCCCATTTGACACATACCATTCAGCAACTGCCACTTACATTCCACATGGTGCGCAGTGAAACAATGAGCTCACCGGTCCTACTACAGTGCTGCAATACTTCAACAGACGCGAAGCTTTGTCACTAGTTAATGATTGCATTATGTTCGGAGATAGACTAGTTGTTCCTGAACGCTTCCGAACCAAGATCCTGCACCAAGTACATCGTGGACATCCTGGCGTCGAGAAAATGAAGGCAATCGCTAGAGGGTATATTTACTGGCCGCAAATCGACAAGGACATTGAGCAGTATGTGAAGCAATGCACAGATTGCCAATTGGCAGCCAAGTCACCAGTCAAAACTACACTTCAGTCGTGGCCTTTAGGATCTCAACCTTGGGAGCGAGTTCACATAGATTATGCCGGACCTATACAGGACACCTACTACCTGCTGATCATTGATGCCTACTCAAAGTGGCCTGAAATCATTGCCACTACCTCAACAACTGCGACTTCAACTATCAATATATTGAGGGAAATTTTTTCTAGGCACGGTTATCCAAAAACACTTGTATCAGACAACGGAACGCAATTCTGTAGTCATCAGTTCAAAACTTTCTGCGATTCCGCTGGGATTGATCACATTAAAACTACGCCGTTCCACCCTCAATCCAACGGACAAGCAGAGCGGTTCGTCGACACACTTAAACGGTCTCTTCAAAAGTTGAAAAGGGAGGGAACCACCCAAGAGATTCTACAACAATCTTTATTCATGTACAGAACAACACCAAACCGAAGTACACCAAACGGAGCATCTCCAACCGAACTAATATATGGACGCAAGATAAGAACGTCGATGGATTTACTTCACCAATCCTGTCCTCCGGTTAAAGGCCTTATCAATGATAAACAAAATCAACAGTTTAACCGTCATCACGGAGCGAAGGAAAGGAACTTCAGCCCTGGAGAAAAGATCTTCGTAAAGCTCTACAAGCTTAAAAAAAGCAGTGGGGTTTCAGGCGAGATAATCGAAAGAATCGGAGCTGTCAACTACAACGTCCGGGTCAACACAAGAGACAAACTTGTTCGGGAGCACGCAAATCAACTCCGACATAGAGATTCAACTGAGCAGAGCATTCGATCGCACGATGATCGACTGCCTATCGAGATACTTCTAGAAGACTTTGAGATCCCACCAGTTCGGGAAAAAACGTCAACATCTATCCAACATCAACTACCACAAATCGAAGCTCCACAACGAGGAAGTCAACGAGAGAGATTACATTTGCTCGAGTGTAGATTAGTATCTTAAAAAATAAATAAATAAACATAGAAATAAATTAAAATAATAGATACATACGGTTAAAAACTTTAAACATTAAAGATTAAGTCAATTAGATATGGTGGTTAATTTACATTTAGTTTTAAGTCTTAGCAGGTAACAGTAGTTAATGAATCAGTTTGTAATTAGATCACCTATTATGAATTATAGCCTTAATAAATAGTTCAAACAGTTTGATAAGTTCTATAATATAAGCATAATATAGAAAAAAATATATATATATTGTCCTACATATGTATTAGCATATCACAATCCTTCATAGGAAATTGATTAACAATGTCAACTTGTACTTATAAATAAAAATACTTAATGTCGTACTTTTCAAATATATCTAATTGTCAATAAATATTGTCCTAAATTTTCAACCATTTATGTACGATATACAATTACTGAATTTCCATTTCAATTTGTTAGTGATATATATATTAAATTAAGAATTTGCAAAATGATGTCTTATTTTATAGTGTTACATATGTAAATAATATTTGTTGTTAAAAATTTTTGAAAATAAACTGAACGAGTTGTCGCTTGCTTGTCTGTTTCGAACCTTTCCCGAGGGGGGGAGGGATGTTGCGCTCAGCAATATGTCGCTGGTTGGGCTTGGGGCCAATGCTCGCTATCATAAGCAAATGAGTTTGTTGTGATAACTCAGCATTGTTTCCCAACCAATGCTAATGCACTCAAAAAGCATCGTTGCAATTTGACGTTGGTTGGGCAACAATGCAGTTTGTTGTGATGGTTCAGCATTGTTGCCCCATCGATGCCATTGCCCTCGGCCCAGCAACTGCGGCATGCTGATTGGGCGAGATGACCCTGAGGCTCGAAGCAGACCGATAGGTAAGCGACGAGTCGGTTTTCGAAGTTGAAACAACACGGTCGCTTACATTATATATTACACTATCCCTTAAACTATAACTAACCATACCCATCCACAAAATGTTATTGGCCGTTATATTTGTTTAAGGCCCATAATTACAACGTCTACGTACCATTTTGTGTTCAAAAATGTGGCAACACCAACTAAAAATTAAACAAATGAAATTTGATTTATTCGCAAAATAAAACCAAAAATTTATTGATTGTTTATTGGCATAAAAGAAATGCGATGCCTATTAAAAAATTGCCAAGAACAACTCAATGTAAAAAAAAACACGAATCTGAAATGAAATTGAATTTAATTTGATTGTTCGTTCAAAAATCGAACCAAATCTAAATATTGAAACAAAAAATCAATTGGACAAATACATACTTGTCAGAAAACAGCAAGTTGTCCAATATTGACCAATTTCAACAGGAATACTCCTGGGCCAATACCTAAGATTATCTTTAAATTTAAACTCAATCGATTTGGTGGTTTTCGATGTAGTTATAAGAGTTTGAGTGTTTTTTTTTTTTTTTTGTATAGGCGGTGCAATGCCCATTTGTCTAATTTTGATCAATCTCTACAGAAATACTTCTGGGCCAATACCTTAGATTGTGTGTAAATTTGAACTCAACCGATTTAACGGTTTGTATGGGAGGTGCCACGCCCCTATAACTCATACCGTATATACGTACCAACCATGGTATTAACGTCACATTTCATGGTAAATTTCCAGAATCAAAATCGGTTCACGCATTGCAGAGAACATTGGCGACAAACACAATCCCCTCTATATTATTTCTGTAATTTCTGTAGTGTGTTTCTCCCTTTTGCAGTTCACACGGTCAACCAATCTTAACAAAAGAAGTGTCAAAAAAAAAAGATATTTTAAGGGTGCTTATCTTTGCATTTTTACTTTTTTTAAATATTAACAATTAAAAAAAAAATATTTTACTGCATTAAATTTCAACTACGCAGTTGTGTGTGTACAAACTATGATTCCGGGAAATACTTTTCTTTCTTTTTTCATGCATATAAACTACAAACGACGTCACGAATGAGAGTCGACGGTAGAAGAGAGTTACAGTAAAGCTTTATGTAAAACCTTCTGGCCTACGCCTGAGCGATGAAGGGCACGTCGACCTGTAAGATCTATTGTACCATAGGGCCAGAATAATGTTTAGGCGAGCAGATTCTCCACTTTTCTAACAAAGTTAATCAAGCTGCTGGCAAATGACTTCTTCATCTCTTCAGAGCTCAGAAGCTCCCTGTAGAAGATAGTTCTCCTGATTCCACATATGGCTGGACACTCAAATATTATGTGCTCAAGCCGTTTCGTCTTCTTCAAGACGCAACCGACAAAGTGAGGAGTCGGTTAAATTAATTTTATTTAATTGATATCGTAGGTTGTGATGTCCTGTGAGGAAACCAGCCAGATTTTCAATATCATGCCTTCTTAGATTTAAATTTCTGTTGGCATCTTTTTTGAATGGCTGAATAGCACGCTTGGCCTGTCTTAGACCTGGGATATTCTCCCAATATGAGCTACATTTTGTGTGATTTGGGAGTGTAGTAGAAGGGTTCTACGTCCGAGCGTTTGAAGGCCGTTGAATCAGCTTAGTACTGATTTGGAGGCAATAATAGGCGAGCTAAGGGCGTTTATAGCTGCTTGACAGTCCGTGAATATATGGATGTATATGCCTTTAGTACCTGTGTTGTATATGTGGTTAGATCCGTGGAACCCAGCATCCACTCCTGTTTCCTGTGGGCTATTGTACGCCCATGCTTCTCTACTAGGGATCTCCTTATAGAGAACCGTGTTTTGAAACATAAAGTCTTTGGAAAGCGGTCTGTTACCGCGCAGATTATGCCAAGTACTGTAATTTCAGAGAAAAAAATCCTTTAACTCAGGATGGTCGCTGAGAATATTGTCTCTTTCATTTCGATTAAACTTGCCGAGCTGCGAATTGCCCTTTGTTTATGTATATGTGTAGAGGTGTTAGTCCTATTAAGGCTTCTATAGTCGCAGTAGAATATTTACGCCTACGCATGGCTCCGGATATACCGAGACATGCAAGTCGCTTTACCCTTTGAAGCTTAGCAATGGCGTTCTTTTGTTTTGTTTTAGTCCGCCATACTAAAGAAGCGTATGTTATGATGGGCCTGATCATCATTGTGTAGATCTTAACACAGATAGGAAATCTAAGAAATAATTTAAATTTCAAAATTTTGCGTGGGAATGGGGTAGGTGCGCTGACGGTCTATCCGATACGTGGCGCTGTTGTCCGAAACCACTCAACTGATTTCAATGAAATTTTCTGGATGGGTAGGTATGGTTGGTTCCAGTTTTAAAGATAGGATAGTTTTGGATCCGATAGTTCCAAACGAAAGGCACGCACAAGTCGGGCGGGTACCCCAATATTTAAAAGAGACTGACGTCTGTGTGTGCACTCATAACCAGAGAATGGATCGTTAAATTTTTACAATTTTGGGCTTGGAGGATTCGTATTGAAATGGCATTTATGCTACTTTTTGTCGTGAAAATAAAAGTTAAAGGGGATGAGGTTGGGAATGGAACTTAGTATGGGAACCGAACTTTGAAAAAAATTAGACTGGATAGATAAACGTTAGTGTTACTTCCAATACAACCAAAATTATTTAAAATGTTTAATTTTTAAAGCGAAGATTTTGACCTAAAAATTCAAGCAACCATTATATAATTCTGCGGATTCCGATGATTTGCCATTGGTTTTCAAGCGCCTTCAACTTCCCATGCGTATCGCTTTCACTATGAAAAATAATAAGCCGCAAGGACAATCACTGTTGCCACTTAGCGATTTTTTTCGCTATTTCTAGCGTATTTTGAAAGCTCTCGGCGATTTTTAATAAAATGTTGTCTCTAAAAAAATTTTATTTTTCAAAACGTTTCATTTTTACTTCACATTATTTTTTTGTTATCTTGAATTTATTGGTTGTTTTTTTTTTTAATTCAGTATTTAATTTGACTAATAATTTAATAATTAACAATTTATTTTAAAAATAAACACATATTTTTATGAACTTACATTCAAATTGACATTTTAGCGATTTCTAGCGGATTTTCGCAATTCAGAAACTAACATTTCTAGCGGATTTTAGGTTATGGTCTAGCGACTATTTTTTTTTCCTCAGCGGCAACACTGAGGACAATCGCAGGATATTTGTGACATAAATTATCCCATGTCTTTCAAATGGTCAATCGTACGTGGCGTGCTCACGTGTGAGTGAAAAAGTGGAAAGTTGGGAGACACGGTTTGATTTAAACACATCGACAATGCAATACTTCAGTTATTTATATTGTATTTAATATAAACTTTTGAATAAAGAATTTGAATTGACCGAATTACATAGAGCAGCATGAGCATTGCTCATTCTCGGAATTATTATTTTCATTACATTAACGAATTTGGGCGGAACGAAGTTCGCTGGGTCAGCTAGTACAACTTATTTTTATATATATAATTTTTATATAAAAACTAAACTAAACTCAACGGTTCCAACGCCCTACACCATCTCATAGTTTATACCTGTTTACTGTTACATCCAATGTTATGTGTTTATGTTCTCTTGCCTTCGTTTGATGAGTGAAATTGAGTCGCCCGCAATGATATTCTTACCATTTGCATTACTCTCCGTTTATCGATCGCTATTTCTAAAAGATTGTGGTGTGGAGGTAGCTTCCTAGACCTAGAGCTCTACATGGACATATTGCACCAACTATTTATTTTACCATCTCGTTCATATAAGGAAGGAGAATAAAACACCGCCAACCTCACCCTGTACTTATCCAACCACAAGGTGAAAACAACACACAAATTATTATTGTTTTAGTGAATTATTATACCAAAGAGCCCGAGACAGAGAAATTGGAGCCAACGTTCATAAAACCGCTTGGTAAGTTTTTGTTTGTTTCGAATCTTTTTTATTCGCTAACTCAAGCTACAACAATGAAAGACTAACTCACAACTATGCACAAAGAAAAACTCGTTTGCTCCTCCCTAATTTATTACTATTATTATTGTTTTTACCTTTTTTAGATTATTTTCCAAATAGAAAGAACAGAAACAAATCAGTTTAATTTATTTTTTATGTGTACAATTATGTTGTTGGTCCCCGGCTACATCCCTACAACTAAAAAAATGTACTACTTCCTCTCTAATCCACCTGAACAACCCACCCTTCCACCAAAACAATGTATATAACTATATAAACTTGAACCAAATAAAAAAGCAGACGATTTTTCCAAAATCCATGAGATTGGCGAGTCTATCGACGAGATGCATCTTATAATGTATGCGAACATTTTGAAGTATTGCATAAATTGCTAACCCTCCAAAAAAAGAAGGTAAATTGCATTGCAAATTTTATGTTATTTTACATTACACTTTTATATATTTTTTAATATTGGTATTTTCTCAATGCAGCACTCACAAAATATTATTATACATATACATATACTATTGGTTAAGACAATTTTTTAAATGGAGATACTAATATAATCATCTTTAAATCTAATGTATGCTAAATATATATATGGTATATAAAAAACAGATAAACCTTCACAGTAAATTGTTCTAGTATGTAGTTGTTCCAAAGGCACCTATATAAAATAAAAAACTAGTATACGTTCTTCTTCATCTACACATTGTTTTGACAAGCATTTTTGTCATGTAAAATGTTCATATTTCAGAGTTTTCTATACAAAAATGTTTAAATATATATTTTTATTTGATTTAAAAATAATACAAAAATCAATCCCATCTTTGAGTATGTTATAGAATGCATTAGTTTATTTTGAACACCAGCAACCCCTATTTCGAAGTTTATAATACCTCTACCTGTTGTGTACTGTCTTATTCATAAATTCATTTTTGTTTTCAAACATTACTTTTGGTTCCTGATTTACTATAAATTCTGGGGTGATTTTCGGTTGTTTTTTTGTGTTTGTGGGGACCTTTAATATTTATGCTAAATATAACATTGAGACCTCCATTAGCATATACATCAAGAAATACTACACAATTATTTGTTATATTAAAACCGATTCTATATTAACTCTAAAACATATTTACGTTTGAGCTCTCATTAAAATTCACGCCGAGCAGCTATTTCTTAATTTCGCCTTGCAAGAACTCATATTTAGAAGGAATAATTCATAAACATTGTTGTGTGAGTTTACAAGCGCCTCTTGTATTTGTTCTACAGCTAATATTACTGGCATTAGCTTTGCGTTTGATTGTGGTTAGTCGTACGTCTTAACATCCATACTTAGCCTGTGCATTGTCCTCTAGGACTTGAATTAAAATTAAAAAAATAAAACTCGACGTAAACAATTGTGGCCTTTTTATGTTCGCGTTTCATCGTTTGATTTTCGAAGCTAAAGTGTAGGATTTAGTAATAATATTTACAAGCTATATGTGTAATAGTGTAGACGACTCAAATGATATTATTTGGACGTCACTACCGCTTGGTAGATCTGTTCTTAATCCTGTAAGCTTAATTTCTTCAAATTTGACTGCAGTGATTAACACATATTTGTCTTCGTAAAACCCGCGAATCCTGATTGCATTCACTGAATGTCACCGCTCACAAAACTTGGCTGTCGCCATTTTATCAAGGAAGCATTTTTCACGCTACTTTTAATGCTTTTCACACCAAGCCGTAAACCGGGCTTTCGCCAAAACACACGAAAACTTCATCGAAAACAGAAGTTTTCCCATACATATTTCAGTTTTCAAAACGAGTCGTTTGCACTCGTTTTACACGAAAACACCACGAAAACGACTTCCAATCGTTGGGTTGTTGGAACAAACACACCTTTTGCAATGTCCAGCAAAATGACTGACCGAACCAATTTCACAACTCACAAATTACAATCATTTTCCACAACTAATTGATGGGCTAATATTGTTTTTAAATGCACTAAATTCATTTTGTTTGTTAATTATTGATATCGAAATTTATAACCAAAAAAGTTTGCACCGAAGTTTAACGACTAGTGTCTCAAGTTGATTGAAAAGTCAAACGAAAACGAGTTGGTGGTCGGTGTGAACGCATCGACGAGTTTTCGAGGAAAACGCGGTTTTGGGCTTGGTGTGAAAAACATATTACTCAACATCTTATGTCGTTTTCTATTGGGGCAGAAAAAACAGATTCAGACAGAAGGGCCCAGCCCATAGAATCCGTTGCATCCGTCGGTCGCGTCGATGAATTGCCGTATTTGACGGAACGAGTTGGCCCATAGAATCCGTCGCATACGGTGACAGGCAGTGTGTTTTTCCCTTTGCAACGTACTCAAATTCCCTTTTAAATAATTTTCTTGATATGTATATTTTTGTGAAAAAAATTAACGTTTAAAAGTAAATTTTATGTTGCACGGAGAAATAATCACATTAAATAGGTAACCTAAGGGCACAACTAGGGCGCCCTAGAAGTCATGTCAAACACAGGTTTTCTGTACCAGGGCGAGTTCAGTGCTATATCGAACACATTAGGGTTAACACAGCGCGCACCAGCGTTGCCGCTGAAAATTTTCAAAAAGGGGACAAAAAAAGGGGCCCGAGCCGAAAAAAGGGGACTCTACTAAAAATACTAAGATAGCAAAAAAAAAAAAGAAGGAAAAAGAGCAACAAAGGCATTTATTTTTACCAAAAAAAAATATTTATTTATTTCGAAACACTTTTTTCCATATGTTTACGTCCTTTTTCGTTCAATAAATAATAAAATCTTAATTAAACTGAAAAGGGGCCATTATGATCATTTTTCAGAAAGTGGGGGCCAAGGGTCCCGAAGCTCAAAAAGGGGCCAAACGTCAACCCTGGCGCGCACTAGGGCCCACTTTGAAAACTTTGCCGCAACGGACGCGACGGATTCTATGGGTTGTGCCCTAGAGCAGTTTTTTTTGCTCTCGAAATCAGCTGGTTGTCAGATTTTATGTTCAATTGGCCGCAAAAAAAGAGAGAGTCAGTTTGAGAATTGAGAGTCAATGGCCCAACCCATAGAATCCGTCGCGTCCGTTGCGGCAAAGTTTTCGACTGACAGGTTGATAGAAATCACACACACACGGATAAAGTAGGTTTACTTTTCTGTCCGTCGCCTCCGTTGACCTTGACAGTGCGAACAGCGTGAGAGGATTCCTTTTTAATGGTGGAAATATTGAGCGCGAGAGAGACTCTGTCATCGGCTGTCACCAGTGCTCTTATAGTGTGCGATTTCTTCCTTTTTTTCAGAATTTCGATGTGCGAAAAGCCTTCCGTGGGAAAAGAAAAATCTAAAAATAAAACATTTAAAAAATGTTTTCTTTTCTAATTTCATCAAAATAAGTATCTAGATTTCACCATGATAATCACCACATGAACGTACATAAAAAAGAGATTTTTCAAATCACCTTTTAGCAAGATTTTTGTATATCAAAATTTTCTAGTACCAAAAAGTAGTCATTATATAACATTAACAAAATGCGATTTTTAAATGTGTTTATTTTTCCGCACAACATAAATTTAACTTTAAAAAGTTAATTTTTTCACAAAAAAATGCCTATCAAAATAATTATTTAAAAGGAAATTGGAAAGGGATAAATTACCACGTTTCTTGGGACAAATACGTATAGAGTACTTAAACACTCTGCCTGCCAGCCTGCCACCGTATGCGACGGATTCTATGGGACAGTTCGTTCCGTCAAATACGGCAATTCGTCGACGCGACGCGACGAACGCAACGGATTCTATGGGCTGGGCCCTTCAGAATAATTTTGCGAATCTCGATATCTGAGCCCAATTCACACCTACTTAGACTGACACCAAAACATTTGTCATTTGTCAAATTCTAAAGTTTTTTATTAATTACGTATTTAGGAGACAAGTCTGGGAAAAATTGAGAAAAAATTTGGTCTCCGCAATGGATATCAACATAAATTGAGTGGATCTTTATAAGCATAAATTACAATTTAAGAACAGAACACAACAGACTTTTAAAACACACACTACCACAAATACGAAGGAAGAAAAATCTCGCTTTATGTTCCATTGAGCACGAAAAACCTAAAATCTGAGAAAAAAATCCGAAAATCCCAATGGAAAACGACAAAGCAGCTGTGATGTACTTTTCGATAAGGAATGAATTTATTTTGACCATTCTATGACTTGATCGTCATAACTATTTCGTCAGTGCCAGCTATGAAATATTTCTCATTGTCATTGCTCGCTGTCACACTTTTCTAAAGCCCTGGTCAATGAAGCAAAATAAACTTTTGTATCCGGGATTTCAATAATTGTTAATACATTAATGTAAAACAAAGTCGAGTGACACTCTTTAATCTGCTTGAGTTATCCTACACTATAACGAAACTTGAGTCATTCAACACAAATCAGTAAACAGTAGAAAATTACAATTGAATATTTTCAGTTCCATTTTATGAGTTTATTATTGCAAATAAAACAAAAAAATAATGCGTACATTTTACGGAAATTTTCAAAAAATTCATATGCCATTACAGATTTCGATGAATCGCAATCTTATAATCCAGACTGGAATGAAAAGGTAAACTATATGCATGAAGTTGAATTTCCCAAATAACGTAATTTGAAAATGTACCCTTTTGTAGGAAATATTGCAGGGAAATAAATGCATAAATCTAGGGAACCTATTATATTTTGCTTGATGGCTGTTTTTAGTAGCTTTCTCAGGACCGGTAGGCTAGGCTCTCGAATGTTAAACATTGACTAGAAGTGGCGCAGTATAAGAAAAATCTTAGAAGTAAATTGTGGTTTTCCGGAGATTGAACGTAAAAC
The DNA here is from genome assembly GCA_949126925.1 of Cheilosia vernalis. Lineage (NCBI taxonomy): Eukaryota > Metazoa > Arthropoda > Insecta > Diptera > Syrphidae > Cheilosia > Cheilosia vernalis. Next base: position 59,642,383 of record OX421362.1, read on the forward strand.
CCTCCACTCGGTGGTCCAGCATACTAACCACTGAGCAACTGCGTTTCAATAATTCTTTACAATTTATTTTTTCTATACTGGAAGTAGGAACAAGATGCATACTTTTATGCAAGCATTTCAGATCAGCGGTTATAAACTGGCGTATTTGGTGAATGTTCTTTTACATTGGGTGTGCGCGTAGACCATACACCATCGCCTCTTAAATAAACTGTATTACGCAGTAGTAGTTTCACGAAACCATCAATACGAAAATATTTACCTTAAATATCGCATAACTCACTCCTGCTTTGGTTGACATCGTAGTGTGGCTCTCAGAAGTGTCAAACAGTTTTAAATTCCATGTTAACGATTCCTCTGTTCTTTGCAAGTTCATCTCTTTTTTCATTTAGCGTTCTTCAGCATATTCCCCAAGTAATCATCTCCACATGAATATGTCTCCAAGTTAACCTATTTTTCTCCTTCCAGGCAAATGCGAATAATCAATGGCAAGAGCAATTCGCCCAATGGAATTTGAATACGCAAAATCCGTAGATGTCTTTACTCTAATTTCTAAATAATGTACTTAATTTATAAGCAAAAGTTATTTGAAAGACAATTCTTTTTTAACAAAATGCAAGAAAAGCAAACAATAAAGTACTAAAAATCGCAATTTAATCAAACAAACGCGCAGGCATTTTATAAAAATAAACAGTTCAATAAAACTAAAAAAAGTAGAACAAAACAGATTTAATAAAAACAAAAAAATGATAGTAGCAATAAGTTCTTATACAGTTTTCAAGTAAACAAGTTTTCAACAAACAACAGTAGGTACTCTCAACAGAAACGTACTTTTCCAAGCCAGTCAAACGTAAATTGTTATTATTTAAACAATCAACTTAATGAGCCACTAAATACGGAAATATATGTAGAAAGTAGTTTTAATAACAAAATAATGGAATTTTACCAATAAAAGACTTAAACAAAATAAAAATAATCCAAAAAAAAGAAAAATTATCTATAAAAGAAAAAGATAACATTGAAATAAAACTAACTATTTTCTTTAGCTTTAAGAATGAATCTCTTTGATGAACATTTTTATTATTATTATTATGCATTCTGCTTTGTATTTATTTTGGTGAGATGATTAAAGTAAAACGTTAAAAATTAGTTTGATAGCCTTATGCAAAAATGAGTTTAATGTTTGTTTTTGAGAATCAAATCAATTTATTAAATTAGTTAGTTGAGAATTTGTTCATCGTTCTTAATTTTTTTTATTTTGTTTGGAAAACAGACAAAACATTTTACGAATACACATGAGATATGTAATTATTAATTATTATTATTATTATTAATGATATTATAATGTTATTGTACGGATATTTAATTCGTACGTTTTAATATACAATATTTGCATAATATTTATTATAATATATTAGATGCTATATACATATACATATTTAACAATTAATCATATTAAATGAAATTGTAATAATAATAAAGTAACTTATAAAAATGAGCAAAAACAAAATGAAAAATAATATTTAAAAGATTATATTATACATATTCTAATTTTAAAATATTGCAAACTGGCGTTTTAATTTTAATTATTTGATGAGCTGTATTACTTGCAAGAGGGTGTGCGTGCAAGACCGAGGTTCCCGAAAGCCTGACTTCTTCTATTGAATTGATTTAGTTGAAAAGAGTGCAACTCAAAAATATAACATAAGGTTGGTTGAGCTGATGCTTTCTTCTGCTGTTGCAGGAAACTGTCTGCAAAATATTAAATATCTCTTTAGATAGTTGTAACGAAGTATTTCGATTAAACTAGCGGCATCTGCATGCGGGCCCTCTACGAGCTGTAGATCCTGTCCATTTATAGACTTGATGATTTTCATTTACAGGCAATTCAGTATTTCGAGTAAATAAAAGACCATATTCTTAATAGTTTATTCTTTTATTAACAATTAGCAAAAATATTAAAAACTTTTAAAATTTTACTCTTTTAATCTGAGATTCATTAATTTACATTCAGCAGGTCATTGCATTAGGTTTGTGTGATTAAATCTTGCAATATTCAGTTAATTACGAAAAAGGCACTACTTCGAGATTCATTACTTTAGTTTACAATAACAACAACATGTGAGCAAAGCGTAGCGCCATCTATTACATTATAGTTTATGCGTTTTTTAATAATTTATTGTTCTATTCTCTAGTTAATTTGAGTGCTCATTTAGTTGCTCACAAAGATCTCGTAGTCCGAGTAGGCCAACTCCTCGCCACCATATGGAATGTAGCAGCATCCGTGCGATGGTTGTACCTTGCCAACGACAATACAGCCATTATGAGTGGCGCGGCCAATGAACAATGGTTCGCCGGTCTCACTTTCACCAGCCGGCAGAGCATTTGGTGGAATATTTGCACCAGATACTGGCACCCACATACCGCCACCGGCGCACAAGACCTCATACTCGTTGTGGGCGTGTTCACTGCCACCCCATGCAATATAGGTTACACCATGTGATGGATGGAGTTTACCGGGAATAAGTGCGCCTTCATGAGCGGCACGAGCAATGTACAACTGTTCGGAGCCATCGAAACCACCTTCCATGGAGCCCGGTGGAACTGTGCCATCAGCAGCTGGCACCCAGCAGCCAGGTCCACTGCCACTTGGAGGCTTGAATCCCATCGGAGCAGCGCATTGATCTGAAAACGAATAAATTCCAACATTAGTCGTGTTCAATATGAATTGCATAGGAAAACTCACCTTCATCGATCAACCATGTGCCGGTGGCACCCCAACCGGTGCAGATACCAACATAGTTGATTGGGAACAGCCCGGGTTCCTCCCACGACAAAAAGGCGGCTGCCTCTCCTTCACGTCCGACTGTGATCACGTTGTCGTACCAACGCAGCCAGAATCCGCGGAATTCGCCAGCATTCAAGATTCCAGGCGTGGCGATCTCAACAACGTCGGGCTTGGTGCGATTCTTGCGGATAACCGACTTGCTGTTCGACCAGCCACCCAGGAAAATTTCGAACATCGGGTCCGATTCATTGGGTCCGCTGGTTAATGCCAAATGGGCATCATTAGCCGTACGGATTTTGAATGTGAAGCAACCACCTGGAGCTGGGTAGAAGACATATTCCAATTTGTCTGGAGTGTTGACTTCTGTAAATAAAAGAAGGATGGTTATGTTATCTACTGTAACTAGAAAGACTGATAAAGTGATAACTCTTGACGGTTTCATGAGGCCAAGGTCATTGAAATTGTCACATATGCAAGTATTATACATGAATCCGAATTTATGAACAAATTCTTTACGCAATGCATGTCTAAATATAGCAAACAATGACCTAACCTAAATGAAGCTGCTTAGTCATATAATATGACTCACTCGCTTGACTACAATAATTGTGCGATAAGACCCCATACTAAATGTTTTAATTATTTCATAGTATAATATGCAACTAGTCGTGTAACAACAAAAGCGGAGAGTTTTGAGGTGATGGCCGTCGAATAGCAGTAACTAGGAGTATGTATAAGAATATGTACGACGAGAAATTGTTTAATGGTCAGAGAAAACTCAATTTTAAAACCGAAAATTTGTTTCCTAAACCCATAGCTTGGCAAGTTTACCCATATATCTTGGATGACATCTAGGGTTGCCAGTTCGAAATCAGTACATATCTCGACATTATGTTGAAATTCCGAGACTCGTCTGGACATTTCAAATTTTGACTATTTTCTTTTTGTTTATTAATAAAAAAAGGGAAATATTTTGTTCGCGTATAGCTCTACAATGTCTTTCGATGATTTTTTACTTCCAGCGAATTCCCAACACAAAAAAAAAATGTTCAAGTAAGCGTATTTATTTCAACAAAAAATAATTACAAAAACAAACAAAGATTTCAATCACATTTCTCTACATATTCATAGTAATGGTATTCACTTAAACGCGTAAAACCTTCATAAACTGCGTAAACTGCAGAAATTTACCACCTCGTAAACGAACGGTCAGATTTTGTATAGTTTACGCAAGCCTCATAATTTTCCGCGACCAATTAGGCTCGGAAATCGACTGCAGAAGGTTACGCAAATTTACAAATGTCAAACTGTGACAAACGATTGTGTGAATTACTTTTCATGTTTTCAGAGTTGCAGCAATGACGGTAAAAATTTAATGAAATATATAGTTATGAATTACGCAAAGCACCGTAGAAATTTATGAATTTACGAACTGCGTAAAATTATGAGATTAAGTGAATACCCTTACTATGTTATAGTCAAACGTAGAAGTTCAGTCGCTCCTAGGGTCTAAAATTACATCAGCCAACGGCCGAAAAAAAACCCACCAATTTCGACCTTTGACCGAAGTATTTTTTATCAAACCTAGGAGCGCCTGAGCTTCGGCCTTTGACTACAACACAATAAATTACAAGCGTGTTTATGTTTATAGATGATTATTGACACATAATATTTAGTGTTGTCTTTTACCGAATTTACAAGTTTAGTGCCTTCAGGCGTATTTAAAAGTGACTTAAAACTTACACATCTTTCGTCAAAATTCAACCGAATTAATAACTCGGCCTTTATTAAGTCAAATTACATTCGGTTTCTTTCTTAAGGGTCGTTCAGTAAACTGAAAACTCACTACTAGTGATTGAATTTTTTTATTTTTTAATTTTATGAAATTGGAAATACATACACTTTTTTCAATAAGTGATAGAATTTGAAAAATAAGTTTCGCCGGGACTTTTGACTGGACAATTAATTTTTCACCGGGACTCTGGACACCGCTTAGAATATCTGGACAATCCCGGCGAGTCTCGGTCGTCTGGCAACCTCAATGTCATCCCCAAATCTAGGCTATTGTAGCCAACAAAGAGTTGCCATAGCTCCTTAAGACGTGGTTGTTAACGAACTTAATCACGCTTATTTTAAGATTCGATTTCTTTCGAAAGTGTCTCGAATTTGAAGAATCTGTAGTTTGACATTCGAACAGATAAAAAGTTCATCCTATCAATCGAAAGTTCATTTTCATTCGAATGTTGATCGTATTTTGACATTCTAATCGTTCGAAACAAATGTAATTTTTTATTCGTGTGCAATTCTACCGCTTAAACAGCGACTGCTTTGTTGCTCCAAATTCTTGCCGGATAAAATTTGCAAAAATGTTATTTTATCTCGTCCTTTTCTTCCTCACTAGCTTGGATACGTTTTGTATCCATTTGGGGCAAAGTTTAGCTTCCAATGCGTTTGTTACAAGGATGATTGAGACAATTTCACATTTGCATCTTTCCCTACTCCAAATTGGTAGCCACCTTCTGCGACAAATCTGAAGGTGGTCGTTAGCATTGAGATATATTTAAATGGATTTTTGTTTGTTGTTTGAAAATATTAAGAAGATTAAACGTACATGGAACAATTGCCATGTTTTTTATGTTTTATTTTCACTGTCAACGAATTTCGGGGATAGAATATGAGTTTTGTATACAAATAAAAATTTCAAATGACATCAGACAGATGATTTATACCATGTTCCCACCAAACGAAACCCCGAGGTTTCGTAAAATCTTTCCAAATCTCCGAGATTTCGCCATATATTTTTGAGATACCGAAATCTCGCGATTTCAGCGAAATCTATTTGAAATCCCTCTGAGTTCATCCATCCGTGAGAGGTTATGAAATGGAACAAGCCTTTATAGTGAACTTTGGTTTATTTTGTGTTCATTTGCAGATGTCAAAATATGAAACGCCACAACAATCAAACAAAATATAAAAGAAGAATCGAAATTGTAAGAGTCTAAGAACTTGTACATTTAGCATTGTCCTGAGTTGATTTCTTTGTACTGCGAAATCGCCTATAAATGCTGCAATTATTTCCTTAATTTGTTCAGAACTCATTTTTGGTATTATTATTTTGCGTCAACAAACAGCTGTTTTGACAGCCACTTTAAATTTTACAGTTTTTGACTTATGAAATCACTTCAACTCGGTGGGAACGACTTACAAGGTTTCGGTAAAAGTTCATCGAAATCTCGCGATTTCAGTTTGGTGGGAACATGGTATTAGAAAGTTGAATTCACTCAAATTCATTTGATGACATTCTCGATAGTGAATTTTATTCGTTCGAGTCTCAAAATACACAAAGTTCAATCTCAAAATAAGCATGAATTTGTGTCGAGTATGAAAACCGTACACTCATGCCCTGTTACCGGCTAAGCATTATTATGCTTGTTTACAACAACCTTTTATCAGCTGCGTTAACTATTCAGCCTCTCATAAGGTTCTGACAGCTCTGCATATGACTTCCGCAAATCTTTTGACAGAGGCTCTGATAGCTCTGTATATGGGTATCGAAAAGCGGGTCTGATAGCTAACTTGGATGTCTTCAAATATTTTTTGTTGGTTACCGCAGCTCATTAACAGAGCCATGTAACAGAATTCATCACACCTTACTTTTGGTTATAGCAGCCACAAAGTAAGCAGTTGATGTGCCTACATAAAACAGTGGTGGCGCATTTAGTAGGGTTATTGTAGCTTTGTAGTTTTCTGAGTGATGAACACTTAAGATGCATAAGATTATATTGCATCTGAGGTCTAAAGATTGTACTTTGACTACATGGATATATTTATATTTAAAAAAAAAATAACTAACGACAATTACATGCATAGTGGATATTCTTCGTCGAAGCAGAACCAACTACCGGCCATGCTGCACCTTAGTAATTTGAATACAACTGCATGCAATTCAATTATACCCCACTCTTCATGTTGGGGTTTGTGAATTACAATATGTTGTCAGTGATGTGTGCAATCATTCGTAACTATGAATTCGCAAACGATATTTATCGATCATAAGAACGGTCTATTATCAACCAAATAAACTTTATATATCTCTTTAAAAAATACTTGTTACGGTTTAACCTGTCTTTCCTTATTGAAATTCAACTCTGCTTTGTATAAAATAAACCTGAATTGGCATTACTTTAAACATCGATCGCATTCGCTTGGTCAATAACCCCTCCTCCCATTTTATTGAAAACTTTCGGAGATACGTATATACCTCCTAGCGTTGAAATAATAAAGCTTCCACAGCTAAAAGAATTACAATTCACAACTTGTCCTTCATACACCTTGTAATCTACTCTTATGACGAATTAACACCTTCAACATGACCACACCATTGACCAACTTTACCAAATTAAAAAATAAAACCTTTTCGCTTCAACGTGGAGTATGTAGGTACTGCACACCAAACTAAAGCTGTTTATGTAAGTCGTAGGCATAGCAAGTAGCCAAACAGAAAAAAAGTAAAACGAAAACGAATAACTATCTATTTGGTAGCCACAACAAATCGCAAAATGACATCATCGCTAGAGAACGCAAAAACACTTTGGATTGGGATACCTACATATAATCGCTTGTATCCGTCGAACACATTATGTAGACATAGACGCCTGAAAGCGCTTTATTGCTTCATTTTCTTATGCGGAATTTCAATGAATACCGCATTCGTATCATCAAAAGAAGCATTATACCTTTTACTTTAATTAGAATACTGCTAACGTAAAGCATGAAATCATATATTTTCTGTCAGTTGATTTATCATCAATTTATGAGGCGAATGACTCAAATGATTGCCGGTTTTGTTAACCCTGTTCAAGCGGGTTGATTATTATTATTCTTGACCCTGAGAAGAAAAAGATTTCCACTGGTAGCCCCTTGATACGTAGGTTATCAAGAACTACAAACGTCATTTACATATGATGTCATTTGAGAAACAAATTGTCAATTTTGATGACCTCGAAATTTCTTCTATGAATCAAAGTATGAGTCAAAACTATGATCATGTTGATATTAATGTGGACAAAATTGACACTACTAAGATGTTTATTATTATTGCCATTGATTAATAATAAATAAATTTATGACGTGTAGCGACGGTGAGGTTCAAATTTTAAGTAGAAATGCTGTCATGCTCGTATTTACAGCATACTTAGGGCGATGTTCAATAGATCATACTTTGATCGTGTTTGTTCGGCACGCATTCAGAATTAACATTCATGTGATAATGGCCTAAAGGTAATTAGAGCCGATCGCTCATTTGAAATAGTGCATTACAATGCCAAAGAGACAACCCCTGAGGGGTCTTATGACTATGAGGTGCTCGTGCATCAGAAATATGGATTTTAATTGCACCAGCCAAAAATAAATGAGCAGTCTGACTTGTTCAGTTCTAAATAAACAAATTTCAATGATTAAGAAAATTAGCATGTTTGTGGTACAAACAGCTGTTTCGTCTACTGCGCAGTCGAAACAATAGAAATTTAAAATTGACGTGTGCAGTTAACACAAATTTCCGTTGTTTTGCATTTCGAATTATGAATTATTCCTACAGTTTCAGACATAGGTAATTGACGATGTTTTTGAAAGCAAACGAATAAAGTAATAAAACGGATAACTTTTCTTATGTTTTTTTTTTCTTGAAATTGCTTATAATGATCCATCCAATAAATAAATACTGTCTTTTTCACACTTAAGTGACGCGTGGATAGCGTCGTTTGCAATTATTATTTTCGATGTGCTTTTTATTTAAAAAAAAAAATAATAAAATAGTCACGTCTATCACAGAATCCGTCGTATTCGGAATTTTGCTACGAACCCCGAAAGAACTATCATAGAATCCGTCGTAAAGTAAATGTTTGCTGGAATTTCGAAATTCATATCCATCAATTTCCCCTACGACTAAATTCGTAGCAAAAATGTTCCCCTACTACGAATTCTATGATAGTTCTTTCGGGGTTCGTAGCAAAATTCCGAATACGACGGATTCTGTGATAGCCCAGAGTGGTATTCAGAAAGTTCAATACAAAGTTGCTTGACGCAATAGAAATGCACTTGCAAGGTTTGAGAAATATGAGATAATGTGAGCTCTCTCGAAAAGACTGTGATAAACCCCTTCTATGACGTGCTTAGTAGCTATTCAAAACTGCGGAATGTGTGGAAGCAATAGCTATAGTGAGCTTATACTATTTAAAGTCAACACTAAAAGATAGTTGTGACGGAAGTCGTAATTGGGCAGAAGATGATTTATACAAGCGCAGCCAATGGGTGCGGTATGAATAAAACTTAGCAATTGCTTTTACTCAAGAGAAATGTCAAAATCAAAGCATTTGCAACGTTTCATATGAATAAAAACTAATTTGAGTTAGTTCCAACTTTTGACATGTTCAAAACTTTTACTTAATTATGTCGTTTTCCATTGGGACCACCAGAAATCTTTTTCAGATCTCAGATTTTAAGGGGCAAATGGAGCATGCAACAAAATTGATCTGCTTTTGTAAAAGCATTAGTGCGTTATTTGGCAGCAATATCAGCTGTTCAAATATTGCATTATAAATCACAAATGGAAATCGACTTAAAAAATGTTTCACCCATTGCACATACAAATAGAGTATTTTTGGTGATTCGTAGTCTTCAGATGACGAGGAATACTATGAAGATACTAGTTTCTCATAAGTTCCATGGCTATTAATGTTATTTCGTTATGTTGGTTTTCATGAAACTTCGGTCATTTGTCTTGAAAGCAAACTTCTTAAAATGACGTAAAACAGCTGTGCGAAGTATATTGGTATTGTGAGAGTGTGTGTAGATCTGAAAAATATCGAGATCTGCAAAAAGTGCTCTGCTCCAATCGAAAAAAAGAATGATTTTTGGTCCCGATGGAAAACGGCGTTAAATCTTATAAGAAAAAGCAATAATGCTATGCAAATTCTGAGTCTGCGATTTAGTTGACTTAGACCTTTTGCTAAATATTTTGTACGCACATTTTTTACATAAAACAATCTAAGAATTGTGAATAGTAAAGTCTTACCTATTCTGTTTGTTTCATTTCAAGCGAAGTATGGACTGGGGACTATTTTCTATTTGGCTAATAGGTATTTCTTTTAGTAGATGGAAATATTTAGACAGAATCATTTGTAAGGTAGGCATATAGCGGAGATCCAGGCTTCTAGGTCGACATTTCAAAAACCTCTCGGTAATTCATAGTTTCTCTTTACAATTGTCTAGTGTTAACAAATAAATATTTCCAACAATATTGGATACAATTCCAGAAACCTGAAGAATAAATGAAGCATCAACGAGCTATTTGGCAAACAAAAATCATATTTTCAGGTTTATTTAAGAAAAATAAAAAAAATTCAATTTTTCTAAGAGAAGGCGCCGAATGCGGGGACCTGTCACGTAGTACGAGCGAAATCGATTTGCCCTAAATACAAACACAAGAGGACAGCCCATGCTTTAGAGTTGAAATAATATCTGCAGTAATTCCGCATAATCAAAAAACAAGTAAAATATTCTAACCAGTTTAATATTCAGTCAACCTATCTACTTCAATCGCATTCTTATTATTCTTATGGGTTATGCCAGCACTGTAAAAGAATACATTTAAAGTCATGCCATGCAGCTTGAAGTCATTTGTATTCAGTTATCCACACCATCAAAAATTGCCACGAAAATTAACCTGAATATACAATTTGGGTTGGGGTTGGTAGGTAACTCAAATGAATTCTTTTGCTTAACTGCGTTGTTAGTAGCAACAGTTCCGCACCGCAACATCTATTAAATATTAGCAGACTCCAATAGTCAACCCTTTGCACACTCAGAACCAGTTTCTATTATTAATATAATTACAACAATGACCGAATATCCCACATCCCACCAACCGGCATTTGCTTTACAAACACAACAACAAAACTACGCTCCCGAAAATTCTTAGCTTTCCAAGGCAAAGCTTATTGATACTACGTCTACGATCACGACGTGGCCCAAAGCAAAAATCAAGTGAAATTTTATTACTCAAAAACCCATCCCATCTAACCAATTGAATTGAAAATCGGTGGAGCGGTGGAACAAAAATATATAAAACAAAAAAATCACCAACATAGAACGACGCTACAGCTATACGATGCAATAAATTCTATCACAACAAAAAAACGTATATTCTATTCTGTATATATATTAACGCTAGATTACGTCATGATAGCCGTTTAAATTCAGTTAAAATATGTACAGTGCAGTCAATGGGGGGAGAATCATGTCAACCATGAAGAACTGTCATAGAACGATGCAAGATGCGCTGACATCGGTTTAAATTGATTAGACATTCTTTCTGTGTAATGCCACACCTTAAAATATTTACCACAAAAGTTGAAAATTTCACTCAATGTATAAAGGAATTTCTATTTTGGAAAATGTCCAAAGTATATTTTTCTTATTTTGACAGGAGTTGTGGGGTGAGAACAATATGAGAAATAATCAAAACAGTTCCAATTTATGTTGACAAACTCTACTCACCAGTTGGCATGTTGATTTATTTAATTGTAGAAAAAACACTCGAATATAAAAATAGTAAAAAAGGTAGATATATCTATTTATTAGCTGAACAAAACTCGCGACACTCCTCAATCGAAGAACTTCTGGGAAACACTGATTTCCGTTTGACAGAATTTCAAAGTTCTACCGTCGCAATATAGGCAAAAAGCTTTATAAATTTTGTTTGACAGTATCCGGTTTTTCGAGAGCTTTCTATCGGCTGTGTTGAATGTTGATGTCATCACATCATGTGCTATTTATATTTTGACAGCTACGAATACGATGAGCAATAGTCCTACGTAACGTTGATTGTGTATTGTAACGTGTGGACTGTGGAAAGGTACACTTTGATTCGAAACTGTAATGCACCTTTTCAAGAAAATGCCGAATCGATTTTCTTAAATCCACTTGCTGTTGAACCAGCACTCGCAAGTTTATAATACGAGTCGGTGAATTTTTTAGCCGACTTTTTACTATTAACTTAAGCTGACCCAGATATCAAAAAGTTAATAAACAAATAGTCTTTAGTCCTTTACAATCACAAACAGTAGGTCGGCAGTCTAGTCTCATAATTTAAGCGATCACCGGTCATCGGAGCCATTTCTTAAGTATCCATAGGAAAACGGCGATTTGAAGAGATAAATTTATATTGATGGATATTATACAAGTATCTATGAATATCTATGTGCTATTTATCACTTTTTCCCAGTTTTGTTTGAATTAACCGTCAATCTCTCTATTCCCAATAATTTAGAACAAACTGCTTTTGAACGACAATGCTGCGAATTTACTGTCTGAAGTTGCAATAGTTTTGCGAGACAAGAAAGTAAAGCTAAGATTAGACTGTATGCCAATTAAGCATATGAATGCCAAATGATTAGATTAGCTGTCAAGTGACCAAAATGTCAGGATTATCAAAACAGTATATTAGACTATATGACTAAAATTACCAATATGGTCATATTTGCCTTGATGGTCACTTAAGGCATTTGTTATTTATTTCCAAATGTTGTAGTAGGGTAATGCTGTGAAGAAAAACAAAGCAAACATTTGAAGTTGGAGATTTTCTGGTAGTAAAATATTAGGTATTATTTTATTTTATTTGTTTTTGGTGTGTTTCCTGCTCGAAATTAATTGTGGTTATTTTATTGTAGTGAAAAAGGAATAAAGAGAGCTGTTGCGCATTGGTTTTGGCGGCATGTTTGATTGATGAGATCGAACATCTCGGACGGACGACTGAATTAAAGTCCGCTTCACGTAGACCACGTTGTGCTTGGGTGAAGGAATGGGTGAAGAAAAGGGAAGAGGATGGCTTTTGCGTGAAACTCATGCGCGAGTTACGGGATGAGGAACCCGCACTATATAATAACTTCGTGCGAATGTCGCAGGAGCAGTTTAGCTATCTTTGTGGGCTAGTGACACCACTTGTAATTAAAAAGAACACGCAAATGCGAAAGAGTATTGCTCCAGCCGACAGGCTTATGCTGACCTTGCGCTTTTTGGCAACCGGCGAAAGTTTCAGGTCATTACAATACCTCTTTCGCATTCCACAGTCGACCATTACCACCATCATCCCCGAGATGTTAGAAGCAATCTACAAAGTTCTTGTAGAAGAATATCTTCAAGTAAGTAAGAGACCTCTCCTTGATTTTTCGGTGTGGTATAGTTTCTCGTACTTATGCAAAGTATTATTATATAATTTGTTAGACACTAGGCATTTTATGACCACTTGGCATACCGTCTAATCTTACCTTAAGTATAGGTATACTTTCGGGTCAGTTGCGTCAACTTTTTTTTTTTGTAAACATTTATGTATTCACAGATTTGTATGCACTATGCAAATAAATAGTTCTTAAACTAAAAAAAGGTCTCTCGTTATTATAATTACTTTTCTTAAGCCTGAAAGACAATTGTGTGCCTCTACTGTATTATTACTGCCTACGGTATGCAACAAATTTTACAGCGCACTGGTTGTTTATTTATAATTGTAATACTTTTAGGTGAATTACCTACTACACTAAAAATAGAAACACGCAATCACGTGAATCGATTGTTTCTAAATCTAAAGTGTCCTTGTCTGAAAGTCTGAAACAAATTTGCCCACTTATTTAGCTCAATGCAACAAAGTCTATCTATCATAAAGAATTTATACATTTTAGGTTCAAAATTTTTATAAAATGTCCCAATCTAACAACAAAAATAAAGTGCTCAACTCATACTAACACTTGGTTCGATTCAAACTAAAACACATTTCAGACTTCAGTTAATGAAGAGAATTTACAACAGGAGGGTGTACTGATGTACTGCACAGTTTTCCTAGTTTTCGCGAAGCCCCATACGGGTGTTTCTGTTTATTCACATTCACTATAAGCGCACTTGCACCGATTTTTCGTTAATCACTTAGTTTTCTTAAGTTGGTTTAGCTGAATGTTTCATTCATAGAAACGTGTTATTTGGTGCAATAGTTTTCACTTTTACCATCACAAAGAAGCCTCTCAGTAGTCTTTCTGTTCGAGTGAGTAATCATTTCATATTCCCCTAAATAGCACTTGAAGTTGTGAATGTTTCTTTTGTTTGTCAAGTAAATTTGAAAATTGTTTTCACTAGACGGAAGTGGAACTGTGTGAGATATCTTGATATAATTCATGCGAACACTCAGTTTCTTAGTAATATGGTGCAATTAACGTTAGAGCAGGAGCGGATTAATTCGGTAGAAAAGAGAAAGCAACACAAGGCTAGTGTTGCTGTGTATGATGTCGATGTGTGTTTTTATAAGCAAACCCCACTGATACCACCACACCAAATCTCAAAGTGTAGCCATAAATGCCTAGCAATACAATTACATAGGTGTATGTTGGAGGGTGAAAATACAAATAAATCGTCCACTGAAACATGTTGGCGGGAGCAGCAGATATACCTCCTCCTCATTTACATAAATCTTGTGAACTGAAATATTTATAAGCAAGTGGATATTGTTAATGGCATAAGAAGCATCATCTGTAATAGTTTTTCAAAAATAAGAATAAGACTGAATTTGGGTATTGCAAATTATTTCTTGTGCCATTTTGATTGCAATTTTGGGTGACAACCAGAACTGACGTCTATCGATAATTTTCTGTCTAATTAAGAAGTGCGGCAGCTTTGACAGTCCGATGAAGTTCTCTATTTAAAGGCTGCTTTTGTATAGTTCTATTTTTCGATTTGTCAAGGATTTAGCGGTAATCAATTAACTGATGAACCTGGCCCCAGATTCTGTAAGAAGAAACGTTAAAATGTTTTCGTGTGCTCGAAGAAATTTGCTTGTGTAACGTATGGCCAATCATTCGTGCGCACGAAAACGTTTGATCGTTTCGCCTTACAGAATCTGGCTCCTGATTTCTACCCGCGTAGTTTGAAAAACGTGCGTTAAATTAGACTTCGAGCTTGGACTGCTTTGGACTCTCACACCACTAATAAGCTCGGCTTTCAGTATATTTTTAGTACCACGTATCCTAGTCCTAGAGTAGTGGGAGGAGTGCCTACAAAATTCCGACCTTAACATCTTCAGCTACAGTCACTAAAAGAGAGTAGGTAGGTACATTACTAGCTAAATAACATGTATAATGGATAGCGAGGAAATCCTTTTTTGTCATTGAAAGTAAAAGGCTTGGAGAACTTCTTACAGCTTACATTACAAATCTTTCTTAAAGTTCTCTAAATTGGTATGTAAATAATATAATATCTTCCTATTTGGTTAGCAGAAATAAGCGACTGAGGCGATTATATAATATATAACCTACACCTAAAAAACTAGAAAAAAATCTGTTATTGACATCGTCCAATTGCAACACAAATTGAATTACAGCAAACTAAAACGCAAAGCGCAGTGCCCAACATACCTGTTTGTAAGCTTAGTGAGTATTTACAAATGAAAGGAAATCTTAATTGAGAAGCGTGCATGATTCCAATTGGAAAAACCAAACCTCGCGCTAAATCATCAACACAGATCCACTGGCGCTTGACGTACGTATCTGCCACTGGAGAATATGGGATGGGACATGGGAGTCCGTTGGTTGAGACAATCTTTAATTAAGTCAGACACCAATAAATTGTTGTTGTCAGGAAACTGAAATTGATTCCAACGCTAAATTGATTTGCGCAGTAAATCTACAATTTCGTTCTCTTTTCGGTTATTTTGTTGTTTGAATTTCAACCATAAAATCTAGTTTAACGATGTACCAAAAATCAATTATGCTTCAATTAAATAAATTATTAGCAATCTTCAGAAAGCATGTAGGTACTGAACTGACGATAGCAATGGCAATCTGTACAGTGGGCTGATGCAATAGGAATCGTAATAGATACAATCGTCATTTCCATAGTCACTTTAATCTACCTATACGTATCCATATATCGTATAGTAGGTAATTTTTGTGGTGTGGAATTAAAAGGGGGCTCGTCTTCGTACACTGTGAAGCGGATTTATCTAGTCAGCTCACGAATTTATTAGATGTGGAGTCATCAGCAACATGTATACATACTGCTTTCCCTTTCCGACATATGCCTTTCATTTTGAGTGCAAGCTTACAGAAGAGAGCAGATATTAATATCGACGTCACTGTTTCTTCATATTTTTTTGGTTAGCTTTCTCGTTTTCTATTGGATCTGTGTGTATTCAGTATCCACACATAAATTTCGTTCAGCCAAAAAATTACCGAAGAGAAAAATTATATAGTTTCGACCTTCCCAATGTCATAAGCTATGCCATGCGGAATGAGGTCTGACTGTACACATGTGCAAATTATTTACCGACACAAAAACAAAGAGAAGACGACTAGATATAAAAGCATACCATTTCTATATGAGTTTCATAGAAAAAAAAAAAACATGACCTAAGAACACTAAACAGCAAATATATTCTGATGCAATGATATACAGCCCTTTGAGTATTTGCTTACATCTTAGGCAGCTAATACCCAACTTTTAACGATGCTTAGCTCGTACTCTGGAGTTTCATTCTGTAATATGCATTTCAAGACTCTAGAATCTAGATACATAGATTTTCGCTTACCTGATTCATCCATTTGTTAGACAGTTTTCTAGAATTTTTATTTTGCTGACGAACTTTCATAGTTTCTAGTATCTAGTTTGTAGTCTCCTCTGACGACTTAAGATGTGAATCAAATTACCATTGTTTTACTAAATGACTATAGAACAGGCAAAAGTTGCACTCTGACAACAGTTTCGGCTGTTTACTGTCATATTTCAGTGTTCATATTTACGGTTGTATTCTAATTAAGTTTGTCAGGTGCGGCTATATTCCTGACTTTTTTCACATGACTTAAACATTAAAAATTGTTGTGCAATGAAAAGACCATTACTTATGAGTCGAGTACATCATCAAGAAGCTCGTCGATTGTAAATCTTTTTGTTTTGTTTAATAAAAGTGTTTGTCTATACAATAATTTAAATGTTTTTCCCATTTAATTCTTTTTGAAGCTATTAATTCTGTACGAGCAACATTTACGACGATTTTTATTTATCAATTGGCCACGAAACTATATACACCCGTCGTGAGAGAAAAAATTGCCTCAACTTCCAGAATAAATAAATGCATGACAAAAAGCATTAGTTACCTTCTTAGATAAATAGATGTATACCTATATCTACAGGAGGAGAGCAAATAATCTGTTGAGTAACACTGGGTCTGTTCGAATGCATTTTTTTCGCAGCAAAGTAAGCTATACTCTATTTAACGACTTCTGGATTAATTTGTTATCCCTAGGGTATTTAAGTTATTAGTTCACGTCGACACCTTCGTGGTATGGAAACTACTGCAATAGGTACACAATTTATTCAATAGGTAATGTTGTCATAATTTCAAATACACAATGAGCCTTACCAATAAACATTTTTAGTTTCGACTTTAAGTTTTAGAAGTTCACAGTGGCCATATTTTTCATACAAATATTGCAAACTGTGAACTTCCGTAAATTTAACGTCGAGACTAAAATTTGTTATTACTACGGAGCAATAACAACTGTGGACACCTACATACAAATAATAACCAACTTACACCTCTTTATCACGAATGCTTGCAGACTTTTAGGTTGATTGTCCTCCAGGTATGGAACAAGTGATTCTATAGTTTCTTTGTGTACCTATCTGTTCAAAAAAAAAAAAAAACAAGCATATTACACTAAACAGGGTGGTTCAGTATAAAAAGGCGGAGCCTGAGTCCTTGGCTTATCACTATTTATAGTAATAAACAATTAAGCATACCTTGAACGACGGCTGTCTTTAAAACAATATTGGAGATATTGCGCCGTATACTAATAACAAATTTTATTCTCGACTTTAGATTTACGGAAGATTACAATTGCGAAATGGAAAACATAGCTACTGTGAACTACTTAAATTTAGTGTTTATTGGTAAGGCCCATTATTTTTAATAAATCTTCCAAGCACACGGACATTGCATTTGTTTGTCGGGGTTATAGCTAGCAGTTTTAAGGGTTTTAAAGACTTTTAGAATTTTACAATTCACATTAAAGCTATTTAACAGGGTGACGATAAAATACTTTCATAGTTCAATAGTCCACTGATCTGGTGCACAGCAGCTCACGCCTATCCACCTTTAGGGGCCTGGCTGATATTGATCTGTTCTCATGGTCATCTGATTTGTTGATAAATGTAGTAGGTAACACCTTCTTGGAGTATCTTATGGTAGATTCACCAACCTGGAAAAGCTTGATATAATCCCACAAAAATGTCCTTAAGTTATTTCTGTAAGAACTATTCGTTAGCCTTGAACACTTCTGCTACACTTTGCAGTATTAAAAAGGTTGAGATTTATTTTAAGATGATTAAAGAATTAAAAATATTTATTAAAAAATAATGAACAATTGAAGTAGCAAAAGTAAATTATAAAAAATGAGAAGTGACAGATACTGGCGTTGGAATTAAAAAAGTTGTCAGTACTGCCACACATAAATAAACACAACGAAATGATAACACAGAGTTACCAGCGCTGGTTGAATTCAAGTCGCGACAAAACAGCTGTCATTGCTTTTTCATGGCGAATTGCAATGAAAGCGAAATTTTTGTGCAACCCAGTCATCCATTTTATTTTCTTGTGCAATTAGTGAATAGCGATTGGTATCAAACGAGTTTATTGTGAAATTCTCTCTCTCTCGACAGGTGCAAATGGAACGCCGAAAACAATAGTAAACAAAAGGGGAAGCAAGTGAACTAAGAAACCAATCAGATAATTTTCTTGAACGGCATATGAAACACACATTCACAGGCATTTTGACATAGGAAGCTGAAAGAGCCTCTGTCAGTCAATGCACGTCTTTCAAGAATTACAACTCAACAACACTTCGCCCAAAAACACAAACAAAATGTGATAAATAGCAACGACTAGCTCTGTTCATTTGCCCTTGAAATGACATGTCTGCCGATAAACAGAAACACTGCTAAAACTAAATTTTGCTCTCCGCCATAAGAGATCAGTTATCAGTATCAGATCAGACCATACCATAAACCATACTCGTTGTTCTCTCGCTCTCGCAGCCCTAAACATAACAAATGATATCTTGCAGATACATAACATAAAGACACACTCACACGTCACACCCATTCTAAAAAGGTCTTTATCAAAGACTGAGCATGAATTGTAGTTATTTCAAATAGGTAGTTACCTGAATACCTAGTACTAGGTCTACACAGCTGTTTATCCCAAGTAAATGTTCGGATTGTGGATATCTAGTTTTAAATTTCAATTAGTTTTCAAATTCATTTTGAACAGTGTATCGTCTATTGACTAAAACGCATACTTCGACGTAAGGAGTTTAATTTTCAAGTACATACAGTATCCACATACGTGCTCTACGGCCGCTGCCCCCAAGTCTCTAGTCTGCTCACTCATTCATACGCCATATAAGATATATAAGCCAACTGCTTCTCGCTTTCCTCTGTTTGCCGATTGCCGATCGCGTTTTACAGAAAGAGAGCTGGCTGCAAGCGTTGAACGCGTATAACGAAACGATATTTTGTAAGCGAAAAAAGCTATTTATTCCCGTGCCAGCTGTGCTGGCGGTGTGTATCTTTTCACTTCATCGAGTCGAGCGAACTGCAGCGATCGGTTTTAATAACCTTCGCTTGTTTAGAGATATCACTCTGTTTCAGACGTCTTCGGTAGAGAAGACCTTCGGTCGATATAAACCGGTCTCTGTATTAAAATACTTTCAGAATAATCTGCCAAAGTGAAAAGTTAGAAAAATTTGACAAAAAACCTCGCAACAAATTCAAAGTGAAAGTGCGCGCGTATATAAGATTTACCTATGTTAATTCGGCAAACAAAAAGTGTACCTATCTGATTGTTTGTTTGATTGCTCTTTTCTTGTCAGGTAAAGCCACATTGATAACTACCACAACAACAAAGAAAGTTAGCCAACAATCACCACAACCAGACACCAACATGAGTTTCGGCGGGTGAGTAGTGCCTATAATTTTTATATTTTATCTAAATGGATAAAAACCCCTGTCATATGCGAAAAATTAGAAATAGAGAATTATTCTTTTTATGTTGAAAACTATTTCTGATCTGACACATAATATATTGCGTAAGTTTGTTGTATCGAATAATTGGGTATTTTTTATTTCTGTTTAACAAATATGAAGAGTGTGTGTATATTGTGGTTTTCAAATATCTACCTACGTCGCGTTATTTAATCGTTTCATTGACTCTGTCATGCAATTTAAGTAAAGGCGAAAACTATTATAAATAAGGTTTGTTAACTACAAACGCAGCCGCATCTAATTGCATAGGGGACGTTCGGATTCGTAGTTTAGTAAGTCTGACAGCTGTCTGACTAGATGCGTCTCAGTTTTTATTGGCCCAGAGTGTTCACGTGTATAGTTTTTGCAGTTGAAGTTTATGGAGGGGAAGCCGACCAATCTAGTCAAGAAAATCCTGCCTGCGTACTCAGTTGACATTTCGAAGAGTCAAATTTAAAATAAACAGAGTGGCCGTTGCAGAATTCTGAGGAGTCGAAAAAAAAGGCGCGATGAGAGAAAAAGGTGTGATTAAGGCCACTCTGGTAATTTAGAATTTTCACAAGATATTTAACAAACATTAGTTCGCATAACACTATAATAGTGTAGTGGTTGTCAGGCGTGCTACATTCTTAATGTACTTATTTGAAAATAACAATTTTTTAAAGATTTATGCAAGGCCTTTCCAAATAAAAAAGTGCAAAATCAAGCAAAGGTAACGCTGACCGCGAGAATACAAAAACAATTCAACTTGCTTAGTCAACGCGTTCGGATTTATATTCACGACCAATCTAGTTGACGTTTTTCATAAACTAGGTATCCGAACGTCCCCATAGCTTCGCATATAATTTTGTTTACGTATACGTATAATACTCGCTGTCGTTGCATTTGGAATTGCAATCCAATATACCTATACCTAGTTAGAAGAAGGAAAATGAAATATAAATGAGGACTGGAGGGGTCTGGTTTCAATTGAATTGAAACTGCAACGGAAATGGAAATGGAAGTGACATTAATGCTTCAGTGATACATAATTTGGCACGCATGAGAAGACAATCTAATAGTTTTTGAATAGAGGTAAAATTTGACGGACTCGAAATTGGAGCAACAAAAAATATTGGGCACATTCAGGAATCTAGTTATCTTAAGTCAACTAAATTTAAAATAAGATGTAACGTGAATGCAAAAACTTGATTGGTCGAGTACGTCACTTTTTCTACGTCAGCTACATATGCGAACTGTCAACTTAGTACTCAGTCACGAATTTCTTGCCTAGATTCGTCGGCTACTCCTCCATATGACCAATATCAGCCAATCAAAGCCGAAATACATCTAGTCAAACAGCTGTCAGGCTTACTAAATTATAGATACTGAACGTAGCCATTTTGTTTATAGAAAGAGATTTCCGATAAAAAGGCATAGGTTTGAATTATAAATGAAAATTTGAACAGTGCACGTAATTTGCACTTAAGTGAAAAGCGAGGAGTGACAAGGATTCTCGCTTAAATTGGGTTTCCATTGACAAGTTCTGTTGGAAAATCTCTGATTCTGTATAGAAAGAGTCTGATGACGTTTAGTGATTGTTATTAAATATTTTAACTCTGTCAGACAATTCTGTTCCATCCATCTCTTTTAGGCCTCAGTTACAGCCATACGTAAAATGTAACCCACAAAGTTGGAACAGTGTGAAACTGAGTTTATTTACGCTAAGGCGATCATAGAAGCAACTAAGAAAAATGAAGTGTGATGCAAGTCACGGCAAGGCCGTACCTCTGTGTTCAGGTGGGCTTATATTTCTAGACCTAAATCCTTTTTTGGGTACCTGCCAAGCTGACTTATTGTCCGATAGGTCCGATCTAGTTGAATTTATTCCTGCAACAATTTCGTTTCATATTACTGACTCAAATCTAAACACGTTTGGAAAATCCCCAATTAGAATTTATTTGTCAAAAGTAAATCTTTTAAATACGTTTCGCTTTTATAAGTAAAGAAAATATGAATTTATAGAAATATCAGCGAGATAATTTATCTCATGTATGGCGACCTCATTTGATGGTATTTAACCACATTACACGTGCTGAGCGAAAGACAAATAAAACTCGTGTTGATTAACAAATTGGCAACAATTGAGAGCTCGCAACCATTATATGGCACACTTGCCCGACGTATATAGTTATGTGTTCGATGGTGTTTTCAAACGGATGCAGCTAGTTCATCAGTCGTCAATCCCACTTAAATGGTCGGCAGTTAATGTATCTCTTATGTTGGCAAGCATCTACCCTCTTCATTAAATTCATATAAATAGATAATTCTCCATAGTGAAGGGGAGCCCGCTATACTATCTTATCGCTGTAAATATATGAATCAGTCATGACTACAAGACAAACCTTACTACCCTGATTTCTGATAAAAATAAGCGCTGACGTTCGTTTAAAGATACCCTTTTAATGCAAATAGATTCGCTGCCAATTTGTCACCATGTGTTTGTTGTTGCTGATTGCAACAGGTGTGGCTTACTGGCAAGATGCAATGACCTCTCGTAACCCTTTCGCCAATTAAGTTAGTTTATTTGAAGTGATTGAGGTAAAAAAATAAAAGCTGACACAAAAGCACAACTGACAACTTACATACATAACAAATTTTCTGTGATTTGCTTCCATTTTTGTTTGAATCGGCGAGTATATTTAGATTGCCTTTCCAGACCGACACTGTTTGTACGAATGATCACGTTTAATTCTTTGCATATTTGAATGCTCTCTGCGACGAAAAGGTGAGTTGAACACGTTTCTCTGTAATTGAGTTTGGTCATATTGCGCAATTTTGGGTGGCATTTTCGAAATCATTTGCAATCTTGGTATGATCGAAATTTTGTAGCACATTTATCAGATGTGAGTTGTTTTAATTTTATTGATAAGTCTCTTGAACTTGATACCCGTTTTGCCAACAGTAAGTATAGTAAGGTGCCTTATTGTTTGTAATACCTCAGGAAACTTGTCATGTGACTGACACCGGAGCGACGCTAAGCAGTAAAATAGCTATTAATACACATTTTCAAAGAAAATCTGGAGCAATAATAACTTCGCATGTATCCGTAATGATTGAACCGATTCTATGCAAGTTTTACGCGATTGCAAGGCTTTTATTTATATATCAATGTGTTCGTCTAATGCCAAACTACGTTCACTGTTCACAATATCTGCAATTCCAACCACTTGCAAATATTTCATGTTTCCCTTTATGCATATTGACAATTGGTTATTTAAATGTTTGCTTCTAAGTAGGTACTTAGCCTACCTTAATTTTCTTAGATTCCCTATACCATTAATAGCCCTTTTTTATTATCAGCCATGATCTATATAGATCATCGATTTACAAGCACTTACAACAACAGCATATGATCCTGCTTTTCATCGAGATCATGAGCCATGATCTGAAAATTATTTCTACTATTGCTCGCAGCGCTGTTTGGCGTTGTTTGTTTTATTCTTGAATGTTGGTGTGCCTGTAAACGATAGCCAAAAGCCAAGCCATACAGTCAAATCAATAAGCATTTTTTCACATCAAATAAATTTCCCGTCCTTCGAGATTTTCGCAAGACCAGCGAAATATTCCATTATTTTTTAAGTAAATGTTTCATTAACATTTATGATTATGAAATGTTTCGCAGTTCGTAAATAATTATTGTTTCACAAGTTTCCCAGCAGAAAGTTGAGAGTTGTGTTTTGGTTTTACATAAAGTACAAATGTCCAGAAGATCTTAGAATAGCTATCTAATGAAAAATAGAAACTAGTAGGCTGCATAAATTTATGAAATATTTCTGAAGCAAATCGAGAACATTTCATAAATATTTAAACAAATATTTCGTTTGCCTAGATACCTATACACCTTATTATGCCAAGAAAAACCGAAATATGTACTAGCAGCAATTATTGTTTATTTGTTGCATATTTGAACATAAAATTTCAAATTAGTTCTTAAAAAACTCTTACCATCATAAATAAAAATTATTAATTTGATTCATATGGCAACGCCCCCGATAAGCAACTTAAATGCCACATCATATTGTGACGTTACGTAGTACAGAATGTATGCAATATATGGCTAGTGGCATGGTCGTCTTTTGAAAGCAACTGTTGCCACAACTCGAAAATTAAAATTGTCTATGATCCGTAGGTATTGTTTTATTATCATGATCTGATTCGGATCAGATCACGCTGATAATAAAATACGGCTAATGTTTCGAACAGGGACTATGAGCCGAGCGGCATTCAGGAAAAAGTCATTCAAATGATTGGTCGACACTCACAGTCATCACTTACCCCCTGAGTGTAGAGATACGACGAGGAGAGCTATAGTAGTGTTTTTAATTTTTAAGTGGAAAACAAACATCATTTCAATCGATTGGCAAATGCATTTATTTATTTAAGTCACTAGCTTTAATAGATTCAAGAAAGTAAGTGGGTAGACCTCATCCCGTAAATCAACAGGAAATGTTAAAGGGTTTTAATAACATCGACCGTCTCCTGCAACAAAATCAGCCTGTCAGTGACCATGAACAATTCATATTGGCTCAGCAGAATGAATTAAAAGAGTCATAATTACAACTAGAACTCATTCAACAACAACTACTTGATAAACAAACTATTCATTCACAACATCAAAAACATTCTGAACAAGATCAGATTCAACAAGTTCCTGACCAGGATGATCTGCAGATTATTGAACATCAACAGACACTAACACATTCGACCAATTCTAGCCTGCATAAACAACAAAATAAGCATAAGCTCAAACAGCAAAAACAAAAGCAAATTGCTAGCCTTCAACTTCCTCAACAAAAAAGAGTACTTCGTTCAAATTCGTATTCGGGTGAGGCGCTTCATACTGCAATCGAAGTCACTCCCGTTGACGCTGTTTTGCCCTCATGATCAGGATCAGGATCCTTACCTGCCGCCACCAATTTTAGTCTGACTGCAGATACATTATTCGATTAATTTGGTTGACAACACTATACTCGATGTCAATACTCCGTCATCCACTGCTAATAATGCTAATAATGACGCCTGTGCTCTAAGGATTGTACCACCTCCGTTTGCAGTGTTTTTATCACGTTTGGAATACGGCACTGAGTCCACTGATATCGTTAATTATAACAATAATAAGGGCGTTGACACAAACAGCATTAGATGTTTATGCCTAACAGCGAATAATTTACCTGGTCGGATTATTTCAGCCTCTTTTAATTGAATTGGTCCTCTTTCTATTGCCAAAACTCTTTTAAATCCAAGTTTTTGGCCAAGAGACATTCTTGTTAACAGGAATAATAGGATTAGCAGGAATAACGATCAATCCTCCTCTTTATAAAACTTAAGGAAAATTGCCTTCCTCTATCAGAACCTAAGGGGCTTACGGACAAAGTGCCCAAAGTTCCTCATAAATGTTTATAGTTGCTCATATGACATTATTATAATTACGGAGACTGCCTTACACGATGAATTCAGTAACTCCATCATTTTTCCCTCATACTTTGATGTAAACCGTTGTGATCGTTCATTAGCAAATAGTGTTTACAAGCGGCTTGGTGGTGCGCTTATAGCCGTTCTTAAAGACTATAAGGCAATAAAAGTTGACCTCAGCGACTTTAATGACATCGAAATTTGTTGCAGCCGTTTTGATCCACCTAGTACGAAATTAGATGTTTTAACTAGATATATTGACGCTATCCGCTTCATTGTGAAACTTTGGTGATTTTAATCAACCAAATATCTTTGGTGATTTTAATCAACCAAATATTCAATGGACATCAGGTGATTCGGATTGCACATATCTCAGCTCTGTCAACTCTTTATCAACAATTGGTGCTTTGATTGTTGATGGGCTCCACTCACTTGGTCTACTGCAGGTGAATCACATCAAAAATATGATGAATCGTACTTTGGATCTCATCTTTACTAACAACAGTGACCAGGAGTCCAGGAGTCTCACTCCTCTTGTTCCGGAAGACTCATATCATTCTTCTTTAAACCTTTTTTGTAAATTAAACTTAAATGAGGCTATTAATTCAGTTATTTTCAAATATGTGCCTGTTGTTCGCATAAAAAATAATATTAATTCATTTCCTTGGGACAACGAAATTACTCGCAACCTAAAAACATTAAAAAATCGAGCATATAGAAAATGGCGTCTTAGTCAGGCGAATGAGGACTACACTATATTTCGAAGGCTTAAGTCTGAGTTAAAAACGTCTCTTTACCATGCATACCTTATATATGTAAATGATATACAGAATAGTATTAGTTCTAGGTCCGACAAATTTTGGAAATTTATCAATTCAAAAAACAAAAGTGATGGTTTTCCAGCCGCACTCTCTTTTGAGGGACATCTTGCTTATTGTTCTGATACTATTTGTAATAACTTTGCAAATTTTTTCCAATCAGTATATTCGAACCATGACTCGTTGATAGATGAGCAATTTTTTGATTATATTGATGGCTCACATACTATCCTTTTTAATAATATGGAATTTTCTGAAAACAATTTTTTCAGAACTTTAGCTTCTTCGGATTCTAGCCTTAACCCTGGCCCAGATGGAGTTCCTCCTATTTTTCTAAAAAACTGTGCGTTTCCTTTACATAAAATTCTTTGTCATATCTTTAATTTGTCTTTACGTACTAGCACATTCCCATCTGCTTGGAAAACTTCTTTTATAGTCCCCATTTTTAAGTCTGGTAGGAGAAGTAAAATTGAAAACTATAGAGGTATATGTATGTAAGCAATCTTCTATACCTAAATTGTTTGATTCTCTAGTTAGCGAAAGATTAAATTTTTAATGGAAATCCCTTGTTTGCAGTAATCGGTATGGCTTTGTTAAAAAGAGGTCAACTGTAACAAATCTTTTAGTATTCACGAATTTCGTTGTTTCTGAAATCAGTAAAGGTAACCAGATTGATGCTATCTGTACTGATTTTAGCAAAGCTTTTGATCGAGTTGACCATAAATTGTTGATATATAAACTTAAAAGACTGGGTTTTCCAGTCTTCTTTTTGAATTGGCTTTCCTCATTCCTCTCGAATAGACTCCAAAATGTAAAGTTTCGTGGTCATATTTCGAAAAATATATCTGTAACATCCGCCGTCCCCCAAGGAAGTCATATTGGACCACTACTCTTTATCCTGTTTGTAAATGATATCGTTCAATATTTACCTGAATGCTTTTTGTTGATGGTTGCGGATGATTTTAAGATTTATATGTCTGGTAATGATAATTGTCCTTTTCACCTTTTAAATTTGCATCTTCAGAATTTTCATCTGTGGTGCTCAAAAAGAAGCCTCTCTCTAAACATTTCGAAGTGTTCTGTCATAATCATAACATTTTCTTGCTGTAAATCTCCTATGATGTACTTGTCCTTTAATGGTATTATCATTCCCCGTGTTTATCTAATCAAAGATTTGGGTGTTTTTTTTAGATACCAAACTATCATTTTCTTACAATGTTGAGTCCATCAAAAACAAGGCAAACAGAACATAGGGAATGTTAAACGATATGCTTGTGAGTTTACGGATGTTTATGTTATCAAGACCTTGTATATAGCTTTTGTGCGGTTTATATTAGAATGTGCCTCTATTGTATGGTGTCCGTATTATAGAGTTCATATAACTAGAATTGAATCTACACAAAAAAGATTTTTAAGATTCGCTCTACGAGGACTTCCTTGGCTTGATCTTAGAAACTTGCCCCCTTATCTATCTAGGTTAAAATTAATTAATATAGAACCACTGGATTAATATAGAAGAACTGTAGCCAGAGTAGTCTTTATTCATAGGGTTCTCATAGGAGAAATTGATTCATCGGACATCCTAAGTCTTCTAAATATTAATGTTCCTTCATTCGACCTACGAAACTCATGATTTTTTAGAGTAGGCCACTCTCGTACAAAATACGATCTATCTTCATCAATTAATGGTTTAACGTCAGCATATAATGCAAATGCCATTTTAATCGATTTCAACCTGCCATCTCCTCTATAAAAAGAAAATTACTTGAGAATGTACAGTCATAGTTGTTTGCCTAACGTTTTCTTTGTATCATATTTTTGTAACTTTTAATTTTTAATTTTGTATCATTTCATACACCAAAAACAAATTTAAAACTCCTTGAACTAAGAATTACAAAACAAGATGGTCCAATAACCAAATAATTCCACAGATTTCATTTAAAATTACCAACAAAAAAACAAAATTTTCCAAATGCTCACAAACTACAACTACTTTTATAACATCGCATCAAGTTAACTACCCTTTGACATAGCTAAATAAAGGGTTTTCCAATAACAGGTGTTTTTTTGAATGACCCGCTATTTCGATACCTAGCTGTCACTTTTGAAGCTTTTATTCTTTGAGATTTGACAAGTAGAAACTACGCAATTTCTAAAAATGGAACGATACACGCTTCAACAACGCATTGAAATTATTAAAATTCACTACAAAAATGGTGAAAATCTTGCAGTCACAGTTCGCATTTTTTGGTCGCCGTGAAGCACCTTGTCGGACCGAAATACAAAAATTGGTGGAAAAATTCGAGCTGTTGGGACAAGTTAGTGATGTGAAGAATAAAACCAGTGTACGTCGCTCCAGAACAACTGAGAATATTGCTGCTGTAGCCCAAAGTGCTGAAGAAAACCTTGGTTTGTCCATTCCTCGTCGTTCTTCGGAATTGGGCATTCCAAAAACGTCATTACACCGTATTTTGCATAAAGACTTGTGTCTTAAGGCTTATAAAGTTCAGTTAACACAAGAACTCAAGCCGGCCGATGAAAAGGATATGGTCCTGTATGCGTGCTCGTGGTGGCCATTTGGCTGATATTGTTTTTCATTATTAACGGAATACCTTCCTCGTTATTATGAAATAAACATCCGATCATTTATCTCTAAAAATGGCATTTTTCTTTGAATGCCAAAATAACACCTATTATTGGAAAACCTTTTAGACTCAATTGTAACCTGCAGCAGACACTTTTCCACACTAAAAATTGTTGATATTTTTTGTTGATCATCATCACGAGAGATATCTCTCAATTTCAAGAGAAGTACCTGACCGGTTTTCTTACAAAAAGCTTAAGAAATGTCATTGGCATTGCATGTTTAAATACAGCATCTACAAAATAAGTTGGAACTGATTTTTTAAAAGCAAAATACCTATCAAAATTACCATTTTAAATGCGCTGATATTATATAGGAGAACATTCGATTACAAATTCTTCCTCTGACATTGTTCAAGACACAAATAGGTAAGTAGATTTTACTTGTCAAACTTTTTAGCTGTCACTTAGTTGTCAATTTTTAGTAATTTGTTACATTCAGGCTATGTATGATTCGGAAAGATAAAACACTATTCTGTTGAACTTTAAACAAAATCACTTTTATTACACTTTTATGGATTAATGTATTAATTCGCTTATTAAGTACCAAGTAGGCGCAGTGGCTTAGTGGTTAGTGTGTTCAACTACTAAGCGAGGGGTCCAGGTTCGAATCCCGCAATAACGCAAATTCCAACTCAGGGTTTTTTTTCACTGCGCCACCTGTCGCGAACGTTTGACAAACATCCAAAAGTATAACTGTCTTAAAAGGCTTCTCAATTAGCCGTTTGGAATTGGCATAAAGTTGTAGATCCCTTCCATTCGTTCCAAAAAATTAAATCTTTCACAAAACGAATGGTTGTGAGAAGCTAGGCCTAGGGTCCCTACGGACCTGTTGCACCAAAAATTATATATAAGTACCAAAACAATATCACTTAAAACAATTTTTAAACGATTCAAACCAACCACTTAATTCACTGACTTTGCATTTATTTATCTTCGCAACCGATAACTATTTCGAACTGTTCAAAAATCAATTGAAGATCCCTGTTCTGAAATCTGCCTTTTAAAATCGATCCGCCATCTATCGAAAACTTTCTAGTGTATTACCAATATTCCAACGTATTGCTTAAGCAAATCAAATCTCAAGGTTATAAATAATACAAATTGTAATGTTGTGCATTTTGTCTACAGAGAAATTTCCAAGTGTAACTTTGTTTGTGCAATCCTTTTGCACAGTCTTTATTGTTTAGGAAAAATTGCAGCAATTGTATAGGTTCCATTTGTGGCACCTTTTTGTCCAATCTAACGTCATCTATCAAAGGCACATGGCAACCTTATTGTGCCAAACCTTATTTTTAACAAAAAGCACCGATTGAATAAATCTGCAAACAACCTTTTATGGAACAACTTGTTAATTTGAAGACAACGTCGCCAATTCAGTATGCAACAAAAAAAATTTAGATATTTTTACATCCTAAAAGCGTGCATCAAAAATTAGCAGATCGGACATTTATTTTTCGAATTTCATGTGCTTGCCTTCGGGGGCCTTTTCAACCCAACCAAACATCACCAAAAATACTAAGTGGAAAAAAACAGAGAGGAAAAGACCTACAGTTTTCTGTCGAATATTAACAGCTGAATTGAGAAGCCTTCTCAGAGCAGTTATCGTTGGATGTTGACTGTTGACAGACATTAGCGTATGATGGCGCTGTCTAAATCTTTTTTTTTTTTTCTAGGACTGCAACTGCCAGCGTTGGTTCAGCATATTTGTTACAGCCAAATAAAGAAAAAGCTCTTGGCTGATATGTAAATAGAGTTCCTTAAAATATGGCAGCACTTCTGATTGGTGTTCCTGTTTCTTATTGCAATCATTCCAGTTCACTACTCCACATTTGATATTTTTTCCTTTTTCCATTTTAATATGCAAACAATCATTTCAATGACATTAAGCAATGCCTTACATCGAAACCGTTGAAGTTAATCTGAAAAGTAATTACCAACAAACCGCATTAACTTCACACCATCGACACCAGTTGAACAACGAAAAACAAAAAGACGACCGTCACAACTACTTTAACCACAAAAGCGATCCCATCCGCTAAGTCTCCCAAGGTCACGTTTAAACACCACCACACCTCCCAACACCCCCCAACACCTCACCATAGATGAGCTCCACATTGCTCTCTTCTCTGTGTACTGTGTACTAAATCTCGTGCAGCAACTGCATCAACACAGCACTAGGTTGACGTTCGCGATTATGCGCTCGTATATCTCTCTGTACATCTACTTGTCAGCGTCCTGCTTTCTCATTGGTCACGATCAGGCGGTGTGTCGCGTTAGCAGGTGTTTACTTCACATCAAGATGCAGTAGCGCTGAAATGTCGGACGATTACAATTAATACATTTTGCCAACCCCCATCGTCACTAGCTCTCCTGCCGTTTTGAAGTTCAAATTAAATTGTAATTAGTCAAGTTAGCTACTGCTACAGCAAGTTGGCTCTATCTGGTACGGCGCACTGTAACTCTGGCATTAAAGCGTTTCCATTGTAATATGCTGCGCAGTTTGAGTTTTGCAAACTACTAGCTAGATGCATTTGTAATGATTTTTACTTGTGGGATATTACTCTGATTTGATGATGTTTGTGCTAAATTCGAAACAAGTGCTTCGAATTACCTGACAATTATTTCGGCCACATTACCTATAATAGCGCTAAATGCAGAGGGCGATAAAAAAACAAAAAAAAAAAAATGAAACCATTCAAATTCAACCTTCTAGGCCTGGAGCGTTATTACATCAGCAATTTGCAAAATTATAATGCGGAAATTATGTAATATAATAATAATAATAGTTGGCGCGACAGATCTGTAGGGACCCAGGGCCTAGCTTCTCGCAACCATTCGTTTTGTGTGAGTTTTTAATTTTTGGAACAAATGGAAGGAATCTACAATTTTATGCCGGTTCCAAACGGGCCGATTGAGAAGCTCTTTCATGACAGTTATACTCTCGAATGTTTGTCAGACGTTCGCGAGAGGTGGCGCAGTGAAAAAAACCCTGAGTTGGAATTTGGGTTTTTGCGGGATTCGAACCTGGACCCCTCGCTTAGTAGTCCAACACACTTACCACTAAGCCACTGCGACCACATTATGTATGGGTGATTATTTGGACGAGCCTTTAAGATGACACTACGGGGAAACACAATTGAAGAAGGTGGATTTTAGGTTAGGTCGGTGTCGGTGGGTAACTCTCTACTCTTTTTATCGTTGAGATGACATCCTCTTTGACAAGGCTTTTAAGAAGGTAGGAATATTTTAAAGGAACAACAGGAATTATTTGCAAATTCGGCTAAGATTATGCCCACGTGAAGAGGATAATGAAAGGGCCGCTGCATGGAATCACCTGCCATACTTTAAATGTGTGGTTAGTATGGGAGTCTAAATTTAACTCGAAGCGGATATCTCGACGACATTTGTTGGGGTTGAAATAAAATAATTCTTTCTTCGAAATACCAAAGCTTTCCCTAGGAAATAACTTTCCGTCACCTTTAAACAAACGTTCAAGTCGCCGCAAGAATTAGTATCAAAAGAACTGATATAAGGGGAGTTCAATATATTCGCGGTATGGGGGGGATATTCCAAAGATTTGAAAAAATTATTTCGTGATTTTAGTAGCCCCGTTATTCAAGTGTTTTACTGTAAAATTTCATTTGGCTGTGATTATAAGTTTGCTTTGTATTTTGCGTTGAACGAAGGTGTCGCGATTATCACTAAAGTTGAGAACCGCGCTGTGATAAAATTTCTTACTAAACAAGGAAAAAGTAAAAAAAAAATTATTCACGAAGAGATGGTGGCTGCTTTTCGAGATTCTGACCCTTCGTTGTCAACTGTTCAAAAGTGGTCAAGTTTATTTCAAAGGGACAGGGAGAGCAATGAAGACGACCTTCGCTCAGGCTGCCCACTAACTGGCTGCACCGGAGAAAACATTACACAAGTAGAGAAACTTGTACTTGAGGATGCCCGAGTAAAGGTTAAAACGATAGCTATGAAGATTAACCTTTCTATTGATACCATACACACCATTCTTCATGACTGTCTAAATCTTTCCAAAGTCAGTGCAAAATGGGTGCCTCGAATGCTCACATCGCTCACAATGCTCCGGTGCACACGGCATGGATTTCTAAGGCTGTTGTACGGGATTGTGGTTTCGAAAAAATTGAACATCCAACCTATGTTCCGTACCTTGCCCCTAGTGATTAACTTTTGTTCCCAGATTTAAAAAAAAAACCTTCGTGGTAAACTATTTACCGATGATGAGGAGCTCAAAACTGCAATAAATGAACATTTTGGAGAGAAAGAGTAATTTGTTTTATAATATCGATTTATACTGCGCTTGAATGGGTCTACATGATTCAAAATACACTGTACTAAGTCGAAGATAGAAACCAAGTTGAATGAGCTTTTCGTGCTCGCTATATGTGTTGTCTTCAAGGCAGCAGTGGCTATCCTTTGGAAGTGCAGTTACTAAAAAGCTAAAGAGATACGTGTTGTTGCTTGAAGTTGCCGTAACTCTAACAAATGTTAAATGAATTCATTGAAATTGATAAAAGTTCCAAAAGGTCTAACAACTTACTTTCACAATGGAATTCGATGCAATAAAAAAAGAAATAGAGGCTAAAGAGGCCATTCGATGACTGAAATAATTTTGTGGCAAGCTCTATTTCAATAAACATTCCCAGTGAAGTGATGTAATGTAGAATTCTCAGCCAGGAAGTTCGTATACACGCTGTTAGACACAGTTTATCACAAAAGCTTGCAGACCTTCAGGCTGATTCGGGGCAATCACCATACTTTCGCTGAAAAATATCTTCCAAGACTTTATTGTCTCCTACCCATAATACATACTTGTACACATAGGATCCCCCAGCTGTAGCAACCACGAGGCAAATACGTCCCGTGTCTGGAACAATAAGGCCCATTTTATTCACTCGAAGTTGAACACAACTCGGAAAGTTTCCCATATAAAAATCCCCAAGTTGTGTTCAACTTCGAGTGAATAAAATGGGCCTAAATCCATTCTCACAACAAACTGCGGAACTACGTAATTCAAATAAACGCTTCACCTTCGAGTTGATATTCGTAGAACAACTATTTTTGTTATTTTTTTATTTGCCGGATACCTCGTACATACCTTCCTCTGTTTGACATGGAAAAGTCTGTTTCACTTTAACCTTCACATTGATAAAACTCTAGCATCGCTATCAGACCTTGTCTTATCATCTTTTTTTAAAGCTGCTGCCTCCTCGCCCTGAACTTCAGCTGAACTTGTGGGACACATACCATTTGTTTAAATATATCAAACTCATATCGCTTTATTACCCACTTGCCGCAAAGATATCGCGATCATGTTTTTTTAACAAAACCTTAGGAAAACGAAGCTCAGCTTCTCATTGCAAATGATCGCAATCTCACTTCCTGACCTTATCCCGAACACAATAGACAACCATTCGAATGAGTTATCGTGAATTCAGCATCAACTGCAAATCTCTTAAAGCCACCCATATTCCAAATCAAATGGCCAATTACACGATTGTGGTGGTTGCAGTCACCGTCACTAGCTTGGTGTTGTTTCCTAAGATTTCGTACAGCACACACGAAACTCTCTCAGGCCCAAGGTCTACGTAGAACCGTCGACGCTCGGAGCATAAGGGAAGCTAAGGCTTCCAGTGGCCATAATTTGAATTTAGCTTTAGTTCTCCGTCTGACTTTGGCCGGCTTACACCGACTAAACGGATTACGCGCACATGTT
Organism: Cheilosia vernalis; assembly: GCA_949126925.1. Taxonomy (NCBI): domain Eukaryota; kingdom Metazoa; phylum Arthropoda; class Insecta; order Diptera; family Syrphidae; genus Cheilosia; species Cheilosia vernalis. The sequence goes on from OX421362.1 coordinate 59,676,941, forward strand.
ATCGAGAACTTCGTCTCGTGTATGTCTCTGCTTTCAATTCGAACGTACTTAAGTCCCGCAACGACAACATATATACAAATACAGAGCGGTACCGAGTACACAAATATACATAAACAACTTGCGCCTTGTTTTTTTTTTATTTTCATTTAATTTGTGATTGTAATTGTTGTACCTAATTTTCATTTTTGTTTGTTTGAGTTAAATGATAACGATCCGTTTGTGAAATTGAGTTATAAACAAAGAAAAAAAAACTTTTGTGTGTCATTAGTACGAAAAGTTTTTGCGAAAAGTTTCAGCGATGATAGCTATCTATCATGACACGAATGTTTTGTTAACAATGATTTATACAAAAAACCTGCACTTGGCACTCGGCTCGGTGTAGTGTGTTTTAAACAATAGACAGCGCTGTAAAGTGTCAACATATTATGGTCGCGTGGCAAATGCAAAAATAACAAAACACCTTAGGAAAACAGAACAAATGTCAAAATTGCACTCAATTATGAAGAGAGTACTTAAGAAAATGGTTTTAGTTAAGTAGATCGATGACAGCAGTAACTTTTGATTACTTTTCCGCTGATTAGAATCGTTTTATTTTGTTTATCTTGTAGTAGGTGTTAGACTCGTGACATGTACCCAAATTTGAATTATGTCATTTCTCTCGCTCTTATCACTTGTGAATGTGCTAACGTGAGAGGCAAGTGCCTGTCTATTCAAGTGTCAAATGTGGAAGTAAACATCTTTTCTACTTTATAAGGATTCAAGTATGAACCTGGGCATTTGGACTGGCATGTATAGTAGATTTTTCTATATTTACCGGAACACAGTTGTACATACGATGTCACTCATTTTATCGGTAGAAAAAGGGATAACACGCTGTAGCGATATCAGTGGTATTTTTTTTTAAGCGTTGCAATCGGAGCTTTTCATTGTGAATTGTTTTGGGGCTACCAAAACAATTCACAGAGTGGATAATTTTTTATACTGTAGTGCATTGTTGGCATTTGTGTAAAGGCTTTGATAAACAATGTCTGTAAGTGGTATTGTTATAATCAGGGAGGAAGTCTGAATGACTTACATATACCAGAAAATAGCATTTTTACAAGCTCTATTTTACTTTTTGCTTTTAATAAACTGACACTGCAAAAAATTAAATATAATATAGTTTCAGAGTATTCATCCTTCAACAGGCTCTACATGTCTCGCCTCGAAGAGGGTTTTGTCAATAGACTTCTATACAATCACAGCTAATTATAAAGGGGCAATAACAAATAGTTATAGAACTAATCTCCTTGATTCACTGCCTTCCCAAGTAACAGTTTTACTTCGGTAAGGCGCTATCGAGGCTATTTCCCGTCCCGCAATACTAACTGCATAAGACTGTACAAGAAACCAATTTGGCGCACTTTATACAGGTAGGGCACTACCGAAACTTTATAGAAACCTTATCGAAACTGTAAAGAAACCTTGTAGAAGCTTTACAAAAGCACAAAATATGAAAAAAAAAAAAAAAAAAAAAAAAAAATTATTCTTCAACTTTTTCAACATCTTATTTTTTGTTCGTAGTAATAAACATTTATACTAAAATTGACTTTTTGCAATTTTCATTCAGTGCAACTCCGTATATAATTTATATTTTACTTACGACGGGTCGCACTGAGAATCGATGGTGAGTCCTGCTGCGTAGTACTCCAATACACTACCCCTAGGCTAATTCGTCATAATAATGTAGCAGTGGTAAATCTCAACTACTTGATACATTTCAGAATTTCGTTAAGACTTCCAATCGCAAGTCGTTAATTGCATGACATTTCATTGCTTCCAACCACAAGATTTACAGAAGCAATTCACTTTCCATCATCTCCTCACACATTTTCAAACGTCTTTATAGAGATCTTAACGAAACTTAATTTCATATTCCTCTATAAAGCCTGTGTGTAGTGTATGCTTCGCAAAGGGCGTACAGAAGTTATTTTGGAAACAATTGCTTCGAAATCGGTCTACTTCGGTTAACAAATACTATAGAGACCCTATCGAAATGGTTGCCTACAGAAATAACAAATTTGAGCCTTACCGAAGTCAAATTGTTACTTGGGATTCCAATACATTGTATTTTAAACAATGTGTGTGTGCATCCAATTAACGCGACTAAATTGCTTGCTACTAAAGCTTTATCGACTTTTCATGACTTGAGGTAATTAAAGCTGTTGTCATCAAGTCTGATAGTGTTCTTTGTTGTAAGCTGTTCTTATCAAATAACTTGCTTAATTAAAAGTTCTAATTTTCAAATCGGGAAGTGAGCGTAAGGTAACCTGGAACTTATCATATCTAATACACGTCCGCGCATACGTTCAATTGCCAGAGCAAGACCTCTGCACATCAAGTAACAATTAAAACACTGAATATGTTGTCACGACTTATAAGCCTTTGAACTTCTTTAAACAATTGTAATATGATCCTATACAACACTTTTTTCTTATTTAATTACATACATCTATAACCAATCAGATACGCAAATAACTTAAAGGGTAATAACATTTCCCAACAACAACCGCAGCAGCTACCTGCTTGTCATTTGAATGCACTTACAGTTTACATTCATTAGATTGAATACTATCAAGTGTTTCAAGGTTAAACATCATAAAAGAAGTCACGTTTTTACTTTTTTTCTCGTTCGGGTTCACTTCCCTCTCGTGGTATGACTACGTGTGAAAAATGATTACCTGTTGTAACCTTTAAAAGTTTCAATAAATTTATATAACGAACGACTCACTTTGATGTTTATACTGCAAAATGTTGTACTACACATGGAAATGTATATGTCCGCTGGCGGCCCATGTTTGACTGATCTGCTATTGAGACATATCGGAAACGGAATTAGCAAGACTAACCGTGTGTGCTGTATATATCTAAATGCGCGTTATGCTTACTTAATTAGCTGTTTTGTGTTTTTTTTTTTTAATTTTTTCATTGGAAGGGTCGAATAAATACTATTTTAGCGAATAGATCAATGGAACGGATATGCTATCAAAATTATTTGTTTTTGTCGAATAAATTACTGTTTTAATCCTTGGCAACAAATAACTCAAACAATTTGTGATAAAATTGCTGTGATAAGATTTCAGGTTTATTATTGGCAAAATTTTTATAATCAGAATTTGCCAGTACGTAAAACAATTGCTAAAGATCAAGCTGTGTTTAATTATGGCCGGATAGATTGTAGTCGTGTGCTCACTCGGTACGCGTCTTTCAGTCCATTGGCAATGGGATAGATATATATGACAAAAATAAATGTAGGTTTTTTTATTTTGCAATATTATCTTTGTTGCAATATGCAATCCCTCTGACGTCTACAGGTAAAACGGGAGGTGAGTTGGTGCACTTTAAGATTTATTTCAAATGTCTGAATTCATTTCGACGTTTCACTTGTAAAAAAGGCAATTGACTGATTTTCGCATTTAGGAAGTAGTTGTGCCGGAAATTTCTGACTTAAATACAAAATTTATTACGAATTATTGCAGATTTGGCTGCCAACAGCAATCAGTTTATTACTGTGAAGAAACCCTGATTGCTCAGCTCTGATATCAACATTACGCAAAGCACAACGCTGTTCTTCCCATATCCATGATGTTTGACTTTACGCAATTAAAAGTGTTTACTTCTAGGTTTGTTATACAGAAGGCTAGAAAAAATTCCCTAGTTCCATTCCCAATTGTATGAGTTAACTGCGCATATGAACATAAACTTAAATAAACTACTCGTAGTTTCTTGCTTCGATTTTCCTCTTAGTAAGTAGATCTGATACAGGTCACGGGGACTCCCAAGACAGGCCTACAATTATTATTTGCACTGCCGCTGAATGCAGATTTGCTCGTGAATTTCTTGCCAAAGGCCAATGTACTCACATAAAATCTTTCGATTTTTCATAACAGAGCCTAAAACTTACTGTCACCTTGGGCAATGTCAAACTGGAAACGGAAATATTTCATTGAAATGTCGTGCAAATAATAGCTAATGAGAATTGCTCATAAATATATTTTTAGTTTGACATAAAGAAATGCAAAGTAAGTTTACAAATGTGATTGCACTTGCACTTGAAATATTTGCCAACTAAATGTACGGAAATGTTTTTAAACTGAGTGTAAGTTATTAACCAGGAGATAGTATGATTTATCGTTGAACTGCATATTTATACTCGTATTTGAACTGACTTTTCCGACGACCGACCCAAAAGTATCGATGACATTTATTAATACTCAATTAACAGACAAGTACGTGGTGTATGTCAAATGTGGTATAAATTATCGTGAGAATAACAATTAAGAAATATTACGTAGAGATCGAGTTTTATTAATAGGCAATGGATTGTAGGAAATGTGAGGGGAAAAAAGTCACCAGGGAAATGTTACGCATACGACACAGTAACTGGTGCTACATTTGGTTTTTAATTGAAATGTTTGTAATGTGTTCCGCAGGTCGAAATGTGTGTTTTGTTGTAGTAGTTCATAGTTTTAGGGGAGCGAGCGATGTTCAATGAAGACAGGGTGGTCCAAAATTTTTTTTTTATTTTTTCAAGTAGGCCACCCCATAAATTTGTAACACGTGTCTAAAGTATTAATGCTGTAAAATTTCAGTTGGCTATATTTAGTGGAAGTGAGTGCTCAAACGAATGTTATTTTTGATTTTTTGGTAAAAAAATACTATAAATAATTTTTGTTTACAGGTCAGTTACAAGTGCAAAATTTATGTTTTCTGCTTTGATATTAAAATAATATATTATATTTTATAGTTACGAGACTTTAAATAAAGGTGCCAGTGCAAAAAAATGAGTTTATCAACACGTAAACAAGATGATATATTCTTACTTGGCTGCCGGGACCTTGAGCCACTGCTAAGGTTAAATCAACTTCCAACTCTTCGGCAAGTTTTACTACATTTTCACCAGCTCTTAAGCGAAACAAAAACTCTGAAAATTTCTGCGCATATGCTCATTCAAGAAGTACTAGAGGTGTGGAAAAAATCTGGTATTCGGACAAGACAACCAAACCATTGCATTGAGAAACTTGTTAAGATACATAAAAACTGGCTGCTTCTGAAGAAGAATAAAACAAGAGCTTCAGAAGCACAGATTAACAGGGAGAATTCGTTCACAGCAGAGCTGGATAAGCTTTTCGATATTGCCCATTCAGAAGCTATGCATTTAATTAAAATTGCAGAAGACCGAGACTTTCTTTTAGACCAACGATACGAGCGCAAGATGATTATGACATCAATCGACAAAAAGCTCGAAAAAGTCAAAGAACGTTCTCTAAAACGAAAGCAAAGAGCTGAAGAGTTAAGCCAAAAGGCTTCTGAAAATAATGCTGCAACTTCGGTAGTGTCAAGTCAGGAACTAGCACTTGATTCCAGCTTTAGAAGCACTTCTAGATTCTAGTATTGTTACTAATACTAGGGATAGGCGAGAAGATGATTTTGTTCCGACCTTACGAAAAAATACCCAGAACTCCACCACTGCCTGTGAGAGCCTGCCATCCACTAGTGGTATTTTTACAAAACATGTTACCAGCGCTCTGGGTCATAACAAAATAACCGATCGCGAAGCGGTAAGATTGATTATTCCTTTATCCGCTGCACTTGGTTGTAATCCTGCTTCACTCCCAATTTCACGAAGCACCATTCGACGAGCCCGAAAAAAAGCTAGGATAGAAATCCGCACACATCTGAAAGAAACATTCAAGCCATCTTCTCCACTAATAATACATTGGGATGGAAAACTTTTGCTTGATATTGTGGATAATAAGAAGGTTGACCGCCTACCAATTCTTGTCTCTGGAAATGGTTTCGAAAAATTGTTAGGTGTACCTAAACTGACTGCAGGGACGGGAGAAAACATGTCTTAATCTGTATTGGACACCATGGAACAGTGGAACGTTACAAATCAAGTCCGAGCTATGAGTTTTGACACTACTGCAGCTAACACCGGTGCTAAAAAAGGTGCATGTGCTCTCCTAGAAGCGAAGACAGGGCGTGATCTTTTATGGCTTGCTTGTCGGCATCACATGTTCGAAATAATGCTTTCAAAAATATTTACACTTTGCTTTGGGCCATCCAGCTCTCCCGAAATTCTGTTGTTCAAGAGATTCAGAGATGCCTGGGACACATTTTCCCGAGATCAATACGACTGCCTTCATTCCAATTCCAATACGAAACAGTTCGCTGAGAGTACTCTTGAAAGTCTTACAACTGCTCACAATGATTGTTCTGAACAAGCCACCTGCGAAGATTCATTGGCGTTCTCCGGGACCAATACATCGTGCTCGTTGGATGGCAAAACTGTTGTATGCTATCAAAATTGTTCTTTTTCGGAGTAATTCCGATGTATTCAAGCTGACCAAAAGAGAAGAAAAACAAATTATTAGATTTGTAACTTTTGGTGCACTCATTTACACAAAGATCTGGGTCGAAGCGCCTTTGGCAGCAGATGCACCAATAAATGACTTACAACTTTGGAAGAGATTGATATCATATGAAGAAATTGATTACGAAGTTGGTGCACAAGCGAGGGGTGTTTTAGAGCGTCACTTGTGGTACTAATCCGATGAGCTAATAGCCTTTGCCCTATTTTCCGACAAGGTGTGTTGTGATGAGAAAACGGCTATTGTTCAAGGAATGGATGTTAAGGACGTACCTCGTTCAGTAAGAGGTGACTCTTCTAAACTATCAATCAAAACCGCCTTGGGCGTCTTTGCATCGGAAAGAACATTGCAAACACTCGCAGTTTTAGATATAAGAGACTCGTTCTTGAAGCTACCACCTGAGACTTGGGGTGAGAATGTAGATTACCTTCGAGGCAAAAGTTGCGTAAGAAGTTTGCGGGTGGTGAACGATACTGCGGAAAGGGGTGTAAAATTATTTGAAGACTACAATACGATACTCAGTAAAAATGAGGAAGAAAAACAATTTATACTTCATGTTGTGGAACAAAACCGGAAAATAGTTTCTACTGAGACATCAAAAAAAGCGTTAACAAATTTAGTTTTAAGTGGAGAAAAATAAAACTGTATTAATTTTAATTTATTTTTGGCTTTGTTTCTTCAATTTTGTATGTATTTAAATAATATTTAAAATAAAAAAAGAATATTTTTGAAAATAGCTTACATTATTCATTTCTATATTTTTTAAGGTTTTTTTGTAGGATCAACATATTTCAAGGTCGATGAGCACCCCCTTTCACCTAAGGTACGAGGCTGAAATTTTAAACAGAGAATAGACCGGGCATGTGTAACAAAATAATGGGGTGGCGGGACTTTTCTTGAAGAATTTTTTTTTACCATATATATGTGGACCACCCTGAAAGAGCGTCTTCGCAAATTATGGATCTCTCCTTGGTCTTCCACCAGAGTGTCTGACTGAACTTCTGGATGTATATACCTCGTATAGTAAATGGTCCTGATCATCGCTGGTCTATTGTTTATCGAATCCTTATAAAAATTGTTTTCAGCATGTGCTTAAGAACACTTCACGTGTAGAGAGCAATTATTCACTTTTCTAAACACTTTACAAGCTGTATTAAATGTAACTACTTTGTTTTACTATCAGAATCCGTTGAACCACTGAAGTAGCTGTATTCAATTATACATACGACTTATATAAATATTCAAATAATCCAGTCTTCAGCAAAAAGACCCTCGATGTTTTTATAATTTTTTTTTTTGTATAATAGCTCACTGTCTATGCTAAATATAAGCAGATTATTTGCATTTGCAAAAACTATTAATATATGCAATGATTTCTTTAAGAAGAAACAATCAGCACAGCTGATTATGCACATAAATTATTAAATTCCTGACTTAAGTAAGCGACAGCTTTAATGTTACGCCTGGAAAATAAAACTTCACTTTTTGCACTATCAAATTAAGAAAATATGATTTGTTGCGACACTAAATGGTATTTAACTAAATACGTAGCAAGAAAACTTTTTATTTGCAGGTCCTTTCACTTCCATTTAACGTTATATACTCAAATCAAAATAACTCGTCAAATAGAGTTACGGACGGGTACGATTAAGCACATACATGACCTTCACAATACGAGTTTTAGATTTTTTTTTACACACATTTAGATTCGTATTTTAATACCAAATTTATATTACTTTTTTATTATTTTACCATTAATTAAAATAGGAATATTAAACTTTAAACAATTCAAAAAGTCAATGAAAAAAACCCAAAATTCCCATTCTTTTTTTTAGGATGACAAACATTTAAATTTTTGGCGACAAAATTGTACGTTAAATCTGTACCAGAGAAAGTCAAAGTCCTTTGGTTATCTAGAAATAGCTGTATTCGTTTTACCTTTCTTATTCTTCAATCAAATTCGCGCTAACTAATCCATTAGAAAATAACCAACAAAAATAAAGATTTCCAAAACTATCGCAATTTTTGGAGCACCGCATTAGAACGAACGTGAACGACGCTTCGGCAAAGCATAGTTCATGGCATATAACTGTCATAATTTGTGTGTTATTTTGTTTCTTAACAATAAAAACTCAGGGTGATGTCGCTCAACGCCCTGACTGAATACAATAATTATCCCATTATTATCGTCATACTAATTTATAATGAAAATCTAAAATAATTCTTCAAATTACCCAAATACACAACGAAAATTCGCACCAATTTATTATAGAGTTCACGGTCCACGCGGCTGGCTTGACATATTTTTCGCAATTACAATGTGACAGCTCTGAATTGCAAGCTATTTCAATTTAATGCAAACATGAAGCGTTAATTTGTCAAAATCCTTAGTCACTTGGTTATAAAAGGAATGTAATCGTTTTTTTTTTGGTTCGAGCTTATTTTTGTTGGAGGAGTTTTTGTTTGTCTGTAGTTTCCTTTATGAGATAAATTGGTTAATTGCGGTTTTTCGGGTAATTATCAATTTGTACGTTGGAGTTTATTTTTGGATATGCATAGGCTTAATTTTATGGTTTACACATTCAAAAATGGACGTTTCCTGTGTAAAGTGTATAAGTGGACTAGGAAATCCACTTCATTACTGGCTAATACGGGTTTTGTAATGCTTGGACGTTGACCTTAGCTGAAAGTATGGCTAAAGCTCAAATAATTTTCTGTAATTGATGGGCAATTCTTTGGTAGATAAATTATTTGAGTTTACGCTGCAGCTATGTACAATAAAAATTAAGATTTCACCAGGAGAAGTTGAAAAAACATCAACGAAACGACGGCAAATTAATAAAATAGTTTTATTTCTATTTTGATTCGGAAAACATAGACCAGAAAGCTCTAACACAACTACTTCAATTTATTAAACACTTGGTCAACATTTAACAAGAAAAAAATTCAGATTTCAATTTAAATCATTTACCTACCCAGTGAAACTTCAAGCTGGCAGCACTGATAGCTACTAAAAGCTGGATCTAATTTTTTGTCAGATTTTTTATGCGGGAGATTCCATGGTTGTCGTTATTTTACTATTCAAAATCTGTTTTCCATTTCTATGATAATTATTACATAAATAAATCAAATTTTACACTTTTGTCACAGTCACTTTCGAGGAAAAAAATACGTCTCATCTTGAGAGGTGAGAATCTCTATGAAGACATTTCCGGCTATAAGGCACGAGTGAAAGAGTTCATCAAAGCATGGAGAAGGTTGTAATTCGTCTTAACCGCTGAAGCGCATTTGTTGAGTAATGATATTACTTATTTCAACAGTGAAAAAAAACCGCTAAAACAAGAAGAAGCAGTAAACATTTCTGCGGTATTCAAGAGGGTCAATAAACTCTGCCTCCTTCTTAGGATAGACCATGAGGAACAAGCCGCTTTTCAGCTGCTGACGAATGTTGTTTATTTGCTCGTTACATCTGAAGTGAATAACAATAGTGGCAACAAGTATTTTCATACTTCAAATCATTCGATATTGAGGTAAGGCTTTGTCTGTGGACCTGGACAGCCCTTGTTGTGGCGGTTGATAACTATCAGACATCGTCAACATACTATTATCATGACACCAATTGGTAGGTTTATCGAATTCCGACTATGGTGTCTGACAGCAATTGTCACAGTCACCGCGGCGCATGCTAAAGAAATACATTTTTCAAAGTTTTTGGCACACGTGACTTGAAACTGACGATTGTTGAGGTAGTTGCCCATCCAATTAGCCATCGCACTTCTAATTGTGTCTCTTTTAGCGGCATTCAACAACTTTCTGTGATTAATCATATCGAATTTGATAGGTTCCTCTTGAGTTGAGTCTCATAATATGTATGGTTGGTTATGAGTTAAGTGGGGTTTAGAACTTATTGACAATTTACTGCAGCAAAAGCGGTCGAGTTTCAGCGATTCAATCACTAGAAATAAGTAAATACTTATTAGACAGACTTTTATTGATCTCAATTTCATTACGAAATGAGTTCCCCCATTTTTAAATGCATTGCTGCTCAAGAAAACAAAAAACGGTCTCAAGTGTCTTAAAAAAAATACCATTCGGTGTCAAATTTTAGAAATTCCTCTAGAAAGCTCTTATTTTGTCGGCGGCTACCTATTCACAATATCTCTTGAGAATGCAAGAACAAGTTTATTGACAAGATAAACTTTTAAATGCTCTTTTATCTTGCGCACTTCACTCTGGCAAGACCTTACACTGTAAAGAATTGTGATGTAATTTTATTCGCGAAGTTAAAAAACGACAAAACCCCTACAACAGCCAATGCAATCAAAAAATTCCATAGTAACAAAAACTTTTATCTTTTATAGTCGGATGTCGTATTTATGTTCGTTTGAATTGTTGACGCGCGTACACTCTATACCGCTGATTAAATTAATCTCATGTGTAAGTCTTAAGGACGGTGGTCATATTTTTTTTTTTTCTTTTTATCACACAATGATGTTACGAGTCTGAATTGAAGGAATTGCGTTGCAAAAATAATTCAATTCAACTTCTCCTAAAAATAGATTCATATTTCGTTATTAGTGTAATTGCACTTTAGAGTGTGTGTAGCTAAGTTGCTGAGAATAGAATATAGCCGAGAGCAAGATCGTAGTAAATCGTGATTACGGTTAAACAAGTACACTGAAAAAGGCTATAAAAAACTTTTCTTTAGATTTTGAAGATTACCGACGCGTCGTGTATGCGCGTGGCTCTAGATTAAATTAAGTATAATAGGTACACTCGTTACTCGAAGTTGTCTTTTGTGGATGAACATGTTATCTAGGGGTAGTTGGGAGTATTGTATGTGATGACAGTATAACTAAATGCGGCAATGTTTTAGTTATAACATGTAAGGTGTGAATAATTTCTGAGCTGATGCTTAAGTTTGTTTTGTTAATTTGCTGCAATTAAAGGAGTAAATAAGAAATTATTAAAGGGATGATTCTAAAAAATCTACAATGGTAAACGACCACCCAGTCAAGTCATATATTCACATGCGAGCCCTTAATTTTACCCTCGAAAGCAATCAGTTTGCAACAGATGTACAGTTAGTGCAACGTACATAGATATGTCACTTTCTCGCTGTAAATTCTTTTCATTAGTGTTTAATGAAGATGGTGCCTATCGGTAAGCAATTTATTATTTGACTTGTGAGTTCATAGATATCCCTGAAAACAGTGCAGGTTATATAATCCACTGGAAAGGAGAAAAACTACGCCATGCATTCGGCAGTTCGCTTCAATGTTTTTGAATGAATTTTTGGATGGGAATATGAAACACTATTGAACTTGTGACTATTTTGTTTTAGTATTCTAAATTTTTCGCAAAGGCCGGGGTTATTTTCAATATTGAGGTTCACATTTATTAATTTTTACAATATTATTCTTCTCATTCTAGTACATCGTCAAATCAGTCTAATGAGTAAGTATGTATAATATGCGAATATGGATCAGCTTTTGCTTTTAGGTAACGTCTCAATAAAGCAACGGCATTTCGGTATTTTTTCGGCTTATAAAGAAAGGTACTCTATTAACAGATAAAGAACAATAAAGGACTTTATAGGTTTGATATTGGAAGCTTCTGTGAGAACCTGATACTGTCGTAATTGTTTGAAATCCAAGATGGCTACGACCATGAAAATTATGGATTGAACTAAGAAAGTCGAAAGAATCACAACATCCGTGCTTCTACCAATTCGTTGAATTCAAACAAAATTGTTTATACTTGTAATCTAAAATCTCATCGCGTGCCACCACCCTTCACCAACAAATTTTTTGTCAAGGATTTAAAAAATAAAATTAATGGCGCAAAATTATAGTCGGATAAAGCCCACTTTATGATTATTTTAGTACGTGACAATGTCCGTATTAGTATTTTTCTAATTATAGTCGACTAAATACCCACTTTATAGTTATAACCTGGTAATAAGTTTAAAACCAACAAAAGTACATTTTATCCCTTAGTATAGACTTTCAATCCTCTCCCATCTGTCATTTCTATTGGAAAATTGTAATTTGAATTTTTTTTTTTTACAAAATTTTGAAAGAAATTTTCCCTGGATATTTATACTTTTTAAGATCTCGAAATGTTTAAATATTTTGTGTTTCTAAAAAAAGCAAAATAAAACCCGAGCAAATCCTTTTTAAGATTTTGATTAGGAAGATTGCCTTCTAGCTACAGATTCAAAAAAAAAACGTTTCATTCCATTCCTGCATTTTTAACTTTTTTTTTTTTCTCTTTTGCTGTCATTTCATTAAAAATTGATTAAGGAGAATTCCCCAAACTGTGTTTAGTTTCTCAAACTGTACATTTTTCGGTCTGTTTGACAAAAAATTGCGTAGCGCCCGCTCTAAGGTTGGAACTAGTTGTAGACAGGTTACAAAGCGTTTATAATTTTCTACAAAGTTAGGCATGGGCTTTGAAGTTAGAGTGGTGCTAGTTAGTATCTACTAATATCTCCTAATACACGATGGGCCTTACTAAAAATCATTTTTAACCTGGGTCACAATATCTAATTTTGTATGGAAAATTTCGCCATTGTGAGCTCGAAAAATTTAGCCTGGACACTAAAAATGATTATTAGTACCGCGGGATGTCTATAATTTTGCGCCAATGTATTTATAATTTCTCCTCGTGACACAGAGCCGATTGGAAGTGTGCCACTCAAAATTAATCTTCACGATCAGTATCAATTCTTTCATATAGCTATAGGTAATAATTTTGAATTTTTATGGCCTGACCATAGTGACCAATCGTATCCCGTTACTGCTTTTACTGACAGTTTAATGGGGAATTTATTATAATACTTCTCCTCATTTTTTCGCTCATCACACTTGTGTACAAGTTCATTTGGTTGTTCTACTGGTTTTGCATAAATCGTTGTTCCGCACATGGCCAGTTAGGTTCTAATTTGACCAAATTTAACCCTATTTCGCACAAAGACAGATTCATACTCAAGACACTTACGAAGAACTGTCGAACCGGTCGACCAACCCAGGTTTGCTTATCATCTACTACTTTATTAAATATTTCCACAGGAACTCCCAATTAGAGACGAATTAGAAACTTTAAATCAAAATATGTTACTTAAATCGAAAAAGAAAAACTATCGACATTAGTTTAATGATTTCTTCCACTAGCCCAACCACGTCATAGCTGATTTAGCAGGTCCATTTATTCGGTACAGCGGGCGAAACTTATTAAATAACTCGAAGCCAAGTAAAAGTCGTTAATCTTAACGCTAATAAAGTGCCAATGGTGATTTACCTTAACCAAACACATAACAAATCTCATTTCGTTGGGCTGTTAATTTAATTAAAATAAGTAAATAAATAAACGAAGTAGATCGCAGTGTTTTGCGTGAAACAATGCATTAGCAGCTTAACTTGATTTTCGGCTAGTACAGCGTATCCGAAAAGACACGTTTTCAGCAAATAAAAAAACAGTTCTCTCACTTCGCACTTAACCTGTTGTATGAGCTTAAGAAAACGACAAGTTAAAGTTCCTTAATTGATTTAAAAAATTCATTCAAATGCCATGCATGCATTACGTTTTGTTCATATCAAGAAGGTGTACTAATAGATTAAGATTAACTATAGGAACGACAGGAGACCCTCTTCAATCGCGCTGCTGAATTAATTTTCAAGTCAACCCTCTCTGTGTAGCGGCGACACAGGCGCTTGCACTAGCATGAGCGCCCCATTCCAACAGAGTCAAAGCAATCACCTAATAAAAGCTTTATCTGTATGGCATAGTCAGAGTGTATGTATATACATAGTAGCCTGTAACAGATACAGAAGTCGGCGGCGCATTTTATAAATATAAATAACATTGCCAGTTCCAAGACCAGAAGCATTCTCAAGCTGATCGTGTGTCAGCGCGATCGCGGACGTTTTTTTGTCATAATGATTCGAGTGTAGAGGGTGGACTTCTACCTATATACGTTTTTTTTTTTTTAACTCGTTTACGATTTCAGTGATATATTATTAGTTCTATTGAACGTGTACTTAAAAAGTGTTTTGTTGTTTTTGCGCTATCCAAAATAAAAATATTATTTAAGTTTTATTCTAATTGTTTTGCAATTTTCTCTAAGGCGAAATAGTTTAAATTAAAAAAAGGATCAAATTGTATAAAATTAGGAAATCATGATTAGTTTGCGATCCCTACCCTTGGGAGTGTTGTGTGTTTTACAATTAATTTCAAAACCTCAAACGCTGCGGGCTATTTCTGTAAGTAAAGCTCTAGCCACTTTTGAGATACCCGTCTTCTCTGAGCCAAGGACTGTTACCGATCTACCTTCTTGGTAAGTTTTTGTGTTTTTATGATTTTTTTTTTGAAATAATTATTGACACTACCTCAGCGTAGGTTTTTTTTTGAACCGTGATCTTATTCAATAATAATAACAACAGTCCACTTGAGTAAAAAGACTTCGATCATGGATAATAGGTTTGACGGCTTTCTCGAACCACAATGGATGTTGTAATGTAACCAAAGAGAAACATGTCATGTAGACGCCTTTAGCCGGTCTAAAGTGATCCTTTTAATTGTGGATTCGAAATAATGTCCATCAGTCACACACAATAGGCTCAGTTTTCAAGGGAAGTTATACCGCGATACCAATAATCATTTTTAGTGTCAAAGCTGATTATTAGTACTGCGGATAGTTAAGAAGCGACGACATATTTCGACTTCGTCCGCCATTACGTTGTAGACTGCCTTACCGACTTAAATAATTAGGGACATCTTGAGGTGAAAGTTTAAATCTATAATATGCATTTTGAAAATGAATAAAGTTTAAAATCGAAATTTTTGTTGGAAATTTTTACCTGCCAAAGGTCACAATATGAAAATAATCAATCAGCCCACATGTGACATGTGAGATATTTTTCAAACAGAAGCTTCAACCTCAAATACAAGTCATGAATTACTTAAGTTTAAAGCTTTATACGCTGTGTATACCTTGAGATGTGCTCGTATACGTCCATGAAGGAAGTTGAAGAAACTAACGGGTGATTTTTTAAGAGGTTTAGAACTTTTTTTAAAAAAAAACACAAAAAATTCGAAAAAATGAATGAAATATTTATTTGAATCGATAGTTTGAACCTTGCAATTTAATGTTTAAAGATAATTTCATGCAAATGTTGACCGCGGCTGCGTCTCAGGTAGCCCATCCGCTGAGTCCAATTTTGGCATACTCTTTCACACACATCGGCCGGTATCTCACGAATGAATGCGTGGATGTTGGCTTCCAGTGCGTCAATCGAAGCGGGCTTGTCCCTATACACATTAGCCTTGACATACCCCCACAAAAAATAATCTAATGGTGTCAAATCGCACGATCTAGGCGGCCAATTGACCGGCCCGAAACGTGAAATTAACTGTTCACCAAACTCGCCTCGCAATTGCGCCATTGTTTCGCGTGCTGTGTGGCATGTGGCACCGTCTTGTTGAAACCACATATCATGCAAGTCAAGAACTTCCATTTCGGGCAAAAAAAAGTTTGTTATCAAAGGCCTAACTGCTGGGAACGGCGCCGAATCGACATTTCGCGGTCTTCTGTCACACTAGCTGATACGGCCGCAATATTTTCTTCACTACGCACAGTACGTAAACGTGTTGGTGGTTTAATGTCCAACAAAGTAAATTTGGTGCGAAATTTGGTCACAATCTTCCGAATAGACTGCTCAGAAGGTCGAGAATGCCGATCATAAAATGGAAGCAGCGCGCGATGAACATTTCGAACCGAGCACGAATTTCGATAGTAAAATTCAATAATTTGCAAGCGTTGTTCATTTTTAAGACGATCCATGGTTAAATTGCAAACCAAACTGAAGCTGTTTGACAGTGACACAAGGTACTAAACATACGTCAGCTGTCAAAACCAGTGTTGCCAAAACCAAACCAGCTAAAAAATCACCCGTTATTACTACCTCAAGAAACACTGCTTATATGTGCTTTATAAATAAAACTGTCTTTGATTATAAGTTTCTGTATGGATATTGCCGGTAGTATCTAGGCTGCCATCTGTGTTACTTCTTAATATCCGGATATTAAGTTAAGTTGTCCGCCAACGTATTTTGTATTACGAGGTATGTCGCGATATAGAAGCAGTTTTGAACGCTAGGCTTTTGTAGGTATGGGATGAGGTATGCTTGCAATTGAAATGCGTAACTAATGAACTTCCGTCGAACTGGGTTTTTCTACCTAGAGAAGTGAGCAGTTCCAGTATGCTGATGAATTAAACTAACCTCGCCAGCTGTCGTTTCTGGTTATGATATTCATTGAATATTTGAACAGAAGAAGTACAATTACTATTCTATAATATGAGAAGAACGAGGTTGTCGGAACAAAGTCAGGTTTAACAACACTTCAGAGTTTTCCAAACCATGTGTTTCTTAACAATATCATTCTAATGGACTCCACGCTCACTTCAACTTGGCGGTCTGACGACTGGAATTTTTTGAAATACATTCACCCGCAAAACATGCACAGACTCACTGCTGTAATATGCCGATTTTATTCTCATTCTAGTGAAATCTACTGTCATGGCAAACTCTTGCACACGGTCCAAATGGCGAACATCTTCAAAGACTCAAAGACGTTTGTGGACATGAAACTGAAATTCCCACCAGATGTGACAAATCAAAAGTTCGACGAGTTTATGACGAGCAACAACAATGAGCCCACCAAAGAGGACCTGGAGAAATTCGTCAGCGTAAGTGAAATATTAAATTTTGTGTTCCCTTTGTACAGCACATACCCCATCACTTGTAGGAATACTTTGATGACCTTGGTAAGGAATTTGTCGATTGGAATCCTGATGATTGGAAAGAGAAACCACGTTTCCTTGATCTGATTCGTGATCCCGATCTCAAGCAGTGGGGCAACGATCTCAATGGAATTTGGAAAGAACTCGGACGTAAAATGATCGACGATGTGCACAAAAATCCTGATTACTATTCCATCATTCCGGTCGAAAATCCAGTCATTGTGCCTGGTGGGCGATTCATTGAGTTTTACTACTGGGACTCATATTGGATTATTCGTGGCCTACTCTACTCTGAAATGTACCACACAGCACGTGGTATGTTGTTGAACTTCCTGTCGATTGTACAGCGGTTTGGTTTCATACCGAACGGTGGACGGGTTTACTACTCAAAACGGTCTCAGCCACCGCTATTGGCTGCTATGATCAAGTCGTATGTTGACTTTACCAAGGACGAGCAGTTTGCGTTGGACGCTGTTGAAACGCTGGAACATGAGTTTGAATTTTGGATGAATAACCATTCGGTGAATGCAAAGGGCCATAACTTGTTTGCCTATGGTGATAGGTCGACAGGGCCCAGGCCAGAGTCCTACCGGGAGGATATAATAACATCAACGGCTTTCCCCACTCCGGAGATGAAGGAAGAGCATTATTCGGAGCTGAAGGCCGCCGCAGAGTCCGGAATGGACTTCAGCAGTCGTTGGTTTATCAGTGAAAACGGAACCAATGACGGTGATTTAACAAATCTCAAGTGCCGCTCGATAATTCCAGTGGAACTGAACTCTATTCTATATTGGAATGCGAAGATTATCGCACAGTTCTATCTATTGGGCAACAATGTGGCCAAAACCACCGAATATGAAGCCAAAGCTGAACAGATTCTTCAGGTAAGTCATGCGGGTATAGAATTGTAAATTATTTGACGACGTTCCTCTTCAGGGTATTCAAGATGTACTGTGGAATGAAGAAGCTGGTGTATGGCTAGACTATGATCTGATTAATAACAAACCTAGAAACTACTTTTCACCAACCAATCTATTCCCACTGTGGGTGAAAGCGTTCAAAAGCTCTGATTCTGAAAAGATCTCAAAATCTGTCCTTAAGTACATCAATGACTTGAAACTTGACAAGTATCCCGGCGGAGTGCCGAATACCTTGCAACACAGTGGCGAGCAATGGGACTTCCCCAATGTATGGCCGCCAATGCAATATATCCTAGTAGAGGGTCTGGACAACCTGCGAACGCCAGAGGCTAGAGATCTGTCAAAAACCTGGGGCCATCGATGGGTGAGGTCGAATTTTGAGGCATACAGAGATTCGCAAGCTATGTTTGAAAAGGTAAGGCAATGCTTATTAACCTATTCTCGATAACTCCAAATCTCTTCTTCTAGTACAATGCTGAAGTTTTTGGAGGGCACGGCGGCGGTGGCGAATACGAAGTGCAAAAGGGCTTCGGTTGGTCTAACGGCGTTATCATTGAGTTACTAACAAAATACGGTGATGAAATTACCCCAGTGCATCCATCAAAAGGTGAAAATGAAACCAATGAGCAAAAATAGAAAACCCAAAACACACACAAACTTTGCTGACGTCCTCTAAATGTGTTTTGTCCATCGTCCAAATACCAAAACAAAAAATATATACACACATACGAATTTTGAAACACACCTCCATAAACATTAACAGAAAAAAAAAAAACCACAAACAAATAATAATGAAAAACATGTGATAATGTAGAGACATAATGCTATATTTAGAACATGGAGGACCAATACTGTTAACTGTCTTTTTGTAGCAAAATCAAAAACAAAACAATGTTAAGTGTTACACAGAGGTGTTGGTACACCAAAACTATCTATCTATATGTAGCTTTAGTCAACACACACTACCAATCAACCAGACACACAATATAATTTATGATAGTCCTGTTTCGTGCAACAAAATCTTCACTGTAATTTGTTCAACCCATTATTGTTCACAATTTTTAACCGACAGCTGCTGGCTGACAAAACTTGATAACGTAAGTGTTTGTTTCGTTAATTTAAATGTATCATTACTCTTTCTTTTACATTTATGTACGTATGTTTAAAACATTTTATTTTCCTTTAATGTGCTGATGCTTTTTATTGCTCAAAACAAAAACCTTTTAGCTGCTTATCGTGATATAACTTTTTTTGTAACCATTATTGCTATTTCAACAAGGGCGATCAATTTTTTGCTTTCACTTTACACTTTTTGTAGGTAGCAATGAACAATTAAAGAAAATTAAAGTAAAAAGAGTTATTATTGCGATTTTGTCCGCAGTGTAGCGAGTTTAACAATTTTTGTAACCAAGTCATTTGATGATTTTTCACTCATACCGATTCCTTTTCGCTATTTCCTCTTTTAACTACTGCATACGAGTATATATATAACAGCTCCTTGTAAAAAGATAAACCTGCAGCTTGCTTTTAACCTCCTTTTACAATTCTACTTATCAATAACTTTTCTAAACAAATTTCCAGGACTGGCCAGCTCAAAAACAGTTGTTAGTCTTGTTGCGGTAGCAGGCATTGCAATTATTACGACAACCATTGGCCGATTCCTATGGTGAGGTAAGTACAAAATATTTCTCAAATTATGTTCAACCAATTCCAATAAACATGTTTTACTTTTTTTATTGCAGACAACCGATCCAGAGAGTCCATCATTTCTGTGACTAATTTCATCCTAACGTTTTATTAATTTTATCAACCAAAATTTCGTCTGATTTCCTTATTCGTTTTATATCAAACATGTTGTGTTATTGTTACAACTATGTGTACCTATAGGGTTTCGCTTTGCTCTGTTATCGTTAAAAGAACTTGTAATTGATAATAACTTAAGTAATTTAAATATTACATTTATATTATTTCAGTATTAGATTTACAAATAAAAAAAGAAGAATGAACCAACATAGTTGTGGAAAAGACTATGTTGATCCTCGCTATTGATTGCCCTCAGTTGAATAGATAGGTAGATTTATTATTCAATATTACTTAATTTGAAGATATACCTACAAAAGTCATTATATAAAAAAAAAATTAAAATGAATCAAACATCGTGACAGATTTAATTCCTAGTTAAGTTCTATTTAGTAATATTAGTTTGAATTAAAGCAAATACCAATAAATATTTGATTGGAAATATAAATGCCTTAGAATAATTTGATAAAACACTTAAAGTTCTAGAAAAGGTTAGATTTTTATAGGATGTTCGCATTTTTGGAAAATATAAATTATTTTAATATGAAAATGTGTTTGTGGTGTTGATTTTTGTTTGTATTGTGTACTGTTTGAATGACTAATGCTTGCATCACTGTGAAAGCTCCAAAGGTAGTTAATAATTTTCAATTCTCTTTATAGGAAATCATGGAGCGGGTAAAGGATGAAATAAAATGATTGTTTTTAATTCTTGAGCAAGCGTCTACGTCTATATACTTACGGTTTTTATAGAAACAGTGAAATAAATTTTTCCAAATTTTAGTACATAAAGAAAATGGTTTTGTTTATTTTTGATTTGTGAAACAAAAAGTGTATTCACTTGAGGATCTTTCCGCGTGAAGAGGGAGTGCAGTGACGGATTAAGGGTGGGGTCAATGCCGGTGAATTAGAACCAGCGTGATAATCAAAAGGAAAAATCACGCACACCTTTGCGAGCCACTCGCTGGTTACTTTTTTATAAGTAGCAACTTCCTGTGATGCATCAAATACGCCCACGCCCAGTACACATTTGTTTTTAGAGAATTCTTCATTTTATTCCAGCTTGCCGAATTCACAAAACTTACAGACGACCCTCATACAAAAATAAATAACATGTCTACAGTATCTTGTTGCCCTGGATATTGTTTTGATTGTTGATTTTGATGTGAGTCTGTCTCTTCTTTTCCTCTTTGAAGGCCTCTGCGTTGGCCTTCCGTTCAATGCGTCTTTCCATTCGGTATTCTTTAAGCAGCCGCTTCCTTTCCTTCTTTTCCTCTGGTGTCTCATCCTTGGGACGAATCGAAAGGACACTTAGAGTAGACATCACAGATTTGGCACACAGTGACTTAGGCCCCTCACTTGGAACGTTGCCGCTATCTAGTTTGGCAAGCGCCTTTGCAGTCAATTTATCATTGTCGGCACCACGCAGCACGTTCACTGGCAACCCAGTCTTTGGGTCAATCTCGATTTTCTTCGCCTTCCTCGGTTCGTCGATAAGCTTCGGATGGTTGTAGATGTTCGAATAGGTTGATAGTATACTCTCGCAATCCCACTTCTTTTTCGGATCGTCTACCTCAACCTCAACCAGGTCGTCATCGTCGTTATCATCGACGACTGTTCTATACTGCTCTAGGCGGTCTTTGTCCCATTCCTTGTTGTAGTCCTCGACCGTTTTTGACTTTTTGAAGAGCTTATAACAGCCCAAGACATATGGATGCTTCTGACCCCACGTACCTTCGATGTCTTCCATGTCAAGCGGACCCATTTCGGGATCATCATATGAGGCGTAGAACTTATCGAAACGGTCGTCTAATAGCGTCAACTGTTCATTGCGACGAATCACACTGCTGGACATCGAGTATTCTGTGAAGCGAGATTTAGTTTCCTCATCATCAAAACGACGTTCTCTCATGAGAGGCCCTAATCGATCCCGTAGTTCTTCGTCGTCCTCGCTTTCAGACATAAGGTTGTCAGAGTCGAAATCTTCTTCGTCCTCTTCACCCAAATTCTCATCATCGTAATCTTCGTCATCCTCATGAGCCATGGCTTGCATTACGAAATCATCTTCAATTTGGTTGTTTTCGTCGTCAAAATTAAATTCGTCATCCAATGCAGCAACAACATCTGGATCCAAATCGGGTCTTGGACCAGGCCTAGGGGCTGCTTTGTTTAACATTCCTTCTTCCTCCTCAAACTCACTGGCAAACACAGAGCTGGGAAGTTGCAATTTCGGTTCTCCATCCTTGTTCTTCTTTGCTTGATTCTGATTTTCTACGTATTCCCAGACGACCTCGTCGCCAGGTTTCTTCAAATGCTGAAGATAATCGTAATCATCGTCAAATTGAATGCCGTATTTCTTTTGTTCCTCACGACGTTTGCCTGGGTCAACATCTTGTTTGGCTGGAGTTGCCTCGACAAGAACGCGTTGTGGAGCGTTTTCATCGACAACCAGCGGATCGTGTTGACTTCTATGGACAAGATGAAATGTGACGGATTTTTTTCGATCGATGAATGCTTTCTTTGGTTTACCCTGTTAATGAAAACTATAAGTAACTATTGTTCAGTGAATTGCAGGATATATTTTTACCATTTTTACGACGATATAGCTTTAGTTTGCACTTGGAATTTGATAATTTATAAAAGTTCTTGTTTTGAGCAATATCAAAACATGTGGCAGAAGTAAATACGTAATGTAAAATGGGGACGAAATGACAGCTGTCAGTTGTCACTTTCATATCAAGGCGAGTTCAGTGGCGTACTGCTTGTTTCAGAGATGCCATTGCAGGAATTTGTTCCTATTTTTAAACTTCAGGTAAAATACTTTTAAGGACTACAAAACTGACCATACAAACCTTTTTTTCATCACATATCGGCGGGCGTTGCCACCTTAACAAACTCGAAGTGTAATTGAACATTTAGGACTCGTTCACATTAAGTTATGTACAAAAAACAGACTGGTCAAAGTTTTACTCTGAAATTTTTAACTTTGACCGCTTTTTTAAAGGAAAAATTAGCATCTCCTACAAAGTGATAATAATAGTAAAAGTATTAAAAGGAAAGCACATATTCACATGTTTTGGTTTCGAATTATTATATTTCAAGTGTTAAAATTAAATATTAAAATAAATAGTAATAAAAATAAAATTTAGATACCTACTTCTTTATAGGAACGCAAAATATTGGCACACATTTTTAACTTTCATTGTTTTTGCCAGGAAAGTAATAATTAAACAAAAATAAATTAGCAGGTTGAAAAAATAACTTTAAGTTCAGTCCATATTAATTAAAAAGGCACTGCCTGCGATGGAATCTATATAAGAAGAAAACGTTATCTTATTAAAAACCTGCTGAGGACCGAACGACACAATTCCACATTTTTTGAATCCAGCAATTAGATTCAAAGATACGTTGTCTTCTCCTTGTGACTTTTCAACTAACTCTTTGAGCAACTTGGGAAATTTATCTTTTGCTAAGATTTGCGAAGTTTTTGATCTGCCTTCCTTCCAGTTTTTCAGGATTCCTCTCCATGTTTTTTTTAGAGGCCCATAAAAAGCCACATCAAATGGCTACAATAAATGCGTTGAGTTCGGTAAAAAACAAGCAAATCGGATGATATTAGCGTGCAGCCTCTATTACCTCAACAGGCTGGAGAGGTTATCGCCCAGCAATACAACTTCACAGTCATATTTCCTCGTATACGGTACAAAATGGTTAAGGAACCAGTCCTTAAATATGGCTGCATCAAACCAACCCGACTTACTTCTGTTATATTTTGTGTTCCTTGGTCCACCTTGCATTCATTGCTCCCACAGTTGCTCAGACTTGTATACAACATAAGGGGGCAGCATTTCGCCAGGGGCTGAACCACAAAACCAAAGATAATGGAATACAGAGATATATATCTTTCCAGTGGAAGGGCGGCTGCCTACAAGCTGTTTTCCAGAAAAATTCATGAAGTCACACACACCTGCTCATTTCTATTATAGTATATGAGAGTTCATGAATTGGACTTTGATGCAAGAATTAGGTATTCTCTATTGTGTATTTCACTATTTTTTTCATTTTAATCCACACCTCCACAAAAACTAAACAAATCGAAAACGAAACACAAAACAATTAAAAACAAGATGATTCGCAGTCGGCCATTAGCAACATGCTTTTTTGTTGGTCACACGTATTCACAGACGGGGGTTGAAATTACAAAAACAACAATGTAAACAAATGGGTTTTGGGGGGATAGACGTACGAAAGATAACAATCTCTTTTATTCATTAATCTCTGCACAAAACATTACAGATATGCTGCTCTTTGAACTGTCAATAATCCTCTCTGAGTACTTGCAACCTTTTTTAAAAATGCATTTTTGAGACCCGGGATCGTCGGACAAGTTCGTCGTTTGGTTACTTTTTGTTTCGACATTGCTTTTGAAATTGAAAGCACGTATTTCGATAAAAAGAAAACGCAATATGAACAGATCATAACTCAAGTGTGGTGAAATGTAAGGCGGTCAAAGTTTTACCGGTCAAAGTAAAACTGCCGGTCAAAGTTAAAAATTGCCGGTCAAAGTTTTACCGGTCAAAGTAAAACTGCCGGTCAAAGTTAAAAATTGCCGGTCAAAGTTTTACGATTTAGCTTATTTTAAGAACGAGTTCATATTTTTAGTCATAAAATGTAAACCAGCGGTTCCCAATCTTTTTTAGTCGCGGAGCACTTTTTAGGTGAAAAATTTCTCGCGGAGCACTTCTTTGCACTTATGCTATTTATCGCAGCTATGTATGTGTAGCAAGTGCAATAATTGAATACCGACCGAACAAAAACCGTATCTATTGGGCGCGTTTAAAACACGCCATTGCCGCTAACGCTAATTGAAATTTGTACTGGGAAGACGTTTCTCTGTTAGCGGAAATATTTCTGACAAGTTCAAAAGCACAAAATTAACTACTGACTAGTGTAATGGAATTTTGTTATTTGTTATTTTTTTTTCCGTGGAGCAGTTGGATATCGTTCGCGGAGCACCAAGTGCTCCGCGGAGCACACTTTGGGAAACGCTGATGTAAACTATGTGCTCAACTGCTACGATTTATTTCTTAATTAAAAGAGAAAACTGTGATCTACTTACTTAAGGTAAATTTAGTTTAGATCCGAAGCTTTTTGTTGAAAAACACTGAACCTCTTTAGGGAGCTAAAATTTGGACTTAAAACCCGCACTGACACTTTTACTCGTTTCCACATCCGTTTGAATATTTTCACCCCAAAAGCTTTACCACCTCAGGGGGTGAGTCTAAGTTTTGAATTATAGTGATTGCACTACATTATTTCAAACCTAGATGGTGTTAGAACTAACCAAAAAGCTTTATCGATTTCGGTCAAAGTTATATCACTGGTCAAAGTATTACTGTTTTACGGTACTACCATAATGAAAATTCTATTATCCTAATATTTTTTTGTCTGCATTTGAAGCTCCTTTGCAGAGACAATAGAGACAATACTGTCTCTGCTCCTTCGATTACCTATTAACTTTTGCTTTCGAGCTAATAATGACGCGGATATATAAATTAGCGAAAAAAAATATAATAAAACCATCAACAAATTACTCTCTTTAACACAAAATGTATTTTTTTTTATTTAAATTCGAATTAAATTATTTCGTAATTTCCACATTAATATACAAAAAATTAAAATAAAATAAAAACACGTACAAAAAGAACAGATGACCATTATTAAAACTTAAATCGATTTGAATGGATAAACCGAGCGCACAGGCAAAGAAATAAAATTTGTTTGAGGACCTTACCCCACCTACAAAATATACCCGTATTAACTTACATTTAACTATACATCTAGCAATGGCGCCTCTTCTACACTGCTGTCAGTCAGAGTTGGACGTGCTAGGTTGCCAAAGTTTGTACAGTTGCCGATTAACTGGGGAGCCGGAGCAAAATTACCCGCTCCCAAATCTGGTAATTGTGGTTGCGGCATTGATTCTACCAAAGGCGTGGAAATACTGTTGTCTGGCATTATTTGATTGGCCTGCTGTCGCATTTGTAATGGACTCTTAAGGTATGTGATTGGGACAAGGCCTGATGTCTGGCCATCAATGGTAGCAAGACCCCAACCGGTGTTCATGAGTTGGTGAGTGTTTTGAACTTCCTTTGGTGCGACTAGAATCCGTTGACTGGTTCGGAATGATAACTCTGTGGGATTTCTCGCTTGGAAATCATAGGAGGCTGATGTTTCAATTGGATTTACCCACTTTTCGGGATTTCGAGCTGAAAGAAATTAAATAAATAAATATGTAAACATTAATAGCTGTTAAAGTTAAGGACAACGGAAATTGATTGCATCAAATGAATCAAGGCAATATGGTCGACTTTGTCAAAGCTGAAAAGACCGTCCAATGAAAATATCATACATCATTCTATTGTATGGAAGTTAGTTTAATCGTAAGCTGTTTTAGCTTAAGCAGCATCGCAACACAAACAGAGGCTAACATAAAACAGCAGATAGGGCATTATTGATGCAATCGTTTACCCCACAGGGGGTTAAACTGAGACGGAGCTGATAACAACACAAGGTCATAGAGTTGTTTAATCGTTAGCGTATTCGTTTTTACTTTGTTTACCCCACAGAACATTGAAAACAGCACGCTAAGCTGAGTTTGCTGAATTAACTACTGCGTTTCTAGTTTTCAAGTATAGTTTAGTATTTATAATCTCCACTCAATCTAAATCCAGGAATTACCTATCTTTGATGAACACAGTACCCAACTGAGTAGCTGTATAATTTTATAGATCAACTCAAATGCTAACGAAGCTATTTTTTAAGTAAACATGGGAAAAATCTTATCTTACTGATCAGAGATTATGGAACAAAGAAAAACAGCAAAAGATAATACGAAAATTAAAAAAAATCAAAGTTCACAATAAGCAACAGAACAACTTACTTTCTTCTAGTGCGGTATCCGCGACTGTTCCAATAAGCTTCATAATAAGATATGGAGCTGTGAAAATAAAACTAATGAAAGCTAACACCGGCCATGGTGAAGCTCCTTTCCTAGGCAACTTTGGACCCGGTTTGCCAGACTGTTCTGACAAGGCCGCAGCAAAGGCTTCTTTGAAAGCTATTGACGAGGGATCCATATTCGACATTCGAAGCCAGTAGAGCATCCTAGAAAAATCAAATTTTAATCTCACACCCATGACATCGTATTCCGTCTTAACTTACTTTCTATAAATCCACATGATGCCACGAAATACGGCAAATGTCTGCCAGAACTGCCCGAATACCGTCCTTAGTCGTCCAAAGTTCGCTGCAACACCAAGAATCGCTCTAAACGAGCTGGTGAGTGCGAAAAATGTCGAATCCAGCATTGATGCGATATTTCCAATTGCCGATACAAGAGATTCAATACTTTGAAAAGCTGGACGCGAACTATTTTCAGCCATTTGAATGAATCTCTGTTCCGGATCGGCTGCGTTCATTCCATATCTCCCATACGAACCGCCATATCCTCCGTAACCACTGCCGTATCCTCCGACAAATCCACTTCCAAATCCGCCACCAAATCCACCACCAAACCCTCCATATCCTGTACCACCCATAAAGGGATTGGTATTATAACCGAAGGAGTTATTTTGTCCGTACCCATTGGTATAACCGCCTCCTACTGCCATAACTGGTGGTGGCGGTATAGTCGGTGGTCCCAGTGATCTAACATTGCCAAATGGAGTACGCATGACACTCGGAGTGGGACCACCTGCAATTACGGGCTCATTAAGTACAGCGCTGCGAAAATTCCCAGCGTTATCAGCCATGGTAGGTAGTTGAACTTTGGTCTTCGCTATTATGTCCAGGCACTCATGAAAATAAGAATTTCTCGTACTAACGTTAATTGTCTTTATGAATTATTAATTTACAACGCGTGTTGAGCAATATGTTGTAGAGAAAAAAATAACAGAAACAAATAATAACTTCTGTTTTCGCGAATTAATCCCACTGTCGTCTCGTCAAAGGGTCGTCACAAAAATCTATTTTTTTTCCCGTTTGACAGTTGTTGACGTAAGTTTTCCGAATCTAGATATGGGTGTGTTCCAGAAGTAACACGGTGTCTCCACATGCAAATTTTCTTTCATGAAATCTGTCAAATTTGATCGCTTTGCAAGAACGACAATATGAAATGAAATGAAGGGTGGGCATTTCATATCATAATATTTCATTCGTTTAAATGTCGTTGAGCAGAGCACATCGTTGCGTTCTCGCATTAAAGGCCATGAAGGAATAAGAAGAATAGCGGAAACGAGCTGAGTAAAGAAAACGTAGGTTTTGGGTAAATCCATTTCTGGAAAAAAAAGGGAAATGCACAATTTATGTCGATTTCCATTGGGATTTTCCGATTTTGCTCTCAGATTTCAGATTTTTCGTGCCCAATGGAACATAAAACGAGATTTTTGAAAAGTCAGCTGTTCTTATATTTTAATTTATGCTTATGAAAATCCACTCAATTTATGTTGATATCCATTGCGGCAGCCAAATGTAATTTTTTCCTCTATTTTTAACAGACTTGTCTTCAAATACGTAATTAATAACACACTTTAAAGTTTGACAAAAGACAAATGTTTTGGTGTTAGTGTAAGTAGGTGTGAATCTCGCTCAGATATCGAGATTCGCAAAACTGCTCTGGCAGTGCGGCCAATGGAACATGAAATCTGACAGCCAGCTGATTTCAAGAGCAGAAAAACTGTTCTGACTCTTTTTCTGTCCCAATGGAAAACGACATTAGAGGAACATTTATTGAAAGATTGTAACAGCCACCTGCAAAACAAATTAAGAGGATGAATTATAAAATGCTTACAAAATAAAAATACTTACCGACAGACTCCATCAGCCATCTTGTATTGTAGTTGTAGCCCTTGTCTTATGACACTTGGTTTGGTTTTTGGGGTGCGGTTGGCAAATATTCACAACTGGCAAATTCCATTGCGAGTGTTTTGCTACTGTGCTGCCAGGGCAGCCATATTAGGCAATACAAAAATAAACAGTGACGTCAATTTCCCAAATGTGAACACTTGGTATAGATAAGCACTTATTGTTTTTGTAGAAGCGACCTCTATCTGGAATGAAGTGAAAACTTAGGGTAGGTGTCTGGGGCGCTAGCACATATTCAAACCGGGTGGTACTAGCAAATTAAACTTCCCTGTCCACTCAACTCAAAATTGCATCCTCCCACTTATAGCGGACCATCGACATCGTAAGATCTGAAGCATAATGGTAATAGTGGGCATTATCGTCATGTAGAGAGCAGACAGTATAATTCTTGTGATACCCATTTTAATAGTCGACAAGTGGTCTGAGGCGCAACGTCACACAAGTGGTGTATCAGAAAGTTTTTTTTAATAAGTCTAAAATTAATGCAGTAAAGTCAGATCTTTAAGTGCATATTAAATAAAAGAAACCAAAAAGAAACAAATAAGTAAACAGACAGAATAAATATTGGGGTGAGTTTGATTTAAAATACAAAAATATCTAAGTGCGGGAAAATAAAGTATAACATATTGTTAGGCGGACGAGAACCAGCGTAAATTAAAATTGACATTGGCGGTCACCTACCAAAGTCAATACAGTAGTGGCCGCCGAAATTTAACCGAAGGCGTTTATTTTTTTTTATCTGCAAATCCTTCGATATTCAGGATTAGCAAGTAACCGTGACCGAGTAATATACCGCTTGTACCGACAAGAATTTGCACGGAGAACCGTTAGTGACCGGTAAATCACCAGATTATACGGCACTACTCTGAATGTGCAAACTACAAGGGTGCAACTCGTCAGATTCACGCTTGCGATGAATAAGACCACGTTTTAAAGCTGCCGCCCGACAATATTGCCTATAAAGAAGAAAGGATAAGCAAATTGGCGTCATAAGTAGTTTTGTGATTGGAATAAGACATAAAGGATCTAGTTTATGCTGTGCTAAGCATCCTTCCTTTTTGCAAAAAAATCCCAGGAAGAAACTTTTTGATGAAGGCGTCAAACTTCTTTTCATATATATATATATATATGCATATACATACATTTTTTTATTGTATCATTATATTTTTTTTTGATTATTTGCTTTTGTAGTTTAAAGCGTAGTATGCAGATGATCCGAAACGAAATTTTCCGGTGGTCTCCAAAAGGGCAACGAAACGTCTGCGAAAAGGCAGCGGAAAATAATTTGTGGAGGGTTCCATCAGCTGCTACACAAGTAGCAGTGTTACCATCACTATTAATTTATCTCCGATTTGGATACTTGAACTTTTTGCTGGCTCCTTAAAATGTTCATTTGGTAATTGTCCTAATTTAGAATATTTACTTTAAAGTTTCGTGATTTTTTGACGAAAAAAATACATAGGTACTTCAAAAACAAACGTATTCTTTTCGCCTGACGAAATCGTAAACATTTACTTTTGCTTTTTTTGACCACTTAAACTTGATGGCTGAACTCATTCTTGGTCTTCAAATGTTGCTTATGAATTATAAAGTAAGTTTATCAAGATTTTAGAAATTTTTCCGTATGAACAATTTTTTCCGATCAACTTCTTAGTTAATTCCACAAAAAACATAAACAAATCATTCCACTGAAATATTTAATTTCTTTACTGTTCCATCTGTCTGAATTTGTGCTATTGTGCTATGACCGCCTATTTTTCATTTATCGTCGTCCTTAAAGAATTTAATAAGTCTGCCAATGAGTTAGGTAGTTTTGGCGACAAAATTTTCCAACTTGCCTCCATACCTCTTATCAATCTGGCAACACTGGAGTACAAATGTCAAATTTTCGCAAGCAAATAATGTCCCGGACAATAAACGTGTGCGAAAAGAGAGTGGTGAATTGTACCAAGCAATCTACTACAACTAACCACTTTTCCGCCATCATTTCGCAGCATCTGCGTACCAGCTGCGTACTGCAAAACGAAAAGGAGAGCGAAATTTTTCGTTCATGATTTCGTTGTGTCACTTTTGTATGGGATTTTCCGTTTCGTGTCATCTGCGTACTGAGCTTTAAGTGCTAATTCTTTAGTTGTTGTTAAAGTTGTTTTTTTTGTTTTCTTTTCCGGCGTAATATACCCAGATTCTTTATTTTTTTTTTATGTTAAGAATTCAGTTTCTAGTGTGATAGGCTTGAGTTTCAGCACTCCCGCTTTTTTGTTGATTTAGTTCGGGCAATTGTAAGAAACCTATACTTTTTTGAAACCCAGATACCCATAAAGAGCTCTCTATAGGTAGGGAATCCACTTACATTTAGTTAGCTGAATTTTGTTGGCAAAAAGGCCATATGATTAAGTGTTAAATGTGGGACGGTGAAGCCGAGTTTAGTTGGTAAAATTTTTCGTTGTATTGTTAATATCATTGTAAATTTTGAATTTCTTGTTTTCCTAAAATGAATCTGTGGTGCCTAAAATCCTGAAATAAATCAAAAATAAATATAGGAGATTAATCAGGCCCGTATGAGGAAAACCCAGTCGTTTGAACTCACTTATGTTGTGATTGTCCTAATGACTTGCTAAACGCAAGGTTTCAGGGGTGCGGTATGGTTGGCGGATGACCGTTGGTTATGGTGACCTGATTTAAAGCGAGACACCTATATCGGGGAAGTTCCAAAAATGGCCACGGAGCTTCAAGGTCGTTAGGGCAACGGCTTCGCTGCAACATCATCAGCAGCGCCTCTCAGAGTGGTGGATGTCCGTCCGCTTCCGGTACTGAGACCAAAGTGAGTACCTGTTTGTTTATTGGCATGTTATATGTGTTGTAATAGGTTTCGTGGAGTAGTGAGGACAAGGACTCCCCCGTCCGGCGAGCTAAGTCGTGCGTAAACAAGCATGCCACGCTCCTCACTCTCTACACTCTATCCTTCTCTTTCTCTCATCCCGTCCTAAGGTCCCATCCACATCCTCACTTCCTGTCATTTTTCTGAACTCCTAACTCCCTCTACATCCCAATTTTTAGGCTTATTACAAGATGTTTTGTGAGAAGATGACGAGTTTCGCAATTTTTTCTCCACAACGTAGGCTGTCCGTAGCTCTTTGGTGTCCTTGCCACTTTCCTTGGACAATTGCAACCATGCATTTCTTTTAAGGTACAACCTTTTGCAGTCTTTACTTTTATAGTTCCATAAACACTCGAATTTTTCATAAATTTTTTTTCATGAATTTTTCATGAAGTGTCAATTGGAATGTAGTTATTGTAATTGCGTGCTGAAAATCCTACTTTGCTTTGCTTTGCTGAGATCGAAGCTCAAAAATACTCGGCTGTTATAAGATATTCTATTCTACAAATGTTATAATTTATAGTTGAATAATTCTGTTAAGTCCGTATGACACAACATTTTTTTTTGCATTTTTCAGACATTTAAAATGAAACTAGAGCAGGACGAAAAATTACTACGCAAATTCCCGATAGGAGTGAGACGTACACACCAGCCTAATTATTGTGGAGAAGTAAAAAAAATGCATTGAAAATGTATTGGGGCATATTCATAGTTATAATATAAACCTGGGTCTAACTAAACTCGAATCTAAAGTTAGCCCACAGGTTAAACAAGGCTGCTATTCATAAAGAACTTGGCAGCTCTGTTTAATTGGATCCGAGTCTAACGTGTATTTTACTACAAATCTATTACAAAAATACTTTCTGACAGCAAAAAGTCAAAAGGATTTAAATCCTGTAAAATTGCGTTTTGTTGTGATTCTGTTTGGCTCTGGGGTTTTTTTTTTAACAAAAATAAGGTATGCATTATAGTGCAAATATAATTATGTTTTGCGATATGAACAAAAATTATTAAATTGCAGATGAGCGGCAAAGAAAATTTGAAAAGAGCAAGAGAACAAAACTGGTCGGAATCAGAAAAAGAAATGCTGCGTGAGTTATGTCGTTTTCGATTTGGCTTTTCAGATTTTGATCTGAGATTTCAGATTTCTGCTGGCAAATCGAACATAAAATCTGAATTATATTGGTATGTGTGTGTATTGGGTTGGCGGCAAAAAAAAAAACATATTTACACTTGCACTCGAAATCCATTTCAATTGACTTTCACACATTTATAGTACTGCATTTCGAAATCATTTAATATAAAAACTCGATCCCATACGCGTTAAATAAATAATTCAGTTAAAAAAGCAATCGTTCCAACGGTAAACAATTCGAAACCGACGCTGTGTGTCATAAACATTGGTGTTAGTGAAAGTATGTGTAAAATCTGAGGAAAAATTGAGATTTCTCAAAAGTGATCTGAGATCAAAAAAAAGATTGATTTTTGTGGCAAATAGAACATGAAAAGCAATCTCGATCAAAAAAAACAATTGATTTTTTGTCAAATCGAAAACGACATTAGTCCGAAGGCATTTAAATGTTGTGGACGATAAAAGAAACGATATCAAAATGATTTCAAAGAAAAAGGCTGCATGGATAGACATTCAAAAAAATATGAAAGCTGCTGGATATAACAGGGAAATCCCGAAGCTAAAAGACCAGTGGCATCGGATGAAGAACTCGGCTCGAAAAAGTGTAAGCCAGATGAGAGTGGCACAAATCAATTATAAAAGTTGCCGTATCTTTGTCAAAACGATATCTTTCATAAAATTCTTCATTAGTCAATGAATGAAACGGATCGATTCGGGTTCTGTAGCGCTTCGGCCTTCTAGTTTGTGGTACCATAGCAATATCCTCCAAAATATCGAAATCTTCATCAATGTTATAATCGACCGACATTTTTGCTTTACTTTTTTTAGATAATTATCTACGGGCTATGTTATTTTATTTATTGTAAACCCAAATCTAATTTGCTAATTGTGAAAATTTTAATTTTTGCTTCGTTCGCTTGGTTTTGACGTTTAATGGATTTAAAAACAACTTAAACATACGTTCTGTCGTTTTTAATGTTAGACTCGAGTTTTGCGTTTAGACATGGGTTTAAATTGTCTATGAATTACATAAACTCCGGTTTGGTTTAGTTATAACATAATAATAGCTTGTCAAACATCTATGAATATGCCCCATTGAATTTACATTTACCCCCTTCGGGTAGGGGTTAGAATTTACCCGAGGTAGGCAGGCATGCCTGTCGTAAGAGGCGACTAAAATCCAACCCCCGTATACCGAGCGTGTAGTGTTTATATAAGAGAACACGTCTTTATTGTAGTAGGGTAGAACGAAGAAGAGAAAGTAAGTTTATTATACGTCAAAATATATAGGGTGAGTTTACATGTCAGGTTAGATATATGTTATAATATAGGGTACACCAACACTCCTCCTTAACCTGAGGGTTGTCGGATTCCCATTGCTTCTCGGAATAATCCTTGTTTGATTTTCTCCAATGGCTTTGTGAGAGCATCGGCTATTTGCTGTTCAGTGCTAACGTAGTTTAATTCTATTTGACCTTGGCTAAGTGTGTCTTGGACGAAGTGGTGACGAATATCAATGTGCTTCGTCCTGGGGTGAAATCCACCATTGGTTGCAATTGCGATGGCACTTTGATTGTCACAAAGCATTTGCAGCGGCTGATGCTTCTGTCCAAGTTTAGTCTTGAGTCCATTCCACCAGAGTGCTTCTTGTACGGTTGCTGATAGAGCCATATATTCAGATTCACACGATGATAGTGCAACGGTTTGTTGTTGTTTTGAGCACCAAGATATGGCTCCTCCTTGAGCAAGAAATACGAATCCGGTTGTTGACTTGCGATTGTCAGCATTTGCTTCCCAATCAGCATCAGTGTATCCAACGATGTGATCACTATATTTTTTTTTAAATCGCAGCCTTAGCGACGATGTTCCACGCAAGTAGCGTAGTAAATGCTTTACAGCAATCCAATGACGTGGTCCAGGATTCGAGTTGAAACGGCTGAGAAAGTTAACTGCATAGCAAATATCCGGTCGAGTGCATTGAGATAAATATATGAGACAGCCGATCACTTCCTGGTAGGGAACATTCTGCATTTGTTTAATGTCTTCAGCACTAGTGGAACAATCTGCCTCAGATAATTTTTCGCTTGTATTCATAGTTGTTTTGACTGGTTTTGCGTCCTTCATTCCAAATTTATCAAGAATTTTCTCAATGTATTGTTCTTGATCCAGTGCAATCATATCTTTTCCTTGAGTGATACGCATTCCAAGAATTTGAGTGGCATCACCAAGTTCCTTCATGCGAAATTGTTGATGTAGTTCTGATTTGATTGTCTTGAGCAGGTTTTCGTTGTTACAAAATAGCAAGAGATCATCCACATATACAGCTACTATGAGAATTTGATCGTCTTTGATTTTGAAATATATACAAGGGTCATGTTTGGACTCTTGTAAGCCAAATGATTTAAGTGCTCGGTCAAGTTCTTGATTCCAGACTCTACTGGACTGCTTTAGTCCATATAAAGCCCTGTTCAAGCGACATACCTTTGATGGGTGATTTTTGTCTTTAAAGAATGCAGGCTGCTCCATGTATATTTCTTCCGATAGCTGTCCTTGCAGAAATGCTGTGACAGCGTCCATCTGCTCTATCTTCAGTTCTAGATGAGCAGCTAGAGCAAAAAGGTATCGCAGCGAACTATGACGAATGACTGGGGAGTACGTGTCTTCATAATCCACCCCCTTCCGCTGCAAGTATCCTTTTATGACCAACCTTGCCTTGTAGCGGTCGATATGGCCTGTAACATCACATTTAGTTCGGAATATCCATTTGCATTTGATTGCCTTCCGATTTTTAGGCAATTCAGCTAGCGACCACGTGTTGTTATCGAGTAGTGATTGGAATTCCTCTTCCATTGCCAGCTTCCAATGATTCGCATCAGGACGAGACAATGCTTCATCTGGCGTCGCCGGATCATTTATGTTTTTCTGTGGGAAATGTATGCCAGTACTAGGAACTTTAAATGATATTTGATTAGGATACTTGCCTTGAGGTATGCGCCTCTCATCGTTAGGCTTAGACAATTGTTGGTTAGAAACCTTAGCTTGTCGATTCTGGTACACCGAGTACGCAACTGCTTCAGCCCAAAACACTTTCGATAAGTTAGCATCGGCAAGCATACATCTTGCCTTCTCAACTATTGATCTGTTGTTTCTCTCGGCTACTCCGTTTTGCTCTGGTGTGTGTACATTGGTAGTTTGATGATAAAATTCTTTACCATTGTCGGTACGCAATATTTTTAACTTCTGACCGCTTTGCTTTTCTGCATAGTTACGGAAGTCTTCGAAGCATGTTGTTACTTCCCAATCTGCTTTGGTTTTTAGGAAGAACACAAATATTTTTCGCGATTTATCATCGACAAATGTAAGAAAATATCGTTTACCTCCAAGTGATTGGTTTTCCACATGTCCACAAATATCTGAGTGCACAATTTCGAGCAAGTGAGTAGCTCTTCCACCGCACTTGTTGAAGGGAAGCCTGATTTGTTTTCCAAGGGGACAAATTTTGCAGTCTTTATCGACCATTTTTGCAAATTCAATTCCTGTTGCCAAACCACCTTTGAGTTTGTCCAGACTTCTGTAGTTTAAGTGACCCATTCGCCTATGCCAAAGTTCTCGACTACACGTCGATCCACACGCAAATGCTTTGCTCGAAGGCTTGGTATCTAACTTAAATAAATCGTTAGTTAATGAACCAGTGGCAATTACCTCTTTCGATGGATCCAAGACTTTTACACCTCTATTGTCGAAGATGACAGTGTGACCTCTCTTCACGATGCGACCAACAGATAGGAGATTTGTCGACAATTCCGGGATGTACTTCACGTCCATTAAATCAATTGACGATTTTTGGCATACTGGTCTTAATGTCGACTTTCCACAGCCTTGTATCTGCATAGCTTCGTTATTTGCGGCAACGACTGCGCCTGAGTCTGCTTGTCTTTGTTGAATGCCATATGAGATGTGGCACCGGAGTCAAAATACTGTGGCGTGGAAGGTATCGTGTAACTTAAGTGGTGAAACAAGCCCTTAGTCACGGTTTGGTGAAACCAGGCCTTAGACAGTTTGGTGAAACCAGGCCTTAAAGTCACAAAACAAGTTCCACTCAAGTGTCACTTCCAAT
Organism: Cheilosia vernalis; assembly: GCA_949126925.1. Taxonomy (NCBI): domain Eukaryota; kingdom Metazoa; phylum Arthropoda; class Insecta; order Diptera; family Syrphidae; genus Cheilosia; species Cheilosia vernalis. The sequence goes on from OX421362.1 coordinate 59,713,927, forward strand.
TGGAGACTGGAATCTGTCACCACTAAACCTTGTTCTAGAACCACTTAGAATTAGCTAGAAAGTTCTCGTCAGATGGCGGAGCGGGTATAAAAGGACAGCTTTTAGAAGAGGGCGACACAGTTGATTTATAAAAGTGATTGGTTAAAGTTCGAGATAGTAATAGTTTGTGAAGATAAATAAGTGAAAAGTAATAGAGTAAATTAAGTGATTGGTTTGAAACGTTGAAGAATTGTTTAAGTAATAGTGTTCTGGTACTTAATAAGTGAAATATTAGAATAGTCGATAAAAGTGTAATAAAAGTGAATTTTATTAGAGAAGTTAAACGGAATAGTGTTTTATCTTTACGAATCCCAGCCTGAATGTAACATTGGTGTCAGAAGTGGGATAAAACTTATTCTGTGCTAAGTGTCTAAGTGTAGTTAAAAAAAAAAAAAAAAAAAAAAAAAAAGTGAATTTGTGTGAATTTCTAAATTACAAGAGACAAACAAAATGGGTCGTATATTGCTGCAACTAAGCATACCCCAATTAAAAAGTGAACTAGAAAAACGGAATCTATCCACAGCTGGAGGAAAAAGTGACCTCATCCTTCGTCTACAGGAAGCTGTCCAAAACGACGGAGAAGATCCAAAAACTATGCTATTCGACGTGGCAGAAGAACAAGTAAGTACAAGCGTTGATATTAGCGCTATGATGGAATTACTTCTTGCGAAGATGGAAGAACAGAAATATTCTATGGAATCTAAGTTCGCAGAACAGAAAAATTCTCTAGAAGAACAGAAAAATTCTCTAGAAGAACAGAAAAATTCCATGGAATTGAAGTTCGCAGAACAGAAAAATTCTATGGAATCTAAATTCGCAGAACAGAAGAATTCTCTAGAAGAACAAAAGAATTCCTTAGAAGAGCAGAAGAATTCTCTTGAAGAACAGAAAAATTCCATTGTCGCCGCACAAAAAGACGCCGTAGAAGAATTTAAGAATGTTCTAGATGTAAAAATCGATGCGATTGATGAAAAATTAAACGAGCATGAAACAAAGCTTGAGGAAATTAATAAAACATTTCATAAACACGAGAACATAGCTAAAGAGCTTGGCGCGAACATCGAGAACATAGCTAAAGAACTGGAAAAAGTCAAGAAGCAGAAGGCTCGGGAATATTCTGCTGACTGCCCAAGAAGGAAGGAGATGCAACCACCCGTTTTTGATGGTCAAACATCATGGCCAATTTATAAGAGACAGTTCGAAGCAGCTGCAACGACCAATGGATGGGACGACGAGGAAAAGTCGATTGCATTAACACTCGCATTACGAGGTACAGCTGCAGAATTGCTTCAAACTGTCTCAGCAGAAAAACAACGCGACTACGATGCATTGGTGAAGGCTATTGAGATGCGATTCGGTGACGACCATATGCAGCAAGTATATAGAGTGCAACTTCGCAGTCGAATCCAGAAGAGGGGAGAAACACTCCAGCAACTGCAAGCTGATATCGAACGGCTAGCGCACTTGTCTTATCCCAATGCCGGCGAGGATGTCATCAATGAAATGGCTATTGAGGCATTTACACAAGCCATAGAGGACAGACAACTGCAGATGGCTCTACGAATGGCTGGAAAGAGAACTCTTCCTGAGGCACTGGCATTTGCTTTAACCATGAGAGCTGCTGACCAAGCATCTCAAGGATTTCACCGCGTGAGAGAAATGACATCCGTTGAATGCTCGTGCCAGAGAACAGAAATAGTCGACCGTAACAGTTCTCGAAGGGGACCGATCCGTTGCTGGAACTGCAACAAAATTGGACATCTACAACGACAGTGCAGAGCCGAACGTAGACAGGGCAGTTGTCCACATTGCAGAGCTAGGAACGAGGAGGCGTTTGAGCGTTCGGCGGATGGAACATCACAAAGCCATCAGTCGGGAAACGAGTAAGAACCAACTTCGCGGGGCAGAAGCTGGTTTCTGGAATCGACGCCCCCAGGACCACAATTCAGGTTTCCCAGACCAAACGATGTAATAGGAGCCTGACAGTGGAAGCCCATATCGGCCAGAAAAAGTATGTGGCTACAATCGATACAGGTGCCACCGCTTCCATAATCAGAAGGGACATCGTTCGCCAATCATGGCTACACAACACCAGCAGCTACTGTCTGAAAACAGCAACTGGAGCAACAGCAAAGGTGTATGGTGAGGTACTCTTGACGATAAACCTTGCAGGAATAGTCTTCTCCCATGCATTCTTAGTGGCTGATATATGTGACGAATGCATCATCGGAATCGACTTTATGAAGACGCATGATATAGTGCTCGACATCGGTTCGCAAGTTATAAAGTACAAGAACGTCGAGATTCCGATGGTTTACGGGAACGAGAACGTCGCAGCTCTAAGGACAGTTGTAAGTGAGGACGAAATATTACCACCTTCGTCAGAGACAGTTATTTGGACAAAGCTGGAAGGTGATCCTGGGAGCCACCGATTCTACCTAGTCGAGTCAGATCCAGAAAATTATTATCAGAGCTATATTGTCGGAAAGATGCTGGTTGAACCCAAAAACAACTTGGTTCCCGTTCGTGTCCTCAATGTGGAAAACAAAAGCGTGAAACTAAAGCAAGGGGAAGTGATTGGAAAGTGCGTACCGATTACTGCGGTCACAAAATTGTCCAATGCAAGTGATGTGAAAGCGGTTAGACCTACGGAGATATCGGAGATGAAAAAGAATATACTCGGAGAGTGCGAGCTGGATCAGGAGCAGCGGTCCATGGCAGGTAGTTTAATCAACGAGTTCGCTGATATATTTGTTTCGCAGAACAGCGAGTATGGCCGAACACATCTCGTAGAACACCGAATCGACACCGGAGATGCGAGACCGATTCGTCAGCCTCCCCGACGACTACCATTGGCTAAGCAGACGGAGGTTGCAGAAATGGTTTCGACGATGGAAAAGGAGGGACTGATTGAAAGCTCAAAAAGTCCGTGGGCATCGCCGGTCGTCCTGGTCAAGAAGAAAGACGGAAGTACGAGATTCTGCGTGGACTATCGCCAACTCAACAACGTCACCAAAAAGGATAGCAGTTGATATTGCGGGACCGTTTCCTGAAACAAACAATGGAAATCGTTACATCCTCGTTGTTATGGACTATTTCAGTAAGTGGCCTGAAGCATTTGCTATCCCAAATCAAGAAGCTAAAACCGTGGTGGAGCAAATCGTCAATAACTGGGTAAGCAGATTCGGTGTACCAATGGAACTGCATTCAGACCAAGGACGGAACTTCGAGTCGAAGATTTTCCAAGGAGTGTGCCAGTTACTCGGGATTCACAAGACAAGGACAACCCCGCTTCATCCACAATCAGATGGGATGGTGGAGCGCTTCAACAGGACACTGAATGAACACCTCTCTAAGGTCGTTGGCGAAGACCAGAGAGACTGGGATAAGCAGATTCCCATGTTTTTATTGGCTTATCGAGGAGCAGTGCATAACACCACAGGACATACTCCATCTGAAATCTTATTTGGTCGAACAGTCCGCCTACCTAGCGAGTTGATGTTTGGATATCCATGCGAAGATCCCAAGAATGAGGAGGAATACGTTACAGACCTCAGGGATATCATCAGGGCTGTGCATCGAGACACTAGGGATAAGATTAAGATAGCCAGTGACCGCATGAAAACGAGGTACGATACTAAAACGACAACTACAGGATTCCGGGAAGGAGATCTGGTATGGCTATATAACCCTCATCGAAGGAAAGGTTTATCGCCTAAGTTGCAACAAGACTGGGAAGGGCCCTATACAATCGTAAAGCGCATCAACGACGTTGTCTATCGCATCCAACGAGGAAGAGGCAAGCTGAAAGTCGTTCATGTGGATCGTCTTCATCGTTATAATGGTGAAAATGTTAACGAGTTTGTTCGGGACGAACAAGTTTAAGAGGGGGATATTGTGGCGTGGAAGGTATCGTGTAACTTAAGTGGTGAAACAAGCCCTTAGTCACGGTTTGGTGAAACCAGGCCTTAGACAGTTTGGTGAAACCAGGCCTTAAAGTCACAAAACAAGTTCCACTCAAGTGTCACTTCCAATTGGAGACTGGAATCTGTCACCACTGAACCTTGTTCTAGAACCACTTAGAATTAGCTAGAAAGTTCTCGTCAGATGGCGGAGCGGGTATAAAAGGACAGCTTTTAGAAGAGGGCGACACAGTTGATTTATAAAAGTGATTGGTTAAAGTTCGAGATAGTAATAGTTTGTGAAGATAAATAAGTGAAAAGTAATAGAGTAAATTAAGTGATTGGTTTGAAACGTTGAAGAATTGTTTAAGTAATAGTGTTCTGGTACTTAATAAGTGAAATATTAGAATAGTCGATAAAAGTGTAATAAAAGTGAATTTTATTAGAGAAGTTAAACGGAATAGTGTTTTATCTTTACGAATCCCAGCCTGAATGTAACAATACCAATCGTGTTTGCTTGTGACACCAATTGTGGATAAGACGGTACTGAACGCGTTTTGTTTGTGGTTGTTGCTACCTTCGCTTTGCGTTTTTGAACGACATTAGGTCTGTTCCCTTACAATAATGCATTCGAATACTTTCGAATACATTCGAATACATTAGTCAAACTTTGTTCTCCTCTAACCAACTTTTGCGTAAGGGAACGAAGTTTGACTGATGTATTCGAATGCATTATCGTAAGGGAACAGACCTAGTTTTTAGCGATATGACCAAAACGTTGACATTTCCTGCATCGCGGACCTTTTCGATGATCTTCACATTTATTGTCGCGTTGAGGATGGACTTTGCTCCTGTTTGTATAAAATGCAGCCGAGTTGTCGTCTCCCGGTCGCAATTCCTGTAACAACTTTGTTTTGATTACCTCACCTGTTATTTTTGATCCAGAATTTTCTAATGCCATTATCATCGGGCGATACTCTTCTGGTAAACCAGCCAACAAAAGTGTTCCAATCCACTCCTCATCGATTGGGAAACCGATTCCATTTAAAGATTGTGCGGTTGATATTATTTCGTTTACATATTTGTCCATTGAGCCGCAATTCGACAGCGATGTGTTTATCATTTTACGCAGTAAACCTACTCTACGAGTCAGACCATTGTCCTCATAGGCATCTGCTAAATTTTGCCACAACTGTTTTGCAGTCTTTGCGATCTGGATATGAACGTAGCACACTGGATCGATGACGAGGGTAAGGTTGCTTCTGGCTCTGCGATCTTTTTCAGCATCAATTGGAGTTTTGGGAGTACCATTTGCGGTCAATTCGTACTCAATTGTCGCTGTCCAAAGATCATCCAAATCGAGAAATGCTTGTGCAGCAATTTTCCACGTTGGGTAATTATCGCGGCCACGCAGCTTTTCTATGGTTAAGCCGTTCATTTTTTATTTTACGCGCAACTATATTATTGAAAAATTAATGAAATGGATTATAAATTAATTCACGAGACCTGGGTCCATAACCTATAAGAGAACACGTCTTTATTGTAGTAGGGTAGAACGAAGAAGAGAAAGTAAGTTTATTATACGTCAAAATATATAGGGTGAGTTTACATGTCAGGTTAGATATATGTTATAATATAGGGTACACCAACAGTATACAAAAAATGCAATGAACAAAACGAAAAGATTTATTACCCCAGTTGGCAGTCCAGCTTTACTGGAAAATCCACCCTCTTCGGAGGTTGGCTCTACGGATTCTGGGGAGAGCCGCTTATTGCAATCCATTGACCCTTTTATTAAAAGTTCAAGGGTATCTCGATCGCCTCCATCAAGATCGAACAACCCCGGGAAAAGAAGTCAGCCGGGAGCGCCAGCGGCAGTGGCGTAGCGAGGGGGGTGCAAGCGGGGCACAGGCCCTGGGCGGCTCTTTCTAGGGGCGGCAATTTGGAGCTGCTATTAATTTTATAGATATAAAATTAATAAAACGGATTCCTATTCTTCTTTTAAGAATTTATTTACAAGGTTTAACAGCATTAACACTAAGTTATAAGGCATTCCTTGTGTTACTTAGCAAGAAAATCCAATAAGCGCTGCTCCCTAGTAAGCAACTATATTTTATTACATTGCAGGTATCTCTGTTGTGTTTGTGAAATTTTGTTTTATTTTGCTCATACGAACATCCACAAGCATTCTAGTTGGCAATGAAAGTTGCAGTCTTTTCTTGTTACCGTGCTTTTTATTTTTGAAAATTAATTACCGAGGTAAGAAGAACTCTTGAACTCGAAAAATTCGTAAAAGAGAGCGTCGTCCAGGGAGCCAGATGTTACCAATCCACCGAGAATCCTTACGAATTTGTTACCAACAAATCTCTGGTGTAAGAATTGGAAAGGATGTCCGTCACTTTACACTTACCAGATGATTTGAAATTAGTTGACCTGTTTGGCATAAATGCATGCATTTGTTTTGATTTTTTGAGTATTTGAATGGTATCAACAGGCGGGAAAATAAGATTGAATGTTCTCCTCAAGATTCTTTTTGAAAGTGGCAACCATGTAATGCAATGTCGCGTTTTCCTCTTTTCGAATGCTTGTAGTTCAATCAGTTAAACTTAAACTCCTCCACATACTCGGATTCATCAAGAAGAAGTTCGATTAATTTCAGATCACTTTCATCGTTACGTAGATTATGTAATTAATTTTCTTAGTAAATTACCAAAGTCCTCGAGTTAAAAAGTTAAAAAGACATTTTAACGACTTTTTGTAACAACTTTTTGATTATTTGAATAATGTATCTGCCATTTTTCATAGATTACTACAAAAGTGTTCCCTAACTTTTTCGTAAGTGTCTCTCTCTGTGAGAGAATTTATCCCCGTATGTTCCATTTTGACAATCTTTTCCATTCCATTTCCATTTCCATCCATGTAGTTGCAAAAATTATAGGTGCTTCTTCTCTAAACTGGCAGTATTTTCTTAGTTACAAAATAATTGTTTTTTCTTTTTTTGTGGGTACAGTCTTCCCGATTTGGTTCGTGTTATTTTTTTAATTTGTACTACTCGTAGGTATCGAATACAAAGTGCACAAAAATAACAAGTTTTAAGTCGTGTTTTAAAACTTCCTTATGAAAATAGAAAATAAGCAGTTATCTCGTTTTGTGGGAACGCGACGTGCAGTGCATAGAATATCTAATTTAAATTGTGTGGGTACATATTACCAAAAATTACCCGATTGTTTGAAACATCTTCTAAATAAGAAACAAATAATGTGTTTTCTCCTGGGCCCTTCCTGTTATTTAAGAATGTTGAACTTTTACCAAGTTTATTGAAACTCTTATGTGCAGGTAAAACTAGTTGAAACCGTAGACAAAGCTTCTTTTTTAGTGTGTGAAAAAACTACTATAGATGCTGCATAAATTGGATCTGCCCCGGGCGGCACCAACCCACGCTACGCCACTGGCCAGCGCGTGAAAAACGGGAATCAGTGAAAGATATAAGTTCTGAGAAATTAAAACACTCCGAATCAAGCTTAAGGAAATGGATCTACTCTATCAAACTCTGAACAAAGAGATAGAACTGATAAAAGAAGAAAATAATGTTCTAAGGAACACTCATATTCAGAAAGAACGCGAATGCACTCCACCACGCTTGCCTAGTCAGGAATACTTCACTGACGAAGAAGAGCTAGCACGCGAAACGAATCGGGTCCCTAAGAAAAGACCTAGTAAGAAAAGGAGAGCCGGTTATTCGCCTGAAGTCGAGCCTCTAAGAGAACAAACGCGTAAAGTATCGCATGAAAAACAACTCCGAGGGCAAATTCGTCCACCGCCTCCAATAAACGTCGTTGGGGTAGCGGAGTGTAATAAGTTACACAGCCTCCTTAAAGGAACGATAACCTCGGAATTTAAGGTAACATCTTTGAGGAATAATGGGTGGAAAATGAACGTCGTTAACCACGAAGACTACCGGGCAGTGTCCCAAAAGCTAAATACCGAGAAGATCCAGTGGTATACTTTTGAAATAAAGTCAGAAAGGCCACATCGTGTTGTGGCGAGGGGACTCCACCCCTCATGCACCAAAGAAGAGGTTATAAACGACCTCCATTCCAAAGGGTTTAAAATTCTTGATGCCGTAAATATCAACAAGAAGGAGAAGCAAAAAACGGAAGAAGATAAGGACATCCTGGTAAGGCGTGGACTTCCGCTGATTATGCTTACCTTCGATGGGTCTGATAATATCGAAGATATCTACCGAATTAAAACCATAGTTAATATTGTGGTAAAAATCGAGCCCATACGCAGAAATCTTAAAATAATTTCACAGTGCAAACGTTGCCAAGAATTTAATCATTGCAAAAAACAGCCGCGATGTGTAAAATGCGCCGGAAGTCATTTCTCCCAAGACTGTGAAGTAAATAAACAATTCTCCGCTACCTGTGCTAATTGTAAGGGAAATCACCCGGCAAATTAAAGAGGTTGTGAAGTAGCTAAGGAGTTGCAAAAAACGGAGAGATGTGCTCCTCAAAACGCAAAATAGAAAAAACAAAGCAGCTTACCAAGACAAAGCGTAGGACCGCCCAGGAGGCCAGGAGGTTGTGGGCAATATAAAACCATCGGCTCAAAAGCGTAGCATTGTCAGAGAAAGAGAGACAATAGAAAGGCCCTCGACCTCTGTTGTCAAAAGAAATGCTACTGAAAAGTTACCATCAGGAAAGCAATCGAATAGTAGTGGCCCTCGGACAGCCAGAGTGCAGACCTACGCTCAGGCCGCGGCATTCGAAGGAGCAAAAAACGTTAAAACTTCGCCGGACCCTGTTTCTCATGTTTTCTCAGTTATTCTCGAGAAACTTGAAGCTCGAAAATAATTCACGGAAAACACGTGCTTCAAAAATAGCATGTATGAAAAACCAATGTTAAAAATATGCACATGGAATGCAAACGGGCTTTTACAAAAACTCGGCGAATTGGAAATATTCATACGTGGGAAAGATATTGACATTTGCTTGATTTCTGAAACTCACGTGAAAAAGGGATCGAATTTAAAAATAAAAGGCTATAATGATTTCCACGCTTGTCACCCATCGGGAAACGCAAGAGGTGGATCATCATTGTTTATTAAATACTGCATTGAACAATACGAAGACCTGAAGATAGAGCTTGAAGCTATGCAACTATGCACGATTCGAGTAAAAAATAGTCAGCGTACTCTTAGAATTTCATCTATCTACTGTCCACCGCGTTCCGCGCTTGAAAAAGGTGATTATACTAACATGCTTAAATCGCTCAAACCAAATTTCATTATTGGCGGCGTTTTTAATGCGAAGCACACGTTCTGGGGCTCCAGATACATCTCGCGAAAAGGTAGAATGCTCTATGGGGCAGGTATGGAATACAGTTGCGATTTCCTCTCGACGGGCAAACCGACCTACTGGGCCAACTGATACTTCAAAACTACCTGACCTTATAGATTTTTTCGTTGTGAAAGGAATACCTACCAACCACATTAAAGTTGAAGAGAGCTTTGATCTATCATCTGACCACTCACCGGTTATTTTAACATTGAGTGTAAAACTAGCCAATAACCTAGAGCCTGCGAGATTAACTGGTAGAAAAACTAACTGGGAAGGCTTTAGGAACGAAATAGAACGTTGAACTGAGTGTTCCACTTACGACACCCTATGAACTTGAGGTTGAAGTTGATCGCTTCGTCGAGATCGTACAGCTCGCCTCCTGGAATAATACGCCTAATCCAAGGAAAACGCCGGCCAAATACGGGCTACGATATCCTCCCGAAATAAAAGAATCGTTCAACGAAAAAAGGAAGGCGCGTAAGAAATGGCAACAGTGTCGCGCTCCACAACATGAAGCACATTTGAATTATTTGTGCAATATGTTGAAGACAGTTATTAAGGATTTTAAAAATCGTTCGATAGGTTCTTGCCTTGAAAGTTTAACAGCGAAAAAAGATTGCAATTATTCACTTTGGAAAGCTGTAAAAGGCACCAAAAGGCCCAAAGTCCCCGCGCCGCCAATTAGAACAAATCGAAATGAATGCGCAAGGGAAGATAAGGAAAAAGCGGACGTTCTTGCCGCTCATCTAGAAGAAACTGTTAAACCGTACGATGGCCAATCGATCCGCGACAATACCAATAGGGCGGAATCACAATCTGACGATTCAACACTCGCTAGTGCAACGCTAAGTGAACTAAAACGTGAAATCGAATCCCTAAAACCTAAGAAAGCTCCTGGTTATGATTTGATCACCGGAGAAGTTCTCAAAGCTCTACCAAGGAAAGCATTAATTAAGCTTCTTCATATTATAATTTATAAATGCTTCGCTCAGACTAAGGCTAGGAGCGCACATGCGATTTCAATCGCACGACTGCTTAGTCGCAAAAAATGTAACACACACATTTTAATGTGAATGCGCGCACTCAACATCTAGAAATCGCAGCGTTTATTATCCCGCGAATTGTTCCATTTTTAGAGCGACGCGATTGTAGCCATAATAAATAACCCATATCAACTTCAAGCAATATAAACACACTTGCGATTTAAATCGTTGCGATTAAAAAATCGTTGTCGCAACAAGATGTGGGTATGCACGCACTTGCGATTTTCTATCGCATCATAATTTAGTCGCAAAATATGAGACCCATTGTTTTATACATGAATGCACACATATGCAACTAAATAACCGCAGCGATTAAAAAAACGTAGCAAGATCCATTTTCAGAAACGATTTTTTTGACGTAGCGATTATTTGGTCGCATATGTGTGTATTGACACTAAAAGCGGTATGTTCTATTTTTTGCGACTAAATAATTGTGCGACAGAAGACCACAAGTGCGTGCATGGTAATTTTGTTTTGCGACTACGATTTTTCTATCGGTGCGACAAGAAATCGCATGTGCGCTCCTAGCCTAAAACACGTGCCGAGTCAATGGAAAGTCGCGGAGGTCATAATGGTTTTAAAACCAGGAACACCGCCAAATGAAGTAAAATCGTATAGAAGTCTTCGAGAGAATATTGCTTAGGCGCCTACAACCGGTTATTGAAGACAATCGGCCTTACCAATAATCAACTTTAGTCTGGCACTTTACGAAAAGACTCCACACTTTCCAAAATCCCTTTACCAATAAACAAATATAGTTGCCAGACTATCGCTAATGTCGTTTTCGATTTGACAAAAAATCAATTTTTTTTTTTGATCGAGATTGCTTTTCATGTTCTATTTGCCACAAAAATCAATCTTTTTTTTGATCTCAGATCACTTTTGAGAAATCTCAATTTTTCCTCAGATTTTACACATACTTTCACTAACACCAATGTTTATGACACACAGCGTCGGTTACGAATTGTTTATCGTTGGAACGATTGCTTTTTTAACTGAATTATTTATTTAAATTGTATGGGATCGAGTTTTTATATTAAATGATTTCGAAATGCAGTACTATAAATGTGTGAAAATCAATTGAAATGGATTTCGAGTGCAAGTGCAAATATGTTTTTTTTTTCCCGCCAACTCAATACACACACATACCAATATAATTCAGATTTTATGTTCGATTTGCCAGCAGAAATCTGAAATCTCAGATCAAAATCTGAAAAGCCAAATCGAAAACGACATAACTGTAGGGTTAAATGTTAGTGTTGAGAAAGCCATGTTTATCTCGGACATTAGCTAAATAAATCCTCCCTAATGTCATTTTGAAGACAAGTGTTGCCCAACCATCCAAAATCGCGGTATTAAATTTCGAAATAGGAGAGAATTTAATACGATGTTGTTCAGCCTGAGCGTTTACAATTATTAATTAATTTTAGTAAATTGTGAATTTTTTTATAATTTTATTCGTTGTAATACAACAATGCAAATGGTTTTTAAGTCTATCACTAACAAATTTGTACAAATGTATGCAAAATATTGAAAAATATTCCGTTTTTGTTTTATTTCTAAACACGTGAAGCATATATTTCTGTGTTTTTCTTTCTGTTGCTTTTTGATTGGTTTTCCTAGTAAGTTGTTTAATAAAAAATAAATTTTATATAAGTTTGGGATAATTCCAAGACTTTCTTGACAGTCGTCGCAAACAGAATAAAATATCTTCTTACCAAAGTTTGGACGGCTTATAGGTACCTTTTTGCAACAATTCTCAGTACCTTAGGCGACACAGGTAGATATTTTGTTGCAACCAAACCCTTTTCAAACTCTTTGCAAAAGGAGTTTGTTTACCGAGAATGAGGATCTCTAATGAGACAATGGTTGGCGTGATGCGTGAAAAGGTTCCCTTCGCGGAAAATATAGTTATAAAAATAGAATTATCAGAACTCAGCAAAATACATGCAAAATAACAAGTTTATTAACTTCTGGGGGTGCAAGTACAGCCTAACAAACAGGTAGTACGAGAATATGCGTTTTATATTTTTCAGTTCGAATTTCAACTTTTGTCGGTTTCTAAGTTTCCCGAATTAAGTAATATATAAGCCATACAATTTTTCATAGGTTAAATTGTATTTATTTTCAAACCCGGAAGCGATAAGTTCTTAACACGCTTCCTACGTTCGATTGTTATTCATTCTGAAATGAATGAGCCAGATATTATTTCTATTTTCAAAAATATTCTCTTGCTAACGATGCAAACTGTGCTTTGTTTATTGAATAATTTGAAAGGGATTTTATTACGACACAAATGCACTCATAAAGAAATCGCGAGGTGGTATTAGAAAACAATGGAAAGCGTACCATAAAAGTACTAAAAATTGTGTCCGATCGAACGATAGGGCATTACTGATTGGCATATGATATTTGACAGATCAGCGGATATTTTGTACCGCAAGGAAGCGTCCTTGGTCCGCTTCTCTATTTCTTATATACTCGCGATATTCCAAGAGAAGATGGCACTACCCTTGCTACGTTCACCGACGACACAGCTATCCTAGCAGTAGGTAACACAATCGAAGAAGCGACTACAAAACTGCAAGCTGCAGTGAATAAGGTAAATGAATGGACAAGGAACTGGCGGATCGCCTTAAATGAAACTAAATCTGTACATGTGAATTTCACGTATAAGAAAACCAATGACTTGCCAATTTTCCTAAATATGGCCCGAATACCCTTTGCAAACGAGGCCAAATATCTGGGAATGACACTCGACGCAAAGTTGAAATGGAGTTCGCACGTGAAAATGAAACGTAAAGAACTCGATATCAAATATAGAGAAATGTACTGGTTACTCGGAAAACATTCCCAGCTCAGTACTGAGAACAAACTGCTTTTATACAAGCAAGTGCTAAAGCAGGTGTGGACCTACGGTATACAACTTTGGGGTTGTACTAAGAAAACAAATGCCAATATTCTACAAACTTTTCAAAATAAAGTGCTTAGAGAAATTGTACAAGCACCATGGTATATTAGAAACGACGATATCCATAGGGATCTCGGAATTCCAACAATCGAAGCTAAAACGAGAAAGCATAGAAACCGACTAATCGGACGTATCAACAATACAGTCCGACAAATCTTGGACGAGAGCAATTTATTGCGCCGACTACAAAGAACGAAACCGTTCTACTTGGCAAGATAAGATGAACCGCGTTTAATTTGCGGAACACGCAGGATCTTTCATTGGAAAGTAACCTGTCAAAAGTTGTTATTTAATGATAGAAAAATTGCTTGATAAGTTATATCTTAGTTGCAGTATCTAACAATAATTTAGAAGGGTGGTGTTTTTAGTCAGTAAAAATCTGACACTACTATGAGAACGCGCTTGCTATTCTCATAGTGTCTTTGGAAGATTTTCACCTACCCTCGGATAAAAAAAAAACAAAAAAAAAAAAAACATTTTTTGGACATTTCCACATTAAATGGTATTTGCCTCCAGCAGTGATCCTGGTCGTTTTTTTTTCTAACAAAGGGGGTTTTTTGAGAGAAAAAAATATAATTTCTTTTATTTTTTTGTTTGCTTAGTTCTAAGATATTTAAATAAAACATAAAATGTTAAAATAAAACTTAAATAGGAGTTTTTGCTTTTGGGACAAAAAAGGTCATGTTAAAAAACTTGGATATTTTTTCTTCAATCTGGGATCCCTGGCCTTCCGTCACTTTGAAGTTTGTGGTTATAAATTCGTTTCAAATTCGCAAAACAAATGGGAACGTTTGTTGCGGCTACCTGGATAGAGGAGGGACTAATTTATTCAGTTATCTGGGAAATATAAATAATAATAAAACCTTACCTTTCAAGTGTCATGTCCATCCAAGTCACACCGCCTGCTCGTGGCTCATATGTATTTTTGTTGTTTATGTCAACTTGACACTTCTTAATGTTCGAATTCGAACTTACCGAGTGCTTTAGATGGGTCCCTAAAGCTATGGACTTTTTGTTTTAAAATAAAAAAAAGGAAGAAAACAAAGAAAAAGGCAGTGTTGTTAAGCCAAATCCGACGGCAACCAAAAATACAATAGAAGTATATGTACCAAAAATCCCTATAGTGACCGGTGAGTGACAGTTTTTTTTTTTTTGTTATTTGCAAAGGGTGAAAAAGAATAAATGGTTTTAGGCTTTTGTGTACATCATTCAAAAAAAGGCAAGGCTACAGTCTTGGCGAATTGGCGGTCATAGTTACATCGTGGCCGCCAACCGTTTTTAAATCCAGACATAGTGACATGTCACACAAAATTAATAAATAATATATATAGCCAACGACATTGTCATCGCCAGAGGTGAAACATGGGTGACCTGGAGTGAATGGAAAATATATATATATACCAGCTGACCCGGCGAAATTCTTTCCGCCCAAATTAGTTAATGTTATGAAAATGATAATTCCGAGCATGCACAATGCACAGGAAATTCGAAAAAGTAAAAAGCTTGTGACAAATGAGACTTTATAATTCCGATACTTGAGGAATAGTTTTTAGAAAATAGGCATCATTTTTTGTGAATTGTTTTCTACAATCAATTCGCACAAATATGTATACCTACATTTTCAATTTGGTAAATCTGGTACATTCTTTGATCAAAGTCGCGTTAAAAAAAAAAGATAATTTACAACTGTGCGTCATCCTTATTTCCCAATTTTCTATTTGACTTACTCACCAAACCAAAACCTTGGATAGAGATAAAAACAGATAGAATCGCCTATCCACCAACATTTTTTTATAAAATTCTTGAATCACCTTGTAGGTTAGTCTGCAATTCCTTTGTAAGATATGCGATTTTTATCCTTTTTACCAAAAATGCATAATTTTTTACGGGTATAAGCATAAAAACTTCGATCCTGATTAGCATCTTTGGCGGCGACTCCAATCTAACTATTTTCTAACTTAAAGTCAAATTTAATGCTTTATTTAATGGTGAAATAAAACTCAGAGCTAATCTTATATAATTTACATATAAACTGTCACTCATGTACATAAACTCACTCGAGTATATAAAATGAAGTCTTTGGACAATTAAAGTCAGTTTGAAGTGACACTACCGTTTTTCTATCCAGTCTATTTTTTTAAAAGGTTTCTTCTAAATACCAACTTCTATCCCCAATCTCATCCCCTTAAAGTTCACACGGGAAAAATTAGCATACCTATGTCCTTACTTAGGCCAATACGAATCCACCGTAAAAATCGAAAGATCCGTTTCCGAGTTATGAGCGCACATAATGGCCATCAGTCTCTTTAATATATATAGCAGGTTTTGTACCTGACTTTCGTAAGTCCACTAACAATTTTAATTATACAACTTTGGCGTTTGACTTTTTCCTTGTTTTATGAATGGGAGGTGCCACAACCCGTTTTCCTAATCCCGCTTATCTTTCGCAAAGTGCTACCTACATAAGAGGTAAACAATTTTCCTATAACTGGAACCAACCACACACATCCACAAATTTTCATTGATTTTCAATAATTTCTTTTAAAATTTAAAATATTTTTTTTTTGTACCTATTTGAGTTGTCACTACTCGATTTCTATCCAGCTTTTTTTTTTTCTTTTTTTTCCAAAGGGCATTTCCCCATGACTTGTTGTGGTGGTGTTAACTTCTTTCTTTTTTGTTGCCTATTGCGAATTTGTCGGTTACTACGAGTACGACCAGGACCAATATTCAAACTTCGTCGTCCAGGGCTCTCATCGCGTAACTTTTGAAACGATAGTCGTCGAAACGATTGAACACAACGATATCGTTTTTAGTTTGCTTCATATAACATGATCGTCGGATCGTTCAATCGAATCGTTCATCGTTTTCATTTGGAACAGTTTGAACATGACTGTAAACAAACTCTGACAGCAAAGAAATCAAAAAAATAATGGAATTTGTTTTTTTTTTCGTGAACTTGTTTTTTTTTTCTTTGTTTGTTTATATATTAATTGGCATATAATGGAGCAATGAATAAGTAGTAAGGAATAAGGAATCTTTTAGTATCAAGATACAAGTGAAATGTTAAGTGAAAGTGCCCAATGGACTTTGGAGTGAAATTCCAAACCATATATTGGATGACGAAGTGCCTACGAATGTGTAGGAAATAGGAATATGCTAAAGTGTGCGCAGGTGTGGTAGAGCAGCAGATTTTGTGTGTTTTCGAAATAAAGATATGTATTTATTAAAACAATTAAAGCGCAAATAAATTTCTTGCATTTTTTGGAACAGATGAGAGTTTTTATTGCTTAGGATCGAGTTGCAAAAAAAAAAACAAAAAATAAATGAAACTCAACCATTTATTTTTTGCAAGGAATGCATTCTTTTACAACTCGGATAAAAGCGAGTGCCTCCAAAAAGAACATAAGTGTGTATTCCTTTAAATATTTGCTTATACTTCTCTCTAAAACTGATATTTCCTAATTAAACTGCAAAAATGTACCAAAAACGATGAAACGATTGCAAAATAGCCATCGTTCAATCGAATCGTTTCGACGAGGGTATTTGACGTTTGAATAAGTAGTCCAATTGTTTCGACGATTATCGTTTTTTTGTTGTTACATGAAGTAGAAGCAAAGATAATATAATTACCTAGATGACGCAGTCCAATAGGAAATGTTGTCATATGAAACCAAAATGCGAAACATTAAGAGCTTTTCCAAAAAGCTTTTACAGAGAGAAAGCGTAGGTAACCAAGCAAAAGGGAAACACACATCTATATAAATTACACAGATCACTTATTCGGTCTGCCTTTCATTATTCCTCATTTTTGTCCTTCCGTGACACGGTTTCTCCACCTGCAATTTTCTTAGTATGAAAATTTTCATGAAATGACAGATTGCACGTGGAGACCACAAATTTCATGAAAAAACCAGTTTCATGAAAAGTATTTCACAGCTCCTTTCATGGTATTGATTTCATGACACGGTGTCTCCACCTGCAAATTTTCTTTCATGAAATCTCTCACATTTGGTCGCGTTGAAAGAACGACAATATGAAATGAAATGAAGGGTGGGCATTTCATATCATGAAATTTCATTCGTTGAAATGTCGTTGAGCAGAGCACATCGTTGCGTTCTCGCATTAAAGGCCATGAAGGAATTACAAGAATTGCGGAAACGAGCTGAGAAAAGAAAACGAAGGTTTTGGGTAAATCCATTTCTGGAAAAAAGGGAAATGCACAATTTAGAGGAACATTTGTTGAAAGATGTTCTGTGGGAAGATGACGAGTTTCGGAATTTTTGCAGAATGCATATTGACAAGTTTCTTCTACAAGGAACTGTGAATGTTTACGATCCATCTTAATTACTCTTTGTTTCGTCATTTGTGTTCTTCTAAAAGGATCTATAAATGTTTATGATCCTTTCTTATCCCTTTTCGTTGTAGCTATGCATATTTTCCATTTTCTGTTTTATGATGTAAAACTATCTGGAAATGTTTTTTTCCTTGTTTAAATTTTCGCACATCTGGCAATCGTGTAAACATAGCTTTAAAAAAATTGGTAAAAGGTTCGATGACCCAAAAATAAACTCATACAACACGAACTCATTCCCACTCAGCCATCGCTGGAAAAAAACAAGTAATAATAACCAGCTATTTCCAAGAGCAAAATCTGTCTTGATCGACATGCAAAACTATAATGCCCATGTGACTACATCCTAGATCCTACCTACATCCATTCTCTGTTCCCATTTACCATATCCTTGTAATGACTATACTTGTCTCGTTTTTATTCAAATACCTAGTTTCAGCGCTACAACCTACAAGCGACCATTCGCCACTCAGCCATTGTTAAAAATTAAAAACAAGTGTCAAACTGCACAGAAATTTCAGTCCCTCTCATGAAATCAATACCATGAAAGGAGCTGTGAAATACTTTTCATGAAACTGGTTTTTTCATGAAATTTGTGGTCTCCACGTGCAATCTGTCATTTCATGAAAATTTTCATGCTAAGAAAATTGCAGGTGGAGACACCGTGTCACGGAAGGACAAAAATGAGGAATAATGAAAGGCAGACCGAATAAGTGATCTGTGTAATTTATATAGATGTGTGTTTCCCTTTTGCTTGGTTACCTACGCCAACCTACGCTTTCTCTCTGTAAAAGCTTTTTGGAAAAGCTCTTACAGCCGTATTAATAATAGTCGCGTAACTACATGTTAGGCCTAACTATTGGCAAACACATTAGTTAAACTCAAATTCCTATTAATAAACATTTTTAGAAGATAACTAACGCTTGGTAACTTTCATATAACTAACTAACGGCAGGAGGTCTGTTAGCGAGTGAGTAAATCATAAAAAATTCGTTCCCGTCAAAATGACAAATAAATTAAATTTAAATTTTGAAAATTGTGGAACAAAATGGCTGACCGGTTTTCAGTGTTTGTAAATAGTGTTAATCAGTGTTAATATTTGGTGAACATGTTAGGGGAGGATTCGGTTGCCATCGTCCCAACTCGAAAAGTGTACCAAAAAAGAAAAAAAAACCTATTTACAAATAAAATATTCAAAAATAAATAAAAATTTTCTGTTGTTTTGCTTTATTTTCTGTTGTTTTTTTTTTTTTTTTCTTTTTCATTTGTCACAACTGAAATTCACTAGCCAGCCGTGATGATAGCCAATATGTAATAGTTTTCAGCTGTTTTCAGTACAATTTGGTTAGGTGATGCCAGCTATTTTAGAGAAAACATCAGCTAGTTATTATATGAGTTATTTTCTTTTATTAATAAGAATATTTAACTCATATGTTATTTATTTAACTAGGTGCTAGGTAATATACGAGTTAGAGATTAGTTACGGGTTTTTTATTAATACGGCTGTTAGGCCGTTGATCGGCCCATTGTGCATGCCACTAGCACAGATAAATAATATATTATTATCTGTGCCACTAGTGTCTACTGTCTAGGCTAGGGGTTCCTTTACTGGTTACTTATGTGAACCATTTACTACCGTTGATAAAACTAAGAACATTAGAGTACAATATAGGGGTATTTCTTGGAGTAAAGTGTGTTATTCTAATTATACTTGACAAAATTTATTTAGATTTCCTGAACTAAATAATGCAGAGTCAAGAATCTGATGGGAAAAATAAGAGCACGCAATGTTTATAAAACTAATTAAAAAAAGAGTTTATGAATTTGTTCTGAATTGCAAATGATTTCTCCATTGGGATAGGTATACTTACGAATAAACAATTAAAACTCTTCGGCGCAATGGCTAAGTGATGATGCGGTTTTTGATTTTGAATTTTTGTTTGCATTACCTACATACTTCATAATTATATGTACCTACCCAAAAAAATAAAAGGAAATCATGTTTTTTTTTTAGTTTTTGTATTTTTTTATTTTATGTTTGTTTTATACATATATTTTTGTTTTGTTTTTTTCCTATATATTTCATGTACCTATTTTACTTTATTAATTTTGTTTCCTATTTAATATTTTGTCAAGGAATTACCTATAAATTTGCCTTTAATTTGTCCTAAAAAAATACACAACATGAAATGAGCAAACACTTCTATCAAGCAGATAATGAAAAATGAATGAGAATCCCTCGATTTTTGTTGTTGCCACTAAAAAAAAGTGAATCCGAATCTGACCGAATGACCGATTTATATTTTTTCAAATCCGGTCATAAGTTAAAATAAGAATTATTGACCAGAAATTTGGTCAAAAAAAGGATGTAGTAATATTTTTATAAAAAAATAGTAAACAAAAATTAGGTAACTAATATTATGTAGGTATGTAGTTTATTTATTTTTCCAAACTAATCTGAAACCTAATACAAAAAAATAACTGTTCGTTGAAATGGTTTGCATCACAATAGAAAAAGGAACTTCAATAAAATTCAGTCTCCAACATATTGTTAAGAACATATTAATAAAAAAAATTGACATTTTTTGCCAATCATTAAAAAATTCACTATTTTCAGCTATCAGAATCGCTTGAATTATAATTTTTAAATACCCCGTTTGTCCCTATTTTTCTTATGATGTCGTCATTAATAAGGCTGAATTGCAGAAAAGCAAAGCAATGTATCTAATCCATATTCCTATTTTATTCACAAAACACTGGTTTCTGTACGGAATTGTGAGCGTGTTTCTTAAGTATGGCCAAGTTTGATTCAAATTATAGAAATATGTCTTTAGGTTTAATCAAAGAACAATATTATTTTTCTTGTCAAAAAAGGGTTTGCCGGTTAAAAATTGTCTTCGTTCCGGTTAAAAATCGGTTAGACCGGATTTCAAAATTTTCTCCGGTCAGAGTAAAGAGATTTCGGTCAGATATGACCGGAATCCGGTCAGAATGGCAACACTGAGCACAATATGTATTTTTTTTTTCGAAGAGCAGGAGGACATCAAAGAGGATCTACAACAAGAGGGCCAACTCTACTTGCCCCTAACCGATTATCCCCTCAATTTTTAAATGACAGCGCACTTTTTCAATAACAAACAATTTGTAAATGAATTTATAACAATAAATGTAAAAGGAATACATGTTGAATATGGTTTTTTAGATATCTTTACTTGTGCTCTATCCATTTTAGGTGCCAAAAAATGTTCATCATGTCAAAAATATTTTTCATGTAAAGTAAATGAAAAAAACCTGAAATGTGAATGGATGAACATTTTTTGGCACCTAAAATGGATTTATTGTTATAAATTCATTTACAAATTGTTTGTTATTGAAAAAGTGCGCTGTCATTTAAAAATTGAGGGGATAATCGGTTAGGGGCAAGTAGAGTTGGCCCTCTTGTTGTAGATCCTCTTTGATGTCCTCCTGCTCTTCGAAAAAAAAAAATACATACAGTCCGTAACATTTGGATAGCCTCACGCATTGTTTTTTTTACAATTAAGTGTTACCGTTATTTCTTCATGCTTACATAAGGAATTATATATTGAGTGACAAGGTAAGAGACTGCTCTCTGAGACTTGAGAGCCATTTCACAAATTTCTTAAATGTAACGGAACTTTCGGAATCAATTTTGTTTGCAGTCACTAAAATGTGCATTTTTTTTTGTAACATTAGAATAGCCTCAATCACAGTTTAAGCGAAAATTTAGAAGCGTGAGTGTCGAAAAGCTATCGGGAAGTGATAAAACTGTTTTTTTTCTATTTTCCTTTGTTTCAACTGTTAAAATGGGTAGACAAAAATCATTAACAGTAGCAGAAATGGCCAAAATAGAGGCCTATCATGAGCAGGGGCTTTCTAACCGTATTGTAGCTCATAAAATTAATCGAAGCCCGAAAGTTGTAAACAATTATTTAAAAAATCCTTTATTATATGGGAAAAACTATAAAGGCCGTAATTCTTCAGTTCTTTCTAATCAAGACAAGCGGAAAATCATAAGATTAGCTTCTAATTCCACCCACTCTTTAAATAAAATTAAACAGGAAGCTGGATTAGAAGTTAGCCGAATGACCATAAGCCGGGTTATCAAAAGTGCTGGACACCTAAAGCGACTAAAATTGAAGAAAAAACCACCATTAAACAATGCGCGTAAACAACAGCGCCTTACTTTTGCAAAATACCACATGGTATGGAATACTGATGGGAGCAGCAGTTCAAACGATTGGCGAAAAGTGATCTTTTCCGATGAAAAAAAGTTCAACCTAGATGGACCGGACGGATATAATTACTACTTTCATGATTTGCGAAAAGATAAGCTGTATTTGGATCGCCATCATAGCCGTGAGGGAGGAGTGATGGTATGGGGTGCAATATCATTTTATGGCACAATCGATTTGGTTTTTGTAGACTGTAAAATGACAGCGAAATTTTACAAAACCATATTGGAAACAGCATTGCCTCAGTTTCAGGACATTTTTGGACCATTGCCGATTATTTTCCAGCACGACAATGCACCTATTCACACAGCCGGTATAGTTAAAACCTGGTTGAAAAGCCAAAATATACAGCAACTATCGTGGCCACCTTACTCTCCAGATTTGAACATTATTGAAAATGTGTGGGGTTGGCTAACACGCAAAGTTTATGAAGGTGGGAAGCAGTACACATGTAAAGAGGAGCTCATTGAAGGTATCAAAGTGGCCTGGGCCAACATTTCACTAAATTTTTTAAAATCTTTATATGACTCCTTAAAGGATCGTATTTTTGAGGTAATTAAAAATAAAGGAGGTTGTACAAAGTACTAAAGTATTTGTATTAGTTACCGAAAACAAATAAAGATTGATCTCTTAAAAAAATTATAATTTTTTTCTTCTTTTTACTATAATTAATACGGTGAGGCTATTCTAATGTTACAAAAAAAATGCACATTTTAGTGACTGCAAACAAAATTGATTCCGAAAGTTCCGTTACATTTAAGAAATTTGTGAAATGGCTCTCAAGTCTCA
Organism: Cheilosia vernalis; assembly: GCA_949126925.1. Classification (NCBI taxonomy): domain Eukaryota; kingdom Metazoa; phylum Arthropoda; class Insecta; order Diptera; family Syrphidae; genus Cheilosia; species Cheilosia vernalis. The sequence goes on from OX421362.1 coordinate 59,736,620, forward strand.
GAGAGCAGTCTCTTACCTTGTCACTCAATATATAATTCCTTATGTAAGCATGAAGAAATAACGGTAACACTTAATTGTAAAAAAAACAATGTGTGAGGCTATCCAAATGTTACGGACTGTATTGTGCTCAGTGTTGCCATTCTGACCGGATTCCGGTCATATCTGACCGAAATCGCTTTACTCTGACCGGAGAAAATTTTGAAATCCGGTCTAACCGATTTTTAACCGGAACGAAGACAATTTTTAACCGGCAAACCCTTTTTTGACAAGAAAAATAATATTGTTCTTTGATTAAACCTAAAGACATATTTCTATAATTTGAATCAAACTTGGCCATACTTAAGAAACACGCTCACAATTCCGTACAGAAACCAGTGTTTTGTGAATAAAATAGGAATATGGATTAGATACATTGCTTTGCTTTTCTGCAATTCAGCCTTATTAATGACGACATCATAAGAAAAATAGGGACAAACGGGGTATTTAAAAATTATAATTCAAGCGATTCCGATAGCTGAAAATAGTGAATTTTTTAATGATTGGCAAAAAATGTCAATTTTTTTTATTAATATGTTCTTAACAATATGTTGGAGACTGAATTTTATTGAAGTTCCTTTTTCTATTGTGATGCAAACCATTTCAACGAACAGTTATTTTTTTGTATTAGGTTTCAGATTAGTTTGGAAAAATAAATAAACTACATACCTACATAATATTAGTTACCTAATTTTTGTTTACTATTTTTTTATAAAAATATTACTACATCCTTTTTTTGACCAAATTTCTGGTCAATAATTCTTATTTTAACTTATGACCGGATTTGAAAAAATATAAATCGGTCATTCGGTCAGATTCGGATTCACTTTTTTTTAGTGGCAACAACAAAAATCGAGGGATTCTCATTCATTTTTCATTATCTGCTTGATAGACGTGTTTGCTCATTTCATGTTGTGTATTTTTTTAGGACAAATTAAAGGCAAATTTATAGGTAATTCCTTGACAAAATATTAAATAGGAAACAAAATTAATAAAGTAAAATAGGTACATGAAATATATAGGAAAAAAACAAAACAAAAATATATGTATAAAACAAACATAAAATAAAAAAATACAAAAACTAAAAAAAAAACATGATTTCCTTTTATTTTTTTGGGTAGGTACATATAATTATGAAGTATGTAGGTAATGCAAACAAAAATTCAAAATCAAAAACCGCATCATCACTTAGCCATTGCGCCGAAGAGTTTTAATTGTTTATTCGTAAGTATACCTATCCCAATGGAGAAATCATTTGCAATTCAGAACAAATTCATAAACTCTTTTTTTAATTAGTTTTATAAACATTGCGTGCTCTTATTTTTCCCATCAGATTCTTGACTCTGCATTATTTAGTTCAGGAAATCTAAATAAATTTTGTCAAGTATAATTAGAATAACACACTTTACTCCAAGAAATACCCCTATATTGTACTCTAATGTTCTTAGTTTTATCAACGGTAGTAAATGGTTCACATAAGTAACCAGTAAAGGAACCCCTAGCCTAGACAGTAGACACTAGTGGCACAGATAATAATATATTATTTATCTGTGCTAGTGGCATGCACAATGGGCCGATCAACGGCCTAACAGCCGTATTAATAAAAAACCCGTAACTAATCTCTAACTCGTATATTACCTAGCACCTAGTTAAATAAATAACATATGAGTTAAATATTCTTATTAATAAAAGAAAATAACTCATATAATAACTAGCTGATGTTTTCTCTAAAATAGCTGGCATCACCTAACCAAATTGTACTGAAAATAGCTGAAAACTATTACATATTGGCTATCATCACGGTTGGCTAGTGAATTTCAGTTGTGGCAAATGAAAAAAAAAAAAAAAAAAAAAAAAAAAACAACAGAAAATGTTTGTTTATTTTCGAATGTTTTATTTGTAAACATTGTCATAGGATTTTTTCTTTTTTTTTTGTACACTTTTATCGAGTTAGGGCGATGGTATCCGAATCCTCCGCTAACATATTCACCAAATCCAAATATTGACACCAATTCACACTATTTAAAAGCACTGAAAAACGGTCATCCATTTTTTTGCACAACTTTGAAAATTTAAATTTGATTTATTTGTCATTTTGACGGAAACGATGTTTTTTAGGAGTTATTGGAGACGTTCGGATACCTAGTTTATGTAAAACGTCAACTAGATTGGTCGTGACTATGAATCCGAAAGCGTTGACTAAGCAAGTTGAATTGTTTTTGTATTCTCGCGGTCAGCGTTACCTTTGCTTGATATTGCACTTTTTTATTTGGAAAGGCCCTTCATAAATCTTTAAAAAATTGTTATTTTCAAATAAGTACATTAAGAATGTAGCACGCCTGACAACCACTACACTATTATAGTGTTATGCGAACTAATGTTTGTTAAATATCGTGTGAAAATTCTAAATTACCAGAGTGGCCTTAGAAATCACACCTTTTTCTCTCATCGCGCCTTTTTTCGACTCCTCAGAATTCTGCAACGGCCACTCTGTTTATTTTAAATTTGACTCTTCGAAATGTCAACTGAGTACGCAGGCAGGTTTTTCTTGACTAAATTGGTCGGCTTCCCCTCCATAAACGTCAACTGCAAAAATTATACACGTGAACACTCTGGGTCAATAAAAACTGAGACGCATCTAGTCAGACAGCTGTCAGACTTACTAAACTACGAATCCGAACGTCCCCATTGTTACCCCTTTCTAAAACACATTTTGTCTCCTTTACACGAAGCTGACATTTCAACATGATTTAATGCTTTGATGTCACATGAATTTATATAGTTTGAAAAAAATTGACAGAACAATATTAAGGACCATTCTCATGAGCGCGAACTGCGAACAAATCAGTTTATCTGTATCTTTGAATTGAAAATTATTATTATTTGTTTTACCACAAAAGCATAACCTATATTCAATTAATATAACACATTAGGGGTATTCACGATTCGATGCAACAGACCTAGTAAAATTGCGAAATTTTATTTTTTTTTATCAGATCGTGAACACACTTTTTCTCATGTCTAGCAAAATTGAAAGAAATGACAGTTCCAGTTGGACAATTGACATTTGTTTTGAAAAAAACTTTTACAATTTTTTTAAAGGGACAATTTGCTTTTAATTGCTTACTACGGTTTCCATTCTCTTTATTTTTTTCTGATAGCTACACACAGGAATCAAAAATTGAAATTAACTGTCAGCTTCATAAGGCTACTCTGTTGTATTTTTAGGTTGCAATAGGGTCAGGGCATTGACTTATTATATATGGACTGTTAGTAGCCAACTTCACGCATGTTCCAAAAATACTGACGCGCCACAGTTTGCTAGCGGAAAATAAAGTAAACTTCAAACGACCTAATTTATGTCGTTTTCCATTGGGATTTTCGGATTTTGCTCTCAGATTTCAGATTTTTCGTGCCCAATGGAACATAAAACGAGATTTTTCTTTCTTCGCATTTGTGGTAATGCGTGTTTTAAAAGTCTGCTGTTCTTAAATTGTAATTTACGCTAATAGAAATCCGTTCAATTTATGTTGATATCCATTGCAGCGGTCAAATGTAAATTTTTCTCTATTTTTCGCAGACTTGTCTTCAAATACGTGATTAATAACACACTTTAAAATTTGACAAATGTTCTGGTTGGTTTTGGTGTTAGTGTAAGTAGGTATGAATCTCGCTTATGTCGTTTTCTATTGGGACAGAAAAAGCACTAATTTTCCACTCCCACGATATTACTTTGATTGAACGATACATGGAAGATACCTGTAGGCAATTTTGTTGTCAGTTTATGGGTTAATAAGTAAATAAATTGTTATTTTCGTTTTCTTTTTCAAAATAATAAACATTCCTTAATAGTAATGGAAAAGCACTCTTTGTAGCTTTGCATCTTTCGAATAGATGACGCTCTTTTATTTACATTTTACTATGGAAATGAGTCTCTTCGCACAAGATGTCGCTCTTTTGTTTACATGTTTCTATGGAAACATACTTTTTTTTTGAAAAAATGTAGCTTTTTTTTTTACGTTACTATGGAAATTTAAATTTGACGGCGGCTATGCTTCTTTGCTAATCCGCTAGCAAACTGTGGAGCCTGTGCTGTTTTGGAACATATTGTCTCCCCCTTCGGGTAGGGGTTAGAATTTACCCGAGGTAGGCATGCCTGTCGTAAGAGGCGACTAAAATCCAACCTCCGTATACCGAGCGTGTAGTGTATACAAAAAATGCAATGAACAAAACGAAAAGATTAATTACCCCAGGTGGCAGTCCAGCTTTACTGGAAAATCCACCCTCTTCGGAGGTCGGCTCTACGGATTCTGGGGAGAGCCGCTTATTGCAGTCCATTAACCCTTTTATTAAAAGTTCAAGGGTATCTCGATCGCCTCCATCAAGATCGAACAACCCCGGGAAAAGAAGTCCGCCGGGAGCGCCAGCGCGTGAAAAACGGGACTCAGTGAAAGATATAAACTCTGAGGAAGAAATTAAAACACTCCGAATCAAGCTTAAGGAAATGGATCTACTCTATCAAACTCTGAAAAAAGAGATAGAACTGTTAAAAGAAGAAAATAATGTTCTAAGGAACACTAATTCTCAGAAAGAACGCGAATGTACTCCACCACGCTTGCCTAGTCAGGAATACCTCACTGACGAAGAAGAGCTAGCACGCGAAACGAATCGGGTCCCTAAGAAAAGACCTAGTAAGAAAAGGAGAGCCGGTTCTTCGCCTGAAGTCGAGCCTCTAAGAGAACAAACGCGTAAAGTACCGCAAGAAAAACTACTCCGAGGGCAAATTCGTCCACCACCTCCAATAAACGTCGTTGGGGTAACGGATTATAATAAGTTATACAGCCTCCTTAAAGGAACGATAACATCGGAATTTAAGGTAACATCTTTGAGGAATAATGCGTGGAAAATTAACGTCGTTAACCACGAAGACTACCGGGTAGTGTGGTATACTTTTGAAATAAAGTCAGAAAGGCCACATCGTGTTGTAGCGAGGGGACTCCACCCCTCATGCACCAAAGAAGAGGTTATGAACGACCTCCGTTCCAAAGGGTTTAAAATTCTTGATGCCGTAAATATCATCAAGAAAGAGAAGCAAAAAACGGAAGAAGATAAGGACATCCTGGTAAGGCGTGGTCTTCCGCTCTTTATGCTTACCTTCGATAGGTCTGATAATATCGAAGATATCTACCGAATTAAAACCATACTTAATATTGTGGTAAAAATCGAGCCCATGCGCAGAAATTTGAAAACAATTCCACAGTGCAAACGTTGCCAAGAATTCAATCATACGCAAATGTATTGCAAAAAAGAGCCGCGATGTGTCAAATGCGCCGGAAGTCACTTCTCCCAAGACTGTGGAGCAAATAAACAATCCTCCGCTACCTGTGCTAATTGTAAGGGAAAGCACCCGGCGAATTATAGAGGCTGTGAAGTAGCTAAGGAGTTGCAAAAACGGAGAGATGCGCTACTCAAAAGCCAAAATAAAAAAACAAAGCCGCTTACCAAGGTAAAGCGTAGGACCGCCCAGGAGGTAGTAGGCAATATAAAACCTCCGGTTCAAAAGCGTAGCATTGTCAGAGAAAGAGAGACAATAGAAAGGCCCTCGACCTCTGTTGTCAAAAGAAACGCTACTGAAAAGTTACCATCAGGAAAGCCATCGAATAGTGGCCCTCGAACAGCCAGAGTGCAGACCTACGCTCAGGCCGCGGCATTCGAAGTAGCGAAAAACGTTGAAACTTCGCCGGACCCTGTTTCTCATGTTTTCTCCATTATTCTCGAGAAACTTGAAGAACAAAGCAAAATAAATAAAATTATTCTCGATCGCTTGGTTAAGCTCGAAAATAATTCACGGAAAACGCGTGCTTCAAAAATAACATGAATGAAAAACCAATGTTAAAAATATGCACTTGGAATGCAAACGGGCTTTTACAAAAACTCGGCGAATTGGAAATATTCATACGCGAGAAAGATATTGACATTTGCTTAATTTCTGAAACTCACGTGAAAAAGGGATCGAATTTAAAAATAAAAGGATATAATGATTTCCACGCTTGTCACCCATCGGGGAACGCCAGAGGTGGATCATCATTGCTTATTAAAGACTGCATTGAACAATACGAAGACCTGAAGATAGAGCTCGAAACTATGCAACTGTGCACGATTCGAGTTAAAAATAGTCAGCGTACTCTTAGAATTTCATCTATCTACTGTCCACCGCGTTCCGCGCTTGAAAAAAGTGATTTTACTAACCTGCTTAAATCGCTCAAACCAAATTTCATTATTGGCGGCGATTTTAATGCGAAGCACACGTTCTGGGGCTCCAGATACATCTCGCGAAAAGGTAGAATGCTCTATGGGGCAGGTATGGAATACAGTTGCGATTTCCTCTCGACGGGCAAACCGACCTACTGGCCAACTGATACTTCAAAACTACCTGATCTGATAGATTTCTTCGTCGTGAAAGGAATACCTACCAACCACATTACAGTTGAAGAGAGCTTTGATCTATCATCTGACCACTCACCGGTTATTCTAACATTGAGTGTAAAATTAGCCAATAACCTAGAGCCAGCGAGATTAACTGGTAGAAACACTAACTGGGAAGGCTTTAGGAACGAAATAGAAGAGAATATTGAACTGAGTGTTCCACTTACGACACCCTATGAACTTGAAGTTGAAGTTGATCGCTTCGTCGAGATCGTACAGCTCGCCTCCTGGAATAATACGCCTAATCCAAGGAAAACGCCGGCCAAATACGGGCTACGATATCCTCCCGAAATAAAAGAATTGGTCAACGAAAAAAGGAAGGCGCGTAAGAAATGGCAACAGAGTCGCGCTCCGCAACATAAAGCACATTTGAATTATTTGTGCAATTTGTTGAAGACAGCCATTAAGGATTTTAAAAATCGTGCGATAGGTTCTTACCTTGAAAGTTTAACAGCGAAAAAAGATTCCAATTATTCACTTTGGAAAGCTGTAAAAGGCACCAAAAGGCCCAAAATCCCCGCGCCGCCAATTAGAATAAATCAAAATGAATGGGCAAGGGAAGATAAGCAAAAAGCGGACGTTTTTGCCGCTCATCTAGAAGAAACCTTTAAACCGTACGATGGCCAAGCGATCCCCGACAATACTAATAGGGCGGAATTACAATCTGACGATTCAACACTCACTAGTGCAACGCTAAGTGAACTAAAACGTGAAATCGAATCCCTAAAACCTAAGAAAGCTCCTGGTTATGATTTGATCACCGGAGAAGTTCTGAAAGTTCTACCAAGGAAAGCATTAATTAAGCTTCTTCATATTATAAATGCCGCGCTCAGACTAAAACATGTGCCGAGTCAATGGAAAGTCGCGGAGGTCATAATGGTGTTAAAACCAGGAAAACCGCCAAATGAAGTAAAATCGTATAGACCGATTTCCCTTCTTCCGGTCATTTCCAAAGTCTTCGAGAGAATATTGCTTAGGCGCCTACAGCCGGTTATTGAAGACAATAATCTTATCCCTGACCACCAGTTTGGGTTCAGAACCAAGCATTCGACGATTGACCAAGTACATAGAACTACTGACGTAATCGAGAAAGCATTTGAAGAAAAAAAGATTTGCTCAAGCGTATTCCTTGACGTCTCACAAGCCTTTGATAAGGTGTGGCACGACGGCTTGAAATTTAAATTACGACAAGTTCTCCCCGCAAGCCTATATGATATTCTAGAATCATATCTCGGGAATAGACTCTTCCGGGTTAGAAATGGAAACGAATACTCGGAGCTAAAAGAAATTTCGGCCGGGGTACCGCAAGGAAGCGTCCTTGGTCCGCTTCTCTATGTGTTATATACTCGCGATATACCAAGGGAAGATGGCACTACCCTTGCTACGTTCGCCGACGACACAGCTATCCTAGCTGTAGGTAATACAATCGAAGAAGCGACTACAAAACTGCAAGCCGCAGTGAATAAGGTAAATGAATGGACAAGAAACTGGCGGATCGCCCTCAACGAAACTAAATCTGTTCACGTGAATTTCACTTATAAGAAAACTAATGACTTGCCAATTTTTCTAAACTTGGCCCGAATACCCTTTGCAAACGAGGCCAAATACCTGGGAATGACACTCGACGCAAAGTTGAAATGGAGCTCGCACGTGAAAATGAAACGTAAAGAACTCGATATCAAATATAGAGAAATGTACTGGTTACTCGGAAAACATTCCCAGCTCAGTACTGAGAACAAACTGCTTTTATACAAGCAAGTGCTAAAGCCGGTGTGGACCTACGGTATACAACTTTGGGGTTGTACCAAGAAAACAAATGTCAATATTCTACAAACTTTTCAAAATAAAGTTCTTAGAGAAATTGTACAAGCACCATGGTATATTAGAAACGACGATATCCATAGGGATCTCGGAATTCCAACAATCGAAGCTGAAACTAGAAGCTTCGCGAGAAAGCATAGAAACCGACTAATCGGACATATCAACAATACAGTCCGACAAATCTTGGACGAGAGCAATTTATTGCGCCGACTACAAAGAACGAAACCGTTCGACTTGGCAAGATAAGATTAACCGCGTTTAATTTGCGGAACACGCAGGATCTTTCATTGGAAAGTAACCTGTCATAAGTTTTTATTTAATGATAGAAAAATTGCTTGATAAGTTATATCTTAGTTGCAGTATCTAACAATCTTTAGAAGGGTGGTGTTTTTAGTCAGTAAAAATCTGACACTACTATGAGAACGCGCTTGCTATTCTCATAGTGTCTTTGGAAGATTTTCACCTACCCTCGGAAAAAAAAAAAAAAAAAAAAAAAAAAAATTGATTCCCAAGTGGCCTCCAGACACTCCATCATGCAATTCCCTGAGCACTTCCATAACCTTTGACCTGGGTACAACAAGCTGCATTACGAACGACTTTCCATCCGGGCTTTCCCATCTTCTTTTTAGAATGCCGTCTTGTACGTAAAGGGAGTCCCACTGCGCCCAGTATGCCTTCAGCTCGGGGCTCCTATTTGATATCTCCTGCCAGTCTGGTTTTCCCTCATGCTCCTTCCAGGCGATAATCGGTTCGATATCCGGATCTTCCCTTTGAGCCTCCCGTATTTCCCGCGCACTCCAGCCACCAATGGGCATAGCTCTCACCCTTTGAACGGACGCGACATCTTTTTCCTCGTGTCGTAAGCAATGTTTGCAATTTGCTTTGCACGGTCGACGGGAGAGAGCGTCTGCATTAGAGTGAAGACTTCCCTTTCGATGTTGTATTTCGTAGTCGTACATCTGCAGCCGTTCGATCCACCTTGCGACTTGGCCTTCAGGATTCTTAAAGTCCAGCAGCCACTTTAAAGTTGCATGATCTGTGCGGAGGATGAATTTCCGCCCATAAAGGTACTTATGGAAATGTTTTGTCGCCAATACCAAAGCAAGGAGTTCGCGCCTGGTAACACAGTAGTTCCTTTCTGGCTTTGAGAGAACTTTGCTGAAGTAGGAAACTACTTTCTCTTGGCCATCGTGCACCTGGGAAAGGACGGCTCCAATTCCCACATTACTAGCGTCTGCATCCACAATAAATGTTTTCCCAGGGGTGGGGTACGCTAGTATGGGGGCGTTGCACAACTGTTGTTTAAGTTCCTTGAAGCTCTTTTCGCACTCACCTGACCATTTGAATTGTTTGCCTTTTTCTGTCAGTTGATGCAAGCTCTTTGCGATCCTGGCAAAGTCCTTTACAAATCGTCTGTAATAGGTCGCAAGTCCCAGGAAGCTTCTCAGTTGATGTTTGTCTTTGGGTACCGGCCAGTTTCTCACTGCATCGACCTTCTCCGGATCAGTCTTGACTCCTTTGGAAGAGATGATGTGCCCGAGGTACTTCACTTCTGGTCTAAATAAGGAACACTTCTTCGGGTTAAGTTTTAGTTGCGCACTTCGTAGTCTTTGGAACACCTCCTTAAGGTTATCTCGATGTTCGTTAAATGTTTTTCCTACTACGATGACATCGTCCAGGTAGACCAAGCAGGTTTTCCACGTTAGTCCCAGCAGAACGCGCTCCATTAGACGTTCAAAGGTAGCTGGAGCATTGCACAGTCCAAATGGCATTACTGTAAACTGCCAAAGCCCGTTTCCTGCTGTGAATGCTGTTTTCTCGCGGTCTTCTGGATGGATCTGCACTTGCCAGTAGCCACTCTTCAAATCGAGAGTCGAAAACCATTTGGCTCCGGATAGTGTGTCTAGGGTGTCGTCAATTCTTGGCAGGGGGTAGCTATCCTTCTTGGTGACGTTGTTGAGTTGGCGATAGTCCACGCAGAATCTCGTACTTCCGTCTTTCTTCTTGACCAGGACGACCGGCGATGCCCACGGACTTTTTGAGCTTTCAATCAGTCCTTCCTTTTCCATCGTCGAAACCATTTCTGCAACCTCCGTCTGCTTAGCCAATGGTAGTCGTCGGGGAGGCTGACGAATCGGTCTCGCATCTCCGGTGTCGATTCGGTGTTGTACGAGATGTGTTCGGCCATACTCGCTGTTCTGCGAAGCAAATATATCAGCGAACTCGTTGATTAAACTACCTGCCATGGACCGCTGCTCCTGATCCAGCTCGCACTCTCCGAGTATATTCTTTTTCATTTCCGATATCTCCGTTGGTCTAACCGGTTTCACATCACTTGCATTGGACAATTTTGTGACCGCAGTAATCGGTACGCACTTTCCAATCACTTCCCCTTGCTTTAGTTTCACGCTTTTGTGTTCCACATTGAGGACACGAACGGGAACCATGTTGTTTTTGGGTTCAACCAGCATCTTTCCGACAATATAGCTCTGATAATAATTTTCTGGATGTGACTCGACTAGGTAGAATCGGTGGCTCCCAGGATCACCTTCCAGCTTCGTCCAAATAACTGTCTCTGACGAAGGTGGTAATATTTCGTCCTCACTTACAACTGTCCGTAGAGCTGCGACGTTCTCGTTCCCGTAAACCATCGGAATCTCGACGTTCTTGTACTTTATAACTTGCAAACCGATGTCGAGTACTATATCATTCGTCTTCATGAAGTCGATTCCGATGATGCATTCGTCACATATATCAGCCACTAAGAATGCATGGGAGAAGACTATTACTGCAAGGTTTATCGTCAAGAGTACCTCACCATACACCTTTGTTGTTGCTCCAGTTGCTGTTTTCAGACAGTAGCTGCTGGTGTTGTGCAGCCATGATTGGCGAACGATGTCCCTTCTGATTATGGAAGCGGTGGCACCTGTATCGATTGTAGCCACATACTTTTTCTGGCCGATATGGGCTTCCACTGTCAGGCTCCTATTACATCGTTTGGTCTGGGAAACCTGAATTGTGGTCCTGGGGGCGTCGATTCCAGAAACCAGCTTCTGCCCCGCGAAGTTGGTTCTTACTCGTTTCCCGACTGATGGCTTTGTGATGTTCCATCCGTCGAACGCTCAAACGCCTCCTCGTTCCTAGCTCTGCAATGTGGACAACTGCCCTGTTTACGTTCGGCTCTGCACTGTCGTTGTAGATGTCCAATTTTGTTGCAGTTCCAGCAACGGATCGGTCCCCTTCGAGAACTGTTACGGTCTACTACTTCTGTTCTCTGGCACGAACATTCAACAGATGTCATTTCTCTCACGCGGTGAAATCCTTGAGATGCTTGGTCAGCAGCTTTCATGGTTAAGGCAAATGCCAGTGCCTCAGGAAGAGTTCTCTTTCCAGCCATTCGTAGAGCCATCTGCAGTTGTCTGTCCTCTATGGCTTGTGTAAATGCCTCAATAGCCATTTCATTGATGACATCCTCGCCGGCATTGGGATAAGACAAGTGCGCTAGCCGTTCGATATCAGCTTGCAGTTGCTGGAGTGTTTCTCCCCTCTTCTGGATTCTACTGCGCAGTTGCACCCTATACACTTGCTGCATGTGGTCGTCACCAAATCGCATCTCAATAGCCTTCACCAAAGTCTCGTAGTCGCGTTGTTTTTCTTCGGAGATAGTTTGAAGCAATTCTGCAGCTGTACCTCGTAATGCGAGCGTTAATGCAATCGACTTATCCTCGTCGTCCCATCCATTGGTCGTTGCAGCTGCTTCGAACTGTCTCCGATAAATCGGCCATGATGTTTGACCATCAAAAACGGGTGGCTGCATCTCCTTCTTTCTTGGGCAGTCAGCAGAATATTCCCGAGCCTTCTGTTTCTTGACTATTTCGAGCTCTTTAGTTATATTCTTGATGTTTGTTCCGAGCTCTTTAGCTATGTTCTCGATGTTTGTCTCGTGTTTTTGAAACGTTTTGTTAATTTCCTCAAACTTTGTTTCATGCTCGTTTAATTTTTCATCAATCGCGTCGATTTTTACATCTAGAACATTCTTAAATTCTTCCACAATGGAATTTGTCTGATCTTCAAGAGAATTTTTCTGTTCTTCTAGAGAATTCTTCTGTTCTGCGAACTTCAATTCCATGGAATTCTTCTGCTCTTCGAACTTCAATTCCATAGAATTTTTCTGTTGTTCTAGAGAATTCTTTTGTTCTGCGAACTTAGATTCCATAGAATTTTTCTGTTCTGCGAACTTAGATTCCATAGAATTTTTCTGTTCTGCGAATTTAGATTCCATAGAATATTTCTGTTCTTCCATCTTCGCAAGAAGTAATTCCATCATAGAGCTAATGTCAACGCCTGTACTTACTTGTTCTTCTGACACGTCGAATAGCATGGTTTTTGGATCTTCTCCCTCGTTTTGGACAGCTTCCTGCAGACGAAGTATGAGGTCACTTTTCCCTCCAGCTGTGGAGAGATTCCGCTTTTCTAGTTCACTTTTCAATTGGGGTATGCTTAGATGTAGCAATACACGACCCATTTTGTTTGTCTCTTGTAATTTCAAAAAAAATCACAAATTCACTTTTTTTTTTTTTTTTTTTTTTTTGTAACTGCACTTAGACACTTAGCACAGAATAAGTTTTATCCCACTTCTGACACCAATGTTACATTCAGGCTGGGATTCGTAAAGATAAAACACTATTCCGTTTAACTTCTCTAATAAAATTCACTTTTATTAAACTTTTATCGACTATTCTAATATTTCACTTATTAAGTACCAGAACACTATTACTTAAACAATTCTTCAACGTTTCAAACCAATCACTTAATTTACTCTATTACTTTTCACTTATTTATCTTCACAAACTATTACTATCTCGAACTTTAACCAATCACTGTTATAAATCAACTGTCTCGCCCTCTTCTAAAAGATGTCCTTTTATACCCGCTCCGCCATCTGACGAGAACTTTCTAGCTAATTCTAAGTGGTTCTAGAACAAGGTTCAGTGGTGAAATACATTTACTTGACAGGTTCCAGTCTCCAATTGGAAGTGACACTTGGGTGGAACTTGTTTGGTGACTAAGGGGTTGTTTTCACTTCACCATTTTAGCAAAGATAATATAATTACCTAGATGACGCAGTCCAATAGGAAATGTTGTCATATGAAACCAAAATGCGAAACATTAAGAGCTTTTCCAAAAAGCTTTTACAGAGAGAAAGCGTAGGTAACCAAGCAAAAGGGAAACACACATCTATATAAATTACACAGATCACTTATTCGGTCTGCCTTTCATTATTCCTCATTTTTGTCCTTCCGTGACACGGTTTCTCCACCTGCAATTTTCTTAGTATGAAAATTTTCATGAAATGACAGATTGCACGTGGAGACCACAAATTTCATGAAAAAACCAGTTTCATGAAAAGTATTTCACAGCTCCTTTCATGGTATTGATTTCATGACACGGTGTCTCCACCTGCAAATTTTCTTTCATGAAATCTCTCACATTTGGTCGCGTTGAAAGAACGACAATATGAAATGAAATGAAGGGTGGGCATTTCATATCATGAAATTTCATTCGTTGAAATGTCGTTGAGCAGAGCACATCGTTGCGTTCTCGCATTAAAGGCCATGAAGGAATTACAAGAATTGCGGAAACGAGCTGAGAAAAGAAAACGAAGGTTTTGGGTAAATCCATTTCTGGAAAAAAGGGAAATGCACAATTTAGAGGAACATTTGTTGAAAGATGTTCTGTGGGAAGATGACGAGTTTCGGAATTTTTGCAGAATGCATATTGACAAGTTTCTTCTACAAGGAACTGTGAATGTTTACGATCCATCTTAATTACTCTTTGTTTCGTCATTTGTGTTCTTCTAAAAGGATCTATAAATGTTTATGATCCTTTCTTATCCCTTTTCGTTGTAGCTATGCATATTTTCCATTTTCTGTTTTATGATGTAAAACTATCTGGAAATGTTTTTTTCCTTGTTTAAATTTTCGCACGTCTGGCAATCGTGTAAACATAGCTTTAAAAAAATTGGTAAAAGGTTCGATGACCCAAAAATAAACTCATACAACACGAACTCATTCCCACTCAGCCATCGCTGGAAAAAAACAAGTAATAATAACCAGCTATTTCCAAGAGCAAAATCTGTCTTGATCGACATGCAAAACTATAATGCCCATGTGACTACATCCTAGATCCTACCTACATCCATTCTCTGTTCCCATTTACCATATCCTTGTAATGACTATACTTGTCTCGTTTTTATTCAAATACCTAGTTTCAGCGCTACAACCTACAAGCGACCATTCGCCACTCAGCCATTGTTAAAAATTAAAAACAAGTGTCAAACTGCACAGAAATTTCAGTCCCTCTCATGAAATCAATACCATGAAAGGAGCTGTGAAATACTTTTCATGAAACTGGTTTTTTCATGAAATTTGTGGTCTCCACGTGCAATCTGTCATTTCATGAAAATTTTCATGCTAAGAAAATTGCAGGTGGAGACACCGTGTCACGGAAGGACAAAAATGAGGAATAATGAAAGGCAGACCGAATAAGTGATCTGTGTAATTTATATAGATGTGTGTTTCCCTTTTGCTTGGTTACCTACGCCAACCTACGCTTTCTCTCTGTAAAAGCTTTTTGGAAAAGCTCTTACAGCCGTATTAATAATAGTCGCGTAACTACATGTTAGGCCTAACTATTGGCAAACACATTAGTTAAACTCAAATTCCTATTAATAAACATTTTTAGAAGATAACTAACGCTTGGTAACTTTCATATAACTAACTAACGGCAGGAGGTCTGTTAGCGAGTGAGTAAATCATAAAAAATTCGTTCCCGTCAAAATGACAAATAAATTAAATTTAAATTTTGAAAATTGTGGAACAAAATGGCTGACCGGTTTTCAGTGTTTGTAAATAGTGTTAATCAGTGTTAATATTTGGTGAACATGTTAGGGGAGGATTCGGTTGCCATCGTCCCAACTCGAAAAGTGTACCAAAAAAGAAAAAAAAACCTATTTACAAATAAAATATTCAAAAATAAATAAAAATTTTCTGTTGTTTTGCTTTATTTTCTGTTGTTTTTTTTTTTTTTTTCTTTTTCATTTGTCACAACTGAAATTCACTAGCCAGCCGTGATGATAGCCAATATGTAATAGTTTTCAGCTGTTTTCAGTACAATTTGGTTAGGTGATGCCAGCTATTTTAGAGAAAACATCAGCTAGTTATTATATGAGTTATTTTCTTTTATTAATAAGAATATTTAACTCATATGTTATTTATTTAACTAGGTGCTAGGTAATATACGAGTTAGAGATTAGTTACGGGTTTTTTATTAATACGGCTGTTAGGCCGTTGATCGGCCCATTGTGCATGCCACTAGCACAGATAAATAATATATTATTATCTGTGCCACTAGTGTCTACTGTCTAGGCTAGGGGTTCCTTTACTGGTTACTTATGTGAACCATTTACTACCGTTGATAAAACTAAGAACATTAGAGTACAATATAGGGGTATTTCTTGGAGTAAAGTGTGTTATTCTAATTATACTTGACAAAATTTATTTAGATTTCCTGAACTAAATAATGCAGAGTCAAGAATCTGATGGGAAAAATAAGAGCACGCAATGTTTATAAAACTAATTAAAAAAAGAGTTTATGAATTTGTTCTGAATTGCAAATGATTTCTCCATTGGGATAGGTATACTTACGAATAAACAATTAAAACTCTTCGGCGCAATGGCTAAGTGATGATGTGGTTTTTGATTTTGAATTTTTGTTTGCATTACCTACATACTTCATAATTATATGTACCTACCCAAAAAAATAAAAGGAAATCATGTTTTTTTTTTAGTTTTTGTATTTTTTTATTTTATGTTTGTTTTATACATATATTTTTGTTTTGTTTTTTTCCTATATATTTCATGTACCTATTTTACTTTATTAATTTTGTTTCCTATTTAATATTTTGTCAAGGAATTACCTATAAATTTGCCTTTAATTTGTCCTAAAAAAATACACAACATGAAATGAGCAAACACTTCTATCAAGCAGATAATGAAAAATGAATGAGAATCCCTCGATTTTTGTTGTTGCCACTAAAAAAAGTGAATCCGAATCTGACCGAATGACCGATTTATATTTTTTCAAATCCGGTCATAAGTTAAAATAAGAATTATTGACCAGAAATTTGGTCAAAAAAAGGATGTAGTAATATTTTTACAAAAAAATAGTAAACAAAAATTAGGTAACTAATATTATGTAGGTATGTAGTTTATTTATTTTTCCAAACTAATCTGAAACCTAATACAAAAAAATAACTGTTCGTTGAAATGGTTTGCATCACAATAGAAAAAGGAACTTCAATAAAATTCAGTCTCCAACATATTGTTAAGAACATATTAATAAAAAAAATTGACATTTTTTGCCAATCATTAAAAAATTCACTATTTTCAGCTATCGGAATCGCTTGAATTATAATTTTTAAATACCCCGTTTGTCCCTATTTTTCTTATGATGTCGTCATTAATAAGGCTGAATTGCAGAAAAGCAAAGCAATGTATCTAATCCATATTCCTATTTTATTCACAAAACACTGGTTTCTGTACGGAATTGTGAGCGTGTTTCTTAAGTATGGCCAAGTTTGATTCAAATTATAGAAATATGTCTTTAGGTTTAATCAAAGAACAATATTATTTTTCTTGTCAAAAAAGGGTTTGACGGTTAAAAATTGTCTTCGTTCCGGTTAAAAATCGGTTAGACCGGATTTCAAAATTTTCTCCGGTCAGAGTAAAGAGATTTCGGTCAGATATGACCGGAATCCGGTCAGAATGGCAACACTGAGCACAATATGTATTTTTTTTTTTCGAAGAGCAGGAGGACATCAAAGAGGATCTACAACAAGAGGGCCAACTCTACTTGCCCCTAACCGATTATCCCCTCAATTTTTAAATGACAGCGCACTTTTTCAATAACAAACAATTTGTAAATGAATTTATAACAATAAATGTAAAAGGAATACATGTTGAATATGGTTTTTTAGATATCTTTACTTGTGCTCTATCCATTTTAGGTGCCAAAAAATGTTCATCATGTCAAAAATATTTTTCATGTAAAGAAAATGAAAAAAACCTGAAATGTGAATGGATGAACATTTTTTGGCACCTAAAATGGATTTATTGTTATAAATTCATTTACAAATTGTTTGTTATTGAAAAAGTGCGCTGTCATTTAAAAATTGAGGGGATAATCGGTTAGGGGCAAGTAGAGTTGGCCCTCTTGTTGTAGATCCTCTTTGATGTCCTCCTGCTCTTCGAAAAAAAAAAAATACATATTGTGCTCAGTGTTGCCATTCTGACCGGATTCCGGTCATATCTGACCGAAATCTCTTTACTCTGACCGGAGAAAATTTTGAAATCCGGTCTAACCGATTTTTAACCGGAACGAAGACAATTTTTAACCGGCAAACCCTTTTTTGACAAGAAAAATAATATTGTTCTTTGATTAAACCTAAAGACATATTTCTATAATTTGAATCAAACTTGGCCATACTTAAGAAACACGCTCACAATTCCGTACAGAAACCAGTGTTTTGTGAATAAAATAGGAATATGGATTAGATACATTGCTTTGCTTTTCTGCAATTCAGCCTTATTAATGACGACATCATAAGAAAAATAGGGACAAACGGGGTATTTAAAAATTATAATTCAAGCGATTCTGATAGCTGAAAATAGTGAATTTTTTAATGATTGGCAAAAAATGTCAATTTTTTTTATTAATATGTTCTTAACAATATGTTGGAGACTGAATTTTATTGAAGTTCCTTTTTCTATTGTGATGCAAACCATTTCAACGAACAGTTATTTTTTTGTATTAGGTTTCAGATTAGTTTGGAAAAATAAATAAACTACATACCTACATAATATTAGTTACCTAATTTTTGTTTACTATTTTTTTTATAAAAATATTACTACATCCTTTTTTTGACCAAACTTCTGGTCAATAATTCTTATTTTAACTTATGACCGGATTTGAAAAAATATAAATCGGTCATTCGGTCAGATTCGGATTCACTTTTTTTTAGTGGCAACAACAAAAATCGAGGGATTCTCATTCATTTTTCATTATCTGCTTGATAGAAGTGTTTGCTCATTTCATGTTGTGTATTTTTTTAGGACAAATTAAAGGCAAATTTATAGGTAATTCCTTGACAAAATATTAAATAGGAAACAAAATTAATAAAGTAAAATAGGTACATGAAATATATAGGAAAAAAACAAAACAAAAATATACCTATGTATAAAACAAACATAAAATAAAAAAATACAAAAACTAAAAAAAAAACATGATTTCCTTTTATTTTTTTGGGTAGGTACATATTATAATTATGAAGTATGTAGGTAACGCAAACAAAAATTCAAAATCAAAAACCGCATCATCACTTAGCCATTGCGCCGAAGAGTTTTAATTGTTTATTCGTAAGTATACCTATCCCAATGGAGAAATCATTTGCAATTCAGAACAAATTCATAAACTCTTTTTTTAATTAGTTTTATAAACATTGCGTGCTCTTATTTTTCCCATCAGATTCTTGACTCTGCATTATTTAGTTCAGGAAATCTAAATAAATTTTGTCAAGTATAATTAGAATAACACACTTTACTCCAAGAAATACCCCTATATTGTACTCTAATGTTCTAAGTTTTATCAACGGTAGTAAATGGTTCACATAAGTAACCAGTAAAGGAACCCCTAGCCTAGACAGTAGACACTAGTGGCACAGATAATAATATATTATTTATCTGTGCTAGTGGCATGCACAATGGGCCGATCAACGGCCTAACAGCCGTATTAATAAAAAACCCGTAACTAATCTCTAACTCGTATATTACCTAGCACCTAGTTAAATAAATAACATATGAGTTAAATATTCTTATTAATAAAAGAAAATAACTAATATAATAACTAGCTGATGTTTTCTCTAAAATAGCTGGCATCACCTAACCAAATTGTACTGAAAATAGCTGAAAACTATTACATATTGGCTATCATCACGGTTGGCTAGTGAATTTCAGTTGTGGCAAATGAAAAAAAAAAAAAAAAAAAAAAAAAAAACAACAGAAAATGTTTGTTTATTTTCGAATGGTTTATTTGTGAACATTGTCATAGGGTTTTTTCTTTTTTTTTGTACACTTTTATCGAGTTAGGGCGATGGTAACCGAATCCTCCCCTAACATGTTCACCAAATCCAAATATTGACACCAATTCAACTATTTAAAAACACTGAAAAACGGTCATCCATTTTGTTCCACAACTTTGATAATTTAAATTTGATTTATTTGTCATTTTGACGGAAACGATGTTTTTTAGGAGTTATTGGAGACGTTCGGATACCTAGTTTATGTAAAACGTCAACTAGATTGGTCGTGACTATGAATCCGAAAGCGTTGACTAAGCAAGTTGAATTGTTTTTGTATTCTCGCGGTCAGCGTTACCTTTGCTTGATATTGCACTTTTTTATTTGGAAAGGCCCTTCATAAATCTTTAAAAAATTATTATTTTCAAATAAGTACATTAAGAATGTAGCACGCCTGACAAGGACAACCACTACACTATTATAGTGTTATGCGAACTAATGTTTTTTAAATATCGTGTGAAAATTCTAAATTACCAGAGTGGCCTTAGAAATCACACCTTTTTCTCTCATCGCGCCTTTTTTCGACTCCTCAGAATTCTGCAACGGCCACTCTGTTTATTTTAAATTTGACTCTTCGAAATGTCAACTGAGTACGCAGGCAGGTTTTTCTTGACTAAATTGGTCGGCTTCCCCTCCATAAACGTCAACTGCAAAAATTATACACGTGAACACTCTGGGCCAATAAAAACTGAGACGCATCTAGTCAGACAGCTGTCAGACTTACTAAACTACGAATCCGAACGTCCCCATTGTTACCCCTTTCTAAAACACATTTTGTCTCCTTTACACGAAGCTGACATTTCAACATGATTTAATGCTTTGATGTCACATGAATTTATATAGTTTGAAAAAAATTGACAGAACAATATTAAGGACCATTCTCGTGAGCGCGAACTGCGAACAAATCAGTTTATCTGTATCTTTGAATTGAAAATTGTTATTTGTTTTACCACAAAAGCATAACCTATATTCAATTAATATAACACATCTAAAAAAAAACCGAGACTTGATTGATTAAAATAATTTACAATTACAGCAATTCTCCCGCGAATTGAAAATTCTTGCAGCGAACTGTCACACTTTATTCACAATCCACATAAAACAGTCGCGATCCACAAACCTGCGAATGAAAAATTCGCTCGAACTTAACCTCCAACAATACAAATGAGCACGTTCAAGTATCTAGTTTAGTAAGTCTGACAGCTGTTTGACAAGATCTATGTCGATTTTTATTGGCCCAGAATGGTCACGCGATTAGTTTTGGCAGTTTGACGTTTATGGAGGGGTAGCCGACGACTCTAGTCAAGAAATTGAGCACGTTCAAGTATCTAGTTTAGTAAGTCTGACAGCTGTCTGACTAGATCTATCTCGATTTTTAATGGCCCAGAATGGTCGCGTGGTTAGTTTTGTCAGTTGACGTTTATAAAGGGGTAGCCGACGAATCTAGTCAAGAAATTTCTGACTGAGTACCTACTAAGTTGACGTCTATATTGCTGTCATCGTGAGCAAAGAGTAAGGTCGCTCTTTTTTTTTCCTGTCCGTAAATACATGGAACTTTTTCAAAAGAAAACAATTTGTAATTGAATTTATAGCAATAAATGCAGAGGGAATAAATGTTGAATATGCTTTTCTAGATATTCGGAATTTTGCTACGAACCCCGAAATAACTATCATAGAATCCGTCGTAAAGTAAATGTTTGCTGGAATTTCGAAATTCATATCCATCAATTTCCCCTACGACTAAATTCGTAGCAAAAATGTTCCCCTACTACGGATTCTATGTAGTTCTTTCGGGGTTCGTAGCAAAATTCCGAATACGACGGATTCTGTGATAGCCCAGATGATTGGGAATTCTATTCATTTTAATAAGAGTCAACAGTTTTGATGTTACTAGGAATACTAAAAATGCAAGTTTTTTCATATAAAAAAAGTGGTAATTCTCGGAACGTAAATTCGTAAAAATGTGTACATATGATTGAACTCCTAACAAAAAGAAAATATAATGTGCCATTTAATTAAGCTAGTTAAATTTTGCCAAAGATAATGGAATTCAGAGGTATATAACATTCCAGTGGAAGGGCGGCTGCCTACCAGAGATTAATGAATAAAAGAGATGGTTATCTTTCGTACGTCTATCCCCCCAAAACCCATTTGTTTACATTGTTGTTTTTGTAATTTCAACCCCCGTCTGTGAATACGTGTGGCTAACAAAAAAGCATGTTGCTAATGGACGACCGCGAATCATCTTGCTTTTATGAGCATCGCGGTGTTTAATTGTTTTGTGTTACGTTTTGAATTTGTTTAGTTTTTGTGGAGGTGTTGATTAAACTGAAAAAGATAGTGAAATACACATTAGAGAATACCGAATTCTTGCACTAAGGTCCAATTCATGAACTCACATATACAATAATAGAAATAAGCAGGTGTGTGTGACTTCATGAATTTTTCTGGAAAACAGCTTGTAAAATTTTGATATTTTATTTTAATATCTTAGAACTAAGCAAATAAAAAAAAAATTATAGGAATTATATTTAAATATATATTTGTAGATCTACCTTAAAGTTTGTACATTGTGCTATGTATTGTGAAGTCTTAATCAGCTTTTTTCTACCACAAAGTCGTAATAATTTTTTTTAATAAATTTTTTCTGTATACAAAATTCCAGCCAAAGTAGAAGTAGACTGTAGACAGTTGGTTTTGTATTTTTGTATAATTTGAAAATGGTGTAGTCTTTCGATTACTTTATTTAAATTAAATTCTAATTGTTTTTTTTTTTTCTTTTTAGATTGTTTTCCCCCCAAAAATTCCTTCCCTCTTTTTCCCCCTTTGTTAGAAAAAATCGATAAAACTAACGACTTTCCCCCCCAATCTGGGATCACTGGGCCCTTTACTTCCAAAATAATGGTTTTCGTTGAACTTGTTTTGCATGTGCTCTTCAGTGCATAACATGCAGGACTCTATGAAAATGTAACACACACCTACAAATCCATCAGGCGACGGCCGGCGGATGCGACGTTAAAATAAAACTTTTAATAAAGGTTTTTGGTTTTGGGGGGAAAAAAATAATTTTTATTATGGAGAAAGAGGAAAAAATATCGTTTTGGTGTTAAAAAAACGGATCCAAGGGCCCAGCCCATAGTTGTAATTGCGTGCTGAAAATCCTAATTTACCTTGCTTTGCTGAGATCGAAGCACAAAAAAAAAAACTTTTAATGCATTTTTATGTTTTATTTGGCTGCCATTGGCTTATTTATAGATACTTTTAGCTATAACTTCTTGCAATTACCAGCATGTAATGCCTTCCTATAATACCTACAACGATACGAATTGATTAAAGTTATCTATATCTAGATGTTGAATCGTATAGAACCTTTCCAGGTGCTATTATCTATCTTAATGAGAAGGAAAATCTAGATAATATACAAAAATCAAAATTATTCATAAAAAAATCGATATTATCGATTTTTTCGGGCTGATTTTTTGTTTGCATCGATATTTTCATTTCGATATTAAAGTATCGATATATCGATACGATCTTGAATTATCGCGCATCACTAGCATCAAAGTCCAATTCATGAACTCACATATACTATAATAGAAATGAGCAGGTGTGTGTGACTTCATGAATTTTTCTGGAAAACAGCTTGTAGGCAGCCGCCCTTCCACTGGAAAGATATATATCATTCATCTTTGCTGCCTACAAGCTGTTTTCCAGAAAAATTCATGAAGTCACACACACCTGCTCATTTCTATTATAGTATATGTGAGTTCATGAATTGGACTTTGATGCAAGAATTAGGTATTCTCTATTGTGTATTTCACTTTTTTTTCATTTTAATCCACACCTCCACAAAAACCAAACAAATTCAAAACAAAACACAAAATAATTAAACACCGCGATACTCATAAAAGCAAGATGATTCGCGGTCGTCCATTAGCAGCATGCTTCTTTGGTCACACGTATTCACAGACGGGGGTTGAAATTACAAAAACAACAATGTAAACAAATGGGTTTTGGGGGGATAGACGTACGAAAGATAACCATCTCTTTTATTCATTCATCTCGGTTTTGAACACTGTCAAGGACTTGTCACAGTCGCAGCTGTGTTCGGTGTTGTTGTTGAACGCCATCATCTATTATCAGCGGCAGATGACGTTTGTATAGTGGGCGAAAGAAGTGCGAAAAGATATTTATAAATAAAAAACGCTTGTATTGTTTAAATTAAATAAAAAGTAATACATTCCGCGCAAGCAGGGTGTCTAAAAGTATTTCTTCTTCTCCATGGAAAAGAACCACGAAATCTATTCCCTACGTGAATGGGCACCGCTGACGGAGATTATTGAGAAAATACCCCATCGGGTACAAAAGGGTCTTTTTCCTTCCGATCTGGGAATTACATGCATCGATGTGGTGCAAGAGTTCATTGCGCTTGGTAGTGATGCCGGAATCGTTTTCTGGTACAATCGATTCAATGGCGATGTGCAAAAACTCCGTGCTGAGGTAAGACATTCATGCCAATAGCCACTGTGCTTAAGTGGGCGCGACCGGTTCGCTGTCAATGCAGTTGTGTTTTTCATGTTTCGTAGGTTTCCTCTTCAATAACTTGTGTGAAAATAGTTTCTTCTGTTGAATACATGGTGGCTGCTGGCTCAGCCAGTGGCCAAGTGAGTGTGTTCCAAATTCAGAAGGAACTCCCAGCCGATTTGAATCTCGTTGCTCCATTTACGAAGGCAAAACCAGTCGAAAGATACACCATTCGTGATTTGCATCACTGCACCATCACATGCTGTGAATGGTCGAAAAATGGAATGAAGCTGTTCTCGGGCGATAAGCAGGGAATCATTGTTCTGACCGAATTTGATTATCAAACTGTACGTGAACAAAGAAATCACCATATCTAAACATTTACTATATGAATTTACATTCTTTTACAGCACTTGAGCAAATCTGTCGAAATACTTAACGAAGCATATGAGATTGTCCAACTCAGCTTGAATCAGAGCCATCTACTTGTATCTACCCTGTATCGGTCGATAATTTGCCAGCGAAACCTGAGAAACAATCAATGGCAATTGTCGCAGGTGGGTAAGAAGGACCGAAAACTACTTGCGGACATCGGAGGTACAATTTTTAGGAAAGACCCCGTATCGAAATTGGTTTGTGGCAGACCTGGTATGAGGTTATGGATAGCAGACCTCGACGGAAATGTAGAAAAGACTTTATTATTCAAGGATGCTCTTAGTAAAGTTAATGCTGCATGGGAGATACCAATCTTAAATCCCTGTCGCAGTGTGACCAATTCGATTACGAATTTTCGATCAATTGATGTTTTCCTTAACAAGTATGTGGTGACTCATGACGAATCGGTGCTGTATATCCTCAACTTGGATCAGCTGAAAGTCGAAGCGGTAGCTACTGGATTTAGGAAGATTATCGACTTTTGTGTGTGCAACAAGGAGATTTTTATACTAGAAGGTTCGAGAAGTCTGCTGAGATTGGCCAGCAGCCCGGAGCCGCCAAGTAAATCAGGTAAATATCTACTTTGATTTTATATAGTTTCTCTCTTTCCCATCTCAACAATTGTTAATATTTCTTTAATCCTTTTTTTGCAGCAAAAATTATTTTCAATCCATTGCTGCCTCCACCAGTTCCTGTGCTCGGTACCTCCCTCTTCGAGTCTCCAATCGAATACGAGGCTGAAGACGAGGCCATCATTAACGCCGAGGAATGCTTCGAGCTGCCACCAATTGAAGAAATCAGCTTGGACATTTCGATTGAACTTGCTGTGGAGTCCCCACACGCAGAACAGTCCCGTCGCATGGAGATCTTCAGTCAAATTGGCGAAAAAGAATTCGAAGAGTCCATCCTCCATCATCGAGGGGTGAACAGTAATAAAAAGGAAGAGAAGCCGAAGAAAAAGAAGAAACCCAAAACAGAGGGAATTGTTGAGATTGGTAAAGCTATCGCCGAGAGCACCAGTGTTTCAAAGGGCAAGTCATCCCCAAAACCAGAGAAACCGACAACCTTGGAATTCACAGCAAAGCCGACCGTAATGGACGCAAGCTTCTGCACAGATCCGAGGTGAGTTGGCTCACCTGGCACTTACCCAAAAACACACACCCCCACCATAATCTAGAATACTAATTCCGTATTTTGTATCTTCAAGTTCTTCTTTTATTCCTTCCTCGTCGAAACCATCTTCCTCTCTACCGCCATCCTTTAAGAATTTCCTTCCCGAAGCCTTAACGCCCAACTCTCTACAGCAGGCAATCGAAATTAAGGAGAAGGCCCTAGCCGAGAAACTTCACTTGGAACCAGTCGAACTTTCCGAGATCTCCGATGAGCAACTCAAAAAGTCTCAATCAGAGCTCAAGTCACAAATGCACTCCCAGAGCGAGTCCACCACATGGCAGTTTACCGCGCTGAATCAGTATCCCGTGACACGACTAGAAGACGCCGAAGTACAAACGACTCCGCGTAAGAGAATCCACTTCATCAACGACGAAGACGAGTGTGAGGATGAGTGTGATTCAGCGACTGTACACAAAACTCTGCAATTCATTCCAGCACAGCCAATAGCTGATATCGAGTTCAATGAAATGATGCCGACCGTGGTCAAGATGCCAGAGAGTATGAGGATACCATCGTTGTGGAACATATCTGTGGAGAATGTGGGTGGTCGTTCGAGTCCCGAGCCGACCAGCTCAAATTCACACACATCAAGCGAGTGGGAATTTTTAGATAATTGATTTTCAGCCCTGAGAATGCCTATTTTCTTCTCTTCCTCTTTTTCTTTTAATATTTTGTTCGTTAATAGAGCGAAGCATCTGAGAGAGGAAAAAACGAAAGATTGAGTTATCGTATCTCTGCATTGTGTGTGATTTTGGTTTTTTTGTCGTATCGTAAATTCTTCCTAGCGTCAGCATTTTACCTCTGCGCTTCCGGCTCTGAACATAAAAATGGATACATTTAACAATATTGTGATGCACTGATGTTACTTAGTTAGACTTTGATTTTTATTACTTTTGTATATTTATTTCTTCTCGTTATATTCTGTATTTGTGTAAATTTAGTGCAACAATCACATTCCTGTTAAAATGCAATTGTGTAAATTATTTAGCAAATTAGTTGAGTCTTGGTTATTTTCTTTGGTTTCTTCTTGTTTTTCTATTGAAGGAAATTTACCGAAAAAAATCGTTTTATTTGTTTAAGTTTATTCGAGAGCTTATTATTGTTTTTTTTTTTATCACAAAATAAATGGTTTTCATTTTGATTAACACAAGCATTGGTGTTTTAATTAATGGGCTTGGGGTTTTAGCGGTTCAAGACGGGCGTTACCTTGAATGGAAATGATAAGTGACATTTGTATGACCAGGCGGATAGGGCACTTCTCTGCAGCCAAGAGTTAAAACACTGAAGTTAAACTTGTTGATTTTGCAACCTTCTTCTCAACATCAACTCAATTTGAATCCTGCTCGCATTCTGTGTTATAATTGCATGTCGCCTGCCTTCGACTGATGGACTGATTTGGTCAAGACAATTCCAGCAAACCTTACACTTAAGTAACGTCAATCAAAGAATCATAATTTTTCAATTACGACCTCGTGCACAAAGCGATTTCAATTAGATTCCTATTCCTACTTAGCCCAGTACTTATCCAGAATTCTTGTGAATCAACCACTACCATCCAGATGAGCATAGTCGCTCGCTGGCCGGTTATTTTCCATCATGGGAACAAACGAATTACAAAAGACGACATCTCCGCTTTGTCAGCGATTGGGTCGCCAATGTGCTCTCATAAGAAATTCAAGAAATGTGGAGATGTCTCTACACAACCAGTATGCACTGTGTGAAAACTTAAACCCGTGGCCTCGTTTCACGTGCTATAAGCGAGCACTTAAAGCGCCGTGCTTCGGTATATCGTATATTGTTTACGAGCGCAACCCCAATCAGATGTGCTTGTGCTGCAGTCACCCTTTCCCGTATATTGTCCAGTCCATACAGTTCGAATTTTGTCAGCCTCTCCGTTTAATTGAACGATATTTGCCTGCGTGCAGACTATTATGTACGAATAGTGCAAGTGAATTGTATTAGAGGCGGAACTTTCCACTCGAAATTCAAAGTTTTCCGCAAGTAGTTATACAAATAATATCGTTTTGCTTCTGTCCAATTGTGAAAAACAGAACAATCTAGCCGGTCGGCTGGCTTTTGCCTTCTTTAACTGAATGGAGAAGGTCATTTATATACTCGTACAGCGGTTTATATCCAAGTGCTAAGCTTGTGTGTGATTTTGATTTCGTATATTACTTCTCTTAGAAGTCTGCTCGTGCCAAATGTGAGCACAAATAGAAATCTTTCACAAATATGCTCACCAGAAGTATCACACCGGTCAAAAACATCAAATATGTAGGTTAGATAGAAGAGAAGCCCTCCGCCATTGCATAGTTTCGTGTAACCATTCGTATGTACCTATAAGTTTTTTTTTAGGACGTATATAGAACAGACCAACATTTTTTCTGCAGAATCATTACGACTGAATTGAGAAGCATTTACACCAGAGACAATACTATGGTTTGTATGGTTTGTCTATGATTTACACCCTCAGTCGTTCACCAGAGGTGAAATTTGTATTTTTCGGGGATCCTGATCCTGAGACTGGGACCCTCGCACATAAAGCACTTACCCGCTGTGCCTACATGCAATCAAATGTTGTCTCACTACATCGCTATCCCGTGCTTTTGTGCACATGCACAAACAAAATGATTACTATCAAACAGCAAGGAAAAAAAAACCGCCAACTAAAATCCAAAAAAGAAACACAAACAAACAACTTGCTTGTTGTTCTCTATATTATGACCTGTCTGTTGTCTCCTATACACGCAACAAGAGATTCCATTCTATTCCTCCTCCTCCCTATCTCTAGAACTCTTGTATATGCGAATGTGATGCGCACACGTCATACACCTGCTACACGTTTGCGTCCAATTTAACATCGACCCAGCGCCAGCACAGTGCCAGAGGCAGAGCCGCTCACCGGATGCCGTACCAGTACCAGCAACAGTAACTATCCCAGTATTTCTTGTTTGTGCTCAGCTGTTCGATACATAAAACATGCGCGTTACCCATCACCAGCACCACAAATAAATAGATCCGCCGGCTGCCCAAGAAAGCTCATAAGTTTGAGATAGCTCAGGCAGTTAACATTGCAACCAGAGGCTGTTCCACCGACAAGAAAAAGGCTACTGCATTTCTTTTAACTCCTCCCAAGTGAAGCATTTTTTTTCTTGTGTTTGACAACCAGTTTCCTAATTAAATTTACCTTGTAGTTTGCAAATAAGTGTTTACCGAATTTAAATTGTTCCTTTTTTTGTGCTGGGACTTGAAAGGAGCAACCGACAAAAAAGCTGCTAACACTAAAGACTGTTGTTTTTTTTTTATACACCACAAAATATATAAATATATTTTTGAAATCCTTTACAATGAGTGCCGCAAATTTGGAAATCCTTTCGCCGAATGTAAAAATCGATGAAAACCATATTGTAGTCGATTATGAGTACCAAACTTCCTCAGTGAAGCTTCAAGGAGATAAGATTCAGGTGAGTTTGAGAAAAATAAGGTTATGCCATGTGGCATGTTTCTAGTCCTTAATATGGTTACATCACTAGGGAATCGGGTGATTAGTTTGTTTTCGCTTTCATTTGAACACACTCAAATAATCGATAAATAAAATGTCTCGACCTTGAAGTGGGTGGTGCGCTGTTGATAAACGGCGCTTTCTATTTACCATTTGATAGATACAAAGGTGTGCCTACACATCGATGCATTGCAAAATTGCGCGTTATTATTTAGCGAGTTCGATATAGAGGGTGAAGTCGTCGTTATTGTTGGCGCAGTTGGGTGCATTTATCGATTTTCGGTTTTAAAATAGGATGCGGCTTCCCGCGATAATGTTCATATTTTTATCAATATTAAAAGAAATATAAAAAATTTAATTGTTGTAAATTGTAAATACAGCTCGATAATATACACATCCGAACAAGACGCACTTGTACGCCAAAGTAACACCACAACGAATCTAGTTCCTAACATTTAAGAGATCAAATAAAAACCAGTAAAAGTAATTCCCCTCCTTTTCGAATTATTTATCATGCATAGTTAACACAAGTGGTGTG
The DNA here is from genome assembly GCA_949126925.1 of Cheilosia vernalis. Taxonomy (NCBI): domain Eukaryota; kingdom Metazoa; phylum Arthropoda; class Insecta; order Diptera; family Syrphidae; genus Cheilosia; species Cheilosia vernalis. Next base: position 59,766,329 of record OX421362.1, read on the forward strand.
GAATTGTACGCCGTGCATTTTATTTTGAATAGACAATAGAGGATCGGAAGATTGATTGACTTCAACTTGAATGGTGTGATATAATTTACGAAGATCACGTCTTATTCGATTTTATAAGTGTTGACAGCAGCTCATTTTTTCTGGAGTAATGCCTTAACGATGCATTCTCAAATTAATTGCATCTATTTCAGCAATTCTGATCAGTACTTCTTAAATCACTTGCATAAATGATGTGCACGTGCTGCTTTTAGGTTCGCATTTTAATTTTGTATGCATTTTAAAGTAGGATAAGTTTTCTTTTAATGAAAGAGTAAGTAGCAGACACTATAGATAGGTCTTTACTAATATAATCTTCTCTTCTTCTCTACATCTATAAAAGAGAACACATTTTCCTGTTTGTCCGCGAGTAGGGATAGGGAGTAGGTCTTCTTTAAATTCTTGTATGGAAGTGAATTAACTGCAGAGTTCGCAGTTTTAAGATTTGTATAAAATTCGTGAAACTCGTCTTATTAGGGGTAACAGGCTCATTAAATCCTTTTTCGTATCTTTGTATAGTTTTTTAAAAAGTTAAAAAGTTCACCTGTGGAATCCTTTTTTCGTAGGTCCAGCTTATGTCGATTTCCATTGGGATTTTCGGATTTTGCTCTCATGTGGTATTCATTTGGGCTTCTTCAGAGTTCAGAGTGCCTTGATCACAAACTAAGTATTAAATTTAATACTTAGTTTATGGCCTTGATTTGTGCGTTTTTTTCTGCAATGGCGGTGTCGGAAAGGGTTCACGTATAGGCGGATTCTATATATGTGTGAGTGATATCGCGAACTGACAACTTCCAATTTTTCCTGTTCGCTTTGTTCCTGGATATTCCAGCTCCAGGCGAGCTTTCCTACACGCAACCTTTTTAGGTAGCGAGAAGGATGTCGGATGAGAACAAATGACAACAGCGTGACCGTTGTGCGACAATTTGGTACCTTTTTCGAGGACACTAATACAATTTGTTGTTCCTTTTTATTTATAATATGAAGAAGCTTAATTAATGCTTTCCTTGGTAGAACTTTCAGAACTTCTCCGGTGATCAAGTCATAACCAGGAGCTTTCTTAGGTTTTAGGGATTGTATTGTCAGATTGTGATTCCGCCCTATTGGTATTGTCGATTGGCCATCGTACGGTTTAACAGTTTCTTCTAGATGAGCGGCAAGAACGTCCGCTTTGTCCTTATCTTCCCTTGCCCATTCATTTCGATTTGTTCTAATTGGCGGCGCGGGGACTTTGGGCCTTTTGGTGCCTTTTACAGCTTTCCAAAGTGAATAATTGCAATCTTTTTTCGCTGTTAAACTTTCAAGGCAAGAACCTATCGCACGATTTTTAAAATCCTTAATAACTGTCTTCAACAAATTGCACAAATAATTCAAATGTGCTTTATGTTGTGGAGCGCGACACTGTTGCCATTTCTTACGCGCCTTCCTTTTTTCGTTGACCAATTCTTTTATTTCGGGAGGATATCGTAACCCGTATTTGGCCGGCGTTTTCCTTGGATTAGGCGTATTATTCCAGGAGGCGAGCTGTACGATCTCGAAGAAGCGATCAACTTCAACCTCAAGTTCATAGGGTGTCGTAAGTGGAACACTCAGTTCAACGTTCTATTTCGTTCCTAAAGCCTTCCCAGTTAGTTTTTCTACCAGTTAATCTCGCAGGCTCTAGGTTATTGGCTAGTTTTACACTCAATGTCAAAATAACCGGTGAGTGGTCAGATGATAGATCAAAGCTCTCTTCAACTTTAATGTGGTTGGTAGGTATTCCTTTCACAACGAAAAAATCTATAAGGTCAGGTTCAGCTAGTTTTGAAGTATCTCTTGGCCAGTAGGTCTACCTTTTCGCGAGATGTATCTGGAGCCCCAGAACGTGTGCGTGGCATTAAAATCGCCGCCAATAATGAAATTTGGTTTGAGCGATTTAAGCATGTTAGTATAATCACCTTTTTCAAGCGCGGAACGCGGTGGACAGTAGATAGATGAAATTCTAAGAGTACGCTGACCATTTTTTACTCGAATCGTGCATAGTTGCATAGCTTCAAGCTCTATCTTCAGGTCTTCGTATTGTTCAATGCAGTATTTAATAAACAATGATGATCCACCTCTTGCGTTTCCCGATGGTAGACAAGCGTGGAAATCATTATAGCCTTTTATTTTTAAATTCGATCCCTTTTTCACGTGAGTTTCAGAAATCAAGCAAATGTCAATATCTTTCTCACGTATGAATATTTCCAATTCGCCGAGTTTTTGTAAGAGCCCGTTTGCATTCCATGTGCATATTTTTAACATTGGTTTTTCATACATGCTATTTTTGAAGCACGTGTTTTCCGTGAATTATTTTCGAGCTTAACAAAGCGATCGAGAATAATTTTGTTTATTTTGCATTGTTCTTTAAGTTTCTCGAGAATAACTGAGAAAACATAAGAAACAGTGTCCGGCGAAGTTTCAACGTTTTTTGCTCCTTCGAATGCCGCGGCCTGAGTGTAGGTCTGCACTCTGGCTGTCCGAGGGCCACTATTCGATGGCTTTCCCGATGGCAACTTTTCCCTTACAATTAGCACAGGTAGCGGAGGATTGTTTATTTGCTCCACAGTCTTGGGAGAAATGACTTCCGGCGCATTTTACACATCGCGGCTCTTTTTTGCAATACATTTGCGTATGATTGAATTCTTGGCAACGTTTGCACTGTGGAATTGTTTTAAAATTTCTGCGCGTGGGCTCGATTTTTACCACAATATTAACTATAGTTTTAATTCGGTAGATATCTTCGATATTATCAGACCTATCGAAGGTAAGCATAAAGAGCGGAAGTCCACGCCTTACCAGGATGTCCTTTTCTTCTTCCGTTTTTTGCTTCTCTTTCTTGATGATATTTACGGCATCAAGAATTTTAAACCCTTTGGAACGGAGGTCGTTTATAACCTCTTCTTTGGTGCATGAGGGGTGGAGTCCCCTCGCCACAACACGATGTGGCCTTTCTGACTTTATTTCAAAAGTATACCACTGGATCTTCTCGGTATTTAGCTTTTGCGACACTGCTCGGTAGTCTTCGTGGTTAACGACGTTAATTTTCCACGCATTATTCCTCAAAGATGTTACCTTAAATTCCGATGTTATCGTTCCTTTAAGGAGGCTGTGTAACTTATTATACTCCGTTACCCCAACGACGTTTATTGGAGGCGGTGGACGAATTTGTCCTCGGAGTTGTTTTTCTTGCGGTACTTTACGCATTTGTTCTCTTAGAGGCTCGACTTCAGGCGAAGAACCGGCTCTCCTTTTCTTACTAGGTCTTTTCTTAGGGACCCGATTCGTTTTGCGTGCTAGCTCTTCTTCGTCAGTGTGGTATTCCTGACTAGGCAAGCGTGGTGGAGTGCATTCGCGTTCTTTCTGAATATGAGTGTTCCTTAGAACATTATTTTCTTCTTTTAACAGTTCTATCTCTTTCTTCAGAGTTTGATAGAGTAGATCCATTTCCTTAAGCTGGATTCGGAGTGTGTTAATTTCTTCCTCAGAGCTTATATCTTTCACTGAGTCACGCTTTTCACGCGCTGGCGCTCCCGGCGGACTTCTTTTTCCGGGGTTGTTCAATCTTGATGGAGGATCGAGATACCCTTGAAGTTTTAATAAAAGGGTCAATGGATTGCAATAAGCGGCTCTCCCCAGAATCCGTAGAGCCGACCTCCGAAGAGGGTAGATTTTCCAGTAAAGCTGGAGTGCCACCTGGGGTAATAAATCTTTTCGTTTTGTCCATTGCATTTTTTGTATACACTACACGCTCGGTATACCGAGGTTGGATTTTAGTCGCCCCTTACGACAGCCATGCCTACCTCGGGTAAATTCTAACCCCTACCCGAAGGGGGTAGGGCAAAATATGGAAAGGAAGATTCGACGCAAAACACCGACGCCCGTATCAATACAATGAGGGCGACCTCATGCTAATTGAAAATGCTCTTCCGAGTATACTGGAGAATCCCGAAAATTGGATCTGGAATATCGAGGTCCATATGAAATCGCCAAGGTATTACGATTCGATCGCTATGTTGTCGGGGATATTGACAGACTCCACTTAAAACAACGTAGATTCAGCACAGTAGTTAGCAGTGACAAGTTAAAGCCCTGGTGCGAGCTGTATTCGGAAGTAGACGACACCTATGAAGATAATGACGATACACCCGATCAATAAAATACCCCAACGTTTGCGTTAGCCGACATTTGGACAAGCCAATACACACGATGTTACTGCTGTTAAACATATTATTCGATATATTAAGGGAACAAGGCTTCACGGTATATATTTAAATCACTCTAGTTTTGTATTCCACTTCTTTTGCATTTAACTTAACTTTGACAAATATTATTAATTTATTATTAATATTGATTGAGATATGTACAAATATGCAATGTCCATAATAACGCGGTTTGCACTGCATACATAGCCATACTTTTAATGCCATTGAGTTTTGACTGGAATAAAGCCTCGTAACGACTTTGGTGTGAGTCCCATGGTAATATGTTCTAGTGTACTACTCCCACTACAGTACATATATACCTATCTTGTTATGGATCATGGACTATAAAGAAAGAAAAGACTAAATTTACTACAAAACAATATTTGCGGCTCTAAGCATTCAAAGTAACTGATACCTTGCACACAGAATTACAGAACATCATCAAATGATAAGTAAAAGTCATAATAAATGCGCCATCAACCAAATCCACTTTAAATAGCACCCAACTGACGTCTAATCGGTATGCCATATGCATTATACGCCTCACGCCTCACCATAAACCTGAGAATGTAAATAAACAATAAATCAGAGAGTTGAATAATAATAGCCTCAGCTCAGTCATATGCAACAGCCTTAAACTTGACCAGTTTTATAGTTATCATAGCCGGCGAAATAACACCGTTCAGTACTGATGGCGGCGATTTGTCTTTTTTTTTTCTCCGACAATGATAAACAAAAAAATCGATTTCAATGCGAAGAACAAAAATAAACCTGTTCAAGAGTTTATTTATCCGACGTAACATTTATCTGGCAGCCAGGTGTAATTTCGGTTATTTAAAAAAAAAAAAAAAAAAAAAACCAGCAGGCAACTATACAGATAATTTAGGCAATGGGCCTGGTAATATTTTCGGTGATTTTAATCAATCACATATTTTTTATCTGTGTTATTTGTTCGCCTTTTATTTTATAGACTTTGGGCTTATGGGTTTATCGGACGACTCTTTCATTACCATGCAGAATAATAAATTCCAATATAGTCAGCTGGACGCTTATAGCGTAATGAAATTTGTGGCACACCTATCATTTGCAATATAAATAATTCAAACGAGTTCCCAGTGCCCATGTGTAGCCAACAAAAAACCGGCGGGTATAATCCTTTGTAGCCTTGTGGTAATATACATACATATTATTTTATTTGTATAGGTAGATATAAAGCCTGCCGTCGTTTTATACACAAGCAACTTACATAGGTGTACCCAGACGATAATAGGCGTTTTTTATTTTGCCCAAATAATCTACATGGTTTACAACAACATTTGCAGTGTTTGAAAGTAGCTTTAGGAGATAAAAAACTGGACTAAAGCTAATGTCGTTTTCGAATTGACAAAAAATCAATTTTTTTTTTGATCGAGATTGCTTTTCATGTTCTATTTGCCACAAAAATCAATCTTTTTTTTGATCTCAGATCACTTTTGAGAAATCTCAATTTTTCATCAGATTTTACACATACTTTCACTAAAGCCAAATCGAAAACGACATAAGAAACCAATTCCTGACATGAGTGCATCGTGTTTCGCAAATTGTTAGTAACTGTATTTGTTTTTTGTAATTGTAAAGTAAAGCCAAGAGCCAAGATAACAGAACAAAAAAAAATAAAGTGCACGACTGGGTCGAACGAAACTTTCTCGATACTAAGACAAAAGAAAACAAAATTCTCTTTTGGATATTCATCTCATATAGTGACATATCCACTACTACGTATAAAGAAAGCGAACCAAACGTTGGCATTTTCTAAGAATCAATTTGTCTTAAGCAAATTGATACTTTGTTTACATAATTAAGTCGCCTTCTGCGAAGTCAACACTTCTGTGTGGCCACCTCCAGTGATGTTGCATTCGCCAACGTCAGCATTACTAAAAATAATAAACGTCGCCTTTTGCGACGAAGATAATCTCATATCGAAGCATCGCTTCGAATTAAAACTATTTTGTAAGTCAGTTGAATTCGAGCACTCAAGATGAGAGCATACCAATAAACTAATTTAAAACAGAATTGTTCGGTATTTTAATTTGGCTCCTTCTGACGTCGATCGGAAGTAAAACTAAGTTTTTTTGTTATATTTAATATAAAAACATATTTTTGGCGCAGTCGGTAGGATATCATTAATATATATGGTATCCGCAAAAGAGCTTAAGTTCCCTTTAAGCATACGATTAAGTATAAGATTAAGTAGTGACGAAAAGTGAAAAAAAAATACCCATAATAGAATACAAATATTCTCAATATAAAAAATATAAAAGAAAGCATATAAAAAAAAAAAAAAAAAAAATCATCAAAATGGAAATCAAAAAGGACATCATAATAAAAACATTAAAATCTATAAAACCCTTCGACGGAAAAACAGACGAGTTAGCTCAATACATAAAGAGCATAGAGTCTGTCTCAGGGTATTTGAACGAGTTTACAGAGGACGAACAACGACTATTTTTGATGAACATCATTAACACTATCCAAGGCGAAGCTACCAATGTAGTTAGGAAGACAGCAATCAACACTTGGGGCGAATTGAAAACAAAATTAATACAGGAATTTGGTGAGAAGACAAGCATTGCTAATTTATTAATTAATTTTAATACAATTGTATTTAAAAATGGTGTAGAAGAGTTTTATAAGAATATAAACAATCATCTATGTAGATGTAAAGATAAAATTATCTTAAGTAACGAAGTAGAACTCATTAAAAATTTGTATTCAATTGAATGCGAGAAAAAAGCATTTGAAGCTTTTCGGAATGGTTTGCCACCTCACTTTCAAGCAGTTATCCTCTCTCGTGGCATACTTAAAATTGAACCAGCATTTGAACTATTGCTTGAAAATAATCTAGTTTCATATTGTTCAACAAATATATCAAAACCCCGAGTAACGCAAACCCCAATACAACAGTTCCCTTCTAATACAAATAGGAATTATCAAAGTTATAGACCTCAATATCAACAACAAATATTTAGACCTCAATATCAACAACAAATTTTTAGACCTCAATATCAACAACAAAGTTATAGACCCCAATATCATAATGTTAACCTGAACAATCGTATACCCATGAACAGGCAAAGAGAAAGCGATAGTAACCAATCAAGAATAAGAACATACGGCGTTCCGAGACCCATGGATGTAGTTGAAGAAAATTTTCATCAACCAGCCTCGGAGAATTACCCCACATTAAACAATCAATAAACAATAATATATATAAAATATTAATAGATAGTGGATCAACTTTAAGTTTCGTTAATCCAAACACATTAAAATTCCCAATAACAAAAACTGAAATAAAAACCATTAGAACTATGACAGGCAAAACTACAGTAAATAAAACACAGTTAATTGATGCAGTAGGAACTATTAAGGGCAAATTAAAATTATTTGTTCACAAATTCAGTAACGATTACGATATACTATTCGGTAACGACATATTAAATGTCTTGAATTGTAACATGGATTACAAAAATAAAGTAATTACATTAAATAATAAAGAATATTCACTTCATTGTAAAGATGAAACGAAGGAAGAAGAAAATTACAATACGGTATTTCACAAACAGAACGTAGAAGTAGAAAAGGAAAAGAGGAGTGAATTTAGGTTAGATCATTTGAATAAAGAGGAAAAGTTTGAAATTAACAGAACACTTAGAGAATTTCGTGACATATGTTACCATGAAGGCGAAAATTTGACTTTCACAAACAAAATTAAGCATGAAATTAGAAAAAAACATGAAGATCCAATTTATACAAAACTATATCGATATCCCTATGTCCATAAAGACGAAGTAGAGAAACAGATCAGGGAAATGCTAGAACAAGAAATAATACAACCATCGCAATCACCATATTCTGCACCTATTTGGATTATTCCAAAAAAAATGGATGCTAGTGGCGAAAAACAATGGAGGATTGTCATCGACTATAGAAAGTTAAACGACATCACTATTGATGACAAATATCCTGTTCCAAACATAGAAACTATTCTAGACAAGTTAGGAAAATGTAATTATTTTACAACTCTTGATTTAGCAAAAGGCTTTCATCAGATAGAGATAGAACCAAACAGTATGTCAAAGACGGCATTTTCAACTGCCAACGGGCACTATGAGTTCAAAAGAATGCCTTTTGGGCTAAAGAATGCCCCAGCCACCTTCCAGAGGCTGATGAACAATGTATTATCTGAGTACGTGAATAAAATATGTCTAGTTTATCTAGACGATATTATAATTTTCTCGACATCTCTACAAGAACACATTCAATCAATCAGAAAAATATTTCAAAAATTGCAAGAAGCGAATCTGAAGATACAGTTGACTAAGTGCGAATTCCTTAAAAAGGAAACGGAATTTCTCGGTCACATAATTACAACCGATGGCATTAAACCAAACCCTAACAAAATTAAAGCTATTTCAGACTACCCATTACCAAGAACTCAAAAACATATAAAACAGTTTCTGGGTATGGCTGGGTTTTACAGGAAATTTATTAAAGATTTTTCTAAAATAGCTAAACCTATGACAAAACAATTAAAAGGCGATGTAAAATCAGTCAATAATCAATCCGATGAATTTAAAAAATCCTTCGAACAATTGAAACTTTTAATTAGTTCCGACCCAATTTTGAAACATCCAGATTTCGAAAAACCCTTTGTGCTAACAACGGACGCCAGTAATTTTGCAATTGGGGCTGTTCTTAGTCAAGATCATCACCCCATTTGTTTTGCAAGTAGGACCCTCAATGTACATGAGTTGAACTACTCCACTACAGAAAAAGAATTATTAGCAATCGTTTGGTCAACTAAATATTTCAGACCATACCTCTATGGAAAGAAATTTCAGATATTGAGCGATCACAGGCCATTACAATGGTTACACAATTTAAAAGAACCCAATGCAAAACTGCAAAGGTGGAAAATAAGGCTAAATGAATTTGACTTCGATATAAAATATCTACCAGGGAAAGAAAATCATGTGGCTGACGCACTGTCACGAATTAATATTGAAGAAAACTTTAATAATGAAGAAGATAATGATGTAGATATACGATCAGACATAGCCACAATCCATTCAGCATTAGAAGACAATACATCATATATAGGTATTTCAGAAAAGACATTAAATACGTTTAAGCATCAAATGATTTTTAAAGAAACTGAACGAGTAGGAATACGTATTACAAAAATTCAAGATAAAACAAGATACGAATTAAAAACAGAAAAATTCACGGATAACTATTTTAAAGAAATGATTAAAAGGTATATTTTAGGGAAATACGTCTGTGGCGTTTACTTCAGTAACGATGAGGGCTTTAATCACTTTCAACGAGTATATTCAACGATTATTTTACCATCCTCGAACGTAAAGGTTTTAAGGACTAAAAGAATAGTAGAAGATATAGAGAACTACGAACAATTTAAGGAAATTATCTACGAAATACATTTAAATGGAATACATGCAGGTATAAATAAAGTTATTAAAACTTTTGAAGAAAAGTATTATTTCACAAATTACGCAAGGTTAATTCAACAAATAATAAATGAATGTGAAATGTGTAGCACTTGTAAGTTTGAGCATCAAGCTACGAATAGACCTTTTAAATTAACGCCACCAGTTACAAAAAGACGAGAGAAATTTGTAGCAGACATTTGGGTTTGGGAACAGCAAAGTTATTTGACATGTATTGATCTTTATTCAAAATATGCAATGGTAGAACACATCACTTCACGGACATGGCTAGAATCGAAAAAAGCTTTATTAAAAATATTTAATACTATGGGAATACCAAAAACGATTAAAATGGATAAAGATCCATGTTTAATAAGTGAATTACTACAAAAATGGCTAAAGGAATTAAAAATAGAACTAGAAATTACAACAGGAAAGACAGGTATAGCTGATATCGAAAGACTACATGCCAGTTTAAATGAAAAATTAAGATTAATTAACACAGGATCGGATAAAGAACTGAAATTAATTGCAATAGAACAAATATTATTTACATATAACCACACGTTAATACATTCCTCAACTAATAGTCGACCTTATGAAATTTTCTTTGAAAATAAAGAACTAAATATCGACCCACAAAGCATTAAAGAAAAAAGAATAGGCAATATAAATAAAAGTAGGAAAGATTATAATGTAGATCTGCAATATATGACTAACAAAAGAAATCTTAAATCAGATAACCCATTTATTAGAATAAAAAAAACAATTAGACAAGAAGGAGATCATATAAAGGTCAGAGTAGATAAGCAAGGCAAAACCAGAAACAAGTTTATATACGATTTTCGCAAAAAGAAGAAAATTGAACTTAAAAATTCCACCCCTTCTAGGGAATCGGAAGAGGACACCACATAAGAAGAACAAATTCTACAAAAAGGAATGCCATAATTTTAACAGATTAATTCATATTCAATATGGGTTAGTCTTTCTACTAGCAGTAGCAGCAATTGCATCAAGTCAAGTTATCGAAATTCAAAAATTAACTACCCAACAGGGATATGTTATAATGCAAGTCGGAGAACAAGCTATAATTCAGGGGTATAATGAATTGACTTATACACTTAACAAGACAGATATATTAAAAACTTTTATCGCTCTAAAAGAAACTTTAAATAAAAATGATTATTTAAATACAAAACTAATAACGAAACATATAACAGAAATTGAATCTGAAGTTCGAATTTTTGAACATAATAAAAATAGGGGAAAAAGAGGTTTAATAAATGCAATCGGAACAGGATTTAAATACTTATTCGGCACACTAGATAATGATGACCAATTACGAATTAACGAGCGACTAGAATATTTAGAAGACACCGTTCTTACAATTGACAATATTGAATCACTTACTAAACATATAAATGAAGAAATTAAAAATTTAAATAATCTTAATAAAATATCCAATGTTCTCATAGATAGAATAACCAGATACACTGCTATAGACACATTTTTTAACGCCGTAACGGAATTTCATGATTACATAAAGGAAATAGAGTTATCCATAACCTTAGCTAAAATTGGTGTATTCAATCCAAAATTATTTGACATCGAGTTGTTTGAACACATTACTACGAACCAGCTCGAATTTATAAAACTATCTCTATGGCAAAAAAATGAGCTGCTATTCTTTATTTTATCACTACCTGTATATTCTGACTTAAAATCCATATACAAAATTATACCTATGCCTAACGAACAATATGAAGAATTAGACTTCAACAATATAAACGACCTATTTATAAAAGAGAGCGATGAATTAATGACTGTTAAGAACGGCAAACTAATCTCAATTTACGACGAATGTATCAAAAATATAATAAATAATAATGATACAGAATGTCATTTCAGAATAAACACTTTAGAAGAAATCATAAGATTAAATGAAAATTCATTAATCATAAAAAATATTAAAAAGCAAGAATTACTAAATAATTGTGGTACCTTGAAAATCAATGTCGATGGTAATAACTTAATTAGAATTGAAAATTGTAAACTAAAAATAAATAACAGAACTTTTCAAGCCAGTGGGCTAATAGAAACAAATATTATTTTACCTGAAATAGACAAAAACATAAATAAAAATGTCCTTGATAATATAACCTTAAACGAATTACATTTAAGACATAACAACTTGCACAAACATACATCTATGGGAGGAATTATACTCTTACTAATAATTGTGTTTTGTGTAATAAATATTGTATACTTTGTTATTATAAAAATAAGAAATTATAAAAATGTTAAAATTATAAATAGCCACGAGGACGCGCCTCTATCTAAAGGAGGGAGGAGTGACATATCCACTACTACGTATAAAGAAAGCGAACCAAACGTTGGCATTTTCTAAGAATCAATTTGTCTTAAGCAAATTGATACTTTGTTTACATAATTAAGTCGCCTTCTGCGAAGTCAACACTTCTGTGTGGCCACCTCCAGTGATGTTGCATTCGCCAACGTCAGCATTACTAAAAATAATAAACGTCGCCTTTTGCGACGAAGATAATCTCATATCGAAGCATCGCTTCGAATTAAAACTATTTTGTAAGTCAGTTGAATTCGAGCACTCAAGATGAGAGCATACCAATAAACTAATTTAAAACAGAATTGTTCGGTATTTTAATTTGGCTCCTTCTGACGTCGATCGGAAGTAAAACTAAGTTTTTTTGTTATATTTAATATAAAAACATATTTTTATATGGCAGTTATATAAAATAACAATATAAGTTTTTAAAGGTTAAAGCTCTCAGTAACTGGCAATGTCGCAAGCGTCTACTGTACTATTTTATAAGGTCTTACTCCTCACTTGATTTTTGAGTACAGGACAAGCGTACCTAGTAGCAGTTTCTGTTTTTGACCTAAGGATATGTTTTTAATTTTGATTGGATATTCAATTATTGGAAGTATTGCTCGTGATAGACCGATATCTTTAGAAAGATTATGTAATAATTCAGACGTTTGTGAATTTGCATTAGTAACTATAAATTAAATATCCCGATGCTCGTGTGTGCGGTGCAAATGAAGTTTTTGTTTTTGTAAAATTATCCAGACATACCAGTTGCAAATATGGAATGTTTAGTTGGACAAATACTATTGCGTAACTATTAAGCTGAATGTCGGCGCAGTGGCTTAGTGGTTAGTGTGTTGGACTACTAAGCGAGGGGCTCAGGTTCGAATCCCGCGAAAACCCAAATTCCAACTTAGGGTTTTTTTCCGCTGCGCCACCTCTCGCGAACGTCTGACAAACATCCGAGAGTATAACTGTCTTGAAAAAGCTTCTCAATTAGCCGTTTGGAATCGGCATAAAATTGTAGATCCCTTCCATTCGTTCCAAAAATGAAAACTCACACAAAACGAATGGTTGTGAGAAGCTAGGCCCAGGGTCCCTACGACCTGTAGCGCCAACTATTTATTTATTTTTATTTTTTATTAAGCTGAATACTGACTGTCTGATATTATTCCGGATAAAAGAAATACTTCGTTTTTGACATTTTATCAAAATCGAAGATGGGGTTTTCGAGATATGAGCAGTTTCTAAAATTAGCGTTTTCGGTGTTTCGAATTGAAAATTAAGGACACAATAGATTTGAAAACATCAATTTGACTCTAAGTTTGCATTTTGGTCAAAATCGTTATTGCCGTTTTAAGTTAACTAGACAAAACCATATTTTTAAAAAAATAATTACGACAATATAGAGAAAAACTGAGGTTTCTATTAAGTTATAAATAACCACATAACCTTAGAAATAAATTTTTGCTATAATCGTATAGACCGTTTTCGAGATATGTCGAAATTTCAAAAGTTCCGTTGTTCGAATTTTTAGCCAAAAACTGGGTACGCAGTCATGGTAACCTCACCTACTTAAGCTTAAATATCGATTTTGGTTGAAATCGTTAGAGCCGTTTTCGATCAAATCAAAATGGTACGAAAATGTTGTATGGGAAGTACCATTAATATTGAGGTTACATTGAAAAAAAAAACATCTCCCGAACTGTAAGCCCAAAAACTCCAAATCCGAGGTTTGAACGTAATCCGGGAAGTCGTTTAGACTGTAGGCCCGTGGAAGGACGGACAGACCGGACAGAATTTTGTGACCCACTTTTTTGAGTTGCTCTATCATCGTAATATCAGAATTGATTAAAATCTCGAGTTCGAAATTTTGTACGAAACCAATATCTTTCTCTTACTACGTAATGGAGAAAGTTAAAAAACAGTTTGACTGGTTATAAATTCCTTGTTGCCTTTGCCTTTACCCCAAAAGTACAAATTTTGACTTATGTTCCTGCATGCGCCGTTTAATGTAATCCCACATGAGTGTCGAGGACTCTCTGGAAATAATACAATTTGAATCTGTCCCTTATAATATTATTATGTCTGAAAGTCAACTATTCTCTCGGGAAGTCAGTTTTGTTTACCCGTTTATTCATATTCCTGATCCAATTGGACTCATTTATTTCAGGTCACACCAAATACACTGTCGGTCAAAATCCGCACCGATAAACGGGTGCCAAAATTGGGTCTTATGCTAGTTGGTTGGGGTGGCAATAACGGTTCGACTTTGACTGCCGCCTTAGAAGCTAATCGTCGCCAGCTGGAGTGGAGGAAGAAAACTGGTGTACAGAAGGCAAACTGGTTTGGATCGATTACACAAGCTTCCACAGTCTATTTGGGCAACGATGAACAGGGCAAGGATGTCTTTATTCCAATGAAGGATCTCGTTCCGATGGTTAATCCTAATGATATCGGTTAGTACAAAGGAATGACATGCTCGTATCTGTCTTTAATGCTCTTATCTGTTTAGTTGTTGATGGTTGGGACATCAGTTCACTTAACATTGGCGAGTCGATGCGACGCGCTCAGGTGCTCGATGTAGAGCTGCAAGATCAACTGTATAAAGATCTATCACAGAAGAAACCACGTCCATCGATCTACGATCCTGACTTTATTGCCGCCAACCAATCGACACGTGCTGACAATCTTATCGCCGGAACCAAGTACGAGCAATTTCAACAGATTCGCAAGGACATTCGAGATTTCAAAGCATCTTCTGGAGTGGACAGTGTTCTTATTATCTGGACAGCTAATACAGAGCGTTTCTGCAGTATTGCCGAGGGTTTGAATGCAACTATGGCTGAATTGGAGTCATCGGTGAAAGCAAACAAGGCTGAGGTCTCACCGTCGACGATTTTCGCAATGGCCAGCATTTCTGAAGGGGCAAGTAATTCCTATTGATGTATTCAGCATGACACTTACCCCACAACATATATAACCCAATCCAATATACATGGGGTTGCTTTCGGTGTCTCTTGTATTTAATTTTCAATTGAATTTTTATTTTACAGTGCACTTACATCAATGGATCCCCACAAAACACCTTCGTCCCTGGTCTGCTTGAAATGGCCGAGCATCACGGAGTTTTCATAGCTGGAGACGACTTCAAATCCGGCCAGACCAAGCTCAAATCGGTCTTGGTTGACTTTTTGGTCTGTGCGGGAATCAAGCCAACATCAATTGTTAGCTATAACCATTTAGGAAACAATGACGGCAAGAACTTGTCAGCACCCCAACAGTTCCGGTCCAAAGAGGTTCACCTGAGAGACATCAATTTATTTAATCACTATTTAAAATCGATTTTCTTTCTAGATATCCAAGAGTAACGTTGTCGATGATATGGTTGAGTCAAATAGCATTCTCTATAAGCCAAATGAGCACCCCGATCATGTTGTTGTCATCAAGTACGTGCCATATGTCGGCGACAGTAAGCGCGCCATGGATGAGTACACCAGTGAGATAATGATGGGCGGACACAACACCTTGGTTATTCACAATACCTGTGAAGATTCCCTCCTAGCGTCACCGCTGATCCTTGATTTGGCAATTATTGGTGAACTCTGCTCCAGGATCCACCTCAAGAGTAATAGCGAAGCTAGCGCTCAGTGGGTCGCTTTCAAACCAGTGCTATCGATACTTAGTTACTTGTGCAAGGCTCCGCTAGTGCCAAAGGGAACTCCGGTCGTGAATTCGCTCTTCAGTCAGAGGGCAGCAATTGAGAATATTCTTCGAGCCTGTGTTGGTCTCCCACCAATCTCGCACATGGCACTCGAGCAGAGGGTAGGTCACACACAGCCGTTGGCTAAATAACCTGGTTTATTTAAAAAATATATCCTCTCCCCACAGTTTGACTTCGACACCATCACAACTGGATCATCCTACCAGAAGCTAAAGACAGCTTCAGCCGATACGAAGAAAGTAAATGGCCACAGCAATGGCCATGCCATCGAAGTTACTAATGGCTACCATTAGAGGCAGATACTCTTAACAGAAAAACCAGAAATCTTTTGAATTCCACCAGATAGATTCATTTCATCTTTCTTTCATCTTACTAAAAGTATTCAGTGTAAGGTTCAAAGCGTGCCCCATATTTAATCAATCCATATGTGTTACGGAGCCCGGGCTCGAGTTCGGCAGCTCCAACGACGATTTGGTAGTGCCCATGTCCAGCGAATTCAAACCTGCAACAAAAGAAAGATACGTATATACGTATATAATAAAGTAATTAGAAAATACGTACGTCACAACCCACGAAACTGCACCAGGAAGGCAATGACTTCATTGCACCCCTAGAAGTAAACAAAAACAAAAGGTAAAACACTAATTTGCATAAACACACACACGGGTACGCACGAGCTCCACAACCCATGATTTAACCCCGCCACTAATTAAACATGCGACCAAAATACTTGCAATATTCGGAAATATTTCCGCCAAAATAGTTAAATGAAAGAAAAAAAAAAAAAAAACTAACCTGTGGTTCCACGAGCGATCACGGGGTGCTAGGGAATAAGGAAGACCAAAATACCAGTCGACAGCCGAATTGTCTTCATATCCACTGAACTCAACAACCACCTCTCCGAAATCGAAAAGAATAACTCTATAAATAGATATGGGGGCAAAATAAATATTAAAGACAAGAAAACTTAACTTACCTGACAAACAACACAACATCGTCGAAAAGTACAAAAGAGGAATGTGATGAAATGACATTTCAGTCGATGGTGCACTCAATATAGCTGTTGCACAACTGGATGCACTAGTCTGCCCGCTTGTTCGTCACGGATAACGCGGATAAACAAAGTGTACAGCGTTCAGGGGAAAAGCAATATATAATGTTGACGAGGTGAATTATAGGAAATTATATTCGATTTAATTTTAAGATCTGTGATACGATCCTAGATCTGGTCAAACAATTATGAGGTGCAATATAGGCTAAGTTATGTATTTAGGTAGTCATATAACTAAGGATAAGTATCGTCACCCAAGACAAACATGTTTATGTTGCGAAGTGGGCAACATGTTGCGAGAGAAAGGTAGGGAATGAAAGTCGAAGTCTACACCAAGAAAAAGATAGAGACGAAGCGATAATGTCACAGAGCTCAAACGAACACACTGACAGAAATTTCGATGACTAAATCCATAATGAGGTCATTGCCGTCTAGAAGAGGGAAATCAATCACAATCTGTTAATCCATTGGTAAAAGCAAGAGTTGCCGTGAGAAAACAGAGCGAATCATTTTTTTTTGTGGAAGGAAATTTATATTTCCGAATTTAAAAGCGGCAGAATTTTGAATTTGAATTCTAACAATAATATATAGAAAAAGAAAGGAAAAGGTAAGAAAAAAATAAAAGAAAGTGAAATACATGAGAAGATAAAATATCGATATAAATTAATTCAATAGGCATACAACGGTGTCTGAGGCGGATTGATAGTCCTAGAACAAAGGCAGGCGAACGATCCAAGGACTAATATAGGCAAAAGCAGAGGTAATAAATTGCATACGAGCAAAGTTTAGCCAGGAAATCTAATAAGCAAATGTATCTATTTAGGTATTGGGTTGGGGCAATTCGTCAAAAGACGACCCTCACCTCTGCCAGTTTTCTTTGTCCGAAGGTTCGGTGAAGCCAACTCCACTCGCAGTGTCAAAGCGCTAAACCGTAGGCTCAGCGACAATAAATGGTGGTATACACGGCTCAAGACCGGCTCCACATTGGTATACACCGAGTCCAGCCACGGAAGCGATCCTAAGTTGCACCGGAGTTGGATTTCTCAAACGACAAACCCCAGCCAAGGACAAAAGGTCGTAGCGGGTCCAAAGGTCGTCACCATTGTCTGAGACATTTCAACTAGGAACCTGTGTGCCATTGAACAGAAGGGTGAAAACAAAGACCCTGAATAATTATAGATAAGCAAGAACAAAGACTGAAGTGGAAGTGAAATCCTACGAAGTGAAATCTTACGAACTATTGAAAATTAGTTATTAGTTTTTATTTTTTTTTGAATTAAAATTAGATTAAGTAGTTGTGTAAAGATATAGTGTTTGTGGTGAGATTTGTGGCGCGAAGAAAAACAGGCGGTGTAAAGCCAAAAATTTATATGGAATTACTCAGGTCTTCGCTCC
This sequence comes from Cheilosia vernalis, assembly GCA_949126925.1. Classification (NCBI taxonomy): domain Eukaryota; kingdom Metazoa; phylum Arthropoda; class Insecta; order Diptera; family Syrphidae; genus Cheilosia; species Cheilosia vernalis. Next base: position 59,784,588 of record OX421362.1, read on the forward strand.
AAGTGCTGCCGGCAGGACGACGAGGGACGACGCATCCATAACCGACCGTAAGTTTTTATATAATTTTTTTTTAGTGCGATAAGGGCTGAAGAATTGCCCAATAGAAACACTCTTAAAGTAGGATTAGGCCACCTAAAACACGGGTATCTAAATTTGTTTTTAATCAATAGAGTAAAGTAGATTAAGTTTTAGTTTTTTTGATAATGTTAATGAATTACAATTTTGAAAAGTGAGTTCTGTGCTTCTTTCTTTGATGGAGTAGTTTTTTGGAGTGATTTGGTGTGTGGATATATGGAAGGCCGTCCTCCTACTAGTGCTATGGCGTAGACGCCACGTAAACGTTGACGACTGACGAACTCAGGACGATGACGTGACGACGGACGAATCTTCCCCTACAAAGACGTACTGACGAGTGGCTGTTATACGGCGTCGAGGGGCTATCTCTCGTATTTTTCGGCCAGAGAGATAGCCATGGATGTGTCCATTGAGACATAGGGTGGGTAGGCCAAGCCAGTGCCAACATCATCAGGCACGTCTCTGGGACGAGACGAACCCCACCGAAGAGCGACCGTGGAAAGCAGTGGATGCAAAGGAGTAGAATAGGTTAGTTTTAAGTTAGATAGGGTTTTATGGTAGGTTTTAGCTTACGGTTTAGGTTAGATTTAGATTAGTTAGCGTAGTTAGGGTAGTTTATCTGCATCTGACTTTCTGGACTCTCTCTTTGGTGAGGCATAGGTTGTTGAGCTTTCCTTTTCCGCTTTTCTTTCTCTCTTTTCTCTTCTCTTTCCTATTTTTGATCTGTCCGTCCGATGTCGTTAAAGTTAGTTCTCCTCCTATCTTTCTTTTGGTTTTGTTTTGGCACGATTTTTTTTTGTTGTTGAGCAGGTGGTGTAGTACGAGGGGTGACAAGAACTACCCCGTCCGACGAGCGATAGCCGTGCAACCGCGAGCGTGCCACCGTCCCCCTCCACTACTCCGAAGACGCCTCTATGGCATACCTAGACTCATAACAATGGCGCCCAACGTTTTTTTATATAGTATAGAAAGTCAAGTTACGCTTCCAAGGGGACGATCTTTACTTACAAAGGTCGTCGCCTTGGACTCGTAACAGAATTCTCTGATTTTTTGATTTTAGTTTACTTTCTTCTTTAATTTCTTTAATTTTTTTGCTTTTCTGTCTTTCTCTTAAACTCAACAACCGGTTAGGCTCTGAGTTCAAAGTATAGATGGAAGACGGCTGTCCAATCTGAAGGCCAAGAGCCTAAGGATCAAGTGAGGTAGTTCGAAGTCTATATTAGAACAAAGAGCGGATCGAGGTGAAAAGGCCAATATTCACATTGCTGCCCAGAGAACCAGTGCCAAGAGCACAGTTCCGCGTGAGGCAAGTAGATCGGTCTGGAAACCTCGGTCGTGTCAAGAGTACTACTGGAGATCCTAGCCAGCCTTCTGTTAGGTTATACACCAGACAGTGAGTAGTGGTAAGGAAAAGAAGGGACTACTTTTGACACTCGTTTAGTTCCAGAGGCCCAGTCACGACTAGACCAGACTAGGACCAACAGACTTTACAGAACAAACAGAAACGCCGACGACTAACTAAGCCAAAGCACAGTGGGATGGTACCGGAAAACCAATCCAGAAATCCACACACCATCACAAATAATCTATAGAAAATAGAGAAAGAATAGAAATATCACAATTTCAAAATAATCATAAGTATTAATCAATACACCTACATCCATTTTTTTTATCTTGAATTTTAATATATATCATATTGAAAATTTTTAAATTTTTTTACAATCTTTTTGGAGTTCTTTAGCATTTAGTTTCAATATTATTGATTTTATTAGTGATAGTTTAGTTTTTTTTTGAATTGAAATTTTTGAATTTTTAACTAGTATATTAGGAATTTGTTTAGAGCTAAGTAAATCTTAGAGGAATACGATGGAAGGTAAGGGAGCAGTCGCAAAGGCAACTTTAGCTCAGCACGAAGTGCCGCCGATAGGGCCAATAACGCGGAAGAAAACGCAAGAGTTGGGGATCTCCCCAGGACCTGGGTTACCTTTGAATGTATCGCCACAGGTCAGGGTTCTTGCTAGGACAACCGCGACTGAAGCGGATGGAATAAGTGACCTAAACCGTACGGCCCGTGAAATGGCAGAGTGGGGTCAAGAGCTGCAGCTAGATGCGCAGGAATTATTTCAAGCTGACCCAACCCAAGCCAATAGGATAGGTTCAGGTACTAGAGGTCCCAGAAGCTTAATTCCGCACAGCGGAACTATAGCGTGACGGAACTTGAATGCTATGCGGCCGTTTTGTCCGTAAAGAAGTTCCGAGCCTACGTAGAAGGACTGCCCTTCACTATAATCACGGATCACGCCAGTCTGAAGTGGCTAATGACACAAAAAGACTTGTCTGGTCGGTTGGCCAGATGGAGCCTTAAGCTCCAGGCGTTTGATTTCGTGATAGAACATAGGAAGGGCATCCAGAATGTAGTCCCGGATACTCTCTCACGCGTCCATATGGAGGAGGTCAGTCCCAGCACCGTTCTTCCGGAAGTCGATCTCAGCTCGCCATGCTTTTCTTCGGAGGAGTATGAGGAGTTGAGAAAGACGGTCGAGATGAACCAAAACAGACTACCCGACGTGTGTATATCAGACGGCTACGTTTACAAACGGACAGACGTACGAACAGGAGACGAACTACAAGAAGATAGGGCTTGGAAACTCTGGGTTCCGGGGGAGTTGCGTGGGAGTCTTCTAATTGCTACCCACGATTCACCATCCGCTGGTCATGGAGGGGTTAATAAAACACTGGCCAAGCTCAAGCAAAAATATTTCTGGCCTGGAATGGCCGCGGATGTGCAAACACATGTGAAAACTTGTGAAACATGCAAATGCAACAAACCACTCAACGTGATTTCTCGGCCGCCGATGGGGCAACAAACAATCACTGAGCGACCCTTCCAACGCCTCTATATAGACTTTTTAGGACCCTACCCACGAACAAGAACAGGACACACACACATCTTCATCGTGTTAGACCACTTCAGCAAATATGTATTACTGCGGCCTATCCGCAAAGCAACGGCAGCTGAGGTAGTAAAGTATTTAGAAGATAATGTATTTCATGTATTCGGTGTACCTGAGTTTGTCCATTCCGACAACGGAAAACAATTCGTTTCAGAATTGTTCTCCAGCTTCCTAAAGAAGTATGGAGTAAGACATATAAAAACCGCATTCTATTCCCCCCAAGCGAATGCGTCCGAGAGAGTGAATCGCTCTCTGTTGACCAAAATTCGATCCTATATAGATCACGACCAGAGAAACTGGGATTTGCACGTGAGCAACGCAGCATTTGCGTTGAGAAGCGTAGTGCATGATGCAACGGGCCTAGAACCATATTACGCTGTGTTCGGTGTCCCGATGATTCAACACGCAAGTGCGTATGAAATCTTACGCAAACTGGACATGCTAAAGGACACTGGAATACGTATCACAAATAAGACTGATAGATTAGACTTGATTAGGAATAAGATTTTTGACAACTTGAAGTTAGCACACAACAAGGCTACTAAAACATACAATACGCGGAGTAGAGACGTAAAGTACGCTGTAGGACAAGTCGTCTATCGACGAAATTTCAAACAAAGCAGCAAGACCGATGGCTACAATGCAAAATTAGGGCCTAAATTCCTAAAAGCAATTGTTCTAAAAGCAATCGGTAACTCTCTTTACGAGATAGGAAACCAACGCGGCGAAAAAGTAGGAGTCTTCCATGCAAAAGACCTACACACATAAGAAAACCAAAGATATTTGACGCACTCAAGCTGCCGTTGTAAGTTATAGCGTAAAAGTAATCTATGTAGTGTCAGTTTTAGTATTATTTATTAATTTATTTGTATAACCGTCCAGAGATAGTTATTTGTTTATATAGTCATAGATTATTTTATTAGTTAATAGGTATAAAAGTATAGTTTTATTTATCTAGGGTTAAGTATATTTATTTATTAATCTATGTATATATCGTGCTGTCACAACTTTAATAGAGCATATGCATATTTATATACAAAATCCACTTTATAGAGGAAATAGCTAAAGTGCAATAAACAGCTAGATACATATAAATAATCCCTCCGTAGACTGTTTCCTGTGATAAAGGAAGACTACGATCTGAATCCTGCTACGCTCACACCAGCCACTGTAACTGAATCGTAACCATAAACCAGGCCATACTTCGGTCGGGTGATTCTAGACTGACGGGTGTGAAGGAAGCTGACATAGGAAGGCAAAACAGGACTCACCAAATGTTTTACCCGGCTTAGACTCATCTCAAGGCGTGGGCCCTTGCCACACGTTCGGTTACACAACCAACAACGCACGCTCGCGTCAAGAAGGCATAGACAAGTCGCCCGAGATCCTTTTCTACGAGGTCGGTAGGCTCGCGACCACTCCCCAACCGGCGTCGATCCTGTTACGGAGCCCGGGCTCGAGTTCGGCAGCTCCAACGACGATTTGGTAGTGCCCATGTCCAGCGAATTCAAACCTGCAACAAAAGAAAGATACGTATATACGTATATAATAAAGTAATTAGAAAATACGTACGTCACAACCCACGAAACTGCACCAGGAAGGCAATGACTTCATTGCACCCCTAGAAGTAAACAAAAACAAAAGGTAAAACACTAATTTGCATAAACACACACACGGGTACGCACGAGCTCCACAACCCATGATTTAACCCCGCCACTAATTAAACATGCGACCAAAATACTTGCAATATTCGGAAATATTTCCGCCAAAATAGTTAAATGAAAGAAAAAAAAAAAAAAAACTAACCTGTGGTTCCACGAGCGATCACGGGGTGCTAGGGAATAAGGAAGACCAAAATACCAGTCGACAGCCGAATTGTCTTCATATCCACTGAACTCAACAACCACCTCTCCGAAATCGAAAAGAATAACTCTATAAATAGATATGGGGGCAAAATAAATATTAAAGACAAGAAAACTTAACTTACCTGACAAACAACACAACATCGTCGAAAAGTACAAAAGAGGAATGTGATGAAATGACATTTCAGTCGATGGTGCACTCAATATAGCTGTTGCACAACTGGATGCACTAGTCTGCCCGCTTGTTCGTCACGGATAACGCGGATAAACAAAGTGTACAGCGTTCAGGGGAAAAGCAATATATAATGTTGACGAGGTGAATTATAGGAAATTATATTCGATTTAATTTTAAGATCTGTGATACGATCCTAGATCTGGTCAAACAATTATGAGGTGCAATATAGGCTAAGTTATGTATTTAGGTAGTCATATAACTAAGGATAAGTATCGTCACCCAAGACAAACATGTTTATGTTGCGAAGTGGGCAACATGTTGCGAGAGAAAGGTAGGGAATGAAAGTCGAAGTCTACACCAAGAAAAAGATAGAGACGAAGCGATAATGTCACAGAGCTCAAACGAACACACTGACAGAAATTTCGATGACTAAATCCATAATGAGGTCATTGCCGTCTAGAAGAGGGAAATCAATCACAATCTGTTAATCCATTGGTAAAAGCAAGAGTTGCCGTGAGAAAACAGAGCGAATCATTTTTTTTTGTGGAAGGAAATTTATATTTCCGAATTTAAAAGCGGCAGAATTTTGAATTTGAATTCTAACAATAATATATAGAAAAAGAAAGGAAAAGGTAAGAAAAAAATAAAAGAAAGTGAAATACATGAGAAGATAAAATATCGATATAAATTAATTCAATAGGCATACAACGGTGTCTGAGGCGGATTGATAGTCCTAGAACAAAGGCAGGCGAACGATCCAAGGACTAATATAGGCAAAAGCAGAGGTAATAAATTGCATACGAGCAAAGTTTAGCCAGGAAATCTAATAAGCAAATGTATCTATTTAGGTATTGGGTTGGGGCAATTCGTCAAAAGACGACCCTCACCTCTGCCAGTTTTCTTTGTCCGAAGGTTCGGTGAAGCCAACTCCACTCGCAGTGTCAAAGCGCTAAACCGTAGGCTCAGCGACAATAAATGGTGGTATACACGGCTCAAGACCGGCTCCACATTGGTATACACCGAGTCCAGCCACGGAAGCGATCCTAAGTTGCACCGGAGTTGGATTTCTCAAACGACAAACCCCAGCCAAGGACAAAAGGTCGTAGCGGGTCCAAAGGTCGTCACCATTGTCTGAGACATTTCAACTAGGAACCTGTGTGCCATTGAACAGAAGGGTGAAAACAAAGACCCTGAATAATTATAGATAAGCAAGAACAAAGACTGAAGTGGAAGTGAAATCCTACGAAGTGAAATCTTACGAACTATTGAAAATTAGTTATTAGTTTTTATTTTTTTTTGAATTAAAATTAGATTAAGTAGTTGTGTAAAGATATAGTGTTTGTGGTGAGATTTGTGGCGCGAAGAAAAACAGGCGGTGTAAAGCCAAAAATTTATATGGAATTACTCAGGTCTTCGCTCCAAGTGCTGCCGGCAGGACGACGAGGGACGACGCATCCATAACCGACCGTAAGTTTTTATATAATTTTTTTTTAGTGCGATAAGGGCTGAAGAATTGCCCAATAGAAACACTCTTAAAGTAGGATTAGGCCACCTAAAACACGGGTATCTAAATTTGTTTTTAATCAATAGAGTAAAGTAGATTAAGTTTTAGTTTTTTTGATAATGTTAATGAATTACAATTTTGAAAAGTGAGTTCTGTGCTTCTTTCTTTGATGGAGTAGTTTTTTGGAGTGATTTGGTGTGTGGATATATGGAAGGCCGTCCTCCTACTAGTGCTATGGCGTAGACGCCACGTAAACGTTGACGACTGACGAACTCAGGACGATGACGTGACGACGGACGAATCTTCCCCTACAAAGACGTACTGACGAGTGGCTGTTATACGGCGTCGAGGGGCTATCTCTCGTATTTTTCGGCCAGAGAGATAGCCATGGATGTGTCCATTGAGACATAGGGTGGGTAGGCCAAGCCAGTGCCAACATCATCAGGCACGTCTCTGGGACGAGACGAACCCCACCGAAGAGCGACCGTGGAAAGCAGTGGATGCAAAGGAGTAGAATAGGTTAGTTTTAAGTTAGATAGGGTTTTATGGTAGGTTTTAGCTTACGGTTTAGGTTAGATTTAGATTAGTTAGCGTAGTTAGGGTAGTTTATCTGCATCTGACTTTCTGGACTCTCTCTTTGGTGAGGCATAGGTTGTTGAGCTTTCCTTTTCCGCTTTTCTTTCTCTCTTTTCTCTTCTCTTTCCTATTTTTGATCTGTCCGTCCGATGTCGTTAAAGTTAGTTCTCCTCCTATCTTTCTTTTGGTTTTGTTTTGGCACGATTTTTTTTTGTTGTTGAGCAGGTGGTGTAGTACGAGGGGTGACAAGAACTACCCCGTCCGACGAGCGATAGCCGTGCAACCGCGAGCGTGCCACCGTCCCCCTCCACTACTCCGAAGACGCCTCTATGGCATACCTAGACTCATAACATATGCTCATCCAATACAAGTACCTTTCTTTTATGAGAAACTAATAACAGATCACAGATGCAAGGAGACGCAGCTGTTCAATTATGCATGAATGTTTGATTGTTGAACAGTTCTTAAGAAAACGCATAAAACAAAAATATTTTTTTTCTATATTTTATCAGTTGATGTATGAGAACATAACATAAATGATCATTATGTGTAGTTTGTTGATAAAATAACAACAATTAAAATTGAGGTAATGTTGTATTTATGTATACATGTATTATGTGTCATGAGTCATGTGACAAATATACTATAATGGGAATATTTAAATGTCTTTTATTTAAAAAAAAACTTTGTGCAAGTGTGTGACATATATCAAAAAGTGCAACTGTCTTGAGAAAGGTTCTCGTTTCAGACGCTTGGAAGTAGAAACAAATTTAATGACTTCTCCGTTAGTCTCGAAAATAAAACGAATGGTTGTGAAAAGCTATTGAACCTGGGGTCGAAATACCGTGATCGATTAAATACGTAACTGAATTCGTTGTTTAGCTTGAAAAACCTATCAAATTCACTGACGTATGGCTTGCTTACGGATGCGGTAATTCGACCCCTGTTCTGCCACTTTTTCTTAAATAAAAGCCAAACATATATTTTGATCCAAGGCCGTTGAACAGTACTTTAATAAGAAACCACATATATGAATCAAGTACCCACACTTTTGTTGTAAGTGATAAATGGACACACGTTCGGCCTTACCAATAATCAACTTTAGTCTGGCACTTTACGAAAAGTCTCCACACTTTCCAAAATCCCTTTACCAATAAACAAATATAGTTGCCAGACTATCGCTAACTGTAGGGTTAAATGTTAGTGTTGAGAAAGCCATGTTTATCTCGGGCATTAGCTAAATAAATCCTCCCTTATGTCATTTTGAAGACAAGTGTTGCCCAACCATCCAAAATCACGGTATTGAATTTCGAAATAGGAGAGAATTTAATACGATGTTGTTTAGCCTGAGCGTTTACATTTTTTAATTAATTTTTAGTAAATTGTGAATGTTTTCTAATTTTATTCGTTGCAATACAACAATGCAAATGGTTTTTAAGTCTAACAAACACAAATTTGTACAAATGTATGCGAAATATTGCATTCTTGTTATATTTCCAAACACGTGAAGCATATATTTCTGTTTTTGCTCTGTTTTGTCTTGTTTAACCGCTAGTTCTTGCTTTTTGATTGGTTTTTCTTTTTAAATAGTTTGCGAGCAACGAAATTAGATTAATATAAGTTTGGGATATTTCCAAATATTTCTTGACAGTCGTCGCAAAAAGAATAAAATATCTTCTTACCTACGTAAGTTTGGACAGCTCATACTTTTTTTCAACAATTCTCAGTACCATAGGTACCAAATTCTTTGCAAAAGGAGTTTGTTTACCGAGAATGAGGATCTCTGATGGGACAATGGTTGGTGTGAAAAGGTTCACTTCGCGGAAAATATAGTTATAAAACTAGAATTATCAGCACTCAGCTAAAAACAAGTTTATTAACTTCTGGAGGGGTAACAGCCTAACAGATAGTAAGAGAATGTGTGTGCATAATAATGTGCGTTTTATATTTTTCAGTTCGAGTTTCAACTTTTGTCGGTTTCTAAGTTTCCCGAATTAAGTAATATATATTTTCAAAAATATTCACTTGGTAACGACGCAATTGTGATGTTTAGATCACTAATAAGTTTTGAAATAAACATTGAAATAAACTGTGCTCCGTTTATTGAATAATTTGAAAGATATTTTATTACGACACAAATGCACTCATAAAGAAATCGCGAGGTAGTATTAGAAAACAATTGAAAGCGTACCATAAAAGTACTGAAAATTGTGTCCGATCGAACGATAGGGCATTACTGATTTGCATATGATATTTGACAGATCAGCGGATATTTTGCGCATTTCCTATTTCGTGTTTTGATTTTTGCTTATAATAAGTCTCAAAGAGCATTTTAAAGATATGTGTTGGGCAAATTGAATTGTAATTTATGTATTCCTTCTTTTTGAATAAAATCCTCCTTGTGAAAGAGACCATTGATCTTGTTTTTCACGAAAAAAAATTATGAAATTTGAATTCTGCAAAGACAATAAATGTAATAGATTCTAAGAAAGTTGTCGGACTAGTAAATGTGGAGGTCTAATTGTTTATTGGTACCATTTCACAAATGCTGTACATTTTTACTAAAGCTGACATCTAACTAGTTGTCGACATTAGTGATTGATTATTAGTAAGGCCGGTTGATTAAATCATTTCGGCGACCGTTTTTGGCAGTTTAATTTTAAAACGACAATCGTCCAATCATATGGGAGAAAATGCATCGTCGAGACAGAGTCGTTTTAAAATTTTTTAGTGTTCCTCTGTTCCTCAATTAGAGCTCGGCTCAATATCGGAGATATTATAAAATCTGTCAAGTTTCAATATTACAAAAAAAGTCATTCAGATAGAAGACCGTTTTTAATAGAACACGTATACAATATGCAATGAAACAACCTGTTAATTTGAAGACAACGTCCAAATAGTATGCAGCAAAAAACAAGTTCAAGACTTTTACATCCTCAAATCATGCGTCGAATATTCGTAGATCGAACGTTTTATTTTTCGGATTCAAGTGTAGGTATTTCAAGAGCAAACATATTTATTACTCGTATAATCTGTGAGCAGTCAACTTTAAGTAGAATTGCAGTAACTATAAAGTATATGTAGGTACGCTTGCGGAAATGTTTTATGAAGCCAGTCGCATATTTGAGACAAAAAACCAGAGATTTAGGGGATTTTTTTCTTGACTTGCAACGGTTTTTCTTTGACTTCGAAACTTCCACGAATAAGGAAAATTCTCATGACTTAAACCACTCAGCATACACATTTGGAAAAAGGGCAAAGAAATTCTTCGGCTATGATATTTGCTCAATCTTTACACCAGCCTCAACGTCGGCACTATTGTTGATTTCTTGTATTTGATAAACGCAGTTGTGTCCCCTGGACACTTCTGTTAAAGGAGGAGCAAATGGAGTGCCATGTACACTCCGAATTAATTCTCTAAATCACTTTAGTGGCTTAGGCAGGTAGAACTACAATTAGTGTTTAATTACGTATACAGTGAATAACAACACATCTTATCAAAATCGATAGCAAAACAAAAACATTAGTTGGGTACCATAAAATGTGTTATCCGATAGACAGCTTATGCCGAGCTCTGCGTACATTTACCCTTTCGTCATCGATCATATTGTTACATTCAGGCTGGGATTCGAAAAGATAAAACACTATTCTGTTGAACTTTTCTAATAAAATTCACTTTTATTACACTTTTATCGACTATTCTAATATTTCACTTATTAAGTACCAGAAAAATATTACTTAAGCAATTCTTCAACGTTTCAAACCAATAACTTAATTCACTCTATTACTTTGCCTTATTGTATTCTCACAACCGATTACTATCTCGAACTTTATCCAATCACTGTCATAAATCAACTGTGTCTCCCTCTTCTAAAAGCTGTCTTTTTATACCCAATCCGCCATCTGAACGAGAACTTTCTAGCTATATCTAAATGGTTCTAGAAGTAGCTACAGTGGTGGCGTACACTTATTTGACTGATTCCAGTCTCCAATTGGAAGTGACACTCGACTGGAACTTGTTTTGTGACTAAGGGCTTGTTTCACCATACACCATTTAGGTTAAGGCTGGTACGCTGATCGAGTGAAGTGAAATTTTCACTCCTCTCCAAAAAGTGCTGTGAAATAGAGAGTGAAAAATTTTGTTGGAGATTTTAGTTGGAAAAATTTATGCAGGGTGCCTGAGCTCAAAAGTTTTTTTTTTTTGTGGCAGTTCAAGAAGATCTTAGGTTAAGGCTGGTAAGCTGATCGAGTGAAGTGAAATTTTCACTCCTCTCCAAAAAGTGCTGTGAAATAGAGAGTGAAATATTTTGTTGGAGATTTTAGTTGGAGAGATTTATGCAGGGTGACTGAGCTCAAAAAAAAATTGTTTTGTGGCAGTTCAAGAAAACAGCTGGAAGAAACAAATCGGAAACTTCACTTTTTGTGAATCATGTGATACCTACAGTAAAATGTATTGACCCATTGGAAGACATTCATCCGTGATCGACCACAATAACAATAAGTTATTGCCATAAAACCAAATTCTGCAACCAGTATGGACTTACGGGCACCAGTTGTGGGTATGACCGCTCCAAACGTATTTCTAAAAAATTAAGGTCTTTCAAAAATATTACAAAGGAACAAAGTCATATTCAATGCACAACGCTGATCTAGATATTGAATCAGTATAGAAAGAAGTCGAACAAGTTCCTTAAATGCACAACGCTTCTTAACCACGTTAGCTTAGAAACAACCGAATTTATAAATACAGGCAGTGTAAACAGGAGATTAAGGCGGATAAAACATGTTGATCTATAACAATTAGCTAAAGGCTGGTACGCTGATCGAGTGAAGTGAAATTTTCACTCTTCTCCAAAAATTGCTGTGAAATAGAGAGTGAAATATTTTGTTGGAGATTTTATTTGGAGAAATTTATGCAGGGTGACTGAGCTCAAAACAAAATTTGTTTTGTGGCAGTTCAAGAAAACAGCTCGAAGAAACAAATTGGAAACTTCACTTTTTGTGAATCATGTGGTACCTACAGTCAAATGTATTGACCTATTGGAAGACATTGATCCGTGATCGACCACAATAACAATAAGTTATTGCCATAAAACCAAATTATGCAACCAGTATGGACCTACGGGCACCAGTTGTGGGTATGACCGCTCCAAACGTAGGTATTTCTAAAAAAATAAGGTCTTTCAAAAATATTACAAAAGAACAAAGTCATATTCAATGCACAACGCTGATCTAGATATTGGATCAGTATAGAAAGAAGTCGAACAAGTTCCTTAAATGCACAACGCTTCTCAACCACGTTAGCTTAGAAACAACCGAATTATTAAATACAGGCAGTGTAATCAGGTTATTAAGGCTGATAAAACATGTTGATCTATAAAAATTAGCTAAGTCAATATATTTTGTAACAAAAAAGTTCTGATATTCTACAAACGATTGATCTTTCGATTAGTCGAACGGCTAGGCGCAATCACTGTCGGTTGTCAAAAGTCAGTGCCCCCGGTAGGTGTTTTAGGTCGGCTGAAAGGTCCTCCCTATTGTCGAAGAATCTCTCGCGAACCTTCTAGCTCTCGAATGACTTTCGATGATTTTGACTTCCAGCGAACCTCCAAACACACACAAAAAAAATGTTACGTATTTTGTTCATGACAATTTTAACAGTTTTCAATTTGGCAAATAATGTCTGATTTGTAAAATAAAAAGGACAGTCGTCAAATTTAAATAATTAACAGTGCATGGAAATTACACATATTTTCAAAGATCATCTGCTGGTATTGCTTGAACAAATCTGGGTAGAAAAATATTCTTGAGGCACCCTGCTTATGGAAAAGGTCATCCATGCCACCAAATATTTGTACACCTAACATTATTGCACTATATTCAATGAAAAAACAATTTTATGAGTGCGAAACACTTATTATTCTCTTAAGGAAACATCTGAAATTCCAATAAATTTCTAAACCGCATCCTACAAATCATTTTTCACGCTGAATTGTCAAAAAATTAATGCGACGGACAATAAAAACCAAGTGAAATAGCTGCGGAGAGATTTTAGTATCGCCACCTACGACTCAGTTTTGGAAGCGATATTTTCCACTCGAACTGCGTACCGCCTAGTGAAATTTTCATTTGGAAAATTCATTTTGACATTTCGCAGTGAAAAATTTGTATGAAAAATTGGATTTCACTTGAACTCCGTACCAGCCTTAAGTCAATATATTTTCTAGCAAAAAAATTCAGAAATTCTACAAACGAGGGATCTTTCGATTAGTCGAATGGCTAGGCACATTCACATTCGGTTGGCAAAAGTCATTGCTCTCGGGAGGTGTTTTAGATCGGCTGAAAGGCCTTCCCTATTGTCGAAGCATCTCTCGCGTACCTACTAGTTCTCGAATGACTTTCGATGATTTTCCCTTCCAGCGAACCTCCAAAAACAAAAAAAAAAAATGGTTCGTATTTTGTTCATGACAATTTTAAAAATAGTTTTCAATTTGGCAAATAATACCTGATTTGTAAAATAGACAGGACAGTCGTCAAATTTAAATAATTAACAGTGCATGGAAATTACACATATTTTCAAAGACCATCTGCTGGTATTGCTTGAGCAAAACTGGGTAGAAAAATATTCTTGAGGCACCCTGCTTATGGAAAAGGTCATCCATGCCACCAAATATTTGTACACCTAACATTATTGCACTATATTCAATGAAAAACCAATTTTATAAGTGCGAAACACTTATTATTCTCTTAAGGAAACATCTGAAATTCCAATAAATTTCTAAACCGCATCCTACAAATCATTTTTCACGCTGAAATGTCAAAAAATTAATGCGACGGACAATAAAAACCAAGTGAAATAGCTGCGGAGAGATTTTAGTATCGCCACCTATGACTCAGTTTTGGAAGCGATATTTTCCACTCGAACTGCGTACCGCCTAGTGAAATTTTCATTTGGAAAATTCATTTTGACATTTCGGAGTGAAAAATTTGTATGAAAAATTGGATTTCACTTGAACTGCGTACCAGCCTTTACACGATACCATTCACGCCACATTATACAAATATGCTCATGCTCGCACTTGTCCTTTATTTATGTAGTTTGTACCCTATATGTCAACTTCAACCATAAACAATTTATAAATCATTCTTCTTTGCCCTAACGGTAGGTTAGGTACATATCTGCGGGGTGTTAAATGAGTGTAATGATACATAGTATCATTGATAGTGCTTGGATAGCCACTCAGTATTTGTAACGGGTGATTTTTTAGCTGGTTTGGTTTTGGCAACACTGGTTTTGACAGCTGACGTGTGTTTAGTACCTTGTGTCACTGTCAAACAGCTTCAGTTTGGTTTGCAATTTAACCATGGATAGTCTTACAAATGAACAACTCTTGCAAATTATTGAATTTTACAATCAAAATTCGTGCTCGGTTCGAATCCGCTTTTTTATCGAAAAATTGTGTTCAGCGATGAGGCTCATTTTTGGTTGAATGGGTACGTAAATAAGCAAAATTGCCGCATTTGGAGTGAAGATCAGCCAGAAGCATTGCAACAGCTACCAATGCATCCCGAAAAAGCCACTGTTTCGTGCGGTTTATGGGCCGGCGGCATTATTGGGCCATATTTCTTCAAAGATGATGCGAATCGCAGCGTTACTGTCAATGGTGAACGCTACCGAGCGATGATAACAAACTTTTTTTTGCCCGAAATGGAAGTTCTTGACTTGCATGATATGTGGTTTCAACAAGACGGTGCCACATGCCACACAGCACGCGAAACAATGGCGCAATTGCGAGGCGAGTTTGGTGAACAGTTAATTTCTTCACGTTTCGGGCCGGTCAATTGGCCGCCTAGATCGTGCGATTTGACACCATTAGATTATTTTTTATGGGGGTATGTCAAGGCTAATGTGTGTAGGGACAAGCCCGCTTCGATTGACGCACTGGAAGCCAACATCCATGCATTCATTCGTGAGATACCGGCCGATATGTGTGAAAGAGTATGCCAAAATTGGACTCAGCGGATGGGCTACCTGAGACGCAGCCGCGGTCAACATTTGCATGAAATTATCTTTAAACATTAAATTGCAAGGTTTAAACTATTGATTCAAATAAATATTTCATTCATTTTTTCGAATTTTTTGTGTTTTTTTTTTAAAAGTTCTAAACCTCTTAAAAAATCACCCGTTATTACCTCGCCCATTGGCCGTTATCTCTCTTCGTCAGCCCGTGCATTTATTTCATTGCGAAAAACGTCATAAGCAACCATCATATTGGGGTGAGTTACATCGTATGTCCTTATTAACTGAAATTCTCTGTGATAAGACTGATTAGGTTAGGATTGGTATCGTTTACTGAGATAAAGGTGGCATGCTTAAAGGGAGTATTTGTGAAAACATATTCAGCGATTTGATTTTAGAAGTGCGTTATGCATTTGATTTGTTCAACAGTGTGCCAGCGACAGTTCGCTATGCTTTCATCGTATAGTTTAGAAAAAGAGAGTATGCAATTATATACAAAGAAAACGTGCATCTTTTTCAATAAGAATTTATATTCGTTCAAACAGTTTCCTCAAAGTTCGATACACTAAGCCCAGCACTGCTCCATCCGCTATATGTTTGAGTAATACGTTGTCGAATTTAGAAAATGAGTCGTTATTGCAGCTATGAATGCAGGTAAATGAATAAGGGGCGTTTTTCTCTGTTGCATTTACTATATAATTTGTGACGTGCTTATCGCATAGTTATCGCAATTGGTAGGCTGAATTTAAACTGTACAAACAATCAGTTGAAGGAGAATTAGTGTTATATACAGAATAAGTTTTTCTTCTCAAAAACAACACAAAACAAAAAAAATGTTCGCGTTTAGAGAAATAACGTCAGATAACTCCTTCACTTAGTTTTGGACTTAGCCCATAAAACATTGTTATCTTACTCGAGTTATCGAAGTATGCTTTGCCAACTGACTTACATGAAAGGAACAACTTTTTCTGATGTCATCAAAGACCTCAATATCAATCACATTTGTGTCATCAGATAAAAGAAAACCCCTTCACATATCTGTCATAAATATTATTTGTAATAACGGATCACTGATGGACTCTGCACCATATTGGAGTATCGTATACCTAACTATACTTTAATTTTACGATTATCTTTTTATATTTTGGCACATACAAGCAAAATAGCTTAATATAATTTTAGATAATGACTAACAGCCGTATTAATAAAAAACCCAAAACTAATCTCCAACTCGTATATAACCTATCACCTAGTTAAATGGAAATCTATATCTTCTTCTATACATATAATAAAACATATGTTCGCCGTTGGCGTGAAAACTACTGCACAGATTTCGATGAAACTTTTTTTGAAATGTTAGTTAAGATTCTGGGAAGGACATAGGTTATTCCTTTCACTGTCATGCCTGTTTTGGTGAGCGTTTTTGACCAAAATGTGTTTTTTTTTTTCTAACTTTACTGCCTTTAACTCGCCATTACTCAAACAATTCTTAATCAATGCAAACAAAATAAAATCCTTAGGAGAGCCAACACTTTCACAGTTATTTCAAGCCATCAATCAGCTTTCTATATTCTCTAGAAGCTGAGCTACAACCTAAAATGTAACAAGAAAAAAATAAATTTATTTTCTCAAATCGAACATTATCAGCAGCCTCGGTTCTTGATCGCTGTTCTGCTTTGGGGTGGTTGGGTGGCGCACATCGCACAAGCACGTTCATATGAAAAAAAAACTGCTTGGTGTTTTCTCCGAATTAAGTGAAACGAAAGAGAAGTATGCGACGTGAATGTGTATGTAATCAACAGCGGCAATCCGCGGTACCAATAATCATTTTTAGTGTCCAGGTTAAGTTTTTCGAACTCACAATGGCGAAATTTTCCATACAAAATTGGATATTGTGACCTAGGAAATATTTAGTGTGAAGATTAAAATTGATTATTGGTAAGGCCCAATGTGTTTCTGAGGAAATGCGCAGGTGGCTGATGAAGTGCGCTGATGGGCGTACATATGGTGGTGTATATAGAAACTGAGTTCAAGGTTTTTGTTTTAACGGTTGTTATAGTACCTACGGCGATACCTACAGTAAAGAATTGAAGAATTCAAGAAGTAAATACGATATATAGGTGAAATTTGTTGTTTGATTTATTGTTGGTGTGGGTACAAATTTCCGTTAAGGCTTTTGTTTTATTGGTTGTTTTGATATTACCTTCGTTGATACCTACAGTAAGGAAGTGGAACTTTAGTACCTACTTACGCTGTTGAATTTAATTTTCTTAAATTATTGTTTTAGGTAAATAGATTTGTTTGATTTATTGTTTCACATTGACAATAGGCCTGTTTTTTTGAGCTTCGATCACAGCAAAGCAAAGTAAATTGGGATTTTCAGCACGCAATTACAACACGGCTAATGTTCACCGCTTTGTTTTAGCTAGAGTGTTGATTTTAAACAAATATGCCGTCGAGAAAACGGTCAAATCTTTCTCGAAGCTCAACAAGATCTAGAAATATGAGACGAGTTAGATCACAGAAAACGGATGAAAAATATCAGACCACATCGTTGCAAAGAAACACATATAGGTAGGTATGCTTCGTGGGTAAATTAAATCAGAAGTGGATTTTAGTACACAAAAGAGATTAATTAGGTATGCCTAAGTTGCTGGTATCGGTTGTATGACTCAGGCCTGTGACGTTGTGCACCGCGGGTGTAGACCTCACCAACGACTGTTTCTCGCACGGTCAATTATACGTGTCTCTTTCCCGAGTCTGCGAAAGTAAAAATGCACACGTGTATGCTCCAGGCAACAGAACCTCAAATATTGTATTTCAAGAAGCTTTGTAAAAAAATGATCATAAAAAATATAATTACCTCATGTATTGAAACTTAACTATTATTATCTCTTTTATTGGAAGTTACACAGTCTCACGCCGCGTACGAAGTTTCGGGCACAGGTAGTAACTCATATAATAACTAACTGATATGCTTTCTTTAAAATAGCTGGCATCACCTAACCAAATTGTACTGAAAACTGCTGAAAACTATTACATATTGACTATCGTCACGGCTGGCTAGTAAATTTCATTTGTGACAAATAAAGAAAAAAAAAACAACAACAGAAAATGTTTGTTTATTTTCGAATGTTTTATTTGTAAACATTGTCATAGGATTTTTTCTTTTTTTTTGTACGCTTTTTTCGAGTTAGGGCGATGGTAACCGAATCCTCCCCTAACATATTCACCAAATCCAAATATTGACACCAATTCACACTATTTAAAAACACTGAAAAACGGTCATCCATTTTTTTCCACAACTTTGAAAATTTAAATTTGATTTATTTGTCATTTTGACGGAAACGATGTTTTTTAGGAGTTATTGGGGACGTTCGGATACCTAGTTTATGTAAAACGTCAACTAGATTGGTCGTGACTATGAATCCGAACGCGTTGACTAAGCAATTTGAATTGTTTTTGTATTCTCGCGGTCAGCGTTACCTTTGCTTGATATTGCACTTTTTTATTTGGAAAGGCCCTTCATAAATCTTAAAAAAATTGTTATTTTCAAATAAGTACATTAAGAATGTAGCACGCCTGACAACCACTACACTATTATAGTGTTATGCGAACTAATGTTTGTTAAATATCGTGTGACAATTCTAAATTACCAGAGTGGCCTTAGAAATCACACCTTTTTCTCTCATCGCGCCTTTTTTCGACTCCTCAGAATTCTGCAACGGCGACTCTGTTTATTTTAAATTTGACTCTTCGAAATGTCAACTTAGTACGCAGGCAGGTTTTTCTTGACTAAATTGGTCGGCTTCCCCTCCATAAACGTCAACTGCAAAAATTATACACGTGAACACTCTGGGCCAATAAAAACTGAGACGCATAGTCAGACAGCTGTCAGACTTACTAAACTACGAATCCGAACGTCCCCATTGACTCGCTAACAGACCTCCTGCCTTTAGTTAGTTATATGAAAGTTACGAAGCGTTAGTTATCTTATAAAAATGTTTATTAATAGCAATTTGAGCTTAACTAATGTAATATTGAAGGTTATTCACACAAGTGGTTAACCGCCAGAAGACAGTTGTGGTACTCTATTATTATTTTAGTATTTAAACAAACTCTTTAATAAGGAACCAATACGATCATCTTGTTAACTGTTATCAGAATATGTTGTAAAACAACAAACTTGCGTAGACTAACAGTCATAAGCGCAGGGTGTAAAAGGTTCCTCTGGGCAAACACGGATCGAATAATATTTGAATATTTCAGAACATATTTCTCTTTCTTTACAGTTTGCTGCCAAATTATATTTTTTTACATTACGAAGTTCTCCTTTTCCGTAGCTTTCTTTTAGTCCAGGTCCTATTACTCTACAACCATTAAAGACCGTTAAATTAGAAGAAAACTGAACAGCTTAAGTTTATGTGGACTATGTAATACAGTAGATCTAAGAACCTCAAGATGAATTTCTTTTGCTCACACTGAAAAGTTTCCAAAATTGACATAAGCTACTTTAACTTATTACCACAGTTTATTCACAATGGTTGGTGGATGGGCTACTGAGCAAGGGGTTTCTGTGTGTGACCGCTGCAGAATTCTGAAAAAGTGCGAATGAGAAAAAAAGTGCATTTCTAAGGCTATTCTTCAAATCTAGAATTTTGTAGCTATATTCAACAAGCATTGACTCGCTAAACACTATAGTAGTGTTACTATAGGCAACTGCGGTACATTTTTTAAAGGTTTTATTTGGAGCAATTTGTCAAATTTTAGGAGCTCCTTTTCCGACGGGCCAAAATAGCAAACCAATTGGGCCAGGCTCTCGAAAAAAGTGGCAAATTGCAGCTTAGTCGCACAACGGTCAACTAGTTTCGGGTTCACAATTTACATTTACTTTTTTTTCCAATTTGCAACCTCTCGCGAATGTCCGAACATCCGAGAGTACAACTGTTATGAAAGAGCTCCTCAGTTAGCCGTTCGAACTTCGAAAATAAAAACTTAGGCAAAAAGAAAGTTTGAAAGTTTGTGAGAAGCTAGGCCAAGGGTACTGAAATATAACCTACGCTATATCCAAAATGTTCGCATATAATCTTTATGAGTCAATTTAAGTCCATCCGGAATTATTCTGCTTATTCATACTCATACACTCCATATCCACCATCGAACTCGATTTTCTTCAGCTCTGTTTTGTAGCTTTGAGTTCTAGTTTTAAATCCTTATTTTAGGATTTACTTTCATTACTTTAACTATCAAATGGGGCTTTGTTGTCACCACTAAAATTTTATTTAGGACGACCTACACTGAAAGACAACCCAGAATATGTACATAATGTTGACCGAGTGCTACGACAAAACTTCCTAGTATAAGTCAATCAAAGCTTCAATTAAACTCGATATCAGGATACATACATGTTTATCCACAAGCCTATATAATATATATTGACTTTACAAAGTCATATTCAAAACCAAATCCTTCCACATGCCTCCTGTTTAATTTCTATGTGTGTGCGTGTGACTTCTGACCATTCAAATTTGCATGCCAAGACTTTGATTAACAATGAATTAGCAAGCACGAGTTCTGCTTTGCCACGTGTCCATCAATAAATTGTGAGGTGTGTCTACTCTACAAGTGCTGGGGCGTGGAATTTTAATTTTCAAATAACAACATATATATTTGAAAAAAAGAGCTTGTCACACGCAATAGCAATTCACAATTTTCCGCGCTATATCCTTGAACTACAAATCCTGTCTCAAACTCGATCGAATGCGGACTTCAATTTTAATGATTCATATTGCCCTGCACCGTAGTAAATGATACACCTGTAAAAAAGCTCAAGAATTCCACATGCTGGTGTAAAATAATATCTGTAGTAGGTAGAGAGACGCACCCTCAATAACACTGCTCCACCTGCACTCGCCTAGCTCAACCTTGATAGTAAATTGAAACCCAACAACAACCATGTATGATGATATCAGTCATATTACCTACAGATAAACTCTGATAAGCCAGCGCTGTGCGGCCGGCTGGTTACGTTCTGTCGAATTGGCTACGAACCATGTTAGTTTAGTATAGTTTACCGACAGCTATTTGGAGACACAGTTCGGGTTGAAAAGTGCACTTACTGCTGACGGGAAACATTTTTGTTAAAGGAGAGAGAGGTAAGAATATTGACCAGAAATAATTCCTTGTAGGGTTCGTTAAATGAAGACCCTCTGCCTGTCCTTCCTTCGAGTGTTCCGTATTGCGGCTGTAGCTCCAGAATAGTTTTCACTTCTCCGCCCATCGGGAAAAACGTCTTTACATTTAGGTTCGCATGCATGCCTTTAATTGCAGTTGTAGAATATTTCGCTCTTGCAACTGACATTACAGGCTGTCACATTTTCACAATTTGGATACCTATATACTCAGTGAGTTGGTGTAAAAAGTTTTACAACTTCCGGTGATGACTAGACCACATGCTACTTGTGATAACAATCGTTTAACTATATTATAACAGAAGTGCACACAATAATTGTGATGGTGATATAGTTTGATAAGTTGTAACGCTAGTTGAATTCAAATGATTGCGAACATTTCGATTGTTTTGCTATCCCGTAATTAAATAGACTAACTAAAGGTGTGATGCAAATTTATTCGTGTTTTTTTCGAAATAAAAGTGATCGAACGTCTTTTTTATATTAACGGATATTAGATTGTGGTCCTATGAGGGGTGTAAGCTCCAATAAGTTGTGAAATTGATGTTGATTAATTGTGCCTGATAAAAAAGAGTGTAAACCGTGTCTACGCAAAATGTTGTGTTCCTCACCCAACGAAGGCGATTTTTTACTATAGTCATATATTTATAAAAAACGTGATAAACAAAACACGACCAAAACTTCATTGATTGTTGAATAGATAAGTCATGCAATTTAACCACTTTCAATAAACTACATTGTGATAGTTTTCGCCCCAAAAAAGACACATTATCCTTAAAAATCATATTTTATCGGTGCGAATGTATATAGAGAATATTGTCAATACGAACTGTCATTGAAAGCGGTCTGTCTTATTATTTTATATTGCAAACGGCTTTCATTAATTTGATTTATCTTCTTTTACAGCTTGATTTGAGTCCATAATAACATCAACGAATCAATTTTATAAATTTTAGTTATCAAAAGTCATTTGGAATGGGTGGACCTTCAACAGCAACACCATCATCCCCATCAAACGCCGCTGACAATCAGGAATATATCGTAAGGTATAAACAAAATTACTACGACATCACGAACTTTTTAAAAAACCATCCTGGTGGCATTACTACACTTAACGGACTGAAGGACAGCGATATGACAGAAAGATTTATGAAAGCACCACCACATTCGGATGCCGCAATGTATCTTATGAATGAGTATAAGGTCGGAAGTGCTAAAGATGGCAAACGTAGCAAAACAGAGGCCAATGGTGACAGTAATAACAATTCGTTTAACTTCAAGCTGGATGACAGTATGGAGGTAAGTTTTCTTCGATTATATTTATGAACTCTCTAACTATTAAAGGGTGATGGCAGCTAGACCTGGGCCTATCTTCAGTAAGATGTCATTATCTGAAATTTACTCAATTTCATTTGTTATAAATTCGATTGATTAATTTGTGCCAGCCCTTGAAACTATTGATAAGACGTTCGTCTCCCAACAGCTACAACTTAACACAAGTACACAGGAACTTATCGTTGTCAGCAAAACAGAATTGCAGTTTAAGCGAGTGCACTACGGCGTATGTGAAACATATTATAGATATATATTTTTTTAATACGAATGCAAGTACATTCTGGTTCAACTTGTAACGTACGTTCACGTTACGGAACGCAAGCGACCCCTTCTGCCATGTCAGCAAACACGCAGGCAAGTATTAACCTATACCTACGCGCAACTGAGTTGACCAACAACCAAACAAGAACAAAAAGGAAGGTCGAAATTCCTACGCCCCGCTACGCGAACCATACCCCATCCATCACTTAAACTACCCATATACCGCAAGGTCACAGGACCCCTACGGCAGTCCGGGCAGCATGACGGATGGGGTTGTCCAAGCCTCCTGCAACCAGGCATGACCGCTTCCTCCCGCGCTAGCCCTCGGTGGGTGGGGATCTTGTTGCAGGCCCTGGACTGGGGTTACCTCTAGTTTTACATGCCTGTTAATTCAAAAAAAGATAGATCGTAAAAGATGTTGGACACGACCGGATTAAACCACTATCCCTAACAATAAAGATTGCGAGGCCCGAGTAGTGCGATCCGTTGAAATATTTACATCCACAGTGAAAAAGAAGAAAGTGGGGGAAGAAATAGGTGGAAGTAATCTTCCCCTGAGCTGACCCACCCCTACTTAGCACCAAGGCCAAGCTACCATGGTCGTCGTCACGCTCCTATTGAACGACGACCCCTAGAGTCCGAATATCCTACTAACTACTAAACTACAACCAGGAACCGAACTGCGTAAAACCACCTCGGATCGTGATCGCCCCCATGGCCGACATTCCCTTCAATACTTCCTTATCCGCACATCTGGCGGCTGCTTCCGAAACCTAAACTAAATTCCAAAGCCAATGAACACACATGATTGTTCTTCTTCGTGAAGTTCACAAGCTTATTTTTATTCAAAACCAAAAGATCTTAAAACTAGTACTTAATTAAGGGGGTGGACGTTACAACACAAGTCAGTACAAGTGCGGACATACAAATCTTACTGTTGCCGCTCGATTACGTTATCATTTACAGCCAGAACAAAATTAACGAAAAACAATAACCCTTCGATGTTAGACGTAGAGACCAGAGCATGTACCCGTGGCCTATCTACTCGCGTAATGCAGCGTTGTGGGACGTGACTCGTTATTGCGTCCGCGTGTATATTAAAAGAAAATCAAGCTGATGCTTCCACGACGAAGATTATACGCTCACTTTCTCATTGGTGAGATTCCTCACTGAGTGTCACAAATGCTAACGACTAATTCACTGGCGCACCGATCCGAACCTAACCATACGTTATTTAGCTTTACTTTACAATGTACAAACGACGACAAGACTAAACTGGGTCAATCGACACGACCACTCTCTAACGCTATAGCCTATCCAACTGGGCCAATACTACTTTTAATACACTTTGTTTCTTCCAAATGAGATTAATTAATTCCAAACTTACCCCGTTCTTTATTCAGGGGATAGCTACCTGAACGCGATCCGTGGTGAGGGACTGCAGTGCACCGCCTTTCCTTCCAGGATGTTATGCATAAGCTCTTTGATATGCTTTAATTCGCGGATCTATACCTTAGTGGAAGATAAAATCATTTGGAGAAGTATAAATGTTTACAACAAGAATTTTATTGGACCCAAACTACTTAACTTAAAGTATATCGGTAGGCGCAGTGTTGATGAAGAGGTGAATTTCGATGAGGTGACTATCGTTGAGGTTGGTGTCTCGTCTCAAGCGAAGTCCGAAGGTTGGTGTATTCGATGGGGTGATGGTCTGTGGTGATGCTCGCTCCACCTACTGGAGGATGGATGCACGACTGCGTCTTAGCTCTGAGGTGTGGTGCTTCGCTAGTGCAACGACTGTGCTATGTGCTGCGCAATTTATATTATTTTCGTGGGACGTTGGGGAATTTTTCCCTTTCAATGTTCTAAACGTTTTAACTATTTTTTTTTCTTTTTGTATCACGATTTCAGCGCACTTAACTGGGTGTCGATGAGGTTATCTTATGTTTTGGCGCGTCAGGAATTTTATTTCTTTGCGCGGGGTTGGATTTGCGTGAAATTATTTTCGGTCGAGTGGAATGGCGTAAAGCACACTACCGACTCTCGATTTTGTTTCTTTCCCTTTTTGTGGGGGTGGTTTTATGTATCCACGAGGTATGGTTCAACACACGCGGTCGAGAAGTTTTTCCTCGCGATATATATATATCGTGGGTTTTTTTTTTCTTTATTCGCTTTTCTTAAAACAATGCGCGAAACGATTTGCGGGTATTTGATCGGCTTCACCGAACTCAAAATTCCCTCGCCGGCGAATCACAATCGCGATATTTAACTTTTAATTTGCGATTTAGTTTTTTTTTTTTTCGGTCGACACAATGGCCGCCTACTTAGGATGCGCGAACAATGAAAACGTGGCAAAATGCCGAGAAAAAAAAAAAAATGCGACCATGCGCTAGTGCCCTACCAACCAACCGAACCTGACTCTCGATACTGACTGACTAAAAATCCAAGCGAACCAACGCTGTGCGTGGTTTACATCGAAGAGTTTTTCGTGTGGGGTGGTGTTGTCGTCTCGCTCGCACTTATGCGCTCGACTATGGCGTAAATTTTCAAAACGATATTGTGACGAATGGTATGTTCAGAAAAATCTGAAAACGATGTTAAAGCACAGGGGCGATTTTTCTACGTGTTATATGTAGATAAAGATAGAGGTTTGAATTAGATTCAACCGAGCATAGGGTGTTAAAGAAAAAAACCATAAACTAGGCGAAAAGTGGACGAAAAACATGGCTGCCACTGGTAGTGCGGGTGCGTTTACACGTAAGCGTTTGCGAAAGATGCAGCGCTTCTCAAACGAGGTGTTCCTATAATTTTCTTCTGCACATGAGTGCAGCGTTTCCTACAAACTTTTAGCTTTTGTCTTGTTCGCACTAATTAAAATTCGCTATATAACATTAGTTGAATTAATGGTTGGCTATTTATGCGTTCTCAAAAATTTCGATTATGCTAAACGGATTTAATTAGATTTCTTAAAATAGTTCCTATGCTGTAGTTAATGCAGTAGGTCAATTGTGTTAAAATATTATCCTTGGATAATTTTCAGACATTTATGAGAGCATTGCACAGAAATTTCAAACTTCAAAACGGCAAGAAGCAGCTTTATGCTTGTACTCTAATTAAATACTCTGGTTAATTAATTAAATGCGTTTTGCTCGTTCCTACGAGCTATGTTTTCTTAAGATTAATTTAAGACTTCCATTTGTGAGAATGTGTTGTGGGAATTGCGATTTTGAAATCGCCGAAAGCAGAGGTTAAACATGATCGTATGGCCATGATGATCAGTGTTCTAGGATGATTTTAAGTAGACAGGTTTGTTCCACCGAAATTATTTCACAGGTGAAGTGTCAATCATCGGGTCTGACACAATTGTCGGGAAATTCTTGAATCACTTGATCAGGTCAACAAGAATTCAGAAAAAAGGCGGCAACCAACTGTCTCCGCCTTCCATATCGCAGATAAAGGATCGCCCGCTAGAGTTCAACCGCAAAAGATTATACATTGTTCTTTTAGTTTTTGATAGCGCGGTCAGTGTTTTGAACGCCATTTATTTAAAACTAGCTGACCCGTGCTCACCTTGCTTCGCCAGAGTTCCACTTCTCAAATTTAAAACAAAATAATAATAGCTATACAAACCCACTCCGGTGCTGTAAATGACGTGTAGCAAGAAACAAATGAAACAATGACTTAGTTTTATAATAGGAGGGATTTTTGAATTATGTAGTTTTTGTAAATATAACATAGACTTCAGTGGAATCCAGCCATTCTTACCCAAAAAAGAGAGGAAAATCTGTCAGTAAAACAACCCAAACAAATAGTTAGCCTCTTCTATTAGAATTTGCTAAGAAACTGTGCAAATGCGACCACGTACTGAGAAAATTTAAAAAAATTAGAGAGAAATCCATTTCCCCTCTTTTCATTTTTTTGTAATTTTCTACTCGCCGAATTTCGACTTACTGAAAAATGAAAACTGCCAAATAAGTAACAGCTCAAAAGTTTGACAAGTAAAACTATTTATTTTCGTCTTCAACGACGTCAGAGGAACAAGTTATAACTGAATGTTCTCCTAGAATATATCAGCGCATTCAAATGGAAAGTTTAATAGGTATTTAGCTTGTAATAATTGCAATTCCAATTTATTTTGTAGATGCTGCATTTTACGATTACGCCAAAATGACATTTTTTAAACTTTTTGTAAGAAAACCGATCAGGTACTTCTCTTGAAATTGAGAGAATTCTCTCTCGATTTTAGAGATTTGACATTTTTCATTTTTCTATGCTGAAAGTACACGAACGGACCTATTATTCCCTCACAATCTCATTTATGTAGTATTCGATTCGGCTTCTTCTGATTTGCTTTCAGATTTGCTTTCAGATTTCCGATTTCGTGTGCCTAGTCGAACATAAAAGCGTCACCTGCTCTTTTTTTGTGTTGATACCTATTCGTGCGATTTGAATATGTACAGTCTTCGACACTTTTCTAAGCGATTTCCATTCACTTGTTAAATTTTGTATTAAAACATTAGAAATATCTGTCCGGATTGATTATTAAATATTTATACATAAATAATTTACAAAAATTGATTCACTCGACGCAACTCCTTTCTTTGCTGGAGAAAAAAATCACTAAAATGTAAACAAACTCTACCAGTTATTGTCAAACTGAAAAAGATTGCTTTATTTGTACCAAACGAACATATAAATTGCTCTGAAAGAAAAAAAGTGCTCTCAGAGCGCCCAATCGAATACCAATTTTTACATATCCCTAGCGAACAAAAAATCGACAACAGCGCCACCTATCGGGCCCAAAACTATCCTATCTTTCTAGCTGCATATAAACATGCACACAAAAAAGTTTCATTGGGATCGGTTGAGTTTCTCAGAAAACGGACAACAGCGCCACCTTTCGGGTCCAAAACTATCCTATCTTTCTAGCTGCATCCAACCATACCTACTTACATACAAAGTTTCATTGAGATCGGTTGAGTTGCTCAGAAAATGGACAACAGCGCCACCTGTCGGGTGTCGGTTTCTCGGTGACGAAGGCGCGGTGTCGGTTTTTCAATGACGATGACGCGGTGTCGATTTAAAGGTAGCGCGAATTCATTAATTTCTTCCCATCTAAAAGTGCCCAACGCGCCTAAAGAAGTAATAACTTCAAAAAAACATAAAGCAGAAAAGGTGCAGTTGCATATGCATGCATACGAAAAAAAACAATACCGAGCACAAACGGGATTCGTTCGTGGCATGCATGCACAATGCACATAAATCACTAATCAGATCAAAATCAATCTAGTGCATTTTAAATCTCAATTAAGTGTGACTCCCTCCCAATCTCAATTACATTACATAACATACCTGACCTGACACCTGACCTATCTCCCTCCCACCCATGCTCCACATTAATACTCCACCCACAACTCCACTATCTCCACTATCACCAGTTCAATTTCAATTTAAAAGAAGTGA
Organism: Cheilosia vernalis; assembly: GCA_949126925.1. Lineage (NCBI taxonomy): Eukaryota > Metazoa > Arthropoda > Insecta > Diptera > Syrphidae > Cheilosia > Cheilosia vernalis. The sequence goes on from OX421362.1 coordinate 59,813,004, forward strand.
GCAAAAAAAAAAAATAACAACACAAAGCACAAAAGGTGTATAAAAAAAAGAGAAACAAAAAGGAGATACTCTCTTACCCATCTCGACCAAAAGATGTCAGCTAACTTCTGTGATCTGCGCCAATACTTTCTTAGTAACAAATCTTTGTATTGCCCTTTGTTCCTTGGAGAAAATGATTCGGTGTCAGACATTCGGGATCTGTCGGATCGACCGATACATGTGTCAATGGTCGACTATTCACAATGTTTTCTAACTGAATTTTGTTGTTATCGATTTCCATCATAGATTTCCTCAGTCCTCACATGCTCCTCGGAAATTAGTTCCGTTATCGGAGTAAATATTTTGGATATGTCCACGCCTTGAAATCATTCGTCTGATTGCCATTATTGCCGAGTCAGTTGTTAATGAATTCGCTAATTCCAGGTGAATGGCGCTGGTTACCATACACGTGAAGATTACACCCCACCTCTTCTCTGTGCGTCGTCCTATCATGACCAACAGCGGACCGAAGTAGTCTATACCTGTGTGAGTGAAGGGCTTCACTCCAGGAGTAAGTCGTATTTTCGGTATCTGTCCCATAACTTGTACTTGCGGGTTTGATTTCATAACTTTGCACGTTTGACAATCTGCAAAGGTCTTCCTTCTGGCTTTCAAAATCCAAAATCACTTCCGTAGTTCATTAAGCACCATCTCGAGTCCTTGATGTTTTAGTTGCTCATGTTGACGCTGTGTCAACAGCTTTGTGTACGGATGTTTTGGGTCAAGAATAAATGGCCGTTTTGCGAGTTCACCCATGCAATCTGCATGCTCTGTGCGGCCACACAACCTCATCAAGCCATATTCGTCCAATGTCGGTGATAACTTTTTTTTTTTTTTTATCCGAGGGTAGGTGAAAATCTTCCAAAGACACTATGAGAATAGCAAGCGCGTTCTCATAGTAGTGTCAGATTTTTACTGACTAAAAACACCACCCTTCAAAGATTGTGCTTGTACAATTTCTCTAAGCACTTTATTTTGAAAAGTTTGTAGAGTATTGACATTTGTTTTCTTGGTACAACCCCAAAGTTGTATACCGTAGGTCCACACCGGCTTTAGCACTTGCTTGTATAAAAGCAGTTTGTTCTCAGTACTGAGCTGGGAATGTTTTCCGAGTAACCAGTAGATTTCTCTATATTTGATATCGAGTTCTTTACGTCTCATTTTCACGTGCGAATTCCATTTCAGCTTTGTGTCGAGTGTCATTCCCAGGTATTTGGCCTCGTTTGCAAAGGGTATTCGGGCCAAGTTTAGAAAAATTGGCAAGTCATTAGTTTTCTGGTAAGTGAAATTCACGTGAACAGATTTAGTTTCGTTGAGGGCGATCCGCCAGTTCCTTGTCCACTCATTTACCTTATTCACTGCGGCTTGCAGTTTTGTAGTCGCTTCTTCGATTGTATCACCTACAGCTAGGATAGCTGTGTCGTCGGCGAACGTAGCAAGGGTAGTGCCATCTTCCCTTGGAATATCGCGAGTATATAACAAATAGAGAAGCGGACCAGGGACGCTTCCTTGCGGTACCCTGGCCGAAATTTCTTTTAGCTCCGAGTATTCGTTTCCATTTCTAACACGGAAGAGTCTAGTCCCGAGATACGATTCTAGAATATCATATAGGCTTGCGGGGAGAACTTGTCGTAATTTAAATTTCAAGCCGTCGTGCCACACCTTATCAAAGGCTTGTGAGACGTCAAGGAATACGCTTGAGCAAATCTTTTTTTCTTCAAATGCTTTCTCGATTACGTCAGTAGTTCTATGTACTTGGTCAATCGTCGAATGCTTGGTTCTGAACCCAAACTGGTGGTCAAGGATTAGATTATTGTCTTCAATAACCGGTTGTAGGCGCCTAAGCAATATTCTCTCGAATACTTTGGAAATTACTGGAAGAAGGGAAATCGGTCTAGGTATACGATTTTACTTCATTTGGCGGTTTTCCTGGTTTTAAAACCATTATGACCTCCGCGACTTTCCATTGACTCGGCACGTGTTTTAGTCTGAGCGCGGCATTTATAATATGAAGAAGCTTAATTAATGCTTTTCTTGGTAGAACTTTCAGAACTTCTCCGGTGATCAAATCATAACCATCAGGAGCTTTCTTAGGTTTTAGGGATTCGATTTCACGTTTTAGTTCACTTAGCGTTGCACTAGTGAGTGTTGTATTCTCAGATTGTGACTCCGCCCTATTAGTATTGTCGTGGATCGCTTGGCCATCGTACGGTTTAAAAGTTTTTTCTATGTGAGCGGCAAAAACGTCCGCTTTTTCCTTATCTTCCCTTGCGCATTCATTTTGATTAATTCTAATTGGCGGCGCGGGGATTTTGGGCCTTTTGGTGCCTTTTACAGCTTTCCAAAGTGAATAATTGGAATCTTTTTTCGCTGTTAAACTTTCAAGGTAAGAACCTATAGCACGATTTTTTAAATCCTTAATAACTGTCTTCAACAAATTGCACAAAAAATTCAAATGTGTTTTATGTTGCGGAACGCGACTCTGTTGCCATTTCTTACGCGCCTTCCTTTTTTCGTTGAACAATTCTTTTATTTCGGGAGGATATCGTAGCCCGTATTTGGCCGGCGTTTTCCTTGGATTAGGCGTATTATTCCAGGAGGCGTGCTGTACGATCTCGACGAAGCGATCAACTTCAACCTCAAGTTCATAGGGTGTCGTAAGTGGAACACTCAGTTCAACGTTCTCTTCTATTTCGTTCCTAAAGCCTTCCCAGTTAGTTTTTCTACCAGTTAATCTCGCAGGCTCTAGGTTATTGGCTAGTTTTACACTCAATGTTAAAATAACCGGTGAGTGGGCAGATGATAGATCAAAGCTCTCTTCAACTTTAATTTGGTTGGTAGGTATATTCCTTTCACAACAAAAAAATCTATCAGGTCAGGTATCATGAGGTATCAGTTGGCCAGTAGGTCGGTTTGCCCGTCGAGTGGAAATCGCAACTGTATTCCATACCTGCCCCATAGAGCATTCTACCTTTTCGCGAGATGTATCTGGAGCCCCAGAACGTGTGCTTCGCATTAAAATCGCCGCCAATAATGAAATTTGGTTTGAGCGATTTAAGCATGTTAGTATAATCACCTTTTTCAAGCGCGGAACGCGGTGGACAGTAGATAGATGAAATTCTAAGAGTACGCTGACTATTTTTAACTCGAATCGTGCACAGTTGCATAGTTTCAAGCTCTATCTTCAGGCCTTCGTATTGTTCAATGCAGTCTTTAATAAGCAATGATGATCCACCTCTGGCGTTCCCCGATGGGTGACAAGCGTGGAAATCATTATATCCTTTTATTTTTAAATTCGATCCCTTTTTCACGTGAGTTTCAGAAATCAAGCAAATGTCAATATCTTTCTCACGTATGAAGTGCATATTTTTAATATTGGTTTTTCATTCATGTTATTTTTGAAGCACGTGTTTTCCGTGAATTATTTTCGAGCTTAACAAAGCGATCGAGAATAATTTTGTTTATTTTGCATTGTTCTTCAAGTTTCTCGAGAATAACTGAGAAAACATGAGAAACAGGGTCCGGCGAAGTTTCAACGTTTTTTGCTTCTTCGAATGCCGCGGCCTGAGCGTAGGTCTGCACTCTGGCTGTCCGAGGACCACTACTATTCGATTGCTTTCCTGATGGTAACTTTTCAGTAGCATTTCTTTTGACATCAGAGGTCGAGGGCCTTTCTATTGTCTCTCTTTCTCTGACAATGCTACGCTTTTGAACCGGTGGTTTTATATTGCCTACAACCTCCTGGGCGGTCCTACGCTTTGTCTTGGTAAGCGGCTTTGTTTTTTCTAATTTGCGTTTTGAGGAGCACATCTCTCCGTTTGCGACTCCTTCGGCAGATATCTTCGATATTATCAGACCCATCGAAGGTAAGCATAAAGAGCGGAAGTCCACGCCTTACCAGGATGTCCTTATCTTCTTCCGTTTTTTGCCCCTCCTTCTTGATGACATTTACGGCATCAAGAATTTTAATCCCTTTGGAATGGAGGTCGTTTATAACCTCTTCTTTGGTGCATGAGGGGTGGAGTCCCCTCGTCACAACACGATGTGGCCTTTCTGACTTTATTTCAAAAGTATACCACTGGATCTTCTCGGTATTTAGATTTTGGGACACTGCCCGGTAGTCTTCGTGGTTAACGACGTTTATTTTCCACCCATTATTCCTCAAAGATGTTACCTTATGTTCCGATGTTATCGCTCCTTTAAGGAGCTGTGTAACTTATTATACTCCCTTACCCCAACGACGTTTATTGGAGGCGGTGGACGAATTTGCCCTCGGAGTTGTTTTTCTTGCGGTACTTTAAGCGTTTGTTCTCTTAGAGGCTCGACTTCAGGCGAAGAACCGGCTCTTCTTTTCTTACTAGGTCTTTTCTTAGGGACCCGATTCGTTTCGCGTGCAAGCTCTTCTTCGTCAGTGTGGTATTCCTGACTAGGCAAGCGTGGTGGAGTGCATTCGCGTTCTTTCTGAATATGAGTGTTCCTTAGAACATTATTTTCTTCTTTTAACAGTTCTATCTCTTTCTTCAGAGTTTGATAGAGTAGATCCATTTCCTTAAGCTTGATTCGGAGTGTTTTAATTTCTTCCTCGGAGCTTATATCTTTAACTGAGTCCCGTTTTTCACGCGCTGGCGTTCCCGGCGGACTTCTTTTCCCGGTGTTGTTCGATCTTGATGGAGGCGATCGAGATACCCTTGAACTTTTAATAAAAGGGTTAATGGATTGCAATAAGCGGCTCTCCTCAGAATCCGTAGAGCCGACCTGCGAAGAGGGTAGATTTTCCAGTAAAGCTGGACTGCCACCTGGGGTAATTAATCTTTTCGTTTTGTTCATTGCATTTTTTGTATACACTACACGCTCGGTATACCGAGGTTGGATTTTAGTCGCCCCTTACGACAGCCATGCCTACCTCGGGTAAATTCTAACCCCAACCCGAAGGGGGTAGGGCAAAATATGGAAAGGAAGATTCGACGCAAAACACCGACGCCCGCATTAATACAATGAGGGCGACCTCGTTGAAGAGCTTTGCGGCTTCAAAATGGCGTGGTGGGGCAGGTAGAAATGGTTTCCGGGGTTAGAAAAAACTTTATCTGAGGGAATGCGAGCCATGTGGCCAAGGCGAATATATTCGTCCATGAAATTACAATACATATCGCGAAGGTTTGGATCTCTGTGGAACCGACGCTCCATTGCATTTAAACGACTAACCGCGAGTTTGAGCGAAGCACCGAAGACTGGAGACGAGGTGTTAAAGGGTAACTGAACGATATATCTACCATCGGAGGAGCGCGAGAATGTCTTTCGAAAATGTTGTTCCGCGTCGTTATCACTGAATGAGTCATCTTGCGGTGGGGTGATTTCGTCTAGTTCCCAAAATCGTTGCAGCAGAACGTCAACATCCAGAAGAGAGTAAAGAGACAAAATGGACGAAAAATAAGATTGGCTGGAATCCAATAATTCCCCAGTTACCACCCATCCAAATGAAGTTCTTTGAGCAACTGGCACCCCCTCAGATCCCTGAATTTGATCACCTTCTAGGATGCACCACAGTTTATCTGCTCCGAGAAGTATGTCAACTGGACCAGGAACATTGAAGTTTGGATCAGCTAGTTCCAGCTCTTGTATATGCGACCAATTAGAAGCATCGAAAGGTCGGAATGGAAGATTGGAAGTTAATTTGTTTAAGATGAATGTGTCAACGAATATGTGGGCTTGATTATAACGAGAGCAGAGCTTCAGCGTAATGCAGCCCTTAGTGTGGCCAGCTTCGGTGGATGATACCCCAAGTATAGGGATTCGCGCATGTCTGCGAGGCAGTCCCAATCTCTGAGCAAACGATTCAACCACAAATGAAACTTGGGACCCCGAGTCGAGCAATATCCTGCAGTTTATCGCATTGCCTTGATAATCCAGGACCTTAGCCAATATGGTTGGTAGTATTGTTTGCTTTGAAATGCAAACATCGATGGAATGGTTATTGACTATAGCTTGCACTTGTGCAGATGTTGAAGGTTGAGGTTCAGGTTGGTTTGAATGAAGCGACGAGGAGGTTGACTGGAGCGAAGAAGAGTTTGAATGGAACGAAGACGAGTTTGACGAGCGAGAGGAAGAAGGGTTGTCAGTGTTCGGGGGGTGAACTAACGAATGGTGACGTGACTTGCATACGCGATAGCGAAACGAAGAACGGCATTTGTTTGACGTATAACCAACGCGGAGACAATTGAAGCACAAGGATTTGGATTTCACAAGTTTACGACGCGATTCGATATCAAGTGCAATGAATTGTTCACACTGAGACAAACTGTGGGTATTTTCACACTTAGGGCACTGTGAAGTGGATTGCTGCGATTCTACGAAATGGGCTCGGATTTGACCTGATGCAGATTTATTACGCGATGAAATGGGACGAGATAAGGTTTGACAAGTTTCAAGCGCATCACACCTTGATTGTAAAAATTTCAATAGTTCGTCGAAGGTGCAATCACTCCGTGAGCCAACATGTTCCGCCCAACTTTGCCGACTATCACTATCAAGTTTATTGAGTAACAAAAATATTAGCCACGGATCGCGATCATTAGATCCGAGCGCATTAAGTCCGCGAATGACTTCATCAGCACCGTCTGTAACCTTGCGCAATGTATGGGTGTTACCGCTGTTTATGGTTGGAAGCGCCAGAAACATTTGAACATAGGATTGAACAATGAGGTGATTTCGATCATACCTGAGTTCTAAACGATCCCAAGCCTCAAGATAATTGGCTTCTGAGATGGGTAGGTGCTTAATTAAATTTTCAGCATCATCGCGTAAAAACGATCGCAAATAGTGAAACTTTTGTGTCGCTGAGAGTTTCTTCTGACTATCTATCGTACCCATAAATGAATCCCGAAACGACGGCCAATCTTTATAGTTTCCCGAGAACGGCGATACGGTAAGTTTTGGTAAATGTATGCCCGAGGAACCTTCCGAATTCGAGTTTAATTTTTCTAAAAATGACGATTGCTGTTCAGCGAGTTGTTTCACAGCGGAGTTTTCACTTTCGTGATCAAACGAATGTCTTTCCCGAATGCATTTGACCAACTTTGCATGCGCAATGAAAAACCTATTTTCGTAATCAGCGAATTCGTTTTCGAGATCAACTACTTCGTCATCATCAGCCGCGGACTGTAAAACCTCCTGATGCAGTAGTGAAAACTCGGTCCAAGTTTCGTTTAACTTTGTTAATTTTATCTCTAACAATTCTAATGAAGTATCAGGCCCAATTGTATCAACGAATGACGCAGCACGCGTTAACCGACCTTTTGCATTCCCACGAACACGTTTTGCGGAAATCATAATCTGATTTTTTATATACCTATATATACCACAATCAAGTTATTATTAATCTTTGATTTTAACCACTATCGATGCCAATATGAATCCCGACACGTGTTCACACACATCCACAAATCTATTTCCCGAAATTGTCTAACCCGTCTAACTGTCTAATGAAATAAATGAATTCAATCATTCAATTAAAGAGAAACAAGCTCAAATAAATCCGACGAAGAAGGACCAATGACAATGTATTTTAGAGTCGACGGCGAAAAGTTCGATTGAAAAGAAGAAGCTGTTTCAAATCACAATTTACAATTTATTAAAGTTGATACGTTTACCAAATGATATGTTGAGTCGGCTAGGTCTATAATCCAAGTGGACGAGAGTTAGCATAAAATTATGGAATACCGCACAGAGAGAGAATGTGCAACGAGAAAAACCGACGTTAATCACAACAACAACCCCAGCTATTGTTATCTCTGCACTTAGAGCATAAAACGATAGCTGTTGAATTGTTGCTGTGATGAACCGGCACTAGATTTTTGCTTTATACGAATACAGTGAGTCTCAGCCTTAAGTTAGACATATGATTTGGTAACAAACAAAAAAAAGAAATGAATGAAAATTACATTTTAAATACAAAAAATAACAAAAAAGTATATATTATTCTCAAACACCTACCATAGATATTGTTTCACATTTTGGGGCGCCCTCTTCTAGATTGCTATTTTGAACGAATTTTGGCCATTCAGATTCCTCGAAGTACAAAAAATCTGGTCCTGTAAACCATTTCCCCTTCGGATCCAGATTAACTTTTGTCGTCATTCGAAGAGCTTCATCTGCTACGGTCAGCTTTCCGGGTATCCACTCCTAGTCCTCAGTTAGTCAATTCTTGAATTTCTCCTATTCGATGGGACTCAAAAGGTTTATGGGTTCTTCCGTCACCTATGATCCACTGCACAACTGTTTTCGAATCGGACGACAAACGTAGTTTGCTTATGTTTATTCGCAATTCTCGCTTAATTGTGTCAATTATACGGCTACCCATAACAGCTGCCTGTAACTCAAGCCTTGGTATTGAAAGTGGCTTAAGCGGTGCCACTCGTGACTTCGATATTAAAAAGGAAACTGTAATAAAGTTATCCACTCTTACCATTCTTAAGTATGCCACAGCTGCAAAGGCATCCGCGCTAGCGTCGCAAAAGGTGTGAACTTCGAGTCGGTGATTTGATAATGAATACGCTCTGGGGATCCGGACATCCCGAATTTTTTGTAAATCATTCAACCATTCAAGCCAAACATTTTGAAGATCTTGGGGGATCTCATCATCCCAGTCGATGCCGCTTCGCCAAATCATCTGGAACAATATGCGAGCTCGTAATATGAAATGTCCCAAAAATCCTAAGGGGTCAAATACAGACATCATCAAGCGTAGTACTTGCCGTTTTGTTGGTTCAATCTTTCCGGAAACAACCCCATTTGGCACACGATGAAACGAGATTTTAAATGTGAAGTAATAATTTTTTGCATCCCACCACAGTCCTAGGATACGTTCTGGTTCGTTATCGCTCTCTTTATCAAAATTCTTCTCGGCCTTATCCGATGCATATTTTTTCATTACCGCAGGAGAATTTGAAATCCAGTTGACTAAATCAAAGCCACCAGTTTTCTGTAGTGATGTCATTCTTTAAATTCTCTCCAGTGCGTCTCTTTCAGAATCTGAGCAACCTAGATAATCGTCCATGTAGAAATTGCGTTCTACCTCATCAATTAAATCAGGAAAATCTGGCGAGCATGTTGAGCCAAAAGTAAGAACCTGCATCTCGTATTCATCTGGAGCATTTTTTCTATTAGTTCGCCACAATAGTCTTTGTGAGGACTGATCTTCCTTGCGTACTTTTACTTGGTGAAACATTTCAGTAATGTCACCACAGTAGCCAAACCTTTTTTCGCGGAATCTCATTAAAACTGCCGACAATGGCTGCAAAAGATCAGGGTCTTGAAAAAGATTATCATTAAGACTCACCCCATGTGACTTGCTAGCAACGTCAAATACCAATCGTAGCTTCTTCTTGTGTGGATGGACAACTCCAAAATGGGGCAGATACCAAGTCCGTGGGCCTCGCTCGTTGCTTTCTTCTGGCGAAAGCTTTCTAATGTATCCCCTTCTTTCGTAGCTTTCCATCTTTTGATGATATTGCTCGGCAAAACTGTCATCGCGCTGCATCTTCCGTTCCATATTTAACAACCGGTTGTACGCCATTCCTCTGCTTTCGGGTAAAGTTAAGTCATCGTTCAGCCACAGCAACGCTGTCTCAAATCGATCCTATAGTCTACGAGTGGTTTTCTCCAAAATATCTTTTGCTCGTAAATTGTCCTTGCATACTTTTTCCGCCAAAGGCTTTACACCGAATACTTCAGTTGAATAGGATGCTTTTATCATTTGTTCCACTCTGTTGTCAAATTCTACACCTTTAAAGTGGCATATCGCCAGAGTGTGCTGCACTTCGTTTTGAAAGTCTGCTCCCGTAGGTCCGTGTATAACCCATCCCAGCCTAGTTTTGGTTGCTTTTGGAGCCCGAATATACCGACACTCCACTACTCGTCTTGCAATTGTTAAATCAATATTGTCTTGGCCGATTAAAATCGTTGGTTTGGCGTCAAACATTTGATTTACAGGTAAACCGCTCAAATGCGGGAAACTGTCAATTCCTTTTCTTTCCAATGTCTGCCGGGGAAGTAATAAGTTCCATGTCGTACGTAAATGTGTCATCTTGAATTTTTTCGAATAGTTGCGAATACCTGAGATTTCAATATCAACGCATTTGGAGTCATCTTCACGCAGAACAAAGTTCTCATCGGTCCATCGCATACATAGTGGGTAGTTTTCACCTACGAGTACAATACCTAGCTTCTCAACTAGGTACGTCGGCTTGGATTAGAGATTTGGATTTTGGGGTAAACACATAACAAGCTGCATCCGATATTTGGTCCCACCATGTTACGAATTGTTTTAGATTAGTTTTCCCGTTGTTAAGTCGTACATTTTCGGCCAACTAAGTTTCATGTCGGTAGGCAGTTTCAAATATAGTTTTTTTATGAGTTGCGGATTCTGCAAGTAACTAACTCCATCTTCTAGTTGCTCCAGAACAGCTATCATATTCTGCATCTTACATGATAAGTTAATAAGTGTTTCAAAGTCACTGTCCTTTATATTTGGAAAGCATTCAAGTTCGTTAAGCATTGTATCGATGATAAACTCAGATCTTCCAAATAGCTTTTCCAGTGCTTTTGTAATGGTAGATACATTCGAGGGGTGTAACAACATTCCCTTGACGGATGTTAATGCATCTCCACGTAGACACCTAGTAGGTCTGTTCCCTTACTTTTGTAGTAAGAATGGAAAAGACAATTAAAATGGCAGTGGTGGGGATAAATTCTCTAACAGAGAGAGACACTTACGAAAAAGTTAGGGAACGCTTTTGTAGTAAACTTTGAAAAATGACAGATATGACAGATAAATAATTCCATAAATTGCAATGGTAAAGAAAAGTCAAAAATGTCTGATAAACGAGAAGAATTATCAAATTTAACCAATATTAGTTGATTCATATAATGATGGAAGTGACTCGGAATTAATAAATATAACTTCTTTTTGATGAATCCGAATATGTGGAAGAGTTTGTACTGAGTGAACTACAAGCATTCGGGAAAAGAAAAAGCGAAACTGCAGCGTCGAGGAGATCGTGAATTCGTACAGCGAGGAAGAATTTCGTCGTCACTTTCGTATATCAAGGAGTTTGTACAAAAGGCTAAGTGAACGATTCGAACAGTGTGAAACCTATAAGAATTTACGTTCTGACAAACGAATGACCAGTGAAAAGAATCTTTTGATTTTTCTTTGGTTTGCTGGGCATGAAGCTTGTAGCTTCCGCGATTTAGCCCACATCTTTCTTTTGTGTTTTCCCCAGTAGGGGCATTAACTCTTCGTAAAAAGAGTGAAGGATTTTGGTGGGCGCTTCCAACCAATTAGTTTTTTATTCTTCGTTTTCGAACCGAGAGTCTTGGAAAATTTGTTCCTCGTTTTCCGACGACTGCGACTGTGAGACCGTGATTTCCTCAAAATCTTCTCCCTGACTCTGCTTAACCTCCTGTGTTATTTGATCTCTGTATTGTGGATCTTAAAGTAAGCTCGAAATGGTTTTTATTTCATATTCTCTAATGTCTACGTACCATTTTCAATACGGTGAATGTTCGGGGAGAACATTCAATATTTATTTTGCCGCCTGTTGATACCATTAGAATGCAAGAAATCAAAACAAATTCAATCGAATTTCAAATATGACAAGAAATTTCAAATCAGCTGTTAATTGTTTGGTGACTGACAGCCCTTCAAATTTCTTACACCAAGAAATTTGTTGAGTAAAAATTCGTAAGATTCTCAGTGGAGGGGTAATATCTTACTCTCTCGACGACGCTCTCTTTTACGAATTTTTCGAGTTAAGGAACGGCATTGAGTAAAAATTCGTAAGAATTCGTAAAAATTTGTAAGATTTAAAAGTAAAGGAACAGACCTACTTAGATGCAATTTTGATAATATTTCGTCGTTGCTGTAAATGCACTGAGTGACAATTGAGCGATATCGTGCAATGAAGAGTGGCCAGTTCTCGGGTTTGCCATCGAAAGTTGGCATATCCTTTCCCATAACTTGCCTTGTCAAGTATCTCTCGATTCCAGTACCTTCATTGGTTGCACTCAAAACAGCAGCTAGAGTTTCTGGTTTAACTTCGGTTGACGAATTTTTCTCCACAGGCTGTTGAGCTTTCTCAACACAATTGATGTGCTTTATATTTTCAGGGGGGCTGGCCGCATTGTTCTCGTTAGTTGTTCTTGCTTCATTATTTTCTTTTAAGCCGTCTAATCTTCCGATCCAACTTTTTACTAAAGATGATTTGTCCACAATGCTATTATCTTGCTCATCGTCACTTTCTTCACAATCTATGAGTTCCAAATCCTGCTGCAGTTGCACAATTGCTTTTTCTTCTTCGAGTCTCTTCCGCTCAATAATTTCACATATACGCAGTTCTTGGTTTATTCCTTGATTCTTTTTTGCAGCTCCTAATGTAATTTCTAAAAGCTTCTTCTCCACACAAAATTTTCGTCACGGCCTTGATGAACACCTGCGCCTTTTCGATGTGACTTCTTCGTCAGTTTTTGTGCTTGTTGAATGTTGAGACATGTCGAATAACGCAAATTATATCTAATGAGTAAACATTATTTAGTGGACTGTAGATAATAGGACTTGCCCGATTTGTGCTCGAAGACCAATGTTTTATTAATAAATAAATAAATAATAAATATTAACTTTATTTGAAAACGTAAAAAAAATAATACAAAGGTTTTTATTCTCCCTTCTTACCTACTCTTTCTCAGCTGCCTCTTTTTCTTCGGTATGTTGGCTGCGCTGATGACTTAGGGCCCCTTTGCATTTGAGTCGATGACAGTATGCATATACAAGTGCATATACAATCTGGAAAATTTTCGCTGAATTCAATGTTCCCAGATGAAAAATTTCGAAAATCTTGTTTTTTCGGAAACAAAAAAAAAAAAAAATCTTCAATAGAAAAAGTTGTTTTAATTTGTTAGATTTGGATGATCTAAAATATTGAAATTTATAAATTTGAGACAAAAAGTTTTTCTTGAAAAAGAGTTACCTACATCTTGTAATCTGGCATCAATGCTAGAATTATTTAAATTCTGCAAATACCGTCGAGTATGAAGAATACGTGAACATTCAATGTTTCCGTAAATTTTTAAAGGTGTCAATTATGAAGTGAGGAGAATGAGACTTGTATCATTCGAAGGGTAATTTGCAATAGAGGAACACAAACAAATAAAGTGCACGACTGGGTCGAACGAAACTTTCTCGTTAAGAGTATCCATATGGACATAGAATCCCTTATTTCTGAGTATGTTTAGCAGTTCATTTAATACGATGGACCATAGCAGGGCCATAGAACACCACTCTGGGGGCAACTTTTGAGTTTTAACAGAATTATTTTAAGAATACGTATATATAGTTGGTGTTTGGTGTGAATGCATATAGATGCATGTATGGCTATAGAACATACGGTGCTGTGACCCTGAAGCTTGTTCTATATGCATTACCCGAGACTTCTCATCCATGCTTTTTATAAAGTTGAGGTTTCCAATCTTGGCTATTATCCAGCCTCAAATTCACTCCACAGCCGTCAGCAATTTCCAACCATTCTCTATACCATCCTGTCCTTGATTCCATTGCTTGTTAAACGGCTTTTTTCGGCAGTCTGGAGTCCGGCATATTCAAAATCTTGAGGATGTAGTCAGTGGGGATGAACCTGTTTCCAACATTATGATGTAATTTGGAGTGCTAGGTGGGAGGTTGAATGTTCTCTTTATGTAGTACCGTAATAGTTCTCGGTTTCTCTACAGTCTCATATTTTCTTACTCCCCACACTTGCGGCGCATAGAACATGATGGACTCTGACACCGCTACAAAGATCTTATATTTGGCACTGTGGGCGATGAATTCCACGCCGCCAGGCAGAATATCTACGATATCCTCGATGTATAAAGCAAATAAGCTTGGACTTAGCGAGCATCCCTATCTTACTCCGTGAAGCGACTGAAACCATTCCGATAACTCCTCGCCACTCCACCCACACAGCTGATTTAGTAGGTATCCGCATACAAGTTTTGGATGACGCGTCCGAATTTCATCGACATGCCCACAAAGTTTATAAAATAAAGCTTTTCGATCTACGGTATCAAAAGCGGATTTAAAGTCCACTAAGAACGCGTACAATTTCTTACCCCTTCCAATGTAGGACTCTACAATGCTCCTCAAAACAAATACATGGTCGATAGTAGAATATCCTGGCCTAAAACCAGCTTGCGCTTCCTTTAGCAGATTACTCTCCTTTAAACAAGTAAATAGCCGGCCTTGCAAGATTACTGTGAATATCTTATAGGTACGTAGCATTTAGGAATGAAATGCCTCTATAATTTGCTGGTATGTATGGGGAAAATTAAGGCTTCTCTAAACCGTTTTGGGATTTACTCCACTACTTAAGATAACTCATTACTTCCATATTTATAGAACTCGGATGGTATCCCATCCGACCCTGTTAAGAGAACAGAGGAACTTAAATTTACATCTTTTTAACGGCTTTCCCAAAATCAGACGAATTATTGCTACATGACAATCTTCTAGCAAGTGTTTCATGGTAGATCGTTTTATTTTCCCTCAATAATAGCTTGAACTCTTTATTTGCTTTATGGTACATCACCTTCATAGCATCTTCGTTGTATTGCCTAAACCGCCTAAGCAAGGCAAACGATAATTGCCTCGCTTTAAAACACTCTTTGTCAAACCACGGTTCTTTGAACTTTTCCTTTTTGAAAGTGCTCGGGGTAATACTTAGATAAATTTCTTTTATAGCTGCTTCAATATTACTGAGGTCTGAACCCTGCTGCATTTGTAATTGTTCTTCCCGTCGACTTTTATATAATGGTGCTTTACGATCCATCCACATCAGCTTTGGCAGAATACTCATATCCCGTGTACCATTTTCCGTTGCTTAATGTCCAAAATTAACTACAATTTGTAGATGGCCTCCTATCACAAAATAGTCAATAATAGACATTCCTTGTTCTCCAACAAGTATGAGCTCGCCATTTCTGTCACTGTCGCTTGTTCCGTTTCCTCTTCCATTACATTTACTATCCTTTGACTGTTGGTTGTAAATGTATGTAATGTACTGATTAACCACATTTCGATTATTGTGCTAGTTTGTTGTATATGTGCCCACAAAATCAAAAAAATATATTGCAATTATTGCAAAATAAGATAATGCGAGTAATTTTAAAATGTAGTAGATAAACATCAAAAACAATTATTTTAAATGCATTAAGATGGTTAAATATTAACCAGCGTCTGTCTATGTTATGTACGATATTCGTGTTTAAAATCAAAAATATCCAAGATACCAGTGCGAAAATATACAGAATACAGCGAACAAGAACAATGAGAGGTCAGAGAACTATCTTCAACATGGGTTTTCAAGAATTCAACACTCTCCCAATAGACATTTTGGGAGCACAAGTAACTTAAATGAATTTAAAAGAAAACTTATTGAATATGTTCGATCTACAGATACTAGTGTATAATGATGTATTAGTTATAAACAAAATTGTAAATTAAATGGCTTTTAAAGCTAAATAAAGAACATTCATTCATTCATTCATTTTATCATCGCAGAAAATAATGTTGTTAATATAACTGTTCTTATCGGCAATTGTGTTATCTTTCTACAAATTCTGTTTGGATATTGACTACAAGAGCATAGTTTTCTTCTGCGGTTTCTTGATTCTGTCTGTAGATATAATGGATAAGAATGTAGGATTTTAGATAGGTGTTTGTTGAACATATGTTATAGCAAATTTAGATTACGAAAACGCTCTTTTAGGCGTTTAGACAAGAATGTTAACGATATTTCTTAAACAATCGAAATGCGAGCGTTATCTTGGGGTCGTATTTGAGTATGAGTAATCGAACGTGATTGTGCGGTTATCTTACATGTTTTCAAGATACAAGTTTTACTAATCTTCTTACAATCGTTGACTTCCGTTGTATGTGTACCACACCGGTATTGATCCAATTTTCCAGCTCTTGCAGACACGTGGTGCTGTAATGTTTGAAGTAACTAGCTCAATTTGTACTGTTGACACAAGGGTAGGGCCGATTACAACATGCGATTTTGTGCAATCGTCCTAAATTTCCTTATCATCCTTGAATAAAAACACCACTCTTGTTGTGACGTATAAAATTGCACGCCTTTATTACATTGTCAAAATGAACCTGCGTTTAATCACGTAAACTTAGAGCAAAGTTAATCTGGCTGAAAACGCTCTTATAACAAGTGTTAATAACAAAGTTCAACACCATTTTCTACGCCAACATGTCGTAAATAAAATTGAGGCAATGAATCACAAGAACGTGATAAGATAAAGCTCCCCAAATGCATAGCATCGATAAAACAAAATAAACGATTTATATAAGCCTTCATTTTTGATAAAATCGTACAGACATGTATTTAACTCACAATCCTCTGTTTATCAATTGACAAGATTAAATACAGTTTTGGGAAATTTTATTAAGCTTTACAATGGACTTTCGGTTGGAGGATCACAGTAAATTGACATTGCATAAGGTCAACGAATGCGTCTCCCTTTCAGTTCATCCCTATCCCATTTGTCTTCACATAGACTTTAGGTTTCGAAAATATTCGAATATCGTTCTCCAGTTCAACCAGTTCACGTTCAATTTCCATTTTTCGGTTACGCATTCGTAGAGTTTCAGTTGTCATTGGCATGTGGTTCAGTTCAACGATGAGGGCTTGGAATTCTATAAAATAAAAACAAAGATGTAAACGTATATTAAAGGTACTTAAATAAAGCTGTGAGTCTTTACTGTTTTGAGCGGTATTGAGAGAACATTGTCGTTCTTCTTCAGTGAGTGGTTCATATCCAGATGGACAGTGAGGGTCTCGCTCAAGGTCTCTTTGCTTTTTAATTTCCTTTTCTCGTTTTTCTCGCTCTAGGTACCTTGGTAGGCGAATGTCTTGGCGATCTGCAAAAGAAGGATCTACCTTTGAGTAGAGCATTACCAGTGAAGGGTCTGTCGCGTCTATTAACAGAAGTAATTCCAACCATTACGGCACAGACCATTGAATTATGATTCTAGAATCTTTTAAATATACTCTGTGTATAACATTTTCGATTCCGAATCCAGTAAAAAAGGATGACTACGGGTTCTTTCACGGTCCAAAATGTACTTAATCCATGTATTGAAATATCGTACTTACCTCCCAGTTCATGTGCCTTCCTAGTCGTCCGCTTTGTACTCATCTGCGTACTGCTATTACTTAGTGGAAGTCTATCCGAATCTATTGCCAAGTTATGGAAATTAATATTAAAATTTGAGCCAGCCTCGTTAACGTGGAAGTGATCGTCCAGTGTTGTTTGAGTCAGATTCTTAGCAACTTCATTATATGTCGCCTCCTCCCTAACATCCGTCGATGAACATCTGAAAGAATGAACTTACAACAAATAGGTACGTGCAAAACTTAACAACTTTACAACCTCTTCAAAGCTTGATAAAGGAACTCTTCGTCGACAATATCATCCGTTTGTACTTCTTGATTGCAAGTCTCGACTTTTCTCAGTTCAATATTCGTAGCTGACGACACCGGTCTAGCGCATTGTCCTGTTTGCATGGTATTAAGACATTCACAGGAGCACCCAGAACTAGGCCTCCTTCGCGATAGTAGAAAAGGTCGAGTGTCCAATGTCTTGTGTCGTTGTCGCCTTCTTAATTCGGCTAATTTTTCTTCCTCCTCTGCCTTTTGCAATTGCTGTCGGCTAGAATTCCTTTGCAAGTCTTTCAAGTGTAGTTTGTTTTCACGAAGAAAATCTCGTTTGTGTTGAAGTTCTTCGTAGGAACAGAAAAAAAAACATGTTAAAAGGATTTTTGGTTTCTTTGGCAACAAGCATTCACTCACTTGGTTGGGCAAACACTCCTTTTAATGTTGGCAGCATATTTATTTTATTAATAACTTAAGCTACGAGAGTAGATTGTGAAGACTTTGGAAAGAATTTGCTTTTAAAACAAACAACAGAAATATTTTAATCAGGCAAATTGAAAATTCAAAGCGGCAAACATCTGAGATCGGACTTGTTGTTGTTGCAAGCAAAACAAAAATCACTGCCATTTAGGAGGTGTTCGGAATTCGAAGTGGCATTTCTTATTGTGAACCAGACATGCGAATGTGGTGCAGTTAAAATAAATTTTCATGTAAAAACAACTTTTATACGTTATTCTCAAATATTTGTAATATTTCTTGATTTTCAAGGTCAAGACTTTTAAAATAATCAATAGATTAATTTGATAGAAAAATGTTTGTAAGAATCAATGTTTTATTTTCAGCACCTAGTCGATTGGAACAAGGCGATGCTCCCGCAAATCTCAAACATTGTCCCATACTACGATGAATGGGTGCATAAGCCAGTCGATCGTCCATTGCGTCTGTTCGGACCTTGGTACCTAGAAATGTGCACAAAAACCCCTTGGTGGGCCATACCAACCTTTTGGGTGCCAGTCATCCTCTACTGTATAATTGATCGATTTTCCGGTAGCTGGCATCGCTCTGAATATGGAACGGTAAGATTATCTGCATCCCACAATGAGCTATCGATACTTATTTGTCTCTTCTCTTTTAGCTCTTTGGCCTTTCAGTCTACTTCGCAGTTGGCATCCTTTTTTGGACTCTCCTCGAGTACAGCCTCCATCGTTGGCTTTTCCACATGAAAACAGATGGCACAAAGAGCGCCATTATTTGCACTCTCCACTTCATGATTCATGGGCTGCATCATAAAGTGCCTTTCGATCCGCAACGATTGGTTTTTCCTCCCTTTCCTGGGGTACTTCTCGCTTCGATTGTTTACTTCCCTGTATGCTATTTGGTGCCCAATCCAAGAGTGATATTGGCAGGAGCTCTGTTTGGATATTTGTGCTATGATCTGATGCATTACTACTTGCATTATGGGAGCCCGACGTTTAAGCACATGTACCACATGAAACGGTATCACTATCAGCATCACTTTGCATATCAGGACCTAGGCTATGGCATCAGCAGCCCCATGTGGGATTTCGCCTTTAACACAGCGATACATTTGAGAAAGTTGCGATACAATTTGAAATGGAAGTGATCACCTCGCTTGTGGACTTTTGCAGGATAAGTTATTTTATTTATGTCAACACATTTTTGGATGGACCATCTGTGGACAATAGGAATATTTACTTGTTGTCCCGATGTTAGAAAGAGACTTATTTTGAACTTATTATGTATAGGTGGTTGTATACTTGTCTGTTCTTTTGTCATTTCTTGTAGAAATAAATTTGTACCAAATATGTAGGGGATTATGTGTGCTTTTATTCGCGAAAATCATATATTTATTACTCTGCGCTATTAAAGGTAACATGTGTAAAATTTTAGCTATCAACTTTAATGTGTTGTAGCTCACAAAACATTCTAAACTACGCCTTGGAGGACTAAACTCTTCTCCTCTGTTGTGGTAGCCTTTTAATGTTGGTAAGTCTAAGTTTAGGCTTCAAATATTGCTCTACGACCAGATCCATCCGGTAAATGACAAGCTTTTCATGAAACTACAACAATTCTCATTGATAAAATATATAATTAGTTTACTTTTTAATAAATATGTCTTCACAATTTGAAACAAAATAAGTACAACGTGGTTTAATCTAAAGAACTCTGCTTGAGCAGAGCGCCTATTTGTCTAATAATATTCGAAAAAAAATAACACGTACAGATGCGTAGGCGTGCTATGTATAAATACTAAGCGAAAAGTTAAACCGGCTAACTAGGCAGTAATATAGGACACTACCTTGTGCGACTTGAATACAAACAAAAACCAATGATTTTCTTACAGAATAGCGTAATTAGTTTTAAAATTTAAGAATACTATAGATTCGTTAATACAAAATGAATGGATGCAATTGTTCTGATGAAATACTTTCAGTGCAAACCTCGTCCAGGGGCTGATCCTTACTCTTAATCTATCCTCGCCAATTGGATGGCACTCTCACTACTATTCGTCTGGCAGCTGCGGAAACAGACAACATCATACATCACTCTTTTGCGTTTTCTGCATAACCTGGCGCAGCTGTGGGAACGAACTCTTTGGCTGTGGCGGGTGCAAGCGTGCACATAGATTGATGAACGGCTCATACAGCGATGCACGTTCCATTGCATTCACTGTGTAGTGCTTTATTCGTTCGCGAGCACACCAACTATTGGCCCGGCTAAGAATTGCATCAATTGGATCTGGTGACGATGGCGGTGATTCCAAGCGCTTTCCATTACCATTTCTCGAGCGCATGTTGGCAAGCACAATTATAGCTACCTCTTTCTTCTCTTTATTCTTATCGATGTCCATTTTGATGTCGTCCAATATATCCAAACTTGATGGGTCACTTGGATCATAGACCAAAACAAATCCATCAGGAAAATATAGATAGTGACGTGGTAACTGTGCTTTGCCCTGAAAGTTGAGAGTGAAAGTAAATTTCTATAGTTTGTTGAATGAATTGTGCACCTGTAGACCAGCTGTATCGTATATTCGAAGAGATTCTCTGGGTCCTCTGCCAGTGTCAACACTTGCTACATAGATATCTTCGATTGTTGAGTGTATTTCCTAAATTAACTGTACTAAATTACTAAATAAATACATATGCGTGTAATTAGATATTTACAGATTCTGCCGTAATATTCCCATAGATAAGTTGTTCGACTAAAGCAGTTTTTCCAACGCCTTTCATTCCACAGACAATGACTTTGGCAACTTTTCCCACTTTAGTTGTCAGCATTTTTTTAACAATAATAAAACGATATTTTTGTGTGTTTCTACTATATAAGATAGTCTTTAAATTATTTTTAAAGTAAACAATTCAATTTTCAATAGTTTTTGTGTGTTGGAATTGAAAGTCAGATAGGCTGACAGAGGATGAAGTCAAAGTCACATTAGTGATTGCAGCGACACCTGGAACGATTGAGAAAACAATAGGTATAGTTAAAGGTGGATTTGCATTTGCATGCAGTTATGTCGTTTTCGATTTGGCTTTTCAGATTTTGATCTGAGATTTTAGATTTCTGCTGCCAAATCGAACATGAAATCTGAATTATATTGGTTTGTGTGTGTATTGAGTTGGCGGCAAAAAAACATTTTCGCTCTTGCACTCGAAATCCATTTCAATTGTGTGAAAACACATTTATAGTACTGCATTTCGATATCATTTAATATAAAAACTCGATCCGATACGCGTAAAATAAATAATTCAGTTAAAAAAGCAATCCTTCCAACGATAAACAATTCGTAACCAACGCTGTGTGTATACCGAATTCTTGCATTAAAGTCCAATTCATGAACTCACATATACTATAATAAAAATAAGCAGGTGTGTGTGACTTCATGAATTTTTCTGGAAAACAGCTTGTAGGCAGCCGCCCTTCCACTGGAAAGTTATATATATCTCTGTATTCCATTATCTTTGACCTAGACCACCTAGACCAGAGATGAATGAATAAAAGAGATGGTTATCTTTCGTACGTCTATCCCCCCAAAACCCATTTGTTTACATTGTTGTTTTTGTAATTTCAACCCCCGTCTGTGAATACGTGTGACCAACAAAAAAGCATGCTGCTAATGGACGACCGCGAATCATCTTGCTTTTATGAGTATCGCGGTGTTTAATTATTTTGTGTTTTGTTTTGAATTTGTTTGGTTTTTGTGGAGGTGTGGATTAAAATGAAAAAAATAGTGAAATACACAATAGAGAATACCTAATTCTTGCATCAAAGTCCAATTCATGAACTCACATATACTTTAATAGAAATGAGCAGGTGTGTGTGACTTCATGAATTTTTCTGGAAAACAGCTTGTAGGCAGCCGCCCTTCCACTGGAAAGATATATATCTCTGTATTCCATTATCTTTGACCTAGACCAGAGATGAATGAATAAAAGAGATGGTTATCTTTCGTACGTCTATCCCCCCAAAACCCATTTGTTTACATTGTTGTTTTTGAATTTCAACCCCCGTCTGTGAATACGTGTGACCAACAAAAAAGCATGTTGCTAATGCCCGACCGCGAATCATCTTGTTTTTATGAGCATCGCGGTGTTTAATTGTTTTGTGTTTCGTTTTGAATTTGTTTGGTTTTTGTGGAGGTGTTGATTAAACTAAAAAAAATAGTGAAATACACATTAGAGAATACCGAATTCTTGCATTAAAGTCCAATTCATGAACTCACATATACTATAATATAAATGAGCAGGTGTGTGTGACTTCATGAATTTTTATGGAAAACAGCTTGTAGGCAGCCGCCCTTCCACTGGAAAGTTATATATCTCTGTATTCCATTATCTTTGACCTAGACCTACTAGGCCTACTAGTAGTCATCTCTGTACTCTGTCCTTCCCAAACGTCATACTACATTATACATACATACCTATTCCGGCAAAAGCGTGGTTTCCTCAAACAAAATTTAAGAAGTTTTCTTTATTATATTAAACACAATAAAATGAGTGACGAAAGTAAATATAAACCCCTCGAAAAACAAATGCACATGGCTGGCCGACAGTTCGACAGACGACCTCCATTCAAGAATAATGGCAATGGCAACCGGTTCAACAGACGCAACAAGAAAGGTACTGGCAGCCGCTTTCTGTCTAATGCCAAAGGTTTTGCAAAAAAAGGCAATTTCGGGAGAGGTACTCACATTGAAGAGGATCAATTTAAATATTTTCTCGGCATCCTCACCGCTTTAAATAAGCCATGTACCTCTATAGAGGAAAGAGGTACGTTGAAAGAATTCTTAAATGAATCAAATCACATTGTCTTCTCTTGCAGTTTCGATGGCCAACAATGTGTTGGAACAAACTAAGGAGCAAGAGATTAATCTCGCTTCGAATCAAATCGTATGCAAAGTTCTAGAGAGCCTCATTGGCTACTCCGACCACGAGCATCTCGAGCGATTCTTTGAAGTTTTTGGTGAAAATTTGCGTCCATTATGTTCTGATCCATTTGCTTCGCATGTGCTGCAGAAAATGCTGGGGACTGCTCTCATTCGAGCCTTCAGTGGAAATAAAGCTGACGAGGAAGAGGATGAGGAGGAGGAGGAAGAAGATGAGGCTCAGTACAAGAAACCTAAAATAGACTCTGTCACTGATCTCAAGTACAACTTGACTACAGAGTTCGCTGAAGACCATCGTACAAAGTGCTCTGAGTTTGTTTTGCGTGTCAGCAAGTTCCTACTTAACAATTTGGAGGATTTTGTTTGGGACAATTGTGGCAGTTATCTCATCCGTGCGTGTATATTTAGCCTCTCTGGAATTCACGCACCCAAGGTTGCATTCATTAAAGGCAAGCCTGTAAGCAACAGTGCATCCAAGACTGGTGACAAAAGCCTGTTGGACGATAAGACTACATTCGATGTGCCCAGTGGGTGGACCGAATTGATGAAAGAGTTCGTGTCACGATTGGAAATGTGGCCACAATTCAAAGATTTGCCATATAAGGTACAATCCGCCGGCTTGGTTGGTGTTATTTGCGTCGCCCTTTCGCAAGTGGACAAGAAAGGACTAAAGCGCCTGGGAAAGAAACTGCTTGCTGAAGCTTTTGTGGACGTAAACGTATCGGAAAGCCTTTTGGCACAGGAAAACGAAGAAGAGGCTAGGAATGAAGGGAAGGAGGACATTGCTGAAGACGAGGATGAAGAAAAAAAGGAAGCTGATGAGGAGAATGAAAACGGAAAGACATCAACGGCAGAGGATGATTTTAAAGCCAATTTGCCTTCTGTATTTAAGATAAAAAGCAGCGAGCGTCTCTTGGAAACCCTCATGTCTGTAGCAGAGCCCAAGCTCCTCGGAAATATCTACACCACTCTCTTTGCTGGACGTGTTTTGAATCTTGCGAAGGGTCGACACACCAATTTTTCGGTACAAAAGCTATTGATCAACATAACTGACAAGACTGTATTCGAGGAAGTTTTCGATGAGCTCGTCGACCACTTGGAGAAAATCGTTGAGATCGGCAACACCGGTGTGGTCAGCTCGCTTTCCAGCGCCTGTCTACGTCTGAACAGCAAACAGGCGGCATTTGTTACAGCGCTTCAGAAGACTCTTCATTGCACCATACAAAATGGAGCGGATCGCCCAAAGTCATTCTTCGCCTGCATGCTCAAAATGAAACCAGCCGAGGTTCTCCCTTACGACAAGAATAACTACGTTGTCCTTTTTGGCTCTCTGATTATTCAAGACATTCTGCAGTTCAACAAGCCGATTTTCTTGGTTAACTGCATATTGGAGACGCCACCAAAAGACCTGGCCGGCGCACTTCAGCTGCCCAATGGGTGTTTCATAGCCGACGCATTCCTGAAGAGCAAATTTATCGGCGAGAAGTCGCGTGAGAAGTTCATTAAATTGCTGGAAGGATTCTATATGGATCTGGCATTAGGAAGATGCGGATCAAGAGTGTTGGAGAAATTTTTTGATGCCTCCAACGAAGGACAGAAACTGCGAATAGCCAAGGAATTGTCAACTAAAGAGAACAAGCTGAAGGGAACAATCTTTGGGCGTATCATTTACAATGCTCTGCGTTTGGAAACCTATAAGCTGAGCCCAGAACAGTGGAAGGCATCGTGGACAGCAAAAGGCAACAAGGGAGATGATTTGCTCAACCAGATAGCTCCAAAGAAGCGACCGGCTACTTAGATTGTTTAATTTGATTTTATTTTTTGAGGAATATATGAATAAAAGAAGAACACACTTGTTTTACGACGTTCTTTGTAGTTGGCACTTTGCAGGTTTGATATTTGTCTAGGTAAGTTAATAGGATGAAAAATCATTCGATGGCTGAAAGGTGCCTATTGTGAGGGTGTTGTTAAGGAAGAACATACTCCGCGGTACTAATAATCATTTTTAGTGTCCAGGCTAAATTTTTCGAGCTCACAATGGCGAAAATTTCCACACAAAATTGCATATTGTGACCTAGGAAATATTTAGTGTGAAGGTTAAAAATGATTATTGGTAAGGCCCACTGAGAATACTTTATTGCCATATTTTTATGTATATTTACCCCTATCGTGGAATACGCCGAGGGGAATGTTTCACTCAAATTCAATACTTTGCATCGTAGAATAGGTACATTCGAAGTGAAAGATTCACCAGTCGGTAAAGTGAATGCGTTTACTCCATCGTAGAAAACGATCGAAGTAAAACTCCCCATACAAACTTTGCGTATCCTATAGTTTGTTCTGCTGTTTCGTTGTGATTTTCCAAAGTGTGTATGTTCGCAACATCAAAAACATGAAAATGTTGGTTTAATTAAATGAAAACACTTAGTAACCCTGAGAGATACAGCCCTATTCTGCTATTCATCGGGGGGGATTTTTCTTCAATTTTCACTGAGCGCTATTCTACTATTCATTCGAATAGAATGTCGATTCACCTCGTTAATGTCGGTAACGTCGGTAATACTGTGCGGTATTCTCTTATTCACGTGAATGCATATCTACATGTCATGTCAAATGATGCGGATATGAAATTAAATGGATCGTCTGTGTTGTTGGTGGTTGATAAAATGTAAGTAAAAAATAATTTATTGCTTGATGATTTGTTTGTAAACAAAGATTATTAATTTTTAGGGGTAGAAAAACAAACAGAGATTAATTTAGATTTTCAATATCAAATTAAATACATTTATTTCAATTTAAAAAAAAAACAAACTTCTTGTGATTTTAATGTCAAATTGGTTTGGATAATGTAATTCACCCCATGGATAGCAGAATTGAAATACAGAGTGAAAGGGAATCGAATGGATAAATCGAATCTACGATTCAACGTGAATAGCAGAATAGAGCTGATAAATAAACTTCATAAAGAATTTGAATAACATAATTAGAAGGTGCCAGCGTAAGAACCGGACAACTCCACTTTTTCGAAATGTTGGGAAAACTGAAAAAAAAATGACTGAAAATTTGAAAAAAAGTATTTTGACAAAACAAAAATTTATTTCACCTAAAAAAAAAATAAACGTATTTTTTACTATAAAAACATTTTAAAATTTTTTATTTTAAAGTAAAAAAAAAAATAAAGTGCACGACTGGGTCGAACGAAACTTTCTCGATACTAGATTAAAGAAAATGAAAAATTGGATATCTAGGTATCTCAAATGGCAGTTATATAACATAACAATATAAGTTTTTAAAAGTTTAAGCTCTCAGTAACAGGCAATTGTCGCAAGTTCTGGGTAGAGGCCTATAAGCGGCTACTGTACTATTTTATAAGGTCTTACAACTCACAAGATATGGGGCATTAAGCCTATTACAAAAATATACCGTAGATATGTGAAAATACATAGATCGTGATTTCTGTAGTATTTTTTGATAAACAATATAAAAAACTCACATCTTCGAATTTTTTGAGAACAAGAAAGTACGGGATCTTATTAATAATACTTATATTATCTTTTATATGTATATTGTTCAAAATCGTTAGAGCGGTTTTTTGTAAAATGCCAGACAAAACAGTACCAAATATTGCAATGCTTAATTTGAAAAATACTATTGCGTAAATATTTAGGTGAAAACCGATTATAAGTTATTGTTCGGTATGTAAGCATTGCTTCGTAGTTTTATCGAAATCAACGATGGGGTTTTCGAGATATGAGCCGTTTTAAAATTAGCGTTTTCGGTGCTTCGAATTGAAAATTAGGACACACAAGTTTTGAAAACATTGATTTGACTTTAAGTCTGCATTTTGGTCAGAATCGTTGTTGCCGTTTTCAGGTAAATTAAACAAAAGAACATTTTTAAAAAAATACAATTTTCAAAAATCCTTTGTACGATAATAATGAGAAAAACTGAGTTTGCTTTTGTTCTAATGGACCACATTACCTTAAAAATTGATTTTTGTTACAATCGTATAGGTAGACAGTTTTCAAGATATTTCGAAATTTCAAAAGTACCGTTGTTCGAATTTTTAGCCCAAAACTGGGTACGCAGTCCTGGTAACCTCACCTACTTAAGCTTAAATATCAATTTTGGTTGAAATTGTTAGAGCCGTTTTCCGGTAAACTGAAAAAAAAACTAAATGTTAAAAAATTCCTTTTTTCAAAAATCCGCTGTACGATAGGTAATATAGAGAAAAACTGAGTTTGCTATTGCTATTAAGTTATAAATGACCACATTACCTTAGAATTTATCTTTTGTTACAATTGTATAGAGCGTTTTCGAGATATGTCGAACAACAAGTACCGTTGTTCGAATTTTTAGCCAAAAACTGGGTACGCAGTCCTGGCAACCTCACCTACTTAGGTAAGCCTAGTATGCTGTTCCAGGAAAGCTAAAATTAGGCGCCTCTCCAATGTTTCTCTCCACCACTTCGCTTAATGCTCGCTTAATTTTGACAGTGTAAGTTCCGTCAACTTTCTACAGAAATTTCTACTTTTTAAAAGAAATTATATTAATAACAACGAATTTCTTTGTGTTGAACTAAGGCCCATTTTATTCACTCGAAGTTGAACATAACTTGGGGATTTTTATTTTCAACTTGAGAATTACTTTTATTCACTCAAAGTTGACTCGCTCAACTTTGGATATTCCGAAGTTGAGAAAACCGAAAGTTATGTCGTTTTCCATTGGTTCACTCGGGGATCCACTCATTCTGTAGTCCAATGGAACAAGAAAACTGCTTCTGATTGAATCCACAAGAGTATTGGTGAAATGCCAAAAAATAATCTACGGCAGCTGTCAGTTGACTTGTATAAAATACACAAACTACACTTGTGTGAGTGCTTCTTGAGTGGATTCTGACTTCAAATCCAGAAGCGAAATTCTCTCCTCAGAATCACCAGAAGAGTATTTTTTGTGCCAATGGAACGGTTTCAGAAGTGATTTTTTCGATTCCGGACTCTCCCGGACGCTTCTTTTTGCCCAATGGAAAACGACATTAGGCCCATTTTATTCACTCGAAGTTGAACATAACTTGGGGATTTTTATTTTCAACTTGAGAATTACTTTTATTCACTCAAAGTTGACTCGCTCAACTTTGGATATTCCGAAGTTGAGAAAACCGAAAGTTAATCAACTGTGGGTTTTCTCAACTCCCCGAAATAGTAGACGTTGTAGAGCAAACTTGGGATTTTTACGTCAAAAATGTCAGATTTTTGGTTCTCATTTGTACATCGGAGAGAGAGACCGCATGCGGGAGATAAGAGTCGACATTACAATAACACAAAACACATACACAATGCACAAGGAGATGTGTGGCTGAACGGCATTGTTAATGGAGAGGTAGGATAGTACAGACGTGAAGAGCATTCATAATTATTGTTGTTTGTGTTTATTGCGTTAAACATTTCTGTGACTGTGCGAACTTCAAATCAAAATATTAATATTTGAAACTTAATCGATGTATCGTTCACACTATTTTTGGGAAGATTGGCCATCGTCTGATTCGCGCACCGAAGAAGACGAGCGCAATTTCTGTTTTCCGTTTTATAATGCTTGCAATAATATCTGGAAATGTTTATGATCCTTTATATGGCTTTTTGTTTTGTCGTTTGTAGATATTCTTCCTTTTATGACCTCTGCAAAAAGATCTAGAAATATTTATGATCCTTCCTAATAACTTTTTCTTTTAGGCATAGTATTTTGTATTTTCTGTTTTATGATGCTTGTAAAAGTATCTGGAAATGTTAATGATCCTTTTTAGTTGCTTTTTGTCTTATCTTTATTCTTGTTTATTTTCGCTAATATTAAGATAAAAACTTTTTGTTCAGAAATTATTTTTAATATAAATATTCTGTAGAAGACATAAACTAAATTATAAAATATGCTGTCACCATAGAGTGGTGCGATCATTACCACATGCTATCCATCCACTGCTTCAATGCAGTTTCGAAATTGCCACAGTTCGTTAAATTTGGTAGCAACAGAATCCCAGGCCTCTGGTGTTTTCTGTGCATTGTGTACATTGAATCAGGTATGGAAATGAATTTACCGAAAATTTGCCCCGATAGATAGGGGAAGCATTTCAGCCGCTCCGACCGACGCTGAAATGCTCGCCACTCAACCCTTCGTCCAAACACGCCGAAGTTTGTGTGTCTATTCATCTTCCTCTCTGCTTTCAAATACGTACGCGGCCAAAATAATCGCAATTGCATCTTTTTGTTGCATTTTTGCATTTTTATTGTTTTATTATTACGTGCTTCTTAATCAAGACTTCACCACCGAATGAAAACAAAAAAAAACTATTAACTGAACATACCTAGCTTAAGATTTAAAAGTAAAAGAACAGACCTATTGTGTGTCATCTGTCACAAATATCCCAGGGATATTTTAGAAACTGCAAGTAGACCAACTTTTGAATTTCAACAGCGGAGTTGATAATTAAAGTAGTGAATAAAAGCAATTTTCAACTTGCCGCTCAACTCTCTCTTTCAAATCAACTCCGAAGTTGATCAACCTCGGAGTCATCGGCAAGTTGAACGATAGTGAATAAA
This sequence comes from Cheilosia vernalis, assembly GCA_949126925.1. Lineage (NCBI taxonomy): Eukaryota > Metazoa > Arthropoda > Insecta > Diptera > Syrphidae > Cheilosia > Cheilosia vernalis. Next base: position 59,842,532 of record OX421362.1, read on the forward strand.
ATGGGCCTAATCATTCTCCATTGGTACTGTTTCGTTTGAAAATTTATTGCGAATGCCGATATTTTCTCTGATCTGTCAAAATTTCGCTGTGGAAAAATGTATTTTGCATTAATTTGCTTGCTTAAATTCTGTAGAGAGTTTTCGTACAGCGGCTCAGATATTTAGCTTGAACTGCGTACTGCTTGGCTTAACTGCTTTGCTTATGTGGTATTCGATTGGGCGCTCTCAGAGCACTTCTTTTGCTCTCAGAGCAATTTTTATGTTCGTTTGGTACAGGAAAAAGCAATCTTTTTCAGATTTCAGAGCACTTTTGCGAATCTAGATATTTTCTCAGATTTACCAATACAAGTGCGTTTGGGTTTGACAACTGATGGAGTTTGTTTACATTTTTAGTGAATTTTTTCTCCAGCAAAGAAAGGCATTGCATCGGGTGAATCTATTTTTGTGAATTATTTAAGTATAAATATTTAGAAATCAATCGGGACGGATATTTCTAATGTTTTAATACAAAATTTAACTAGTGAATGGAAATCGCTTAGAAAAGTGTCCAAGATTACACATATTCAAATCGCACAAATATCAACACAAAAAAGAGCAAGTGACGTTTTTATGTTCGATTAGGCACACGAAATCTGAAATCTGAGGGCAAATCTGAAGAAGCCCAAACGAATACCACATAAATTTTATCTTTGGAGATATTTTTGTATGGGCGCTTAATTTAAGCGCGAGCAGCATACTAGGCTTTAAGCTTAAATATCAATTTTGGTTGAAATCGTTATAGCCGTTTTCGATCAATCTGGTACGAAAATTTTATATGGGAAGTCATTAATATTGAGGTTACCTTGAAAAAAAAAAACACCTCCCGAGCTGTAAGCCCAAAAACTCCAAATCCGAGGTTTGAACGTAATCCGGGAAGCCGTTTAAGCTGAAGGCCTGTGGAAGGACGGACAGAATTTTGTGACCCACTTTTTTGAGTTCCTCTATCATCGTAATATCAGAATTGATTAAAATCTCGAGTTCGAAATTTTGTACGAAACCAATATCTTTCTCTTACTACGTAATGGAGAAAGTTAAAAACATATTTAAGTTATGGAGTTGTCTTATTTTTGCACCATTTTTGGTAAAAAAAAAATTAGTCAAAATCTTCCAACTCGGATTCTTCAGCTTCTCGAACGACATCTTGAGACCTCAAATCACTGTAAAAGGCCATATCGGCTTGAGGAACATATTTTTACGCCAAAACCATCACGTCGTAGTACTTTTTGGAGTTTAATGGAAGACTGCTAGTATAGCAGATAAGGCCTGAAAGGATCACCTTGCAAATTTGATTTTTTTTTCGATATCGTAGGTTGTAAGTTCTCCAAAGTGAGAAATCGAAGCAGATAGTTTTGCAAGATTTCCTTCTTTTTCATACTTAAATCGTCGGTATTTGGAAATCGTCCATTTAACTTTATCTTTGTTATAAGTTATAACTTATAACAGTTTTTTTTTTTGTAAAATGGAGCTAAGCTGCTCTTAAAGTCAAACATCGCTTGATTAGTCACCGGCACAACGTGAAATCTGCTGGAGCACTTGTCCACAAAATTTCTCGAATCTTTTGGTAAATGCGTTCCACTCGTCGTTTTTGTTTTTCAATAACACCAAAAGATCTATCGCATGGTAAAAAACTGTGTCCCGCTCCCGGTTCAGGCAAGTGATGTACAATGAGGTTTTTATTATTTTTTGTCTGTTTTACACGAGCATGGAGGTATTGGACGATAGTGTTGTTTTTATTTTGGGCCCCGCAGTTATCGGAAAATAAATACATTTTTGTAACAGCTTTACTTAAAAAGTTTTCAATGAAGTGTTGTAAAAAGCTAATTCCTTCATTTGGACCCTTCTTTACGATAGTCTCGTCATACATGTACATGTAGCTCTTTTTTGTTCTGCATTGGAAGATGCAGAAATTAAATACCCATAGCTGCCGTGGTTTAGTGGTTAGTATGTTGGACTACTAAGTGAGAGGTCCAGGTTCGAATCCCGCAAAAACCCAAATTCCAACTCAGGATTTTTTCACTGCGCCACCTCTCGCGAACGTCTGACAGACATCCGAGAGTATAACTGTCATGAAAGAGCTTCTCAATCGGCCCGTTTGGAACCGGCATAAAATTGTAGATCCTTCTATTCGTTCCAAAAATTAAAAACTCACACAAAACGAATGGTTGCGAGAAGCTATGCCCTGGGTCCCTACAGACCTGTTGCGCCAACTATTATTATTATTGTTAGCTGCCTCTTATAAATTACGTCACTGGATGGTATTAAAGGTAGGGACAAATTTTGTCGAAAGTCAAACGTAATGCACTCTACAGATGAATCTTGCAAAGCAAAAGCGCTTTTTTCGCGCATATCATCGTAAAATGCTTTAGCTTTCTTTTCATGCAACTTTTTGTTAGTAATGATTGCACGTCTTTCTTGCTCAGAATCTGCTTCTAAACTTTTTTTTTCATACCCATCGCACGTCATCGACAAGTGTCAGATCTAGGTGAGCCAAAAGAAAGCTTAAAGTTGTGCATGAAATGTTGCATATAAAAGTCATAGGTAACTTTCGGCTTTGAGTTAGCAGTTTGTTCATTTAATGAAAATATTTCAGGCTCAAACTTTTTTAAATAAAGATCGTACATTTTCTTAACATTTATGTGGTATTCGATTGGGCGCTCTCAGAGCACTTTTTTTGCTCTCAGGGCAATTTTTATGTTCGTTTGGTACAGGAAAAAGCGATCTTTTTCAGATTTCAGAGCACTTTTGCGAATCTAGATATTTTCTCAGATTTACTAATAGGTACAAGTGCGTTTGAGTTTGACAACTGATGGAGTTTGTTTACATTTTTATGGAATTTTTCTCCAGCAAAGAAAGGCATTGCATCGGGTGAATCTATTTGTGTAAATTATTTATGTATATATGTTTAGAAATCAATCGGAACAGCTATTTCTAATGTTTTAATACAAAATTTAACTAGTGAATGGAAATCGCTTAGAAAAGTGTCGAAGACTACACATATTCAAATCGCACGAATATCAACACAAAAAAGAGCAAGAGCAAGTTTTATGTTCGATTAGCCACACGAAATCTGGAATCTGAGAGCAAATCTGAAGAAGCCCAAACGAATACCACATTAGTTCAGAAGACAAGTATTTCGATTCTTTATTATGGCTATAATGTGTGTATTAATGTTAATAATGTTAAGTATAACATCCTCTGGAATCTTGTCAGATCTGTTATTATGCCGACCTCTCATGTCCGACGGAGCAAAAAATTGTAAAGTCTTTCAATCCTACTTTTGCTGATTCCATTAATGGAAATAAATGCCTTTTTGCAAACTTCTTTTTCAGGTACACCTTCTCCCCTTATAAAATACTTATTTTGGTATTTTCTTATTTCATTACCACTTATGTCGATTTCCATTGGGATTTTACAGATTTGCTCTCAGATCTCAGATTTTTCGTGCCCAATGGAACATAAAACGAGATTTTTCTTCCTCCGCATTTGTGGTAGTGCGTGTTTGAAAAGTCAGCTGTTCTTAAATTGCAATTTATGCTTATAAAATCCACTCAATTTGTGTTGATATCCATTGCGCCGGCCAAATGTAAATTTTTCTTTATTTTTCAGAGACTGGTCTTCTAAATACGTAATTAATACACACTTTAAAGTTTGACAAAAGGTAATTGTTTTGGTGTTAGTGTAAGTAGATGTGAATCTTGCTCAGATATCGAGATTCGAAAAATTGCTCTGACTCAAAAAAAGTGCTTTTTTTTGCGGCCAATGGAACATGAAATCTGACAGCCAGCTGATTTCGAGAGCAGAAAAACTGCTCTGACTCTGACTTTTTCTGTCCCAATGGAAATCGACATTACAGATCGGCGCCGTTGAACTACACATTGGCGTATTGGACCACATAGATATGCATCTTGTATTTCCTTATTTCTGAGCTCATTAAACTCCTTGAAAACGGAGGTAAATATGTCTTGACGTCCAGCCTCAAAACATTTTTTCCTGCAACAACAGGGCTGCCCTATTGTTTTCGCGGCAACGATATTTCCTCTAAAAACGAAAGAAATAAAAATGACTCCCCGTAACTTTTCCAAGTTCACATTGTTTTACCTTTTTGAACAGGTATATCGCTACTTGTAGTATCATCATTTCCGCTGGAAATTTCGTCCACATATAAAATCTATCTCACAGTCACTTACACTCATTTTCGCTTTTTATCTTAACTTTCCACTTGCTTTTTAATGCAATATAATACGTTTGCAAAAAGCAACTTACACTAAGCCTAAAAACATCAAAATATACCAATGTGCGATTACATGTACCGTTACCTTCATGACAGGACAGAACAGGCCTTAGTGTGCGCATAGGTAATGCTTTTGCCCATATTTTCTATGACTCTGCCAATTTTGAATGAAAGTGAAAGTGAATCTCAAATACGCCGTATTCCACGACTTGGGATTTTGTGGAAAGTTCAATCGTATATAGCAGAGATTAATGAATAAAAGAGATGGTTATCTTTCGTACGTCTATCCCCCCAAAACCCATTTGTTTATATTGTTGTTTTTGTAATTTCAACCCCCGTCTGTGAATACGTGTGGCTAACAAAAAAGCATGTTGCTAATGGACGACCGCGAATCATCTTGCTTTTATGAGCATCGCGGTGTTTAATTGTTTTGTGTTACGTTTTGAATTTGTTTAGTTTTTGTGGAGGTGTTGATTAAACTGAAAAAGATAGTGAAATACACATTAGAGAATACCGAATTCTTGCATTAAAGTCCAATTCATGAACTCACATATACTATAATAAAAATAAGCAGGTGTGTGTGACTTCATGAATTTTTCTGGAAAACAGCTTGTAGGCAGCCGCCCTTCCACTGGAAAGATATATATCTCTGTATTCCATTATCTTTGGTATATAGTTGATGCACAGGTCGAAAAGGGATACAAAGCGCACCATGAGATCTCTCAGTGGCTATATAGTGTGATAGACTACTAGGTGAGGAGCCTTTAGGCTCGATTCTCGGAAGCTTAAATTATCTTTAGCTATTTTACCCAGTGTTATTGCGACGACAAAAGAAATTGAAAAAGTCTCGCAATTCTGTCGTTCAAATCTTAGGACGTACCTAGTGGCTTTTATAATAAATTAACAAAACCAACAAACCAAATGTGATCGCATGGTGTGGATGACAGTCCTCCTTTCTTGGCTGTTGTCTCCTCACGTAATCTGAAAATTGAGAGCTAATCTAAGGAACAAGGAAGCCTAATCGAAGCCAAGTTTCGCAAAATTGCTCTGACTAAAAAAGTGTTTTCTTTTTTGCGGCCAATGAAACTGGAAAATGCTTTTTTACAACCAGCTGATTTCTAGAGCAGAAGAACTGCTCTGAACTGAAGTCTGGGGTGGAATCGGCTAAGGTGATAGTTGATAGTTGACAATCAAAATCATAGCTTTACGTCCACGTAAGGTGATTATCGAATTGACAATCGCTTTTTTGCGATCAATTTCATGTGACAGCTATTTAGGTGTCGCTTTCATACATTTGTGCCATTTTCAAAAGGTATGCACCTTCGACTCCAAATAAATTAAATACTTTCGTGAAAAAAGAATGAAATGTAATTAAATAAGTTGAAATAAAGAAGTGGAATTTGAAAATTCTTGAAGTGCAATGTTTACTTCATTGGAACTTTTCAGATGTGAAGAGAATAATTACAAAAAAGTCCCAACTATTAAGAAGAAACCTGAGAAACAAATAAATATCTCGGAACTTCCAAACCCGATTTGAGAATGCATTATTTATAAATATTCATTGTTGCTTATCAAAAAAAGCGTTTGTATTTGTTTTATCATGATTATGAGGCCAACGGAAAATGAGAATATGTTCTTCAATTGGAAGGGAAGGCATAGTTTGAATGCATAAATGTGTAAAGGATCCGTAATTGCTCTTTATTAGCTTGGGACCTTAAAAAAAATAAACAAATTTGTTGTAATTTGTGAACATATTATTATTCGCAAATTCACTTACAAATTTCCCCATAAGAAAGAAACACTTCGAATATGTATCAGCTAGTTACTCGGAATGACATCGTCGGCAAGGAAGTGACGTCTAAAACTCTAAGTGCTGCCAATAATCTATAATTTTTTGGTGATCGTTTTACGCGGAGCAAAGAAGAGAATCAAAAACGACAATCAAAAAAGTGACAATCAACTATCACCTTAGCCGATTCCAGCCCTGAATCTAATGTGGTAAGTGGTATTCTATTGGGCGCTCTCAGAACACTTTTTTTGCTCTCAGAGCAATTTTTATGTTCGTTTGGTACAGCAAAAAACAATCTTTTTCAGATTTCAGAGCACTTTTGCGAATCTTTTTTGAGTTTGACAACTGATGGAGTTTGTTTACATTTTCAGTGATATTTTTCTCTAGCATAAAGGCATTGCATCGGGTGAATCTATTTTTGTAAATTATTTATGCAGGTATTATATAGAAATCAGTCGGGACAGATATTTCTAATGTTTTAATACAAATTTTAACTATAATTTTTTAATAATATAATATTTTTTGGCGCAACAGGTCCGTACGGACCATAGGCCTAGCTTCTCACAACCATTCGTTATGTGTGAGATTTCATTTTTGGAACGAATGGAAGGGATCTTGCCAAGGGCGGATCCAGGATTTATTTCTGGGAGGGGCACAAAGGCCAGATAGGTGATGAGTGTACCCCATAGTATTGCATTTGAATTTGTCTTTGGGATTCATTCTTTATCAATGGCATACAAAAATAACAAGGAATAAAAAAACACTTTTTATAATGGTTTAATAATGAAAAATTATATGGTTAATAATGACAGTTTTTAAGGTTCCGTACCAAAGGGAAAAAACGTAACCTTATTAGTTTCGCTCGGATGTCTCTCCGTCTGTTTTTTTATGTTTTCTGCTGAAGATATCCAGGGGCCCTACTATGAAACTCGATTCTACTATTGATTCTATTCGAAAGATATTTGCGATTCGACTTTTAAATGGTACTCTCTATGAAAGTAGAATCGAATGCCGATAATTCCAAACTATTTGCCCACAAATTTGCGATTTTCGAACGAATCTCGCATTATGGTTGACATAACCCAAACGAGTCTCGCAGTTGGTTTGGAATATCCCAAAAAAATTTTCGTGAAACAATAAAATAATAATAAATAAACATGGACAGTGTCGCAATTTCGTTGGAGTCTGAAGGAAATCAGAAAAAAATCAACAAGTTGAACGAAGGCTAAGCGAAAAAAGGTTTTTCTATTGAGTATTTATTTAAAGACATTTTGAATCGAATAAAATAACTTTATTTCAGCTTTGTTAAAAACGACCGCCCTTCGAAAGATGCCTTCAATTACTTGTTGAATAATATTTCAACAGAACGAATTCATTTAATTTTTTCTCAACTTGCCTTTGGTACGTACTTTAAAATCAACCCGAACCTAATGAAACAAAAATAAAATAAATAAATTTGTCAGTGTTGAAGCTTTGTTTATCTTTTTCCATCCCGCTGCACCGTGCTGACGACGTTTCGGCAGGGATTGCTGCCTTCTTCAGGGTATCTTTATTGTGAAACATTTATAATTATTAAAAAATACAAGAGAGGAGATAGCGTGGAACTTACAATATTTAAAAAAAGTTATAACTGCTAAAACATGCCGAAACGTCGGGAAAACAATGAACTAATTGATAGTTTCATTCACACGCCTATGACCAAAAATGCCGACGGAATAACCATTTCCACGAATTACACATAGGATATTTAGGTATGGAAATAACAATTTTAAATTATAGATGCCGTCATAGAAAGCGATTGGTTCAAAATTGCCAAGAATTTTGACAAATTCTGGGACTTTGCTCATACACTGGGATAGACGGAAAACATATCCTTTAAGGCTGGGTGGCAGGGGTAGACGTTTCTGCGCCCCGTAGTTTCTCGCAGTTCTTAAGAGATAATTGACCGGAGTAACCGGTTTTCAATAGCCAGTAAATAGACGCAGGTAGCTATTGAAGCACAATTTTATTTTTCGACCTTGATATTGCATAAAGTACCAAAAACCCCCTTTTTTGGGTGTTTTTTCTGCGCCCCGGTGGGGCAATCCCTAGATCAAACACAGTGGCGTAGCGAGGGGGGTGCAAGGGGGGCACAGGCCCCGGGCGGCACTTTGCTAGGGGCGGCAATTTGGAGCTGCTACAATTTTTAAATATACCTAGGTATAAAATCTTTGTAACGGATTCTTATTCCTGTTCAACGAATTTATTTACAAGGTTGAACAGCATTAACACTGAGATATTCCTTTCCTTGTAATGCTTAGCAATAACACCCAAAGAACTCTGCTTCCTAGCAAGCAACTACATTTTATTACATTGCAGATATACGTCTCTGTTGAGTTCGTGTAATTTTGCTTTATTTTTCGCAAACGAAGTGAAGTTTGCAAACATTCTAGTTGGCAATAAAATTGCAGCCTTGTCTTGTTGCCGTGCTCTTAAATATTGAAAATTGATTACCGAGGTACCTACCTAAGAAGAAAAAAAATCTTCAACGTTTTCTCACAAAGGTTGGCTCCTTTACTTTTTAATCTTACAAATGTTAAGACAACAATTTTCTTGGTTTAAGAATTGGAAAGATTACCCGTCACCTTACAATTACCAGATGATTTGAAATTTGTTGCCCTGTTTGGCATAAATGCGTGTTTTTGTTTTGATTTTCTGAGTATTAAAATGGTATCAACAGGCGGGAAAATATGACTGAAAGTTCTCCTCAAGATTATTTTCGAAAAGGGCAACGAAATTCTTCCTCGCTGTAGCAAGGAGCAAACTCCACCATGTAATTCTTAATGCAGTGTAGCTTTTTCCTCTTCTCGAATGCTTGTAGTTCAATAAGTCTAACTCTTCCACATACTCTGAATCTGATTCATTAAGAAGAAGTTCGATTAATTTTAATTCACTTTCAACGCTACTTAGATGATGTAACTAATGTTCTAATTACTAGCAAATTCCTCGAGTTTATCAGTCTTTTCGCAACACTTTTTTAAATATTTGAATTATTTATCTGTCATATTTCATAGATTACTACAAAAGCGTTCCCTAACTTTTTCGTAAGTGTCTCTCTCTGCGCGAGAATTTATCCCCACCACTTCCATTTTGACAGTCTTTTCCATTCTTTCTACAAAAGTAAAGGAACAGACCTCATGCAGATACGAACAGTTAACATTTGTGGCACAGCCAAACTGCTGATATTTGTGTGAACAGTGAACAGTGAAATTGTGTTTTGTTTAAACGAAGTGAAGCTTGTAGGTAGGTATAATAATAACAAACAATTTATACATAATGTGTTTAACTTGAACTGTGCACTTGTCCATGTCTATGATCTTGAGTTTTTTTGTTGCTTTTGTAATGTGTACGAGTATCTATGCAGTTTCCAAAAATTATAGGTGGTTCTTCTCTAAACTGGCAGTAATTTCTTATTTAACCCTTTCCGATTAGGTTCGTGTTATTGTTTGATTTGTACTAGGTACTCGTAGGTATCGAATATAAAGTACACTAAAATAAGAAGTTTTAGGACGTGTTTTTAAACGTCCTTATGAAAATATCTAAGCAATTATCTCGTGTTGTGCGAAATTGACATGCCGTGCATAGAATAGCTAATTTAAATTATGTAGTTATGCGTTACCAAAAATTACCCGATTTTTTGAAACACCTAATAAACAAATAAAACGTTTTCACCTGAATCCGTCCTATTATTTAAAAAAGCATAGCACTGCAAAAAGAAAGTAGAAACTTGGTAAAATCTATCTAGGAATTTTACCAAGTTTATTGACATAACTGGTTGAAACCGTAGTCGAAGCTTTTTTTTAGACTGTGAAAATACTACTAGGGGCGGCATTATATGGGTCTGCCCCGGGCTCCACCAACCCACGCTACGCCACTGATCAAACATTTTTATTTTTTTTTATGATTTACACGGAAAGAATTGAAAATCACCAATTGCAACTTTTTGAGTTGTAATTCACGAATCGTATATTTTTCGCAAATCATAACGATTTTTTCTTGAATTGATATAAAAATTTGTAATTTGTCAGTGAAAACGGCGAAAAATATCAAATGTTGTTTGTTGCATTTTGCGATTAAAAGTATTAATTCAAGCTTCTTTAATTTGTAGTGATTTGCGAGATTGTTTGGAGCAATTTACAACTTCAATAGGCAAATTACGTAAACACCACTTTGCTATCTCAAATTGCGAAAAATATTTGGTGATTTACCACCACTGAATGATGAATCAATAAAATCTTATAATAATTTAACACATTTAAACCGAAAACGTAAATTGACGTAGAGAAGTCGTAAATTGCAAAATATTTTTTGTAATTTCCATGGAAACTAACTAGGTACATAACGTGTGAATTTTTTTTATGCACAGGTAGTCGACAGTAACGATATAGTCCATGGCTCGAAATCCTTTCTTTAAATGGATCAATATACATACATAATATGTTTGTGGTGTTGCTGCTTGCTGCAATCATGGGCAGCGACAGCGAAAGACAGTCGGTATTTAATCTTTGCTTAAGGCAGTCGTTTTTTAAGTATAACTAGTTCTCAGTGATAGTGAGTGTACTAACCATTATAAAGCATTCTGGAATATATATCATGTAAGTACCTATTTAATAATGGAAAAAAATTAAACTAAAGTAGGTATATAAATCTGTATTTTTATTTTTTTCAGAATGAAGATATGTCTCGCTATTAGAAAAGAAGTAAATTGGTATGGATATTAAAGTGTGCAGTCGAGAAGGTTTTTTAAGGTTCGTATCAATACAAGTTCTTCTAAACAATTTGCGTGTATTTAAAATTTCAGCATGGACAGAAAAACCACCACAGACAATGTCCCGTTGTCTCCGGACGATATGGCGTCATATGATTCTCAAGGATATCAAGAGGAAACAAAAATATAAAATACGACTATGAATTCTGATTGTAAATCACAAGATATAAGTTGTAAATTGAAAATAAAGTTTTCTAATTTCACGATAAAACGTTTTTAATTTAAGACGGTGATGCCTCAGATCACTACTCAAGAATCGTAAATTGCAAAATATGAATTGCAAATTGCAAAATATGAATTGCAAATTGATAAAAAGAAGTTGTAATTTACGATTAAGAATTTGTAAATTGCAACTTCAGAAGTAGTAAATCAGCACTAATGAGTTGCAATTTAAGACTAAAGGTTGCAATTCGGTAAGGGATGAAATCAAATTTACTACAGAGAAGTGGTTAATTGCGAAATGTTTTTGCAATTCACAACAATAGTAATATCAAATTTAGAACTACTTGTTTAAAATTGCGATCGGTTATGGCAATATGTATTTCTCGTTTGATCATTATTGACAATGAGAAGTGTTGATTCACGATTTTTGGGGGTCAATATCTTCACTTCTTACAGTTTCTAAAATTGCGAATAAGAAGTCGTGAATCAGTAAATCCTGAGCTAAGCTCTAAAACTAGACAAACTTTTCGTGATTATGCGCTCATTTTTCTTGATTTGATCTTAAAATTTTTTCCGTGCATTCATTTGGCTTTAAAATATTAATTATTTTTGCTTTATAAATTCAAAATAAAATAAAATAATTAAAATAGGTAATGTAATTAAAACATTCCTGTATAGTGCATTGTCAACACTAATACAAAGTGAAAATGGTATTATTGTTGAACGGTGTGGACATTTTATTGCCCTTCATCACAGGGCCGTCTTAACCTAGGCTGGGGCCCTTGGGCACACAAGAATTTGGGGCCCTTTTGGAAAGTACAAAAAGTGAATTATCATAACATTTTGTTAATAAGTGTGACCAATTATTATAGGTAATCATTAATCAAATACAGTATAATATAATATGTCATTAATGATATTAGAATGCTGCTGGTTTTTTGGTTATGATTACGATAACGGTTTCTTTCGGGATTTCTGTTGAGCAAAATCTTCTATTATATCTTTAAAGTCAATTTTTTGAAGTTCTTGTAACATTGTTGTTCGCAATTCATTTTTTTATTCTCTTGAGCTGCTAAAATGACATCGTGTTTCAGCACGGATCGTATCGTACGCGTACCCATGCGAAGGTCTTAGTGGAAAAATCAGGTCCCTACGGACCTGTTGCGCCAAAAATTATATTTATTATTCACTTTATACTTTTTTTTTGTATAGGCGCAGTGGCTTATTGGTTAGTGTGTTGGACTACTAAGCGAGGGGCCCCATGTTCGAATCCCGCAAAAAAAAAAACCAAATTCCAACTGAGGGTTTTTTCACTGCGCCACCTCTCGCGAACGTCTGACAAACATCGGAGAGTATAACTGGAATCGGCATAAAATTGTACATCTCTTCCATTCCTTCCAAAAATTATAAGCTCACACGAATGGTTGCTAGAAGCTAGCCCCAGGGTCCCTACAGACCTGTTGCGCCAACTATAGGCAAAATTAGGCACCGAATTTTTATCTTTTGCTCCCAAATAACACGTATCCACTATCAATTTTAATCACAGAATGCAGTGAAGCGATAAAGTTTACCTACCTACCATTTCATATAGGCGTTCCATATCACCAAATTACATGAAAAAACAGATTTCTTATGGCATCAAGTGATTCTTAAAGATTATGCCTGCTGCTGCTACAGTATGAGAATCGCATATAGCGATATCTCTATATTTCTGCAAGAAAAAACAAGAGCCTTATTCTCAACGCTTATTTTGAAAGCTCCCTGTCTGGAAAGGAAAAAATAGGAACCAAATTTTTGTACAAGAATAAGACATCTGTATATTTTTATTCTCTGTGCTGAAAGTTTTGTACATCATTCGGGAATCCCCCAAACAAAAATGTTTTGAGAATAAATGTATGAGAGAAATTGTCGGTACTTCGGGGCCCCCTGAGAATGGAGGCCCTGGGCACGGGCCCCGTGTGCCCTTATGGTAAAGACGGTATTGCTTCATCAGCTAGAGTCTAAAGACTTAATAGTTATGGAAGGTGTAGAAAAAGAAATTAATTGTTTGAAAATAAATTATGAACATCTATTTGGAGCTAAAAGACTCAAAAACTTTTTTTTTTTTAAATTTAAGAGCAAGTTCATATTACCAAGTGATAATTTAGCTTTCCAGTGTTTGGGCCCTATGATTTTGTGTACTTATTTACTAAAATTAAAAGAAGATGCATTCTGAGAAATGTAAATGCAAAATCCGAGAAAATCTAAGTGACATTTTTGAAAATTTTGATGTTTTTTTATCCGATAAAGGTGTTATGTGACAACTTAAATTTTGGTCTTTTCGCCGATACTCTACTGTACATAATATAGGAGTTGGATATGGTTAAAGGTGGTAAATACACAAATTTTTCAGGATTCGTAGCGGAAAAAAGTGCTGTATAAAAGCGTTTAAGACATTAATTTGTACAAAAACACCACTTATTATAACGTATGTATAATAAGTGAAGTCACGTTGTCTAAAATAGTATTTTCTTTATTTACTTTTGTTTCGTGTTACCGAACTCCAACTTCGGTTTTAGGCAGATTTATGGGCAAACAACTTTAAACCTCTTTTACTCGAAACTAGAAATTTGTCACTTAACACCTTCTCATTCTCAACGCTTCAGTTGATATAATAAAACACGTAATAACATATCGAACATATCGTTTTTAGTTCCCAAAAATGTGTAGATTACCCACATATCATTAAATTAATGTAGCGTAATTATGTATCGCCTTAGTAGTACAGAATACTAACAGCCATATACTTCGATTGTCTCACAAAGGCCGAAACGTACAGTTAAAAAATTGATACAACTTTCAGCTTGCTAAAATTTAAGAAAAGTTCTTATAATATTAGCGGTAACAAAGATTGTGCAACCCTTTGGTATAGAATTCCGTGAAAGGACAATAATAAATACATAGGTAGGTAAATGAATAGTGTATTATCCTAGGCTAGGTTCGGTGGGCGTTTCGCATATATTCTAAGTTTAACTATTACAAGAAACCCATCCCAGACCCGCAAACAAAACAAAAGCTTTTTATATAAAAAAACAATTTTATATAAAAAAATATAAATTATTGAATCTTGGATACATATCTTGAAAAGTAGAAAATTTGCGATTGGATTTGTACGTAATTCGTAGAAAACTGGATATCACACACACTAACATTTTCAGTCTATTCAGATAGAGTTTGCAGCTCAATACAGCTAGCCTATCGCCCTAGGCAGCCAGCTTGTCCTTTTTGTTGTTTTTTTGTTTTGATTTGTTTTGATTTTTTGTGCAGCGAATTTTTTGTTATTTTTATTTAGTGAACGTTGAGCGAGTTCTCATTTTACAGACTCTGTAGTCACAAATGTGATCTTAATGGGGGAGGGTGTGCTCGGCTATTTGAAATTCTGTTCACTAATACATGTAAGCATGTTTACATGAGCTCGGAGTTCATAGCTGAGGGACACCCACTCAAGGGCCAAGTTACTTTGACGCCATATTTCTTCACTTTGCGAAAATCTAAAATCAGCTATAATTGCATCCGCGCACATGTATTCCCGAGAACTACCAAAACAAAGTGATTTTTTGCTGTCAAACGCTGGTCTAGACTTCAAATGTCAAATTTCAGTCAGAAGATCTGTCTGCAGAGATGGCAGGAAAAAAAGTCAGACTGAAAAGTCTATATTTCTGTCGTGTCCACAAAATCGCGGTCTACACGAGACACATTGTTGTCGTGACTGAAGTCTTGACTGAAATTATGTCTCGTGGAGACGCGGTGTTAAGGCTAGTCCATTCAGGCGATCTACTCTCATATTGCTGCGAAGATATGTCTTTAACCGGCGTAAGGTGGAGAAAAATCTTTCGGCAGTGCTGGTTGTCATAGGAAATGTGCACAATAATTGACAAAGGGTTCTTATGTTCGGCAGAGCCGTTGCTTTTTTATATAAGCTTCTGCTGGTGACTTAGGAATATTTTCTTTCATCTTTTACCAAATTTGTAACTCTAACTTCAAAACTAAAATACAAGGTATATCCTCTTTATAATATACTTCACCGCCTGGCAAAACTGAGATAGTAACTTTCGCAGAATTTCATTTAATAACTAACCTAGAAAAGGTATATACACTTTCACGCTTGTGCCCCAAGATTCACATGTGTTTCTAGGTAGCATATGCAGACAGATTTGGGTAATTTTTCGTCTTGATTTCCATGGAAAAGTGATTTATATTTTCGAACATAGGCACACTTCGCCTGTTTTCATTATGGAATGAGCAAGCAGTAATAATGCAGTGCTCTGGGGGGGGGGGGGGGGGGGGGCAAAACCAGTGTTGCCAAAACCAAACCAGCTAAAAAATCACCCGTTACATGGCGCAGCCGGTGATCTGAGCCGAATGGAAAAAATATATAACGGGTGATATTTTAGCTGGTTTGGTTTTGGCAACACTGGTTTTGACAGCTGACGTGTGTTTAGTACCTTGTGTCACTGTCAAACAGCTTCAGTTTGGTTTGCAATTTAACCATGGATCGTCTTACAAATGAACAACGCTTGCAAATTATTGAATTTTACTATCAAAATTCGTGCTCGGTTCGAAATGTTCATCGCGCGCTGCTTCCGCTTTTTTATCGAAAAATTGTGTTCAGCGATGAGGCTCATTTTTGGTTGAATGGGTACGTAAATAAGCAAAATTGCCGCATTTGGAGTGAAGATCAGCCAGAAGCATTGCAACAGCTACCAATGCATCCCGAAAAAGCCACTGTTTGGTGCGGTTTATGGGCCGGCGGCATTATTGGGCCATATTTCTTCAAAGATGATGCGAATCGCAGCGTTACTGTCAATGGTGAACGCTACCGAGCGATGATAACAAACTTTTTTTTGCCCGAAATGGAAGTTCTTGACTTGCATGATATGTGGTTTCAACAAGACGGTGCCACATGCCACACAGCACGCGAAAAACAATGGCGCAATTGCGAGGCGAGTTTGGTGAACAGTTAATTTCACGTTTCGGGCCGGTCAATTGGCCGCCTAGATCGTGCGATTTGACACCATTAGATTATTTTTTGTGGGGGTATGTCAAGGCTAATGTGTATAGGGACAAGCCCGCTTCGATTGACGCACTGGAAGCCAACATCCATGCATTCATTCGTGAGATACCGGCCGATATGTGTGAAAGAGTATGCCAAAATTGGACTCAGCGGATGGGCTACCTGAGACGCAGCCGCGGTCAACATTTGCATGAAATTATCTTTAAACATTAAATTGCAAGGTTCAAACTATCGATTCAAATAAATATTTCATTCATTTTTTCGATTTTTTGTGTTTTTTTTTTAAAAAAAAGTTCTAAGCCTCTTAAAAAATCACCCGTTATATACATAAGATCACATGGGAATAGCCAAACGGATTATAGTAAGCATCCCGTTCAAGACAAAAAACCGCGTGGAAGACCACCGAAAACTAGAATTGTCTACCAGAATATGGACTACATAAAGTAAATTGACGAGCTGAGGCTGGAGGGTAATATTTCCGAAAATTGGAGGGTGTTTTGGCAAAATTTCGAGGTTTTTGGTGCTGCTATTGAATTGTTTAAAAAGGGAGATGCTGTGAAGGTGGCAATTTTGTTGAACGTGTTTGGACCAGAAGCAATTGAGGTGTTCAACTTATTTAACCTAGATGAAGACAAGAAAAATAAATACGATGAAGTAGTCAAAGCCTTTCAAAATTTTTGTAAGCCAAAAACAAACGAAGTGTATGAAAGTTTTCTGTTTCATAGTCGGAAACAAGGAACACGAGAACCATTCGATCAGTTTCTAATGGACCTGAAAAGAATTGTACGAAGATGTGGATTTAAAGAGCAAGAGAACAGAATGTTGCGTGATAGAATTGTGCACGGTGTATGTGACATTAATTTACAAAAACGGTTGCTAGACACGGATAATTTAACATCGGACAAGGCAGTGGAAATGGCGAGGGCGGCAGAAGCATCGATTGAGCAGATAAAGAAACTTGGAGAGCAAGCGGGAACATCATCAGGCGCAGTGATTGATGTAGTTAGAAAGTTTGGGAAAAGAGGGAGTAGAATTAAAGATAATATTGGTTCAAATAATTTTTCAAAAAATACGTATAATCCGAAACATGTAAATAACAATAACTTCAATTTATCTAACAGGTTACTAAATGAAAAGGAAAATGATGTTACTTGCACTTACTGTGGACAGTTTCATGGGAGGGGAAAATGCCCAGCATTTATGTTAAAACGTGCTCGTATTGCGGGGGAGTAAACCATTTTGCGGCAGCGTGCAGAAGAAAAGGCATTCGAGCAATAACAGCGCAAAGAGAAACAGGTGACGATAGTGACAGTAGTTTTTATATAGAGTCAATAACAAAAAAGTGTAGAAATGTTAAAAAATTGCATGCAAATAATATAAAGGAAACGTGTTCCGGATGGTACGAAAGTGTACAAGTTCAATCGAAATACATAACATTTAAACTGGATACGGGTGCGGATAGAAATGTGTTACCAATAAAATATTTAGAAGAATTGGAACAGGTTAAAATAGAGAAAAACAACAAAAAACTTGAGGCGTATGGAGGGTCTGAAATAAAAACTATTGGATGTGTCAGGATGGATTGTTAGGTAAGAAATAGAAAAGCGAATCTAAAATGTTATATTGTCAATGTAAGTACAATACCAATACTTGGTTTAAAAAGTTGTACTGAGTTAGGTCTCCTTAAACGTGTGGACAACATAGAAAAGTGCAAAACAGAAGATCTGTTGGAAAAATATGCAGTGTTATTTGAGGGATTGGGTTGCTTTTGCGAAGATTTTAATATTGAGCTTAAAACCAATGCAGTTCCAGTAGCAAGACCGGCAAGAAGAATTCCATTGTCGTTGCGAACGCCACTAAAAGAAAGGTTAAGAGCGTTATGCGAAAAGGATATAATAAAAAAAGTGTCTCAGCCGGCGGAGTGGGTTTCAAATATACGAATTTGCTTGGACCCAAAAGTGTTGAATGAGTCTATTCAAGACCATTTGTATGAAATTCCATCATTTGGGGATATTAAATCAAAATTTGTTAATAAAAAGTTGTTTTCGGTCTTTGACCTTAAAGATGGGTACTGGCAAATAAAGCTTAATGCCAAATCAAAAAACTCCCTTTGGGTGTTACTGTTTTAAAAGATTACCTTTTGGAATAAGAATTGCTCCGGAAGCATATCAAATGCTAATGGAAAAGGTTTTTAGTGGTATTAATGGGCTGAAAATTTATATAGACGACTTGTTAGTAGTTGCTTAGAAAAGTGTCGAGGACTACACTTATTCAAATCGCACGAATATCAACACAAAAAAGAGCAAGTGATGCTTTTATGTTCGATTGGCCACACGAGATCTAGAATCTGAGAGCAAATCTGAAGAAGCCCAATCAAATACCACATAATTTTTCTGCCCAATGGAAACGTCATGACTTGATCGATAAATCTAGTAACATTTCCATTATTACTTTAAAAGATAATGTCAAATTTATGATGCCATCAAAACAACAAGTAGGTATGGTCTATGAAAGACCTATTCGATTGCATGCACTATGCACGGTCATCTAATTTTCAATTCTTAACGGCGCTCCTTCTTTGGCCAATAGACCAACAAATTTACTAACAATTTCTTGTTCATCAGGCTTTTTGATTATTCGACCCGACGGCAAAACATACATTTTCTCAAATCAATGTGCGAGTCTTCTTTCTTTATCTTACTTGTTTTTCCCTTTTCCCAAATCGATGAGAATTTATGATCATCTCGAGTATCCTGTTTCATAAAAATTAAGACAAACTACTTGTGGGTGAAACGTGGAGCGTGTATGCAGACACCAAGAAGAAGCAAGGCGCAGCCAAACCAACAACAAAAGCCATGTACAATAAATAAATAATTTACGATGTGCCAACGAAGTGCCATGTGCGACGCCGTAACGTATCCCTAAAAATGAGCCACCAAAAGAGTATCCAGTCTCGCATGGGGATATCGTGAGCGCATTCCATCTGGCACTGGCCTGGCATGCGTTTGCCAATGAGAACGCAGGCATAGTGTACCCTTCGCTTTCAAGTCGCAGTAATCGTTCGTGGCGATCGTATTTCGCAACTCAGAACACAATATTTCGTCTGCAGAAATATACGCGATTCAAGAAAAAAGCTCAACAATCAGTAGACAAATTGTTATCGCAAAACATTTCTGCAGGATTATTATTTAAACGGTGGTGATCCTCATGAGTCAAGTCGCTTGTGTGCCACGAGCTACAATAGTAAATTGGACTTTATGGAAGATGTATGGTCGCAGTGGTTATAGTGGGCTAGATTACTGTGCGAGGTGTCTTCCGTCTTTCCACTGCGCCACCTTGAAAAAAAACAGTAACGATATTTTCCGTTATGTATAAAGATGGCTCAATAGGCTCATAGAATCATAGCTCCATACACTAAGATGCTTTCGTATGTTTTCATTTTTGGAATGAATGGAGGGGGCCTACTTTAATTTCATGCCGAATAAAAAAACAGAGCTCAGTAGTACAACACACTATAAACACATTTGACCCTAGTAAAACTGCGACGTAAAAATCCGCAGCACAAATATCTTCTTCACAACTTGTGCGGTGGTGAATGGAACAGCAGGCATGTACCGTCGTTTGTTCGACGCGATGTTCAAAAATCGTCACCAACCGAAATGCCATATAAACTTGTGGTACCATAAACGTGTTATGACAACGGTCCCAACAGGCTATTTCCAATGTTCTACGAAGTAATCGCTTGGTTAATACCTTCACATACATACTTTTTCTCAAGTCCAAAAGATTATCGCCAGATCGAGATATACGTTCGAGATACAAATCGCATCTTTCACTTCATTCCACCCCACCGAGCATACCTATGGGTGTTACAACAACAAGATGGAAAAACTAAACTCTTCGTCATCCACCTGGAGGTCTTGAGAAGATCGGTCGTGAACGACGACATATTACCAGGACATTCATTCGTGATGTTGTGCCACATTACAGCGTGTTGTTGGCGCATTGGGTGTGCACTGTGTGCATCCGTGTGTCTTCCACTTGCACTACCGTGATATGAAATATACACTGGCAATGAATTATGGGGGAAATGGTCACCAGATTATCGTAGACGGTTTCAACTTCTGGTCCAGCTGACACTATCCTACAAATGGTCACATTAATAAGGCAACACAAACTCTTTGGGGGGGGGACTCAGCTCTCCGTCGGGCAATGAAGGAAGCTAAGCCAGTGACAGTCATTTGCACCGCGCTGCAGTTGAAATAGACATTGAACAGCAATGTGATAGGTGCTATAGTCGCAGTTGTGCGAGCAGGTATGTTTATTTTATACGTGTATAGGATCTCCGTTTACCACATGGCGTGCAAGTGATAAATCCTACAGGCGCTCGCGCCCTCAGATAAGATCATCTCCCTTCATTTATTGGTTTGGATTATTGTTTTTACTATTTTCTATTTGTTGGGTCCCATTTGTGATGTCAATTTGACAGGCTTATGAAGAAATGAAAGGGTTACCCCAACAAATATGGATAACCGAAAAGTATTGGATGACACATTGTGATGATGGTGGAGATTAGTTTTGGGTTTTATTTATTTTTGGAAACACGGAAACATTGAGGATGGTCATAATTAAGGCGCCACAGACAGATGTGGGACATGAATAAAACATGGCAGCTCCAGCATTAGGCGTAGGTATTTTTATTTTCCTGTTCAGACCGATCTGATTTATTTATTAATCACATTTTGAGCACTAGCTGTCATATGACTGTCAAAATACACCAATTGAACAGTATTTCAAACGTCATAAGGCCACAAAAAATCATTTCCATCAACGATTTTCTCAATCAGATGACAAACGAGCACAACAACCTTTTAACAGAAGAGACTGCGGCTGCAAACGTTGCGTATAGTATTGCCATGAAGATGATGAAAGTGGAGAAGGGGAGGATAATACAGATGAAAAAATAACGAAATAGAAATCCTTTGCGTTATTTGTTGTGAAAACGCGTACTATTCTCCTACAACCGTGTAATCATTTTAAATTATGTATATTTAAATTGCTATACACAGTTGTCGGAGAAACTTTCACAAAGCGACATAAGGCCAAATTTTGAGATTTGCCCTTATGACGCTTGGCCTTATGTCACGGCACCTGTTATTTCACGTTTTTAGAGACGATAAGTCTGTGAAAAATAGAGAAAATTTACATCTGATCGCTGCAATGGATATTAATATAAATTTAATATTTTTTTGTATAAACACTTATTAAATTAGGCTTGTTTTTTTGAGCTTCGATCTCAGGAAAGTACATCAGTAAAGTAGGATTTTCAGCACACAATTACAAAAACAACGCTCTTCTTGACAACTAACTTTTAAGACACGCTCCACCACACTGGCAAAGAAAGAAAAATCTCCTTTTATATTCAATTTGGGCTCGAAAAATCTCAAATCTGAGAGCAAAAGCTGAAAATCCATAGTCCATAGTTTTCCTCGTCATCTGAAGAGCACGAATCACCAAAAATACTCCATTTGTACAATCAAATGCAATTTGAACAGCTGATATTGCTGTCAAATAACACACTAATCCATTTACAAAAGCAGATCAATTTCGTTGCATGTTCCATTCGCCGCGTAAAATCTGAGATCTGAAAAAGATTTCTGGTGTTCCCGCAATGGAAAACGACATAAGTGTAACCACTTGATGTTAGCCTTAAGCTTTATATTTATACAAAATTACATCCGGTACTTTGGTTACGTCTGGCAAGGGCCTGGCTGTACCAAAAACGTCTTGGACCAACATTTTCGTGTTTATGCTGATCTACTCTGTTGCTTAAGGCTAAAATCTTTGATCGTATTTTGAACGGAAATAGGAATTCAAATTCAGAACACTAATGTCGTTTTCCACTGGGACAGAAAAAAAAACACTTCTTTTGAGAGTAAGAGCAGTTTTTCTGCTCTCGAAATCAGCTGGCTATCAGATTTCATGTTCCATTGGCCGCAAAAAAGCAGAGTCAGAGCAGTTTTGCGAATCTCGATATCTGAGCGAGATTCACACCTATACTTACATTAACACCAAAACATTTTTGTCTAACTTTAAAGTGTGTTATTAATTATTTAGAAGACAAGTCTACGAAAAATAGAGAAAAAATTATATTTGGCTGGATATCAACATAAATTGAGTGGATTTTCATAAGCATAAATTACAATTAAAGAACAGCTGAGTTTTCAAACACGCACTACCACAAATGCGAAGGAAGTAAAATTTCGTTTTATGTTCCATTGGACACGAAAAATCTGAAATCTGAGAGCAAAATCCGAAAATCCCAATGGAAAACGACATAAAATGTCGTAGCTAAAACTGAAGTAAGAACATTTTTGACTGTTCTAAAACTGAAAAAGGAAAACCCCTGTTCATTTGCATTTCTATATCAATTGTTATCCTACTACTACTTTAATCGTGTTTGTGTGTCCATTACCTGTACCATATCCAATTTCGAAAGCAAACATCTCTGCCAATTACCGCCCGACATACAACAAACACAATTATTCTAGTCTGAGATCCGGATTTTTGCGGTGATTATTATCGTAAACAGAAATACACCTTACATCCTGCGATGAGAATGGATAATGAAAATTACACAAATAGGCGCCTTGCGAGTCTTTTGCTGGCATTGGAATTCGCTTTTTTTTTTAAAGACAATGAGAGAATCCCTTATTTAATCGGATGAAATCATCCTTTTTTGGCATTTTTGATTGTTATCCTTGCGAGTTTTAGCGATGCAACTGATATCGGGTAAATATATTTTCAAGTTCTCACTGAGGAGTCTTTTTCAATGTGGAACAGACAACTCTGCGCTGAAATAGATACGTTTAATCCCATAATCGCGAAGGCGCCCACATCTGAGTAGAACCTTTCTTAAACCCAGGTAGCACCAAGTACCAACTGAAGCCAGATACAAACCCGAACCCGAACCCGAACCGCACCCTTATCAATTGTCGTGCATCAAGAAAGCATTGCATTCGCTATAGTGAGAGGATCCACATTCCACATTCATACGAAAGAGTATAATTGCAATCGGTTAAAGGGTGTTGGCACTTTTTAGACAAACTAGCAATATTTTTCATTTCTCTGCCAACATTTAATTGCAATGTAAGATTGTGAGACTGTGGACTTCGCATATATGCTCCCGCAGCCGCAACTATACTGCTGGAGGGCGATTAATTCTCCTTTCACATTTTCTCTTCGCGCAGGCAGATACCTACATATCTCAAATTCAAAGTCGCGCTTAACTCTCAAGATGCGAAATCTTGTTGAAGGATAATTTATTGCGCACAATGTCTGGGGTCTAATTGAATATTAACACCTTCGATCTGATGGGTTGTGTTACTGGTGTGGCTGTATACCTTAAATCGCCCTCGGGATATCGATTTCACAGAAGCGAGCCAACTTTAAATTGAATGGAAATTAAAATTAATTAGGTTTTTCGATTTGGGAGCAGTTGCGCTCTGAAGTGTATGGTCTTATGTTTGGTCAGCATTTTTCTCGCGGCGAATAGTTGTCAAAATCGATAAGGATAAATTCAAGAAACAAGTGATGTAGTGTGGCAATTTGTAAACAATGCTGGAGGACATTTTTGGCCTGTGAGGAGGTCCTGTCGAAAGGACTGTCTACGGTTTGAATAGGTCTTGGTCCAAATCAATTATTTTCAAACGCTGTACATCAAGCTGGACTTTGTTGTTAGGCACTTAATTGACTGACCATACCACGCTGGAAAATCGGTTCTCGTCAGATCACCGAAATTAAACAGAGTTGGGTGCGGTTAGTACTTAGATGGGAAACCACTTTGGGAACACCGCGTGTCGTTGGCGTTACACCAGGCTGAGATGATTGCATTGTGCTGCATGCGTTGGACTGCTTGCTTTGAGGGTCAGGTGGGGGAAGAAATATCCTTGCACTGGACAATCAGGCGGTGATCAGACGCATGAAAACATTACAACATCATTGGCACTGGGATTGGCTGGCAGAAGAATGAAGATCTTGGGATATTCACTGGGTGGAGACCCAGTCGATGAAACAGAAATTCACAAATGCTAGCGGTAACACTAGGAATCGAACCCAGGAAAGAACTCTGGAGAAATCCAGAGAGTCTAGCTGGGTAAGATTTACAGTGGTAGAGAGACGAAAGGAGACCCGTCAATGGTGGTCTGATTCGAATATCTCTCGAAAATATATACTTATATATCAATATCCAGCTTCCTCTAAAGTGATTATGGACTGGTTCTTTCTGATAAAATTATAACTTCGGTACACCATTTGAATGTTATAAATAACGTGTACCTAGTGGGAGCAAATACAGCTCGATTGAATGAAGCTATCTGACAGATCCTAACTGACTTATGACTGACAGCTAAGATCGTGCAGTGACGTTTTCAAAACGATTAAATCGCAACCACCCACCATCGCCGGTCCCCAACGATGCCAAACTGTGTCTTTCTTTCTGAGCGGTGACAGCTCTCGCGGCCACCTAGCATTGGTGTTAATGAAACTTTAAACAGATTATCTCTGATTCGCTATCAATACTGAAAACCCAACTTGACACATGATTTACACTCGCGCGAGAGAAAACATCACAAGTCCCTGGATGATGATTGCAACATAACACCCAGGTGGAACCACCCATGGGCCCAAACAAGATCCGAGTGTGAGTCCGTGACGAACAAAACAAATAAACTCCTCTTCTCACTTGAAATGTATATCCAATCCATCAATTAAATTGACAGCCGATCATAAATCCACAGTGATTAAGCTGCAAACATAAATAATATACGTGCGTCGTGCGTTTGTCGTGCGTGCTCTACGGGTACTTGATTAATTTTATCACCTCCGCTCTGGTCAACAGGATATCACTCCATCACCCAATAACAATCGGGCGCTAATTATAGGACCCGGAGAGTTGCGCAGACTTTCTATCGCTACGTTAAGGTATCCCAGCAACAGGAAGTAGATGATGCACCTTCTCTTCGATTCTATTCCAGTTCAAGAGGCCGTCCACCAGAGCGCGTAAATCATGCAAATATTTCGACCAACTCTGACTGTATCGCATGTATACATACACACACATTAAATTCAATTAATAAGCCATCGAGGCGAGGAAATTGTGCGAGAGTGATTAATGGCGATAATAAAACCTCATTTCTTCTGACAAATATCCTCAATCACGCGGTCATAAATCAGCACCACCTGTCAAGATTCACACAATAACAAGGCCCGGCCTCACACTTTGGCTGCGGCTCTGACACGGCCGGCGTTCTCTCGAAATAAGTGAATGGAGCGAAGGAAAACGGAATCCCTGCCGATCGGTCATATATCTCGATTCTCGATACACTGCATACATATACGAGTGCATGAATTGGCCGCGATTACGCGAGGAGAATTTCAATTAAATTCCACAAGAACCCAGGCGTTATGGAGATTGATTGGAGTCAGCCCCAAGGGGGAGTCGCCGTCGTCGGTGCGCGAACTATACCACCAACCACGTCTCGGATACCGCTTGCAACGAGGCATTATCACTAATTGATGCTAATTACAGAGTTGCCGTGTAATTGTGATGTATCACGAACGCGAGTATGTGTGGCAAAAGTTATGAGACTGTAGGAGGGAAAGGTGCCTCGCAGCAGACTATACTCGTAGGTATAGGGACGACGACAACGACCGCATGTGTGTTAATAGTTAATAATCTTTAGCCGCGTCGTTAATCATTCAATTTTCACGTCTCTTTGGCCAAACAGCGGGTGAGCCGAGCTGTGTGTTCAGCGGGCAATCCGTTTGGCTATAGTGCTGAGCATACGGTCCATAAGCTTGTTTTTTTTTTGTGTGCGACGATGGTAGTCTGATTCGCTTGCATTTGTTCGGCTGGAAGGGTTCGCTGATGGCGGATTTAAGGACCCCAGTGTCTCCTCGGCCAATCTAATCTGATGAGAATCCCTTTGGAGAGCAACCGTTTTGTCGAAATTGAAAGGGATGTTCTTAAAGGGTTTAACTAGAAGTGCGGATTTTGTAGAACGAATCGGCTTTCTCTCTCTCTGGTATAGGTACCTACCTATTACGAGTAAATTCAGCTGTCACAGTCGTCGTTGCGAATATTGGCGCAGAAGCAACACAAAATCTCCAAAAAATTAATTAGAACCTACTAGCGACGAGTTTTGCTATTTTCTTTCAGGGAGTTATATGCGCTATAGGGTGTAAAAGTTGTAATGCGATTTTCTAATCGCGGCTCGCATACCCTATATTCCACCTCACATATCCTCGGCGCTCTATACGCTCTATACCCCCAACTGTGTTCGACCCAGAAGCACTTGCACACGTTAGTGCGTGCTCAGCATCTCCCATCGTTTGACTCTCGCTCAAGAATATACCTGTGTTAACCAAGGGAGCTGCTCCAAAAGACCTCACACTAGCAATCGTTTGGTGTTAATTCGTGTTCATTCCGCACGACAGCCGCATACTCACTTACCGCGAGCACCGAAAAGGAGCGACGACTTTAGCATCAAGAACCGCACTCCGTTTTCCTTTTATTTATTGACACCCAATGCTCGCAACGAAAGAAGTTAACATTTGATTTATGCCCTCGTAATTGTTGGTTTTCGCTTAACAATTTGCAGCAATTTGCCAGCGAAGAAAATATAAATAAAAAAATTCTCAAAGTATTAACAG
The DNA here is from genome assembly GCA_949126925.1 of Cheilosia vernalis. NCBI lineage: Eukaryota > Metazoa > Arthropoda > Insecta > Diptera > Syrphidae > Cheilosia > Cheilosia vernalis. The sequence continues at coordinate 59,869,326 of OX421362.1, forward strand.
ATACCTGATGCACACACATGTGACCGCACAACGTTAAAGGGAAATAAATAAGTGAATGCGAGTAATAAAACAGAAATCGCGCAGCACACATAAAAAACAAGAATCTATACGGTGTTTCATGGCTGTCAATAAATTTCAATAAAAAAAACGTGTTCGTCGCGTTAAATTGATTTAAATGGCTCGTGAGCGAAGCAGATAATTCTCAGTTGTCAAAAGGAGCACATTACTTTGCGCCGCCATACCATTATCATCTGGACGAGTCGGTTTATATGTACACGTACAGCCTGGCCTATAGGTGTTGGTACATAACTTATCGACTGCAATCACAGACACCTTTGCGGAACGCTTAAATTGCTGCTTTAATTATGAGGAATGTGTTTATCGCTGGGTTGGCCGGAGTCAAACGGGGATTTAAAAACAAGCTTCAGTCGTGACCTGGGGTAGTTCATTACACTGGATGTCCCTAAAGAGTGTGATTAGATAGGACTAGATAAATTGAATATTTTAAGCGGTTGCACCCATGAATGAAGGAAGTTTATAAGATTACCGCAATCGGCTTACCCTTTTTACGTTCTCTTTGGATTGGTAGGTATATGCGTCAAAGTCAAAAGAGAAAACACGTGTATGACGTTTCCTCGGGCTGAAAATTCCACCATAGGCTCGTTCGTATACTTTCAGCATAAAAAGGGAAAAATGTCAAATCTCACAAATTGAAAGAGAAATCTCTCAATTTGAAGAGACTGACCGTTTTTCTTACAAAAATTTTAAGAAATGTCTTTTTGACATTTGACAAGGTTTTATTTAAATTCAGCATCTACAAAATAAGTTGAAATGGAATTTTTTAAAGGCTTAATACCTAGTAAACTTACCATTTTCAATGCGCTGATATGTTGATGAGAACATTCAATTTTGACATCGTTGAAGACGGAAGTAAATAGAGATTTACTTGTCAAACTTGTGAGCTATCACTTAGTTATCGGTTTCAATTTTTAATTTTTTAGTAAGTCAAAATTTGGCGAGTAGAAAATTACGAAGAAATGAAAAAAAATGGAAATGGATTTCTCTCTTATTTTTTTTTTCGATGTTCTCAGTACGTATGGTCGCATTCGCACAGTTTCCTACCAAATTTTTAACAATTTTACGTTTGACCAGAACGAACCTTATATTATAAGACCCATGAATTTCGGTGATGACAAGCTGTCAAAACAGACAATGATACAAAGAATCATGCGAATGTCGTCATCGTCTCTCTCTTGGATTCGTGGGTATGGGTTGCACTTGCACCTATACATAGGAGTATAGTGGAGAGCCCCGATGTCAAAATGACGTTTAATTCATAAAGTAGGCACTGCAATGAATTCATATTAAAATAACAATCAATAAAACGTTTGCAAACAGTTGATAACATTGCGCAATCAATGAATTAGAATACGAAAGGTGGCCGAATTGCCCAACAAAAAAGGGTTTACGTCCTCAATTAATATCCACTACTTGTTAAATGTTAAATTGAGAGAGCACCTGTGTGCTTACCTACACAACCTTCACGATATCATTACAAATTTATTTCGTACTAAGAAATGCGCAGCACAAATTGCATCCTTAAGGGTAGTTTGGCTGCTTTCCTAATTTGAAAAGTTCTTATCAAATAATGAGATCAAAACCAATAACCAAACTCGATACAACTTTGGCAATTCGAAGAGTGCTGAGACCGACGAACTATGCCTTCGATGTTCATTTGGATGAAGCTTCTCTGCGCGACGGCATGGCAGCTGCTTTCACAATCGAATTGCCCTCTGCCATGTGAATATCAGCTCGGAATATTGCACTTTTGCATGCGATTGCCATTTGGGGTTGAAATAGAGTTGCATAGTCACGTTCACCATACAATACAGCGGAATTTCCTTGTTAAAAGTTTTGATTCGCATTCGTGCAGTTCGGAAATACTAGTACATATACACAAACATGACAATGAAGGCTAATTATGAGAAAAACAAATTGGATCAACCTCAAAACGGCTGTCACATGTGACAGTGTTTCACAGAAGGGAAGAAATCTGTTAACCATTCTTTTTCTTGTTATCTCGTAAGAGGCGAACGACTGACCTCCTATTATCCTTAGTCCGTCAACAGCATCGGCAATAACATCAAACTTCATTATCATCTCTATTGTTTTGCCCAAGAATACGTCTCACTTCCGGAGGACACAACATTGTAACTCCCAGGTAAACCAAAAAAAAAAAAAAATGTCACAAAACCTAGAGGACAGCAGCTAAGGTAGTCAAAGTCAATAGACCGTACATGGGTTTGATTTGTTCTCATAAGAGTTTTCCCTGGAAATTAATCGTCTCGTCATTATCAATTTTATTATAATTTCATGTGTCCCTTTGTTTTCGCCTTTTTCATATAGGTAAAAGGAATGACGACGAACGAGGGAACGAGATGAACACCGCGGCTCTCTTATGCTGTGTTTGTATATATACATTGAGCCTGACAGAAGGGCGCACCGCACATTGAATTCATCTTAGCGAAGGACTTCTGACTGATTAGAGATTCTATTTTATGAAATTCGATACTTTAATTCATAGTTGCTGGATGAAGGATGAACAGCACAAACAAAGGAAAAAAAAAAACAGGACAATAGTTGGATGCAATGGGTCTTATATAGGTAGACCCCTTGTATTCTTGGAGTTTTGATGTAGGAAATTGTTTATAGAGGGATCTAAATGATGGTAACTTTTAGGAGCTATGTTTGGCTGGTTTAAGTTTTGAATGCTACAGAAAGTAAAGTTAAAATTTGTATTCTCGGGGAATTTATTGTTTCTATTCTAAATTAATCGATATCCTATGCAAAATGTGGACAGGGAAGCTGCTTGTCGCTTGCCGCTCACTGCTTGACCTCAGCCTAAGTTGTCGGTAATTGGTTCTGTTAAGTCCAACTCAATATTCGGTAGAAGGTCGATCAACATAGATGGAGTCTTGGCCATAAACTTGTCAATCCTCGCAAATCAGTTCATCAGTACATCAAACAGAAATCAATGGACCTGGAAGAAGTCAATTAAGAAAATAAATCGGCGGGAATAGATGGAATACGACCCAAAGATCTTAAAAATAGTTCAATATTGTTTGGCTCCTGTAATAACAATATTGATGGATATCAGCTTGGAGCAATCTATAGTTCGAGCATCTTTCAAAACTTGAGTTATGTTCGCCCAATATACAAAAGTGGAAAAAAAATGAGATCTCGAACTATATAGATCAATAAATATACTCCCAGTAATAGATAAGGTATGGAAATAAATGATTATATCGATACCTTCCCGGAAGAATGTATTAAGCGACATTTTTCAAATTTTACAGGAGACAAATAAAACTTACTGTGAAGGTAATTATTTGCGTATTTTGTAGTAGTAAGCATATTTCGATTGGGATTTGCACCACAAATTATTTTAAATTATTCTATGAACGAAATGTTAACTAGATAAAAAGTTTTTGTCGCTTATAACATTTTTATGGTCTTAAGATTGTCGCTTGATACAAAGGTTTTTGTCGCTTAGAATATTTTTGTGGTCTAAAGACTGTCGCTTGAAACAAAAGTAAATGGCGCCAAAAAAATTGTCGTTTAATTCATTTTTATATATTCAGTTTTTGCTATAAACAAAGTTAAAATAGTTTTTTTTATCAAAAAAGTATTTGAGAAAATCTTTAAATAAACACACATACTTTTCTGATAAGTTGTCTTCTTCGTCAGCCTCTGATGAAATATCTTTCTTCTCGCCAGCAATAGTCTTAACTCCCTGCGTTGGATAATATTTTATTTTTCCAGTCACGAAAATCATCTTTTGTTAATTTTATTTCCAAATAACGGTAATAATGTCTATAGAAAAAAATGTTTCAAGAGACTGCAAATGGAACAACTTTTCGGTGGCACAATGTTCTAAGCGACAATATCAGTTAAACTAAACGCCATGTGCAAATTTTTTTTCTCGTGGGATGTGTCGCATAGTATACAATTATTTTTTATATAATGGCGCTTAGCATAAAAATTTTGGTGGTTACAACAAACGACAGGGTATAACAAATATCTACCCAGCAAATATGTCGGATACTACAATTTGTATTTCTCTCTAGTGTCGTTTGTATCAATGGTAGAAACGTCAAACCAAGATCAAAACGTGGCGCTTGTCACAATTTGTAAGGCATGCCAAAAAGTCATTTTCTGAAAAATTGTCGCTTAATACATTCTTCCGGGAAGGTATATTATAAGAGGCTATACGAATTATGTTGAAAAGTTCAAGATCCTAGAAAATAGAATATTTGAAAATCGCCCAGGCCGAATAAAGCTATATAAATCGATTGCCCAAAAGGATTTTAAGGCAGTTAGAGAAGATTATAGTAAAAAGATCCGTGTTTTGAAAGCTTTATTTGAAAGACAGAAATTAAAAAGTCAAAATAAAAGAACATTTGAGTGAGGAAGAGGAGGCGAAACATGTGGTACCACAAGGTCAAAGTTAGGTCCACTAATTTTTATAATATACATCAACGATTTTGCGGATGATATACCGCCATTGTGATCGCAGTAAGTCGCAAGAACGTAGAAGCAGCAAAAGGAATTCAATATACAGTTTAATCCTATTGCCATGACCATGGGCTTATTATAAATTCAAAAAAGACGCAAAGGTTATGCACATTCAACCTCATATTTTAAAATATATAACCAATATAAAAATGCATACCTATACAATATACATGTCTATACACTCAGCAGGGAATCACCAAAATCTACAAAACCAGGACAACTGCTCAACAATTATCGATAATGCTATAATATTGAGAATGCCTTACACCAACAATTACCACAATCTAAAGGATATTATTGTTAATTTGCTGAGTCCTTTATTAGTTCATGAGCCTTTACAAATTTTGCAAACAGACAACACCAAGGAATCTAATAAGGACATCCACCAGCAGCTACGCAATGATCTCTCAGTACGCCCAAACACTGAGGCCCAACTTCTGCAACCAAAAAGAATTCTGCGGTCTAATTCAACCTCTTCAGTTGTCATTCCTAGTGTGAAAGTCTCATTGGGCAAATCGGCTACATCTGCACCACCTATTCCATCTACGTCATCCTCCGCGTCACTGTCAGTAAGCAGTAAACAGCCTACAAATACCTAATGAAGCTTACAACCCGCCTGGGGCCAGTAGTACTCGTTTGAACGTTCCATCATCAGTGGTTAGCAATGGTGACAGCTCTTTGAGAGTTGTCCCTCCACCTTTTGCCATGTTTTAAGAACGCTTACAATATGGTACTAAGCCTGTGGATATTATTAATTTTATAAGCAGCAACGGCATTCACAGAGGCCATCAGATGTCACAGCCTTACACCTGAAAACCTGCCGGATTGAATATCAGCCTCATTTAAGCTGCTCGCTCCCTCGCATATTGGGAAGGTTTTAGTAAATCCTATCTTTTGGCCGAAAAATATGATTGTAAAGGAGTTTACGTTTGGTTAGGAAAATGGGTAGGTAGAGCAGGGTAACCCTGCAATACCTCACTTAGGTCCTCGTGGACCCATTGTGTTGCCCTTTATTTGGGGTTAACCGTTGGTATTCCATCGGTGATCTCCATCCTCCTCCTTTTGTGGTTACCTGACGCTGTCTAGCTATCCCGATGTCCTCAGAAACCTGTAAAGATCAGACAGGGAGACATCAGAAAGTTCATGTACGTCATGGATGTATAATTACTTCCAAGTGTTCTGTTCCTCAAGTGACAGAGACTTGGGCAATGACAAGGGAAGTGAGGTGTGTCCTCATGTACCTCCTCGTCTTCGCAGCCTCTACATATATGTCGTTATCTTTGAGATTTAGTTTCATTAAGTGGTTTCTTAGGAAGTTATGTCCAGTCAGAGCTCCCACTAACTTGGATAGCGACGACCTATCAAACTGTAGAAGTTTGTTGGTCCGACCTCTGTTTTATTCTGGCCAAAGCTTCCGTGATATTTTTAAGTCGTGACTTCTTTCCACCTGTTGTTGGTTTTCATTCGAATTTTATTCTCCACTCGCTCTCTGAGATTGCAAAGTGGTGGCTTGATCCATTGAAGTGCTCTATTAAGATCCATTATGGAACCTTTTCTCGCCAGCTCAAATGCCCTCTCATTGCCGGTTTTGTCTCTGTGTCCAGGGACCCAGGAGAGAATTGTTGTGTGCTTGAGCTCTTCGCGGCAACGGTGAACTATAGTTTGGATTTTATTTCATTAGCAGAAACTGCCTGCTGCCTGACTCTCAATGAAGATGGTAATATCACTACGAGGTATTGCCAATATTGATGCCTTACGGGCCGCTTCAGCGATTGCCAGAACCTCCGCTTGGAAGACACTACTGCTAACAGGAAGTCTGATGGAGCAATCTATATTTAATTCCTCAGAGAATATGCCGGCACCGGTTCCACATACCATCTTGGAACCATCTGTGTAGATGGATATTGATTTTCGTTTTGTGGATTCATTTGTGTTCCATTCTTCCCTACTCGGAAAGGAGCAGGTGAATGGTCTCTCGAAGTTCAGACGGGGAGACAAATAGTCAGAAGTGACAACGTTCCCTACGTATTAACCTCATATCTGCGCATGACCAAAATTGCAGGGATTCCAAATGCTACTTTGGCTGATCCTTAAGGCAATTTTGGCAGCAGATTCTTACATGTATAGGTCTAGAGGTGTCAGATTAAGAATTGCCTCTAGTCCAGCTGTAGGTGTGGTTCTCATAGCGCTGGTTGTCCCTATACATGATATTCTTTGTATTTTAGTCATCGACTTAAGATTGGTCGCTTTGCTGGCGGCTTGCCCCCAGACTACACTGCCATATGTCAGTACATCCAGAGGATAATTCTGGGGCTTGCTCCCCAACTTCTACCAAAGATGCTGTTGCATGCGTAGAAAGCATTCGCTGCTTTCTTGACTCTTTCATTGACATTCGGCTTTCAATTAAGTTTCCTATCAAGGATAATACAAAAGTATTTGTATTTCGCATTATCTGCTACCCTTAGGGGTTGGTGGCTCGAATCGCGGTATTATTATTTTATTCGTGAACAAGACAAGATCGGTTTTCTGCGGACTGACCCCATGGTCGCATTGTTTTGTCCACGTCCACGTACTTAATTTCTTAAATTTCATATTTAATTAATGACAAGGACCCAGAGTAGAGGGGAGATGACTCCTCCCTGTGGAGTGCCTCTCGAAGCAGTTACCTTGAGGTCGTTGATATTCCTTTCACCGAATAAGCTCACGATTACATTTGTGAGGTGATGTCTGTTCCTTACTATAAATAAGTAAGCCGTTTTTGATGATGAATTCTAAAAGGAACCCACCTCGGACATTGATATCGGAACTATCCCATAGTGTATGATGGGAGGTAGCATCACAGCCTATAGGATGTCGTCCCATTTCCAACGTTCTGCTGCCCTTATTAGAGATTCGGTAAGCACGGAAGGTGGGTTGCTTGCTTCATGTGGCATATATAACTACTACCGCCATTATCAGCTGGTTTTTCCCTACCCTGTCCCATTTGACCACTGTTTGGTCGGTATCGCTGAGGCTCTTTCGGGGCTCTTTGCGCAGTGATGAAATTAATCTACCTCCAACAGCAGCAGATTTAGATGTTGACCAAGAAGCAGTCCCAATTAAATACATTGCTGGAACTAAAGTCATTGTTATTCCAAGTTATCTAACTTAATTAGGTCATTTCACTGCGATGATTCGAGATTAAATAATAATAATTTTTGGTGCAACAGGTCCGTAGGGACCCTAGGCCTAGCTTCTCACAATTATTCGTTTTGTGCGAGATTTCATTTTTGGAACGAATGGAAGGGATATACAATTTTATGCCGATTCCAAACGGCTAATTGAGAAACTCTTTCAAGACAGTTACACTCTCGGGTGGCGCAGTGAAAAAACCCTGAGTTGGAATTTGTTTTTTTGTGGGATTCGAACCTGGACCCCTTGCTTAGTAGTATAACACACTAACCACTAAGCCACTGCGCCTACGATGATTCTAGATTACTTCCATTTAATGTAAACTTAGATCCTTAGCGTGGAGTCGTTGATACCTTCGTCAGATAAATAATTTTTCTAATGAATTTAATAATATCCTTGACTTGGTATTTGTTAATTCCGAACTCGACATTAGTATCAACAACCCCATATAGTCCCACATTTCCGTAAACCTGTTTCTCATGTAGCATTATCCATGGAGTTTCAATTTTATGAATTTTTTAAACCAGGTTCCGGTGACACCTATTTTAAATATAATTATGCTAAATCCAATGTCAGCAACATTTCAAATTATTTAGATAGTTCGTTTAATTTATTTATTAGTACTGTAAAAATGGCAATTGGTTTGTTTACACCTAAAACAGTGAAGTCTCTGTCAAGGGTAATAAACCCATTTGGTTTAATCATAGAATTATAAATTTAAATAATAGTAATAACGACACGGAACTTTTGGAAGTTTATCGGATGCTCCAAAAACAATTTGATGTTTTAAATACCTAAGTTTCTTTGCAGACAATAAGTTCTTTCTGTTATATCTTATTTAAGGACAAATAGTAAACGCTTTTGGACTTTTGTTAATAACAAAAAGTAATCTAATGGTATTCATAACTGTATGCGTCTAAATAACGAATCTTCGTCTGACTGATCTTTCAATAATCTGTAATATATGTTCGCTACCCACTTTCAGTGTGTATATTCTTGTGGTACTACCACACCTATAGTTTTAGTAATACTTTAAAAAAAGTCCTGCGAATTCTTTAATATCGTGAAATTAGAGTGTTCAATTCCTGTGCCTTGATTTTGTTCGGCAATGTCGCTAGGGAACGTTCCGAATTGGGTTTGATTGTATGAGTGCACCGCGCGCTTTGACCGACGTGACCGTTGTGCAATAATTTGGCAGTTTTTCGAGGACCCTGATACAATTTGTTGCTATTTTATCCATTTTTTTTAGTTTGAAAAGGCACTAGGTACTTTGCAAATTTTAAAAACGCTGTGATTTCCAAATGAATTTCTGTAAAATTTAACGCTGCTCTGTCTATCAGAGCACGATTATAGTGTAAGAAGAGTCAGTAATTGTTAAATGTTGTGCGAAAATTCTTAAATTGCAGAGTACCAGCTTTAGAAATGACACTTTTATCTTTCACAGCTCTTTTGTTTTTCTACCTTTCAGAATTTTGCAACAATCTCCCTGAGTGTAAAAGAAAGGTTTTCAATTTTAGTTTTAGTTTTACAATACAATATAGACTGTATGTAAGTAGACCATTCTAAAACAATTTTTCTTTTATAAATACAGTCGAACTTCGATAACTCGAATATTTAATAACTCGAATAAAATTGGTTGGCAATAGCGCCAACACTAAAATTTGCATGTAATTTGTATTTGATAACTCGAACTTCTATAACTCGAATGTCTTGATAACTCGAAGAAATTATTTGGCCACACCTTCGATAAGTCGAATTCTAAAGGGGGAAGTCCCAAATTCTGAAGGGGAATTCCCTAATTCTGCGTGTTTTAACAAGTTCGTTTTATAATGCATCGCTTTCGGGGGCACTGAGTTTGTATGTTCCTTATACATACCGTGTAGAAAATCGTAATTTTCGTATGTGTGAGTAAACAAATTTCTTCCAGGTTGCTATATTTTTTTGAATTATTGAAAAAAATAAGAGGAAGGCAAAACAAAACACATCAGAGTTGAAGATTCGTATAAACAGTGGAGTGTGTAGATATTGTTAGTTGTTTAGACTTTAGAGAATCAATTTTGTATTTTACTTGATAACTCGAATTTTTTTTTGTGGCAAGTGGTGGTTCGAGTTATCGAAGTTCGACTGTATAACCAAAACAACCAAATCACTTAAGAGTTAGATGTCGTTTAGATTGTTCCGCTTGTGAGCTAGATACTAAACACTACTTCCATCTTCCATGAAACAGTAGATGCAATGCGTTCTCAAATGACAAATTTTAAAATGAAAACCTTTTAGCTTTGATTTTTATTTACAAATATATAAAAATTTATTGGATATTGTTTATAAATTATATCAACTCATTTTTGTATCTACTTGTAAGATCTCGTTCAATTGAGTTTTAAAAAGTCCCTAAAAAAGGGGCGATGGAAGAAAAATGAGCTTTTTTCGGAAGCTACGTAAATTTAGTATTTTCTACCAATATTTAACAAGTAACGGCCAGCTTTACGCTATATATTTTAAACATATTCATTTTGAAATCACAGTTTTTGAAAACTTTTTTAAGGACTATTCACATGAGCGCAAATTGCGAACAAATGAATTTACAGCCCGATTCTGCTCTTGTGAGGTTGTTTTCTTGTGAGGTTTGTTGTGATTCGATAACATTTTCCGAATTCTACGATAATCCTCACAACAAAACTAACAAAAAAATTCACTTCAGCATGGTCACTTTAAAATTGGCACAAAATTTTCCACAAAAGACCGAATTCGTACACGAAAATATTAAAAATATATAAAATAACATTTTTTTGGGAAAAACTCGTGAAATATGAACACAGCAATGTTTTAGAACTGAAGGATGAAAATTATGAACGACATTTTTTGTCACAAATCGAATTCCCCGCCTCCTTAGTTTTTTTTATAAAAATATTTATTTTTTCCGAAAAAGTTATAAATGTAGTACAAAATGTCGTGTTCAGGTCATAAAGTGAGTGGAAATAGGGAAAAATGACCTTGCTCAATAGGAGAACACAAATTCGATTGTTTTTGTGAGCCTCACAGTTGTGAGTGTGCTGACAGGATATACGAAAACCTCACAAAATCAATTCCACCTCACCTTATGAGGGTTTTGTGCCTTGTGAGTTTGAAAGAATCGGTCTGTTAATCGTATTTATGAATTGAAAATTGATTTTTATACTGCCACACCAAAGCATTAAATTAAATGAATCTAACATCTAATCTAAAAAGAACCGGACTCAATTGATTTAAGTAGCTCATATATTACAGCAATTGAAAATTCTTGCAGCGAACTTTCACACTTTATTCACAATCCTCATAAAACAGTCGCGATCCACAAACCCACGAATGAAAAAATTCTGTCGAAGTAACCTTGAACAATGATTGAAATGATTGAAGTGCCAAAAATATTCGCTTGTTGTTAGTTTGTGAGATTTATCTCCCCGTTTCAACATGGCTTCTTCGCAGGCAGATCTCTCAATTTTTTGTACTTCTGCCTTGAATTTCCTCCAAAATGGCTTGCAATGTGATGTAATATTGTAATGACTTTGTACCATATCCGACCAAATACTCATGTAACCCTAGTCTTAACTTAAGCCGCAAGCTATAAGCCATATAACACCCATGTAAAAATAACGTCAGATCTAAGCAGTAATAAAATGACACTTCTTTTTATTTCATCGAATGGAAAAAACACGTTTTCTTAATTGGTCTTGAATCTTGAGTGTTCGGATAGAACAAATATATACGGACTTTGCTTTTGAATCCATTTTATGAAGTACGCTCTATTAGAATAGAGAAAATCCAAAAGCGTCTTACTAGAGTAGCCTTTCGTAGACTGCGATGGAATATTAAAATGCCATCTTACGAGACGAGGTGCAAATTATTTGGTATCTTACCTCTTTTTAAACGTAGGCAATGTTTTTCAATTATGTTTATTCGTGATTTGATAAATAATCATATCGATTGCCCTTTCCTGTTGCCATTAATTGATTTTATGTTAATTCGAGAGCTCATTATTTCACTTAAGCTTCAGATTTACGAGCAGCATTTTAGATATGGCATTTTGGCATGGGAAGGTACACTACAGGATAAAGAAGCTAGTACCGAACACAAAATACGTCAGCGTGAATTTTAGTGGCATCAAATTGATAGCAGAACGAGGCTTCTAATATTCCAGCACAGCAAATTGTCAATACCAGACAAGGACAACAAGATAGAAGCATCATTCCGAGACATTGGAACCAGTATACGACCGCAGAAAATATGATATAGCAATTCCAACAACATTCAACGAAATACCTGTAGAAATTCGTAATCTATCAAAACCAATTTCCTTAAAGAAAGCTGAAGAATTATATTTAAACCTAGCCGAAAGCCCGGTTACACTCCATGGAAATAATACGAATTCCCATTCATTGAAAGCGTTTTACTATATTAAAATTAGTCAATGTGATTTATCCAATCGATTTAAAAATGTACAATGTAGGTACCTACATGTAGGTACCTACATAGTATAATCTCTACCTCTATAAAAGAGAACACATTTTTCTGTTTGTCCGCGAAGAGGGAGTAGGTTCGTAAGGAAACCTCAACAATATATATATTAATCGATTTGTCGTGAGTAGCGGTATTACATAGGATGGTTTTTAGTATCCTAAAGTCCGTTATTGGTCCTTCAAACCCATTTTATATGAGTTTTTAACCAAAAAAAGACCATTTTTTATGGTTTAAACATATATTACTACGAAATGGCCAAACAAATTTGAATATAAATTTATTCTTCGATTAGTACACTTCCCGGTGAAGAGATTGATGTATCAATCATTATTCTCTGAATTGTATAACAGAAGTTATAAGCAAAAATGTAATTATTTGAGACTTGCATATTTCACAGATATGCGTAGGTCATTGCAATCAACAGCCTACCAGTGGAGTGCGGACAGCGTTGCCAACCAATTTTGACGAAAAAAAGCCTAACTTGAAAAAAAATAGTGCATAAAATATTTTTGTATGTAAATTGGAACAATAAATCAAAAATTAAACACAAATATAAAAAAAATAACAAAGACTTTTTTTTCGTTTGGAAACACATTCTTTAAGACCGAGCACCGAGGTCTTCTTTTTGCCAAGATTTTTTAAGAATATTTAAAAAAAATAAAAAGTCAGTATACGTTGAATCAAAAAAATATATACATATATTTGAAATAAAAAAAGATGCCTTTTTGGAAATAAAAAAGCTTTAAGCCTTAGCAAATGAAATAATGCCTAAAAGGCATGAAAAAGCATAGGTTGGCATCGCTGTGCGGACACGTTTATCAATTTTTTTCTTCTCTCTTCTTTCTTTGTACTAGAACTAGACTACTAGCTATTGTGTAGGTATAGTGTGAGTGGCTGGTTAATATTTTTTTAGTTTTTTGAAGTTATTACTTCTTAGCGTTGGGCAATTTAAAGGACTATTCACATGAGAGCGAGCGAACGAATTGCTGAAATGAGAACAAACCACTTTTGATGCATTTAGCTATGAACAGAAAATTGTACATTTTACTATTCCAAGAGGAGGATAGTTAATTATCCCATCAAAATGTATTAAGAAAACATGTTAATAAACAGTTAAAATACGAAATTTCGAATGGCAAACTTTTTGCCGCGAACGAATACACCCTTGGCGCGAATTGTCAAAGTTTATTCACAATCCACATCATTCAATTCGCGTTCCACAAACTAACGATTAAAGCATTCGTTCGAACTTAACCTCAAACTCAAAATGTTATAGAGACAAATAACGGCGACTGTCATTGGATTCGCGGGTTTCTGCGACCAAATTAAATGTATCATGTGAATGGACTGTCAAAACTTGCGAATATTCGTTCGTTCGTAGGTAGTTGGTCGCTCTCATGTGAATGATCCTTAAGATGGGAAGAAATTAATGAATTCGCGTTACCTTTAAAACGACACCGCGTCATCCTTACCGAGAAACCGACACCCGATAGGTGGCGCTGTTGTCGATTTTCTGAGAAACTCAACCGATCTCAATGAAACTTTGTATGTGTGCATGTTTGTATGCAGCTAGAAAGATAGGATAGTTTTGGACCCGATAGGTGGCGCTGTTGTCGATTTTCTGAGAAACTCAACCGATCTCAATGAAACTTTGTATGTGTGCATGTTTGTATGCAGCTAGAAAGATAGGATAGTTTTGGACCCGATAAGTGGCGCTGTTGTCGATTTTCTGAGAAACTCAACCGATCTAAATGAAACTTTGTATTTGTGCATGTTTGTATGCAGCTAGAAAGATAGGATAGTTTTGGACCCGATAGGTGGCGCTGTTGTCGATTTTCTGAGAAACTCAACCGATCTCAATGAAACTTTGTATGTGTGCATGTTTGTATGCAGCTAGAAAGATAGGATAGTTTTGGACCCGATAAGTGGCGCTGTTGTCGATTTTCTGAGAAACTCAACCGATCTCAATGAAACTTTGTATGTGTGCATGTTTGTATGCAGCTAGAAAGTAAGGATAGTTTTGGACCCGATAGGTGGCGCTGTTGTCGATTTTCTGAGAAACTCAACCGATCTCAATGAAACTTTGTATTTGTGCATGTTTGTATGCAGCTAGAAAGATAGGATAGTTTTGGACCCGATAGGTGGCGCTGTTGTCGATTTTCTGAGAAACTCAACCGATCTCAATGAAACTTTGCATGTGTGCATGTTTGTATGCAGCTAGAAAGATAGGATAGTTTTGGACCCGATAGGTGGCGCTGTTGTCGATTTTCTGAGAAACTCAACCGATCTCAATGAAACTTTGTATGTGTGCATGTTTGTATGCAGCTAGAGAGATAGGATAGTTTTGGACTCGATAGGTGGCGCTGTTGTCGATTTTTTTGAGAAACACAACCGATATCAATGAAAATTTGTATGTGTGCATGATTGTATGCAGCTAGAAAGATAGGATAGTTTTGGACCCGATAGGTGGCGCTGTTGTCGATTTTTTTGAGAAACACAACCGATCTCAATGAAACTTTTTGTGTGTGCATGTTTGTATGCAACCAGAAAGATAGGATAGTTTTGGACCCGATAGGTGGCGCTGTTGTCGATTTTTTTGAGAAACACAACCGATCTCAATGAAACTTTGTATGTGTGCATGTTTGTATGCAGCTAGAAAGATAGGATAGTTCTGGACCCGATAGGTGGCGCTGTTGTCGATTTTCTTGAGAAACTCAACCGATTTTGGAAAATATTATAGGTAGGTATTGCCATATGTCAAAAAGTTAAAACAATTTTGTCTTTTTTGATTTTTTTTTACTAAATATATTTTACTGCTAAATATATGTATATATATAAACTTTAGCTCCAGGCGCCTGCCTGACAGTTGTTGGCATACCCTTAGCGGAGCGACGAAGTCGCGTGAGCGTCTAAACCCTGCGAAAAAAAGGGTTAAAATCCTGTTAGCGAGCGAAGCGAGCCACGCACCCCATACTTTAAATACACCAGACTTTCTTATAGGCGCCTGCCTGATAGTTGTTGACATACCCTTAGCGGAGCAGTTGTACATGAGTATTGAGATTTTGGAAAAAAAGGTTTCAAATCTTTGTGCATAAATCACATAAACATGGTTTCATTAAAAAAAAAAATATTAAAATTTAACATAAAAAAAGTAAAAAAATGAATAAAAAAATAAAAAAAAAAAATTCATTTCTTCAAAAAAAAAAATATTATATTTACGTTTTTTAGCCCATTTTAAGCTATAAAAAAATAAAAAAAAATGTTTGCTTAGTGCGCATATTGGAAACCCGCCCCCTCTCTTCTCTACCTCTATAAAAGAGAACACATTTTTCTGTTTGTCCGCGAGTAGGGAGTAGGTACGTAACGATACCTCAATAATTTATATAGCAATCGATTTGTCGTGAGTAGCGGTATTACATAGGATGGTTTTTAGTATCCTTACTTCATGTTCACATGTATGCATTTATTAAAGGACCCAGCAAAGCGGGTACATCCAGCTAGTATATTCATAAATAAGTAACAATTGATAATTAAAAGCGTATACGTTTCTTTTAATAATGGCATTTTTTATTCGTTTGAGCATTTATACCATTAAATAAAAAAAAATTATCACATTAAAATAATAATACAGATCACTACTGTTTCAAAAGGAGTTATGTATTAAAGTCATGGGATGAAAACATTGTATGCTATTGAATCTATCTATCGAATTTGATAAAACAATTCCTTGAATGACATAGAAACCATTGTTTTTATTATATTGCGGCAATGAATCAGTAGTGCATCTTTTTAAACAATAAAAATAAAAAAAAATCATTAAACCGTTATTATTCTTACCATTGCATTGATATGACAATATTATTAATTAAATTGTGATCATTATTCCAACAAGGAGTTCACGTCGAAATTATGCTCTGTTTCCTATTAAATAATAGAAGGGCGTCTAATTATTTTAATAAGCTAATACTCTATTAAAAATATGTGCGACTAAAGTTTGTTTATACTATTAAATGTATGTGTCTCTCTTATTATGATGTAATTTATCTTACACTGTAATCCTTAATAAATAAAAATAAAAAATATTTTAGACTTGATCTTTAATAATAATTTTAAATAATTGCCTTTTCTCTCTAAATAATAAAAGCAAATTTTCAGTTCATTTAAAACTAGAACTCAAAAAAATACAACATTTATTTTTTAAATGATCTTCTTCAAGCAAGCCCCGTAAGGCTTTTAGCAGATGTCAACAATTATAGGCTTGTTTTTTTGAGCTTCAATCTCAGCAAAGCAAAGTAAAGTAGGAAAATGTGCACTTAAACGATTCCCAGCAGCTTTCTGAACAGTAGGTTTTATCAAAAAAGGTGGCTGTGTGGGCCTGTTCAGTAGGTAGCATGATACAACATGATTGGGCACATCACAAGAAGTAACTTTTTCAGTCAAAGAAATACAATTTTTTTGCCTAAAATTTTCCAATGGATATTGATCCTTCCTCATATTTTGGGGTTTAAAAAATATAAAAATATATATCTCAATTATTAATACACTAATATCTTACGATTACAAGTTTAATAATGTATATTTTTCTAAAACAATATTTGCAGCTTACATAAAAAATAATTTATTGCATATTTTAATAAAAGCCCTTATATTTATTTGTTATTTTGAAAATTAGTTCACTTATGCATTTCTTTATGAATTTCCACCAATCACAACCAACGAATAGTATGCACTGTAAATAGAGAAACTTTGTGAACAGATTCATATTATACAAGGAGGGCAACAAAAATGTCCTCCCCCTGGTGTTCAGAAGTATACATTCACTCCCAAGTGAATCTTGCTGGGAATGAATACCTAGTGTGAGTCGTCGAAGTGTCAAGTAGAGCGTAGTTGTTGTAATTGCGTGCTGAAAATCCTACTTTACTTTGCTTTGCTGAGAACGAAGCTCAAAAAACAGGGCTTATATTATATAACCTATAGATTATACGTGACATTTACTTTAATGTTGAGCAGTTCAAACGAAGCAGTCCATGCTCGGATAAGACGAGCCATCTGTTGTATATATAAGGCACATCAAACTGCTACCTTTGTGGCTGCTTTAACCAAAAGTAAGGTGTGATGCCTTCAGTTACATGGGTATAGCACATTAACAGAGCTGCGGTAACCAACAAAAAATATTTGAAGACATCCAAGTTAGCTATCAGACCCGCATACAGAACTGTTAAAACCTCCCCACAGATCTAATGCGCAAGCATTCGAGGCTGTTACAGCCTCTCAAAATATTTGTGATACCCATATTATACAGAGCTGTCAGAGCCAAAAGCTTTGTGGTAGCCATATGCAGAGCTGTCAGAACCTCATGAGATGCTATCAAAGCAGTACAAACGAAGATAGAGGATTTCTTAGACCAAAACAGAGCTGTCATATCTGCATTTCAGTTGTTATACCTAAAACGACTCAGTTGTCACTTATTCTACGAGCCAGTAGATACAACAAGCATAGCAGGCTTAGCGTTTAACAGGACATGGGCGTACGGTGTTCATACCCGACCCGAATAAGGAGCTATGGTAACTCATTGTTGGCCTTGGGGGTGGGGTTCCCAACCGTACTATAATATATAGTATTGTACTATATTTTGGCTTTGCGTTCTATATACGGTTGAATACGCAAAAGTACTATATTTCAATCCGTTGAATCAAAGGCAAACATCCGTGTATGAACCGAACTCACCTAAGTCTTGCTTTCAATGTCAAAGTTGACAGCCATGAGATATTAGGGACGTTCATATATAGTTTAGTAAGTCTGACAGCTGTCTGACAAAATGTATCTCGGTTATGATTGGCTGAAATCGGTCACGTGAGTAGCTGTTTCTGTTGTCGTTTATGGAGGGGTAGCCGACGAATCTAGTCAAGAAATTCGTGACTGAGTACTAAGTTGACAGTTCGGATATGTGGATGACGTAGGATAAGTGACGTTCCCTACCAATCTAGTTTTGCGTACAGGTTACATCTTATCCAGACCAATCTAGTCGACTTAAGATGGCTATACTCTTCGCTGTGCCCATTTTTATCGTTTGAAATTACAACTGATTCGTGCTCGTGTAACATTTAAACTTTGTTTAGTTTTTTTAATTTTCAATCGGGATTTTATTGACAAAATTGTTAGTCACTTTAAAGTTTTAATTGCTAATGGAAAAATTACGTGACAACGAAAATGTGTCAGGTAGCGAAAAATTCAAAAAAGACTACTACTTATACGTACTATATTTTTTTACAGGTTACTTAGAAAATACTATAGGTAAGGTTAGGTTGAAGTGGCTGTCGGCAAGCCATAGACCATTATAACGTCCCTTGTGATACCAATTCTTCTTGAAATTCAATTCTTCCTACTAGGTGAACCAATTGGAGCTTCTGATGAAGCGAAGGAGATTACGAATGTCTATATTTTTTAGATCGTACAGATCATTATAGTAGAACGCTCCCAAATGGAGTTTTCGTCTTTGTGAGAGAGCCGGACAGGTACAGAGGAGATGGACTATGGTTTCTTCCTATTCCTCGTCAAGACAGCTTCTGCAAAAATCGTTTGAAAGAACGCCAAGCCTTGTTGCATGCCTGCCTATGAGACAGTGTCCTGTGATGACACCTATCGTAGCACTGATGTGCTTCCTATCCAAGGAGATCAAGTATCTAGAACGTTTTAGATCCAGCTTTGGCCAGATCCGCTTTGTTACTAGACATGTCGAGCCGGTTGTCCACCTAAGATTTGTTCTATTGATAGCACACAGCTTTATCATGAGTTTACAAGTAACGATCGGAATGCCTGTGGAATCCGTAAATGGAAGCATAGGTAGTATGGTTCCGTGTTTGGCGAGTTCATCAGCCTTACAATTACCTGGGATGTCCCTGTGCCCCGGCACCCAGCAGAGGTGAATATTGAACTGTTCTGCCATCTCTTTGAGAGACGAGCGACAGTTTTGGGCTGTTATGGAATTTGTAGAGACTGATTCCAGGCAGTTGATAGCAGCTTGACTATCCGAGAAGATACGGATATCTTTAGCAGATATATCACGTTTTCTTTCAGCCAAGATAAGACTTCTTTTATCGCCATTATTTCCGCCTGAAAAACGCTACAGTGATCAGGAACACGGAAGGAGAGACTAAGATTTAGTCTGTCGGAGAAAACACCACCACCAACACCATCCACAGTCTTCGAACCATCTGTGAAGAAGTGGATCGATTCATCATCCAGGAATGCTCCCTCCTCCCAGAATGATCTGGTGCGAATGGAGACCTGGAAATTCTTATCGAACTGTAGTTCTGGTGTGGTGTAATCGATATTTCCTGGAAGGTTCTTAAAATCGTTTAGGATAGCGGCATGGCCAGTTGTTCTGCTGGTCCATTGTGAGGTAGCTTTGAGGCGTACGGCTGCAGAAGCTTCCGTTTGCCTGCTGAAGATGTCAATGGGTGCCAGATGAAACAGGATGTCAAGTGCAGCAGATAGTACCACACCGTACGTGAGTACCGGTCTTATGACGGAGACGTATAGACAGTGAGTGATACGAGGCTGTAAACCCCATTTGTTTCCTATGGCTTTTTTGCAAGAGAAAAGTGTCACAGTGGCTTTTTTAACTCTTTCTTGGATGTTAGGCTTCCAGGTTAACTTTCTACCAAAAATTAGGACCAAGTATTTAGCTTCATTTGAGAATGTTAACCTAGTGCCATTTATAGATGGAGGGTCAATGTGTGGAATCTTTGTTATTTCCTAGAAAAGTTCCGTTTTGTGAGGGCTTACACCCAGCCCACATTTGTTCGCCCATTTTATTAGCTTATTGAGAGCGTGTTATAGGAGTTCTTTTAGAGTATTTAGATATACTTTCCTGACACAGCAATAGCAACGTCGTCCGCATAGGCAATCACATTGTGACCTCCCTCTTCCAGGCATATCAGCAGTTCATTCACCACTTAATTCCAGAGAAGGGGAGATAGGACACCACCTTGCGGGGTTCCTCTGCTGACAGATCTTCTGGTAGATATCTCACCCAGACTTGAGTTGATAATTCGGCTGAGCATCAAATTAATCAGCTCGCCAAGTGAGGCATCCACGTTCAGAGCTGCCAGTGCACCAGCGATCGCAGATGAGTCGACGTTGTTGAAAGCGCCTTCTATGTCTAGGAAGGACTCTTATATAGAGCGCGTTAGCGCGTGTAGAGCCGTTTCTACTGATTTTCCCTTATAGAATAGGCATGTTGCGCCGTTGACAGAAGTCTTTTGTCAATGCTTTTGCGTAGATGGATTTCAGTCAGTCGTTCTAAAGTTTTTAGAAGAAATGATGAAAGACTAATAGGTCTGAGATCTTTTGGACTTACATGAGAGCACTTGCCTGCTTTGGGTATGAAAACCACTTTCACTTCTCTCCATAGCAATGGGATGTAGTACAGGTACACCAGCTCCAAACAGCCTCTTAGGATTATCATTAGCACTGGCAAGATGATATCCGAGGTGTTTTGTAGCTCGGCTGGTAATCAGTTAGAAAAATGTTGGGAACCCTACTTCGGGGTGACACCCATGATAAAAGTAAACTTGCCAAGTTATGGGTGCAGGAAGCAAATTTTCGGGTTTGTTACCCATTATTTTTAAATTTAGTTTTCTCAGCGTAGAATGGGATCAAGAATCACAACTCTACCTACACTCTCAATCGGTTCACGATTGACGACGATTGTGCGTGATATTCCGACCAAGGGTGGTGATAGAGCGCAAGCTTAAAACAAGGCTGCTGGCATGGATGACATACCGCCCGAACTTGTCAAAGCGGTAGGAGATAGAACGGTAAGGAGCCCAGCCCCTCCGCGTCACGTTCTTTGGCATATGGTCTTGGCGCGGTATACCTAGGTACCTACCTAGTTTTTTGCAAGTAACTAATTCTTGTGCTAACTCTATCGCCTCGTGCTGTCTCCTACATCTAGGAACCACATTTTTTAAACCTTCCTAACTAGGTAGGTATGTGCCTACAGATATTTTTGAGGTTGCGAATTTTGCGAAATCATAAATGATACGAATCTCCAACCCACAACTTTTGGCTGGGGCTTCCTATATACCTACTCTCTACCAAAATATACAGGTACTTTTGGATGTACATATATCTATCTATCGTTGGTTTATTACAAAATTGTTTATTTAAATGTCTGGTTAAATATAAAAATATTTATCTAACCTCTGCCCATTTCTAAAACTTGTTCACAAACAGTGTAGGTAAATACCTAGGCACCCTCTGACTGCATGAACAAAAATAAAAAATCAGCTCAAGTGCTAACCACAAAAGTCACACAAAATAAAAATAATTCAGCAGGTGCCTTGCACCCTCGGTATCACTTACAGTCTCATTCACTAACAAGCATAAAAATAAAATAACGACACAAGTCCTCTGCACAACCCCTACACACCGATATCCAAAATCTCACCAAACCCAGCCCAGCATCCCCGGCAATGATACCTACCTACAATTTTTAGGTATCACTCCACTACTGCATGAGAAGATACAAATGGCACCGACTACCTGAGAGTACAGCCATCGCGCAAGTCGATGCATCTTCCCGACCAACCAACCACCTCATTGTATTTCAATGCAACAATAATATCTCTCACACGCGATACTCTTGCGCACGCCCCTTTAGACAGTAGATTGTGAATGCAGGGAGGGGTCTCGCTGGCACTGTTGCTGAGACAATGGTCTCTCAGGGGAACAGGTTTTTCTCGATTGTGAAAATGGCAGTTCCGCAGTCCGCACCAGGAGGAGAGCTCGATTGCGAATCCTTCTCACGGCGGTGGAGATTCATTCCATTCGCGTGGGTGTGTGTGCAAGGTGGAATAGGCTTTAAAGCACGATATCAATTCCAATAAAAGTTCAACCCAATGTACCTTCCCACCCCAGGCCAACATGAACTCTAATTCAACTCATATAACCATACGGATACACAAAACACAACACACGACACACCAATCCAATGGAAAACAACAAAAATTCCACACACACCTCAATTTGTTCAGTGTTGGTTGCATTCTTATTGGATTTACCCACACTAGCCCGTTCACAGTTTGACAGCCGCTGCTGGCATGCCGTTTTGCTCGGCTGTCGCTGTCCATTCATCTGCGCCCTCACTCAACACAGATGAAATTCTATTCCTGATCGTATCGTATTCAGTTTCATCATTGGTTTTCAGTTTATCGTGCAACGTCTTGGCGTGAGGTCGGAATCTCATTGTGTATCTTTCGAGGCGAAAACAAAAAGTATCTATCGCTCTTTCGGTGGCATTTTCTTGTTGTTCCTTTGTATACCTATTTCGAAATTTTATTTATCCGTTGGTTCATTGTTTATGTGGTGGCATGTCCTGCCTTGTCTTCGTCTACGGCATGTGATGATGATATTCATCGGGTTCCTTTAAGCAAAAAATAAAAAATTAAAAATAAAAATGATGGTCATAGAATTTTCGTTATCTTGACGTCATATTTTCGTTCTTTTGTCTCTCGATCGCCCCGCCGTGTGTTTGTTTTATAAATACCTACGAAGAAGAAGAAAAAAAAAAATGCATAATCGAGAGGAATAAAGATAAAACGGAATTTGTGGTGTCGCGAAATCCGAAAGTAATCCGCATCAATGAGAAATATACACATAAGATAAAGTTGTTGTGATTTTTTTTCCCTTTTGTTTTGTTGGGCGGATCATTTTTGATTTGCACATACAGTTGAAAATAAGAAAAACCTGAAGCTGACATAATAATTGACCGGCACGGAGAAGGATTACTTGCGACTCTGTGCGGAAAGAGATTAGGTACCTACAAACAAAATAAATAAAACACTTTTCATTTGGACAACAATTTGGATACAAAACAGCCACACCAGGGACTGACTGGCGGCAGCGGTGATTCAACCATCAAAATGTAAACATTTAGCACATAACACATAAGAGCATGCCTAAGAGCAATCAATAGAGACAGTTTTTCAAATGTCAACTAGCATCCCTTAGGGCTTTCAAATTACCTAGGTACTGTTTATGGATGGAAAATGGCTGCAAATATTAAGATAGATAAGTAGATACCTATCTGGAGTTTATATTTTATGTGAACGTGTTTGTAGAATCAGTTTTCAAGTATAGTAGAGGATCGCCATGGAAACTGTAATGAAAATGGAAATAGAATGTCTTTCACTATAAGCGATTCCTACCTTTAAATTTAATAAAAGCGCCGCGGCCTCATACGAAATTACCAACTTCCATGACTCTGGCATTGGACGCTCTTGGATCTCATGTGGATTGATTCGTAAATTTTAATCCACCACTCTGCGAATATAGTCCTCTTGGTAGAACGGTTATGGCGACCGTAAATAGGCGAAGCGGGCGGAACGTTGTCCGATCAGAACACTCATTTTGATGAAACAATTTTATAATTTTCAAGTGTTGTTGTCTATCCATGTTAATTTGGCTAAACAGGCTGAATAAATGACAGCCAATTTGACAGATATAGCTTCATCAATATGGCCTCTATCAACTGTCAAAGTTCGAAAGTCCCTATTGGAAGATCCTTTACCAATATGTGCCTATGAGGCTAATCCATATAAGTTTTGCACGCATTATTTTAATTTCCAAAAAGTTTTTTAAGGCCCATCTGGATAACATTTCAAGTAAGTATTGTTATGGACAAAGTGCAGAACCTCAAGTTCAACATACTACTATCCCTTGGCTTGAGTTCATGTTGACACCTGTCTGGGGCTGCGTTCAATACAGTGCTAGCAAATAGCTTTTCAGCCATTCATATTCTGCGAGTGGATACTCCAATCACGTTAAATCAAACCAAGTGTCGAGATATATAACCATTGGTGTAGCGAAGGGGTGGGACAAGGGGGCACAGGCCCCGGGCGACACTTTGCTAGGTGCGGGAGTTTGGAGCTGTTACAATTTATTAAACATATAAAATCTATGAAACGGATTCTTATTCCTGCCCAACGAATTTATTTACAATGTTTAACAGCATTAACACTGCTTCACATTAAAAATCCAAAGAACGCTGCTCCCTATTAGGCAACAACATTTTATGACATTGCAGATATACATACTTCCTGTTAAGTTCGTGTAATTTTGTTTTTTTTTTTTCTCAAACGAAGTGAAGTTCGCAAACATACGCAAACATTCTAGTTGGCAATAAAAGTTACAGCCTTGTCTTGCTACCGTGCTCTTTATTATTGAAAATTAATTACCGAGGTACCTAAGAAGAAAAAAAATCTTCAACATTTTCTCACAAAGGTTATTGTTCCTTTACTTTTAAATCTTTCAAATTTTTACTTAATCTTACTAATTTTTAATCAACAATTTTCTTGGTGTAAGAATTGGATAGATTATCCGTGAACTTACAATTGCCAGTTGATTTGAAATATGTTGCCCTGTTTGGCATAAATGCGTGCTTTTGTTTTGATGTTTTTTTTTTTGAGTATACCCACGCCCGCCGTACTTTAAAAACGACACCACTTTAGTTAACATTCTATGCCAAATAATCATTTGAATTCTCGATGTATTTCTTAAAATTAATAGTAGACGGTTATTTTTTCATTTATATGAGAAAAGAAACTACCATACATAAAATTTTCCTGCAAATTCCTCGAGTTTATCAGACTTTTAGACCACTTTTTTGAATATTTGAATTATGTATCTGTCATATTTCATAGATTACTACAAAAGCGTTCCCTAACTTTTTCGTAAGTGTGTCTCTCTCTGCGAGAGAATTTTTATGCTCACCACTTCCATTTTGACATTTTTTTCCATTCTTACTACAAAAGTAAAGGAATAGACCTAATGTAGATTGTAGATTGTAGATTGTGGCATAGCCTAACTGCTGATATTTGCGTGAACGCTGAACAGTGAAATTGTGTTTTGTTTATACGAAGCGAATCTTGCAAAAGTCTCAGCCGGTGGTAGTTATAATAATTATAAAAAAATTGATACATATATGGTTTATTTGAACAGTGCACTTGTCCATGTCCATGATCTCGAGTTTGTTGTTGCTTTTGTAATGTATGTACGAGTATCTATATAGTTTGCAAAAATTATTGGTGGTTCTTCTCTAAACTGGCATTATTTTCTTAGTTAACCCTTTCTGATTAGGTTCGTGTTCAAATAAGAAGTCTTAAGCTGTGTTTTTAAACGTCCTTATGAAAATTGAAAATAAGCAGTTATCTCGTGTTGTGCGAACGCGACGTGCCTATCATAGAATATCTAATTTAAATTATGAAGGTATGCATTTCCAAAAATTAACCGATATTTTGAAACACCTTATAAATAAGAAACAAATAAAACGTTTTCACCTGGGCTTTTCCTGTTGTTTAAAGAAACTTGGTAAAATCTATCTAGAAATTTTACCAAGTTTAATTACATACATATGTGTAGGTAAAATTGGTTGAAACCGTAGACAAAGCTTTTTTAGTGCGTGAAAAAACTTCTAGGGGCTGCATAAATTGGGTCTGCCCCGGGCGGCACCAACCCATGCTACGCCACTGCATATAACGAATAGAACCAAACGTATTAGGTGAGTTTAACATGACATGGTTAACATGCTACTTTTGAAATTTGGACATATCTTAAAAACGGTTCATACGATAACAACAACTGCTTTGCCAGGCGATAAAATTTTAATTTTTTTATACATATATTTCACTACGTTGAGTCGAGGATCTTCGATACGTGTTTATGGATGTGAAAAGTCTTTTACCACAATTATCCGAAATTTGTATATATTAAAAATATAGCTAGATTCTTAATATTTTCTTATATCCGTGAATTTTTTTAGTGTAAAATTTTGTGAATTTTAGTCACGACTTCCAATTTTGTTATTATAGATTTTTTTCTGAAATTTTAAAAATACTAATTTCTAATAGGTATTTGCCGTTTAAAATAGCTATGGTTTTTATACATTCATATCGGATATCATCGCTTTCACGGCAAAGTGACATAAGTCGAAATTTGTCATTTTTGAGTTAAGTAAACAGAAATGACCGCAAAAAATATTTATTTTTTGTCTCTCTCATAAAACGTTATATTTTATCTGGAAGAGGAAGTAAAATACTTCAATTGCATGTAAACGAACTTTGTACATTGCTTTTAATTAAAAAGAAAATGATTTTTTAGCGTGACGCAAAACTTTAAACATCTCTTCTGAAAATCATACATTTCCGACTTATGTCACTTTGCCGTGAAAGCGACGAATTATTAATTTAAGACTAAATATTAATATTATCTGCTAGTTATAGTGGACACCCTGCACATTTCGTAGTGCAAAATAGAAATATAAAAAAAATAAAATTCAAATTAATTTAAATCAGTGATAAACAGTTTTTACCGTGGACAACGAGAGAACTATGTGTTTCGCGCGTATCCTATGTATCTTCCTACGTGACGCCCTGGAGCCCAAACGGTTTGACCGATTTTAAAGAGTGGGGTGTCATTAGATTCGTATTATTCCCCGCAGTGTCCTAGGCTAAAAAGGAGGGTACTAATATGTTTGTTTAGCTGTGTAGATACCTATAGTCTCCGATTGTCAATGTCAAATTAGTGATATTAAAATCAATGCACCATCAAATAACTCTGAATTATCTAAAACATATTTCATTGTTATTTCCAAAGCTTCAACAGATATCTTATTTGCCATTCCAGATGTTCTTGAAATGTTACATGTTGGAGTTTTATTACCTTGGTAATTCAATGGCAACTTCAAAGCAGAATGTGCTGTCCGACCACATTAATCGATTCGGTGGTTTCCGAAATATAATATTTTGAATGCATTTTTTGTGTAGGGGGCTGCCACGCCCATGTAACTCATGAGCCAATACACCTACAAAGACCGTATACACTAACAAACCATGGTATTAACGTCACCTTGCATAGGAAATTTCCAGAATCAAAATCGGTTCACCCATTACAGAGAACATTGGCGACAAACATATATATAGGTAGTACAACTTATTTTTATATAGGTATGGATAATATAGTCATTTGTAACTTAGTAGAAAACTCAGTTTTCCTTTATATCATCGTTCAATGGATTTTTGAAAAAAGTAATTTAAAAAAAAATGGTTTTCTTAAGTTTACCTGGTAAGAACGATTTTGACTTAAATGCGTACTTAGAGTAAAATTTATATTTCCAAAATTATGGCGTCCTTAATTTTCAATTCGAATAACCGAAAACGCTAATTTTAATAACTGCTCACATCTCGAAAACACCATTTTCGATTTCGATGGAACTTTGAAAACCAAGTAATGCTTACATCCTGAACAATGTCCAATAAGTAAATTTTAGGTAAACAGTTAAGCAATAGTATTTTTCAAACTAAACATTTCAATATTTGTCTCGATTTTATCTGGGTAATTTAACAAAAAACCGCTCAAACGATTTTTAAGAAAATACGCATTAGAAATAATATAAGTATTCTAAAGAAGACCCTATAGTTTTTCTCGAAAATTCGAATAAATCGACATTTTTTTAATTTTTCAAATAGCACTCAACTCAATGTTTGCATTAAAAATACAATGACAACGACGTAAAACGTATTTTTAGTAAATATTACCCACTTCTTCTTTTTCTCAACCATATTGAATGTGCACCTTAAAATAATTCCAACCACTTGAAGCCTTACACAATTAGAAACTCCCACTCCATTTGCACCCCCACTCTCTATCTAATAACGAATCCAGGATATTCTTCTTCTTTGAAAGACTGCTACATCAGCCCGATTATAATACCTGCTGCATGCATTCATCTTCTGGCAATCAATACACTGATGTTGCCAACTGAAGTGTCAAAAATACAATATTGTACTAAGTATCCATCTCTAATACATATCTTTCTGTTTATCTTGTCTGCAACCAAAATAAAAGTAATAAAGACACATGACTTAAGAGTCATAATACAGCCCGGAGTTTCAACATGGGAATAGTTAAAATGTTATACTTTGTATACATTAAGTTTCATTGTCATGTGTGTGTTTATATGATACGAATGGGTTTTTAAGGGACCTTTAAGATCATTGATCGTCGAATTTGTTTATGAGGTTTACATTTAAGTGGGTCAGGGTCTCATGGCAAATGAAAAACAAATTGGTTCATAGGCTTCGTCGCAGATGGTTATTAAACATTTAAGAAAGTATTTTTCTTGTTAAGTGGTGATCAGGGTATTTAATAAATTGAAGTAGTTGTATTGGAGCTTACTGGTCTATGTTTTCCGAACTTTTACATTGGTCGAGTGGTTTTGACCATTTTTTAAATAAATAAACACAAATCAAATAGTATACGTATAACATAAACACTATACAAGTAAATAAATAAACAAAATTACCAGACAAGAAAAAACACTCGACCAATGTAAAAGTAAGATCCAACCCAAATTAATAATAAATATAGCTAAGACATTGTAATTTCTGCCCAATAAAAGAGAAAAAATCCACAGAGGAAGTTGAAAAAACACCAACGAAACGTCGGGAAATTTAAGAAAGTGTCACTTTATTTTCAAGGGCGACATCAATTTCCAATCTGGAAGAAGACGCCTGCAAAGATCTTAAGTTGATTGTGACAAACATCCATGAATGAAGGAAATTTCAACTGTGCATTGTAAATATAGGAGTACTATGGGTCAAAAATAATAAGTGCATCTTAAACTTGAGCAGGTTAAGTGTGGTTAGGTTCGACGCAGGGCTGTGAGGAGTGCCGTCACGTCACAATGCACTAGCCCTCTACGGACTTTCCCCAAAGTATTTTATATCCCTAAAAAGTGTAAATGCTTGTAACACCACCGTAACTCTGCGCAATGAAGAAACGCTGTTCAGTTCAACTTAAATGTCATGTCTTAGTTAGTTGTTGATGTACAGAATTTGTGCAGGATAGACATGAGACTAACTTTAAGTACCTACAAATGTTCCTTTAATAATAAAAACTGAAATAAAACGTTCAAACTCAATTTTGGTTTTATTCCTTGAATATTATATACCTTCGTTTGAACAATAAGCCCTATTTCTGCTATACTATTATTAAAGAAGTATCCATGCCATTCGCTTAAGTTTGTGTGGATAATGTCTTCAAAAACTACACATAGATCAGTGTGCGTAAGTCCCAGTCTTGTGGTATGCTTCCCGAGAAGACAGTGCAACAACATGATTCCTACGACTATTCTCAAGTCCTGTTTAGTTTAAGGATTTCCTTTAGTACGTCGGCCGATTGAGAACCTCTGTCAGACGTTGGCGCAGTGAAAAAAATCCTGAGGTGAAATTTCGGTTTGGCCACTGCGCTATAAATTATTAATAATTATTTCCTACAAAATTTAATTTGAATTGGTTACAGTAAGTTTCCATTTTAAATTAATTTGGGAGTTGATATATATATTTAATCCTTTGTAAAATAAAACATTTTGTGACTTCTTGTTTCTGTAGAAGTTAAAATGAAAATTTTTGTTCGATCACAAATTATGTGGTTGCATATTTGTTGGCATCAGATTTTTTTAATCTATATAACAATGGTGTGAAAAATGCATAGTAATTCATCAATTGAGAACGGCTGGACCGAATTGGCTCAATTGTTTTTCAGTTGTTCGTAATTGGCAGGAGAAGGTTCTTACGAAAGAAAATTTTGTGAAATCAAAAAATAAATTTTGACACCTAGCAAAAGCAGGCTGGGGTCCGCTACTTTTATATATAAATCTATAGATAGCTGGCCGGGCGAACTTCCTTCCGCCCAAATTCGGTAATTTTATGATAATAATAATTGCGAGTATGCTGCATGTACAATGCACAGAAAATTCGAAAAAGTAGAAACGCTTGTGACAAATGAGACTTTATATTTGAGTCAGCGATGATTAGTGATGCTAGCCCCAGCATTTTATGCCTTCTAGGCATAATTCCGATACTTGAGGAATAGTTTTTAGAAAATAGGCATAATTTTTTCTGAATTGTTTTTTACAATCAATTCGCACAAAAACATATTTACAACTGTGCGTCGTATGCTTATTTTCCAATTTTCTATTTGACTTACTCACCAAACCAAAACCTTGGTTTATAGAGATAAAAAGATAGAATCGACCAACATTCTGTTAAAAAATTCTTGAATCACCTTGTAGGTAGGTTAGTTGCAGTTCCTTTGTAAGATATGCAATTTTTATCTTTTTTTACCAAAAATGCATAATTTTTTACGGTATAGGCATAAAAAGTTCGATCCTGATTAGCATCACTGGCGGTGACTCCAATCTAGTTTTTTTCTAACTTAAAGTCAAATTTAATGCTTTATTTCTTCTAATTTAGACTAAAAGTTAATTTATTGCCAAAGGCGTCTTAAAGTAAAGACGCAATGGCAAATCGTTCTGAATAAGTATGGAATCCGGGAATTGCCTTTAAATTTGCACCTCAAAATCGCTTGCATGACATTTGACTTGAGATTTTTCACATTAACATCAAACGGGATCCGTTACAAAGTTTATATTGATTGAGGTTACGCAATTATAACTGAGCCGACTATTAATTTCAAATTGAGTAGCGGTAAGCCCGAAACATCCAAAGAATTCAAAAATTCAAACTTTAGAAATGTTTGGTTGCATTTGAATTGACACTACCGTTTTTCTATCCAGTCTATTTTTTTAAAATGTTTCTTCTAAATACAAACTTCTATCCCCAATTTCATCCCCTTAAAGTTCGCACGGGAAAAATGAGCATACCTATGTCATCCCTTAAGCCAATACGAATCAACCGTAATTGAAAGATCCGTTCACGAGTTATGAGCGCACATAATGGCCATCAGTCTCTTTAATATATATAACAGGTTTTGTCCGTGACTTTCGTATTAAGTCCACTAACAATTTTAATAATACAACTTCGGCATTTGATTTTTTTTTCTTTTTTTTTCAATAGGAGGTTGCACAACCCGTTTTCCTCATCCCGCTTATCTTTTGCAAAGTGCTCTTGCATAGAGCCGAGGTAATAAACTTTCCTAGAACTCGAACTAACCATACACATCCACAAATTTTCATTGAAATCGGCTGAGTGGCTTCGGAGATCGAAAACATTGCCACCTATAGGGTCCAAAAGTATCGTATATTTCTATATGCCACCACACATCGCAAATTCGGCTGTCATTTCCCCAATTGTGGAAGAAATATCTCATCTTGGACCCAAATTTATTCTTTGTGGAGATCTAAATATAAATCTTTTACATCCCTCATCCAACTCTTTCAAAACTTCTATGAACTCTTTTGGACACTCTTTCGTGAACAATAATGAGCCAACGCACTTTAAACTTATATTTGTGCCGTCTTTGTAAGATGTGTTCCTAAAGCTAGTGTTCAAAGTATTGTTAAATGTTTTAGTCATCTATCATTCTTAATGCAATTAGAAGTTGAGGCATGTCATATCGCCGTTGGAAACACCTCGGCTGTGTAGAAATGCTAAAAAAATGTAAAACATTACGTAATCTCGTTACTAAGCTCATAAGATCCGCCAAGCTTAACTATTATAGTAATAGATTTAACTCAGATCGCACCTCTAAATTTCTGTGGAATGAAGTTCGTAATATTGGATTGGGTAAGGATAATATCTCAGTTTCAGACGACAATATTAATTAAATGAGCTGAACCTCAAGTTCTCCACACCCAATACGTTACAAGCCACAGACTGCATAATTCCTCAACATGATTATAAAAAAATTATTTTCATTGGCTTCGCTGTACAATAGGGAAAACTAATTTTCATTGGCTGCAGTTGATGAATATAACGTAGGAAATGCAGTATTTTATATTAAATGTAAATCTGTCGGACTAGATAATGTTCATCCGGACTTTGTCATAACCCTCCTTTCGTTTATACTTCCATACATTACTCATTTATTTAACATCATTATTATAAAAAAAGGCGTAGGTAAACTCTGAATATAGACCCTTAGCCACACTTCCCTTTCTATCCAAAGTCTTTGAATCTATCATCAGCAAACAAATAAAAGAATTCCTAAAACACAAAGAGCTTCTTAACCCCCTGCAGTCAGGTTTGCGGTCTGGACACAGCTGCACAAGCAAGTGATGCCAATTATACTTCTGTGATAACATTACTTGACTTTTCTAAAGCCTTTGACTGTGTGTGTTTCGATGTAGGTCCTAATATTCTCTGTGATAAGCTTCTGACTTATTTTAACTTTTCTGACACTTCTGGCAAATTAATTTATTCATATATGACTAATCGCCTGCAAGCTGTTTCATGTTATAGTAAATTGTCTTCGTTTCTTCCTGTTAATAGTGGTGTCCCTCAAGGATCTATTATTGGTCCATTACTGTTCTCTCTGTTCATCAATGACCTACCTTCTGTTTTATCTCACTGTCGATTTCATATATATGCCGATGATGTTCAGTTGTACCTTAGTTTTCCTATTGGCATGGTTGAGGACGCTATTGCAAAAAATAACGAAGATCTCTGCTTTATCTTTGAGTGGTCCTTACGTAATGGACTTAAACTCAATCCTGACAAAACGAAAGCCATTCCAATCTCCAAACATCAACCACATTTGTCTGATTTTCCTCCTATCTTCTTAAACTCAAGTTGAATATGTCGCCTCCGCAAAAAATCTGTGGATAATCTTCAACAACAAATTAACATGGGATGCACACATTAATTCCATTACAAATAAAGTTTACGCATCGCTAAGAGGATTATCGATTACAAGAACAATTTTACCCACACAAGTTAAACTAAAACTGGTTAAAGCGTTAATAATCCCTATAATTTCATACGGCTGTGAGCTGTTTGCGGATCCTGATTCCGTCTCATTTCAAAGACTAAAAGTCGCTTTCAATTCTATTGCACGATATGTAATGTATTCAATGTTCGTCGGTTTGATCATATTTCATCTGAAGCTCGTCAACTTCTTGGATGTAGTCTTGATGCTTTTTTCAAGTATCGTTGCTGTTCTTTACTTTTCAAGCTTCTCCACAAGAAAGAACCAAACTACTTATTTAATAATATTAATTTAAGCTCGTCCAATCGCTATATATTATTGAGACCTGCCACGTACACCTGTCTGACTTCACGCAGGCAATTTTTCATTTATGCTGTCAAAGTCTGGAAAAACTTACCTATTCTTGTGAGGTCTACAATCAAACACAGAAAATTTCTTAATGTCTGCTTTGAACATCTTTCCAATTTGATCTGATTTACCTTTTTTGCTTATCTTTTGTTTTATTAACTCTTTACTCGTCCTTGGTTGCGCATTTGTCTAATATTTTACTTAAACTTTTTAATTGTAATTCAAACATTTTAATGTGTTCAATATTATTTTAGTTTTCTTTGCATATTATACGTAATATGTATTTTGTTATTTCATATCCTGTACTAATTATAAGTTCATCTTGATGTACCGCGTTTCATAATAAATAAATATTAAAATATCAAATCATCGTGTTTCACACCGAAGGAATTATGTATATATTATTGTTATTGTATTATATTATAGACGATAATTGAATTTAACTGAAAAACGAAATGTGTGCCTACACTTGTTGAGAATTTTAAGATTTTTCTTTTTCCCCAAACCATCTCTGATTCAAGACGAACAAAACAAAACAAAAATCATTCAAATCGGTCGAGCGATCTTAAGTTTTTACCCGACTAACGCACATCTATTTCCTTCCACCTGTATAGACAAAGGAATCTCAATTTTGACTTCGATGGAAGGGCTGTAGGGTCAACAAAGCAAGGCAGGCATGCTTGTTTAAGCCAGTGCTTATAGCTCGTCGGTGGGGTGGGATGTTCTGCTTGTCTTGCGGACTACCGTACTTTTATATGCCTGACAATTTTGATAGGAAAGTTTGAAAATTGGGAGTACTAAAGGGATAGGAAGAAAATAGGGAAAGGATTAACTTTAACGAAATATTTGTAACATTAACAGCCAAAAAGAAAACTAACCACACCTGTCAAATTGGTTGGTAAGCCTTCTACCTTCTCTCTCCACACCGCTACCGAAGGTGTTATGGTGATACCTTTGAGGTACCCTCCCTACTCACGAATGAGCAAAGTACCATGATGTTAGTCCACGTCATCTCAATCACCCCTACATTTCCACTTACTCACACATAGGTACTCTATTGCTAGGATCCTGAAAATACTTGACAAACAAAAATTTAGGTATCGTATAGATTCAAACACCATCAAACAAATCAAAGTATCAACTCCATTGCAAAAAGTTACTTAATGTAACATAGTAAACAAAAAACAAACTTATTAGGTAGGTATGTATATTTAAAAAAAAAAAATGTTGACAACAACAATTTCCTTGGAAAATAATTAAAATAATTGTCAACAATAATTGCTTTTAAAATTAAAAATTTTTTTTTTTTTTTGTATTTGAGGTGTCACTACTCGATTTCTATCCAGTTTACACGACTCCAAAAAGTCCTTGCTCGCGATCACTAAAACGGTATCTGCTCTCTGAAAAGGCACAATGGTGAATTTACAGATATACTCCTGAAGAAACTTGTCAACTTCTTCTGGATACACATTTCCCAGAATGCATCTGCATGGACAACCCAATCGTACCGATGAGGCACCAGAATCTCACGATATGAAAATGGGATTACAGTCTATCCGGGAAAATATTTCAGCGAGACAGGGTTAAAAGGTCGATCTCGTCCTTTAAACCTTATAAATCACCGGGAACCGATGGCATCTACCCCTGCCTACTACAACAGGGTATGGATCTATTGGTTCCTCAACTAATTAGAATCTTCAGATCCAGCCTATCTCAAAGCCACGTACCATTGAGGGAAATCTGAACAACTAGCGAAATCATATATCGCCCCATCAGCCTTAGCTCCTTCCTCCTAGTTCTATAGTTGTAGGTATCTTGTCAATGTACGCTTTAATTGAAATTCTCAGCCAACAGAAAATACATATTCTCTAGTTTTCGGTAATGCCGAGTGATCTTTAAAGAAACAATGAATCCGAAAGATAAAGGTCTTGTTACAACCCATATTCACTGACAATTCACTGAATGTACAACGCAAAGAAATAGATAACATTCAACAAATTATATTTCCCCGCATTGAGATAAAAAATTAAAATACCTTTATCTGGATGGAATTTACATATCTATCTATAAAAATCAATCGACATCTACATCGCGCCCTTTCCAAACAACGAATTCCTCTATTACGAACCAATCTAAATATTACTGAAACGCATTAACATAAGTACCTACTACTTTGACCTCAACCTCATCACGCTTTATTTTTAAACCAAATTCGCCTGTGGTTTTGATACAAAATAAAAACAGTCTTGAATCTTCCAAAGAACCGATTTCTACCCATATTCTAAAAGCCTATAATGTCCCGATAAATGTGATCTATTTTTTAAAACAACGCCAAAATAGAAATCTAAAAATCTAAAAATTCACGCTACGAGAAAACGCGTGTACGTATTTTGTTGTCATTAATTTAAATGCGTCGCCGCGAAAATAATTTATCGCTGGCGACACATCACGAAAATATTCCCGAAATATAATATTTTATCCCAGCACGAACAAGTGAGATCCATTAAACATTTGCTAATTTCAATTAAGCCCAGCATCCATCCAAACAAATGCTGAAATTCATTCATACAAAAAAAATAACTTAACACGAAAATATCTACAAGAAACGTCTCTCCTTTTAGTTTGTTCGTGTATCGTTATCTAACACAATGGCACTTGTTTCATTCATTTAATTTCACTTTGCTGTGACGTGGTATTAATTTTAAGTGTCCGGTGCGCAAATTTGTTGTATAGGTACCAATAATAAATTGGATACAACGCTATTCGAATCCCTCCGTAAACAATGGCTCCACAGCTGTAATATTAATTTAATTACCGATGCATATCTCTGCGTATAATATTAGAGTGAGGTACAAATTATGCACACACTAACTAACGTCATTTTGGCATTTGATCAACATTTGTCATTTTGAATTTTTTCTAGCTGGCTGTTGCAGATGCTGTTGCGCGTGAAATCCTTTGGGAAATTTGCTACAACATTCAGACATGCATCTAAATGAAGCTAAGCGAAACGACGAAGAAGTGTGAATGAATGAATTTGAATGAGTATCCAATCTTCAATGTTGTCGAACACGATGAGATCGTTCAATGGGAGGTTATATGTTGTACAGAAGGAGAAATAGGAATTATTTTAATTTTGTCTTCAGTGTTAAGCGTGTTTGTTGATGTATTGATATGCAAATTGAGTGGTGGTCCGTTCGCCAGTTAGAGGTCTAAGCCATGTTCATGACAGTGGATGGAAGGAAATTGTGCAATATTCTCTAAGGACGGTCGGAAATAAAAGAAACTATACACAAAATTTAATCTTTTTTAAAGTCTTTATTTTACACACAACTTCTGTCTAAATCGAACTCTCGTATGTCGAGCAACTTAACACTAAAACCCTTTTGGTGGTTTATTGGTTTGACTGCGAAGTCTTCTCGCGTCACCAGTTTGTCAAGTAATCCGTGTGACAGTCAAGAGAAATTTGAAGGTTTATAATTTGTGTCTTTTAAACTATGTACATTGTACACCTGTCAATATGTAATACCATCGATCTTAAGTCTTCATTCCACCTGTGTCCATATTGGTTCTGATATACATTCTAATGCTATTGATGGTAGGCTTGTAACAGTTTCGTTTGAAAACCAACTCTCGGAAGCAGACCATTCTCAGAAGCTCACTGACTGACACCCTTATTATGCCTGGCTCGAACGATATTTTTCGTATAACACTATAATTGTGGTGCCTATCTTAAAATCTCAGCAATTGATGTATAGAAAAATCTATGAATTTCAAAAGAAGTACCTGACCGTTTGTCTTAAGCGGCTCAATATTATTGTGAAATATGATGCACAATACTATTGGCTGGGCTCCCCAGAAAGTGCAATATTTTCCCAATAATTAGGTTGACCGCTGATATTTAAGTAGACAACATGTTGACTGATAGATACTGAAGTTTTCACATTTTCACTCGCGGCGGTGGCGTAGCGAGGGGGGTGCAAGGGGTGCACAAGGCCCGGGCGGCACTTTGCTAGGGGCGGCAATTTGGAGCTGCTACAATTTTTAAATATATATTATAAAACCAATGAAACGGATTCTTTTTCCTGCTCAACAAATTTATTTACAAGGTTTAACAGCATTAACACTGCTTATTCACAGTAAGTAATGAGACATTCCTTGCTTAGCAACAAAATCAAATGAACGCTGCCCCAAGTAAGCAACTACATTTTACTACATTGCAGATATTCTTCTCTGTTGAGTTCATGTTATTTTGTTTTATTTTGCACAAATATATTTGTGCGTACGTAGGTATGTACATATCTATGTATTACCAAAAAATACCCAATTGTTTGGAACACCCTCTAAATAAGAAACAAATAATACGTTTTCACCTGGGCCCTTCCTGTTTTTTAAAAAAGCATAGCACTGCAAAAAGCAATTTAGTAGAAACTTGGTAAAATGTATCAAGAAATGTTACCAAGTTTATTGACATAGGTACATAATATGCGTACGAAAAACTGGTTGAAACCGTATAGACAAAGTTTTTTTTTAGTGTGTGACAGAAACTACTAGGGCATAAATTGGGTCTGCCCCGGGCGGCACCAACCCACGCTACGCCACTGACTCGCGGAGATGTTTCTTTATCGACACTTGAAATATAAATGAACAATATTACCCACAGACGATACAATTTTTCTAAATTGCGCAAAAAATTTCAAAGCATTTTGATTTTTTACAATATATTGCACAACCTTGCAATGTTATCTACAGACGAACAATAATATTGTGCAATATCAAATATTTCACAATAATATTGAGCGTCTAGAGGCGCCCTTACAAAAAGTAAACATCTAGCCGGCCCAAAAATATTTGCAGGTTTTTTTATGGATAAGAAATGTTGTGCTCTCTTTTTTTGGCTCTCTTCTGCCCAACTTTTGCGTAAAGGAACGAAGTTTTACCAAATCTGGCTAATGTGTTCGAATGCATTATCGTTATCGTTTTGGAAAAACTTATTTTTACGCATCGAATACAAATATTGGGAACACCGCGTGTCGTTGGCATTTCTCCAGGCTGAGATGATTGCATTGTGCTGCATGCGTTGGACTACTTGCTTTGAGGGTCAGGTGGAGGGAAGAAATATCCTTGTACTGGACTGGACAATCAGGCGGTGATCAGAGACATGAAGCAAAAACCTGCTGGGCTGGGATTCGAAGATCCTCTTAGTTGGATCATTATTGTCCATTCGCTCGATGTGGTCGAGCCAATGTAGTCGACGCCAAAATGTACGACCGTGGGTAATTCGATCGCCCACCGTGGAATCTCTTTCAATTCTTAGATTAAGGAAGAGCTGATCCTGGTTGTGTGCGTTGACCGATTGTCAATACAGAATATATTTGAAACAACTTGACGACAAGGGAACTTTGACTTTTAGTTGATCGATGCAACGACGACGAGAAAAGTAGCGAAAGATAAAAGACGATTATTTCCCCTTAGGGTTTCAAATACAAAAAGCTATTGAACTCTATTTTCTGTGCGTAAACGTAAACGGTTTTTTAACTTAAATGAGAGAGACTACGTTATATCTTTGTATATACAAAGGTTATATTCAAAAGTTCAAATATTAAGGCGAATTCAAATTACCTACAATTTATTATAAATGGTGACTGGTCTAAATTGACCGCCAGATTTGAATGTACGGAAACTGAATATAAGAGTTTACTACAATATAATTCAAGATATAATTCTGAAGATGACGATGATGATGTTCGGTCCCAACATTCCGGCCCCTTTGAAAGGACTGCCTTTCAACAAGGAATAAATGCTAGTTTTCGGATGGGACGTCTGATACTTCCCTTGGATGTTCTTATATCTGCAACTCTGACCTTGCCATCTGAGCCATATATGACGCTACTGACTCTCCCCAAATGCCATCTCTGAGGTGAGACATTATCCTTGTGAAT
This sequence comes from Cheilosia vernalis, assembly GCA_949126925.1. NCBI lineage: Eukaryota > Metazoa > Arthropoda > Insecta > Diptera > Syrphidae > Cheilosia > Cheilosia vernalis. The sequence goes on from OX421362.1 coordinate 59,908,589, forward strand.
GATGACAAGGCTACCAACGCTGATGTTCGGACTAGATGACGTCAACATATTTGGATACCAGGTCTATACCTATGGACTTCCAATAGGTACTGAGCCAGGGTGTTGGAAAGAGCTGGTGGCGGATGAGCTATTAGTGGGTCAACGGCAGCGCTTATATCCCAGAATGGCCTACAGACATCGAAATATCCGGCCCGCTGTCCTAGGGTTAAAACAAGGGCCTGGCTCTCCAGGTTGGGGATTGTACCGTCGGGGTCACTTCTCGACCACGGAAAAAACAACTAGTTATGAGAGAGACACAACAAGCCTCGTTATTATTTACACTAAATCTAAATTAAATATCCAAAAACTACACTGAGGAGTAGTATATTTTTTTATATTCAAAGTTTTATATTCACGAAAGCTGAAAAAAGCACCAAATATTTGGGTGTATTTTAGACTTTTGGTGCTGCTTGAGTGATGGGCTAAATTATTCTTAAATGTTCTGAATTCATTTTATTTGTAATGCGATCGGAATTTGTAACCAAAGTAGTTACACAGAAGTTCCACGAATAGTGTCTTACAGCTGATTGAAACGTAAAACGAAAACTCGTTGGTGTTCGGTGTGAACGCATCGACTACATATAGTTTTCGACGAAAGTGTGATTATATTCCCCAACGAATATGAGAAACCCAACACATGTGTCTATATACAATGTGGTTATATTATCGCCTCAAGTTCCTATAAACCTTTCATCCAAGTCAAGACAAAGTCAGATAGTACGACATTTAAAAATATTTCTTGCGTCACACAAAATTGTGTTATAATGTTAATAAATAAAATATTTAATCGAGCGCATTGTCTCCGTTGTTTTGCACAATAAAAATACAAAACCAAATGACCATTGAAACATTTAATAATTTACTTTTCGAAAGTTGTTTGTCCTCCAGAGGATTTTCTTTTCCAAAGTATATTCGATAAATTAAGACAAAATTCGCCAAGCAATTTATTAGCGCTAGGAAATTCATTCACAAGGACAACATCTCGAAGAAACAACTGCCCCTATTATTATTATTATACCATTCCACCCATGTGTCTGCAAGTGAAGACCAAACGGATATTTTTACTCGCGTGCTCTCACACGAAAATGAAAACTATATGAAATGAAATTCTAGAAAATCAAGAACTCGGACGAATACATTTTTGGCGCACAGCCAAATGGTGTATACTCGGACTCGCCCGCGCGCAGTTAAAAAATGAAAATACATTATAGGTAAAGCAATTTCCTTCGGTTTTTCTGCTTTTTAATATTTCGACTTTTTGGATAATTGTTTGAAATGCGATCGTATGTACAAAAAAAACCAACAGCGAATTTTTCATCTATCGCCGCATAGGCAAAAGCAATTGATGGCGCATATATCTCATGTTTTGGTCGAAGTGAAATTTATCTAATTACGTGAGTTCAGCGTAAATCATTTAATTATTTATTTATTTTTGTGCGTTGTTTTCTTAGAAAAAAAAAATCAAATCCGAATCACAGAGTTCATTTGTTTCTGTGAATCTGATGGTTTGTGGGAAAATTTATCGCTTCAGATACAGCTCGTCAGAGGATACAGCAGTTGTTGGCCATTTATCATATCATTCGAAGTGCTTTGCGTTTACATTTCAGACGTGGGTGGATATGAAAGTTTATCTTGGGCGCAGCCATTCAGATCTATCCGTTCGTCACCTACCGCAAACAGTAAAATTAAATTAAAGCGAATATCGCTCAGTTATATCGTGGTATATGAAACGTCTGTTTATATGCATTAATTGCACATCTCATGTGCGAGGGAAAAAACACACACAAATAGTAAACTGACATAATTAAGCCGAACAGCTAGAGATCAACTCTGGCAAGTGTTGATACACACAAGATACTTTGCTCTCATGTAGATACATTTTATTATAATTTATTTTTTGTCCCTTTTGCCCGCCAGCTTTGCGCTGTGGGATGCAAATTGTGAGTATTTTAAGTGCATGCACACACAATACACATCATCAGAATGATGAACCATCAAATGGATGCGTGAATGCAAATAGATCGGCTGTTCTGTAATCTGTATCTGCATGAAGTGTTTTTTTTATGGTTCTGCATGGGCCATCATCAGCAGTGACATTTCGCGATTGTCGTTTAAAACCGCCAGGAGCTGTCTTTCGGATACCTATTTGCACCTCTTAGTCGGTAAGGAAGTGCAAACTTAGACGGAGTACAGACTGTTTCTTTCGTGAGGTTCGATATAGCATGGACTGGTGATGGTCGCGTTTCCGTTTGCTTTCGGTTGTACGTTGCTTTTTTGGCGGACATTGGGTTTTCCGGTGGTTCTCGATTTCTTACCAGCCTAGCTCCTGTTTCTTAACGTCATGATGATCTGGAATCTGCTGGAGATACTATTGGGGGAACATCGTCTTACGATGCTGTTTATCGCTCATTTGGGATTGTCTTTAAATGAACAAATCAGGGGATGCGATTGGAAATCAGATCTTCGACGGTCGTCGGGAAAAAGTCAATTCAAGCTAGGAATTAGAGCTATACTCGTCGAACCGCAGCCTGATTGTCGATGAATGATATCGTAGGTGTTGTCATATAAGGATGCACCTAAATACGTGGCTTCTAGCTAAATATATAGGATCTCTAAAACTTTTGTATATTACCGCGTATCTCTTAAGGATATAGCTGCGAATTATCAGGCTCTCGGCTGTGTTGCAGGTCACTGTATACACTCCCAGGGCATCGTAAAGACGAACTTGGTATAGTTAACTCTCCTTGAAAATACCCTGTTACACGTCGAACTTGATCCAACCACCTCATACACCCAGGATCGTTGGATCAGTTTCTACAACGAACGACACTACTTTCCCACATTCAAGATTTGCTTCAATTTTCCGTTTTCGCTCATAGATATTCTTAGAAGATCCTGTGAGTTAACGCCCGGCAACAACTGTATAAACTCGCTCCAGTTTTCGTTGCCCAAATATTTTGTTCACTATCCAAACTGACTCAATCATTTGCCCATCTCCCTATCACTCGCACAGTGCTTATATATAGGCACCCAACTGATAAAACACCACATCCTTACGTAAGCAATTTGGGAAATTCCAAACATATTGTATAAATCCGCTAATCCCCCATAACACCATAACTAATAAACACAAAAATATAACCATACATTAAATGAAATAATTATGAGTATTGAGCATAATATTTGTTTCTTTTTTATTCCAACAAAGCACCCTACAAAAATCAGTTCCTCAATCATGTTCCCCGAAATTATGGTCTATCCTTTGCAACGCACATGAAATGCATTCCAATATTTGAAGGAAAGCGATATAAATGTGTAAACAACTCGCCGGGAGGCTGATGGTTATTACCAACAATTTCGAAAGATTTACTGCAATGGAATTTCATTTATAATTAACATTCTCCAGTATGTGACCTCCTAGTGTCCCCTATAGAAGAAAGCGAGAAATTTCCCCAATCACAGATGATAAACGAGCTGTTTTCGAAACTATACACCCAACACCTAATCATAATTCAGTCCGCTTCCAAGTTGGATGCGTGGTGGATATATTATTTTCAAACTGAGACTCGTTCAGGTTGTATACGCTGCGCTGAAAACTTTGTTTTCGAAAATATATATTTTTTTAAAAATAAAACTTCCCATATTACCAAGAATTCTAAAATTACACGATAACAACATACGAATACGATCTGTGCGAGAGACTCGGTTCAGTCTCATCGGAGCACATTCCATATTCTTTGTACTCCCGCTGAAAGTGTGCAACGTTGGATATTATATACTTGGTCGTCGTTTTCGAGATATAAATGTTCTCACTCAGGCGGTTGTCGTAAATTCTTTTCGAGGGTAGAATTTAAAAAAAAAAAAAAAAGGAAAGGAAATTTTATACACGCCGCCACCACCGCTGCCGGCCGCCTCACACACTCGATACCGTTGGGGATTTTATTACAAAATTAGATATTGTGTCGGATGAAGAGGGTGATTCGTTGGAGGTGTTTTTTTTTTTCTGTCAGAGAAATGTTAAAAGTTTCACAGATCGCAATCTACTTGGAATGGGAGCGAAATTGAGGTGCTTCCTGTTGAGATTTTATACGGGATGGGGTGTTGCTATTTTTGGCCTCTCGAAAATGAGATCAGATCGGAATTGACTATAAGTAGAGACATATTGACAGAGATTTTGAACTGAAGCAGTTCCAGTTTGGGAAAGATGTTTTTTTAAGGTTCCGTACCCAAAGGGAAAAAACGTAACCTTATTAGTTTCGCTCGGATGTCTCTCCGTCTGTCCGAACCCACTAAGCCAATTTTGTTACCAGGTCTATCTCAAGAACCGATTGACATAGGAGGCTAAAATTTACACACAACATCCGGTATAACCTCTAGTTAAACGACAAATACCAATGGAAGGAATACATCGATTGGTTTTGGATTAATTAGTAATCTGGTGAAAAAAAATATTTTCATTCGTCCAAAAAACGGTTTATTTCTTGATTCACAAAAAAATACATAAATTCCTTTTTTGTAGATCATGTTCTTATCTATATATGTGCTGAATACTATTTTGCCGAAAAGTTAATAGTTTACAAGATATTTTCAAAAAAGATAAATTTACCATGTAAAATACGTTGCTATCATAAGTTTTAATCTCTACTACGCAGTTGTGCACAATTGACCCCATCAAAGACAGAAGAGAGTCACAGGGTTCCCGCTTGCTAATTTCGTTGGGGAGTATAATACATTTTTGTTGGGGAGTACAGAACAAAATAAAAGTAATATATTTTTAGTCAATAGTTTTTAATTGGGACAGGTCGCATACAGAATGGAAAATTGGCGTGGGTTGGGTACTAGGTAATAATTAGAAAATGAGATTCATGTGCGAGTAATTTTTGAGAGTAAAAATATTAAGTAATTAAATTAAACTAAATTGTGATGAATTCATGAAGAGGGGAAGTTTGAATGATATTATAGATTTCAAATAATATCTGATGTGTTGGATTTTAGCCAAATACGGAACCTTCGGTGCGCGAGTGACACTCGCACTTGGCCGGTTTTTTTTATTTAAATATATAGTTTGTTGTGACTCAGATTGAATAGAGAAGCAGGTAGTCGGGAACTGGGTAAACTCTAAGTTGTAATTCTACCGTCTAAGCTTATGCCTTGCAAAAATGTCAACCCGATCGTGTTTCGCAGTCTTTCATAAAACAGTCTGTATAAATCCCTATATGCACATCACCTTTCAGACTTTCAGCAAATCCGATGGAGAATGTGACTTAACTAAGTCGTTCTTTATACGGAACTTCTAAAGCAAAAGTGCTGGGACTCACCGCCTACTACACTAACACCAAAAAAATTGTCATTTGTCAAACTTTAAAGTGTGTTATTAATTACGACAAGTCTGTGAAAAACAGAGAAAAAAATACATTTGGCCGCAGCATACATTGAGTGGATTTCTATAAGCATAAATTACAATTCAAAATCTGAGAGCATAATCCGAAAATCCCAATGGAAAACGACATCAGTTATTTCCTCTTGCATTCAAAATGTCAACTTGCAGACTGGCTCAATTCTCCATTTAACAGTCAAACGTCACAATATTTTTTTTTTTGTATTTCGTGTGTATTTACTGCAAATTATTGGTACACTTGACGCAGCAAATAAACACATGTTAGATAGATCGTAGCCCAACGGCAATTAGCGTATGAAAACTCATTCGAAATATTTTTAGTTTCAATGACAGGAAAAAAAATTCGGCATGTCACAAATGTATTCAAAGTTTGATGTCAAATACGACTATCTGCCATCGTCAAATATAAATTGCGCAAATGATACTCACAAGTCGCCAATAACTGATAACTCAAGCGAGTGTGCATGCATTTTGTGACAAGGTAGTATTTTCGAATTCGAATCGCCTGGTGCCCAAAAACTCGAAGAGGTCATCATGACACCGCACATCTCTGACGTCTGATGTATATCAAATGTGACATATCTCAATTTAAACGATCCGTTCCATATGTGTTTGATATTTGTAGTTTTAAATTAGTTTTAAATTTTTTTTTCTTTAGCTAAATAACAATTTTTTCTTTTATTTCTATTTTCAGAAAATGGCATCACTGTGTTGGCGACAAAAAGCACCATCTGTATAGTGATAAATGTGTTTGTTTGAAAAATTCGAAAAAGTATTACTTTAGAGAGTTACAAAGTTTATTTATTTACAAAAAGAAAAAAATAAAGAAAAAAAAATGCTCCAGCATCCCGCGACAGATTTCTACGACCTAGCAGCAGCTAACGCGGCCGTGATAAGCAGTCGACAGACACCGCCATACAGTCCGACGGGGTTGTCAATTACAGCACAACACAATAACAACAATAACAGCACAAGCAATAACAACAATAACAATACAAGCAACAATAATAACCACACTGGCGGTGGTGGTGGATTAGACATTTTAAATCAAAACGGATCGGTGGGCGGTGGACTAATTGGCAGCGGCACAAATGGTAGTGGCGGCAACAGTTCTGGCGGAGGTCGCGAATCGTTGCCCAGTTTTGGGTTTACACAGGAGCAAGTGGCGTGCGTTTGTGAGGTAAGCTACTTTCCTCTGTTCGAGTATATGATTCTATATGGGGAGGACGAAGCATGATGGTTTAATTTTAGGTTTTGTATTTGTTTAGTGCGCGCCACTCAATTGGTACTATTTTTATAAGTGATTTAATTGAGACTAGTCGAGTCGGGTGTGGTCGATGTCAAGGTGTTCGGAATAGCTTATCTTCTAGCCGATTGCAATTAGAAAGTTAGATCTTGTGACTTTACGAGTGGATATTTATTTTTGCCGCCAACTTTACTCGGTATACAGTTTGGTCATTCCATGTGAGTCATTTCGGTGATGGGAGGTACTAAGTAGTGCCAAAGGTTTGAGTTCACAATTGTGGTCTAGTTGTTCAATCTAGAAAAGTGTAGGTATATAGAATATAGTAAAATATCGAAGAGTTTTTGGAAAAATCATGGACATGTAAATTAAGGGTATCTAATACAAAATGACGTAGGCGCAGTAGCTTAGTGGTTGGTGTGTTGGACTACTAAGCCAGGGGTCCCAGGTTCGAATCGCACAAAACCCCAAATTCCAACTCAGGGTTTTTTCACTGCGCCACCTCTCGCGAACGACTGACAAACATCCGAGGATATAACTGTCTTGAACGAGATTCTCAATTAGCCGTTTGGAATCGGCATAAAATTGTAGATCCCTTCCATTCGTTCCAAAAAAAGGAAATCTCACACAAAAACGAATGGTTGTGAGAAGCTAGGCCTAGGGTCCCTACGGACCCATTTCAAGAAACCTTTTGACGGAACTTTAGAAATTGGGTCCAGAATAGAAGTTTAGTCATTTATAAAACAAAACAAGGCCAAGAATTTGTATAAATAGGTATTCAGATTCTAGTCGACTTTTTTTTTATGCATCTCCAGTATTCGTATCTGTTTCTTCAATTAATTTTTTTTACTTAAATTTATGTCGTTGGAAAAGGTCCTTCAACAAGCCGGTAACATTGAAAGACTGGGACGATTTCTATGGTCATTGCCACAATGTGATAAATTGCAGCTGAACGAGTCTGTGCTGAAAGCAAAGGCAGTCGTTGCATTCCACCGGGGACAATACAAGGAGCTCTATAGACTATTGGAACACCACCAGTTCTCACCGCATAATCATGCCAAATTGCAAGCGTTATGGTTGAAAGGTAAATAAAACTTTAAACAAACTAAATACACCTGAGCTATTAATGAAAAATAAAATATCCTTGGTGAATAATTTTTTTGTTGCCTTTTCCTTCCCTTCTGTGCAGCGCATTATGTTGAAGCCGAAAAACTGCGCGGAAGACCTCTAGGTGCTGTTGGTAAATATCGCGTCCGTCGTAAATTTCCACTGCCACGCACAATTTGGGACGGCGAAGAGACGAGCTATTGCTTTAAGGTGAGTTGTGCTTAAATCGTTTGGGGTAAGGGATGTGAAAACCTATGAATGTTTCTGTGGGTTGTATTTTGTACGTTTGTGTCCTGGGAAAATTCGGGTTAAACTGGGTGAGGGATGTGAATGTGAAATTGCACAACACCCTTAGCTGCTTAAAAAAATGAAAACTGTTTACACACATGAGTTGGAATTGGCAAACAAAAGAAGGGCTTCCAATTGGAGAAGTCTTTGAATGTCTTGATTTGTGGAAATTGAACTTGCGCTGAGGTTTGCTATGCGGGCTTTCTTCAAGTGTTGTCCTAAGCAAATATGAGCAGAAAAACACAAATTATATCTTCAGGTTCGAGAACGCAACAGAGAAAGTTTCTCAATTCAGTATTCGGCACAAAATTATACTTTTTTTTATTTTCGTCTCAAAAAAAAAGGATTAATTGCGACCAACTGCTCATAGGTTCCTGTATATAGAACTGTTGCGCCAACTGTTTTCTGTTTAGCAAACGTTCGACATTTTTCTTTCCAAGACTTTACACCTGTCACTTACCTACCAACGAACAGAAACGAAGTGCGCTGCGCATGTGAATCATGAGTCATGACGTTGCCTTCAAATCCGTTGCCAAATTCTCGTTTGTTTGCACTAATTTTATTCACCATCATTCTCACCACCGGCAATAAACGGAAAATGAAATAACTAATCGCTTTTGCTGCAGACATTCAGGCATCGCACAGGTGCATTGACATTTCTTTCGTGTCTTCTGTGGGATTTCCATAAACGACGCGAACGGCTGGAGTCAGGGTGGCTCCAAATCGCAATCAATCCACGATTAACGATCTTTCAATTCTGGACTGTGGTGAAGATTTATATTCCCCTCTTCGCCTCGTGGTGGACTTTGGTTCACTTTATATTTCTCACTTCCATTTCGTCACATTATCGAAAAAGTGACACATCACACGACGAGATATGCATGAGAGTGTTGTAATTGTAAGCCTAAGCTCGCTCGCTCGCTCGCTCGTTCGATTTCAATTCAGTTTCCGGTTCCATAATTTTCAGCGTTTTATTGTGTGTGACATTTTGTCTCTTTATTGTTTCGCTTGCCTCCTTTCTCCTGTTGCCATGGATGCAGTTTATAGCTGCATTAAGACTTGTTAATCACACGATAGTTAAGTTGGTGCTGCAGTTGTTTTATCTTTCCTCTCTTTTAATTAAAGACATTGTAGCAGTGTGTTAATGACTGGCAATGAATGTTTCCAGTTGGAGGGAGTAAGAATTTAAATATAAGGCTTGGAAATTTGATATTTTTTTTATATTCGACGGGGGTAAGCAGGGGCAAACGGACTTGATGTATTCTTGTAACTGTGTATACCTAGTGTTCGTTTTACTAACTATTAAATGCTTAAATTTCTCATCTTTGTGCGTTTAGGAAAAATCAAGATCGGTTCTACGAGACTGGTATGCACACAATCCATATCCATCTCCGCGGGAGAAACGAGAGCTGGCAGAGGCTACTGGACTGACAACGACACAGGTGAGTTTTGTTTCCGAAAAATTGTGAATCATGTAGTCGGAGATCGGAATCAGAGTGGGTGAGAAATAGCGTTTGGGTTTTTAAAAAAAAGAAAAAGCTGTAGAAATAAAGCTCATACAAATCATAATGGTATTTATTCTAGTAGGAAGATAGTCGTATGCCATTATGTATACGGCTTATTGGGAATAAAGACGAATCGGTTGGGTCGAACAACCGCCGCAGTCCGCTCTAATTTTGGACTAGATTTTTGAGCTGCTGGGGACGTTTAGCTATCGTAAGTCTATAGTCACTATAAAAGGGCAAACCAAACTGAGCACAAATCAGCAGCTGTCAGGAAAAAGTGTTGTCAATTCGTCAGACTCGTTTCTCGTTATTTTTTCTCAATTCAGCCGATCGGTTACGGAATAAAATGAAATGAAGAGGTTCCCTCCCGAAAAGTAAAGTAGAATCGGCTAGGTGTTCACATTACACAAAAGTGGGATCTCACGAGTGAGGGAAAAGTGTTCATAATTCTACGACTCGGTAGTCCACGTCGGTTTTACATACCTTGAGAGAGCACACAAACTTTGCAGAACTGTCCGCTATTTGCGGAGTAAACTCAGGTTCATGTGGAGACTAGAATCATCCCAACTGCATGCAACTATCAAGGACAAAGTTCTATTTGACTATTTTATTTTATTTCGCTGAATATTTTCACCCAAACTGCTTATTTTACCAGACATTTATCATTTTTAATTCCAGGTTTCTAATTGGTTTAAAAATCGACGACAGCGAGACCGTGCGGCCGAGCACAAGGAGTAAGTCTTTCATTTTTATTTTATTATACAATTTAAAATACAAAATGCGTAAGTGCACATATGGCTTTGATTATCTTTATAAATATAAATGTGTACGAACATTTGTATGCCATCGAGAAATAGTTCACCGAATGATTTATTTGTTAAATACTTGTGCTCACACATGGATTTAGTTGCAACCAAAAATTCTAGAAAATGAAAACAAAATTCAATTATGAAACAAAGAATATCTAGAAAAAAAAATATAAATGTAAATCGTGAGTATTGATGTCAAGGCTTCCTATGATATCTCCCACATGCATATAAATGCAGATAAAATTTGGCAAAAAAAAAGAAAAGATTTTATTCTTTATGAGCAATATTTAGAAAATAGATACAAATCATTTGGAACGAAACGCTCGGCAAAGGAACGACCTTTCTCAATTCGTCAATGTGTACGAGTGTCAGTGTATCCCCTTGACTGAGTGAGGCCGCTAAATAAATAATAATTCTCATACGAAACATGTGCATATAAAAATGTGTTTGTCGCTGTCGCTCATGTCTTGATGTGGATTTCCTTCAGTTGCACATTGCATTCCCATCTGTATCTTGAATAAACATTATTAAGATATCGTCCAGTGATAAGTGGCGGTTTAATATATTGAAAACGAAAAGATCTGCACGCACACATATTCGGGGCGGAAAAAGTCTCGAAAAACAAAAGCAAAAGTCAATATGATGATGAGGAAGATGGTTGGCTGTGTGTAGTCGAAAACTGAAGAGGATACAGATGACTGACTGCTGCAGTGCGAGCATACATCCTGATTGACGGAGAGAATTTTTATGAGCGGCTGCTTTGTGAATCCTTTCTTCCACTCGGTTTTGGCTAACAAGGGTAGCATTTGTGGTATTTTTTAAAGGCCGTCTTATTAACATAGTACTTTTCTGTTTAAGGATGCACACACCCATCCGTAAGAGTGGAAAAGCGGCATATTCCGGGAAACAGCAAGTTCGTTGAGCTATCTATCATAGGTATACGAATAGGTACTCGTGTGTGTTTTCGATACTAGTTTGATATAATCCTTCGCGCTGGACTTGTCTTGACTGCGTTGCGTTTACAATATGAATTCACTCCCGATTTAATTTCTTTTGGAAGATTCATTGTATCTTACTCTTTTTTAATCATAGACAGATTTTTGTAAATAAACTTAAGCCAAAATCCCTTTTTCTCCATTGCATTCTTATAATCAGGTTATAGGTAATCGGGACAAGGTCTGCTTAAAAATCGATAGAGCAGTTTCGTTCTCCACTTTAACCGACCAGCATATTCCATTCGTAGGTCATCACGAATACTGTCAAAGAAATTTGATATACCTACTGCCGTCGAGCATTAAAAACTAAACACAAAATCACATTTCTGATCATAAAAACTAATCGTCCTAAAACTCTATGTCAGTAAAACCAATCTTTACAAAAATAAAGACCACAACTTTATTGCAACAAATTGTTTACCAACGAAATGTTAGTTTAATGTCAGCAATAAACAACAGCCCATAAAGATCAATCGCGTCCACATATACAATTTCAATATTCAACTTTGAGGTCCATAAAACTGTATAGAAACCAATGAAAATATGTAACGGACTTGTATGCTAAGTGAAGCTAGGCGCCATATTAAATTTCGTTTTCAAGAAACCGTTTTTTCTATTTCGAATAAAAAAAAAAAACACCAATCGACTGAACAAAGGAAGAAGGAAAGTGTAATAATCTAATCCGATCAAGCCTGAAGGGAACCTTTTTCATAATTTGGTCCACTGAACTTATTCCAGTTTCTTCTTTAGGTGTTTGTACACACAAAAAAAATGTGTTGTCCTTTGCCATGTACCACCACCCGCATTGGGAACAAAAAATATTAAAAGTTCCCCTTCAAGGGATGAGTGAACAAAAAACCCCAAAACAAACTCCGGCTCAAGCCAATGCCAAAGGCATGGCATAAAATGAACTCCGAGAGGAAAACACTTTTTTTGTCTGTGTTGATGGGTAATATGACACTTTTGTTCTGGATCCCCCCGCATGTAAGCCAACAGAAAATATTCAAGAAATTAAGATACCCTAATGTGCACACAAGATACACTCAGAAACAATGGAACGTGGCATGATGAGCTAGAGCCATGGCAACGGAGCGTATATACACAATGAAATAGGGGATTCGATGGTGGTTCGGCTTGGGGCGATGGACAGGAACAGCAGCAGTCAGCAGACGATGATGTAGGTTTTCGGAGAAAGATAGATAAAACAAAACAAATGCAATCATTATCACAAACATTTTCACTTTTCGATGGAATGGAAATAAAATTGGTAACCGGATATCATTTGATTGTCAAATAAAGTGCAAAAAGTGGATGCACGGTGTAAATTAAATTAAATTCGGAAGGGAAAGGATTTTTTAAAACAAGAAAAAATGTCCTTCTTTTGATTGGGAGTTAAGAAAGTGATCAATTCTATGAAATGGAATTTTGTCAGGCGCCTGTTTCAAACAGGGCGCAGACACATCAACACCTTGGGTATACATTTGCTATACAATTCACACTAGCTTTTCGTAGAAGTTTTTTCAAAAGTACAAAGCTCTGTCATCTTTCGGAATAGTAACGCAAGCAACTGCTTTAATTATCTTTCAAATATGGTATCCTTTACAAGTTTATAATACATTTTCTTCAAAACACTTTTGGAATGTGGAAGTTGGTAGGTCTCAAACTGCCAAAGTAGGGATGGCCTGCGAAAAAGACCTGTTTCTCTTCTAACGGATTTGCATATTTTGATAGTTGATACTGAATGCCGTTCCCAACTCCGAAAAGTTCGTAAAATACAACGCCACCCGAACGAACTTAACTAACATTTAAGTGTCTACCTACCTTCCACTCAACAAAATTTGTGTATAGTAACAGTGAAAAGAACTGCCAAATGTCTGACAGCCAATATAGATTGCAGATCGAGTTTTCTTATGTGGTTTTCCATTGGTTTCACTCGGGGATCCACTCATTCTGTAGTCCAATGGAACAAGAAAACTGCGAGAGTATTGGTGAAATGCCAAAAAATAATCTACGGCAGCTGTCAGTGGACTAGGACTTGTATAAAATACACAAACTATACTTGTGTGAGTGCTTCTTCAGTGGATTCTGAATTCAAATCTAGAAGCGAAATTCTCTCCTCAGAATCACCAGAAGACTATTTTTTGTGCCAATGGAACGGTTTCAGAAGTGATTTTTTCGATTCCGGACGCTTCTTTTTGCTCTTGTGGCATATTACAGCTCTGAATTTGTGTTTATTTTTTCTCGTTCAGATCGTGTTCAGGGCGCATTTTACATTTCTCGATCTTGGTTAAGCTCGAAAATAATTCACGGAAAACGCGCATACTTCAAAAATAACATGAATGAAAAACCAATGTTAAAAATATGCACTTGGAATGCAAACGGGCTTTTACAAAACTCGGCGAATTGGAAATATTCATACGCGAGAAAGATATTGACATTTGCTTGATTTCTGAAACTCACGTGAAAAAAAAGATTAGGAACTTTGATCTTTTGGTGTCAACCACAGGCCACAGACTTCGGGTTATGACGCAACCGATGGTGTTGCTCCATTGTTCCTTAGCCAGTTGTGTGGTGACGCCTTCAATAAAAGTCTTAGCAGTGTTGAAAGGCGGTAACACCTCTTCGTCCGCTAGTTGAGGGTTCATATCAGAGCCGTATCTGGCCAGTTCGTCCGCCTTTTCATTCCCTTCCACTCCAACATGTCCCGGAACCCAGCAGAGTAGAATTGAGTGATGACTTATAGCCCTGAGCGCCACGAGGCAATCCGTAACACATTTCGCATTTATAAGATTGGAGCCGATAGCTTTAAGTGCTGCTTGACTGTCCACACAGATGGTTATTTCCATTGCTGGTAGTCCCATCGATAAGATAGTCTGTGCTGCTTTTTTAACCGCATATATCTCAGCTTGAAAGACACTACAGTGATCGGTCAGTCGGTACGACTGGCTAATAGCAAGCCTTTCTGAGAATATGCCGGCTCCTGTTCCATTTTCTGTTTTTGAACCGTCCGTATAGACGGCTATACCTTTAATGATGGTACTGGGTGATTTCCAGTCCTGCCTTTTGGGTATAGTGATTCTGAAATTTTTCTCGAAGTCATATCTGGGTTTCTCGTAATCGGTGAGTGACGTGAGTCCCTTCCGATCGAAGATTTCAAGTATGCTTGAGTGTCCGCAGTAACCAGGCTTCCAAGTTTTGTTCTCTCTTAATCTGAGAGCGGCTTTGGCTGCAACGTTCTTAGTGAATAGCTCAATGGGTTGCAGGTTCAATAGCGTTTCCAGACCTAGTTGTGGTGTGAATTTAATTGCGCCTGTTATTCCCAGACAAGCAATTCTCTGCACCTTGTTCAGGTTCTTAAGATGGGATTTGGTTTTAACCGCCTCCCACCAAACAACTGAGCCGTAGGTAAGAATGGGTCTCACAATCGCGGTGTACATCCAGTGCACAATGTTCGGTTGCAAGCCCCAGTTTTTCCCAAAGGTCTTCCTACATGCATAAAAGGCATTAAGTCCTTTCTTCATTCTTTCTTCAGTATTCCGTTTCCAGTTAAGTTTGGAGGTGAATATCACGCCCAGGTACTTGGCCTCGGTTGAAAGATTAAGTCGGACACCTTTAAGCTTCGGTGGGTCCCATTTTGGTACCTTATATTTCCTGGTGAACAGAATGAGTTCGGTCTTTTCCGGATTAACCGAAAGACCGTTATGTTCCGTCCATTTGGATAGTTCTGATAACGTAGATTCCATAATATCTCTAATGGTGGAAAGGTATTTTCCTGTTATTAGTATTACTATATCATCCGCGTAGGCGACTATCTTGATACCTCTGTTGACAAGGGATGTAAGTATTTTGTTAATCGAGATGTTCCACAGTAGAGGAGATAGGACTCCCCCTTGTGGTGTTCCACGATTTGTGCTTTTCTTAATCGTACAGTCTCCTAGGCTGCTGTTAATAACTCTGCTGTTAAGCATAGTCTTAACCCAGTTTGTCAGAAACTGTGGTGAACCTGACTCCTCAAGTGAGGATGTAATGGTTCTTGTATTCAGGTTGTTGAATGCACCTTCTATGTCCAGAAAGGCCGCCAACGTAAATTCCTTGTTTCCTAGGGATTTCTCGATTGTCTTCGTTACTTCATGTAGCGCTGTTTCCACGGATCTGCCTTTGACATATGCGTGTTGTGCACTACACAGAGCACCGCTTGTTTCGAGAGTGTTCCTAAGGTGCAGGTCCAATAACCTTTCTAGTGTTTTCAAAAGAAAAGATGAGAGGCTAATTGGTCTGTAGTCCTTGGGTGTGGAGTGACTGGGTTTCCCTGCTTTGGGAATAAAGACCACCCTCACCTCTTTCCAGCAATCAGGAACAAGTCCGAGTGTCAGACAACCACGAAAGATTGCCTGCAGCCATGTGATGGTCCTTTGACTGCTTCTTTATAGCATGGTAGGTATAATCCCGTCCGGTCCCGCCGACTTGTACGGTTGGAAGGATTGAAGAGCCCATGTTATTCTATTCGTGCTAGTGCAGTCACTGATGATAGCCAGTTCTTCAATCGGAAGTGAGGAGGGGCTGCCATCAGAACTGTGTAGCGGCCTTACTGGGATTGTGCATCCCGGAAAGTGTGTTCTGAGGAGCAGGTCAAGAGTCTCCTGGCCACTAGCTGTCCAACAATTATCCTCCTTACAGAGGTGCCCTAGATGAGAGGGAGCTTTGGCAAGAACTTTCCGGAGTCTTGCCGCTTCCGTAGTGGATTCTATGTCGGAGCAGTAGTTTGCCCAGGCCACTCGTTTGGCTGCTCTGGTTTTCTTTTTAAACTCATTGAAGCTGTTGCGATATATACTCCAGTCTTCATCGGTTTTTGTCAGTTTGGCTCTATTAAAAAGTTTCCTGGTTTTGGACCTGAGAAGTCGTAGTTCCCTAGTCCACCAAGCCGCGTGTGTTCTTTTGGGAGGGCGACTAATAGGACAGGATTTTTTAAAAGAGTCATTTAGTGTCTTGGTGAGAAGATTGACTGCTTCGTTAACGAGTGTCGCCTTCGACAAAGTACCTATGGGGTTAGGTGGAAGTCGACGTTCGACCAGTTCAGAAAATTTATTCCAGTCAGTCTTAACAGGGTTCCTAAAAGGGAGTTCTTTTGGTAATTCGAAGTCAATTGTGAATGTTATCCTGAAGTGGTCAGAGAAGGAGCACTTCGAGGAAACCTTCCAGTCATCGACCCTGAATCTGTCTACTGGGAGCGCTAAAGTTAGATCAATTACCTCTTCCCTAATTTTGTTGTGGAAAGTAGGATGGCTACCCCTGTTACAAATATGTAGGTTGGAAAGTAATATAAAATCAAGTATAGACTCACCTCTTTTATTTATATCCTTGCTGCCCCACTGCGTGTGGTGAGCATTTGCGTCCATACTTACTACTAAGTTGGCTCTAGTGTTGCTGGCGTGCTGTACCAGGTCCCTTAGTAGTGGTGATGGGGGGTCTTCTTCCTCGTAGGGCAGATATGCGGATGCAAGAATGAGTTGGGGCTCGTTCTTGCGGTCGCATATCGCCACTGTCAGATCGCTGTTGCTGAAACGATAACGAAACGATTGTTTAGCCATGGTTCCTGGATTAGGGCCACGTCCACACTCTCATCGGTCATGAAGAGCAGCAGGTCATCGGTGGCAGCTTTCTAGCTTTCCGGCGCTGGTCATCGTTACTGGGGAAGGAGAACTTGATGTTCCCCAACCCAAATTTGACAACCCCTGCTGCGGATCTTATTTGGTTGGCGGATTTTGGATCCACCACAATACGTAGGTCCCTACCGCCACCCTTCTCCCGCGGTTTAGAACTCACGATTTTCCATTCACCTACGTTCAGCTCTTTGTTCCGCAGACCTACCAGTTTGAGTATGGATTGTTCCTCCGGAACCGGAGGAGGTATCCATACGTGCACCAGGGTCCGCAGTGGTAGAGCTGAAGCAGGAATGGCTTCTAGTTTGGCACCAGGCCACAGTTCTCCAAGGCTTCGAATGCAGCGAGTTAAAAAGTCAAAAGACTCTTTGTTGCCGCACCCGACGACCTTTACTCCCTTCCGCCAACCTGCCCCATCGAAGTTGCAGGTGTTATTGATGTCAGCAGATTCTCCTTCTGATATCATGGCCTCCAGGATCTTTGCCTCAACCTTGAGCCATTTGTCGGTCGCAAGTTTCCCATCAGGGTTGCTGCGGTCAATAATGGCTAGGGTGAGGTCTTCGCTGCTTTTCAGCTTAGCTTTCTTCGCCGAATTCCCTGTTACCTCGTCGGCTGAGCGGATTCTTTTGGGGGCCTGCTTAGCTGTTTCCTTGCCTGCGGCCGTCGAGTCCTTGGACTTTTCCGACCGTTGGAGGGATTGCTTGGCATTGACCACCTTTCGAATAGTGCCCGGCTTTCGTGGTGGTAGGACGGCGGGAACCTTCGCCTTTGAGGTCGATGGGGTGGGGATTGCCTCCAAAGCGGGCTGTTCCTCTCTCCTCTCGGCTCCTTTAGCTTCTTCTAACTGGCATTTTGGTGAGACCGAATCCTCAATAGTCGCGGGTACGAGATGTGTCTTGTTGGCAAGACGATTCTCGTACTGTTTGACCAGCTTGGAGTGCTTCCTCACCAGCGCTCTATCTCTTTCAGAGAGCTCAGCCATGTTACGGTCCTTCATCTTCCTCAGGAATCGCAGGGAGCATTTATAGCCCTCTCTTTTCTTTTGCTGAGTAGTTTTAGGAGCTCTTGTTCTCTTGCTAGGGACGAGAGTGTTCTCCAGAAGCCTGTCCTCCGTCTCAGAGTCAATGGACGAACTGTTACTGGCTTGAGAGGAGAATAACTCCCCCAGCACGGTCATGTCCGGCCAAGAACTCTCTGACAGAGCTTCAACTTCCTTCGAATCCTTCGCGTCCTGTCGATTTAACGTCTTTTTGTCGTCAAGTAGCATTCTTCCTCCACACCCTTGGCTATCAGTGTGGTCCTCCATGAAAGTTGGGTCCTCCAGAATCCGTGACCCTGCCGCTTTCGCGAGTGGATTTTCACTTTTGTGCGTTCCACCTGGAGTAGTTATATCATTTTGTTGTCCTTTCATGTTTGTTTTTTTGGGGGGGGGGGGGGGGGGGTTTTCGGTAGTTCTTAGTTGATCGCTCATCAACAGCCTGTCTGCTATGGGTGGCCCTTCTGACGACTATGTCGTCGACAGCATAGCCCGTTGATTCATTGCGATACGAAGCCTCCGCACCAGGCGTCCCTTGCAAAGACAATGTCTTCACAGGGACACACACGTCAAGGTGCCTACCAAGCGGAAGATCATTGCTTATTAAAGACTGCATTGAACAATACGAAGACCTGAAGGTAGAGCTTGAAACTATGCAACTGTGTAAAAAATAGTCAGCGTACTCTTAGAATTTCATTTATCAACTGTCCACCGCGTTCCGAGCTTGAAAAAAGTGATTATACTAACTTGCTTGAATCGCTCAAACCAAATTTCATTATTGGCGGCGATTTTAATGCGAAGCACACGTTCTGGGGCTCGCGAAAAGGTAGAATGCTCTATGGGACAGGTATGGAATACAGTTGCGATTTCCACTCGACGGGCAAACCGACCTACTGGCCAACTGATACTTCAAAACTACCTGATCTGATAGATTTCTTCGTCGTGAAAGGAATACCTACCAACCACATTAAAGTTGAAGGGAGCTTTGATCTATCATCTCACCACTCACCGGTTATTTTAACATTGAGTGTAAAACTAGTCAATAACCTAGAGCCAGCGAGATTAATTGGTAGAAATACTAACTGGGAAGGATTTAGGAACGAAATCGAAGAGAACGTTGAACTGAGTGTTCCACTTACGACACCCTATGAACTTGAGATTGAAGTTGATTGCTTCGTTGAGATCGTACAGTTCGCCTCATGGAATAATACGCCTAATCCAAGGAAAACGCCGGCCAAATACGGTCTACGATTTCCTTCCGAAATAAAAGAATTGGTCAACGAAAAAAGGAAGGCGCGTAAGAAATGGCAACAGAGTCGCGCTCCGCAACATAAAGCACATTTGAATTATTATTTGTGCAATTTGTTGAAGACAGTTTTTATTTTAAAAATCGTGCGATAGGTTCTTACCTTGAAAGTTTAACAGCGAAAAAGATTACAATTATTCCCTCTGGAAAGCTGTAAAAGACACCAAAAGGCCCAACATCGCCGCGCAGCAAATTAGAATAAATCGAAATGAATGGGCAAGGGAAGATAAGGACGAAGCGGACGTTTTTGCCGCTCATCTAGAAGAAACTTTTAAACCGTACGATGGCCAAGCGATCCACGAGAATACTAACAGGGCGGAATTACAATCTGATGATTCAACACTCAATAGTGCAACGCTAAATGAACTAAAACGTGAAATCGAATACCTCAAACCAGCATAAATAAGCATTCGACGATTGACCAAGTACATAGAACTACTGACGTAGGTAATCGAGAAAGCATTTGAAGAAAAAAAGATTAGCTCAAGCCTATTCCTTGACGTCTCACAAGCCTTTGATAAGGTGTGGCACGACGGCTTGAAATTTAAATTACGACAAGTTCTCCCCGCAAGCCTATATGATATTCTAGAATCATATCTCGGGAATAGACTCTTCCGTGTTAGAAATGTAAACGAATACTCGGAGCTAAAAGAAATTTCGGCCGGTACCACAAGGAAGCGTCCTTGGTCCGCTTCTCTATTTGTTATATACTCGCGAATCGCGATATACCAAGGGAAGATGGCACTACCCTTGCTACGTTCGCCGACGACACAGCTATCCTAGCAGTAGGTAATACAATCGAAGAAGCGACTACAAAACTGCAAGCCGCAGTGAATAATGTAAATGAATGGGACAAGGAACTGGCGGATCGCCCTCAACGAAACTAAATCTGTTCACGTGAATTTCACTTATAAGGGAAATGTACTGGTTACTCGGAAAATATTCCCAGCTCAGTACTGAGACCAAACTGCTTTTATACAAGCAAATGCTAAAGCCAGTGTGGACCTACGGTATACAACTTTGGGGTTGTACCAACAAAAAAATGCCAATATTCTACAAACTTTTCAAAATAAAGTGCTTCGAGGAAATGTACAAGCACCATGGTATATTAGAAACGATGATATCCATAGGGATCTCGGAATTCCAACAATCGAAGCTGAAACTAGAAGCTTCGCGAGAAAGCATAGAAACCGACTAATCGGACATATCAACAATACAGTCCGACAAATCTTGGACGAGAGCAATTTATTGCGGCGACTACAAAGAAACCGTTCGACTTGGCAAGATAAGATTAACCGCGTCTAATTTGCGGAACAGGCACGATCTTTCATTGGAAAGTAACCTGTCAAAAGTTGTTATTTCATGATAGAAAAATTGTTTGATAAGTTATATCTTAGTTGCAGTATCTAACAATCTTTAGAAGGGTGGTGTTTTTAGTCAGTAAAAATCTGACACTACTATGAGAACGCGCTTGCTATTCTCATAGTGTCTTTGGAAGATTTTCACCTACCCTCGGATAAAAAAAAAAAATTACAGCTCTGAATTTGTGTTTATTTTTTCTCGTTCAGATCATGTTCAGGGCGCATTTTACAAGCTCAAAGTAAATGGACTGCACATGTCTGAGCACAATTCGGAGAAAAGCTTATATCGTTTTCCATTGGGCAAAAAGAAGTCCGGGAGAGTCCGGAATCGAAAAAATCTGAAACCGTTCCATTGGCAAACAAAATATGTATACTCTTCTGGTGATTCTGAGGAGCGAATTTCGCTTCTTGATTTGAAGCCAGAATCCACTCAAGAAGCACTCCCAAAATTGTAGTTTGTGTATTTTATACAAGTCAGCTAACAGCTGCCGTAGATTTTTTTTGGCATTTCACCATAATCTTGTGGATCCAGACATCCAGTCTGAAGCAGTTTTTTGTTCCATTGGACTACAGAATGAGTGGATCCCCGAGTGAAACCAATGGAAAACGAC
Organism: Cheilosia vernalis; assembly: GCA_949126925.1. Classification (NCBI taxonomy): domain Eukaryota; kingdom Metazoa; phylum Arthropoda; class Insecta; order Diptera; family Syrphidae; genus Cheilosia; species Cheilosia vernalis. The sequence goes on from OX421362.1 coordinate 59,929,947, forward strand.
ATTATTTGGAGTAACAAAAAATACTTTAATAAATCCACAGAAAGTTTTAACATTGGGTATTTTTATAGTCATAAAATGAGACCCAGTCAGTATGACCGTAGCGGAATTTTAAAAAGTCGCAACAAAAACGGTCAATGAGAAAACAAAAAAAACCGGCCAAGTGCGAGTGTCACTCGCGCACCGAAGGTTCGGTATTTGGCTAAAATCCAACACATCAGATATTATTTGAAATCTATAATATCATTCAAACTTCCCCTCTTCATGAATTCATCACAATTTAGTTTAATTTAATTACTTAATATTTTTACTCTCAAAAATTACTCGCACATGAATCTCATTTTCTAATTATTACCTAGTACCCAACCCACGCCAATTTTCCATTCTGTATGCGACCTGTCCCAATTAAAAACTATTGACTAAAAATATATTACTTTTATTTTGTTCTGTACTCCCCAACAAAAATGTATTATACTCCCCAACGAAATTAGCAAGCGGGAACCCTGTGACTCTCTTCTGTCTTTGAAGGGGTCAATTGTGCACAACTGCGTAGTAGAGATTAAAACTTATGATAGCAACGTATTTTACATGGTAAAATTATCTTTTTTAAAAATATCTTGTAAACTATTAACTTTTCGGCAAAATAGTATTCAGCACATATATAGATAAGAACATGATCTACAAAAAAGGAATTTATGTATTTTTTTGTGAATCAAGAAATAAACCATTTTTTGGACGAATGAAAATATTTTTTTCACCAGATTACTAATTAATCCAAAACCAATCGATGTATTCCTTCCATTGGTATTTGTCGTTTAACTAGAGGTTATACCGGATGTTGTGTGTAAATTTTAGCCTCCTATGTCAATCGGTTCTTGAGATAGACCTGGTAACAAAATTGGCTTAGTGGGTTCGGACAGACGGAGAGACATCCGAGCGAAACTAATAAGGTTACGTTTTTTCCCTTTGGGTACGGAACCTTAAAAAGGGGCATTTTCTAAAGCTATTCTTCAAATTTAGATTTTTTTTAAACATGTTTAATAAGCATTGGTTCGCTAAGCACAACATTGGTGCTGTGATAGGCAGCTACGGTACATTTAAAAAAGATTTAATTTCGACATAAGAGCATTTGTAAAATTTCCGACTATAAAGGGCCAAAATAGAAAAGAATTGTATCAGGCCCTCGGAAAAAGTTGCAAATAGCAACTTTAGACGCACAACGGTCACGCTGGACCCAGTGGGCAGTGCTTATTTTATAAATGACCATATCGCTCTGGACGCACTCATCGGATAATTCATTTGGCCTTACCAATAAACATCTCTAAATTTGAGTAGTTCACAGTGGCTATATTTTCCATACAAATTTCGCAATTGTGAGCTTCCGTATATTGAAAGGCATTACTAAAATTTGTTTTTAGTAGATATGGCACATTCCATCGTACAATAAACATTTTTAGTGTCCATTGTGTTTAAGTAGCAACAATTTTTTAGTTATAGTAAACTAACAAAATCTTTCCATTTTTCAGACAAGCAGTGACAAATTATTTTTATGTCGTTTTTTTTTACATCTCACAACGACTTACATTATGACAGTCTTAATTAAATTCCCTTGGCAAAACTAAAAGAACAGTCCTATAATAATAAAATTAAAGTTCGAATTAGAACTGGAACCATTTCATTTTTTGACAGAAGTCAGCAGTTATTATTGTTTGTGTCACCATATACAACTACACTCGCACTTATTACTTCGGAAGTCAAATAACCACCACTTCCAATTTGAAACTTGAAACTGCAGCACTGACAACTGGCTAGGGGATTTGTGGAACGAACCCCTTTTCAGTGTTTTTCGTATCAGTTTTAAATTTCACAACAAACAGTGTGGCGTCGGCGGCGTTAATTATTTACTTTTATTTCGTTGTTTATTTATAACAATTCTTTTGATTTCGTCGTTATCCGCACTTTCGGACATAGTTTTCAACAAGTTCACGTTATATATACACAGTAAGATGTGCAATGTGCATACGCTTTTCAGACTTGAAGAGCAAAGCAAAACAGAAGAACAATATTACCGATGTAACGTGATCGTTTTGACTAAATACCATGGCAGTCATTTTGAATTCGCACCATCATATACCTATAGTAGATGTATTACATTTTGAAGAATAGAAGGATATCAATGTCCGGTTGAAACATGAATGACTTTGCGGAACGAGCTTCTGTGACGTAAGCACGCGTGTAATATTTGTTTGTTTCGAACACTGCCACCAGGGGATAAAAGACCGATTGAAGGAATGCGAGCGGTGTTGATTTATTTTTAAGAGGTCACATCGGGTATTGGTTTTATTGGTTTATATTTGTAGCTGAAACATGGTACGTACCTACTTGGAGCGGATCTTGAGGTAGCTCACGACAATACGACATATGGGTATGGATGAATAGAACATTTTTCAGGAACTTGCTTCTTACGCTTTTTGAGACTTTCTTTTGCAGCCGATTGGGCTTTTGGACGATATATTCGAACCCTTATGTATTTCTTGGTGGGAAAGCTTGGTGTCATCTTGAGACAGAATCCTCATGTCATGCACAACAATATTTTGTTCTGTTTCAGTGAAGCATGAAGACGACTGCGTCTAAGACGCGTGTGATAACGTCCGCTTCAGAAAATCGGTACACCAATTGTTAAGATTACGCCTATCCATACGCCATTCAGTCTAAAACAGGTGATGTCGTAATTCGGTGTCTCCGATTACCAGTTCAATCCACTTGGATTATTCAATTCCACGCGAGCTTCGTACTCTTAATCGCCTTAGCTGATGGCCCGCGATAAACGCTTCGATTAATTGCACATAAAACAATTTGCATGTGCATTTTCAGTGGTGGATTTCAATTTCCTCCTTGTATTTATATGGCTCTTGTTTTTATTTTGGTCTTCGAATATTTTGCTGGTACAATTTGCAAAACACAATCTCCGGACCATGTTCTTCGCTTGTTTAGCAAAATTCCACACCCAACACTTCGACTCCATATGGTGTTCTGTAAATATGCGCATTTGGTGTGTGTGCTTGGTCTTGAATTCTGCCTGCCATGGCATTCATGCTGATATAGGCCTCCTTTGGCCCCGTCATATGACACAGAAACGACAACGAAGACAACGACCGACCGACGACTCCACTCCAGAAAGTCACTAATGCGATTAATGTGACTTTTTAGTAACCTCTTCGCTGGGACTGCCCAGTGCCCATAGTCCAGTACCCAGTGCGAAAGATCCACATCAGAGCATGTTGAACGCGGCTGGTGGTGCTATCTGGAAGAGTGTTTTGTTTTAATTTTGTTTAAGTTCCCTTCTGGACCGAAGTGTGTACTTATAAGCCCGATGATTATTGTTTTTGTTTTTTAAATATGCGGGTTTTGTTTTTCTTATTCCATCCGCATCCATGTGTGCCAGAGAGAGATAAGGTCTCTACAACCGCGACCACATTGCCTTGCTTTGGTTGAGCTATTAAACGGGCGACGGATTCGAAAGACGCGCCATATACGTATCGTATATGAAGACAGAAAGGAACGATAAGCTGGATTTTAATCGTCTTCGGGTAGATAAATATTGAAGGAGGGTGCTGCGATCGGTTGGAAGGGTGCGGGGCATACAGCCAAGGAGCCGGGATTGTTTTTATGATGAGTATTTAATTTTATAATCCTATAAACAATTGGATTATGGTGGTGCTGCATTTTATATCACACATTGTTCCACAGATTGGGCTAATTGCGATGATGGTCTGATTGAAAGATTTTTTATTGCTTGCAGCACAATTGGGGGTATAAGGTATCTTTGTGTGGATCTGAATATACACGAACATACGACGTTCTCTATGAGGATTCCTTTTGGATTTTCATCAAACGTATTGCAGAGTCTATAAGCAAAGTGTCAGATTTCAATGTAAGACATGTTTAACCGCGTTGGACGTATGATCCTGCTACGAAAATAAGTTTTTTCCTTTGTTTTTGTATAAAAAAGTCGTACGAAAAGTCGGTAAAGTATCTGATAAACCCGAAGAATTTGCTTATTAACTGACAAAATTAATTGATTTATCCACCTAGCGATGAAAGTGATCTATGGAGTTAATCGAACTTATTTTTTATGTGTCCAAGTATGTGGAAGAGTTTGTACTGATTGAACTACATAAGCATTCGAGAAGAGGAAAAAGCGACTCTGCAATAAGAATTACTTGAGAATGAGGTCTGTTCCCTAACGATAATGCATTCGAACACATTAGCCAAATTTGGTTCATTCCCTTAGGAAAAAGTTGGGCAGAAGAGAGCCAAAAAAAGAGAACACAACATTTCAAATATTAGCCCAAGAAATTTCTTTCGGCTAGTTGATAGTATACCCATTTAAATATGTATTAATATAATGATTTAAAAACAATCCAAAGAATTGAGCCCTTTAATTTCTGAAATAATAGCAATTCAAATCTTGGTCAAATATATTTTGTGCTTTATTCCACGGATATTTGAATACTCCCTCCCGGTTTAAAAAAAAATCACATTTTTCAAATTTGTGGTTCAACGCGTTCCTTTTTCTTTTTGGTAATACATACAGTGCGGTTCACTTGATTAGACGCAACAACATTTTGTTTTTAAATTCAATTTTGTTCGTTTGTGTTTGTCTTAATTAAAAAGCAATTGTATTTATTTGAAAGATTAGGTATTTAGTTCTCAATGGAAAAAACAGAAATATATGTTTGGTGAGAGCCAGTTAATGGTTATTTTGTTCTCTTCCTTCTGAGTCATGTAAAAACAAGAGCAATTTTTTGGTTCACTTGATTAGACGCATTGATGAATTCAGTTAGTTGGCAATTACCTGTTACGCGAATTTGACTCTATTGCAAATTTTAAGCTGCAACGAGTATGTGCCTCTCATTTTAAGTGAAAATGGGTAAAAAAAAATTGTTAACGGTTGAAGAAATCTCAAAAATTGACGCTTACCACTCGGAAGGTCTTTCAATGCGTTGTATTGCAAGGAAAATTGGACGGAGTGATCATTCAGTTCGAAATTATATTAAGGATACTGCCTCATATGAAAAAAACCACAAAGGACGGACCAAGACAGCTTTGTCACCACAGGAAAAGCGAAAAGTAATTAGAATGGCATCAAATTCTGCTCACTCCACGAGCAAAATTAAGGAATTAGCAGCGGTTAGTGCCAGCACATCAACTGTTCGTCGAGTGATTTTAAGTGTTCAACAATTGAAATTAAAAAAATTCCAAGAAAAACCTCCACTTAACAGCGCAAGAAAGCAACATCGCTTGAAATTCGCACGTGCTCATATTATGAATTGGGATACAGAAGTTGGAAGTGCTGTTAATTGGCGAAAAGTAGTGTTTTCGGACGAAAAAAAAGTTTAATTTGGATGGCCTGATAGCTATGTATAACTATTATTTTCACTATCTGCGAAAAGAAGAATGCTTTTTGAACCGTCATCATTCGAGGCAAGGAGGAGTAATGGTGTGGGAGCCATTTCGTACTATGGAACATTTGAACTAGTTTTCGTGTCTAATAAAATGACGGCAGTTACTTATAAAGCTCTTTTGCAATCCGCTTTTCCTGCAATGAGAGATCTGTTTGGACCTATCGAGTGGATTTTCCAACAAGATAATGCACCGATTCACAATGCCCGGGTGGTAAAAACTTTTCTTGCGGGTGAAAATGTGAAATTATTACCGTGGTAACATTATTCACCCGTTCTAAACATTATTGAAAATGTTTGGGGCTGGCTGATCCAACAAATTTATGAAGGAGGTAAGCAGTATGAAAGCCGTGAGGAACTGATTAGAGCAAACAAAGCTGCCTGGTTGAATATTCCGTTGGATTATTTGGAAAATTTATATAACTCTTTAAAAAGTAGAATTTTCGATGTAATTTTAAATCGTTGAGGTTGTACAAAATATTGAAAATACGAAAAATTTCGGAAAAATAACAATAAAAAAAAAATGTTTTTTAATAATCCTTTACGTTTGGTTTTTGCGAACATTTTGCACGTGCGTCTAATCAAGTGAACCAAAAAATTGCTCTTGTTTTTACATGACTGAGAAGGAAGAGAACAAAATAACCGTTAACTGGCTCTCACCAAACATATATTTCTGTTTTTTCCATTGAGAACTAAATAATCTTTCTAATAAATACAATTGCTTTTTAATTAAGACAAACACGAACGAACAAAATTGAATTCAAAAACAAAATATTGTTTCGTCTAATCAAGTGAAGCGCACTGTACGCTGCACCTATATCATTTCGGTGAGCGAATTCACTCGCAATGAGAGAACTGTGACATATTGCCAAAAATTAACCATACCTACCTAGGTAAAGTAAGGGAACAGACCTATATAGAGGAGATTGTTCCTTTCTTATACAGCGAGGTAGAATTTCGTCTCCACTTTCGAAAAGAATCTTGAGGAGAACATTAAATTTTATTTGGACACCTGTTGATGACATTTTAATATCAAAAAATCAAAACAAATGCTCGCATTTATGCCAAATAGGGAAAAAAATTTAAATCAGGTGTTAATTGTAAGGTGACTGAAAGCCTTTCGAATTCCTATAGGTACCAAGAAATTTGTTGAGTAAAAATTCGTTAGATTCTCCGTGGTTGGTAGTATCTTGCTCTCTCGACGACGCTCTACTTTACGAATTTTTCGAGTGAAGGAACGGCATTCAATAAAAATTCGAAGGAATTTGTAAGAATTCATAAGATTTAAAAGTAAAGGAACAGACCCGATGTGGAACACCCTTTGCAAATCCAAACTAAAAGTAAATGCAATTTAATGTAATAGTCCCGTTTTCTAAGCTAAACTAAGGATTAGATTGCCGGCTGTTTGTTTATTTATCTCCAGACCTACAAACACAAAATTTGACTGGAGGTTTGTTGTCAAGACGCTTAAAAACTAAATTTAGATTGTTAAGTAATTGATAGATCCTAGTCAAGACAAAACAGCTTAAAGGGTTTTTAGACAACAAAACACTGGGTCCACTAAGGCCCCAGTTATTGCCATACGTAAAATTCAACCAAAAAAAATTGGAAAAATGTGGAAATGAGTTTTTTTACGTTTAAGCGCTCGTAGCAAAAATTCTGAATTTATCCATACGAAAATAATTACAACAAATCAACCACCACTGGTCCAAGTGTGAGTGAAACAAGACAGGCGCCCAGCCTTACTTATCCGATTTATACCTACATATATTAATTTATAGTTGGAAATAAAGAAATTTAATGTCTTTGAATTAAAAATTTTGTAATGCAAAGTGGTCGTTTTGACTGCCGGTCACCAAACAAGACTGACTGTCAAGTACCGAGTCTTCCTATATGAGTGTACATCCAGAAATGGATTTTAGAAAATGATTACATGCTATCGCGAAAACTCGACTGGCAAGATCTATTGTCACATGATATATAGTTGGATTAAAAAATGTATCCTAGACACTCCACCAGACCATCAAAAATGATTGTCTCAAAACTGCACCACCAGCTGATACTCCACCAACTCAATTCTAGACAGGAAGCCCCCCAAGCATCACGCAACAGCAGGCCATTATGTGACAAACTGTGCGGGATGCCCAAAACAACCGTCATCATTACAAACCTGGTGGTTTCTCTACAACTGCAGTTGTCATTGTCACCCATTTAATCCAACTCACTCGTTTGTCCGCGCTGCCGTTGTACTGCAGACGCGCGCATTCCCCTCCTGTTGCGATTGCGCACACGCGATCCCAATCCCGAGGAAACCCCGATAATTTGTCAAAAAATGTTATCTCGGAATTCCGATCGCGGAGATTTGTTCGTCTCCCCACATCTTTCGCCCCTCTGCCGGACCAGAGAGAAACATTTGTATCTGGCTGATGAAACTGCGCTAACACAGGTGGAAGCGATTCCGAGAGATCTTAACGTTTGTTCATTTGAAATCGGTCTTGGATCGGGTAATAAAATACCCGTATAACACGTACAAATGAGGCTCGCTGACACTGTACGATATTATATGCTCGGTGGAGGGGCGAAGTGTCCTCCAGAGAGGTGCCTTAGGAACGATTGAATTAAATACAATAAAAATGGGACAAATAAGGGGTCCACACAAGTGGTTGCAGGGAGGGGGCGGCCAGCACACAGACACAAGTTTCTCGGTAGTGCGTGAGAGACTGGGATATGTATGTGATACGCTGACGACCTACCTATCCTTGTTTTGTGATTAAATTTTGTTGGTGATTGTTTTTTTTTTATCTCATCATCTCATAGGTGTTGATCATAAATTTCCATTTGATTATAGTCTGGGGTTGTGTGCGAGCAGCAGCCAAAACGCACAATTCATTGCGAGATGTGCACCGACAGACTGAACCAAAGCAGGAGATGACTTCTGCTGGTTTGGTTAGCCTACCCGATATATTTACGTTAAACCTTTGATTTTATCGGAATATTGGGACTAGAATCAGTTAAAATCTGAGCGAGAGAAACTAGAGAATAAATATACTTAAACAAAATGAGAAGCGACGGACACAGACGCGGACGCAGACGTAAGAGGCTTAAATGTTGGATAATAAGTTATAAGCCAAACGACGAGACGCGCGAGAGATTTGTGGTTGCATTTCACGACGACGATCACAATAATTTCAAATTGGAATTTATTACTGACATTTACAGATGCAGTAAGGAGTTTCGTTGTCGTTTGGTTTCTTGTTTATTTATTTTTTGATGGGTGAAGTAAAGGGGCTAATTAAAATTAGAAAACACTAGGTATTTTTTGTTTCAAGTTGAAGGCTCTCTTGATTTTGATTTTATGTTAAGGTTGACAGGGGTTTTTTTTTTTCTTGTAATGACAGAGTGTACATTTCTTAACGCGAAACAAGACGACTAAAAGCGCAATTATCTGAGAACCCTTATGGCTCATTATTGATTATTGTGCTAATGCAACCCACGTACATGGTTCTCTTCGACGTCGAGGTCGAAGTTGGGCAGAAATGTACTCTGCACGAGCACGAATAGAAAAGGTTATATATAAGATACCTATATTGCGCATCTGTTCCGATGAATAATGTAAGCCGTCGTAAGAAATGTTTAGAAATATTCTTTAGAGTTTAGACTTTAGTGACCCCTCGATAAAGCATGATTTTTTGACGGATCCAGGCGAACAAATGACAGAGCTCTATATATCTACCGTAGTCATAACTGCCATTTGTAGGTATATAACATGCGGTGGAACGGGTGAAAAACATGACTACGTTGCTTGCTTTATAAAGAACAACGATAGAGTTCTTAATTATAGACAACTTGTCAAAATAATATTGAAGACCTACATTTCTTTGACTCACATTAGTTACTCGTTTCTATAGATATAGCGGGTCTTGCGCGTTACAAACCCACTGACATAAAATTACATTTGCAAAATTGTCATCTGTGTCTTAAATAAAGGTGGGCTTGACAGTTTAGCCTAAGGCCCATTTATAATAGCCATACTGACATTTATACCTAACTTACAAACATTCTCGAAACAAACCAACTGCATACCTTCACAAAGTCTATTTATGCTAGGTGGCAGACCAAGTAATAAGAAAGAAGCCGGATAAGTTCTCATGCTATCGCTCCCTAAGAATCACTTCTTCTCTCCACATTGTTGCGATCATCTTGATTATTTTATGCACTGCACAAATTCAGATTAACTTTGTGTAGTGTTCTCTGTTTTTTTTATTTTCTGTAAAGAAACCCTCATTCTTTCATAATTCTGTGTGTGCTTGGCTGTCAATGCGTTTAAGCCCAGTGCGCAATAATATTATTAAAAAAACGAAGAACAGCCAAACAAAGCGAAGAAAAAAAAGTGTATTAAAACCGTTTGCAAGCTTCTATTGAAGAGGTATTTATCCATCTAAAAGGGTAGGTAGGTATATAGACTACGAACAAACTAACGAGCGATGGTTGGAAAAAAAAGAACAATTTTTTTTTGAAATTCGATATCTTCACGGGATTCTCTTCACTATACCATAATAATGGGGTATTAATGGATATATGTATATACCTACGACTACGATGGCAGCGACAACGTTGACGATGACGACACAAAACCACCGACACCATAAGCATGAGTTATAGAGCAGTACAGAACAGGGAACCTCTATATAAGCAAGTATATGTGGTGGTGCAAAACCGTATCTTTATGGAGTGCTGTAGCGTTATTTTGCTAGGTTTGCGCCAACCTTTCCCCAACAGTTGAGGTACTACTCGTACTACTCGTGCGTGTGTGCATAATACTATACAAAAGAGGGATTGACAGATGGGAGCGCAATGTCAAAATGGGCACTACCAAGAATCTACTAGGATGGCTGAAAAGAATGTTTGCGTAGCCATTTCGTCTATAACTGTTTATTTTGTGTTAAAAACAAAAGGCAACCAAGTTCACAGCCCTTCTTTCTTTTCTGTTAGCGAGAGGGTGGTGAAAGAGTACATCCGGGACTGGGACTGGCTTGGATATGCGCTGGTAGTGGTGATACTGATAATTGTGAAATGACTTTCACATTGAGAAGCGGTTAGGTGTAGATTGAGAAGCACTTGAATTGTGTGGCTTCGTTTGGTTTGTTGCGCTTCTTACCTTATTAAAAGGGTGTCATTGTACGTCTCGTTTTTTTTTGTATTTTACTTTGCCAATGTCAAGTACGAGATCGCTTATTAAGGGTTGTTGATATGCGAAGTGTTTTAAGAGCATTGTTCTTATTTTTGAAATGTTGTAACTCGAGTAGGTATCAATCAAGTGGTGACGATTGGAAGGGTGTTGAGGTGTTGATGAGTAAACAGCTTGACGGATCAGAGTTTTTCCTTTAAGGTCCGTTTCTATTGAGGTAAATGTTGGAAATTTTGATATGAATTAAAACCTTCATTTGAGTGTGCCTCAAAGCAGTTTTCCATTGGATTCACTCGGGGATCCACCCATTCTGTAGTCCAATAAAACAGAAAACTGCTTCAGAGTGAAAAAAACAGCACACGAGTGTTGGTAAAACGTTAAAAAATAATCTACGCCAGCTGTCAGCTGACTACACACAAACTACACTTGTGAGAGTGCTTCATAAGTGGATTCTGACTTTAAATCAGAATCACCAGAAGAGTATTTCTGTGCCAATGTAACGGTTTCAGAAGTGATTTTTGTCGATTTCGGGCTCTCCCGAATGGAGATTACACAATGGAAAACGACATTCGACCACCCTTCATTTCACTTATCTGATCCCATATGTCACTGTGACATTTGAAGTTTCAAGTTCCCTGACATATTAACCAAATTAATGCACCTTATGTCATTTAAAGTACCTAATCGCAGCGATAGAATTGCGTAACTCCCATTCGAAGTAAAATCCACTGTCTGAGTTTTTTTTCGCTTTTGTTACTACGAGTAGTTATCTCGTCCGTGATAATGATGATAGGGCTCCAACTATAAATATTTTTATTATGACTTCGGTGTGTAGGTAGGTACCTTTGCCGTTCTGTATGCATACGTATGTCAGAAGACCGCTTCATTCAATTTTACAAGTTTTAATGGCGTATCGAATATCAAATTACCGAGGCAGTCCAGGGAGGCCAACAGCGCGCGATGATGGTACACCAGTGCCTTTTTGCTAATTGTACTATATAGGTACATATACAGTAATGGCATAGTGCAGTGCTGGTGTGGCCACAATTTTGCGGTGCGGTTTGAACGGAGGTCATCTTCATCATCGGCATGTTTACCGTCGGTGGTGGTCGATTTGAGTTTACTATATCTACACATATCTTTTTGCCACCATCATCATCGTTATTGCAATAAAACAACGTATATGCATATAAACTACCCCATGCATATAAGTGAAGACGAACTGGCAGCGGGTGTGCGAGGAGAATAATAATTAAAAAATTATGTTTCTTTTTTTACGCTCATTTGAATCTTGTTAAGAAGCGTATTTCCTTCTGTATGTGTAATAGTAAAGTGGGTGCTTCTCATTTCAGATCGTTTTTACGCGCAACTGTCACGCGAATGAGATATTATCGTGGCTGAATTGTACAGCGTTTTATCTATAACATTTTGAAAGAAATCAAAACGATAATGGAACTGCACTTATTATATACGATATAGAAAATGGAGAATAGGAGCTGTGTGGTCATTTACTTGAGCGGATATGAGTATAGGTACCTATAGTTAAATCTATTCTTTATATAAAGTCTGACAGAAGCCTTGACTCTATATAGGTATCTCAAGAAAATTTAACTGGACTTTTGTGAACTATTAGGGTTATTTCGATTTAAAATTATAAAACTACAAAAAAAGGATAAAATGAGAAAATCAAAGAGTGTATGGTCTTGGCAGCGGGAGGTTCCATTCTGCTACAGCAATAAACTTCATTATATAGGTATATATAGCTTCACCCTACACCCATCAGTAGTGCCAAGTTGAAATTTACAGAAACACTATCCTACTGAATCACATACCTCAGTCTTGGAAGTATGTCTGAGTAGTTTTCATACCGAAAGTCGGTAAAAGAGGTCACGAGTCCGCGAAGGACTTCCGACCTATTAGCTTAACCTATGCTTCATACTCAAAACTTTAGAACGCGTACTTGACCTTCACATATGAACAGGCCTTGAAAGGTCCTCCTTATGTATTTCACAACACGCATACCTCAAGGGCAGGTCGACGGAGACCGCTCTTCAGGAAGTAGTGCGTCAGTTGAAAGGTCACTCTCCCATCACTAATACACCCTAACTACCTTCCTAGATATAGAGCGCACTTTTAACGACGTCCGCAATAAATCGATCCAGGAATCTCTCTTAGAACTATGTGTAGAGGATTTCCTCACTTCATGGATCATTTTCATGCTCAAAACAAGGATCATTCAAGCAAAACTTGATAACACCCTTCCAACCAAATCAGTAAGCAGAGGAACACCTCAAGGTGGGGTGATCTCGCCTCTCTTATGGATTATGGTACTTAATAAAAATCCTTTCAAACCTCGACAGGGAAGGTATCAAAGTCGTGGCGAATGCGGATGACGTGGTCGTTCTAGTATCAGGACTGTTTTCGAAAGTGATTAGTGAAATCACGGAAAGGTCTCTGGGTAAGACTAGCGGTGGGGCTACAAGTTGTGGTCTTAGCGTTAACCCAAGTAACACTGATCTGATGCTTTTCACCACCAAAACCAAAATACCAACCTTCTCACTTCCCCGCTTAAACAACCAAAATCTATTCCTTTATCGCACCAGCGCTAAATACCTTGGAGTCATGCTTGACTCCAAACTCAACTTCAAGTAGAATATCGAACACCGAGTGCGGAAGGCAAGCATCATAGCTTTCTACACTTGTAGTAAAACCTTCGGCACAGCAGTGGTACGTCCCATCCTCACATACGGATCACTGGTATGGTGGCCCGCCTTAAGCAAAGCCTATAACGTCCTTAAATTGGAATTGGAATCACAGGATCCCTGCGATCAAGTCCGACCGCTGCCCTCAATGTCATTCTCAATTTCCTGCCAGTGGATCTGCATATAAAAAGCATTGCAGCGTGTAGCGCTGTTAGATTGAAGAAATCTACGTGTTGGTCCGAAAGGCCTTATGGCCATACCAGCATCCTTCTTTAGTATGTCTACAGACTACATAGTAGTACCCAAATACGACTTCCATAAAAACTTCTCTGTTAGATACCCCTCTAGATCAGAAGGGGAGGAGAATGCGGTCGTTAATGAATTCGACATACCTATCTTCACAGATAGCCAGTGTATTTCAAGCAGAAGTACTTGTAACTAAGGAAGCGTGTAGACTGCTCCACAATATTGCGATTCCCAAAAGAAAAATAGGCATCTTCGTCGACAGTCAGGCCGCGATTAAGGCTGTCGGTTCAACTAAGTCAACGTCCAAGCTTGTTGTGGAATGCAGGGAGACACTGTATTTTATTTTTTATTATTATTATTATCTTTTTTTTTTCGTCTTATTATTTTTTATAGTTTTTATAATCTTCTTTGTAACTTCTTTCAAACTTAAATTACATATAATATTTATTTATTCTATTCTTTTATATATTGATTTGCTACTTGTCTTACATCTCTTTTTCTTTCTCTATCTCATTTTGTTAGTTACTATGTCAAATTTAATGGATTCTCCAGCAACTGGTGGTATTACCTTAATGGGTTCTATGATTAAAGTATTTTCCAAATACAAGAATGGCCTTCAGATTTGCCATATTAATGCTCAAAGTCTTTGGCCTAAAATGGATGACGTTATCTGTTTGTAGGTTTTGGGGTCGATATTATTTGCGTTTCAGAAACCTGGTTTCTTTCAGAATCTGACTTAAACGATAAATTGTATGGTATGGAAGGTTATCAAATTTTCCGTGGTGACAGAGTCGGTCGTATAGGTGGTGGTTGTTTCTTGACCTAGCAAGCGATACCGATAGAATTCTTCTCGGAGTGGTTTACAGACCAAATAAGAATGTTAATCTTTGTCACCTTATTTCATTGTTAGAAGAAATATCTGTCTGTTCGCCCAACGTCATTGTATGTGGTGACATAAATAGTGATCTCTTATCCGAACGAAATCGATAGTATGCGTTCAATAAATCTTTTTCCCGTTAATTCTTCTACACCTACGCACCCTAAGTTTAACGATACTTGTAGCACCTTACTTGATGTTTTCTTTGTTAGCGAAACTAAAAAAGCGCTCTTCTATGACCAATTGTCAGCCCCGGGGTTTTCAAAACACGATCTGATCTTTTTCACCTTTGATTTCACTTATCATGAATTACCTAATTCATTTGAGTTTAGAGATTTCAGACACATTGACTACTTGGCTTTAGATAATGATGTGCGCACCGTTAACTGGGACCTAATATACCGCATGTCTTCTTCAAATCAACAAATTGAGTTCTTACAATCGAATGTTAATCAACTATTTAATATTCACGTACCCCTTAAATCTAAGGTAGTGAGACATATCGCTAATTCATGGTTTACAAGTGATATCCGAGAGCTAATGGAAAGACCTACGTGAAGTTAGCCCGCACTTTTTCTAGAATGAAAAACGTTAAATGCAGTTCGATAGACATTCGTTTGTAGTTGTTTGTAGTGAAATTTTTTTCGTTTGTAGTTCAACCGTTAGAAAGTTAGAAGCATTAGAAAAAAATTTCAGCCCGCACTTTTGGCTTTTTGAAATAAAAACTAGCCAGTTGCATTCGAAATCGTTTGTAGTTGTTTGTAGTGAAATTCTTTTTTAACAGAAATGCCTTATTTCCGAGATATAAGGACATTTGTGTTTGCACCTGTAACTCCGAATTTACAAAAGAGAGAAATAATTTAAAACCACTGTTGCATAAAGAATATCCTAACTTAAATAACTGCATTTAAAATTTCTGAATTCACTGAAGCGTTACTTAATAAAAAGCAATCAAAATCAAAAAACGCATCCCTTTAGAGTTGCATCCATATATGGGCTTCCCAACAACAACAAAACAACGGTAAACACATTTTCGCAAAGCACTCATCTGTGCCCATCCACATGAATCACTACTTGTCAATTAGCAACAACAACCAATCAATAAACCCCGATTTTATCCAACAATTTTTTCTATTCCTTCGAATAACATCAAAACCTAACACCTTTCAAACAATTTATAACAACAAAAATGCAATTTCTGCAAAGCCTGTATTCCTGACTATCTAATCCAATTCAAATTTTGTGATTTTATCACAAAGAAAAAAAATTAGATGAAACTTAAGCGAACACTACTTCGTCATATAAACTCATATCCATATTTCAGTTATTAAGCAACTCAAGATAGTGAAATCTATTCTTTTCTAATGCTTTCTGTTAGATGTATCTAATGGAGCAAACAAAAATTACCTCTTATCAATAGATACCGATTTATAGAAAATTTAAGAAAATGGTTGAAATCGTCTTCGCAGACTGATTTAAGGGGACGGATATTTAAAGTGCTGGACAACTAAAAACGACAAAAACTAGTTGGTTGTTAGAAAGCATGTGTGCTCTATCTAATAAAACCTTAAATGTCGAAATTGACCAAACCAAAAAGAATTTATAAGCAATTTAAGCAGGCGATATAAGACCGCGTTATCTTCGAAACGGTACATTGCCGAGTGATGAAATTTCCTATTTCAACAGTTTTCCACCTCACCAATCTAATAAAACAAAAATTGTATCAATCGGCCTAACGGTTTGTGATTTATATGCAATTTAAGCGAAATCGCAGCTTAATTTTTTTTGTGAAGTTAGCCCGCACTTTTTCTAGAATGGAAAACTGAGTTTGCAGTTCGATAGGCATTCGTTTGTAGTTGTTTGTAGTGAAATTTTTTTCGTTTGTAGTTCAACCGTTAGAAAGTTAGAACCATTTGAAAAACAAATTTTCAATCCCTTAAAACCTTGTTATCTCCGAAACCGTGGCAAGCAGAGCGATGAAATTTTCTGTGTCGAAAGTGTTTGCCATTACTAATCTAATAGAATTCAAATTATACCAATCGGCCTAACGGTTTATGATTTATTTGAAATTTAAGCAAAATTTGGGCTTCTAACTTAAGGTCCCCATAACTCAAAAACTGTTAAACTACAAACGATGAAACTTTGCATTTCTATTCTCTGAACCCTTTTCTACCTACGATATCAAATAGAAGACAGCCCGCATTACTGGACACTTTTTATTCGCAATTTAAGAGGTGCCTATAATGGTCTAAATTGACCCATTTTTAAAGGATCCGATATTTCCATTGCAGTTCATTGGAAAACGATTTTGCATCACTTTCTTAGAAGAGGGTGGATTGTTGCATTAGAAAAAAAAACATATTTCACCCTTCATAACTCGTTAGGAGTGGAAACATCGGATCGCTTAAATATGGGTCAATTTAGACCATTATAGGCACCTCTTAAATTGCGAATAAAAAGTGTCCAGTAATGCGGGCTGTCTTCTATTTGATATCGTAGGTAGAAAAGGGTTCAGAGAATAGAAATGCAAAGTTTCATCGTTTGTAGTTTAACAGTTTTTGAGTTATGGGGACCTTAAGTTAGAAGCCCAAATTTTGCTTAAATTTCAAATAAATCATAAACCGTTAGGCCGATTGGTATAATTTGAATTCTATTAGATTAGTAATGGCAAACACTTTCGACACAGAAAATTTCATCGCTCTGCTTGCCACGGTTTCGGAGATAACAAGGTTTTAAGGGATTGAAAATTTGTTTTTCAAATGGTTCTAACTTTCTAACGGTTGAACTACAAACGAAAAAAATTTCACTACAAACAACTACAAACGAATGCCTATCGAACTGCAAACTCAGTTTTCCATTCTAGAAAAAGTGCGGGCTAACTTCACAAAAAAAATTAAGCTGCGATTTCGCTTAAATTGCATATAAATCACAAACCGTTAGGCCGATTGATACAATTTTTGTTTTATTAGATTGGTGAGGTGGAAAACTGTTGAAATAGGAAATTTCATCACTCGGCAATGTACCGTTTCGAAGATAACGCGGTCTTATATCGCCTGCTTAAATTGCTTATAAATTCTTTTTGGTTTGGTCAATTTCGACATTTAAGGTTTTATTAGATAGAGCACACATGCTTTCTAACAACCAACTAGTTTTTGTCGTTTTTAGTTGTCCAGCACTTTAAATATCCGTCCCCTTAAATCAGTCTGCGAAGACGATTTCAACCATTTTCTTAAATTTTCTATAAATCGGTATCTATTGATAAGAGGTAATTTTTGTTTGCTCCATTAGATACATCTAACAGAAAGCATTAGAAAAAAATAGATTTCACTATCTTGAGTTGCTTAATAACTGAAATATGGATATGAGTTTATATGACGAAGTAGTGTTCGCTTAAGTTTCATCTAATTTTTTTTCTTTGTGATAAAATCACAAAATTTGAATTGGATTAGATAGTCAGGAATACAGGCTTTGCAGAAATTGCATTTTTGTTGTTATAAATTGTTTGAAAGGTGTTAGGTTTTGATGTTATTCGAAGGAATAGAAAAAATTGTTGGATAAAATCGGGGTTTATTGATTGGTTGTTGTTGCTAATTGACAAGTAGTGATTTATGTGGATGGGCACAGATGAGTGCTTTGCGAAAATGTGTTTACCGTTGTTTTGTTGTTGTTGGGAAGCCCATATATGGATGCAACTCTAAAGGGATGCGTTTTTTGATTTTGATTGCTTTTTATTAAGTAACGCTTCAGTGAATTCAGAAATTTTAAATGCAGTTATTTAAGTTAGGATATTCTTTATGCAACAGTGGTTTTAAATTATTTCTCTCTTTTGTAAATTCGGAGTTACAGGTGCAAACACAAATGTCCTTATATCTCGGAAATAAGGCATTTCTGTTAAAAAAGAATTTCACTACAAACAACTACAAACGATTTCGAATGCAACTGGCTAGTTTTTATTTCAAAAAGCCAAAAGTGCGGGCTGAAATTTTTTTCTAATGCTTCTAACTTTCTAACGGTTGAACTACAAACGAAAAAAATTTCACTACAAACAACTACAAACGAATGTCTCTCGAACTGCATTTCACGTTTTTCATTCTAGAAAAAGTGCGGGCTAACTTCACGTAGGTAATGGAAAGGCGTGACGAAGCGTATAACCTGTGGAAGCGCTTTCGATTAGAAGAGCACCACAGGTCATACCGTACTCTCCGTAATACCGTGGTCTGCAAAGTTCGTGCTGCCAAAAGACGCGCTTACTCTGTACGATTAAATGCATCATTCTCTGGTAAACAATTGTGGAAGAACTTGAAGGCAATTGGTGTAGGTAATCAGCCGAACCGCCTCCTTCATAATGTTGACGGTGATGAACTTAACCGATGCTTTGTGTCTTGCACCCGTCCTATTGTTTCATCTACTCCGCAAGTACTGAACATCACCAACAGCACCATTTGTCCCCATGAAGCTTTTGAGTTTTCTCTCGTGGAGCAGACAGATGTGGTTGAGTGTATACTCTCCATTAAATCTAGCTCTGTTGGAGTTGATGAAATTCACCCTAAGTTCGTAAAGATTATTCTGCCCATTATACTACCATATGTCACCCATGCCTTTAACCACATCCTTACAACAGGTGTGTTCCCCTCAGTCTGGAAGAATTCTAAAATCATTCCTGTTCCCAAGAATCGTATAGATAAAGACTTTCGTCCAATTGCTATACTTTCCTTTCCTTCAAAAGTCTTTGAAAGAATTATGCATAAGCAAATGAATAGGTATCTTAATTCGAAAAATTTATTGTGTCCTCATCAGTCTGGTTTTCGTGCTAAGCATAGTTGTACCACTGCACTCTTAACTGTGGTTGACGACATAAGGAAGAACTTAGATAAAAATCATATCACGTTTCTAGTGCTCCTTGATTTCTCCAAAGCATTTGACACCGTCAATCCCGCAATACTATGCAATAAGCTTACAAGTATATACAACTTTTCTTCTTCCGCGGTGCGTTTAATATCGTCTTATCTTATTGGTCGTCAGCAGGCTGTGTATGTGAACAGTAGAATGTCAGACTTTCTTCCCATAACATGCGGAGTTCCTCAAGGTTCCATCCTAGGACCCCTACTTTTTCCCCTGTATGTCAATGAGTTGCCTTCCATAGTCAATAACTCCTATGTTGAAATGTATGCTGATGATACTCAGCTATATATAAGCTGTTCACCTGACACAATCGATCACTGCGTCAGTTGCATAAACTCCGATTTGAATAAAATATCTAGTTGGTCGCAACAGAATTCGCTTCTTATAAACCCTAGGAAGTCTAAATGCATTGTCATTTCTAGGAAAACCTTAAACACGTCACTCTTTCCACCTATCTACCTTAGCGATGGTCCGATCGAATATGTTGACACCGCAAATAAGTGTGACTCAATTAGTAGCCGGAAACTAAATGTCGCCTATAACAACACAGCTCGATACATCTTCGGTCTTCGAAGATACGACCACATTTCACATTTTTCTTACCGGATCTGTAATATTACGTTTGATAGACTTTTACAATACCGTACCATTTTAATGTTGCATAATATAATTTATACACGTCAACCCCACAACCTTTTTAACCGTTTAACGTTTTGTGCATCCATCAGGACCAGACATATTTTATCCCCGCGCTATTCTTGTTTAACGTCTGAACGTCAATTTTTTGTTAATGCCACTAGACTCTGGAACTCCTTACCGCGCCAAATCAGAGAAATAGGATTGAAAAAGAGATTTTCAACTCAACTAAGATCTTTCTTGTCTGTCAGTTAATTTTACTTGTTCCTTGTAAATTTACAATTTTTGCAATTTTCTTTTATCTAATTTGTTGTAACTTGTTTTATATAATTCTAATGTAACTAATTCTTATTGTACTGTGAATTTGAATCGGCCGTTTATATTCTTATATTTTTAAATTTTTAAGTATTATTCTATTCGTTTTATGGTAGTCTTCATTGTTTCTTGCAAATCAATTATTAAGCTTATCACTATTTTAAAAGATATATGATGTCTTACTGTGAAAGCCTTCAAATATCCACTTAAATAAATAAATAAATATACTGACCAGGGATTGTCATTGATTTGATATCACTCTCGTCTGGGTTTCCGGCCATAGGAACATCGAAGGGAATGAGAAAGCCGATGAACTTGCCAGATTTGGCTCAGCTCTGTGCGTGTCTCATGCGGAGGAAGTCTTCCCTCCGCTGGGATATGTAAAGAGAGAAATCCTCTTGCACTTCACCTCATAGGCTGAGACTAGATGGTTGAACCTGACGAACTGCGTCATTTCGAGGAAGATCTGGCCAACCTACGACGATGCCAGAACAAACAATCTTTTAGCCAGAACGCGTATAGATGTCGAACTACGACTACTAACGGCAATTAGGACGGGTCATTGGCCTTAAGGAAATCACGCAGCCAAGCTTGGCATCCCCCATAATTCCCGCTGCCGTAGCTGTGCTGAAACAAACAAGAGTGGAACAGTGCTCCATCTTTTTTGTGAGTGTCCGGCCCTAGCCAAAACCAGACGCAGTGCACTAGGTCATCCCACATCCATTTTTTTATGACCTTTCGGCCATCCAAAGCTTCCATTTCCATAAGATTATCAAATTTCTCAACTCCACAGGCTGGTTTTGAGCTCTCTTAACTTCCTTCACCCCCTTTCATTTCAGGTTCCGTTAGTTATGGTTTCAAAACGGCGATCAATGCGCTACTTGTGTTTTTCCCTCGTCGGGAAATACAGCCACCTAAACCAACCAACCAACCAACCAGTGCCAAGTTGGTTTCCAATTCTTGGAACGTTTTTCAACCCTAAAACGGTTTGTCACTTCCAACCAAAAATTGACGACGTCAATTACCTAGCTAAGCAACTGTTGCACTCTCGTTTGTGTGCCCTTACAGGTCCCTAGAGAGAGACCGGAAAACTCCTTCATTACTTCTTACAACCAATAAACAGCATCTCAATTTACTTCTCATAAAAGTATACTTACTCCCAAGTATATTCTCTCAATAATCTTAACCACTTAAATACAAATTTATTAACACCAACAGAAGCAGCACACTTTGGGTATAATTCAAATTATCAAATGTCATCGCGGTGTGTCTGAATATTCCCCAAAGTGGAATATCGTAAAATCCTCTTGTGAATCGATATCCCCTTGAAAAGTGGATGGCAACCGGATATCTTACCCATATGGATGAAATGGAAATGATTGTAAAATCCCAATGGGATTTTCATCACCCGCCAATTGCATCCATTACCAATGATAATGAAATGTTTCACCAAACAGGATTTATTAAATTAATCAAAAGGCTGGTTTTGGCACACCTTTTATTTTATCGTTGACCCTCTGTCAAAAGAAGACAGGGAAAAGAGAAGAAAAGCGGAAGCCAACCAATTGTACTGTCAGTTGTACGGATGTATTTCGCCGTCGGTAAAATGTAACGACGGAGAGACGTCAAAACTGAAGTACGCACGAACAGTCTCTGTCGCAATGAAAGCGCACGCACACACACCACAATCATTTCAATCATTTGCCGCAAACATTTGGCAATATAGGTACTCATCTTTTTGTGGACTAAAAGTCGCCACGACAGATACCTACCGTCTGCCTGTCAGTTTGTCAAACGGCAGTGGATGTGTGTATGTTCGAGAGGCGTAATTTGATACTTTGTTCATACAAACGAGGGGCAGCACTGTCGTAATAGCTTCTACTTCATCTTCTCCCTGTTTGTGTTGCTTTTGCTGCCTTCATTTCCAACAACGGGCAAAGTACGAGCTACGAGAACGTGCATGGATGTAGATACGAGAGCGCAAAAGGGAGTATCTTTTTTTATTAATGTCAAAATGTGTGTAAGTAGCCAGCCAAGGTGACTGTACACACAGCTTGTGTTTGTAGAGCGGGGAAAGCAAATAAACGCAGATCCAGTGAAAACGGGAACAAACACAAATGAGCACAGTGCAGTGTGTCTGTGTAGTTGTGAACAGTTTGAAAGGCCGTGAGTATTTTTTTGCTTTAAATGGCTAGGTATTTTGTATAAGTTATCCGTATCGCGAGTTTTGCAAAGAATGAAATGGGATATGTATTATGATTCCATATTTTCTGGGTCAAATTAAAAACAGAGGCACGCGTATGAAGTTCAAAAACATTCATAGGTCGTTACCCCATGAACGCCGATATATTCGCTGATTTTTAATTGCTTTCCAATGGACTATACCTACCTACAAAGTGGTTTCAATTGTTGACAGTAGTCATTGAAATATGGTCCTTATTTAACAGCGGTAGGTACTCTGAGCTGCCAAAAAGACAAATAAGAATCTTTATTAGAATGTCAAAGTTCTCACATTGACTGCTAATTTTCGATAGACCTCAGTTGCCAAAAGATAAATGATTAAGCACGCAGCTTGTATATTATTCGTTGCTTAAAGCAAAGGCAAATAATATACCTACTAAGTTTAGTAGAAAATAAGTAGGTACCTACTAAAAATTAAATCAATCCTGAAACTTTGTAGGTAGGTATATGAAAATAATAACCAATTCGTAAACAGCCAAAAGTTTTTTTTTAAATGCCGAAGACCTTCGAAAACCTCTGTAGCAGTCGTCCCACGACTAGCACGCATCTACTTTGTCGGAGTTTGTCTCATTCTCTCAGAGATCGATCAGATTACGGCACGTAATGCCAAAACGTCAAGCATCTGTCAAACATATTGGCGAATCAGTCGCAGCCCTCGTCTGCATTTCTAGACTAGACAATACATATTTAAATTGTTGTCACCAATCAGTAAATATTTCCATTTCCTATCCTTCTCTCAACTAACCGATTCTGATCAAAGCTTTTGGTTTTCCTTTCATTGCAGTGGCACCTCGGATAAACAGCACTTGGATTCATCCAGTGACTCGGACATGGAAGGACCAAGTTCAATGTTGCAACATCACTCACAATCCTCCGCACAGTCCTCACAGCACAACACAACGAATCACCACCAGCAGCAGCAGCAACAGCACCATCAGCAGCAACAACAACTATCGCCAGCGAACCATCATCATACAACGACAGCCCATCACGGACAAAGCCTTCTCTCGAGTACCGGGTCCACAGGTGCTGGTAGTGGTGGTGGAGCTGGTTCAACAGGCTCCTCTGCAGAACTCCACCAGCAACACCATCATCATCACCATCATCACGGCGGTGGCAGTGGTGGTCACTCGAACAACAACCTGTCAGCGATTAGTAATCTAAATGCATCGCTGGTGGGTGTGGCGTCTAGTGGCGGCGCGTTGTCAGCCGCTGCGGCGACTGTAGCCGGAGGAGGCTTGTCGCTATCATCGCAGAAACCAGGAGTTGGCCATCAAATGGCGCCCCTGTCGGTGGCGTACTCGCATCTGCACAGTGTGATGGGCTCGATGCCGCTGTACGATATCAGCGAGTATCAGCACTTATGATTTTAAGTTACATTTTTTTTGTTTATACTTGTTTCTAAAATTAATCATTATTTATATATATCGTGTAAATATATTAAGATGATGGATATTTATTTTTTAAACTTAGAATATTTTTAATTTCTATTTGTTTTGCAATATTTTAAAACACTATATAGCGAGTATGCCTACTAGCGTTTTATTCTGAATCAGTGCACATTTTTATCGAATTTAGTTAAATGTAGTACATAATTGATAATAGCAATAATGAATTAACGAGGAATTATATATCAATTACATATGAAATTTAAAAAGAATTCAACTGCGAATTCATGTAAATATGGTGACACAATATTTCGATACAAAGTTGTTGATACCTATGTCCAGAAAGAAACCGGACACTTATGATATTGTAAATAAGCGCTGAGGAGAGCGTTGTATTTGAAACTTTGCAATGTAAAAAGTATACCTATTAATAAGTCTAAACTAAGATATTAAATTATTTTCAAAAAAAAAAGAGTAGGTATATCTATAAAAATGCAAATAATAAATCATTAGAAGAAAACTTTAAAAATAATAGTGCATTTTCCATGTAGACAGGGAAAAATTCACTCATAAGAGAGGGACAACTGCATGCTATGTCTTGGAACTACATTGCATGATTCTTATTCACAGCTTGAAGCTAAGGCTGTCGGGAGTTACGTCTCACTTGTCGCTGCTGGAATGCTCATTAATGTATGTCATTCAATTGGGCTTCTTCATATTTGCTCTCAGATTTTAGATTTCGTGTGTCTAATCGAACATAAAAACGTCACTTTCTCTTATTTTTTCAAAATATTTGTGCAGCCTTCGACACTTTTGTAAGAGTTTTTCATTCACTCAATACATTATTAAAACATTCAAAATCTGTCATCAAATTTATTTCTAAACATTTGTACATAAATAATTAACTAAAATAGATCCACCCGATGCAATGCGTTCTTTGATGCAGTTGAAAATTGTCAAGAAAACGTAAACAACACCATTAGGTGTCAAACTCAAAAGCACTCGCCTTTGTTAATCTAGGGTAACTCTGAGAAAAAATCCACAATCGCACATAAACATAAAAAGTGGTGACCTAGAGCAAAAGAGTGTCCAATCGAACACCACATTAGTAATTTCCTTCACCTCACTAGTGGTAGCCGCCTTTATTCCAATGTCTGGCTTAAATTCATCTATAGGCGTGTATTTATTTAGCTTCGATCTCAGCAAAGCAAAGTAAAGTAGGATTTTCAGCACGCAATGACAACAACTACGATCTTCTTGAAAGACTCGCAATAGTTGTTGTAATTGTGTGCAGAAAATGCTACTTTGCTTTGCTAAAATCGAAGCTCAAGTTGTATGACGCACAACGGGGCTTATATTCCTTGTGACATAATTGCCCCGTTTTGCGTCATTGGACATAGCTTCCTACCTGTCGTTGACATTCCATTAGTTCCAGTTCTGCGATTGAGGAATCTAACTGCCGATCAACATCTTTCTTTCTAATTATTTGTCTACATGTACGGCCACCTTTCCCCACCATCTCCAACATTCTTTTTCCACATCAATTTCTGCAAACGAATTGTCCTTTATCTTGGAAAATCAACCACAAATTTCTGTCACATTCTTCCAATTCGTGTTTAAATTTATCAACAAAAGATCAGAAAGAAGTTTTAATGAAAATTTTGCACGATTATATACCTACGGTGGTAAATCCTTTCCAAATAAATGTGTATCCTTTACGAAGAGATTTTGAAAAAGGCGAGCACCATTTGTGGTTAATCAGATTTTAAAATGTCCAAATCTGAAGAGAGCTCTTTTCAGCCGGCGGCATTTCCTGCACTCATTCACATATCATTAAGAAAGCAACATTGTCCTCTAAACGAGATTAATATCTATTCAATTTAAAGATCGCAATACAAAACAAAATGTTCACTCTTCCTCTCTCGCACCTTTATTTTTAGAAACTCAAACCGAACGCCTGTTTTACCTGTTCGTTTAACAAAATCACAAGATCTCTCCTGACAGGTAGCAGACGTCCATGCACACGTCCTATTCTCCTATTGCCAGAGTATACTCTAACTCATATTTCCATATCCACAACGCTGCGGGTGTTGGTACCAGCGTACGCACAAGATATAAAATGCAACCCTCGACGGATTATCTCATTAAAATTGCAGAGCATTGGTACACATAGTGCCAAGCCAATGCCAGCCACCGCCTGTTGAGCGGATAACAAATCGGGGGTTGAAGCACTGGACTCGCGGTTGGTCCATTGCCATTCCTATAACCGCCGTGACAAGAAAATTACTAGTGTAGCTAGAAGCCATGGATAGCAGGGATGAATGACACATCTAATGATGCGGTTGCGTTAGAAACCTGTGATAGGTTGGTGTAGGTTGAGCACGCTTGTTATCATAATTGAAAGCCAGGCGCTTGTATATTGTATATATACCTTCGACACACACGCGCCTCAGTATAAATCAATTAGTTTTGGAAGCAATTTTCACGGGGATTTTAATGATGAAATTTGAAACTTTAAGAGAGATGATGCTTATTTTTGTCTCGTTAATTAATTTAGTCGTGTGTCGATTGCGCCTGTAACTGAAAATAGTATTCACGTAGGTATCTAATATTATTGTGGTATCCAGATTATGAAAATATGTAGTACCTACCTAGGTTGTATATTTATTTCACTGGTTGATGTATTTAACGAAACAAAGACTGATGGGACCCCCAGCGCCGGCCTCTCCATTCGGGCGCCCGGTGCTAGATGTGGTTCTGTGCTGCCAGATGATTTTCACCAGAAATCGTAATGACTAGCTTTCAAAATCTTGGAAATACGATTTTGTTGCAATTAAAAAATACGTTTGTTAAGTTTTTTGTTAAATTCAAATAAAAATTCAAAAAAAAAAAAAAATATTCGTAAACATATTTCGCGAAACGTAACATTTTAAATTTATGTATACATGTTTTTACTACTGTAATATACTACAGTCTACTTCCTTACACATACATACTTGAATTAAATTGATTCAAAATAATGCTATTTATATTCAAATTGTAGCAAGAAACGTCTTGCATTCTTTTCAAACCTTTGGTATGCAAAATTCCTTGCAAGGTTTCTGTGGCCAACGAATTTCTTGTTTTCTTTTCATTTAGGGTAGCCGCCGAAAATATACGTTCAACAGTAGCAGATGAATTCGGAAGTGATAAGACTTCAAAAATGATTTTTTTTTGTATTTGATAAATTTAAAAAATCTTGGAATAAATTTGAAGCCGTAAAATCGTAAAAATACGATAAATCTTGGAACCTGGCAGCGCTGGTGGTCATCGTAATTTGAATCTATACTATTCTATAACTCGAAATATGGGTGGGCTTGGACTCTCATATTTCATGAAATAGCTTCCAGCGAAAGTCATTCAGCAGATTTTTTTTTTACTGCTTAAACATTGCAGAGTCTGGCAGCACTTTTTGAATATCGTAAATTCAAATCTGGTTTGTATATTTACTATTCTGTATACAGTGTACGTACTGCGATGAATTCAGTCAGCCGAAATGAAAATCTCAATTATAGAAAGTTGCATAACAGCGCTTTCACAACCTCTTGTGGCGTACTAAGAAAAAATAACCTTAAAATTAAAAAGCGTTGTGGACAAGCGGATTTCGTAGTTTCTGACATTTCATTTACATGAAACCCTTTTTAGTAGCAATATACCAGCGATTCAGTTTTATTTTTAAAGGTTAAGTTCGAACGAAATTCGCATACGTGGGCTTGTGGATCGCTACTTTTTTATGTGGATTGTGAATAAAGTATGACAGTTCGTGACAAGAATTTTCAATAAGCGGTAAACCTTAATTGCAATCCCGCTTTTTTAAATCAATTAAGAATCCATTTATTTTAAATTAGATGTTAGATTAATTGAATTCGGTAGATCTAATAGAAATGTTCAATTGGTAAATATACAATTAAATTGATTTGTTTCCAATTCGCTTATTTGAAATTCGGGCTCATTCACTTCTTTAGAGTGGTTCCAAAACAGTTGAAATTCGGTTTATTTTTTGTCTTACATATCAGCCTTATTTATTATATTATATATACATCCTTTATACACGCTCCCAAAAATTCTTATTCACAAAACATTTTCCCATGCATATTAGTTATTCAGGGCTTGTGTCAGAAGAAGTACTAAAAAGGAGAAGTCTATTACATAAGCCCTTTTTTATTATCAGCCATGATCTATATAGATCATCGATTTACATTAACTTATACAATTAACAACAGCATATGATCCTGCTTCTCATCGAGATCATGAACCATGATCTAAAAATTATTTCTACTATTGCTCGCAGCGCTGTTTGGCGTTGTTTGTTTCATTCTTAAATGTTGGTGTGCCTGTAAAAGATAGACATGTTGCCAGACTAGAAAATTCAATACTCTTCATATAGAACAAAAAATCAATAAGAATGTGTTTACATCCAATAAATTTCCCGTCCTTGGAGATTTTGCTTTTTAATTTTGTAAAGGTATGACAAGCCCAGCGAAATATTCCATAATTTTTTAAGTAAATATTTCATAAACATTTATTTAACAAAAAAAATGTTTATGAAATGTTTCGCAGTTCGTAAATAATTATTGTTTCAAGTATTAAGTTTCCCGGCAGAAAGGTGAGAGTTGTTTTTTGTTTTTACATAAAGTACAAATATGCAGAAAAACTTGGAATATCTAATGGAAAATGAAAACTAGCAGGCTGCATAAATTTAAATTATTTTCAAAACTAATTATTGAGAAAAATATTTTTTTTATCACAAAATATTGCAGAAAAATGTAACTTCAACTGTTTTCGCCGAGTTTTTTTGGACAAATAGCTTTAAGCTTATGTAAAGTGACGATTTTATTATAACAATCGTATTGTTAACGTATTTTGTGTGTGTGCAGAGAGAGAACTAAGGTATTATTATGAAAATATTGAAAATATGCCTGGTGGTGTGGTCGTCTTTTGAAAACAACTGTTGCCACAACTCGAAAAAGTGTATAACCATGGATGGATTGGTGAAGGCTATTGAGATGCGATTTGATGACGACCATATGCAACAAGTGTATAGAGTGCAACTGCGCAGTAGAATCCAGAAGAGGGGAGAAACACTCCAGCAGTTGCAAGCACTAGCTAGCGCACTTGTCTTATCCCAATGCCGGCAAAGATGTCATCAATGAAATGGCTATTGAGGCATTTACACAAGCCATAGAGGGCAGACAACTGCTGATGGCTCAACGAATGGCTGGAAAGAGAACTCTTCCTTAGGCACTGGCATTTTCCCTAACGATGAAAGGTGAAAGCTGCTGACCAAGCATCTCAAGGATTTAACCGCGTGAGAGAAATGACATTCCTTGAATGCTCGTGTCAGAGAACAGAAGTATAGTAGACCGTTCTCGAAGGGGACCGATCCGTTGCTGGAACTGCAACAAAATCGGACATCTATAACGACAGTGCAGAGCCGAACGTAGACAGGGAAGTTGTCCACATTACAGAACTATAGGAACCGGAACGAGGAGGCGTTTGAGCAGTCGGCGGATGGAACATCACAAAGCCATCAGTCGGGAAACGAGTAAGAATTAACTTCGCGGGCCAGAGGCTGGTTTCTGGAATCGACGCCCCCAGGACCGCAATTCAGGTTTCCCAGACCAAACGATGTAATAAAAGCTTGACGGTGGAAGCCCATATCGACCAAAAAATGTATGTGGAAACAATCAATACAGGTGCCACCGCTTCCATAGTCAAGAGGGACATCGTTCGCCAATCATGGCTGCACAACACCAGCAGCTACTGTCTGAAAACAGCAAATGTGTATATAGAGGTACTCTTGACGATAAACCTTGCAGGAATAGTCTTCTCCCATGCATTCTTAGTGGCTGATATATGTGACGAATGCATCATCGGAATCGACTTTATGAAGACGCATGATATAGTCAAGTAAATCTTATTACCAAGACAAATAAATGGAAAATACGTTTATTTATGTTTTATTTATTTATGTTAAAAACGAGAAGTGTTCTAAACTAAGGCTTAGGAACGAATCACTCACATTCTGAATAAGTCCAGCTCTTATAATTCTCTTTGTGAAAAGAGAAAGATAGAGCCGTTATACATGTGGGTAGCATCTCTCTCACACCACTTGTGTAGCATGAGGCGGGTGTGGGGGAGATGCCCATTTAATAATCTATTACAATATAGTACTCGACATCGGTTTGCAAGTTCTAAAGTACAAGAACGTCGAGATTCCGATGGTTTACGGGAACGAGAACGTCGCAGCTTTAAGGACAGTTGTAAGTGAGGACGAAATATTACCACCTTCGTCGGAGACAGTTATTTGGACAAAGCTGGAAGGTGACCCTGGGGGCCACCGATTCTGTCTAGTCGCGACAGATCCAGAAAATTATTCTCAGAGCTATATCTGCGGAAAGATGCTGGTTGAACCTAAAAACAACTTGGTTCCCGTTCGTGTCCTCAATGTGGAACACAAAAGCGTGAAACTAAAGCAAGAGGAAGTGATTGGAAAGTGCGTACCCCGACGACTACCATTGGCTAAGCAGACCGAGGTTGCAGAAATGGTGTCGACGATGGAAAAGGAGGGACTGATTGAAAGCTCAAAAAGTCCGTGGGCATCGCCGGTCGTCCTGGGTCAAGAAGAAAGACGGAAGTACGAGATTCTGCGTGGACTATCGCCAACTCAATAACGACACCAAGAAGGATAGCTACCCCTGCTTTAACGAACATCGAGATACCCTTAAGGAGGTGTTCCAGAGGGTACGAAGTGCGCAACTAAAACTTAACCCGAAAAAGTGTTCCTTATTTAGACTTGCATCAACTGATTGAAAAATGCAAACAATTCAAATGGTCAGGTGAGTGCGAAAACAGCTTCAAGAAACTTATGTCGTTTTCCATTGGGCAAAAAGAAGCGTCCGGGAGAGTCCGGAATCGAAACAATCACTTCTGAAACCGTTCAATTGGCACAAAAAATACTCTTCTGGTGATTCTGAGGAGAGAATTTCGCTTCTGGATTTGAAGTCAGAATCCACTCAAGAAGCACTCACACAAGTTTAGTTTGTGTATTTTATACAAGTCGACTGACAGCTGCCGTAGATTATTTTTTGGCATTTCACCAATACTCTCGTGGATTCAATCAGAAGCAGTTTTCTTCTTCCATTGGACTACAGAATGAGTGGATCCCCGAGTAAAACCAATGGAAAACGACATTAAGCAACAGTTGTGCAACTCCCCCATACTAGCGTACCCCACCCCTGGGAAAACATTTATTGTGGATGCAGACGCTATAGTAATGTGGCAATTGGAGCCGTCCTTTCCCAGGTGCACGATGGCCAATAGAAAGTAGTTTACTACCTCAGCAAAGTTTTCTCAAAGCCAAAAAGGAACTACTGTGTTACCAGGCGCGAACTCCTTGCTTTGGTATTGGCGACAAAACAATTCCATAAGTACCTTTATGGGCGGAAATTCATCCTCCGCACAGATCATGCATCTTTAAAGTGGCTGCTGCACTTTAAGAATCCTGAAGGCCAAGTCGCAAGGTGGATCGAACGGCTGCAGATGTACGACTACGAAATACAACATCGAAAGGGAAGTCTTCACTCTAATGCAGACGCTCTCTCCCGTCGACCGTGCAAAGCAGATTGTAAACAGTTCTTACGACATGAGGAAAAAGATGTCGTCTCCGTCTAAAGGGTGAGAGCTATGCCCATTGGTGGTTGGAGTACGCGGGAAATACGGGAGACTCAAAGGGAAGATCTGGATATCGAACCTATTATCGCCTGGAAGGAGCATGAGGGAAAACCAGATTAGCAGGAGATATCCAATAGGAGCCCCGAGCTGAAGGCATACTGGCACAGTGGGACTCCCGGATGGAAAGTCATTCGTAATGCAGCTTGTTGTACCCAGGTCAAAAGTTATGGAAGTGCTGAGGGAATTACATGATGGAGTATCTGGGGGACACTTGGGAATCAATAAAACGCTCGAAAAAGTGCGAGAATGCTTTTACTGGATCTATTCAAGGGAGGATGTTGAAAATTGGTGCAGGAAATGCGTAACATGTGCGCCCAGCAAAGGCCCGAGAGTGAAAGTCCGAGCAATGTTGGAGCCCCTTTCGAAAGGATAGTAGTTGATATTGCGGGACCCTTTCCTGTGCACTCATTCCGTATGTCGATTATCGCCAGACGATAGCTTTGCTTCACGTAACTTCAAATATCGTCTATCGCCCAGACGATATCGTTTTGACGATTGAACATTTGCTTCACGTAAATCAATAATCGTCGAAACGCTATCGCCCTGACGAATAAACTTTGAGCGATAGCTAATGAGGTGTCGTTTTGCATTGATTTGTATGTTTTGCTAACAACTGAATATTTTTTGTTGAATTTCAAGAAGAATACTTGACTTTAGATATTTCTTAAATGCTAAAAAATATACAATAATAATGACTCATGTACATTTTAGACTTATTTTGTATGAACCTCACGCAAAAGCAAGAAATATTGTGGAAATGTGTATTGGTATTTACAAAGGTAAAAAATGTATATCAATAGTTCACTATAAAATTAATTTACATGTTGTCATAATCCTTATGTTGATTTGGAATTATAATTGGAAAACGGAAAAGTAGTTTTTGCAAATGTTTGTGCTCCCCTCCATAACATTCGTATTGATAATGATAGTACAGCAATTAAAGCATAAATTAAGCTTTTTTATGTTTAAAAGCCGAGAAAATTACTTTTTTACGAGCAAGAGCTCTTTAATGTGCAACAGTTGAAACAAAACTCGAACTTAAAAACTTACAACTTAACCTTATCGCCTATGCCTACGCTAGCTGCTACGATGAATTCCAGGAACAGCAACGGTGCGCAGACAGGTGATTCCGGGAAGTTGCATCGGGTTATAGGTTAGGTTAGGTTAGGTTGAGTGGGGTTGTGAGTTCATCACAAAAAGACCAGGCACCATAGTGGAACCATCGCCATCCCCAGGGAACCGTTACGGTTAAAAACCTAAACCAAATCGCCCAAACAATCAATTTCCCTGCAGAATTTAATAATGGTCCCAATATTGTTTGAGGAACCAACCTCCTCTAAGTGATTAAAAAAGTACCTGCGAAGGTGCTTCCTTCTACTCCGAGCGATTGCTTGACACTCACATAAAATGTGGAAGATGTCTTCCGTGTCTTGTAGGTCCTCACAATACCTGCATATGTCCGAGTTAGCTAGTCGTAGTCTCATGGCATGCTTCCTTAGAAGGCAATGTCCAGAGAGTATTCCTACCGTTAATCTTAGTTTGGTTTTACTGAAGTTGATTAATTCTTCAGACTTTTTCCGGTTTAAAATGGGAAACAGTGCCTTTGAGACCCTGTGACCATCTAGCTGTGACCATCTTGTGGCTGGTAAATGAAAAATTTTTTCGAAAACGACCCTTCTAGCCACGACCATTGGTGGTCTTATGCCCTCAATCATGGTGTTAGGTGGGAGCTCCGCTCCTTCCTTGGCAGAGCGTCGGCCTTTTCATTACCTTCAATATTACAGTGCCCAGGTACCCAACATAATCTGACACGGTTCTGGCGAACATAATGCCTTGAGCATTGTGGGGCAATTCCTTACTAGTTCAGATTTAGTGGTGTGTGACTCTAGCGTTTTAAGCGCAGCCTGATTGTCAATGTAGATGGCGATATTCTTATTGGATATCGATCTCATCTCAAGTTCCTCCGCAGCTTTGAGTACTGCCAGAATCTCTGCCTGGAACACACTGCATGTGTCCGGGAGTCTTAGGGCTAGATGTAATTCCAGTTCACTGGAGAATACACCAGATCCTGTGCCCTCACTGGTTTTGGAGCCGTCGGTATATATCGAGGTCTCATTTACACTCGAGACCAAGTTCCTATACCAATCCTCTCTGTCAGGGTACAACACATCATAGGGTGTGTCAAAATCTAGTGTACCAAGACTTTCATCCGCCTTTTCCGGTATTTCGGAGAATGATTCCTTCAAAATACTGCTATGTCCTATCCTACTGTTCTTAAAGAGCCCAATATTAGTGAGCAGTAGCGCACTGTTTCCTGCAATTGATTTTATTTGTAGGTCCAGTGGCAAAAGATTCATAAACGCCTCCACTGCAGCCGTTGGTGCACCTCCTTGCGGGGTGCCTCTAGTAACAGATTTTCTTATCGAACTGTTTCCGAGAGTGGAATTGATATTTCTCGTCGAGAGCATTTCGCATAGCCAATTGGTGATGCGTTGCTCGACATTTATCTTTTCCAAGGCGCTTTTGATTGCATCTTTTCTGACGTTATTAAAGGCACCCTCAATATCCAAAAAGGCAGCTAATGCATATTCTTTCTGGTGAAGGCTGCCTTCAATTTTGCCTATTACCTCGTGTAGAGCGGTCTCTACCGATTTACCTTTCAAGTATGCATGCTGAGCATTACATAGAGTTCCGTTGCAACACTTGCTTCTTATATAAATATCGATAAGCCTTTCAAGTGTCTTGAGGAGAAATGACGACAGACTAATAGGTCTGGAAGTCTTTCGCTGAAGTATGACTTGGTTTACCCGCTTTGGGTATAAATACCACTCGTACTTCTCTCCATGCCCTGGGTAAAGGCCGGTTTTAATATAATGTGACTGGTGTTTATTAGTCGACCTGACAATGGTGAATGATTTTCTTTCGTCCAACTTAAAACATAGAACATGATTATATTCAAAAAAAAAAAAAAAAAATTAAAGCAAGAGCAAAAAGAATGTAATAGATTTAATTATTTTACAGGGTGAGCAAATTTCTACATCCTCCGCCCCAAAATGATGAAAATTTAATTCAAAAATTCAATTACATAACTTCTAGAGGTTATAATAAAAATTCAATCAACTTCGAGGATATAATAAAATTCAAAAATGCAATTAACTTCGATGGTATAATAAAATTCAAAAATTCAATTAACTTCTAGAGGATATAATAGCTGCACCGGTCGTCTTAGCTTAGTTCCGTTGGCCAATCTTATTTGACAGGCCCGTATTTTGTTGTCACGCCCAGGGTAAACTTCTTCGACGTTCGACTACGCAGCCAACTTCCAGAACATTTTTGACAGCGATGGATCATGTAGAATGACCACATCATTGTGTTGGAATCCCGAAGATTTACCTATCCGCTTGAACACAAAGCATCGAGAAATAACAGATTTTACCAGCTGTCTACCCCTTAAAATCCAAAATTTCGCCCCACTGTGTAACAAAGTTTTATGAACATATGTTGGACAATAAGTTTGCTTAAAGCGGATCGATATGGCAATATAATTGGAAAAGCGTTAATATCTGGCTGTTGAGCGTCCCTAAGACGGCTATAGATTCGTAGTATACCATTCTCATCTAGCGAAGGATTTAAAGTAAGCAGTACAGATGACTTACCGATGGCTTCCCCCTTCCGGATTGACCACGTGATCCCTCCGAAAAGTGTGCTCCTTACGCAGACAATCTGTAAACCGCCTCATGAATGCAGTTACTCGCAGAAATTTTGTCCTACTGCTGAAGCGCTCAATGGGAAAGAGGGGCTCCTTCATAAATGTCTAACGCGTATCGGTAATAGTTATCTGCAAAGAGATGAAAGGCTGAGAAAAATCTGCCTGAGTGTCGTTATTTGGCGAATTTTCCGGATCAAATCGTTACCAATCAGGTCCATGTACCCAAAGCTCTGAAGATGCCAAGAATGTTGATGTTACACCTCTCGTTAAGAAATGACTCCATTCAAAATTCCAAGTCAGTTTTTTTAATTCTCTGACACTCGGTTTTCAACGTATGGCTTCCATCTCTTTCTCGAATTGTTCCTAATCCAACACAGAGTGATTTTTGAGTCTGTCCAAAGTTATGGACTAAATATGCACATAATCTTGAAGCGATTAAGGCCGCGGTTAGTTCCAGTCGTGGAAGAGTCAATTTGTTTTGATTTTCTACCTCTTTCAATGGAGCGACTCTATATTTTGACTCTATATTACATATGCTAGCATCGGCAAAAAGATGAAGTTCCTTCCGGGCTACGTCTCTACCTTCAAATACACAACGTGGGATCGATGCTTCCTTCAGAGTAGCGATACTGGAATAAAAAAGACTCCAAAGACTTAATTCCAGCTTTCGTTTCCAAATTTTTTTGAAACAATATCTTATAATTGATAAGAAATGGCCGAGAAACCCTAAGGCCCCAGTTATAGCCATACGTAAAATGCAACCGTAAAAATTTTCTTTTGCTTTTTTAGGCAACTTAATCCTAATGGTTGAACTCAATCTTGGTCTTAAAATGTTGCTTATGAATTATAAAGTTAGTCTATCAAAAAAAAAATTAGCAAATGATCTTTAAATTTTTTAGAAAAATTATTTATACATTTTTACGTACGAAAAACTTTTTCCGATCCACTTCTCAGTCAATTCCACAACAAAAACCCATATCATTCCACTGATGTATTTCATTTCTTTACTGTTCCATCTATAAGGATTTTTTTTTCTGATGGAATCCAATCAGTGGTGGTTGATTTGTTGTATTTGTTTTCATAGGGAAACATTTTTCTGACAGAATTTTCGCTATAACCGCACAAACGAAAAAAAAAATCATTTTTATTAGCGCCTTAGGCCCTAGTTATAGCCATACGTAAAATGCAACAGAAAAAGTGGGAACAGTATGAAAATGATTTTTTTTTTCCTTTCCCTATGAAAACAAATACAACAAATCAACCACCACTGATTGGATTTCATCAGAAAAAAAATCCTGACTTATGCCCGAATGGATAAGATCCCACATTGCCCTATCATACGTGATACGTTAAAAGAACTGTGGGTTTCCTAGAAAGTCTTTTTACGAGTGATTTGAATCGACGTAATGCACCAAATTGATTGTCGACTCATCTTTCCACGGTAAGCTAGCCTCATATCGATCATTGTTTTTGATAATTCAATTGTCAATAAAATCTCGCGTAAAAGATTCGCTTTCGTGCCTAATTGAGTTGATACCGATCTTTTCAAGTTCCCAGAATGCATTTTCGTTTTGAGCACAAATATGTAAAACACTTGCGTTAGTAGTTTGAGTGCTTAAAACACAAACGGGAGCTGGGCCTTGCAAAGTCCATCCAAATATCGTATATCAGTTGCCATTAACCGTTCATTAATTTGTTTCACGTTTCCCGTTACTATTCACCAGTAGTTATCAGCACCGATTAAAACCGATATTCCCTTTTCAGGGCGATAATTAAATGGGAGCGCATCAGCTTAAACAAATTCATGTTGGTCTACACAATTTTCAGTGGGAACTGTCAGGTCAGCCCATCGAGATAAATCGTGGGCACTACAACCGCGTCTATTTCAAGTATGCTATCATTAGTTTGCCCCTTCAGTTTTCCTCGAACGATGTTATATTTTTTATCCCGCGATTGTCTTTCCTCACTACCGAAACTAGCGATTGTTTAATAAATGTTTACCCGCAATGGTACTTCTCTTTTCTGGAGAGGAGAGAAAGAGAGAGAGGTAACGGACGTAACGACCCCGCGGACCCTAGTCATTAAAACCCAGAAGCGTCTGACCCATATTGGGCGGCTCCCTGGTCAGCGTCTGTTCTCCATGTGAGGAGCGGCTGTGCTTCCAAAAGTTTAAACTTTTCACAAAAGCTAAGCTGAATAGCTGTGTAAATGCAATGAACAAAACAAAAGATAGTAATACCCCAGGTGGTATGCCAGTTACACTGGTAAATCCACTCTCTTCGGAGGTCGGTTCCATGGATTCTGGGGGGGGACCATTTATTGCTAAGCAACGACCCGTTTGGGAGAAGTAAAAGGGTAGAAAGAACATCCCCATCTAAAAAAGAAGAAAGTAGTAAAACACTGAAGGCTAAATATCTAGAAGCCCGTGAAGAAAGAGATGGGTATAAGCAACTCAATGAGACTCCTGCTTAAGGAAATAAATAATCTTAAGCAAGAGTTGCAATTGTTGAAGGAAGAATTCAAAAACCAAAAAAAAGTGAGTGTCCAACCTGTCGAGTTCTCGACTGACGAAGAGGAACTTAGAAAAGAGACAGAAGGACATCGTCACAAGGGGAATAAAAATAGAAAAACGCAAAATGAGTGCATCCCCAAAAGTCTCACCAGCAAAAGAAAGCTGCACAGTCACTGTGTATGCTTCAGACAAAGAAAATAAAACACAAAATCTTACCAAGCTTGGCCAAAGTATTGGAGGAAAATCAAATTAAAGCTAGTACAGCGCTTATAAGGAAAAATGACATAAAAATCAATGTAGTTAAAGAAGAGGGATAAAGAAGCCTCACTAAAATACTAAACCAAAAAAGGTGCAGTGGTATTCTTATGAAAATAAGCAGACCAGACCAATGAAGGTTGTAGTGAAAAGACTGCATTATTAATGCTCACCGAAAAGCATAAAAAAGAGTTAAAAGACCGAGGCTTTAAAATCTTGGAAGTTGTAAATATGCTTAAATTTAGAAGCAAAGTACCACTACCAATGTTTACACTCAGTTTTGAGCATGACGAAGATAAGAAAAAAGTAAATGAAATTAAAAATATACTTGGGATGCAAGTTGAGATTCATACCCTACGTAAATCGAAACAAGTACCCCAATGCAAAAATTGTCAAAGATATGGGCACACACATAGATACTGCAGCTCAAATCCAAGATGTGTGAAATGTGCAGGAAGTCACCACAGTAGGAAGAAAGAAAATGAACACCCTAAATGTGTAAACTGCAATGAAAACCATCCTGCTAGCTACAGAGGTTGTTTAGTTGCAAAATAAATCCAACTTGCAAGGGTCAAAAAGCTAAAGAAACAAAAAAATAGCTCAAATAAGGAAGAGCAAAAAGTCAAAAAGGTCTTACAAAAGAGCCCACAGAAAGAAAAGCCTAAAGACGAAAAGATAATCAAAAAGGTCTCGAAACAAAATTCAGCGGGTCTAAAAATGACATATGCTGAGGCAGCATCAATAAATAACCAAGCAGACAAAACGATAAGACGCAAAGTAGAGCCAAACACTGGAATGGAAAACCTCATGAAACAAATTCTAAACAGGATTGGTTCCATGGAAAAATATTTTTTTTTTTTTTAGTAGTAGTTTAGTTTATTTAGCTCATTTCAGCCATTATAATAATAGATAGAATATCGTTGTTAGAGAGACAGAACAGCAACAAAAAAGCTGTGCCAAAAAGACAAACATGATGGATAGAATAAAAATTCTTGAATGGAATGCTAATGGTATCGAGAGTCGCAAGGACGAGATGAAAGTGGCTCTTGACATACACCAGATAGATATATCATATATGTCTCATTTCAGAGACACACTTTAAATTGATAACTAATTTTAAACTGCAAGGATATGAATTATATCACTCCCCACATCCTCATAACTGTGCAAAAGGTGGGGCTGCAGTGTTAATAAAGAATACAATAAAACACCATAGAAGCAAAATTCCAATCATGTGCCATCCAAGGAATTTCCATAAGTGTAGAAACGGGTAGTGAGCAAAAATCTGTTGCAGCAGTATACTGTATACTGCTCTCCTAGCTATAGACTAAAGAAAAACGATTTTAAAAGTATTTTCTGCATATTTCACAATCGATTAATCCGGGGGGGGGGGGGGGGGATTTTAATGCCAATAATAAATATTGGGGATCTAGATTAACAAATACTAGAAGCAGAGAATTATATGAAACTATTAAAGAAGTCGGCGGCAAATATCACTCAACATGGAAACCTACCTACTGGCCTACAGATAGGAATAAAACCCCAGATCTTGTAGACTTCTTTATATCCAAAAATATATCTTCAAATAAAATAAATATAGAAGAAGGCCCTGATCTTCAATCAGATCATTCCTCAATACTTCTTACACTTGGCGATGGAATAATAATAAAAGAACATAGCCCTAAACCATTTAATAGACTGACTGATTGGAACCATTTCAGGCAGAAGTTGGAAGAATGTATCCAATTATCATCAGCTATTCAAACAGAAGATTAACTAGAAGAAGCAGTGCAAATATTTACACTGGATATACAAAAAGCTGTATGGGCTGCAACTCCCCAAAGAACAAACAAGATTAAACAAAACTCTTATCCTCGTGAAATATGTGAAATTATTACAGAAAAGAGGAAAGCTAGAAAACGCTGGCAACAGACAAGGGCGCCAAGCGACAAAACCACACTGAACAACTTAAATAATAAGCTCAGAAAATCTATAGGAGATTTTAATAACGAGTCTTTAAAAACGTATCTTACGAGTCTAACAAATGATGCTAGTACCGACTACTCGCTCTGGAAGGCAGCAAAGAAAATGAACAGGCCAATAGCTCACATTCCGCCAGTAAAAACCAGAGAAGGTAACTGGGCAAAAAGCAGTCTAGAAAAAGCAAATACTTTTGGAGAGTACATTGAGAACGTCTTCAAACCTTATGAAGATAAAGATTATCAAGGAAACGAAGAAACATGCGAAGAAGAACTTGCCAAAGAAATCAAAGAAGGCATAAACATAAAAAAGCCCCAGGAGTCGATTTAATCACAGGGGAAATTTTGAAACAATTTCCTCGAAAAGGTTTAAAAAAAATATCGCAGATTATAAATGCTGCATTTAAATTAAGATATGTGCCTAGCATGTGGAAGGTCGCGGAGGTAATAATGATACCAAAACCAGGTAAGCCACCTAACGAAGTAGCCTCACATCGCCCAATATCGATACTACCAATGTTGTACAAGCTATTCGAAAAAATGCTGGCAAAACGTCTGCAA
This sequence comes from Cheilosia vernalis, assembly GCA_949126925.1. Taxonomy (NCBI): domain Eukaryota; kingdom Metazoa; phylum Arthropoda; class Insecta; order Diptera; family Syrphidae; genus Cheilosia; species Cheilosia vernalis. The sequence goes on from OX421362.1 coordinate 59,970,693, forward strand.
AAAATTTTTTATGAAAAATCGCTACTTCCAAGTCATCAATTTGGATTTAGAAACAAGCATTCTACAATTATTGATCAGGTCAGGTGCATAGAATCACAGATAAAATCGAAAAAGCATTTGAAGAGAAAAATGTGTGCTCTACAGTATTTCTTGATATAGCACAAGCTTTCGATAAAGTCTGGCACAAAGGACTGATACACAAACTACAAAAGCAACTGCCGAAGCAGTATTCGACCATTCTGGAGTCTTATATATCAGATCGATTCTTCAGAATTAAGCAAGATACAGAGTGTTCAGCATTAAGAGAGATTAAAGCTGGTGTACCGCAAGGCAGTGTGCTAGGTCCAGTCTTATACCTACTCTTCACTAGCGATGTGCCTGAAAATTTAGAAACCACCATAGCTACTTTTGCAGATGATACAGCCGTCCTTGCTGTATGGGAGCAACTGTCGAAATAGCAACAAAAAAGCTTCAGACGGCAATAAACAATATTTCAGAATGGACTAAGAAATGACAGATTAGATTAAAAGTCAGTCCATATTAATTTTACGTATAAAAACGTACCACACATTCCAGTCTACATTAACAACAATGCTGTAGTAAAATTTTCTAACACAGCTAAATATCTAGGCATGACTCTAGACGCCAAACTGCGTTGGAAAGCGCACGTTAAGAAAAAAAAGATGAGTTGAACATGCGATACAGTAAAATGTATTGGCTTATTGGGAGATACTCATACCTGTCCAACCACAATAAGTTATTGCTATACAAGCAAGTTCTAAAACCAGTATGGACCTACGGGCTCCAATTGTGGGCATGTACATGCCAAACAAACTTACAAAAAATTCAGGTTTTTCAAAATAAAGTAGGTACTATGGAATATAGTTAATGCACCTTGGTACATACGCAATGCCGATCTGCATAGGGATCTAAATGTTGAAATGGTTGAAGATGAGTTTAAGAAGGTTCTCAACCACGTAAACACAGAAATAACAGAACTTTTAAATAATGACATCGGCCTTACCAATAATCCACTTTAGTCTGGCACTTTACGAAAAGACTCCACACTTTCCAAAATCCCTTTACCAATAAACAAATATAGTTGCCAGACTATCGCTAACTGTAGGGTTAAATGTTAGTGTTAAGAAAGCCATGTTTATCTCGGGCATTAGCTAAATCCTCCCTTATGTCATTTTGAAGACAAGTGTTGCCCAACCATCCAAAATCACGGTAGTAAATTTCGTAATAGGATAGAATTTAATACGATGTTGTTCAGCCTGAGCGTTTACAATTATTAATTAATTTTAGTAAATTGTGAATGTTTTCTAATTTTATTCATTGCAATACAAATACAACAATGCAAATGGTTTTTAAGTCTAACAATCAAAAATTTGTACAAATGTATGCAAAATATTGAAAAATATTGCTTTTTTGTTTTATTTCTAAACACGTGAAGCATATATTTTTCTCTGTTTTATCTTGTTTAACCGCTAGTTCTTGCTTTTTGATTGGTTTTTCTTTTTAAATAGTTTGCAAGCAACGAAATTAATTTAATATAAGTTTGGGATATTTCCAAGACTTTCTTGACAGTCGTCGCAAACAGAATAAAATATCTTCTTACTTAAGTTTGGACGGCTCATACAATTTTTCAACAATTCTCAGTACCTCAGGCGAATCAGGTACATATTTTGTTGCATTTAAACCCTATTAAAACTCTTTGCAAAAGGAGTTTGTTTACCGAGAATGAGGATCTGAAAAGGTTCACTTCGCGGAAAATATAGTTATAAAAATAGAATTATCAGCATTCAGCAAAAAACATGCAAAATAACAAGTTTATTAACTTCTGGAGGAGTAACATCCGAACATAAAAATTGCGTTTTATATTTTTCAGTTCGAATTTCAACTTTTGTCGGTGTCTGGGTTTCCCGAATTAAGTATATATAAGTCATACAATTTTTTGTAGGTTAAATTGTACTTGTTTTCAAACCCGGAAGCGATAAAATTCTTACACGCTTCCTACGTGCGATTGTTATTTACTCTGAAATGAATCAGACAGCTATTATTTCCATTTTCAAAAATATTCACTTGCTAACGACGCAATTGTGATGTTTAGACCTCTAATAAGTTTTGATTTGCATCGTCAGACTACGAATAAATGAAACCATTTAAATAAACTGTGCTCCGTTTATTGAATAATTTGAAAGAGATTTTATTACGACACAAATCGACTCATAAAGATATCGCGAGGTAGTATTAGAAAAGGAGTACCATAAAAGTAGTGAAAATTGTGTCCGATCAAACGATAGGGCATTACTGATTTGCATATGATATTTGACAGATCAGCGGATATTTAGTGCATTTCCTATTTTGTGTTGGGATGGCTTATGTCTGTCCCCCGGGAGTTTTTTTTAGATGAGTTAAAGTCCATCACTATTGCAGAAGCATCCCTCGCGTATAGCTCTGCAATGTCTTTCGATGATTTTTTACTTCCAGCGAATTCCAAACACAAAAAAAAAAAAAATTATAACTGGCTGCCGCCGTCCAAAATTACCCGCACGCACGCGCTAGCATTTTCACTCGTATTGAGCGCGAACACCGATGCCGTCTGCAAAAATACAGTTAGCATTTTCTCTTACATCGGCGGTATATAAATTAACCGACTGCGTGGGAGTTATTCGTTCTTGTGAAGGTGCCGTTTGTCGACGATAATCTGGATCACACATTACCTTAGCATGCCACCCCCTGCAAATGATGCATCGTAAATGCTTATGGCTACACCGTTTCGCTAAGTGACCGCGGGAAGTACATCGGAAACATCTCCCATCTTGTTTCAGCATTTTTTTCCGTTGTGATAGAGTTGCTGAGCTGTCACAGTTTCTGGTTTGATGAGAACTCGATTTGCAGAAAAATCATGAATGTTGCAAGTGTGACGTGGTTAATAATACAGCTGCTGTTGAATATGGTTTCAATTGCCGAATACTGTCCTTATCTTCAGATGAATTTTCTAAAGCCACAATCTCTCGCTTGATGAATCTTAAAATGTCGTTATTTTGTTTATCACCATCAAAAGTAAAAGAACATTCATTGTCCGACGACGAAACGTTAGCTGGTTCAGCGGTTGTAATAGTTTAGATTTCAACATGATAGAGTAGTTACTGGATGGTATTCCTAATGCAGTGAGAGATCTGATGGAACACGTGGCAGTATTGTAAATTTTGCGCATTCCACGGAGATCTCCCTTTGCCGTCATGGATGGAGTGGACATCAACTCGTTCATATTTTTGTCTATTAATTGATCAGTATTACCGAACTCTTCCTGAAGCAAAGCTATAGCTCCATCATAGCAGTCTCCACTCGGGGTGAACCCAGCGATTGCGTCGGCAGCTGTGCCTTTTAAGGTTGCCTGCAGGTAATTGAATTTATATGTACCTGACAAGGTACTATTCTCGTGCACAGTGGTTTTGAATTGCTCCCAAAAAGGAAGCCACTCTCTGAAATCGCCCGAGAATGTTTTGAGGGAAAGCTTTGGTAATCTAACACCGTTCGTATGTTCGCGATGGTGGCGTTGGACTTGCACTGTCCACTGTATACCGTTACCGTTTCGCATACGGTAAAGTCTTTCGAGGCGTTGTGTTAATCGCGCGATTGCGGAAGTTGCTATGTCTTCGTAGTCGACTTCCGTTTCTCTATCTTTAATTTGTTCCTCCAATACTGCACTCCGCACAAAAGCATTATTACCTTTTATAAGACCTTCATGGGCTAATTTTAAACGATGCAGAAGGACATTAAGTTCATTCTCGATGTTGTCCCAATTTTCTTCGTTCGCGGGAATAGGTATTGACTTGGACGATTGCAAATAATCGTTTGCACTTCTCACGACACGCGTCACCTGTCCACGATAAGCAGATCGACTCGCGTTATCCATCTCGATTATGAGTTCATGTTCGTTTAGATCGATAATATAGTCAACTTTCCCCGGTTTCGGCACCATAAAAAATCGGTACCTAAAGGACCATTCACATGAGCGAGAACTGCGAACAAATCAATTTATCTGTACCACAAAAGCATTATATTCAATTAATATAACACCTAATCTAAAAAAAAAAAAACGAGACTTTATTGATTAATTTTTTTTTTTTTTTTTTTTTTTTTTTTTTCGAGGGTAGGTGAAAATCTTCCAAATGAGAATAGCAAGCGCGTTCTCATAGTAGTGTCAGATTTTTACTGACTAAAAACACCACCCTTCTAAAGATTGTTAGATACCGCAACTAAGATATAACTTATCAAGCAATTTTTCTATCATTAAATAAAAACTTATGACAGGTTACTTTCCAATGAAAGATCCTGCGTGTTCCGCAAATTAAACGCGGTTAATCTTATCTTGCCAAGTCGAACGGTTTCGTTCTTTGTAGTCGGCGCAATAAATTGCTCTCGTCCAAGATTTGTCGGACTGTATTGTTGATATGTCCGATTAGTCGGTTTCTATGCTTTCTCGCGAAGCTTCTAGTTTCAGCTTCGATTGTTGGAATTCCGAGATCCCTATGGATATCGTCGTTTCTAATATACCATGGTGCTTGTACAATTTCTCTAAGAACTTTATTTTGAAAAGTTTGTAGAATATTGACATTTGTTTTCTTGGTACAACCCCAAAGTTGTATACCGTAGGTCCACACAGGCTTTAGCACTTGCTTGTATAAAAGCAGTTTGTTCTCAGTACTGAGCTGGGAATGTTTTCCGAGTAACCAGTACATTTCTCTATATTTGATATCGAGTTCTTTACGTTTCATTTTCACGTGCGAACTCCATTTCAACTTTGCGTCGAGTGTCATTCCCAGGTATTTGGCCTCGTTTGCAAAGGGTATTCGGGCCAAGTTTAGAAAAATTGGCAAGTCATTAGTTTTCTTATACGTGAAATTCACGTGAACAGATTTAGTTTCGTTGAGGGCGATCCGCCAGTTCCTTGTCCATTCATTTACCTTATTCACTGCGGCTTGCAGTTTTGTAGTCGCTTCTTCGATTGTATTACCTACAGCTAGGATAGCTGTGTCGTCGGCGAACGTAGCAAGGGTAGTGCCATCTTCCCTTGGTATATCGCGAGTATATAACACATAGAGAAGCGGACCAAGGACGCTTCCTTGCGGTACCCCGGCCGAAATTTCTTTTAGCTCCGAGTATTCGTTTCCATTTCTAACCCGGAAGAGTCTATTCCCGAGATATGATTCTAGAATATCATATAGGCTTGCGGGGAGAACTTGTCGTAATTTAAATTTCAAGCCGTCGTGCCACACCTTATCAAAGGCTTGTGAGACGTCAAGGAATACGCTTGAGCAAATCTTTTTTTCTTCAAATGCTTTCTCGATTACGTCAGTAGTTCTATGTACTTGGTCAATCGTCGAATGCTTGGTTCTGAACCCAAACTGGTGGTCAGGGATAAGATTATTGTCTTCAATAACCGGCTGTAGGCGCCTAAGCAATATTCTCTCGAAGACTTTGGAAATGACCGAAAGAAGGGAAATCGGTCTATACGATTTTACTTCATTTGGCGGTTTTCCTGGTTTTAAAACCATTATGACCTCCGCGACTTTCCATTGACTCGGCACGTGTTTTATTCTGAGCGCAGCATTTATAATATGAAGGAGCTTAATTAATGCTTTCCTTGGAAGAGCTTTGAGAACTTCTCCGGTGATCAAATCATAGGTTTTAGGGATTCGATTTCACGTTTAATTTCCTTAGCGTTGCTCTTGTGAGTGTTGAATCGTCAGGTTGTAATTCCGTCCTATTAGTATTGTCGTAGATCGCTTGGCCATCGTACGGTTTAAAGGTTTCTTCTAGATGAGTGGCAAAAACGTCCGCTTTTTGCTTATCTTCCCTTGCCCATTCATTTTGATTTATTCTAATTGGCGGCGCGGGGATTTTGGGCCTTTTGGTGCCTTTTACAGCTTTCCAAAGTGAATAATTGGAATCTTTTTTCGCTGTTAAACTTTCAAGGTAAGAACCTATCGCACGATTTTTAAAATCCTTAATGGCTGTCTTCAACAAATTGCACAAATAATTCAAATGTGCTTTGTGTTGCGGAGCGCGACTCTGTTGCCATTTCTTACGCGCCTTCCTTTTTTCGTTGACCAATTCTTTTATTTCGGGAGGATATCGTAGCCCGTATTTGGCCGGCGTTTTCCTTGGATTAGGCGTATTATTCCAGGAGGCGAGCTGTACGATCTCGACGAAGCGATCAACTTCAACTTCAAGTTCATAGGGTGTCGTAAGTGGAACACTCAGTTCAACATTCTCTTCTATTTCGTTCCTAAAGCCTTCCCAGTTAGTGTTTCTACCAGTTAACCTCGCTGGCTCTAGGTTATTGGCTAATTTTACACTCAATGTTAGAATAACCGGTGAGTGGTCAGATGATAGATCAAAGCTCTCTCCAACTTTAATGTGGTTGGTAGGTATTCCTTTCACGACGAAGAAATCTATCAGATCAGGTAGTTTTGAAGTATCAGTTGGCCAGTAGGTCGGTTTGCCCGTCGAGAGGAAATCGCAACTGTATTCCATACCTGCCCCATAGAGCATTCTACCTTTTCGCGAGATGTATCTGGAGCCCCAGAACGTGTGCTTCGCATTAAAATCGCCGCCAATAATGAAATTTGGTTTGAGCGATTTAAGCAGGTTAGTAAAATCACTTTTTTCAAGCGCGGAACGCGGTGGACAGTAGATAGATGAAATTCTAAGAGTACGCTGACTATTTTTAACTCGAATCGTGCACAGTTGCATAGTTTCGAGCTCTATCTTCAGGTCTTCGTATTGTTCAATGCAGTCTTTAATACGCAATGATGATCCACCTCTGGCGTTCCCCGATGGGTGACAAGCGTGGAAATCATTATATCCTTTTATTTTTAAATTCGATCCCTTTTTCACGTGAGTTTCAGAAATTAAGCAAATGTCAATATCTTTCTCGCGTATGAATATTTCCAATTCGCCGAGTTTTTGTAAAAGCCCGTTTGCATTCCAAGTGCATATTTTTAACATTGGTTTTTCATTCATGTTATTTTTGAAGCACGCGTTTTCCGTGAATTATTTTCGAGCTTAACCAAACGATCGAGAATAATTTTATTTATTTTGCTTTGTTCTTCAAGTTTCTCGAGAATAATGGAGAAAACATGAGAAACAGGGTCCGGCGAAGTTTCAACGTTTTTCGCTACTTCGAATGCCGCGGCCTGAGCGTAGGTCTGCACTCTGGCTGTCCGAGGGCCACTATTCGATGGCTTTCCTGATGGTAACTTTTCAGTAGCGTTTCTTTTGACAACAGAGGTCGAGGGCCTTTCTATTGTCTCTCTTTCTCTGACAATGCTACGCTTTTGAACCGGAGGTTTTATATTGCCTACTACCTCCTGGGCGGTCCTACGCTTTACCTTGGTAAGCGGCTTTGTTTTTTTATTTTGGCTTTTGAGTAGCGCATCTCTCCGTTTTTGCAACTCCTTAGCTACTTCACAGCCTCTATAATTTGCCGGGTGCTTTCCCTTACAATTAGCACAGGTAGCGGAGGATTGTTTATTTGCTCCACAGTCTTGGGAGAAGTGACTTCCGGCGCATTTGACACATCGCGGCTCTTTTTTGCAATACATTTGCGTATGATTGAATTCTTGGCAACGTTCGCATGGGCTCGATTTTTACCACAATATTAAGTATGGTTTTAATTCGGTAGATATCTTCGATATTATCAGACCTATCGAAGGTAAGCATAAAGAGCGGAAGACCACGCCTTACCAGGATGTCCTTATCTTCTTCCGTTTTTTGCTTCTCTTTCTTGATGATATTTCCGGCATCAAGAATTTTAAACCCTTTGGAACGGAGGTCATTTATAACCTCATCTTTGGTGCATGAGGGGTGGAGTCCCCTCGCTACAACACGATGTGGCCTTTCTGACTTTATTTCAAAAGTATATCACTGGATCTTCTCGGTGTTTAGCTTTTGGGACACTACCCGGTAGTCTTCGTGGTTAACGACGTTAATTTTCCACGCATTATTCCTCAAAGATGTTATACCTTAAATTCCGATGTTATCGTTCCTTTAAGGAGGCTGTATAACTTATTATAATCCGTTACCCTAACGACGTTTATTGGAGGTGGTGGACGAATTTGCCCTCGGAGTTGTTTTTCTTGCGGTACTTTACGCGTTTGTTCTCTTAGAGGCTCGACTTCAGGCGAAGAACCGGCTCTCCTTTTCTTACTAGGTCTTTTCTTAGGGACCCGATTCGTTTCGCGTGCTAGCTCTTCTTCGTCAGTGTGGTATTCCTGACTAGGCAAGCGTGGTGGAGTACATTCGCGTTCTTTCTGAGAATTAGTGTTCCTTAGAACATTATTTTCTTCTTTTAACAGTTCTATCTCTTTCTTCAGAGTTTGATAGAGTAGATCCATTTCCTTAAGCTTGATTCGGAGTGTTTTAATTTCTTCCTCAGAGCTTATATCTTTCACTGAGTCCCGTTTTTCACGCGCTGGCGCTCCCGGCGGACTTCTTTTCCCGGGGTTGTTCGATCGTGATGGAGGCGATCGAGATACCCTTGAACTTTTAATAAAAGGGTTAATGGACTGCAATAAGCGGCTCTCCCCAGAATCCGTAGAGCCGACCTCCGAAGAGGGTGGATTTTCCAGTAAAGCTGGACTGCCACCTGGGGTAATTAATCTTTTCGTTTTGTTCATTGCATTTTTTGTATACACTACACGCTCGGTATACGGAGGTTGGATTTTAGTCGCCTCTTACGACAGGCATGCCTACCTCGGGTAAATTCTAACCCCTACCCGAAGGGGTAGGGGGATAGGGGATAACGAAATTTACAATTACAGCAATTCTCCCCCGAATTGAAAATTATTGCCGCGAACTGTCACACTTTATTCACAATCCACATAAAACAGTCGCGATCCACAAACCTGCGAATGAATACAAATGATTCGCAGGTACCTGCGACTAAAAAAAAGTTTTCATGTAAATGAAGTGTTATATGGTATTCGATTGGGCGCTCTCAGAGCACTTTTTTTGCTCTCAGGGCAATTTTTATGTTCGTTTGGTACAGGAAAAAGCAATCTTTTTCAGATTACAGAGCACTTTTGCGAATCTAGATATTTTCTCAGATTTACCAATACAAGTGCGTTTGAGTTTGACAACTGATGGAGTTTGTTTACATTTTTAGTGAATTTTTTCTCCAGCAAAAAAAGGCATTGCATCGGGTGAATTTTTTTTTGCGAATTATTTATGTATAAATATTTAGAAATAAATCGGGACGGATATTTCTAATGTCTTAATACAAAATTTAAGTATTGAATGGAAATCGCTTAAAAAAGTGTCGAAGACTACACATATTCAAATTGCACAAATATCAACACAAAAAAGAGCAAGTGACGTTTTTATGTTTGATTAGGCACACGAAATCTAAAATCTGAGGGCAAATCTGAAGAAGCCCAAACGAATACCACATTAGAATCTACGAATATTCGCCAGTTCGTGATCGTGGTTCGCAATTCGCTCTCATGTGAATGGTCCTTAAAAGAAATGATAAAAGGCGGGTTTTAATATAATGTGACTGGTGTTTATTAGTCGACCTGACAATGGTGTATGATTTTCTTTCGTCCAACTTAAAACATAGAACATGATTAAATTCAAAAAAAGAGAATAAAGAAAGTTAAAGGGAAAAGCAAAAAGAGTTGACCTCTAAAACTTGACGAACAAGTTTTAGAGGGGGATATTGTGGCGTGGAAGGTAACCTAAATGGTGTATGGTAATCGAAAAGATAAAACACTATTCTGTTGAACTTTTCTAATAAAATTCGCTTTTATTACACTTTTATCGACTATTCTAATATTTCACTTAAGGCTGGTACGCAGTTCAAGTGAAATCCAATTTTTCATACAAATTTTTCACTGCGAAATGTCAAAATGAATTTTCCAAATGAAAATTTCACTATAGGCGGTACGCAGTTCGAGTGGAAAATATCGCTTCCAAAACTGAGTCGTAGCTCGTAGGTGGCGATACCAAAATCTCTCCGCAGCTATTTCACTTGGTTTTTATTGTCCGTCGCATTAATTTTTTGACATTTCAGCGTGAAAAATGGTTTGTAGGATGCGGTTTAGAAATTTATTGGAATTTCAGATGTTTCCTTAAGAGAATAACAAGTGTTTCGCACGTATAAAATGTTTTTTTCATTGAATATAGTGCAATAATGTTAGGTGTACAAATAGTTGGTGGCATGGATGACCTTTTCCATAAGCAGGGTGCCTCAAGAATATTTTTCTACCCAGTTTTGTTCAAGCAATATCAGCAGATGATCTTTGAAAATATGTGTAATTTCCATACACTGTTAATTATTTAAATTTGACGACTGTCCTGTCTATTTTACAAATCAGGCATTATTTGCCAAATTGAAAACTATTAAAATTGTCATGAACGAAATACGGACCAATTTTTTTTGTTGTGTTTTTGGAAGGAAAATCATCGGAAGTCATTCGAGAACTAGTAGGTACGCGAGAGATGCTTCGACAATAGGGAAGGCCTTTCAGCCGATCTAAAACATCTCCCGAGAGCAATGACTTTTGCCAACCGAATGTGAATGTGCCTAGCCATTCGACTAATCGAAAGATCCCTCGTTTGTAGAATTTCTGAACTTTTTTGTTAGAAAATATATTGACTTAGCTAATTTTTATAGATCAACATGTTTTATCCGCCTTAATCTCCTGATTACACTGCCTGTATTTATAAATTTGGTTGTTTCTAATACCATGTTCCCACCAACGTGATTTAGCTTAGGCCCATTTTATTCACTCGAAGTTGAACACAACTTGGGTATTTTTATATGGGAAACTTCCCAAGTTGTGTTCAACTTCGAGTGAATAAAATGGGCCTTAATCAAGTGGATTTAGCTCATAAATTACGTGATTTACCATACATTTTCGTGATTACTAATTACGTGATTTAGACGTGTTTAATTTTTAATTACGTATCTGTCATCGCAAATCAACAAAAATAAAATCGAACATACCTGCAGCGCTTTCAATGTTATTTAACAAACAAAACAAAAAACACAAATGTCAAAAATATTATCCCAAATTCAATTTTCTTCGTGTTTCGGTGTTTTTTGGTATTTTTATTAAGTACAACAATCATAAATTGTTTTATTTTTGGCAGAGGTGTGATAGCAAAAGAAAAAATACGAAAAAAAAAACTACCCTCTCCGAAGTGGACGAATTCTTTCTGATGGATGTCAAACTAAATCACGTAAAATTCGGTGGAAACGCCTTTCGTGATTTATAAACCATATGAGCTAAATCACGTTGGTGGGAACATGGTAACTATAAGCTAACGTGGTTGAGAAGCGTTGTGCATTTAATACCATGTTCCCACCAACATGATTTAGCTCATATGAAAACGTCTACAAAACAAAAACAAAAATACGAAGCCGAGCTGCAATTGTGATAAAATTAGTAATAAGGGAAGTAAAATAGCAATTCCGATATTATTATGGTTTGTATAATATGTACCATTTCTTTTTAAATTTAGTTTGGAAATAATTATGCGACACGAAATTATTTATGAAGGAAAGTCATATGTTTTTGATGCAAAAAAGCCAAATGTCACTTTACCGCTGCCGCTGCCGCTGCGCGAGCGTTCCTTCATCTGGGATTTTTTGTAATTGAACTGAAAGCGCTGCAGGTATGTTCGATTTTATTTTGTGTGGATTTGCGATGACAGATACGCAATTAAAAATTAAACACGTCTAAATCACGTAATTAGTAATCACGAAAATGTATGCTAAATCACGTAATTTATGAGATGAATTAGCTAAATCAAGTGGATTTAGCTAAATCACGTTGGTGGGAACATGGTATAAGGAACTTGTTCGACTTCTTTCTATACTGATTCAATATCTAGATTAGCGTTGTGCATTGAATATGACTTTGTTCCTTTGTAATATTTTTGAAAGACCTTAAATTTTTAGAAATACGTTTGGAGCGGTCTTACCCACAACTGGTGCCCGTAGGTCCATACTGGTTGCAGAATTTGGAATTGTTATTGTGGTCGATCACGGATGAATGTCTTGCAATAGGTCAATACATTTTACTGTAGGTATCACATGATTCACAAAAAGTGAAGTTTCCAATTTGTTTCTTCCAGCTGTTTTCTTGAACTGCCACAAAACAAATTTTTTTTTGAGCTCAGTCACCCTGCATAAATTTCTCCACCTAAAATCTCCAACAAAATATTTCACTCTCTATTTCACAGCATTTTTTGAAGGGGAGTGAAAATTTCACTTAACTCGATCAGCGTACCAGCCTTAACCAATCACTGTTAAAGCTGTCCTTTTATACCCGCTCCGGCATCTGAACGAGAACTTTCTAGCTAGTTCTATTTGGTTCTTCAATTAAATCTGGATGGTTCTGAGTTAGCTACAGTGGTGATATACACTTATTTGACAGATTCCAATCTCCAATTGGAAGTGACACTTGAGTGGAACTTGTTTTGTGACTAAGGGCTTGTTTCATCATACACCATTTAGGTTACACGATATTGGTATTGCTTGAGCAAAACTGGGAAGAAAAATATTCTTGAGGCACCCTGCTCATGGAAAAGGTCATCCATGCCACCAAATATTTGTACACCTTACATTATCGCACTATATCCAATGAAAAAACAATTTTATAAGTGAAATTCCAATAAATTTCTAAACCACATCGTAGAAATTATTTTTCACGCTGAAATGTTAAAAAAATAATGCGACGGACAAAAAAACCCAGTGAAATAGCTGTGGAGAGATTTTAGTATCGCAACCTACGACGGTAACCGAACCCTCCCCTAACATATTCATACTATTTAAGAACACTAAAAAACGGTGAGTCATTTGGTTCCGCAATTTTTCAAATTTAAACTTAATTTTTTTGTCATTTTGACGCGAACCATGTTTTGTTAAGAGTTATTGACTCGCTAGCAGTGATCTCCTACCGTTAGTTAGCTATATAAAAGTTACGAAGCGTTAGTTATCTTTTAAAAAGGTTTATTAATAATAATCAGCCGTATTAATAAAAAACCCGTAACTAATCTCTAACTCGTATATTACCTAGCACCTAGTTAAATAAATAACACATGAGTTAAATATTCTTATTAATAAAAGAAAATAACTCATATAATAACTAGCTGATGTTTTCTCTAAAATAGCTGGCATCACCTAACCAAATTGTACTGAAAACCAGAGACAATACTGAGACCCCCAACTCCGGCCGATTTTCCGTTACTTGCCTACAAGCTATATTACCATGGGCTTGTGACAAATTTTTGCGCTAGTATTGATACATAGAAATTCGTATTGACTAATGTCACGAAACTTCAAAAAATCCGGCTCACCAATACACCCTCAAAAAAACGTAACAACTTCCGCTGCTTAAAATCTGGCTTCCGGTGTGGGCAAATCTGCTGGCTGCGTTCACACAATTTTATCCGTTAAATTTGAAAATAATTATTACAACAAAATTTTGTGTGGACAGTGATCAATTTTCAAAAATAATTGTATATTTATTTGACATAAAAGAAAGGTGAACAGTTCTGAAGAATAATAAACAAATAAAAACATTTTTAGCGCACATTCGTGAGGCAGTTAACATAAATCGAGTAGAATACGCTTATCACAATAGGCCAGTTTTTTTGAGCTTCGAACTCAGCAAAGCAAAGTAAAGTAGGATTTATACTTAGTTGTTGTAATTAGCGTGCTGAAAATTCTACTTTACTTTGCTTTGCTGAGATCGAAGCTCAAAAAAACACGGCTAATGTCGCTTAGTATACTTCTGAAGTTTAGTTATAATTTATAAATACTAAGATTTATGACGTTGCTGTTATTAAGTATAAATTATAAGTTTCTCCGTTAGTTTAAATTTTTTAAAATAGAGCATACGTATTTGTATTGGTTTTATTTTTACATGTCTCGTATTTCAAAGAATACATTAATATATTTATAGGTCGTATCTTTTGATATTATAATGGAACAATAACGTGAATGAAACAACTAATATGAAAATTGATGAAAATGTACTGAGATAACCGAGACCCCCAACTCCGGCCGATTTTCCGTTACTTGCCTACAAGCTGTATTACCATGGGGTGGCAACTGTAAGGTGCATTAGTATTGCTACATAGAAAATCGTATTGACAAATGTCACGAAACTTCAAAAATTTCGTTTCACCAATACGCTGGCACCTTACAGAAGCCACTTCCGCTGTGGGCAAAGTTGCTTTCCACCCGCTTCCGCTGTGGGCAAAGTTGCTGGCTGCGTTCATCAAATTTTGTCCGTTAAATTTGAAAATAATTATTACAACTAAATTTTGTGTGGACAGTGATCAATTTTCAAAAATAATTGTATATTTATTTGACAAAAAAAAAAGATGAACAGTTCTGAAGAATAATAAACAAATAAAAACATTTTTAGCGAATATTCGTGAGGCAGTTAACATAAATCGTTTAGAATATGCTTATCACATAATAGCCGTGTTTTTTTTAAGCTTCGATCTCAGCAAAGCAAAGTAAAGTAGGATTTTTACTTAGTTGTTGTAATTAGCGTGCTGAAAATTCTACTTTACTTTGTTTTGCTGAGATCGAAGCTCAAAAAAACACGGCTAATGTCGCTTAGTATACTTCTGAAGTTTAGTTATAATTTATAAATACAAAGATTTATGTCGTTGCTGTTATTAAGTATGAGTTTCTCCGTTAGTTTAAATTATTTAAAATAGGGTATATGTATTTGTATTGGTTTTATTTTTACATGTCTCGTATTTTAAAGAATACATTAATATATTTATAGGTCGTATCTTTTGATATTATAATGGAACAATAAACGTAAATGAGTACTTTGGTTGAACAGAAATACCTACAGAATGTTATGAAACAACTAATATGAAAATTGATGAAAATGTAATGAGATAAGAATATACTTATTCACCAAATTTATGTGGTATTCGTTTGGGCTTCTTCAGATTTGCCCTCAGATTTCAGATTTCGTGTGCCTAATCGAACATAAAAACGTCTCTTGCTCTTTTTTGTGTTGATATTTGTGCGATTTAAATATGTATAGTCTCGGACACTTTTCTAAGCGATTTCCATTCACTACTTAAATTTTGTATTAAAACATTAGAAATATCCGTCCCGATTGATTTCTAAAAATGTATACATAAATAATTCACAAAAATAGATTCACCCGATGCAACGCCTTTCTTTGATGGAGAAAAATTCCATAAAAATGTAAACAAACTCCATCAGTTGTCAAACTCAAACGCACTTGTATTGGTAAATCTGAGAAAATATCTAGATTCGCAAAAGTGCTCTGAAATCTAAAAAAGATTGCTTTTTCCTGTACCAAACGAACATAAAATTTGCTCTGAAAGCAAAAAAAGTGCTCTGAGAGCGCCCAATCGAATACCGCATTAAAAAAAAAAAAGCTGTACTTCTGAACACAGTCACGATTGCCACAGCCCACCACGGTTGAAACTGACACTGACACAACAGATTCACCACTGTTGTCAAGCTCAAATGACTTGACACATGCGTTATTTGTTTTAGTTTTGTTTTAGTTTTCGATTTCGTGCATTTATTAAAAGTTTGTGTAAGCTTGTGCAGCAAAAGAACAAAAAATGCGATACATCTGAGATTTGGAAAAAATCTTCCAAGTTCTGGCACACCGTGCGAAAAAAAATTATTTTATCGAAAATTGCAAGCATTTTACTATAACTTGGTTCTAGGAGTAGAAACGTCTACTGGGAAAAGCTAATAGAAATAGCATCTACAAGTCCGCCTGGCAGCAGTCAAATCCTGCTCTACGCCTCAACGTTGTTTATATAAAATCAATGAAACAATTTTTTTTTAAAGAAAGAACGATGGCGATGATGAAAGACGGTCGGTCAGCTTTGCTTGCCAAAGATGCCAAAAGCCACTCATCCTGGATGGGAATTTGGGCAGTATTAATGAGCACGCAATGGCAGAATTTTCGCGTAAGTACTTTAATGAGTTTTAGCCAAATGACATTTCACAATAAAATGCTTTAATTTAGTGCCAATTTATCAACAAATATGGATGAAATCGATCCTAACGAAAGTGGTTTTGATTATCTTGTGTGCCACCTTTCCATCTGACGGACTCGATAAATGGAACTGACGTCACCCTTGTTTCCGATGGAAAAGAAATAAAAAAGCTGAGCACTTAGTTTCTAGCAAAGGCGCAGCTCTTTAATGCTTTGTCACCTAACTCTGAGTTCGATTATCCATTGTGCAATGAGTGCACCAACTCAATGCTGGAACTATTCGAACGTGAGTTCAAGATCGCCGAAGATGAATGGCGCTATTATAAGAGCAATTTAGTGAAAATTCATTCAACAAATATGGATGAAATCGATCCTTACGAAAGTGGTTTTGATCGAAGTTCGATGCGGCAATGGTTGCCTTCCTAGAGCGCCTCATACAGTTCCAGCAAGAGGTGGAAAACCGAGACAAATGGAGAAGGGAAAGATCATTGACCATTCAACGGGAATCTCGTACTCAATCAAGTAAGTGTTATGCACCTGTGGTTTTGAATATGCAGTAAATAAAAAATGTCTATTTCCAGAATACAATTTAACTCGGAGGAGCTTATACTCACTTAAATTAAATTTCGCCTGGCATGGGTCATCTCAATTTATGACACAATGATTACCAGATTAGGACATAGGATCATTTTATTCGGTTTAACTAACCTAGCTTATGTATTATACGTTTATTTATATTAAATAAAGATTTGTTAATTATATTTAGTTGAAATTGATGGACTTTCCTTTTTGGATGTCGATGGCTCTTCACTGGGTTCATCCAGTTTGCAGTATGTGTAAGCCTTAAGTCATTTCTTTTCGTTGATATCGTTATCTCTTGCCACTGAGGTCACGACAAGCTTCATGGTTTGTAGACTTTCGATTTGGGCACCGATTGTACGAAGCATGGATTTAAATCCTCCTTTGCCACCGAGCATTTGGAGGTGTATATGAACGACTGTTTTGTTGTGGATTGCTGTTCGGGGATGTTTTTCTATTTTATAGCAAGTAGAACTCTTCTACTGCTAAGTTCTGCAACAAGGAACGCTTTAGAAAAAATTACAAGTCGAAAAAACATATAAACAGTCGTTTCGCAAATTTACTGCATGATTTATTGATTGTTAGTAGCTACATAAGACAGTATTTGCCTGCCACCCAAATAAATAGGCACCATTTCTTTTAAGATACATAGGTATGTTAATTTTGAAATAATTTACAACAAACTCTGGTGTCTCTTTGCTATGGCTGCTTTTTGTTCCAATTTGTTGGCTTCACCCAGCATCTTCTGCTACATCTCCTTTTCGTTGTGATAATAATAAGACTGAAATAAACAACAAGAATTTCAATACTCAAACTGTTTACAACTAACATTTCCAATCAACATACTCTTGTTGTGATTCATCCATCAAATTCAAGTCTTTTGCTGTTACTAGCAGCGAATAAGACAATAGAAAAATGTTGTATGACTGTTGGTAGCGAAAGGATGTGGCGATTCTTCGAGAAAGACAAATTTACATCTACCTCTACAATGAATAGAATTTGCACAGTACATTGCTCAGCCGAGCCTCGCTGAAAGCATAAAAAACAACAATCGAATGAAAAGCCAATTTGAAATTCGATAAACAAATCTGAAGAAACTTCTTTACATCTTCGACAATATTTTATAACTTACACTCGTTCTTGTACGTGGCGAACTATCCGTATTCTGCTTCTTTTGCCAAGAGTGTGAGAAGTGCTTGAAGTTTTGTAAATTAGGGCGGGTGGCTAGATAGTTCAACATGTAACTCCTGCAAATAAAATATAATCAAGCTAAATTAAGCATTAGTAGGTACTTAGGGGGTTGCGTAAGATATCAAACCTTATATCGATCCTTTTCTTTAAAATTAGACTCTGTATCAATTTGCTGGGAGTTGTTGCGGCGAGAATAATCCCAGTTTTTGACTTCAATTGGATTCAATTGTTTCCACGGCATTCAGCAGGTAATTACGACTTTGGTTTTACCAAACCTTGAAGATGGAATAGTAATTAAAGGTATTGAGAAACACATTAATTGAATAGTATGGCTTACTTACATCGATTCCGTTTGGTATTCTTCCTAGCCATCAGGTATAAATAATTGTCTCCAGTGCGATCCAGTATAGTTGGTAAGGTAAGCGAACACCTCAAAGTCGGCTTCTTCCTTAGCTGTAATATAAACGTATTTAATTCTTAATATTAACACTTAAAATACGCGAAAACTTACATTTTTTCAATTTTTTGCAGGAAAAATAAAATTGTGTTTACATATTTTGACAATTGGCAATCGACTTCTGTCAAAAGAAAACTCACCACATTTTTTTTTGGTTCGCTTTTTTTTTGTTGCTCACACGGATTCTAAATTCAAATAACACCGATAGGAAAACAAAATGGCGAATTTGAAAAAAAATCGAGGGGGCCAGCGGCAAGAGGATTGTCAGTTGGGGGTCTCAGTATGGTTTGTCTATGCTGAAAACAGCTGAAAACTATTACATATTGGCTATCATCAGTCATCACGGCTGGCTAGTGAATTTCAGTTGTGAAAAATGAAAAAGAAAAAAAAAAACAACAGAAAATAAAGCAAAACAACAGACAACAATTTTTATATTTTTTAATTGTAAATAGAGTTTTTTTCTTTTTTCGAGTTGGGGCGATGGTAACCGAATCCTCCCCTAACATATTCACCAAATATTTACACTATTTAAAAACACTGAAAACCGGTCAGCCATTTTGCTCCACAATTTTCAAAATTTAAATTTAATTTATTTGTCATTTTGACGGGAACGATTTTTTTATGATTTACTCACTCGCTAACAGACCTCCTGGACCCCAATTCTCGAATTCCGCATAACATAATTCGTATACGACCAAATCCGCCTGAAATTTTCGCATACGGAAAAAATTGGTATTCTCAAAGCTGTTCGGCTTTCTTTTCCACCTATGCGAAAATTATATTCACCTCTCGAATGAGGTAGACTTTTTGAGTACGTCAAGTAACCGATTTTTGACAGGTTGTGAAAAAAATTCCCATCAATTCAAAGAGCAATATTCAAATTTAAATTGGTTTCGTATTTATATTTTTGATTGACAAAAACAAGATATATAATAAAATACTTGTATGTTTAGTGAACATTTATATGTGTTTTTGCAATGGATTCTTTCGGTGATTTGGGCTTAGCATTTGTTGATTTGGCAATGGAGCAGTTAGGCGCAATGGAAATATACATAACTCAAAACACAAACAGTTATTTGAAGTATTGTAATGTCAAACTCACAATTCCGTATGCGAGGCACAAATCCGCATGGAAAATGCAGACGAGTACAATTCGAAGAGAAATTCTCGTATGCGGATTTCGAGAATTGCAAATTTCAGTTTTTCGCATAGCATCAGAGATTTTGACTGATAAACGTATGCGAGAATTTTCGAGAATTGGGGTCCTGCCGTTAGTTAGTTATATGAAAGTTACGAAGCGAGGTAAGATTAGACTGTATGCCAAGTGGTCATAAAATGCCAATTTCTGACAGTTCTCCTGTCAAAATTTCGTCATACAGTGTAATGGGCATTATATCTCATATGCTCTAATGACCTGAATGCCACACATGACCAGGGTGATTTTGACAGATAAAAATGCCAAAATAGCATATAGTGTAATGGGACAATAAGCACGAATGCCAGCGTAAAGCCCTATATGCCCATATGCACTTTCTTGAAATTTCGTTATGGCATTGCTGGCATTTGTTATTTTCGAGGGGGAAGTAATAAGGTGTATTCAAGGAACTTTTCTGTGCGTATTCATGGTGAATCACAGTGTATCACAGTGTATTCAAACGAATTCGCATGCAATCACAAGTAGAAAATCTGTAGTCAAGGACTACTCAAAAATATTGATTACTTCCCCCTCGGTTATTTTTGATGGAACTTCAAGTATTATTTTGTTGACATCGGTGTTTGATGATTTCGCAGGATTGGGATTTGTTTTCTTTATATTTTTTTCTGGATTATTGAATCTATCATTTGCCTAAATTATTTAATTGTCTTTTCATTGTAATTTTTTTAAGTTTAATTAGTGGTCTTGTTCTTGTCCCTAATTGTGGTTGTGTACATACTTTTTTTCCTGCTGTGAAATTTTGTTTGTGTTAAAATTGTTTGCTTTCTGTTTGTTTTGTGCTACTAATAAATTTCCAACTTCAACTTTTTTGATTTGTTTTTCTCTACAGCATTACCCTTCTACAACATTGGATAATAAATAAGAAATGCCTTAAATGACCATCGAGGCAAATATGACCATATTGGCAATTTTTGTCATATAGTCTAATATACAGTTTTGATAATTGTGGCATTTTTCTAATTTGACAGCTAATCTGGTCATTTGCCTTTTGGCATTCATATGCTTAATTGGCATACAGTCTAATCTTAGCTTTAGTTATCTTCTAAAAATGTTTATTAATAGGAATTTGTTTTTAACTAATGTGTTTGCCAATAGTTAGGCCTAACATGTAGTTACGCGACTATTATTAATACGGCTGAATGTGTTTGCGAATAATTAGGCCTAGCATGTAGTCACGCGACAATTATTATACGGCTGTCCGGATTTAACGTTAGTTTTCAGAAATTAATAAAAATTGTATTCCCTGGCAAATCGGGGCCTTACTTGTAAGTTTTGGGATTAATGTAAAATTTTACGGATAGTGGATTTCTCAGTTTGAGCGCGTCTTTAATTTTTAACAATTCCTCTTCAGTCTGACATTCGTGAAGAAATTTTCGTCATCAGTAGCACCAACCGCGTCCCACTAAATTGAAATCCACCCTACAGATCCATCCGTCTGTCCCGCTCAATTCAATGCGCAATCAGCAACAACCATCTAACTGTCCACCATTGCCATCGCAGTTGTCGCCGTAACTGCCTACTCTCAGGTGGTAGTACTACATCTCATTCGCCTATACATACAGGCCGTGGAAAATATCGTTCGTGTCCACCGTGTCGTCGGAGACCAAAAGAAAAAATAAGCCAACAATGGCCCCAAATCGTGCGAGGAACTAACCGAGTTATAAAACTTCGTCCGCATAAGGTTCCGTAAAATCCGTCGAAATATGAAAGTATATTCCACCACACAACTGTGATCGCGAAAACAGAATTTCTAAAAAAAAAGTGAATAATTTCTTGGGGAAAATTCCAAAAAAAGTCTAGAATTTTTTCTCCTTTTCTTTACCTACACACGCACGCTCATAGGCATTCGTTCCGTTGTGTGCAAGCTTTTTGACATTTTTCTTTGGTTTTTTTTACGTGACGGTGACGACACGACGAAATCTCACCAAGAAGAAAAAAAAAGTCAAATATTGCAAAAAAAAAAAAAAAAAAAAACAAGGAACCAAAGTCAGTTGAATTTAAGTAATAATTTCTCCATCCAATCGCATTCGTCGCATATTAATTTTACATAGTGCTTCTGTTTTTTTTTCTGTAGAAAATTGTCTGCCACAATTCATTGTTTACGAGACGGAAATTCGTGGGGCGAATAGTGAGTGAGGGTATACTGAAATTTCTTCCCCTCAAACTGGTGGTTGTTGTGTGTAAATAAAGTCTATTCGCGAAAATGTGTAAAGTTTTATAATCGGATGCAATATAATTAAGAAGAATTAATATAATTTTTTTTGGAGGTTAGGTGCCTTGTGAAAGTTTTTCGCCTTCCCTTTCCATATTATCCGCACGCATACACACATGTAGAGCGAGCGAGCGCATGCAGTGGCACTGGCAGCAATAATATAGCAATATATACGCACACAAGTAGTCTAGTCGTCGTCGCCGTTGTTTTTTGTGGGGGGAACGACAATTCTCGCCGTGCATATACACGCAACATATGTTAGCTTTCCCTGGTAGTGGTACAAGTGGTGGTGGTGATTATTACTCCTGCTGTCAGCCTGCGTCAACGTTGCATCCAACAACAACAACAAAAAAACTAGCAATAGCAACTACAACGAGCGTAGAAAAAGCAGTAGCAGCAGCAGCAACACCACTAGCATCTAGCCAAGCAACAGAAAAAACGCAAACGAATAGTGAATTGGAGTTGAAAAGGCCACAGCAAGATTCGCGACTTACGAAAACCTTCCTTCGCCAGCATCGGGACTATGTTATACTAGTGATCGCATTGATATTTTTTACCCTAAACAGTGAGAATAGCGAAAGCTTCGACAGTGATCTCTGTCTTTGCCAGCGTCGAAGCAGTCAACAACATTTGGAGCAATTCCTACTGAAAGTGCTTAAGACCCACAAGTCGTCTCATAACCCAAAGTCGTTTCCCTTTACGAAAATTCCCCGCAAATCAGCAACAACGAATCCGTCAACGTCGAGGAACTATTATCTGAACCGTGGTTCCACTGGTTCTTCGTCGTCGGCTGGTGGTGGTGGTGGTGGACCAAGTGGTTCCAGTGGCAACAGTGGGGCTGGCTACCACAGCAGTTATAATCAACAACAGCAATATTCAGCAGCTAGCAGCAATCAGAACAACGGCAACAACAATAACAGTTCGACGGCGATGATGATGACGAAACAGAAGGCCACCATGGCCGATCGATTGAATATCGGAAGCGAAGTCAGGGAGTTGAAATTGGGCTGCACATTTAATTCAAAGAATACAACGACTGCATTTCATACGATAAAATGTAAGCCATAGTGGTTCGCTCTAAAGGTTCACGTGACGATGAGACGCACGATGGTCGGCAAGCTGGCGATATGCCTGTTTGTTGGTCCAGTTGCTGCGGACTGTCTGTTGTGGTGGACTTTTGGGTTCAAATGATGGATGGTCATGTGATGACGATATGTTTTCTGCTTTTAGATGATTTTAAGCCAGCTAGTGTGGATGTTAACAGGGTAGCTGACGTTGATATCGGCTCAAATAATCAAGTTACTGTTACCGTGCCAAATTTAGGTAAGTACCTGTGAAATTTTTCCTTTTACCTATATTGTTTAAATGAGATTGTAAAGCTGTGAACGTAAACATAGCGAGATAAGATAAGCGTCTGAGGGTATGTCGCGGGCTTAGTAGGCGCATTCCATGACATCCACTGCAGTGTGTACCCTTTTCTTATGCAGATAGCTGGCGAAGCGTTTGATGGCAGTGCAATCAAACCTTGGGCTGAATCGACGCGCCCCTGAAAAGCAATACCTACGTGACTGCAGTTGTTTTTGCTTTGCATGCAAAATGCACGTACTGCAGTCGTGTGTGACTTGTGCATAGATCCGCTTATTCGACATCTGATTTCTACATCACTGAGAGCGACACTTGTTATTTTCTCGAAGTGGTTCTATTCAACTCTAAGAATAAGAAATGCTTCTTCACGCATTCTGTGGCAGTTTTCGCAGTTCACAATTCGAGTTAGTCGTTCTCGTTCTCGTTTTTATTTGATTATTAAGTCTAGATCGAACCCGCGACCTACTAAATATCTACTTCAAGCCTTACGTAGTTCAAAACTTCATTTAGTCGCAGTTTCTATGGACCATCCTAAAAGTTGACTTCGTGAATGGTTACTGACCGTGACAACAGATCGCAAGCAGCACATGTTTGAACACATGACGGTGAATTATAAATCTTAAATTTGGACTTTGAATTCTCATCGGAAATGTTAAGCTTCCCCTATTATTATTATTATTATTATTATTTGTTAACCAATAATTAAAAATATACAGGTTAATCATAAAAGGTAACACTAACAGCACTAGCTACAGGGCCTATGGCTGGGATAAGCTTCCCCTAATTTGTGACACTTATCTGTACTGACAAAGCAACTATTTTTTGATTACGGTTGCTTTGAAGAATATTATTCCCCTTTACGGGGTACGAGTATAGCTTTCTGTTCCCATTCTCGATCATCATTGCACACTAGTCAAACTGCATCTATTCAAACCTGTCCGACCGACAGGTTTTCAATTGTTGTTCCATAGATCGAACTCAATTTTGTTTCCGTTGCATACAGATATTTCGGATTAACTCGATTATTAACGCGTCAACAAAAAATCGAGAAAAATAAAAGAATTATTGTTGATTAAGAATTATGAAACTAGCTCCAAGGTCACCTGTTGAATGTATTTCAGTAATTTATACTCCATGGTCAGACCACACTTGGGCGAGGTCTGCACTTTTATGCACAAATTGCATCGGAATGAGTTTTTCGTTGGCAACTGTCATGGTTACGTTATCTATCACGTCATTGGTTGTGCTACATTTGAAACAATAAATGGAAACAATAAAAATTAGCTTCTTTTTCTTTGGAATTCTGTGTTTATCATAGTAGTCAAAATGAATCCCCCCGGCTACGTACAAGTGTGATTTTTTCCTTCTCTCACAAAATATAAACAAATAGATATTGTTATTGTGACTCAGCTCAGAATGGAGAACTTGCGTCGGCATTTGCATGTTACATGTAGCTGCCATGACGTATGGCAGGGAGAACGTGTGTCTAAGTTGTTTTTTTTTCGTGAGATGACAAATAAAACTGTCATTCATGTCAATGGATTTACGTATATGGAGTGTGACATCTTATCGAAAATAGAGTGCCGAATAGACACTACTAGGAGAACTTCATATGTGGTCTGGCCTGGTGAGTTTCTGTGTTCTGATAAGATTTTCAAGTTAAGTTGAAATAAAGATGGCTCCATATTCCAAATTGCTTGTAGAACAGCTGTATATTCTATCTGGAAATATGCGCTAAAATTCGTGGAATTAGTAAAACGCTCCGCCATTAACTTCTAGAGCAGGTCAAAGTAGGCATTGTTGTCACGCCAGTGGAACAAATGAATTAGTTGCTCCCGTCATGCCACGTCGAAAATGAACGAACTTCTTAGTGCCTTGATCGACCCCTTTGCAGATCATTTGCTTTCTTAATAGTCGTGCCAAAGTCCGCTTTCCTACCACATAGGTAACTCTGTCTACGACAGCGTCTTGCAGTTATAATCTCTATTCGCGCCCCCTCCACAAAAACTTTCAAACTAGTGAAAGGCATCCACCTATGTTTTAGGTATATCTTAGCATTAAAAAAAAGATCATAATAAGCTGTTGTCGGCTTTTACGTCACCCAACACACTTCCTATTCGTTCACCCAAAATCGCCAAGAGCGCTATTACCAAATGTGGTTTTCGCCTAGCGACTACTTTCCTAAGAAAGCATAAAACAAAAGGAAAATATCTCAAATGCATTTGCTGTGCTGTAATCGTTCAGTCCGACTGCGGAAGAAATAATGTCACGACAAAGCGATTGACAATTGATTGTAAAGTAGATGTTGTGTATAAGTACGAACAGCTTGAGTATTATTTTTATTTATAGCCGCAGAAAGTTCTGATTACACTTGATAAACAATAATAATTGATAAACAAAGTTGCTGTTCATATCTACTTTTGTCTGTCCAGGAATGGGAAATTCAAATTCGTATATGTTGTCTCGTTTGGGTGTTGCAATCTAATCTAATAATCATAAGACATGTACAATTGTACACGTAATTCAACGTTGAAGTTGAAAATGAATGCTTTAATTGGACAAATCAATATATTTCAATTTATGCTCACATTTTGCACGCAAAATTGCATATTTTCGAATCACATAGCGCAAATTGTGTTTCCAACAACACAACATTATATTTCAATCTGACATTTTTCAAGTTTATGTTGGTAAGCTCAGGGCAATTCTATAAATATATTCCGAACACTTCTGTTGTGCTAATAATTGACCTGGAAGTGCACTTTTCATTTCAATGAAACATAGTTAACATAGAAAGAGCACTTCTAGATTTGCTATTTTCATAGAAAGGGCAATTATTTTCTTCAATCGAAAACGCCATTACAGTAGGTACCAACACATGAAGGTGACATTATATTGACCATTGAAATCCCTCTAAATGAATTTCACATAAACGATTCAAATCCAACCGCTTTGACAGTCCTTACAAAAAATGCTCATCCAATTTTATCCTGGGAATGTGAGACCATCCTCGGGCACACAATTTTCCACTCAATACATGAATTTACCAACTCACCTTGGTGTGGTGCATATAATGTAAACGTAACAAAGCTCCAGCAAAAAATAAAGGCCTAAATTTCCACCCGCATCTATGTGTACCTCCTCCCACTTTGTGAGTGGACGATGACATAATAATCGCATGTAAGTACATCGCACACTCATAACTCAACGGAGCGTTAAGTGGAATATACCCATTTCGTTCGGGTGAGGAGAGTCTTGTATATTTTATTTTTTTTTACTTCTACTTCTTCGCTATACAAAACTGCATAAATCGAGTAAAAGTTTTTTTTAATTTATCGTATTTCTCCTCAGAAATCTCGATCTCAGCCGATTTTCCGTGCATTCTTTGAGACGAAACTCCTTGAAACTCCACAGCAGTGTGTAAGTCTAGACGTCGTCGTGAGCCATTGTGAAAGAGACTTAAAATTTCCCCACTGATTAAGTGCGCCAATGAGGGTTTAATTTAATTGCCAATTGCCAGGCACACGTAAGAGGGGAGGAAAATGGCGAGAAGATAGGTGGACGGACCTCTATCACAATTAATAAAATTATTTAAATTAAAAAAGAGGTAAAATACCGTATTGTACAATATTTGGTTTACGTTCGCGTATTGCGTTATGTCAAGTTATGCAAGTGCGTAGTTACGTTTGTTCAATTTACGGCGTAAACAAAACAATAACCACTTCGTTCTACTTCAGTTTTCTTTTTCCTTGCAATAATTGTAGCCTTTGTTAATGATGTCTGTTAATCAGCTGAAAAAAAATTAACAACTACATATTGACAAAGCGAATGGAAATTCCAGGTACACTGGAAGTGAACGCATGATATTCCGATTCGATTGCAAAGCGATGATATTATGCTGGTTTTCTTGAATTTATTCAATAACAAGGTAGTTAGTCATATTTAATAAAAAATAAAAAAAGGAAAAGCTACATTTGTTGGAAAACGGTCTGTCAATTGTCAATCAAATGTCGTAGTTAGCACTACAACTTCTTAGCGAGACATAATTCATGTCATGAAACTATTCTTCTTGCATTCGAAATGTCTAGATGACTGTTGAATTGAGTCATCGATCCACTGCTTTTATATGTTGTCTATTCTACACACGCATTTATGTTGGTGTTAGAAAAAAAAAACTACTTTTACATTGCTGCACGAAATCTCTGCGAATTCATTGATCGCTGAATTGCAGTTGTATAAATATGAACATGCATTGTTTGTAATTTTACGTGGTCGAGTTTATCAATTAAGCTAAATACTAAATGTAAGTGCTGGAGGTTTTTCAAAACAGGATACATAAAAAAAAAGCTTTCATTGCTATTTAGATGTATCAACAAACTTCAATCACAAATAAGCAACACACAACTGTCAGTTTGTAGAAAAAACGAAATTTATTTTTGCGATAAGACTTCACAAACTATAGATTAGCAACATATAATGTGAAGCTGATTCGCAGGGCAAGGAATTTCACAAGATTCGTTAAATTAAATGTTTACCCCACCTGTTGCCAAAAAAAAAAGTTATAAAATTTGACTGTCTGTTTTGGGGTTTCTTCATTGGATACTGTAGGTATTCATTAAGAGTGGGTGTCCCACAGCTATGAACTTCGAGCTCATGTAAACATGCTTACATGTATTAGTGCACAGAATTTCAAATAGCCGAGCACACCCTCCCCCATTAAGATCACATTTGTGACTTCAGACTTCAGAGTCTGTAAAATGAGAACTCGCTCAACTCAACGTTCACTAAATACAAATAACCAAAAATTCGCTGCACAAAAAATCAAAACAAACAACAACAAAAAGGACAAGCTGGCTGCCTAGGGCGATAGGCTAGCTGTATTGAGCTGCAAACTCTGTCTGAATAGACTGAAAATGTTAGTGTGTGTGATATCCAGTTTTCTACGAACTACGTACAAATCCAATCGAAAATTTTCTACTTTTCAAGATATGTATCCAAGATTCAATAATTTATATTTTTATATAAAACTAGCTGTACCCCCCGGCTTCGCCCGTGCAAAATGTGGTTTCAGAACAGTTGATGGAAAAATGATCTAAGAAATTTGCTATCTTGTAGGGGGCCATTTTTTTGCAAAAAAATATATATTCTCATAACGCTTGAGTTGGCCAATAACAGGATATTTCTCCCCACTGCATAAAATAATTTGTCTTCCTTCCGTAATTTTAACAGGTATTCGTTTCAAATGTTAAATCATTTTCTTTCAGTCCCGTATACATTTTGAACCCTATCTCTTTCAATCCCACGCCCCACACGCCACATTCTTACACGCCAAAAGCGGATACAATTGTATCAGTTTATACATGTTCAATGAAGTATTGAAACTAAAAATTTGTTAAGAAACGCATATCATAATTTTAAAATTGAAAGCTTTCTTTTACAAAAGAACTCACAAATAATAGTGATAAGGCGGACTAAAAAGCCTAAATCCTGAGGTCAGACTCGACTTATTTTATTTAAAGGCCAAGGAGGAAACATATTTTTTTTTTGTAAATCATGAGCTTATTATGTAGTAAACTCAACAAATTGGAGATTGTGGGCCTAGGTATCCTCTATAGGCCTGTGAAAAATGCATCAAAATATATTAAGAAGTTTCTAAGATTTTTGCATAAAGGCAGGCAGTCAAATGCATTCTAAGTCGAACAGAACTACACCCATTTCCTTATAAGATTATCAATTTTAATTTATAAAAACTCACAAAATCGCAATGAAGAAATCCGAATCTGTAATGCGCAATGGTTGTCAAACGTTATTCGAACGAACAAAACACGAATTCGCAAAGTGCAGTATGGACGCTGAAACAGCAACGAATGAAGAAACTGCGCAACTGAATCAAATGGCACAGTCAACGTGGACAGCGCCACCACACATGAAACAAAATTGGCTTCTCGATTGATCGATAATAGATGGCGTTACGTTGCGTGTCTATCTGACAGTTCAATTGTGATACGATATGTTACATTCAAATTTGATTCTCTTTCTGGTTGTTGCCAAAATAGATAAATACAAAACACGCTGGGTGGTCAAAATAAGACATTTTGAAATTTTTAATTTTTTTTCCTTTAAAACCCGTGCTGAGAAAATACCTTTCCAACAAAGTATAAATCATCAAAATCGGTTTGACCAATCACGAGTTATGGGATAACATCGCTTCGGACACTTTCTTTTATATAAATATATAGATAGATTGGTTTTGGATTGTTTGTAGCTTTTGCTTTGTTTGCGGGTCTGGGATGGGTTTCTTGTATAGTTAAACTATGCGAAACGCCCACCGAACCTAGCCTAGGATAATACACTATTCATTTATGTATTTATTATTGTCCTTGCACGGAATTCTATACCAGGGGGTTGCACAGTGGCGGACTAAAGGGGGGGCGGTGGGGGCGGTCCGACCCGGGTGGCAGACTAATAGGGGGTGCCATCAGTAACAGAAAAATAACTCTGCACACTACAAAAAATAAAAACACAAATAAAACAATAAATTTGTTTCCCAAATACCTACCTATATATATGTGCGCATGAATTTCGTTACTCTTAATATAAGTAATATGGAAATAAAATATTTATCGCCCAAGAGCATGAAGCGAACCAAAATAAGTGGGTTTCAGCAGCGGAAAATCAAGAAGGCAAAAAATTTGTCAACTAAAGCGTGTTCAGGAGACATCTATAAGTAGTTATATGACACCAGCAGCTTCAACATCTAGTGCAGAAATTGAACCCTCAAGTTCATTAGAAAAGCCTACCCCGTCAAGTTCATTAGAAGAAGTCGAATTACATACCCTTGATGCAAATGAAGAAGGTTTTGATCGGGATAAGGAGCATGATATTAGCGTTCAGGAAAAAGAAGATTTTGGTGAGTTGGAAAAGCAAACGACAAGCAAAGAGTGTTCTTTTTATACTGATGGGGACGTTCGGATACCTAGTTTATGTAAAACGTCAACTAGATTGGTCGTGACTATGAATCCGAACGCGTTGACTAAGCAAGTTGAATTGTTTTTGTATTCTCGCGGTCAGCGTTACCTTTGCTTGATTTTGTACTTTTTTATTTGGAAAAGGCTCTTCACAAATCTTTAAAAAATTGTTATTTTCAAATAAGTACATTTGAAATGTAACACGGCTGACAATCACTACACTATTATAGGGTTATGCGAACTAATGGTTGTTAAATATCATGTGAAAATTCTAAATTACCAGAGTGGCCTTAGAAATCACACCTTTTTCTCTCTTCGCGCCTTTTTTCAACTCCTCAGAATTCTGCAACGGCCACTCTGTTTATTTTAAATTTGACTCTTCGAAATGTCAACTGAGTACGCAGGCAGGATTTTCTTGACTAGATTGGTCGGCTTCCCCTCCATAAACGTCAACTGCAAAAACTATACACGTGAACACTCTGGGCCAATAAAAACTGAGACGCATCTAGTCAGTCAGCTGTCAGACTTACTAAACTACGAATCCGAACGTCCCCATTGCAAATTGGCCGATTCCGCTGTCTGACGATTTGAGAGTTGATTTAGTGAAAAAGGGTAGTACTCATTTTCAAAATAAAGATGGTCCTTTTAATACAACAGAAGTTCAAAGGTCAGGCGATAAAACCAAGGGGACGAGTAGGTATCTTAATACGGGCTGGTTTTACAGTACCCTCCCAAATGGTGAAAGTGTATTGCGGAAATGGATGGTATACTCCAAGCTAACAAACAGTTTTTGTTTTTGCTGTCGGTTATTTGCTTGCAATGAATCACAATATTTCGTCACTGGGTTCAATTTGTGGTGGAAGCTTAATCCTAAGGTATTCGAGCACGAGGCATCTGATCGCCACCTAACTGCATTAGAAAATTGGAAAACTTTGGAAATGGGCTTAAAGATGCAAAACACAATCGACAACAATTTGCAAATGTCAATGGGTGCAGAAAAAAAGAAATGGCGCGATATTCTAACACGGCTTTTGGACGTTGTTTTGTTTCTTGCTCGTCAAAACCTTTCTTTTCGAGGCCACAGAGAGGACTTGTCATCAGAAAATAGAGGCAATTTCTTGGAATTGGTGAAACTTATATCCAAATATGACCCAGTTTTAAAGGAGCATTTGTTGAGAATGTTAGAATGTCAGGATACATTTTATACGGAACTTGTGCATCGATCTAAGGCCATGGAAGATATTGCGTCAGTTTTCTCAGCTCTTCAACCGAAAATATTGCTGTATGGAACGGAAGAAGAACTGCGGGCTGTGGTTCCAATGCTTACCTCGACATTTACAGAACTTACAGACAACAGTATCATATTGGAAATCCAGCGAATTCGGCGTCACATGGTAGCTTCAAAGATAAATTTAAAAGATGCAGAAATTTGGACAGCCTTTGAATTTTTAAGCTTCATTGTTAAGTGGGATTTTTCAGACTCTTTACCGAGTCTGCCATTGGCGATGAGAATTTATTTAACAATTTGCGTCTCAGTGGCATCGTGTGAACGAAGCTTTTCCAAATTAAAATTAATAAAGACTTATCTAAGATCAACGATGAGCCAAAATAGGTTGACTAATTTGGCTATACTTTCAATCGAAACGGAGCACACAAAAAATATAGATTTTAATGATATAATCGAAACATTCAGTACAATAAAAGCTCGTAAGCACCTTTAAATAAAATATTTGTTCGTGTTTTTTTCTTAAATTTTTCAAGGGGTTTAACGTGTAAGCTTGCTTTACCGCCCCGGGTGTCACTGCCTCTTAGTCCGCCACTGGGGTTGCACAATCTTTCTTACCGCTAATATTATTAGAACTTTTCTTAAACTTTAGCAAGCTGAAAGTTGTATCAATTTGTAACCGTACGTTTCGGCCTTTGTGAGAAAATCGAAGTATTCTGTACTACTAAGGGGATACACAATTGCACTACATTAATTTAATGATATGTGGGTAATCTACACATTTTTGGGAACTTAAAATCGATATGTTCGATATGTTATTGCGTGTTTTATTATTTCAACTGTGAACTTGCAGTCTAATTTAAGTCACGCTAATGCTTAGCAAGTTAAGCACTTTTATTATCTGCCAATTAGAAAACAGAGCTTCTCTTAGGCCCATTTTATTTACGCGAAGTTGAACACAACTTGGGGATTTTTATATGGGAAACTTCCCAAGTTGTGTTCAACTTCGAGTGAATAAAATGGGCCTTAGTAATTTTATACTTGTATTTAAAAACTTCAATTCACCAAAATATTCTAGCCTAATATAATGTACGTATTATGTAGTCAGTTCCATATCACTCTTACCGATTATTACATTATACCGGTTTTTCTTTAGGAGTCTAGTGTCGAGCGGAAAGAAATAGGATGGGAAGTGTTAGTACTACTTTTAAGCTTACATGCTTTTTAACCAGATAGCTTACAGGAATAAGGTGATTTTTCTTACATCTGAAAGTCATACTGAGCATCTCTACCAGAACAATGTCAAAGGAGATTAAAAAAAACAAGAACAATCAAACAGGACATTTAATCTAAGCAGAAATTTACTTATGGGCTTTGTTTTTTGTTAGGTGTTCGCTACTTAGATTTTCTCTGTTTTTGCATTTACATTTCTCAGAAAGCATCTTCTTTTAATTTTAGTAAATACACAAAACCATAGGGCCCAAACACTGGAAAGCTAAATTATCCCTTGGTAATATGAAATTGCTCTTAAATTAAAAAAAAAGTTTCTGAGTTGTGAGTTTCTTTTAGCTCCAAATAGATATTCATAATTTATTTTCAAACAATTAATTTCTTTTTCTACACCTTCCATAATTATTAAGTCTCTAGACTCTAGCTGATGAAGGGCAATAAAAAGTCCACACCGTTCAACAATAATAATATTTTCACTTTGTATTAGTGTTGACAATGCACTATACAGGAATGTTTTAATTACGTTACCTTTTTTAATTATTTTATTTTGAATTTATAAAGCAAAAATAATTAATATTTTAAAGACAAATAAATGTGTTTTTAATTTTAACACTTTCGGCATCTTGCTTGTTATTTTTTCAATTATCTGAACTCGTAACAGTAGAAAATAGTAAGCAAATTATTTCGGAATATCCAAATAAAAACACAAATATTGAACGTTTGCCTTTTCCAAGGAAATATGTATAAAACAATAATATTTGAAACTCCTACAAACAAAGCAAAAAATTCAAACACATCTACAACAACAAAATCATCACCCAGTCCCCACCCACTCTCATATAATTTATTCTCGGATTATCAAAACTTATCTCTTTGTTGCTTCCTTCACTTTATCAAACAGCAAGAATATTAGTATGTATCTATCAGAAACCCAAACAAAGCGAAATAAACAAATTTTTGTCATTTCCTGAACTACATTGCATTTGTTTGCGTGAAATTTGAAACAAAATTGAGAATGCAGTAAAATAGTAAACTTTTCAAAATTTGAATTTAACTATTTTATGAACTAAACATCAATTCATTTATTCATTGAGCAGACATACAAATATGCAAAGCCCATTCTCTTTTTTTACAGATTAAAAAAATAGTTCCTTGTTCCTCCACAAAGATTGTTTGCTTTTAGTAATATTAACCTGCAGTTTTAGGATGGTAAAAAATCAAAATTGTGCTTAAATCATAAAAAAAGTAAAAAGGTTTGATCTAGTGACTGCCCCACCGGGGCGCAGAAAAAAAACATCCAAAAAAGGTCGAAAAATAAAATTGTGCTTCTATAGCTACCTGCGTCTATTTACTGGCTATTGAAAACCGTTTACTCCGGTCAATTATCTCTTAAGAACTGCTAGAAACTACGGGGCGCAGAAACGTCTACCCCTGCCACCCAGCCTTAATATTCCTTTTTAAAACTTTTACAAAAATACCTACAGAAACTTGACCATGACCAAGGAGTGCTTTTGTAAATATAGCAGTCTTTTGTTGTTTTTACAGTCTAAGCGCCAACCACCAGGTCTATGTCACACGAGCTATTTTTCTCCCGATAGACTACGTCAAAAGTACTCTCTAAGTAAAACTAAGCTGCCACCGAAGACCTTCTAATTAGGTTGGTTATTCAAACATCAATCAGGGTGATAGCAAGCAAAGGCCATTGACATACAGGTTACTATACGAGTTGAGTAGACTCGATTTAAGTTAACAATGGCCTCTTGCAAGCAGTGAAATTATTGTTAACGAGTGGGATTAGTAAGGGCTTTCATTATGAACTTTAAGAATCAACATAATAGAGACAAAAGGACCGTATTCTGTCGTCCAAACCAATGATAGACAGTGACAGTCACCAATTCACCACATATTTCCTAAATATATTTATGCAGTATCATTAACTAAACCTCTCACTGCATTGCCACTCACAATTTGAATAGTGCCTCTCTATAGTTTCCAGTGCAATACGCATACATCAAACATCCCAAATATTGGTGAGTAAGAGTGACAATCACGAATTCACCAGTGCGCACTCGCACAATTGCGAAACTCGCGCATCGCTGTCAATGTCTGTTACAATATCTATAGCCAAAATTCATTGTGTGAAGAAGAATGGCCACTTAAAACTTCTGGGCATGGTGACTCACAGATTTTACAATTGACACACAGGTGATACAAACTTCAGGATACGACTCGCGACTTACCATGTGGTGGAAATAAAAATTTAAAAATTCTCAAAATGTGAAGCGGATTGCACCGAAGAACCGCTGTGCTTGCGGATGACAGTCGAAAGCAATTAATCGGGAAGAAATAAAATCCTCTACAATGTCTGCGTGGGTGTTTTATTCGAATCTCGTACGGAAGTGAATCAGAGCATTTAAGCAATTAACCTTGCCGGGAGGCTATTTTCGTTTCGAACGGATTTTCAATACTCCGTTTGACACCTTTCTACCAACAACGTGTCAGTAGTAGTAACTATCCGCTCACTTTACCGCCAACAGCAACAGCTAAAATGTAAATAAAATTTATTGAAAATGCCATTTTCTTGCACGCGGTGATACTTTTTTTGTAAATTTATTTAAAATGTCTTCTTCCTCCGGTTAGTATATCGCGCATTGTGCGACTCTGTAAAAATGTTGTCCCAACGGTGTGTTGCTGAGTTGCTTTTCGTTTCGTCGCCGTTGTCGTTGTTTTTTAGTTATTGCTGATGGTATATGCTCGGCTTTTATTATTTGTTGTTGCTATATAACTTGTTGTCCCATTTCTCTTATACTTGCTCTTTATCTATATCTCGGTGTTTTTGCCTATTTTTAAAAGATCTATTATTACACAATAAAATCGAATAACTTCACCAAGAGCTATAGATAGAAAGAGAGAGTGATAGAGATATTTCACCTGAAGCAGATACTCATCATCGGATGAGATTTTCTCTCGAGGAAAAGAGGGCAGTAATGATGATGCGGTTAGGGTTATGGCGAGGGTGGCTTCCGAGGAACAGATAATGCGTTGTCAGAGGTGGAGGGCGTACGTACTTTGTGTCATGCGGAACTATGTCTGGTTTTATTTGCGGCCAAAGCATTATTTTTTCTTGTTGATAGCAGTTCTGTCGAGTTACACTTGCATTTCGGTGTGGACAGATAATTATGGACATTTTTATTTTGTCATTTATCAAAGACGTAGACACGTAGACTTTGAGTGAGCGGCATATGCCCTGGTGTTGTGTGTGTAGTTGTGATTCATATTTTTATAATCACAAGCGAAGGAAGTATTTTTTTTGCCGTCGCGTTTCCTAGAAGTATCAAGACATTTTGTTTAGGTGGAGCATGTGCGAACTGGTGTGTTTTGCTGAAGCATTCGAAATCCTACTGAACTGGTGGCTTTTTAGTTTATTCAAAAGAGCCCAGAGTTTATTTTAGATCAAAATGGTTGTCCCATATAGTTTTTTTTTTTTTTCAATTTAAGCAGAAGTTAGTTAGAACCGGCGGTAGAACACATATGGCATTTTGTTTTCTTCTCGCTCCAGAAATAAACTAACTCGCCAAGCTAAATGACAACTAAGAGCTCTAGTCTCAAACTGGTTCAGAACATACGCCAACTATATGAAATCTATTAAATTGGTCAACTCTAAACATAACCCCCAAAAGAGTAATCAAAGTTCATATCGTTTTCGATTTTTGGCTAATTTGCACATACGAGGGTTGTTTGATAAGTCGGTGACTTTTGGGATAATACATATTTTTTTTTTGGCAAAAAAGTCTTTTTATTTCTCAACATAATCTCCTTTTAGCTCGATACACTTAGCCCAGCCTTTTTACAATTTTTTGCCTCAGCCATCTCAAGAATTTTAATTCTCCGATCGTCCAATATCAATAAATGACGCCGGCTACTCAAAATTTTACAGTAGTCTAATACATAATAGATGACAGTTGACGACAGTAAAATAAAAAGTTACAGTTACTGAGCAAAAAATTCAAAAAGTCACTGACTTATCAAACTGCCCTCGAATTCTATCTAAGCACATTGTATCGGTAATCCAACAGAGCAGTTAATTAGACTGAAAATATATTCGAATAGAAAATCGCTGTCAATTATATAC
Source organism: Cheilosia vernalis (assembly GCA_949126925.1). Taxonomy (NCBI): domain Eukaryota; kingdom Metazoa; phylum Arthropoda; class Insecta; order Diptera; family Syrphidae; genus Cheilosia; species Cheilosia vernalis. The sequence continues at coordinate 60,007,308 of OX421362.1, forward strand.
AACAGATGTCACCTGTCAGGCTCTTATCTATTGCCACCGGCCGCACTGCCGACAGTGCCACCGTTTGAAAGCAAAATGGCAACTAGCGAAAAATACACACGCACAGCCGCTCACACAATTCAATTGACTCTCTACTCTCAAGTCTCAACTCAACTCAATCTGAACTCATTCAATTTACCACTTTACCACGGTTGGTGTGTGAATGTAAAGTAGAAACGCCAAATGCGTACAACAACTATCAACGAAAATTGGCAGCACACAAGTTATGTATACTTACGTACAATGTGACACATCGACACACTATGGCAATTTGTAGATTGATCCGTGTCAGAGGAGCTGTCAGCTCACCTGGCGATGAGGTTATGCCCTACGAATTTTATATCCATGGGTGCGAGAGGCTGGTCGTTTGGATAGGAACGCTGTATCCACTCGTATCGGGTGTACAAAACAATCAATTTAGATCCAATCGTGTGAACAATTTAGCTCTGTGGAAAATAATTTAATTGTCTGCGTGTGACAAGTTGCATTGCAATGCAACCCGAACCGCCCCTCCTCCGACCAGTAAATGCCATTGACTCTGATGGAGGTAAATAGTCCAGATCCAGACAGGTGTACTTCTTTACTGGGAGTTGTTGCGGCGCGGACAAGGCCGCTATTTCCGTTCCCATCACAAAGCACTCGATATCTCTGTTTGAAGTTTGATTTCGATTTTGTTGTTACTGTATTGATATTTTAATTTTCTGCGATAAAAATGTAATTAAGTGGAACCCGTAAACGACTGCCTGTGGTCGTGTGGAAGGTGTAGGCGTGGGGTGTGTCGCATGTGTGTTAGTGTTTGCAAGTTTGGTTGAATTGTTATCGCATGAAATTCGATTCGAGTCGATTGTCGGTCGGCTGTTTTCATTTTCACAACCGGATGGATAGTTTATTGCCAAGTTTAAGGCGATCTGATTGTAGAATATTATTACATAACAGTTAGATAGGTGCTTTTTGTTATTTAATTGCGTAGTTGGCGTATAGCTCTTCCGCTAAACAATAATACATTCTATCGAGTAGTTTGTCTCAATATTTCTTGATTAATTGGTAACAATTCACACTTACAATTCAGAAAAGGAAACTTTTTGTTCGTGTAGGTTGGCACTTGTTCTATTTCAAGTAAACTCATGTCTTCCTACTGATTAGTTTTGACTATACATAGGTATTTAACAGTAATTAACAGATCACGCGAGGAATGCCATTCGCATACTTTTGTGTAAAAAGTACTAGAAATGGTCACGTTTCATACATCACTAGGCGGTAGATGAAGCCGTTTTATTGACTTTCATTTTTATACAGCAAATAAACTAATTACACATGGGGAATTACAATTTTACCTTTATTGTCACTTTGAATGTTATCGACGTCCATTTCTGTATGTTTTACAAATTTCCTGTAATTACATTAACAGCTTTTTTTCTTTTACTTTTTGGTGTTCCAATATTGGTTGCCATTAATATGACTGCTCGCCTAATGTGATTTGTTATACAGCCATCGCGACAAACCATGAGCAATAATCGCGAACGCAACTATTATGAAATTCAGCACGTGATTCAGCCCAAGCAGAACATCTAATTTGGGAGCCTGTGAATTTTAACTTACATGAATGTTTCGTGAGATGTTCACGTTGTTATTGGTTCTTATTAAAAGCTGTGTTATTATTAATGGAAAGGGGAAACGCAAAATCTGGAAGGTAACTTTCTTGTGAAATTTTGACAGTTTAGGTTTAGCGAGAAGTCAATTAATTATGTCAGAACCTATATGTAAAATAATCTACCATTTGCGCTGCAGCTTTCATTTGTGCTTGATGATATAATGGGCACGCTTAAAAATCTAGTTATCTTAGGTCGATATGCAAGCCGCCGAAATGGCATTTCTTTGTTGTTTTGCTGGGGTGAAGTAAGAAATGTCGTGATACACCGATCACCAATAGGCACCAACAAGCTGGGTTCCCGGGTATAACAATGTGGAATGTAACGAACGGAGATCAAACCCCGGATCGTTGTGATTTGTTCTTTTCCATCCTAACCTAAACTTATGGTATATTTGCAATAGATCGAAGTTAGGTTTCTATCAGAAAGAAAATAACAACCTTCCTTTTTTCTGCGTGAGTCCACAGACGTATCAATTATAATATAACGGTCATTGTCTTCATGACCCAAATTATGTCTCGAGCTAACTTGTCGCCAGACTATAAGCATTAAACACATCTTCTTCACTTTTTGGGTCTCCTAGTCCTAATTGGCTGCATTCACCCTCGATCCATAAGTACCTAACTTAGAACTATATTTCCATCGTTATTTTCAAATTACTGCAACTATTAGGCCGCGTCAAAAAAAAAAAAAAAAAACGATAGAAATGCTTCGGTGACGCACTACAAAGGTATACAACCACTAAACAGCTTGCAAATTAAAATAATCTCGTTGGTATATTCTACCTTCCACTTCTAGCTAATTAGGCAAAGCTTACGGTTGAGTTCATTTAATTTTGCTCTTGTTTTTTTGTTGTTTCACTTTCATTCAACGCTCAACAACGTGCCCATTTGTTTTATTTACTTACGTGTGCAAAAAATACGTGTCACATTGAATAATTGTTAACAACCAGAGCCAACAGCGATTCCACACTCTGCAGATACCTACCTACATATTTCTGTTTCTGGATCTAGAACGCACAAAAATATTTACATTCCACCAAAAAAAAAGAAGAAGGAAAACCACACCTGGCTGCACCTATTGTTGTCGATTACTTCTTCTCCACCACGTTGTCTATTCTCGATTCGATTTTTTGTTGACTCTCTTCTCTGACTGTTTTCGGAGAGGAATTTCGCAATCTTGTACCTTGTACACTTGTACTGTACTTGCTCATTGTTGGCGGTGGCGCTGCTGCTATTCGACCGTTCGCCATCCTTCATTGAGTTTGGAAAAAAAATAAATAAATAAGAAAATGATTATAAGATCGCCCCATACCACTGCAATCATTGTTTACAACGACACACAGGAATCAATTATCAAATATAGAACCACAGCCATAGAGACAGAGACTGAACTGCCATATACTCTTGTGTATTAAGCTCAGAAACTGATAAAAGGAGGTAAAGTAATCAAATTAATCGCAGGGTCTGCTGCTTCTGTTGCTGTTTACTTGCTTGCTCATACTTAGCCGCGTTTCGATTTCGACATTATCTCTTTGAATACAATGTGTTGTATGGTGGTGTTTAAAGTGTAACGTGAGTAGAACAGAATTTGTACAAGTGATTATGTTTGAAAACAGTGTCAGTATGTCAGAGAATTATTCGACACTGATATTCCTCCTGGTGGCTACCTGTTGAGTGAATCTGGAGACTGGACGATGAAATGTTGCAGGAAATAAAATTGTTTACAACATCTTACGCCTTGAATGAGAAGATATATCAATTGACAAATAGCCTCCCCTAGATTTTGTGCTGCCAAATTGGGCAGAAACGAACCGGACGCTTGAGTAACCGATCAAATGTCCGTTGACGACTTGGGTTAAATTGGCGCATATATCTGAACAGGAGTCGCACTCAAATGGAGCAATATCTTGTATAATTTCATTTATGATTGGATAATCAGCAGAATTAGTTATTCATTTTGTTTTTTTCTCAAATTAAAGACGTAGCCGAGCCTTACCACCACAAATGGGTGTAAAAATCCATTTGTTTCGCACTGGTTCAAGATCTGAATAGAACCGAAACTCAACGGGCTAGCTGCTTGAGTGGTTTTACTTGTCTAGACGATAAACGTTTGAACGATTGATAGTAGTTTGTCAATGGGATCTCCTGAGGCTATACCACACTGAAAAAAAAAGGTGCAATGAAAAATTTCATCAATATAATGAAAATCATCAATTTTAGTCCAGTGAAATTTTTCGTTGCTATGATGAAACCGATTTCATCAATATGAAGAAATTTGAAAATTATAAAATGTGTTCATCATTCATCAACTTTGTTCATCATTGTTATGAAAAATTCATCAATGTGATGAATCGAAATTGCCGTCCAATTTCATTAATGTGGCGAATGTGTCCATCATATTGACAATTTTGTTCATCAATATGATGCGCACTTTTTGTGTAATCACTTTTGTTTTTATGTGTTTGTAAGTTGGTTCACACGAAAAAGAAAATGTGAAATAGAAATACTTATACCAAATAAAACGTAAACACATAACCTTTCTTCTTTACTGAGAATGGTAAAATACCTAAACGAACATAATGTCATGGAAATGGTAATGAAGGCAATATTATATGATTTTAATAATTGAATTTCTTCGTATCCGAAAGGAAAATATTCCAACGACAATCAGTTTTACCACAAATGTCAATAAGTTGTAGTGGCAAAAACTCACGCGCTCAAGAAATATTGAGGATTTATAATATTTAATTTTATTTCGTAGCTAGTTACTTTTATTTTTCCAGGAATTTTTTTTTCTTTTTTTTGATAATGGATTCCAATTAGAGTCAGAAAGCGGCCATTTGCCTGCCATATGCATTTCGTGAGGTATGGGCACAGGGTACCGGTGCATGTAGATATACATTTGTGTTTGAAAAGTGTTTTGCGTTTTTTGTTATTTATTCATAATCAATATTCGATTGATCCATTCTCTTGAATTCTCTAATTTCAAGCATCGAGGAGCATGTACCTAAAAAAATAAGTTTTAAGAGCAAAAAATTTATGTCGAAAAACGTTCGTTTACATAACATCATTTAAACGAATGATGACAGTAGGTACCTACTTTTCGAGTAATATAACTTTCATTCTACAGATTACATAATCAGGGCTGTCGTGAACAAAATTCCCCCCGGAATATTCCCCATTTTTCAAAAATAGGTATCGGCAATGAATTTCGAAAAAGGGAAATAATTCCCCCCGGAATAAATTGGTATCGCGAACAAAAATTCCTTACGGAATTTGATGGGATTCCCTCCGGAATATTTCCTTTGCGAATTTGTAGGTGTAAATTCAAAACGTAAGCCGTACAAACGATTTAAAGTTGGAAGTTTGCGGTTTTTTTGGGGTTTTTATTTGTAAACTTCAAACAAAACAGATGGAATAAATTACAGATTGAAAACAAATAAACGGATATTTAATCAAATTTCATGTGTGTTTCTGTTTTAAGTGGAGAGCAACAATTTATATGTACTTGGTATTGCTTTATTGACCCTGGTATAGTATTGGTAAAATCTAATAAAGAAGGAATATGTAATAACTATCTATATTGCAAAAGCTATTTAATTTCTACTTACAAAGCCTGTGGTAACTCTAAGCAAGGGATTTGATTTACCTATCTCTTAAAGTTCTTCTATTTAGTTTCACTTAATTTTTTTATTTTTTTATTTTTGAATTGCTTACTCGGCCAGCAATCTAAATGCTGCGCTGTGCATTTTGAATTTTTTTATATTTTTAGCAATCAAACACTTTCTTTGCACTTCACTAAAATACTAATATGCAAATCGAATTCGCGACTTTACAATTGATGAAATTATAAAAACTAATAGTTTTCTAACAAATATTTGCAAAATATTCCCAAATATGAGCTCAATTGACAATTCAAAATCACAATTGATATCTGTCAACGCCTTCGAAAAATAACTTCGAAAATTCCGGGGGAAATAAAACGAGGAATATTTTCCATGGAACAAAAAAATTTCGGGGGGGATTTTTTTTATAATCGGAATTGCCGATAGCCCTGAATAAATACTTTAAATGTATACATATGATAACATTATATAAAGTGAGAAAATCGGGATTACCTTTTTAAATTTCCACCGTTTTTATTGAATTTTTCACACTTCATTATCAGTCGCCCGCAGTAAAAGCTAATTATAATGTTTATTCAACGGCAAGCAATTTTCAACATTATGTTTAAGATAGAAAAGATTACTTTTGTGGGAACATTAATTAAAAAATAAACATATAACTATCTATACGATGAAATTTCTAAATCACTCTTCGAAATTTTGACTCTTTTAAGATATTCATTGTTCATCGTTAAACCATTCACAATTTTTTTTTGTCACCTTGTGTAGATACTTTACGCTTGAATAATGTCATTATGTCGTGTGTGAGTATAAATGCTGTATACCTACTTCGTGTGTGTACACCTACAGCATACATCATATTAACAATCTGTACATCACATTGAAGAAAACGATTAAAGAAATTCATCAATTTGATGAATATTACGGTGAATTTGATTTTTTTCATCAATATAACGAATTAAGTTCATCTATAAGAAGAACGCTTCACCATCAACATCAACATTCTCGTTAATATAAACTAAAGTCTGTTTTTTTTTTATGAACGCGGTCATCAGTATGATGAAAGCCGTCATCAATACGATGAGCGCCCTTATCAATATGATGAAAATTCAAAATTTGGCAATCGTACTTGAATACGATGATTCCATACATCAACGAGACGAATAAATCATCAACTGGATGAACAAATGACTGAATTCATCGAAAGAAGTGTTTTCGTCATATTGATGAAATGATGAACGTAGCTCATAAAAAAATACGCCAAATTCTTATCAGAACCCTGCCAAAAAAAATTGATGAATGCACTTTCTTCATATTGAAAAACGGTTCATCAATTGTCGAAAAGTTTTCATGAATTTATTCATCATATTGATAAAAAGTACGTCATATCAATGAATAGAATACCATGTTTATGAACGCCATTCGTCAATATGACGACGTCTTTTTGTTCAGTGCAGGTGAGACACAACATTTTTGTATAACTGATGCAAAAGAAAAAGTCAATTTGCATCCGCAGTGTGAGGTCTTTATACTACAATGGAAGGTACCACCACACCCCTAACTTAGCTGGATGTCAGCTTTACAGCATTTGTGAAAGGGTACCAATAAACAATTAAACCTCCACATTTACTAGTGCGATAACTTTTTTTAGAATCGATAATATTTGTTGTCATTGCAGAATTCAAATTTCATAATTTGTTTTCGTGAAAAACAAGGTCAATGGTATCTTATTTTAAAAAAAGAAATACATAAATTGCAATTCAATTTGCCCAACAGATATCTTTCAAAGGCTTTTCGACCCTTTTTATAAAAAAAAACAAAACACATTTCACATTTAGTGTCAAATTGTTCAATATGGGAACACAATATTAGAATGGCTTGATTTATTCGTAGGCTGATGATGCATATCAAAACTTATTGGTGGTCTAAACATCACAATTGCATCGTTAGCAAGTGAATATTTTTGAAAATAGAAATAAAAGCCGTTAAATTCATTTCAGAATAAATTAAAATCTTACGTAGGAAGCTAGGAAACGCGTTATCGCTTCCAGTTTTGAAAATAAATACAATTTGATCTATTAAAAATTGTTGCTTACTTCATTCGGAAAACTTTGAACATGACAAAAGTTTAAATTCTCGCTGAAAAATATAAAGCGCACATTTTTATGAACAAAAGCTGTCATGTTTCCTCTAATCCTCTTCTATGAATTCACACATATGCTCATACTACCTGCTATTCCTTTAGAAGTTTATAAATCTATTACATATTTCTGTATTTAGCTGAGTGCTGATAATTTTATTCTTAAAACTGTATTTTCGGCGAAGTCAACCTTGGCTTTATTATAGATATCCTCATTCTCGGTAAACAAACTCCTTTCGCAAAGAGTTTGGTATAAGTTTGGTTGCAGCCAAATATCTAGCTTAATCGCTTAAGGTACTGAGAATAATTGTTGAAAAAAGGTATGAGCCGTGCGAACATAAGTAAGAAAATGTTTAATTCTGTTTGCGACGACTGTCAAGAAAGTCTTGTAAATATCCCAAACTTATAAAAAATTAATTTCTTAGTAAGCATCCATTCGCTTGCAAACTATTTAAAAAGAAAAACCAATCAAAAAGCAAGAATTAGCTGTTAGGTTCATAAGATAAACAGAGAAAAACATAAAAATATATGCTTCAAGTGTTTAGAAATAAAACAAAAATACAATATTTCAAAATGTTTTGCATACATTTTTACAAATTTGTGTTTGCTACACTTAAAACCGATTTACATTGTTGTATTGCAACGAATTAAATTAGAAACTAGAATTTATTTATAATTGTAAACGCTTAGGCTGAACAACATCGTATTAAATTCTCTCCTAGTACAAAAATGAATACCATGATTTTGGACGGTTTGGCAACACTTATCTTCAAAATGACATTAAAGGCACCAAGTGACTACGAACAGAAACAGAAGAGAACGTTTTTCGTTCTGTAGTGAATACTCGTTCTGTTTACGTTGTTCGCTCAGCTACATAAAACTGAATCAGAAACAGATCCATAAAAGCATGGCTTCCGCCTATTCTATCAAAAAGTTAATTGTCGAAATGCGGCGTATACCCAAACGAAAAAAAAACCTAACCCCCACTGTAAATTGGGCATTTCAATCAGAATAGACTTTTTTTTTCCTTTTTTTAAAGAAATTATTAATAATTAGAACAATAGTAAAGCGATTAACATTATATACCTACCTACAAAGAGGAAAAAAATAAAGAAGCTTTATTCAAAACAAAAAGTAAACTATGCATATTGTAAGACCCACTTGCTGCCTTAAGAATTTTTTTAGCCCGAGATAAACATGGTTTTCTTTGCGTAAACTGCCAGACTCAATTTGATTATTGGTAAGGCCGATTACATTTGATATTTAAATACACAGTAGAAGAAGACAAACATATGAAGTGAATCTATACGTGCAGTCACTGGCGGAGATATCTATAAAAATATCTAATTATGATTATTTTGATAGCTCCACTCGAAACGTTTCCAATTATCGTATACACAACAAAAATTGCATTTGTTCTCAAAGCACAAAATTGTGTTATTTGTTTTAAAAAAAAATCGCCTCCTGCCAGCAATTCCCTTAATAACACGGCTTCACCTATCTTCGACACCTACACATTTTCGTGACTCAAGTCACGTATGCATTCATTACTCTCCCAAGTATCGTTATTTTCAAATTGTTCCTCACGAACAAAAGTTTTTAATGGCCAACGAAAAGAAAAGTATAAAAAACTGTTCAGCTTGACGTAAAAATTCCATTTGACCTATTTCTGTGTGTTTCTCAAGCCCGAAGCCATGATGATCGTCAATTCGTCTATAAATTGTCTGACTTCTGAAACTGACAGGCTGGCAAATTAACAAGCTGAGATTTCTCCTTCGAGCACACCTTATATTCAAAGTTAATTAAGAAATACTTGTTTCCAGCGAAATAAAATTCGAATTCCCCCATTTGTTCATTCATTCCGCGTGAACCCAATGAGAGACCTTATTAATCAACCCGCTTCCTCGTGTCCCTTACTCTGGAACTACATGCACAATGCGCTGCGATGCACCTTCATGAACAACCTTCCTTTGAGCTGACGAAAATAATACATCGCACAGACACAGCGACAGCACACACAGAGAGAAAGAAAAAGAGAGGGAGAGAAAAAAAATACCATATCAAGCGAAATCGAGTTCGAAGACCAACAACAACAGTACAAACCTCAAGGCCGACAATTCTTTCGGTCGTGCTCTCTACGCATATTCAACACTTTACGCTTTTCGCCAGAAAGACGCGAGAAAAACGCGACCGCGAGTAAAACAACAAATACCTGAATTAAATAATAAGTACAAAAAAAAAAATAAAAAATTAAAACCTACCCAATAAAAAGCAAAAAAAAAATCTCATGGCAGTTTAGGTACACCGCAGTCGCCAACAACGTACACAAAATTCCGAAACTGTAATAGCGCAGCAAGTTGCAGTCTTCTTCTGCTGGTTTACCACTCTTCGACCAGGGGCTGGCGGCATAGTGTAGTATGGGGAAAACCCTCTCCCGGTGCATTCAAAATTAGACCAGAGCGCAGAGTAATGATTGGCAATACCAAATACAGTTTGAATGCAAATGTAATTAACCACGTTTTGGACGGAATCACTACCGTCGAGTTCTGAATCAAAATTCATTCTGAACAAAATACGAGTAGTTCATTCCACTTTTAAAACACACAAAATCGCACGGTAAATCCGAAAAACCTTTGATTTGATCACCCTTTTTTTTATTCTTACAAATTGATAGACAAATTTTCGTTAAATAAAATATTTTATACATTTAAATATCCTTTTCGCTGAATATTTTTGCCAACTCAAGCTCGCCAATTTTCATTGTGGGAATTTGTTTTTTTTTTTTTTCAGTGATGGGGAATTTAAACTATGCTAACAAAGGATCAGTGGGTATGTTAGTTTACGTTTTGATTTAAATTTTTATTGTTTTGCACAAACAGAAGGAACTTGCAATTATCTATGTATTTTATATCCGAGAAGCTTCGTTATGTTTTTAGTTTCTAGATATTTAACAGATGTTCGCGCCAGTTACGTCCTTTTCCTTATTAAGGCCTCTATGCAGATCTGTTAACCAGCGCGCTATCCCCGAATGAATAAAAAGTTGCCGCAAGGGGTGCGGTTAAATGTCAAACGAGCTGTCTTAATGAACACTTCTACGGGTAGATTATCAAGAATTTACCTCCCATCGTCTTCTTTCAAACACATCACTTTGTCAAAATTATTTGAGATGTCCTCCCTTTTAAATCCCAGTAGTTATAAAACTGGCATAGCAACACTGATGTCGTGACAGGTGCTAGTGTTGTTGTTACGTTTGTGACTACAGCGGCCAGTCATTCATAACCTCATAAACAAATGCAAAAGCGAGTGTTTCTTACAATAAATGAGCAAATTAATTCTCGTTGTGGTTCGCGACAATTTGCGGAGCATGTATTATTCGTCTGGAACGTGCTTCTGTGTTGTGTCAATATAAGTTGACTCATATGTTTACATTGGATCGAAAGAAGTTACATTATGTATGTCACTGCGAACGCTGTCAGGTCGCAGGGGAATAAACCTTGTCTTGAACTTTTCAGCAATAGCTACTTTTGGTAATAAGTTACTGGGGATTGACCCCATATTTTCCCAGCTATAACCTTTGAGAGGATCATGTTGATTATTCATAGCACATGTGGAATAAGACGTTCTACAAATTCGCAAATATAATAAATCTCAACCATCAACCAAGTCCAACTAAAAATTTAGTGTTCCGCTCTTATATGAAAAGCTGGTATTCATATCCGCATTGTGGCCAGACTTGGCAGCACTTTGGTTTAATACTTTAGGTACAAAAGTAATGTTGTCATTTTCTTTTACGAAATGAATTCGATGTTTTCTTTGAATGGCTGGGCTCGACACAGAGTTTCCGGAGGCAAGCGAAGGAAAAGATTAGATTAATTGGCGGAGGTGGAAACAAGTTGCCATATCACTGCGGCCACGAGTGGGCCTATTGTGATTTCTTCCATTTATAGCTCACTCATGATACCGGACTTAGTGATGAGTCCAAGTATGTCTTTGAGTGTGCTGTCAGATATGTCCTCTGCTTTAAGGTAAGGTTTTCCTAGATGGTGTTGACGTAATCTGACTAGACATTCACAGTGACACAGTATGTGTTCTGCTGATTCTTCGTCCTCGTTGCATAGTCTGCAAGTGTTGTTTTGTGGTATTCCCGTTGTCATGAGATGTTTTTTGACTTGACAATGTCCAGTGAGGAACCCTGTGACTGTGCGAATCTGACTCCTTGTTAAGTTTAGGAGTTGTTACCTTCAATGTTGGTCCAGTAATGGTTCGCCTTGTTTGTTAGCCATTTTTTGATGTAGAATTTAGCAGTGCTAATAGGTAATCCACAGAATGGTCTTGGCATCGTGAAGGTCGATGCTGATCCTTTTCTGGCTAATATGTCTGCTATTTCATTGCCCACATGTCCACTGTGTCCTGGCACCCAAATGAGATGTACTCTGTTTGTGCTGGCTAGTGATGTGAGTAATTGCAAGCAGTCCCATACTAGTTTAGATGTTATCTCGTAGCTATTGATGGCTAGGAGTGCAGCTTTGCTATCAGAAAGAATATATATGTTCTTGTTTGTTATGGATTTTTCTAGATTTTCTCTGAGATATACATAGTTCTATTGCAAAAATTTCTGCTTGAAATACAGAGTTGCACTTGTCCATGCTTTTGTAGATGAACATTTTTGTGCTGACCCCGTATACTCCAGCTCCAACTCCTTCATTTGTTTTCGATCCATCTGTGTACCATACATGAGAATTGTTAGCAAATGTGGGCTTATTCTGTTCCCAGTTTTGTCGATTTGGGAATGTAACTTTGAAGTTTCGGCTGAAGTTGAATCTTGGTAGACAGTGGTCTGTTATCTGTGATCGATAACCATCCATCTCTAGTTGAGGTGGCTACAAATCGTAGGATAGGACATTTTTTGTCTGTTTTGTCCATTTCCTCTAGTAGACTCTTCCTCACTAGTTTGATTTGTTTTGTTGGTCGGTAAGAGTTTGTCCCGGGTGCATGGAGTGCATGATCGCGACTTTGCATTGGGCCATAGTATCCCTGTAGGAAAGCCCTGATGTGCTAGGTCTTTCCTGTTCAATCTCCGTATAGCTAGATTTGTTCTGAGCTTTGTTTCCACTTGAGCTTTTTGTCGCATCTGAGTGGGATTTGAGAGCAGGTTCTTTTTTAGTTTTACTTCTAGGCGTGCCTCCACGTGTGTCTTTGGGTGACTCTGTGTGTGGTCTATGTTTTTTTGCGTATTTCCGCCATAGGAGAACTATCTGTGGACCTGCAGCGTTTACTGGTACTTGGTCCATTTAGTGGTTCTAATTTACCGTCCTTTTCTCTTTGCGCAAAAATCCATTGTGGACTTATGACCCTGCGCCGCAGTCCCATCTTTTATAAGGGCCGCAATACGACGCCTTTGGGCTCCAGTGAAGTGTTCATACTTCTGCTGAGGCTTCCTTTCGTTGGTATTTGCAGCTGTGTCGATACTAGGTACATTTAGTTCCCGAGTATGTGTTCGGTCCGAGATTTGGGATGGGAGCCGTGTAGCAGTTGTTGGAGATGAGAGGATCACCTCTTCTGTCTCCATTTGTGAAATTGGCGAACAGAGTAGAGATTCTTCCTCTGACTCCGTTATCATATTCGTTGTTGTTGTTGTGTTGTTGTTTTTGTTTGTTTTGTTTAAATTATCCATGTAGATCCCACGAGTAAGGCGAGAGTAGATCGTCCGCACCTGTAGAGCTCCCATGCAGGTGTAAGGCTAGTTACTATGAGAGGTCACCCGGTATCTCATAGAGAAATTACGTTTACGGTGGCACATTTTTTAGTTCCCTGAACCATTCAGTCCTCGGCACGTATTCCAGACGCTTTGACTTGGGAATTTGGTGCTCTTGGTCCGCGGAGGTGTAAACACCTCTACCACACTACGTGGCCTTCCCCTATCCGCCACCTGGGGACGCTCGTGTTTACCTGGTATAGGGAAGCAAGGAATTTAATTAAATTATGTAAATTAATCCGAAAGAAAGCGTATGATTCTAAGATTTATTACTGCAATTATTGAATTATTGCTTAGATATTTAGGAAAATTTAGCATATTTTACTTGTTTAAAATAAAAGGCTCAAAATTGCGGAAAAGAGGAACTTGGGTTTTAATCAGTTGCTATTGAGTAGCAACCCACATATTTTGACACATGTCTTGTTTTTCTAATGTGAATTTTCCGGAGAGCAGCAAGTTCACATTCATTTAGCACGTTATGGTCGCGTTCAATACGTTGTGCGGTGCATAGCCAACTGCATCTTATTGGTACGATTACTGGAAAATTTGACAAGTTTCGTGTGTGTGATGATTTGAAAGCGGTAAGAGCGGTCATTATTTACCAATCAATTGATCGCGGCAGTCCCTATATTTCAGCTGCAATCGATAAGGCGGCATTTAAATAGAGTAGTCGGCAAGACTTGGAGTTTGCCTTCGTGCGAAAGTGAGATTTCTTGGCTTTTACGTCAGTCCTTACATATGTAAGTAACCGGCAATGAAATCATTGACTGTCTGCTATAGCTGCATAAACGTCAACTAAAAAACATTACTCATGTGATCAATCCAGTTGCACTACTTCAGCCAACTGTCAGACTTAGTAAATTCGAGTTTTGACCGTCCCGTATCTTTCTAAAAAATCGCGGGTTCTCTGTCTTTGATTAAAATATCAACACAACACTTCGGAAAATGGATTTTATATGGTCGGAACATCAAAAATTGTTGCAAAGTCAATAACAATTTGGAAAATGCAAGAAGCGAACATTGGTCTTTCAAATAAATGTTTGTTGTGGGACTATGCACTGCTTTCTTGGACTATAAAACTCATTTTCTACATGTCCACAGAAGACCAAGCTGACTTGGGATATCCGCGGAATGCCCTATTGAAAGGGCTGCAATTTTGCTAAATTTGTCCCCCAACTCAATTGAAAACAGATTTAACAATGCGTTCGATGTCTCTATTGCTTCTATTTATGTAAATCGCTTAAAAGTTATTATAAATTTCAAATGTACGCATGACGTTGGCAAAGAAAAAGATTTACCCCAATCGAGTGTTTATTACGAGAGTCAAACAAATTCAAAACACCTTCTCTAGCACTTCTCTCACAGAGTACCACTTCAATTTATGTATTTATATTTGCACTATTTTTAGTTCGAAAAGTAGTCTAGCAACACACCCCTGAAAGTGTTGTTCTCCTTTTTGTTGGTTCCATTTTGATCCCCCTCTTCCTGGTCCATGGGATACATTGCGTCGCAAGACCGGTTTCGAAAATGACTCTCTGTGCTCTGGGCAAGATCTAAAATATCAACAATATAAAAGCAAATTTCAACTGTTTCGACATTAAAAATGGGGGTTGGGAAAAACACATCAAACCAACTAACCAGTCAACCGAACGAAACCGCACACCGACCGCGCAGCACCCAAATTGTGTAAATCGACGCCAAACAAGTAAAATATCGTTTTTTCTTCTCTGTTGGTATACTCGCATGTAGATTTAAATTTGTTTCAAATTAATTTTTGATGGAAACACCATCACCGACGATCGGTTGGTTTGATAGACTTACGTTCGTAACCAGACCAGCGATAGCTTCCTACAAGTGTACAGCATGTATTATGCCCAAGATTGGATCGATATAACTGTAAGAAATGTGGGAATATCTACGGCTCGATTAACTATTGACTCAAAAGTGTCACGCGTTACGCATCTGTCCCAATTTCTTTTGATTATAGTCATTCTCATCATACACGCAGACAACAGTTTCACGTTTATCAATTATAAAGTGGCGTCGACTCGATCCGACTATTGAACATGATCACACAATAAAATAAAAAGAAAAAAGAAAAAAAAAGTTACCATTCTAAGAAATTGGAGAAAGTTTTTTATTTTTTTTTTTCGTGCGAAACAAGAAAGAGTAGTCCGACGACGCGACTACTGGACTTGGATCTCAGTAAGAATGGCCAGTATTTGAGTTTGCAATTGTTTTGTTTTGTATTGATACACGACAATATGTTTGCCGCTGACTATGGACACATATACTGAAGTTGAGAGGGGGGAAACGAGGTGATCAAGCGACTGTTGATTAATGTACGAAAGCGAGGAATCCAGTTTGATAGGCAAATGACCGGTAAGTAAGTTGGTTATTTGTGGATTGCTCAAACTTCTATGGCCTTGTTTTTTTGTTGTTGTTTTGAAACGTCAACTATTGGCCACCTTCGTGTCAGATAAGCGGTTTAGTCAAACTATCTGTCGCCCTAATAATTAATTGGTGTTGCCATATATAAGGGAGTGGCTTTAAAAGGTTGATAGGGATGTGAACCATAATTGGGAGACTTTCCGTAACAGTTTTCACGTAGGTATAGGTTACTATTAAGGAACAGCATTTTATCTATCTCCTCCTCCTTTGATATTTTTTAGCCATATTATGTGTCATAATCACAAGCACTTTGCCAACAGAAACTTTAACGTGTTGTATTTGTTTTTCTTTGCAGAAAGTTCCGGTGTGCCTCATACAGTTTATAAGGGAAATCACAAAAAATATACAAAAGAATGCTTAATTATATTCGATAAAAAGACAGGTGATATGACATTAGAGAAATTAAATCACAATATACAGGTTAAGAAAACGCGGTTAGTACAACGTTCCTTTACCTCTTTAGTTTAAAGAGTTTTATTTGTGAACCACTCACACCTCCAGCGACAAGGGCCGCAATTTATTTGCATTTTTCTGTTTGTTTTTCAGGAGCGAAATGACAAGCAAAACAGTTGTTGGACCAGCTCCGAAATTAGAAAATAGCACAATGAGAGTATCCTCGAAAACAAAAGTTTCTACCGGCAGTCGAAAGAATCATATAAGTAATAATTTGACATATAATCATCCAAATAGCTCAGAACTAAATTCGAGTCAAAATTTTGTAGTTGGTTTTGTCCCACGCAACTCACCAATGCAACAAGGTTCATCGCCATCGGCCGCCCCTGTCCATAAAAGTCCACAATCAGCTCCAGCGTGAGTATTTTTTTTTTTTTTTTTTGTAATTTGGTCCCATTGTGATTGTGTTTCTCTGATTTAAGATGGAATGCTAATAACGCTCAGGCAACACTACCAAGCATTCCAATGATAATTGACGATGATGATGCGGGTCCAATGTTCCAAGGCGCTGGAAGCGGCGGAAGCAGTGGAGCTGGCTCTGTTAATAACCTGTCATCCTCATCGTCAGCGTCTAGCCACAACAATTCAGCTGACTTCCATATGCCCCAACAACAGCAGCAGCAAAAGCAACCGAAAACTCAATCGCACTACAATCACCAACCGCCTCAGCAGCCGCAGCAGCAGCAACAAAAGCACCACAATCAACGGCACCAGCAGCAGCAGCAACAACAATCGCAACAACAGCAATGGCATCAACAACTGCAGCACCAGCAGCAGCAACAACAAATGCAACAGCCAAGTCCATCACAGCAACAGCAGCAATATCAGAATCAAAACAACCGAATGTACCATAATTCTAGCAGTAATAATTCCAATGCGATTGGCGGCATTGGCAGCAACAGTAGCAATAATTTCAGGCCGAGTAGTAGCATGAGCAGTATAGGTGCAGATCAGACTGCATCGCAGGTGTTGGCTAGTTCTACGGCGGCGCTAGAGCAGGTAAGATTTATTTTTCATTTTGTGTAATGAAATACAAAATTGTGCAATATAAGGGCATTTGCGGTTACTGATGCCGTCACACGATGATATGCTATGTAGGTGGTTGATTTGATAAATATTTTCTGAGTAATTGATTGCGTGCAGTTGGTAACTTATCTGGATGTGATGCTCAGTTGAGTTTCTTTTGCGCGGTTTAGAGGGAATTGCACTGTAAGTCACCTCTTTAGATTGGTTATGGGATGGCATTTAAACTGGTTCATAATTGATTGCAGAGCAATTGTTTGTTATTCGAGCGTTGTTTCATATATGAGTATTTAGTTCTATGAGTTCTCTAACTTGTCGGTCGACTCACCGTCAATTAGAATCGTTGACAAGGAGTATTCTGAACCATTACTTTGTAAGCGGGTGCATTACCTTGTCTAAATCCCCTTTTGACATCCAAGGTATCGGTGAGGATATTCCTGACCTTAGTGTTGTGAATGTTTGGTGTACAGGTATATAGGCAAATTGTTTCAGGCGTTCACAGGGGACGCCATGCGGGATGCTGTACAAAAGCGGCTGATGGTTCTACAGTTAATGCAGATTAGAGATGACCCTTTCTAGTGCATTGGGAGAACGATGCTGACCTTCTGTCTATGTGAAATAATGAGAAAGCCTAAATTTTTTGAACTGCTTCCCGTTGAGTTGGGATCTTCGTTGTAATGGGGAGGATTCTCCATTATTTTTTTTATTAAAAAAAGCAGCATTCACTAGACAGCCAAAATTTATCCGAAATTAACTATTATTTGTTTGTTTTGTATTTGCAGGAAATTGGTGTCCTCAGCTCCTCAGACTCAAGTACGGACACCGATTCGAGCGGCAGTGATAGCGGCTCGGAATCCGATGATAGCATCGAAGACTATTCTCAAAATGCACAGCCCCTGCAGCAGCAATCAATGCAACACCAACTTCCAATTCTACAGCCTACCATACCGCCACAACAACAGCAAACGCAACAGCAATCCAGCGGCTATGCGAACGGTAGCTTTACAAATGTCCTACACGATGACCTACAACTATCCGAATCCAATTCATCTGATCATTCAGACGAAGGTGGTGATTGAAATTCAAATCAAAACCTTGTGTACTATTACTCTAACCGACCACTATTAACTAACCGCATCCACTACGGGATAAACAAACAAAACGAAACAAACTGCAACAGAAAAACTAATATGAAATATTTATATATATTTGTAAAAAGAATCAAAAAGCAAGTATCCCTTTTTATCTGTCTTTTTCTGTCTCTATATATATATATATTTCTCTCTCTCGCTGTCTCTGAACACCTCCTCCTCTCATTTTGTTTGTACAAAAAAAGGAAAAAAGAGCACATTCAATATTGTAGTGAAATGGAAGAAACACTCGTCTTCTTGATTAATTTTAGTTAAATGATAGAATTTATTTTTCCCTTAAACATACCTATATATAAATATATGTAATAGAGAATATGCCCTTACGAAATATGCCTTTTTAAATTCATAAAGCAAACATGTTTAGATATAATACACACGATGAATTAAAAAGAAAAAAAAAAGAAGTAACTCACAGTAGTGAGCAATCAAAATAGTGGTTTCTTGTATAGAAAACAAACAGAACAAATTTATTTTCTATTTTTGTTTAAACTAAAAGTAAAACCAAAAACGAAAAGCTACTGTGTAAGTTGTATTCTCATTCGCATGCGTAGGTCGTTCCAATTCACTTAAAAAAGTAATCGCATGACTGGAAACCATAGTTTTTTTTTTTGTGATTTCGAACGAGTTAAGCATTTAGCCAAATGAATTAATTTGTACATTTCTTTCAATTGTATACGTATAGGCAAGGGTTTGTTCAGAATCATCGTAGTTTTGAATGGCAGCTAAAGTTTTAGATACGCTGGCAATTGTGGTAGTAATGAACGGATGTATGCAGTGGATAGCAATGGATAAGTCTGCAGTGTGTTTTACAATTGAGTTTAGCTACTCGTCTTGCCAATCTGCTCGATCTTTGACGAATGTTGCTATGTTTCGGAATAAGCTCGGAACAAAGACACGCTTAAGATGGTGCTCTAGTGAGGAGTGACCTCGGGCTCAGCCAACATGCCTCTAGTCAGCACGGTCCACTCCTCAGCTAGCTTAGCGGTCATGCATTCGGCGGACCATGTCTTCGAGTTAAATTCATGCATGTCCCGCACTAGGACGTTCATATGGCATGCACTGGCAATTAGGCATGTTCGTCTGTAGATGGTGTCAATTAAGTCGCCAAAATCCGCCTTTATTCTACAACTTACTTGTGTCCTCTATTATTACAAAGGATTTTACATTTAAATCGCTCTACGACAGACAATGGAAATTTTATAGCGGACGGAAAATGCAAGTCAAGTTGAAACAAGCCATGTCAACTTTTGCCAACCACGCAATGGTAACACTGCACGACACCCAATCGACGTTAGCCTTGGCAGCGATCCACCAATTTGAACTAGCTAGCATAGCGAAAAATTTGCAGGTGCATGGATGAAACTCCCGGAAAATAAATAGAAATCGACGCAAACGATTTTTGTCGCAGTTGCTACGGTGGGGAGGAGAAAGAACGCCCTTTCATAACTTGAGTACCTAGTTTAGCTTCTTGAAGGCTTATAGATAGCCGATACGGCTACTAGAAAACACGAAAATTCCTTTATTCAAAATGATTTCGTCAGCAGCTGGCAAAGGGTATTTTTGACGCTTTCCACCATAAACCAACTACTCTGATTCCCACGCAATGCTGAAACGTTTTCGGGGGTTTACCCCACAAAATTCGATTGCACATATTTTTTCCCAGACTATCAACCTCTTTAGCAATTAACGTTCCCTTTCTATACCAGTATTCGCTTTCCTGCTCAGCGTATGTTACCTGCCAAAAAAAAATGTGCTCAGATTTCTACGGTCATAGAGCGTCTTGTTAACACATTTCAGAGTTCTAATGTTTCTGCATGATGACGAACTTAGTTTGGATAATAAACGCCTATTGACTATATTAATAAATTCCGAACCCAAAAATGTATGTTTCCCCTTGACCAGTGGCCACATATTTTCTTCTAATTTGTAGAGATCCCGAAAAGTTGCTCTAGGAAGAGCCTCCATCTCACTTATATCTCAAGAATATAGTAGATTAATAATGGAAGCAGCGTACTTCACCGAAGTACACATTGAGCCCAGTGCACGATATCAACACGACACTCTATTTGTTCAACCAATTTGTATAAAGTTTTGTAGTATAGTGTACACAATAAGCAATGATTTTGAGTAAACTGAACTTACTAGAACCCCTCCTCTTTCCCATCTAAAAATGTAACAAAAACCATATACACTGAATGCAAAGCAAATAAAAAGAAAAGCTTACATATAAACGAATTGAAATTCTGAAAAATTGTGCCTAAAATTAAAAATAAAAGAATGAAAAATTAGAAGAAAAAAAAACACAAAAAACTAAGCCTGAAGTTTGCTCACAAAGAAAAACCTTATGTCCAAAAAATTGTAAGACAATTCCTATTCCCCCTTCAAAAAGAAAATTCACACAAATGACAACTCTTGCATGACTCATTCGGACAATGGACTTGGATTTTTTTCTTAAATTATAAATAATTAAACGAAAAATACACAAAAAACCTAATTATAAAATAAAATACAAAAAAAAAATTTTATTTAAAAAAATTTGTTTTGTATCATTTAGTTGCGATATAATTTAAGCGCAATATATACCTAGTTATACTTTAATTTTCCTGCTTTTCAATCTCTCTCTTTCTCTCTCTCACCCTCTCTGTTTCAGTTGACTTTTAGTTAGTTTTTTCTTGTTTTTGTTGGTTTTAGAACAATTTCGAAGGAAAAGAGGCAACAATCTTACTAAATATAAATAAACAGAATAAAAAAATAAACTATTTTTTATTAGCCAATACTCTTGTGTATTTATAAATACAATATATAATTGATTAAAAATATAAATATTAATTAGATGCGAAACAAAGGTGAAGCAAACAATGGAAAGGCCAATACCATAAAAAAAACGAACCTATAGAGAATCGAAAGAGACGAAAGAAAGAAATGTAAAGAGATATTTAGCATTTGCAACCGGAATATGTGTAATTTTTTCTTTAGTTTGTTACTTTTTTCCTTAAAGCTGGAAAAGAACACTACGAGCAAACGAGAAACCTATCATACAAATTTCTTTCTTCGGGACTGTGTATATTTTTGTAATTGAATTGATTTACTAATTTAAAGAAAAGAAAAACAACAGAGTTACTCTTTTCGTTTCTATTAACAAACCTACATTTAACAATTGACTAAAACTATGCCTTTCTATATTGTATTCTTGGTTACTGTAATCTTCCTCTGGAAATAATTTTGTTTAATATAATTTTTTTGTTTTGTAAAAAAATTACTATGAGAATAAACAAAGAGATGAATATAAAGAAAACAAAAGATCTAGGTTAATTCAATTTATTATATATATATATATCTATATATATGTATATGTACTATTATATTATTATTGATTAATTATTTTTTCTTGTTTGTTTATTTTTATTTTTTATTGCTGATTATTATTATTCTAATAATGAATATATATGTTAATATGATTATAATTAAAAGAATTATGCATAAAGAAACTGATAACAGACAAAAACCTTAGAAAAATAATATATTATTGTAAAAATATGAAAAAAAAAAAGCAAAAAAAAAATGAAAGTGAAAATGAAAATGAGAAAATACAAAAATATTTGATGCAAATTAAAAAAAAAAAAAATCTTTTTACTTTTGTGGTTTCGATTGGGCGTTCTCAGACTATTTTTATGTTCGTTTGGTACAAAAAAAAAACAATCTTTTTATGGAGTTTGTTTACATTTTAGTGGAAAACAGATTGTAGGCAGCCGCCCTTCCACTGCAATGTTATATATTTCTGTATTCCATTGACATAATGTATAAGTTGTCCCGCGATATCTGTTGGCAAAGAAAAGAACCCTATCATAGATACAGGAATCTGTCATCGGTAGGTAAGCGGTAAGTGTATTTTTGCAATAGTAATTTATTTATTTTATGAATGAAAAACTATTTTAATTGATTTAAATGCCTTGTCAGTCTAAAATCCAAGTATTGTTTATGGAAAATAAAATAACCCCGGGTCAATAAACTATGTTTGAATCGTTTAAAAGTGGAAAGAAAAATTTGTGTTGGTTTCGTGTAAACAATTTTGTTTTTTTTTTAACTGTTTAAAGTTCTTTAAATTGTTGTTAATATTCTATTTATTGTGCAGCATTATCCCAAATACCAATGGCTGACCCAACTAGCCGAGAATTATCTCATGCTTTCTCGATACCCATATGATAATTTTGGAGCTACTTTGAACAAACGCGTGCAGTATATTTTATTATCTCTTGCAATTGGCTTTAATATAACGCCTTCCTTAAAATGTAGACTACATATTTTAAATAACTTAAGAAATGATTTTCCCATGCGAAGAATAATTGACCACTTTTTTACAAGGAATCAAGTTTTAAACTTCTTTTGGAATTTTGTACATGGTTATAACATGTTCGATCCAACTCTTTTTCTTTATTTTCCAACAACTTAAACTATTTAGAAATTTATTTGTATGTTTTTAATTAAGAAATGTTTTTATTTTCCACAATATTTAAATATTTAATTTCGCTTAGCTTCTTTTACGTATATTTTTTCGCTGATCTGTCAAACTTGTATGTCTAGTAGGGTTCAAATTATAGCCGCCAGGGTACACCCTCCATTTCTTGCTTTTAATAAAAAATTTAACCAGTGAATGGAAATTCGCTTGAAAAAGTGTCGAAAACTACACATATTGACGAATGGAAAAGTTTTCCGGCGACACCTGGTGGAGAAAAAAGTAATATGTAGAGACCTATAGAATTTTGACGTCTGTTTTTGTTGCAAGGGACTTGGATAAGGAATACGTGTAAGAAAAGTAATTAATTAGCAATTAAAAAGTTAACCAACTAATTGAAAACAAACTTAATTTGCAAGTCGAAGTACTACTTGTCCGAAATTTGCAGGGTGAGTCAATTCATCTGGTAAAACTAGCACAAAAGTCTGTTCCAAGTTGTGTTGAATGTAATGCAAACTAGTAATAAATTTGCTTTTGTTTATATATTTTGGCTGATTTTTATCTTAAAAAATGTGTGCTAATTATGATTTTTACAGCCAGCTTAGAAGTTTCCATGTTTGTCACAATATAGCTCCGTGGAATTGAAAGTTAGCTGGTCAGTATCCCATAATGCAGTTTAGCTAGTGAATGATACGAACACTGAGAGTTGTTGGATGATTCTTCTGTATCAGTAGGATTCTCCGCCAAACTTGTGGGTTGATGTGTGATATATTCTTGAGTAGATCTAGAGAGGATAAATTATACGTAGGTATGTCATTAAATAAAAGTGGAAAAGAATTGTAGTAACTTGTAGTACCTTTTTCTCATAAAAGCAGCAGCATTCCGTGTATTCGGTCGCAAACTTCTTGATTTTTCATTGAAAAACATACCAGCTGTCAAAATCTATAGCAACCTACCGATGCGAAAACTTGCCGCCAGGGGTTAGCCTCCATTCGTCAATTGAGAAATGGAGGGTGTACCCTAGCGGCTATAATTTGAACCCTACTAGACATACAAGTTTGACAGATCAGCGAAAAAATATACGTAAAAGAAGCTAGGCGAGATTAAATATTTAAATATTGTGGAAAATAAATACATTTGTTAATTAAAAACATACAAACAAATATCTAAATAGTTTACAATGTTGGAAAATAAAGAAAAAGTGTTGGATCGAGCGTCTCATTGTGGTGTACCCCAGTGCAACTCATATAGACAAAAAGGTTTCATGTACAAAATTCCAAAAGAAGTTTTAAACTCTCGATTCCTTTTAAAAAAGTGGTCATTTGTTCTTCGCATGAGAAAATCATTTCGCAAAATCTTTAAAATAAATAGTTTACATCAGTTTACATTTCAAAGAATTAAAGCCAATTGCAAGAGATAATAAAAGATACTGCACGCGTTTGGTGATGTTAGTATTTCCAAACAGAAGCCTTCCAAAATTATCATATGGTTATTGAGAAAGTATGAAATAAATCTCGGTTAGTTGGTATTTGGGATAATGCTGCACAATAAATAGAATATTAACAACAATTTAAAGAAATTTAAACAATTAAAAAAGGGTCTAATCGAAAAAACAAAATTGTTTACACGAAATCAACACAAATTTTTCATTCCACTTTTAACTGATTCAAACCTTTTTTATGGACCCAGGATTATTTTATTTTTGATAAACAATACTTGAATTTTAGACTGACAAGGCATTTATAACAATTAAAATAGTTTTTCATTCATAAAATATATAAATTACTTTTGCAAAAATACACGTACCGCTTACCGGTGACAGAATCCTGTATGTCTGATAGGGTTCTTTTCTTTGCCACCAGATATCGCAGGCCAACTTGTACATTTGTCAATAGCCGAGTTTTTTTGAGCTTTTATCTCAGCAAAGCCAAGCAAAGTAGGATTTTCAGCACGCAATTACAACAACTACATTCCAATTAACACTTCGGGACTCGCAATAGTTGTTGTAGCATACTGAAAAGCCTACTTTACTTTGCTTTGCTGAGATCGAAGCTCAAAAAAACTCGGCTTATATCAACGCACAAAAGAGCAAGTGGCGTTTTTATCAAAGATACTGGAATACAGAGATATATAACCTTTCCATTGGAAGGGCGGCTGCCTACAAGGTGTTTTTCAGAAAAAATTATGAAGTCACACACACCTGCTCATTTTTATTATAGTATATGTGAGATCATGAATTGGACTTTAATGCGAGAATTATGACGTATTCTGTAATGTGTATTTCACTATTTTTTTCAGTGAAAAAAAACCAAACAAATTCAAAACGAAACACAAAGCAATTAAACATCGCGATACTCATAAAACCAAGATGATTCGCGGTCGTCCATTAGCAACATGCTTTTTGTTGGTCACACGCATTTACAGACGGGGGTTGAAATTACAAAAACAACCATGTAAAAAATTGGTTTTGGTACAAAAGATATCCATCTCATTTAATCATTCATCTCTGCTGCTCTCCCTACCATCGGGTTTTTGTCTGAACTAGAAAATAATTACCCGTGGTACATTTATTTGACTATGACGTCACAAAAACTGGAAAACATTTGCGTCAGCTCAACAGCTGTCACCTGTCAGTCGTCAAAGGGAAATTTCTTCGTTCCGGAAACAAATTATGCGGCTTCCAATAAATGTACTGTCACTTTTTCGTAAAATATTACAAAGCACTGTGGGTGGTGCTACAACTATTAATAATACTACAAAAGCAGGCCCAAAAAATACGGAAAACCCATCTGCAAACATGGCTGAGGTAACCGGTCTAACCAATTCCGAAGCAAATGAATTATGCAAGTCGGCAGATCCTGCAACAAAGGTAAGTTGCAAAGCGGAATATTCTCGACCGTGACGTGTTTATTTTAGGACTTCCTCTTTCAACAAACGATGTATCGCATCAAGGATCCACGTAAATCGTTGCCATTCTACACTGGAGTTCTCGGTATGACTCTGCTGCAGAAATTGGACTTTCCCGATGCCCAATTTTCGCTGTATTTCATGGGGTAAGTTGATGCTATCAGCAGGAGTACACTTGATTGCTTGAAATCTGTGCCTTGATTTTGTGCGGTTTTTTCCGCAATGGCGGTGTCGGAAAGGGTTCACGTATAGGCGGATTCTATAAATGTGTGAGTGATGTCGCGAACTGACAACTTCCAATTTTTCCTGTTCTTATATCGCTTTGTTCCTGCAAATTCCAGGCGAGCTTTCCCACACGCGACCTTTTTAGGTAGCGAGAAGGATGTCGGATGAGAAGAAATGACAACAGCGTGACCGTTGTGCGACAATTTGGTACCTTTTTCGAGGACACTAATACAATTTCTTGTTCCTTTGTTCCTTTTTATTATTTGGAAAATTCACATTTTAGGACTATTCACATGAGAGCCAATTGCGAACGAACAGCGAACAAGCGAATATTTTGGACACTTCAATCACTTCAATATTTGTTCAATGTTAACTTCGATAGAATTTTTTCATTCGTGGGTTTGTGGATCCGCGAATGTTTTATGTGGATTGTGAATAAAGTGTGACAATTCGCTGCAAGAATTTTCAATTGCAGTAATAATTGTAAATTGAGCTATTTAAATCGATTGAGAGTCCGATTTTTTTTAGATTAGACTTAAGATTAATTTAATATAAGCCTTTGGTGGTAAATAGTATACAAAGCAATTTTCAATTCATAAATACAATTAAATTCATTTGTTCGCAATTCGCGCTCATGTGAATAGTACTTAAAAAAGTTTTCAAAAACTGTGATTTTAAAATGAATATGTTTGAAAAAATAACGCGTAAATAGTGTAAAGCCGGCTAATACTTGTTAAATATTGGGAGAAAATACTGAATTTATGTAAAAGCTTCAGAAAAAGGCACACAAAACTAAATTGAAAGAGATCTTAAAAGTAGTTATAAAAATGAGTTGATATAATTTATAAACAAAATTCAATTAATTTTTTATATATTTATAAATAAAAATCAAAGCTAAAAGGTTTTCATTTTAAAATTTGTCATTTGAAAACGAATTGCATCTAATAAGTACTGTCTAGCTTACCCGCAGAACAACCTTAAAGACATCTAATTCTAATGTTATTTGGTTGTTTTGGGTTTATTTATAAAAGAAACGTTGTGAGAGAGTGGTCTTTTTACAGTCTATATTGTATTGTGAAACTAAAACCAAAATGTATAACCTTTCTCTAACAATCCGGGAGATCGTTGCAAAATTGTGAAAAGCAACAAAAAAAAAAGAGCGGTGAAAGAAAAAAGTGTAATTTATAAATCTACTCTGCAATTTAAGAATTTTCGCACAATATTTAACAATTGTTGGCTCTCCTAACACTATAATCGTGTTCTGAGGGACAGCAGCGTTATATTTTATAGAAATTCATTTGGAAATCACAGCGTTTCTAAAATTTCCAAAGTGAATTTTCAAACTAAAAAAAAGGGATACAGTAGTAACAAATTGTATCAGGATCCTCGAAAAAAGTGCCAAATTATTGCACAACGGTCACGTTGGTCACAGCGCGGTGCTCACTCACACATTCAAATCCGATTCGGGCCGTTCCCTAGCGACATCGCCTCAAAAACCGCACAAAATCAAGGCACTGAAATCTAATTAATTCTAGATACGAGAGCTCAACTGACGTACCTTCTGATAATAAGCAGCGAACCCAGTGGGCGATGAGCCGCAAGGCAACGTTGGAGTTAACACAGTAAGTGTTAACCGTTTGAGATAAGAAGCGTATCTAATCGGGGCTGTTATCTACTTGTAGCAACTGGGGCACCGAGAGTGATCCAGATCAGAAGTATCACACTGGTAATTCCGACCCAAGAGGTTATGGTCACATCGGCTTAATGGTTCCAGATGTTTATGCAGCTTGCAAGAAGTAATTATTACAACGCGAGCATACAATTGAAGTGCTGAATGTTATGTTGTACATATTTCAGATTCGAAGAACAGGGCGTCGAGTTCGTGAAGAAGCCCGACGATGGCCGCATGAAGGGATTGGCTTTCATCAAGGATCCCGATGGTTATTGGATCGAGATATTCAATGCCAAAACTGTTTGTTAAACTGGATTTGTGGCAATGCTGTCATCTCTTAAAGTGTACTTTTGGAAGTTTGTAAATGTTTTTGTTTTATTTTTTTTGTAGAGAAACAGAATCCCCCATTTGGAGTAGTTTCCTTCAAGGGCATACTTAGAAGATAATTGAGCAAATTAAGATTTTGCTTATCTTTTATTGTCTAGTCAATTATACTACCACTTCTTCTCTGTCTGCTTCTGTACCGAATACGTACATATCTCGTTTCCTTGCTAAGAGTAATTTGTTTCCGGACGGATGTGTTGCCAGTGAATGAACCACTCCACCATTTGAACCTGCAATTGCAAAAACGTCAGACCTTAAGTTAATTTGCTAACAAGCCCACCTTACTTATGAGGACCTTCTGCAGAACGTTACCCTCCAGCAGATCCCAGACAACGGCATGGCCTTCACACGATCCCGACACAATGTGCAAATCATTCGACATGATTCCGCACTCGATGTGATATTGTTCCGCATTCTGTGCTTCATACTCGGACAACAGCGATCCATCGTTATTGTCAAGCAGGCGCACACTTCCGTCCAAACAGGCAGCCACAATGCAGTTTGACTTTTTCGTTTGAACCATGTACGTAACGGGCACCCCCAAATCATCGCAAACCATCTCGCCGGCTCTTATATCGTAATACCGAATGCAACCGTCAAGAGACGAAGCAATTACCTTGTGGTCATCAATAACAATCGACGTAATGCAATCCTTTGCATCCTTCATTGTCTGTACGGGTTCCAGCTTACGAACCCTGATATCCCAGCACATTACGGTATTGTCCCTAGACCCCGAGACTGCTATGGACGAGTCCTCATTAAATCGAACACATTTCACGCCGCCAGCGTGCACCCGCAGACGACGAAGCTGCTGTGCTGTGGTCACGTCCCAGTAAATGATGCTTTTGTCCAAGCTGGCGGTGACTATGTGACAGCTGTCACAGCTGCCAGCTACATCGGTTACTTCGTCTGCATGTCCGCCGTATGTTTTTAGCATAAGTCCGCTGGTGGGATTCCACAGTTTGACTTTCTTATCTGATCCACAGGATAAGCAGTAGGAACCATCGACTAAGGACAGGTACGAGTACATCTTTAATATACATTGTCAATTTGGTTGATGCGGAAATCTTACCATTGAAGCGGATGGCACGCACAGCACCTTGATTGCAATCGATCGTCTTCAGATGAATAAGCTCCTCGTAGGTTTTGTCGAATAGAGACTGACATTTGGGGAGTGAGAAATTGTATAAGTATAGTTTGGTGTTGTTATGTTAATTGAATTCACCATTTTAAGAAGATGTTATTACAGTTTAATGCGGCTATGCATCGATGTGGATAAGAAGCCGGTGCGTAAGACGCTACCAATTTGTTGTTATTCCAAATAATACAAATTAAGCGTGAGAGCTCAGACCTCAGAGATACAAACAAAAAAAGACGAGAAACTAGATTTGTCAAACTGAAGGAAAACAGTGCTCCCAATTTGCAGGTTAATTCGTGCAATTGATTTTTTTAAATTTCAGCCATCGAAATAAAATTAATTCAGTCGTTTAAAAATGAGGTCAACCCTTCCTTCGCTTAACGTGTTTTAGTTTGACATCCAGGAACTCTTTCATCCCCGGACTAGGTAGTCCGTGTTGTTTTTGTGTTGTTCTTATACCTGCCACAAATAAAACAATTTATGGATTGTATGTACTTAATAAAAATACCAAAACTCACGGAAACGCGAAGAATATTAGATTGTATGTATGTATTGTAAACATAAAATAAAATTTATATATATAACGGATGATTTTTTAAGAGGTTTAGAACTTAAAAAAAAAAAAAACACAAAAAATTCGAAAAAATGAATGAAATATTTATTTGAATCGATAGTTTGAGCCTTGCAATTTAATGTTTAAAGATAAATTCATGCAAATGTTGACCGCGGCTGCGTCTCAGGTAGCCCATCCGCTGAGTCCAATTTTGGCATACTCTTTCACACATATCGGCCGGTATCTCACGAATGAATGCATGGATGTTGGCTTCCAGTGCGCCAATCGAAGCGGGCTTGTCCCTATACACATTAGCCTTGACATACCCCCACAAAAAATAATCTAATGGTGTCAAATCGCACGATCTAGGCGGCCAATTGACCGGCCCGAAACGTGAAATTAACTGGTCACCAAACTCGCCTCGCAATTGCGCCATTGTTTCGCGTGCTGTGTGGCATGTGGCACCGTCTTGTTGAAGCCACATATCATGCAAGTCAAGAACTTCCATTTCGGGCAAAAAAAAGTTTGTTATCATCGCTCGGTAGCGTTCACCATTGACAGTAACGCTGCGATTCGCATCATCTTTGAAGAAATATGGCCCAATAATGCCGCCGGCCCATAAACCGCACCAAACAGTGGCTTTTTCGGGATGCATTGGTAGCTGTTGCAATGCTTCTGGCTGATCTTCACTCCAAATGCGGCAATTTTGCTTATTTACGTACCCATTCAACCAAAAATGAGCCTCATCGCTGAACACAATTTTTCGATAAAAAAAGCGGAAGCAGCGCGAGTTACGTGCACAGAGACACCCTTAGATGCACCATAAGCACATCTTGCTAAACCACGATCCATATCTGATTAAAATTCCTTTACTGTAATTGAATATACCCATTTCATATTTTTTTTCTTCCATTGTAATCAAATATATTTCACATTTTTCTGTAACATTAGATACATAAGAATCATAATGTACATTAACCTGTCCTTCCGTTCTCACGCTGCGAATAATCGCAGCGTCAACATTAATATTGTATAAAAACCCAAAGAAAATATTTGTCATTGTTATTCGTGTTGAAATAAAAATCAGAGGCAGAAGCTCTGCCCGAAAATTAAAAGTTGTTTTTTTTAATGTTGTGTGTCGGAGTTCATGTAATTGGCGCAGTCGAAAAAGAAGAACATAGCTCCATGTAAAAACTCATATTTGATTTTGATAAGCTACAAATACGACGGATTATCGTGTTAATGTGCTATCGTGTGAAAAACTTAATGTAAGAATAAATATTTTAAAGTGAAGATAGAAAGTGTTTGATAAGACTATACGACGGATTATCGTATTATTGTATTATCTACTATACCGATCTTGAGTGCAAAAACAAAATCTCACCACGTATAAATATCGTGAACCAAATAAACGTTCCAACATTACGAAGGATTATCGTAACTACAAGGACCCGTATACAGCACGTATAAATATCGTGAACCAAATAAACGTTCCAACATTACGAAGGATCATCGTAACTACAAGGACCCGTATACAGATAAGGATGCTGCTGATCTTCCTGTAAGTCCCTTTCCTTAAATAATTTTTTATGAATTTCGTAAAGAGAACGCATAAATTTGATATAAATAGAGAAATTAATATAGATATAGAAAGCTCTGAAGATTCAGATTTAGAAGTAGAAATGGCTGTTAACCAAGCAAATGATATAGCTCGAGATTTAAATATGGAGGCAAGAAACGCTCCCATTCAAATAAATTTACCAAATGGTGGTCAAGCTGTTGCTAATCCCACTGAACTGTTTAATTCACTAAAAATTCCAGACGCAATTAAGGACCTCCCGAAATTTGACGGGAATCCAAGGTTGCTTTTCGAATTTATAAAAAATGTTGAAGAAATTCTTGTTATAATGAGACCCATTGATGGTACACCGCAAAGCAGGATATTGCTTCGTGCTATAAGAAATAAAATAGAAGGAAATGCCAACGAAGTATTAAATATGTATGGGACACCCATGATATGGAATGATATCAAGAACAATCTCATTCTGCACTATGCAGACAAGCGAAACGAGACGTCCTTGATCAGAGACCTTCACGGTCTAACCCAAGGTACAAAATCAGTCGAAAAATATTATAGTAATATAATTGAAATACTGTCAGCAATGTGCAATCACGTCCAAATTCATGAATTGAACCAAAACGTTATTACTGCCAAAACAGCATTATATAACGAAATGTGCCTGAACTCATTTCTTTCAGGCTTAAAGGAACCTTTAGGCTCAACAGTAAGAGCCATGAGACCCGACACGTTAAGTAAAGCATTTTCATTCTGTATCACAGAACAGAATATTTTCTACTCAAAATATGATCAAGACAGACAACAACCCAGACCCCAACTTCAAAGACCATATCAGAACAACTACCAACAACAATACCGACCAAGACCCATTAACCAAAACAATCCTAATTACAATCATACTCCTCAACAGTATAGACCACAAAACAATACACCAAGGTACAATACACCACAACAACATAACAATTTTAATAGGTACTACACTCAAAATAGGCTAGAACCAATGGAAGTTTCATCAGGTAATAGTCGTATCCGGAATGGACCACCTAACCAGGGAGAACCAATGGATACATATTCAGGAAATAGCAGGAATAGGCAGAACAATAACAATTTTAGGCAAAATTTGCAAAACATTAACAGGGAACTTAATAACGTGACCCATCATGTCATTGAACCTAACGACACATCGCCAGGCTACTATCCAAACTTAGATCAATTTCAGACAGTCGAAGGAATAAACGACCAAAATTTTCTTCCAATAGCCTCGGACCCCCAACAAACTTTATAGACATAAATATACATGGCAACACTCTACCTTATATAAACATTTCTTCACCTTTTGGTAATTTGAAGTTCCTAATAGACACGGGGGCTTCCTCTTCTTTCATCAACCCCGAGTACATCCAATCGAAGGACATACAGTATACTACACCTACAGTTATTTCTACTGTTTTGAATAAACACCATGTTAACAAATTAGTCACACTTCGTATGTTTTTAGAATTTAACCAAGAAGGTTACATACAATTTTTACTATTCAAGTTTCATAAATACTTCGACGGTCTCATAAGACTGGATATCCTAACAAAAATAGGAGCCCGAATCGATATTAAAAACCAACAATTAGTAACAAATAACTCAAATATTCCCCTGTCCTTCAAACCGAATTTAATCTCACACGAATATGTCATACCAGCATATTCAAAAATTACAGCAAAATTACCAGTAGACATTTCAGACGGAGATATACTAATTGAACCAATAGAACTTAAACCCAAACTTTACATATCCGAAGGAATCTATCATGCAGAAAACTGGTTCAGTTTTATAGAAATTCTAAATTACTCTCCTCAAGACCAAACCATTCTTTTAGATCAACCACTTAAAACAACAAAATACGAAAATTGCAATTATATAGAACTAAATAACCTTAATATAAACACCACCTTTGAGAAAGAAACTATATACACAAAGGATGATATTTCAAACTCTATAAGAACCTCCCACCTCAACACTGAGGAAAAGAAAACAATCCTTAAAATTTGCGATGAATTTGAAGATATATTTTTTCAGGAGGGAACAAAACTAACATTTACAAATAGAATTAAACATAAGATTAAGACTAGCGATGACTTGCCTATATATACAAAGTCATATAGGTATCCCTATCGCGACCCTAGAACATAAAGGTTCTAAATGCACCAACACCACTTTCGAGAAAACAAAGGTTAAATGTTGCAAATGGTTTTTCTGAATCAGTTTTAATTTAATTCAAAAACATTTTTTTGAATCATTTTAACATATTCCTTTAAAATTATAATGTTTAAAAAATGTTTAAACTACTACAATAGTTTTTCTTGAATTTAAGTCTTAAAATATTGATAGAACTATGTTGCCCAACGATAATGGATATAGAAGTAGGACACAAGGGTTCCAAGTTTCCAAATGGTTCTATCTGCAAAATAGTATTGGCTTTCTAGAGTTCCATAGTTCTATCAGTCTGTTAGAACCTTATTTACTGAATCTCAAACTGAAAACGTGCAGTTAGGACCTTGTTACAGTGAATATCTCAGAAACTATAAGGGAACGACAAAAAGTAAGAGCACCAATCAAAAGAGCGTAGTCGTTTTATTGCGGTGCGATGTATAACTCATTTTTGGAGAAAATGTAAGTTAGAACCTTCTTGTCTTAGGGTCGCGCTATATACATAAAGAAGAAGTAAAAAAACAGGTCAATGAGATGCTGCACAATGGCATTATCCGACCAAGTTATTCGCCGTGGAGTTCGCCGATCTGGATAGTACCCAAAAAACTCGACTCCAGTGGCAAAAGAAAATGGCGACTTGTCATTGATTACCGAAAGGTAAACGAGAAAACTATTAGTGACAGATATCCTTTGCCCAACATCAACGATATACTAGACAAACTTGGCAGATCAATGTACTTCTCTACACTTGATCTAGCCAGCGGCTTCCATCAAATAGAGATGGATCCCGCCGACATACAAAAAACAGCCTTCACGGTTGATGGTGGCCACTTTGAGTACGCACGAATGCCTTTCGGGCTTAAAAATGCCCCTTCGACGTTTCAAAGGGTCATGGACAATGTACTAGGTGAACTATTGGGCAAAATATGCCCGGTTTACCTTGATGATATTGTTACATTCAGGCTGGGATTCGTAAAGATAAAACACTATTCCGTTTAACTTCTCTAATAAAATTCACTTTTATTACACTTTTATCGACTATTCTACTATTTCACTTATGAAGTACCAGAACACTATTACTTAAACAATTCTTCAACGTTTCAAACCAATCACTTAATTTACTCTATTACTTTTCACTTATTTATCTTCACAAACTATTACTATCTCGAACTTTAACCAATCACTTTTATAAATCAACTGTCCCGCCCTCTTCTAAAAGCTGTCCTTTTATACCCGCTCCGCCATCTGACGAGAACTTTCTAGCTAATTCTAAGTGGTTCTAGAACAAGGTTCAGTGGTGAAATACATTTACTTGACAGGTTCCAGTCTCCAATTGGAAGTGACACTTGGGTGGAACTTGTTTGGTGGCTAAGGGGTTGTTTTCACTTCACCATTTTAGGTTACACGATACATTCCACACCACAATGTCCCCCTCTTAAACTTGTTCGTCCCGAACAAACTCGTTAACATTTTCACCATTATAACGATGAAGACGATCCACATGAACGACTTTCAGCTTGCCTCTTCCTCGTTGGATGCGATAGACAACGTCGTTGATGCGCTTTACGATTGTATAGGGCCCTTCCCAGTCTTGTTGCAACTTAGGCGATAACCCTTTCCTTCGATGAGGGTTATATAGCCATACCAGATCTCCTTCCTGGAATCCTTTAGTTGTCGTTTTGGTATCGTACCTCGTTTTCATGCGGTCACTGGCTATCTTAATCTTATCCCTAGTGTCTCGATGCACGTCCCTGATGATATCCCTGAGGTCTGTAACGTAGTCCTCCTCATTCTTGGGCTCTTCGCATGGATATCCAAACATCAACTCGCTAGGTAGGCGGACTGTTCGACCAAATAAGATTTCAGATGGAGTATGTCCTGTGGTGTTATGCACTGCACCTCGATAAGCCAATAAAAACATGGGAATCTGCTTATCCCAGTCTCTCTGGTCTTCGCCAACGACCTTAGAGAGGTGTTCATTCAGTGTCCTGTTGAAGCGCTCCACCATCCCATCTGATTGTGGATGAAGCGGGGTCGTCCTTGTCTTGTGAATCCCGAGTAACTGGCACACTCCTTGGAAAATCTTAGACTCGAAGTTCCGTCCTTGGTCTGAATGCAGTTCCATTGGTACACCGAATCTGCTTACCCAGTTATAGACGATTTGCTCCACCACGGTTTTAGCTTCTTGATTTGGGATAGCAAATGCTTCGGGCCACTTACTGAAATAGTCCATAACGACGAGGATATAACGATTTCCATTGTTTGTTTCAGGAAACGGTCCCGCAATATCAACTGCTATCCTTTCGAAAGGGGCTCCAACATTGTATTGATGCATTTTGCCACGGACTTTCAGTCTCGGACCTTTGCTGGCCGCACATGTAACGCATTTCCTGCACCAAGTTTCAACGTCCTCCCTTGAATGAATCCAGTAAAAGCGTTCCCGCACTTTTTCGAGCGTTTTATTGATTCCCAAGTGGCCTCCAGACACTCCATCATGCAATTCCCTGAGCACTTCCATAACCTTTGACCTGGGTACAACAAGCTGCATTACGAACGACTTTCCATCCGGGCTTTCCCATTTTCTTTTTAGAATACCGTCTTGGACGTGAAGGGAGTCCCACTGCGCCCAGTATGCCTTCAGCTCGGGGCTCCTATTGGATATCTCCTGCCAGTCTGGTTTTCCCTCATGCTCCTTCCAGGCGATAATCGGTTCGATATCCGGATCTTCCATTTGAGCCTCCCGTATTTCCCGCGCACTCCAGCCACCAATGGGCATAGCTCTCACCCTTTGAACGGACGCGACATCTCTTTCCTCGTTTCGTAAGCAATGTTTGCAATTTGCTTTGCACGGTCGACGGGAGAGAGCGTCTGCATTAGAGTGAAGACTTCCCTTTCGATGTTGTATTTCGTAGTCGTACATCTGCAGCCGTTCGATCCACCTTGCGACTTGGCCTTCAGGATTCTTAAAGTGTAGTAGCCACTTTAAAGACGCATGGTCTGTGCGGAGGATGAATTTTCGCCCATAAAGGTACTTATGGAAATGTTTTGTTGCCAGTACCAAAGCAAGGAGCTCGCGCCTGGTAACACAGTAGTTCCTTTCTGGCTTTGAGAGAACTTTACTAAAGTAGGAAACTACTTTCTCTTGGCCATCGTGCACCTGGGAAAGGACGGCTCCAACTCCCACATTACTAGCGTCTGCATCCACAATAAATGTTTTCCCAGGGGTTGGGTACGCTAGTATGGGGGCGTTGCACAACTGTTGCTTAAGTTCCTTGAAGCTCTTTTCGCACTCACCTGACCATTTGAATTGTTTGCCTTTTTCTGTCAGTTGATGCAAGCTCTTTGCGATCCTGGCAAAGTCCTTTACAAATCGTCTGTAATAGGTCGCAAGTCCCAGGAAGCTTCTCAGTTGATGTTTGTCTCTGGGTACCGGCCAGTTTTTCACTGCATCCACCTTCTCCGGATCAGTCTTGACTCCTTTGGAAGAGATGATGTGCCCGAGGTACTTAACTTCTGGTCTAAATAGCGAACACTTCTTCGGGTTAAGTTTTAGTTGCGCACTTCGTAGCCTTTGGAACACCTCCTTAAGGTTATCTCGATGTTCGTTAAATGTTTTTCCTACTACGATGACATCGTCCAGGTAGACCAAACAGGTTTTCCACGTTAGTCCCAGCAAAACGCGCTCCATTAGACGCTCAAAGGTTGCTGGAGCATTGCACAGTCCAAATGGCATTACTGTAAACTGCCAAAGCCCGTTTCCTGCTGTGAATGCTGTTTTCTCGCGGTCTTCTGGATGGATCTGCACTTGCCAGTAGCCACTCTTCAGATCAAGAGTCGAAAACCATTTGGCTCCGGATAGTGTGTCCAGGGTGTCGTCAATTCTTGGCAGTGGGTAGCTATCCTTCTTGGTGACGTTGTTGAGTTGGCGATAGTCCACGCAGAATCTCGTACTTCCGTCTTTCTTCTTGACCAGGACGACCGGCGATGCCCACGGACTTTTTGAGCTTTCAATCAGTCCTTCCTTTTCCATCGTCGACACCATTTGTGCAACCTCCGTCTGCTTAGCTAATGGTAGTCGTCGGGGAGGCTGACGAATCGGTCTCGCATCTCCTGTGTCGATTCGGTGTTGTACGAGATGTGTTCGGCCATACTCGCCGTTCTGTGAAGCAAATATATCAGCAAACTCATTGATTAGACTCCCTGCCATGGACCGCTGCTCCTGATCCAGCTCGCACTCTCCGAGTATATTCTTTTTCATTTCCGATATCTCCGTAGGTCTAACCGGTTTCACATCACTTGCATTGGACAATTTTGTGACCGCAGTAATCGGTACGCACTTTCCAATCACTTCCCCTTGCTTTAGTTTCACGCTTTTGTTTTCCACATTGAGGACACGAACGGGAACCAAGTTGTTTTTAGGTTCAACCAGCATCTTTCCGACAATATAGCGCTGATAAAAATTTTCTGGATCTGGCTCGACTAGGTAGAATCGGTGGCTCCCAGGGTCACCTTCCAGCTTTGTACAAATAACTGTCTCTGACGAAGGTGGTAATATTTCGTCCTCACTTACAACTGTCCGTAGAGCTGCGACGTTCTCGTTCCCGTAAACCATCGGAATCTCGACGTTCTTGTACTTTATAACTTGCAAACCGATGTCGAGTACTATATCGTGCGTCTTCATAAAGTCGATTCCGATGATGCATTCGTCACATATATCAGCCACTAAGAATGCATGGGAGAAGACTATTCCTGCAAGGTTTATCGTCAAGAGTACCTCACCATACACCTTTGCTGTTGCTCCAGTTGCTGTTTTCAGACAGTAGCTGCTGGTG
Organism: Cheilosia vernalis; assembly: GCA_949126925.1. Taxonomy (NCBI): domain Eukaryota; kingdom Metazoa; phylum Arthropoda; class Insecta; order Diptera; family Syrphidae; genus Cheilosia; species Cheilosia vernalis. Next base: position 60,045,542 of record OX421362.1, read on the forward strand.
TTGTGCAGCCAAGATTGGCGACCGATGTCCCTTCTGACTATGGAAGCGGTGGCACCTGTATCGATGGTGGCCACATACTTTTTCTGGCCGATATGGGCTTCCACTGTCAAGCTTCTATTACATCGTTTGGTCTGGGAAACCTGAATTGTGGTCCTGGGGGCGTCGATTCCAGAAACCAGCTTCTGCCCCGCGAAGTTGGTTCTTACTCGTTTCCCGACTGATGGCTTTGTGACGTTCCATCCGCCGAACGCTCAAACGCCTCCTCGTTCCTAGTTCTGCAATGTGGACAACTGCTCTGTCTACGTTCGGCTCTGCACTGTCGTTGTAGATGTCCAATTTTGTTGCAGTTCCAGCAACGGATCGGTCCCCTTCGAGAACTATTACGGTCCACTACTTCGGTTCTTTGGCACGAGCATTCAACGGATGTCATTTCTCTCACGCGGTGAAATCCTTGAGATGCTTGGTCAGCAGCTCTCATGGTTAAAGCAAATGCCAGTGCCTCAGGAAGAGTTCTCTTTCCAGCCATTCGTAGAGCCATCTGCAGTTGTCTGTCCTCTATGGCTTGTGTAAATGCCTCAATAGCCATTTCATTGATGACATCCTCGCCGGCATTGGGATAAGACAAGTGCGCTAGCCGTTCGATATCAGCTTGCAGTTGCTGGAGTGTTTCCCCCCTCTTCTGGATTCGACTGCGAAGTTGCACTCTATATACTTGCTGCATATGGTCGTCACCAAATCGCATCTCAATAGCCTTCACCAAAGCCACGTAGTCGCGTTGTTTTTCTTCGGAGATAGTTTGAAGCAATTCTGCAGCTGTACCTCGTAATGCGAGCGTTAATGCAATCGACTTTTCCTCGTCGTCCCATCCATTGGTCGTTGCAGCTGCTTCGAACTGTCTCTTATAAATTGGCCATGATGTTTGACCATCAAAAACGGGTGGTTGCATCTCCTTCCTTCTTGGGCAGTCAGCAGAATATTCCCGAGCCTTTTGCTTCTTGACTTTTTCCAGTTCTTTAGCTATGTTCTCGATGTTTGTTCCTTGTTTATGAAACATTTCATTAATTTTCTCAAACTTTGTTTCATGCTCGTTTAATTTTTCATCAATTTCGTCGATTTTTACTTCAAGAACATTCTTAAATTCTTCCACGGCGTCTTTTTGTGCGGCGACAATGGAATTTTTCTGTTCTTCTAAAGAATTCTTTTGTTCTTCTAGAGAATTTTTCTGTTCTTCTAGCGAATTCTTCTGTTCTGCGAACTTCAATTCCATAGAATTTTTCTGTTCTTCTAGAGAATTCTTCTGTTCTGCGAACTTTGATTCCATGGAATATTTCTGTTCTTCCATCTTCGCAAGAAGTAATTCCATCATAGAGCTAATGTCAACGCCTGTACTTACTTGTTCTTCTGCTACGTCGAATAGCATGGTTTTCGGATCTTCTCCGTCGTTTTGGACAGCTTCCTGCAGACGAAGTATGAGGTCACTTTTCCCTCCAGCTGTGGAGAGATTCCGCTTTTCTAGTTCACTCTTCAATTGGGGTATGCTTAGATGTAGCAATATACGACCCATTTTGTTTGTCTCTTGTAATTTAGAAATTCACACAAATTCACTTTTTTTTTTTTTTTTTTTTTTTTTAAACTACACTTAGACACTTAGCACAGAATAAGTTTTATCCCACTTCTGACACCAATGTTACATTCAGGCTGGGATTCGTAAAGATAAAACACTATTCCGTTTAACTTCTCTAATAAAATTCACTTTTATTACACTTTTATCGACTATTCTACTATTTCACTTATGAAGTACCAGAACACTATTACTTAAACAATTCTTCAACGTTTCAAACCAATCACTTAATTTACTCTATTACTTTTCACTTATTTATCTTCACAAACTATTACTATCTCGAACTTTAACCAATCACTTTTATAAATCAACTGTCCCGCCCTCTTCTAAAAGCTGTCCTTTTATACCCGCTCCGCCATCTGACGAGAACTTTCTAGCTAATTCTAAGTGGTTCTAGAACAAGGTTCAGTGGTGAAATACATTTACTTGACAGGTTCCAGTCTCCAATTGGAAGTGACACTTGGGTGGAACTTGTTTGGTGGCTAAGGGGTTGTTTTCACTTCACCATTTTAGGTTACACGATACATTCCACACCACAATATTTAGTCTTTTCAACCTCACTACAAGAACATAAAGAAAACTTAAAAAAAATATTTACCAGATTACGAGAAGCTAACTTAAAGATGCAATTAGACAAGTGCGAATTTTTGCACAAAGAAATTGCATTTCTAGGTCATTTGGTAACTACAGAAGGAGTTAAACCAAATCCAGACCGTATAAAAGCAATTAGGGATTTTCCAATACCCAATACCCAAAAGGAAGTCAGGAGTTTTCTTGGCTTAGTCGGGTATTACCGTAAATTCATTAAAGATTTTGCGCGATTAACAAAACCTTTAACAGAATGCTTAAAAAAGAACAAGAAAGTCGTTCACACAGATGAATTTATTAAAACATTTGATCATTGTCGAGACATCCTTTCAAACAATCCGATATTACAATACCCAGACTTTGAAAAACCCTTCATTTTAACCACCGATGCAAGTAACTTTGCATTGGGAGCTATATTATCCCAGGGTACCATTGGAAACGACCTGCCTATATGTTATGCCAGCAGGACGTTAACAGATACGGAAATCAATTACTCAACAGTAGAGAAGGAACTTTTGGCCATAGTATGGGCAACAAGATATTTTCGTCCATATTTATATGGAAATAAATTCAAGATCGTAACGGATCATAAGCCGCTCACATGGCTAATGAACCTAAGAGACCCTAATTCAAAATTAGTAAGATGGCGGTTGAAACTCGAAGAATTCGACTATGAGGTCATTTACAAAAAAGGTAAATTAAATCTGAATGCTGATGCCCTCAGTAGGGTCATCATCAATAATGAAGAAAATAGAATCGAATCAAATCCACAAATACAGAATACCGCAGAGATAAACTCTAATGAACAAGGAACCGGTTGTTCCACAGTACATTCCGCTCAAGAAAATCTTAACGATCACATTTACATTTCAGAACGTCCTTTAAACGAATTCTCACTCCAACTAATATTAGAAAGAAATAACAATCGACCCAAAAATTTGTTCGAAATGATTTTTAGGAATAAACAAAGGAGAACTATAAGATCTCAAGAATTCACAGAACAAGACATAATAGATATACTAAAAAAATTTGCTTCCCCAAACAAACTTAACGCTATCTTTACGGACGACGATACCTTCAAGAAAATCCAGTCTGTATATGCTAAATACTTTTCCCGATTCAAGGTAATAAGATGTACCGAAAAAGTCTTAGACGTTACCAATGAAGATGACCAAGATAAAACTATTCGGGATTACCACCTAAATAACAATCACAGGGGTATCAATGAAACACTCATGCACTTAAAGAGAACCCTTTATTTTCCATTTATGAAAAACAAAATTATCAAAGTAATAAACAACTGCGACACCTGTCAGACGTTAAAATATAATCGTACCCCTCCTAAAATTGAGTTTAGAATTACAGAAACTCCAGAAAAACCATTAGACATAGTTCATGCAGATATCTATTGCATAAACCACAGGCAAATATTAACAATAGTTGACAAATTTTCTAAATTTGCGGCAGCTTATACCTTAATTAATAGGAACAGTCTAACAGTTATCACATCCTTTAAACATTTTATGAGCCTTCATGGCATCCCTAAGAAATTAGTCACAGACCAAGGTAGTGAATTCACAGCCACCATATTTACAGATTTCTGCAAACAATATAATATAAATCACCACATAACGTCTCTCCAACAGAGTAGTAGTAACTCCCCTGTTGAAAGAATGCACTCTACCTTCACAGAAATATATAGAATAATTCACGCAAAGCGAACAACTAAAAATCACGATGACATCCTGAATGAAACATTGATAACTTATAACAATGCCATTCATTCTTCAACCAAGCTCACCCCATTCGAATTATTCTATGGTCGTACACATAAATTTAAAAATATCCAATATAACAACATCCACGAATATTTAGATAAACTTAACGAATTCCAAAATAGATTATATCCCGAAATAAAAAGCATTATGGAGAAACAAAAACAACTTAACATAGAAAAACTCAATAGAAATAGAGGAAAACCCATGTCTCGTAAATCAGGTTCAATAATTTACCGTAGGGAAAACAGGAGAAACAAAATCACCCCCAGATTTAGCAAACATAGAATAAAGAAGAATAATAGATATACAGTACTAACAGTTAGGAACCAAAAGCTTCATAAAAGTAAACTAATTAATAAAAGAAAATTTCAGACTGTTGACTCCGATCCTGGCCCAAGTACTAGAAATTCAGGACCTAACCAATAGCAACGGCGTACTCCCTCTAAAATTAGGCAAATCCAGGACAATAAACTCCCACAAAAATTTCTTCCACATAATAAAATTGGAAAATTATAAAAACAACATTCAGAAAATATCAAACTCCATAGAAATACTTAGCGAAACCAAAGAAGCCAAAGAACCTCTTAGTATCCTGAAACTAAAATTAAAAGATTTAACTGCAAAATTTCAATTAGTAACCCCTAGAACTAGACCTCGTAGAGGACTGATAAATGGACTTGGAACCATAATCAAAACAATCACTGGTAATATGGACTCAGAAGATGCACTACACATTAATAACCAAATAGAAAAACTATTAACGAACGAAGACAATACTAAAACTACGTTAAACAACCAAAGCAAACTGAACGAACAAATGATCGAACGCTTCGAAAACATAACAAAACATATTAACCAACAACAGACTCTGATAAGCAATTTTGTACAAAAATCACAAAACAATATTGGGAAAGAATTAACATCCCAGACTATCACCATACAAATACTACAACATTTCCATACAATAAACTATAACATAGAAATTCTGAGAAACCATTTAAACGATATCATCGAAGCCATATCCTTAGCTAGAATGAACATAATTTCTAAAACAATCCTTAGTCTAGAAGAACTAAATCACATTGAAACTATTTTAAAAGAACAAAATATCAAAATAATATCCACAGAGCATATCTATGAATTGCTTGGTTTGCAGGCCTACTACAATGACACTAATGTTATATTTAACGTCAAAATTCCACTCTTTACGAATGATATAAATGATTACTTCCATCTCATTCCTATCCCCATCCAAAAAACATCCATACAAACAAAACCCTACATATCCCTATCCAACACTAAAATTCTGTATTACGAAGAAAAATGCAAGAACGTAGAAAACATATATTACTGTCCAGAGACCAGATTCAAAGAAAACCTATCAGATTCAAAATGTATCGGAAAATTATTACACCACCAGGACGCAGAATGTGATTTAATAGAAACAGATAACTTATCGGACATCCAACAACCAGAACATCAGTTCATACTAATCATCAACACTCCCGAAACTACGCTGACATCAACTTGCACCTCAAGCAATCTTACAGTTAAAGGTACGGCTTTAATACACTTCAAGGACTGTATAGTTAACGTTAACAACTACACATACGACAATACCGCAATCAACCATTTCGATGAGATACAGATACATCCAGCCCTATTTAACAAAATAACAGCTGCCAAAACAACAGAAACATTAACGTTGGCAAAACTTCAAAACTTTGGACTTCAAAATTTGGCCAAAATAAACCTAATGGAGGGAAACTCAAAAACAACAAACATGTTCACCAACTCCAACATAGTCCTATCATCCATCATCATCATCAGCATCATCATCATCATCATCGCCATTAAAAACAAGAAGAAAATACCATCAACCCAAGATACCGGCCATCTCGAAACAGCTCCAACAGCATCCCAGAACGCTCAGCCCATAGAAGAACCAAGACCTGAGCCCCGTCTTCTCTGGTCATCGCTCTATTCCAAGGGGGGAGGAGTTACGTGCACAGAGACACCCTTAGATGCACCATAAGCACATCTTGCTAAACCACGATCCATATCTGATTAAAATTCCTTTACTGTAATTGAATATACCCATTTCATATTTTTTTTCTTCCATTGTAATCAAATATATTTCACATTTTTCTGTAACATTAGATACATAAGAATCATAATGTACATTAACCTGTCCTTCCGTTCTCACGCTGCGAATAATCGCAGCGTCAACATTAATATTGTATAAAAACCCAAAGAAAATATTTGTCATTGTCATTCGTGTTGAAATAAAAATCAGAGGCAGAAGCTCTGCCCGAAAATTAAAAGTTGTTTTTTTTAATGTTGTGTGTCGGAGTTCATGTAATTCGCGCGATGAACATTTCGAACCGAGCACGAATTTTGATAGTAAAATTCAATAATTTGCAAGCGTTGTTCATTTGTAAGACGATCCATGGTTAAATTGCAAACCAAACTGAAGCTGTTTGACAGTGACACAAGGTACCAAACACACGTCAGCTGTCGAAACCAGTGTTGCCAAAACCAAACCAGCTAAAAAATCACCCTTTAGTTATTGTACTTCCACCTCAGACACACCAAAGCAGGGCACTCACCGTGGCCAACTTCAGCAACTAAATACAACTGCGGCCAACTTCAGAGTGGCTGAGAGCTGGGACCTGGGAGTCATTTTGTATAAAGAAAGAGGAAGAATTTAACGTCCGGCATATTGGTTCGAACAAGAACAAACAGTTTGTAATTTTGTAAAACCACGCCATTAAAAACATTAATAAAAAGTATCTTAAAGCGTCAGAAGTGGGATCTTTAACAAAAATCAAACTAAAAAATGCCTTTAAGATCGGTAACACGCCAGGAGATGGCAAATTCATTAGCCGATGCTGGAACATTGGTTCCAGAAAGTGCCACAATCACACAGTTGCGGCCATTGTATGATTGTCTTATGGAGACAAGGACGGCCATTGAAGACGCCAATGCTGCAACCACCGCTGGGACGTCGGGAATAATTCCTTCTGCTGCCTTTGGTACTGCTGCCGCCGTTGCTCCTTCCGAACCCAATGTTGTAGATGTCAATACTGCTGCCGCTGCCGCCCCTTCCGCATCCACCGCTGCATTGTCTGCTGCTGTTTCTAATACTGCTGCCGTCGCCGCCACTTCCGCATCCACCGCTGCAATATCTGCTGCTATTCCTAATTCTGCTGCCGTCGCTGCCACAGATCCATTAGAACGTGAATTGATGGAGATAAGGAAAAGAAAAGAACTGCTGTTGCTTCGCCAGGAAGTTGAGTTGCTACAAAGCCAACTCCAACAAAGTGCACCAATTGACTTGTCCGTCGTAGATGCTATGATGAACAAGTTTACGGGCGACGACTCGTACGAAATTAAACGATGGCTTATGGACCTGGGTGAGGTTTTTGAATTGCTGCAATGCAACGATAGAAATAAGTTACTGTGTGCCCATCGCCTGCTTGGAGGAACGGCTAAACTGGTTGTTCGCCAGAGGGGAGCACGCAGTTATGAGGAACTGGAAAGGATTCTAAGTGAACAGTTTGGTCGTTCACACACATTGCTCGAAGTCTACGACGAGTTGAAGGCTCGAAAACTGCGGCCGGGAGAGAGTATCCAAAGATACGTCGTGGAGATGTGTTTGATTGCAGACAAAGCCGAAATTGCCGAGAGTGACTTGGTGGATGCTATCGTCGGTGGACTGAACGATAGAACTTCAATGGTTACTATGTTATACCAAGCAACAACTTTACGTCAACTCAACATGCTGTTGGAACGTTACGAGAAACTTCGTACTAAGATAGTTCAGCCCAGTGTTGGACGTGGATTTTCCCCTGCGGTCGCTGGAAAGTCAACAAGTGCAACTTCTACACCTTCATCGTCGGTCAAAACTTCTGTTCAGACTGATGGCACGCGCTGCTTTAATTGTTCGCAGTTCGGACACTTCCAGTCACAGTGTCCTAAGCCAAAACGTGTTCCGGGTTCCTGCTTCAAATGTGGTGAATTCAAATTGGTGAAACGCAATGCTGTTGCTGCCATCGAAGAATCAGCGAGGGATGCAATCAACACGTCAGCCCGGTTGTCTGAGGAGGAAGTTGAGCTAGTTAGGGCCGTTAGCGCTATGCAGATGGTAAGTGTTGCCTTTTTATATAATCAGATCAGACGCACTAAATTTTCTAAATTAGTAACTCTTCTTGATTCTGGTAGCCCGAAGAGTTTTATTAAAAGATCAGCTGTCCCAATTAAAATTAATAAGAAGTTAAGACCAACAAACTACTGCGGTGTTGGAAACAAACGACTAAATATATACGATGAGGTAGGTAGGTAGGTAGAAGTGGCGGTCCATCCTTGAACCCAAGTAGCACTATGATGTGCCTTTTTGTTACCACGACTCGTGTGACCTAGTTTGTGATGGTTATAAAGGGGTGTAATGCATTATATAATTATATCCAACCTGTGGAGTTGAGGAAACGGATTATATCTAATATCCCTTTACCCGAAAAATCGCTAAGGTCGTCAAAAAAAGGTTGGTTCAGTGTCCGCAATCTGGCTCTTGCCAGTGCCGGACATTTGCAGAGGAAATGGCAGAGAGTTTCTTTCTCGTTTGTATTTCCGCAGCTGCGGCAATGAGGGTTGTGTGGGATCCCAAGTTTGGCCGCATGGTCGCCAATTGGCCAATGCCCCGTGATTATTGCCGTGACTCTGGCAATATCTGGGCGGGTTCTATTTAGCAGGTTTCTTGTTCTATTTTGGTCGTATGTGGGCCATATCTTTCTTGATATGACACAGTTGGTCAAACCCCTCCATTGGAGATTGGCTTTCTGTAGAAAATGTGAATGAATTTGTCCCTTTACCACTCCTAGTGGAACATGGACCCTTGCCGCGTGTGAGACGTGTAGAGCTGACCCCCGCCTGGCAAGCTCATCTGCGCGCTCGTTTCCTATTATGCCACTATGCCCCGGTACCCAGAGAAGTGTGACACTGAAACGTTCGCCCAGGCGGGCAAGCTCGTTCCGGCACTCCTGCACCAGCTTGGAGGATATGGTAGCCGAATTGATGGCTTTGATGGCGGCTTGGCTATCAATAAAGATAGCAATGTTTTGTTTGTGCGTTGTGTCATGCCCTAAAAGCGCGCAGGCTTCTCGGATAGCCAGTAATTCAGCCTGGAAAACGCTGGCAAAATCCGGCAAACGGTATGTTTCTGATATATTCGGTGATTCTGAGTAGACCCCGGCCCCCACACCACAGTTCATCTTAGATCCGTCAGTGTATATGACCGTGTCAAAGCCCTGCACTACTTCGTTCCTCTTCCACTGAGCTCTGGAAGGGAAACTTACCTGGAAGCCTTTTTTGAAATTGAGTTGTGGTGTGATATAGTCGGTTGGAGACGTGGCCATACCGTTTGGTAACGAGTCCAGAATGTTGCTGTGGCCATACGGCCTTGCACTCCAGCACCCAGACTCCCTGAGTCTTATGGCGCTGCATAGTGCGGTATCTTTGGTGTGTAGCTCGAGAGGTAGAAGATGCAGGAGCACAGTAAGGGCATCCGTTGGTGCCGACCTCATTGCACCCGTGGTGCCTATACTGGCTGTTCTTTGCAGTCTTTTAAGCTTTGTAAGGTTGTAGCCTTTACTCAGCGCAGGCCACCATACGAGTGAGCCGTATGTCAGAATTGGACGCACAACGGCAGTGTACATCCATAAAGTCATCTTTGGTTGAAGTCCCCACTTCTTTCCAAATGTTTTACTGCAGGCGTAGAAGGCAATCCGCGCTTTCTTTACCCTGTGTTCGATGTTTTGTTTCCAGTTAAGTTTTGTATCAAGCATGATGCCCAGATACTTAGCGCTGGAGGATAGTGTGAGTGATGAAGTCTTATGTGAAGTAAAAATTGAAGGAACTTGTGTTAAGCATACATTTTTAGTTTTGCCAGACTCTGATCTTTCGGTGCATGTACTGATTGGTCGAGATCTGTTAAGTAAACTCAATATTTTATTATGTAAAATTAAAACTAAGCAACTAAAATATTCAAGAGAAGAACTTTTTAGTATTAAAGCAAAAGTGAAGAATTTTGATTTGAAAGTTATTGAATCCAGTGCGTTTGATTTGTTTAGTTTGAGGAAAAGTCTTAATTTACGTGATCAGTGTCTGATGGGGGAAGGTACTGACGTGGGTGGCGATTTGATTCAATTGGCTAAAGATACGTTAATAAGGGGGATTCCTGATGTGGTTGGTTTGTTGGTGCCTGTTGAAGAAGAATATACAATACAGATTCATGCGGTGGAGATGAACATTGGAAGTGAGACTGGTTATCATAATTTATGTATTGATGCGTCTGCGCTAGAGGAGCGAGTTGCTTGTGTGTCGCGAACTGACGAGGAACAGGACATAGACATTAATTTTCAGTTGGTTGATCATCAAAAGGAAGTTTTACACTCAACAATCTATAGCCAATATTGTAATCCTAAACCGATTATAGAAGTGGAGCCTTACAATTCAAAAATGAAGATATGTGTCACTGATGACACGCCTTTCCATTGTGGGCCACGAAGGCTTTCTTATGCTGAAAGAGTGGAAGTGGGAGTGATCGTTGATGATCTGTTAGCAAGGGGGATAATTAGGTGCAGTAACTCGCCGTATGCTTCAGCCGTAGTGTTGGTTAGGAAGAAAAATGGGGAGGGTAGACTTTGCATAGACTACAGGGTGCTTAATAAGAAAACTGTTCGTGATAATTTTCCCCTGCCATTAATTGAAGACTGTTTAGAATACTTAGAAGGAAAGAAATATTTCACTACGTTAGACCTGAAGAACGGTTTCCATCAGGTGCAAATGCATGAAGATTCAATTAAATACACTTCATTTGTAACGCGCTTAGGTCAGTATGAGTATAAAAAAATGCCGTTCGGATTAAAAAATGCTCCTGCATTCTTTCAACGTTTTATTTACGACATCCTTAGGGATTTGGTGGATTCGGGGAAGATTGTTGTCTTTATAGATGATATAACCATTGCCACTGCAGATTTTGATGATCATATAACAATATTAACTGAAGTCCTTAGCCGTCAGTTCAAAAGGGGTTTAGAACTTAGGATGAATAAGTGTAAGTTTGGATATTATGAGATTAATTTCTTAGGATACAAAGTTAGCTCAGATGGAATACGACCAAATGATACACATATCGAAGCGATAAACAACTTCCCGCAGCCTCAACACTTCAAGCAATTGCAGCAGTGTCTTGGTTTATTTTCGTACTTTAGGAAATTTGTTCCGTCATTCTCTTCTGTTGCAAAACCCTTGACTAACCTTCTGAAGAAATCTTCCGTATTTAATTTTGATGCTACTTGTGAAAGCGCATTTGAAAAACTTAAGAGGTTGCTGGTTTCTGCTCCTGTTTTGGCCATATATAGTCCCCGAAGAGAAACTGAATTGCATACGGATGCGAGTAAATTAGGATTTGGTGCTGTGCTTATGCAGAAACAAGATGATGGAAGATTTCATCCTGTAGCGTATTTTTCTAAAACGGCTTCTGAAAGTGAATCGAGATTGCATAGTTTTGAGTTAGAAACATTAGCAATCGTGTATGCCCTTGAACGGTTTAAGACTCAATTGAAAGGGATTTCGTTCACAATGATTACTGATTGTAATGCGTTGGCACAAGCAATGAGTAAGAAACAGGTGAATCAACGGATTGCTAGGTGGGTGTTTAGTTTTGAGAATTACAACTATAAGGTAAAACATCGCAGTGGAATTTCGATGGGTCCCTTAGCAGATGTCACTTCATTGACTCAGATGATGTATATGACACTGACTTAAATATACAGATTACTCAAAATCGAGATGACGTTATAAGAGAACTTAGAGAGGAGTTGGAAATGGGTATTGTACAGAACTTTGAACTAAGAGATGGGTTAGTTTTTAAACGAGATAAGCAATCAAATTATCTGCAGCTTTATGTACCTACTGAAATGGAAAATAATATTATTAGGGTTATTCATGAGAAAATTGGTCACATGGGACTTGCCAAAACAGTTGATAAGCTTAGAAAGAATTACTGGTTCCCGAAATTAAGAAAGAAAGTTAATAATTACATCAGAAACTGTGTTAAATGTATAATTTACTCTCCTGCGGCCCGCGGTAATCAGCATAATTTATATAATATACCTAGGAAGCCCGTACCCTTTGACACGATTCATATAGATCACTTCGGCCCGTTACCTTCAGTGCAGTCAATTAGAAAACATGTGTTGGTTGTGGTAAACAGTTTTACGAAACATGTAAAACTATATGCGGTGAGAACCACCAGTACTAAGGAGGTTTGTGCATCATTGCAAAAATACTTTGACAACTTCAGTCGACCAAGACGGATAGTGAGTGATAGGGGAACATGCTTTACTTCCAAAGAGTTTTCAGAGTTTTTAGAGAAGAATAGTGTTTAGCACGTTAAGGTAGCAACTGCTTCACCTCAGGCTAATGGACAGGTTGAAAGGGTGAACCGCGTGTTGAAAGCAATGATGGCTAAACTGACAGAACCGGTTAGTCATTCTAATTGGGTGGGTAAACTTGTCGATGTAGAATACGCGATAAATAATTCAGTTCACCCGACAACTCGAAGGTCGCCCAGTGAGCTACTGTTTGGAGTTGAGCAAAGAGGTAGGATAGTTGACGAGTTGACGGACTACCTTGAAGAAAGATTTGGGTCAGGAAATCGTGACCTGGAAGGAAATCGCTCAGAGGCTTTTAAAAATATAGAAAAGTCACAAGAATACAATCTTAGCTACTTCCTGAAACACAGTGTACCGGCAAAAACCTATGACATCGGAGATTTTGTAGTTGTAAAAAATGTTGATACAACAGTGGGGACAAATAAGAAATTTATAGCCAAATACAAGGGTCCTTATGTAATCAAAAAGAAGCTACTCAATGATAGATATCTAATAACGGACATTGAAAATTGTCAAGTGACGCAGATACCTTATGAAGGGATAATTGAATCAAATCGCTTGCGTATGTGGTTAACTCCGGTCGATGCGTCGGACACTGGTCATGTCGACTCTCAAGGCGACACTGACCCTCTAGGATTTAATTAAATTTTCTTTATCCAATCGGGTCGATTGGAATGTCAGGAAGGCGGAGCTGTAAACATAAAATAAAATTTATATATATGTATAGTTATTGTACTTCCACCTCAGACACACCAAAGCAGGGCACTCACCGTGGCCAACTTCAGCAACTAAATACAACTGCGGCCAACATCAGAGTGGCTGAGAGCTGGGAGTCATTTTGTATAAAGAAAGAGGAAGAATTTAACATCCGGCATATTGGTTCGAACAAGAACAAACAGTTTGTAATTTTGTAAAACCACGTCATTAAAAACATTAATAAAAAGTATCTTAAAGTATGTATGTATTTAATTGAGACTTCATTGACTACATTAATATTTGGTTTACATAGATTAATAATTTTAAAGCCGACTTAGAATTGGTCTGGCTGTCACATCAATATTTAGTTATTTCTAATTAAATTAACAAGAAAATTAAATTATAAACTACACAAGTTACATACAAAAAAACATGTTTGCTCAATCTGAACATAACAGATTCAATGAAACTTAAAACTGGTGTCCATGTCCATGTGCGGCGCCAGAATGTCGGCGTCTGTCTGATGAAATGTAGTTGAAGGTGGCGAACCACCAATTGTTTTTATGATTTTTATTTTATCCTCCTTGGATAAGACATAAGAGTTTTGATGGAGGAATTAAATGAGAGTAGTCTGGAGCAGAGTATATCCATTAATGCAGGAGTTCCCTAACTGTGCGTCGCGACGCACTGGGGCGTCAGAACAAAAGTTAAGTCGACTAGATTGGTCTGGACAAGACGAAACCTGAATGCAAAAACTAACTAGATTGGTCGGGAACGTCACTTTTTGGAGTGGGACCTAAGTGGAGGCGATTGTGTTCCGCACTTTTGGTGCCCAAGGGCGTCGGAAAAAAAATTACAATCTGCAAAGGGAGTCGCGGTATAAAAAAGTTTGGGAACCCCTGCATTAATGAGTAGGGACACTCTCCACGTGTTTCTTATCAGTTTACAATTTGCAGTACACATACACGAGAAATAGACGGCACTAAAAGTGCTCTAGTAAAAGAGGGATGGAAGAGTAGTTGAATTATTTCAAAATGTGGTACAGAGTGTGACGTAAAGAAAAAAAAACAAAATCAATTTGTAATATTTCTTATTGAACATTTTATATCTAATATATATTCACATGTGTGCTACACTTAAATATTTTTATTTGTTGGTACATTTTTTGTTATTTTTATTGAACTGTTTTAGAATAAAGTAAACCCGTACTCGGACGTAAAATTTGATAAGAAATTCCTTATTTTGGTTTTTGCAACAGTTGTAATGAAATTCATTTTTCAAAAAGTTAAAAATATTCCCCTCAAAATTATTTAGGTAGTATCTACATATTTGGAAAACAAGAAATACATTTTTGTTCAAGATTCTCTAACAAGTCTAAAAATTCTTGATTAGGCCGTGTCAACTTCGCATCTTCATATTCTTTAAAATCTGTAAAAAGGGAGGAAACGTTAAGTTGCGGACTCAATTTTAACTCACACTTGTGATTTAGGCGGTATTTTTTTAAAATATAACCTGCGAAATAATTTCCAAATTGGGTGTTGTCGACCGTTTTAAGCGCATCGTTGACTTGGCATACATGTCCAAGAATCCCTCGACAATTTTTCATGTATTAAGTGTTGTTTGTTAATGCAGTTCAACGACTTCGCTTTTCTAAAAATAAAAATCAAGAAATACAGCACAAATTTATACTCGTTCTTGGCCGATCTATAACTTGTTAAGATAGTAAACTCGTGTCGTTTTCGATTTGGCTTTTCGGATTTTGATCTGAGATTTCAGATTTCTGCTGGCAAATCGAACATAAAATCTGAATTATATTGGTATGTGTGTGTATTGAGTTGGCGGCAAAAAAAAACATATTTGCACTTGCACTCGAAATCCATTTCAATTGATTTTCACACATATATAGTACTGCATTTCGAAATCATTTAATATAAAAACTCGATCCAATACGCGCTAAATAAATAATTCAGTTAAAAAAGCAATCGTTCCAACGATAAACAATTCGTAACCGACGCTGTGTGTCATAAACATTGGTGTTAGTGAAAGTATGTGTAAAATCTGAGGAAAAATTGAGATTTCTCAAAAGTGATCTGAGATCAAAAAAAAGATTGATTTTTGTGGCAAATAGAACATGAAAAGCAATCTCGATCAAAAAAAAATTGATTTTTTGTCAAATCGAAAACGACATCAAATTGTGTTTGAGCCATAAACTTTATATACCGACAGATGTATAGTCATCTCTTTCTTTGTAGAAGACACATCTGTCACTTTTGCTTTTGCCTTGTGCGCTTTAATAAATATATCTTAATTGAGTCGGTCGAGTATTTATTTTCTCTGGTGATTAAATCATTTACAGCTTCCGTTTATTTCGGCTTCCCATCATAACTTATATTACTTACCTCTCACTATTATCCAGTATTTTTAAATATTTAACTCCAACATTTTCTTTCTTCTCTCGCCCACATGCCCAACATTTGAAATAATGTTTTCCCATTATTTTATTTGGAGTTTTTAAACTATGCAATCTTGCACTTCAAATTCACTATTTCACAACTTTTAATTGTTTGCCACACTCACTGTCACGGAACACCCTTTCTTTCGTCAATTGATATTAATGAACGATTGATAACAATCCCACTACAGCCCGCCTTTAAAAATACGTGCGAAAAAAAATGTAAACAATCCCCTCTACAGACAACCTAAGTAATTAGTGTGACCATCTGCTATGAAATATATTGCCTAAAAAGTGCTGGCAATAAAACTGCAAATCGTAAAAAATTGTTATTAACGAAGTCGTAACAAAGCAAAAGGGTTGAATTTCGTGATAGAATGGGTCGTATGAATAAAACGTAGCAATTGCTTTTACTCAAGAGAAATGTCAAATGAGAAGCATTTGCTACGTTTCGTATCAATAAAAAACAATTTGAGTTAGTTCCCACTTTTGACATGTTCGAAAAGCGGCGGCACTGACCTTTTACTCAGATCGGTATAAATAAAACTTGTCAGACAAAGCAAATGCTATGCAAATTCTGAGTCTGCTATTTAGTTGACTCAGACCTTTTGCTAAATATTTTGTACGCAACTTTTTAACATAAGACAAATCTAAGCGTTGTGAATTTTTGATGTTTTGTTTATAAATTAAGTTTTGTTCGTGCAGGAAAACCAGACCAAACATGGATGCGATAAGTTTTCACATTATACATGTTTTACATCTTGTTATTAACGTTCGTGCTAATAAAAAACAGTATAAACAAAGAAGAATTGGTGACGACAATAACTTTAAGCAATTGTTCCGTTTCACGCGTGAAAATGTGGACATTTTGGCTAATACTTTCTAATTGATAGATTTGAGACGCGTGGTGGTGCTCTTTCAAATATCCAGAAAATTATAACTTTTCTAAGGTGTTTAGGAGATCCGGGGTTTCAGGTAAACATTTCAAAATTCATGGCTTATTAACAAGTGAAAAATGTATGTATTTAGGTTGGTGTTGGAGAAGATCTTGGTGTTCATCAGTCAACCGTTTCGTTAACTAATTGGTATGTGTATACAGATGCACTTACACTTACCATAAAGCTCTTCCAAATAGTCCTCTTAGTCGCTCAGCATATTTTTTTCTTTTTCAGTTTTTCTTTTAAGTTTTTTTCACTTTTGACAATTTTCCCACAAAAATTTGAAAATAAATTCAAAATAAACAAACCACCAGACAGTTGTCACTTGTCAAGTTTGACAGAAATTGCAAGGCAAGTACACGTACAGCGAAGCAAATGCTATGTTCGAATTTTCGAATTTAAGGCTGGTACGCAGTTCAAGTGAAATCCAATTTTTCATACAAATTTTTCACTGCGAAATGTCAAAATGAATTTTCCAAATGAAAATTTCACTAGGCGGTACGCAGTTCGAGTGGAAAATATCGCTTCCAAAACTGAGTCGTAGGTGGCGATACTAAAATCTCTCCGCAGCTATTTCACTTGGTTTTTATTGTCCGTCGCATTAATTTTTTGACATTTCAGCGTGAAAAATGATTTGTAGGAGTAGGATGCGGTTTAGAAATTTATTGGAATTTCAGATGTTTCCTTAAGAGAATAATAAGTTTGTCGCACTTATAAAATTTTTTTTTTTCATTGAATATAGTGCGATAATGTTAGGTGTACAAATAGTTCGTGGCACGGATGACCCTTTCCATAAGCAGGGTGCCTCAAGAATATTTTTCTACCCAGTTTTGATCAAGCAATACCAGCAGATGATCTTTGAAAATGTGTATAATTTCCTTTGCACTGTTATTTGTTTAAATTTGACGACTGTCCGTTTTATTTTACAAATCAGACATTTGCCAAATTGAAAACTATTAAAATTGTCATGAACAAAATACGAAACATTTTTTTTTGTGTGTTTGGAGGTTCGCTGGAAGGGAAAATCATCGAAAGTCATTCGAGAGCTAGAAGGTACGCGAGAGATGCTTCGACAATAGGGAGGACCTTTCAGCCGACCTAAAACACCTACCGAGGGCACTGATTTTTGACAACCGACAGTGATTGCGCCTAGCCGTTCGACTAATCGAAAGATCAATCGTTTGTAGAATATCTGAACTTTTTTGTTAAAAATATATTGATTTAGCTAGTTTTTATAGATCAACATGTTTTATCCGCCTTAATCTCCTGATTACACTGCCTGTATTTATAAATTCGGTTGTTTCTAAGCTAACGTGGTTGAGAAGCGTTGTGCATTTAAGGAACTTGTTCGACTTCTTTCTCCTACTGATTCAATATCTAGATCATCGTTGTGCATTGAATATGACTTTGTTCCTTTGTAATATTTTTGAAAGACCTTAATTTTTTAGAAATACGTTTGGCGCGGTCATACCCACAACTGGTGCCCGTAGGTCCATACTGGTTGCAGAATTTGGTTTTATGGCAATAACTTATTGTTATTGTGGTCGATCACGGATGTATGTCTTCCAATAGGTCAATACATTTTACTGTAGGTATCACATGATTCACAAAAAGTGAAGTTTCCAATTTGTTTCTTCCAGCTGTTTTCTTAAACTGCCACAAAACAAATTTTTTTTTGAGCGAAGTCACCCTGCATAAATTTCTCCAACTGAAATCTCCAACAAAATATTTCACTCTCTATTTCACAGCACTTTTTGGAGAGGAGTGAAAATTTCACTTCACTCGATCAGCGTACCAGCCTTTACTTTAGGGCTTTTACTTTGCTACAACTTTTTGCGCAAAGCAAATGCTAGTTTTTATTCATACGACCCAGAATGAAACATTTCTTTTTCATGTCCATAACAAAGACCATTTAATCAATAAAGGCTGGTACGCAGTTCAAGTGAAGGCTGGTACGCAGTTCAAGTGAAATCCAATTTTTCATACAAATTTTTCACTGCGAAATGTCAAAATGAATTTTCCAAATGAAAATTTCACTAGGCGGTACGCAGTTCGAGTGGAAAATATTGCTTCCAAAACTGAGTCGTAGGTGGCGATACTAAAATCTCTCCGCAGCTATTTCACTTGGTTTTTATTGTCCGTCGCATTAATTTTTTGACATTTCAGCGTGAAAAATTATTTGTAGGATGCAGTTTAGAAATTTATTGGAATTTCAGATGTTTCCTTAAGAGAATAATAAGTTTGTCGCACTTATAAAATTGTTTTGTCATTGAATATAGTGCGATAATGTTAGGTGTACAAATAGTTCGTGGCACGGATGACCTTTTCCATAAGCAGGGTGCCTCAAGAATATTTTTTTACCCAGTTTTGTTCAAGCAATACCAGCAGATGATCTTTAAAAATATGTATAATTTACATGCACTGTTAATTGTTTAAATTTGACGACTGTCCTTTTTATTTTACAAATCAGACATTATTTGCCAAATTGAAAACTATTAAAATTGTCATGAACAAAATACGAAACATTTTTTTTTGTGTGTTTGGAGGTTCGCTGGAAGGGAAAATCATCGAAAGTCATTCGAGAGCTAGAAGGTACGCGAGAGATGCTTCGACAATAGGGAGGACCTTTCAGCCGACCTAAAACACCTGCCGAGGGCACTGACTTTTGACAACCGACAGTTATTGCGCCTAGCCGTTGGACTAATCGAAAGATCAATCGTTTGTAGAATATCAGAACTTTTTTGTTAAAAAATATATTGACTTAGCTAGTTTTTATAGATCAACATGTTTTATCCGCCTTAATCTCCTGATTACACAGCCTGTATTTATAAATTCGGTTGTTTCTAAGCTAACGTGGTTGAGAAGCGTTGTGCATTTAAGGAACTTGTTCGACTTCTTTCTATACTGATTCAATATCTAGATCAGCGTTGTGCATTGAATATGACTTTGTTCCTTTGTAATATTTTTGAAAGACCTTAATTTTTTAGAAATACGTTTGGAGCGGTCATACCCACAACTGGTGCCCGTAGGTCCATACTGGTTGCAGAGTTTGGTTTTATGGCAATAACTTATTGTTATTGTGGTCGATCACAGATGAATGTCTTCCAATAGGTCAATACATTTTACTGTAGGTATCACATGATTCACAAAAAGTGAAGTTTCCAATTAGTTTCTTCCAGCTGTTTTCTTGAACTGCCACAAAACAAATCTTTTTTTTGAGCTCAGTCACCCTGCATAAATTTCTCCAACTAAAATCTCCAACAAAATATTTCACTCTCTATTTCACAGCACTTTTTGGAGAGGAGTGAAAATTTCACTTCACTCGATCAGCGTATCAGCCTTAACCAATGGCAAAAAATACAAATATGTATTACCAATTCTACTAAAGCAAAGCTGGTTACCTGATCATAAAAATTCATACCGAGAGAATACTAATATACTGACAGTCACTCCGGCCCGCCTTTAAAAATGCTTTATGAAAAAATTCACAATCGTTCGTCGTACACAGCAAGCCCCATGTAGTGGTTAATGTAAAATGTGTTGTGTACCCTTTTCTTCTCAAGCAGTCGTTGTATTCAGGTAAAAAGTATTCTTTCGACCTGCTTCCACTTATTGTACGATTTTTTCTGCATTTTGCTTTTCTGTAGTAGCAAATGCATAAATGTGTGAGTGCTTCTTGAGTGGATTCTGACTTCAAAGGCTCAAATCCAGAAGCGAAATTCTCTCCTCAGAATCACCAGAACCAGAAGAGTATTTTCTGTGCCAATGGAACGGTTTGAATTGAGTTTTGAGAAGTGGTTTTTTTCGATTCCGGACTCTCCCGGACCCGGACGCTTCTTTATCTTTTTGCGCTAATGGAAAACATTACAGAATGAGTGGATCGCCGAGTGAAATCAATAGAAAACGACACACGATAAATTGACGGCTATAAAATCAACGCACAAATGAACACCACTTCGTTTGAATGTCTTTATTTACGTAGAATTCTTAGCATATACAAATTGTAGTTCTATGTAATTTGAAATGTTTTACTATTGGGCTCGCTTATAGAAATTTTAAAATATTTACTTCATACATCTTCATCTTTGAAATACCATAATAAAGTGAAGCAGAAACCAAAGAAAACAAATAAAACTGTGCTTAAAACACGTCCACACATCGCTCTAATCCTATCTCATTTTCTTTTGTTATTTGACTAAAAACAAATAATGAATTCTCTCAGACAAACTGTTGTGTGGCGTAACAAGTTTTGACCTTAAAACTAAAACTTCTGGTATTGTTTTGATTCCAATCGATTCTGCAGCAGTTCCAGTTGTCGTCGCGCCTCACAAGGTGGAAAATTATTCATGTCGTAGTATTGGGGAGCGTGCGTCAGTAACCACTCGGCTGTGAATAAGGAAACAATATTGATTTACTCTTCAAATGGGTTTTCGGCGACAAGTTCAAGCTCACGTTTAACGTCTGTAACAGTACGAATGTAGTTCTTTGTAGTCAACACAAATTCATTGTAAATGACCCAATCAGGCTTATGATCCAAACATGTAGACGGATGTAACTGCACAATTTGGTTATCTTTTATCGTAAGATACTGTCCGGTGCGTTCCAAATGTGCCACTTGCATAAAGAATCCCTGTACGAGTGCCTTTCGGATGTTCATGTAGTAGTCCTTTGACGTAAACTCTGTGCTGGTGCGCTTCAAGTTGAAACGATCCATGATGCGTGCAAGTTGTTGGCGTACATTGTCAGCGGACTTGAGGGAACGGAAGTTGATGAAGTTCTCGTAACACCAGTTGGGATCCTCGTTACCTAGTTCAAAAAAAGACACATCTAAGAGAAAATCACTTTGTGACAATATGGGGCGAACTTACTCTGTTTGAAAGCGTGATACACGTTCAGCAATGTCAGATGATCTCCATCGATATGGGCGAAACGCATTTTGGCCTCGTCAGCTGCCTTTTTGGCCTCATTTGGTCGAACGAAACACTGAGGGACTAAATACATTTTTTTGGGGCACATTTACGTCCCACAAATATAGTTGATTTGTCTTTTTTTGGATTGGTTTGTGTGTGTTTATGAAGGAAGAGTAGTAAAGACACCTAGGGGCTATGGTTTTGTTCAGTTTCATGTGCGATGAGGCTAACAATTTGTTTTTTTTTTTAATTTAAATGTTTACTGCTTACAACGCAATAGTTTGGTTTTGACTTAACTTGTACACCACTACGTGCTGTTTTCACTGAGAATCAAGTGAGATGAGGAAGCTGGGCTTATTTGATTCAAAATGAAAATCACTCGCATGTAGTGGGAGTGGAAATCGCACATGAAACTTTATGCTGCTCGAAAAACAAGTACAGATTCTACAGCTTTAATGTCAGATTGGAATTTCTACTTACGCAATGATGGAAGGAGAATGGGCTAAGGTGAACTACATGGACAAGAAACAATCAGATGAATGGAAGCTTGTGACCGCATTGTCAAGAATTCTATTGCCAGTTTGTAATGAACCATGTCAAGGACTGTGCTTATGTGAGGCCACGTAATAGGCACTGCTCATAAAAGGGATTGCTCTTAGGGGCGCATGTATAGCCTTTAAATTTCGGCAAATTTAAGTTTAAGGTTAGGGAATGAACAGTGCGGTTGTCCTCCGCAACCGACCAGCTATGTACAACTAGAATGGAACTCTGAAAGGCTAGCGAGTATGCCACATGTGCCAGAATGTGATTTGTAGGTGTGCAGTGAATCTTAAAAATGAAAGAGGACCTCATCATAAGCGCAAGACATTGCAAGCCCAATCGAAAAGTGTTCTTAGTTATTTTGAACAGTATCTACAATGTAGGGTCCTATGGTTGCTGGTTGCATGAAAACGAAACTCAATCAAGTCTCAACCACTTTGTTTACCATCCTACTCGCCAAGTCGCTCTTCATCATCAAAGCAATAAATACATAAAACAAACAAAGAAATGATCAAAATTTAAGGCCTCACCCGACAACATTGCCGTAATGGATAGGATCTCATTGGAGCAGTTGTGTTGACAACTGGCTATCAACATCTTGGCCAGCTGTGGATCTAGGGGGAATTCCGACATGATAGCTCCCAGTTCTGTTAGATTTCCGTCATCATCAAGTGCGGCTAGATAGTTGAGTAATTCCAAGGCACGCATCAAGGTCTCTGGTGCTGGGGGATCCATGAAATCGAAATGAACCAAATCGTCGATACCGAGTTTCTTCAGCTGAAGCACAACGGTTCCTGCGGAGAGAGATAATTGCCGATTAGTGTCAGAAAAGAACAGATGTACTGTCTGTTTGTACCTAAATTCGATCGCAGAATCTCAGCGTACGTGTTGTCCTGCATTTCATTGTTGAACGCTTTTTCTGTGTACAAACGGAAGCACTTGCCAGGTCTTGTGCGACCAGCACGGCCGGCTCTTTGCTGAGCAGACGCTTTACTAATTGGCGACACCAGTAAACTCTCCAATCGGATACGTGGATTGTACACTTTCTGCTTGGCGAAGCCGGGGTCAATCACAAACACCACGCCATCAATGGTCAGCGATGTTTCGGCAATATTTGTCGATACGACCACTTTGCGGCCAACGGCTCCGTTGGCCTTTTTCGGTGGTGCTGGCTCGAAAATTCTCTGCTGGAGATTCGGTGGCAACGTGGAATACAAGGGAATGCATTTCAATTCACCGACTTCTGGTCCCAGATTGTCTGCGTCACGCTTGATTCTCTTGCAGGCTTCTTCAATTTCCTCCTGACCGGTGAGGAACATCAGAATATCGCCCTCGATGTCTTCGCAGAGATGTATTTGGATGACCGTGCGAATGGCAGCTTCAAGGTAGTCTCGTTCCGGTTCGGGGGTGTAGAATATCTCCACGGGATGTGTGCGGCCCGGCACGTTCATCAGAGGGGCATTATCGAAGTATTGCTGGAATTTACCAGCATCAAGTGTAGCAGACATGACGACCAGTTTGAGGTCCCGTCGCTGCCGGATGACCTCCTTCAGGACGCCCATTAAAATATCTGTAGCCAGAGTCCTTTCGTGAGCCTCGTCGAGCAGGATCACTTGGTATGATTCTAGCATGGGATCAGACATAGCTTCACGCAGCAACATACCATCTGTCATGTATTTAAGGAGAGTCTTCGACGAGGAGCAGTCTTCGAAACGAATGCTATAACCAACTTCTTCGCCAAGAACTACGTCCATTTCTTCAGAGACACGTTGCGCCACGGACATTGCTGCCACTCGACGGGGTTGGGTACATGCCACTGCTTTGCCACCTCTTGATATAGCGAATTCGACACACCATTGCGGGATTTGTGTAGTTTTTCCTGATCCAGTTTCACCAACCAACACGATACTCTGATGGTCTGTGAGAAGTCTCATAAAATCCGCTTGATATTCAAATACGGGTAGCGTAATGCGCTTCTTGAATAGATTGAAGTAACGTTGCGAGTAAGCTTTCTTGTTGTACGGGTTGATTGTAGAGTTCTTATTCGCCAGGGCAGCAACATTACTGGTGCCGGCGGTGACAATGTTATCTGCTGGTATTCTGAAACGAAAGCCAAAGATGAGTTATGGGTGTAAAGGGACGCGTAACCACACGCTTTGCGAACCAATTGTGATTTATGTTTAAAAGGGCTACCACACGGCCTTCATTGTATCAATACAACATTTATTGAAACACTCTTCAAATACTTAAAAACTGCATAACAAAACCCACTCCCATTTATTAATAATGGTTTGCTTTAAAATCGTAATAATTTACGGAAGCCCTATTCATTGGTTTGACAATTGAACGAGGTGACGAACTAAAAAAATTGCAAATGGATCTCCAAATGGCCTGGGTGAACTTACTTTTTTGGTTTGTTGTATGTTTCGCCAACTTCAATTCGTCTTTTAGACATGTTTTTTATTTGTTTAAAAGAGCAGTGAAAATGGGCCAAAAACTAAATTATTTCTAGAGAAAAACAACAAACGCGAAAAAATAATCACGATACCGCCGTGAATTAAAGGAAAATGTGTTTTTTCATCGACTAATGAAGTTGGTTGTAGTTCAAATTTCTTTAAACTGTTATACGGGTTGGTTCAAAAATACGTTAAAGGTGGATATCAAACTGTGGCAATAAGTTGAAGTACCTAGCTTATGTCAATTTTGGTAGTTTTTCAGTGTGAGCAAAAGAAATTTATCTTAATTTTTTCAAATCTATTGGATTACCATAGTCCAAGTAAATTAAAGTTGTTCAGTTTTCTTCATATTTAACGGTTCTTAATTGTCGTAGAGTGATGGGACCTGGACTAAAAGAAAGCTAAGGAAAACGAGAATTTTGTAATGTAAAAAACTCGAATATGGCTTATGTCGTCATAAGCTACTTCAACTTATTGCCACAGAAATATAATGGAATACAGAGATATATAACCAGAGATGAATGAATAAAAGAGATGGTTATTTTTCGTACGTCTATCCTCCAAAACCCATTTGTTTACGCTATGTTTCCACCGGAGATCATCTGCGAGATTATTTTTTAAAATTGATCGCTGTTCACACAAATTTAACGGATAAAGCCAGAAACTTTGCCCACAGCAGAAGCGAGTGGCAACTGGCAAGCAACTTTGCCCACAGCGGAAGTGGCTTCTGTAAGGTGCCAGTGTAATGGTGAAACGAAATTTTTGAAGTTTCGTGACATTTGTCAATACGATTTTCTATGTAGCAATACTAATGCACCTTACTTGCCACCCCGCATGGTATATAGCTGTATAGGCAAGTAACGGAAAATCGGCAGGAGTTGGGGGGTCTCAGTATTGTCTCTGCTCTTAACTGTTGGTATTCCTGTGTTTGGAATATCTGAAGTCATCGGCACTTATTAATATATATGGTTTTCAGTATTTGAAACTTGCAATTAATAGTAGGAGTATTCACGATTCGATGCAACTGGTCTTGTATCATTGCGAAAATGCAAAAGTGCAACATTCGCAACACTTTTGCACTTTATCTATACCCTGACCCTATTGCAACCGAAAAATACAACAGAGTAGCCTTATGAAGTTGACAGTTCATTTAAATTCTTGATTCCTGTGTGTAGCTATCAGAGAAAAAAAAATAAATGTATGGAATGGAAAACATAGTAAACAATTTTAAAAGCAAATTTTCCTCTTTCTAAAAATTGTAAATGTTTTTTTTCAAAACAAATGTCAATTGTCCAACTGGAACTGCCGTTTGTTTCAGTTTTGCTAGACATGAGAAAAAGTGCGTTCACGATCTGATAAAACAAAATTAAATTTCTTAATTTTACTAGGCCTGTTACGTCGAATCGTGAATACAGAATACCCCTAGTTATTTGAAATTTGTAACGATGCAAACACACAAACAGCCACATTCAGAATGCACTGTTTCGTATTACTCTCGGTGGACTAAAAATTTCCCAAATATAGCCGGCATCGCGCCAGTATTACAGTTTGGTTTGTAAATGTACTAAATCTATTTACATTTATTAAACTCCCCACAGTTGTGGTTGCAAAAAAATATCGATTTGACAGCCAAATCGGAAAACCGAGCAAAAGTTCTATTGTCGTTTTCCATTGGTTTCACTCGGGGATCCACTCATTCTGTAGTCCAATGGAACAAGAAAACTGCTTCTGATTGAATCCACAAGAGTATTGGTGAAATGCCAAAAAATAATCTACGGCAGCTGTCAGTCGACTTGTATAAAATACACGAACTACACTTGTGTAAGTGCTTCTTGAGTGGATTCTGACTTCAAATCCAGAAGCGAAATTCTCTCCTCAGAATCACCAGAAGAGTATTTTTTGTGCCAATGGAACGGTTTCAGAAGTGATTTTTTCGATTCCGGACTCTCCCGGACGCTTCTTTTTGCCCAATGGAAAACGACATATATTTCCTTGAAAAAATTCTTCCGTACACCCAAAAAAAACATCCATAAATTATCCGAAAAGTGTATCGATTCCGTAAGTACGCATTTAACTATGTGCAGATTGTGGTTTTAGCCTCGGAGAGCATCTATTGAATCATGGAGATTCCAATACAAGTTGCCGTCCGTGTTTATCCGTGTGTTACCGAAGAAGCACCATGCGTCCAATCTATTGCGATGGGTCCGAACGGCGGCATCGGAGGTATTGCAACCGGAGTCATCCAAGTTGGACCACATTCGTTTCCGGTATCCCATTCGCTGCCTTTCGAATGCCCTCAAGCACAGCTATATCATCAGACGGTGTACCCACTAATGAATTTGTTTCTTGAAGGGTTTGACGCTTCTGTGGTCACCTATGGCCAGAGGGGAACGGGTAAGAGTTATACACTCTTTGGCCGAGGATTTGATTGTGTTTACGGCGAAGCTGAGCAAGGATTAGTCCAGAGATGCGTTCGAGAGATATTTACGCAAATGGCTACGCATCAAGAGCGTACATTTGCTGTGAATGTGGGATGGGTTGAGATATGTGACGATGACATACGTGATCTGCTAGAAGCAGGCAATGTATCATGTGCAAGTGTAAGCGAGGTTTTCCATTGGGTGGAAATCGGCTTAAATAACCGGACTGGCGTCGAGACACTATCGCATAGTTTGTTTACTATAACTTTGGAGCAGCAGTGGGTGTCGAAGGAGGGTCTGATTCAGCACCGCCTATCGACAGCAAGCTTTAGTGATCTCTGTGGCACTGAGCGTATGTACATGCTCAACAGCATGGACCAGCACACAAGTATTCCAAAAGATCTTGGTCTACAGTCTCTCGAACGAATTGTAGCCACACTCACAGATCCAGTTCTGATGTACAATGGAAATGGGAACATTCAGTACAATCAGACAACTCTCACCACTCTTCTGAAAGACTCGTTCGGGGGCAGAGCTCAAACTCTGCTGATATTGTGTGTATCGCCTCTCGAGCGAGATGTGAACGAAACGATCTACAACCTTCAGTTCGCCTTCAAGGTTCAGTGTGTGAGGAACTATGTTATAATGAATACGTTCTCCGACAACAACACACCGATTTCACCGGAGGTTGCGTCGGAGCATATGGTAGGCAACCCTGGCGACAGCTTTGGATTGCAATTCGCCGCTTCTCAGTGGTTCAAATTGGTATCAAACGCAGAGGGACTGTTCGCCAAGTAAGTATGAAATTGTGTAGTTAGTGGAAGTCGTTTTAAATTACTTTCTTTTCGCAGACTTGTTTCATCGAATGCAATCTCCGAGTTAGACAAAGAACAAATCGAAGAATGGCTCTTTCTCAAGCAAGAATGTGAGGAGTGCTTGAGTTCCAGTGAAGTTGTACGTTCGCAAAAGCAATTGGTACCGATTCAAGAAGCCGAGGAACCCGACGAAACTGTCAGTGAACCAGAAACTTCATGTCAGCAGAACTCGGACAATGAAAGTGACTCTGAATCGCAGCGTCCTGACCTCGCAGAGAAACTCGAATCTCTAATGGATGAACTGAAGATTAAGACTGATAGCCTAGTGAATAACAAGTACAAGGAATTCATTAAAAACCAACCCAAGGCTGTTATGGAGAGCAACGAGAGTTTTCGCCAAGACGAACGAAGGGCATCTTCCTCGGTGGGAGGTAAGCATTCAACACACTTAATCATTCGCTTTTCTTTTGCACTCTTTTCTCTATTTTATAAACTGAACTCCCCGCAGGTCGCCGTCGATCCATTCAGCCCGGCGCCAGCCTGAGCAGTGCCGAAATAGCCATGCTCAATCGAGTAGCTTCCCGCGAACAAGTGACAAAATCTCAAGATGACTTCCTCGACAGCTCAACCGATCTCAACCATCCAATGCGTGCGGCAATCAATTCGCCTGTCGAAACGATTCAGAAGAAGCTTCGTAAGATCGTCACAGACATCGAAGCTAAGCAGAGGCAAATCAAGGAAGTCGAACACACAATATCGCTGAAGCAGAACATCATCATGGAGCTGGTGAAGAACAACGACACTCGGACCACAGCCAAACATCGATTCAACAAGAAAAAGGGAAAACTTGAGGGTGAGTACGAGAAGACCAAGAAACAACTGTCCAAGGCGGTGGTCAGTGGCAAGGACAAATCAGATATCGAACGTTTAAAGGCTCTCACCTCACACATCGAACAAAGGCTTCAGGATCTGGCTTCTATTAAGCACATTGCCGGCGAAAGTGGACAGAAGGTGAAGAAGCTCCAGCAGTCGGTTCAGGAATCGAAGCGTCTAGTTGACGACTTGCAGAAGAAAATGAAAAAGGAGAAGAAACTCAAAGAGCAACTTGAAAACGAGCTGAAAGCGATTAAAGAAAAGGAGAACACCAAGCAGACTGCTGTCGAGGAGAAGGGGAAAAATTTAAAGGATGTCCAGGCCAGAATCTCGCACCTGGATCATGTGCTCAAGGAGAAGTCTGATAATTTGGAACACTTTGGCGAGGGCGAGGAAAAGGAGTCACTCCGACACGAAATACGAAATTTGCGCCGCACCAGGGATCATCTTCTCGAGCAGCGTTGTAGTCTGGACAGAAAGCTGAAGAAGGAGAAAATGCTATCGCACAAGGAGGAAAGGAAACTGCTTGAATGCGATGAGGCGATTGAAGCGATTGACGCCGCAATTGAGTTCAAGAACGAGTTGATTTGCGGCCGCAAATCTATTGACACTAGTGAGAGGCTGCAACGCGAAAAAGGCGAACAAATGCTGATGGCGCGTTTGAACAAGCTCTCACCAGAAGAGATGCGAACTCTTCTCTACAAGTACTTTACAAAAGTCATCGATCTGCGTGACTCCAGCCGAAAGCTCGAAATCCAACTGATGAATTTGGAGCGCGAGAAGGACGCCTGGGAATGGAAAGAACGTGTCCTCAGCAACGCCGTTCGTCAGGCTAGACTAGAAGGTGAACGCAATGCCGTCCTCCTGCAGCGGCAACATGAAACCAAACTCACGCTCATGCTCCGCCACTTGGCCGAAGAGACCAGTGCCAGTTCAAGTTTCAACGAGCGATTCATACACCCAGCAGCGGCAGCCGCTGCTCTCACCCATCACCCCCATAACCATCCTCCGAGTCCCTCCAGTCCATCGACGTATTCAGCTGAATCCGACTTCGATATGGACTTCTACAAGCAGGCAAACAAAAGCTTGCTAAAACCGAAGGCGGGCGATATGGAAATATGCCCCCTACCCGATGCGCTGACCAAGTACAAGCCACTGGATAAAATCAAAGAAAAGGAGAGGGAGACCAAAAACAAGTTGTTTGCGAAATTCCAAGTGCTCACGAGGTACCACGCTGGTAGCAGTGGCGCTGTAGCATCCACCAGTGCTGCGAACGACAAAAAGAAAACTCAGCCCGAACAAGCGGCGATACCACAGGAGAACCTAAGACGGCTATTGTCCGCCCCACCCTCAACCAAGGTCACCCGACAGAAGAATAAGATAATTATTCAAGATTCGTCTCGGAAGAACTAGAAATAGTGTTTTCTTTTTTTATACTGTACATTTTCTCACACAAAATACTCGGAACTTAATTTATCGTAGAAATACTAATCTATACGTAGAATACTCAAGAAAACAACTGAAACAAATATTTATAAAGAAATCTCACATTCATTATGAAATGAAATTCAGCGAGAAATTTGCTAAACAAAAGACACAAGAGCTCAGAACTGAATAAGGAAACAAAAAAGGTGTCTATACTCACTTGGGGTGGAGGAATGCTGGAAAATGATGAAGGTACAGGGTTTATGTCGTCGCAAGTACATTTAAACTACACAATCGACTGTATAGAAGAAGTGTTGAGTTCCCAGGACGTTTATGAGGTTTTTTGTATTGTTCAGAGTCCGTTGGAAAATGAAACAGGATTTTTCAATGAATGAACAGAGTGTGTCAGAGTCGTCTACGAGAATGCAGTCTATTGATTAAACCATTCGATGCATATCTCTGCCATCAAAAATCTCAAACAAATAACACTGCAAACGTTAGCTGCACTTATTTTCCTACTCAGTAATAACCCCAATCCGGGCGTTGGCACTGCTATCTGTTTGACAACTTGAACTAAGTATTCTTATGATTTCTCAAATTTGCCAAACGAAAGTAATAACTTTGCCCAAAGTCTCGCATATTTTAGGTATATTTGTTCTCTTACAATTTCTTTCAATAGAGTATTCCTTCCATTATTATAGAAGTAATATTCATAGAATATTTTATTGTAAAGTAATAGTAGTTGAAACATACTTAAGTTGAGTGATATATAATTAGTTGATAAGTTTACCTATTTTGAAGTATGTATATCATGAACAAGACATACTTGTTTCTTTAGTACTTTTGTTTGTTTACTACAAAAGAATAACATTTGAATTTGAACACGTAAAGTTTACCTACCTTTTCCTGGTTTTTTAAAACATTCTAAAACATTCTCCATTTTGATTCTTTTCTATTAAGGTAGTCGTATACAAATGCAAAATAATATAATATAATAAAAATATTGTAAGCATTCATAAAATATTCTATATACTCAATAAAAAATAAATGTTTTAGATAATTACATAAATCATGCATGAGTTCTTATTTATAAAGAGTATAACAGCTAACACATAGTTTCAGAGATGATTGGCCCACCAAAGTCAGCGAGGTAACAAAAATGTTAATGAAATTTGATCTAAAGGTCCCAGTCCCAGCCAATAGAATCCGTTGCATCGGTCGCGTCGACGAATTGCCTTATTTGACGGAACAAGTTGGCCCATAGAATCCGTCGCATACGGTGACAGGCAGAGTGTTTAAGTACTCTATACCTACTTATTTGTCCCAAGAAACGTGGTCATTTTTCCCTTTCCAACGTACTCAAATTCCCTTTTAAATAATTCTCTTTATAGGTATTTATTTTGTGAAAAAAATTAACTTTTAGAATAAAAATTTATGTTGTACGGAAAAATAATCATATTAAATAACCTTTCGTATAAAAATCGCAGTTTGTTAATAATAATGATTACTTTTTGGTACTAGAAAATTTTTATATTCAAAAATCGTGGTGATTGAAAAAGCTATTTTTTATGTATATTCATGTGGTGAATATCGTGATTATCATGGTGAAAACTATATACTTTTTGTGATGAAATTAGAAAAGAAAAATAGAAATTCCCAGAAAAAGGAAGAAGTCCCATAATATAAGAGCACTGTTGACAGCCGATGACAGTTTCTCTTACGCTCTCAATAATTCCACCAATAAAAAAGAATTCTCTCACGCTGTGTAATCTGTCAACGGTTGCGACTTGCGATGCGACGGATAGAAAAGTAGAAAGTAGGTAAACCTACTCTATCCGTCGCGTCCGGCACGTGCGCTGATTCTGATTATGGGTCACCTTTCACCTATCACCTTCCATAAGAGAGTGTGTATTTTATCAACCTGTCATGTCAGTCGAAAACTTTGCCGCAACGGACGCGACGGATTCTATGGGTTGGGCCCTTAGCTCTTGACTCTTGGTCTTGACAGATGCAGTCGGAGAGAGCCATACGTCCCTATAAGAAAGGGCACATTTAAAAACCCGTGAAAAGTCTATGACTGCGGCCTTCCAAACACTCACCAACTGGCCTTTATAAAAGGTACGTCAATTATAATACTAATCTCGCCAGCTCATGAGTTCCACCAGAGAGTAGGCTCTTTATCCTAACTACGAGTATTAACGATCTTGAAACGCTACCAAGTTTTTCAAAACGACCTTCACAACATGACTCTTCCAGCCTTCGTCAGAAAAATCTCCGCATAGGTTTTTTCCCACCTGTAGGTTAAAAAACGATTTCACCATTTCAACGAAATTTCGATTCTCGTTCTACGAAAATGTTAAACCAAACTTCAAAAACTGGTGTCTTAAGAACAGCGTTTATCTTTGTTCTAGGTTGGGCTCGAAGGATCAAAAATGGTCTGGGTTGGGTTGTGAAAAGCAATATACACTTCTCTAAAATTTAGTAGGGAAAATTGGAAAACGTCCGTTTTCATGTACTGTTAAAAGGCTATAAAAACTTTATTCGATTATAAAGCAAAAAAAAAAAACTGTTCAAGAAACGATATATTAGCCGTGTTTTTTTGAGCTTCTATCTCAGCAAAGCAAAGTAAAGCAGGATTTTCAGCACGTAACTACAACAACTATTTCGAGTCTCGAAGTGCAAAGTCTATAGTAGTTGTTGTAATTTGCGTGCTAAAAATCCTACTTTACTTTGCTTTGCTGAGTTCGAAGCTCAAAAAAACTGGCCTATTGTTTATCTACATACCTATAGTTTGAAATCTATCAAAAACTCTCCACCAAGTGTGGAATCTAATTTAGTAAAGCTGCCAATAGTACTTAAGTATAATATTTTAACTAAACATTTGTGTTACATAATAATAAAAAATTTGCGTTTCGTCAACAATCTTAATGTCTCTAAATTCCAATCTTTTACCTAACGCAAGTGCGTAACGAAGTCTCCTTTTTTTTTTTTTTTATAATAAACACGCGCTAAAGAGGTTGTGACTACTCTTATGGTGTAGTTCGAAGCTGGTTCGAAGTACACAGCGCGGGCGTTAAGGAAATTGGGATAGAGAAGATAGGAGATTCCGATGCACATTGGTTTTAAATGTCTGTAAATTGCACCGAGGGGGAAAGACCGAGCTGGGCAATGCATTCCACATTCGTGTTGTACGGCTTATGAAAGAATCTCTATATTTCATAGTACGACCGAAAGTAGGCTGAAGGGTAAACTGATGGGCATTCCTGGCTTGGCGAGTATTGCGGTTGAATTGTTGAAGGGGTGGAATGCAGCTGGCAATTTCATTTGAGCACTGTTTGTAAAAATAGCGATAAAACAATGAGAGACTTGTCACATTTCTGCGATGTTCGAGCGAATTTATAGAATTCGCTATATTTATGTCTCCAATGAGTTTTAAGGCACGATTTTGTATCCTATCCAGGAGGTGCAGTGAGGTTTTAGGGGCACCAGACCAGATATGAGAGTTGTACTCAAGTTTGGGGCGAATGAACGCCTTGTATATGGTAGCCAGATCAGAAGGGGTAAAATATTTCTTGCACCTTTTAAGGAAACCTAGACATTTCGCAGCGTTCTTGGCGACTTCGTGTATGTGGTCATTCCAACGAGTTTACCTTCTCATGATCAACCGCTATACCTCTCGTTCAATTTATGTAAGGTCATGGCAACATGCGAAAAAGATGCTAATCAAAACAATAAAAAAAAAAGCCAAATCAAACTCCATACCTAGTGGATGCGGTAATTCAACAACAGATCTTGCCATGTTGAGTACACCGTTGATTCAATCACTTGATTAATACACTCTCGCTTCAACTTTAGCAGAGCGATTCTGTAGCCACCCCGCGCCCTATTCCACACCATTTATTCAAAACTCCCTATCAAACATTAGAAAACAGCAAACCGATAAAATGCGTTTTCAATCCACTTTATAGCTTAATTATCCTTCTCTAAGCCCCAACAGTAACTGCTACCTCATTCTTTTAGTTAACACTACACTAACAAAAGACTTTTCTTTCATTTGCCGCCAAATTCCTTGCCATTTAAATGGCCAAAGAGAGAAAGTGCCGATCAAAACAAACCCGAAAAACCAACTAAATCCTCTCAACATAACTAACCAAATTTAAGAGAACCAAGTTTCCCCTTCTCTCGCAGGGGAAATCGTTTCGGATGTCATCCCTTCCCTCATCCATCTGTCCCTGTCACATTTCTCTGGCAGTAGCATCGAACATATCTGTGCAAGATTTTCCCTTTCAGTCATCGTCGAGGCGTCGTCGGGCAGTTTTGTTTGAGGTTATTCCGCACGCGAATTTGTTCTTCCGGTTCGTGTACACTCAAGTGTTTAAAAACCACCCTTGTGGATAAATTATTCATAAAAAAATAATTCACTATCCATCTACTAGTATTTGGATTACACTTTGGATATAATTGTGGATTATACAACAACAAGAATACCTTTGGATACTAGCAGAGGCTCAACGGTGAGAAATAGGAAAAAAAAAAACGTCTCCACCCTATATCAAACAAAAAAAAAAAAAACACCAGACTTGATCGCCGCAGCCCATCCATTTGCATAATCAATAGCGAAACACTTGCGGCGCAGTTTTCGGGCACTTTTCTTCCGATTTAGTCTGCGGCAATGTACTTTTAGTGAATGTTTTGTGCAAAATATTGAGAATTTATTGATTTTTCGCAGGAAAAAATAACCATCCTCGGTGGTAGGCTTGGTAACTAACTTTGGGTGTGTACATGTGTTTGGGTTTTCTTTTTCATTTCGTCCTGTGGGTTGGTCACTTTTCTTGGATTGAAAAAATCGTACTTTTCCTGGAAATGTCTACGGCAATCGTGGGCTCAATGAAAGGATGACATCGTAGGGAATGAGTTTTCGGGATGGATTCGTGGTTTTTTGTGAATTTTTATTGAAAAATGTTCAAACGAAAATCGGGTTTTATTGTCGATTGCATTTGCGCAGGATCTAAATTGGATGTAGATTTGTGTGGATGTCCCTTTCGCACTTGTGCGATTTACTATGCCAAGGATGTAATTTGCGAGTATAGTTAGTTCTGTCTAGAGCGTAAAGTATCCCAGATGTACCAGTCCCATCATCATCATCCCTTTGTGCTGGGAAAAAGATGGCGGGGTGGTGTTTTCTGTTTTCTTCTATTTTGTGTCGTTCGAGTTCGAGTCTGAAAGGATGTTCACCCTGAGCGATGGATGGGATAGTGGTTGATGCCGTTGATGATAGTTTTTCTTTTTCGTTGTTGTTGCTGTTGACGATTTAAGGGCATTTCATTAGTGCTTTTTGCAGGCCAGAACCGAGAGATAATTCATCGCTATTGATGATGAGTCTACGCTCTACGGGTGTTTTTGTTTTGCGCCTGTGAACAGGTATAAAGACGGATGTTCGCAGAAGTGTGGGTAGAAAAAGGAGATTCATAGGCACCTATATAATTTTAAAGTAGGCAGGCATAGTATTTTTTTTTAATACCTGAGTAGGTTTGATATCAATATTTGTTTTAATTGTGTTCATGGATAGGAATGGAATACTAAGGAATTTTTGAAGGCGTGAGGATGAATGAATTACGACAATCATGTAGACCAGTAAGCATCCGCGAATTTAAAGTCGAGACTAAAATTGGTTATTAGTACGGCGGATTGCCTAAGTTTAACCAGGTATCTACCCAGGACAAGTTGATAAAATAAATAGATTCAGGGAAATAAGTCTCCGGGAACTAAGTCCACTGAGGGACTAAGTTCTCACCTAGTGGGAAATAAAACCACTTTCGTGAAGTGGACTTAGTTAACATGTAGGGTGGGAACTAAGTCCACTTTCTTATGGGAACTTAGTACGCAAGAAGGGGGAACTTACTTCCAAACTAAATTGGACACCAAACTCACGATTTTTTATTGGAGTATTTTCACTCCGACAAAGCGTAATAACGCCAACAAAATTTGATAAGACCAACACCCCGTAATCCAACAGTAAACCCAAGCAGTGGGGTTTCAGGAGGGGCAGCATGCCCCCCCATAGGCATTTCATAGTTTGTAGTACCTTGGTGGGTACTACGTCCCTCAGTTGACTTAGTTCCCCGGGACTTATTTCCCTGACCCAAATAAATAACGATGCGTCATCTAAAGAGTCCTCGATTCCGAGGTATTTTCTAGGTAGAGTGCCATACCTACTTTCTGTTGTTATTTTAGCAGCTTCACTCATCATTCGTTAGCTGGCCAGTTGAAAAGGTGTTGTACTTGCTCATTGTGTTTGCCCACTCATGCACAGATTTCTATCATTGGGTCTTGACCAACTCTCCTATCGTTGTAAAACTGTCTAATTTTTAGGTTTTTGATTGCGAAAAGCCGATCGTATAATGATCCAATGAAGCTATGAACGCAGCGTTTACGAAAAAAATGGAGAAACATTTTTGTTGAGTTACAAACACGTTTAAAGCCTAACCTAGTGGTTGGTTGGTTTAAAGTGCCCTTAGTTAAAGCAGAGGGTTGGGGTGTATAGGTAAATGCGGGGTCAGAGAATAAGAGATGCTATACATATACATGCAAGACTACCAATCTGGTCAATTCCACACTTAGTTTTGAATCCTTCATTCCTAGAGGAACCTGTTCAAACATCTCCGAAGTGAGCCTCAAAAAAGCCAACCAAGTCTAGCTCTTCACCGATATAAATAAAAAATGCTTCTCGCTTAAAATAATTATTAAGGTTCAAATCAGATCGTTCCGCAAAACACGCATCTGTTGAAGCAAACGTAATAGAAAAGTAATTGCTTTCATCCACTAACTTCCCGAAAATTCAAAATTAGAATCGAACACAATGCAGTACCTAATACGTTCAACATAAAAATAAGATTCTCTCTAGATGTCTCCCTTCCTCGCCCTTATTCCCAGGAAATATCCAAAAGAATCTATCCACTCTGCACGCAATTGTATCTGCCTATGGCTATGTCATACCTACACTTTAACCATCAAGGGCATGATCCCTTTTTTCCCTTCGAAACCTCTTACTGTGAAGTATCTTTGTTTTGCTTTGTCTTTCGGCTTTTTGTGTGCACGCTATTTATAGCCAAACCAAAGGCGATGAATATTATTTCGAAAGAGATGCCTCCGTTTCATTTCAGTTCACACTATGGTGAAGGAAGTGGGTGATGATTATTGTATACGTGTGATTTATGCGTCCTTATAATTAGGAAGTTTGATTTGTTTTCGTTGTTATACGTCTAAATATCCGCAGGATAATGCGAGGAGTTCCGTATGACATTTATCTTTCTTATACACCCAGTATTCGTAGACCTAATCAATATTTGTTCCGTGAAACGCTAATTTATACCGAAAGCCATCAAATCGACCACTCAAACTTAATTCAAAAAAAAAAAAAAAACCCGTCTGAAGTGTCACTGTTTGCCTGACATATTCCCTGTGAATGCCTTGCCTATCTTCACTCGATTAATGTTTGCATTTGTAGTTTGTTGACTTTTTCCCTCGACTGTTGTTTTAGCACATGATAATGAGAGGGGGCGACGGGCGACCAACCACCCTTCTCTCCAGTCAGCGAACTGGAAAGTGTACCTCCGGCTCCGGTAGGTTTTGTCTTCATGCATTTCTAAAAACGCTTGACCCAGTTTCGCGTGCCTGAAGTTGGTGGAGGTTTTTATTTTTTTTATTTGGGCTAGTAGCGACCCTTTTTTAGCGTGCGCCAAAGTTGGCTTAGGATGTGAAGAACAAAAAAGAAACCTTGTTTTCCTTTGTCTGGAGCATTAAACTTAGCATAATATTGAGCATTCTTTTGAAGGAGGGTGTGTTTTTATGTTCCCAGCTAGGGGTTGTTATCCTGCGAATAGAAATAATTCATTTTTACGATGTAAGGACTATTATAACATTTTTTTTATGCTTAGCCAGTGACCAACCCGTTTCGAAGCGAGTCTTTTGGGGTCCGATTAACTGAGTTTTAAGGTGCGCTCATGTGATTCCATGAAGGTTTTAAGAAGGGTGATTGAGATGTTGAATCCGAGCTACTAAAAATATTTTTTGTCTTAAATATTCAGAATTTTTGTTCAACAGCAATTTCCATTTGAGCGGACCCTATTACAGCTTATGAGTTCTATTTTGCGAGATGTTTTCAGCGATTTTAACAAAGAAAATGAAGACTGCAGAAAACAACTGACAGATTTGACATTGGGAACGTTCGGATGCCTATAGTTCATGTAAAACGTCAACCAGATTTGTCTACGAATGCGTTCACTTTAGTCGAATGCAGTTTTTTTTATTCGCGCGGTTAATTTTGAATTTAGACACTTCAAAATGTCTTGTCAACTGAAAAAAAAAATAAATATATACATATAATAAAAAATATTCACGTGACCGATCTACGATAATAAAAACTGAAATACATCACTTACTGCACTAGAAATCCGAACGTGCCCAATTAGCAAGTAGCAACTGACAGTTTGAACTGTTCAGTGATTACGATTGACAGGAGATCGCATTAGAAAATAAAAAACAGGTAACAGCTGTAGTCTCAATATATAAATTCATAACCGGAGATTATAAACAATCAAACCACATTTGACAGTCGACTAGATTTGCTTAACCTAGATTTCTCATGAACGGAAAAAGCAGATCGGTCGGTAACGTCACTTTTACTTCGTCACGCAAAGAATTCAAATGTCGTGAAATTCGTGGCTGAATTGTTGGCTATACTTCTCCATATAATTGTTAACTGTGAAAACTGTTCTCGTGATCGGCGTTGGTCAATAAAAATTCTACTGTCAGATTTAGTAAATTCGAATTTTAAATGCACCTACTAAAATTGGATGTAATTCATTGTGAGTGGCTTACTTATAGTGAATTAAGCTTTAAAATTGTGTCTCTGTCAATGACAAAAAACAGTATTATTTTCCACCACAAAACAGTTCCCCAAGGACACTTTATCCCCCTTAAGATGTTAACGAAGTGGAAAACAACGTACACAATGAACAGCAAACAAAAAATTTGCAGTTGTAATTCAATCTATCTGCCAAACAATATTACAATACTAATACCAATAACAAGGGAGGACAAGTTTCATCCCTCTTCAAGATTCGCATGAATAAATGCACAACAACCGCTCACTGTTCGAATATTTCGATACCGGTTTTCATGGCTTTGATTCAGCGCTGTACGTAGGTATATTTTTAGCTCAATTACGTTAGTACATCGTTTCAGTGGAATTCTTCTATGGTTTGTAATTAATTTAAATTGCTCAAGAGCCCGTACTCATACAATTCTTTTCGTCATCTAAGTGCGGAAGGAATTCATGCTTTCCTACTCGTGCATCAACGACCTCTGAAGTATGCTCATCCAAACACAATGCGTGTGCGTTACGTCAGAAGGCCCGAGAAGACATTCGACCTCCAGACTGAGCCGTTGGTAGACAAGATTCATTTCGTGACTTCCGCTTAATTTCTTAGATTAATTCTAACAACAGGAGCGTGGGGATTAGGGGTTGATAGCAATTAGCAGGAGGAGCCTTTTTTTTAAGAACTGTTGTTCCAAGAAGACATATAGTTGCTTACATTTGAACCCATTCAATCATAAATTAGTCATCAGGTGAGGAATATCTGTAAGCCATCTGTCAGTTGAGCATTGTAAACAACCCCTCCTAAATCAAATATGTGTTCTCTCTCTGTCTAACTTTTATTCACGTTCGAGAAGGGCAACGGGGTCTCAGTCTCAGTTCCATTCAGAATAGTTGTAGTGTATAGTGATGGCGTTGATTTTTTTTTTGTTCTCTCTTTTTTGTTTTGCGGCTCTGGATGGTGGGAAAGGGAACCCTTAATTAAAAAAAACCAACGCGCCGTTGCGAGAATTTATCGTTTGAATTTATTCGGTTTCAGAGGGAGAATAATGCTCGCTAAATGATGATAGACATGATGAATGAAATTGATAAAATGTGAATGTGCTCGTCGATGTGAAACATTTTCGCTCGCATCGCCCTGTAAATGTGTACATGACACATAACCGTCAATTTGCTCTTTGAATAGGAGAGTTTGTTAGAAATCGGGTGTGCTTACAAAAATAACAACAATATTGCTTTATTTGTTAATACACACAATTGTCAAAATTTCACTAGAAAATGTTTAACCTGCTTTATAAAGATATAAGTAGCTGTCCCCATTTATAAAAAAAATTGGAGCTTATTAACAGCCATTGATCCAGTGGAGGCAGGCCCTTAGTTAGTTTGTGACAATTCGAAGAACATGCTCTATATCATGGCGAATAATCCTTTTTCCAAAGAAGCCAGGGCACTCATTCCGTATGTCGATTATCGCCAGACGATAGCGTTTCGCTTTGCTTCACGTAACTTCAATAATCGTCTATCGTCCAGACGATATCGTTTTGACGATAGAACATTTGCTTCACGTAAATCAATAATCGTCGAAACGCTATCGCCCAGACGATACAATTTGAGCGATACCTAATGAGGTATCGTTTTGCATTGATTTGTATGTTTTGCAAACAACTGAAGAGTTTTTATTGAATTTCAAGATGAATACTTGACTTTAGATATTCTTCAAATGCTACCAAATATATAAATAACGACTTATGTACATTTTAGACTTATGAACCTCATGCAAAAGTAAGAAAAATTGTGGAAGGGTGTATTGCTGTTTGCAAAGGTAAAAGAATTAAACATTAAATTAGATATTTTCATAATACTCATGTTGATTTAGAATTATAATTGGAAAATGGAAATGTAGTTTTTGCAAATGTTTGTGCTGCCCTCCATAACATTTGTATTTGATAGTGATAGTATAGCAATCGAAGAATACGAAGTGGAACCTTTTGACAAGTAGGTATCCCGACTTCCATGAAGCTGACCTATCAATAATACATATTTTCGATGTTATTTATTATTATTAATAAACTATGGAACAAATTTGAAATAATTCCACTTTGCAATTTCCATGTTTTTCCGGATCAAATACAAAATTGTTTGCCAAAAAACTCATTTATCACATTTAAAACGACGTCTGATTGGAATTTTCATGTAGTTTGAGGGTCTCTGAAAGACACTCAATGCTCTCAGTGCTCTCACGATTTGTATAAAATAAACGATAGACGAGACGATAGTGATAGAGTTACGGAAAGCAAATTGGTGACGAGATCGTTGACTACTATCGCTGAAACGATTATCGTTCTCAGAGTTACGGAATGAGTGCCCAGTTAAATCTCATAATCGATAATCGAAAAGGATTTCATGCGAAATGTAGTCTGATACCTACACATACAAAAAAAAATTTTACTCAACGAAGGGCGGAAACTTGTCATTGAAAACACTATTCAAATTACTGGATTAAATGCTCAAATGAACAAAGTGGTTTACTGTTCAAGTGACACCTGAAACTATACAGGAAACGTCTTGTAACATTCATTTCTGAATTTGGGGGATGGCTGAATGTTGCTGAAGGGAGGTTCTTTCGATAGAGTGAACTTTCAAGTAATTTTACCCAGTGAAGCAAGTTTTGTTCAAGGGTGTGTCTAAGTACAATTTGAATTGGAAAGGATCTAGTAACGAAAAGGCAAACAGTGGAAAAGTAGTAGACTGCAAAATATTTGCGATTAATGCGATTTAAGAAAAGGGGGCAGGATGTCAACAATGTGGATGTGCTTTGACAGTTTATGTTGACAACTTCTTGGTGATGTGTTCAAGGCAGTGCAATAGGTGGACTGCTTTCCGCACTATATTCTTTAGGGGAAATGTTGAATCAAACTTAAAGTAAAGAGCACAACGAAATATACCAGTTTATTCCACTTTAAAACACTTTATAGTTTTATTGTAAGCAGTATGTTTTTTTTCAATACATCAAACACAATTTATCACTGAATCCAGCGAAATATAAGATACTCTGTATTTAGAAACAGTCTCTAGATACTACTATATTTCCCCCGATTAAATAAGGACATTAATCCATTGAATACGTCACGAAGTCTGGAAATCTTGGTATAGTATACAATAATACTCTTACATGGACAAATCATGCTGCAGCTACTATTGGAAAAGTATATAATGGTCTCCGATCGCTACGTGCAACGCAAAACCCTCTGCCAGTTAAAACTAAGATGCTACTTGTCGAGTCCCTTTTATTACATACATTAGCTATATAGCTGCGAAGTTTTCTGCTATGTTGACTATAACAGTACCTAGGCATAAACTAAATGTCATATATAACAATTTAGCAAGATATGTTTTTAATAAACGGTATTACGACCACATATCAAGTTACTCTCTGAAAATAATGGGCCTCGGCTTCGATAGCCTAATTAAACTCAGAACGCTAATACTCTTTCATGGTGTTGTACAGACCCAACACCCTGATTATTTGTACAGCAGGTTAAATTTTCCCAGTTCACAAAGAACAGCCATCACGATTCGGCCCAGATTCTATTGCTTGCAATCTGAGCACTCATTCTTCGTTCATACCACTCTTCTATGAAACTCATTAGCCGTTACACTAAGGAGAACCACAAACACAAGTAAATTTAAAACTTACCTTTTCAAACACTTTGCTAGTCATACATAGATCCAGGAGGTTTGTCAAATATTATACATTGTTATTGCTTTTGTTATTAATTCTCTTATGTAAGTTCCCAATGTAGTATGTCCTCATCTATCTAATGTTAAATTTGCTCTTGAACTTTAAATCTTGTAAAGCCTTCACTAACTATAAGATGTAATCTTACTCTGAACTTATTCTTTGAAATAGATAAATATTAAATTGAATATGAAATATGAAAATAATTTCCATGGGTATAACTTTCAATTTAGGGATGAGGTCAACCTCCGTTTTCTCAATAGTTTGCTTTACTTTCCGCTGATAGGTAGGCGCAGTGGCTTAGTGTTTAGTGTGTTGGACTACTAAACAGTCCAAATTCCAACAATGGACTTTTTTCCAATGCGCCAGCTCTCGCGAACTTCTGACAAACATCTGCGAGTATAACTGTCTTGAAAGAGTAGATCCCATCCATTTGTTCCAAAAATGAAAAACGCACACAAAACGAATGGTAGTTAGAAGCTAGGTCTAGGGTCCCTACGACCCCTTAGGTATCCAATAAAATAGCCTCATATTCAACTTAGCTATACTGTCATTCAGACAAATTGCATGTCCAGCTAGACTAGTAGACTTTCAGTATAGAAAAGAGGAGAGTGGATAGATTCCATAAAGCTGTCCGCTTCGTTAACTAGACGATTTGCTTGTGCTTTCTATTTCACTATTTCCCTATCTGACAAAATGTCTTTCATTCCTTTCTTTTATGTGTAATTCATGGCAATGTTCGTCAATTCAATAATCGTATAGCCAAGCTCTACAAACTTTCCATTCTCCGTCAAGCACTTTCTTAAGAAAAAACATGCAAAACACCTCGTTCGAAAAGCTGCGTAGAAGCCTTCGAATCTATATTTTTAAACTTTATAAAACATGAAATTTTCAAAACTTATATAAATTTGTTTTTTATTTCTTTACTTCCAGTTCGCAACAACAACCCGCGTTTAATCGCGTGCGTTCGCGGCGTCCCGCATCATCCGAAAATCCCGTGTTCGTCCGGATCGTTCATATTCGGCAAACAGTGATCTTCCGTAAAAGATCCACCGAAAGAGTGTGTTAGTGTTTTTAAAAAAAATTGTGAATTGGTAAAAAAATAAAATAAAAATATATAAAGTGCTACAAAGAGAGTTCTTTGAAAAAAGTTAAAGAAAATAAATAAAATCAAGTGCATTTCTGCAGAAAAATTTCCTTGGATTACTACTCAACACACAAAAGCATCACCATCAACATGGGATACTCTATAATCAAGTGGATTACGTTAATTGCCGCATTTATTGCGCTCGGTAAGTTTTTGTTTCTTTCTTTTTATGTATAAAACATCTGCTGATGAGTCAGAAACCGACTTCAAGTCCAATTTGTTGATATAAATTCATTTAGTGCGAGCAGATCGGCCGGCAATTGCGCGCCTGAAAGTTGTTGACATATGCGAACCCAGCTCAATTGAGTCATTGTTCAGTTTTTAAAAAGCTGGGGGACGAATGCTACTAGTCACGGGACCAGACTTATGCCCTCGCTTCTCCTGAAT
The DNA here is from genome assembly GCA_949126925.1 of Cheilosia vernalis. Lineage (NCBI taxonomy): Eukaryota > Metazoa > Arthropoda > Insecta > Diptera > Syrphidae > Cheilosia > Cheilosia vernalis. The sequence continues at coordinate 60,089,661 of OX421362.1, forward strand.
GTCATACGGGAAGAACCGCAGACAATTATAATGGAAAAATAACCGCGCGTAAAAGAAGCGAATATATTTGAATCAATATCAAAATGTCTGAAACTGAATCTGAATCAGTAGTTATTCAAATTAGGGCTCGAGTTATAGCAGAGACTCTGTGCGGTCGAACGATGAAGGCTAGGCATTTCGGATTGAATTTGCTTAATAGAGCGGAAACTTTGTCGAAAAGATCGCGGAGTAGGCTTAGATAGAACTCAATGCTGTTGCGTTACATTTTCAGATCGCCGGCATGACGTTTGTATTTTCAAATGAAAACTGAAGTGATTGGTGTGGGAAAATAGTGATAAGAAAATCTGAAGACCACAAAAGCCGGGGTGAAGTTTCTAAGCGAAATTAGCAGTTGCTTTCAACATCGAAAAAGTGACTTTTTCTTTAGAAAAGGCGGTCTTAATCACTTTTAGAGTATACGCACTGGTTTTGTTTTTGAAATACAGTTGTAGTGAGTTTTGGGAAGGTATTTCTAGTTCCTATTCAAGGTGTTCCTCAAAATGAAGGCCTAGAAGTTACTCTCAAAGGCCAAAACCTTGGTTCACCTCATTCTACAAAAATACTGGACTTCCTATCTGGTGTAGATCTTATCCCATAATGAATAAAGGGTCATGATTATAAAAGTGATCGTGCGTTTCTTAACTTAAGGGTACCTCGAGGCTCTCTTCTAGGTCCGATTTTCTTTCTTATATCTATACATAATAAGTTACAAGTCTTCGTTTTCGATTATATTCAATAATAAATTACTATTACGTTGGATAACTATCGCTGAAATCCAATTAGAGCAGCAATTTTCGGATTTAAATATAAAACTTGTTCTCTTAACTCTAACTCTAAATACTGGTTCTTGTCTCTCTTGAACTCTTTATAGTCTTTTAATTTACAATCTTAATATTTATTTATATCGCATGCTTGTTGTGTTTCCATATAAGGATTTATATAATGTTAATAAAGTACGAGGTTTAAAAGAAAAAAAAAAATAGTTCACAGGGTGGAATTACTGTCACAGTTGATGGTGTATTTCTATATTTGAAAAGGAAATTTAATACTTTGGATCGTAGTGACAACTTATTCGATTTGGCATTATCATGCAAATACCTAAGCAATAAGCGCCTTCTTGGAAGTACCCACAGTTCTCTCAACTAATCCATTACTTGGGGGATGATACACTGGACTACGCATGCATTCAATACTTTTGATTTTTTATGGTTTGGTTTTTTTAGCTGGTTTGGTTTTGGCAACACTGGTTTTGACAGCTGACGTGTGTTTAGTACCTTGTGTCACTGTCAAACAGCTTCAGTTTGGTTTGCAATTTAACCATGGATCGTCTTACAAATGAACAACGCTTGCAAATTATTGAATTTTACTATCAAAATTCGTGCTCGGTTTGAATCCGCTTTTTTATCGAAAAATTGTGTTCAGCGATGAGGCTCATTTTTGGTTGAATGGGTACGTAAATAAGCTAAATTGCCGCATTTGGAGTGAAGATCAACCAGAAGCATTGCAACAGCTACCAATGCATCCCGAAAAAGCCACTGTTTGGTGCGGTTTATGGGCCGGCGGCATTATTGGGCCATATTTCTTCAAAGATGATGCGAATCGCAGCGTTACTGTCAATGGTGAACGCTACCGAGCGATGATAACAAACTTTTTTTTGCCAGAAATGGAAGTTCTTGACTTGCATGACATGTGGTTTCAACAAGACGGTGCCACATGCCACACAGCACAAGAAACAATGGCGCAATTGCGAGGCGAGTTTGGTGAACAGTTAATTTCACGTTTCGGGCCGGTCAATTGGCCGCCTAGATCGTGCGATTTGACACCATTAGATTATTTTTTGTGGGGGTATGTCAAGGCTAATGTGTATAGGGACAAGCCCGCTTCGATTGACGCACTGGAAGCCAACATCCATGCATTCATTCGTGAGATACCGGCCGATATGTGTGAAAGAGTATGCCAAAATTGGACTCAGCGGATGGGCTACCTGAGACGCAGCCGCGGTCAACATTTGCATGAAATTATCTTTAAACATTAAATTGCAAGGTTCAAACTATCGATTCAAATAAATATTTCATTCATTTTTTCGAATTTTTTGTGTTTTTTTTTTTTTAAAAAGTTCTAAACCTCTTAAAAAATCACACGTTATTAGTATTTAAAAATTGCTTAAATTCATAAATAGAAAATTGAGGTACATTATCGTTAACTAAAAACTTGCAAAATCCGAACGCAACAAAAAGGATTTTCGGTTTCATAATGACCGCAAACGTAGTGGTCCTTGGCAAAATATCTATCGATAACCATTTACTAAATTCGTCAGCAGCAATCAAAAAATCAACCTCTGAAAATTGAAATAAATCATCGTGTTATCTTTCAAACGGGTAATGGGTTTGTAAAAATATGTAAAAATAATTAAGAGAAAAAAATTAATATAGTCGTCTTTCGAAATAACGGACACTACTGCTCCTGTGTCTATCTCCATATAGTTACTGTTTTGCCTTCTATGTTGACATCTACGATTTATGGCTCACTTCTGCTATCAATCCAGTTAAGAGTAGGTACCAGCTTAAAGTTTATCTCGTTCACGTCACGTCTGGCTTTCTTTGACGTAATCGACATGGCCTTTGCCGAATGATCCGTTACTCCGCCTTCCGGTGCATTTTGTGCATTCTACGGAGTTCCACTTGTTTGCTTCAATTTTATTTACAAATAACTCGAATGACTGGGCTATATCGCAGGCTAACCCTTACGTCAAATTTACAGTTGACAGTAATTTAGTTTGTAGAGTATCATTTATGATTGCACTGACTAAACGATCTCTCAACGCCTCTTCCAGAAAGAATTAAACTTTTAAACTTACATGTTGCAGTATCTTCAAAGTATCTTCAAATTTAATATGTAGTCGGCCATATTTTGTCCGTGTTTTTGTGTGTAGCTGTAAAATTTGAATCGATCTGCTATAATATTCCTGGTTGGAATAAAATGTGGTTTTACTAAATCGATTAGCTCTTTATATGTCTTGCTTGTTGGCTTATCGGGCATCACTAACGATTTTATTCGCTTGTACGCTTTTGGACCAATAAGCGTCACAAATAATGTCATTTACTTTAAATAACTCCTGGCATTCTTTCGAGGTAGTCCTCGAAGTCATCGCCTGCAAAGAACTGCTCAATGGATCCTATGAGAGCCTTCGTAGCCCAACTTTTATATTTTTTTGCCTTACTAATCCTTGCCTGTTGTACAACCAATTTTGGTTTGGACTAATTTTAGTAACTACTTATTTACAGCAGTTACTTCTTTTAAGTAGCACGTGTTCCTAAGGACAAGGAACTAAAGTCCGAGTTTATTTATAATTTGTTTGCGATATACTTTCACTGGAACGGTAGTTAGGTACACAACTTTTCAGTTTATTATAATTTAACAACATGATTCTATGGATTGAAATTTACACGCGCACGAGTGAAAATTCGTTTAAATTCATCGTCGCCAATATTATGTTGGTATGTATTAGTCAAACTACCGGTCAGGTTTAAATACATTTATTGACTAACTCTATGTACAATATCTTCTTAAATCTAATGCATAATTTAACGAAGCAGCACAAAGTCTTTTTACCAACACATTGTCAAAAGTATTACACTGCACGGCTCTTCTTAATACATGACACAAGTGATGTAGGTTTTGCAAATGGTTCAGAAAGTCGCCCTTATCTGGTTTTCTTCAAAGATAATCAGGAGCAGGTATTTCGGTCAACACAAATATAAACCATCAAGCCAATAGCTCATTATGGTCGTTAAAATTCGCAGAACGATATTGTCCAGCTGGCTACTGACGACATTATATACTAATTTCAACATTTCTTTCACATTTTTTTTTATCTACGCCATTGTGTGCCCCAGAAAGTCGAAATCCCCTAATCAGTACAGTTAGTCTGGAAAAAGTTCAACCACCCCCAAGCTACTTACCATACAAAGTTCATATTCCCGATGTATACGACAAAGCTCTGCAACAACAAATAATGTCTTTTATCAGCGGAACTTCTTTTGAAACTTGTGCTGCCGCAAAAGGAAGAAAAGAATATGAAATTGTAACAATTTGTACACTGCAAACAATGGCGCGGAAAGCCCTTCTCTATTTATCCCCTTAAACTGCTCTAATAAGTCCTTGCTTAGGCCACCAAATTAAACCGCTTTGCAAACACTGAAAGAGTGCCAACGCAAATGTCAGATATAGCAAATCCACCTCATTAAACGGTTGAAAATCTTTTTTTGTTTTATCTTCGGCCGCTGTTGTGTCGTCTCCTTCTGTTTGATAATGGGCGCTGCACTCCATTTCAAAATACATATGATATTCGTTGTACGCGCAATGTATAGAAGACCTAAGTTTATTTGTTCATCGTTAAGGGCTTCCGTCGTTAATGGTGCACACACAGAAATGCATACGTATGTGCTGTGGGATTAAGTGGATTGTACATGAATGTTGCTACCGCGGGGATGTTGGGACGCTGTGGGCGTGCATATACATTATTTAATGGACGCATGTGAAACATTTATTCAGAGTAAAGTATTATTTTTGCCCATTATTTGTCATAAAAAAAGAGCTGCATCATCCGGGTGAAGGAAGAAGCTTAGGTTGACCTTATTTTTATTTAGAATATATTTTTCTGTAATGAAAGCGAGAAGTTCTAAGTAAAGTGTGTCAAACCGGTTGAATATAGATGAAATTTAGTAGCATAACCGTATGATGCCGACAGCAAGTGTGCGTTTTCCAATGTGACATTATAATGGACATTCTTTTGAATGTGGAATTTTCTCCAGTTAAGTAACCGTGAGCATGGGTTTGAGTGGAAATATTCTGAATGGTAACTGCTTAATTTGGAACGAATCAAACTTAAGACATCACAATTCGAAATGCTTTGGCCTTTTATGTATTTTCGGAGGTTTCACCTTAAAGATGCCGCTCAGTTGTCCAGCACACGTCCACGTTGTAAAGGTGGCAAAAATTAGCAACTCCCAGTTACAACTTCGTCAAGTTGTTAGCGATTTTATTTGAAGATCTGAGTGCAAAACCTCTATAGTCTTCCATACTGCATATATCAATCAACTTCCGCCAAAATCGCTCTACTTTAAATATGCACAAAAAAAGCTCACACTTCGGAATGACATTCAAAATAACGCCCAAAAAAACCATTCCGTCTTTAACCCAAAACCGATACTTAAAGAATACTCGCAAATCCGTAAAACGCTACACAAGGTGACAGCGTATTTATTTCAGTCGCTTGGAGTCATCATTTAAGTGCAGTGTCAATTTTCACTCTATTGTGGTTGACACACAAAGTGTTCGACCGAAAAGCAACACCGAGTGCAAACTAAACCCCACTCCAATCGCATCCTCTTGACAGCCCACCCTCGATATTGGGAAACTGGAACCTTGTCTCTTTGCACCAGCTCCGATGAACGAAATCAAGAGGAAGCTGTCAGCATGAGAGGGATTTCCCATGAGCGCACAAAAAAAAAACGGTCGAATTCCCCAAGTTGTGTCCAAAGAATCCATTTCTATGGAAACAGGGGATGAAAACCACACAAAGTGTTGATGACAAGATATACCCCATTTCTAACCGAACGATTGGTATGTGTTGTGGTTCATTTAATTACACCCGAAGAAAAGAGAAAAACGTTGTGAAAAGATCATTCACCCACATGACGACCACCTACGGAAAAAATAAAATAAAATGCTCTTCCTTCATTCCTTTGCGTTACCTGAAAAATGTACCAGACTGTAAACACCCTCCTTTGATGTAGGACTCGGTTTTTTTTCCATCTGGAAATCTATTGACTACATTTGGAATTGGAGCGAACGTTGCTTGGTAGAAAAACAGGGAACGCGTTTCTTGGTTGTTCGAACGTGTTCAGTGTGTTCTCCCAAAACCTATATGTGGGCCTGAGTAAGGAGGGTTGGACAATGTGTTCGGTGTGCATGGGGTGGGCGGAGTGTGTGTGCGCGCATCGTATTGTGAAAATTGTGTATGGTTAGTAAGAAGTTTTTCGATAAATATTCCCTTCTTGGTTCGCTCGTGTGCTGACTTGTGTTCATAGCGAGTCACGTTTTCTATACAGAGGGGGAGAGTTGGTGAGCAATCATTTTGTCATTTTCATAAGTACGCTATGATACAATGTTGCCACGTTTCAACATGGGCTTGCGGAGGCGTTTTTCAGTTGGCCAGTGGATGCGATGTAGGTACAGTGGTTGAGGAAATTAGTGTCACGTGCATTTCATCCCTTCAGCGCATAGGAAATTAATTATTTTCTGGGTTTATTTATTTTAAGTAGATATTAGTAATTAGATTATTTGGGTTAGCGAGCATCCAGTCTTTAACTTAGAACAGCCAGTCATGAACGCAAAATTAGTGCTCCAATCGTCTCTTCCGTGAACGAGCAATACGTGATAGAATTTGATTTTGTTTCGTGTGTAAAATAGGCTTCGTTCTACCTCGTTCACGGATGTGGCGATTTGATCGCAGTTCGAACACAATCCACTTTTAGGGGGCTCTCTCTGTTATTCCCAATTATATTACTTACATACTTACTCTCAGTTATTCCATTAAGGTCAAAAAGACGACGGAATTGTTAATGATGTGACAAAAAAAAAAAAAAAACATTTTGAGAACAAGAACAGATCCATCGCTCTATATCAACTTTTCTAAATCACATGGCTTTGTGTTCACCAATGGAAATGTCTGCGAAAGTTGCCTCACCTCAAAAATTAGCATATTCGATCTATAACATGTTTTGCCGCCTTGAAGACGCGCTCTGCATACGAGTCAGCAGATTACCGCGATTTATAAGTCCGTTCGTGGTAAGCCGCGCTATAACTTAAATAGAGAGAGAGAGAGCTGACCGGATCAGTATATATAAACATGGTTTACATGTGTAAGTTTCACTCTTTGATGACAATACAGATGCGTACGTTTGAGGCTTTGCAATGCATAGGACATTCGTCTTCTGATCGCTAAACAAAAATTTAAATCATTTTTGACAGATGCCTAATGGAAAATCGTAAGTCAGGAGAATGTTTCTGATTTTGTTGGTAAATGAGTTAAACGTCAAACTTTTATAGCCCGCCTGCTGTTTCGACACCCAAATTGTGTCGTAAGAAGTTCACATCACTCAATAGAATTCCGTACACGTTGACCTTTTGACCACCAAAACCACCCCATGTAACCGAAACCATTGCGTTTGCGACATCAATCTAAAAACCAATTAAATACAAATTTGGTGGCCAAACAAACTAATAACAATTTTAAGAACCTCTCAGTCTCAATTAATCTGGAAATCAATCAAAACCGAGAGGGAGAAAGAGACCACCATCGACATTAGTTTCAATAAAGTGCAATGGCAATCTCCAATGGAAATTGATTCTCAATTGAAACTGAGCAAGACACCACAACCGCACAACAAGAGGTCATTGCCATTGGGGCTAGCTGGCGTTTTTCCTTTGTAACAAAGGAACATTTTTTGTTCAACAGACAGTTTGATGCTCCTTGGCGATGATGTGGAGTTGACAACCAATTTGTTTATGGCCGACTGGTTTTTTTTTCGTGACAGAAAACAGCTGTAAAGTTAAAAATTTTCAAATTTATTTTTAAATAAAACTCCCTCTTGTCTGACACTTTGCATAAGTGAAACCGAAGTTAAATTTGAAAAATTAAAATATGTACTCGGCTCGCGAGTGGAATGCTAATGCACACGCACAGGTATGGGAACGTCAAAAAGTGAAAGATGTTCTCGATATTTGCGCATTTTTTTAGTATTCGACATTACTCGGACGCAAGGAGTTTCCTTATATGTGAAGTTCGACAAAGAGCTTAAAATGGCGCATAATTTAAGTACTCTCTATAATAGTAGTTGGCCAAATGCGAGAAGTCACGCATGCATATAAATTCAAATTGTGTTCTTTTGTTGAGGCAGTAAATAAAGTAAATTTTTGATGAGGTGATTAATTACCGCCGGAAGCGATATGCATTTTTGGTATCCCACACGTGGGTATAGTTACCACACTGACGGCAATTGATTTGGTTTTGGGATCAAGTGGCGAGTATTATTGCCAAGTTCAGGGGTCAGATTCTGTAAGGCGAAAATTTAAAAATATTTTCGTGTCCACTAGTGATTTTCTCTAAATTGCAGAAGTAGGTAAATCGTTCGTGTACACGAAAACGTTTGAACTTCTTACAGAATTCCAAACTCTTGACTTGAGGATGCAGTGGTTCAGTGGTTAGTGTGACGAGATCCTTGGGTAAATAGCGATGTTCCTTTCGACTTTAACCTTCCGTCTTCCCACTGGGGTGTCAGATATCCCGCAAAATATTGTAAACCGTGCCATTGCCGTTAACATTTTTTCTCCGCCATAGCATGCCTATGTAAATTCAGTTTCAAATTTTCTACAGTAGTAGGAGGCCGTTTTGAGCAATTTGAATTTAGTATAGTCAATAGATATATAATTTTGCTATTACATTTTGTATTGGGTATCATATACCCCAGTGAGAAGTTCGTGTTAGTATTTTTCATAGTTTGTGAATGTTATAATTTTGTATTCTAGTCATTGATCCCAGCATTTTTGAAAGAAAAAAGACAGAAAAAAAAAAAAAAAAAAGTATGTGTGACATGTCACCAGCCTATGTGCGAAGATCATCGCTCGCTGAATTGTGTGGAATGCGATAATTAAAAATTGCATTCGGTTACATAAATTGCATTTATTTAAGCACTCCGCTAACAAAGGTTTTGCAACAAAAGAATGCTAAAATTGTACTAATATGCTCGAGCAGCATTATAGAAATCATATTTTACCTTTTTTTTTTTTAATAATTTCTGTGAAAATTGACTTTTACTTAATACTTACCTATGTATTTATCTATAATTTTTTTCTTATTATTATTTATAAATCACCTTTTTTCCTTAATAGGGTGTTTTTTTTTTCTTCTGTGAGTGGAGTCTTGTACATGTGTATAACGTACTTGAAACATAAAATTAAATAATAATAAAAAAAAATTTAACAAAAACTTTTTTTTTATATTTATGATTGGGGTATTCCACACCCCAGTAAGAGGAACATGTTAGAAAAAATAGGTGGGATGACCGAAGGTTAAATCTTCTCGTCCGTACTTTTCTAAAGCCTTCCTTTGAACGGGCCTCAAATTTATCCATAAAAGCATATATGTAGTCACGAGAGTTATTGGCCATCTAAGAAGCAATTTATATCCGATAGAAAATTCAGCCCCTTATACAGTAAATAGGGGGCGGAATTTTCTATTTTCGCTGACCATAATTTTCCTTACTTATGGCGTTTCGCCAGAAAGCAGGTAAGGCGTCACCTATATTGGAAAGCTCGACAACTAGATTTCATTAACCAGTTTTCGACCGACATACTGCCACGTAGCATGATAAAGATGGGCCTAGAAATCGGCGGCCGTTTATATTAAGAAAAACTAAAAATGGACTACTTAATCTTCTTGATTCCATAAGTGCCTTTTGCTGGTTTCTGTTAAATCGCAACAAAATTGCCATTTTTATTGACACCCTAGCAGCTATAAAATCAGTACGTCTACTTCTGAAACTAGTTACGGGGTAGCTATATGATCTATAAGCCTACACAGACTTTAGATTTGGAAAAAAGGTAGATCGACACCGATCTTTGACAGGGCGACGTGTAATGAGTTGAGAACTTTTCACCTCTATATTTACACAATAGGCACATCCGAAATTAGAACCGCAAAATAGAAAGAAAAAAAAAAACACATTGTCGTACAATAGAATGTCCAACTGTGACATCTGTTAGCTGAACCTTACATTTGAGCAGACACCTCCAAAACTGTGGGTGCGCTTGGTGCATCTTACATTGCTTCAATATCGATTAAAGGTAAAAGTGAATTGATTTAATCGTATTGCAATAGGGCTAAATTCTCTTCTTGTTCTGTGTTCTAGCTCTAGCGTGATCTGAGTATTCGCCTAATTTAAGAGAGAGGAGTATCTGAGGTTTTCCTGCTACTTTCAAACGAGCCGAGGGAGTCCGAATGGGACGAGTGCGGATGAAAGTTCGAGATTAGTTGTGACGAGAAGTCTGAAGTCTGTGTGGTAAACGGTGGCCTGGAGAAAAAGCCATCAGCTTGTAATACAGGAGACTCGGGCTGAGTCTTGCATTCTTTTTTTTTATATATGTATATAAATATATATGTATTCTGAAACTACGTTTCATTTTCCTTTTTCTATTTCTTGTTATTTTCTTTAACGGAGGTCAGTCCCTTATTTTGCTGTTCTGACCTACCTGTTATTATTGTAGTTAATGACTTTATTTAGTATTATTTACTTTATTTGAACAATAGCTAGGAGAACTAATTTTAAGTGAAGTAGGTTAGCATTGTTGACTAAAATTACCCAGGTGTGAACAAAGGGGTGGCAATGTTGCGGCGCTTTTGGGGGTGGATTCAGATTGCAGAATCCGAGGGTAGAAGTTTTTTTCTACCTCTATCGTTTTGAGTGAGATTGGTTCTCCTTTCTTTCCCCATCTGGGATCTTTTTTTTTTTTTTTCCGATATTTTTTTGTTTTTGAATTAAAATGATACCAGAATATCTAATTGTAATAAAAAAATGAGTTGTAATCATTGACAGAGTATAAGTTCACAATACACGAACACTTCTAAGTTTATTTAAGTCTTTGTGACCGATGTCTGTTAAAGATTTAAATAAACTTAAGACGTTATAATATCTAACGAAAGATAAAAAAAACCGGCCAAGTGCGAGTGTCACTCGCGCACCGAAGGTTCCGTGTATGGCTAAAGTCCAACACATCAGATATTATTTGAAATCTATAATATCATTCAATCTTTCCCCTCTTCATGAATTCATCACAATTTAGTTTAATTTAATTACTTAATATTTTTACTCTCAAAAATTACTCGCACATTCATTTTCTAATTATTACCTAGTACCCAACCCACGCCAATTTTCCATTCTGTATGCGACCTGTCCCAATTAAAAACTATTGACTAAAAATATAATACTTTTATTTTGTTCTGTACTCCCCAAAAAAGTGTATTATACTCCCCAACGAAATTAGCAAGCGGGAACCCTGGTGGTATACTACCAGTGACTCTCTTCTTTCCTTGATGGGGTCAATTGTGCACAACTGCGTAGTAGAGATTAAAACTTATGAGAGCAACGTATTTTACATGGTAAAATTATCTTTTTTGAAAATATCTTGTAAACTATTAACTTTTCGGCAAAACAGTATTCAGCACATATATAGATAAGAACATGATCTACAAAAAAGGAATTTATGTATTTTTTTGTGAATCAAGAAATAAACCGTTTTTTGGGCGAATGAAAATACTTTCTTCACCAGATTACTAATTAATCGAAAACCAATCGATGTATTCCTTCCATTGGTATTTGTCGTTTAACTAGAGGTTATACCGGATGTTGTGTGTAAATTTTAGCCTCCTATGTCAATCGGTTCTTGAGATAGACCTGGTAACAAAATTGGCTTAGTGGGTTCGGACAGATAGACAGACAGACAGACAGACAGACGGAGAGACATCCGAGCGAAACTAATAAGGTTACGTTTTTTTCCCTTTGGGTACGGAACCTTAAAAATTGAGTTAAACCCAATCGAAAACACAAATTGCAATTTTTGACTTAAGACCTACATAACATAAGACCTAACTTCAATTGGCGGAGACTCCGAATTTCTATTGTCAATTCGAAAATAAAAATGTTTATCGATTCGGTTTACAATGTGCATCCTCGTCCATTTCATTTCACTGGTTTCGCATTTAAATCTACAGACATTCATAATAAAAAATACCAGATTAAAGTACAAGTTGGAAGAAGACACTTCTTCAGTACTATTCTCAACTTCAGTTGAGAGTTGAGCATTGTTGTGTTCCAAAGAAAGGGGATCAAAGAGTTTGTAATGCCAGATAAAAAATCCAATAAAAGTGAGGTTATACACAAAAGAATTATAATTACCGGAGAAAATCGTTTTAAGAACGTCAAAAAATCATCAGACGTCAAAGTTCCCTTGCCAGATGACAGTTCTGACAATTCTGCTGACATTGTAAAACTGAAAAATATTTAATTTTGCGCTGCAACTTGCGCTACATAACGACAACCTACCTGTGGATTATGGAAGTGCAAGAAAAATTTAAACTATCAGCTGCCGTGTCACCGTTTGATTTAGCAAACGAGCGCTGTACCAACTCGAGGTCAAATATAAAGAGTAACACTGTGTCCGTACAATAGTGGAAATTGAAGACATATTTCAATGTGAAAAACATGTGTATCTGTCCAACCGGTTTCCACTCGAGAGTATCATAAAACACAAACAGAGTGGAGGAAGCCGTTTCCATGTACCAACATCAGTCACTGACTGCACAGAGATCACCTGCCGAACAGGTTCTTCGCTTTGCAAATCTAACAACAAAACGGAAAGATAAACTACCTGACTACCTACCTACTCGGGCAGAGTGAATATCTCCAAAAATGGCAGGTGACAATATCGCTGGGGCGGCTGTGACGTCTCTTTGTTGTTTTTGGGTGTCGTTTTGGATTGTTTTTTTCTGACCAGTCGCCGGTTGAACACGTGAAGTGCATAAAAAGAGTCGCGCGGGCGTGTTTACAACGCAACGGTTAAAATGCGCCCACTGTATATTCTTTTTTTTGGATTTTTGCAGGAAAATCTAGGTTGCGCAGAGGAGTTGTTGTCTGTATCTACTCCGGCTTGTTAGTGGGTGCCGGTGACGTTGTATGGAGAACGTGGGATTTCGTTTGACATTTTCGAAAGTTGATTCCAAGTGGCAAAGCGACGAGAGGACACCTCCACTTACCATTGTATTTATCAAAACAGGTGGACGATAGTCCGTGTCGACACGCATGACATTCGAACCATGTGTGCGTGCTAAGAATCAATCACAAATCAAAACTATTAGACGCCTAATTTTCATTTCTTTATTAGGTATACGTTGTACTACTGGGAGGTGTGAACGGGTGTGACTCAACAACCTGACGCCCCCCCCCTATGTTGCATGTCAAAGAACAAGGTGTGAGGCTGATGTTACACTACATGTGACAATACCTCTGTGAAAACAATAATCTAGCTCACTTTCCGGTTCCCATTAATAAGCCCATGCCACTTACGAGGTTGCCGAACCCTGCAAAAGGCATAGAACTACACAAAATAAAGCGATTTATCATTCATGTGTGCGTGTGTGCTGTAGAAGAGTTGGGGCTTGGGGGTTATGACATAATCTGCTTTTAATAATGTTTCCAGTTTTGCGCACATTTTCCACCAGATTCATACACTCGTGTCCACTGTCCAGCTGGCATTTATTTTTATATCTCAGTGGTCAGTGCTCAGCATCCGAGGGGAAGTTGGCTTCTTCACACAAATCTCATATTTCTCCAGTAGCTTTGTGGACAATGGCCACGATTATTATTATTAGCACAGACTGTACTGGGGCCATTGCGATGTTCGCTTATGGGTATAGCGACATAGTAGTGCAATCTTGGCAAAATGCCGGTCGATAGTTTGTACATTGTCTGGTCTGGTGTGGTCTGGGTCTGGACGAGTTCGAGTTCAAGTCATTTGGGTGTAATTAAATGTGTACCTACTCGCGTAGAGAACTGTGACACCAAGTGGAAGTCATTTTTAAGTGCTCCGCGAGGAGTGGATGGGTTTTTTTTATGGAATATACATACATATATCAAGGTCTTTTGGGAGTTTTTATTTTTAGAACTTTTTCAGGCGTCTAATGTGAAATGTAATGAAATGACCCTTTAAAAATAAATAGAAAACGGGCATTTGTTGATTTCAAGGATCGTTCCACCGGCTTTGAGTCTTGCAAGTTTGTCGAGTCCGTCAATGTTTCAAGGAATGCATATTTTTTTAATTGTGGCACATTGATTCGTCATTTTTGCGTCCTAGCTGTTTCGAATTAAATTGGCAACTTATTTTAAAAAAGGCGGCTAGATATTCACAATAAACCATGAAAATGGTGATGCCTCGTTTCAAATCGCAAAAAGAAGACAAGCTTCGCATTAGTGTGACATTTAACGGATTGTACGATTATCCGAGTTCGACTGTAGTTCGCTTTTAAAATTATTTTCTTTGTCGAACTGAGTTCCCTTCACTGAAAATTAAACCATGGTATATTTGATAAAAAGCAGCTCATTCATTTTGTTTGTCAATATACGTCCAACATAATGTTTCTATCAGATTTGACAAAATATAAATAAGTTCTACCTTGTTTTACAATTTTCGTTGTGATAACAAAAAAAAATTTGTGTCAACAAAAACAGTTTCTTGTTCGTATCAAAATAATTTGTTAAATTCATCAGAATGTTGTTAATTTTACAAGAAAAATCTGCCAATTCTATTATTGTTTTGTCGAATCAACAATTAACTGTTGCTTTTACAAAGAAATTTATCAATTGGGTTTTTATCATTTTGTCTTATTTGACAAACAAAATTGTTAATAATATCGACGTTGTTTGTCAATTCAGTTATTGTGTTTTATTAAATCGACAGCAAATATTATTGTACAGAAATAATTTCTCATTAGTAGTAGTAGTAGTAGTAGTATTTATTTAGTAAAATTTACTAGTACAATAGTTCATATACTTATAAAAATTCATATATACATACATACATGGGTTTATATTTAAAAGGAAAAAGAAAGTAAAAACGTATTCATATTTTGTATTCAAATTAAGAAACTGATTCTCTTATGTGTATTATCAAAAGTTTTTTAAATCGTACAAAAAGAGTTTCGTTTTTTATTTCTAATTTAATCCTCTATAAAAAAGCATATTTTGAGTTCGAACATCTCTATACAGTTGTAATCTAAAGTCAGAATTCGATCTTAAACTATAGGGCTGTACATCTTGCGTATATCTTAGGCTAGGAGCGCACATGCGATTTCAATCGCACGACTGCTTAGTCGCAAACAATGTAACACACACATTTCAATGTGAATGCGCGCACTCAACATCTACAAATCGCAGCGTTTATTATCCCGCGAATTGTTCCATTTTTAGAGCGACGCGATTGTCGCCATAATAAATAACCCATATCAACTTCAAGCAATATAAACACACTTGCGATTTAAATCGTTGCGATTAAAAAATCGTTGTCGCAACAAGATGTAGGTATGCACGCACTTGCGATTTTCTATCGCATCATAATTTAGTCGCAAAATATGAGACCCATTGTTTTATACATGAATGCAAACTTATGCAACTAAATAACCGCAGCGATTAAAAAAACGTAACAAGATCCATTTTAAGAAACGATTTTTTTGACGTAGCGATTATTTGATCGCATATGTGTGTGTTGACATTAAAAGCGGTATGTTCTATTTTTTGCGACTAAATAATTGTGCGACAGAAGACCACAAGTGCGTGCATGGTAATTTTGTTTTGCGACTACGATTTTTCTTTCGGTGTGACAAGAAATCGCATGTGCGCTCCTAGCCTTAAATTGGATGACAAATATTCAGGAACCATGTTATGTTTCATTTTGTAGGCAAATGCAATGACATTAAAGACGATGCGCTGTTTAATATTCAACCACTGCAGACACCACAGCATAAATTCTATAGGTGTATATATTAGCTTTATTTTGTAATATTTGAAGTTTATTAATATTTTCATTATTTCCCATGAATAACACTGTTGAACAAAATTCGAAATGTGGTTTTATAATTGTATTATAAATATTTACCGCGCACATTGTTGAGATGTTTTTTTCGAGATTTTGTTGGTAATATATATCATATGATTGTTAAATGTAAATTTATTGTCTAGAGCTACACCAAGGTATTTTATTTCGTACAATTGTTCGATTGCTATTCCATTAACTCTAAAGTCCACAAAAGTATCATTATTTATTGCCATGCATTTAGTTTTGCTTAAATATTAATTTTAAGTTTATTCATTTGAAGCCACTGAAACAGATTGTCGAGATCACATTGAATATCACGTTTTAAAACATTTAAATCATTACCACTTACAAACAAAAGAGCATCGTCGGCGAACAAAGAGAGTTTACTTTTTACTACAACACCACAAATATCATTTATATAAAGTAGGAACAGGGCCGATAATCGTACCTTGGGACACTCCAAACTTTATACATTTAACATCTGATATTGCACTATTCACATGAGTTGAAGTTCCGATCCCTTAACACCCTTTTTTTTTTTTTTATCTGAGGGTAGGTGAAAATCTTCCAAAGACACTATGAGAATAGCAAGCGCGTACTCATAGTAGATAGTGTCAGATTTTTACTGACTAAAAACACCACCCTTCTAAAGATTGTTAGATACTGCAACTAAGATATAACTTATCAAGCAATTTTTCTATCATGAAATAAAAACTTTTGACAGGTTACTTTCCAATGAAAGATCCTGCGTGTTCCACAAATTAGACGCGGTTAATCTTATCTTGCCAAGTCGAACGGTTTCTTTGTAGTCGGCGCAATAAATTGCTCTCGTCCAAGATTTGTCGGACTGTATTGTTGATATGTACGATTAGTCGGTTTCTATGCTTTCTCGCGAAGCTTCTAGTTTCAGCTTCGATTGTTGGAATTCCGAGAGATCCCTATGGATATCGTCGTTTCTAATATACCATCGTGCTTGTACAATTTCTCTAAGCACTTTATTTTGAAAAGTTTGTAGAATATTGGCATTTGTTTTCTTGGTACAACCCCAAAGTTGTATACCGTAGGTCCACACCGGCTTTAGCAGTTGCTTGTATAAAAGCAGTTTGTTCTCAGTACTGAGCTGGGAATGTTTTCCGAGTAACCAGTACAATTCCCTTATAAGTGAAATTCACGTGAACAGATTTAGTTTCGTTGAGGGCGATCCGCCAGTTCCTTGTCCATTCATTTACCTTATTCACTACGGCTTGCAGTTTTGTATTCGCTTCTTCGATTGTATTACCTACTGCTAGGATACCTGTGTCGTCGGCGAACGTAGCAAGGGTAGTGCCATCTTCACTTAGTATATCGCGAGTATATAACAAATAGAGAAGCGGACCAAGGACGCTTCCTTGCGGTACACCGGCCGAAATTTCTTTTAGCTCCGAGTATTCTTTTCCATTTCTAACACGGAAGAGTTTATTCCCGAGATATGATTCTAGAATATCATATAGGCTTGCGGGGAGAACTTGTCGTAATTTAAATTTCAAGCCGTCGTGCCACACCTTATCAAAGGCTTGTGAGACGTCAAGGAATACGCTTGAGCAAATCTTTTTTACTTCAAATGTTTTCTCGATTACGTCAGTAGTTCTATGTACTTGGTCAATCGTCGAATGCTTGGTTCTGAACCCTATTACATACAAGTTCTTAACAAAGAAAACCAGGTAGTTATGTATTACTAAGTTGGAGCTATATTTTATTAGATGATGACCCGTGGACGGTTGGCTAGAGAAGAACGAGAAACACGTTCATCATTTAGCCAGTCGCCATCTTATCATATAATTCACAATAGTTATAAATGTACATTAATTTTAGTTAAGTTAGGTTAAGATATAATTCACGATGATATTACCAATTCTATTACTTTTATATGTGTTGATACTTTACTAGATATATAACATTTCTCCCTTTTAGATACTTGTAATAATGCCATTAAGTCAATACATACGAGTATAATATTAATTACTCAGTACACAATCGTCGAGCTAATCTAGCAGAGCT
Source organism: Cheilosia vernalis (assembly GCA_949126925.1). Taxonomy (NCBI): domain Eukaryota; kingdom Metazoa; phylum Arthropoda; class Insecta; order Diptera; family Syrphidae; genus Cheilosia; species Cheilosia vernalis. The sequence continues at coordinate 60,107,445 of OX421362.1, forward strand.
TCTAATCTTCTTATATATTTTTTTGGTTCGCTTGCCCCCTTTTTCCTTCGTATTTTCATCATTTTTAGAATTCAACGAGTCTGGCTGATTTTCCAGCTTCATCGGCTCAAGAGCTGACGGTACAAATGAAATGGATGGGTAATATTTATCTTCCAAATTAGATTTCCTAAGTTCAGAATATTGTACTATTCTTTTTAAGTTATTATACGATATTTCATAAATGCACGGACTAACTACCTTAGTAACTATCGCTGGAATCCATTTTGCCAATAAATTATTACAATTGCAATACATAATCTTATCCCCTATCATAAATTTATGAATGCGATTAATTGGTCTTGATACTTCACCCTTATTTTTACAATTATTAACATTATTTTGTTTTTTTATTACAGTATTTTTAGAATTAACTCTATCCTTAGTTTCTCGAGAAAGAATATTAATCAAAGTTCTAGGCTTAAAATTAAAAAATGCTTCTGAAGGTGCTAGCCCAGTAACCGATGTTGGAGTGTGTCGATATGTTGATAAAAACTGCAATATTTTTTCCTTTGGAGATAGCTTTTTGTACTTGCTATCTAACAAAAACTTTCTCAGAGAGCGTTTTACCTCAGCCACTCCCCTTTCAGCCAAGCCGTTGCTTTGAGGGTGATATGGTGGCGATTTGCTTATTTTGATCGCATTTTGTCTACCAAACTCTAAAAACTTATTGGAAGAAAATGGTGGTCCATTGTCACTGCAAATTTCTACTGGTAACCCGAAATACGAAAAACTGGTTTTAAGCATTTCTATAACTACTTCGGCCGTAGACCTCGTAAGCAAATACACATCTATCCATTTACTGAAGGAATCAATTAAAATCAAGTATTCATATTTCCCAAAGTAAAATAAGTCTGTATGTATCCGTTGGAACACAAACGAAGTCTTTGGCCAAGGGATAGTTTCTGTTTTATTAGCTTTTTGTGTTTGCTGACATACTATACATTTACTAACATATTCTTCAATTTTTTTATTAATATTCCTAAAATAAAATTGGCTACGAGCTACCTGTTTCATCCGAGTTATGCCTATATGATCCCCATGAAGCAACTCCAGTATTACATTATGTAGCGTTTCAGGTATTACTAACTTGTTGCCATAATATAAGCAATTATTTTCTAGAGCTAAACTCTTTTGCTTATCGTAAAATGACAATATTTCTGGCGATTTTATCCTAGTTTTCGAAGGCCAACCGTTAACCAAATATTCCATTACTACTTTTAAGGATGGGCATGCCATCGAATGATCTCTTACTTCTATTAGATCAATTGGATTGTCGTCGGACATATTAAAAGAATTTATTGCAGCGTCTTCAACGTTTGAGGACTCTTGCAGCGGTAGCCTTGATAAGGCATCCGCGTGAGCCATTTGTTGGGCCTTTTTGTAAACAATTTGATACTCATACGTTGAGAGTATAACGGCCCACCTCTGTAACCTAGCTGCTGCGACAGCAGGTGTGCTCTTGTTGGGATTGAAAATTTCCCGCAGTGGTTGGTGGTCACTGTGGATTATGAACTTTTTCCCATAAATATATTTATGGAACTTACGAACAGCGAAAATGATTGCCAGCGCTTCGCGGTGCAATTGGGAGTAGTTACGTTCCGCCGGGCTTAAAGTACATGACGCAAACAATACAGGCCTTTCCATGCCATTTGTCATATGAGACATTATTGCTCCCAGTCCATATGGGGATGCATCCGCTGAAATTACTATAGTTTTGTTGGGGTCGTATAACTCCAAAACTGAGTTTTTCACTAACCACTGCTTACTTTCTTGGAAAAGTTTTTCGCAATCCGACGACCAACTAAATTTAACATTCTTTTTCAGCAATTTATACAACTTTTCTAGTTTAATTGATAGATTTGGTATAAATTTTCCATAGTAATTCAAAAGACCAAGGTACGCCTGTAACTCGGTTAAATTTCTTGGACTTGGAGCCTTAACAATTGCATCCATTTTATTTTTGCTGGGTCTTATTTGATTATACGAAATACGGTGGCCTAAATACTGAACCTCTTGCGCAAAAAAAACACATTTTTTAAGATTTACCTGGATATTATGAACATCCAGCCGACGTAAAACTTCGTACAAATTTTCTTCACACTTTTGTTTTGTGGATCCACTTATGATGATATCGTCGAGATATCCAAAAACGTTTTTAAGATTTTTAAGTACGCGATCTATGACACTTTGGAAGATTGAAGGAGCTGACGAGACCCCAAATGGTAAGCGGTTGTAGCAAAATAACCCCTTATGGGTATTAATAACCAAAAATTTTTTTGATTCTTCTGAAACTTTCAGTTGCTGATATGCTCCTGTAAGGTCTAATACACAGAAAAATGTTGAATTTGCCAACTGTGCAAAAAGGTCTTCACATATTGGCAGCGGGTAGTGTTCCATTTGCACAAATTTGTTGACGGTTCTTTTAAAATCTACACAGATTCTAATTGATCCGTCTGCCTTAGGGACAACTACCTGCAAATTTATTGAATAATTTTTAAGGGGTATCTGTGGAAATATTTTATCGTATAATACGTAACTTATAATAGAGTGACTAGCCCCAGTATCCACTTCCATGTCCATTTTTGTGCCTTGGATGTAAACGCTAGCGATGAGGCGAGTGCTCTTATTGTTGATGCTGTGAATGGTCCCAATGCTTTCTTGAATACTGCTATCGCTGCTGCCGCAATCGTCTTCCTTAATTGTTTTAATTAAGCCATTGTTATTCCTTGCGTTACAGAATTTTGCAAAATGGCCTCGGCGTTCGCATCGGTAGCAAATAATGTCTTTTGCCGGACATTTGTATTTATGCTGACTGCCGCAACGTTGACATTTGACGTTTGAATGACTTGAGCTGTCATTCGACCGGCTATGCTGACTATACCGATTCGGGAAACCACGTGCTCTTGATTGCTGCTGACTTGATTTCGGACTAATTCTTCTGCCACTGACAATGTTCACATGGTTTGGGTTCATTATTTGCTGATCTTCTGCGATGAGCTCTAATTTAATGGCTTTCTCACAGACATCTTCGAACTTGGCGTCATCATCCTCGAATAACTTCTCTTGGATTTTTGGGTTATAAAGTCCGAACACAAATTTGTCTCGTAGCGCCTGATCGAGAAAACCATCGAACTTACAGTCCCTCGCCAAGAGTTTTAGCGCCACTATATACTCTTTGATGTTCTCGCCGGCTTTTTGACTTCTCTGGTAGAACTTAAACCTCTCTGCGATGGAGAATTTCTTGGGTGAATAGATTTTTTTCATTTGTGTTACTAGTTCGACGTACTTTTTGGTATTGGGAAGAATGGGTGCCAATACAGTTTTTAAGGTTTTGTACGCCTCCGAACCAATTAAGGTTATGAACACCGAAGTTCTTTTTTCCTCTGGAACCTCGTTACATTTAAGATATTCTTCCAGACGATCAATGTACTCCTCGAAATCCTCACCTGGCGAAAACGTCTCCATAGATCCCAATAGCTGAGTCATTTTAGCTTTTTGTTTGATTTCAGACGTTATTTCTTTTTCGTCGTTGATTGGAAATTTAGGAAATTCGTCTGTGTCTGACATTAACTAGACTGCGCACGTACTTTGCTATCCTGTGCACTTTTTAAGACTTTCTCCAGTTATCCTCGTCGCCAATATTACATACAAGTTCTTAACAAAGAAAACCAGGTAGTTATGTATTACTAAGTTGGAGCTATATTTTATTAGATGATGACCCGTGGACGGTTGGCTAGAGAAGAACGAGAAACACGTTCATCATTTAGCCAGTCGCCATCTTATCATATAATTCACAATAGTTATAAATGTACATTAATTTTAGTTAAGTTAGGTTAAGATATAATTCACGATGATATTACCAATTCTATTACTTTTATATGTGTTGATACTTTACTAGATATATAACAAACCCAAACTATTGGTCAGGGATAAGATTATTGTCTTTAATAACCGGTTGTAGGCGCCTAAGCAATATTCTCTCGAAGACTTTGGAAATGACTGGAAGAAGGGAAATCGGTCTAGGTATACGATTTTACTTCATTTGGCGGTTTTCCTGGTTTTAAAACCATTATGACCTCCGCGACTTTCCATTGACTCGGCACGTGTTTTAGTCTGAGCGCAGCATTTATAATATGAAGAAGCTTAATTATGCTTTCCTTGGTAGAGCTTTGAGAGCTTCTCCGGTGATCAAATCATAACCAGGAGCTTTCTTAGGTTTTAGGGATTCGATTTCACGTTTTAGTTCACTTTGCGTTGCACTAGTGAGTGTTGAATTGTCAGATTGTAATTCCGCCCTATTAGTATTGTCGTGGATCGCTTGGCCATCGTACGGTTTAAAAGTTTCTTCTAGATGAGCGCCAAAAACGTCCGCTTTTTCCTTTTCTTCCCTTGCCCATTCATTTCGATTTATTCTAATTTGCGGCGCGGGGATTTTGGGCCTTTTGATACCTTTTACAGCTTTCCAGAGTGAATAATTGGAATCTTTTTTCGCTGTTAAACTTTCAAGGTAAGAACCTATAGCACGATTTTTAAAATCCTTAATAACTGTCTTCAACAAATTGCATAAATAATTCAAATGTGCTTTATGTTGCGGAGCGCGACTCTGTTGCCATTTCTTACGCGCCTTCCTTTTTTCGTTGACCAATTCTTTTATTTCGGGAGGATATCGTAGACCGTATTTGGCCGGCGTTTTCCTTGGATTAAGTAGGCGTATTATTCCATGAGGCGAACTGTACGATCTCAACGAAGCAATCAACTTCAATCTCAAGTTCATAGGGTGTCGTAAGTGGAACACTCAGTTCAACGTTCTCTTCGATTTCGTTCCTAACGCCTTCCCAGTTAGTATTTCTACCAATTAATCTCGCTGGCTCTAGGTTATTGACTAGTTCACTCAATGTTAAAATAACCGGTGAGTAGTGAGATGATAGATCAAAGCTCTCTTCAACTTTAGTGTGGTTGGTAGGTATTCCTTTCACGACGAAGCCAATAATGAAATTTGGCTTGAGCGATTTAAGCAAGTTAGTATAATCACTTTTTTCAAGCGCGGAACGCGGTGGACAGTTGATAGATGAAATTCTAAGAGTATGCTGACTATTTTTTAATCGAATCGTGCACAGTTGAATAGCTTCAAGCTATATCTTCAGGTCTTCGTATTGTTCAATGCAGTCTTTAATAAACAATGATGATCCACCTCTCGCGTTTCCCGATGGGTGACAAGCGTGGAAATCATTATAGCCTTTTATTTTTAAATTCGATCCCTTTTTCACGTGAGTTTCAGAAATCAAGCGAATGTCGATATTTTTCTCGCGTATGAATATTTCCAATTCGCCGAGTTTTGTTAAAAGCCCGTTCGCATTCCAAGTGCATATTTTTAACATTGGTTTTTCATTCATGTTATTTTTGAAGTATACGCGTTTTCCGTGAATTATTTTCGAGCTTAACCAAGCGATCGAAAATAATTTTATTTATTTTTCATTGTTCTTCAAGTTTCTCGAGAAGAACTGAGAAACATGAGAAACAGGGTCCGGCGAAGTTTCAACGTTTTTTGCTCCTTCGAATGCCGCGGCCTATTCGATGGCTTTCCTGATGGTAACTTTTCAGTAGCATTTCTTTTGACAACAGAGGTCGAGGGCCTTTCTATTGTCTCTCTTTCCCTGACAATGCTACGCTTTTGAACCGGAAGTTTTATATTGCCTGCTACCTCCTGGGCGATCATACGTTTTGACTTGGTAAGCGGCTTTGTTTTTGCAACTCCTTAGCTACTTCACAGCCTCTATAATTTGCCGGGTGCTTTCCCTTACAATTAGCACAGGTAGCGGAGGATTGTTTATTTGCTCCACAGTCTTGGGAGAAATGACTTCCGCATTTGACACAAACGGCTGAATTATTATTATAGACAAAATATAGTTATTTATGGCATTGACACTTTCAATAAAGTATGAATTAAATTTGTAAGCAATAGTCATACTATCATTCTCCAAGGTATCTCCAAACTGTACTTCACTAATATCTTTTTTCCTTCCATTTAAAACGAGACATTTTAACGTTCTCTACATTGACTTTTGGCTATCACACGAATTTATTTTATCACACACGTAATTATTTTTGGCAAGCCGTAGTTTATTTTTATAATTATTCTGTAATTCTCTACTGGACCATTTAACAAACTATCTCTTTTGCAACACTGTATTATTGTTTGTTTTAAATTATTTAATTGTTGAGTGAACCATTTATTATTAGATTTATAAACTTTTTTTCGTTATGGTCCATTTGTTCAACACAAAATTTTAAACTTTCCTCTAAATCATTTGAAAGATCATGTAACTCACAGATGTTGTTCATAAGCGAGCATCTGTTAGATATTAAGGCTTTAAACTTATTTGTGTTGTATTTAAATACCTACCTTAATAAATGTTTGGTTTTTGTCCACTTTTTTCGTAAGCACTTGAACTTTTACCACGCTTGACTCGCGATCACTAATTTTAAAGTCCGGATTTATATCCGCCCATAAAATTTTTTCAACAGGAGATATATAACGAAATGTAATAATGTTCGAGAAGATTCAGTTATTCGCGTATGTTTTGATATAATTTGCTTGCAGTTGTTGAATCTAAGTATATCATTGAATGCTTTTGTATATGTGTGATCACTATTAAGGAGATTAATGTTGAAGTCACCCACGATGGTGACATTGAAATGTCACTTCTATCCAGTACGAAAATAACGTACAAAATTCGCGTTTTGAGCTGCTAGGGGATCTATAACACACTACGATTGTTTCACTTAAATCTTTAGAACTCGACACATAAAAACCATGCTCGCATTTCTACCTGGTATTTACCGATTATTCTGTACTTGAACTTTTTTTTTATATATACAGCACTACACCACCCGGGTGACTGCTAGTGCTATTACACCGAATCTCCCAGTAATTTTCGAGCCTTATTTCAAAGTCTTTAATGTCGTTTGTCAGATGGGTTTCCGAAAAGGCCAGAACATCAAATCCGCTATTGTTGACCAAACACTCGATTTCATTAAAATTATTTAGCACAACTTGAACATTTAAGCACAGATATGAAACTTGGTTTAATTGCTAATATTGAATTTTTTTAGTTAGTATTTTAAGTTTGCGCAGGTATACCGGGCAGCGCTTATCGTTGGTTTCGTGACAGCAGTCAACGTTTAATCCGAGTGACACATTCATTTTTTCGCAATTGGCACAATTATATTAATCACATTTACAGTCTTTTATGGAGTGTTCATACCACCACACTTTCTACATGCAATTTTATTTTTACACACACTTGCGTTATGATTATATCCTTGAACATTGAAACATCTCTTAACGTAAATATATTCTTTTGCGAAAAATTTTACCTAACCAACTTTTATATTTTCAGGGCTCATTATTTTCTCAAAACTATTACTGTCCACTTCCAAAATAACACTTAAGTTTCTCCATTTGCTGTTGGTTGTAAATTAATTCACTAGCTTTAAATCAGATGTTGCAAGTTCAGGATTTTGTTTTCTAATTTGATTTACCACCTCATCAATAGGTTCATCATTTCATAATACATACTTTAGGTTTTATCATAGAAGGAACAATTACTTCGTAATCATCTTTTAACTTTTTCTCAATTTCACTTTTTAATTTTTCTGAAGACGCCCTATCACCGCATTTAAAGGCCACTCCGCCCCTGTTCTTATTAACAACATTGTTTATATTCATGTTGGTAGGATCTATATTCATTTTTATTTGTTTACCTGTTTCTTCTTATTGCTTCTTTTTTGGGTAGACAATTACTGATGTCTCGTTCCTTTTGAGCACATCAGAGTAAAGTCTATTTCCTTTGCTCCTTACCGCAGGTTACGGTTCTTCCTAAGAAGAGACACATCGTATTCCGTCAATTGTCCCTCACAACAAGCTCTGTGAAAAACTTTCCTGCAAAAACCACTGCAAGGGACCAACTGCGCAAAATTCATCCATTACTGCCGTTGTGTTGTAGATTAGGTATTAATAAATGCCGTTCAATGATAACCGAATATTTTTGTCCCCAATTGGATGATAGGGACTTGGAGGACATGTGGTTCCAATAGTACGGCGCCACAAGCCACACAGCGAATGTCACAATCATTTTATTGGAAACCAAGCTTGGAGAACGTGTTATCTCACGAAATGGGTTCAGCGTCTGGACTTCTGCAAGCGTGCCCGTGGTGGCCATGCAAAAGAAATCGAGTTCCATACATAATGGCATCGAACGTATTTTCACAGGAATAAAGAATTTCATTCTATCCAAAACCGTTTTTGTTTTATGTAAATAACTTTTTTTAGCGCTGTTATTGAAAAACCCTTTATAATTATGTAAAAATCAATGCTCCTACATTTTTCTAGTAACATCACATATTTTGTGCGTTTTTGTGAGCCTCAAAACATAAAGTTAGCATGCGTATTCAAATAGTAGTCCATGCCCATTTAGTACAAGAACTTGTGGTACAACTGTGTCACATGAAACTACAAATTCACTTCTGCAGGTACCACAAATTGTAGCTTACTGTAATACGCACATATCAATTTGTAGCTTTTTGTTTAGCCATCTCCTTTTGTAATAAAATCACATTGACCTGTACTGTTGGTTAGAAAAGACGCCACAAGGGTACCTAAACAATACGCTGAATGAGGCAACGCAACAAAGCAGTTTTTGGTTTTTGAACTTTGGACAAACATTTCGTGCCGAAATAATAATGTTTCCCTCTGAAGGTCAATGACAGCCAGAAGTTATGCCTAAATGTTTACCTATTTTGTTGTACGGCAATTTGGACCACTGTAGCGTATTTTTTTTACCAATTTTGTCACTTGAATGGTCCGTTAAAGTGGTATTATCTAAACAGTGTGTCGAATCAGTTGATGAGATCAGAATTCAACGCAGTCGTTTGAGCGAAAATCGGTGACAGAGAAATAGAGCCAAGGTTATCTGCAATAAATACGCTCTGCCACGAAAAAACATGATCTCTCTGTGTGTATCTCTTCTGTCAATTACAAAAAACGAGTATAGATCATCAGATCACCACAGATCTTCATGTCTGTATGACATAAAGAGATTGACTTGGAAAATAATAAACAATTCCGCCACCAACTGCGGTTAAAATTGATCGCACGCACATATCATGTTCAGCTTCACATACACATATTCGTCATTGCAGTAGACGGCTGAAGCAAATCTACAAATTGTACCTCTCTCGGTTCTCTTCAACTATATTTATTTATCTTAAATTGTCGCTCGTTTAATCAATTATTATGAGCTGGTAATTTGTTTATATTTACCCTGCCGAATAGAGTCAATTTAAAATTAGCTCACCACATGTCCAATAATACGAAGCTATGCGAGAAATGCGTTTGCATAATAGCCCTGGTGAACGTAGCCGCAAAACTCAATTTTGCAAATTGATGCACACGTTTTTGCGCATCCCACAACGAGAGTTGTATCAGTTTACCGACTTTGCATCACCATATGGAATGACTGATCTCCTAGATGCTGCGGTGGGTATCGCATATCTGCGCTGCGAAAGTGTCGAGAGACGACGATCCCAGCATGTGGAAACCTGAGTACCGCTTTAGCAACAAATCTTTGTCACAATTCTTCAAACGTGATTACTCATTTATATTGAAGACAGTTGAAGACTGACGCTATAGCGTTAGGATGCTGTTGAGTCGGCTTCTGTGTGTATATGGTGATTCTAATGAAATAGAATGCCGAGGCGAATCATGAACGTTTTGCCGTAACCTGGGTATGGCTATGTGAGTTGGTCACAGTGGTGGGTGACAGTTGTGGGTACTTTTCGGAGGAGGTTGTTCTTTGTACAGCTCATATAGTTTTTGACAAAAACAAAAGCTGTACTGTGAATGTTATTAGCGGTAGGAACAGAAAACTTGAAGAAAGTAGGATTGAAAGCATTTTAAGCTTGAATTATACAGTTTGTGAGTCAAAGATTAAGCTTTGCTAGGCTTCAACTCAGTTTTTCATAGACCAAAGAGAAGTTTTTTAAGTTTGAATACTGCGTGGTTTATCTGGCTCTTAATGCCTACAGCCATCTTAGACAACTGATCGCACACCTTTCTCACCAGTTAACGTCATTGTAATTTTTATTATTAAAAGCACAAGTTTTTCCCCGTGCCGTGACATAGGGGCCATGCGACATAAGGCCATATTTCGAAGGCGTTATGACACTTTCACAAAGCGACATAAGGCCATATTCGAACAGAATGAAGCGTCATATGGCCATTATGGGCTTATGTCAGTTTCAAGTTATTCTAATGTTCTGGTTATTCAACCTATATAACCGAAGCTATAAAAGATTAAATAAAGATGTTTTATTTTGTATTTATGTATATTAGTTAATAATTAATAACAATACTTTCAGTTTCCGAAAAAAGAATCAAATTACAAATAATCATTTCATTAAAAATTGATGTACTGTTTTTGACAATTGGTCGACAATTTGGGAAAAGAATAATATTATTATTCTAAGTATAGTTTTCCGACAGCTGTGTACAACAATTTAGACATAATTGAAAGTGGTTACAAGTCTGGAGCAGAATGGTACGAATGTTCGGTGCCGTGAAATAAGGCCATGTGAAATAAGACCAAATTCTAAAAATTGGCCTTATTTCGTTTCACCAGAATAATTGATTTTTTTCTGCACACTAGAGGTTTTTTTTGTAAAATGTATATATATTATAATTATATATATATACAAATATTTTTTTTTTGATTTAATATTTTGTTCTCTTATTTTAAGAGTTTTTTTTTGTTTTGTTTTTTTAAATTATGTAATTATATAGCCTGTAAATTGTAAAATGGTATACTTAAATAAATAAACAATAAACAATAAAAGACGGGTTTCAAATACCATTTTCTCGCATTATTGATGAGCATGATTTTTATGCTGTAGCTCGTTTTTTGCTCGTTGCTCTTTGGTATAGCATCGTCTTTACCCTCAATAGCACCTAAAGTAAGGTAGCGCCCTATAAAAGGTAGGTGGCGGGGAATTCCCACTTTACGGCGTCACTGACTTTCAACTTGTGGTCACAACTGTTCTGCCAGTGACAAAAACGCACACATATGAGAAATGTAATGGTCACTCGTGCGTTTGTGATGCACATCAAATGATGCTGGCATAATTTCGCATTTATGCGAGCGTCGCAAGATTCCATAAATACCAACTGTGCGCATCGTGCGAGATGCTACGAAAAGGAAGTTGTGCAATTTTCCTCTTAACGCGCGATCAAGAGATGTGTCTCGCGCATTCGTTTGGTCTTAATCTGTAATCTGGAGGAGGTGGGAAAACGTTTAAGTTGTATATCCTGAGATTTGAGATTTGTGTTGCCCCATGGGTTTGGTTTCAGGTTTAGGTCGTGCTGAGAATAGATCTTCTTAAGAAAGCTACAGATTAAATTTGATCTAATGTAGGTATATTGCTTTTCGGAAAAGGTCTTAGCGCACATGTTAAAGTTGTGAGAATGAGCGAATTTTCGCAAGTTCTGTTCTCTTTTTAGAGAAAAGTGTGTGGGACATATCGTCACCGTCACCGTCAGTATGTTTGAATAAAACTCGCGCTGAACCTCTCAAAAGTGTGGTAAGGCTGGAGGTCCTTTTATAGACTTCGAAAGACGTCATATTGCTCTTAAAACACGAAAGAATGGATTTTTTTTAACTGCTTTTATATATTCTTATTTGTTCGCTCAAAAAGGCTGTGCTTTCCTCATGTCTGATAAATAGGAATTATAAGACAATTGGTCATGCCATTCTCATTCTCTTACTTATGTGACAATGGTTTATGTAGCAAACTATGTATGTGCTTGAATAACGTTAATACTTAGAAAGTAAGTTAATCTTAATATGAGAGTGACGAATAAAGGACTCACAAGTAAAACGTGTTTTGATTTAAACATATGAATGTCTTTCTCATTAGAATCACATAGTCAGACTTCGCAAACAGCCGTGCCCCATTAAGTGTTTATCAACCCTGTTAAACATTCATCAGCCATAAATGTCATTAATGATCGCTAATTGAATGATGACCTACTCAATCAGTGTTCATCGTGCCGACACAGCAGTTTCTACACTGACCTTTCGCCGTTTATCAACTGTCAACTGCCTTGTCCGTACATCATTTGTCTCACGCACAACAACGGATGGCGGTTGTTTTCATCGAGCATCCATGCCGCGCTGGAAGAGTTCCTCTTTATAGCTAAGTAGACTAAGCAAAAGACTAAAATTGAAATTGTTTCGCAGCTGTACAACATGAAAAATGCATTTGCTAGGATGTGTATTTTGATTTTTTTTGGAAGCTGACAAAAAATAGGTCGACATCCTATTAATTGACGGAAAAAATATTCTCTTTTGTCCGCATTCACGACCTTTATTTGTTTAACCGAGTGATCGCGAAAGCAATGTGAAAAAGGAATCGCCAGGAAGTTCTCTACGGATAAATGCAGTCCTATTTATAGCCAGCGACCGTAGAAAACTATTTATACCTTCAAAGTTTGCGTTCGAACTGCGTGTGTGTGTGTGTTTTTTTTTTAAATTCTTTGTAAGAATTAGTGAAATAATTTATTAGGAGATATTTTTACAAAAGAGGTGATCTATTGCAGGTATTTGTAACGTGCTACGAAAATATTAAAAACACATCATTAAGTAGGTTGCTTAGCAAATCAAAAAGTTTTTTTAATTACCCTGTGAGTTGTCATTTTGCTTTACTTAACATTAGGTTAAGTAGCGTGAAGGAAAGGCTGAAAAAAGCTACTTAGAAGTCCCTCGGTTAACTCAGGTGCGCCCTCCCAGTCGGTTGGCACCTTCTACGACATGTGAGGTTTGAAAATTACCCGGACCGAAGCGTTGGTGTATATACCTACGTACCTACTTTTTCTGAATTACACATCGGGCTTAGAACTCTAGGTCTTTGTAACCAGTTTTTCATATAGTCTTCCCCTCCTTAAGAGTGGGTGTCCCTCAGCTATGAACTCCGAGCTCATGTAAACATGTCTACATCAATTAGAAACCGTTAGTGTGTGTGATATCCAGTTTTCTATGAATTACGTACAAATCCAATCACAAATTTTCTACTTTTCAAGATATGTATCCAAAATTTAATAATTTATATCTATCTACAATTCTACATATAATATATAAAAATCTCGTGTCACAGTTTTAGTGTTTATACTCCTCCGAAACGGCTGTACCGATTTTAATGAAATTCTATATGTATATTCAGTAGGTCTGAGAATAGGTCAGAAAGTATCTTTAATTTAAGCTAAATTATCTCTTGATAATATGAACTTGCCCTTAAATTCATTTTAAAAAGAGCTTCTGAGTTGTGATTTTCTTTTAGCTCCAAAAATTCTTAATTCATTTTCGAACTTTTTTTTTTTTTTCTACACCTTCCATAATTATTAAGTCTGTAGCTGATGAACGGCATTTTTAATTTCACAAATGGCCCTATCAACTACCAAACCATCTGTTGTGGCACCGACAAAATTAATCTTTCTATCAATAAAAAGTCCACACCGATCAACAATAATACCATACTTTTCATTTTGTATAAGTGTTGACAATGCGCTATATGTATACAGGAATGTTTTAATTACTTTATTTTAATTATTTTATTTTGAATTTATATAACAAAAATAATTAATATTTAAAAGCCAAATGAATGTGTTTTCTTGTTAACATTTTCGGCATCTTTCTTTTTTTTAATTATCTGAATTCGTAGCAGTAAAAAATAGTAAGCAAATTATTCGGAATATCTAACTAAAAACACAAATATTAAACGTATGCCTTTTCCAAGGAAATATAAAACAATAATATTTGAAACTTCTACGAACAAAGGAAAAAATTCAAAAACACCTATACAACCATAAAGTCATCACCCATTCCCCACCCACTCTCATATCAATGTTTCGCGGATTATGAAAATTTATCTCATTGTTGCTCCCTTGCCTTAACAAACAGCAAGAATATTAGTATACGTATCTATCAGAAACCCAAACAAAACGAAACAAACAATTTTTTGTCATTTCCTGTTGAAACAGCTCTAACGAGCGAAAATCTGCAAACAATAGATTCTTCTTAGAGAGTAAGTTTAGAGAAAAATCGAAGAACGACATGTCGGATATTTTGTGAACTACACCGCATATGTGTGCGTGAAATCTGAAACAAAATTGAGAATGCAGAAAATAACAAACTTTTCAAAATTCCAATTTAACTATTTTATAAACTAAACATCTAATTTTTATTTATTGAGCAGACATACAAGTATTCAAGGCCCATTCTCCTTTTTACAGATTAAAAAAATACTTCCTTGTTTCTCCACAAAGATTGTTTGCTTTTAGTAATATTAGCCTGCAGTTTTAAGATGGCAAGCAAAAAAAATCAAAATTGTGCTTCAATAGCTACCTAGAGTAGTTCATTGGTAACAAAATTAAATCATAAAAAAAAAAATAAAAATGTTTGATCTAGGGATTGCCCCACTGGGGAGCAAAGCTACCTGCGTCTATTTACTGGCTATTGAAAACCGTTTACTCCGGTCGATTATCTCTTAAGAGCTGCAAGGAACTACGGGGCGCAGAAACGTCTACCCTAGTCACCCAGCCTTAAGCTCCATCGATGCAAACTCTGGCGCAGAGACATAAGTTCATAATGGACTTTTGTCCCACTTCGGTGGAACATATGGTCAAAATTTGATTGCCGAATTACGTCCCACCAAAGTGGGGCTAGAAGTCCATAATGTATTTTTCAAAGATGGGAAAAAAATTCCAACATTTTGTAAGTAGAAGAATGCGCTATTATAAAAAAAGTTCCAAAATAAAAAAAATTCTATGTAGATCGTCCTTTATTTATGTGAAATAAGGCCTGTTTTTTGAGCTTCGATCTCATCAAGGCAAAGTAAAGTAGGATTTTTAGAACGCAATTACAATAACTACGCTCTACTCGACACTTCGAGGACACGCATTAGTTGTTATAATTGCTACATATATGTATATATATATAACATACCTTTTTGTAACATATGAAACGTTGTAGGAGAAAATTCAACCACCACAGATTTTTTTTAACTTTGCAATTGAATTTTAAGGCAGATTTTGAATTTCTTGTCAACTTTTTGCATTTGACATATTTATCAGTACTTACCCGTTGCTCTGAGATGTTTCGAGCCAAGAGAGGAACAACTCGTTACTCGTTATTTTGCTAATTTTCTCTTTTTCTGTCGACTTAAACCGCGTACGCGAATGAACCTATAAAGCACTATAAAGTGCACTTGTTTTTGTTAATTAATAGTTTAGAGAGGCTTATAAAAATATCAGGGGACATTTCAAAATAGGTACAATGCTATTAATTTTGCTAAAGAATATATCTATAGAAAATGAAACAGAACAATATACGCAAAATCTGAAATTAAAATCACAGAATTAAATTACATGCCACATAATATTTTTTTTTGTTAGGAGTTGAATAAATATACGTAGGTACTCGTTTTTATGAATTTACGTTCGGTAATATCTATAATATCACTGCTCACTCTTATTAAACCACAGAGATCCCAATCATATTTTGATTTTGTACAAATATGGTGCTGAAAAAACGAAGTTTAAACACCCACCAAGTAATGGCAATTTATGTGAATGGATGAATATTTTTTGGCGCCTAAGATGGATACAGAACAAGCAAAGCCAAACCATATTCATATTCATTATAAATTCATTTACAAATTGTTTTTTATTGAACTTCATGTATTCACAGACAGGAAAAAAAGAGAGCGAGAGAGAGCTTTCTTTTTGCTCACGATGACAGCTAAATAAATGTCAACTTAGTACCTACTCATATACTCAGTCACGGATTTCTTGACTAGATTCGTCGGCTACCCCTCCATAAACGTCAACTGCAAAAACTAATCACGTGACCACTCTGGGCCAATAACAAATTAAATACATCTAGTCAGACAGCTGTCAGACTTAGTAAATTAGATGTCATTAACAATTTAAGCTTTATTTTAACTAAAAAGAAAACAAATACTGAAGCTAAACTAAATTTACTTTCTCAAACAACTTTTTGTCTAAACTTCAGAAAATTTTAGAAAATAAAAGATATGAAACACAATTTCGTAGTGCATTTCCACCTAAATTTCGAGAAGGAAATTATTCCAATAATTTTATGTTATTGATTTTTTATATTTTGGAAGCTATTTATTTAACACATGTGAATTAAGAATTTATTTAGAATTTAATTGCAATAACATCAAGATCATAATATCATTAAAGCGCAACAATTCGAATGTATTCTCATGCATTATGGAACAGACCTAATAACGGAATTAATGGAAAACGTTTTTCTTCAGCGAATAACAAAATCATTTCGAGCTGAACTTGTTTATAGCTTGCTCCTTGTTGTAGCAATGGCAACGTCCCCTGGTGGCACATTTCAACACTCTGTCAGACACTTAGAACTACACAAACAAACAGAAACCAATCATTCTTCGAACAGACTCTTCATAATTTTTAATGGAAATTTGACCGGTCCCTAGGCCCAACCACAAAGGTCTAAGCCCTTAACTCAGATCCTGCTTTTGCTTCATTGAAGCAACTCAATGAATTCGAATGATACCGAAGGTGCAGGCTATCTAAAAGTAGATCTTAATGAAGACGATGAGGAATTTTCCCAAACTCAAGTTATTTATAGGTTTCGGTTACAAATCAGAAACTTTTATTTACATGGACACGGTCTTTGTGGTAATGAGATGGTCATGAGTCACGTTTGGTTACCCTGAAACAAAGCCAACGAGAACGAGAAGTCATGACAACACTATCGTACTCCCGCATCTGTCCCTCATGGTGGTGTGTTCAATGTGGTGTTTCTGTTTTTTTTTTTTTTTTTTTTCTAAAAAGGAATAAAACAAAATTGTGAACATTGATCATAGAGTGAGCATATACATACCTATATACTCGAATGAGAAAGGGTGACACTCAGTTCGAATCTGTGGGTAATTCTGCGATTAAAATTCAAACAGCGTACACATTGAGTGAATATTTATGATGAAATGGTACAAAATGCTACCATCACCAGTGGTGGACTAGACGGAGAGAATCTGTGCACAAATAACGATTTTATTCAGGTGCACGAACTAAATTCTTGGACAGAAATTTGAATAACTGGACTTTATTGTTACAAAATGTGCAGTGTCGTGTTCGAGCATGATTTAAGCAACGTGTTACGAAATGACTTCCTCTTACTTAACGTGTGATTCGCATATTTCCATTGAGTTTGCGTAAGACTCTTACCTGTAGTCGCAGTCCTGGTGAGGGTGTTCCTAGTACATTTGCGTTGGGAATAGAGCTTAGTCATTTCAAAGGAACACTTATTCTATTGTTTATTTTAAGGGTTTTATGCGTATACTTGGGGAGTGCCTACTTCTTATGATTGGACGTACGTAATTGAACCATGATCACGAATATGCCAATAACAGTGGCGAAGAGGAGTTTTCGACATAGCCGATAGCCCTGGTAGCTAGTGCTGTACTCATTTATTGTTAATTATAATTAATAACTTAATAATTTAAAATAAAACTAATAATACTAATTATTAGTTACCCAGAAACGGACTGTTCCAATTCGTTCCGATTCATTTGTCACCTTCTCAGTGTTTTGCACTGAACACAACAGAATGCTAACACTTAGAATGTATGTTGTTAACATTCTGGTTCAAGTTTTCTCACGAAAAGCCGCCATTTCTCCAGAAGTCTCTGGTCAACTTGGGGTCAAATCGTATCATCCATAAGCCGGCAACAGGCGACTGTTTCCGTAAACGTGTAGCTCATTTACAGCCCCTAACAACCTGGGCCCCCTAAAAAATCTCAAATAGCTTGGGACATCCTAAAGCGTGTAACTGAAATGGGGAATAGACCAACAGAGCTCTGTTAATAATATCTACCGGTAAGACGTTTAGATGAAGGTCTTAGTCTAATCCCTTGTCCATCTGGGTTAGATTCGAAGATTTTACGAGCTGGAACATTGAGGTCTATTCGCTGTACCTACTTGTTTTAGATAACTCAAACCACCAATGTCTTTAGTTGCACTGCCTATTCAAATAATGAATTCATCATCGGCGAGACCTATTGTGTTAAATTCACAGTTGCTTAACTTATGAAGCAGGTCTTCACATAATGAGGAATAAAAGTACAGACAGACCCTCATAGAAATCGGACCGGTTCCTATGAATCGGTTATTCTCTGACTTTTGACAGGGAGTCGCATGTCTCGCACAACGTGCCAATACTAATTTCTTTCCTCACATGCATAACAAACCGCATATACATATATCGAATTTGATGACCGCCATCTTTCGTCGTTAATTGAATCGACGCCGACGACAAGTTCGTTCGATATCTGTAGATGGGATTATTCCCTGTTGTTATGAAAACATAAAAAAGTAAGTATAAAAGTAAGCTGGAAGGTTACACAATTAAAACACACACGGCTGGAAGCCACTTCCGATAATTGACTTCTTGCGGCTTAATTGGCGCGCAATTTGAATTTCGCTCTATCCCAAGTTCAAACTCAATTATTTTGAGGCAAACGACACACCCGTGATCAATTTTCTTCTTTCGAAAATGTACTATACTTATCGTGCTACATTTGTGCAGTTAAAAATTCGATGGGCGGCAGCGGACATCCAGTTTATAGTCTACACATTGTAAAACAATTTCCGGCTATAGCTCCAGTTCCAGTTTCGCCATCGCCATATGTTGGCATTCTCGCACATTCTCCCTTACCTACTTCTCTTGTTTTTTTAGATTTTTTTATTTTCATTGCTCAACTTTATTTTCGTGAAAGCAAATGTTTAGGCGTTTGTCTTAAGATTTGTTTTACCGTCATCCACTACGGAAGAGATCGGACCGACGACGACGAGTAGTTGCTAACAAAAAGGTATTAAACTTTGAGAATTTCCCTTGCTTCCTTTTATAATTACGAAAAATCCAGAATACAGGATGCATGTGAATAAGCAACAAAAAGAGACACATGGCGTGGCAACGTGAACGCACTCAAAAATCACGAAGAAGATGAATTTCTCGGAACGAGAAAAAATTTGCAGCTGCCAAACATCTGTTTTTTATTCATACGCTTTGGCATCATACCTATACTGTTCATATCGGTACGTAGATCTAGATGTTAGAGAGACAGAGAGAGAGAAAGAGAGAGAGTATGTTCTGCGGCGTTTCTCGCCCTTAGTGTTAGGACGTTAGGTTAGTCCCGCAGTAAACACAAGTGGTCAAGAAGACGATTTTCAGACAATGAATCTCTCTTGGGGAAGGCGAGGACTGAGAGTGAGAGACAGAGAGGGATGACGGATGAGGGACGCGACATTCGACAACGACTGACCGGCTGCGTTGCGTTCTTTTTACGTTTTTCGTTAAATAAAAAATCGAAAAGGAACATTGCGTGGGGCGTTTGTACAAGGAGGTAGAACATGGGCATAGGCGGATTTGGCTCTTTGACAAGTAGTTTGCACCCTTGCGGTGGCATGAATAAATTGACAAATAACAACAGGCTTGCACTTGGAAAAATGTTTCATAAAACAAGCCTATAGTTATTATACATATGGACTCAATTTTGCTGTGGCGGTAGATTCCATACAATTTATGGAAAATTAACTGTCTCAAACTCGAAAAAACGTTTGCTAGTTTTGTAGGTCTATATCGTTTCGACAACAATCGTCACCGACGTTTGGTTGGATCATAAACTAAGTATTAAACATAAACTAAGTATTAAATAGACCGTCAGCTCCCGCTCACCTACCCGATTCCCCCCGCAAATTTTGAAAGAAAAATTCTCTCTTAAATTTCGTATCGGTGAATACGTGTGAGGCAACAAAACAAAAAAAAAAGTGAATGGAGGCGGTATAATGAAATACTGACACTCAGCAGTCATTCTACATCGTGGAATTTCTACCTTTTGTGAACATTTTGTTGCCCGAAAAACGATTCGTACAAAACAAAAATAAAGCATCAACATTGTTTAAGTGTCATGAATCTGACGAAAAAAACATTCGAACTACAATGCAAAACACTAGATGTCCATAACAAGAGATTTTTCTTTTAGCAAAAGATTTCTAGTATACCTATCAACAAATAATCATTATAGTGTTAACAAACTGCGATTTGTATACTCAAGGTTAATTTATAGGCCTATTATCGTTGGCGAGTCGAACAAAAAATCCTGCGAATGTGACTTATTTGTATTATGGTTAGCGAATTGAAACAAAATTCATTCGCCTGAACTGTCAAACTGCTGGCGAACGTAAAGTCGCCTTATTGCGGTTGGCGAATTTGTGAAATTTCATTCGCCTTAAGCGACAAATTTTAGCGAACAAAATTGTTTGGTGAAACCACAGGCGAATGGAATCTATAATCCAGAAAAATTAATGGAAACTCAAGAAAAATGTATAAAACCCATTCAATTCATTTAGAATGTATATATTTAATGAAAATCGCCTCTGATAGTTTCGAAAAAAAAAAACAATTGCAGCCAAATCCAGAAGCTATTTGAGCTCATGGAACAAATAGCCATTCCAATGTGTGTTTCGTCCACTAAGCCAACCACCCCATGAAATCCAGTTTTAACGAAAAATAAGGAAAGAGCTCATGGATTGTTTTTATTTTCGGTCATTTCTGTGTTTATCCATTTTTTTGCACCTCCGTGTTGTTTTCTTCAATTTTTTTATTTTGAATTTTTTTTTGTGTTGACATAAATGTTTGAATTGACGTCATTTTCGTTTTTATTATTTTGGTAGCCCTTGATTTCTAGGCGAATGAATTAATTCGCCTACCATAATCGTACAAAGCGAGTGTTTCGACAAGCAACTCGACTTACGCGAATTGTTCGACTCGCTAACGATAATAGGCCTATTAATGTGAGTTTCTTTCCGAATAACACTAACTTTACTTATAGAAGAAATATTTTTTCATAAACAAATCTAGGGAATTTGAGTTTGGTGACAAAGAATAAATACCCTCACTTCGTGGGAAAAATAAAGAGAGAATGCTAAGAACACTGACTGAGATTAGTGTATTTGGTGAACTTCGATCAGCTCATGGATGCATTCCCACAGTTAAATTTTATTTGTTTTATTTCACCACGAAATCATGTATATTTTGGCAACTGGTTAGTAGGTAACTAATATAAATAAAGGAATAAACTGAGAAATATTCATTCATGGAAATAAAACTAGACATTTCTGTTCCTACAATTATTATTGCGTCTGTTTTCGTTTGTTGTTTTTGGCGAAAAGTTATTTGGCCGGCGATTGTCGACAGAAAAAAGGCAACGGATTCAAAACGAAGAACTAAGGAATATTTAGACTTAAAATGTGTTGGGGTTCAGGGGAGAGATATGAACATTTTTGAGTCGAAATAATTTTTGAGTTATAATCTTTTTATAAAGTTACCGTGTAATAACAGAAAACAAAAAGTTTGTCCTAATTTTAACAAAATTTCGAACAATACCTAATTTAATAAAAAAAAAAAAAATTCTAACTTACGTTATTCATGAAAACAATTGAGTCAGTCTAAAATATGGATAATGTTTATTTAGAAAATAACTTTTTTGTGCTATCTACTAAATGTGGCCTGTTGTTTTTTATACTATTTTTGTGCAGACTATATCTACTTAAACAGCGCTTTATATAGGATTAATTAGTAATATTTTAAATATAGCTTGAAAAATATAAGTTTAACATGGCACAATAATTGAAACTTATATATAATATCATTACTTTTCGAAATGTTACCTTCCAAAATAATTTGCAGCCTTCATAGCCCTCAACAAATAATAGGACAATATTGTTATTGTAGTTGAAAACCAATTTATGCATTTATTTTCTTTAAACTGTAAGGGAAAGAATCGAAACTAAAATGTATAGTAAAATATATATAAAATATTAAGCAAAATTAAAAATAATTATTTGTAGATACTAATTTTATTTCATTGTTTACAACCACAATGTAAGCATCCCAGTTTCCCACGAGGTGAAACTTTTTTGTTTTTTAAACTAAGTTCTCTTGTAAAATGTAAGTAGATGTGCAATAAATATACCTGAACGAACAGTGTGGAATAATTTGAGATTAGGTAGGTGAGAATTAAACTTGAATATGTCTAGTGAGATTTTTATTTTGCGATGTTTTGAGTAAGATCCTCTTTGAAGTTGCAACATTGAAGTGATGCGAATTAATGTACAACGTGCAAGAAATAATTCAGCACAGGTGTGATGGATGTTGTTATTTTGGGCTTATTTGAGCAAGCTTTTTGTTTATTGTATAAATGGTAGTATTTGTTTGCGCAAGAATAAATTAATTTTTCTTTCCTAGCAATGCGCCCCCAGAACTTGGCGCCCTGTGCATTTGCACATCTTGCACATATGGTTGGGCCGGCCCTGGCTATACGTATACTTTCCCCATAAATGTCGCACTCATCTGTTCCAAAGTCGCATTCCTCAATCGTACATCCTCAAAATGCATTCAAATGCATATTCCATGCGACGCGACGCCCAGAAATACGACTGCCAAAAGGCATTTTCCAATTTGGCTCCACAATGAAGAAAATACATAAAAATTCTCCTCCTCTGCCAGACGACCAAGAATCTCAATTGCATGTTCCCTCGGGAGTTATTTTTAGTTAGCGAGACTGAACATTTTTTTTTATTTTTTATTTTTCCCACTCCATCGCATCCCATTCCAGCTCTTTCCATCTTCACACCCTTGCTAGCTGCTAGATATCTTTCTGTACATGCATATATGGATTGGATTCGTGCAATGACATTGTGTCACTTCAAAGTGGTAGAGAGCAAGCTTAGCATGCATAAAGTGCTAGTTAGTGCATTGCATAGCCATAGGGCGTGTGTTGATGTTGTTTGGTGTCGTAAATAAAATCAAAACAATATCCGTTTGACTTTGAATCTGATGAATACTACAGCCATTCTGATGGAACTTCAATTTTGTAACACCACTGTGATTTGTTGTGACTGGCCAGGGAAGAGAACAAAGTTCTATTCTCGTCTGGTTTTGCTTTTTTTTCCTTGTTCTATTCCATTTGCTGCAAATGGTCTTTTTATGAATATTTATGTATCTGAGTGCAATAGTTTTATTGACTCTGTTATGGCTATCAATTTCCTCCTTGTTGATAATAATATAGTTTGTCAAGTTTAATGCATTTGTGTGTGGCATCAGGGAGCTGCGGAGTATTGTTGACCTATAATTACAATGAAAATCGCATTTGACAAACGCATTAACTTCTGTGACAATGATGGATGTCTTTCGGCTGTCAAAATAAATGTCTGATTGCTCTTAAATGTCAAATGCCATTATTCATCCAGGGTGATGATGATGATGATGTTTTCACATGACTGTTTCAGCAAATTTTTGCCTGGCAATGTCTTTTTTTACATTCCTGTTTGCTTTTAAAGCGAAAAATGTAATATAGATTCCAGCAAGTCACCAAACTAACCCTCGTAAATCTAATCTTCTCTCTCTGTTCCATGATCACGGAAATGTGTGAACGAAATTCCTTGATTCAGGCATCATTACCTATTCGTGTGAGGTTTTTTTTATGACCGCATATAGTTGTATTGTTTATTACCGTCAACTACTTTTGTAAGCCGGCAATGTTCCGGAACCCATCTAGTTGAAGTCTTATCAAGTTGGCGTTTATAGCATTTTGATTGGAGATTTAACAATTTCCATTCACAAATAAACCAAAAAGAAACATAGATTCGCAAAATTGAGTCTATTTAAGCAGAACTTCGCATTTGCATTTCCCGCAAAATTTAGTATTCTATTCATGAGATACAGGCGACGAATGGGAAAATATTTACGCGCCAATGTTTGAGTAGACTTTTTTTTCGTAAACAACCAGTGTGAGGTGTTTATGTTTAGAATAGATTTTCCGAATTTGATGAGTGATTACGCCCGATTGTAGAAGACCTTGCGCAAATTCGAAAGTGAGAGGGAATTGTGGGAAAGCTATTAGGATGGAATTTAAAATAAAATCGCTTGATAAACTGACAATATTTTTTGAGTTTTGCGAAACCCCAGTCTTAGAGTAAGAAATAAGCTCCAGTGGCCAACAGTATGGTTCAGTTATAGTGGCATCTTTCATTACTTTGTCGACACTAAAAATAAATACTAGCCTCGCATATCCACACTGGTTAAATGTTACGTCAAATTCTCCACAAAATAAGCCTAGTGTGACCTAAAACAAACTCAAGACGAACATTCAAAATGATTGAGAGTCGCCCCTGCGTTAATTCTTAACCATCTGCGCAAACCCGTCAGTTAATCCAAAAACAGTGACTCACACATGTGTGTACATGTGAATGATATGCAAAATAGCCAACCAACCTCAGTGGACTCTGGTATTATGTTAATAAGCACACCCTCCGGATTTCGTGACAGTCTATGCGACATTTATTAACTCATGCGTACAACAGACAAAAGGGAATAACTTGACAAATTCCACCATACAATCAAAACGGAAGTTGCAGCCGCCATGGTCGATATGCATTTCCAGTCGATGACATTTGTGTTGCTAGCGACAAATCAAGCCAGCACACCGTAAACTTCGACTTATGGGCAAACGACTTGCGACTATCGCCACCGACAGGGAAGGGAATACCACTTAACCCTTCAATTTCATTAATGAGTCAATTTTTTTTCGGATGTCGGATTGGAACGGTCCGTTTAGTCCGCTTTGTCATTTCGTGTCGCGGCGATCTTATACGAGCACATGCTCTTTGGAATTAATTAATAGCTTAACTAGATGTTTTTAAAGGCAGGCCGCTTCTGTGTGGGTGTGTCGGTAAGTCGATCTTGCACTTTCGTTTGGAAATAGATTGACTTCGTGTTGGGTTCCATTTAAAGAAACCACTGTCAATTGGGTGCAAGTAATGAAGTTTGTCGCCCGATGTGTGCTGCCACTGCCACTGAATGGGGGCACGATTCGTCGTTGTTGTACTGCTTTTGGATTTTATAGATTTTTAATAGTGCTTGTTATTGTTGCTTTTGAGTTGTCGGTTAAAATTGTAATTGTTTTGTTTGGATGAGTTTGAACCAATAGATCGAATTTAATGACAATTCATATTTATGAGATATAACGCAAATATTGGGCAGAATGGCCGGTAGAAAAATTTGCACTCATAATCTGCACTTAAATCTTAGATGTGGTTTGGAAACTAGTTTTGCGCACAAATACGATTTCTTATATCGCACCGAATGTGCGCATTGTTTTTATCATTTGAATGTTTGAAAGTACGAATTGTGGAGCGTTTTAATTAAAGACTATAATTATCAGAGGTAATGCGTTATAAACTTGCTGCTATTTGCCTCAGTTTTTGCCAAAATCCGCCATTTTAACGTTTCAAACACTGTTTTTATTACGCGAAACGCACTTCAAAGTAAATGTCATACTGAAATGTTAAACATTTGTAGCCAAACACCTAAAATTAATACTTTTAGGTAAAAGCGTTGCCTCTTTGTATTTTCCTGAGTAACAATATTTGCGCACATAAATAAGACTGCTTGAAATAATAATATGTATAGGTACCCTTTTTTTCGAAGTTGTGTGTCTAACCTTCAGTCAAACTGTAATTTTGAGTTTGAACTGTGTTACGTATAAGACAAGCGCGCAGCTAAATGAATTGTTTAATTGTTTGTGGGGCAATCGAGTGCGCTTTTGAGTAAAGTTGTTTAGATCTTCCTAAAATATAGTAAAGTTGTTTAGATCTTCCTAAAATACAGTTTTTCGAAGAATAAGGGAATCATTTCAATTCGTCGCCAGTGTTGCGGAAAAGAACGCAGTGTCACTACGAAATGTGCTACTCGTATACGTCTCCGCTTGCGAGATATTGTATGAAGAAAAATAACAGTGTCATGCAAAATGAGTATAAAGTTCACTAACGGTCTCATAGCTCCAAACTAAACTACACATCACCGTTAAATTAATTACATTCGCCGTCAGAATGCCCGAAGCAGAAACAATGTACTCACTCGTGCTTAGGAGACACTTCCTGTTCGATCTGATTTGTTGTCCACACCCGATCCGTACCCAAATTGGCACATCAAGTACGTCCTACGCAAGAGTCTGTCCCACTCTAATCTAATCTACTCATAAATTTGATTTACAATCACTTGTCATCATATATTAATCACATCACTCCCTTTGTTTCTTTCGCAGGTAACGCTGGCAATCCCCCAGATGCCGACCAAAAAGGACCCGTCTTCAATAAGGAACCAACCAACCGAATCGACTTCTCCAACTCTACCGGTGCCGAAGTGGAATGCAAAGCCAGCGGTAACCCTCTACCCGAAATTATTTGGATTCGTAGCGATGGTACAGCGGTCGGTGACGTTCCCGGATTGCGGCAAGTGTCATCTGATGGCAAGCTGGTGTTCCCACCGTTCCGCGCTGAAGACTACCGTCAGGAAGTTCATGCCCAGGTCTATGCATGCTTGGCTAGAAATCAATTTGGATCGATTATCTCACGGGACGTTCATGTTCGAGCCGGTAAGTTGTCATTGTTCTAGAGAGCGGCAGGTAAACTGATTTGATTCATTTGGACGAGTTTAGATCCAAATCGAATGCAAATGTGACTTATTTTTGTTCCAGAACCCATCATCGTTGGGCTTCCGTTTGAGTGCTTCATGTGCTCGGTCGTGTTCCGTGTTCCGTCTCTTCTGTCTGTCGTTGAAACTAAATTGATTTTCTGTCCCATACCAATGGTGTTGGTGGCGAAACAATACGCTGCACTTTTCGATCCAATTAAGAAGAATTAAGCGGCACCACAAGAGATGACAAATGTAGCTGGTTTCTATATATTTTTGCACAGTAGGCCATGACTGTGTTTCTCACGCGGCTCTTTGTGCTGCTGGTTGTATGGTCGTTGTTGGTGTGTTTTGTTTCACTTTTTCCCATCTTTGTTCAAGCGGCTTTTTATTGGTTTTTTTGTAGGTTTCATTTTATCCTACTACCCAACTTCCTTATTTGGTTGAAATGGATGGTATAGCCCGTCCCAAAGTACCTGAAAATATCTTGCGCAGGTCTCTTCACATCAGGGATTTTATTCTCTTAGAGAAAGCAAAACTACTTTTCCAACAAAAACTACAGCTAAAAAAAATGTGTGCGCATTTCATAAAGCAAGCATACCCCTGCTTGCGAAAACATCTCTCTCGATCGACGATCGAGGCATGACTGATTGTCCACACAGAACCGTCGTTGGCGCATGCAATCAGGGCTCGCTTCGAAGATTTTGAAAAAGTCGCAAAAAAAAGGGGATTTCCATTCAAAAAGGGGCAATACTAACCTGTCGACAAATGGCAGAAAAAAACAAAAAAACTATTTATTTAATATTTTTTTCTGTTTATTAAAATGATTACATAACTACATAAGGACAAATTATAATGGGTTTAACCCATAAATATAACAAAAATAAATAAAATAATTCAGTCGTTAAGAAATCAGTCTTAGTAGTACTACATATATATTAGTTTGCACTTTTGGCTTTTATTTATTTGTGACCTTGTCTCTATATTCTTTCAGAAGCTCCCAATCTGGCACCCAATCTTCTAAACTTTGATTAGTTAATAAATTTAGAGCCGAAAGTTTGGACTGGCAAGAAGAAACTTTAAGTGAATTTGTGAGCTTATTTTTCATAAGGCTTAATTTTGAAAAAAATCTTTCCGCACTTGCACTGCTGTGTGGAAGTGTAAAAACTTGTTTAACAAAACGGAATAAATTTGGGAACATATGCTCATCAAGATGATTTTTTAATTGACTAATTTTAAACCAAAATTCTTCCGTGTTGGATATTTGAAATAATTTTTCAAAAGACTTTTGTTTTGCCTTATTTTCCAAAACTTTCAACTCCTCGACAACTTTTTCGGGTTCACTTATTAAATTTTTGAATGCAAAAACAAGGTCAAAATATAAAATCTCTTCCCCTGACTTAATTACAAACGGGTCTAAGAACTTTAACACAGATAATTGTTTATCTTTAATATCTATGCGTAAAATAATTTGATCACAAAGTGTTTGATAGTAACTCAAAATGTTTTTTTTTATTATGAATATTTCATCTTCTGTAACTTGTTCAGTTCTTAGACAAGTTTCAGATTCATGTCCTATATATATATCACAGGTATTTTTTATATATTCTTCATTTTTGTAGTCTATGTTTTCTATTGCTGTATTTTGTAAGTACTCTTTTTTGATGAAATTTCCAAATATCTTCAGTAATACATCTTTAGTAGATGACATAAGAAAAATTATTTGCGAAGACTCGCTTTGAAAATTTCTGTTAATACTATTCATTTTTTCAAGAATATAAACAATAAATTTAAGATAAACCAAATTAGAAGTGCATAAATTTTCCATAATTTTATCAATTTTTTCCAATGTGTTTTTAGATTTTTCTTCAAACTTCGCTCTAACAAAGTAGTGTTGGAAAACTGGCCACTGCTCTACTGTGCGTTTAGCAACACTTTCAAATGAAAGCCATCTTGTGTCACTTAATCGTAGCAACTTGTGTTCCGGTATATCATCAAAAATGGCTTGTAGGTCTTTAAAGTCGCTTAGTCTTTTTGCACTTCTAAAGAAATTAAACAAATTCTTGCATAACTGTTCGACAGCTATAGGAATGCAGGACGCCGCCGAATGATTAATTAGATCAACCGAGTGACAAACGCACCCAAGATGAAAAATGTTGGGGATTTTCTTTTTGAGGAATGAAACTACTCCACTTTTCTTTCCAATCATCGTAGATGCATTGTCAGAGGCGAAACCAATGAAATTAGCCAAGGGGATTTCGTTTTCCTCCAACGTAGCAATAAGTAAATTGAAGATCGTTTCACCTTGTCCGTTTACAGGTTGAAGCAATCGAAAAAAGTTATCAGTTGTCTTACCAATATATTCATTAAATTGTCTTACAACAATAATAAGACATTTTGCTGTTGATATATCAGTTGTTTCATCAATAATCAGACTAAATGTATTTGATTTCATCTTGGATACAAGTCTTTTATGCGCTTCTTTTCCCAAAAACTCAGCAACTCTCGTTGATTTGGTTGTCCCACAAGTTACCTAGAAAAAAGTTTCTACATAACTCAACAGACCGATTTTGTTTTAAATGGTATCTTATAAGCCTTAAAAAATAATAGATCATTATGTATTTATTCCTATGCTTTGAAATAAAGACCGAGTTCCATTCATACTAGGGAACATAAATAACATCTACTATAAATATGCTAAACTTACCGCTTTTGCTATTGACGAATCAGGAAAAATAGTTGCATTGAATTTCCCGAGCTTTTCCATTGATTTAAAGGAATGATTTTGTACTATCATTCGAAGAACCAGCTTTATTTCGGCTGCTGCAATATTCCGATTGAGTTTTGATTTTTTTTGGTAGAAGCAATCTGAAAGTTGCATTTTTTCATTTTCTTTACCTTGCTTGAAGTTTTTTTGATGTTTTTTTGTTGCTTCGTGTCGTTTCAGGTGATTTTTTTGACTTATTAACAGCTGTTTGCAAACAATGCATATAGGACGTTTAGTTGAAACATCATACTTCACCCAGGGGTAAAGACACTCCCACTCTTTTGAATACATTCGGCAAGCTGTCTTTGACACCCTGGTGCTGTCGAACTCGGTTGATTCATTCGAGTTCGACCCTGACATTTGCGACTCCGCTTCTACATCTGAATCCATTTCCATTATTTTGTGTTCACTGCTGCCGTGTGCCTGGGTTTCATTTGGACTGGATGTTTCCAATTCATGTTTGCCGAAATGTAAAACAAACCTAAAATACAATTAGAATAACAATAAATACATAGAATAAAATAAATTCCATTATGCACTTACTTATCCATATTAATTCCAGAATTAAAGCGTACCTA
Source organism: Cheilosia vernalis (assembly GCA_949126925.1). Taxonomy (NCBI): domain Eukaryota; kingdom Metazoa; phylum Arthropoda; class Insecta; order Diptera; family Syrphidae; genus Cheilosia; species Cheilosia vernalis. Next base: position 60,137,468 of record OX421362.1, read on the forward strand.
CTAATTCACGTCAAGCACGACAGGAATGAACACGAAAACAGAAGTAAAACTGATAATTGAACATAAAAAAGTTTGAAACGGCTTAAGGCTTACGCGTCGCATATTCTCATCTCGTTCTATCATATTATTGCATATGCATTTAATGAACGATGGCTAAATGCTAATGGCTTAACTTATTGTAGCTGATAGAAAATGGACGCATTCAGATCCCAATTAACTGAATTATTATGAAACATTCCGTGTTTCATACAAAAAGTTTTTTTTTTCAAAATTGGATAAAGTTTCAACGAAATACAGAAAAGGGGCAAATCTAGACAATTTTCGAAAAGTGGTCTCATTGGGGACAGAGAGAAAAAAAGGGGAAAAATGCAACTTTAGTCGCATAAAGTGAGCCCTGCATGCAATAGATACACTTTACCCACCCCAAAGAAAAGGGAAATTTGCTGGGTGTTGCACTTCTCAAATATGTAGTAATAAAAGCCAGAGCCTTGAGTAACAACTATTAAAAAGGGTTAAAATGGAATTTCCATTATACTTTGTGAATGGGCACGAATGCAGGTAGACAGGTCGATTTTTAGGTTAATTGAGAAAAGATGGGTTTTTTTACTCACTTACATTATTTTATGGCAATTTCGATATTTTTCATTATTTCTTTATTTTCTTGAATGTAATGTTCTACTTCGTGCATGAAACTTTTTTCATGAGTTACCTACTACAATAATTTATTGGTGAAACTCAATGACTGTTAAAACACGTATCAATAATAAAACAATTACGTTTTCCAATATCGCTGCAAAAAAGATAAAGTACAGAAAAGCATTAACAATTTCATGCGATCAAAAATACCTTAAAAGAGAAAATTTCCCTTAAATAAATTGCTACTGCGCATGTTGGGATCTTTCTTCTTTTATGGGACGGACTATACGTTTTTTTTTTTGTATACACTCATTCATCAGTGCGTGATGTTGGTCTAATTATGGTACTTGCTGTTAATGTAGGGAAAATAACTGAACTGGCTGCGATTGGAAAAAGGGGAAAGCCGTATGCGAACATCATTTCAATGTAAAGTAGACATTAATCCAGGCGGTAATGGCTTTGCTTCTAGTCCAGGAAGAGTGGTGGATTTGAATGGCTTTTTCTGGCCAAGTTTTGAGCTCCTCCATTTACCTGTTGGTTTTACTCCATTGGACATCAATAGTCCTCTCTAGATCTCTATGATTTGGCCTTTGAATATCACTCAATCTTTTCTTTTCTAACTTGCTCTCTTTATCCCTTTTAAACTTAACTTAAAGGCCCACAGGTACTATACCACAATTTTCCTCGTATCTCTCTTCGCAAACTCACCTCTTAGCACAATAATTTTCCACAGGATCTACCAAACCTTCCCTCGAAAGTCTCCTCGCAAACTGACCTCTAGAGATGCATCTTTCAACCTCCAGCAAAACATTTGTAATTTCATTGAACTCTGTCATGAAAGAGCCAATTAAAATTAAATCACTTGCCACTTACATCTAGCGTCATCATCACCATGCCTGTGCATTTTCATTCTATTTCACTCGCATTGTAGGCATACCTACACAAGACTCTCCATTTCGAAATACCGACCAGCCACTCACATGCGAATCAGTCCCAGCCACTCCACCCTGAGCGCCGGCAAGGGATAATTAAAAATTTAAATTAAACTATGTTTAATCATTCTTTACTCGCGGAAGTAATTCCGCATTCTCTGCCGCCGGTACCACGCCGTAGGTACTGCCTGTTAATAAATTCTGCAAAAATGAAGAAAATACTGTTTGTGGGTGGCCCACAGCTCAAAAATTGGGTGTTTTTCGTGGAGAAAGCCATCTCGCCCGTTCAAAACTTGGCTAAATACCTTCGGAACATGGCAGCGGGGGGAAAAAAAACTAAGTAATAGTCTATCGTAAATGTCGTGACTTGTAACAATGTTGATGTTTTTTTTTTTTTTGTCAAATTACCATTCATGACGACTATACAAGTTGGAGGAATATTGGGCTGTCGGCTTTCAAATTCGCCTTAGGATTTGGCGCAGAAAGGTAATTAGATGACACTTTGGCTATATCGGGTTTGTTTGAGTGGTTAAAGAATGTTTTGTGCCTGGTTAGCGTGGGCGTGTTGGATGACGGAATTGGGCTTATTTATGTGAATAGATTACAAGTGAATTTTTTTTGTTTGCTTTGCGACTTGAATCGGTTCCAAATTATTTGGAATTGCGGAGTTGATTTTTCGAAAGGGAAAAAAGTGTCAAATGCTTCGGATCAAGTTCAAAGAGAATAGGCATTCACTAGGCAAAGCGTTTGCTTTAAAAGGAAGTTATAAAAGGTGGCGGATCTAATTCTTTACTCTATTCAATAAATTGTTGACTCAGGCGGCAATAATCAGCTAGCAATAAGCAATACGCCACTTTTACTTTAACCTATTCTCACATTGAAGAAACAGTGTTCCCAGAAATTTAAAGCTGACGTGTCGTCCGACGATTCCGATGATTCGATTTTACTAACGTGGTGCACCCTGTATTTACTAAATTTTAATACATTTAATTTAATTGCTTAAAATACAAGCGTATAAAACTAACATTTAAGTTAAGACTATATACAAGATACATTTATTGAAGGTAAAAAATCGCAAACATAACACATAAATGTAAAATGATTTATTAAATATAACAATTCATAAGTTAAAAGGAAATGAGATATTTATGGTTATGGCAAATTGAAGCCCAACTTTAAGAGTTGCTTTGGTGCAATTTAGGTGAAATAAGTTGGACAACATATTTGCTCTGCAAAGCATTCTTGTTCAAGGCTCGTGTTGGCCATAGTCATTACGGTGATGGGGAAGGCGGAAAAAGGGAATTAATCGTAAACGACGAGGATTAGTTTTTAATGAGATGTTTCCAGATAGTAACTGATGAATAAAAATAATATCAACGATATTGCGACGAGTCCTAAGAGCCTGTAAATTGAGAATCTTCAGGCGATTCTCATAGGGAGGTAAATTGTGGGGGTCATCCCAGTCTAGCCCACGTAAGGCAAAACGAATGAATCGACGCTGGACAGTTTCGATTCTCAAAATATGCACTCGATGGTAAGGAGACCAGACTGGGCTGGCATATTCAAGAAGTGGCCTTGCAAACGTCTTATAAAGGGATTTAGTTACATAGGGGTTAGAGAACTGCTTCGACCAACGTTTAACAAAGCCGAAAGTTAAGTTGGGCATCGCAGAGACAAACTCGTCGTTAATGAAATAAGGTCTTTGATTCAGTGGACGGCGTTTGCGGGAGAAAGTAACAGTTTGACATTAACACCAGATGTAGAAGTAGTTAGGGTCAGATTATAGCGAGAGAGAGTCAACGCAGATCTCCAGGTCTGAGAGTAAAATGACACGTACAACATCGGTTATTGTAAAATTAAAAATCAAAGCTACGAGATGACTTCCCTGTCACCATAGGCCGCTATGACTGGCTTAGAGACGGAACATCTAAATAAGACCTTATCCATGAAATAAACCGCTGTGAAAAATCGATCGCTTTTATTTTGAAGAGTATGACTTTGTTGGAGATCTTGTCGAACGCTTAAATGAAATCGGTAGCCACAACATCCACTTCCTTCCCATTTTCCAAGGTACATAGTGTATTAGAGACAAAATTCGTAAGGTTTGTGGTTGTAGATCTACCCTTGAAGAACCCATGTTGTTTAGAGGAGAGAATTGATTAACAATGGAAGAATATTGAATCATAATTTATGCTCTCGAAAAGTTTAGGTATAGAATACAGATCAGCAATAGATTTATAATTAGAGATATCGCTCTTGCACCTCTTTTTGTGGATGGGAACGATAAATGAGTCCTTCCACAATTTAGGGAAAATACTTGTGTAATAGAGAGTTTGCAAAGAGCATAAAGGGGTAGGACTTGTTTATTAACACATTTCTTTAAAACTATGGCAGGGAGACCATCTGAACCGGAGGAGTAGTCGTCCTTAAGGTTTTGGGCACATCCATCGAAGTAACTGAAATAGTTAGGGTCGGGTTAGACGTCGTCATTCACAAAAGCCTGTCTGAAGAAATCAGCGAATAGTTTAATAAATCATGCTGAAAATATTTGCACAAGGTAACTCAGTTCACATATTTTCCAAATATATTCCATAAATAAACAAAACGTTTCCAGAATTTTGTTTGCTAGCCCTTCAAAAATGCAGCCCAAAATCGTTGCCCATAAAGAAGCCCAAAAATCGTGGAAAATTTTAGTATTTTTCCCACTTGCCGCGAATTTTATTTGACTTCTAATTACTGTAATAGGCTTTTGTGGCTTGTGTCAAATCAAAAGAGTGCTGCCGAGTTTTAAAAGTGAGGGTTTGTTCGAAAATAGTTTTCTATAAGTTTTGCGAAGGAATAAAACAAACAAATTTAAAACACAATTTGTAAAACAATAGGTATGTTGTCCGAAATTGTGTTGGGCGCTCATTTTTTCATTTCATCGAAAACAGAAGTTTTCCCATACATATTTCAGTTTTTAAAACGAGTCGTTTGCACTCGTTTTCCACGAAAACGACTTCCAATCGTTGGGTTGTTGGAACAAACACACCTTTTTAAATATATCCAGCAAATTCAGCAAAAAGGCTGACCGAACAACTGTCACAACTCACAAATTTAAATCATTTTCCACACTTAATTGATTAGCTAATATTGTTTTTAAATGCACCTTGTTTTTCATTTTGTTGGTTAATTAATGCGATTGAAATTTGTAACCATATAAGTTTGAACCGAAGCTTAGGTTAGGTTAGGTAGATGTGTAGGTAGAGCAGGATGAGCCCTGCAATAGCTCACTTAGGTCCTCGTGGACCCATTGTGATGTGATGCCCTTCCTTCTTTAGGGGATAACCGTTGGTGTACCATCGGCGGTCTCCAACATCCTCCTTTGTGGTTATATGACGCTGTCTAGCCATCCCGATCTCCTCAGAAACCTGCAAAGATCAGACAGAGAGACATCAGAAAGTTCATGTGACAGAGAGACGGGCAATGACAAAGGAAGTGAGGTGTGTCCTCGTGGACCTCCTCGTCTTCGCAGCCTCTACATATGTCGTCATCTTTGAGATTTAGTTTCATTAAGTGGTTTCTTAGGTAGTTTTGGCCAGTCAGAGCTCCCACTAACTTAGATAGCGATGACCTATCAAACTGTAGAAGTTTGTTGGTCCGACATATGTTGTATTCTGGCCAAAGCTTCCTTGATATTTCACAGGTAGTGAGTTCTTTCCACCTGTTGTTGGTTTTCATTCGAATTTTGTTCTCCACTCGCTCTCTAAGGTTGCAAAGTGGTGGCTTGATCGATTAAAGTGCTCTGTCAGGATCCATTTTGGATCCCTCTCTCGCCCTCTCATTGCCGGTTTTGTCACTGTGTCCAGGGACCCAGCAGAGATTGGTGGTGTACTGCGAGCAAAGAATCTTGAGCTCCTCGCGGCAGCGGTGGACTAATTTGGATTTTATTTCATTGTCAGAAACTGCTTTTATTGCCGCCTGGCTGTCAATGAAGATGGTAATATCGCTGCCTGATATTGCCAATATCGACGCCCTACGAGCCGCTTCTGCGATTGCCAGAACCTCCGCTTGGAAGACACTACTACTATCAGGTAGTCTGATGGAGCCATGTATATTTAGTTCCTCTCCATCTTTGACCCATCTGTGTAGATGGATATTGATTTTCTTTTTGTGGGTTCATTTGTGTTCCATTCTTCCCTACTCGGAAAGGAGCAGGTGAATGGTCTGTCAAAGTCTAGACGGGGAGTCATATAGTCGGATGTGACGACGCTCCCTACGTATTTGCCTAATATATTTGCATGCCCAAAATTGCAAGGGTTCCAAGTGTTTATTTGGCACAACCTTAAGGCACTTTTGGCAGCAGATTCTTCCATGTATAGGTCTAGAGGTGTCAGATTAAGAATTGCCTCTAATCCAGCAGTAGGTGTCGTTCTCATGGCGCTTGTTGTCCCTATACATGCTATTCTTTGTATTTTGGTCATCAACCTAAGATTGGTCGATTTGCTGGCGGCTTGCCACCAAACTATACTACCATATGTTAGTATTGGTCGCACGATTGCTGTGTACATCCAGAGGATAATGCTGGGGTTTGGTCCCCAACTTCTTCCGAAGATGCGGTTACATGCGTAGAAGGCATTCGCTGCTTTCTTAACTCTTTCATTAACATTCGGCTTCCAATTAAGTTTTCTATCAAAGATAATTCCCAAATATCTCGCACTATCTGCTACCCTTAGGGGTATACCTTCCAGAGTTGGTGGCTGGAATTGCGGTATTGTTCTTTTATTCGTGAACAAGACAAGCTCGGTTTTCTGCGGATTGACCCCAAGGCCGCATTGATTTGTCCACGTATTTAGTTCCCGAACCGAAGCTTAACGACTAGTGTTACAAAGCTGATTTAAACGTCAAACGAAAACCAGTTGCTGGTCGGTGTGAATGCATCGGCGAGTTCTCGACCAAAACGTGGATTTGGGCTTGGTGTGAAAAGCCTATAACTGTACGAGCAAGCTTTTTCACTGACTGGATATTTCCATGGAAAGTTGATTGTGGTGGCTCTCTACAAGCTTTTTTCTCTTATAAGTTGTTCTACAGATTCTATTCAATTGTACCTCTTATGTTGGCTTGTAAGTTTTGTAAGAATGCAGCTTTGACATATAGTATATAAATGTCGATAAGTATAGCACATGTCATCATTAGAACTACTGTCTTCCAACCTCTTATTTGAAACTTTTCCAACCATTACCGTCTTCTTAATTGGATCGAAATGTGACATACCATCTTCACCCTGCCGCCATATTCTTCTCTTCTACTTGTAACACAGCACAAATTGCTCCATCTAATATCGCCCGCTGTTTTCTTTTTGTTTAATAAAAAAAACCGTCTATAGTTGTTGCACAGTATTACGAGGCCGACGTCAATAAGGAGCATGTTATTCGTGGTAATTCGGCTGTAATTAAATGTCTGATCCCATCTTTTGTCGCTGACTTCGTTGAAGTTGTATCCTGGCACACGGACAGCGATGAGAACTACTTTCCTGGCACTGAATACGGTTCGACACAGCAACACACACATATACACTTCTGTATTTTTAGGGCGACGTCATGCTTGTTTATTTTAGAAGTGCATGTCCCCATCCGCCCACCCTGACCTGCATCCCTTGTCCCTTGTCTATATACATGTAACAATTTATTTTCATCCTCTTCCTTTTGTCCATTTTCATTTGGTATATGTAATAAAAATATATCCCCCACCCCGCCATTCACATCCTTTTCGATGTTATCGATATTGTTGCATATTGTTGCAGTTGTCTCACAGCACTACGAGGAGGACATTCACAAGGCATTTGTGATTCGAGGCAATTCAGCGATACTTAAATGTGATATCCCATCGTTTGTAGCGGACTTTGTGACTGTTGTGTCCTGGCACACAGATCAGGAAGAGAATTTCTATCCTGGAAATGAATACGGTTTGTGGTGGCCGATGCCGTGCTTTTGTATATATAATAAATATCGCTGTGAATGCCAATTCCTACAATCCTACACTTTTATCCTGCAAAATATTCCTTTAGCGTTGGATTTTCGTCTTTTACATATTTTTACAATTTGATTCGACGGGGGAGCTCTTCTTTTTCAGTATAACTCGTATATTGACTCTCACATTTCGAATGTGCGGGGGTTTGGAATTTATTTCTTCTCTTCTAGTGGTGTCGCAAGACTACGACACGGATGTGAACAAGGCGTATGTCATTCGTGGGAATTCGGCCGTTTTGAAATGTGAAATTCCGTCATTTGTGGCGGACTTTGTCAGTGTGGTTTCCTGGCATACCGATCAGAACGAGAATTTCCTACAGGGAACTGAATATGGTTTGTTTTTATTTTTTTTTGTTAAGTTTTTAGTGAATGAAGGCGGGATATCCGTAAAAAAAAACCCTGCGTGTCCTTACAATTTTTTTTTTCGATTTTCTGCCTGTTTTTGTTTTGTTTTAGTTGGCCTTTTTCTGAATCTTGAAGATTTTTTTGAAAGGATTTACTTTTTCTCAGTTTAGATGAGGGAAGTGGGTACCTTTCTCAGTCTTGATATGGGTATATCATGATTATGGTTTCCTTGAAGAGCGGAATAGGTACTATCGGAATGTCTTCTCTTTGTTCCCGTAATGCAAAGCAACTTTTTCTTCACTTCGTCGAGTATTTGTTTACACAGACTTCCTTAAAAACCTAACTTAAAAAGTGGGTCCTAAAATCCTGTCCATCTGTCCGTCTGTGCCGAGGCCTACAGCCTAACGGATTTTTGGGGCTAACAGTGTGGCCTTTTTTTTTTTTTGCAAGGTAACCTCAATATTCGTACCAGTTTGATTAGATCGAAAACGGCTCTGATGATTTCAACCAACATTTTTATCTAAGCTCAAGTAGGTGAGGTTAACATGGCTGCATATTCAGTTTTTCCCTTAAAAAATCGAATAATGGTATAGGTATACTCTTGAAATTTGGACATATGTATCTCGAAAACGGTCCATACGATTGTAACGAAAACTCATTCCTAAGAAAATGTGGTATGTTCTAACTTTATACTAAACTCAGTTTTTCTCTTTATAATCGTCCAATGCATTTTTGAAAAAAGCGTTTTTTTTTTTTCGAAGTTGCTTCGTCCTTAACTTTCAATTCGAATTATCGAAAACGCTTATTTTAAAAAATGCTCATAACTCGAAAACCCCATATTCGACAAAATTACACCTGTACAAAATAAAAGTTGTTCCCGTTCCGACCCCCCTCTGTTACGTAAGAAATTCATAGCAAACTGCATCCAATTTGAGGAAACAACAAACAAAACCATCAGGGAGAAAAAACGCCTCCACACTTATTTCACTAGCATCGTCCCTCGTCCTCCCTTTATGAAAGTTTAACTTTCATGCAGTTTCACACTCCCATTTATTATGCGCTTCCAATTTTGATGCATTTTCTCGTATACACTTTGTGTCAGTTTCAGTTCTCGTTGCAGTTCATTGCCACTGATGGTCTCCGGCAACAATCAACCTCGTCTGCGTGACAAGACACATTCACCATTCATGCCGACAATAAACTTCGTATAGCCCTTTGAACCATTTACCTTCAGACTGATACCTCCTGCTGTTGAGATTATAATTATTGTAACTTACAAGAGTGTATGCGGCCGCCCATCTGTCAAAGACCGCATCACACCAACAAATTTCAATATTTTTGGACTTGTTCCTACCTCCGCTAATTTATGGGAAAAAAGTGAAACCACCACACACCGCCGAGACCTCATCATACGGTTGGCTAAGTTTTTCACACAGTCGTTGCGACGTTGCCCCTCTCCGGTTAAAAGTGACTTCTTGTTGTTTCACAATTACTTCTTGTCAATTATAAGGTTGTGTGGACTCTGCCACTAATTGTAGCTTCTGTCATAATAGTGTGGAGATATTAATAACACAAAAATGCTCTCTACTCTGGTTCGTTGTAGTTGTTCAGCAGCATTACGAGTCCGAGGTGAACAACGAGTACGTGATTAGGGGCAATTCGGCCGTCTTAAAGTGTTCCATTCCATCGTTTGTCGCTGATTTTGTTCAAGTGATCTCATGGCAAGACGAGACAGGATCTTTGTATGCGACAATGGAGGACCAAGGGCAGGGAAAGGGTATAAATAAATTTACTAATCGATTGGAAATGGTGTTTTCTTGAATGTGATCCTTGGAATTCCTTTTCCCTATCCCTCGTTTTAGGTTTATTGTTTCTTTTACTTCTAGTTTAGGGAGAGGTGCATTTTATAAATACAGGAACAGGAAAATATTTTTTTTAAATAATTTTCTTGCAGTTGTCAACCAGTACTACGAAGCCGAAGTTGTGTCAGAATATGTGATCAAGGGGAACACAGCTGTGCTCAAGTGTACCATTCCCAGTTTTGTAGCGGACTTTGTAAAGGTTGAAGCTTGGGTGGGCAGTGATGGATCTGAATTTCTACCACAAAAAAGCTTTGGTACTGGCCACAAAATTTCATGAACCTATTCTAGCTATAAGTTGTGAAGGGGGAGTCTTGCTTATCCTTTTTCTCGCTTAAATTTATAGTTTCTTTGCATTTTCTTTCATTTAAGGAGCTTACGTTTTAAACAGAAACCTGGCGCTTTATTATTTAGGAAGCTGCTGTCTAAAATTAAATGTCAGTTGAACAAAGTTAAGACTTCGGCTGACAAGGTGTCTGTTTTCGACAATCCGATTTTGATATAGAAGAGCCTTTGAATTTTGGAAATGCCTTGGTTTTATCAACGTCCTCCAATTGTTTGTATCAGTCAGTCTTAAAACTCCCTTATTGTTGAGAAGATAAAGACCAGCTGTGGCCAACTCTGTCGATGCTCACTCTTGAAGCATCCTATACATCCGAGGTGTATGAGTTTTTGTTTAAGTATAGAATAGGTATTGATGTATGGCGTATGGCGGCAGACTTATCAAAGGTTCTTGTCGAAAGTGAGATTATCATAAATTTTATCTCAGGATAGGTACTCGTATAGACTTTTTTAAAACTTCGGCTGCTGATGTGTCTACTGTGATTTGAAGCCGAATTTTGTAAAACAACCCTAGTGTATAAACCGACAATAGTCTTGCGGTCGCTTGTCTCGTTTTTTTAGTGCCATCTTTAACCTCTGTTTTTCTGTTTCTCAGACCATTTCCTTTTGTCTACATTTAAAAGTCAAGGGTAATCGGAAGAAATTACCTTTTCGTCACCCAAACATCGCTGAGTTGAGGGTGTTCGGTCCGTAAGTTCTTACCAATGGCAACAAAAACTACTTGCGTGACAAAAGCCACTCGTCGATTTTCTTTTTCATGTTTCATGCAACTATTTACATTTGGCATCGCCCACCGTTTATTTGTGTGCCCATTTAAAATTCTTCTAGTTGTCAATCAATACTACGGTGCTGATATCCTGATGGAATATGTCATAAAGGGTAATTCGGCCGTGTTGAAGTGCTCCATACCGTCGTTTGTGGCTGATTTCGTTCGCGTCGAATCATGGATCGACGAAGAGGGCAACGAGCTGAGGCATTCCGATAACTACGGTTCGAGGCTTGATTGGTTTAAAATTTTCAGTAATTAGTTCAAAAATTATCCTTTCCCAGTTACATTATATATTTTCCTTGTTTTTAATTACACTTTTACTTTTTATTGAAATTTTCGGGAATATTCACAACTTGTTACTCATACGCGTTTTAAAGTTAGGTGTCGGACATATTTTCTATCTCTTTAGTCCTTGGACAAACTGTACTCTCTCATTTATTTGCTTGCAGTTGTAAATCAATTCTACGAGGCTGAGATAATGACCGAATATGTCATCAAAGGCAATTCGGTGGTCCTCAAGTGTTCGATTCCGTCGTTTGTGGCTGATTTTGTTCGTGTCGAGTCTTGGATCGATGAGAATGGCGACGTTTTGACGTTTTCCAACAACTACGGTTCGGGTCTTTGATAAATGCTTATTACTTCTTCCCCTTATCCTTTGTATATCCCAGTCCTTTTTTTTACTTTCATTTTATTCACATTCTGCTGTTTGGTATATTTTCTAGTTGTTTCGCAATTTTATATAACCGAAGCTGAAAACGAATATGTGATCAAGGGCAATTCGGCAGTCGTCAAATGCAAGATACCCTCGTTTGTAGCGGACTTCGTTCAAATCGATTCATGGGTCGACGAGGAGGGTGTCGAATTGTGGCGGGAAAACTCATCGCAGGCTTATGGTACAACATCTTATAGGAGACTTCCTAAAGCTTCCACATCCTCGTCCTTATTGATTTGTTTCTTTATTTTTTTTACTGCGATTTTATTTGCTCTCTTTGATTTCTGTTTCTCTCCCCCTCAGTCGTTATACAAACCTATGAATCTGAGGCGGATAATGAATACGTGATACGTGGCAATTCGGTTGTCATGAAATGTGAAATACCATCGTATGTGGCTGACTTTGTTTATGTTGATTTGTGGATGGATTCGGATGGAACTACCTATTATCCTGAGAATGAGAAGGAGACCGGTTTGAGTTCTTTCATTTTTGTTTCTGTGTGTAGAAGGTTTTGACTTGTTCCTATAAAAGCCCATACAATCCCCTTGCTCTTTGAGTTGAGTTTGATTTTTTTAATCTTATATCTTTAGTTGTTCATCAGTTCTATCAGACTCGGGTTATTGACGAATTTGTGCTGCGGGGTAATTCGGCGACGTTAAAGTGTTTAGTTCCATCGTTTGTTGCGGATTTCATCGACGTGGAGGCGTGGATTGATGAGGAGGGTGTCGAGATGCATCGCAGTGGAATTGAGATTGGTAAACAACTGACACAAGGCGATATGCGTTTTTTTTTATAATCTAGTGTAGGTTCCTCAAGTCCTTTCCATAAGAGTGTTTCCTTCTCCTTTATTGTGTATATATACTTATTTCGAGGGTCTCCCCGTTTGCTTTTTTGTCCTTCCAGTTGTGAGTCAGTACTTCGAGTCGCAAGTCTACGACGAGTATGTTATTAAAGGCAATTCAGCGATTTTCAAATGTCAGACACCGTCCTTTGTTGCTGATCATGTTGACATCACCGATTGGGTGGACACCGAAGGAGGGATTTACATTATAAATGGCTCATCGGGTACACGATTTTCTGAAATTTTTATAAGCTTTCTATAAGTCCTTTCCTATAAACCACTGTTCCTGATTTGAAATTTTAAGGGGTGTATTTGTATAGTAGATATGTTAAAATTTGAATTAATTGCAATAGATGGCGCTGGTTGTTTAAAATTTGTATCGTTACTCAGGTTGTAATACTACTCTACTTGGGGTTTTGATTTTCTTCGAACATTTTCTTTTCCTCCTTCAAACTATCTCCAAATCGAAGAAGTTGTCCCTTTTGGCATAATTTATTCTACTGACCTACAGACGACAGTCGCAGTCTGAGTGGCTTTTCGGGCTTGGCTCAGCCTTCATTGGCATTTATGGGATTTTTAAAGAAACTGTTTCTGCGACGGAGGAAAAATGCTAGTGAATGTGAAACCCATCACAGTTCAGCTGATTTTTAAAAAGATGGTCTGCTGCCTTCCGATTGCGCTTGGTACAGCCTTGGGGATCCATACGAATCTTACTGCCTACTACTTTGCAGCTTTTTTTCCCGATGTACAAACAGATCCAATGAACTCTTCAGTTTATTAAGTTTCATCAACAGAATTCCTGGAAAGCTGGGGGCTTTGAAATTTGAAATTCTTTATTATTTTGTGAGGTTTAGTGTTGGGCGTCATTTTTTTTACACACTTTCCTAATTTTTCACTTTTTTATAGATCTTGGGGTTACATTCTTTGTTTTAATGTCTTTTTTACAAAATTCCACCAGGTTTTTTTGTTTTGGGCGCCATTCTATTTGCCCTCCTTGGTGCCAATTTCGCATCCATTATTCGCTACCTGTTAACGATCCATTGGAACTATTTTGTATTAGAAAATTCTGTTCATACTAATTTTCTGTTGAATGTTATAACCTGTTGAATGTGTTGTTGTTCACAATTTTTCCTATTTACCAGTACCAGTTTTTTAAAATATGTTCCTTTTACACAAAACCGGCTAAAAATTGTAAGACTTTTTGTAGGGCGCTCCATTTCAATTTACTTGTAAAAATAAAAATTTAATTAAAATAAATTTACCCTCTTTAAAAACTCACACAGTTGTCCCCCAATCGTACACCGTTAACGTGATGGACGAGGCTGTACTTCGTGGCAATAGTGCCATTCTAAAATGTCATATACCGAGTTTTGTTGGTGATTTTATATCCGTTGCATCATGGGTTGAGGACGAAGAAAGAGAAATCTTTGCCAGAAATGATGCGGGACAATTTCCAATTGGTAAATTGTTAAAAGATTTTTTTTTTTTTTTAGTTTTCATATTCCTAATTTCCTTTCTTTGATTTTTTTGGTTTGTATTCCTTATTGGTAAAAGTTTATTTTCAAAATTAATTGGGATAGGTTTCGGATTAGGCTTTTAATTGCAGGGACTTAATATTTTTGTTTTTCGTGTCTGTTATCTATTTTCTTTTGTCACTATTTTTGTTCTGATATCCGAATCCTTACATTCCTATGATCCGCAAATGTCCATAAGCCTCACGGCTTTCCTTATCCTTAATAATCCCCCTTCACTTAGGTTAAGCGTAGAATTAATGTTGGGAAAACTTTAAACTAAGTAGATTGTATATACGTGACGTTTAAAATTTTCTCAAAAATTGCACGTGGAAGTAGTCTGGCAACTTGTGGCATATAGAATAACAAAATTTAGCTTGGAATGAATGAACGAAGAAATGCCTTCCATCGACTTGAAAATTAATAAAATTTTAGTTCAGTACTTTAAAAATAAAAACCATTTGTAGCAAATTAAGTCAATTCAAGTCGAAACAACTCAATGAAAGTCATTTTTAATTGATGTAATTCAACTTAATTAAACGCAAGTTAACAGTGGATCTGCGATTTCTATTAAGGATCATTTTAAAACATAGATAAGTTTAATGGATACTCTATAGGCGAGATCTTTCCTCACAATGGTCGCGATTTATTATGGTCGTGCATGGAGATACATCTTGAGAGATATTTTATTAATTTCAAATAAAAACCGCTTTTTTTTTGGACAATTTTTGAAATAGGCAACCTGTTTAAACGGACACTGTACTGATTTGTGCTCACATTTGTCTGGTAATTTCGTACCTAAATAAACTACACCCAAAAATGTTTACTAAGTAAATACAATACAAAACATAGCCACTAGCCTTCTCCAGAATAAAACTGCCGGAAGTTGCCATTTTCTTTCAAAGAAAACTTAATTTCAAATTGCAATTGTAAAAATAACACTCGAAATAAAATTACGCAAGTACGTGAATAATTTGGAATTAAGTTTAACTAGTCTTACGCATTTTATTCTTCAAACATTTCATTCGACGTTCATATTTGACATTTGAAAATCGAAAATTAGAGTTCTTGTAACTTGTAAATTGTCTAAAGTACCTACCCCCTAAAAATTGTTACATCTAACAGTTAGCTAAAATCATTTGAAGAATAAAACAAAGCATGACATATGTATAGCAATAAATTAAAAGCATGACGTCTTTCGAATTTCATTGTAAATGCAAGTGAAAGTGAATTAAAAAATAGGACAATGAAATACTTTAATAAGCATAACAACAAATTTGTACATAAACCGCACTTGCATTTAAAATAAAATTATTAGAAAAAAAGAGCAATACCCTCGAATATTAACTAATTTATTTTTTCTCTGTTTTCTTAATATTTCCAAACCCACCAAAATCACAGATGGAAAATACCTAGTTCTGCCATCTGGTGAATTGCATATTCGTGAAGTTGGACCTGAAGATGGTTACAAGAGCTACCAATGTCGCACCAAACACCGTTTAACTGGCGAAACTAGATTGAGTGCTACTAAGGGTCGCTTGGTCATCACAGGTAAGTTGGGTTACAATATAAAAAAATGTTTTTATTTAAACGTAATGAAATAGTGAAACATGTCAGCAGTTAAATAAACTTGTTGAAAGTTATATAGATTTTCTTATAAAGATTTTAGGTGTCCACTTTAGATTTTGAAGAATCGTGGCGATATTTTACATGGAAAATTCGTCATAGTAAGCTTTTTTGAATCTAAGGTATACACTTGAAGTTGTTATTTGTTTGAGTGCAGTAAATATTTGTTAAAATCTATTGAAATGCAAAATTGCATACGTGTAGAATCCATTTCTGACTGCGTTATGCCTTCAGTTAACATTGCATTACTAAAAGTCAAATAAAACGTCAACTTTACCTAAATTAAAAACGCGAAACCAATTAAACTTTCAAAAATAGTTAAAACAAAAAATTAACACCATATATTTAAAATTAGTAACGCGATGCGATCCAGATATAAGTAGCGATGAATCGTTTGAAAATAATGTGGTCATCTCCGCTGATAATTTATTGCTAATTTTCTAATAAACTGTGTCAATATTTGTTTTAACACTCACCCATAAATGAGGCAATGATATTAGAGTTGTTTTCGGTAAAGCTATGTGTTAAAAATATTAAAAATATTAAGTGTGGATTTCGTATAGTTTACAAAATTTGAAATGATAAACAGGAAAACTGCTGACATGTTAACAAGGCGAAAATGTCATACGTATTGGAAACAATTTTGAAGCTTAAAAAATAAATACTTAAAGTGGTGAATTTAATTTTAAATTGTATGAAATTAAATTTGTTTATTCGTTTGATTCGCTATATTCTACGGTGCGCTGGTCTGTTGAGGAGTTATAGAGGAGCTTGTCAACAACTAACTCTATGTAAAAGAAACAAAAAATTATCGCCTTGCGTCACCAATAAATATTAAAGACAATAATTTGTATGAAATAAATAACACATATGACATTTTCGCCCACCAACATTTTAACTGAAAATATTTATTTCACATAAAAATTTCATTTTGTTTTTTGTTTTGAAAGTTTCCTCTTTTTTTTTTACATTAAAATTACTATCAAAATTGTAAGTTGTAATGTCTCAAAAATTCTACTAAAACTTCTACAAATAAAAAATGTAACTTTTCTCGCTTTTAAATGACCCATAACAATTTCTTCTCTGGGTCATTGGAAAGTCAAAATATTTTTGGTGAAACGGACATTAATTTCATTATTTTCCTCAAATACATTTTGCCTATAAAATGCTTTAAATGTTACTAAAAAATAAATATTTTCAGTTAAACAATTGCGTATATATTAAATATCATTTATACATAACCGAAAACAACAATATTTTGATGGAATTTATATAAAACTAAAACTAAATTTATCTACTTAATTCGTAACTTGTTGCAATCAAAAACATTTTTCGCTTAAAATGTTTTTCTTTGCTCTTGGCCTTTTGAAAGAACGTCAAAGTATTGTTGTTAAATATTAAAAAAAAACTGCCTGAATGTTGGGATAGGGTACCCTGTTGCGCGTCCGTGTAATGATAATAATACTTTTTTCATAAAAAAATCACATAAAAGTGATAGCAGACACAATGGCTGCTTTTTGTACAAATTGTTACTAATTAAATATTAAAGCTTTTTAAACGAAAAATATCTGTAAAAATATATAAAAAATACCAAATCCGAAATGCTTGACTTGAGCTTGAGAAACAACGTAATTGTATAACTTAAATATTCATATCCACCGCGGTGTTACCGATAAACTTTTTTATTGGCTTAAGGTAAGTCCATAATGTTTTCTTATAGCATATAGTATTTTTTTACTATACAAACTTCAATTAAAAACAAAAGAAAAATGTGATAAAATTCCAGAACCAGTTGGCAGGGTTTCGCCAAAATTCCCAACAACACTTACCAGTAGCAGTTTTAAATCAGCATCAAATGAGAGCCTGACCCTACTTTGCCCGGCACAGGCATATCCAGCACCGAGTTTTAGGTAGGCAATGCAATTTTAAACCTATCTCAACAATTGGGGTGCTTTTGTTCGGTTTTTCACTGCGATTCACTGAGTTGTTAGGTGTTATTTTTTCCTAATTTAAAGAACCCGTGGGAAGTGTCGGTCCTCGCTTAACCACTGGCAATGATATTAAAGTCATTTCCATTAAATTGGCGGATTTCATAACCATGATTTGTCCTGCTCAAGCATATCCCGTACCGGTGTTTAGGTAAGCAGTTATAGAGAGAGCTGAATGCATGTTTTACCTATTCTCAACAATGGACAGTTTTTTTTAGGACGATTCCTTGGCAAAATATTTTAGAAAACATTTTTGTTAACTTGCTCAGAGCCTGTTGGAAGTGTAAGCCCCAAACTAACCTCAGGAGATGAGTCGCGAATTGTGAAAATTCGCTACCAGCGGAACGCCACGTTGTTGTGTCCCGCTCAGGCTTACCCTGTCCCGTTTTTTAGGTAAAAAAATACTTACAAATTTGTCTCTTTTAAAAACTTATCTGCTGTTTAGTAATCGATTCTTAAAAAACTTATCTGTTGTTTAGTAAACTATTTATGGTTTCGTGGGAGGGTCTTGGGCTTTGCCTTGGAAATTAGGCAGTCCTTATTCCGGTTTTTTTAAGGTTAGGCGTTATATTTATGTTTTTCAATAGGCAGCAAGGTTTGCGAAACCTGGGGGCATATAACACAAAGGGATATCTAAACATTTCTGTAACACACAGTCTCAACTTCAATGCTAAACTTAGAACCACCTCGACAGGCAGATATTGAGAGTAGGGTTTTAGTTCATCTACCATCAGCAACTACGCATTTTTCCAAACTCACATTTAATAGTAATAATAATAGTTGTCGCAGGGACCCTGGGCCTAGCTTCTCGCAACCATTCGTTTTGTGCAAGTTTTTAATTTTTTGGAACGAATGGAAGGGATCTACAATAGCTCTTTCAAGACAGTTATACTCTCGGATGTTTGTCAGACGACGGGATACGAACATCGGACCCTCGCTTAGTAGGTAGCCACTGCGCCTACCAAACTCACATTTGATGATATAGATATTCTGAAAGTGAACTGTACTTTGTTCTCTGTCCCTTTCTTCCCAGCATCTCAGCAGTTCTTTTTTTGTTTAAATCGATTAAACCCTACAGCCTCTCTCAAGAGCAAGACTATAACCAACTATTTAATTTGAAACATTCTACCTACAGAACCTGTTGGAAGTGTAAGCCCCAAACTTACTGCTGGTGATGAGTCTATAAAAATCCCGCGAGTTCGAAGCAATCACAGTGCCTCGTTGATGTGTCCAGCTCAAGCATATCCAGTGCCTTTTTATAGGTAAATGCTTTAAAAAAACGTCTTTCGTAGGGTACCATATCCCAAAATTTAAAAGAAGTATGTCCCATCAAACATTTCTACTGTTGCCTAACAATGTTGTTAACAACTTTGTATTCCACTCAAGAGCCGGTCGGAAGTGTCGCTCCAAAACTGACGTCTGGTGATAATTCACGAAAAGTCAAAATCGAACAAATTCGAACTGTGACGCTCTTGTGTCCAGCTCAGGCTTATCCGTTGCCAGTTCTTAGGTAAATTTTATAGACGCAAGTTAGTTGATTCCAGGCAGGGTATTAGAGTCCCAATAAGGTGCTTTTCAAACGGTCACATCCTAGATCAGAGCTAATCTAAGTTTACAATGAGGTTGATCTGCTTTTAAACCTTGTTTTAAGGTCCAGCGCGTAGTAGGTATATTTGGAACTACACCAGCTCTGACATTTCAACGCCCAGTTATTGGGTATGCTTGGTTTATACCTTGTCAATGCGAGTTTATTGTGTCAACAGACAACTTGAGCTTATTCTAGTCTGAAACCCTATTCCAATTGGCAGTTTATTTTTCTGGTTTTCACTCATCACTTCTCTCACTTTTTAACATTTTAGAGCCTGTTGGAAGTGTTAGTCCGAAAATTACCATAGGAGATGAGTTCAAAGTGCTCAAAGCTAGACTTGGACACAGGTTGAATATACTCTGCCCTGCTCAGTCTTATCCAAATCCCGCGTTCAGGTACTTGGAAACTAGTTACTTATCGAACTATACCAACATTCAGCAGTAAATTTGTGCAGAGCTTAGAACCATCTGTCATATTTCTAGAACCGGTGGGCAGCGTTAGTCCAAAAATCACCGTCGGCGATGAGCTAAAAATGATCAAATCCAGAATTGGACATAATTTTAACCTGCCCTGTCCAGCTCAGTCTTATCCAACTCCTTCGTTCAGGTACTTGAAAATTCGTCAATCATCAAACTAGCTATTCCTATTCCAACTTTCGGCAGGAAATTTGTTCAGAAAGGTTCAGAGTTTTAAACCGTCTATCGTATTTTTAGAACCCGTTGGCAGTGTAGCTCCGAACTGGAACGATTCAAAATGATGCAGGCTGCGAGTGAAGAGAGTTTTACGATTCTCTGCCCAGGACAATCGTATCCTGTTCCGGTTTTTAGGCGCATTTTTTAAACAGCTAATCATCGCCCTATCCCTTCATTCAAAAGTTTGCTCAAATATATCAGGCGCCCTTAAATTGGTTTCTATGTTTCAGAGCCCCTCGGTAGCGAAGCTCCTAAAATTGCATTTCTCGACAAACTGAAAATGATGCAATTTCCGGTGGGAGAGAGTTTTGCAATTCTATGCCCCGGACAGTCGTATCCAGTGCCGGTTTTTAGGTTAATTTAATATAATTTTGAGGTATCCTAAGCACGAATTGAGTTTGTTTTTGAACTAACACCTTAGTAACAGCTATTTTGAGGTACTCCTTGTAATCACTGTCATACTTCTTGAATTTTGACAATTGCTTGACCTGTCTTAGTTTGAGAACTTTTGGCCAAGATTTGTAACGTGAAAATCGTGTTTAAAAAACCCCCTATCCCAACAACTTCAGGATGTTGCCGAACTTTGATCCTCTACTGAACCCATTTTCATACTCCCTTCCAGAGCCCGTCGGAACTGTCGCCCCAAAGATCACCATCCAAGACAAACATCAATTTGTCGATGTTCGCCGCGGACAATCATATTCGCTGCTCTGTCCAGCCCAATCGTACCCAGTGCCAGCGTTTAGGTAACGATTTTATTTATAGCTCGAGTAAGACATATTATGTTGTACCGAATATCCCAACGTTTAGGTAGGTTGTTTATGGAATACTTACTACCCACAACTTGGCATTTTATTCCAGAGCCCGTTGGCAGTGTTAAGCCCAAAATCAATGTCCAAGATAAGCTGCAAACACGCGAAATATCAACGGGCACGAGTTTTGCATTGCTCTGTCCCGCTCAATCGTATCCAATGCCAGCACATAGGTAGATAAACATAGTTTTATTGAATCTTCGAATGAACGGGGAGCATTGGTATAGACAATAACTGATTGTAGATAAGAAAGCAACATTCAGGCACTTTAATCGATGTCGATGCAATCTAATGATGGGATGACCTTTGGTTTATTTTTTGTAGAACCCATAGGGAGTGTCCCGCCCAAAGTCGGCATAGCCGATGAGCTGTCAAATGCACGTGCAAAGTCGGGAAAAGACTTAAATCTCATGTGTTCAGCTCAGTCGTATCCGATTCCAGCTTACAGGTTGGTAGTATAAGGGGGACACCGGAAGACCCACATTCAGAGCAGTTGTAGGCAATAGAAACGCTTGAGGTTGTAATGATTTTCTTCTAGAGCCCGTTGGAAGTGTTGCACCAAAAATCAATTTACTTGAAAAATTCCGCAACATGGAGGTGAGAGCTAGCGAAAATTCCGCCATGTTGTGCCCGGGACAAGCGTACCCCGTACCAGTTGTGAGGTAGATGCACATTTTTTAGTACAAAAATAAGGTAATGGGGCTGATATCGGTGGCTTTGGTGTCTGGCGTCACAAATTTGTGGGGATTGTCTTCGAGCCACCTCATCGACGCTCCTACCACTTGATTCCGTCAAAGCTCCAAGTCAAACCACATTTTGGACACACAAACATTTTTACAAATCACCACGATCAGTATCAAGTCGTTCATGTGGCTTTGGGTAATAACTATACCTACGCAATGTTGTGCTCCGGCCAATCGTATCCCCTTCCCGGTTTTCGGTAGAATGTATT
This sequence comes from Cheilosia vernalis, assembly GCA_949126925.1. Classification (NCBI taxonomy): domain Eukaryota; kingdom Metazoa; phylum Arthropoda; class Insecta; order Diptera; family Syrphidae; genus Cheilosia; species Cheilosia vernalis. The sequence continues at coordinate 60,159,081 of OX421362.1, forward strand.
TTTAAACAGATTTTAAATGCATAATAAATTCGCAACATTATTTAACGTTTAAGTGCAATATTTTTGAAAGCCTTATCCCAACATTATCGGTCACTTTTGTTGCAATTGCATTAAGCCATTTGTTTTTCTCAGAGCCCGTTGGAAGTGTTTCGCCAAAAGTCGACGACAGAGATGAGTTCACTCATTCCAAAACCCGTTTGCATTCGGACAAAGCGTTGATTTGCCCTGCGCAGTCGTATCCCGTGCCGGCTTTTAGGTAGACTTTTTTTAGCTGTTAGCTTATTCCAACTTCGGGGCAGTCTTTTTTTTTTAGAAGTTGACGTCCTACAACATTATTTACTTTGGCATTTCAGAGCCCGTTGGTAGTGTCGCTCCGAAAGTTGACATTAAAGACGAGATAAACTATGCTCGGACTAAAATTCACCACAGCTTTGCGTTAATTTGTCCCGCGCAGTCGTACCCCGTGCCGGCTTTTAGGTGAGGAAAAATGGGCGATTACGATTTAAACCTGATCAAAAGGCTGTGAGATTAGACTGGACATACCTACGGACTCACTTTATTTGAGGAGCGAGTGAATAATGCCATACAAAGGAATAAGTTCTATAACTTTCAAAACTGTCAGTTCGAAAAATCCAAGCTATAAGCCATACCTACTTAGTTCATGTTCCTTTGCAGTGTCTGTCGAGTTCAAAGCAAAAGAGGGTTTCCAATAGGCGTTTAATAGAATACCTTACCTCTTTGAGTTAAGAGACTAAGCGCTGCCGAACGTACTACAATAGGAGTATTGTACTCCTTTTTAGTCCGCTGTACTCCCGTACTCCTCAAAGACAAATTGTACTCCTATTTTTCATTTCGGATTTAACTATTTTCACATGCCTCGACATTTCACTACCCAGTAAATTGCAAAACAAATTTTACTTTCTGGATGTTTTGTTAAGATTTTTTTTTTCATTTTTGATGTTGTTATACATTCGTGTCGAACAAACACTTGCGAATCCTGGAAATTCCTTTTTTTCTGCCACTATTTAAGTTTTTTCAATAAGGACGGGTAGATGTTGAAACGGTGTTAAACAAATTGATTGTTATGTATTAACGAAATAACATCCTTAAAATTTCCGCCGCGGTTTCTTAACACGGTGTCTCCACGTGCAATTTTTCTTTCGCAATCTTTCAAATTTGATTGCATTGCAAATACAATAAAATGTAGGGTGGGCATTTCATCATGAAATTTCATTCGTTGAAATGTCGCTGAGCAGAGCACATCGTTGCGTTCTCGCATTAGGCCATAATCCTTTCTCTTTTTCCCATCTACCATATTCTTGTCATGACTATACTTGTCTCTTTTATTCCAAAAAGTAGTTTCTGCGCTACAAGCGACCATTCGCCACTCAGTCATCGTGGAACTGAAAAACAAGTGTCAAACTGCACAGAAATTGCAGCCCATTTCATGAAATCGATACCATGAAATGAACTGTGCAATACTTTTCATGAAATTGATTTCTTCGTGAAATTTGGGGTCTCCACTTGCAATCTGTCATTTAATGAAAATTTTCATGCAATGGAAATTGCACGTGGAGAAACCGTGTAAAGGTGGCTAGTATTTTAATTTTTAGGTTCAATATTTACCGGAGAGAAGAATAAATGGAATGGCCACATTATCAACTATCAAAATGGGCGCAACATCTCCACTGACGAACACTCATTTTTATAATATGTAAGGTTTTATGGCACGGTGTTTTAGCATCAGTGACTGAATAATAAACACCACATTAGACAGACGCCACAAAAATAACATAGCCGTCACAGGCTGGCATAAGCGACCCGCCCCAATTGTTAAAATATATTTCTTTGATTTTGTTCCGTACTCCCCAAAAATATTCTACTATGCTCCCCAACGAAATTATGAAACTGCAGCCCTCTGGCTCTGGGTGTTCCTTAGCTATGAACTCCGAGCTCATGTAAACATGTTTACATGTATTAGTGCACAGAATTTCAAATAGCCGAGCACACCCTCCCCCATCAAGATCACATTTGTGACTACAGACTCTGCAAAGTGAGAACTCGCTCATCGTTCACTAAAAGTATAAATAATAAAAAATTCGCTGCACAAAAAATTAAAACAAATCAAAACAAACAACAACAAAAAGGGCAAGCTGGCTGCCTAGGGCGATAGGCTAGCTGTATTGTGCTGCAAACTCTGTCTGAATATACTGAAACCGTTAATATGCGTGATATCCAGTTTTCTAAGAAATTCTAGGTACACCAAGGGGTTGGACAATCTTTCACCGCTTATATTAGGAGACCTATTCTTAAATTTTAACAAGATGAAAGTTGTATCAATATGTAATTTTACGTTTCGGCCGTTGTGAGTAAATCGAAGTGTTTTCTGTACTACTTAGTGGATACCTAATATAATAACACTACATAAATTTAATGATATGTTCTGGTAATCTACACATTTCTTCGAACTAAAAGCGATATGGTATTACGTGGTATCTATCAACTGTGAACTTTATTATTGCAGTCTAATTTAAATCATGCTAATGCTGAGCAGTTTAAGCACTTTTATTATCATCCAATTATAAAAGCAGAGCTTCTCTTAGTTATGTATTTTGATACTCGTTTTTAAAAACTTCAATTCACCAAAATATTCAAGTCTAATATATGTAGTTCTACCAGTTACATTGCAATAATGTACGTACTATATATAGTCAGTTTCATATAACTCTTACCGATTATTATATAATATAGAAACTGAATTTGAATTGATAGTAGGTACTTACTACTTTTAAGCTTTTAAACCAGACAGCTTACAAGAATAAGGTGCATTTTTTTGACATCGGAAAATCATAATGAGCATCTCCACCAGCAAAAAACAAAAATAATGAAACAGGGAATTTTTTATAAAGCAGAAATTGACTTATGGACTTGGTTTTTGATGTCTAAACATCTAAGCGCGCGTTGTTGGAATCTGGTGGAGTAATTCCACACATATATGTATGTATGTATGTGTTTATTTAGTTAATAAAACTATTAATTTACATTAGTAATTATAGAACTTAGACTAATCAATAACAATTATATACAAAATTTATGAAATCTGACATCTTATGTGTTGAGCCAACAAAATTTTAAACGTTCGGAAAACTCTTTCATTTTTTATTGTATTTGGAAGCTCATTAAATAATTTTAACCCCCTGTACATCAACATATTTTTTGTTCTTTCATCTCTGTAGAAGCGTAAACGAAAATTCGAATTTGATCTTAAACTGTAGGGTTGGACATCTTGAATAAATTGCAAATTCGCTGATAGGTAGTTCGGTAATAAGTTGTACTTCATCTTGAATACATAAACTATTGCATTAAAGTGGATTCGCTGGTTAATATTCATCCAACGAAGACAGGATAACATCCATTCAATTGGCGTGTAAAAACTGCATTTAAGAATTATTCGCATAGCTCTGTTTTGCAGTACTTGGAGTCGTCTTATGTTTTCGCCATTTCCCATAAACAAGATTGTGGAGCAGAACTCAAAGTGGGGTTTTATTAATGTATTGTAGACATTTATTGCACACATTGTAGTGATGTTCTTACGTATTCGCTTTAGGAAACCAATTTTTTTGGAAATTTTTTTTGTTACATAATTAAAATGATTTTTAAATTTGAGTTCACTATCCAGTATTATGCCTAGATACTTAATTTCATGGACTTGTTCAATAATTTCACCATATACACTTAGATTCAAGTTACAGTCACTGTTAAACACCATACATTTCGTTTTATTAACATTTAGTTTTAGCTTGTTCATTTCAAGCCACTGCCGTAAATTATTTAAGTCAATTGAAATCCTTTCTCTAAGCACATTTATGTCTTTATCACATACAAACATCAAGGCGTCGTCTGCAAATAAGGAGATCTTGCAGTATTTCAGTATTTTACCGATTTCATTTATGTATAGCAGGAACAACAATGGGCCAAATATAGTACCCTGCGGTACTCCAAATGTCGTTTGTGCAGTTGATGATACAGCACTACCTATTTTAGTTCTTTGAGTTCTATTGCTTAGATACGATTTAAACCATTTTAGTTCTTGTCTTTAACACCATATTTGCATAATTTTTTCACTAAAATATCACGATCTATAGTTTCAAATGCTCTTTGAAAATCGAGGAAAATTGATACAATTATATTACCCTCATGTCTTTGTTCCTTAAAATTCATGATAAGCCAATTTAGCGATGTCTCACACGAATGACCAGGCCTAAAACCAGACTGATTTTCCATTAACTTGCGGGGACGGAAATGCTTCCCGGTGTTTTATCATTGCATACGTTTTTATCATTGCATACATTTATGAGCTGGGGCATATTAATTTCAGCTTTTTGTTGATGTGAAATAAAGCATGTTTTTCATATATGGTCTCACATTTCTTCCTTGTGACGGACATCTCGAGGAAATTCGGTGCCAAATCTTTCGTGAATTACCAGGCACGCAGAAATCACAGCTGGACAACAACTAACAAAAATGTCGTAGACCAGCACGTCTATAATATGCAATGCAAGCCGAATGATAAATTTAATCTTCATATGAACTCCAACCGGAAAATTTCAACAACACGATATGGAACAACCATCGATGCTGTCTTCCAGCGTAATTTAGATAGATTACAGTCTCGAATGTACATATCTTACTTCAGCTACCACAATCCGATTGTATCTTTTCTACCGAAACTAGCACAGAACGAATAAATTATTGTTATTTCATAATATATCAAGAATACGGTTATTACAACTCCCTCTTTTCTCAATCACGTGTATCAAGCCACACACATACCGTACGCACGGTGTTTACACATATATTTCGGGACTGTTGGATACAGTCGCATAATTTTTTTTAGTTAGGTGTTCGATTTGCCATAGAAATTCTTAGATTTTACATTTACATTTCTCAGAAAGTATCTTCTTTTAATAATTAAAAAATTATTTTAGTAAATACACAAAATCATAGGGCTCAAACACTGGAAAGCTTTTCTTTTTTTTTATCCGAGGGTAGGTGAAAATATTCCAAAGACACTATTAGATTAGCAAGCGCGTTCTCAATATCAGATTTTTATTGACTAAAAACATCACCCTTCAAAGATTGTTAGATACTGCAACTAAGATTTAACTTATCAAGCAATTTTTCTATCATTAAGTAACAACTTTTGACAGGTTACTTTCCAATGTAAGATCTTGCGTGTTTAGTTTAGGTTTTTTTTTAATTTTGTTTTTTAAATATAATAATATTGCTTTGGCTTTTAATATTTAAATCTAAGCTGTTAAACAGTTGGGTTCCTTTGTACAAAATATTGTTCTGACAACTAGTTCTCCTATATAATGGTAGCCGGAAATCTCCTGCATTTCTTAATTTATAATAGTTACCAACATATTGTAAATTTCTCATAGGATACAATCCATTTTTAAGTTTAAAGGTAAAAATTAATAAGTTAAATTTCATTCTATGTCTAATATTCATCCATTTTAAATCATTTAACATGTCAATAATATGGGTTCTCAGTCCGCACTGCAATACACATCTCATAGCTCTATTTTGTAAAATTTGTAGATTGTCTATTTTACCTTCACTACACAAATATAAGATATCAGAGCGATAATTAACATGTGGTAAAATAATCGCGTTACATTTATATTAATTGCGCATTTCCTTGAAATTCGTTTCCGAATTCTATATAAAAAGAAGTTTTTTTTTGACATTTTAGCACATACATAGTCAACAATGATAGTTTCCTATCGATTTTAACACCTAAATATTTAATTTGATCAACACATTCAATATCACAGTTATCTATCTTTAAATGGATTTCATACCTCGTATTACCAATGCACATACTTTTGGTTTTTGAAACATTTAACTTCAATTTATTTTTACACAACCAGTTCCGCAAATTAGTCGCGGTTCATCTTATCTTGCCAAGTCGAACGGTTTCGTTCTTTGTAGTCGGCGCTATAAATTGCTCTCGTCCAAGATTTGTCGGACTGTATTGTTGATATGTCCGATTAGTCGGTTTCTATGCTTTCTCGGGAAGCTCCTAGTTTCAGCTTCGATTGTTGGAATTCCGAGATCCCTATGGATATCGTCGTTTCTTATATGCTTGTACAATTCCTCAAAGCACTTTATTTTGAAAAGTTTGTAGAATATTGGCATTTGTTTTCTTGGTACAACCCCAAAGTTGTATACCGTAGGTCCACACCGGCTTTAGCACTTGCTTGTATAAAAGCAGTTTGTTCTCAGTACTGAGCTTTGAATGTTTTCCGAGTAACCAGTACATTTCTCTATATTTGATATCGAGTTCTTTACGTTTCATTTTCACGTGCGGACTCCATTTCAGCTTTGCGTCGAATGTCATTCCCAGGTATTTGGCCTCGTTTGCAAAGGGTATTCGGGCCAAGTTTAGAAAAATTGGCAAGTCATTAGTTTTCTTATAGGTGAAATTCACGTGGACAGATTTAGTTTCGTTGAGGGCGATCCGCCAGTTCCTTGTCCATCTTGGTTTCAATGCACTGAACATTTTTCAACTTAAGTCGATTTCGGCATAAATTTGTATATGAACAAATTCTTTCCATACAAGTCGAAGAATGTGGTATTGAAAGTATGAATTGCGTTTGTTCAAAAACATAAGATCTCCAAATTAAATTTTAACGAGGGTAACCACATTAATAACGCTATTAATTTTTGAAATTTTATCATCTTGAAATTGTGTCTCCTGAAATAACATGCCTTTAGCGAAAAATATTCTATTGACACCCAGACGATGAGACGATGTATTCCAAAATCATTTTAGAATGTGCCGCTCACCCTTACTTTTCTTTCTCTTCCGGCTTATTTTTTTTGCCGGCGAATCAATACTTGACATTTTGAAAGTGATGCCAATAGTTGCATGAATGAACATTTTCCAAAGTATCATGAGCGACTATCATGATGTCAGTGATACGTTACTGAATTTACACTTCACGGAGTTCTTCCGCAAAAACCTTGTAATAATGTTTTGCATGTAGCTTATGTTTTGGTATTTCATGATTTGGCACATTGTATCTTTTAAAGAAAGATTGTAACTGCGTAACTTTTGAAGCAAAAATATGTTTGGTAAATTGTAACTTTTTCGAGTGGATTGTATCTGTGTAACTTTATTTTCTATAGTAGGTATCGAAAAGATATAATTGTATCCGCTTTTCCATCACTGCTATAGATAGCGTAGCCAGCGAAAATCTGCAAACTATAGATTCGCAATAGAGAGTAAATTTAGAGAAAAATCGAATAACGCCATGTCGGATATTTTGTGAACTACATTGCATATGTGTGCGTAAACTCTAAAACAAAATTCAGAATGCAGTGAAATGCGAATTTAACTATTTTATGAACCAAACATCTAATTTTTATTCATCGAGCAGACATACAAATATGCAAAGATCATTTTCTTTTTTTAGAGAAAAAAGTAGTTCCTTGTTCCTCCACAAAGATTGTTTGCTTTTAGTAATGTTAACCTGCAGTTTTAAGATGGGAAACAAAAAAAAAAATCAAAATTGTTTTTCAATAGCGACCTTGAGTAGTTCATTGGAAACAAAATTAAATCATAAAAAAAAATAAAAATGTTTGACCTAGGGATTGCCCCATCGGGGCGTAAAAAAAAACCCAAAAAGGGTGTTTTTGGTACTTTATGTAATATCTGCATTTAGTTACTGGCTATTGAAAACCGTTTACTTGTGAACAAAATTTCCATATAGTTGTCGCACCTGGCTTAAGAAATATCATTGGGGTATGTTGGTTCCCAACAATGCTATACACCATGATCGCACGTCACAACACTGGCCCAGCATTAGCGAAGCTGGGCACTGAGCTAAACATTGATATGCATCGCAATTGAAATACTGCAACCGCAGTTTGCACAAAATCAATATTTAGCCCAAGGCACACTTCAGCAGGGGCACCAATAAAGCTATTTAAATTAAAAAACCAACGAAGACATCACCGCACAACCGAACATCGAAAAAACCACGCGACAATGGAACAAACGTCAGATGTGCAATGTGCAACACCAACGAGGAGTGAAGCATGCTATCTCCCTCCAACCGATCGCCAACACAGCAGACCATTTCATTGTTCCGAAAATCGGTAATTAATGATGGCCGAATTAGCAGGGCGAAAGGAAAGCATGAGTGCATCACACTCCGACTAACACCCGCAATGGAGAAAATGTATTTGTGTATTGTAGTATTTGTTAGAGATTTATTGGAAGTAATTGTGAATGTATGTATAAGAATATTTGTGATGTAAAATCAATACTTATAAGAAGGTTGTTGACCCTGGAAGGCCATCAGCTGGCCAAAGTAAATAAAAACCGAGATTTCTTGGAAGGATGAAAGATGATTCTGAGATCATTCGCGATTCATCTAACAGCCAAAGCATAATCCAAGTCACAAATAAAATTAATCTTTATAACGTTGTTTAAAAATAAATGTCTTTTTCTTGTCGGTTGCTTCATCTTAGCATCGACGTAAATTCGCTTTGGGCATCAACTCAGCCCAAAACATTGGTCCTTCGAGCCGGATTGGATTGGTCCTTCGAGTCCTTGAAAAGGACAGCGCATTTGTTTGCATAGTGCAAAAAAGAATAGCTGGCATCGTCTCAACTAGACAGTATAAGTGTCACATATAAATTTGCATTAGCGGACATTAAACTACGCGAATCAAGACATAAAAAAAAAACTAAACTAAACTAAAAGAAAAGCGTATAAAAGTGATAATCAGTGAAACAAAGAAAAATTAAAGTGTACTGTGGATAAGTGCGAAATTGGAAAAAAATCCAAAAGGAGCAGCCCGATCATCGACGGACAGTCCATCGGCCACAGTACCCAACGAAAAATTATCCCAGATCTAACGGGCAACAATCACAGCAAGGAACTGTGCTACGCAAAGACTTCTGCAACTGTAACTAATAGTTTAAATTACTAAGGTTGCAGTTGCAAAAGCAAAGCAAGGTAGGAAGATCGTTCCTAATTATAGCCTTTTTTTGTGCAATTAGTATATATCTGTATACATATTTCATAAACATTTCGGCACAAACCCAACGAGCAACGCAATTGGACAAAGGCGTCACAACGGTCATTCAAACGGAACAACGGACGCTCAGAGGTCGCAAGCGGTCATCACCAACCACAACTAACGGTTAGCAACAAGCGGTCACAACGGACAAAAAGCGTGGAACAACTAGCGGGCATCAGCAAGCGGTCTCAACGGAGAACAAGCAACTGTGCTTCGAAGAAAACTTTGTCACATCGAGCAAAGGATTTTAAGAAATACAAGTTGAATAAATCATAAATCCGTACCCTACTCTGAAAGTGCTAGTGATACCTCTTTTAATTATGTCGAAATTATCGAAATTTATCGAAAAACAAGAACTCATGTTAAATGAACTTGAAATAGACTTCGAAGAGTTTAAAAAGGAGATCGCGTCGCGGAAGTCAAGGGGGTATGTGAATGCGTGCATCATTGACATTGAAGAGGCCTTCAAAAAGGCGAAACGGGATCACGAGTCCATAATTAACAGTGGTGACGATCCACTAAAAGAAATCTATTTCAAAAATGAAACTTTTTCCAAAATAAAAAAGGTTTACTTTATATTTCTCGGCATGCTAAATGACGAGATGGACAAATTTGAAGAAAAGCGTAAAGCAAATTTAGATACATCACGTCTATTAGACACAACAAAGTCGTCAGTTTGCGATATTCGTCTTCCGACTATTCAAATAAAACCATTTTCTGGTAAATTCGATGAGTGGTGTGAATTTCACAATTTATTTGAGAGCATGATAGACCAAAACGTCGATTTATCTGACATTCAAAAGCTCCAATATTTAAAAACGTCCGTTTCTGGTGATGCTGCGAGGTTAATTCAGCATCTCCCGATTGACGGCAAAAATTATTCATCTGCTTGGTCAATCTTAACCGAAAGGTTTCAAAACAAACGAAAGTTGGTGAATACACAGCTGCGAATTTTAATGGAGCAACAAAAGCTCACACACGAATCAGCAAGTCGTCTTAAATCATTGCATGATACGACAACTGAGTGTATTCATGCACTCTCCAACCTAGGAGTGGCAGTTGAAGCATGGGACTGTATTCTTATATACATTATTTATCAAAAGCTGCCGACTCAGACTCAAAGAGACTGGGAAGACAAGTTAGGGACCTCGAAGATGCTTCCAGAGTGGAAGACATTTTCATTGTTTTTAGAAGGTCGATTCACTTCTCTAGAGAATATGTTGGAAGGAAATGGACCCTCGAAGCAGCAAGCGCCGGCAACATCATCTTTTCGAAAGTCCACAAATTCTTACCACATCAAAGCACCACCCACGAACAAGCAATTTCTCTGCCGCCTGTGCAAGGCCTCTCATGGCATTCGGCAGTGCAAACTGTTTTTGAACATGGAGGTTAAAACGCGGGCGGATTTTGTTAAGAAAAACGGTATTTGTTCAAATTGCTTGGGGTATGAACATCATGCATCCGCTTGCAATAGCAGCAACCGATGCTGTAAATGTGGTCTGAAGCACCACACTATGTTGCACTTTGAGCAACAAAATGTGCACAATGCCAACAACAATCCGCACAACTCTGCACCATATCAACCCAATAAATCGCAGTACAACGCTCACGTAATTCAAAATCCGAATCAACATATTCCGTCGAACATGTGGAGCAGTGAGCACCAAGGTGCCACAACATCTCAGCACTTTAATGCGCATTTTAATCAAATGCGATCCAAGGCTCTGTTAGCCACAGCGCTTGTAAAAGTGTTCGCGTCTAATGGAACTCATCATGTTCTTAGAGCTCTAATCGATCCCGGCTCAGAGGCAACATTTGTCACAGAGAATGCGGTTCAGCTTCTCAATTTGAGGAAGCAACGAACTGTGGCAAACGTTACTGGGTTGGGACAAACATCAACAGGTACAGCAAATTACCAGGTCGAATTTACAATTTTCTCGTTTACCAATCCCTCATTCAGTCTCGATGTCAGGGCATTCGTCTTTCCTCAACTAACCTCCTTGTTACCAACGCATCAGCTACACTCTTCAGCGTGGCGGCACATTAGTAAACTATCATTAGCAGATCCTTCTTACAACGTCCCTGGGAAGATTGACCTCCTGATAGGCGCCGATGTATATGCATCCATCATTCTGGAGGGTCTAGTTAAGAGTCAAAAGGGATCTCCAGTGGCTCAGCTGACTGAATTGGGGTGGATTTTGACCGGAACCATCAATTCGGATCCACAATCCACTACCATAACAGTCCAGAACCACCACAATGCGTTAGACCTACAGCTCAAGGAATTCTGGGAGCTTGAAGAAAACCTGGATGACAGAAGGCTAACGGAGGAGGAGCATAAGTGTCAAGAACACTTTCAGAAGACGTGTCAACGAAGAAGCGACGGCAGATTTGAAGTCCAATTGCCCTTTAAGGAAAACATCCGACCAACGCTCGGGAATTCCAAAAGAGCAGCATTGGCAAGATTTTTCCAGATCGAAAGGCGCCTGACAGCAAACAGAAAACTTAGGGAGGCATATACTGCTTGCATCAACGAATATGCAGCATTGGGACACATGCAGGAAGTAACGGTGGACGGAGATGATCAAGGTGGTCAACACTATTTCTTGCCACATCATGCTGTCTTCAAGGAGTCAAGCACTACAACAAAACTCCGCGTAGTCTTCGATGCATCATGCAAAAGTTCGACTGGAGCTTCTTTAAATGATCATCTGATGGTGGGCCCTCGTCTGCAAAGGGACATCATTGATCTCATCGCTCAGTGGAGAGTGTTCAAGGTAGTCATGGCAGCCGACATCAGTATGATGTATCGGCAAATCTGGATGGCACCTCAGGACACAGCCTATCAATTAATTTTGTGGAGATCATCGACAGAAGAGTCCATAAAAACGTACGCACTCAACACGGTCACGTTTGGCACGGCGTCAGCACCGTATTTGGCAGTACGCGCCTTACATCAGGCGGCTATAGATGTGGCGGACACCCATCCGCATGTCACCAAGGCGTTGACACAAGGGTTCTACGTAGATGATTTTTTATATGGTTCCAACAGCGAAAACGATGCTTTAATTTTACAAAGAGATGTTCTAGCTGCCTTAAAGTATGCTGGATTTCCTCTTAGGAAATGGGCGAGCAACTCATTCACAATTTTGGAGCAGATACCTGAAACTGAAAGGGAAGTGAATCTCCCACTTAACTTTGATTCACCGGATGCCATTAAAACATTGGGGATTCAATGGCATCCAGCGAAAGATGCATTTACATTTAAAATTCACTTACCCAAGGCGGAACGATATACCAAGCGATCCATTCTGGCAGACATTGCTCGCCTGTTTGATCCTCTTGGATGGATCTCTCCATGCATCATGAAAGCGAAGCTAATAATGCAACAACTGTGGCTGAAGGAACTGTCCTGGGATTCATCAGTGACTCCCGAAATAGAAAAGACTTGGAGAGAGCTACGCAACAGTCTGGTGAGCCTAGAGGCCATCGAAGTTCCTCGTTGGGTCCAATACGAGGATGAGGCTCAAGTCCAACTACATGGGTTTAGTGACGCGTCGGAGAAGGCATATGCAGCGGTCATTTATGCACGAGTAGTAAAAAATGGCCAGGAGCACATTTCGTTGGTCGCGTCTAAGACAAGAGTCGCTCCAATCAAGTGCGTATCCCTACCACGCTTGGAGCTCTGCGCAGCACTTTTACTGGCGAAGCTCTTGCATAGAATGTCGACAGCCATGCCCTTCAAGGAGCTGGAGACATTCGCGTGGACTGACTCCATGATCACCATAGCGTGGATCAGAGGAAGCCCACACACAAGAACCACCTTCGTAGCCAACAGAATCACCGAAATCCAAGCTCTCACGGAGTCAACCAGTTGGCGACACATTGATAGCAAGGAAAACCCGGCGGACATCGGATCTCGAGGACTAACACCGGAAGAGCTTATCGCGAACAAACTTTGGTGGCAAGGACCGGCTCTCCTTCAATCCTTCTCTGCAACGAACTTTCCAGCAATTCACAGCGAAACGGAGTGCGAAACAAGGGCGAACAAGACGGTTGCCAAGAAGTCATCGTTCTACGACAAAAATCTATTGACCACATTTACAACTCTTGCTCAAGTGGTGTCGCACTGCGTTATCATGGACGTGTTGAAAAAACACTCATCCTTGAAACGCCTCATTCGCTGCGTAGCCATATGGCGGCGATATATCAACAATGTCAGGTGCATGGAGAAAAGGAGATACCTAAATGTTTATCCGCTTACGGCTGAGGAGTTGACATCATCTCATGATCAACTCATCAAGATTGTCCAGAAGGAACTGTTTCCCGATGACATCAAGGCTCTTAAGGAAAACAAACCCATTCCAAAGGGAAGTCAGATTCGCAACCTGAATCCATTCCTAGATGGCGACGGAATATTACGTGTAGGAGGTCGCCTTACAAAAGCACCACTTCCGTTTAGTCAACGTCACCCTATAATATTAAGGGAATCACATCAGTTTACCAAATTGATTGTTAGCGATGTGCATCAACAAACTCTTCATGGCGGCCAGCAAATGATGATGGCTGAAATGAGGAGCACCTACTGGATAATCAACCTGAAGAGACTGGTAAAATCAACAATACATAGATGCGTTAGATGCCATCGCTACAATGCAAAAATGCAGAAGCAGCTCATGGGAAGCCTACCAACGGAACGAGTCATGGTCTCCAGGCCATTCACCAACACTGGCGTGGACTACGCTGGGCCTGTCGAGGTAAAACCATGGAAGGGTAGGTGCAACAAATCGATGAAAGGATACATTGCCGTATTTCTTTGTCTAGCCACCAAAGCGATACACATAGAGCTAGTGAGCGATCTGAGTGCAGATGCCTTCATTGCAGCATTCAGGAGATTTGTGGCTAGACGAGGAAGCTGCGCTAACATGTTCAGCGATTGTGGCACCAACTTCAAGGGTGCACACAATGAACTAAAGAAGGATAGTAGATTTATATCCTCTGAATGGTCGGCAGAAGTCGCAGACATCCTCGCCTCTCAAGGTACGACGTGGCACTTTAACCCTCCGTCATCACCACATTTTGGAGGTCTTTGGGAGGCAGGGGTTAAATCAATAAAGCACCACCTGAAGAGAACAATCGGTTCATCCAAATTGACGTTCGAAGAATACGCGACGCTTCTCTCACAAATTGAAGCTTGCCTCAATTCAAGGCCTTTGTGTCCCATCACATCCGATCCCGACGATCTAACAGTATTGACACCTGGCCACTTCCTAATCGGAGCACCACTAAGAACACTGCCCGACCGAAATCTGAGTGAAAGAAACATCAACTGTTTGGACAGGTGGAAATATCTGCAGCGTTTGACATACGATTTCTGGAAGCAATGGAGCACAACGTATCTCCATCAGCTTCAACAACGACCAAAATGGCTTCAACAAGAACCAAATATCAAGGTCGGAGACATCGTCATTGTAAAAGAAGACAACCTGCCACCATCAGCTTGGCTACTTGCTCGAGTTATCGAATTGCACCCCGGCTCGGATGGTCTGACGCGCGTGGTGACCATAAAAACCGAAAAATCGACACTAAAACGCCCGATCGCCAAACTATCCCCCTTGCCGGTATGTACCCCATCGAACAATCCGTAAAATTCGACAAAAGACTATTAAAACTGAATTCCCCAACATCCAAAGCCCATGAACTCTCTAATTATACCCCATGAACTCGCAAATATAAAGCTCATGAATTTCCATATATCCAAATACAAAAACCACATGTAAATCACAACAAATCAACATACATCACATCGTATAATAAAACCCACCCCCAAAACAACAACCCCAACCATCAGGTCAACTCACCCCAGATACATCCATGTTCTGACAAAACCCTCAAACTTCCAGCTAAATATGACATTACATATTTCATTTCATTATTTTAACTTTGCATAAACAAATTACTAATTCACTGTTCTGTATTATTTCCGAAACTCACAACCGAGGATTATGGACGAGAAATCCAGACGAAGGCACAGATCGACATTGGAACCGAACCAAATCAACCCTCAACAACACAACAACAACACCAGCAGACGCAGACAACAACGCACCCCGATTCCCGAGCCTGAACCTGACGCCCCGAGGGGGGGAGCATGTTGGTTCCCAACAATGCTATACACCGTGATCGCACGTCACAACACTGGCCCAGCATTAGCGAAGCTGGGCACTGAGCTAAACATTGATATGCATCGCAATTGAAATACTGCAACCGCAGTTTGCACAAAATCAATATTTAGCCCAAGGCACACTTCAGCAGGGGCACCAATAAAGCTATTTAAATTAAAAAACCAACGAAGACATCACCGCACAACCGAACATCGAAAAAACCACGCGACAATGGAACAAACGTCAGATGTGCAATGTGCAACACCAACGAGGAGTGAAGCATGCTATCTCCCTCCAACCGATCGCCAACACAGCAGACCATTTCATTGTTCCGAAAATCGGTAATTAATGATGGCCGAATTAGCAGGGCGAAAGGAAAGCATGAGTGCATCACACTCCGACTAACACCCGCAATGGAGAAAATGTATTTGTGTATTGTAGTATTTGTTAGAGATTTATTGGAAGTAATTGTGAATGTATGTATAAGAATATTTGTGATGTAAAATCAATACTTATAAGAAGGTTGTTGACCCTGGAAGGCCATCAGCTGGCCAAAGTAAATAAAAACCGAGATTTCTTGGAAGGATGAAAGATGATTCTGAGATCATTCGCGATTCATCTAACAGCCAAAGCATAATCCAAGTCACAAATAAAATTAATCTTTATAACGTTGTTTAAAAATAAATGTCTTTTTCTTGTCGGTTGCTTCATCTTAGCATCGACGTAAATTCGCTTTGGGCATCAACTCAGCCCAAAACAGGGTACCTACTGTTTATAAAATCATTTTCGAACCACGCTGGTTAATTTCTTGGAAATTTTCAGAGCCTGTCGGATCGGTTGCACCCAAAGTTGATATGAACGACAAAATGGGTTTCTCCAGACGCCAAGTGGGTAATGATTTGAGTCTTTTATGCCCGGCGCTGTCTTATCCAATGCCAGCTTTTAGGTAAGGTCAATATTTTTAGTAGACTAAGAGGGGAACATTTTCGACGTATGTCATCTTATCTAGTTTTATGAATTTAAGAAAATGGATACCTGATTGTGCATGTTAAAAAATAACGTTTAATAGCTTCTTAAAAATCAATTGGAACCACCTTCTTAGGCAACTATTTCTTGAACCAATCGTTCTTGGCTTTAAAACGTCTTCAAACCAGTCAAAGTTAGGAATGTGAAAAGGGTCAGCCTAATAAGAAATAACGTCTTTTTCCGCTTGGGCCAAAATTGTGTTAGCAACATGCTTCGTACCCGTTTCCAACATTTATTTAAAAACCTATTTTTATATAAAATATTTGTACGAACTATTTCAGAACCGGTAGGATCTGTTGCCCCAAAGGTTGAGATCAAGGATAAAATGAGTTTTTCTGGTGGTCAATTAGGGCATCACTTGAATCTCTTATGCCCATCGCAGTCTTATCCAATGCCAGCTTTTAGGTAAGACACGTACTTTCAAATCTATTGTGTTCTATATTATGCAGAAACATTTTTTGTGCCTATTTTATTTAGAGCGAAAATTTGAGTGAAAGGTCTATCCCATCCAACATTCAGTTTCGAATACCTTCTCATTAAGTATTGTAATCTTTTAGAACCGGTTGGAAGTGTTGCTCCCAGAGTTAGTAAAAAAGATGAATTCATGCACGATGGAGTTCAGCTCGGACTAGCAATCGCCATACAGTGTCTTTAAGGGTGACCCAAACTTCGCAACATTCAGACACACTTAAGTAAATCAGTTAACAATAATACAGATAACCAGCGATCAAAGTAGAGAAAAGCTCACTTATAAGCTTCACGGATGTTAAAAAAAATTGTTGGCCCCCATTTTATTTGATTTTCTTCGTCACTGTTGAAGATCTGTAAATTATTGTCTAAAAAGCTTAAGTAAGCTTCACAATAGAAAAGTGAAAATGTTCCTTTATTACAGAGCCAATGGGTAGTGCGGCACCGAAAGTCAGCATCACCAATCAACTGCAAAATGCTGGAGTTCAAAGTGGATCCCATGTACCCTTGTTTTGTCCGGCGCAGTCTTTTCCAGTTC
The DNA here is from genome assembly GCA_949126925.1 of Cheilosia vernalis. Classification (NCBI taxonomy): domain Eukaryota; kingdom Metazoa; phylum Arthropoda; class Insecta; order Diptera; family Syrphidae; genus Cheilosia; species Cheilosia vernalis. The sequence goes on from OX421362.1 coordinate 60,176,375, forward strand.
CTTCTTATAGGTAGGACATTTTTAACATTTAAAACTTGCCAATGGTTTCCACTTGACAACCTTCCCAACATTCAGTCGATAGTAGCAAAATTGTGTATCCGTTCTACAATAAAACTCTTTCACAGAGCCCATGGGAAGCGTTGCCCCAAAAGTTAGTGTTGCTGATCAACTGCAAAATGCTGCAGTTAGGCGACAGCTATCCGTTGCCTTGTTCTGTCCGGCGCAATCTTTTCCAGTACCGGCGCATAGGTTGGTTTTGTTAGTTTATGCATGGTCATTCGAGCTTTGAAATTAAACCTCCATATTGAGGAGGTTTTACGGTCTTGAAGCAAGTTTCATATTTAAGCTTTAAACCTTTAGTGTACTTATTTATAAGAGGATTGGGTGCACTTAGTCTAATAAACCTTGAGGCCAATTGTCCTTAAGTTGCGGTGTTATTAGTAAAAGTAAGTGAATGGGAATTAGAGGACATGGATGAAGGTACTTATGATCTCAATATTCAGTCGGGCTTTTTTAAAAAGTAGAACTCAAAATGGTTTCTTTATCCTTGTAAACAGAGCCCATTGGAAGTGTGCAACCAAAAATCAGTGTCGCCGATCGTCGAAAAGACGCAGAGGCGGGGATAAGCGAGAGCCTTACTATTTTCTGTCCTGCGCAAGCTTATCCTGTACCAGCGTTTAGGTAACTATACACTCAGGAAAAAAAAAAGATTGTTAAGGAATTTTGAGATTTTCATAAAATTGTGAGCTAAAACTAATTGCTTTAACAATTGTTTTTTGATAACAAGAACTCGTTTTTAAGTTTTCCACAATCAGGTATTCAGCGTAAGAACTATTGACTCTCCATAACTATTTTCCTACATCATTGGCAACATTTTCGTTCTCTAAGCCAACGCAAATTGTTGGCATTATACGATTTTTTTCTGGGTGACCTTTTCAAAAATCGGAAGCCTCAAAATTGTTTCTTTCGTCACTAGAACTGCGTCACACATGTTGTTTTTACAAATTATTGTGGAGGTTCCAATGTGTAGCAAGAGAACATTTTTGTGACGGTTTGAAATTTTATTAGTTCGAACTCTCATCGTTGTCGACCATGTCAGTCTACTAAATTCCATATTATATTATTTAGTGTGACATCAGTGTACAGTGTACACTCAGAAAACTACAGAGCTACTCTTTTCTCAACATTCACTTTTAATTTCAACCAGGTTCAGGTATTTTTTATTTTTTTTCAATAATCAGAACCCGTTGGCAGTGTGGCGCCTAAAATAAATTTAGCCAATCGCCGAAATGACGCCGAAGCGGCTATAAATGCGACATTGAGTTTGTTTTGTCCCGCTCAGTCGTATCCGATACCATTTTATAGGTAAATTTAAATTTAAAGTTCCAAAACGTTCGCTATAATATTTATATTTAAAACAATTTTTGTGTTTTTTTATCTAATAGAACCCCTTGGCAGTGTTGCGCCGACCATCAACATTGGCGAGCGTCTTAGTGATGCCGGAGCTAAAATTGAAAGCTAATTTCGCGCTCTTTTGCCTAGCAATGTAGTGTTTTATAACGCGTTGTTCGATTGTTAGGCAATCCATTAGTAAATGGCAAATATTGAACAAATATTATGACACTTGAAATGACAGCTGAGTTTGACAGGTGCTACCAACTTAAAATTTAATTGCCATTAAAAAAATGCCCACTTTCATGTGCAGATGTTTGCATTTTCCAAAATAAGTCCCCCTCTTTTTGAGTGGTACAGACAAACCGAATCTGGATGTACCTCTCCGCACCACTTTAAATAGAGTTTCAAATATAATGCAGAGAAGTCAATCTAATGAGTAGCTAGCACTCTAATTGTGGTTGAGTTTTTAGGACAACGATAATTGACCAAAACGACAACTACCAACAAAAAAGTTTATTTGCGACAGTAATTTTGAAGGTTGTCAGCTCCCCCCTATCTCAACATTAGGTGAAAGTTTATTTATGGTTTTAAATTTTTTTCAAACTCGAATATAATTTTCTTAAATTCAGAACCAGTGGGAAGCGTGAGCCCGCGTCTGACTTCTGGCGATAAGACACGAAATGTCGATGTTAGAAAACATCAAAGTACAACACTGCTGTGTCCGGCTCAGTCGTTTCCAGTGCCAGCCTTCAGGTAAATCTCATAGTCTCGTTTCAAAGTTTGGTTCATTTTAGTAAGCCTGCGATGGATGGGTTTGCTGTGGCACAAATACCTCTTACTTCTCCGTCGATCCGCTCTTCTTCAATCTTTTATTGTTTGGAAGCTAACATCCATTATGAATTATGTCCGACATCCTTCCAACATTCCGTGCAGTTAAGGTATACTAATCAAAGAGAAATCCACTTTCAAACCCTCAACAGAGCCCATTAGCGGTGCCGCTCCTCGTGTGCCGCTGATTTAAAAGGTCGGAATCGAGTTTGTGGAACTTGGTGGAACATTGGACATCTTATGCCCAGCCCAAGGATACCCGGTGCCCAGTTTTCGGTGAGATTTTACAGTAGCAATTCATGAAAGCCCAAAGGGCTTCTGTAAAAATGATTACACTCGATCTCGAACTTCTTTTCATTGCATGAACGAATACTCTGTAAATTAGTCTCTTACGGTCCAGTTTGTTAATAGAGTGTCTATTTAAAGCACCAGACTAGGTTAAATAGCTGTTGGTTGGTAGATGGTGTTGAAGAGAAGGTGTAAAAGCACCAAATGCAAAGAGACGCAAGCAGGGAAGAGTTTTGACAGTATCTACTCATAAAGTGGTTGATCACCGTTTAAACCTAGGTAGGCAAGAACGTTTGTTAGAAGCTTCAGGCTCAGTGACCACTCTTCTCATTCTTATTTATATTTCGAAATGCCAAATCCAGGTCATCTGGTTCGGTTCTGTGAATCAATTTTGTAAGTTTCTCTGCAAAATCCTATCCCACTATCAGAAATGTCAAATGAATAAAATTAGCCAACAACCATGTTATCACACATTTATTTCAGAGCCAGTTAGTAGTGCAACGCCGAGGGTGTCGTCTCTCTCGAAATTCGACGTGAAAACCTACCCGGAAAAGTCGAAAATTGCTATTTTGTGCCCGGCGCAAGGCTTCCCTGTGCCGGTTTTCAGGTAGGTACGTCTTTAAAAAAAAAAACACTCTTATCCCAACAATAAGGCGCCTCGTTACAGCCATATACCCCATTAACACTTATAAACCAATCTCGTTTAGAGCCCGTTTCGAGTACTGCACCCAAAGTGCCACCGGTTAGTGCTAGACCCATATTGATCAGTCAGCTTAGCACCATTTCGATTCTCTGTCCAGCTCAAGGCTATCCAGCTCCGAATTTCAGGTTTGTGGAATAAATATAAAAATGTTTGAGTAGGCATGTGTAACCCCGTTAACCCGACATTCAGTTGCAGCGGATTTTAGTCTTCACCTACAACAGCTTTTTGAACTTTTACAGAGCCTGTATCGAGCAGTCCGCCATCAATAAACGCCTTGACCTACAAACCGAATATCATAAAGCAAAGCAATAGTACGGCTATTCTATGCCCGGCTCAGGGCTATCCAGCACCCGGCTTTAGGTTAGTTGTATATTGAGCTGTTTCTCTCAACTTTATGCCACAAGTTCTGAATTGAAATTACAAATTTCTAACACCAAGTCCTTGGTCGAAACTCGCTTAGTAATGTAAAGCAGTCCGAAAGTCTTATTTTGTACTAGTTTTTCGAGCAACTCATGCGGTAGAGTAACTGTAAATCTAAAATCTTAGGTCAAATAAAATTATATTAAATATACCTAAGCAAAACTCCATCACGACAATCCTGTCTAAGGCTACCTTTAAATAATTTGTAAAAATTCCCTCTAGAACCAGTCTCGAGTTCGGCTCCGAAAATGCCGGCGCTGATTCAGAAACCTCTGGAGCTTCAAAAATCCCGCGTTTAAGTCCTGCGCAAGGGTACCCGGCTCCCGCTTTTCGGTCAGTACTTATTTTATTATTCATCCAAATTTATTAATTTTTACAGAACCAGTTGGAGCCAAAGCCCCGTCGCTCTCCAACAACGATATGAAACGCTCCTGGTTCGAACGCGAGCTGAATAAGAGTTTTGTCCTCTTCTGTCCGGCGCAAGCATTTCCCGTTCCAGCATTCAGGTTATTTCACTCTTTTAGATATTCCATCACTAATTCGATTTGAATTGTCTTATGAAATTCCATAGAACCGGTTGGGGCAAAGGCGCCTACACTCGCGATCGACACTAAGTGGTCGGGCATTGAACGACGTCTTAGTTTGGATTTTGCCATGCTATGTCCGGCGCAAGCATTTCCGGTACCGGCATTTAGGTAGGAATGTTGTCGTTTTCTTTTCCATTTTATTGCCTTAAATGTGTGCCAGATAATTAACCCAAGTAACAATTTTACTTCGGTAAGGCGCTATCGAAGCTATTTCCCCTCCCGCAATATTAACTGCATAAGACCTATAAGAAACAAATTTGGCGCACTTTATACAGGTAGGTCACTACCGAAACCTTATAGAGGCCTTATAGAAACTTTATAGAAACCTTATAGAAACCTTATAGAAGCTTTATAAAAGCACAAAATATGAAAAGAAAAATATTTTTTTTTTATTCTTCAACTTTTTCAATTTCTTATTTTGTTTTTCGTATTAATAATTATCTATCTACTATAATTGACACTTTGCAATTTTCGTTCAGTGAATACTCCCTGTATATAATTTATATTTATATTGTACTTACAACGGGTCGCACTGAGAATCGAACATGAGTCCTGCTGCGTAGTACTCCAATACACTACCCCTAGGCTAATTCGTCATAATAATGTAGCAGTGGTAAATCTCAACTACTTGATACATTTCAGAATTTCGTTAAGACTTCCAATCGCAAGTCGTTAATTGCATGACATTTCATTGCTTCTATAATGCCTTCTGTGAGAAGCTCTAACGAAGCTTCTACTTCCAACCACAAGCTTTACCGAAGCAATACACTTTCCATCATCTCCTCACTCCTTTTTAGAGGTCTTATAGAGATCTTAACGAAACTTTATTTCATATCCCTCTATAAAGCCTGCGTGTATGCTTCGCAAAGGACGTACAGAAGTTATTTTGGAAACAATTGCTTCGAAATCGGTCTACTTCGGTAAACAAATCCTATAGAGACCCTATCGAAATGGTTGCCTACAGAAATTACGAATTTGAACCTTACCGAAGTCAAATTGTTACTTGGGTAATAGTACTAGAGTAAACAAAGATACCTACCAACACCACCCCATCGGCTGAAGTAGGTAACAAAACAAGCAACTTCATTCATAACCCCGCAATACGTGCATCTCTTTCTTTTCGGCTAATCAAAATAAAAGAAAACAACTTTGTTTTCTTGTCATTTCAGTTATTCATCCGAAGGTAAAAGTCTGTGTTTGTCTCCCTTGCACAATGTACTGTTGCGCATGATTGTTGAGAGAGAGGAGCTAACCTGGGGAAATGACTCTCTTAAATGATGTGTCAAATGTCAATCTTGGCAACTTGTTGCCTCATCATATCTCTTCGAAAGAGACGAATGTCGTAGTCGTTTTGTCGTTATCTGATGAAATATGAAAACATTTTTAGAAAAATTCAAACTTGGGAATTTTCGCTCAGAGAGCCGTCACGGAGGGGTTTGCTTGCATCGTTCTATCCCTCTCTGAGCTCGGATGAGTTTATGTTTACATTTACACTGGCGTTTCACGTATCACGTTTGTAGGTCGACTTTCGATTACCGGCCGCGACCGGTTTTGCGCAACATGTGGTTGCATTCATTCATTGCGGAATCTTTACCACTACAGTGTCACCGAAACTGACAGCCCTTCTTCTTTGACCGAGTTCTTTATAAACGAAAGATAGAGAAGGAAGATATATTACGGCAACCGGCAAAGAAGGTCGTCGTCGGCTTCGTGGAGGTTTGGGTCAAGCAACTTGTTGCAATTCAACGGTTATGAAAGTGATATGCTTTCCGTCTTCTTCTGACGGCTATGGTTGTCCCGAGTGGGGTCTTTGTTTTTATGTGCCAAGTGCACGTGTGCAAAAAGCCATTTCATGAACATACATAAGCTTTTTTTGCTGTGTTTTTTATTTTTACATTTGCGAGTATATCTTTGGAAAGAGTGACCTGCATTTTTATTTTATCATAGGAAGTCGAGTAAAAGAGGCAGGCTATGTGGGTGGCTAAGGGTATGTTTACATTACAACCAGAAAGGTGAATGGACTTGTACGAGCACGAGGCCAAGGTTAATTTCTGTGTGCATGTCGCTGACTGGCATCGATTAGAGTTTGGATTGGGATTGCGTCAATGTGTGAATGTGTGCAGCAATGATAGTTAATGAACACACCATCTCAGCGGCATTTGGTGACATCGAGGTGACATCGAGGTGACATTTTATTGGGGTTTATTGAAATGGTACCTAGTTACACCTATTGATTATGTATTATATTATTAATCGAAAGGTAGTTCTGTTTTGGTTAGGATAGAGACAAGAACTTTCCTATTCTGAAGTCATCGTTTTGGGACGCAAAAAAATCGACTGAGAAGTTCTGTCATTACCTACTTTATTTATTTAAATACTGTACTTATAGGTAACTTAATTTTTAATGTTAGGCTAAGGCCATCACGGATTAGGTATACCTAGGTATACTGAAACTATTCAGACTTTTCTCGATGACATACCTATAGGTAGGTACCTACCGAGTGTCTTCCCCACGGCCCTTTGGACCTTCCAACATTCAAGCAGTAGTCCATAAGTTAAAGCCTTAAGTGAATGCGATTTCTATTTATTAACTATCCAACTTAGAACCCGTTGGAGCAAAGCCACCCACATTCTCTTTGGAATATAAGCTCATACAAGTGCAAAAAGTACTGAGTACAAGTTTTGCACTCTTATGTCAAGCTCAAGCATATCCGGTGCCATTAATAAGGTAACTGCGTTACTTACATTCGTATTTGTTTCAAATCGCACTCCATACCTATATTGTGTCAGAGGGTTGAATGGATCAAATTCGTTTTTTAAGTTCAAGATAGGCGGAGGTTACCCTAACCCCCTACAGCAGGCAGTAAATTTCCTTTGGCATTTTTAATTTTCAGAGCCCATGGGTTCAAAGGCGCCTGCCTTTTCTGGAGAGGTTGCTACGTTTTCTCACCGTTCAGGTATTGGATCTACGTTTGCCCTCGTTTGTCAAGCTCAAGCGTTTCCCGTGCCGATATTTAGGTACAAAATTTAAATATTAGGTATGAACTCAAAGCAAAACTCATAGAAAAATTATAGTTCCGTCTTAAATGGATTTTCTTCGTCGACTTCACGGCTTATTGCCCGAAGAGGTTTCTCTATCCCAGTATTCAAATTTGCAATGCATTTCATAATTAAATTTGTTTGCCCCAGAACCGGTTGGTTTCAAGGCTCCGTCATTTCCAAGTGTTGCGTCAACGTTTACAATTAGTTCGCCCCAACATAAGGCGCTGGCATTAACTTGCGAAGCACAATCCTATCCTGTTCCACTTTTAAGGTAAACTATTCATTCAAAATCAAGTAACCTCTGGAATATTCCGAATATTAAATATGCAGCTGAATTGAATTTAAAATGCTCCTTATGAATACGATCACGATTCTGACTTTTTTGCAATTGGAGTAACATTTGGTGTGAACATTTCGTTCTGAGTAAACTTTGAAATTTATTTGTAATGGAAATGCGTTTAAATTTAGATTTTAAGCAATTCAAGTTTCAAAGAGATTTTCGATTTTTCCCCTTTTCCAATAAAAAAGCGCCAAGATTGGCGCTTTTCCCCTCAATCTGGGAACACTGTTGAAAGCGCAATAACACCAATTTGGCGTTTTTTTTTCTGGATGCTCCTGGAGGCATCGGAAAATCATTTTTTCATTGTTCCGGAATAAATTTGGCGTCTTCTGGCATTGCAGCCACTTTGTTAGATGGTGGTCGGACAGCACATTCTGCTTTGAAATTGCCATTGAATTCCAACTTAATGAAACTCCAACATGTAACATTGCAAGAACATTTGGAACTGCAAAATTATTGAAACATTACGGTGTTATTATTTGGGATGAACGCACTATGGAGTCTTTTGAAGCCTGCTGAAAAATTCTCTAAGCAATTGCTGAAAATTGGAAATGGTGCGATGCCAGTTGATGAAACTGGATTGATATGTTGTGAATTATCCAACAGCATTTTTGAATTCGTTGGATTTACCAGGATTGCCTCCGCATGACCTCCAATTGAAATTTGGAGTCACTTTTATTATGATTCGGAATATTAATCAACCCCGTTTGTGTAATGGTACAAGACTTTCTGTTAACAAATTAATAGTTTATGTATTTATACTATGTACTATTTTAACTGGAAAATTTAAAGCCGAAGATGTATTCATACAACGTATCCCAATGATTCCATCTGATATTCCGTTTGAATTTATACGACTTCACTTTCCTGTTCGCCTTGCGTTTGCGGTTACTATTAATAAGGCGCAAGGGCAAATGTTAGGAATTGTGGAGTGAATTTAGAGTATCCAGCTTTTTTTCATTTCATTTCATTTCATTTATTTAGCTATTATAATACAGGAATATATATATACATAAAACAACGTTTAAAAGGGAATTTAAATAAAAGAAATAAGTATAGAAAGAGATAAGCATTACTTATTCATACTTAACTTTTACATAGTTAACAATCAGTTTAAATCGGAACAAATTATTTTGAAATTGCACATTTTGAATTGCACATTGAACATTTCAAAACCATTATAAAACACTATGTTCTGTGCTTGTTTTGTTCTAAAAAGTGGAAGACGCAAACTGTTTCTGTTACGAACATTATAGCTGTGCATATTACTAACATAGGTATGACATCTTACTACATAGTACATAGATAACTGGGCAACAATTCATTTTTCATTTTAAACACAAACCAGTAGATGGATTAAAGTGCCCCAACTTATATAATTTAGGTTAGGTTAGGTTTATGGGTGGGTACGTCAGAACGAGTCCTGCTGTCCATGTGGACCCATTGTGATGCCCTTATTGGGGCTTAGCCGATGTTGTTGACGATAGTGTAATGCCCTCGTGATTTTTTTTTTTTGTTTTTTTTTTTTAACTTCTGGCTCGCCAAGGCGAGAAAGAGGCACGTCGACCTAGAAGGTCTATTGTGCCGGAAATTGCCAGAAAATAGTTTAGGTTAGCAGAGTTTCCACTTCCCTAATGTAGCTGATAATGTTTTCAGCAGAGGACTTCTTCAGTACTTCCGGACTTATTAATTCACGGAAGAAGAATTTCCTTCTAGTACTGGATAGAGCTGGGCATTCGCACAAGACGTGCTCAGCTGTTTCGTCTTCTTCGAGACATAGACGGCACTCCGGGGAGTTGACTATGTGCATTTTGTATAGGTGATACCGCAAACCGTGGTGACCTGTTAGGTAGCCTACAAGGTTTTTGATATCATGCCTTCTGAGGTTTAGAATTTTTTTGGCATTTTTTTTTTGAATGGCACGATTGCCCTTTTGGCCTGTCTAAGGCCTGGGATTTCTTCCCACTGTTTGATACACATTTTGTGTTCCCAGCTACGTATCGTGGAGCTAGTTGCTGATTTGGTGACAGCGCAGAAAGGTTCTGGTCCTATAAAAGGGATCTCTGACCCTTTCCTAGCAAGTTCGTCAGCTTTTTCGTTTCCTTCAATGCCCTCGTGTCCCGGAACCCACCAAATTTTGGTTTTGTTTCTGGAGCCAAGAGTTTGAAGGGCATTGAAGCAGTGCATGACTGATTTTGAGACAATGATTGGTGAGCTAAGGGCATTTATAGCTGCTTGACTGTCTGTGAATATATGGATGTTCGCACCTTTTATACCTGTAATGCTTATGAGGTCTGCGCATTCCTTAATGGCATGGAGCTCCGCCTGAAATACACTGGGGCTTTTCCCCATCGGTATTGAAATATTGCGGTTTGGCCCATGTATGCCAGCTCCCACACCCGAGTCCATTTTGGAACCATCCGTATACCACTTTAGGCCGTTTTGGCAGTTTGGTGGGTTGTTGCTTACCCATGCTTCCCTTTTGGTGATCTCCGTGGAGAATTTCCTGTTGAAGCATAACGTTTTAGGGAGTCGGTCAGTTACCGTGCAGATCATGTCAAGTTCTGGAAGTTCAGAGATAAGGGTCATTAGCTCCGGATGGTCACTAAAGTTTATCTCTTCCCCTTGTGCCAGGCTTGCTGAGCTGCGTATAGCCACTTTTTTTACATATATGTGGAGGGGTGTTAATCCTATTAAAGCTTCTATAGCTGCTGTAGGACAAGTTCGCATTGCGCCGGAAAGGCCCAAACATGCGAGGCGTTGTAACTTGTTCAGCTTGGCAATGGTGTTCTTTTGGATTACTTTGTTCCACCATACTATGGAAGCATATGTTATAATGGGTCTGATCATGACTGTGTAGATCCAGTGTGTGATTTTCGGTGTAATCCCCCAGATTCTACCGTGCATACGACGACAGGCCCATTAAGCATTAGTAGCTTTGGTAATTTTGCTCTTTATGTGGGAGTTCCAGTTCAGTCGTTTGTCTAGGATAACTCCAAGGTATTTGACTTCATCGGAATACTCAATGAGTGTGTCATTGATTGAAATTTGATTAAGGTTTAAATTTCTTCTCTTGGTGAAGGGAACTATGATAGCCTTATTGGGATTGATAGAAAGGTTTTCTTTGCGGCACCAATCTAGGACTATCTTAAGGGCATTTTGCATTAGTCTTGTAACTACATTCGCTTCTTTACCCCTAACGATGATGACTAGGTCATCGGCATAGCCTATAATATTGTAACCTGAAGAACTCAGCTTACGTAATAGGTTATCTATAACCAAAGACCACAGTAGAGGTGAAAGCACGCCTCCCTGCGGGCAGCCCTTTGCGGCTGTAACAGATACTTTGATTGGTCCTGACGAAGCCGTTATTTTCCGGCTTACAAGCATCGCTTTGACCCATTTGATGGTCGGTTCATCTACATTTCTTTGAACCAAAGCATTTGATATGGATTCATATCCTGTATTATCAAAAGCACCCTCTATATCAAGAAACGCACATAGTGCGATCTCTTTACAACCGTAAGCACCCTTTATTTGTTTAGTTAAACTTAGAAGTGCGCCTTCGGTTGATTTGCCCTTTTGATAGGCGTATTGATAGGGGTGTAGAGGTATGCTGCGAGTTAAGCAATCTCTGATATGAACGTCGATAATTCTTTCTATCGTTTTAAGAAAAAATGATGTTAAGCTTATAGGACGGTATGATTTAGGTAGTTCACTAGGCTTGTTGCCTGGTTTGGGGATAAATACCACGTTTACCTCCCTCCAAGTATGTGGTATGTAGCTCCAGTTGAAGCTAAACCTAAATAAGGCGACCAAGGTGGGTAAAAAGAAGTCCAGACTTTGTTGTATTAGTGCCGGAAAAATACCATCTGCACCTGGTGCCTTGTATGGTTTGAATGAGTCAATTGCCCATTTAACCTTATCCGGGGTAAACAATTTACCGGATAAACTCTTTATTCTACCTATGTTATGTGGACGTAAGTCCTCGGTAACGTGTTCATAGCAATCGTCTATGATAGTGGACCCAGGGAAATGCACTTGAAGAAGAGTGTGCAAAGTTTCTTCTCGGTCGCGTGTGACTGTACCATCAGGTCTAGTTAACAGTCCCATGCAGTTTGAGTGATCCTTAGAGAGAGCCTTTTGCAAACGAGCCACTGCAGGAAGTGCTTCGAGACTCTCGCAGTGGTTTCGCCAGCTAGCTCTTTTGGATTTTCTCAAATCTTTGTTATATTGGGTTAGGAGAGATCGGTATTGATCCCACTGGCCAGTGTGTTTGGCTCTGTTAAAGAGTCGCCTTACTTTTTTGCGAAAATCGTCTAAGGTTTTGTTCCACCATGGTATGCACCTTTTTACCATGGTGCGTTTAACCTTACAACTGCAAAAGCCGTGAGAATAAGGTCATTCACCTGACATTGAGCGGCTTCCATTTCACTTACGCTTTGTGGAGGTTCTGGAAGCATGTCAGATGTTATCGCTAGTTTTTCGCGATAGGTTCTCCAGTTCGTTTGTTAACATAACGGACCGGCGCCTGTTCGGTGTTACATCTCAATTTGAAACTAATGTGCATGTGGTCGGATAAGGATGCCTCATCAGATACACACCAGTCTTCTACAATGTTTTGGACAAATGGAGATGAGAGGGTAAGGTCTAAAACTTCCGCTCTTATTGCGTTCCTAAAGGTAGGTTTATTGCCCCTATTTAAAATTACTAAATTGTTACAATATAGGTATTCCAATAAGGACTCACCCCTTTTGTTCGTATCTCGACTGCCCCAAATTTGATGATGAGCATTTGCGTCGCAGCCGATGATGATTTGCACTTGCTGGTTTCGACAGTACTGGACGAGTTCCTGTACTGGAGTAGGTGGCACCTCATCTTCGTCTCCAGCAAAATACGCCGATGCACACACAATTTTTTGTAGCTCCCGGCCGTTGTGGCGTTCTATCAATATCGCCACCAGATCCCTAGTATTAAAATCTGGAATGAGAGAAAATTTTATATCTTTCGCAACTAGTATGGCTGCCCTTGGTCTAAAATTTCCTCGGGCAAAGATAAGCTCTCTGGTTTTACAGTTTAAACCAAATATCTTACCGTCTGTTGCCCATGGCTCCTGGATTAAACCGAGAGCGATGTTCCTTTCGGCACATCGTTGGATATAGGTGTCCGAGGCACCCATAGCGCGGTGCAGGTTAGCCTGCAGCACACTCAAGAGAGATGTAATCTTTTGCGAGTGTACTCAGGGTTTCGTATCCTGTTCGGTTTATTATCACCTCTACGTTTTACGAGACCCTGCTGAGAAGAGAGGCCGTCTTGCCTGTTTCTCGGGCTTCTGCCCTGCATCCTTTGTCTGCTGGCATTACGGTCTTCATGAGCCAGCTTTGGCCTGAAGCGCTTCCTGCTCGTGTTAGCAGAAGCTGAGACTTCTTTGTTGGCGGATTTTTGAGCAAGTTCAATTGCTTTAGCACTGGTACTGGGTACAGGTGTCGAGTCACTCTGCACCGTTCCGCTCGCTACTTTGGACGATGGTTCTGTCGTGGGGTTGGCTGTACTTGCAACGCCATGAGTTGTTGATCTGTCCGCATTTTTTAAAATGAGTTTGATCTGCCCAAAATGATAGGAGACCATTCCCTTTTGCGCAGTCAACCTTTTCATTATGCTATCGTTGATAGCAAAGACCATATGGGCGATATCTCTCTCGTCCGATCTTTGAAGAACTCTCCACGTCCTGGTGTTGAGTTCCCTGTTCTGGCCATCCAGTATTGCAAGGATTCTGTCGTTAGCTACGCCGGTACTCTGTGGAAAGAACCCTCTGATGATATGTGGCTTTGGAAAATTTTCCTCACCCACTAACATCACCTCAAATCCACATTTCCCTTTTAGCTTTCCGAAATTCACCTTCATCCACTCAGCAGTGGAAGTATCTGCGCACGTGAGCATTAGCCATCCCTCGTGATTACTCGACCTTGTCAAGCCATCCTGGTGCGTTCATGAACCTGTAAAGATTAGATAAAGATATATTTGAAAGTTCATGTATGCCGTTAGGGCCCCTACCAGTTTATACATCGACGTCCTATCAAACCGCATAAGCTTGATAGACCGACTTGGATTGTATTCCAGCCATAGCTTCCGTGGTAATTCGCAGTTAGTTAATTCCTTCCACCTGTTGTTGGCTTTCATCCGGGTCTTAATTGTGGTTTGATTGAATTAATCGCCCGATCTTGATCCATAGCAGAACCATTTCTTGCCAATTCATCAGCCGTCTCATTGCCGGTCTTGTCACTGTGTCCAGGGATCCAGCAGAGAACCTTAAGCTCTTCACGGTAGCTTTTATAGCCGCCTGGCTGTCAAGACACTACTGTAATCAGGTAATCTGATTGAGTGGTGCTAGAAGACACATAGCATTGTGCCATACATCCCATGGGCGCGGTAGTTAACCCGGGTTTATGGGTTTTATAGAGTTATTCCCCTCTAGATCCGTTATATTTAAGCCCCTGGTTTCCTTGCGGAAAAACCTCACCGCTTATCTAATTTAGCAAGCAAATAATGAAAACGTCTAGTGAAGTGGGCAGGGTACCTACTCCGTAAAAAAAATGACCAAATGGAATAAAAAATTACCATGTGACCTGTGACCAAGAGAAAAAGTAATGATAATGACCAAACCAATGTGGCAACCGTGGCTGTAGCATATCACAAAATACGTGATGGGATTTGTTTTTCAACGATGTTCACAGTTGTCCCTTTCTTTGGTTAAAGTTGATCGTGTCCTCTTTAAAACGTACTTATGGTTATTGTCGAGAAGGTTTTATTTTGACACATAACTGATAAAAAGGATTAGCAAAATGGACGCATAGGCAAACACTCTCGTTCCAACATTCAGCGGATATGTTAATACACAATTCACAAATTTAAGGCCTAAAAATAACTCGATTTATTAACATATCTTATCCTAGAACCCGTTGGATATAAAAAGCCATCGTTTCCAAGCGATGCAACATCATTTGGTAGTCATACTCCAGAACAGTCTACAATAGCACTGCCTTGTGAAGCACAAGGTTATCCGGTACCGGTTTTTAGGTAAAAGTACATTTAATTTAAAGTATTTAAAAGGATTGAATATAAGACATGGTTAACGAAAGGGGAAGTGGGTACGGTATACCTATCTCAACAAACGGGCTAATTTCAAAATAAAAATTTAAATAACCTTCTCTTGCAGAACCCGTTGGAGCTAAAGCACCAACCTTCTCTTCCGACTCAAAGGGTAGCATATTCATACGCTCAGTTAATTCAAGTTTTGCTCTTCTCTGCCAAGCTCAAGCATTTCCGGTTCCTCTAATAAGGTAACGATCTTCATTTATGTCAACGCAACATAAGTGCATTCTACCTAAACATTCTGCAGTACAGTATTCACTCATAACCTATCTTCTAACAATTTATAACTTTGAAAATCATTTCAAGAACCTGTCGGCGCTAAGGCTCCCATATTCGCAACCGCCTCCAAAACGAGTAGTTTCCTTGAAAACTCGGGTAGTGATTTGGTGTTGCTATGCCAAGCTCAAGCTTTTCCGGTTCCCCTATTTAGGTAAAATTAGTCAGAGTTTTCTTAAGAGTTTCTCAAGTTTTATGTAAAGTAGCCGACGACGTTCTTTGCACCTGTTCTACAATATCCCTGCACATTCAAGCAGTTGAAACATTGTTAGCTTAGCAAAATATTCTAAAAATGAAATTTTATTCTTATTTGTTGAATTCACAGAACTGGATCTAATGCTCTAACTTTTGCTTCAGTGTCCAAAATAAGCAATTTTTCTCAAACACAAGGGCATGTGCATCTAGCTCTTTTTGTGTCAAGGTCAAGCATTTCCAGTTCCTTTGATAAGGTATTACAATTAAAATTAATGAAAATAAGTCCATTCTTTTGCCGCATTCAACGGTCTTGTCTAAAAATACGCTCTTTCTGTACTTATTTCTTATTTCAATAAGAATATCAATACATGTGTTACGTGCAACTCCTAAAACTGTCCAACATTTGGGCATTTAAACTAAGAAAAATTCCAAAGTCATATTTAAAATTATTTCCAGACCCTGTGGGCGCCAAGGCTCCGACATTTTCAACCGATTCCGTTGTATTTTCCTACATTCGATCTGTAAAGCTAAGTTTTGCTCTGCTCTGTCAGGCTCAAGCATTTCCAGTTCCATTAATTAGGTAAACATATTTATAAGCGTAAGACCCATCACCAACAATTCAGCGGTTTATTTTAGGAAAAAAAAACTTACATACTTTCAATTTACATTTTAGAGCCGGTCGGCGCAAAGGCACCCACATTTTCCACAGATTCGAGTTCATTTACTTACACGCGGTCTGTGAATCAGAGTTTTTCGTTGCTCTGTCAAGCTCAAGCGTTTCCGGTTCCATTGATAAGGTAATAGTAATAATAATAACAGTTGGCGCAACAGGTCTGTAGGAACCTAGGGCCTAGCTTCTCGCAACCATTCGTTTTGTGTGAGTTTTTAATTTTTGGAACGAATGGAAGGGATCTACAATTTTATGCCGGTTCCAAACGGGCCGATTAAGTAAGCTCTTTCGTGACAGTTATACTCCCAGATGTTTGTCAGACGTTCGCGAGAGGTGGCGCAGTGAAAAAACCCTGAGTTGGAATTTGGGTTTTCGCGGGATTCGAACCTGGACCCCTCGCTTAGTAGTCAAACACACTAACCACTAAGCCACTGCGACCACCCATTGATAAGGTAGGGTGTTTACAAAACCCTTTTAGGTAGGGTGTTTAAAAATACGCCGTGCAAGCTAGAAAAGGCATATCCCAACAATTCAGCAGATAAACCTCATTAAATAAATTTAATCAAATTTGCTAAGCTTTTTGTATGTTTTAGAACCGGTCGCCGCAAAGGCTCCAACATTTACCACCAATTCCAACATATTTTCGTATACACGGTTTGAAAATCACAGCTTCGCGTTACTCTGCCTAGCTTAAGCCTATCCAGTACCTCTGATAAGGTAAATTTACCCACTCTTTATATACCTATGAGTTGCATTTGATCTATAACTAAGCACATACTCTCGCCTCTCTATCCACTTCTGTTTAAAACTTGACACACTTCCAACTCGGTTCTGAGCAGGTACCTTTCTAAAAATCTAATCTTTCCAATATACCTATTTCCAACAGAGCCCGTTGGTGCTAAAGCGCCGACATTCTCCACAGACTTTCGTTTACCCGCCATGTCGGACAAAGTTTTGCGTTGTTGTGTCAAGCTCAAGCATTTCCTGTCCCACTCATAAGGTAGTTTTCATCAAACTTATCTTAACCTCACATTTTTTGTTTATTTTAACTTAGAACCAGTTGGCGCAAAGGCTCCAACATTTTCCAACGACGTAACCAGTCTGTCATTTAAACGTCGTTCTGGTGAGAGTTTCGGTCTTCTATGTCAGGCGCAGGCTTTTCCGGTGCCAATTTTTAGGTAAGGTCAAGTCAAGCAAACGGGTATTTATCTCAATATTTGGGCAGAATAATTTGATTGACTAGCTAGGCTAACAAGTAATTCCCTTTAGAACCTGTTGGAACGAAGGCTCCGACATTCTCGTCCGATGTTACTTTGCAGGCATTCAAACGTCCTGTTGGTGAGAGTTTCGCTCTTCTGTGTCAGGCTCAAGCGTTTCCCGTACCAATAGTAAGGTAATAATCTCAAGTCAAGCATTTTTTATATTATATTCGGGCTTTTTTTTTTTTTGATAAAAAAATCTTGTAAACCGTTTTTTGAATGAGTATCTACTTCGCAGAACCTGTTGGTGCAAAGGCGCCAACGTTTTCTGCAGAATCGAAAAGTTTCACATTTGTGAAAGCGATTGGGCAGAGTTTTGCGTTACTCTGTCAGGCTCAGGCGTTTCCTGTCCCACTGATAAGGTTTGTACATGAGTTGAAGTATTTTTTTTTTTTGTAATTCTATAGAGCCTGTTGGATTTAAGGCACCGACGTTTTCGAATGCCGCTAAAAGCACAACTTTTGGCTATGCGAAGAATGATAGCTTCGGGCTGCTTTGTCAGGCACAGGCTTATCCCGTACCGTTGATAAGGTGAGGTTAGGTGGCTGGTTTGAGAAAGTCAAGGTGCACTCAGGACACAATTATTTTAGAAATGTGAGCCATGAAACCATAGAAACACCATAGTAATAGGCGAAAGGAAAAGAAATAGGCCCTCCAAAAATTCAGTGAACAGGGAATAAGACCCAAGTTCCCCTTTTCTCGCATTCAACTACTTCGTCGGGACTTCCGCAGGCTAGAGTTGAAAGCTAGATTAATTAATTTCTTATAACTGAATTTACCAATGACTTATGTTCTAACTTCCTAAATAGAACGATACAAAAAAAAATCATTTCAAAGTCATTCTTAAGTCAAGCATTTGTAGCCATAGCAACATTCAAGCCGTTTTTTCATTCAACTATAACTCAATTAAAAATTAATGATATGAGTTTTCTTTACCCCAGAACCTGTTGGCGCAAAGGCACCAACATTTTCTACAGAAGCAAAGAGCTCGACCTTTGTCAAAGCTATTGGGCTGAGTTTTGCATTACTTTGTCAAGCTCAAGCGTTTCCTGTCCCATTAATAAGGTTAGTTCATGTTCAAGCTGTTTTTATTAAAGAGTTCAGACTTTTGTGTTTATACAAATAACGAACCGTTGTTTCTGGGTCGGCATTCTGTAAGGCGAAACGTTGAGACGTTTTCGTGTGCACGAAAAAATTTGCTTGTGTAACATATGGCCAATCATTATCGTGCGCACTAAAACGTTTGATCGTTTCGTCTTACAGAATCTGGCCCCTGAATTTTCTGACAGGCGCAATGACGTCTTTCTAGTGCCTTAGTAATGCTGACAACCACTTTAGGCCCTAGTTATAGCCATACGTAAAACGACAAAAATTTCTTTTGCTTTCTTTCTTCTGCCACTTAATCTTAGTCTTAAAATGTTGCTTATGAAAAATTAAGGTAGGTAGTTTATCAAAAAAAAATATAAACAAATAATCTTTAAACTTCCTAGAAAAATAAAAAACAATTCCACTGAAATATTTCATTTCTTACTGTTCCATCTGTCAGAGTTTTTTTTTTTCTCATGGAATCCAATCATTGGTGGATGATTTGTTGGAATTGTTTTCGTAGGGAAACATTTTTCTCACAGAATTTTTACTATAACCGCTTAGACGTAATAAAACTCATTTTCACACTGTTCCAACTTTTTCGGTCGTATTTTACGTATGGCTATAACTGTGGTCTTGTACAAACCCTGCAGATGGTTACGAAAAATTTACAAAAAATGTAACAAAATGCTGGACCGCCTTACAAATTCCGTTCTCCCTTGAATGATAAAAATATTTATACAAAAATTGTCAGCTTCTAATACTAAACTAATGATTGGTTAAGGAGCTTACTTACATAAGCGTTGACTTTAACACACATTTCATAACAGTTAATTTGACACATTTTGCTAAATAGAAAAAAAATCTACATAATCACTGATTCTATTTTTCTTTCTCTCTTTTCCTTTTTTACTTAATATTTTTTATAGTTGTTAAAGCTAACAATAAATGAACGAGAGTGAGCGAAAGTTTACCCAAATTTAAAATGCAACCACAATCACAATTGCGATGCCATATGGACCTGCTACTGACGGACGGATCAATGACAGATCATCCACGGTAGCAGACAAGTTGGTTTTCTTTGTTTTATTTTTTTTTTTTTTTTTTTTTTTTTCAAATCGAACACAATTAGTATGTTATCACTTTCATTCAGAATATTTTTCGCACTTTATTTGTTGTTTGCTATACTTAAAGCTTGTGCTTCGTAATTTTTTTTTTAGTTTTGACACTGGCAATGCTTTTGTTGTGCGAAACCGATTCGCATTTGTTGTGATGGTGCTTTTATCTGGGAATTCTTGCTTTTTATTCATTAATCGTTGGCTTTAGGATCTACTTCTGTTTGGTGTATGTTTGTAATTTAATAAAAAAAAACTGTTTAAATCTCATTGGAACCGGTGGGAGTGTTCCACCAAGAGTGTCCGGTGGCCGCTTACGAGAGCTGACAATTGCGAAAGGTGTCATTTCCAACGCCGGCTTTTAGGTTATATGATGAAACTTTTTCAGCTGATGAATCATTTGTAGCCCATTCCAACATTCATGAAAGTTGTAGTCTTACTGAAGCACTGTTAAATATTTATTCATGTTTGTCCGCTACAGAGCCGGTAGGGAGTGTATCCCCAACAGTGTCCGGTGACCGCTTGCAAGAACTCACTATCGAGACTCGCCGGAGTTTCGCGATACTTTGCCTCGGTCAAGCGTACCCTATGCCAGCGTTTAGGTAAAAAAATATTGTGTTTCTTCTTTTCTTTCTTTAGCTGTATAATGCGTATCGTAAGAAGTTGAACGAATAAATATTTGTAGAGCCGATTGGACATGTCAAACCCCGAGTACCGTCCAAGAGCATTGATCTCAAAGAGGTCCCGGTGAATGGAAGTTTTGTGGGGCTGTGTCCAGGACAGGCGTACCCAGTTCCAGTTTACAGGTCTTTCGTTCCAAAGTGCTTTCAATTTTGTCGAATTAAAGTAGGTTAGCCAGGCTATGTCCGTCGATAACTCTGTATACACATGACGAACTTCCAATCGCGACGTAACCCGAAGAGATCTATAAATCGCACCTTTGCATGTGTTGTTTAATATAAGCTGTTGGTACCTTAAGTACGATCTTACTTAAGTAAACGCACGCTCTACGACAGAAAGGATCCCACTATAATAGTTTTGTAGCTTTCTCCGTGTCTGCTTATGTTTCCATCGAATAATTACACGAAAAAGCTCTGGGAAAATGAAATGCTGCTTTATTAAAATATTTGCCTACTTAATACTGATGTCAGAAAATGTCTTGTACCGATTTCTTTAGCTTGCATGGCTCATTTAAATTTTCCAACCAAGTTCGACGTTGGAGGTCAAAAATAACTGCGCGCTTACAAAATTCAAAATCAGAGCTTCGATCCGCTGAATTGAAAATGCATACCAATGCACGCATTTCATTTTCTCATCTTCACACACCATCGACACATATTTCCATCTGCTATAAATTCCATTTAATCTACTTTCAGATGGTATAAATTTATCGAGGGAACCACTCGCAAACAAGCAGTCGTTTTGAACGACCGTGTGAAACAAGTTTCCGGAACCCTAATCATCAAAGACGCTGTTGTTGAGGACTCTGGCAAATACCTGTGCGTTGTTAACAATTCCGTTGGGGGAGAAAGTGTTGAAACTGTCCTCACTGTGACCGCACCATTAGCAGCTAAAATCGACCCACCCACACAGACAGTTGACTTTGGACGTCCAGCCGTGTTCACTTGTCAATACACAGGAAATCCAATCAAAACCGTAAGTTGGCTTAAGGATGGAAAGAAAATCGGCCACAGCGACCCAGTGCTACGAATTGAATCGATCAAGAAGGAAGACAAGGGAATGTATCAGTGTTTCGTTCGCAACGACCAGGAAAGTGCTGAAGCAAGTGCTGAATTGAAGTTAGGCGGTCGTTTTGATCCACCCGTCATCCGTCAAGCTTTCCAGGAAGAAACCATGCATCCCGGACCAAGTGTGTTCTTGAAGTGTATCGCCGGCGGTAATCCCACACCTGAAATCTCATGGGAATTAGACGGAAAGAAGATCGCTAACAATGACAGATATCAGGTTGGACAGTATGTGACGGTTAATGGAGATGTCGTTTCGTATTTGAATATTACCTCGGTGCACGCTAATGACGGCGGTTTGTACAAGTGTATCGCAAGCAGTAAAGTTGGAATTGCTGAGCATTCGGCAAAGTTGAATGTTTATGGACTGCCCTACATTAGGCAAATGGAGAAGAAGGCGATTGTTGCCGGAGAGAATTTGATTGTAACTTGCCCGGTCGCGGGTTACCCGATAGATTCAATTGTTTGGGAGAGAGGTGATATTTTTGCTGACTATACGTAAAAAAGAAACAAATTTCACAAATATTGTGTTCTCCACAGACAACCGTCCACTGCCAATCAACCGCAAACAGAAGGTCTTCCCCAATGGAACTCTCATCATTGAAAACGTCGAACGGAACTCAGATCAAGCTACCTATACATGCGTTGCCAAAAACGCTGAAGGCTACTCTGCACGCGGATCACTCGAAGTACAAGTCATGGGTAAGTGTTACTAGTTCCTTCTCTTTCCTGGCTTTGACAAAAAAAGTCGGGCTTCTTACAAAAGCTGGCATCATCATCCGTCTGTTTGTCTGCTATATATCAGTCCATCAACTTACATCGAACAACTGATGATGTCAGCTAAAATATTTTTTGGGGAAAATACATCAAAATAGTCGTTAAAAGCACCGGTGGAAGTATATTCAGCTCAGTGCTTACAAACAACGTTGGTAATTTCCACACAGTTCCACCACAAATTGTCGCATTCGACTTCGGCGAGGAGACAATAAACATGCACGACATGGTTTCGGCTACATGCACAGCCAACAAAGGTGACATGCCACTCGAACTCTATTGGACATCAGCGCCGTCGCCGAATTCGGGACGCAAACTGTCAACCAACGATGGAATTCTTATCACAAAAACCACCCATCGGATCACCATGTTGAGTATTGAGTCGGTGCATGCTCGTCATCGAGCCAACTACACTTGTGTCGCTAGGAATGCAGCTGGTGTTGCTTTTCACACAGCTGAATTGAGAGTTAACGGTCTCTTTTGAATAGTTTTGTTTGTTTTTATGTTTCGAGTAATTGTTGGGTTTTGTTATCTCCTTCCTTGAAACAATTTTGTTTTTTCTTTCCACCATCACCATCCTCCGATAAGTTTTGCCACAAATAATGCCCTTTGACTTTGGCGAGGAGAGCATCAACAAGATGGATATGGTGTCCGCTTACTGCACTGTGAACAAGGGAGATCTGCCAATTGACGTGATTTGGACGAAGAACGTCGAAAAGGTTTTCACCAACGATGGCGTAGTTATTACCTGGAATAGTCAGCGTATTAGCGTTTTAAGTATTGAATCGGTTAGAGCGAAGCACTCTGGAAATTATTCGTGCGTGGCAACAAACATCGCGGGGGTTGTTAGAGTTTCAGCAATGTTGGCGGTTAATGATAAACGATTTCTTTATTGGATATCCGCTTGTTCTTTTTGTTTCAAAACCATCAATTCCTGTCCGAAAACCTTTCAATTGCAACAATAACTTCTCAATCAGTTCTTCCGCAAATCCTTCCATTTGAGTTTGGGGAACCTGTGGACGCTCTGGATATGGCCACTATTAATTGCGCCGTCACCAAGGGTGATCTACCTGTAGAGGTTTTCTGGAAATTCAATGGCTACCGTGTGTTTGGTTCGAATGATGGTATCCTCATCACCCGCAGCGGACAACGTATAAGCGTGCTGAGTATTGAATCGGCAAGATCACGCCACAGTGGTATCTACACATGCGTAGCCTCGAATTCAGCTGGAACAGTCGAACATACTGCTGAGTTGCATGTTAATGGTATTTGAGGAATGGGTTTATGTGTTTAGAAAACTAGTAGTTTTATTTTTTGTTGAGTTTTTGTTCATTTCCTAACACCCTCTAGTTCCACCTTTAATTCTGCCCTTCACATTTGGTGACGAGCCAACCAACACTGGAGAGAGCGCTGGTGTACAGTGTATGATCCTCAAAGGGGACATTCCCATTGCCATCAAATGGACCCTGAACTCGCGGCCAATTGTTACGGGCGAAGAGGGAATTACAATTCTGAAGCTGTCAGGAAAGACAAGTGTGCTGAACATAGCCTCGGTTGAGCAAGACCATCGTGGGGTGTTCAAGTGCATCGCAGAAAATGCAGCCGGATTCACTGAGTACAGATCTGAGCTGAAAGTTAACGGTTGCTGAATATATTGTTTTTGTTTAAATTAGTTGTCGTAGAGTTTTTCGTTTGATTATGGTTTTGTCTTTCGTTTTGTTTTTCCATCCAAAGTACCACCGCAGATAATGCAATTCAGCTTCGGCGATGAAGCGATGAACACCGGTGAAATGGCCGGGGTTCAATGTATGGTCTCGAAAGGGGATCTACCGCTGAATATTCATTGGACTTTGAATTCGGCACCTGTTATTTCGGGCGAAGAAGGTTTTACCCTGTTCCGTATGAATCCTCGGACAAGTTCGCTGAATATAAACGCTCTCGAAGCTAAACATCGCGGAACATATAAATGCATTGCGAACAACAAGGCAGGATTCGCTGAATTTTCAGCTGAGTTACAAGTTAATGGTTAGGATTGTAGCTTTCTTTTCTGTTTCTGTTTACTTTTAAGTTTTCCCTCCACATACTGCCCTGAATTATATACCAAATTGGCATGTTTTAGTTGCACCTTACGTTATGGCGTTTAATTTCGGTGATGAAATTTTAAATATGGACGACGTCACCAGCATCAATTGTGTAGTGCCCAAAGGTGACCTACCGCTTGATATTTATTGGACCCTCAATTCAGCTCCCATTATTACTGGTGAAGACGGTTTCACTATCATGAAAATGAATGCTCGCACTAGTTACCTAAGTGTCGATAATCTAGAAGCGAAGCACAGAGGGATCTACAAGTGCATCGCCATCAATCTAGCTGGAAGAGCTGAATACGAAGCTGAATTACAAGTCAATGGTTCGTTGTAAAGTTAATCAGGGTCAAACAAGTGTTTTGCTTCATTCGATCGTTAATTCCTTAGTCGCTGTTTCGCCATTTTTTTTTATAAGTTGTAAACTATTTTTCTTTAAGTGCCGCCGCAACTGTTACCGTTTGGATTTGGTGAGGATCCCTTGAATCGTGGGGATGCTGCCAATGTCATTTGCACGGTATCAAAAGGAGATCTTCCCCTTGATATCCATTGGACACTCAATTCAGCTCCCATTGTGTCGGGTGAAGATGGATTTAGAGTGTTGAAAATGAATCCTCGAACTAGCTACTTGAATATCGATTCTTTAGAAGCAAATCATCGGGGAATTGTCAAGTGTATTGCTATAAACTTAGCTGGATTGGCTGAACATGCAGCTGAACTGCGGGTTAATGGTTTGTTTAAGTTGATTTAAGTGAAAGAGTATTGTGCTTACTACTTCTTTTCCGTTCTTCGCTGTTTCGCCATCTTCTTTTTAACAGTTTTCGAAATATTTTTATTCAAGTGTCGCCACAAGTGTCGCCATTTTCGTTTGGTGAGGATCCGTTGAATCGCGGCGAAACGGCAAACGTCATTTGTACAGTGCCCAAAGGTGATTTGCCATTTGATATCCACTGGACAATTAATTCAGCGCCAATTGTCTCTGGTGAAGATGGCTTTACAGTGATAAAAATGAATTCGCGAACAAGTTACTTGAATATTGATGCATTAGAGGCTAAACACCGTGGAGCTTATAGCTGTGTTGCTATAAACTTAGCTGGATTGGCTGAACACGCTGCTGAATTGCGTGTTAACGGTTTGTTTGTTTATTTACCACCAGTGACAACATAAAGGACTTTGCTTACTACTTCTCTATCCATTCATCACTGTTTCGCCAAATGAAATTGTTTCTTTAAAGTTCCGCCACAGGTGTCTCCATTCTTCTTCGGCGAGGAGCCCTTGAATCGTGGTGAAATAGCGAGTGTGATTTGCATGGTTCCGAAAGGGGACCTACCACTCGACATATATTGGACCATCAATTCCGCGCTAATTGTAAGCGGCGAAAACGGATTCAATGTGTTCAAGATGAACAAACGATCCAGTGTACTAAACATTGATTCACTTGAATCAATGCACAGAGGGCTGTACAAATGTATAGCCAACAACTCGGCGGGCTCCTCTGAGCATTTTTCTCAATTAAGAGTTAATGGTTCGTCTTGATTAGATTTAAGATCTCTGTAGTTTTAATGGGTATAATTTGGTACTAAATTGTCTGCTTTGCTGTTTCGCCATTTGTCAACAACCCAACGTTTCTAGTCGCTCCTCAGGTGACACCTTTCACATTTGGTGAAGAGCCGCTCAATCGTGGAGAAATCGCCAGCGTCACATGTATGGTTCCCAAAGGAGATCTGCCACTAGACATTTATTGGACACTTAACTCGGCACTTATTATTAACGGAGAGAACGGATTTAATTTGCTGAAAATGAACAAACGTGCTAACGTTCTAAACATTGAATACCTAGACAGTGTTCATAGGGGTGTCTACAAGTGCATTGCGAACAATTCGGCAGGCTATTCCGAATTTACTTCGGAGCTGCAAGTCAACAGTTTGTGTTGTTTATACATTTAAAAGAACATGTTTTCAGTTTTATTTTGCTTTTGAGTTGCCCGTCACCTACTCCTACATCCTTGATTTGTTTACAGTTCCACCCCAAATCCAGCCATTTTCCTTCAGCGAGGAACCCTCGAACACAGGAGAAATGGCCGCTGTATTTTGCCTAGTCCACAAAGGTGATTTGCCAATAGAAATCCGCTGGACACTCAATTCAGCTCCAATTATAACCGGTGAACATGGCTTCTCGTTGTCGCGAATGAATGCTCGAACAAGTTCTCTCAACATCGATTCGTTAGGTTCCATACATCGAGGAGTTTACAAGTGTATTGCGAAAAATAAAGCGGGCACAATTGAAATGTCTGCTGAATTGCATGTCAATGGTTTGTCATTTGCTGAAATGTGTTTCTGTTTATTTTTGTAGACATTCGCTTTTGATTTTGAAAATTCAATTTACATTTTTCGTTTTGCCCCAAGTTCCGCCTCAAATTCAGTCATTTAGCTTTGGAGACGAGCCCTTAAATACGGGAGAGGTCTCAGGAGTATTTTGCATGATTATAAAGGGCGATTTACCTATTGAAATCCGATGGACTCTCAATTCAGCTACAATAATTTCTGGCGAACAACGATTTTCTTTGTCGCGAGTTAATCCACGTACCAGCTCGTTAAGTATTGAATACCTCGAATCTCAACACCGCGGTAGTTACAAATGCATTGCGAAAAATGTGGCAGGGACAACTGAATATTCAGCTGAATTGCATGTTAACGGTTTGTGATGGACTGCACAGTATACAACATTATGCTTTTACTTATTTGATGTAATTTTGATTTTGGTAGTTATTAATTGTGTCCACTTTCCAAAGTCCGGCCCCAAATTCAGCCGTTTTCTTTTGGCGATGAGCCCGCAAATACTGGCGAGGTAGCCGGTATACAATGTATGATACCCAAGGGTGATCTGCCCATTGACATTCACTGGACGTTAAACTCAGCGCCAGTTATATCTGGCGAACATGGATTTACTCTCTTTCGAATGAATTCGCGTACAAGCTCGCTGAATGTAGATTCACTAGACGCTAGGCATCGTGGGGCTTACAAGTGCATCGCACGAAATAAAGCAGGCAGTCATGAGCACCTTGCTGAGTTGCAAGTCAATGGTTTGTTAGCAATAGGTCTCATCTAGAAACAAGAAGTGTATTTTTTTTTTGGTACTTTAATTTTTGGTTTGTATCCCTTTTTAGTTCCTCCCCAAGTGCTACCCTTTTACTTTGGTGAAGATACCGCCGACATTGGTGATATAGCAAGTACGAGCTGTGTTGTGCCTAAAGGAGATCTGCCAATCGAAATTCGCTGGACATTGAATTCGGCGCCAATCATTAATGGCGAGCACGGCTTCAGTTTAGTTCGTTTGAATAAACGAACTAGTTCGTTGAACGTAGACTCCCTAGAGGCAATTCATCGTGGAGTTTATAAATGCATTGCCACAAACAGCGCCGGAAGTAGCGAATTTGCTTCCGATTTGCAAGTTAATGGTTGGTTTGTAGTTGCCTTTACCTTTGTAAAAGTTTTGTTTTTCGTTTAGTAGCATCCCGACTCTTCGCCTAACGCTGTTTCGCCATTTCCTTCAATATTTGTCTTCGTTTTTGTTTCCTTCCATTGCTATTAAAGTTTGGCAAATTTTGAATTGCTGCCAGAATTTTATTCAGCTCAGGTTTAATTATTATTTTTATTACGTTTTTTCATAGTGCCCCCACAAATAATGCCAATCATGTTCGGCGAAGAACCTTCCAATTTCGGTGACAGTACTGCCGTTCAATGCATGGTAATCAAAGGTGACCTGCCAATAAAAATCCAGTGGTCAATCAATGGCAATCCCATTACAAACGAACTAGACGGCATTCGCATAGTGAAAATGTCACAGAAACTAAGCTCTCTGAGTATCGACTCGATTACCGATCATCATCGCGGGATCTTTAAGTGTATCGCCATTAACAAAGCTGGGTCAGCTGAACAATCTGCTGAACTGCTTGTGAATGGTAGCAACCATTATTTTTTAAGCTTGTCTTGCGTAGTTGTTAGTTTAACAATTTTTCGTTTCAACCTTTTCTTTCTCTTATCCCTGGCCAGTTCCACCCCAAATCCTTCCGTTTTCATTTGGAGATGAATCAACAAATTCCGGTGACAGCATTGGGGTACAGTGTTCGGTGACAAAGGGTGATCTGCCCATCAATATCACCTGGACACGTAATAATAAAACACTCGTATCTGGTGATTCTGATATCATACTGGGAAGAATGTCATCCAAGTCGAGTACGCTGAATATTGATTACATATCAGGAGGCCATCGAGGAGTATATGCTTGCATCGCGTCAAATATAGCCGGACAAAGTGTCTTTCAAGCTGAATTACAAGTCAATGGTTGTTAAAGAGTGTTTTTTTTTTTGTGTTAACATACTTTTTGTCTTTTTATTTCGTCCTCTCCCAAACTTATCCGTGTGCAGTACTTCCTTCCATACATCCGTTCAGCTTTGACGGTGAAGCGAACTCCGGCGACAATATTCAGCTGACGTGTCATGTTTCAAAGGGTGACTTGCCGCTGAAAATCCGGTGGACGCATAATAATTTAACGATTTTCTCACACTTGGGTTTGATGGCTAGTAAGATTGGTGATCGTATCAGCTTGCTCACTGTGGAGTCTGTGAAGGCGGATAACAGTGGCAATTATACGTGTATTGCGAAAAATAGCGCCGGCGAGGCTTCGTACAGCGCTGAACTGTTTGTGAATGGTTCGAGTTTTTATTTTCGTTATATAAATGTTTCTGTGTATATCTAAGTGTTCTTAAATTTTTTTTTCTGTCATATCCCACATTATACACACTTAATCTCCTACACACTTAATGTCCATTATTTTTCTTAATGAACGCACGTGGAAGTGATCTTTATAGAATCTTTATATCTATTCAGCGCAAGAAGTTTGAAGAAAGTTTGTTATACCCCAAGTCAATTTAATAGTATTCAGCTCGATCAAAATTTATTCAGTTGAGCAAGTACGAATAGTTTGGAAATATATTTAAATATTTGTTTTCTCGTAGTTGCGCCACAAATTATACCCTTCACCTACGAAGAGATTATCAATACTGGTGATTCAGTCGACCTGATTTGCCAAATATCCAAAGGCGATCGTCCTTTACAGATCAACTGGAGTTTTCAGCGATATGCCGGCGATTCACGACTCAACGAAATGCAACCGGTAATGCGTACAAATCGTATTAGCAGTAAATCAAGTGCTTTAACGATTTCGAAAGCAACACCAGGCCACACTGGCACATATATTTGTACTGCAACAAACTCTGCCGGGCAAGCGTCGTATAGTACAAATTTAACCGTCAATGGTATTTAAATTTATAGCTTTCTAACAACATCACGGGTGGCATGGATTTATTTAAAAATTTACGTAGCTTTGAACTAATTCCACTAGAACACTACCTATACTTGTAGCTTTTTTGACTAATAATAACTTGTGTACACCTAGTTCCGCCACGCATAACATCATTTCAATTTGGCGATGAACCGATGAATTTTGGCGAGCCAGCATCTATACAATGTACCATTGCGGACGGTGATTGGCCAATGCAAGTTAACTAGCAGTTGAATGGATATAGTTTACCAGAACATTTGCATATCGCTACAACTAAATTCACACGCCATACATACGCTTTAGCAATTGAGGCTGTAAGTGCTGATCATGCGGGGAATTATACATGCTTAGCAAAGAATGGGGCGGGGCGTCTGAATCGACTGAAGCATTGGTTGTGAATGGTTTGAAGCTTTGCTGAATATTTTTATTGTCATTTCATTTGTCCCGTATTGTCTTTAACTGCCTTTGGTTCGAAAATGTGTGGGAGTTCAGCTGGGCTTTAGTTTTTTTTTTTCTTTTTAATTTTATGTTGGCTCTTTGTTCTGAAGTTTGCGTCTGGTTGAGTTCAAATCTTTGAACGAAGTTATTAAGCTGAATTAAAGTTAAGGATCATAAAAAAGGTGTTAAACTGGTTTAGAATGTATTTTGCGACAGGGAATCAAATTCAGTCGAACTGAGTTTGTATGTTTGTCGACTATTATTTTAGTTTATTGAAATATAAGAAAGGCAGTTATTTCGATAAAAACTATAGTTTCGCCCAAAATAGGTAATTTTTTTTGAAATCAGTGTACCTCCGTCTAAAAGCAAATCTGTATTCTACCGTTTAAAACAGTTGCACCAAAAATAGCCCCATTCGACTTCGGCGAAGAACCCCTGAACTTTTTTATATTTTTTTATTTTTTAACACAAGTCCCTCCAAAAATTACCCCATTCTCCTTCGGCGATGAGCCGATGAACTTTGGTGAACCCGTCTCCGTTCATTGCACAATATCTGGTGGAGATCTGCCTGTTTCGGTTATGTGGACGCTGAACAAACATCCATTGGTTCCGGAGTTGGGAATTCTTACCGAAAAACGCGGACAAAGAATACACAGTTTAATAATTGATGCAATCGAAGCAAAGCACGCGGGCAACTATTCGTGTATTGCCAGCAATTCGGCGGGATCTGCTGATCATTCAGCTGAACTAATTGTGGATGGTTTGTTTGAAGCAGAACAAAAGATATAAACGTTTTTTTTTTTCCTGCCCTATATTTTCACCCCAAACTCTACTGTTTCGCCATTTTTAGCATTTGTCAGGTTTTTGTTCACATAACTAATAGAGGATATTTGTTTTAGTTCTGCCGAAAATATCTCCTTTTTCCTTTGGAGAGGAATCTATAAGCTATGGTGAGTTCGTGTCGGTTCAATG
Organism: Cheilosia vernalis; assembly: GCA_949126925.1. NCBI lineage: Eukaryota > Metazoa > Arthropoda > Insecta > Diptera > Syrphidae > Cheilosia > Cheilosia vernalis. The sequence continues at coordinate 60,207,087 of OX421362.1, forward strand.
CACGATGGCTGGTGGTGATCTGCCAGTGAACGTCACGTGGAAGCTAAATGACAAAGATTTTGAACCTTATCTTGAAATCGTGTCCTCTCATCGGGGCAAGCGAATCAATGAGCTTACAATTGAATCAGTGTCAGCAAAGCATGCTGGAAACTACACCTGTATTGCTAAGAACAGAGCTGGATGGGTTAATCATACAGCTGAATTAAAAGTCGACGGTTTGTCATGTTTTAGATGTGTTCCTTAAAATTGTTTCCCTTTTCTTCTATCCCATCCTCGTGTACAAAGTTCCTCCAAAAATCGCCCATTTCAATTTCGGTGATGAACCAACTAATTTTGGTGAGTCAACGAGTGTGCAGTGCTTGCTTACATCTGGGGACTTTCCGGTTGATTTTGTGTGGCTCTTCAATGGCCAGGGGATTGAAGAACGCATGGACTTGTCAGCGACTAAATTGGGAAAGAAAGCGTTCGCCTTAACAATTGACTATGTAAGAGCGAATCATGCGGGGAACTACACATGTGTGGCGTCGAATGATGCGGCGTCAGTGAATTACACTGCTGAATTGAATGTTAAGGGTATTTTGCTAAGCCATTTTTTGATGTGTGTTTTTTTACGTTTTTCTTATTTTTCTTAACGTTTTTTTTTCTATTAGTTCCTCCCAAAATAGCTCCCTTTGACTTTGGCGATCATGCTGTCAATTTTGAAGAATCTGTTTCGGTTAATTGTCTGATATACCTCGGGGATTTGCCAATGGATATTGGATGGCTTTTCAACGGCGAGCCAATTAATGCATACACTGGAATAACTATCGTAAAAGGTGGCAAAAAGATCAGTGTGCTGTCCATTGACTCGGTTCATGGTGGCCATGCTGGGAACTACACTTGTACTGCGAAAAATGAAGCAGATACGGCTTCGTATACAGCCGAACTGATCGTGAATGGTATTTTTTGAAGAATTTTTGCGATTTTCCTTGAGTTCGTTAAGTTTTGCTTACTCCCGCTTAAGCGCTTACAAATTACACACACAGGTTGTCACTTACACTACAAAAATTACACTAAACTGGGAGTTAAAGATCTTGTACAAATTTCTAACTAGGGGTTTCTAGGGTTCTCAACGTCTTATATCTCATTAGTAACAAAAAGTTTTTGACTGTACAAAACACTTTGCGGAATATATCACACTTTGATTTCGGCCTGACTGGCTCAGTGAATTTCGAAGATTCGGTCTCTGTGAATTGTCTCATATCGTCCGGCGATTTAAGAATTGACATTCATTGGTTATTCAACTGGGAAGCCGTCAATGTATAATGTATATGCTGGAATCTCTGTTATGCGCAATGGGAAATGAACAAGTGTGCTGACCATCGATTCCGTGCACGGAGGACACGCCGGAAATTACACTTGCAAAGCGAAAAATTAAGGCGATTCAACTGAATATTCTGCTGAATTAATTGTTAATGGTTAAAATTGTTTAATAGTTTGTTTTGATTCTTTGTTAATTTAGTATTTTTTTTTCTTACCATTCCTGCAAAGTACCTCCGAAAATCGCCCATTTCACGTTTGGTGATGAGCCGGCAAATTTCGGTGAATCAACTAGTGTTCAGTGTTTGGTTACGTCTGGTGATTTCCCGATCAACTTTGTGTGGTTACTGAATGGTCGTGCAATTGATGAACATATGGACATATCGGCGGCGAAATTGGGCAAACGAACGTACGCCTTAACAATAGATTATGTTAGAGCTAATCATGCGGGGAACTATACATGTGTCGCTTCAAACTCAGCTGAATCGGCAAATTATACCGCTGAATTGGTAGTCAAGGGTATTTATCGTAATTTTTCTTTTAAAATTTTTTTTAGTCTGTTTTGATTGTGTTCCTCTCACTTTTATTTAAATTCCTCCTAAAATGATCCTGTATAAATGGTCCACTAAATTCGGCAAACTTTATCTGTAGCGGATGTCCTTCTTTAAGCTGACAGGATACATGTTGCTGAATTGCCTCAAAATAGAATAAGACTAAGCATTTTTTTTTTGGTTTATGGTCGCAGTTGGCGGTGAATACCGTTGATTTTGGTTCTCTGCATCATTATGTATCTTAAATGACAACTAACTTGCAAATTTATGCAGCTCCACCTCATCTTGCTCCCTTCGACTTCGGCGGTGAACCTGCTAACTTTGAAGAATCCGTGTCAGTGAATTGTTTGATAACATCTGGGGACCTTCCTATCGATATCGATTGGCTATTCAATGGAAAACCGGTCAATATCTTCGCTGGAGTATCTGTTCTGCGAGGCGGGAAACGAACAAGTCTACTTACAATTGACTCAGTGCATGCGGGACACGCGGGAAAATATACATGCAAAGCGAAAAATGTTGCTGCTTACGATGAATACTCTGCTGAATTGATAGTTAATGGTTAAGAACTGGATTTGCTTGCATTTTTCTTTGTAGAAATTTTAGTTTGTTGAAATATTTTTTTACAAATGTTCCTCAAAACTCCAAAAAAATAAAATATTTCCTTTACAAAAACGTTGTGACTCTATTCATTCGTTGAATATCAGTTAAAAAAAACTCCGTCTCTTCATAAATTTCAATTTACCTAATCTAACTTTCGTTGGTGGTTTTCTCTTCTATTCAGTCCCTCCCAACATAGTTGCCTTCAACTTTGGCGACGAACCGGCAAACTTCGAAGATTCCGTGTCTGTTACCTGTCTGATATCGTCTGGCGACCAACCGATCGACATTGAGTGGCTATTCAATGATTATCCAATAAATTCCTACTCGGGGGTAACTGTCGTCAAGGGGGGCAAACGAACCAGCATTCTAACAATAGACAATGTACACGCGCGACATGTTGGAAATTACACCTGCAAAGCAAAAAATCTAGCCGATTCAGCAACGCAATCGGCACAACTTGTAGTAAATGGTTTGACATTTCTTAGTTTCAGTTTAATTTATGATTTTCTGTTGAATCCACCACCGAATTTCTTTGAAATATACTGGCATCACATCCTCCTACTGGACTCTGGGCAGAACAACTCCAATTGGTTATCTATGGAATTCAGCGCACATTCATCACAATCAGCGCATGCGGGAATTTGCTTTTCATTTCATATTTTTCAGTTCCTTTACCTTTGCACACTCCATACACTCATACAAACTAAATCAAATTTTTTACAGTTGCACCGAAAATAGCCCAATTTGATTTCGGTGATGAACTGGCCAATTTCGGAGATTCCGTTTCGGTTAATTGTCTTGTTTCAAGTGGTGATCTGCCACTTGACATTGAATGGCATTTCAATGATTACCCAATCAATTCGTACTCGGGTGTATCCATATCGAAAATGGGCAAACGTTTGAGTGTCCTAATGATTGATTCGGTCCATGCGGGACATGTGGGGAATTATACGTGCAAAGCGAAAAATCATGCGGCTGCTGTAAATTTTACCGCCGCTCTGATTGTCAATGGTACTTATGTGGATTAGATAACGAAATTTGTTTAGTGTTTATTTTTACTTTTTTACTTTGACGTTATACTGTTGTGTTTGTCGATCCGATGAATTCGAATACCCTCAAAATTCCTGACAAGTTGCATGAGATGCTTTTACAGAAATAAAACGCTTTGATGCTTAAACGCTACTGCTACTGCGAGCAATTCACCACAAGAGTGTGTGAAGCTTTTGTTATTGCTTAGGCTTAGATTAGTGAGCTTTTGTCAGTTAATGGTTAATGTTGTCGGATGTGTTTTTTGTTTAGATTTTTAAGTTTTCCAGCCTCCAGGGATCGGGTTTTGTACTCATAGTGTTTTCAGATTTCAAATGGTTTTGTCTGCAGTGTTTGTTTAATTAGAATTTTGCTGGCACCCATTCGGATATATTCGTGACTTCTGTTTCAATTGAATATAGAAATTTCAGTCAAGAATTTCTACGATTTTAACCACCCAAAGTACGCAGTATTTAAGTCACTTATTCTCTATTATTCTCTTGCGCTTTGGTGTGACTATTTATCGGTTTTCACATGACGCGATGGCAAAACGATTTCCGTACAAAATTGCTGTCTTGCAATTACCGACTGTTTTGCATGCCATTCAGCAAACCAATCAGACTTCATTCGGCTTGTCGGTAATTTTCCCAGCTATACAATTTTTTGATTAAATTCACAAACTGACGCAGATTTCACGTATAACCATTTGCATTTTGTTTGCAGTTTGTGTGGTTACAAAAATGTAATAATTCATTTCATTTCCGCTCCTAAATTATTCAATTCAGCTACACCGAAAGTAGTCCCATTCGATTTTGGCGATCAGCCAGCCAGCTTCGAGGACACCGTCTCGGTAAATTGTATCATTTCGTCGGGTGATACGCCAATCGATATCGAATGGCTGCTTAATAATGCAATAATGGGTTCTTCCCATTTCGGAGTAACAATCTTGAGAAATGGCAAACGTGCTAGTGTACTGACAATTGATGCAGTTCATGGCGGGCACGCGGGAAATTATACGTGCCGGGCACGTAATTCAGCTGGCAGCGCAACACACACAGCTGAGCTGATTGTTAATGGTACTTACATCGCGTTTTTGCAATTTAATTTATACTTATTATATCACAGTTCTTTGTTCCGCTTGTGTTTTCCTGTTTCTATTGTTCCTCTTCTATACACAGTTCCCCCAAAAATTACACCATTTGACTTTGGAGATGAACCCGCCAATTTCGGAGACTCTGTTACGGTGCAGTGCACCATTTCGAAGGGAGATTTACCCGTCGATATTGTTTGGTTATTTAACGATTTTCCGCTGAACACATTTTCCGGCACAACAACATCGAAGATTGGCAAGAAAGTCAGTGTGCTGACAATCGATTCGGTTAATGGCAACAATGCTGGCAACTATACATGCAAAGCGAAAAATCAAGCTGAATCGAACACGTATACCGCTGAATTAGTTGTCAATGGTTATTGCAGATATATTGTTTTACAGATTTTCCGTTTGAGTTTCTTTTATTTTTTGTAAGCCTTTGTTTAACACCTCCCATCCGCAGTTCCGCCTCAAATCTCACCATTTTCTTCTGGCAATCAGCCAGTCCATTTGGGACAGTACATCACCTATCAGTGTACCATCACTGAGGGAGATTTGCCGCTGAATATTCTTTGGACATTCAATAAGCAACCCATCATCTCGGATGATATGGATTTGGTTATTGCAAAGATGGGACGTCGTAGTAGTGTGCTGACAATTGAGAGTGTAACCGATCGACACGCTGGCAGTTACACGTGTCAAGGATCAAATGAAGCCGGCAAGGCTAGTTACACTACTCAGTTGAGAGTAATAGGTGGAGCAATTTTTTAAAATTTACTTATGCTATGTTTTCGTTTCTCTTTTTTTGTAAATGACCCAACAGTCCTTCCCCGAATAATCCCATTCGCCTTTGAAAAGGGACCAGCACAGACTGGTCAATATCTGACTTTACAATGTTCCGTTCCGGATGGTGATCTACCACTGATCATTCGATGGACCCTAAACGATCAGCTTGTTAGTGAGAATTTAGGCATAACAACGATTAAAGCTGGCCAAAGGAGTAGTCTATTGACAATTGACTCGGTCGATGATCATCACGCGGGAAACTTTACGTGTCATGCGAAAAATCGCGCAGGAAGACAAACGTTCACAACCGAACTCAGTGTTTATGGTTAGAGATGGAGAAGTTGATTGCTAAACTAATGCCTAAGTAGTTTGCTTACTAATTTTTTTTTGTAGTTTCCTTCCTCTCTCTTGAATGAAAATGAACTTAAAAATTTAACTATTTATGCTGAATTGGCTTGTGGGTATTTCACACAGTTGAAAATGCATGAATGGAAAATGAGACGCAAAGCTTTGCGAAGCAAATTGCATGCAGACGCACTAAATTACAAAAAAAAAATAAACATTTTCGCACACACTCGATACAGAAAACAGTTTTCGAAATTGATCACATGAAGCGGGTCGCATTTGGTCGAATATTTTGAGGTACCTACAACACAAATCTTTGAAGAGAGAAGTGCAATGACCGTGGCCATAGAATCGACCTATCTCGGGCCTGATTAAGGTCTTTAGTCGAAAACTGATATTTAAGTGAACAAAATGTTGTTCAACGAACTCGGTTGGGAGATTGACCTACATTTACATTCAAACTCCTTCTAGTTCTGCCCAAAATCGCGCCCTTCTCTCCCGGCGCTGATGCATTCTTCCCAGGCGAATACTTCACTCTTCAATGTTCGATCATTCACGGAGATCATCCGCTGCTGATCTACTGGTTCTACAATGACATTCGTCTCAACCAAACCTCCGCCGAGGCATTGGGTATAGCCGTCTCGAAAATGGGGTCTCGCAGTAGCGTTCTAACAATCGAATCGGTGCAAGGATCGCATGCTGGAAACTACACATGCTACGGAAAGAATGCTGCCGGCATTTCAAACTATGCCGCTCAACTCGTAGTCAACGGTAGTGTGGATACTCGATAAATCCCTTCTAGTTTTAAGTTTTCTTTTTCTTAATACATCCCATTTAAAATTTTATTTAATCCCCCCCCCATTCCCTCTATATTTTCGAATTCCACATTTAGTTCCGCCTAAGCTCGCTCCCTTACCAAAGAACGCCGATGAACCCCTCTACGTTGGTGACTACTTTCAATTAACCTGTGCCGTGGTACATGGTGATTTCCCATTCAATATCACATGGTATTACAATGATCAGCTGGCCCAAACTGTCAACGGCATACAGATACTGATGCACGGCAAACGTAGCAGTTCGCTGAATATCGATAGTGTTCATGGAAATCATGCGGGCAACTATACATGCGTGGGCGCAAATCACGCCGGCGATGCTGAAGTTTCTACAACACTTTCCGTTAAGGGTTGGTCCTATACAAACATATTTTTCAGTTGCTTACAAGTTTGTTCTTTTAAATTTAGCCTAGATTAACTTGTTCCCGAACAAAATTAACCCTTGGTGCATTGGGCTCTGTTTACTACCAAAGAAAACAAAAAAAAATATTATTTAACATAAATATAATTCACTTTATTAACAACAAATTCGTTTGTACATCTTCTGCCTATAACATTTTCTTGCATACATTTGTTTTTATGAAAAGAATTACCACAAATCGATCAGTTCCACTTCAATGCGAATGGTGTCAATGGCGGTCAATCGGTGAGGGTAATGTGTATGGTGACCAACGGTGATTTACCAATCGATTTGTACTGGCTGAAAGATGATCAGCCACTGCTTCGATCGATTTATCACAAGATCGATGAGTACACACTGATGTTGTCGATACGACAAGCGACAATTAGTGACTCGGGAAATTATACGTGCGTAGCGAAAAATTTGGCGGGTGAAAGTCGGAAGACAGCAAACCTTAAAGTAAAGGGTGGGCAGGTTTATTTTCTTTTCATAGTTGTATGTTTACTACCAGTGATTTGTGAATGTGCGTCTGTCTGATGGTAGTGTCGTTGAATGGCTGTGTGTTGATTGTAACTATTGAATCACTTTACCAATTTTGAAGGAACTTTCTTAGTTGGAAGATTATTCTCTGAAATGGTTTAAGTGTATTTGCTTACATCTTACATATTTTTCAAATGTAGCGGAATATGGGAATCAAGCTTTCAGCGCTGTTGTTTGGCGACAAGCCATTCCAGCCCTGACGTTGCTAATCAGCATACGTTGTAGTAACTTAAGGACATACTATTTTTCATTTATTGTTCTATTAGAAAGGACTACTACTGACATCTATCAGGATGAGTGTTAAGCCCACTCTGTACAAAATGCGGTGTTTTTGTTAAAACCCTCAGCAATTTAAAAAAAATAGTTTGTTGACGCTTTTGAATGAGTAGATCAAAGAGTTTCTGCTTCTTTGGTTTCAAAAAATTATACAAGCACGTTGTAAGCAGTGCACAAAATTCGTTCGTTTTTCATAAATTCGTGCATATTTCAGGAAAACATTGAAATTTCCTGTAAGCACCTTGTTAAAACAGCCATCTGTGACATCTGTGACCACAACCACATACCATTACCCACCACAGACGTGCAAAAATGTTTATTTTCGTAGTGATTTAAACAATATTTGATTTGTTTCCTTCCCATTTTTTTTTTGTTAAAGAAATTCCCACCCTGGCTCCACTATCACTATCCGCTGATGTCAGCCAAGAGAGTGATTACGTCCAATTGACTTGCATTGCAACAAAGGGTGACTTACCACTTACTTTCGTATGGCATCTGAATGGGAAAGTTGTTACATCGTCTGTGGCTACACTAATGAGTGTTGGTCGTCAGACAAGTTTGCTTATAATTCAGCACGTTGCATCATATCACGCTGGACACTATATGTGCTCGGTAACAAATGCCGCTGGGACCGCAAATCAAACGGCTCAACTTGCTGTGAAGGGTATTTGATTTTCGATATAAAACTTCGTTTTCTTATTATTCCGCTTCCTCTTTGCAAATCTCTTTTCAATACTTCTTCATGACCCAGTGACAGGTGAAATTTTCTCCTTTTATTTCATTTTTAAATTTTTAAAATTTACTAGACAAGCTGAACTGCTGAATGAATAGGAATACTCTCATTTAGTTGAAGGTGTTTGCTTATTTTGATTTTTTATTCGATATCACAAAACAGCTGAAAGAAATCGAACCTTGTACATATTTATACATAGACCTACTCATGCAATTGTTGTTATTTATTTTGTTTTCTGTTATTATTTTCGTTATCAAAATGTGATGAATAACAAACAAACAAATGCAAATCATCTTACGACATATCATCAGATCGAAATCCTTAACCAAACTAAAGTGATTGAACAATATTTTGTTGATTAATTTTTTTTATAAAGAAAAAAATGTGTGAAATGGCGAAACAGCGGAACTCCCATACAAATAACCCAAAACAAGCACTCCACACTCTCATTATCACCCTCATAACACTGAAAAAAAAAAAAAAAAAAAAAAATACTTAATTGCACACAACTTTGCACCACTTGGCATATGAAATTCACACCAACTACACTAAAAACAGCATTATCTGTTTTTTTTTTATGATTTAATTTGCAATTTGTGCGCATTAAAAATAAATTGTATTTGTAAAAAAAGCAATGTGTCGTGCATTCCATAAGAAAACAATATTCACAAGACAATTATCGCAAATATAAAAAAAAAGAACCAAACAGCAAAATACTCCCAGAAAAAAAAACACAGTGTCCCATCTCAATCCTTCCCAACTCCTTCTCAATGCTTCCGAAATCCTTGTCCATCCTTCCCGCCCTTAATATTCCTTCATTTTCATTTACTACTAATTTACGATCGAAGACTACTTGTGAATTGGTTGAAAAGGATTTTACAAATTTTTCAATCAGTTTTCACTTCGAGTGCATGCTTCTTTTAATTTTGCTTTTTTTGGTTTCGTTTTTAATCCTCTTTATGTTGTCCACATCTTTTTTACTATTACTAGTACTTTTTTGTTGAATTTTTATTTAAATAGACTTAAGTTCTAAGTAGATCTACACGAATATTGAAGGAGTTTTTGTCGTATATGCAATTGAATTAAAAGGAAAAATAAATCGCTTTGAATTTAGTTTTATGCTGTGCAAATTTTTGTTTATCGTTGTGCGCTGTTTGGAACATTTTTTTTAAGAAACCACGCGCAGTTCTGCCAGCTCTTATTCATGTCTTCATATTAATTGGAACAAGGAAGATGAAAATGAAGAGGTTCTGTTAATGCTCTGTAAATATCTGCTTCTTTACAATTTAACAAAAAAAAAAAAAACAAGACAATTTTACCGAAGGGATATCGGCGGAATATTGTAGGGGAAGAACTTAATTTTTCGCTGTACGTGTACATACTCCTCTTCTATTCCGCTTCAACATCGAAAACGTCACACAGTCGGGGGTAAGGCAAAAGAAAGCAAATAAATTTAGATTGGGTAAAATAGGGCGAATTGTTCTTGCGCACGAAAACGTTTTATCATTTCGCCTTACAGAATCGAACCCCAGATTGCTGAATTTGTCTATTTGGTGAAATTAATTTCATTTAATCCTGTTAGTGAACATTTTGACTAGTGCAAACAAAAATAAGGAAATCCATGACATTCTGACTTTTCCAGCAGAAAGTTTCAAAAAGGCATCGTTAGTTTGATCTCTTACGTAGGAAACTCCTGGGTAATTTTCCTGCCTATATTTTAAATCCTTCTGTCTGCTGTCCTTATGCCTAGCGTAGCATACTGAGATTGCAACCTTTTTTGTGCGCTGTCTTATCAATACCATGACGCGAAGAAAAATAAACTAATACCCAGTTCATCCACAACGATAAACAATATTTGCACATTATGGTAAGAACTTAAAAGCCTCATTACAAAACAAGTTAAACATTTAATTTCTAGACTAATTAATGCGTAAGTAATGAACAAACTTTCTAACCTTCAATATTTTTGTAGAACTATCACTGAAATGGTTTCGAAAACACTAGACCAACTTTGAAACTTGATTAGCACAATTGCCTTGTAAAAAACGCATTTACTTTAATAAACTAAACAAATTAGAACGTAAAAATCAAATCCATTTCACGTGATACTGTCTGTGCCGTCCGCTCAAAAGAAGTACACTTCTATTCCGCATGCTTTTTGTTTTTAGTATCACTCTGCCATTTGTCAAAAAGTCTAATGTATCTTTATTTTCATCCACAATTAAACAAAATACTGTAAACAGTACCACCAAGATGGATTTTGGAACCAACCGATAAAGCCTTCGCCCAGGGATCTGACGCTAAAGTTGAATGCAAAGCTGATGGATTCCCCAAGCCATCCGTCACATGGAAGAAGGCTGTTGGTAAGTAGCTGATTCGGGAATAAAAATAGGGAGAAGAAAAAAATTTCTATTGATATTTCTAGGCGACACACCTGGAGAATACAAGGACCTCAAGAAGAACGATAACATTCGCGTAGAAGAAGGCACACTCCTCATCGACAACATCCAGAAGAACAACGAAGGCTATTATCTGTGTGAAGCGATCAATGGAATTGGCTCAGGACTTTCCGCTGTTATCATGATCAGCGTTCAGGCTCCACCCGAATTCACCGAGAAACTCCGCAATCAAACTGCCCGACGAGGTGAACCAGCCGTGTTGCAATGCGAAGCTAAGGGAGAGAAGCCCATTGGAATCTTGTGGAACATGAATAACATGCGATTGGACCCCAAGACCGACAACCGATACACCATTCGCGAAGAGATCCTGTCCACCGGTGTTATGTCCAGTCTTTCGATTAAACGTACTGAACGCTCTGACTCGGCTCTCTTCACTTGTGTCGCAACAAATGCGTTTGGAAGTGACGATGCCAGTATCAATATGATTATTCAAGAAGTCCCCGAGATGCCATATGCCCTGAAGGTGCTCGACAAATCCGGACGATCAGTTCAACTCAGTTGGGCGCAACCCTACGACGGCAACTCTCCTCTCAATCGGTACATCATTGAATTCAAGAGATCACGAGCGTCATGGGATGAAATTGACAGAGTCATGGTACCTGGACACACCACCGAAGCACAAGTACAGAAACTGAGTCCAGCTACAACGTACAATATCCGCATTGTGGCCGAGAACGCCATTGGAACATCACAGTCTAGCGAAGCTGTCACAATTATCACCGCTGAAGAGGCCCCATCTGGCAAGCCGCAGAACATTAAAGTCGAACCAGTTAACCAGGCAACACTGCGAGTAACATGGAAGCCACCAGCACGCACCGAATGGAATGGAGAGATCTTGGGGTACTATGTCGGCTACAAACTATCGAACACCAACAGCTCGTACGTTTTCGAGACTGTGAACTTCTTAACTGAAGAGGGCAAGGAACACAGCTTGGAATTGAATAACTTGAGAGTGTACACCCAGTACTCGGTTGTCATTCAAGCTTTCAATAAAATCGGAGCCGGACCAATGAGCGATGAAGAGAAACAATTCACTGCCGAGGGCACACCAAGCCAACCACCCAGTGACACTGCCTGCACCACATTAACTTCGCAAACAATTCGCGTTTCATGGGTCAGCCCACCACTCGAATCGGCAAACGGAGTCATTAAGACCTACAAGGTTGTGTATTCACCCAGCGACTTGTGGTATGGTGAGTATATTTGGTGCCTTAAATGGATTGAGAGTTCGCATGTTTGACAAAGAAAAGCTGCATCTTGTAAGCAGTTTCATCCCAAATGCGTTACTCAGAAACTGCGAACTCTTACCCATACAATCCCTTACAAATCCCTTAATTAAATTCAATTTAGATGAGACCAAACGCCACTACAAAAAGACTGCATCCTCGGACACTGTTCTCCATGGCTTGAAGAAGTACACCAACTATACCATGCAAGTTTTGGCTACCACCGCCGGAGGTGATGGAGTTCGAAGCGCTCCCATCCATTGTCAAACAGAACCAGATGGTAAGTTTGAGCTCTTACGACACTTTCCAACTAGATCAATATTTATTTTTTTGCGAACAGTTCCTGAAGCACCCACCGATGTAAAAGCTCTAGTCATGGGACACGAAGCCATTCTCGTGTCATGGCGTCCACCAGCACAACCCAACGGTGTCATCCAACAGTACACAGTCTACTCGAAAGTTGAAGGAGCCGAAGGTGAACCAAAGAGCAAGAAAATCCCCCACTATCAGATGAGTCTGGAGGCCACCGAACTCGAAAAGAACAAGCCATACGAATTCTGGGTTACAGCTAGCACAAACATTGGCGAAGGACAACCCTCAAAGAGTATTATAGCCATGCCAAGTGATCAAGTTCCTGCTAAGATTGCCTCATTCGACGATACCTTCACTGCCACATTTAAGGAAGACGCAAAGATGCCTTGCCTTGCTGTTGGATCACCTACTCCCGATATTACATGGAAGATCAAGGGTGTTGAGTTCACTCCAAATGATCGTATGCGCCTGTTGCCCGATGGATCGTTGATGATAAAGTCTGCCACTCGTCAGGATGCCGGAGAGTATTCCTGTCATGCTGAGAACTCCATCGCTAAGGACTCGATTACACATAAGCTTATTGTCTTGGCTCCACCCCAATCACCACAGGTTACACTTTCAGCCACTACCACCGATGCGTTGACTGTTAAATTGAAGCCCCATGAAGGTGACTCCGCTCCTCTCCATGGATACACACTTCACTACAAACCAGGTTATTAGAAGGGTCGGGCTCATTTGTTTCGCAACCGTAAAGCCGTTCTTTCTCTTCCAGAATTCGGTGAATGGGAAACAGCTGAAGTGTCTGTCGAAGCTCAAAAGTCTACAATTGAAAATCTCTTCTGCGGATCAAGATACCAAGTCTATGCCACCGGATTCAACAAGTAAGTGGTTACGTTGCAAACATAAATTCTCCCAGCACATAACTGACTGGTGTCAACCCCACAGTATTGGCGCTGGAGAAGCCTCCGACATTCTGAACACACGCACAAAGGGTTACAAGCCAAAACTGCCAGAGAAGTCACGATTCATTGAAGTCTCCTCAAACTCGGTTAGCCTGCACTTCAAGGCGTGGAAAGATGGCGGCTGCCCAATGTCACATTTCGTCGTTGAAAACAAGAAGAGGTAAGTGTCATTAAATTTGGTCATACACCCTACTCATCCACTTGTTGTGCAATAGGGACCAAACGGAATGGAATCAAATCTCGAACAATGTCAAGCCAGATAACAACTACGTCGTGCTAGATCTAGAGCCAGCTACATGGTATAACCTACGTATAACTGCACACAATTCAGCTGGCTTTACAGTTGCTGAATACGATTTTGCCACACTGACTGTTACTGGAGGTAAGTGGTCTTGTAAATGCTTTCTGTAAATAACAATGAAAATAGATTTGAAATTGCTTTTGTATATACGTACTATATTGATGATGGAAAAGGAATCATATAATTTGTCATCTTCTTGTTTAACGTATTTGTTATTTTTGTAAGCGTTACTGCCATGTACACCAGATGATAAACTTTAATTATTTGTTTCAACATTTTTTGAAGAATTGTCATGTGACGGACCAAGTATTTACTATTAGTCAACCATCATTCGTTGTGGCTGTCATGGATCCATTACCTTTTTTTTCGGCTTGGGAGGTTTACTATGTTTTCAAATTTTCTGAATTTGCTACATCGAAACTCGCACTCTGAGTTGTACTAAGTACGCGGATGAACTATTAAGCATCAATGCTTCTAAGCTATTGGAAGAATTGGTTGCTTAGAATGCATTTGCTTAAAAACTTAAAATTAGTATAAATACTTGTAAGGAACTTGTTTGACAAAGTTGTGCGTTTGGTATTGATTTCCATGGTTTTCTCTGTTAATAATTCACCTGTGTAATTTTAAATTTCGGTCACCCATATACCTACTGACGTAGGTACTGTGTTCCCGGTCGTTTTACAACATTTTTTTTCAACGCAAATTGTTTGTAGGGAATGCGTCTTACAAGGAAAAACATCAAGTTCGTACTCAAAAATTATCAGTAGTAGAGTATTATCAGTCAGCACCATATTATAGCTCTCTAAATTTGAAGGATACCAATGCACATCTCGTTCACCTTTTAAATATTCCTACTATCATAAGCTTGTACATGTACATATATAATATACTTTACTTATATGAATCCCTTTCCATCAGTATACAAATAACAACAATACATATTTTTTGGATACATTTGTTTTAAAAATAATTTTCGTTCCACCTGCTTTTAAGTAGAAATCATTGCTTTTTCATATTAAATATTATTTCTCCACTGTTCTCAGTTGACTTGCTTATTTTTGTTCTCATTTCAATTAGAGTACAAACAATTTTTGCTTTAAAACACAACAAATTAGTTTTTTTTCCATTTATGAATTTAATTTCTGTTCTGTTTCATAAATGTTGTTTTTTTCCTTTTTGAATCAAAATTTTGTACAGAAAACAAAAGACGAAATTGTTTTTTAAATATGGTGAAACATGAAATTGGCAAAAATTTATGTTTTCCCGTCAACAAAAGTATAAAAAAAAAAAAAAAACGACGAAATTTTATTTTTGAAATATAATTTTATTGCGTAAATGCAATTTGTTTTTCCCACATCAAATGTAAAGAAATGTGAAAACTTGAAACTGAAATAGTTAAATGTGAACGAAAGCATACAATAGATATTTATTTTTTTTTTTATTAATTTTATATATAATTTACCAAGTTATTTGTTTTTAATTAAAAGAAACCAAAACTAGGAGTATATAGAAATACTTCATATATTTTTTTGATTGATCCCACTTTTATATTAGCTAGTGTTGTAACAGTAAAACTAAATATTTTGTTTGTTTTGTGTTTGTTTTTATTATTTTGTCAAATGCACATGAACTAACATAGAAAATGTAATGTGCCTATTAGAGTCGTATTTGGTTTGCCCCACTGTAAAATAAAAGAATTGTGTGCAACTTGCAAGTACCACTGTGTACAAAATTTCGTTGTGTAAAGAAAACGATTAATAATTTGGAACACTTTGAAAAGATGGTGTCAATATGAATAGAGAGCATTTGTAGGTTGAACTCTACATTGAAACTTGAAGATGATTTGTAATTTATGTGAAATGTTTTGACATGATTTTAGGTTTACTCAGTTTAAACAAATTTTACTTGAACCTGAAATTGTGTATAAATATAAATTATTTCGAAGACACTGCTTAGACTCATTTGACTTTAATGGTTACGATCTTGTTGGTCTCAAAGGCATTGACCCTTAAGCTGAAGAAAAGTCAGATTATTCCCTTTAATTAGCTTTGTAAAGGACAGAGTTTGAAAGTGCTACTCGAAAAGTGTTGACAACAATAGGTAGGTTTAGGTTAAGAACAGTAAATACTGCGCAAATTGTAAAAATCAGGAATCAAATAAATCGAAAGAAAATCCTTTGCTTCGTGGCTTCGTTCTAGCAATATTGGCAGTGATTTTCTTAGAGCTGTTCCTATTAACATAATAGCACCATTTCGGCATTGGAGCATGAATTAAAACTAGCATTTGCTTTGAACAAAAGGTTGTAGCAAAGTAGAAGCCCTTAGCAATTTATGAGTTTTTCTTAAGATTCTTAAGACTTTTGTGGAAATTGAAATTAAAAAAATTAAATTCGGAAATATAAATGTAATTTATAGCTTCACCTGGAAACTGGAATGGAAATATGATTTTTGCTATTTTGGCAAATAGCTTGGTGATGCTTCATTTCTTCTTAAGGTGCCGATAATTGTATCCGATATTGTTGGAAATATTTGCTTTTTCCGTATGTATTTTCTTGGTTTTCCTGTACAAACAGAATTAAACTTAACTATTCTTAACAATAAAGGACTATTCACGTGAGAGTGAGCGAACGAATTGCTGAAATGCGAACAAACCACTTTTGATGCACTTATGAACAGAAAATTATATATTTCACTATTCCAAGTGGAGGATAATTAATTATCCCATCAAAATGTATTAAGAAAACTTGTTAACAAA
The DNA here is from genome assembly GCA_949126925.1 of Cheilosia vernalis. Classification (NCBI taxonomy): domain Eukaryota; kingdom Metazoa; phylum Arthropoda; class Insecta; order Diptera; family Syrphidae; genus Cheilosia; species Cheilosia vernalis. The sequence goes on from OX421362.1 coordinate 60,223,583, forward strand.
CAGTTTGAATAACGAAATTTCGAATTACAAACTTTTTGCCGCGAACGAATACACCCTTGGCGCGAATTGTCAAAGTTTATTCACAATCCATCCAATCCATCATTCAATTCGCGTTCCACAAACTAGCGAATAAAACATTCGTTCGAACTTAACCTCAAACTTGAAATATCACAGACGCAAATGACGGCGAATGTCATTGGATTCGCGGATATCTGCGACCAAATTAAATGTATCATGTGAATGGACTGTCCAAAGTTGCGAATATTCGTTCGTTCGTAGGTAGTTGGTCGCTCTCATGTGAATGATCCTTAATTCTTAGATAGTTTTATGTTAAAAATGTGCGTACGAAATATTTCGCAAAAGGTCTGAGTCAACTAAATAGCAGACTTCGTATTTGCTTTGTCTGATAAGTTTTTTTCATACCGATCCGAGTAAAAGGTCAGTGCCGCCACTTTTCGAACATGTCAAAAGTTGGAACTAACTCAAATTGGTTTTTATTCATACGAAACGTAGCAAATGTTTCGTTTTAGACATTCCTCTTGAGTAGAAGCAATTGCTACGTTTTATTCATACGTCCCAATGTCCATAAAAATACTCATATTCATTAATGAAACCATAGTAAAATCTACCTAACAATTCAGGCTTGTGTCAAATCTTCCAGTTCAAAACTTTAAGAGCAATTATTAAAAAAAAATCTGTAAGGTTCTTTCCAATAGTGGGGCAAAAGGGAAATGTTCAACAGTATTTTGATGGTAATACAAATTAAATTATGTCAAAGGGGCATCAAATTAAGAGCCATTTGTTTAAAGTTCTTACTTTAAAAGTTGTAATGGTTCTCTCGCTCTTGCAAACTCTTTCCTATGCGGTATAAAACATGAGATCCATCTAGGTACTTACTTACTTACTTAGGTGGCGCTACAGTCCGGGGTGGACCTGGGCCTCAACCAATACGCCTCTCCAGTTAGCGCGATCTTTGGCTAACTGCCTCCAGTTGCGCACTCCAAGTTGGTTGAGGTCCCCTTCCACTTGCGCGCGCCACCTAAGGCGAGGTCTTCCTCTACTGCGTTGTCCCTCCGGGTTGGAGTCGAAGACTCTTCGGGCCGGAGCGTTGGTGTCCATTCGCTCTACATGTCCTAGCCATCTTAGTCGACTGATGCGCACTTTTCTGACCAGGTCGATGTCGCTGTACAGCTCGTAGAGTTCGTTGTTAAATCTCCTCCTCCAGAGCCCGTCAACGCAAACGGGACCAAAGATCACTCGAAGAATTTTGCGTTCGAAACGACCAAGGAGATCTTCATCCGCCTTTGATAACGTCCATGCTTCTGCACCATAAAGTAGGACTGGGATGATGAGGGTCTTATATAGGGTCTCCTTAGTATTTCTCGACAAGGTCTTACTAATCAATTGCCTTCTTAGACCAAAGTAACAGCGGTTGGCAAGTGTGATTCTTCGCTTGATTTCTGAGGTGATATCATTTTCAGAATTAATAGCGGAGCCGAGGTAGACAAAGTCCCGAACTACCTCAAAGTTATAGCTGTCTATCGTGACGTTCTGTCCGATTCGTCGGTGTTGTGTGTCCCTTCTTGTGGACAGCATATATTTTGTTTTGCCCTCATTCACCACTAAACCCATTTTAGCCGCTTCTGTACTGATACTTGCAAACGCACCAGTGACAGCTCGCTGTGTTCTGCCAATGATGTCGATGTCGTCAGCGTATGCAAGTAGTTGCACAGACTTCTGGAAGATTGTGCCTCTGGTGTTGGCTTGTGAGTACTACTAAACTTAAATTTTACCGACATATTTTCAGTATGAAAAAATCTTTCCTCCACAAATGCATAAATCATCTTCAAAGCATAGAAATACGCTTCATTTTTTTTTAAATCTTAAAAAATAAATATAATTTCTCTATAGCATTGTTGTTTTTACTGATTTTAATTAGAAAGCATTGTTTATTATTTCCAAAACCTAAAACACTTAATTTAATTGAGTTTATTTTTATTGAATTGCCATTAAAAGTAATAAAGCATAATGATTTGAATTTATTTTCTTTAAATTATAATGGGGAATTTTAACAATTAGAAAACATTTGTTCCTGAAACAACCAAAGTTATTTATAAAAAAATAAACAAAAAAGTACAAAACAAACTCTGCAAAATAATAAAATCTCTATTGACTTAGCATTTATTTGAATTCTTTAAATTTAGTTACGTTTACTATTAAAAATTTACGTTTAAAGTATTGATTTCGTTATGAAATGTTATTTTATTCAAATACGATTAGGGCCAACGCTATACAATATATTTTCCTTTTAATTTATTTCAAATAAACCATTGTTAACGCTGTTCTTATTAGCAGTATATTAATTTTTCGTTAAACAGTAGTTAAATTGCCTTGAAGTTTAAAACTACAAAAAAAAAAACATTTTACTTGAAAGAAAAACAAATTGCATTAAGTAACAAACAATATATTTTACATAATACAACCTTTGTTTTCTATAACAATATTACAACTTTAGTGCCTGAGAGTTCAAAGTACGTTACCGTTACATCCATTTTATCATTACTCGTTACTCATAGCAATTTATGTTCCTAAACAAACAAAATCGTTCACGTTTTTCAAAGTTTTCGATTTTTTAAAAAAAATGTTTATTATTGTTATTGTGTATGTATAAAAAAAAAAAAACAAATTGAAAAAATGGTACATAAAAATAGACCAACAAAACAAACAAAATTACCTTTGGTTGTTACAGGGACAATCGCCCCCTCGCGTGATTTACCCGAATTAACCGCCGAGGATACTATTCGCATCATCTTGTCGAATTTAAATTTAATTGTACCGGTGGTAGCTGCCCTACTTGTTATTATCATTGCCATTATTGTTATTTGTATCCTACGTAGCAAAGGCAATCATCACAAAGGTATTACAAAAACAACAATAATTAATTCGATATTTTTTCTTCTCTTTCTCGTTTTGTTTATTTCTTTCTTCTTCAACTGTGTTCAATGGTTTATGTTTAAAAACAAAATTTTATATATATATATAAACACAATACAAAACTACAAATACTTAAAAAAAATAAACTTACCAATGCATCGTGGTAAAATAAAATTGAATGTGTGCCTGTTGTACGATATAAAACCGATAAAACACAATCTCTGGCAATTTATGGTACGTATTTAGGCACTGTTGCCCCGTTGGACGATGGCATTGGTTCGGGTAACATGAATACCAGGATCAGGATGCCAGCATGGATGCCAGAATGGTTAGATTTGAATTTTATGGTGCCATTGATTGCGACATGCATTGTTGTTGCGGTGGGTATACTAGTTGTGTGTGTAGCGCTATCAAGACGAAGAGCTGATGACTTACGTGGCGGACAAAAGGATGTTTACTGTAGGTGTTATGCATTGCAGCTTAAAATGATTTATTTATATATTTTTCTTTTATATATTTATTTTTACTTTGAATTTATTTTACTCTTTATATAACAGAAGTACTTGAACGTTTTATTTTTCTGTTTTTGTTGAGTTTTTTTTTTTTTTTCTTTCTTTCGTACATACACTTTTCAGCGGTGGTGTCAGTTTTTTTTATGAATTTGTGCGCGGTAGTCTAATGGTTAGATCATTTGTCTGTGATTCCCTGCTGATTGAAAATGATTGCAATATTATGAAATATAATAATCATTTGATTGGTGAAATCACTATTTCCTTTATGCAAAACGTGATAGTGGTCGAAGTGGCAGTCTAAATTCAGCACATTGTTCAAGGATTGCTGATAGATCAACTAAAAGCCCTTTCTAACTTCAATGTGTCTTCAGTTCAAATATTTCTTCAATTGTGGTCGGACTGAAGGCTCCTTATCGATTTTATATACGTAACTTTTTACTCGAGAATTTAAGCATCTTCTTTACATTCTTCACATAAAGCCAATCTTAGTCTGGTGACAGCTAAAAGCCGTCTTGGTATATGACTTTAAATCGGAATTTATTAAGCAGTAGCTTATATCCATAGTTTATATCGAATGTCTGCACCCTGCAGATCTTTTAACCATTTTGGTTTGTTATTCGGAGAAGGGTGTAGACGAATGAGTTTAATTTATGTAAACAGTTTTGGGTTACCTAGACTCTGGGTTCTTAAAATTTTGATTTATTTGTTCAAATTCATTGGTTTTAAAGAATATTCTATTTCCTTGTTGTTGCCATTCTTCAAAACTCTGTGATAGGTAAGAATAATAATTTCATTTTCTTCTGACACCATCGTAAATCTTAATATAAACAAACTTTACTTTTACTTTAATTTTACAAACAAAAAATAACCAGTCGATTGGAATAATACAACTCGAAAAATAAAATCCAAAGAAACAAATAAGTATCCGCAAGATCTTTTTTACAAATGATTTACTTTTGGTGTTCGTTCTATTACTTAAAAAAAATATTGAAATAGCTCTCTGGCCTCGATAATATTAAAGTTTTGTTTTTGCATCAAACATAATAAATAATCAAAAGTTAGATGTTCGATGTTATCTATTATCTTTAAGTGTAAATATATTTAAATAAAATAATAATAATAATAATTAGAGCATGTTTGTTAAGCGTGAAATATCTGATTATCTACTTCAATCTAAACTTCTGACACATAGGTATACATTACACTCTGAACAACATGAAACATTATCTTCTATTACATTTTTTGTTTTTCTTTTCGAAATTTGGTTGGTTAATTCAATGTTCTTGGTGTCTTTCTGTAAGCGTATTGTGTTTATTGCTTTATTGTGCTCCTTTGTTATTCAGCTTACAGTTTTAACAAATAAAATTTGCGTAAGTATGTTGAGTGTGAAACGTGAAATGGACATAATTTTGGTCAAAATTGAGGGAGCATACAAAATGGTACGGGTTACGTTAAAACCTTCATATCGATGGAAATCAATTCGTAAAACTTCTTAATTGTAATTTTGGAGCTGCATTTTAATGTGAATAGCTGTATAAAAGTGCTCTCGTTCTTTAGTTTTATTCAAGGTTCTACTATTTCTCGCCCGCTTGAGGTGATTGGCGCTGAGAGCAATGTACTGAAGTTGGCTGTGATGATCGCTCTATTACTGTTGTGTACAATTGACTAACAAAAATTATTTTATATTTTTTAAATAATTCCTATATTATAAAAAATAATCAAGATCTTACCAAAACTATGTCTACTTCATGTGTAAAGTAATCTTATTATTTACCTCATCCTCATCAAACAATTGGCTTAAACAACATTTTGCGATAATAAATAGAAACAATTAAAAAACATTAACCAACCAAACAACAAAAGATCTCCCTCTCTCTACACAATAATCGGATAAAGTGTGTTTAGTAAAACCCTAGTTTCATGTGTGTAAACTATCATTCTATTCTCTTTCGTCTATTCTATTAATTTTCGAAAAAAAAAACAATCTTTCTCTCTTTCTTTATTAATCCAATTTATTTATTTTAGAAGATTTTTCCCCATTCCCATGGGGAAGATATAACCTCTTCTAACACAGCAAAGATGCTTTCATTATCGCAAAAACAAACAAAACAAAATATATATTGATCAAGAAAACAAAAAGTAAATCATAGCGCACCATCATCAATTATTCATAAATTAAGTAATTAACAAGGAAATTTCCAATGCACCAAAGTAAAACCAATTGCAAAAGATTTAAGTGACAAAGCATATGTCAAGAATTTATATTTAGTCTGTTCTATTGTAAGTGCACCGAAAATCTTAATTCCAAAATATATTTGCACAATTTTTGTTTTCTATTGTTCTGAATCTAAATTTCGTGATTAAAAATAAAACGATGGATTTTCAAAATGTAAGACAAAAACAGAAAAGTACAAAATTTGAGTTAAAAACAGTAACAAAATGGTAACAAAAGCATCTTCAGCCACATATTGAGAATTCGATATCATATATTAATTCTAGACGATGTAGTTTACAATCAGACAATGGGACCCGGCGCTACCTTGGACAAGAGGCGACCAGACCTTCGTGACGAACTGGGATATATTGCACCACCAAACAGGAAGTTGCCACCTGTGCCCGGCTCGAACTACAACACTTGCGACCGGATTAAGCGAGGTACAGTCATAAGTAAGCATCTAATCGCCAAAGTTAATCAAATCTGAAGGACAATATCTACAAGTTTTTTTTTTATTATTGCATTTGTTTTAACACGGGAAATAACATCCACTTCGGGAGTTTTTTTTTATATTTTTAATGCGTGATTTTTATTTTTTACTTCTTTCCGATTTTTAATACTGATTTGTGTAAAATAGAGGGTTTCTTCTAATATTTTTCTAGATATGACATCTGAGATAAATCTTTGTTTATATTTATATTTAATTTTTCTCCATTCAATATTTTAATAGATGTGTGTCCTTTCGATATAAATGTGCTTGCTTTATTTGTGGTATAGTTGTGTAGAGTAGGCACCTTACAGAAGTGCTAAGCGTCAGGTTAATATTTTTTGATAAACGATACTCAAGCGTAGTTAGTGTGTTGGAGTTATGCGGTCCAGGTTCGAATCCCGCAAAAACCCAAATTCCAACCTCTCACTCCCAGCAATAATATTTCCCAAATACGAGCACAAAAATTGACCCTGCCATTGGAGGAGAATGTGTTGCTCTGCAACTTTCTTTGAACTGAGCTCTGATTTTAAAAATAATTTTCTGAAGTTTGCACGAGGATCAGATCCAAAAGATGGACCGGAATAAACATTGGAAAGGAAACGTCAACGGACGTACCAGTTATGCGTTTTCCACACCTTGTAAGCGATCGTGCCGAAGAATATTAAAAGTGAGCACGCGAGGCATTCGTCTTCTGCGTTTTATATTCCACATTAAAGAGCTAATCAGTAACACCCCTATCGGGAATAATATTTCCCCCGGAATGTTTCCTATTCAGCAATCTAATTTACATTGCTGACAAGGGAACATTCCCGGGGAAATATTATTCCCGATAGGGGTGTAAGTCTCCAAAATTGAGCGACATTCTTCGTAATCCATTGAAAAGCAGACAAACTAAAATACGTCCTCCACACTTTGACAGTGATACGCCCTATGAACGACTTCCCTTCTTCACTAACTGTCCGCCGCCAACTTCATTGGACAGGAATGAAGTTTGATAACGGAAAAGCACACAGTATCCACAGACTTTAGCACTTCTATGCAAGGTTTAGATCGTAGCATTAAAACGTAACATATTTTACTAATCTCCAATAATTTGCTCCTTCCACAACTCGCTTTGTTTTAATTTACGCTTTTCCCATTTTTTTTTATTTTTCAAATTTGCAACTCTTCCCTCTTTGAATCCATCAAACAATTAAATTTTAATAAATGTTATGTGTAAACATAAATAAGTAGGCCGTGGCATGCGTTCAAACCACTCCACATGGGATCCTCGTCGTCCAATCTACGAAGAACTGAAACCACCACCAGTGCCCAGACATTATGGCCACAGTCATGGTGCTGAAGAATGTTATCACAGACATCCAGGTAGGATTGAGTTTAAACTTTTTTTTTTTTTTTTTTTTTGTTACAAATTTAATTTAATAATTTGTTTACGCGCTACTAATAGCCTTTTTTGTTATAATACTAACCGCCCATTAAGTTTGTCCCAGTTTATTGATTTTTTGTTTAAATTTAAATTATTAGTTCTATTGAAATTATTAAAAACGTAGTCTATCTCTTGGTCTGTCTATAACTTTTGGGACTTTGCGTGATCATTACTAACATTCTGTAACAAAAGGTAACCGATGAATGTGTGTATAAACTGTTTGTAGTCGCACGTTTGCTCTCTAATTTGCATAAAACGCTGAAAAATAAACAAGGCCAGTTAGTGACGTCCTGTTAATGCAATTCTTCTTGTGTAAATTCAAAATGATCCACCACTAAGGTATGGAAGATGAAATCTGTCCCTATGCCACTTTCCACTTGCTCGGCTTCCGTGAAGAAATGGACCCCACCAAGGCAATGAACTTCCAGACTTTCCCACACCAGAATGGGCACGGAGCACCCGGACATGCCGGCACCATGGGACCACCAGGACATCCAGGCCATGTACACTCACGATCTGGCTCGCAGTCTATGCCACGTGCTAACCGATACGCTCGCAAGAACAGCCAAGGTGGACAGAGCTCCATCTATACTCCAGCTCCTGAATATGACGACCCTGCCAACTGTGCTGAAGAGGATCAATATGTAGGTTGGCTGTTTCAAATGAAGGGTCAATTTGAGAAATGTTTGTTTTCTTTTGCAGCGCCGTTACACCCGTGTCAACTCGCAAGGCGGCAGTTTGTACAGTGGCCCCGGACCCGAATACGATGACCCAGCCAATTGCGCACCCGAAGAAGACCAATACGGATCACAGTACGGCGGACCATACGGCACACCATACGATCACTACGGTTCACGTGGATCTGTGGGTCGTCGCAGCGTCGGTAAGTGACTCAGAAACGAAAAACCCCCGGTCCCACTTTTCATTTTATTTATTTGCACCACTGAAACTTCTACAATTAAAAGGATCATCTCGTCATATGCCAGGTAATGGATCCCCTGAACCACCACCACCACCACCACGCAACCACGACATGAGCAACTCCTCCTTCAATGACTCCAAGGAGAGCAACGAGATCTCAGAGGCTGAATGCGACCGCGATCATGGACCTCGAGGCAACTATGGCGGTAAGCAAGAAATCTCTTTTCGAACAGGAATATCTTTCGTGTAAATAATCGTTTGTCAGAATAGGGTTTTTTCATTTTTATTTATTTATGTTCCCCCAAAACAATTTTATATATGTGTAACAGCAACCTTAACAAAATTAATATTTCCTTTTGTCTTCATATCGAACTTGCATAGAAGACTCCAAGGAGGGTGAGTGATTGACTAAGCATCTCTTTTCGAGCATCACTTTTATTTCTGTTCGTAGAATAAAGTGGCATTTGTGTTTGGTTCGTTTTTCCTTCGAGAATAATCGTTTTCGAAATGAATACTCTATTCCTAGATGGATGTGTGCATTTTATTATTTGAAATTAAATGAAATATCCACTCAACTTTCATCAATCATCACTCTCACTCATTCCACATGAATGCAATGTGCACCTAAAGTGTCGTCATCATTTCCTCTGGTTAAATCGAAGTTCAAAACATGAAAGTTCGAAAATATTTTATTTGTTTGGAATGCTGGAATCATTCTCATGGGTCATACATAAGTTTTGTTGTTAGGAATTTTCATGGGAAATTACATTTTTTATTTTCAATTAGTTGTAAGGAATATCTGTAAATTTATTGTGACAATTGATTGGATTTGATTTGGGTGGGAAATTTAAAAATACATCCATCTGGCGGAGGCTCTTTGGAGATGTGTCTGACAGTAGACGATCCGTCATAGCCTAGAACGACTATCCCGCCGCAATCTATATGAATATGAGATTGTCATAGATAAACTTTGAAGAAAATTCTCCTAAAATGTCATTTGAAGTCTATTGTCAGACCCACGGATTTGAACAGAGAGGATGACATAGCCACAACGCTTCAAGCTTTATTGCCTGTCCGGTTGCTTGGATTTTTTTCGTTTTTAAAGCCGGCATACCATACACACCAAGTATATTTATTACCTCTGCGATTAAACCAAAATTCAATCAATTTTGTACCTAGTGACACAAGAGAAAAAGAAGCAGAAGCTTTACGAAAAATGAAACGCAGTATCTGCGCTTTATTACCGTCTGTATAAAAGTGAGAGCTTAACAAATAATATTGAATTATGAAACTTATTTCACTGCTCGTATCCAAAGTACATCATTTGGTTGCGTTTCACTTTCGTTACGCTTTGACTTTTTCGATGTATAAAATTGCCCTATCTATTTAATTTTTTTATTCATAAATTCCTGTTAATCTTCAGCAAAAAGTCTCCGTGTATGTATAAAAATTGCTTCACCAGCTCATTCAAAACGCAACTCCTTTTCAAATCCAATCGATCTTACCTTTACAAATCACGTTATACTATTATGTACGTTATTTTGATATTTAATAATCATCACTGTGTTTCATTCATTCAAAGCCCTACACAAAATTTTGTAAAAATAAGTACTTATTTTTCATTTAAAGAATAAGTTCTCTATCACTTTTTCACTTTGTTTGCGTGTGTGAATTTAAAATTTCTGTTTTTCAAAATTACGGTCATTTGGGTGCGCTCATTGTAAATTGTATTACAGACTTTATGTAACTAACTTAGTGTTTATAATTCATTCATTTTCATGTGGATTGCATGGGATTTCTTTTTTTTCTAGGCAAATTTTATTAGAAAGTGTTTTTTTTTTTTTTTTTTTTTTGTTTAATTAGAAATACAAAAATCCTTTCTTAAAACTTAATTTAGGTGTTCATAAAATGCTTGTCAATTAATTTATTTGTTCTTAAGTTAAGTATTGTTTATGCACTTTTGAATCATGTATAAAACTAGTCTCCAAACGATATCTACAAAGCAAATAGAGGTTGTTCATATTCATTTTAACTTATATAATAGGAGAACGAATTATGATTTTCCTTTATTTTAATTTTGAACATTTTTTATTGACTGTTTTTTTGTTTTTCTTTTATAATTTCACATTTAACTCTGGAAATATCTCTTAAAAACTAAACATAACAAAAATTATTACGCAAAAAATACTTGAAATTTTAAATGAACAAAAAAAACAAAAAAAAATGCAGCTAAACGATCCCCGCATCAAAAGGATCAACGTACCACTGAAGAAATGCGAAAATTAATCGAAAGGTAATGTATCTTTGTTTGTTAGGTTATAATGTAAAAAAAAAATTTCACAAAAAATGATTAATCAAAAAAAGAAAATAATAGAATGTTAAAAGTTCGTACTAATCTCGAAGTGAAGTCCTCAAATTTGATTGAAACTTATAACAATTATTCGAATGCGTAAAGTTTAAATAGAAATTCTATTATTATTGACAGAATTCACTAAACTACTAGTTTGGCTAGGATTGGAAGGGACGGGTACACACGATTGTATATCATTGAGTGTGTAGATGTGTTTGAAAATGTCGTTGAAGCAAAAGTCTACCATAAGTTGTTGTTACAGTTGAATATTTGCTTTTAAATGTTTGAGAGTTTGTAGAATCGGATTGGTGTCGTTCGTACCTCTTTCTAGTTTGTTCTTAACAAGCTATCAGCTTTTATTTCATGAAATAAGTATGTCAGGTCAGAATTCAACTGCTTCGGTGGGCTACAGGTAAAACAGATATGATTTTAGATTTAGATATTTTATTTTTATTCATTTCATAAATATTTTAACAATAATTAATTGACATAGAATCATTTGACATGGCATTGCCGTCGATACGATGGCGGGTTGACAAAACATAGATTATTATAATAATAAATTAAGTTCCTAGAAGTTTTCAGTTGTAATATTTTCCCTATATTGTAGAGCAGTTTTGCAGTATTTAGTAAGTAACGACACGTTTATCTGATTTAGGGTTTGTATGACTTGATTCTCCGATAACACATCGCTTCCAAGAATGAACCTCCACGTTTCTCGAAGAATTGGACACTTACCAACAAAATGTAATATGTCCTCCCTTTCTTCCAGATTGCACATAGGTACTACATATTGACGGCAAATCATCCTCGTGACAAATGTAGGTTAATTTCAGAAGCTCTCCACGTAGCTTCAATAATGTTGCTATGTCGTCAGTGGAGTACTCATCACGAAAGTAGTCTTTCTCCTGCAGGTTATGACGCAATTGGCTCTAGATTGATCTGTGGAGTGACACTGTCGCCTTATACAAAAATTCCTCTCTGATCTTTTGTCCACCTGAGCAATAAACTGGTAAATCTGTGGCTTCAGAGTGGTTGATGAATCCTCCAGATATAGTTCTATACAAAAACCACTAGCCAATCTTTGAGCCACCCAATTTTCTTTTGAAAAGCATACGCCATTCCTTTTTTGCTAGTCGATAAGCTTTTGCACCGTAACATACATCTTGACACCCCAAACTTGTGCTGCGTATAAGAGGATATGTTCGAGTCTATTTGGTTGATCGGCAGTGTATTATAGCAAATTCTTTACCATCGAACTTCAAGCTTAAGTACACTCGTGTTTCATCCGTTCTAAACACGCAGTCAATGTTACCAATATCCTTTTTATACCCAAGCAAACCTCCTCCACTAGCTCTTCCTCTTCCATGTACTCTTCTTGCTGGGATCCACTTGAGCTCGTAGTTAGAAAACTTGTTCTCATATTTTGCTAAATTCCTGCTTTCTACATGAGTTTCATATATAAATAAAAGGAAATAACGACAGATATTCGGAACCATGAGCTCTAATTTGATGTCAGCTTACCGCTTCTCCAAAAATTGTCTAACTTTGTATAGAAAGCCGCAGTGTTATGTTGGTATTGTGTTCTTGTTATAAGTGTATAACTCATCATACATAAAAATGGCAGCCGAAATCTCATATCGCCTAGGTAAATTAAAGCTATTTTAAGCTCTATCTTTTGCAAAGCATTCATTGCATCTAGTGTAAATTTTTCTTTATCTTGACACGATAGGATATCCCATTTTTCTCAGCATAGTCACGCAGCTTGACCCCGCTTTCTTAAATCATTTTGCCAGACTTTAAGGGTTTAGTAGAAGAATTCAGTAAACCATTACACGTTCCTCCGTGTCAATGGTGTTAAATTAATATCCAGTGCAAAGTTTCCTTAGAGGTACATATTCAGCGGCTCTATTAGTGATTTGTTGACGTTTTCTTTTACTTGTTGCTAAAATACAAGATTTCAGTAAAAGAAAGTCTTTCTTGCCGATGTTGGAAATTCTCTGCAAATTATCCTTGTACCTACAACGCATAAAAAAATTGGGCCTTACCAATAAACATTTTTAGTTTCGATTCTAAATTTAAGTAATTCGCAGTGGCTATATTGTCCATACAAATTTTGCAATTGTGAGCTTCCGTAAATTTAAAGTCGAGACTAAAATTGGTTATTAGTACGGCGCATTGTGTGCAAGACCTTTGCATGACGGCATGTTCAAACACTTTACATACCGTTACATTCCCATAACTGTAACAATAGCATTTCTAGTTAAATGAAAATCTTAATCTACTTTCAAAAAAAAAAAAAAAAAGTCATTGCATATTATTGTAAATAAATTGTATGTATTGTATAATTTTGTTTTTTATTAAAATACTGTCTGCTCTATTAACAAAATGGTATTTTCTTACCGCTAGCCGAAAACAGTAAGTTTTGCATGCACATTGTTGTAGGTACATACTAACATTTGTAAATTAATACTAAAATATGTACCTAATCGATTTTGTTGCTGTTTCTATATTTGTTTTTATTTTTTATATGCATGGTTATGTTGAGATTTATTTTTTCTCATTTGCTTTTGTGCTATTTTTTTATTATTTTTAAACTAACTTTCGAAAAAGCTAACAACAATAATTTATTTTTGATAGAAAATCAACAGTATTCTATTTCTATAGTCTGAGACCGAAATAATATTGTTTACTTATTTTGTTTCCCCCTAAATATACATATTAGCATTTATTTTGCTGTCATCAAAAATAATTACACTATATAGGAACATACTCGTAATGTGGTTAAGCGCATTTGCGAAGAATTATTATTAAACGTTTTTTTTTTTTTAATGTAAAATCTGTCATTACGTTTGTGCAATCCCAAATATAAATAATAGTAATCTGCTTAGATATTGTATCCTTGGTTGGTTCCCATTACAGTTGCAAAACAAAAACAAACATATTAATTGGTAAAAAATGATAAGGAAAATATATATATACACTACATAAACATTTTCTTAGCAAGCTTATATTTCTGTCATTGTAATGGAAAGTGGAAGGGTCTAAAGTGTGGGTGGTGTCTTTGTTCATTTCGTCAGAGTGGAATCGACGAAGTATAGATGTCTTTTTTAATTCACAGCCGCATACTTTCAGGAGGCAGTGAAATAAATGACTTAGCATTCAAAAAGTATTGATGAATACCTTTTTCTGATGATGAAAGATGCTTTTAGCGACATCAAAAATAAATGTTAAGAGCCACAGCTCGCTCTTTAGCATTTATTGGCGAAGAGTTTAAAAAGGGACGGGTCAGCTTTGACACTAAAGGGCCCAACCCATAGAATCCGTCGCGTCCGTTGCGTCGACGGATTGCCGTATTTGACGGAACGAACTGTCCCATAGAATCCGTCGCATACGCTAAGTGACAGTGTTTTAGTACTCTATACCTATTTGTCCCAAGAAACGTGGGAATTTTTCCCTTTCCAACGTAGTCAAATTCCCTTTCAAATAATTCCCTTGATAGGTATTTTTTTGTGAAAAAAATTAACTTTTAAAAGTAAAAGTTATATTATACGGATAAATAATCACATTAAATAACCTTTGGTATAAAAATCGCTTTTTTTAATATCATAATGACTTCTTTTTGGTACTAGAAAATTTTGATATTAAAAATCTTGCTGAAAGGTGATTTAAAAAAGTTATTTATTATGTACATACATGTGTTGATTATCATGGTGAAATCTACATACTTATTTTGATGAAATTTAGAAAAAAAAAATTTTTTTTCAATGTTTTTTTAGATTTTTCTTTTTCCCACTTAAGGCTTTTCGGACATCGAAATTCCCCAAAAAAGGAAGAAATCCCACAATATAAGAGCACTAGTGAGAGCCGATGACAGCCTCTCTCACGCGCTCAATATTTCCACCAATGAAAAGGAATCTTCTCACGATGTGCCAATTGTCAACGGAGGCGACGGACAGAAAAGTAGAAAGTAAACTTACTTTATCCGTCGCTCCGGCACGTGCGCTGCTTATGGGACACCCTCCATAAGAGAGTGTGTATTCTATCAACCTGTCAGTCGAAAACTTTGCCGCAACGGACGCGACGGATTCTATGGGTTGGGCCCTTAAGTTCGGTTCTTTTAAAAAGAGATACCTTAGCACACCAATTTAAATATTGGCTTAACCTTGCCAATCCTATAGGAAAACCCAGCATTGTTCCTTCCATAACTTTGGACCTCTTTTAATGGGGCTTCACGTTTACTTCAATGCAAAGGGCTATAGTTCTCTTGCAAATAGAGTCGTCATAGACGGGATTTGAAAATACGAGACCCGACACGGTGGGACTTTTTGTTTTTAAGATTGGAATTGTTTGATTTGCATATTTGCTGCAAAGCAATAGGAGGGTCTTTCTAGCAATCATTTTGAACCTTTACCTTAACATTGTCGTAGATCGCAAAAGCTTATAAAAACATAAACTAGTCTGCAAAATTTAGCCTGTAAATGGTCACTGAATATCTTGTCTTTGATGTAGCTACGACATAGTCTGTATATCCCCGAAAAGGATTTTTTATATTCGGTGAACCTCTTCTTCACTAAATCTTAAAGCATTCAAACTTATCAATGGACGTAGGAGTATAAATATAACAGGTATTAAAAGTAATTTTCCACGCAACAATTTTTTAGGACACAAGAGGCAATTTTCTGTTTCGCAACTGGTATTGCAAAATTGTAACTAAACGGTACAAATTATGATTAAAGCTTTGTAGCATCATTCACGCATTGCAAAGGTCCACTTTCAAATAAAAATTCCAAAAAAACTAATCTGATTAAATACCATACGCTTTAGACTCTGCTTTCTAACACTTCCATCAAAACAACAAAACATACTTTCGAGAACGCTGCTTCTTGTTTCAGTATACTATGCTCCCCTAAAACTTCATCCAATTAAGCTTGCTTTCAACTCTTCCATCAATGTTCTACATAAAAACGATATCCAATGAAACTATTTATTTTACATTTGTTTTTTTTTTAATAATTTTTTTAATAGAAACGAAGCCGGCGCAAAACAATTCCAACAACAAAACGGCGCAGGATTCACAGCCTACGATACTATGGCAGTGTAATTTGTAAACTCGCAACATTACAGCAGCAACAGTAAAGAAAACAAAAAGTAGACTAAAATTAAAAGGAAATCATTTTTAATTGTCATTATTATGATATTATGCATAAAACAAACAAAAAAAATAAATATAATATTTGCTAAGCTATACATACACACAATATATATACAGACAATTTAAGCAGAGCAGCAAATTTCGTAACCCAAATATTATTGACACCAACAACTAAAGTTAATTGTTTTCTACAAAAAAAAAAAAAATAATAATAATTTAACAGTATATAAAGAAGAACACTTCAATATTTAGTCTGTGTGTTTTTGGAAATTTTATTAGACTAGATGCATAATATTAATTTGCCATTTCTTTTAAAGTGTATTTTTCTTATTTTTTTTTCGTAATTTTTGTTTGGAAAAAAAATATGAAAGAAACAAAAATAATCTTTGATAAATAGGTTCTTGCGTTTCTTTTTCCGTTGTGATTTGTATTAGTTTTATTTAAGGGAAAGAAGTGATAAAACAAAGAAATTAAAATAAAATAAAAAAGAAGGTATGAAAAATTAAGAAACAGTATCTTCGTAGTTATAGTTTTTTTTTTCTATGTATTACGAAAGAGAAAATATACAACTTTTTAGTCATTTGTATTTTGTAGTCGTTTTAGTCATGTAAGTTTAAAAGGAAAAAAAAACAACAAAAACGAAACAGAAATCTGCACAATTATTGCTTAGGTGTGTTTATGTTTATTTACTTCTGTAACAAACAACAGCATGATTTAATTTCGTACATTTTCTATTTAAATATTTATAAAGAAGAACAATATTTATATACATATTCGTGTTTTGTGTCAAATTTGTGTGAAGATTTTAAATAACAGCAAAGAATACTATATATACAGATATACATTTTTCTTATTTTGTATTTAACTGATCTTCCATACACACTATACACACACATTTATATTTTCACTGAGATTTTTATTAAATTTTATACATATGAGTGATAGCTTTAGTTTGCTTTACATATTTGTTTTTTTTTTACAAAATGGAAGAGATACACACGAAAACTCTGTATTATACAAGAATACAATTTATTTGTAAATTCAAAAAGAAGAGAAATTCTGCTTGAAAGTGTTTTCATTTGCATTTAGCTTTAATTTGTAATTTTTAAGTTTGACTTTGAAGCAAAAGTGGCAAACACTGCTTTGATAATTCTGTATGAGTGATTTTATTCGTTTGTTTTTTTTTTTTTTTAATTTTGTGCATAAATTTTAACTACCAAATAAACCTACCTATGATTTTTAAACACAAATTGTTTTCCTTTGGTTTTGTTTTTATTTTAGTTTGGTTGTGGTTTCAAATTTTGTTAATTTTTTATAGATTTGTCAGTTGATTTCTGAAGGCCCAATATTTTCATGTAGCATTACTACTGTTTACAATCTGACATCGGAGACCGCGTAGCATAAGATTGTGATTATAATAGTCTGGCTCAACACTTAAAGCACGATAAAACAGTGCCCATGGCCAGCGGTAATATTTTTTTAAGCTGTCGCCTGTTTGACAGTCATTGTTGTTTGACAGTTCGAACCTTCATCTTAAATATTTGTTAGGTTACAATGCACCTTTTTGTATGAAAAGTTTCGCCATTGTGAGTTCTGAAAATAACGTATTTACAGTTTAACACTGATTAACGCGCATTGTTTTTGGCGTTCGGACATGAAACACTAGTTGACTTTGGTAGTTCGTCACTTTGGGTTCTGCCCCCATTAGTCGCACTTGATTAGCAATTTATCTGATTATTTGCAAGTTTGGTGGGTAAAAGTCGCACTTTACCAGTCTATGTATAACATCATTCCCTGTATTGTGGTGGAATGGAAAGCAATTTTAAACAATTGGTTAAGACGTCTAGTTTCTTCTTTTGTATTTTGCAATTCAGTTTCAGCACACAACAATGGAGCATGGAAATGACAATTTTACAGATCTGTTGACCATTTAAATATATTTTTTATTACAGATATGTAGCAACTGTCAAAACTACATGTCAGTCTGCATTGTCTTAATCATACATTGCGTTTGTTATGTTTTCATTTCTATAGTTCCTTCGTTAAATCTTTAAGTTAATTTCAACAAGTTATCTTTATAAGACTGATAAACGCAAAGTTAAATGATTGCCTATTTTAGCATGTAATTATTTTTATATTTCTTTTTATTCTTTCAATTGTATTTACCATTTTATTATGTGTTTCGCTTTTCAGTTACATTTTGAATTGTTCACTTAATCTCTTTCCAAAAAACACACTTAATTTTTTTTTTTGTTAAATCACACACAAAATATCGAGAAATAATATCTTACCTATAACAAAATCAACCCTAACCTTTATATACAAATAAAAGAATTCAACAAAACAATTCCAATTATCGTGAAAAATATGTTTTTATTTTATAAAATATTGAAAACAAATTTAACCACCTAACTAAAAACAACAATTTAAATTCGAAGTAAAAAAAAGTTACAAAATTATCTGTAACGCTATATTTATTACAACAAAAAGAAAATTTAAATAAAACATCTTAATGGAATCTCTATTATATATTATATTATGTACTTATAGTATTATAAAAAAAATGTCATTCAAAAGTGGATAAAATTCAATACAGGGCTGAGCAAAATTAATGGAAGAACGAACGTCAATCGAGTTGAGAGCGTCAAAAACTTACATTAAATTTGAACTCGAAAGAACATGTCGAATCAACTTGAGTGTGTACAAACATGTCGATTGCGATCAGTAACAATAACAGATAGACATCTTGAGTGAAAGAAAGAGAGCGATTAATTGTTGAAAATCTTCCGACTACCATAAGTGGATTATTGATTTCCGCATTGATAAAAATGTAATGACGAAACCGAGTTTATTTAAACTGTCCTACACACAAACCCGTCATGCCTGTGAAATAATAGGCGTTTTTCTTTTTTCGCTCAGAGCATGATCAGAGCGCGCTCTATGAGCTCAGAATAAATTGACTGAGACTCCTGAGCAAAAAGCTGATTGCACATGTACATGTACACTTCCAGTCACATTTGATGGACAAAAAGTAATGCTCGAACTCTGTTCAGTGCTCAGCTCTGAGCTAAAAAAGAAAAACGCCTAATGTCGAGTTTCCCACTTTACCCCACATAACCTGGGGCCAGATTCTGTAAGACGAAACGATCAAACGTTTTCGTGCGCATGAATGATTTTCTTCGTGCAAACGAAAACGTTTTAACGTTTCGCCTTACAAAATGCCGACCCTGCATACCTACTTAGCGAAATAAAATTTTAGCACAGTTGCATTGCTATATAACAGCTACAAATGATATTTTCCTAGACAATATCGTAGCATAGTTGCAGGTGCTAAAGCGATGGATCTAGTACAAATATTCGCTCTACTCCAATTCGAATTGGAATTTAAGTGGGTGGGACACCTGCTGCAATTTCTGGCCGACTAGTATTTCCTGACAAACTTATCAATGGATTTCGGTTTGTATGTCTTTCGTTACGTCAACGTCAGTGAGTGGAAATATTTTTGTTTGTGATTCTGACAGCTCTAAATAGCTTGGTTATGTGGGTTTTTTTTTCGGTAAGATTTGTTGAGGCCAGGAACATTTTGCTCAAACTCTGTAGGTTCCCAATGTCTGTGGTGTGGGCATTTGTGGCCTCCGTGCGGCCAAAGGGTTTCTACGGTTAAACTCGTGTTCTGAATCATTTTTAAGGTGGCAGTGATCGGCATCACTCACTCACGTGAGTGCTCCGAGCTCTGAGCAACTGTGTATTTTCCGTCAAACTTTGGGGTTTCACACCACGAGGTAATGTCACTCATGTCGTTTTCCATTGGGCAAAAAGAAGCGTCCGGGAGAGTCCGGAATCGAAAAAATCACTTCTGAAACCGTTCCATTGGCACAAAAAATACTCTTCTGGTGATTCTGAGGAGAGAATTTCGCTTCTGGATTTGAAGTCAGAATCCACTCAAGAAGCACTCACACAAGTGTAGTTTGTGTATTTTATACAAGTCAACTGACGGCTGCCGTAGATTATTTTTTGGCATTTCACAAATACTCTTGTGGATTCAATCAGAAGCAGTTTTCTTGTTCCATTGGACTACAGAATGAGTGGATCCCCGAGTGAAACCAATGGAAAACGACATCACTCTCGACTTTTTAAAGTGGATTAACTACCTGTTTCTATGCGAATTTCGAAAGTCTCTTGAACCGCTGTAAGTTTAGGGGCTAAGAAAATGCTCTTGCTTATTCATTTCTTCAGCTTGCTCTGCTGCGAGTTTTAGATGGTGACCAGAGGAAATGGCACAACCGTTGTTTTTTTTTTTTTTATCGTACCATCTAGACTCTAGAGCTTATGTTTTAAAACGGATTTTCGGGCAATCACGAACTCTCCCTACCATTCTGTTCGGCACTTGAGATCTAAATATTTCAATCATTTCCAGTTTCCACTTTGCATGTCATATACCTACATATATCATACCAAATTACCTACCTATTAAACTTTTTAAGCGTAGTTGAACAAAATTAAAATTTAAACAAGAAACGAAATAAAAACTTATTCATAAATTTTACAAACAAACAAAAATAATACATATTATTATACATAAACTTGAATGTAGTGTTGTGATTTGATTGCTTAATTTAAATAGTATATAGCTTCTAAATAAATACAAAATTATGCTGTACTTATATTACGTAACTAGTGAAAGTTAATACAAAACAATAAAGTACATAAAACAAAAATCAAAATCAAAAATTTTGGAAAATATCTTTCGACAAAAATTAAATATTTAAATAAATTTCGAGAAAAAAGAAGAAAATGCTTTCAGCAAAGTTAATTAAATTTAAAAAGAATATAATGTACTATAAGAAGCAAAACAGAAAACAAAATTAAATGAAAAATACCATTCACTTTTTGTGTTTATTTTTCTTATATTTTCCAACTACGCACACACATCTGCTATCACTAATAAAATAAAATTGAATGGTTGAGCGAAAACAAAAAACGGTCAAACATACATTTATTAGAAAATATTTTTTACAAATAAAATATAATTAGTAATTCTACTTATGACTTATGTGAAAATATAAAAAGAAAAGAAGAACACTTTTGTACACAATATCAAATAAAATTATATATTAAATGAAATGATTTTCAGGATCCCACATAGATTTGTCGATTGATTTAGTAACAGTTTTCGTTTTTACAACTAGGTAACTTAAGATTTATACTTAGCAAACTAATAAGAACAAAAAAAGAAACAGCAAAAAGGATGGAGTATGAAATAACAATTTTCTATACAGAATTCTCAAGCAAAAATAAACAAAACCATCATTATGAAAATCAATAACAACCAAATAATAATTTAGTTTGTGACACTTTAATCATTTTTAATGTCAGGAAATCGAATGGGAAATTCATTAAATAAAAGGAAAAAAAATATAGAAAATCACCAATTTATTGGAAGAAATGCGTTTTAATTTGAGGTGTCCTTTCCAGCAATCGTAGGAGATATTGAGGTGTTATCTGGTTCCTTGTCAACTACTTCATTCAGCCTCCGTGGGTTGAATAAATCGTATACACTATAGGAAATGAGGAAATGGGGGTGTGACCGCACAAGTAACGTCGCGGGCTTAATGTTTTCTAATCGACAAGACAACAAAACACATGGCTTCCATTACAAGAACACGCATGTGCAACTATAATCGCCGCGATTAAATTGAGCTCTAATTTTTTGACGCGATGAGTTTAGAGTTTGATTTATAATGATTTTGAAGACGTAACAATACAAAATTATGATGTGCGTTGCAAAACTCACCAACTAACTAAATTTCTGAGGGAGGAAAACATAATTATTACGTGTGGCACTTTAGACCCAGAAGAGCTCCTCCGGAAGAAAAAGAAAGAGCATGAGAAGCGCGCGATCGAGGAAATAGAGAGGTGCTACTAGAGGAACAATGTTCGGAAGTTTTACCAAAGGGTAAAAAGAACGTGTCATCGCAACAAGACCCGAACAGAGAGACCTGTAGAGACGAACAAGGAAACCTTGTGGTAGAGTCACAGTCGGTGCTGAGGATAATGGAAAAACCACTTCTGCAAACTGTTAAACGGCGAAGACGACCCAAATTCCGCTGTCAGGCAGAACGAACCATTCAACTTAGGCGATGAAAGCCAAGACTTCCGTCCACCCGACCAAAACGAAGTGAGGATATCAATATCCAAGCTTAAGACCAACAAGGCTGCTGGACCAGATGGCTTGACTGCCGAGCTTTTTAAGGTAGCGGGAGATGACTTGGTAGAGAGCATACACCAACTCGTCTCCTCTGCATCGTTTAACCGATCCACAAGAAAGGAGACCCTCTAAACTGCGCCTACTATAGAGGTATCAGTCTTCTTCGTCGCATACAAGATCCTGTGTGGCCTGATCTGATTGGTCCCTAGCAGTGCGGCTTTAGGCCCGGTAAGTCCACAGCCGACCAAATATTCACACTATGGCAGGTCCTGGAGAAAACCAAAGAAGTCCTGATCGATACTCACCATCTTTTCATAGATTTTAAGGCCGCATACGACAGCATTTATAGAGACGAGCTATATAGAGCCATGTCTAGTTTTGGCATCCCTGCCAAACTTGTCCGATTGTGCAGAATTACGACGGAGAATGCTCGCTGCTCCATAAAGGTCGGAAACAATTTCACCGAAACCTTTGATGTCAAAAAAGGATTTAGACAAGGTGACGCGCTGACGCATTCTTGAGAAGATTGTGCGAAACTCGCAAGCCAACACCAGAGGCACAATCTTCTGTGCATCTACTTGCATACGCTGACGACATCGACATCATTGGCAGAACACAGCGAGCTGTCACTGGTACGTTTGCAAGTATCAGTACAGAAGCGGCAAAAATGGGTTTAGTTGTGAATGAGGGAAAAACAAAATACACTAGTCGGCATAAGTATTTTGACAAAATAGAAACTGTTCTTTTGCGTTTCAAAAGAGACCAGACGTTTTCTATAATATTGTGGCGTGGAAGGTATCGTGTAACCTAAATGGTGAAACAAGCCCTTAAGGATTATTCACATGAGAGCGAGCGAACGAATTGCTGAAATGCGAACAAACCACTTTTGATGCATTTATGAACAGAAAATTGTACATTTTACTATTCCCAGAGGAGGATAGTTAATTATCCCATCAAAATGTATTAAGAAAACATCTTAAAAACAGTTAAAATAACGAAATTTCTAATTGCAAACTTTTTGCCGCGAACGAATACACCCTTGGCGCGAATTGTCAAAGTTTATTCACAATCCACATCATTCAATTCGCGTTCCACAAACTAACGAATAAAGCATTCGTTCGAACTTAACCTCAAACTCAAAATGTTATAGAGACAAATAAAGGCGACTGTCATTGGATTCGCGGGTTTCTGCAACCAAATTAAATGTATCATGTGAATGGACTGTCAAAACTTGCGAATATTCGTTCGTTCGTAGGTAGTTGGTCGCTCTCATGTGAATGATCCTTTAGTCACAGTTTGGTGAAACCAGGCCTTATAGCCACAAAACAAGTTCCACTCAAGTGTCACTTCCAATTGGAGACTGGAATCTGTCACCACTGAACCTTGTTCTAGAACCACTTAGAATTAGCTAGAAAGTTCTCGTCAGATGGCGGAGCTGGTATAAAAGGACAGCTTTTAGAAGAGGGCGACACAGTTGATTTATAACAGTGATTGGTAAAGTTCGAGATAGCATAGTTTGTGAAGATAAATAAGTGAAAAGTAATAGAGTAAATTAAGTGATTTGTGTGAAACGTTGAAGAATTGTTTAAGTAATAGTGTTCTGGTACTTAATAAGTGAAATATTAGAATAGTCGATAAAAGTGTAATAAAAGTGAATTTTATTAGAGAAGTTAAACGGAATAGTGTTTTATCTTTACGAATCCCAGCCTGAATGTATCAATATTAAAAGCCGGACTTTGAGGTGGCCAGTCCAAAGTGTTAACCCCAACATCTTTCAAAAATGTAGAAATCTTTCGCGCTTTGTGGCACGGGGCGTTATCCTGTTGCATGATAAATCATTCCCCAATAAGCCTTTCTTCAGAAGTAAAGGCGTTATCATTTAGGATCATTAAATATTTTGGTTTTGGTTCATCGAGCCGGTGATAGGAACCAAGTCGACCAGTCCATTATACGCCACACATCCCCAGAACATGGCAGAGCCTTCGCCATGGCTCACTTTTTGACAAACGGGTCGTTTCTTTTGCCCAACTACCTTTGGCAATCTAACTAAAAAGTTGTTTTTTGAAGTGTTATACTCAAAGGATCTTTCGTCTGTCCATAAAACGCTTCTCCAAAACTCCTTCGGCTTGCGCAGATGTTCCTTTGCGAAGGCCAGTCTTTAAAGCTTTTTTGCCATCGATATATATGGCACTTTTTAGCTTTAATTGTTTTAAAATCTCCTTTCTTCAAGCGTCGTCGGACAGTGCGCTCACTGATTGGTCTCTTGGCCGTCAAATTCCATTGATCTGCAGCAGATTGAGGCTTCAGAAAAATGTTTTTTCTCAAATTCCCGTAGAAGAGGACTCGGTCTTGAGCGGGCGTTGTTTTGCGCTTAGCTCCTAATCTCGTTAAGTTACTTATGTCGTCATGTTTTTTAAACTTATTAATTTGATAATGCAGAGTTTTACGCGACACATTAAACTCTTTTGCAATGTCTTTTACTGCCGTTCCAGCGTTAAACTTTGCTACCATCGAAGATCTGGTAACGAAACTCAACTCTGCCTTTTTACCTATGGTTTATAACACCTTGTATAATCAATATGTGTTTTTTTATCAGCGTTTATGATCAATTAAAGTTAAATACAAAAGTTGTTTCACTTTAACGTGCTCAAAAGTGCAAAAATATTTACTCAAAGGTTCCGTCGAAATACTTATGCCGCGCAAAAATTTGATGTCTCCATGAATTCTTATCAGCAGAAAGAAAATGGCAAAAGTAAACGGTACAAAATTTGGCATGCATAGAGCTAAAAACAGATTCTTTCTTTTGCGCTTCATTTTCGCCCCGTTATTATTTAACGATACTAAGTTAAGCTTCATTCAATAGCCAGAAAATGGTTTCGTCAAAATACTTATGCCGACTAGTGTATATGCTGTCAACAAGAACGTCACGACAGACAGCTATAATTTTGAGGTTGGTTGGTTGGTTGGTTTAGGTGGCCGTATTTCCCGACGAGGGAAAAACACAAGTAGCGCATTGAGCGCCGTTTTGAAACCACAAGCCACAACTAGCGGAAACCTGAAAAGAAAGGGGGTGAAGGAAGTTAAGAGAGCTCAAAACCAGCCTGTGGAGTTGAGAAATTTGATGATCTTGTGAAAATGGATGCTTTGGATGGCCGAAAGGTCATCAAAAAAGGGATGACCTAGTGCACTGCGTCTGGTTTTGGCTAGAGCCGGACACTCACAAAAAAGATGGAACACTGTTTCACTCTGGTTTATGTCAGCACAGCTACGACGGCAATGGGTGTTGTGGGGGATGCCAAGCTTGGCTGCGTGAGTTCCTAAAGGCCAATGACCCGTGCTGATTGCCGTTAGTCTGGCAACATCTATACGCGATCTGGCTAAAAGGTTACTTGTTCTGGCGTCATCGTAGGTTGGCCAGATCTTCCTTGAAATGACGCAGTTCGACAGGTTCAACCACCTTGTCTCAGCCCATGAGGTGAAGTGCAGGAGGATTTCTCTCTTCACAAAAAATACAACAATGTCCCAAGGGTAGTAAAAACTTTTGGTCGTTTGTAAAAAAAAATATAAAGAATTCGGCCTCCCCTTCCATCCCAACGCTCATTCACAATGACATTCCAGCTGTCAACTCTTTAGACAAAGCCAATCTGCTTGCTGCACATTTTGCAGCCAGCTCAATGCTCCCAGATTGCGCTTTGCCTCCACCTGTACTTGAGAGCGTCGAACACACCATGGGACAAATCCATTTTCGCACTCGTACAGTGGCAAGAGTACTTCATGACCTCAACATAAATAAATCCGCTGGTCCAGATTGTATTTCCCCAATCGTTCTGAAGAGGTGTTCTTCCACGCTGGCAAAACCACTGCGTAAGCTTTTCCATCTGTCCTATTCTTCTGGACTCTTCCCGAGAAGGTGGAAAACAGCATTTGTCCAGCCCGTCCCCAAAAAAGGCGAATCTTCTTCTCCCACCAACTACCGACCCATAGCACTTACATCCATTCTTTCTAAGGTCATGGAAACGCTGATAAATCGTCAGCTCATGAAATATCTTGAATCACGAAAACTCATTAATGACCGGCAGTATGGTTTTCGTGGCAACAGATCCACTGGTGATTTGATGGCTTATCTCACCGAAAAGTGGAACCAATCGCTACATCACTCTGGTGAAACGAAGATTGTTGCGCTTGATATTTCAAAGGCATTTGACAGAGTTTGGCACCAAGCTCTCTTATCGAAAATGCGTGCATATGGGATCGATGCGTCTCTTCTTCAATGGATTAGAAATTACCTTTCTGGCCGTTCAATTCAAGTTGTCTTGGACGGTTTCAAGTCTGAAACTCACCATATAAATGCTGGTGTTCCCCAAGGCTCCGTTTTGTCTCCGACTCTCTTTCTCATTTTCATAAATGATCTCCTGTCTGCAACATCTAATCCAATCCACTCCTTCGCCGATGACAGCACCCTCAGCTTCTCATATTCATTCCAGGACTCACGTCCCTGCTCTTCGGCCGTAGAACTGGAACGGCAACGTATGTTAAGCTCATTAAATTCCGATCTCGACAGCATTATAAAATGGGGTTTAGCCAATAGAGTGGAATTTAATGCTTCCAAAACACAATGCTGTCTGCTGTCATTAAAGCGAAACCAGAATCCTCAGCCATTATCCATGAATGGCACTTGCATCGCCGAAACCGAAAGACTTTCCATTCTCGGTATGTGTGTCCATGACAAACTTCGTTGGAATGACCACATACACGAAGTCGCCAAGAACGCTGCGAAATGTCTAGGTATCCTCAAACGGTGCAAGAAATATTTTACCCCTTCTGATCTGGCTGCCATATACAAGGCGTTCATTCGCCCCAAACTTGAGTATAACTCTCATATCTGGTCTGGTGCGCCCAAAACCTCATTGCACCTGCTGGATAGGATACAGAATCGTGCTTTAAAACTCATTGGAGACACAAATATAGCGAATTCTATAAATTCGCTCGAACATCGCAGAAATGTAACATGTCTTTCATTGTTTTATCGCTATTTCTACAAACAGTGCTCAAGTGAAATCGCCAGCTGCATTCCACCCCTTCAACAATTCAACCGCAATACTCGCCAAGCCAGGAATGCCCATCAGTTTACCCTTCAGCCTATTTTCGGTCGTACTATGAAATATAGAGATTCCTTCATAAGCCGTACCACGCGAATGTGGAACGCCTTGCCCGGCTCTGTCTTCCCCCTCGGTTCAATTTGCAGACATTTAAAACCAATGTGCATCGGAATCTCCTATCTTCTCTATCGCAATTTCCCTAACGCCCGCGCTGTGTACTTCAAACTACACCATAAGAGTAGTCATAACCTCTTTAGTGCGTGCTAATTATAAAAAAAAAAAAAAAAAAAAAAACATATCCCAGCGGAGGGAAGACTTCCTCCGCATGAGACACGCACAGAGCTGAGCCAAATCTGGCAAGTTCATCGGCTTTCTCATTCCCTTCGATGTTCCTATGGCCGGGAACCCAGACGAGAGTGATATCAAACCGAAGACAAGCCCTGGTCAGTATCTCCCTGCATTCCACAACGAGCTTGGACGTTGACTTGGTTGAAGCAACAGCCTTAATCGCGGCCTGACTGTCGACGAAGATGCCTATTTTTCTTATGGGAGTCGCAATATTGTGGAGCAGTCTACACGCCTCCTTTATTGCAAGTACTTGTTTAATTCTGTTGAGAAAATGCCTGCTCCTACTCCACAGTCCATCTTGGAACCATCTGTGAAGATGGGTATGTCGAATTCAGTAACGACCGCATTCTCATCCCATTCTGATCTAGAATCTAACAGAGAAGTTTTTATGGAAGTAGTGTTAAGCTGAGGTTAAGCTGATAGGTCGGAAGTCCTTCGCGGATTCGTGACCTCTTTTGCCGACTTTCGGTATGAAAACTACACGGACATGACTGAGGTACATGATTTAGTAGGATACTGCTTCTGTACATTTTCACGAGAAGGGGCAGCACTATCCCCTCAGCGTTGCCAGTTTGGGGGTTTTCCCCCCAGATCTGGGGGTTTTTCTGACCGACGGGGGGAAATCTGGGGGGTGAAATTGTTTAGGGGGAAATCTGGGGGTTTTTATTTTGTTACTGCGTTCAATTATTTTTTTTTTGTCACTAAAAACCTTAAAAGCATAAAGCCACTGCACCACCAACAAACCAAATCAATGTATGTGCGAGTAAATCCGATGTAAAATCATCTATGCCAATTCCATTCCAACGCATTCCAATATTCATTAAGAAGTGCCAGTGTATTAATAAACACCTAACTAAAGCTACATGTATCACACACTATTGCATTTGCGAAAAGTTCACATTCACAATAATTTGGGTGAAAGAAAGCAGAGCGAGACTTTATTTGTATTTTGTCTCTTGCCAAATTACAAAACCAATTTGTGATTGTTCCTGCGTATGTTTTTTGTTTATTGCTGCATGCTGCAGTTGAATTGTTTTGTGTTTAATATTGGTTTGTTCAAGCAATAAAATTAGTTTTTTCGTTTTAAAGTAAAATTATTAAATTATTATTATTATCTTGAAACCTGAATTCAAATACATATATACATATACCTACATTAAAAAATATCCTATTAATTCTGGAAATTCGTGCCTTTTCAATACCCACAAATTAAAAAAAATTGTTTTTATTGAATTTTAATTTAATGCTTTTAAATAAATTATTTGAAAAAAAATTGGGGGTTTTTTTCTTGAAAATAGCTAAATCTGGGGGTTTTTCAGACTTGTCTGGGGGGAAATATTTCAACCGCCTGGCAACGCTGTATCCCCTCATGCTTTTGCAGCATGATGGGGAGAATGCCGTCCTGCCCAGGTGATTTATACGGAGCAAAACTTTGAATGGCCCATGAGATTTTTTCCTTGGTTATAATACGCTCTATTTCTTCCCGGTGTGAGGGAAAATTCCCCAGCGAATAAGATGGGGTAACGCAGTGGTCTTTACAACCAGGAAAGTGGGTGCTGAGTAGAAGCTCTAAGGATTCGTCGGTTGATTCTGTCCAGGTTCCGTCCGTTTTCTTAATGAAAGATGGACTAGAGCGTTCTTTGGATAGAATCTTACTGAGTCTAGCAGATTCCTTAAGAGTATCGATAGATTGACAGTATTCTGACCATGCTTGCATCTTAGCTGATCTAATGGACGTTTTGTAGAATTTTAGGCAGTCTTTATAAGGTTGCCAGAACTTATGCCTGTAGCAGATATTGAAAATGTCCCTAGTCATCCTTCTCAGAATGGATAGGTCTTCATTCCACCACGGCGGTAAGGTTTTTTTTGCTGTGTTTAACGGGACACGATACCTTAAAGGCTGTATTCATCGCCCTTTCTAGAGCGAGCGAAATTGTGTCCAGTTCCTCACCTGAGTCAATTTCTAGGTGTGGGATACTGGGGAGTTTAGATTTTAAGACCTGACCAAATTTCTTCCAGTCAATTCTCTTTGGGTTTCTATATAGGACTGAAGTATCTACCTTGATACTGTTACATTCAGGCTGGGATTCGTAAAGATAAAACACTATTCCGTTTAACTTCTCTAATAAAATTCACTTTTATTACACTTTTACCGACTATTCTAATATTTCACTTATAAAGTACCAGAACACTATTACTTAAACAATTCTTCAACGTTTCAAACCAATCACTTAATTTACTCTATTACTTTTCACTTATTTATCTTCACAAACTATTACTATCTCGAACTTTAACCAATGTTATAAATCAACTGTCTCGCCCTCTTCTAAAAGCTGTCCTTTTATACCTGCTCCGCCATCTGACGAGAACTTTCTAGCTAATTATAATTGGTTCTAGAACTAGCTCAGTGGTGAAATACATTTACTTGACAGGTTCCAGTCTCCAATTGGAAGTGACACTTGGGTGGAACTTGTTTGGTGACTAAGGGGTTGTTTTCACTTCACCATTTTCGGTTACACGATACATTCCACACCACAATACAAAGATTGAAGAGTATCCACTCGTGGTCCGAGAAGGACTTTAAGTTGGAGACTCTCCAATTCTCAACCCTAAAGTTATCGCTGTTTGTTTTGAGAGTAATGTCTAACACCTCTTCCCAACCGTTATAATTTTCCGTACTTGGAAATTTAAATGTAGGGGTGTTACCCACATTACATACACATAGATCGGAAGTTAAAAGGAAATCAAATAAAGACAGCAGCAGCTGTTTTTCTGGGGAGCTTCTGCCTTAATGACAGCCCAGTCGTCCATGGGTATCTGCGGGTTTTGCATCTAATTTTGAGGTAGCTAGGGACTTTGTCTACCTCGGCTCCGCTATAAATTCTGACAACGACATCACATCAGAAATCAAGCGAAGAATTACACTTGCCAACCGCTGTTGCTTTGGCCTAAGAAGGCATTTGGGAAGTAAGGCCTTGTCAAGAACCACTAAGGAGACTCTATATAAGACCCTCATCATCCCAGTCCTACTCTATGGCGCAGAAGCATGGACGCTATCAAAGCCGGATGAAGATCTCCTTGGTCGTTTTGAACGCATAATTCTTCGATTGATTTTCGGTTCCGTATGCGTTGACGAGCTTTGGAGGAGGAGATTTAATAGCGAACTCTACGAGCTGTACAGCGACATCGACCTGGTCACAAAAGTGCGCATCAGTCGACTAAGTTGGCTAGGACATGTAGAGCGAATGAACACCAACGCTCCGGCCCGAAGAGTCTTCGACGCCAACCCGAAGGGACAACGCAGTAGAGGAAGATCTCGCCTTAGGTGGAAGGGTACCTCAACCAACTTGGAGTGCGCAACTGGAGGCAGTTAGCCAAAGATCACTGGAGAGGCGTTTTGGTTGAGGCCCAGGTCCACCCCGACCTGTAGCGCCACCTAAGAAAGTAACTAAGTACTTTAGACCCACACTTTAGCTCAAAGCAGTATCCCACTTAGATAAAAATATGGACCCTTACATATTCCTTACCACGACTGTTTTTCATTAAAACTTGGGGGACCGTTGAAACACGATGTGCTTCAAGGTTTCGCGATTGCAGTTATCATTTTAAGCACTTGTTTTCAAAGCATGAGTACAATTGGACGCTCAGACCGTATACTCCTTCCAAATAAAATTCGCAGTAACAGTGTAAGCAAAAAAAAAGAGGTCGTAAGGGACCTAGATACAAAAACCTAGAAATACTCAGTTTATTCAGTTTAATGTTTAAATTAACACAACTTTTACAATTAAGCAACATCTGTAGAAAAATAACGCCTACCAGCCGTTCGTGCCGTTTTTACTATCAATCTCAGGGCATATGGAACTCAGGTTGAAGTTCGTGATGTTCCCTGAAACATTAGAGTTTTGCTGGCAAGTCGGCTCCGCTGCACCGTACAACTGACCTTGGTTGTAGCTATTCACAGGCGGACCCTTCCAGTTTGCTGTCGGATGGTTGTAGTTGCTGCTGGGGAAATACGTTGGATCATACGGATCGTTGGTGTTCGACGAGATCGTGTGCGCAAAGTAGTTGCTCGTCGATGAAGCTGCGGTCGCATCAAATGCTGGTATCACAGCAGCCGTTGACGGAAGCATTGAGGTAGTTTTCACTGTGGAAACAGATGGCGAGTAACCACTCGCACTTAGGTAGTCATTGTCCAGGCAGTTCGGAGTGTTGGCGTAGTTGTAGAAGTAGTTGGTCGTGTTGTGGAAGTCCGACTGGGTGTTGGTGGCATCTGTATTGCAGTAGCTGTTGACATTGGACATGTGGTTGGTGTCCTTCTTCGCTATCAACGACTCAGCGGAGTAGATGTTGGAAAAGGTTTGCTTCACTGGAGCGGATTTTCGTGTTGCAGGCTTGGCCTTCTTCATGGGAGCGGTGTCCTGATCAACAAGTTGACTGACGGACAAGATTTGCTTGACGCTTTTGTTGGGAGGTGCTTCATTGGAGCCAAAGTTCTCGTAGCTGTAGGCGTTGGAGAAGTCTGCGCTAAGAGGCTTTGTCGGTGACCAGTTGATGAAGTGGTTGTCATCTTCGTAGGAGTCCTTTCGGCAGCTGAAGTTGTAGTCAAAGCTAGCTGAAGCGAGAAACTGGTTACCGAAGTCGATTGGAGGCAGCGGTAGAGCGGCCGGAGCTGGTGTATAGTCGGTGGTTGGCGATGTCATCCAGTTGACATGTGACTTTTGCTGCGGTCTGCTCTGTTCACAGTCGTAGAAGATTTGATCGGAAATGTCTTTGGCCTTGGCGCTTGGGTACACATGGCTATCGGTTGGCTTCATGTACTGTGTCTCCTCGTAGGGGAGGAAGAGATTCATTTGATTGCATTTGTTGGATGAACCCTGTTTGTTTCCAGCCTCGACTACGACTGGTTCGGAGGACTTTGCTGTAGCCGGGGAAAATGTGAAGCTCGTCGAAGTAAGCGACTCACAGACAATGGATGCCAAGTCAAATGGAATGAAGCTCGTGTTTAGACTGCAGGCAGTCGCCGTTGTTGTTATTCTTGTCGGTGTGGAAGATGCAGTGAATGAGTTTGTGTTTGGCACAAGCCACGGAAATTCTGTCTTAATCGAGGGAAAGGCGAGGGTCTTTGCTGTTGTTGTCGATGAAATCAAAGGATCCGCGGTAGGACTCTGTGTTGAAAAGTCATAAAAGAAACTCTTTGGAGGAGAATAGAGCTCGTTGGCGGATGATTTGGCTTTAGTTGTTGAGGTGGAAGGGATTAATTTCGAAGACATCTTGCAGTTTGCAGTCGACAACACAGTTTTGGTTAGTAGACCTTCTTGGCTTGGGATCGGGGCGCAGTCCGATGTTGCTGCTTTTGGAGTGATGGTTGTTGCTAAAGGTGGATCAGCAAGAACTGATGATTTCTGCACTGCAAAGTGGTTTATCGCCACATTCGATGCCTTTGGTGTCGATTCGGGTATACTAGGAGTTGACATTGTACTGGAGTGATTATACCGAGGAAAGAATTGGCCCGTTGAATTGGATTTACTCGGACCGGGTGCACAGTTCAGTGGCTCTTGTTTGACTGATGATACCTGTTCAGCAGTTGCTGAAAAACGGGCGACGGAGCACTCGTTTGTTGATGGTTGCTGCAGCATTGGGATCTAAAAAGAAAAGTGGAAGTTATTCCAAATAAGTAAGCTGAGCTGACCTCTAGCTGAGAAACGTATGACTTTCCATACCTGTTGAATAGTGGAACTCTTCGGATTCCGATTTGTAAAATTTGTGCAGCTTTCGAAGAAAGAAGCAGGCGTGCTCCGAACAAAATTGTTTCCACTTATCCATGAATCATTGTTGACTCGTTTACTCGCCACTTGGTCGGACTGCTCTATTAGTTTCTTTGGCGAACTTGGCCGTGTTAAAGCTGAAACCGTAAAAGCTGTCATTGGTTTGCCCCTAATCATCGGTTTAACCGCACTCTCTATAGGAATTGGAGCTGAAGACTTCTCCTCAACTACTGTGTTCTGATCACAAAATTTGCTGTACTCGTCGGTGGTAAAGAAGTTGTTAAGATTCTCCAAACTGACTGAGCTTTCGGCATTTTCGACGTTCTTGCCTCCCAGCATCGATGACGTGACCACGGGGAATGAGAGGAGGAACGCTGCAGTCGGAGAAACCGACTGCTCTCGAATGGTCTCCGCTTTGAGTAGCGCTGCGGGGTCAGTTTTGCGCAAATTCTTCTTCTTAGCTAACCGCTGTCTCTTCGGGGGACACTTGAGAAGTGATGGTCCGTCCAAAGCGCATCGGATCATCCTATCTGGATGAGGGTAGCACTTTCGAAAGGTTGGTTTGGGAATCATTTTCAGTCTGCGATGGGATGCCTTCCGTAGAAGGATGAACGGTTTAGCGGGTAGAAGAGGAGTTGGTGGAGGTTGTGCAGTAATCGGATCTTCACGGGGAACTTCACGAGTTAGCGCTGTGATGAATGCAGTAGGTTTTGCTGCTACCTCCGCGGGAGCCAAAAGCGAGTTGGGTACACCTGAAATCGGATGAATATAAAAGGGATTGCAACATCTGTAAGAGAAAAACATACTATCATTGAGAGCTTTTTTTGCAGTACTCTCCTCTTCTTTCTTCGTCGCACTTTCGACCGTATTCTTAGCGCTAACATCAGAAGCAGTTTTCTTCGCCCTATTTCGCTTTCTTTTCGGTTTTGGAGGCAAAACATCACTTGCATTATCTTCTTTTGGCAGTAGGTCTGGCTTATCGACAAGCAACTGCGGTAGCACAACAGGTGGCAGAGCCACCTTTGCCTTCTTCAGCAACTCAGTCAGCTGTGCATTGCGCTCCTGGTAGAACTTGAGACAATCCAAAAACTCCTCATAAGCCTCTGTAAGCATTAATTATCGAATTGACATTCAAAGATCCAATTTAATGCATGCATTCATCCACCGAACCACAACTCACTGAATAGCTCCGGATCCTTGGACTTAAGGTAGTCGCCCTGTTTCTTTTGTAGGTCCGCAATTAAGGTAATGGCTTTCTGGATAATCTCAATCTTACTCCATACCACAGATAGGTCGTATTTGGGCAAAAGCTTTGCTAGCTCATCGAAGGTTTTGTTAAGACGATCACGTCGCTCTTTTTCCCAAGCTTTATTTTTCCTGCAAGAAATTTAAAACATTACTTTGGTTCTTGGCGTTTCTGAGGGTTTGACTTACTCAGATGGCTTTTTAGTCATAGCTTTGTGCGTCGCATTTTATGTTAATCTTTCTATTAGTTAGTTAGTTAAATCAATTGTTTTGTAAATTGAGAACGCAAAATAAGAATAAAAATTAATTGTTTACAAGTGCAAAAATGTCAAGTGAACTGACCAACTGACGTGTGTGTCAAGAAGAAAAAAGAAAAATCAGATGGTGTCGGTAGAGTAGTTCAACGCCATATGATATCGTTGAAAGAGAGGTGGCGCTGAAGAAACGGCGAACATTTGGCCGTTACATGATTGAATTACGAGTGTTGTTTTCATTGAATTATAGCTTTCATTTGGCCAAGGGCGATTATCGTCGGTTGAAAAAAGTCAAAATTGAATGATTCTGTCGGAATTTACTGAATGAGCCTCTAAGCCACCGACTACTTGCTCTGAGTCTGTCAGAAGGGCAACACACGGAGGTCGATTTTTACGTAGTCATGTTCTGTGAATATTGGGGAGGTTGCAAACTTCTGTAGGACCAATAATCGGATAACAGCTCCTCATCTGTCTAAACCGTGTGGAAAGATCGCGAAATCATATATTTGGTTAGAGCGCCATTTTCCCAGCACATTTATTTACCACTTCTGACCACCTTTTCCTGAGTTCAGACCATGCAGCTTCCAGCAATAGCTGCCTACGTCCTTTAAAGGATTACAATTCGAAATTTTGTATTCAAACAACGTCAGAGTATAAAGCTATAAAACCAATGCCCCAACCTGTCCACCTCTTACCTCACCCATTTAAAATGTTAACTCCCCGAACGTAAACATTCTTAGAATCCAATATCAGATACGAAAACCACCAGTTCAACTTAGTAACCCTAATCATGTACGTAATATTTATTTATTTACGATGCAGTGCGCAAATTCCGATAATCACCTATCCGCACTAGAGAAGCTTCATCAGTAAAATCTCAATCAGAATGTATTATGATTTGCACAAATGACAACGTCTTGACTCTATGCACTGTGCCCCTCCCGTAGTAATACATGCAATCACATTAAACCTTCCACAGCGCCAATGCAGTGCTGCTAAAGTACGTTAATTTATTTGCTTCCCTTATTAACCATAATTATACACTCTCAGGAGAATTAATGTCCACACCACATATATACGAGTTCGAGTAGGTTTCCCCATTAAAGCAGCTCAAATATTTATCCAAGCTCTATTTGTATGACAAACGGCTGACAGTGACGATCACGAAAGTAAGACCAATAGAGAAACCGAAAATAAACCAGGTGAAGAGGTCACTTTGTTGAATGTCAACCTACTCTAGAGCCAAGCTATTACCGGGTCTAGACCATGAAAGATCTATTCGTGAGTGCGATCTCTGATACCTTTGATCCCTGAGCATCACTGGTATCCGATTGGGAAACAGGATGTAGTCCCCAGCGACTGTTGGGAATGTATATTCAGCAGCCAATTGCTTGACCGCATATTCTGATTTTCGAAAATTGTAATTCGCCAACGGACTGCACGGCCGGCCCATAAATATTCAATGAGTACATTAAGCAAGGTTGTCCTCGAGTGCTGAGTATATGTAAGCTTGTCGTCAGCGCGGCGCGCGTACCCCTATACAATTGTAATTCGAAAAATGCATAATGAATCGATCGCGTAACGATCTACGGACAATGTGTCTATGGTGTGGATGGATGGATGAACGGACGCCCAGCACTAGCGAAGGGAATGCATAACAAAATATTTAGGCAAGGACAGCCCCCCGCAGTGACGGGAGGGCAGTAAGGCTGGGTTAGGAGTCAAATATGTAAATGACATTGCCGGTCAGTTATTCCGAAAGGTGTTATAGTTTCGAATAATGCATTTTCGATTTTCTGCTTTCGTGGAGCCAAAATTGCTTTAAAAAAAAAATGGAGGCTTGCGGTGCTGGTGAATAATTGAATAGGAACAGTATAGCTTGGCTTAGAATTTAAAGAACAAGGTTGCACAACATCAGACATGTAAAATTGGGAAACTTATGCGCGCACGTTGCCCGATAAACATTTCCAGAATTCTTGGTATTCTTTTGAAACGCGTTGTGGTCTGGGCGTTTGATCGAGGTGCCTTCCGCACATGTTTGAACTTTCCTCGTGCCGATCTTATACTGACGTAAGTTTTAATCGTCCATTGAGGTGATTTCTATGAATTTTGAAACTAACAGACGCCGTAATGAAATTGGACGTCAAAAATGCGTTGAACTCCTCTAACTGGGCACTCTGAGTTCTCTCTCTTTTCTACCCTGCAACTACCCTAATGGGTTATAAAAGTACACAGCCTTAGCTGCGATATGTCTATGTCCTAATCACTTTCAAACACTGTCCGCAGGGTAAAGAAGCGCCACCGCACCAGCACCAGCTATGTCCACTTAAGCACATCTTAATCATCCCACTATCTTGCACTCAGCCTAGCAACACAGCCCAACAAAAATGCGAAAATAAAAAATATATTCCTATCTCTCCCTGGACTAATTATTCCTTTATTCACCCTCAATCATCTCCAGTTGAATCCATAAGACTCCCATTCGTAGGTATTCGAATTCGGAATTTTATATGTGCCCTGCACATGATTGGCTTCACTCTCTACGATGGCTTACATCCACACACACTCTCCGACGGAATGATAACCTCTGGCACGATGTGGAAATCAAATTTATAAATAAATTGCTTCCACAAGCAGTAACAGCGCCGAGTCAGAGTCAGAGGCTCATCATTAGCTGCGAAACGCTTATCAATATTAATATACATCTATACAGCCTGTTGCCCCATACACTCCGGTGTTGGTTCATCTGTCATCAGCAGCGACTTGAGACATTCATATAAAAGATTAACTTTATTTTCGTGCCGTTACAGTTTTGTTTAAATTGTTAGCATTATGTAAGCGGAGCAGAGTTTATCAAGGAGAAACATTTTTTCTATATTTCCAAAGCTTATAGGGGTTAGCCATTTGTGGGACAAGCTCTTTGTTGACCTTTCGACCAAATCGGCAGGAAACTAGAACTCATGGATGGTAACATTATTTTCTCTTTCGTTTCGCATTTTCTAGAATATTCAGATTTTATGTTAATCTATTCTTTTGCCTATATAATTACGGGAGTAGCATAAATAATAATCAAGTCGATAGTTTAAGAAGTAGAAATTTGTGACTATTATCTTGAATTATAGTCGCCAAACGGGATATTGGACTCAGTTTTGTGTCGATAAACTACATTCCAATAAGATGGTAACTATTTGACATTTGTGTTACCATTAATGGCCTTAAAGCTACAAATGTCCTTTAAAGTTACATTTCAACACACACAAAACCTGCGTGGTTTCTGTTTTATGTTTCCACTTAACAACTAGGCGAACTGACTGCGCAAAGTCTAATTTGTGTTCACCGAGAGTTACCATAGTATTTTGGCGCTTTTATTTGCAAACAATCTTCACACATACCACCAACCACAAACTAATGTCTGCTGTAGGTGTACACAGACGAAGTAGGTATAGGTATAGGTAGATCATTTATACTCACACACGTAACATGCTCCTTTAAATGGAGGCGAGCGGTGTGCACGGAGAATATTATATGACATTGAGCACCAATCGTAAAAATGAATATAGGGTGGCATAAAAAAAAAATATCGTGAATAGTCAAATGATGAATAATGAATTTATCTAAAAAGAATCGAAATATTGTAATATAGAACCTTCATTATTTAAGAATACTAATATCATTTAATGAGTTTTCCTCCTAAAGAATTAATTTTCATTTTAAACAGTGTACCGAAAATTGTTTGCCGTTGTAGCACGACGTCGAATAAAATTTTAAAATTTCTTTTATTATGTGCACCGCGCTGCTTTTCGACGGTTCAGTATTTTAGTAGGACAAAAATGAGAATGTTTTTTGACTTTGCTACATAAAACTGCAGCAGATTAAATTGTAAAAAAAATGGAAATATGTACATAAAAAAAATATTCCAACTTGTATCAAATGTTATCAATACATTTTAATAAATATCATGTTACATACATTATGTAATTATAATAATGCTAGAAATATCATAAACCTTCTTACTTACTTACTTACTTAACGGGCTCCCGACCCGTGGAGAGTCTCTGCCTGAGACACTGCAGCCTTCCATCCTCTACGATCCCGGGCACGCTGCTTCCAATTGTCCAGACCAAGCGCTCTGGCATCCGCGATGGCTTGGTCTTTGAAACGGAGGTTCGGTCTTCCTTGTCTTCTCGAACCTGGGGGCTGGGATTCGAAGATCCTCTTAACTGGAGCATTATTGTCCATTCGCTCGATGTGGCCGAGCCAATGTAGTCGACGTATTTTGGCTTTTTGGACTACATCCACATCTTGATACAGCTCATAGAGTTCGCGGTTATATCTTCTCCTCCATTCGCCCTCCTCGCACACAGGACCAAAAATCCGCCGAAGAATTTTTCTTTCGAAGGAACCCAGTATTAGCTCTCCCTTCCTGCTTATTGTCCAGCACTCGGCGCCGTAGAGCAGAACTGGCAGTATAAGGGTTTTGTAAAGCATACATTTCGTCCCTCGAGTTAGGAGTTTTGAACCCAATTGTTTTGCCAAACCGAAGTAGCAGCGGTTTCCTAGGGTAATTCTCCGCCGGATCTCCACTAGGATGTCATTCGTGGAGTTCATGTTTACTCCGAGGTAGATGAACTCCTTAACTACCTCGAAATTGTTGCTATCAATAGTGACGTTTTGTCCTAGGCGGTGGACAGATGTTTGTTTGTTTGTTGATAGCATGTATTTGGTCTTGTCCTCGTTTACTTCAAGACCAACAGATTTCGCCCGTTCTTCAATCGCCGTGAAAGCTTCTATCACGGAGCGCTGTGACCGACCGATGATGTCAATGTCGTCCGCATACCCCAGCAGCTGAACGGATCTGTTGAAGATAGTGCCTTCCGTGTTGACACCTGCCCTACGCACTATCTGCTCCAGTACGAGATTGAAGAAGTCGCATGATAGCGCGTCCCCTTGCCGAAATCCGGTGCATGTTTGGAATAGTTCGGAGGAGCTGTTTCCAAATTGCACGTTGCAACGCGTGTTTTCGAGTGTCACGCGACACAACTGAATCAATTTTGACGGGATTCCGAATTCGGCCATCGCCATATACAGCTCCTGACGATGTATACTATCATATGCGGCCTTGAAGTCGATGAATAGATGGTGTGTCTCGACTTGAAATTCGTTGGTCTTTTCCAGGACTTGCCTCAGTGTGAAAATTTGGTCTATAGTCGATCTGCCGGGCCGGAAGCCACACTGGTACGTGCCGATTAGTGTGTTGCAGAACGGTTTAAGACGTTCACACAGTACGTTGGATAGGATCTTATACGCGACATTTAGCAGGGATATGCCTCGATAGTTCTTGCAAGACATAGGATCGCCTTTTTTGTAGATGGGGCATATGGAGCTGATAGTCCAGTCATCGGGCATGTTTTCTTCCATCCATACTTGGTTGATGATTTGGTGCATGCGCCCTACCAAAACATCACCTCCGTATTTAAAGAGCTCCGCTGGCAAGCCATCCGAGCCTGCGGCTTTTTTATAGCTAAGCCAACCTCTTCTGTACTGGGTGGTGGAATAGGTTCTTCATTGGCTGGACGCGGGTTATCTTCTTGCCCTACCACTCTCTCAACATGATGCCCATTAAGCAACTGCTGGAAATGCTGCTTAAAAACATCTACTATTCCCTGCGCTTCGGTGACTAGGTTTCCTTCGCTGTCTCGAAGAGCCTGTGTTCCGGTTTTGAAGCCAGCAGCCAGTTGCTTGGCTTTCTTATAGAACCTCCGGATGTTGTTGCGATCACGAGACTCTTCGATCTCCTTGAGCTGGGATACTGCGTAGGCTCTCTTCTTTCTACGCAGGATCTTTTTCTCCTCCCTTCTCCTGGCTCGATACTCTTCCCTAGCTGCCCTTGTTTTGCGCTGCAGCATTTTCTTGTGTGCATCTTCTGTCACCTTTTTCCTGTACACGCATTCATCATCATACCACGCGCTCTTTCTCTGGGGTGGCTGGTACCCTACAGTGGTTTCGGCTACCTCCTTGATGATGTCGCGAGACTGGCACCACTGATTGTTGGCGTCTGTGGAAGGCGAGTGCATAGTGGAGAGTTTCATGCTCAGGCGCTCTCTGTAGGCTCTGGCTACTCCAGGTGTGCTAAGGCGTCCAACGTCAAATTTCTTCTTCTGGGCGGCCCGCAGCTTCTTCTCGTTGGACAGTCGAGCTCTGAATCTAGCTGCAACAAGGAAATGGTCAGAGTCGACGTTTGCCCCTCGGAATGTGTGCACGCCGAGGATGTTGGATGCGTGCCTCGCATCGATTAGCACATGGTCGATTTGGTTGGCGGTTCGACCGTCTGGAGAGCGCCAGGTTGCTGTGTGGATCCTTAGCCTTGGAAACCTAGTGCTACTTATCACCGTATTACGAGCTGCTGCAAAGTCAATTAGTCGGTAGCCGTTGTCTGTTGTCGTTTCGTGGATTCTGTGCTTACCGACTAACCCGCCAAAGATGTTCTCCTGACCGATTTTGGCATTGAAGTCCCCGAGCACAACTTTAACGTCATACTCCGGACAGGCTCCGTAGGCTCCATCCAGGAGGTCATAAAACTCCTCCTTTATGGGGTCTTCAGCCTCGTCGGTAGGGGCGTATCATAAACCTTCTACAAAGATTTATTACACAAATTTTCTTTGGCAAAAAAAAATGTCCCAAATGAACTACAAAAGTTATATTTATTAAAGCTATATCTCAGTGACATACCTACATGTAAAAATGTTCACATTATTATATAGATTTTAGCTAGCCAAAATCGCATTACCAAAAGTTAGAGGCGGAAACATCATAACATTTGCAAATAAAGCAATTTAAGGGGAGCCTATCCTATCCGATATTTCTATTGCAGTTCAGTGGAAAACGATTTCGGATCACTTTCTTAGAAGAGGGTGGGTTGTTGCATTAGAAAAAAACATATTTCACCCTTCGTAACTCGTTAGGAGTGGAAATATCGGATCGCTTAAAATTGGGTCAATTTAGACCATTTGATATCATAGGTAAAAAAGGGTTCAGAGAATAGTAATGCAAAGTTTCATCGTTTGTAGTTCAACAGTTTTTGAGTTATGGGGACCTTAAGTTAGAAGCCCAAATTTTGCTTAAATTTCAAATAAATCATAAACCGTTAGGCCGATTGGTATAATTTGAATTCTATTAGATTAGTAATGGCAAACACTTTCGACACAGAAAATTTCATCGTTCTGATTGCCACGGTTTCGGAGATAACAAGGTTTTAAGGGATTGAAATTTTTTTTTTCAAATGGTTCTAACTTTCTAACGGTTGAACTACAAACGAAAAAAATTTCACTACAAACAACTACAAACGAATGCCTATCGAACTGCAGTTTTTCATTCTAGAAAAAGTGCGGGCTAACTTACAAAAAAAAATTAAGCTGCAATTTCGCTTAAATTGCATATAAATCCTAAACCGTTAGGCCGATTGATACAATTTTTGTTTTATTAGATTGGTGAGGTGGAAAACTGTTGAAATAGGAAATTTCATCACTCGGCAATGTACTGTTTCGAAGATAACGCGGTCTTATATCGCCTGCTTAAATTGCTTATAAATACTTTTTGGTTTGGTCAGTTTCGACATCTAAGGTTTTATTAGATAGAGCACACATGCTTTCTAACAACCAACTAGTTTTTGTCGTTTGTAGCTGTCCAGCATTTGAAATCAGTCTGCGAAGACGATTTCAACCATTTTCTTAAATTTTCTATAAATCGGTATCTATTGATAAGAGGTAATTTTTTTTTTGCTCCATCAGATACATCTAAGCATTAGAAAAAAATAGATTTCACTATTTTGAGTTGCTTAATAACTGAAATATGGATATGAGTTTATAGCCTAGTATGCTGCTCGCGCTTAAATTAAGCCCCCATACAAAAATATCTCCAAAGATAAAATTAAGCAAAGCAGTTAAGCCAAGCAGTACGCAGTTCAAGCTAAATATCTGAGCCGCTGTACGAAAACTCTCTACAGAATTTAAGCGAGCAAATTAATGCAAAATACATTTTTCCACAGCGAAATTTTGACAGATCAGAGAAAATATCGGCATTCGCAATAAATTTTCAAACGAAACAGTACCAATGGAGAATGGTTAGTTCAACACAAAGAAATTCGTTGTTATTAATATAATTTCTTTTAAAAAGTAGAAATTTCTGTAGAAAGTTGACGGAACTTACACTGTCAAAATTAAGCGAGCATTAAGCGAAGTGGTGGAGAGAAACATTGGAGAGGCGCTTAATTTTAGCTTTCCTGGAACAGCATACTAGGCTTACGACGAAGTAGTGTTCGCTTAAGTTTCATCTAATTTTTTTTTCTTTGTGATAAAATCACAAAATTTGAATTGGATTAGATAGTCAGGAATACCTACAGGCTTTGCAGAAACTGCA
The DNA here is from genome assembly GCA_949126925.1 of Cheilosia vernalis. NCBI lineage: Eukaryota > Metazoa > Arthropoda > Insecta > Diptera > Syrphidae > Cheilosia > Cheilosia vernalis. The sequence goes on from OX421362.1 coordinate 60,266,920, forward strand.
TTTTTGTTGTTATAAATTGTTTCAAAGGGGTTAGGTTTTAATGTTATTCGAAGGAATAGAAAAAATTTTTGGATATACCTAATCGGGGTTCATAGATTGGTTGTTGTTGCTAATTGACAGGTGACTCATGTCGATGGGCACTGATGAGTGCTTTGCGAAAATGTGCTTACCGTTGTTTTGTTGTTGTTGGGAAGCCCATATATGGATGCAACTCTAAAGTGATGCGTTTTTTGACTTTGATTGCTTTTTATTAAGTAACGCTTAAGTGAATTCAGAAATTTTAAATGCAGTTATGTATTTAAGTTAGGATATGCTTTATGCACCAGTGGTATTAAATTATTTCTCTTTTTTGTAAATTCGGAGTTACAGGTGCAAACACAAATGTCCTTATATCTCGGAAATAAGACATTTCTGTTAAAAAAGAATTTCACTACAAACAACTACAAACGATTTCAAATGCAACTGGCTAGTTTTTGTTTCAAAAAGCCAAAAGTGCGGGCTGAATTTTTTTTCTAGTGGTTCTAACTTTCTAACCTTTGAACTACAAACGAAAAAAAATACACTACAAACAACTACAAACGAATGTCTATCGAACTGCAATTCACGTTTTTCATTCTAGAAAAAGTGCGGGCTAACTTCACGTAGGTGTCTTCTGGTTCTAATTGGGATCCATTATCAGAAAAAAGAAATAAAATTGTCCCTGGGAAAATAAAAGAAGCTTGAAAATAAAATCGAATATTAAAAATACTCAATATTTCTTGAGCGCGTGAGTTTTTGCCACTACAATTTATTGATATTTGTGGTAAAACTGATTTTCGTTTGAATATTTTGCATTCGGGTACGTAGATATGCAATTATTACCTAAATTCGCATAATATTATACCTGCTTTACCATTTTCATCACATTTTCGTTTAGGTACTTGCATCCCCATTAAAGAGGTGTTTACGTTTTGTATTGGTATCAGTATTTCTATTTCACATTTTCTGTTTCGTGCGAACCAACTTACAAACCCATGAAAACAAATTTGACGGCTCACTAAAATTCGGACACATTTCTGTTACAAGTCATAGCCAAGATCCCATTATGTGTGTTTCCCGAAATAGTAATTTTATGAGGTAAAACTTATTCCCCACTTTGGCCAACGTTACATCCTGCAGTGCAAACAGTACGCACTTTGATCCGTCATACACACTGTTACTGTTATGGACACATGTCTGAAATGTGGAAAAAGCGTGCACACCTCACTTTCGCTCATATATTATATGGTGCTACAAAAATGCCTAGAAAGTCCCTCCCAGCAGAAACTACTCAAAAACGCTCGAAATAACTATTGAAAAACCAAAAAAACTCGCTCGATATTCTCCCCGAAAAACTGTTTGAAAACACTCCAAAAAAATGCCAGGAAATGTCCCAAAAATCAACCCAAATAGTGGCCCCGAAAAAGCCTTTAAGACCGTCCACCGAGTCGATCATATTGTGATCGATTTGAAGCAGTACTAATGTAAAAGACAGTCTCCCAGACAGCTTTTGATCCCAAAAAGTGGTTTAGTCACACAGTAGGTGTGTTTGACTGTCAAAATGGCAGTGGTAGGGATAGATTCTCTTACAGAGAGAGACAGTTACGAAAAAGTTAGGGAACGCTTTTGTAGTAATCTATGAAAAATGCCAGATACCCAATTTAAAAATTCAAAAAAGTGGTACAAAAAGTCGTTAAAATATTTGATAAGCTCGAAGTATTTGTTAATTTACTAACAAAATTAGCTATTAGTGATTTGGAAATAATCGAACTTCTTTTTGATGAATCCGAGTATGTGAAAGAGTGTACTGATCTACAATCATTCAAGAAAAGGAAAAACCGACGCTGCATTAAAAATGACATGGAATGTCTCTTTTTACAAGAAAGTGGAATTTCGTTGCCACTATCGAAATCGAAAATAATCTTGAGGAGAACTTACTTTAAAGGGCTCCCGACCCGTGGAGAGTCTCTGCCTGAGACACTGCAGCCTTCCATCCTCTACGATCCCGGGCACGCTGCTTCCAGTTGTCCAGACCAAGCGCTCTGGCGCATCCGCGATGGCTTGGTCTTTGAAACGGAGGTTCGGTCTTCCTTGTCTTCTCGAACCTGGGGGCTATTCGAAGATCATCTTAGCTGGAGCACTATTGTCCATTCGCTTGATGTGGCCGAGCGAATGTAGTCGACGTATTTTGGCTTTTTGGACTACATCCACATCTTGATACAGCTCATAGAGTTCGCGGTTGTATCTTCTCCTCCATTCGCCCTCCTCGCACACAGGACCAAAAATCCGCCGAAGAATTTTTCTTTCGAAGGAACCCAGTATTAGCTCTCCCTTCCTGCTTATCGTCCAGCACTCGGAGCCGTAAAGCAGAACTGGCAGGATAAGGGTTTTGTAAAGCATACATTTCGTCCCTCGAGTTAGGAGTTTTGAACCCAATTGTTTTGCCAAACCGAAGTAGCAGCGGTTTCCTACAGTAATTCTCCGCAGGATCTCTACTAGGATGTCATTCGTGGAGTTCATGTTTACTCCGAGGTAGATGAACTCCTTAACTCCTGAGCTCGAAATTGTTGCTATCAATAGTGACGTTTTGTCCTAGGCGGTGGACAGATGTTTGTTTGTTTGTTGATAGCATGTAATTAGTCTTGTCCTCGTTTACTTCAAGACCAACAGATTTCGCCTGTTCTTCAATCTCCGTGAAAGCTTCTATCACGGAGCGCTGTGACCGACCAATGATGTCAATATCATCCGCATACCCCAGCAGCTGAACGGATCTGTTGAAGATAGTGCCTTCCGTGTTAACAAGGTACTTGTCCTACGAACTATTTGCTCCAGTACGAGATTGAAGAAGTCGCATGATAGCGCATCCCCTTGCCGAAATCCGGAGGAGCTGTTTCCAATTTGCACGTCGCAACGCGTGTTTTCGAGTGTCACGTGACACAACTGAATCAATTTTGTCGGCATTCCGAATTCGACCATCGCCATATACAGCTCCTGACGATGTATACTATCATACGCGGCCTTGAAGTCGATGAATAGATGGTGTGTCTCCACTTGAAATTCGTTGGTCTTTTCCAGGATTTGGCTCAGTGTGAAAATTTGGTTTATAGTCGATCTGCCGGGCCGGAAGCCACACTGGTACGTGCCGATTAGTGTGTTGCAGAACGGTTTAAGACGTTCACACAGTAGATAAGTTGGATAGGATCTTAAACGCGACATTTAGCAGGGAGAACATTCAATATTATATGCCGCTTGTTGATACTATTTTAATACGTAAAAATCAAAACAAATGCACGCATATGCCAAATGGGATAACAAACCTCAAATCAGCTGTTAATTATAAGGTGAATGACAGCTTTACCAGTTCTTACACCAACAAACTTGTTGAGTAAAAATTCGTAAGATTCTCAGTGGAGGGGTATAATATCTTACTCTCTCGATGACGATCTCTTTTAAAAATTCGTGAGAATTAGTAAAACTTCGTTAGATTTAAAAGTAAAGGAACAGACATTACTGTCACAATACCAATATATTATGTACTTCGCACAAAAATGTTTTACGTCATTTTAAGGAGTTTGCTTTCAAGACAAATGGGCGAAGTTTCGTGAAAACCAAAATAACGAAATACATTAATAGCCATGGATATAATTTAGGGGGAACTATTATCTTCATAGTTTTTCTCGTCATCTGAAGACTACGAATCACCAAAAATACTCCATTTGTATGTGCAATAGGGGAAACATTTTTCAAGTGGGTATCCATTTGTGATTTTTGCAAAAAGAAATGCAATTTGAACAGCTTATAATGCTATCAAATAACGCACTAATGTCGTACTACCAAATATCAAAATAAAAAGATAAATGTAAAAGATGTATGCCATTTTGTAGAGGACATCAAGCCGAATTCAAGGATACCGATACCAAATACTTAGAGATAGCCCTTACGGTTCACTAGAGACAGGTGCGAAAGTGTAACTTTTTTTCATTAACTTATAGCATTGTATGAAAAAAGCTACACTTTCGCGTCTGTCTCTGAAATCAATGATGAGTTACCACTAAGTGTTTGGTATCTCTCAGTTTGTTTTAAAGCACACTACAAGATAACATAGGTCAATAAAAGTTTTATGGTTGAGTTTAAAATTGAAGCCGATGGGAAAGGATAGTTTTATTCGTACAGTTTTAAATAAAAATCCCAAAAATGAAAGTATGATGTCTTGTAGGAAGAGGTATAGTAAACTAAACTATTTTAAATATGCAGGCAGTCAATACTTTGAAGCGAGTTATTGTTATAATTTTTTGGGTATATCCAGACACCAACCCATAGGTCAATCATTTCGATTGTGTTATCATCACTTATTAATATTGTTTTTATTTTTCACAGTACATATTAAGGATATGTAGGTACTCTTACTAAATAATCATGTCTCCGATTTAGGAACAATCCTCAATTGTTCGATACCCGTTCGAAATTTGACCAGACGATACAGCTGGTTTTGATTGTTAGGTACTTCATGTACACATCCATTATAAATAAAAATATGCAATTGGTATAATTTTGACAAAACCTTATTTGCTCCTGTTTCTACGATGTGTACGTTTTGTTTTCAACTTTGGTTAGGGTGATAGGTGATGGCTGCTGCAGTTTTAGTTTTCACCACATGCGTGTTTCTTGATGTGGTAGACTGAAGGGGTTGTTCAAAAACAAGTTCTTTATCAAATTTAGCCCACAGGCTCATAATGGTATTCGAGTGGACAGAAAAAAACACTTTTTCTAATTGTTTTCAAATATATTTGTGAAAATTATGTTTTCGATTGGGTAGACAAGTCGGTACATGCTTGCATTCATTGTTCATTCATTAATACCTACAGATGAGAGGTCATTTTGTTATTTCCTTTTTTCTTGGAACATAAAATACTCAACGGAAAATATAATAACTGTAAGCACTTATAGGAAAGGATATAAAGAATTGTTTTTTGTTGTAATGCACTGTTATTAGTATTAAATTCACTATGGTTGCTTTTAGCAGGCCGCTGCGCTGCTGCGATGTTTGCATGAATACTAACCGCGATTGTTGACATCAGCGAAAATTATTTGAGAGTAAGTACAAGCAATTGCTGCAAAAACACTAGTGAAATGTTTTTAGTAGACGTTTTATGATTGAAAATAATGTTATTTCATGAATGTTTACAGAGCATTATTTATGTGAAAAGTAAAATAAGGATACCACCAAGGACGGTAGAAAATAAGCATCCGATTTTATTTTTGTATTTTTTGTACATTTTTGTTTTAGGTACATAGCTTGTCGGTTTTGTTTAGTGCTGAATCGAAGAAAATGGGAATATAAAAGGAGAGAAATAGGTTGCGAAATATATAGGAAATTCTATCGCAAACATTCGAACAATTTTTTGATATCGATGTTATAAAAATTATCTCTACCTATGTATTCAAAATTCATTATGGAATGACTTTAAAAAAATATTCCATTTCTTTATATCGTACAATTTAAACATTCATTGAACTTCAATTACATATAAGAATATTATAATTCATTGCATTGAAAATTCTGCCACTAAAACATCTGTACTATATCAAAGTTTCAAAAAATTTTTTATGAGAGGTGGCTATCTACAGAGCCCTATTTCAAACAATCGCAATTTGCGAAGCAATTCAACTAATGCCATCATTATTCTTCCTTTCCGCACTACTCTATTCAAACTTTTACTCCATCATGTCGTGCAAACTATTTAATCAACTTCCTATAAATATCCGAGGAATAAGATCATTGTCCCTATTCCTAAAATGCGTTAAAGTATGGCTTCTTGATTTTGATCACGAGGAAATTAAAATTTTGCTGCCTAAACATGTACATTACATTGTTCTATTGCTGTTTTATGTACAAATGTTCTTTTAAATTTACGTTTTCTTTTCATTGTCAATTTTCCGTAAAAATCTATATATAAATTCATAAAAATGTTCTTCTTTTAATATTAAATAAACAGTTCACCCCACACTTCCAAGCTATTTTTTATGAAGTGACATTATCACTATTTGTTACTATACAAATACTAATGTCACTACCTATTCTTGTATTTAATATTGTTATGGTAGATTAAGTAAATACAAAGTTTGTTAATCCAAGAATAATGAAAAAAAAAAACAAAAAAAAAAACGGGATAGCTACAATAATAATAATTACGTAATTAGTTGGCGCAACATAGGGACCCTAGGCCTAGCGTCTCACAACCATACGTTTTGTGTGAGATTTCATTTTTGGAACGAATGGAAGGGATCTACAATTTTATGCCGATTCCAAACGGTCGATTGAAAAGCTCTTTCGAGGCAGTTATACTCTCGGATGTTGGTCAGACGTTCGCGCGAAGTGGCGCAGTGAAAAAACCCTGAGTTGGAATTTGGGTTTTTGCGGGATTCGAACCTGGGATCCCTCGCTTAGTTGCAGCCAATGGAACATGAAATCTGACAGCCAGCTGATTTCGAGAGCAGAAAACATTCTGAAGTTGCAGCTCTAGCAGCGACTGGGCCAAGTTAAAAATAGAGTTTTTTAATTTGGTTTGTCTTTAATTCCATTTAAATATAATTGAAAGAAGAAAAAAAAACTGCTCTGAATCCGAATGGAAAACGACATGCTTTAAACCGGAAGTGTAGGCTTTTTTTTTTAAGTATGTGTGTGCCACTTTCGATTAATATGGCACAAATCCATGAATTCAAACTGGGCTACATTCAAGGTCAAATTCTGCTTGATGGCAATCCTTTATTTTTGGCTATAAAGCTGTCAGTATATTTAATACTAAGTTTATGCACAGGTGCGATTCTAAATAGATATATTTGGACAGAAGCTGTCGCTAAAATGGGTTAAGTCGTTAATGAGAACAGAGAGCAGTATACGCTGTTGTCCAACGAAACGTCATTATAATAAACAGTTGTAATTTTGAAGGAGTGAAAATCTTCGCGCCTTACAGTTGTATAAATTGGTGCGAAGGAAAATAGTTAGGAACCACTATTACTGTTTTAAACACAAAATATTCGCTTGATTTTTTTTTGTTCGAAATGTTGTGCAGAGATGTAATGCTGTATGTAATTTGTTTTCCAATTTATTGTGAATAATTCACAATGGTAGCAGTTCTACTACGGGGCGAACTCTGGTCATTATTAATCTTCAAACTAAATATTTTGTAGGTCACAATGGGTAATTTTATAGGGAAAGTTTCGCCATTATGACTACGAAGAATCTACGATGGGCACTAACAAAAAGTGATTATTAATACAGCGCATCGTCTACCTCGGCTGCGGTATAAACTCTAGTAATGACATCACCCCAGAAACCAAGCGAAACTTTAAAGACGTTGAAAGACCTCGTCTTGTTATATCTCCGATGCAGATGCAGAAGCGAAGGCAGGTGAAATTATATTTGGTCGCTTCGAACGCTATACATTATTTCACTGATTGAAGGGATTTGGAGCAGGAGGCTCAATAGCGAAGTCGATCTGGCCAGAAAACCAGTCGTTTAAGATGGCTAAGACTCTAAAAGAAAGAGTCTCACTCTCAACTCCTGAGACAATGCATCATAATAAATATAATTCGAGTAGGTAATTATGAACGAACCCAAAGACGTCAACTGACTACACAGCTTGCTTAGGCAACCTTCTGATTTCTCAAAAATTCGAATAATGCTCCACCTCCTGCTTCAATTTGTGTGGAAAGCATTTATGTAAATCCGATGCACTGTGTTCCATTATAGTCGATTAATAAATTCTAAATCGATTCGAAACTCGATATTTTTTCTGTGTTGAGATTTAAAAGAGAAATACAGTTTCATTTGCATAATTAAGGAATCCATCCAAAATCATCAACATCACAAGGGTAACCCCATATACTAAATTCGAACCGAACATTATTTTGTTTCCCCATATTTTACGACCGCCATCGAACGGCTCATATCAATATATTTGATTAAAATTGTATTTCGTCGTGATTTTAATTATCTTGCATTTTTATGGCCAACAAAATGTATAAGCACCGAAAATTCACTAAACCTACATAAATATTGGTAAACGTATTCTTTGTGTAGCTGTGCGGCCTGCGGAGTTAATTGTTTCGTTTTTCGAATAGGCACGAGTTCAGTTCACGTTCAAATAGCTAAATGGGAAATGCATTTAAATGCCATACGTGTATGTCAGTCGACTGTAGGTGCCTACCAATTTAACGAAATGCAATGACCCCGGTAATAGTATATATCTCTGAGTAATAGGCTGCGTTAGACATGAACTTAAAAAGTTGACAGCAATAGGTGCCCGGTATACGACGGGTGCAATGTCATTTGTAGTTATTAATTATAGTTATAAGACGCAAAAGCATGAATGGTCTCATTGTCAATCTCCTGAGATTTATTGGGAAAGGGCTTATAACTACCTCCAGCAGGAAGCAGTCTTCTGACGCCTACATTTAGCAACATTCTCGCGTTTATCTGAGAGCTTCTCTGAACCTTTTTTCTACAAAGACTGTCAGATTAAAACTTATTATCCTTTCGCAGGGCTTTGTTGGTCACTTCATATCGGCGTGGGACTTGTCACCTGTTTTTGCTGGAGTACAGTATTTCGCCGTTCGGTATACCTAGACGATCCTTGATAACTTTTGTGTTCGTCACGTAATTAATTTCCAGTGGATAGTGATGTTATCACATTTTTGTAAAAGGTATAGGTACTATTTGCTGCTAGTATTTTTATTCTCACAATGTTCTTATTACGGCCCACAGCATAATACAAGCCTCCAAGCCTTAAGCTTTCACATTGACCTGAAATAAGCCCGCCCTGTACATAAATTAAGCAAAAAGTAACAAAGTTTTGTTTAGCGTTATGAGGTAAAATAAACATGCTTTTGGGAGGGCAAGAAAAAATAGGGCAACATCGACATGTCGATGTGGAAATACCTACCAGTTGGATGGTACCTACTCCAAAATTGTTTAGCACTTTGTCATTTCCATCATTCACGACATCGCTAATCGTCATGATTATTTCGAAACAAAAAATAAATGTCTTTCCAACATAGATTTCAAGATTTTTTTTTATTTTATTTTTATTTAAGATAAATGAGAAACATTTTTAAAATATTTCGGCTCCGAAAATACCTTTGCTATTTATTATTTTCCACACAAATTTTTGAGCATAAAAAAGCGCCAGACACCATCAACGGATTCAATGCAAAGACATTGCAGCTGTTCACAATAGATTTCCAATGTCAAAAAAGATCCGTCTCCTTCACTAAAGAAAAGAAATGTAAAAATAAAATTAAGTAGGTACTCCAAAAAGTCCTAAAGCTTATAAAAGAAGAAAAACGAATTACATTTTTATGTGTATAGCGTTTGTTTTTTAAATAAAGAAATGTTTACGACAAATATTTATTATGAGAAAAAAAATTTGTTGTCACCCGTGCGTCAACATTATTTCACCCAACACATTCAGTCTCGAGAATAGGTATATTACTATTTACTACCCACGTCGAAAAAATATCCCCATGTACATGCGGCTTTGGAATTTTGAAAAAGTTGAGCAATTTGTTCCTTTCTTTGAAAATGAAGAAAATGCATAAATTAATTGCTCCGTGAAAATTCTGTCAATTTGAAGGTCCACTGAGTGACCGCTCATTCACGTAAATGTGAATTGTGACACATTCAACCAGAGTTTTGCAGTCACCATCACCACACTCAAATTAATGGCCGATCTCTTTGGATTTTTATGGCTTTTTTGTGTTGGTTTTTTGTAAAGTTTTCTATCTCCGAGTTTCTAAATTTAGAATAGCCAACCAGAGGCACACGTGAAAGATGGTTCTCCAAGTTGTTCGGTTTTTTTTTTTTGTTGTCTTGTAGTTGCTGTGGATGCTTCTATACCGTTCCATGACGATGCTTTGGGGAATTTTTTTTTTGTGTGGCAGAGGTGGGATGAGCCGAAATAAAGGAGAAATATTTTTAAATATACTTTTTCGTTTTCTTTCAACATGGACAACAATAAAGTGGTGACACTTTTATTTTGTATAATAGAAGAAGGAGGTGGGAAGTATGGTGTTGGTTGGCTGTTCGGGAGAGAAGAAGGTGATTATCGTAGTCCGCTGGGAATGTTAAATATAAAGCAATAAATTATATTAATTTTTAACAAATCCGAAAGCGAAAACGATTCTGTTTTTGTTGCTGGTGGTGGTGGGATACAGTGTCATTCTATTTGGATTACATCCAAGAGGAATTAAAATAAATCGTTTGGGAATTTACATTTTACAGGGTTAACACAGCTTTCAAGGAGGACGTTTCTTTATTATCTTCTCGCCGATAGATGGGGCGACCGTATTTACTGGACCTTGCTTCAAAACTAAAGGCACCAGAACAGAAACTGAAACAGAAACAGAGTCCCATACATTAAGCTACAGAAAAAACGCTGTTTGGCGACAGAACGTAAAAAAGTCTGTATTGATTGTTTCTGTTGCTGGTGCTTTATCGATTAAACTGCGTGTGTGGATTTACTATACCTACGTTACAACTATTCGCAAGCTAAAATTAATTTACGCGGACGCAGATCCCACCGCTGCCACCATGTTGTGTATAGAATTCCGAGCTAAAATGAAACGCACCGCTCGTGGGTAAAAATGCAACTGCTTTATTCATATTACATATTAACTAACATACAAAGACTGTTGGGAAGAGAGAAAGAGTTCATTAGCACAAACAACTATGTAGTTAATACACATATGCAACAGGAATAAGGACTTCCTCTTCTTTGAATTTGCCCTTGATGATCGTCACTTGAATCACATTGCTCATCAGTTTCTCGACGGACAACCGCGTACCGTTGCACAGTTTCTGATGTTTCAGATTCTGCAACATGATTATGATCGATCACACATTCAGCTGTAAATTATGCGGCGGAGTTCCTAGCACATCAAGCGAATAATGAAATTCAAGCTATTCACGTTCTAATTCTTCGTTGCTAGTATTACTACACAGATTTTTATAATTTTACTGATGAGTTCTTCCTTGGACGATGTGAACTCCCAAAAAATTTGCAGGGAACAGTCGAAACATCAACAGGAATTTGGCCATTACCAAGCGCCAACAGTTGTCTAGCAGAATTCAGCAGCCAATCATGTTCATGATCAATTTCAACATCTTGACATGGCGCCACCAAGATGACGATTTCAGGCATTCATTAAATTCATTGGCAGCAGTAGATTTGGGGATGACGGGATGCGTTTGACGAAAATATCCAGAAAGCAGTATCATAGCCGCACCAAATATAGTCTCGAATCACTTCGTAAATCCTTCATCATTCGGTCATAACTGCCTCCAAAGCTCGCTTATGCGCCGTCGTCGTGCATTTATCCCAAATGTTGATTTTGCATTCTCGCATCAATTTCGGCGACAGCGAATTCTTGGTCATTGTGCACGTTGGCTTGTCAACCGTGAGAAGATTTATCGACAGCTTCGAAGTGGAATGTGCAGTTCGACCGCCTTCCAACACGTGGCAGCAATGCCAGAGGGGGTAGGACATCCAACGTAATTTGAGTTCTTGACCAAATTGTTGCCAAAATCAACGAAATGACGAATGTCTTACCTGTCCCACCGGGAGCATCGAGAAAGTAGATGCCTCCCGTTCAACCTTCATCAGCGAATTGTACACGTTCTTCTGCTCGGCATTCAACAGCGGCGCATTTGTTCGCACTTTTCCGGACAGCTCATCTCGATCATAGTCTTGCACCCGTTGCAATTCGCGATTGAATGCATCGTGCAACGTACGATTTGGCGCTGGCATTCCCAATGTCGACCGCAAACTGCCGCACATGCCACAATTTTCCGAGATTTTCCAAGCTTTACACCGAATTTTCCACCTTTACATCGTCCAAGATCCAAATCATATAATAAAATGCAAAATTTCGTCGAAAAAAAAATTTTCCGAGTTTTCCACCATTCCATTCCGTAACAATTGCACACACAACTCCATACGAAAAATTAATTTTCGTTTTTTTCCAATTTCCCGACTTATCCGGGTGGGTTTTCCAAAATTTTCTTTCGTAAAGACCTTCTTCTTATAATTATACGAACCGCTGAAAATTTGAGCTGTTCTCAATTGATGAATTATCATACATTTGTTGCACCATTTTTATATATATATAGATTTATTTCATCTACTTTAAACTGTTTTTCAAAAAAATTAAGTTTTGGTGCCCAAAGCTAACGCTGATAATTTTAAAAACAGTGCTCTCAAACGCCAGAGTGACTTGGCAGTGCTGGCTACAATCCTTCTTCTGTCAAATTTCAGAATCAGCAAATTAAGATAAGATTAGACTGTATATGCCAAGTGCGGTCATAAAATGCCAATTTCTTACAATTCTCCTGTCAAAATATGGTCAAATCTCATATGCTCTAATTACTTGAATGCCACACATGACCAGGCTGATTTCGACAGATGTAAAGGTACAATAAGCACGAATGCCAGCTAAAGCGCTATATATACACTTTCTTGAAATTTCGTTATGGCATTGCTGGCATTTTTGATGGAACAAGTAGTATTAGGTATTTTGTTGTCATCGGTGTTTGATGAGAACGTAGAATTGGGATTTGTTTTCATTTTCTTTCTCTTTTTTTGTGGATTATTGAGTCCATCATTTGCGTAAATTATCTGCTTTTCTTTGTAAGTTTTTTAAAGTTTAATTTATTGGTCCCTTTCCAGTAATTGTGGTATGCTTTTTTTCTGTTGTGATATTTTGTTGGTGTAGAAATTGTTTTCTTTTTATTTGTTTTGTGCTACTAATAGCTTTCCAACTTCAACTTTTTTGCTTTGTTTTTCTTTACAGCATTACCCTTCTAAAACATTGGGTAACAAATAACAAATGCCTTAAATGACCATCAAGGCAAATATGACCATATTGGTAATTTTGGTCATATGGTCTAATATACAGTTTTGATAATTGTGACATTTTGTTAATTTGACAGGTAATCTGGTCATTTGCCTTTTGGCATTCTTTATTCGTATGTGCGCCAGTGAAGCCAGATCGTATGTACTCACCCATTACGTGGAAATAAGCTTAAAGGGCGAAGAAAGAGCATTTTTATTATTGAATCTGAGGAAAAACCTTTCGAACTCTAATCTTTGGGGTTTGTCTAACAACGGCATTAGCCAAAAGACTATTTTTGATGCGTCGTGGGCAAGTCAGTTCAAAAAGTCTGGCATCACTGATGTGCGCCCACCCGAACTGCAGATAAACAATACATACTTTCTCAAAAAAACAAAAAAACAATTCAGATTCTTGTGCTTAATGAAACCGAAACCATAAACCTTATCGCTGCCATTCGTATTCATGTCAATCCTTAACCTTAGAACATTTCATAAATCGCATTCGTCGTACATTGTACCATACTTGGAAGACATTAATGAAATATGTATACATATATACGTTTTACTCCATTATACAACCGTATTGAACAATCAAGTCAGTTATTTGTAAACAGGGACAACTAGGAGTGATGTAACTTATGCTGACGTAATCCAAATGCATTTGATATAGAAATGGCGAAGAGAGGTTGCGAACTTTGATAAGATAGCTCCGTCCAATTGCGAAGCATAAAAATGGTTGAAAATAGGTTTCGATTATTAATGCGAGCAAATAACTGAGATACGAGCCGGGTACATAATACAATGTTTTTTATTTCTTTTCAGTTGAAAATTAACAATTCCAAACGGAATTGAACGGACTAGATGTCATCATCATTAGACTCTCAAGCGGCTTGCATTTAAGGCGTATACAGGCAGTACAATACAATTTAAATCTAGAAAGCTGAAACAACGGATGCGAAATCCGCTAAAAAATAGCTTCGAAAATTACTTAAAAATTACAAAATAACATTAAAAATTACCCTTAAACACTACAGAAAATAATTATCCCAAAAATGATATTAAAACTCCACCCAAAACTAGAAAATAACCACCGTGACTGCATTAAAAATACGCTTCAAATCGCTCATGGATCATACTGAAAATCTACCCAGAAACATTCGAAAATCAACCAGAACCTGCACCAAAAGTAGATCAATTATAGGCCCAATACAAATGGACTAAGATCGTTCCAGGCACCTTCCAAAAATCAAATAAAAAAATTGGGACAAAAATAAGAATCTCACGAAAATGCCGAAGAATTGTCATTTGAATTAGGTGCTTAAACTTTAAAATATGTTACACCCGCCAGTAAATGTGTTTCACTGTTCTCATGCAGCCCTGCAAATCCACCTCAAAAACCCAATTGCAACTAAATTCATAGAAATAAATACCGTGTCCTGTCAAAGTCAAACAACCTGTTCCATCGATTATCATTTTCATTATGACTTTTGTCCGAATTTAACTAGTTTTACCGCTCAATGCGCAACCGGACCAATCGTTAACATAATCTCAAACCATCCACGCAATTAATTGGGTTCGAGATGAAAAAAAATGCATAAAATGCGATCGGCATCCAACACACTCAAAATAAGAAGAAACAAAAAAAAAAACGGTACCACTGTCAAAACTTGGAACTGGTTTCCGTCCCACCTATTCGCCGTTGCCATGTATCTCGTTAGTTTGTCAACTCATTCCCCCCTTCCTCATACAAGCTGAAGGGTAATAAATTTCCAAAGTTATGATGCGATTGTTACTGTAAAGAAACCAAAAACGAACGATCCGAGTACGAGAATACCGCGCGTCACCGTTCAAGCGGAACATACCGGTATCGAATCGAAATCAAAAATGCACTTAACCTCGTTTTTTTCCAATCAAAAAGTGGGCATCCACCGCCAGAAGACCCGTCATCGGAATTGGGTCAACATCACCGTTTAACAGGTCGTAAATTTGCTGCTTGCCACATGCGTCGCTTGTGGGGGGAACAAACCCAAAATTATGGTTTTGCCGCAATTGATTGAACACCAATCAGATGGTCAGAAAAATGCTGCAGTTGGGCCAGATGTTCGAAAAGCAAATCGAACAGAATCTAAAATTTATTAAGAGGCCACTTTAAGAAAACAATTCACAACAGAGTTTCAATTCGTAAAACAAGGATACGATGACCCCGGACTCGCTAAGTGTACATGTACACCACCACAGCAAAAGAGGTTTCGAATTACGTAAAGGGACAGCGCCCGAAGGGAGCACTTCTTTTTACAATAGAACAAATGTGGTCGCGTCATCCTATCGCCTGTCCAAATACATTTCATTATTATTCCGCTCACACATCGCGACTGTAGCCATATCCTTTACCATAACACTGCATACGCACTGGACTGCCTAGTGACTCTTTCGACTGCTACCACTCCCTATGGCTTGGCCCCAGCTATCCGTATAGCTATGGCAATGTCCTTTGTAATACACATTCCAACTTATGCTTGAGTAGAGATAGGCCGTGAAAAGCGTAGCTGGGTAAATTTATTACGAGGCTCCCCGGGGGCGTATTGAAATAATACTAGTTGAAGGCTGCTCTCCAGGAGAGGTGTGAGGAGTGGGAATTGTAGTGTGTTATTGGATAAGTATGGCCACATAATGAGCGTTTTAGTGGAGTGAATATGATAAGGAATGGGGGATCCACTTAGGATTGGGATCTATGTGTTGTTTTAATCCAATCGAAAGGATCTCACCTAACCTTTAATAAAACAAAAACGGTTTTGGATATCAATGAAATTCTTTATTCCTGATGTGAAAGTACGTTCGATGCCATTAATCCATTATGTGTGGAACTCGATTTCTTTTGCATGGCCACCACGGGCACGCTTGCAGAAGTCCAGACGCTGAACCCAATTTTTGACGGTTTTCAAGCATAAATCGGCCGATGCTGCTGCAATTTCACGTTCGATATTCGTACGAAGTTCATCAATCTTCGCTGGCTTGTTGGCATAGACCATAGACTTGACGTAGCCCCACAGGAAATAGTCTAACGGCGTCAAATCGCACGACCGAGCCGGTCAAGCGACTGGACCATTTCGTGGGATAACACGTTCTCCAAACTTGATTTCCAATTAATTGGCACCGTATTGGTTATCATGGAAGAAGTACGGCCCAATGACGCCGCCGGCCCATAAACCACAAAGTTTCGAATTTCGGTAGTAAATTTTAATAATTTCGACTCGTTGTTGGCTCGTATATCTTTCCATCATGAAATGGCAAACCTTACTGAAGAGGAATGTCAAAAGAGCGGCAAGAAATTCGGCGTCGTTTGCTGTCCCTGTCGCTCTACTTTTGTAGCGTCCCTGTTGAAAAACCATTTATATGCTACTCGGCAGGTGAGAACCCTAATGAAACAGCACTTCATCCGCAAAGAGTCACTGTTTCTCGCTACGAACACAACATGTTAGAACGTTAACTATTGATTCCAACAAGACGATGTCACAAGTCACACAGCGGTTGCAACAACCGAGTTTTTTAAGTCTCAGGAAATATCGGCCGTATCGGTCGAAATGTGCGGCCGAGTCATCGAAAATTGGGTTCAAGGTATGGACCGCTGCATACGTTCCCGTGGATAGGTATATGAACAAAGTCGAATTGCATTCATAAATGTTTCGATATTAATTCAAGCCAATATTTTTTTTGTTCATTTCTTAAATAGTTTGCATTTTATTTATCACGTCCTTAAGGAGAGACCTCTTAAATGTAAAGAGCGTCCCAATATTCTCGAAAGATTAAAATTTTACTCCATTTTTGAGAAAAAGTGCTGCCAACGCTGGCTATAATCTAACTGAACAATCGAATATATGAGTCTACTTCAGAAGGAATTTTTCACATTCCTGACGAGTAGCAATTCTCAGCCCCCGCCATATCTAATCGTCCACCTAAAAATACTTGTTTCCATCATTCTTGCGCTTGGTATACCATACAATAACTTAAGTAATATCAATTTGTGTCAACTCAGTCTCTATAAGCGGCCATACGGCCGATACGGATGACACACCTTAAACGCACATTCACTCTGGCCTGATACGGATAACGTATCAGAAATCAATCATCAGAAGTGAATTTCGACAAGTAACGAAATCAGTTATTAGGAAGCTCGCCCGAAACAACAACCCGAGCATTGGGTGTTAATATTAGCCTTCCCTCACACTTACGACAACAGAGCTCATCTCTAAGTACCTTCAAGTTCATCAAACTGTTAGTACACTTTTTTCAAGCCTATGTGTATTAGAATCTGAAAAGATGCAGTGAAAGCTGATACGCATTCCTTGGCTAATGAGTCTCATTTGACAGGATGAAAGATGCAACAAGTGGCTGACAAATTTATACTTATATCCCAGCGATTCTTGAATGCCGTTTGAATCGGTGTCGGTCGGTTCGATAAAGATTTTTTTTTTTGGGAAAAGATCGCTATGCTAGTATATAAGATGTAACTGGTATTCGATTGATATGATACTGACTAGGCTCAAAGCAGGCAATAAATGGTGTAATCGACACTCCCTAATTTTAAATTCTTACACCAATGATTTATACGACGGGTGTTATTTGTCATAACACCAATATTAGCAGCGGGTCGCTGTCTTTTGGTGTATAAAGATATCTTTTGTCTGCGGCCATCAGATATTTATGACGTTTAGTACTTTTGCCTCACCAGGTGTTCTCCATGAGTCTACGGGTTTGGTAGTTGATGGAGAGGTGACTGGCTTGAAATTCAATGGATCTCCGGAAGAAACACAGAGGGTAGGATCTCTATTACAATGGCTTGGAAATAATTGGATTCACAGACCTTGCAATGCGTCACATAACAGCTCTATCTTTTAGTGAATCATAAACCTGTAGGAAACAACCGCCAACATTTAAACTTGTTATTATTTGGATACATCGTAGACCAGCCGAAAGAGTGCGACACACGTTCGACGGCACTAGCCTATATATGTAATAATTTCTCTTTTGTTCTTTCTTCTTTTGTTCTTGATCTTGATTTCTGACAGTCGAGAGAAAACGTCAGCCCGAGACAATTGTAAGCCCGCGGATATCGATAAATAAAATGATCCTAGTTTAATTTGTGGAATAATTTGTTTGCTTGAAAAGGTTCCTATATTCCTTCCTAAAAACCTATAGCCAATTGACCGATTACAAATGGCAATAAATGTCAAACGCACCAAGTAGGAATGTGTGCTTGCATTCCACAAGCAGGCACAACTTCGATCGACCGCTCGGCTTTTGGCTTTGGCCAGCATTTGTACTGCTTATTCTTGTCTATAATCCGTCTAAGAAGAAGAAGAACTACAATAATTAAACGGACTTCTAATGCTGTTGTTCTTTCGCACTTGCTGTTAAAGATTGTGACTTTCTAGAGGGCGCAGTTTTCCCAGGATCTAAGGGGTATTTGCGATTAAATTTTCCATGTTTAACTAAAACTTAATATTTGGTCCTTCCAGAAGTTGGCATTGGACTCTTTATGGCCAATCTTGATAGCAGTAGACTTTGCCAGGAAGTCGGAGAAACTATATTGTGGCAACGCGCGATTATGTTGACTCGCCGACTCACGTCTGGGAAACAAAAAACACTCTGAAAGAAAAACCGTAGGTATATCCTTTCCTCAAAAGAACCCAAAGCTCGGCGTTATAGGTTTGATCTCCTGTCGGACCCACGAGACAGTAACGATTTATTATAAGTGCCTGCCTATGCCTATAATGGAAGACAACTCAGTCACAAATAAATTTTTCGTATTATGCAAGACAACTCTTTTCAGTTGTCTTTAAAAAATAAATTGCCATCTTCTTGGAGCATATTGAAAATCGAAATCAGCTGTTAAATGCCAATTTGGGAATTTATTTGTGGAAATTGAAATCGAACGAAGAATTATTTGCAATTAAAACGAAAAAGTTAAAAAAAAAAAACGATGGAAAGTAGTTTTGATTTATTTATTGGACTTGGAGGAGGAGGATGAGAGTTCGCTGAATCTACTACGAATAAGAAAACGTATTCAGGATCACTCTAATCCATTGGAACTCCCAAATACAAAGCAAAATTAATAAAATTATAAGCAGTGCGACTATTTTTCTTTCTTTTTCAGAACTTTAATTTATTTCAAGCTTAGTAAGGAAGCATACGTTTAAGTTTTGGACGAAATAAAGGATTATTTGAAACAGCCTCAGCGTTCTGCTGCATTTTTTTATGAACCAAACTGTCCTTTTACCCCTGGCCAGATTAGGTTGATCTTGTAAAATTCCTATCAGGCGATCAAATTGCGCTGGTTTTGTGACTTTTAAACTTTTAGAAACACACATTCTATTATTCTTTCTTTTTTAATTATTATTCCTACTTACATTTTTTTTTGTCCATATTTCAATAAAAAAAAAGGTGATCCTTTTCGTTCGAAAAATGCAACACAACTGATAAAAAACAGTTGTATGATTTTGACATTCAGGACAACTCCAACACATCTCAGTTTTCTTCTATAATACATACTTACAACTGAAAAGGCTACCATTTTATTAGTTGTCTAGGTACTCATAGGATATGATGGTTGTCTTTTGACAGACAACTGGTCGTAATCAATAATCTCAATTGCAGAAAGACAACATTGTTTTGGTTGTAGTTGTCTTCCATAATAGGGGCATATAACCTCAACTTTGTATGGGCAAGTCCGCATTTGTTTAGTTGCTTGCAATTGCCTGCTCTTCCAAAATAAGCAATCTCCCATCAAATTTGCATATTTTATAAACAACATCCACACCAAAACCAACCAACACAGAGTATATGACTCAACCTGTGATCCAAGAAAGACATATAGGTATCCCGCACCGTATGCCACAACTGATGGATGCATCATCGTTCCAAAAAAGAGGTCAGAGATCCCCAAAGTGACAGAAGGAATTAATACCACGCACACTGGCTCGCAAATACTATTATAAATATTTAACTGACAATAAAAAAAAACACCAGACAACACATCATCCCAATTTAATGCCCATTTTCCATTTCCCTCCGATTATTGCCATCATCCCACTTTACTGAACTGAACCAAATGTGTTAACTAAAACCGAACAACCCACTTGAGGCCCGCGATGTAAGCCAACTTCACCTGTGTCGCCGCCGCGCCGCCAAAACAATACGAACGACAAAGACGCACAAGAACCATCATCATTCTCATCCAGCAAACAGTATTACGTGCGTGTTACCCCAGTGTTGTCATAGAGTGAACGACGCGACGCCTGATGAAGGAATTTCTTATTTGTGTATTGTGTCTTGTGTGCATATTACTCGAGAAACCGGCCAAAGCCACAAGCGCCGAGCGAAAGAGGGAAACAAACGGAGATAATAAAACCTGTTACCTGTCCCCAGATGAAAAGACCAAAAAGATGAAGTTGCCTGGACCATATTCTGTTGTGTGGCAGCACTTTGCCATCGCTGGGACACTATCTTGGACAAGTGTCTCAAGAAGGCGCGACGAGAGAAGACGCGCCAAAGACGACTGTTGTCGGCAATCCGGATCCATGATGTGCCATCAAGACAAAAGGAGGTAATAAAAAAATTCATTTTATTACTATGACTGACAAATTTCCAGTGATTTTGTTGTCGTCTGTGTTGAGTAGTCAATGTGGACATGATGATCGGTTTAGAATGGTGAAGAGATGCAGGAGGAGGAAGATGGTGGATTGTAATTGTGAGACGCGCGAACTATGTTCAATATTAATGTCAGGTAGACAGTGTGTGGAGTTGGTTAAGAGGATTGCTTCCTGCTTTTCCTTTCTGAATCAGCGGCCAGCGGTAAATGCACAGATAGCTTGGAGAAACGATGTTTGCGGTGTCTCACCGTATTTCGTTTCTATTTGTTAAGACTGGGAAAATAGTCTCAAAGAAAGAAGAGAGGATTTAGGTCTGCTTGGGAGAGTACTTTCTATACTCCTAACTCACTTTAACTTAAAAGCCTTTTTCAAAGTCAAATGCTTATACCTTCTATACTTACTTATGATAGGTATACAGTGTGGTGCGAAAATGGACTCACACAAAGCCAGCTATTTCATATTAAAAATGAACACGACACCCTGGGGCAGGTCTTTCTTTGCCTCTGAAGTAGGGCCGCCGACTTTTCTGTTTTCCATATCCCAATCAGGAACTGCAACGCTTTCTTGTCCCTCGTTTGAAAGTATTTTTAAAAAATCCGTTTATTAGGTACAGAGTTGCACAAAAAAATATTTTTCACTTGACAAATCCGCTGTTTCGTCTGACCTCCAAATCATGTTCTTGACCTGTTGTGGAATTTCGGTAAATCCTTTTTTTACACGAAAACATCAATCGCAGCATGTCACCTAACGAAAAATTGTTGGCCCGAATTCATTCAAGTTATGAGTGCGGAGTTTCAGGATCCTTCTCATGTGCATCAGTGTGCGATCGCAAGAATTTTCAAAGTGCAATCACCTATGAAGCAGAAAAAAATAAAAAAAAATACAAAGTTCTTCCAAAAAAAAAAGAAGAAGAAAAAAGGGAATGCCTCCCCGGGACGATAACGTCTTGAGTAGCGCACCCGCAAGACCGAGACCGAGACTCTTAAGAAAAGAACAAATTAAGAATGAATCAAATCGGAATATTGTCGTATGCAGACGCAGCGAACACGTTGGATCCAGGCGTATGGTGGCTTAGTGGACGTGGCTGAGACCCTATACTCGTAAGTTTGGATGTGATGAGAAATTTTAATGAGGTTTCGATGAACTCAACGAGTACTCGTTGGTAACGCACCAATGATTGCGGTACGAACTCGAACGATAATAATGACGACTGGTGGTGGTCTAATGGTGGTCGCTGGTCGGTTATATGAGAGACGTGACATTTCTTTAAGTTCCACATGTTTTTTTTTTTTTTTACAGGAGTTCAAATGCCTATTCCGTATGTAAATTTTGCGATTTTATTCAATGGATCGTTTAGGTTAGGACTTGTAGCACTCATTCATGCAAACACTTGCGTGGAAAGGCAAACCTCTTTGGCGTCCGTCAATTGGAGGAATGGTAAGTGGCTGCGCCTAGGATATAGTTTAAGTCTAACTATTCCCATGGAGAGAGAGACAAATCTAAAGTAGTTCCGAGGAATTCTGAATTCTGGAATTTTTGTTTTTTTGTAATGATTCTTGTTGTTCTAATGCGTCCTCTTTTTGGGTTTTCTCTGTTTTCAGAATTTTTCGACACCACACACAATTTTTTTCAACTCTAGTTCAGAAATTTTCTAGATCTTTCTGGCGTGAACACGACCAAATATATATTTTCACCCGAACCATTCACAACACCATCTTTTTTTAACAACCGATTTAACACACCCAGTCATTTGACATCTAATACTAACTGGATCGGCTTGCTTTGAAAGTGGTAATAAGTGAGCTAAGAAACAAAAACTACCTAATGTTTGCACCAAAAGAATGTAAATGAACGAAATATTAGGGGTATTCACGATTCGATGTAACAGGCCTAGTAGAAATGCAAAATTTTATTTTTTTTATCAGATCGTGAACACACTTTTTCTCATGTCTAGCAAAACTGAAACAAATGGCAGTTCCAGTTGGACAATTGACATTTGTTTTGAAAAAAACTTTTACAATTTTTTGAAAGGGGAACATTTGCTTTTAATTGTTTACTACGTTTTCCATTATCTTTATTTTTTTCTGATAGCTACACACAGGAATCAAAAATTTAAATGAACTGTCAGCTTCATAAGGCTACTCTGTTGTATTTTTCGGTTGCAATAGGGTCAGGGTATAGATAAAGTGCAAAAGTGTTGCGAAATTTTATTCTGTATACTTTGTTGTTGTAGTGCGAAAAAAAAGTTACACTTTCGCATTTTCGCAATGATACAAGACCAGTTGCATCGAATCGTGAATACCCCTATTGTATTTTGCCCTTCTTGCAATTCGCCATTTTCTGTGACAAACAAAGAAAAACAGATCTAGCATTTAATTGTATATATTATTTAAAGTTAGAATTGACTTAGGTAACATATTTTTATAACTTATTTATTTTGTTAAACATGTTAAAATTTTATTATTTTTTTCTTGGTTTGATGAATTAAAAAAATATTTATAGCTATATTGTTATTTTGGTTGCTGTTTTTTGTTCTTAAATTTTTCATTCGAGATTTTTGAATGAGTCCTCTTTTCGCTTGGGGGGTCTGGTCATCCTATTGACCCAATGATGAGGAAAATATATTTTTAAAAATGGCCGCGGTGGGTTGTCATAGTCCTATCAATCTGATTGAGTTGTAGATCTTCTTACCGAATTGATGACCCAATGACGGGAAAAATATTTTTTTAAAAATGGCCACAGTGGGCTGTCAAGGATCTATCAAACTCACTAAACGAGAATAATCGTCAATCACGTCAAAATGTCAATACGCATGTGTATCGAATCAAGATATGAACTGACTCAAGAACACGTGCCTCCACCATTTACCTGCTCATATCGGACTGATTGCCGCCCCTCTAATACACCTTATTACTCACAACGCTAGCTCAGGTATAATGCCAGCAATTACCGCCAGCATCCATAATGAATGGCACAATGCAGCCAATCATCGTTTTACACCTCTCGCCGTTATCATTCGTTCCGCGACGGCACCACACCAACTATATGCTGGTTCGATTGGCACACACTCCAAAACCGAAGCGTGGGTGTTGTTGGAACTCCACTTCGAATGCGATTAATTTTCAAATCATTCAAATGTTAAATGCCACTTATGGATGCATTGCTGCGTTGCACACCTGTTGGGGATGTAGTCATCCTTCTCCAGAACCCGATAGTTGGTCATCTGCATCTCAACACTGGTGCTTCCCCTCTGAAAATCACAATGCAATTGATGAAAGAGAAAAGCACCAGATACATGGTGTATCTGCACCTATTAATTAGCGCATAGAAAGAGAGACCAAGCTCAGCGAACACATACACAATATGAGCGTCAGCACCAGCGTTGCCAAGTCATTTTGGCGCTTGAGCACCGTTTTCAAAATTTTCAGCGTTAATTTTGACCCCTTGGGCACTGAAACTGTAATTTTTTTTAAAACAGCTCGAAAGTAGATAAAATAAATAGAATTAAAAAAACCAACAACAACAAAATCATATTCATATTTAGTCATATGGCGAGTGCACTGTCAAATAAAAAAAGTATTTCAATAAAACTTCAAATTAATAGGTACATTTGATACTTTTAATTTGTTTTTCTTAATTGCCCCTGTGGTAAATGGCTGCAAAGTATACAAAAATGCGGCGTGCAGCGGCAGCGTTAAAAAAGCACTAAAATATTTTGTTAAGCACCGAAAAAACGCCCAAGCGCTAAGTCTACTTTTTCGGCACTGAAATGGTATTTTGGGCACTAGATTTAACGCTGAAAGCACTGACTTGGCAACGCTGGTCAGCACGAGCGGTGCAAGGGAACCTGTCCACTTAACTTGGTGCGCTGGGGGCAACAAGAGAGCACGGTTCAAAGAGCAGCAACAACTTGTGGATTTAATTAGCAATAAACGACTCTAGGTACGGGTACACGTATACAGCATACCGATATTGAAGTTATTTACAAACAATTATTGTCAGTGTAGTAACAGGAACTGCTGTTAATGAAGTTTTAATTTTAACCACTTTGGGGAGTCGTAAACACACGTTTTGAATTTTAACAGCAACTTCAGCATAGGAAATGGTGAAGGTACGCGACTGTGATGTATATTTGTGGGGGGAAATGCGTTATGACAGCTCACGCATTGAAAGTCTTCGTCGATCAGTGTTTTCAATTAGCATGTTTCATCTTTGTGGCAGAGGTAGGAATGGTTGAGACTAGAAACTGCAAAAGCCAACGGCGACTGGGATTCATAAGCTCACCACAGCTATCGAGGTACTCAAAAGTTTTGAATCAAAACCAAGCATCGAGTTAACGAAAAATTCGCACATCTATTGAGAGCTACGGATCTATAGGTCTACAAGCCTAATAAACGGATCTGTTTCAAACTACATATTTTTTGCTTGTGGTCTTACGTTACAGTTCCTGACAATTTTTTATTTTCCCTATACCGCGTATTGCTTTTGAGCTCTTAGGTACTTACCTCATACAAATTTGAAGGAAAACCCTCAGAAAAAATTGCAGAGAACGAGGCAAGTCGACATTTTTTAATCTAGCTTTTGATAGTACTTATCGTATAATGAGTATGTGTGGTAAGGGGCAAGTAATGTGCTGTCGGGCGTATCCTCACGGCTCAAAATTCTTCTACATCTTCAGTCGTATGCTTAGTGTGATGTGTGAATGACAGACAAATATTTTTCACCCGTAAAAATGCCAACAACATCGCAAGTTTCATATCAATAGTTTCACCCGTACCTCCGCCCAAAAAAAAAGAACACCTGCATTTATGTCTTCTATTCCACTTTCCAACGAATTTATATTTTTGTTACTCCAAACCGATCTAATCTATAAAACACGGTAAACTTCTCAGATATAGGTGCACTTCATCGACGAAACGAATTGACGGAGTGCTTGAATAGTTTTTTTCCCAACCTCTTTAAATTTAAAAAATTAGATTAAAATAACCCACTGGCCCAAGATTGCCCCCGAAGTAGTAGTTTAACTTGTGAGGAAATGTCTTCGTTTACCGGAATAAAAATTCAATCAGAGCAACAGAGGGAGAGAGAGAAGGGGGTAGCCAATAGCCTACGTCAATCAAAGTAGGTCTCAAAGTCTAGATCGAAAGGAGGTACCTGTAACAACCGCGCGCTTGGGATTTATTACTCTTGATGGAGGCCTGTGGATGCGATAATTACGAATTTACTGATAGTAATTGCCGGTCGATTGTAGTAATGAAATACAAATAAAAATAAGGGATAACACAAAGTGCGAAAAAACCGCTCTAGATATTTAGGTTATGGCGGGAGCAAAAAGCAATTTACGAGTACAATCTTGACTTCTTTTTTTTCCAACACACACTCTGTTACTATAACATTCTATACATACCTTAATTGGTTAACTTATTCGATTAATAACAATTAATGGCGCTGATCGATTTAAATACGTACTTCCGATACACAATCGGGTGTGTGTCTGAGGTTAGTCAACTTAATTCCAAGGTAAACAGTATTTGGAGCCCCTCAAAAAGTGGTTTTCAATTAACTTTGCTTGTAACGTGAACACCGGTTAATCTATGAATTATGTCTTTGGAGCTGTCAAAGAGATATACTGACACTTTGGGCAGCCAACCGTATCGGGGTAAATGCGTTCAAGACAAGTGGTTGTGCAGCCGACATAAAGCGCTTCTGACACGAATGACAATAGAGTTAAGTGGAGACTTGTGCAACATGGTACTAGACATGCATTCGAAAGTAAATTCATTTACTTGAGGAATATTGAGGGCGAATCGCAGCAACAAAAATTTCGTCTTCAGAAGAGTATTTTGTTAGGATTTCTCAAATTTAGAACTCAAATATATGAACACCGAAATCAAACAAATTAGTGTATTTTAGAAACGTTAAATTTTTAGGGAGTTTACTGATCCGTTTGTGATTAATAGCTATTCGAATACCCATATCTACGCATTTCTATTTCTAACATTAATGGGCACTCCTTAAAAATTCAGTAGCAGATATTTTGGTTAAAATACAGGTGCAGAAAATAAGACCACTTTCGTGAAGTGCACTTAGTTCCTATGTAAGTTGGGAACTAAGTCCACTTTCGTATGGGAACTTAGTACCTACACATTCAAAAATAAGAAGGGGAAACTTACTTCCTCCAACATTTAGGATTATACAGCAAACTATTTTTAGAGTCTTGCAAACTGAATTTCGAAAGGAGTATTTTGTCAAACAGAATAAAAATTACGAAGTGGCGATTCGTACGTCGTTAGGGACACGGCTTAAGTCGACGGCTAAGGGACACGACAACGTAACGAAATGTTTTTGCAGACTGAATTTTAAAATCGGCACACGGTATTGTGGAACTGACCAACGTTTTACAAGTAAATGGAAATGGTTCTTAGAGCCGATTTTTTATTTCGCTAAATTCAAGGTTTAGCTTGAGAGTAGAGGACATAAGGATATACACTTAATTATATGAAAATTTCGTTTAAAAAATTAGCTTTTAGCTTCACGGAATTCGAGAAAATGAAAGTAAACAAATTTTTGAGAAACGAAATTGACTTTTAGCTTCAGAAAATTCGAGAAAATAAAAGACAAATATACGCAAAAATATTCATCCATTCATGTGTGTTCGTATTCAATTGGGTACTGAATACAGCCATTTGGCCGTCATTGTCAAAGTGACATTTCGTTACGTTGTCTTGTCCTTAAGCCCTCGACCTAAGCCGTGACACTAACGACGTGCGAATAGCATCAGCATCAGCCTACGAAGTTGCTATTCGCACGACGTTCGGGACACGGATTCGCGGCACGACACGTCGATGGCTTCGGGACACGATACGTGACGAAATGTCACTTTGACAATGACGGCCAAATGGCTGTATTCAGTACCCACTTGAACATTCATTGATTATTGTTTGTATTCAGTACCAACTTAAATATTTATTATTACTGTTTTCGTTAGTAAGTATTATAGATATTGCCATAATATGTCCCAAAGCTAAAACAATTTAGTTAATTTTGCCTTTTTTATTATTTTCTTCTTTTTATTGACTGAAAATATTATACTGCTTAATACCCCAGCGTAAATATAACTCAATTTTAGCTCCATGCGACTGCCTGAGAGTTGTTGGCATATCCTTAGCGGAGCGACGAAGTGAGCGTCTAAACCTTGAGAAAAAAGGGTTAAATCCTGTTAGCGAGCCACCCACCCCGTTCTTTTAATACACCAAACTTTCTTACTGGAGCCTGCCGCGTCCCGAACACCGTGCGAATAGCATCAGCCTTCATTTTACTTTGTTCTTAGTCGAAAGAATTTCGGAATTTATTTCCCACCTTATATGGGAGCTAAGTCCACTTCACGAAAATATTTTTATTTAGCACTAGGTGGGAACTAAGTGCCTCAGTGGACTTAGTTCCCAGGGACTTATTTCCCTGCACCTAAAATACACCTATTCGAATTGCGAAAATGAGTTTGATTTATGTTTCTATTGAAAAACTGTCACATTTTCGAACACACTTTGCTATTTCGGTTACAAATAATATCATTTCCACTGATTTATGATTCTGTTTCGAAAACGCTTCGATATTTCGTTTACAATAATTATTATCGTTTCCACTGCATTTTACTGCTGATCTTTTATATCTTAGAAGTTCCCTGAATATAGCAGCTAAATCGTCTTGTCCAATAATATCTGTCACATTTTAATTTGTTATTCCCGTAAAACAATTTAATGAAATATTTCTTCCATACAAGTTGATACACAAAATCATTATATAACACAATTCTTACCGCTTGAATCGCCTTTATTCTAAAAAATATATTTATTTTGGGGTAAATGTACAAATTTGTTCAAATTAAATATGCATGCAAACTTCCGTCGGCAAGATACATGTGTAACGAATCTCGTTTGTTGTATAAGGACTCGGGCGACATCTTTACCTGACAGTATTAGAGTTAAGAACACACGTCTAATGCTGCCCGGTAAGATGTGAACAGACGTCCTTCAAGAAACATTTGCATGATGATTGACTTCCATGTGCTTGTAATCCATTTTTCAAATTTTTACATGCGGACAAACTTGAACGCATTCAAATCCATTTAAATGTCACTGTAACAAATCAATCAAATAGTTCACTTTTTGTCTCCATTTTTATTGATCCTAGGCAATTCAAATATAGTTGCATCATTTATTTATTTTTTTCGAACACAAATATGGCCGATTTTTTCGAAACTGTTCCGACACACCGTAACACTGTGGGTAATATCAACCGATTCGAATGATCGCATCAGGACAAATGAATTAAAAAACCTACACAACATTCGATCTACTTTTTTTAAATGTATACACACTATTTTATATATATTTTAATGGGATGAAGAGATTTTTTTCTTCTGTTGGTCGCACGAGGCGAACACTATATCCGACCGCAACGTTGTTCACAGACCGAGTCCCGGAATCCGTATAAAAATCTCGCGCGATCCGTTGTCGTTGTCGCGCGTTGGCCCGAGTCAGCGCCAATATCAAATGAACGAGTGTGGACTGTGGAGACGAACGAAGTGATTATCGGTCGGCTGCCGGTTCGTTGGGGCTTCTAGTTCTGGACTGGTGTCGGTCGCTATGTGCAATGCGCTCTTCTGCTGGGACCCAAAGATGATAGTGTGCGGTAGCAACAACATTGTATACATTTCCCTTGACGAATGTGGAAGCGATAATCGATATCAAAAGTCAAAATCGCTGCCATCTATTGGTTAAAAACAAATACCGACCGATGTTAGACACATGGATACAGTGCACGTATACACTGTCAGTGGAGTGTGCTCTTCTCAGTGTAGCTTTTATTGTTCGGGGGAGCTCCTGTAGCAGATAACTCTCAGCAGTGTTTCGTTTCAAAAATGTTCCAGCGAATGAGAAACAGAGCGAAAACAGTAAAGAAAATGTGGTACCCAACCTACTGGTTTGTGTGAGGTTATATTGACGAATGGACTTAGTTTGCAACGGAAATGTGTAACGATGAACTTATGGATATTGAGTAGACATTTCGATCGAAAGCTGTCACACATTTCGATATCGAAAATTATTAACATTAAATTTTCGAAAAAAAAACATTGGGTCACACTAATAAATTTGGAATAGCTGCAAAACCATTTTGGATTTAGTTCGAAATAACCACAGTTACACCTGCTTTTAATGCGATTATAACTCATGATATAGGTACGAGTATTGTCTTCGCTGATCCTAGCCCTGAAATTGTCAAGAAGGAATAGAATTTCCGCGTTGGCATTACATCTTTTAACGCTAACCTTAAAGAGGGTGTTTGGAATTATTTAGCAGTCGTTTTTACTTTATTAATGGCCAAATTTACGAGCCCTATGTTCTAAATTCGAACTTCATTTACCTACGTCATTGCAAACATCAGCTAGATGAGTTCTGCTTATCAAACAATAAATTATTATTCATAAAGTTCAGTTACAGCACATTAAGAATGAAACACGCAACTAACTAACCCTGTACTTTCTATTTTCGCAAAAACTTTGTGTGAAATTATAACTTTAACGATATTTATCGAAATTTGACATACAATTTGTCAGATGGAACTACAGTAATGCGTTCCCTGTAAACGTACCCACAAAATTCGCCATTAAAAGAAACACACGAGGTACATCGAAAACAAATAAGTAAAATGTTAGTATGGGTGTTTTATTGAGGTTTTAAGCGAAGCTAATAATATTTCAATCTTATCACGAGAAGTTTTTATCATTTCTACAGACCTACGAGTATCAGCTGGCGAGTTTTAGTTAGTAAAGTTTTTTTTAACTTTAGCTTGATTTTCAATTTTCATAGATATTTCACCGTCCGTCTTGCGTAGACGAGTTCGGGAGTAGAGCTTCTTACTTCTACTTCTACATAATTTGTACTGATTGTTTTATTTAAAAGGTAACCAACATTCAATGGGGAAAAACGACAAATCTTCCTCGGCTAAATAAGGAAACCAGCCCTTGACTATTTCTGTTGCAATTTTTTTGCAAAATATTCATTTGAAGTGCGTTGACTAATAGAACAACAACATTGACTCTTTTTGGAATAGGAGCTACTTCGAGCCTCCTGGAAAGACATAATATTTTTCCGCTGTCAGGAACTGAAACCTGCAACAGAGAATGGAAACAGAAACACGATTTTCGTGCGCTTACAACATTTCTGTTGGACTCTCCAGACAACGCATAACGCAAGCCGTAATAAATCGTCAGTCAATACGCGGAAGACACCCACTGTCAGAAGAGAATAAATATCTGTAATCTTTAATAACTCAGGGCTAAGATTTTTAGATAAATAAAAACACACTTGGAGACGTTCGGAAACCAAGTTCGTGTAAAAGTCAACTAGATTTCTGGACTATGAATGGAATTTCAACTTGAATTGCTTTTCGTATTCTCGTGGTTAATTTTGAATTTTGACACTTCGAAATGTCAACTGAGTATGCAGGAAGGATTTTTTTGTTTGTATCTGTCGGCTAACTCTCCATGAAAAGTCAACTGAAAAAAACTATTCACAATCTGGGTCAATAAAAACTGAAATACATCAAGTCGTTCAGCTGTCAGACTTGCTGAACTAGAAATTCGAACGTCCTTCATTTTAGACACAATATTCATCTGTCATATATAAACGACCTAGAGGGTCCCTAATATTCGATCGGCATCCCACTTCAAACAGCGAAAATATTAAATGTTATGCGAGAAACAGATTGGCAATGCAATATCAACAGCAACTTTTACAGCCACAGAGCGATTTTAAGAGCCACTTGATTTTAAATGACTTATGACACTGTCCACCAATATGCCCTCAATATATTTAATACAATTTCTGCTGCTGAAGTTGTTTCTGTTGATATTGCTGTGTGCTCATCTGTTTGCAGCTTTCCAAAGTAAGAACACCCAAAACTTCCAGTAGACAAATTTCGAAAATAGATACACTTTCAGGTAATTTATTATGTTAAAAAATAAATTTTTAGAACGTCGATAGTGTAACTGTTCCTCTATCTGAGGACCGCGGTTACAGACTGCGGGGTTATTAGCGAGCAGATACCTTCAAAAGGGATTATTTTGTCAACCCAAGCTCTTGTTGTTTTGTAGTCCTCTCAAATTTGTGTTCACACTTAACACTGTTGCACAGGCCTTGTTAGTTGTTTCTCTTCATCGCACTTATCCAACTCTTCCCCGGTGGCGTTACAAGGGATCGAAGTTCGATATCGTCCGTTTCCGAACGACGTACACGATCAACTGTAACGGAAAAGTGAAATCCGAAGACTGACTTAACGAATTCGAACCAAGTCACAGTTAAGTCAGAACATTAGTCCGTTTCGCCTGTTACGCTAACCCTGATGACTTTTCCGAGTACGTGCATTTCGTTCTCATTATTCTGTTCGTTCCTTGTCGTTCTTCGCTATACACGTTACTCCTTTAGTGATTCGTTCGTTCGTTTTCTTTTCCTTCTTTTATCGTAATCGTAATTCATTTGCGCAGGTTGATTATTATGGTATGTGTTTTTTTCTATAGTATATCTATATGTGGCCGTCCGTTAACTATGCCGAAAAAAGGGCATATTATGCGTTTACTTTGCATAAGTTATGGCCCCCGTGTGTGACAGGTAAACGGAGAGACTATGCCCAGTGCATGTCCAGTTAGTTATTAAGCGGTGATAGTATTTTTTTTTGTCAGAGTGGGAAGAATAAAATTTCAAGTTACACGCAGCGCGATCAACGATCGCTATGGATCGCGGATCGTTTTATATATGCCCCATCACCAGTTTAGCCGCCCCCTTTGCCTTTGGCCCGCTGAATAATAGGAATGTCACACAATCATCATCAATTCCATCTCACTCTCGTTCTCATTCGTGGTTCTCTTCGGCGATCGTTGTCGATGTCGAGGATGTCTCGCTCGATCGCTTGTCATTTTATTACTTCGACGAGTGTGTGGATATAAAAATTCAAATTCGA
Organism: Cheilosia vernalis; assembly: GCA_949126925.1. Lineage (NCBI taxonomy): Eukaryota > Metazoa > Arthropoda > Insecta > Diptera > Syrphidae > Cheilosia > Cheilosia vernalis. The sequence goes on from OX421362.1 coordinate 60,299,495, forward strand.
GATCAAGATACACATACAGCTACTTTTTTGTTGGTTTTTTTCTCGTAGGTACTTCATAAAGAGTGCTGGCCGGTCCGGCTCCTATTCTTTTTCTGTATTTTTCACAGTGTCTGCATTATTTTTGTGATTGACAAAAATGTTCACCGTGGGTATTAAGATTTTTTGTTTTTTAATTAGATTTGGATGTATTCTGTAGGTATATTTGTTGTACGGTGGACGTTCTTTTTTAACTTCTTACTGAAGCAGAAGAAATTAATGAAATGTCGAAAATACCTGAATTACTCGGATTGCTTGGAATGGGAAGTGGACGTTTCAAAGGAGAGACGAAACGAGCATTGTTGTTTATAGTGGTCGGCGAGTATATTTATTATGGGAATGTAGGTATACATGACCAGCTGGGGATTTTTAAACTAAGTAGGTAGGTGTAGCGATTTATGTCGACTTATTTATACTGCTTACAGCAATAAGACAGGTTCCTTGAAGTTGATTTTAAATTAACATTTTGCGACCATTCTTTGCAAATGAAAATAAAAAATAGAGAGAGTTTACAGTTTGGCATTCTAGTTATATCTTAAATTATCGGAACCTCTCGTCGGACTAAGCGAATGAAATCAGCGAGCTCGAACTTAAGAACGTCATTTCCACCAAGGAATATGGTTTTTGTCCATTGATGGTGATCGACTTAAAAATAATGATCTAAATGTGCTAAACAAATACTCGTACTCCAGCTAGTGATTAATTTAATCGTCGAATGTTACAAGCATTCGTAATTCGAAAAATAGGCATCAAAAGAAAACACTCTTCAAATGGTATCTAATTTTCGAACAACTCGAGCACTTACGACCGCCGTGTGTCGCAAGTTAGATGAAATTGCATTCCAGTCAGCTGTCAGACTAATTGTTGGTTGCAAAGGTGTTTCGAAACAGTGTTTAAAACTTGGAGTTCTTGACCCATTTCCAAAAAAAAAAAAAAAAAAAACTTAATTTGCCCGATGTCGAAACTTAAGTACTTATAGTGTCTTCCACCTCAACTGTTGCTACCCCAGCATTCCCACATTCCTAGCTATACGTTCATAAAATAAATGCGTCCCACATTTCGAAACTCACATTAAATTTATTTCATCACTCAAAACACTGCATTTACAAAAGAAATTTACTCAAAATCTGAAGGGTTATCTAGAGTCAGATAACCGTAATCCTAATCTATGCCAGATAAACAATTTTTAACATGAAATAATTTCGAAAATATTCGAAATAAAATTTAAAAAAAATACACAATTTTAATCCAAAATGACCTATGACTTGCGACAAACTATCAGCGTCGCTATCAGTAAAACGAAATTCAAACACCCGATAATGGAAATATTAAGTAAAATATTCAATTAAAGAACATTTTAAAAATCATGCTATCAGTTGAACTCTACCCATGGTTCACATCAATTTCGTAGCTCTTATCGCCCGGGGGCGGTCAGTGAAGTAATTTATTATTATAGACATAGTAAGTACATTCGAATTTGATACACCAAACTGTCATATTCCATACAATCTTTAATGAGACGTTGGTTCCTGATAAAGATTATGCCTTTTTGGTGTTGTTTTTTTTACCGTACTAAAGCTTATGATGTGACTTTTTAGAGACAAAGATTGGCTGTGGATCGACGAGGTCATTGAAAAACATTTCGACGAATAAATGCTCGAAGATTTGGGAAGGAAACAATTTACAAAACTGATAAATGTGAGGGTTTTTTGGGGTTTTGTGTGTTGGGTATTAAACGGAATCATAGGTTTGTTCTTAGAGGTTGTATACAGTCCCTTAAATAGTTGAAAAACGTCAGCCTTACAGCTCTCCGCCTATGGAAAAATTCACTGCTCTATTTAATAATACACTTTACAGAATTTACGAGGCTTTCTTTATTTAAACTTGCAAGTTACCCTCCTTCTGGCGTGGGCTTCCTTATCCAAACTCGATAGACCCTATAAACCAGCCAGAAACCACTTTTAAAAATACGGTTAAAAAAGAGATAAAAAACCAAGCGTTAAAAGATCCATCTCGATACTCGAAACTCTAATCAACATGATTTGAAAAAAACCCTACACTGTCTTGGCAAAAACCGGTTAAAAACCTAGCTAAAAAGCATTGGAAAACCAATTAAAACAAATATTTGACGAATCTGTTCAAAATATTCCAAAGAGTGTCCCAAAATATGCAAAACTCTTTCGTTTTGCAACGAGCAACGACTTTGCGAGAAGATGGTGTTTAATGAGCGCGCTAGCCAAATATGTGACAAAAAACCCATCACGGACATTCAAACAAGGAGAAGGAGCCATAAAGAACTCTTGAAAACGCGTCTAAATACATGTGACTGGAGAAGTGGGAAGCACTTGAAATCCCTAAAGTGAAAGATCCAAGCCTTAAGAACTTCCGTTTAAAAACGTATAGCAAATGCATCGTCGTGAAAAGCGGTCAAAGGAGTAAAAGTATTAGATCCGTCGAAGTAGATAATTGCCACTGGTCTAACGATTTATTTTAGTTTGATACAACGCGAAGCAAGGCGTCTAAGGGCCCTTCGTTGACAATGGGACACCGCAGTCGTTGTCTGAATACATGAGATCTTACCCAAAACTTCCAAGCCACATATTTCAAGCTAAAATTTATTCCGCTCCGGAGTCAGCGCACCTTTCATGAAGCCTTGCTTCTTCCTCTTCCATGTAAGTTCAACTACGTTTCTTTTTTGATCGTTCTTAATCAAACCGTAGGTACTAGTTACTCTCCGCCTGGTGCTGCTTTACCTTCGTCGGAGAACTTTCAAGCAAATTTTGCACAGTCTCCTCCTGGCACTCGTGGAATTACTATGAAACGACCCAAGGCCTGCCTGGAATTACTAATAGACAAGCCTTTACCTGCGTGTTGCCCATCAATGTAACTTCCCTCACCAAGCCGTCATTACGCCAGCAGTAGGTATAGTAATCAAGGAGGACTACCTCTGCAACACATTTGGTAAGACAAGTTTGCTTGTCATATTCGCTTTATTGTCGTCAGCCAAATCGCAGCAAGCCCAGTAGCAAGGACCGGAAAACTTCAATGTTTGCACCTCGTTGTTTTTGTAGTTTTCTCTTTGCTCGATTTGATTTTATTGCATTGTACGAGAACTCTATTTTCGTTCATGTTTGCGGAGTTGCCTGTTGCAAAGGGATCAGCATTTTCACTGCAAATAGACACACTCTCACAGTCGTTTGTTGTTTCATTTTTTGTCTCGTATAGTCATTAGATACTTTTTGTATATATATCGATCGAAAGTATGGCGCGATATTCAATCTTGAGGTTGTACACCACCGTTCCGTGGGTATTTGGCGGACCGGCCACCGGTTTTGAGGTTAATGAGCACCGCACACTGGTTATAGAATTGTGGACGGCTTGCGGAAAGGCAGTTTCAGGGTTCGGAATTCAGCATTGGTAACGATGCGAGGATGATGACGGGTTTGTCTTTACTCTATACGTAATGGTAATGATATGGATGACAACTTGAAAGGCCGTTAAGGCGTGCCATGCCTTCGGATGGGCTGCTATGTGGTATTCTTTCCATATCTACTGTGACTATAGATATGTGATTGTATTTGGAATGGTGTTTTTTTTTATTGAAAATTAATCAAACGCAACCCACACTGGTGCGAAGTGTGTGTAATCAATGAAATGGTATCGTGTTCTATGTTCGCCCATCTCGGAGCTGATTATAAACACCTGTTGCCTTAAACGTTGCCTTCCTCGTCGCACAGTTATACTGAGATACTAGTTTCACTGGTTTATTCTTCTTTTTTTTTCTCATACAAAGTAAAATGATTCCGAATTAAAATATGGCGCCGTTGTGCGAAGTATGTGATTTGCATATGGAAATTCAACTTGTAGGTAGGTTCATATGTGTACATATGTGGAGACTAATGACGAGCTTAACATAGCAGGAGTATTTTCGATAACAACGAGATACATGTATCTAGAGGCAGATATTCGTACAGGCGATATATGGCATTATGTGTTTGACTGCGGGAAACAGGTGTTTGGGGTTTGCATTTGCATATCCATTTGATCGGGAGAAGGTAATTAGTTGGGATTATGGCTGTTGATTTGTGTAAATCTGGATTTAAATGTAATTATCGCTAGATCGGAAACTAAATGATTTATTTAGCAGGAGATATGAGTTTGAGTACGTTGGTTCTAATTAAATAGAAGCATTGACAATTCGTTTGGTGGGTCCGAAGACAGTTTTGTGCCATTGCATTATACAAAACGCTTCTTTGTGCCACCTTAAGTCTCTCTCCCTCTCTCTCTCTCTCTCTCTCTCTCTATTTAGTCCATAACCATAGTATCTATATATGGTGAAGGATATTGCACTTGTACATCTAGACTGAAGTCTTTGAAGATCCCTTTCATTTCACTGGCTAATGTTCAAACGTTGTACGCGACAGTCTATCCATCCGGAAACTCATTTTTATTCTTAAACTTATTCACAGATTCTCAGTACACCGTACACGTACACGTTTTAATAAATCTTCCTCAAATGAGTGTTGCCACTCGTGTAGGTAGTGTACAAGGCACTGGGAGACGTACAAATACTATAAACTCCAAGCTACGCAATGCTTATAATCGTCTACCGACACCCACCACACTGCAATACGGAAATACAAATTCACTAGAAACAAAGAACACATTCTGCAAATAAAAACACAAATGCCTTACAATGTCGTATATGAACGCAACCCTCCGAGTAGCTTGTTTAATTATTTCTTTTCAAAAACAATCATTATCGCTAGAGTGTCAATCAATGAAGTAGAAGTTATCAATCATCTTCTGCCCAGTCTGGGAAATGAGTAAAATATGTAGCTTAACACACAACATCTATTTACTAGAAAACTGTTTAATGCTGGATCGTCGGTCAAGTTTTAAGGCCAATCTTCAATAAAAAGTAGACCTTAACTTATACGGTCTTTTTCTAGTCGTCTTAACCTATACATTATTTAATTGCAATCTTCGTGAGTAATAGTAGCTGACCATATCCAGTGTTCACAGGTGTATCGCACTTAAGCTAAGATTACAAGTGTCATTTTTCGAGGCAAATTTTTACACTCTGATGTCAAAAAAATTCGGTCATTCGGTGGTCACTCATGTGTCTTTCGTGAGAATGCGCTGTGACAGTCTGCGTGACGAGACAAAGAACACGCTTATTGACAAATTTAGGACAAATGTTTACGTCATAATGACGTTGGCGGCATATTAAAATTTGACATGAAAAGTGAAAAGTAGCTTTATAGATTCGAAAACCAATTTCATAGTAAAAATTTGTTTGTTATTAGTTTAGGCTGTGTTCTGCAAGAGAGTATATTACATTAATACTGCCCTAACTCAGGGCAAGATACTAATAATTATATTTACTGTCCAGACTAGATTTTTCCAACTCACAATGGTGAAGTTTTCCACCGAAAATTACATATTGTGAGTGACCTACAAAACATTTAGTGTGAAATTTAAAAATGATTATTAGTAAATCCCAGTTAAGTGGATAGATAAAAAGGAGGCAGCTGTTAAAAAATATGGTTTTCTTGTTTTAAATTCAAAAATAACGTCATCGAAAGATTATGGGAATTTTAAGAATATTCTGAGCGAAAAAGCCTTCCAAAAGCATTCCAACACTTCTTGGTTACCTTTCCAGTTAACAATTAATCTGGCACTGTCTTTGTCAGAAGCGCTTTTGGTACGTTATAAAGTTAATTGCTAACTATGTTCAAGGATTACCTCACATTCCTATTAACAACTCTGTTCGTTGATCGATTGCGTTATTTTCTTTCCCAGATCAATTAATCACAGACTCTCATTAGTATGTTTGCTCGAGTTGACAGCAATGAAATTCTTACAACAAACAACAAACCTAATCGTAGTCATGTAACCTTCCTAATAAAATTCAAGTTGGTATTTCAGTTTAAATGACTCATCTGGGTCTCTGTTTGTCGACCTTTTGAACTCACTTAAGTCATCTAAGAGCACCTTTCACTATTCAAGCAGTAAAGATGTCAATTCTAAGGCACGTATATATCATACTCTTCGAACGATCGCTTGCACTCTATTATAGTTGTGTTCGCAGCATCGATCGCTTCAAAGATAGCACCCGACTTTGATTAATGTATCGCTACAAAGTTACGTTCACGATCAGTGATCCTGATCATGCTAGTGCAACTGATCACTTAGCTTATCTTGTGATTATAGCTGTTACACTGTCGCAATATAAAACGAGAAAACACATTAGGAACTTACCAGCCGCAGATTCGGTCTGTTTTGTTCTACTGATGAAGTTTTTCCACCCGAGGTCAATGGTTCTGTCAATCTTCAAGCAAACGGTTATAGCAAATTAAGTGATCTTCGCATGACTTGAGTATTTGGATTTGACGACACACGACCACATCTGCAACAAACAAATAACAGCATAATCAAAAAGTATAGTTATAGGAATTATAAATAAGATAGGTGAACGCAAAAAGCTAGTTAAGTGAGAGAGATGGGACGACGTCTACATCGATACAAAGGGGAAGCTTCTATACATGTATCTAGTTGTCGCGATCAGCGTATAAACACAAAATAAGATCTTCGGTCTATAAATAGCTCGAAGAAACCATTAAAATGTTGGTCGTCGGCGTCAGCACACTCCACCCGCCTGCTCAATTGAAAAGCCTAGCAACAACCACTATATACAAATGATCGCTGCTGATCATGATCACATTAATTGTTCGCAAAGATCAGTTGCACGATTTGAATTCATATCTAGTACGAGTACTCGTAATTGGCTAAAAAGAAGAAACCGTTATTTTGAACTTGGCTACTCAGCGGTATACGCACGATCATGAGTACCAATCGTGGGACACACCCCTCTTATGGCGCACACACACTGTCCTCGGCCAGAAACACAAACTTTATGTTAAGCTGAAAATGACATAATGCGATAGCATTACATGACACATTTCGAGATGCTCGCACTCTATAAGATGGATCCACCACATCAATGTACTTTGCACAGGGGGTAAAGTATCTGACAATACGCGTCTGGTCTGCCAAATGTAATCAGCATCTTCTTCTTCGTCGTTGTCGTCATCGTCATTTTCGACGCGATGATCATAATCAAGATCATGAAACATCATCACACCGATCCAACCATGATGCTCGGCTGTGTAATGAGTTCTTGAGTTCTTGAGTATCTGTTCAAGTACACTGTGAAGTAACGAGTGGCGCGCAAAACATCGAGTTTTGTGTCTTTTTATTTCATTTCGGCAAATGAACACATTTTTGAATTTGAATTCCGTTGGTTCTTTTTTTCGTTCGTTTAATTTTTGTCTGTCGCTTTGGTTCAACAGAATTCCGAACACGATGTTATGAAGTTTTTATGAGAGTGAGATGGAGAATTTCGCTTCCGGAATATACGTTCTTAAAAGTGAGGAATTATTTTTTTTTCTTTATTTTTTTCTTGCTGTGTCAGTCAGGGCTTGTGCTTAAGGAGCAGCGCGGAACGTGGGGGGGATTTATGGTGATTGTGTGGGACTTTATGGTTTCTTGTTGATTTTTTTCTATACTTGCTTCTTGCTGAAGCGGAATGGGGCTAAGTGTTGTAGTGTAGACGACATTTTGATCGTGTAGATGTTTTTGGCGGTGATGAGTTTAAATTTTATTTTCTGCATTCTTTTATGGGGAGGTTTTATTTTTGTTTGTATAAAAATGTGTATGCAAAGTGCAGGAAACGAAAAGTTGGTGCGTAAAATTTTAATGTGGAATAGTGGAGTTTTAGGAGTATAGTGGCCTACACAGTTGATTATGAAGAACATTGTAAAAATTTTGTCGGATTTACTCCCAAATGCCAGCTTGCATTCACATCTTCTGACTCAAAACCTAGGAGTTGTAGAGGTGTTTCTTTTACAAAGCTTGAGAAAGGATCCACTGATTCTTTTTTTCTTCTTTTCTGATTGATATTGATCCAGGTCACTTTCTTAAATTAAGCATCTGTTTTGCTAAAGTTCATCAGTTTGTGCTTATTGAGTGCCTCCCTTAAAAATTCTTTTACTTTTATTAAGAAGAAGTTCTCTTTTTTTTTTTTTTTCTTAATTTAAGCATTCGCGTCTAGAAATTTTATTTTGGCTTTGTAAAATTCTTTTACGTAGCAGACGCTATTTATATTGAACCAGTGCCTATCTTAACACAATATTCTTTAGCTATGGCCGACCGCGACCACTAACTAAGTCATGTGGTCATATCTAAGATTATATAATCGGAACCGAATAATAGGTGAGAAACAAGAGCCAAGAATTTACGGTTTAATCTGGCCCCTCATTGCCACCCCAATGACTTGATCGACCCTGTTCAGTTCCCTACGTCGAAACCACTTCTATGACCTACATATGTGTGTCATAAACGGTACTGCTTCTCTCGAAGACGTACGGAGTCGTCCGTGTCACTTGACTCTATTTTGTAACTTAACTTTTGGTGACACACATGTGTTGTCATAACTGGACATCGTTTTTCGAATATTGTGTCATAAATAAGTTTTTCATGAACGTTAGCGAGAAATGCGCTTTTAGACTACGAGTGTGTTGGAATAGCGCGTGATTACAAGAGTGCCTCTCCTTTTTTACTGAGGTTTTCGCTGAGATGTTTGGAGTCTTCGGAAAATATCGGGAATCACTATGACATCTAACGCAAATTGCTGCATGATATCGGAAGTTTACTGTCACTTCCTACTGACATTGGAACCTTGCACTAACTGGACATATCTTGTATAAGGCCCGGGCTATAATCGCCTAACCTCAATGAAAACTATTTCCATCGCACGGACAGTCGTTCCCATGTTTTTACTTCATATCTGACAACCAAGATTTGTTGTTCCCACACTATATATACGTACTTATCTGCTGCTCTAACCAAAAAACTATAGAGCAAACAAAACAACACTACCACCACTGCGCATCGAGTGCTCTTTTCCCACTGTAAGAGTATGTACCTAATTCCTTATCGCCCAACAAGGTTGTGGTTTTCAATCGCAAATCAAATTTCACTGTAACTACACCGTCTGGCTGAGTTACTCACCCAGACCTAAAACTCACTACCGTATGGCTAACCCATTTCCATAGCCACCCTAACCTAAAAAAAAATATCCAAATAATTTTCTCACACTGCGAAATTTTATCGCGGCCAGTGTGCTCACCACCCGGTCCCCGAAACGAACTGAAATATCTCGAAAATGCTGATAACGAGCAACTAAACGACCGACGCAAAAAGGGCGCACCGCACCACAAAGTCGAGTAGGTATTTTCGTCTTGTCGCTGTTCGAGTCGGACTCAGGGATCCCAGATTAAAAAATCTCCCTTTTTTAACACCAAAATGATATTTTTTCCAATTTTTCAAATTTATAAATCCCCTTTTTTCCCCAAAAACAAAAACCTTATTCAAATTTTATTTAAACTAGTATCGCTTGTGGTCGAAAATTCGAATTATATTTAAAAATATATATGGACCTTAGGTTAGCGGGTAAGCGAGACAGGGGGAACCTGCACCCGCCAAATGGTTTGTACCTTAAAGTTGACCTTAAAATGTGCATTGCACTTTTGAGAAGTTTTAGCAGCCTTATAATATAATCTTTTTTTAAATAAATTTTTCCCGCACAAAATTCCAACCAAAGTGGAAGTAGGCACTTTGTTTCGTGTTTTTGTTTTCTTTAAAAATAGTGTAGTCTTTCGAAGACTTTATTTAAATGAAATTTTTATAGTTTTTTAGAAGTTATTACTTCTTTAGGCGCGTTGGGCACTTTAAGATGGGAAGAAATTGATGAATTCGCATTACCTTTAAAACGACCCCGCGTCATCGTCACCGAGAAACCGACACCCGATAGGTGGCGCTGTTGTCCATTTTCTGAGAAACTAAACCGATCCCAATGAAACTTTGTATGTGTGCATGGTTGTATGCAGCTAGAAAGATAGGATAGTTTTGGGCCCGATAGGTGGCGCTGTTGTCGATTTTTTTGAGAAACTCAACCGATCTCAATGAAACTTTGTTTGTGTGCATGGTTGTATGCAGCTAGAAAGATAGGATAGCTTTGGACCCAATAAATGGCGCTGTTGTCGATTTTTTTGAGAAACTCATCCGATCTCAATGAAACTTTGTTTGTGTGCATAGTTGTATGCAGCTAGAAAGATAGGATAGTTTTGGACCCGATAGTGGTGGACCCGATTGGTGGCGCTGTTGTCGATTTTTTTGAGAAACTCAACTTGTGTTGAGAGAAACTTTATTTGTGTGCATGGTTGTATGCAGCTAGAGAGAAAGGATAGTTTTGGACCCGATAGGTGGCGCTGTTGTCCGCTTTTTGAGAAACTCAACCGATCCGAATGAAACTTTGTATGTGTGCATAGTTGTATGCAGCTAGAAAGATAGGATTGTTTTGGACCCGATAGGTGGCGCTGTTGTCCGTTTTCTGAGAAACTCAACCGATCCCAATGAAACTTTGTATGTGTGCATGGTCGCATGTAGCTAGAAAGATACGATAGTTTTGGGCCCGATAGGTGGCGCTGTTGTCCATTTTTTTGGGAAACTCAACCGATCTCAATGAAACTTTGTTTATATGCATGGTTGTATGCAGCTAGAAAGATAGGATAGCGTTGGACCCGATAGTGGTGGACCCGATTGGTGGCGCTGTTGTCGATTTTTTTGAGAAACTCAACCGATCTCAATGAAACTTTGTTTGTGTGTATGGTTGTATGCAGCTAGAAAGATAGAATAGTTTTGGACCCGATAGGTGGCGCTGTTGTCGATTTTTTTGAGAAACTCATCCGATCTCAATGAAACTTGGTTTGTGTGCATAGTTGTATGCAGCTAGAAAGATAGGATAGTTTTGGACCCGATAGTGGTGGACCCGATTGGTGGCGCTGTTGTCGATTTTTTTGAGAAACTCAACCGAACTCAATGAAACTTTGTTTGTGTGCATGGTTGTATGCAGCTAGAGAGAAATGATAGTTTTGGATCCGATAGGTGGCGCTGTTGTCCGCTTTTTGAGAATCTCTACCGATCCCAATGAAACTTTGTATGTGTGCATGGTTGTATGCAGCTAGAAAGATAGGATATTTCATCTACAAATTAAATGGAAATTGTAAAATGTATGTATAATTTTTGTAGATGAAAATTCATAAATTTCATTCATATTCATTTCAAAGAATATCAATTAATTATTAAATTCAATATTTCATGAATGTATTTGTAAATGTACGTTCATGTAGGTACAATAGCGCTTTAAATTAAAGTGAAAATTGTAATATAATATTTGTAGTAGTACATATTTCCTTGCGATTCGAAAAATGCACACGTAATTGTTCAAGTAATAACTTCTGTCGGCACTCCCGGAGTGACTGTCTTTTTTTTCCCCTTCTTAGATTGGTTTCCCCAAAAAAATCCATTCCCCCTTTGTTAGCAAATATCGACAAAATTGCCGACTTTCCCAACAATCTGGGATCACTATCGGACTTCCCTTCTCCCCAAGGCAATTTAGCGTCAAATAATATTCGCTTTTTGGTAATACATGCAATTGCTAATGCCCCATCTAGATCCACTTTGATGTGTACTGATATGGGAAGGAATCGACAGAGCCCGGTCCCGGACATTTTAATTGATTTCAACAAAATCTCACACAGTAAGTTGTGAAGAATTTCAGAAAATTTCATCTCGACAAGTGCATCGCCCGAATGGTGAGGATAGTTCTATAGTCACTCATATTTTTCAGTGTACCCCAGTCCAATGTCGCATATGCTCTTCGCTCCAGTGGAGAATTCCCATTCAATTAGCGAAACATGTTGTCGGAACGAATCACGTTCTTCGATGCTGGAGAATAATTAAGTGATGTAGTTAGCACGCTAGCGCGCAACACTCATGTTGAACCACCGACGAATTTATGAATGCGGACTGAGATTCATTGAAGAACAATCTTTTTGCGCGCACAGATTAAAAAATCAGCGACGCTTTCATAATTTTGTGTAGCCCGAACCGATCTGCATTCCGCAGTCCGCACCCGTATGTACTTGGGTCTTGGATATGGCACACAAAGGAGAAATAAATAGATTCAGTGTGAGACTGTGAAACACGTGGTATAAGTTTGAAAGATTAGGGGAGAGGGGGCACCTTTGAACGTGGGGTTCCTTTGAACAGCACTAATAAAACCTTATTAAAAAAATATATGAGAGAGTAAATCAAATTTTTATACTGGCAATATTGTTTTCTTTAAACGTCATTAGCTTTCGGTCATCTTTTCAGTAGTCGCTTGAAACACGCTCATGGTGTATGTTTTTATGGTGCGTTTCCAACTTTTTTTTGTTTTCTTTCTAAGAGAATACAAATTTTTTGGTGAGCTTTTTTATTTGTCAAAAATAATTTTCGAATGCGAAGGTTCATTTAGAGCCATATTTATTTAAGTTTTGTTATAATAAGTACAATCGAAATAATAAAGCTATATTGTTCTTGACAACACACGTTGGGGCAGGTTTGAACAAGACGATCGGGGCAGGTTTGAACATGTTCAAAGGTGTTTTTTTGTATGTGCCTTGACATGTGTAGCTGCATTTGAATTTGTTTTTGAAGACCATATGTGTAGTGTATGGACTTATAGTAAGTTGGTATTTTTTCTATCAAGTTTTAAATAATTTTAAAATAATAAGTTATTAGGTTTTGTCGACCGAATAAATGAGAAAGACGACAACATGTATAACGACGGCTTCTTAAAGAAGAAACCAGGTTCCTATAGGTTTTTCTATCCTGACATAGAAGACAAGTGGTCTGATAGTATCACAGAAATAAAAGCTAAGTTGTCACCTATACAGATACATCCTCCAGGAACTTCGAGGACAGCTGCGATGATGACTTTCGCTTTTGACTTCTCTAAATTTCAGTCAGGTTACTACATGTTTACGTAAAAACTTGCTTGTGTCTTTTTTTGTAGTTTAGGTACCTATATAAATAAAGTTATCTGTTTGTGTACCTACCTATTTTAGGTTTTTTTTCTTGTTTATATTGTATACATTATTACCTTGTTAAATCGATTTGTGAAGTCTAGTTTATTTATGTTTTTTATCTCTAATTTAAAAATAAAACTTATAATTTAATTAAAGTGTGAAGTCTTATTTCAGGTGAACAATTAATTATAAAAACTGCCGTTCAAAGGTGCCCCAGCCTAGTTCAAAGCTGCCCCACAGGGGGGGCACCTTTGAACATAAGGAACTGTTACACTCAAAAGATAATAATAAATCGAAATCTTCATAAAAACGGAAAGAAATATGCATTTAAACTAAAGCCGAGTTCCATTTCTAAAAGTTAAAAGAATTTACAGATCGATAATTCAAAAACATAGGTTTTTATGAGACTTGGAAGCAAGAAGTGTTCAAAGGTGCCCCCCTCTCCCCTAGTATTCCCCCTCGGGGAAATGAACAAATGATACATCGCGATTACTTTTTGAGCATAATCTGTGACTTGTCAATCGAGTGTGGATATAGATCGAGGTGGAGGTGGGTTTTATGGGCAATTGTAGGTCGCATTACGCCCATTGTTGCCGGTGACATGCAGCGTTGCCGTTGACTTTTTGAAAAATGTATCTATTTTTTTTTTTTAAATGTATCAAAAGTATCAAAATTTCGAGAATCAAAAATGTATCACAAATGTATCACAAGAGAATATCGTTTTCTAAATCACTTTTCATGTTCCATTGGGACCAAAAATCAATATTTTGATGTATATTGATATTGATATTGCTATAGATTCAAAATAAGTCTGAAAAAAAATTAAAACATATGAAAAAGGGAGATTTTGCAGACTTATTTGAAAATTGAAAAATGTATCTAATTGAATATCTGAGTATCAAATTCTTTGCAAGGAAGCAAAAATGTATCTTTTTGATACAATTGTATCTTTGTGGCAACGCTGCTGACATGTACATGCTGCAAAATAAGCGACAAAATTGGTACATTCATAAACCATATTAAAGCATTATCAACCACAGTTTGCGGCAAACAATTATTAAATTAAATGACTGAGTGACTTACCAGCTGTGAGTGTCGATTTATTACCCAAGAACAATAAAATCAAAAGATACCAAGACGATTCTTATGATACGGATTACGGAACAGTTCTACATTTGAAAACATTGGTCTGGACGATTTATTTCAAAATACAAGCCGTTCTGTGTTTTGACAAGTGTTCTGTAATTGCCTGAACGCCACAATAAGTTGCTGAATCCAGATTTAATAAGAAAATGGACAAACGAGAAAGAAAAACTGCAATTCGGGTACAGGTAAACGTGCCCTAAAAAGAAAACCGCTGTCAATAGACCAATTTTCTTTCTGACAGTTAAGACAGATACACACGAATAATGGGTGCATTCAGGAAAACTCAGCAGGTGCTAAATCACCTAGATGTCAATGTATGCGTTGCTACTTCTGAACAATAGGATTTGCAGTCTTGAAACATTTTTACATGCATAAAGAGAGTAAGAGTAGCTTAATTTTAAAAGCATTTTTTAGTTACAATCCCTACCTGATGGAAAATTAGCTGTCAAATGGAAAGCACTGAATTTCAATAATACATTTGTGAATTCAACCAGAAGCTGCTTTCGTATTCCATTTGATTTCATAATTAGTGGATCCTCGTGTGAGACCAATGAAAAACGACCGAACATTCAGATGGAGAAACGCCCGCTAGAGCGGAAGAGAAATGTCATTTGATTTGAGTTTAGTTTTCCTTCCGCTCGAAAAATCGAAGAAGATTATATTGAAGACTTTTATTTAATTGATACTAACCTTTCATTTTATTTCCCCAAATTTGTTTACACTTAAATGAATGACAGCTCGTCTGTTTCACTCTTTTTTCTTAAACTAGAGTGTCATTTTTCGCTATATTAAGATGTTTCCCTGTGATTATTCATGGTTTCTGCTAAGGAACTATTGACATGCCGCTAGTCATCTAGCTGACTTTGGCTTTGATGGTTTTAGGGGAATAAACAGCAATGTATTCAAAATTGCACTCTGTATTTTGATTTCACAAACATGATAACCACAACAGACTACTTGGTGCCTACTAAAAATTACTCCCCGCCTTAGTGGCTCCTAAGGCACATGTCAGTTTAATACCTTGTCATCAGACTAGCTACACCCGATAAATATCAAACAATACAAACATCCATCATCGAATTCCATTGTGAATTCCCTCCACAAAAAGCATAATCTAGATACAATTTTTATTTCTATTATTTAGCTGAGATAATTAAATTATTTTCACATAATCAATCAATTTGCCGATCGCCTGTCAGATTATTAGAATATGAAACTTATCAACAACTTTGCATACCTGAGGAGTACAACTTTGTTTTTGCAAAAAAAAAAAACAACTGCCCACTTGTCTAAGTCAACTTCAAATGAAAGCGAAACGAAAGAATTTGAGCCTCGCGTTTACGTCGCTTGGTATGGTGTCATTAAACCAGCGCGAGCAACGAGCACTCATTCCCGATTAACATTGACATTTCAAACACTCGAAGGTGGGTGTATGTATTAATGCGCCCATTGATATAATCTAAAAAAGCGGCGTGTCAGTGTCGAGCGGTGAGTGGAAATGTCTATCCTCAGAAGTACTTGCAACTTCTGGAATAGAGATAACCAACGTTTTTTTGTATATGTTTTGTTTGTTGTTCTTTTTTGACATATATTCTCATGACGCACCTGAATGGAGTGTTTATAGAGTTCGGTTGTCAAAATATTGCTTAGACAGGAAAGGAAACAACTGTGTCGTCAGCTGTTTTTTGTGTTTTTTTTTTTTTATTTAAAAGGAATGCCGTACAGTTAACGCGTGTGTGCACAGTTTGCCTAACAACGTTTACAAGTGTTCGACAAGCTGGTAAACAGTCGTATATACTCGCAGGGCGATCTGTAATGTTTATTTAGCTCATCGATAGATGTGTCACTTCAGTCAGCAATCACACGATAGTAATCGGGGAATTTCAATGTTACTGACAATATCCAGTACATGTATCTTCATAGGTGCATGCGCCGTGTTAAAAATAAGCCGACGACAGACCGGTTAATCTATGCGGTAGCAGGGTGCGATTTGACAGGAGCATCGTCTTGTGGATTGACGAACGATTAACACGATTGACGTGCAGAAGCAGGGAGAAAAGTGACTCCTTCCAAGTAATTGCTTTTTTATAAGATTTTAGACGATCTCAGACGGTTTTATGACACGAGATAATCTTTGGGGAATATGCATTACACGATATTAGTAGCGAATTGCAGGCAATGCAATTAAAGAAATTTCGTTTCAAGAGAGCAATGGGTAATGTCTTCAAGTTCAGGTGCCTTACAGAAGAGTTTTATAGCGATGACTTTGGCTTTGAAAATGTCCAAGATCTCTACTCTTTAAGGTCCGGACACTTTCCAGATCCGTAGCTCGTTGTCCTCATTTCATATCATACCTTTCTGTTCTCGCGTGGAAGTTCTAGTAAGACAACAGGCATCGTGTTGAATAAATAATTTCCCACAGCCTCAGAACCTACTAATTTTATTAAACAAAGTTCCAAGCAGAAACTTCTATTTCCTTTGGTATAAACATCTAAGGAGAAGACCAACTTGACCCCAGTTAACAATATACAGTCGTACTTATGGGCCAACACTGATAGTAAGCCGCACCTGATAGCTATGACTGTGACATTATTCAATACATTTAAATACAAAATCAGATCAGAATGTGCAAACATTATTACAAACAGCCAAGCTTATATTATAAACTCGGTCGCATTAATAATAAATTCGCCATTTCCGCTCTTGGCACTTTCAAAAACTTACGAGTCACAAAACTAAATTAATATTCAAACACAGTCAAACGACAGAACCTTAATTCTATGTAAATTTCACTGGCATTGCTGTTAATTTCCATTCATTCATATGTATTTAATTCGGTCGCATGAATAATCAAATGTGAATAATTTTCCTATTCACTGTTAGCCATTCATTAGATAAATGCTGTGTGTGTTATAATTTTATTAATTTTGTTCATTCCACATAACCATTCATTTGGCATGTGTGAAGGAATCCCAAAACTGAAATACATATGTTTGATAAAAACCCGATTCGATTAACTATTCGCTTGTTAGTTTTATCTACTCTTTGATAGGCGCGGTACCCGTACCATGTGATGTATGGATGTAGGTTATGCATGGAGAAAGCTCCGATAAAAATCTGTCAAAATTGGGATAAGAATTTCGAGGTCTAAGGAATGTGCACTTAAATTGTCTCTTGTCCGGCAATTTGAATAGGGTTTAAATCGTAAAACTAAATTCGTGGTTTCACTTTTATTTCGAAATTGTATAACTTTTACCAATTGTCGTATTGTCGAGACCTACTGTGGCTGATTGGGCTGTATAAAAGAAGCCGCATTGATGTGACAACTTATGGACAGACTTCAATAAAACTATCTATATTTAAAATTTATTTTGAGACAAAGGAGTCGGTTCTTGGCACGGATATTTTTTTGGGAGGGCTCTTGAACATTTTTCCCGGTTTAATCTTACTCAACTTAAGGCGATTACTCAAATAAATATCAACCAATATACAGACAAAAAATACTGAATTACTGAAGCCTTCAATTCCTTAAATATTTAAAACCATGAACTGTAAGTTAGCAACTTGTGTTGAATATTGTGAATCAATTATTTTAGTTCTTAATACATTACAAAGAAAATTGGTGTAATTTTCCAGTGCTGCCAGTCGGTCCGTTTTGCAGGAAACGTCTTGGCACTCTAACAAGAAGGTATTCACGAAGCAACTATACTCCGAAGAGAAGGACCATTATATTTGGGTGAGGATTTGTTAAAAGCGACTGACGTGGGAGCAAACCAAAATAACCAACGACGGTCTGCAATACCTCAGACCCAGAGTAAAAAAAATGCTGCCAAATGCGATTTTCTATACCGTACTCCACAAAATATAAAATCAGTGTCTTCAATAAGAGGTAATAAGAACGCTTTATGTATTTTTGAGGAAGAGGAGACACCTTTGGTGTAACAATCAAATATACGGCCCTTCACCTGGCAAGGGACTTCAGAGAGTTGGCTTTCTTTGGAACCCAATACCCAATATACCTATTACTATAGCAAGCATAGGGTTTCCTTCCACCTATCAATAGACAAAGAACTGTCAACCAAATTGACCGTCGCTTTTCCATCAACGAAAGCACGGCTCCAGTACATCGGGTTTCCAAACCTCTTGGGTCCTGCTAGGAGGCACTTCAGTCTCCAGCCAGTCACAACAATGTAACCACTGATCTGGCGATATCGATCTTAAGTAAATACTTAATGCAGGTATCCCGTCTGCCGATGAATTATCTATAGTTGGATCAGATTTTCGCTTTCCTTTCCCCAACTTTGTGTAGCTAAGTTCAGTATAGATCGGCGTCAAAAACGCTGTGAACTGCTCTACTGACAATAAAACTGGACCGTGAGCGTATCGGAATCCCGTTTTTCATAAATGCCGAAAAAAAAGTTTTATGATTCCGTCTGCTAAAATACTGTTTTTTTTTAAATCCTGTCTTCTAAAATCCCGCTTGTTCAAAATCCCGATCTATTATAATACCGCTTTTTAAAACCCCGCTAATCCTGTTTTTTACAAAACATTATTATCCAAAAAATTGATGTTGATTATATATGCGCTATTATTATATATTTATTATTATATAATTAAAAATATTAAAAATACTCGACCAAAAAGAAAATGCATCCGAACATTTTTACTTTTTACTGTAAGCACACATTTGTTTTTGCTTACATATCATTGTTTTTACGCATTGCGAAAATAGTATATAATGCACAAAAAAAACTTCCTCTTGCTAACGGTTTTACCCTTTTTATTAACTGCTGTAAATGTTTTGAAGTTTTTTTTTTGTTCCCTTTTGCAGAATATTATAAAACATTAATTTAGGTATATATATATTTTTTTAACTATTGAAGATTGTCATATTTATTACTTAAAAAATTATTTTGATATTTTTTATTTCTTATTTTGTTACTTCCTCTTAAAATAAACTGCGTTTCAAAAAAAACACTCATTGCTTAATTTATTTTAATTTTCTTATTATCGCCCGCTTTTATAATCAAAAGTAGTGGTAGATTAAAGATTTTTTTAAAAACGGTATTATAAGAGGCGGGATTTTAAAAAGCGGGATTTTAAGAATCGGCATTATAAAAAGCTGGATATCGAGCCCAACCCTACAGAAGTTGCTGATCATCCTGTGGTTATCAGCTTTCTTCGGATTCTTAAGATAACCTGATGATCTTAGACGACTTAAAATAGTTAAAATAAATAAAATATCTCCAGTCTTATTCGTCAGTGAGATAAAACATTGCTACTTCGATCGCCTACTAGTTCACTACCTTTTTAGTAGCATCCATAAAATGCTCCAAAAAGGCCTTGATTTAATCAACTTTTCGCCTAAGAAAATCCATATCAATGTTAAATTTATAGCCAACGGCACTACGTGATTTTCGTAACAATAACACCAAAATCAGGCCTTTCCCGACGACCATCTTAGGAGACCACTTAAGCATTCTAACGCGGCATTTCAAAGAATACGCATTTAAAAACAAATATATATACGACGGTTCTTGAATTTCCAATCCTGCGTGTTCCGTGTTCCCGAAATAGACTAACTATGCCGCGACACAAAACGTGTTCCGTTTACATATGAGACCGCGAAGTGTACCCCCGTCTCTTGCGGACCAGAAAATTGTTATTTGTCCTTAACCAGAATCGAATCGAATACTCAATTTCCTCAAGCAATTAGCACATGGTATCGGTACCGAGAAAAATAAGACAATTTTCATTTTCACTCGACCGCGCGCCGATTGATTCCCGAGAACAGCACGCAAAGCCAAAAAGTTGTCGCGTCCCGATAGATTGACGCTGCCGCGCCGTCAAAATGTCAAATAATTGAGTTCCCCAGCAAGACGGGCAACGACGACGAAACGAATCCCTTTATTTTTGGTCTGTTGTGCTCTGTTTGACTTAAATGCCTGTCAATACGGGGAGTGTGCGTATATATCTACCTAAGATAGACTTGAGATGGAGAATGTCAGTTTGGGCCGCCAGGGGGAAGTAATCGGTTGACGCCCGTTTCTATTTTCTTTGTTTTTAGAATGGAAAGTGATTTTTCCTTTCTTCGTCTCTTATGGGATTTGCATGGTGTAGCCGCCACACAGACTTTTCTTTCGCTAGAATGTCAACTAATCCGTCTACAAAGGAAACAACGACGATGATGTCGTACGTATACGTATGAGGTATGGGCGTATGTGCGACGTCTTACCTAATAGCTCAGCATTTTTCCTTTCCTTCTGTCCTTCACTTCTGTGTTCTGTCACGCTGCTGTTAGCGATGATGATGAAAATGCTTTGTTTTATCTATGAGATTGTTGTTGTTCTTACGAAATTAATTCATTTTGTTGTCGATCAATAACCCCGATAGGAGCATGTCTGTGAATTTTCAAGCGAAAGCATCCACCACATGGATGGATACGACAATGAATTCCTGCGCTGTAGACAAATTGAGATATACAGCATGAAAACAGAAACGAAATCCGGGATACACTCAGCATAAGTTAATTAATTCGAATTCGATCGATCTATATGTGTACATATATCGACCCGATCTGTGCGGACTTCGTGCAATGATCTTTGGGTTGACAAAAGAAAGACGACACAAAATAAAGGAGAGAAAGTGAGGGAATGCCTACTCCATTTAGCATAGAATAAGGAGAGCCGTTTTCGAGTTCAATGATCGTGGTGGAGGTGATGCCACTTTTATTTGTGATCGTCAGCCAGTTTAGGGAAAATCGCTTTTAGGTTATGGGAATTCCGTTGAGGGGTTTTCTGGAATTTTGAAGTAGGTCCCCCATAGATTTATCTATATGCTTTCAAAACAGTGGCAACACTCAGACTTGATGGAATAACGAAGACGGGTTTGATCTACTCAGAAGGAAAAACTGTCAAAGAAGTGGTACAGGTATCACGTATATTCATGATTGGAGAAAGTTGTGGAAAGCGTACAACAGTGGCACAATTTTTCACATAATTAAGTACAATTACTGGCATTCGCGAATAACGTCGAAAATGTTGACTAAAAAAAGCATCAAGCTGTCACTTTAGCAATTGCAAATACATTATGGCAGAAATGCAAAATTGGGCTAATTTATGTATGTATGATGGAAAACCAAGTAAATATTATGATGTCAACAAGGAGGAACTCACAACACAACATCCACAAAACATCATAAAAGACAGCCATACCTTTGAGACAGCCAGACAGTCATCCAATATAAAATCTGAAAATGCCAAAACATCGGAAATCTAGCAAAAATTACGCTTCCAAATCGGTTTCCTATCGTGGCCCAACAAGACTACCTATTAGGTAGTAGACATTGTCAAGAAACACTATACATAAAAAGCCCTCATCCACTCAGGCTTCATTTAATAATAACAATAACCTGTTCCATTACCATTTTAAGTAAAGTAACAGCGTATAATAAATGAGGCCTGGATTGATAAAGGCAAATATATTCCCATTTATTCCCATTTCATGTATTTCGCTGAAGAAAATGCCGATATAATTAGACACCTGTTTAAGTTTCACTCGGTTTCTATAAGCAAACTGTCGAAGAAGACTCAAGTCTTGATCCCTAAACGACATTCTTAGTGGTAAATGGAGAGGGACTTCTATAAAGAAATGACATGTGCATTGTAGGTGCTCACCAGAATGTGTTCTGTCCGATTTCTCACGGTCTTTAATTGTTTAAGTAATTGGCAAAATTAAACCCACTATAGGGCTAAATCTGCAAAGAAACGTAATTGTTAATATCTGGAAACAATATGGTTGGGTTGTTGACAAAACTGTGCACTCTATCTCTGAGAAACTAAACGTTACCCCATCAAATTAAAATGACCCACATCTCTGACCCCTCCAAACCATATTCTGACACGTTAGTTAATCTCATTGCAAAGCCAAATCAAGTTCATAATAAAGTTCCCCAAACGTTTCCTGATTTTTTGTTTCCACTTTTAATTTTACGTATTTTTCCTGACAACAAAATAATGTGCTACTCGAATTTCTACAGGAAGACGTCGCGTCGGTCGCACTGAAACAAGTGTCTGATGCTGGCAAACCAGTGGAACTTGTTTCATCTCTAAACGAGAAACAGATCTCGTACTCGTATCTCTTCGACTTTTAGCTTCTTCATCGAAATCCCTGGAGTTACACATCGTTCCTCCAGTTGGAAGTTCACTTCCTTAACACGCCACAACGATGAACGAAACCAGGCTGTCACGCCTTCAAAGATCTCCTGGCCGTTCCATGTATAACATGTACATATATACCTACGTCCTTTTGGTCGTTGCCGGCAGTGCAGTCTACTAAAGCCTGAGTACACACGAACTCTGTATGCGCACGAAAAAAGGGGTTAAAATCATAAATTACTGTAGCTGGGTAAATTAAAAATGAAAGAAGGACAAACACCTGTTGGTAATTACATCGTTTTGGAGCTGTTCTCTCTCTCTCACTCTCTTTCGCGCAAAATATGCAAATTAGAGTTTTCCACTTCGGTTGGTTATGTAATGCACGACGCCAAGCTACAGCCACTATGCCAATGCCGGTCGACCGCCGCCACCACCACCGCCACTTGCCAGATAAGAGTTATTAATAAAAGATTGAAGTCGAAGCTCTCATGCAGGCAGGCATTGTGCGATGTAAGTTGCATGCAATGTTGTTCTTACCCCCGCAACATGCAAACAGAGATGAATCATAAAGTAATCAATTCTTGTCACTGATTTGTACTCGTATTGTGTGCCTAACATTAATGTTTTTGTTTCTCTTTTTGTTCGCCTCTCATTTAAGGAGAAATAAATTTAAATTTTTATTCGTATTTATAAGGGAAATTAAAGGTGATACTGATAATGGTGTTCAGAAGCGCACTCTAGTGCGGCTAAAGTGCACGCAACGTTTTCCTGCCTCACCCGTTGGTTGTCACTCTTTTTGTAGTCTATCTAATTGGAAAATTAATAGAATTTCACGGGAGGGGGATACCTACCGCTGAGTTTGTCTGTCTGGGAGGGTGTTGTCTCGATTTTCAAAGAAATGTCAGCGGAATGAATTCACGAGGAGGTATGGTGTCTCCGGTAGGAATTTTGTTCTGACGGAATTCTTTGGCAGGAACTACCGCATTTGCAGTTTCCGCGGTGGAAGTGATTGAACATGAAGCGAAAGTAGTGGAGTGTGTTCAGTAAGCAGGCCCCCACTTCCCTCAGACAACAAGTAAATAAAGCAACGTGAAGTTGAACATCTCCTTGAAATGAAAAACCACATGCAAAGCACGCAACAATCCCCGTAAAGATTAATTACCTTTTCGCTGCCATCATAAAAAACAACTACACACAGCAAGAGTTCCAATCTGTCAGAATTTATAGAGTGCTGTCCTAAGCCACGTGTGTGTATTGTGTACACTAACGCGCACTTCATATTCACACTTCAAGCCGCACTCCAACTGCAATCACGTTGGCCAACTTTTAATTTTTTCCTCGTTTTCTCTCTGGCTTGGAAAAATCTTTCCTAATTAGCACAAAAAAGCAAAAAAACAAGCAAAAGGAAAAGTCCGCTCAAGGCACGTCGCACGTACATTATACCTTCTTCAGCAATTCATATTTCTTCACTCAGCGCGTCAGCTAAAATTTGCATTCGCTGCCAAAGTGTGGAGTCTTGCAAAAAGACAAACTAAAGCCGCACACACTGATTGGGTCTAAGTGAAAATACACAACCTTGCATTATGTGTAAATAAGAGAGCCCATGCCGAGCAGTCGTAGGCCGAACTTCAAACAGGTGGAGAAGTGTACTCGTATAGCCGTACGTGTGCGGAGTCTCCTTTTCCGTCGGCTTTCTGTCGAATCGAAGACATTAGGCCAGACCGGATGCAAATTATGAATACCTGTTGGCTGGGGCGGCCTGTACGAGCGACCGGATCATCAGGACGAACCAGTGAGATCCCCATATCTTCGCAATAATTTGTGTGGATTTGTTACACTCATCCTGTTACCAGTTGTCTGGCCATAGAGCGGTCAACGGCTGCATTGCTAATGCACATGTGCGGCCATTAAATACAAATGGGTGAAGTTGCGCATACATTTAACCGCCGCGTATTTGCTTAAGACAGTAGTCGGACCTTACTGATAGGGTATATTAATTTTAATTCCCTGTGTGTGACAGTGAAATATAATGGAACTACACCGACACATGAGGCGGGTCAGGAGCGGTTGCCGCAATTAGGGATTGTTGTAACGGCTTTTGATAAATTCCATTTAACTTTAGTGCGGAAGGTTTTTAGAAGCTTGTCCTAGGGTCCGTCAGAGTTCCGTTGCTTTAATAATTTTTATATTTGTTTCTGTGTTTTTATACCGCCATTGAGAAGTTGTCAGCAATTTCGTTCCTTTCCTTCCATTCTTTTCTGAAAAGTGATTAGTCGACGACCCACATTGCCCATTTAATTCCTCGACTCGACTCGCCCGGCGATGCCAGGGGTGGAATCGGCTAAGGTGATAGTTGATAGTTGACAATCAAAATCATAGCATTACGTCCACGTAAGGTGATTATCAAATTGACAATCGCTTTTTTCCGATCAATTTCATGTGACACCTATTTAGGTGTCGTTTTCATACATTTTAGTCATTCTCATTGGTATGCACCTCGGCTTCGACTCCAAATAAATTAAATACGTTCGTGAAAAAAGAATATGGGTAGGTATATTAAAAAAATTAAATTAAAAAAGTGAAATTTTAAAATTCGTGAAGAGCAATGTTTACTTCATTGAAACTTTTCTACTGAAATGAAGAAAATAATTATATCAAAGTCCTGCTATTAAGCTATTAATTAAGAACAAACCTGAGAAATAAAACAAATAGGTAGGTATCTTGGAACTTCCTAACGCGATGTAAGAATGCATTATCTATAAATATTCATTGTTGATTGGTGGCATTTATTATTGAGTATTTTAGATTTTTGGAAATCTTTCGCTTATCGAAAAAAAGCTTTTGTGTTTGTTTTGAGACTACCTGATTTACCAACTTTAGTAAGGTCAACGCATGTTCCAACCATCCTTCAATTGGCTGCAAATTTAAATCCTTTAAATTTTCTTTAGGGTTGATGGCTATTTTCAATTTTCCCTTTAAATTTTGCAGTTAAAGGGTTGATGGAACTAATAATACCTACCTATCATGATTATAAGGCCAATGGAAAATGAAAACATATTCTTTAATCCGAAGCATACCTAAATGTGCTTCCCTAAAAAAAATAAACAAATTTATTGCACTTTGTGAACATTATTATTATTATTCTCAAATTCACTTAGGTACAATTTTCACAATAAAGAAGAAACACTTCGAATATGTAGGTATCATCTGCACGAAATGACAGCGTCGGCAAGGAAGTGACGTTTAAAACTGTAAGTGCTGCCAATAATCAATCATTTTTTAGTGATCGCTTTACACAGAGCAAAGAAGAGCTGATAATCAAAAACGACAATCAAAAATGCGACAATCAACTATCACCTTAGCCGATTCCAGCCCAGATGTAGGGATTTTTCCCCATTTTGGGGAATTTTTCACTCAATGGGGAAATGGGGAAAAGTGCTCTTAAAATGGGGAAAAACGGAAATCCATGCATGTTTATTAATTTTGCATAATTTAAAAATAAAACTAGTGTAGTTAACTTTCAAATATCTCCCGAACATAAAAACATCACCGCGTTTATAGAATCTAAGCGATTAAGCTCGAAACTGTTCAAAAAGTTGCGTCAATCATTGCATCGATACAAAAAGCTTGGTTTTGCACAACAAAAATATGTACCAGTCCAATGACGATTAGTGTATCGATATTTAATAACTTGAATTAATATAACTTATACATACATACCTTTTAAATTTATAATTTACTTTCAACCTGCCTCTTTATTTATGAATTACCTATGGTGCCTTTTAAATCTATTCAACCAACCTGCAATAACTGAAAGACTTTGAATATTATTTGTTTTTTATTTTTGTATTACCTTCTTAAAAAAGATGGCTTAATAAAAGAAAACAAATTTGTATTATATTAAAAATACGTCTTTACTTAAATGAATTGAAATGGGAAAAAACGGATATGGAATGGGGAAAATTTAAAAAAAAATTCCCCAAAATTGGGGTATTTAGGTAAAAAAAAATCTGGCATCACTGGACGTATAGTATTTGTAGAATCGAAACGACTGAGAAGCAAAAGTTGAAGCAATGGACAAACATCAAGACGTTCTTTGGTATTCGAACCTGTAACCCCTCAGAGTTCACTACACCAGCCACTGAAGCACAACAGGTCAGAGAGAAAGGATAGTTTACCAAACCACCTGCGGGGTTACGTGGTTTTTTCAGTTGTTGCCAAACAGTCAGAAGGACTTTACGAATAAGATGGAGACGGATTTGGGCGTCTAAATCCCTGCACAAACGTCAGGCACGTTATTTCAGCAAACACATGCTCGTATTGTGAGCGCGCTATTTAACAAGATTGTGTCGCATTCGCATTATTTCATTAACGGGAGTAGCTGTAAAAAAAAAGCGCGTCTCAGTCTCAGACAGATGTTCCAGCCAAAGTAAGTTACATGTGAGTGAGCAATCAAAGTGACCACTCAGTCGCGATAATGTGTGTGTAAACTTGCTTAAGCGCTTTAGGTGTGGGGGCGTATGCGTAACATAATTTTTTTGTTTTCTTTATTATTTTGCATTTTGCAAACAGACTATGAGGTCAGCTCTGATGGTGTAGCCACATGCAGTCCATTGTAAATAGCTGTAAAATATTTGTTTAGTGTTTACACTAAAGTCGCTATGACAAAATAATGGTATGCGTGGAACGGGGATACATGTAACATTTCAAAGATGTCAGAAGAGCCGTTCATTTTGGAAGATACTTTGCCTCTCACATTAAATGGCGTCGATGCACTCATGCGTAATGTGTGACAACCATGTGTGCTGTATTTCGTCTGCTAGAGGGAGAATTTGTTAAACCGCATATGGTCGAATATGTGCTCTTATGGGGTTTTTAAAAGAGAGGTACCATAGAGTTGGGAATTCCGGGTAACGTGGTCATGCGAAAATTGTCAACTACTATGTTGTCAAACCATTTACGGGATTAATATCGAACAACAATTTAAACATATTTATCTTACGTGTCACATGTTAGTCGATGACATGTGCCACAGCTGGCACAACTAATGGCTGCGTTCACAGGTCGATTGTTTAGTGTACCATCTGCCGGTTTACTTTAAAATTACATGTTATTTCGAAGCAGAACTTTAAATGCCGCCCCGCTATAAACGATGAGCAATACAACCAGACTAGGTCAAAAATCATTGCATCCCACCATTCCGCCAGTAGGTGGATCGTCGAGCTTTTCAATACCAGCTGCAAAAAGTCCGTCGCTTTCGAGTTTTTTTCCTTTCAAGTTCGTTTAATTTGAAGGCTGAAAACTCACAGATCTTATCGGATCTTTTCAATTTCCTTGTAGTAGAACAAAATGTTAAAATTGACTATAAGCTCAGATAATATAATATACAGATGTCACAGTCCCATGTTGGATGATGTCCACATTTCTTGCGATCGTCCAACAACGATTGTCCAACAAAAAGCTCTTCTCTTCGTCCAACAACGATTATCCAACAAAATAAAAGCTTTTTCCTGAGTGCCATATCGTAATCGTTTGCGTGTGTGCACAAATGTATTGTGCGTGACGAAATTTCTTGCTTTCGCTTTATCCTGTGCTTCTCGTTCCCATTCCCCACAAGCAAAAATTTTAATTTTTCTTATGATAAATAAAAATCGCAGTTGGTAGAACAAAAAACCGACAACTGTTGAATAATTATCTCACTTTAGGCCCCAGTTATAGCTTTCATTGAAATGCATCATTGAACATTTTGATTTACGATTTTAAGACTTTTTATCAATTGCGGAATCTTTTTTCGAAAAAAATAACTTAGTTCTGATTGAAACTTTTCTTTTAATCCGCTTTTATTATTTCACTGATCATTGATGGATTCCACTGATCAGTGAAATAATAAAAGTGGGTTTAAAAAAAAAACTTTAATCAGAATTAAGCACGCAATGTTTATAAAACTAATTAAAAAAAGCGTTTATGAATTTGATTTGAATTGCAAATGATTTCTCCATTGGAATAGGTATACTTACGAATAAACATTCAAAACTCTTCGGCGCAATGGCTCAGTGATGATGGGGTTTTTGATTTTGTATTTTCATAATCATATGTACCTATCCAAAAAAATAAAAGAAAATCATGCTTTTTCTGTACCTATTTTTTTATTTTATGTATGTTTGTTTTATATATTTTTTTTTTTTTTGTTTTTTTCCTATATTTCATGTGGGTACCTACCTATTTTACTTTATTAATTTTGCTTCCTATTTAATATTTTGTCAAGGAATTACCTATAAATTTGCCTTTAAGTTGTACTAAAAAAATACACAACATGAAATGGCAGGCAGATAATGAAAAATGAATGAGAATCCCTCGATTTTTATTCCATCAAGCACAATATGTATTTTTTTCCGAAGAGCAGGAGGACATTCGGTTTATATTGAGAAGAAGAAGCATAGGATATAACAAAAGAAAGAAAATCAGTCATGCACGAATGATATGCCCATCCAAATGATACGCTTGCATTCGTATGAGTTCAATATGGATGTAACAGGTCCGACTTCGCGGAAGGACAAAAATGAGGAATAATGAAAGGGAGACCGAATAAGTGATCTGTGTAATTTATATAGATGTGTGTTTCCCTTTTGCTTGGTTACCTACGCTTTCTTTCTGTAAAAGCTTTTTGGAAAAGCTCTTAATGTTTCGCATTTTGGTTTCATATGACAACATTTCCTATTTCTGCGTCATCTAGGTAATTATATTATCTTTGCTATAAGTTAGGGTAGGATGAAGTGGCACCTTTACCAAAACCTCCATCTGTGGGCGCCATCTTCAGCTTTTCTTTTCATAACTATTTTTTGCAGCACACAACATAACTTCCCGAGATTTGTTTTCATTTCGCTGACAGACAAACGTCAGTTAGTGCGTCGCAGATAGTTTCCCCAATGAAATTCAAGTCATACAATTCAAATAAGGTTTCCTCGCATAACATGGCTCGTGCATTGTCAGCCCCAGCCCCCTATCAGTTTACATACAATTCAATATATTTGAAATAGAATAAACCCGCCATACAAACATGTCACTGAATAGAAGCTAAAGGCATTCAAAACCCCCCATTGAGGTTGGACTATCGAATTTCGTGTATCAATTGCAATTGCAACCATTGGAACATAATTTTCTAACAATTTTCAAACAAACATGGATCGCTGTCATCGTCGTCGTTGTTGTCAACTTAGCTTTATGTGGTTGTGTGCAGTATAGCTCGCCATATAGCGTGAGTAGGTTTGTGGTTTGCATTTGCAGTTGAAAGCACTTCCCTTTTTGCGACGGAAATATGGTGTAGTTTTGTCCCCGTTTTGCAATTGGAACAAAGTTTCTGTTTCGAAGTGGAAACACAGCGACAGGACTATGCAGGGATATAAGAATGTATGGGAATTGCAGTGGAGACTGTCACCAGAACAAAAACAAGAGGTGCCGTCGATGCAGTATAGGTACTCGTATTCAACATGACCATAAGACAAACTGCAGAACTATGCATAGTGGAACCCTTTTTGTTGGCGACAACTAGGAAGCATGCACCGTAGTTGTATGTACGACTTTGATGACAAAAATAGCGTTTTCACTAAGTTACGTGTAGATATTTGCAGTTTTAGGCCGTGATTTCCGTTTATGTTAATTTCGCGATAAAACTAGGTATGGTGAAACTACTCCATGCCACGACGATACACCCCACTGGCTAACGGATGATTTGGGAGGTAACAGGTAAGACAAATGCGCAAAATGAGAGGAAATTCTCTTCATGCGTGTAGCAGGGCACTTTGGAAGTTTTAATTACCTGGCAGAGTTGTGCCGGGTTTAAAGGTTCGCTTGGTTCAATTAACAAATCACAGAAGGGAAATGGAAAAAGTGACGCAATCATGTCTTTTGATGGGACATGCAAATGGAAATGGTTTCTTGAAATACAGTTGTCTCCTTGTATGTGGATTTTTTGTAGCATCACGTTGAAACTGCTTAGAAGTCTTATTTGACCTAAGCCCAGCAAGATATAAAGGAAGATCTCGCTAGAGAGTCACTTTGACGGAATAGATTTGACAGCAATTTGAGTAAGGGGTGGCTATTGCCCATACAATTTTCTTCCCAATAGCACCATAAAAAGAGAAAATTAACAAAACCACTAGTAGTTCCCCTCTTTATCAGCCAACTTGCATCCAGTTGTCAAAGGCTATATTTCACCTACGAGCTATCTTTCCCTGAGACTTACACCATGTATCTTAAACGTGATGCAACTAAGAACACACATAACTTTTCAGCATATTCATGACTCATGCCGTATCACAGATGAAAGGCAATTACACAACAATTTCAATGTTAGACATCCTTCACGATTCATAAATCAATTCAACACAAATTTTATTGAAGACAAAAAATATCTATTGCGAAAAAAGTGGATGTAGGTTTCCATTTTCTTTTTTCTTCAAATTAAATTACCCATAAAAAATCCTTTTCCAAATTATAAAAATAAAAGTCACACTCGTGCTCGCATTAAAAATAAGAAAAAAAAAAACGCTTTGCTCCTCATTTCCATCTAATTTTATCAACGACGCCCACTTACCAAAAAATATAATAAGAAACGAATTTCTAAAAACTCCAAGATGGTGATGTCCAAAATATCTCTTGTGGTGGTCTTTGTCTGTTGAAACACCTGCGACACGATGGAAAATTTCTCTTCTTCTCAACCCGAAGCACCAATGTCACACTTTTTTTTTCTTTTATATACAAATATACGACTCTATGGTATTTTTTATTATAATTTATGGAGGTTGTTGTAAGAGAAAAAAAATATATACCTATTTAAATATGTTTATCAAGTTGTGGAGCGAATAGAATTTCTTTTCTTAAGAGTGTCATAAATATGTCGAAAAATATTACGAAATTAAAAGAAAAAAAAATATATTCGATTTCGTTTTACAGGGAAATTTAGTTTTTTGTTGTTTTTTTTTAATTAATTGTTGCACGATAGCTTTAACGAATTGACGGTGTAGTCTGCTTGACAACCGGTAAATAACTGACTGATAATATTTTGAGGTCGGAAAAAACCTCAAGTGACGGCGTTTTGTAGGAGGAGAATGTAAAAGCGGGTAAAGGTTCGAAAGACCGCAGTATACCACACCACGCGAGATGATCACACAATTTCCCCCATTCGGCGGGGTGGTTTCTGTTTTTTTTTTTTTAGCTAAAGCTTAATATGGCCTGGCCATATATGCTTCGTTCCATCTTTCAAAAACCGATGTGATGGTGTTCTTAACTACTAGTACATTTGGGGATGTATTTTTGTGTAAACGTTTATCGTCTACCCGCACGCAATTAATAAGGGTAGGTACGCTGTAGTACAACACAGCTGGTGTACCGTGTACAACGTTGTTATCCTTAAAATAGTGAAATTGGGGTTAATAATCGTAGTTTGAGTTGAATTGTTTGTTCACCACACACACTTGTCGACGAGCTTTAGCCATATTCCTGTTGCAGGCGATGATGGGTGTCACTGGTCACCAGGTGCAGTTTTTGAATTTTTTTCCAAAACTCAACAGAGGGCGTTTTTTTCCGATTACATGTGGGGGATGTGTATTTTTTTCATGCAACTCCTCGGCTTACGTCTAATTAATTATGTGAATCCATATGTTGGCACAGTTTTAGGTATCTGTTGTACATGCAGACACGTGGCGGTAGTGTGTTAAACCAGCAGAATTTCAGAATTTCGGTCGGAGGTGGGGTCGCTGGCTATGGCTAAACGGGGGTAAGTTTCTGTGGTGTACCTGTACTGGGGTCAATCGATTGAAAGTGAGAGATCAAGGCATTTGATTGAACGAATTGTTAGCCGTGTGTGATTAATAGGGTTGTTATGTTATGACTATAAGCGGATGGTTGGAAACAAATGAATTGGATTTGCGATTAGTTGTGTTAATACGTGAGTTGTTTGTGGGTAAGAATATCGAGTTCAGTTGACTTAATGTGTTTTAGCTTGAACATTAGTTTCAGAAGAGGGAGTGCTCATCCAGGGGGACCTGGCGGAAGCAACTAATATCGGCAGATCTACCTTTTCGTTCATGCGAATTAAAATGGCTACCATAGGTCACGAGATAAGCGTGCCTTGACTATCAGCTCTCCCGAAAGTTGCATTTGAAGTATTCAATCGTTTCGGAGCAGGAATTCCGAAAGGATAGGGTGATTTAGGGTTACCGTGTAGGGCTTAACACGCCTTTAGTAAAAACAAAACTGTCCATCGTAAAGGATACGATCCTCTACGACGGACAGTGTTGCAGATTCAAGATGCCCTTATGGGATAACCAACATTTTAGGAAAGTAGACGGGGTCTGTTGAAAGTCAAACGGTTTTATTTCTGTTTTAGCTCTAAAGCGGCATCGACATCTTGTCAAAAAACTTAGCATTAATCGTTCGTGAAGTCAAACGGTTTTGACGGAATGACGATCACGCGGAATCTGCGGTTCAAACTTGAAGGGTCAATTTTATGGAGGAAAACCTCGCTTAAGGTGGGGCGCACATGGGGAAAAGGCTGTCAAAAAGAGAGGCTAATGGCACCTTGACTCGCCTGGAAACGCAAAGTGGCCTAAGCATTGTTACCCTGTAAAGTAGGCTCGGCTTCATTGAAAATGGAAATTTCTCCTGCTCAAAGGTATCATAGTATTAGTATAGGACTGTACAATGCAGCTCGTCAAGTGAGTCAGACGTATTGAGTTAAGATCGCAGTTCGTATCTGACTTGCAAGGGCGCTTAACGAGTTTGTGCAGTGCAACAGCAAGTTTAACAAGTCATTGGTTTCCTTGATTAAAGTATTCCTCTTCAAATACAGTCCGATGTACATAAAAAAGGTTAATAGGGAAGATCTTCTAGAACTTAAATTCTCATTATTGTAAACCTTGGACTTGGCGACCTTGCTGTCTTAAGAACCCTCGATTTAAAATGAAAATGTGGAGCCCATAGTTCTTGTTTGGGGATTGGAAAAGCAATTTTCCGAACGTATCCAAATCCCACCGTCAGCTCTCAACTCTTAAGCAGCATGACATTCCAGCTGTCAACTCTTTAGACAAAGCGAATCTGCTTGCTGCACATTTTGCAGCCAGCTCAATGCTCCCAGATTGCGCTTTGCCTCTACCTGTACTTGAGAGCGTCGAATACACCATGGGACAAATCCATTTTCGCACTCGTACAGTGGCAAGAGTACTTAATGATCTCAACATAAATAAATCCGCTGGTCCAGATTGTATTTCCCCAATTGTTCTGAAGAGGTGTTCTTCCACGCTGGCAAAACCACTGCGTAAGCTTTTCCATCTGTCCTATTCTTCTGGACTCTTCCCGAGAAGGTGGAAAACAGCATTTGTCCAGCCCGTCCCCAAAAAAGGCGAATCTTCTTCTCCCACCAACTACCGACCCATAGCACTTACATCCATTATTTCTAAGGTCATGGAAACGCTGATAAATCGTCAGCTCATGAAATATCTTGAATCACGAAAACTCATTAATGACCGGCAGTATGGTTTTCGTGGCAACAGATCCACTGGTGATTTGATGGCTTATCTCACCGAAAAGTGGAACCAATCTCTACATCACTCTGGTGAAACAAAGATTGTTGCGTTTGATATTTCAAAGGCATTTGACAGAGTTTGGCACCAAGCTCTTTTGTCGAAAATGCGTGCATATGGGATCGATGCGTCTCTTCTTCAATGGATTAGAAACTACCTCTCTGGACGTTTAATTCAAGTTGTATTGGATGGCTTCAAGTCTGAAATTCACCATATGAATGCTGGTGTTCCCCAAGGCTCCGTTTTGTCTCCGACTCTCTTTCTCATTTTCATTAATGATCTCCTGTCTGTAACTTCTAATCCAATCCACTCCTTCGCCGATGACAGCACCCTCAGCTTCTCATATTCATTCCAAGACTCACGTCCCTGCTCTTCGGCCGTAGAACTGGAACGGCAACGTATGTTAAGCTCATTAAATTCCGATCTCGACAGTATTATAAAATGGGGTTTAGCCAATAGAGTGGAATTTAATGCTTCCAAAACACAATGCTGTCTGTTGTCATTAAAGCGAAACCAGAATCCTCAGCCATTATCCATGAATGGCACTTGCATCGCCGAAACCGAAAGACTTTCCATTCTCGGTATGTGTGTCCATGACAAACTCCGTTGGAACGACCACATTCACGAAGTCGCCAAGAACGCTGCGAAATGTCTAGGTTTCCTTAAAAGGTGCAAGAAATATTTTACCCCTTCTGATCTGGCTACCATATACAAGGCGTTCATTCGCCCCAAACTTGAGTACAACTCTCATATCTGGTCTGGTGCCCCTAAAACCTCACTGCACCTCCTGGATAGGATACAAAATCGTGCCTTAAAACTCATTGGAGACATAAATATAGCGAATTCTATAAATTCGCTCGAACATCGCAGAAATGTAACAAGTCTCTCATTGTTTTATCGCTATTTTTACAAACAATTCAACCGCAATACTCGCCAAGCCAGGAATGCCCATCAGTTTACCCTTCAGCCTATTTTCGGTCGTACTCTGAAATATAGAGATTCTTTCATAAGCCGTATAACACGAATGTGGAATGCCTTGCCCAGCTCGGTCTTTCCCCCTCGGTGCAATTTACAGACATTTAAAACCAATGTGCATCGGAATCTCCTATCTTCTCTATCCCAATTTCCTTAACGCCCGCGCTGTGTACTTTGAACTACACCATAAGAGTAGTCACAACCTCTTTAGCGCGTGTTTATTATAAAAAAAAAAAAAAAAACAGGTAAAATTCGACTTGACTGTCTTCTTTACAAGTTTTTTCTTCAAAACCATAAACCACTATTCAGGGGAACTATACGCATTTGTAGCCCTGCCAGCCCATACGTCTGGGCACAACCAGCAAAGAATAAAATACTGTCACAAAAAGTTCTTTCGATCTATGTATGCACCCAAGACTACACTATACGGACCCATGGTAGGTACTCGTAACAGAAGTTAACATAACCTAGATTTGCGTACACCAATTTCAGCCGAAATATATGTGCGCCTCCACATAGCCGACATAACCAATTACAAACTTAGCCGCACTAATCTCGTATTACACAACCATCGAAGCCACCTACCAACCACAAAACGCCTTAATATTCATTAACCACTACACCAAACTGCCATCAATTATACCCTCGCTGTGGTTATAGGTCGCGCACAAACACTCAACCATACCGATTAGATCCTATTATTAGGTACTCGCAAAAGTTCAAGGAAGTTCACGTTCCCAAAGAAGCGAGCAAAAAATAAATCCTGAACTGAATTATTAATTAAAGTTTCTCAGAGCCTTGCCAGAATTACAACCTTCAATCGCGATACCGAATATACCATCGATATTAATATTTAACAGAAAAACCAACCCAATTATTCCAAATCAAGCTCACTTCAGTTGATTGTTTTCAGAGGTTGCTCGAGGTGGTGTAGGCGCCTGTTGAAAATGAAACTTACCTAACAGTGAGTGTGTTTGGGGATGGAAAACAAAAACAGATGAAAACAAAACCTCAAATTCAACAATCCATCAACAAAAAAAAAGGTATCTAACTATCTATAGTTGCAACTAAGGGTTGAGTGACACACCCTTAGTTGGCGAGGGATGCGCTGTATATCATTTCCCTTATTCTTGTCATTTTTATTGACCATTGTCGCGCAAATTCTGTACTGAAGTACTGTTGGCCGCCGCCGCCATCCCTCCATTTGCCAATATGATATGATATAACCACCCCAAAGTATAGCGCCGGCGCTGTCCTGCTCCATTTTCCCATCCATAAGCATCGTTATGATAATCTTTGCAAATGCGAAGGTACACAGAGAAGTGGCGCCAAGCCTATAGGCGGTGTGGTGAAAAGCTTTTCCATTTCCCAGATGGGTTGATGGTCTCTCACACCCGCGCTTTAGGGTGGGGCTAGGTCTACAAATAGGAAAATAATAATTTAATGTAAGAGAGAAAGGAAAACAAAAGAGCCCAACAACAAACAAGAAATGATAAGTTGACCATAATCTCGTTAGCGTGTGGACTTACACATAACGTTTGTTA
The DNA here is from genome assembly GCA_949126925.1 of Cheilosia vernalis. Classification (NCBI taxonomy): domain Eukaryota; kingdom Metazoa; phylum Arthropoda; class Insecta; order Diptera; family Syrphidae; genus Cheilosia; species Cheilosia vernalis. The sequence continues at coordinate 60,335,908 of OX421362.1, forward strand.
TTTTATGTGAAAATATGTGTAGGTACATCGTTAATTTGAATGAATGTACTGGCCGACGTCCTTCGCTGTGCTTATCCTTTGCCTTTCAGGTTTAATTATTTTTATTTAATTTATCACAGAATGTGAAACGATTGTTATACGTAGAGACAGGGACACAGCAATAGATTTGGGAGGTTTGAAGGTACGAGCTTTGAGCTTTGTAGGTACGAACGGGCTAATCGCAAATAGGTACAGAAGACCTGTTCGGAAGACAAACAAGATAAGCTGCTACTAGAAACTCGAAGGTTATTGGCTGTAGCGTTTTTGGGGTCATTGGACTCGAAGTAGTCAGGGCCAGTCGCTGCGTACTGGCTTCTTATTGCTTGATTTATAAGCAATTGAGGCTACAAGAGAAGTTTTACACGTTTATAGTCAGGACAGTAAAATTTTTGCTGAGTATTACCTTTTGTTTATTTAATCAGATGATGCTACTGCCCGATGTGGACCTCAACCAATACACCTCTGCAGTTAGTGCACTCTTAATTTTTTTATTTCCCCTTCTAATTGTGGGCGCCACCTTAAGCTGGTCTCCGGAGTTCGACTGTGCTGGAGTCATTGACTCTTCGGGCCGGAGCTTAAGTGATTGTTCTGACTGCTCTGCCGTATCGATAGAGAATTTTGACGTGTCCCTAGTCATCTAGTAATACAAGAACTTCCCGACCCCACTCATAGTTTGCTTATTCTATGACGGGTAGCCCGCACAAAGTTATTTTCACACGCCGATTCCCCATAACATAATTATATCTAATTATATTTTCATTCCTTTCATATAGCCTCTCAATAAGACAGACGTTGTCCATAACACTATTCAAGCCCTGCAAAGATCGCCATCGGTAGATTTTGCTAAAATTTCGCAAATAAAATCGTAAAAAAACCCACAATTACTCCAAATTAGCTCAGTAAAGGACAATTTTTTTAATAACCCCTCTTAGGTTGACATTAACGATTGCGGTGCTGGCAGTTGCCCCTTTAATGTTATGTCGTTCGCACAAAAAGGTTCTTTTGCCTTCCGCCTATATGCAAACTGCCACACCCCGCAGTGTTAGTTAGCCGGCCCATAAGGAAAACCAACTTTATAGCTAACATCAAGCACACGCATACACTGTGAAAACAAACCGAAGAGAGAGTGAAATTTTTAATAATGCTAATAAAATACAAACTACGTACAAGCAAACCACGCTTTGGAGGGTTGACATATGACAAGCAGAAGCAATGCGACACAACTGTCCGGGGGTATGAGCGGATGTTTGGACTACATGCTCTTCCCAGAGGGGTGCTCAAAAAAAAGGACCTACACACACGAGCCCATATGTGTAGGCGCAGTCTATGGCTGATGGGGATATCTATCGAAACAGGTCATATATACACAGGTGCCGCTGAAACAAGGACAGTGACGACCGCAAGATCTCGAGCATGGTCTACATCTATGTTGACTTGTGCTGTTTGCAGTAATGCAATTTTTAAAAGGGAGCAGAAAGTGGGTACATGAGTGTGGAGAGAAGTTGAGCCTAATGATTGACAGTTGGATAACAGAGTTTGTTCCGCATATTTATAGCACAAAATATCTTTTGCACAATTATTTCACACTTCTCCAAACAGAACGATTCAACACAACAATTTGTCTGGACTAGATTTGTCTTGAATGTAAAAACCCAGACTGGTCGGCAACGCCAGTTTTACAATGTCGGCAGAATATCAGAATGTCCATAAAAATCAACTAAAAAGACTGTTAATCTAGGCCAATAAAAATGCAGATTTACCACGCCAACGGCTGCCTGAAGTTTGAACGTTACCAAAGTGCTTTATCTTAACTTGTCAAAACTGTCAACAGATTAAACAGTCATAAAAGTAGAAAATAAACCTACTATATCTGTCGCATTCTCATATGAGTTGGCTGGAGGCGTTTCCTTGCACAAGCCAACGTGTGTTCTATCAATCTGTCAGTTGCCGCATCTATAATGCGATGAATTCCACATGTGAGTAGTTGTCACTTTCAACAAGTAGACCTTTAAGAAGCAGACTCCAGGACGTTTCTCTTTTGCCAAAAATAACGAGTAATGACACCAATTTCTTTCGGCTGAATGATGATATACCATAACTGATTCACCTGTCACTTGTAAAGAAAACAGTTGATACGTAAACAATAAGGAAATAGTGTTCCGATTGTTAGTTGCTCGATGAAAGGACCAAGGACACGAACGCGTCAAATTATGTACAAAAGAAAAATTTTCCGGTAGAATATTATACTTTAATTTTTAACAGTTTTATTCACTCTCTATCCAAATGGCACTAATGAAAAAAAAAACATATCTACAAGACAAGCGAAGTTGGTTCGTTTAAAAAAAATCTTTGTAAAGTTAATGGACACGCATACACAGCACTGCTATTTATTACGCTTAATCACAGTCTAAAATTAATAGTTTCCGAGAGCGGATTTTTCTAATTCGCTGTTGAAATTGGGTAGGTCAACGGAAACTGCGCTCTAAATTGCTTTCTGTTTTCCTACAGATTTTTTAACTGCCACTTAGATCTTAAATGTTTTTAATTTAAGACTGACTACGTGGAGAACTTTTTCGAAAACTACTCTATGCGCTTGATACTAGTATTTGACCAATTTTCATTATTGTTTCGCAAAGATGTCAAGTGTTTTATTCTCCAAAGATTTATGTCGAAGCTTTCACATCGCATATCTATCACGACAATTGAAGTTACTCTCATTTTTGTTTGTTCATTTATAGCAGTTAGCAAATTTTAGTTCAAAAGTCCAAGTCTTTCAAACTTAAATGAAAAGATGATTGCACAAACGATTGTGAAACAAAATAAAGAAATTATATTGCATAAATTGTCATTCAAATCGCTTTCTAAATAAAAATAACTACAATATCCACGTAGGTAGCCTATCAAAGTGATAAATAAGGTCAGTATAAACAATCTTAATGAGATTCTTTTTTGTTTTGACTTGATTTATATTCACTTTCAGACTAAACTTCTGTGAAGAGTTCTTTCTACTTCGAAACGACGATGCGGAGAAGAATTTCGATGCCGTGTCGAAAGAATTCCATGACACTTGTAAAAAGATTTTTCTCTATTCATAAATATAAATTAGCGGTGCGACAAATTAATGTGAGGCCGCTGCTATTTTTCATTAATAAATTGTAATAGTTGCACTTAAAAGAAATGCTTGAGTTTCGTAAAAATGGTGACGGAATTTTCGCCATCCATAATGGAACTGGAAGGCGTTGCCATTACGATTACAGGGATGCTGCTTGAAAGGGTGGTTATGCATCATAATACGCATGAACCAAATTTTCAGAAAGGGATGCTGCCAAATTTGCTAGCACCTCATCCCTGCGAAAATATTTCCACCAATAGAATATTCCGATAGGTGATGTGCCATTTTAAAAAAAGAAGAAGGTATTCAATGGCTGTGAGTTTTAAGAGTGACTTTCGTTACTTGACCAAAACTGCAACCAGTTTCTTTTATGGCTGCCCCTTCTCAGTTGTAGCTTGTAGGTATGTACATCAATTTTATATTATATTCAAGAATGACATGTAGGTAATAGGCCTATAGGCCTATGCGCTGGGAGCGAATGGAAGATAAAAAGCAGGGATGTGGATGGGCCTTAAGGATGAGAAGAGATCAGAAAGGGAATGGGGAGTGGGGACGTTCGGATACCTAGTTTATGTAAGACCTCAACTAGATTGATCTGGACTATGAATCCGAACGCGTTTGACTAAGAAAATTGAATTGTTTTCGTTTTCTCGCGGTCAGCGTTACCTTTGTTTGATTTTGCCCTATTTTGTTTGGAAAATGCCCTTCATAAATCTTTAACAAATTTTTATTTTCAAATAAGTACATTTAAAATGTAACACAGTTGCCTATCACAACACTATTATTGTCTTATGCGAACTAATGGTTGTTAAATATCGTGTGAAAATTCTAAATTACCAGAGTGGCTTTAGAAATTAGACCTTTTACTCTCATCGCCCCTTCTTTCGACTCCTCAAAATTCTGCAACGGCCACTCTGTTTATTTTAAATTTTTTCTACTCTTTACTTTAAAATGTAAACTTTATTTTCCTGTCCAAAATTACAAATTTCTTTTCCTATATGTTTCATCGTATTTTCAAGAGTAAAGTGGCCTTGTTTGATGTCGTTTTAGTTATGACATTTAGCACTGTAGCGTCTTTCATTAGTTTAGCTCTCTTTCTTTTATGTTTGTATATTCGACCATCCCACGTTTTCTAACAAATTTTCTTTGGCATTTTTGGAATTGCGGGGATGTGAAGATATGCAGTTTGGGCGTCCTAGTCTATAAATGTTTGAACTTTTATCACACTGAGTGATCAACAACAACACAGTTCGCTTATACAAGAAAGCCCCTCAACACCGCCGAAGATAGCTACCCGAAACACCCCTAACACGATTACTCACATACCAATTCCAAACACAGCCATATTTTTATATATTTTATATCATTTACTAGCTCACCCCGCGAACTTCGTTCTGCCCAAATTCGTTAATGCAATGAAAGTAATAATTTCGAGCATGTACAATGCCGTTCTGAATAAGCGGAATCCGCTGAGGTTTGCAAAGTGCTTTATTTGGACAATGTTCATTATAATTTTCATTATGCAACTTTAGACATAGCGCTTGATTTTATTTTTGAATGGGAGGTGCCACAAATCGTTTTCCTATGTGGTATCCTATCTTTCAGCGGCACCTATCGGGTCCAGAACCCAAGTAGAAGTTGATGTTTGTAGTGTAAGTGCTGTTCCTACATTTCAGACATATTTACGTGACAGTAACAGTTTGTATAATGTATTTGGGAATGACTTGTAACCGAAATGTGATCGATTTTAGTGAGCTTTTATATTGGTTTTCACAAAATGTGAAATAAAAATACTGATACCATTTTCAAACCTTCCCTCTTTATTGGTGATGCTAAAGACCAAAATGTCATGAAAATTGTAATGCATGTAATATTTATTATGCTAGTTTAATAACTGCATATCTTCGTATCCGAGTGCAAAATATTCAAACAAAATCGGTTTTACCACAAATATTAATAAGTTGCCTGTCATCATTATCCACGCCATCTCAATCACCCCTATACTTTTTAACTTACTCACACATAGTTATGCAAGGATCCTGAAAATACATCTCAAACAAAAATGATGGATTCAAAAACCATGAAATAAATCAAAGTTCTACTCCATTTCAAAAAGTTACCTAATTAATGTAACATAGTAACATTGCATATTAGCAATCAAAGTCCTTTGAGTGCATGCAGTTAAATATTCAAGGTCGTACTAATAACTTCAGTGAATTACAACAAATTATCTATGAACATAAATTTGATATGATCGTGTTGACTGGAGACTCATATGGGAACAAAAATCGATAATAAGGAAATAAGTGTAACTAACTATCATATAGTTAGGTGTGAAACCACATCTACACACACAGGGGGAGTGGTCATATATTTAAAAGACTGTTATGAATACCCGACAATTATTAAAAACTAGCTGACCCAGCGAACTTCGTTCCGCCCAAATTCGTTAATGTAATGAAAATAATAATTCCGAGAATGAGCAATGCTCATGCTGCTTTATGTAATTCGGTCAATTCAAATTCTTTATTCAAAAGTTTATATTAAATACAATAGAAAAAACTGAAGTATTGCATTTTCGATGTGTTTAAATCAAACCGCAAAATGATTGACGTGTCCCCCAACTTTCCACTTTTTCACTCACACGTGAACACACCACATACGATTGACCATTTGAAAAACATGAGATAATCTATGTCACAAATATCCTGCGATTGTCCTTGCAACTTATTATTTTTCATAGTGAAAGCGATACGCATGGGAAGTTGAAGGTGAGGAGTCGGTTAAATTATGGCAAATCATCGGAATCCGAGGTCAAAATCTTCGCTTTCATGACATTGGAACTTTCGTTTCAAATTGTGTAGCGATGAGCCCCGAACATCCAACCAATTTAAAAATTAAACATTTGAAATAAGTTTGGTTGTATTGGAAGTAGCACTAACCGTTTAACTATCCAGTCTAATTTTTTTTCAAAGTTCGGTTCGGTTCAATCTCATCCCCTTTAACGTTTATTCTCACGCCAAAAAGTAGCATAAATGCCATTGCCATTTCAATACGAATCCCCCAAGCCCAATATTGTAAAAATTTAACGATCCATTCTCTGGTTATGAGTGCACACACACCAGACGTCAGTCTCTTTTATATATTGGGGTACCCGCCCGGTTTGTGCGTGCCTTTCGTGTGGAACTATCGGCTCCAAAACTATCCTATCTTTAAAACTGGAACAAACGACCCATCCACAAAATTTCATTGAAATCGGTTGAGTGGTTTCGGAGGTGGACAACAGCGCCACGTATCGGATAGACCGTCAGCGCACCTACCCAATTCCCACGCAAAAGTTTGAAAATAAAATTCTTTCTTAGATTTCCTATCTGTGTCTCGGTATATCCGGAGCCATGCGTAGGCGTACCTATCCTACTGCGACTATAGAAGCCTTAATAGGACTAACACCTCTACACATATACATAAACAAAGGGCAATTCGCAGCTCGGCAAGTTTAATCGTAATGAAAGAGACAATTCTCAGCGACTATCCTGAGTTAAAGGATTTTTTCTCTGAAATCACAGTACTTGGCATAATCTGCGCGGTAACAGACCGCTTTCCAAAGACTTTATATTTCCAAAAACGGTTCTCTACGGAGATCCTAGTAGAGAAGCATGGGCGTACAATATAGCCCACCTACTTGCCAAAATGGTCGAAAGTGGTTTACGGATGGTTCCAAAATGGAAACAGGAATGGATGCTGGGTTCCACGGACCTATCCACATTTATACAAAACAGGTACCAACGGCATATAGATTATACATCCATATATTCACGGACAGTCAAGTAGCTATAAACGCCCTTAGCTCGCCTATTATTGCCTCCAAATCAGTACTAAGCTGTTTCAACGACTCGGACGTAGAACCCTTATACTACACTCCCAAATCACACAAAATGTAGCTCATATTGGGAGAATATCCCAGGTCTAAGACAGGCCAAGCGTGCTATTCAGCCGTTCAAAAAAGATACCAACAGAAATTTAAATCTAAGAAGGCATGATATCGAAAATCTGGCTGGTTTCCTCACAGGACATCACAACCTACGATATCAATTAAATAAAATTAATTTAACCGACTCCTCACTTTGTCCTTGTGTCTTGAAGAAGACGAAACAGCTTGGGCACATAATATGTGAGTGTCCAGCCCTATGTGGAATCAGAAGAACTATCTTCTACAGGGAGCTTCTGAGCCCTGAAGAGATGAAGGAGTCATCTGCCAGCAGCTTGATTAACTTTGTTAGAAAAGTGGAGAATCTGCTCGCCTAAACAATATTCTGGCCCTATGGTACAATAGATCTTAAAGGTCGACGTGCCCTTCATCGCTCAGGCGTAGGCAGAAGGTTTTACATAAATCATTACTGTAACTCTCTTCTAACGTCGACTCTCTTTCGTGACGTCGTTTGTAGTTTATGTGCATGAAGAACGAAAGAAAAGTATTTCCCGGAATCATAGTTTGTACACAACTGCGTAGTTGAAATTTAATGCAGTAAAATACATTTTTTTAATTGTTAATCCCCTCTATATTATTTCCGTAATTTCTGTAGTGTGTTTCTCCCTTTTGCAGTTCACACGGTCAACCAATCTTAACAAATCAAGTGTCAAATTAAAGAGATTTTCGGGATATTTATATTTGCATTTTTATTTTTTTTAAATATTAAAAATTGGAAAAGTTGAATTTTACTACATTAAATTTCAACTACGCAGTTGTGTACAAATTATGATTCGACGCGACCAACGTCACGAAAGAGAGTCGACTGCCGAAGAGAGTTAGTCAAGATTAGTGAAAACATAATGCTCTTACGACTCTTAACAAATTTACAGAAAGGAAATCTAAGCAAAAATTGTAATTTTAAATTTTGCGGGGAATTGGGTAGGTGCGCTTACGATCTCCGGTTTCAGTTTTAAAGATAGGAGAGTTTTGGACCCGATAGTTCCAAATGAAAGGCACGGAAAAACCGGGTGGGTACCCCTATTAATAAAAGAGACTGACGTCTGTGTGTGGCACTCATAACTCGAGAATGGATCGTTCGATTTTTACTATTTTGGGCTTGGAGGATTCGTTTAGGAAGGACATTATGCTACTTTTTGTAGTGAAAGTAAAAGTTTAAGGGGATGAGAATGGGAACAGAACTTAGTATGGCAACCGCACTTTGTAAAAAAATATACTGGATACGAAATACAATACAACAAAACTTATTTCAAAAGTTTGATTCTCAAATTCTTTAGATGTTCCGGGCTCACCGCTACACAATTTTAATTCGAAAGTCGGCTCAGTTTTAATTTTGTTGAGCAACCCCAATCAACCGAAACTTTTTTAACGGATTGGGTTTGATTTGAATGTGAAGAATCTTAAATCAAATGTCTTGGAAGCGAAGATTTTGACTTAAAAATTCAAGAGACGGATTCCGATGATTTTCAATTGGTTTCCGAGCGCCTTCAATTTCCCATGCATATCGCTTTCATTATGAAAAAAAAAAAAAAATAAGTCGCAAGGACAATGGCTGGATATTTTTGACATGAATTATTGAATTCCCATGTTTTTCAATCGTATCAATCAATCGTATGTGGCGTGCTCACGTGTGAGAAAAATCTTCCGCTTTGTACGTCGTGTACCGTAAAGCACTTTAGTCAAACAAATTAAGATTGGCTGACACGTCAATCATTGCGGTTTGATTTAAACACATCAACAATGCTATACTTTAGTTATTTGTATTATTTTGATATAACTTTTGAATACAGAATTTGAATTGACCGAATTACATAAAGCAGCATGTTCATTGTTCGTTCTCGGAATTATTATTTTTATTATATTAACGAATTTGGGCGGAACAAAGTTCGCCGGGTCAGCTAGTATTTTAAAAAAGTAAAAATGCAAAGATAAGCACCCTAAAAATATCTTCTTTTTGACACTTATTTTGTTAAGATTGGTTGACCGTGTGAACTGCAAAAGGGAGAAACACACTACAAAAATTACAGAAATAATATAGAGGGGATGTTCAAGTTGGCTTAATGCTGTGGATTTTGATAATAAAAGTCGAGATTGAAAGTAAAGCAATGGTGTTCTTAATACAGGTCACCTAGTACACCAATCAGAGACTTTCTTAATTGTAGGTATATGTGATAGGATAGATGAACTACCAGATAAAATATTGTAATACTAGGAGATTTTAACATAGAATGGCTTGAAAATAGTATTTATAAAAGAGAACTCGAGTGTTTATTTAGGGAAAAACTTTGCAAACAATTAGTTGTTGTGCCAACAAGGATAACTCCTACTTCTAGTTTACTGTTAGATTATGTGGTAACTGACATAAAAGAGAGTGAAGTACAAATTAAAAATAACCTAAAAATAAGCTCCCCTTGCATGAAAAAATTTTGGAGAAGGTAGTGCAAGTACAACTTGAGAGTTACATAGAAGAAAACAACATACTAGTCGAAGAACAATCGGGGTTTAGGCGAAAACATTCGTGTGAATCCGCTCTAAACTTCGTTATAGCGGACTGGAAAGAGAAACTACACGCTAATAAGAAGATAGCAGCTGTTTTCCTGGACCTGAAGAGAGCATTCGAGACGGTTGATAGAGAAATATTATTGAATAATCTATATGGATACGGAGTAAGAGGTGTTGAATATGAGTGGTTTAAATGTTATCTACTAGGGCGAAAGCAAGTTGTGAAATTTAACGATGAGTTATCAGAAGCTATAGAGTCAGATTTGGGGGTGCCCCAGGTTTCTATACTGGGTCCACTTCTGTTTTCATTGTATATTAATGATTTGAAAAACACAATTAAATATTCTAGAATACAATTTTTTGCTGATGATTGGCTTATATATGTCGATGAAGATGAACTCTGTGGATTGTATTAGAAAACTAACTGAAGAAATAAATAATATTAAGACTTACTTAAATATGAATAAACTTAAGCTAAATGTAGAAAAAACGAAAATACTGTTATTACCTGAAAATAATGTGATACGCCAAATAGAAGATTTTGAATGTGTAAAGGAAATAAAATATTTAGGAGTATAGCTGCGATTACACGGCCATTTTTTCGAGTCATTTAAATGAAGCTCTGACGTCAGCAAATAATGTCGCATAGAGTGCCATTCAAGCTACGATTCGTCATTGGTCATTTGCGAAAAAATTGGCGATCACACGAAATGACTATTACCTTCATTTTTGTCCCAAAATCAAATGACAGACAGTGCGAGTCATTTAGAATTCTCCATTGGGATGACATTTAAATGACGAGCGAAAAAATGGCGATCACATGGCAATGACTTGCCTTATTTAATTGACAAATGACACCAATGAACAATGAGAAAAATATAGCCACAGTCATTTAGTGTTTTTCTTTCGGCAAAGACACATGAGTGCCACCTTTTTAAACAATTTAAATTTTAGTGAAAAGAAAACAAATATTAGAATAAATAAAAAATGTCAAAAAGAACTTTGGCGATGATGGTGGAAATTGCGGAGCGTGTGTGCTGGAAAGCAGTGAAGATCTTGATTACGAGCCAACGAGACGAAAGCAGAGTATTTGGCAAAAGAAGTGGTTAAGCCGTCGCGAGAAGAGTGGATTTTGTGCTGGATTGGATGGATTGCTGCTCGAATTGCGCGAAAAAGAACCTGAACTATATCGCAATATCCTTCGTATGTCAGCCAATCAATTCGATTATTTGCTGAGATTGGTTGACACCGACTCGGTCGATTGCTCCTTTTCGGTCAATACAATGAACAGCAATTCTCGGAAATGGGGATATTTAATTTTACCTGAATCGATTGCACCTTGACCGGACTTTGTCTTGCGCAGTTTCGTCATGAACGCCTTGAAGTTGCTGCGGATGCTATTCCACTTCTTTCTGGATTCTGTTACATCAACTGCGTCGATGGCCACCTTCAGTACAACGATTTCCCAACAATCGGTTTTGATATTTTGCAGTTTATATTGGGGAACTGCGCTATCCCAAAGTGCCCGTTGTTTTTGCACCGCCACAATCAAACATGATTCCTCCTCGTCACTCCTCAAAGGGCTAATTTTTCTATTCCGATTCCCTACTGCTTTTTTGGTCTTGGAATTCATAATATAGTTCACTGAACAGTCCATATTGTCATATTAAATGCTGCTTCATTTGTCATTTGCGTAGAAAAAGGCATAGCATGAATTTCGTACCTAGTCATTTTTTTGAGGCTGCCATTTAAATGATGCAACAGCCGAAAAGTTTAGTCATTTGTCCTAGGCGTCATTGAAGAGCGATCACACGGCCATTTTTCTCCGTCATTTAAATGGCACAAAATTCATGTCATTTGCTCTGCCATTTCCCTAGTCATTTAAATGACGCTGAAAATGTTGTCCCAAAAATGGCGATCACACGGAACGACATTTAAATGACGGCTTTGTGACGAGATTTTTACGTCAGAGCGCCATTTAAATGACTCGAAAAAATGGCCGTGTAATCGCAGCTTAATAATGGATAGCAAACTTAATTTTAAAAAGCATCTCGAAAATGTATGTAGGAAAAAAAATAGCCAAAAAAATCGGTTTCTTTCGGAGAATAAGAAAGAAGCTATGTATTCCAACGGCAATAAAGATATATAATACTATAGTAAGACCCCATTTTGAGTATTGTCCAACAATACTATTGTTGGGATCTTCAAGAATGTTAAATAGTTTACAAAAATTACAAAACAAAGCAATGCGTTCCATTTTATGCTGTAGTAGATATACACCCATTCGAAGTATGCTGGAAGCACTAAAATGGTTAAACATAAGACAAAGGATAGTTATGAGTACTCTTATTTTTATATTTAAAATAAAAAAAAATATGCTGCCCAGTTATTTAAGTAGAAAGTTAACAAATATATAACTTAAGAAATAAAAATAACTTCAATGTGCAGTTATTTAGGAACGCAAGAACACAAAACATGTTATTTTATAGAGGCGTACAAATTTTCAATGAACTTCCAAATAATGTAAAAATAGAAACAAACCTTGCAAGATTTAGGAGAGCAGTGATAATGTATGTAAAAAATAATTATTAAATTTAAAAAAATGTAACATAAGCTTATAAATGTAATATGTTTTTGAAATAGCACACAAGCTAAATAAACGTAATCTAATCTAATCTAATCTAGTAAACATAAACAAACTTATTACCTAGGTAGGTTATAAAAAAAAATTCAAAATTGTTGACAACAACAAATTACTTGGAAAATAACTAAAATAATTGACAACAACAATTGCTTTGAAAATTTAAAATATTTTTTTTCTATTTGAAGTGTCACTACTCGATTTCTATCCAGTTTATTTTTTTTTTTTTTCTTTTTTTCAAAGTGAAAAACGAAATATGTGCCTACAACGCCACCTGTTGAGGATTTTGCAACTTTTCTTTTTGCAAAAACCATCCCTAATTCAAGACGAATAAAACACAATAAAAATCATTGAAATCGGTTGAATACATCCTGAACTGAACTGAACTTAAAATCCATAAAGCTTAATTAATAAGCAATAGTATTTCTCAAACCAAACATGGCAATATTTGGTACGTAGGTACAGTTTGGTCTGCAAAATTTTACAAAAACCGCCCTAACGATTTTGATCAAATTTCATATTAAACATTAACAGCCGTATTAATAAAAAACCCGTAACTAATCTCTAACTCGTATATTACCTAGCACCTAGTTAAACAAATAGCATATGAGTTAAATATTCTTATTAATAAAAGAAAATAACTCATATAATAACTACCTAGCTGATGTTTTCTCTAAAATAGCTGGCATCACCTAACCAAATTGTACTGAAAACTGCTGAAAACTATTACATATTGGCTATCATCACGGCTGGCTAGGGTACTTATCTAGAGAGAGAGAGGTAACGGGCGTAACGACCCCGCGGAGGCGCGGACCCTAGTTACAAAACTCCAGAAGCGTCTGACCCATATTGGGCGCCTCCCTCCCTGGTCAGCGTCTGTTCTCCATGTCAGGAGCGGCTGTGCACAAAATAAAATGTTTACACTTTTCACAAAAGTAATAGCAAATATGTATGCAATGAACAAAACGAACGATATAATTACCCCAGGTGGTATGCCAGTTGCTCTGGCAAATCCACCCACTTCGGAGGTCGGTTCCATGGATTCTGGGGGGACCATTTATTGCAAAGCAACAACCTATTTGGGAGAAGCAAAAGAGTAGAAAGAACACCCCCATCTAAAAAAGAAGAAACACGCGAAGCATTGAAGGCTAAATATTTAAAAGCCTGTGACGAAAGAGATGGGTTTAAGCAACTGAATGAGACACTGCTTAAGGAAATAAATAATCTTAAGCAGGAGTTGCAATTGTTGAAAGAAGAGGTCAACAACCAAAAAAAGGCGAATGTCCAACCTGTCGAGTTCTCTACTGACGAAGAGGAACTTAGAAAAGAGACAGAAGGACATCGTCACAAGGGGAATAAAAACAAAAAACGCAAAATGAGTCTCCCAAAAGTCTCACCAATAAAAGAAAGCTGCACAGTCACTGTGTATGCTTCAGACAAAGAAAATAAAACACAAAATCTTACCAAGCCCCCACCAATTATAGCGCTGCAAGTAAATAAGTATGAAAGCTTGGCCAAAGTATTGGAGGAAAATCAAATTAAAGCCAATACAGCGCTTATAAACAAAAATGACATAAAAATCATTCGGCCTTACCAATAATCAATCACTAATGTCGACAAGTAGTTATATGTCAGCTTTAGTAAAAATGTACAGCATTTGTGAAATGGTACCAACAAACAATTAGACCTCCACATTTACTAGTCCGACAACTTTCTTAGAATCTATTACATTTGTTGTCATTGCAGAATTCAAATTTCATAATTTGTTTTCGTGAAAAACAAGGTCAATGGTCTCATTCACAAGGAGGATTTTATTCTAAAAGAAGGAGTACATAAATTGCAATTAAATTTGCCCAACTTTCTTTCATTCCAATGCTCTTTGAGGCTTATTATAAGCAAAAAAATAAAACACAAAATAGGAAATGCACAAATTATCCGCTGATCTGACAAATATCATATGCAAATCAGTAATGCCCTATCAATCGATCGGACACAATTTTCAGTACTTTTATAGTACGCTTTCCATTGTTTTCTAATACTACCTCGCATTTCTTTATGAGTGCATTTGTGTCGTAATAATATCTCTTTCAAATTATTCAATAAACGGAGTACAGTTTATTTGAATGGTTTCATATATATTCGTAGGCTGACGATGCAAATCAAAACTTATTAGTGGTCTAAACATAACAATTGCGTCGTTAGCAAGTGAATGTTTTTGAAAATAGAAATAATAGCTGGCTCATTCATTTCCGAATAAATCAAAATCGCACGAAGGATGCGTGTTAAGAAGCTTCCGGTTTTGAAAATAAATACAATTTAACCTATAAAAATTTGTATAGCTTATATATTACTCAATTCGGGAAACTTAGAAACCGACAAAAGTTGAAATTCGAACCGAAAAATATAAAACGCACATTTTTATGCACACATATTCTCGTACTACCTGTTAGGCTGTTACCCCTCCAGAAGTTAACAAACTTGTTATTTTACATACATTTTGCTGAGTGCTGATAATTCTATTTTTACAACTACATTTTCCGCGAAGTGAACCTTTTCACACCAACCATTGTCTCATTAGAGGTCCTCATTCTCGGTAAACAAACACCGTTTGCAAAGAGTTTGAAAATTGTTTGGTTGCAACAAAATATCTACCTGAGTCGCCTAAGGTACTGAGAATTGTTGCAAAAAGGAATGAACCGTCCAAACTTAAGTAAGAAGATATTTTATTCTGTTTGCGACGATTGTTAAGAAAGTCTTGGAAATATCCCAAACTTATATACAATTTAGTTTTTATTAAGCAACTATTTAAAAAGGAAAACCAATCAAAACGCAATAACTAGCGGTAAAACAAGATAAAACAGAAAAAAAAAAACATAGAAATATGTATATGCTTCACGTGTTTAGAAATAAAACAAAAATGCAATATTTTTCAATATTTTGCATACATTTGTACAAATTTGTGTTTGTTAGACTTAAAAACCATTTGCATTGTTTTATTGCAACGAATAAAATTAGAAAACATTCACAATTTACTAAAATTAATTAATAACTGTAAACGCAAAGGCTGAACAACATCGTATTAAATTCTCTCCTATTACGAAATTTAATACCGTGATTTTGGATGGTAGGGCAACACTTGTCTTCAAAATGACATAAGGGAGGATTTATTTAGGTAATGTCCGAGATAAACATGGCTTTCTCAACACTAACATTTAACCCTACAGTTAGCGATAGTCTGGCAACTATATTTGATTATTGGTAAAGGGATTTTGGAAAGTGTGGGGTCTTTTCGTAAAGTGCTAGACTAAAGTTGATTATTGGTAAGGTCGAATGTGTTTGCCAATAGTTAGGCCTAATATGTACGCGACTATTATTAATACGGCTGTAAATAAGTATCGTAAATAAGATCCTAAAAATTTGTCTCAAAAAATTTGAGTAAATGGTTTTTTTAATTATTTCTCAAAATGGTTACCCATATCCCGATCTGTCTTTGCAAATTTTTATAAAACTCAACACCGTTCTTTACTTTTTGTAAAACTCAATACCGTACTGCCAATAAAAATGTAATTACAACTGCAAAAAATGTAGTTTTTAGCAAATATTTCCCACTTCTTATTTCTTTCAACCATAGTTTATTATGGACCTTAGGATAATTCCAACCACTTGGAGAGTTACACAATCAAAAACTCCCACTTCATTTGCACGTCCCACACACGTCCCTCGGCATATTCGGTTTATAGCTGCTTATGCAAATCTAAAAACAAATCTCTAAAACCTTACATACAAATATCTATGTAAAGATAGGTATCGGTTTAAAACGAGCTTCTGGTTCACTTTGCTTTGAAGTCGAAATTCTTGTGTAAGAGTTTTTACAACTCTAGCCAGAACATGCAACAATTCGATTGCTTCAACTTATAAAAACTCACATTGTTATTATTGATATATATGTAGATACTGCCCAAAAATTAATTTCATTTAACGCTATTCCTTATAATATATTTTAACTGTTTCATACTGGCATACCTATGTTACATACCAAGATATACATTTCCAAATTTCGCTCCCACGATCAAGCTAATGTTTAAAGCTATCTTACAATTCCACAATAATTCCATACGGTTTAATAGGACCATTGTCAGTGCGTCGTTTAACATTTCTAAATTCCACTCTGACTCGCGAAGTGAACTAGTAACTTACAGAGTTCTCAGAGGTGTCGCGTATCCTCTTCAAGGTAATGCCGTACCTAAACAAAATTGTGTTCGGAGGCAGGACAGAGAATTCAAAAATTAGTTTTTAGAGTTGAATAGGTGTCGCGCTAAAGTACGGTTGTGTTCTAAAAGCGAAAAGGCAAACTAAACAAAAACCAACCAACAAAATAAGCCATTCAATAAAATGAGAATAAAAACTTCAAAAGTATGTTTGAATAAGTTCAGAAGCAATAAAAGTGAAAATAAAAACTTCAAGAGCAGTTTGAATAACTCCAGAAGTTGTGTTGAAAATGTTTCACCCAAAACGAAAGCAAACAAAAAAAAAACAAATCTTTCTCTATCCTATCACATAAGATTTATAGAATACTAGCTGACCTAATGGTGAACTTCGCACCACTTAACCTTGATCTATTTGAAGCTTCTTTTTTTTTTGGATTTCAACTTAGTTTGGTGATTAAATGAATTTTGTTTGTAATTCAAATTAATTCAATGCCTTCTGTTTTCCTGTAAAATATATGATATTACCATTCAATGCAAAGCTTTGTAGTAAAAAATTCCAGTCTATTGAATTCGAATAAGTCCGTTGGAATCATCGGGATGCGTGGAATCAAAACATCCTCTCCTCTATACTTCTCCTTGATAATCGTCGCGTCGCCTCGATGACGTTGTCCATAAGCTTTTTCACATCCAGTCTCCATTGCACATTCGAGGTTGATTGATGTTACCTAACATAGTGATTACTGAGCCTACTTTTAATTGCAAATTGTGAGGTGGTAATCCGGACAATTTCAACGTATTCAAAAATTGTGTCGGATAGTTAGTTGACTACTTCATCCTGGTTTATAACTGTTTCAACCGATTTAAAGGAAAACAACTGTCCCGGAATGACATTTTTAACAGTGGAGTTAAGATCATGGACATCCCTGTTTTTCGCTGCCAATATGGCTCAGTCGCTCAGCCAACTATTGTTTTTGAAGTTTAGCGGTATGCCCGGAAAAACACGTCGAATGAGCTCTTCCTTAGAATCGGTCATGTGGTAGAAATCAGTGGGCAATTTGATAAGTCCTGCAATCTTTCCATTTCCAATGTCCAACAATTACTTCGAAAACACATCTGCAGTTTGATCTCGTCAATCGGAGTGTCTTGAAATGCCGCCACAAATTTTATGTTTTCAAGCACGCATTTAGTTCGCCAGCTGCAGTTGATCGTGAGGGAATAACTGGAAGTCTCCCGAAAATAACCGGATAATACAATCATGGCTTTTCCAAAAATGTTTTGATTGTCACGAAGATTGCCTACACAAAGGGTGTGGCGGCTGGCGGGTAGCCAACACAAAACACCCCAACGACTGTCACACAGTAACTAGTGACAAAAGCACTACGTTCGATGGGTGGAGAGACGACGATCTCTCTTTCAAATCACCCCGCCGCTGGAGCAACGAAGGAGCTGCAGAGGAGTGTAGGCGGACGGCCAATTAAAAGACACTCTTCGATAGATCTACCACGGTAGAAAGACTGGTTCGATGGGCATAGGGAAGACGATCCCTAAGTAAAGGCTCCGACGATGGAGCAACGGAGGAGCAGCAGAGAGTGTAGGCGACGGCCACAGAAAACGCACTCCCACCATAGAACCCGCACAGAAAGTGCGTGATAAAACGAATACGAACACACAACACTAAGGAGCAAATCGTTTGGTGAACGATCACAGCAACCAGGGCAAACGAATCAAGGCGACAATAACACTAAAATACTATCCAACCCCACTGAGCCTCCTACTGCAGTACGATGGCCGAGAGCCCACCCTAAATTAAATTAAATTGTAAGGGATGGTCTACTATCCGCAAGTCCCATCACCCAAATCTGCGCGAGAGTGCACCGAACAAGATTAATAGTCGCGAAAACAAAAAAATAATGAAATCATATGGATCCTCTGCCACCTCTGCCTGTGGATATAACATATACAATAAAGAAAGGAAGCCCAAGTCCGGGTGGGGTACAGAAATACTGGCGTCCACTTATATCCTTTTTTCTTGTTACGTTATTGTATATTTAATTTTCTTTTTATAATTCATGGGGAAAAATGCCGAGTTTGATTCGTCCACGAATTACTTTGTTTGTTTACATTTTGTTTTGACTAAAGGTCAAAGATAATTTCTTAAAGGAAAGCCAACTCTGAAATAAGAGAAAAGTTCGAAGTCGGCTGGCTAATCTCAAATATACTGGAAGGATTCCCCCACACCAGTGTATGAATGAGAGAGTGTGTGTGAGGAAGCGACTTCGAACTAATGCAAAACCCTGGAAGTCACTTCTTGGCTAACCAGCGATCTAGCGAGGTGTTTTAAAGGATTTTTTTTTTTTGTTGATCAGATTGCGAGTGGCAATTTTTTTGATTTGAAGAATAACGAAAAGTAAATCGTGGAGTGAAGCTTAAAGTAAAGTAGTATTGCAGAAAGTGCCAAAGCAAGAAATAAGGAAGACAGGATAGTGGACAGACAGGGCTATTCCTAACGGTCTGAACACCATCATTGATTTTTTTTATCATCACCCTCATTCAATCTCTATGGTTTTCACCAAGGAAATAAAAGACCGTGCTCCAACGGAGCCTTATAACGTTTTTAAAAACTAGCTGTTTCATTTTTTTTTTTGACTTTCAGGTTTTTCGCCGTTGGCTTCCAACCTCCGTATTATATTTTCGTGGTTTTATCCCTTTTTTTCTCGTTGCCCGAAAATTGATTGGTTTCAGAATTCCAAATAAAAATTCTGTGGCGCCCTTATTATTTTTTTAACAACTAGCGATCTGCGTAAAACCTATCTGGTGCGAACCCACCCTCTTGCTGACTAGCCACTGGAAGCATCCAAAGTGCTATTTATTGCACATCTTCTTCGTTGTACCTATATGGTCTGTGGCGTTTGACACATTCGACCCTTTAACTCTCGGTGCAGTGGTGGCTGCAATTTTTACATTAATTGATTTTTTTTTTTTTTTATCGCGTTATTGTTCGGTTTGACCAATAATTAATTCGTTTAATTAATAAACCAAATATAAGTGCAACACAATGTCTTCAACGTTTTGTTAAGATCTTCCATTTCAGAAATTGTAGGTACTTGCGTCCGTACCCGAGGAAAGATGAAGTATTTAATATGCTTGGTGTTATTAAAATTATACAGTCCGATAATGGGAAACAGTTTCTGTCAAAAGACTTCCAGAACCTTCTGTCAAGTTCCGGGGCGCGGCACTTAAGAACTGCAAATTATTCACCCCAATCGAATGCGTCGGAGAGAGTCAACAGAACTTCTTTAGCAGTCATAAGGTCCTACCTCAAAGGAGATCAATGCGACTGGGATCTTCATCTCAGCGACATAACATGTGCCTTGAGAACTTCTGTGAGAACTGAGAACTTCTGATGAAGTTGCTATGAACTAGTGGAAAGAAATGCAGTCGAAGACTCACAAATTAAAATCATTTTCCACAATTAATTGATGGTCTAATAGTGCATTTACTAAATTCATTTTTTTTTTTTTGTTAATTAATGCGATCGAAATTTGTAACCAAATAAGTTTGCACCGAAGTTTAACGACTAGTGTCTCACAGCTGATTGAAACGTCAAACGAAAACGAGTCGGTGGTCGGTGTGAATGCATCGATGAGTTTTCGAGGAAAACGCAGTTTTGGGCTTGGTGTGAAAAGCCTATAAGAGTGTCGTTGTTTCAGTCAATGGCTTGATCTGGTGGAGTTGATGTAGTCTTTTTTGGGGTAATCCAAAATGGCTGCCGGATTTCCATGGTGGGGAGGGAGAAGGACATCGCTGAACAACACCGCAGGGCCCTCAGTGTGGTAAGACCAGTCGGTCCTTTATTATTATTATTATTATTTGACAGGGGTTATTGTACTGTGACCTTTTGATCTATTGTACCCCCTGCTCAGAGTGGTTTATTCCCTCAAAAGAGTTCCCCTCATAGAATAATTCATTTCGAAATCATTTTAGGGGTTTTAGTATTCTTCTTTCTCCTTGGCGGAAGAAATCCGCCCTATAGCCCTCTCTCCAGTCCAGTTTCCTTTAAGAATCTAAGGATGAGAGCTGGCTCCAGTGACTGTATTTCCTCATCAGATAGTTGGTACTTGCGCAAGTATTTCAGTCTTTTGTAGGTCAGTGCCCCACATGATCCCAGCAAGTGTTCTGGGATTTCACTGGACTCATCGCAGAATCTGCAGAGACCTTCTTCAGATATACCCAGTTTCCTGAGGTGTTCCTTGAGTCTACAGTGCCCCGTAGGGAAGCCCGTTAGGATACGAAGGTTATTTTTGCTCATGCCGATGCAAGCTTGGAATCTTTTCCGGTTGTATTGTCCCAGAAGTTTCTTGGCCTGCCTCATGCTCTGAGTGTTATGCCAGGTTCTTGCCCTGCTTTTTTTTCTCTAGTTTCCTAAATTCTTCTTTGAGGGTGTGATAGCCTATTCCGCAGAATGGTTCAGGACCTACGAAAGTTTCTGATGCTCCCTTCCTTGCTAGGGAGTCGGCCATTTCATTCCCCTCTATTCCTACGTGGCCACGCATCCAGCAGAGGGTTATATTGTTTCTCCTACCAAGTTCATTAAGTTTTTGTGGGCATTCCCATACAAGTTTGGATTTAATGATGTAAGAATTAAGTGCCATAATAGCAGCTTGGCTGTCTGACATTATAGCTATATCACAGTTGACTCTGTTTCTGTAGAGGTTAATTTGGACACACCTGTCTATGGCATAGATTTCAGCCTGAAAGATGCTGGTACTTTTGCATATTGGTTCAGAATATTTGGTTTCAGGCCCAAAAACTCCCGCCCCAGTTCCCTCATCAGTTCTCAGCCCATCTGTGTACCACTTTGTAGTGTGATTGCTCAGTCTGTGAATTGTGGATTCATTGCTCCAGTTCTTCTTATTGCTGAGCTTAGTAACAAAGTTCTTTTGAAAATCAAATCTTTTGTCGTCTCTAGGAAAGGCCAATAGTGGTTCTTTTTTGAGTAGTACGTCAAACTGTCTCAGTGTGATGCACTTTCCTCTTCCTATTCCTTCCTTGGCCATTCTTAGGATCGTTTTACTTGCATATATCTCAACCATAAGGTGCAATGGAGTTAGTTCCAATAGCTGCGGTTGGGCAAGTTCTCATAGCCCCTGTAATACATAGGCATGCCAGTCTTTGCACTTTATTGAGTGTATTTCTTGTGGTGGAAAGATTGGTTCTTTTTGCACATGGAATCGCTCCATACGTGATCATTGGTCTCACAATAGCAATATACCAGTGGCGTCTCGTCAGGGTGTGCAAGGTGTGCTTTGCACACCCTGATCTAACCAAAAAAATCACTCATCGAACATTAAAATAATAATAACACACGTAAATATGATGTGCTCAATTACACTTTACACATCCCATAAAAGCTCCATCACACAGCCTACTATAATAATACTCATATTCATCCTTCCTAATTTTTCTTTCAAAATTCCTTCATCGTTGAGAAACAAAGAGAAAAACAATAAACTCGCACGAAATCTGGCTGTGCACGTATTCATCAAATAAATTCATCCAACTCCGAACTAACGGGTGATTTTTTAAGAGGTTTAGAACTTTTTAAGAAAAAAAAACACAAAAAATTGGAAAAAATGAATGAAATATTTATTTGCATCGATAGTTTGAACCTTGCAATTTAATGTTTAAAGATAATTTCATGCAAATGTTGACCGCGGCTGCGTCTCAGGTAGCCCATCCGCTGAGTCCAATTTTGGCATACTCTTTCACACATATCGGCCGGTATCTCACGAATGAATGCATGGATGTTGGCTTCCAGTGCGTCAATCGAAGCGGGCTTGTCCCTATACACATTGACATTAGCCTTGACATACCCCCACAAAAAAAAATCTAATGGTGTCAAATCGCACGATCTATGCGGCCAATTGACCGGCCCGAAACGTGAAATTAACTGTTCACCAAACTCGCCTCGCAATTGCGCCATTGTTTCGCGTGCTGTGTGGCATGTGACACCGTCTTGTTGAAACCACATATCATGCAAGTCAAGAACTTCCATTTCGGGCAAAAAAAAGTTTGTTATCATCGCTCGGTAGCGTTCACCATTGACATTAACGCTGCGATTCGCATCATCTTTGAAGAAATATGGCCCAATAATGCCGCCGGCCCATAAACCGCACCAAACAGTGGCTTTTTTGGGATTCATTGGTAGCTGTTGCAATGCTTCTGGCTGATCTTCACTCCAAATGCGGCAATTTTGCTTATTTACGTACCCATTCAACCAAAAATGAGCCTCATCGCTGAACACAATTTTTCGATAAGCAGCGCGCGATGAACATTTCGAACCGAGCACGAATTTTGATAGTAAAATTCAATAATTTGCAAGCGTTGTTCATTTGTAAGACGATCCATGGTTAAATTGCAAACCAAACTGAAGCTGTTTGACAGTGACACAAGGTACTAAACACACGTCAGCTGTCAAAATTAGTGTTGCCAAAACCAAACCAGCTAAAAAATCACCCGTTACTATTATCCACAATAAAAGCTCGACTTATCAAGACTTCGATTTATCCAAATTGTTGCTCAAAATTAAAACAATCAAACAATTCAATATGTATCTGAAATACTTATGCACACACATTTTGTGCTTTTATTAAGTCTAACACATTTTACATTAATGTAGTAGGTACATAAGTATTTACAACATACATAAAATTATTGCCTGTATGTACATATATGTATGTACTTACAACTTCCAACCAGCAACGAAACATGTCGGTAGTAAAAAAGTCAAATTTCTCGTTTTCTTTTCAAATGAAAATTCGCTTCAAAAATTCGAATTTAAAATGTCCAGGTTGTCCAAGTTTGACTGTAATTTGAAATTGCTAATTTTTGTGGATTAATTTACCTTTATATCTATGAAAAATGTTGAATATATCAAAAATTTTTTTTAGATAGGTAGGTACATTAAAAAATCGGCAGTGAATTTCTCAGTTTTTTCAGTGAAGTGATTGCGGAATGCAAAATGTTTGTTCGTCAGTTTAAAACAAATTCAAATTTACAAGTAAAATTGTCGCAATTCTGATATAAATTTTTAATCAAATATGAGTGCATATCGAAATAAACTCAGTTGTGCTGTTAAGTTATGCGAAAAATATATGCAATATATTACATTCACAAAATCTTTGTGATGTTTACTTAGATATTGCTCTACGAATTTTTTTGAGCATCCCAGCCCAGCAACAAATTGTTCTGGAGAAAGAACTTTTTCAACTCTGAAAAGGGTAAAAAATTATTTACGTGCAAGTATAGGCCAAGACCGACTTAATGCCCTTGCATTATTATTATCTATTGAAGCTCAGTTGGTACAAGAACTAGATTACGATGATATAATTGACGTTTTCGCATGAACTAAAGCCAGAAAGAAGAAAATGTGAACTCAAAAAACCTATATTCAAATTAATAATTTATATTTAAGACTTTATACGAAAAGTTATACCTATGTTAACTAATTAAATGTTGTATTGAAGTTAATAAATTTGAATTCATAATAGTTTAAAAATTTAAAAATTTAATTTTTAATGTTAATAATTTTTTCTCCATACAGCAAAAAGGGCGGCATATCTCACGGGGCCTAGGGCGACATCGAACATAAATCCGCCACTGCTTCGATGGCTGGTGGTGTTGATCCCGTCAATAGGTTCAGTTGAGTTGGCTTAAGCTCCCGCACCGACGTCAAGGTGACGTCATTCACCAAGGTGTCTGCGCTCGCGGGAGTCTGTCCTTTAGAAGTAGAATTGTTTTACTCCGCATATTTTATATTTTGATGTAGGCTTCGTCGAGCTTAGCCGTGCTTCGCCAGCATGCCGCACTCCTCGCTCTCGACCTTCATTCACTTTCTGTTCCGTTCCCATCCTTAAGTCCCATCCACATCCCTGCTTCCTATCTCCTATTCCACCTGTAGGCCTATTACAGACATTATACTCTGCTCTCTGCATGTTATTATATCGGTCACTAATTAAATTACGCTATGTCACAATGAATCCAACCCCAAATGAGAGTTTAACTAGAACGTCATGACTGGACGAATTATTGAGGCCTTTCATTACACTAATGTACACTCGCCGGGGACTCGTCTGTAGCGTTTGTATATACTCAACTCATTCACACCCTTCAATGCGGAAGAAGGAAATATATGTCCGGCGCTGTTTACTACTGCACAGAAGAAGGATGTATCTATCGAACGAGCAGGATTAATGTTACCTAGAGGAAATCATTTATATTGTGCACATAATACGAGTAGATGCATGTAGAGAAGCGTTAAAGTGGCTTTTAATTAAATTCAGTTTTTTGGTTGGTTGTTCGAGAGGGAGTGCAGTAACTTGGGATGGTTTTGAGTTAACGGTAGGTTGAAGTCCTTCCTTAGTTTGTTAATGGTGAGTGAAGTATGGAATTATAATTGCAAAAGGTGCGAGGCCTGCTGGGGAGATAATTATTCATTAGGTACGCGTGAATAAGGCAATGTGACTTTGGGTGATTTTGAATAATTAATTTATTTTTGTAATATCGTTTTCGATTTGGCCAAAAAACATTTTTTTTTTTTTTGATCGAGATTACTTTTCATTTTCGATTTGCCACAAAAATCTTTTTTTTTTATCTAAGATAACTTTTGAGAAATCTCAATGTTTCCTAAGATTTTACCATACTTTCACTAACACGGAACGGATTTTATTGACATTGCCTTTTTTTGCCTTTTTTTTGCCTTTTGTTAGCCATATTGCCCTTTTTTGCCTTTTTTACCAATATGTTTTTTTTCTGCCTTTTTTGGCCATATTGAAAGTTTATGTGAACTTTCTTCTTAACTATAAAATTTTAAAAAATAAAATCGCTGAAACGGGTCGGGTGCAACTCATACCCAGACGATTCATCCCCTGCCAAATTTGTCACCCAGCGCCATCTACATCGCAACTTTGCAACTAACAACCAATAATCTCATCACTCACCTTTAGAATATGGTGTTACCATATCAATCGAGAATTATGTTGAGTGCGGTTAAAGTTTCTTTAATAATTATACTTGTGGAATTTGGAAATATATATATGGGGGAAAAAGGTAGGTAAAAAATGTATGTAATGTTAAATAGAAGGTATAAGGGTGGGAAATGTTTTATGTGTGGTGTAAATGAAATGGAGTTATACGATTTCAAGACGGTTAATATTATTAATTAATTTCTATCAACCTAAAAAAAATTTTTTGAGAAAAGAAATTGACTTTTAGCTTCAGAGAATTTGAGAAAATAAAAGTAAAAAATTCGCGCGAATTTTTAACTTTTATTTTCTCAAATTCTCTGAAGCTAAAAGTCAATTTCTTTTCTCAAAAAACTTATTATTTAAACTTTATAGAATCTGAAAACTTAAAAGACAAACGTTCGCAAAAATATTCATCCATACAAGTGTATCCGTATTCATAAGTGAATATAACCTGCCTACTCCATTTCACAAAATGGTTTACAAAAGCCACCACCAACCTTCGAACATAAATTAATTTGTAGTATGGTAACACTTATTTCTGACATTAAATGTAATAGATTACAAGTCGAACTATAAGGGTGAGTAGTAAGAAGGTAAATGTCCAGTTGTAGAGTTAAGATGTAGATGGCGCTAGGTGCGGGGTATGAGTAGTCGGGGTATGAGTTGCGGGTGTCTTCGCGCGAATTTTTTACTTTTATTTTCTCAAATTCTCTGAAGCTAAAAGTCAATTTCTTTTCTCAAAAAAATTTTTTTTAGGTTGATAGAAATTAATTAATAATATTAACCGTCTTGGAATCGTATAACTCCATTTCATTTACAACACGCATAAAACATTTCCCACCCTTATACCTTCTACTTAACATTACATACATTTTTTACCTACCTTTTTCCTCCATATACATATTTCCAAATTCCACAAATATAATTATTAAAGAAACTTTAACCAAGCACTCAACATAATTCTCGATTGATATGGTAACACCATATTCTAAAGGTGAAGCGTAGTATGCAGATGATCCGAAACGAAATTTTCCGGTGGTCTCCAAAAGGACAACGAAACGTCTGCGAAATGGCAGCGGAAAATAATTTGTGGAGGGTTCCATCAGCTGCTACACAAGTAGCAGTGTTACCATCACTGTCAATTTATCTTCGATTTGGATACTCGAACTTTTCGCTGGCTCCTTAAAATGTTCATTAGGTAATTGTCCTAATTTAGAATATTTACTTTAAAGTTTCGTGATTTTTTGGCGAAAAAAAATACATAGGTACTTCAATAACAAACGTATTCTTTTCGCATGACGAAACCGTAAATATTTTCTTTTGCATTCTTGGTCTTCAAATGGCTTATGAATTATAAAGTAAGTTTATCAAAAAAATTGGTAAATTATCTTTAAATTTTCTAAAAAAAAAAAGATTTTAGAAATTTTTCCTTATGAACAACTTTGTTCGATCAACTTCTTAGTTAATTCCACAAACAAAATAAACAAATCATTCCACGAAAATATTTAATTTCTTTACTGTTCCATCTGTCTGAATTTGTGCTATGACCGCCTATTTTTCATTTATCGTCGTCCTTAAACAATTTAATAAGTCTGCCAATGAGTTTAGGTATTTTTGGCGCCAAAATCTTCCAACATGCCTCCATACCTGGCAACACTGGAGTACAAATGTCAAATTTTCGCAAGCAAATAATGTCCCGGACAATAAACGTGTGCGAAAAGAGAGTGGTGAATTGTACCAAGCAATCTACTACAACTAACCACTTTTCCGCCATCATTTCGCAGCATCTGCGTACCAGCTGCGTACTGCAAAACGAAAAGGAGAGCGAAATTTTTCGTTCATGATTTCGTTGTGTCACTTTTGTATGGGATTTTCCGTTTCGGGTCATCTGCGTACTGAGCTTGAGTGGGTGTCATCGCAACTCATACCCCGACGACTAATACCCCGCACCTAGCGCCATCTACATCTTAACTCTACAACTGGACATTTACCTTCTTACTACTCACCCTTATAGTTCGACTTGTAATCTATTACATTTAATTTCAGAAATAAGTGTTACCATACTACAAATTAATTTATGTTCGAAGGTTGGTGGTGGCTTTTGTAAACCATTTTGTGAAATGGAGTAGGCAGGTTATATTCACTTATGAATACGGATACACTTGTATGGATGAATATTTTTGCGAACGTTTGTCTTTTAAGTTTTCAGATTCTATAAAGTTTAAATAATAAGTTTTTTGAGAAAAGAAATGGACTTTTAGCTTCAGAGAATTTGAGAAAATAAAAGTTAAAAATTCGCGCGAATTTTTTACTTTTATTTTCTCAAATTCTCTGAAGCTAAAAGTCCATTTCTTTTCTCAAAAAATTTTTTTTAGGTTGATAGAAATTAATTAATAATATTAACCGTCTTGAAATCGTATAACTCCATTTCATTTACACCACACATAAAACATTTCCCACCCTTATACCTTCTATTTAACATTACATACATTTTTTACCTACCTTTTTCCCCCATATATATATTTCCAAATTCCACAAATATAATTATTAAAGAAACTTTAACCGCACTCAACATAATTCTCGATTGATATGGTAACACCTATTCTAAAGGTGAGTGATGAGATTATTGGTTGTTAGTTGCAAAGTTGCGATGTAGATGGCGCTGGGTGACAAATTTGGCAGGGGATGAATCGTCTGGGTATGAGCTGCACCCGACCCGGTGAGTGATGAGATTATTGGTTGTTAGTTTTAAAATTGCGATGTAGATGGCGCTGGGTGGCAAATTTGGCAGGGGATGAATCGTCTGGGTATGAGTTGCACCCGACCCTGAGTTGCGATGACACCCGCTGAAACACCACCGAAGTTTGCATGAATTACTAATCTCGCTAATAGAGTACTCTGAATGTCGCATTGTTGTTTACGAGTTACCATGGAAACAAACCTTTTTGGGCAAAATGCCCATGATACAACAAGACAAGATAACGCAGAGAAGTTTTCATTTTTGATTTGTTCTGCGCATCTACGGCACAAGAGCGCGATGAACATTTTGACATTTGGCATTTACATGTGTTTTACATGGAACGGTTTGTGTTGTTCCTTTAAGGGCCGATTTTTCAATAGTCAGATAGGCAACCAGATAGGGGTTAGCTGTCAGATAAAACATAAATCCATTTTTCAATAGTCGAATAGCAGCTATTCGAAGAATATAACAGCTATCTGTCTCATAAAGATATCTGCCCCTTTGTGAGACTGATAAAATATAAATCTCTAGTTAAAGTCGAAGAACTGTCAAATTGGAAAATCTTATTTTACAAAGTTTTGTTTGGGGAGATTTGTTCCTATTGTAGAAATGGATTTGTTCGACGTTATTGACGATATTATTATTGAAACAGAGGAATTAGCGAACAATTACTTTAAATAATTCAGCAATTTTGTTCCATGCAGCATATTTTTCCTTGTTTGTGAGGGAAACACTTTTTCTATAGTATTTTGAAACTTGAACAGCCGCGTTTCTGAAGACGTAAAATTAACAGACCTCTACCGCTTTTTAGCATATATAAAATTTTAGCGTTTTCCATTGCAAATCCAAAATTTTTGCCACTCAAACTGAAACGGCTAATGATATATAGGAGTACACTCCTCCAGAACACTTTGCGAACTCTCTGGCGTTCACCACAGATCCTCTTTTTATACTTTTTGCATAAAGCATCTATTCGAAATGCTGACTAGCAGGTATGCTCGAAAACAATAAAAAAAAGGAGAAGGATCATAAACATTTGTAGTTCCTTTTACAAGTGTCATAAAAGGAAGAAAAAATAACTAAAAAGATGAACTATTGTAGATCCTCTTACAAGCACTGAAATAAACTATTATTGATCCTTTTTGAGACGTGCAAATAGATAAGACAAAAGGTGATTAGTGAAAACATAAAATTATTTTAAATCTTTTCAGAGTGATCGATACTAATTATATAGCATAGACAACTACTCTTTCATTTCGTCCCCAAACCCATTATTCTTAACAGACGTCAAGCTTTGAACATGACTATCCTCTATGCTTTAACACAGCATATAGTCAATCCATCTGTCACGCTCACACAACTTTACCTTCGAATAGTTATCTAGCTCTTATTTTATGATTGAAAAACTAAAAGATTATATCTAGCAGATAAAGAGTGAAGTAAATTTAATCGTTAGTTAGCAATCAGGCGATTTATCTGACTATTGAAAAATCGGCCCTAAATGCTTAAATAAATATTAAATTATAAATAATATAGTTTAGGAATTGTGTTAAATATGTTTGGATAAACATTTACGTCAGTATATGTGTTTTTTTTTCTTTTTTGCTGTTGCTATCGATTATAGCGCTGTAAATTTATTGTATTTAGCTTTGCTTGACGCGGCGGAGAAGAAATTTAAAAGTAAAGTTGTATTGTATAGAAAAATGCTAAATATTGTTACATTCGGGCTGGGATTCGTAAAGATAAAACACTATTCCGTTTAACTTCTCTAATAAAATTCACTTTTATTCCACTTTTATCGACTATTCTAATATTTCACTTATTAAGTACCAGAACACTATTACTTAAACAATTCTTCAACGTTTCAAACCAATCACTTTATTTTCTCTATTACTTTTCACTTATTTATCTTCACAAACTATCTCGAACTTTAACCAATCACTGTTATAAATCAACTGCCTCGCCCTCTTCTAAAAGCTGTCCTTTTATACCCGCTCCGCCATCTGACGAGAACTTTCTAGCTAATTCTAAGTGGTTCTAGAACAAGGTTCAGTGGTGACAGATTCCAGTCTCCAATTGGAAGTGACACTTGAGTGGAACTTGTTTTGTGACTTTAAGGCCTGGTTTCATCAAACTGTCTAAGGCCTGGTTTCACCAAACCGTGACTAAGGGCTTGTTTCACCACTTAAGTTACACGATACCTTCCACGCCACAATATCCCCCTCTTAAACTTGTTCGTCCCGAACAAACTCGTTAACATTTTCACCATTATAACGATGAAGACGATCCACATGAACGACTTTCAGCTTGCCTCTTCCTCGTTGGATGCGATAGACAACGTCGTTGATGCGCTTTACGATTGTATAGGGCCCTTCCCAGTCTTGTTGCAACTTAGGCGATAAACCTTTCCTTCGATGAGGGTTATATAGCCATACCAGATCTCCTTCCTGGAATCCTGTAGTTGTCGTTTTAGTATCGTACCTCGTTTTCATGCGGTCACTGGCTATCTTAATCTTATCCCTAGTGTCTCGATGCACGTCCCTGATGATATCCCTGAGGTCTGTAACGTATTCCTCCTCATTCTTGGGCTCTTCGCATGGATATCCAAACATCAACTCGCTAGGTAGGCGGACTGTTCGACCAAATAATATTTCAGATGGAGTATGTCCTGTGGTGTTATGCACTGCTCCTCGATAAGCCAATAAGAACATGGGAATCTGTTTATCCCAGTCTCTCTGGTCTTCGCCAACGACCTTAGAGAGGTGTTCATTCAGTGTCCTGTTGAAGCGCTCCACCATCCCATCTGATTGTGGATGAAGCGGGGTTGTCCTTGTCTTGTGAATCCCGAGTAACTGGCACACTCCTTGGAAAATCTTCGACTCGAAGTTCCGTCCTTGGTCTGAATGCAGTTCCATTGGTACACCGAATCTGCTTACCCAGTTATTGACGATTTGCTCCACCACGGTTTTAGCTTCTTGATTTGGGATAGCAAATGCTTCAGGCCACTTACTGAAATAGTCCATAACAACGAGGATGTACCGATTTCCATTGTTTGTTTCAGGAAACGGTCCCGCAATATCAACTGCTATCCTTTCGAAAGGGGCTCCAACATTGTATTGATGCATTTTGCCACGGACTTTCAGTCTCGGACCTTTGCTGGCCGCACATGTAACGCATTTCCTGCACCAAGTTTCAACGTCCTCCCTTGAATGAATCCAGTAAAAGCGTTCCCGCACTTTTTCGAGCGTTTTATTGATTCCCAAGTGGCCTCCAGACACTCCATCATGCAATTCCCTGAGCACTTCCCTAACCTTTGACCTGGGTACAACAAGCTGCATTACGAACGACTTTCCATCCGGGCTTTCCCATCTTCTTTTTAGAATGCCGTCTTGTACGTGAAGGGAGTCCCACTGCGCCCAGTATGCCTTCAGCTCGGGGCTCCTATTGGATATCTCCTGCCAGTCTGGTTTTCCCTCATGCTCCTTCCAGGCGATAATCGGTTCGATATCCGGATCTTCCCTTTGAGCCTCCCGTATTTCCCGTGCACTCCAGCCACCAATTGGCATAGCTCTCACCCTTTGAACGGACGCGACATCTTTTTCCTCGTGTCGTAAGCAATGTTTGCAATTTGCTTTGCACGGTCGACGGGAGAGAGCGTCTGCATTAGAGTGAAGACTTCCCTTTCGATGTTGTATTTCGTAGTCGTACATCTGCAGCCGTTCGATCCACCTTGCGACTTGGCCTTCAGGATTCTTAAAGTGCAGCAGCCACTTTAAAGATGCATGATCTGTGCGGAGGATGAATTTCCGCCCATAAAGGTACTTATGGAAATGTTTTGTCGCCAATACCAAAGCAAGGAGTTCGCGCCTGGTAACACAGTAGTTCCTTTCTGGCTTTGAGAGAACTTTGCTGAAGTAGGAAACTACTTTCTCTTGGCCATCGTGCACCTGGGAAAGGACGGCTCCAATTCCCACATTACTAGCGTCTGCATCCACAATAAATGTTTTCCCAGGGGTGGGGTACGCTAGTATGGGGGCGTTGCACAACTGTTGTTTAAGTTCCTTGAAGCTCTTTTCGCACTCACCTGACCATTTGAATTGTTTGCCTTTTTCTGTCAGTTGATGCAAGCTCTTTGCGATCCTGGCAAAGTCCTTTACAAATCGTCTGTAATAGGTCGCAAGTCCCAGGAAGCTTCTCAGTTGATGTTTGTCTTTGGGTACCGGCCAGTTTTTCACTGCATCCACCTTCTCCGGATCAGTCTTGACTCCTTTGGAAGAGATGATGTGCCCGAGGTACTTCACTTCTGGTCTAAATAAGGAACACTTCTTCGGGTTAAGTTTTAGTTGCGCACTTCGTAGCCTTTGGAACACCTCCTTAAGGTTATCTCGATGTTCGTTAAATGTTTTTCCTACTACGATGACATCGTCCAGGTAGACCAAGCAGGTTTTCCACGTTAGTCCCAGCAAAACGCGCTCCATTAGACGCTCAAAGGTTGCTGGAGCATTGCACAGTCCAAATGGCATTACTGTAAACTGCCAAAGCCCGTTTCCTGCTGTGAATGCTGTTTTCTCGCGGTCTTCTGGATGGATCTGCACTTGCCAGTAGCCACTCTTCAGATCAAGAGTCGAAAACCATTTGGCTCCGGATAGTGTGTCCAGGGTGTCGTCAATTCTTGGCAGGGGGTAGCTATCCTTCTTGGTGACGTTGTTGAGTTGGCGATAGTCCACGCAGAATCTCGTACTTCCGTCTTTCTTCTTGACCAGGACGACCGGCGATGCCCACGGACTTTTTGAGCTTTCAATCAGTCCTTCCTTTTCCATCGTCGACACCATTTCTGCAACCTCCGTCTGCTTAGCCAATGGTAGTCGTCGGGGAGGCTGACGAATCGGTCTCGCATCTCCGGTGTCGATTCGGTGTTGTACGAGATGTGTTCGGCCATACTCGCCGTTCTGTGAAGCAAATATATCAGCAAACTCATTGATTAGACTCCCTGCCATGGATCGCTGCTCCTGATCCAGCTCGCACTCTCCGAGTATATTCTTTTTCATTTCCGATATCTCCATAGGTCTAACCGGTTTCACATCACTCGCATTGGACAACTTTGTGACCGCAGTAATCGGTACGCACTTTCCAATCACTTCTCCTTGCTTTAGTTTCACGCTTTTGTGTTCCACATTGAGGACACGAACGGGAACCATGTTGTTTTTGGGTTCAACAAGCATCTTTCCGACAATATAGCTCTGATAATAATTTTCTGGATTTGGCTCGACTAGGTAGAATCGGTGGCTCCCAGGATCACCTTCCAGCTTTGTCCAAATAACTGTCTCTGACGAAGGTGGTAATATTTCGTCCTCACTTACAACTGTCCTTAGAGCTGCGACGTTCTCGTTCCCGTAAACCATCGGAATCTCGACGTTCTTGTACTTTATAACTTGCGAACCGATGTCGAGCACTATATCATGCGTCTTCATAAAGTCGATTCCGATGATGCATTCGTCACATATATCAGCCACTAAGAATGCATGGGAGAAGACTATTCCTGCAAGGTTTATCGTCAAGAGTACCTCACCATACACCTTTGTTGTTGCTCCAGTTGCTGTTTTCAGACAGTAGCTGCTGGTGTTGTGCAGCCATGATTGGCGAACGATGTCCCTTCTGATTATGGAAGCGGTGGCACCTGTATCGATTGTAGCCACATACTTTTTCTGGCCGATATGGGCTTCCACTGTCAGGCTCCTATTACATCGTTTGGTCTGGGAAACCTGAATTGTGGTCCTGGGGGCGTCGATTCCAGAA
Source organism: Cheilosia vernalis (assembly GCA_949126925.1). NCBI lineage: Eukaryota > Metazoa > Arthropoda > Insecta > Diptera > Syrphidae > Cheilosia > Cheilosia vernalis. The sequence goes on from OX421362.1 coordinate 60,369,960, forward strand.
ACCAGCTTCTGCCCCGCGAAGTTGGTTCTTACTCGTTTCCCGACTGATGGCTTTGTGATGTTCCATCCGCCGAACGCTCAAACGCCTCCTCGTTCCTAGCTCTGCAATGTGGACAACTGCCCTGTCTACGTTCGGCTCTGCACTGTCGTTGTAGATGTCCAATTTTGTTGCAGTTCCAGCAACGGATCGGTCCCCTTCGAGAACTGTTACGGTCGACTACTTCTGTTCTCTGGCACGAGCATTCAACGGATGTCATTTCTCTCACGCGGTGAAATCCTTGAGATGCTTGGTCAGCAGCTCTCATGGTTAAAGCAAATGCCAGTGCCTCAGGAAGAGTTCTCTTTCCAGCCATTCGTAGAGCCATCTGCAGTTGTCTGTCCTCTATGGCTTGTGTAAATGCCTCAATAGCCATTTCATTGATGACATCCTCGCCGGCATTGGGATAAGACAAGTGCGCTAGCCGTTCGATATCAGCTTGCAGTTGCTGGAGTGTTTCTCCCCTCTTCTGGATTCGACTGCGAAGTTGCACTCTATATACTTGCTGCATATGGTCGTCACCGAATCGCATCTCAATAGCCTTCACCAATGCATCGTAGTCGCGTTGTTTTTCTGCTGAGACAGTTTGAAGCAATTCTGCAGCTGTACCTCGTAATGCGAGTGTTAATGCAATCGACTTTTCCTCGTCGTCCCATCCATTGGTCGTTGCAGCTGCTTCGAACTGTCTCCGATAAATCGGCCATGATGTTTGACCATCAAAAACGGGTGGCTGCATCTCCTTCTTTCTTGGGCAGTCAGCAGAATATTCCCGAGCCTTCTGTTTCTTGACTATTTCGAGCTCTTTAGTTATATTCTTGATGTTTGTTCCGAGCTCTTTAGCTATGTTCTCGATGTTTGTCTCGTGTTTTTGAAACGTTTTGTTAATTTCCTCAAACTTTGTTTCATGCTCGTTTAATTTTTCATCAATCGCGTCGATTTTTACATCTAGAACATTCTTAAATTCTTCCACTGCATCTTTTTGTGCGGCGACAATGGAATTTGTCTGATCTTCAAGAGAATTTTTCTGTTCTTCTAGAGAATTTTTCTGTTCTGCGAACTTCAATTCCATGGAATTCTTCTGCTCTTCGAACTTCAATTCCATAGAATTTTTCTGTTGTTCAAGAGAATTCTTTTGTTCTGCGAACTTAGATTCCATAGAGTTTTTCTGTTCTGCGAACTTAGATTCCATAGAATTTTTCTGTTCAGCGAACTTAGATTCCATAGAATTTTTCTGTTCTTCTATCTTGACAAGAAGCAATTCCATCATAGCGCTAATATCAACGCTTGTACTTACTTGTTCTTCTGCCACGTCGAATAGCATAGTTTTTGGATCTTCTCCGTCGTTTTGGACAGCTTCCTGTAGACGAAGGATGAGGTCACTTTTTCCTCCAGCTGTGGATAGATTCCGTTTTTCTAGTTCACTTTTTAATTGGGGTATGCTTAGTTGCAGCAATATACGACCCATTTTGTTTGTCTCTTGTAATTTAGAAATTCACACAAATTCACTTTTTTTTTTTTTTTTTTTATTCTTTTTTACCCTACACTTAGACACTTAGCACAGAATAAGTTTTATCCCACTTCTGACACCAATGTTACATTCGGGCTGGGATTCGTAAAGATAAAACACTATTCCGTTTAACTTCTCTAATAAAATTCACTTTTATTCCACTTTTATCGACTATTCTAATATTTCACTTATTAAGTACCAGAACACTATTACTTAAACAATTCTTCAACGTTTCAAACCAATCACTTTATTTTCTCTATTACTTTTCACTTATTTATCTTCACAAACTAGGTATCTCGAACTTTAACCAATCACTGTTATAAATCAACTGCCTCGCCCTCTTCTAAAAGCTGTCCTTTTATACCCGCTCCGCCATCTGACGAGAACTTTCTAGCTAATTCTAAGTGGTTCTAGAACAAGGTTCAGTGGTGACAGATTCCAGTCTCCAATTGGAAGTGACACTTGAGTGGAACTTGTTTTGTGACTTTAAGGCCTGGTTTCATCAAACTGTCTAAGGCCTGGTTTCACCAAACCGTGACTAAGGGCTTGTTTCACCACTTAAGTTACACGATACCTTCCACGCCACAATATGAAGTGAAGAAAATAAAATGTTTTAAAAACAAGTGGTTTAGTTAATAATTTTTTTATATTTTCGTTTTCTGGAGTTTTTTTTATCAACTATTTGTTGATTTAGAAGGCGAATGCGAAAGTACATTCGCGAGCGGAAGAAGAGTTTTTTTACACGGATGTTGCAATTAATTTTTGCTTTTTTTGATAAATCAATTAGGTGGGTCAAATAATTAGTCCGAATATTTAGCCCATCACCGTTGACAACATTGAAAACGTTTTCCAGAGCCTTCATATTGACCATCATAGCTTCCGATGGCTTCGAAAGACCACCTTCGCTGAGTTGGTTGACCCAAGATAAAGAATTATATTCAGTTTGTCCAAGCTCAGGCAGGTTTTCTTTCAGCCGGTGACATATGTAACCTGCTAGGTTCTCCAGGCCATCGTATGCCATCGGAATTTCAAGTTCTGGATCCGAGTATTTTGCTTCCTTCATTAGGGACAATATGCGATCAGCATAATTCAAATGTTCCATAATGCTCTCAACCACTTCTTTGTTCTGTCGGATAGCCATTCTATTTAAACGGCTACATTGAGGAGCATTTGGAACACAAACATCACCTTCAGATAAGTGTACTTTGGGAACAGCTCCAGGTTTCAATGTACGTCGACCAGTAAATCCTACGAGGGAAAGCATACCAATTAGCATTAAGATTACTATATTAATACAACAATTTACCCATTTCATATTCAATGTTGTCAAAAAGATAACCATTGCCTTAAGATATTTTTTTCTTTAGGGAAGCTATGGAAGCTGGTATCTAATATTTTCTTCTTTTGGGTATTATTGTTGCACTCAAACACTGAACAAACACCCATTTTATATAGTCACTTTTTATTTATTTAATTAAAAAACAATCACAATGCCACTAAACTGAAACAAAATTTGAACTTTTGCGCTAATAATCTTGTTGTATCATGCGCACAACCTACGTCATAATTTGTTGACAGATGAATTCCGATGAACAGCAAGAATGAACGACATGCGCAATGCGCTATCTTGTCTTGTTGTATCATGCAAAATGCCTGTGTTTAGTTTGGCTTTTTGGATAAATTTCTTACCAACGACAACTGCGTTTGTGATCCCACCCCAGTTTCAGGAAAACGAAAGAAAATATGTGTAAAACGTAGGCAAGTAAAATGTAGTCCACCCATTAAACTTGAAGCAACTTGAGTTGGCAACGCGTGGCTGTCATAAGTCTAACATTTCTGTAGCCGCATTCCTGTCACAGTCACTGCATTTTGTTTTTAATTTTCTTCATAACTTTCTGGTTCAGTCAAAACAATATTTAACTTTTAAACAATTATCAAGTGAAATATCGCAAATATTTATTAAAAAATGGAAGACCCACTTCGTCCCAAAGCTATTCCATTAGCCGCCGAAACGGTGTTGTGGTTTGAATTTCTCCTCGATCCCAATTTACTTACCAAACACCTTCGCAAGCCGAATGCCGGTAAGGACACAGAATTTATTAGCAATACCTATTCAAAATAAAACAATGTATGTTTTCTTAGAGCCCAGTCCCATGGAACTGATAAATCAATTTATCGCCATGTCACCCGAAATGCAGGTAATTGCACAAGTAGATCTAGTTGCTGACACGGAGATTGTTCGTGGAATTCCCACGACACCAGGAACTGGAACTATTATTCCCACAGGTGATGCCCTGAGGATGACAAGGAAGCAGTACGCATTGAAAATCTTGACTCTGAAAGTTGCCACTTTCCTTCGATGGGATTTGGGTAAGTACGAAACGAATGGGTACTGGTAGATGAAAATGCTTCTTCCGCAGATCTATTGGAGAAGAATCTAACAAATCCGAGGCAGGTCTCGCTATTGAGGGACTTGTGTACTATAACCTTTGGCAAACCGGTGCCTATTCCTATTCCAGTCGATTTCAATGTACAAATTGGTAATTGACAACAACTTTGGAGTCTTGAAAATTATCCAATTTTTGTTGTAGCACCCGAGGGAAATGAGATTGCAGCGAAATTCGCTCTGGCCATCTACCACCGCTGGGTACTACGCTTGCAGATCATCAAGGACATCGCGGTCAAGGCTATTCGGCCACCATTACCAAACAAGTAAGTCAAAGAACAAGTTGTTTAAGTAAGCTAGTAACGAATTCCCCTTGTTAGCTTCGTTCCCATGGAACCGATAAATCCAATCTTCGGTGCCGACATACCCACCCAGCCGAGCATTGACTACCTGAACGAGCTTTGCAAATCCTCATTACCATTCCATGTGTGCACCAGCGACACCTTTGTGTTGATCCACCCCAATTCGGAGTCAACGGCTCAGAACTTCGAAGGAATGAAGCAAATCTCTTCGGCGGAACTAAGAACGCAAATCTACTTTGACTTTGTAAACTTCTACTTGTACACGAAGCAGTATCGCAAGGCCCAGGAAGCAGTTATCGAATGCCAGAAGAACCTCCAAGAGATGAAGTCCGAATACAAACAGCGGGCGAGCTCGGAATTTATTTTCTGTCACCTGGACGAGGGCGAGTTGGAAGGCTATTTGATGGCTTGTGGCGTCAGCGACAGATTAGTATCCCTAAAGGAAAAGTTTAGTGCTTCCGTGTTAAATCAGTACAAGGTATGATTTGCTATTGCTCGCTTAATCCCTTGCGACTAACTTGCTGTATTTGTAGGATATTTTGGAAATTCTGAAAGCCGATAACAAGTTTCGCGACATTCCGCTGGTTAATCGAAGAATACTGGAGCTAGACATTGAAGCTGCTATTTCGCAGGGTATTCTCAAGGAAACGCGAGAGCTGGAGATGAAAGTCGCTGCGCTGAATGTCGTGCGCTGCATCTTTGAGGAGGGGAATATCTTTGCGAGCGTGGATTTCTTCGAGAAGTACAGGAACTTTAATTGTTTCGCTGCCGTTGCCGAGGTAATAGCCTAGACAATCTCCTAGAACACAGGAAACTCTCCAATCAATGTCTATTTACAGGGAATCTACGACGTGCTTCCGCACTGTTCACTCCGTGAGCGCAACAAGATTAAAGAGTATCTCGTGGACTGCATTCTGAAGAATTCAAATGGCAAAGTTTTCATCCAAATGATCGATGCGATTGGTTTGTTCTCGAGTCTGGAGTTGGAAGACCTTAAACGGCAAATCGCTGACGAAGAGGTATTTGTACCGATGCTCGCGATACAAACCGATTGGAAGCTAACAAGTAAGAGTAAGTTGAACAAAGCCGCCTGCACCCAAATTAGCTAATCTTTCGTTTGTTTCAGCACGAGTTGACCCCGCTACGGTGGACCGCATTGAAGTGGGCTCTCTCGAGCGCCAACTGATTTCATGTACAAACGCGAATAGCGTGCGGAAGCTTCTAGTCAAACTCGCAGCGACAATCCCAACAAAACCGCTTTTCACCGTCAATCCCAGTTGGCAGATCCCAACACCCATTAATTCACTACTGATGTCAATGCAACGCGGCTTCATGCAAGACTTTGCCTACGTCCTGTTGGGCAAGGCTAGGGAGATGGCTGCGAAGAATGTAAGTCTGCCTTGATGCCGTCCATCAAATCGTGTACTTCATGCGTTCTCTGATTTTAGGACTACGTTGGTGCGGTGTCGATGTTGAGTGTCCTCAAGTCGGAGACCCAACGCCAAGAGCTGTCCAACACCTCGTCCGTTTCGAAGCTGGGAAAGCTGGTTAACTGGGAGATTCTTCTAATACAAATCTGCCAGTGCCTCGAGGAGTGGAACAAGAAAACATTGGACCTGCAGTCGCTGGGCAATCGATGCAAGCAGTGCCTGAGTTCGCTACAGAGTGGAGAAGCCATCATTCCAAGAATTGAAGTAAGTCGCCTTTCACTAGGGTCTACCTGACTAATTCTTTGAAACACCCTAGATCATCGAACACTGCGCTATCATGCTATTGAATCTCAACGATTGGACTGCACTTATGTTCCTCGACAAGCGGCTGCCACAGCTTGAGCTGCCACTCTCCTTTGCCTCAACGTTCCTTGACATGGAGAAGATGAAGGGTTCAAAGAAAGTCTGCCGTGACGCCTGGGACATTGTCCTGCCCATGTTCAGCAACCAGACCAAACGAGGAGGCGGAGGCAATTCAAGGAATTCCCCCAGTTTGGCTGTCTCCTCTGGTTTGCATCCCTTTTTGAAGCGAATTCGCGATCAGGGATTGTTCTCATTAGTCATATCTCTGCTGGGGAAGATTCACAACATCCTCAAGGACGATTCGAACTATGAGCTGAATGGCGAGTACATCCAGCTCTGGCCGACAAGTATTAGCAAGTAAGTTCGAGTAACTGATCTGTCCCGAGCGTAACTCATTTGCTTTCTCAGTCCACTAGCTTACAGCAACCGCTCCGTGTCGGAAACACTCAACTGGCTGCTGAAGGAAGCTCTCAAGTACTATCCACAGCATTTGACCTGGTTGAAGATGAAGGGCGACGTCGAGTTGGGTATGGTTTGCCATTTTTCACGTCTTACTTTTGGGTACCATGTGTTTGTGTTCACTTCCAGCGATTGGCAACAACGAAGCAGCGATGAGGTGCTACGTTAACGCCCTCATCACCGGCACAGAGTACTGCACCATGCCACTGCAGCGGATGGTGGCCGATGACTATGTCATAAGGAAGATGATCCGATGCTGCTCGAATTTGGGTTGCTACATGCAAGCTGCTGTCCTGTGTCAGGTGAGACGGTCCACAGTCGTGACCGTGAGTGTTAATTGATTTCTTGCAGTTCCTCGACGAGGTCGACTACAGTTTGGCGTTCAAAAACCTCACGGAGAAGTCGTCAAATTTCACCGACGCAATGGACGCGTACTACGGCTGCATTTGGGACACAACGCTGCTGGAATTCATTGTCAATTTGCACGCAAAAAAGGGCGAAAACACGAGGAAACTCGAAGCGGTGAGTCCTTTGGTTGCCGTTTCCCCGTTTTGTTTTGACTACCCCCCATTTCCAGATTGCAATCATGAGCGCACTGGAACTGAACTCGAACAACAACGATGAAATCAAGAGGGAAGCTGCGGCTATACGAAAATCCAGGTTCCTGCGGGCACTAGCAAAACAGTATTTAGTTTAAGTATACGTGTGTATTGTTTCGCAATGTTATTCAGAATATAAAACTGAAGCTAGGTAGGAATCTTTCTTTTTCCAATCAACGACGCCGACGTAAGGCGTTTGGAAAATGTCGGGTCCAATATCGAATAATTCCGATATTTCCCGCCCAATCCCATTAATGCAAAAAAGACAAAAAGAACTGCGAGGCGTCAATAGCACGACCAATGTATTCTTATATAAAACTTACAACAATGGGGACTCTTAAGCCAACATAGAGCTTACTTTGGTTTTCTTCCGCGAGGTGTTGATGGCTTAGCTTTCTTGGCAATCCCCTTTTTAGAGTCTTCGGACTTTCGCTTGGGCGTGACCGTGGATGGGAGTACCTAAAAGAAGTGATTGGAACCAAGAATGTCCAGTTTACCTATCCGCTTACCTTGAAGAAGCTGTCCAGTCGTCCCTGGGTGGATGTGTTTTTCGATTTAACAATCTTTTTAGTTCCCGAACGAACTCGATCCTCACTAAACTGACGATCACCGCACAGGAACTTCACCAAACCGTCCTCATCGGGGTCGGCCCATTTCAGCTGAAAAAATCCAATCATTAAGGGACACATTTCCAAAGCAAGCAAACTTACATCAACCTCCTCGGGGTCGGCAACATCGGGGGTGATAAACAACTGCCTGGCAATCTCAAAGTTCCAGTTTTCCGGGATAGTGTATTTCTTCCGATCGATGTTCTCGAGAATTGTCTCAATGTCTCTGTACGTGTTGATCATCTCAATGGCTCGCTTAGGTCCAACGCCTTTAATGCTTTCGCAGTAATCGCATCCCAGCAGGATGCACAGATCTATAAACTGAAAATGGACCTATATCACGGCGTTCAGAGAAATAGTTACTTTTCGTACCTCCTTCGAGCTCAGTTCAAATCCTTTCAAGACCTTGTCGTAGCTGTATTCCTTGACTGGCATCTTTCTTGCCTCGCTGAACGTCAAGTGTCTTAGCATAATTGACGAACCAAAGGTGAGGGCATCCATATCCTCTGTGGCTGTTGCATAAACCTTGCCCGCCTTCACTAGTGCGGCGCACTGAGCCTCAGCTTCACATGGCGCATCTACATACGGCACCCCCATCAACTTTAACAGTTCCTTTGCCTCAGCCGCATGCTCTTTCGTTACGCGAACCAATCTTCGATTGAACTTGTCCATATCCGCCTCATCGCCAGCTTCAGTGGCTTTATCGAGCGCCTTTTGTGCTTCCTCACGACGTTCGGCACGTTTGGCCAACTCCCCCGACTTTAGATCTGGCGGCTTGCCATCAAACACATATACTGGCTTGATGCCATTCTCCAAAAGTCGAATGGTCCTGTAGAACATACCCATAAGATGAGACGTTGTCTCGCCGTCCACCGAAGTCAACTGGGCACCTAAGGACGATTTTTAAAATAATTTCAATGGGGACTTTAGCAGAAGTAGACTCTTACCTTCACTTCGAACAGCGATAAGGAACTGGTACAGGCACATAGAAGCATCGATAGCAATTTTGCGTCCTAGTTTTAACAATAATTAATATCGAGATCTAGTAGAACGGAATGATGTAAACTCACCAAAGAAGTTTTTGATTTCGCCTTCTTTTACCGCAAATGGTGCAATGTCGGCGATTAGTTTCGATAAGCCTAGAATTCCCATGATGGTGTGAACGCTTAAAACGATACGAATTTAAACGATAAAAAAGAAATAACAAAATTACGCAAAAACCGGGAAATACTCTGCAATAAACCGCCAATAACGGAGAGTCGGAGTTTGGAAATGCCAAACAAAAAACACACTGCCTATTCGGTGTTGCCAGCTACGCAAGAGTGCCGTTGGTATCTTATGGGATATTTGATTAGGGTGCAGCTGTAATTCGGTGAAGAACACAATTTGACAAAAGCTAAACGACCCTTTAGTCCATAGAGCCATAAACCGCATTGACATCATCACGAACGCGCAATTTTGCAACAAAACCGAAAAGAGAGATCCGTTTATCCGCAGTCAATACTATTAAAGGCGTAAGAATGAGATCACAAATCAGACGCCTATGGTGTCATGGATGCTCTACCCATAATTATAGATACGTAAAAGGGAAATAGACACAGGTTCCGCTCACCAACATTTTTGCAATTGCTTGAAATTTATATTTCTGATTGGGAACATGTGAAATGAGATTGGTTATTAGTTTCAGTAAAATAAACCAACCATCAATCAGTTACACGAAAAAAATAAATAATTGTACGTTCATCATTTCCGGAAGCCATATTGTTTTATAGGAATGCGGAATTTGTTTAGTCATCGCTATAAAAATATCAACATGCAGAGCTTTCCTATAATTCCTATCACGCAAACAAGATGGCCGACCTAAATACGTGTCACGTTTTTTTGCGTGTTAGGTAATGCTGTCCCTTTCGGTCACACGGCTATTTAGTATTTAGCATCCCTTTAATTTTGCGTGATAGGAATGTGTGACCATGTAAATGCAGCAATAAGGCGTTTTTCTTTTTTATGTGGTATTCGTTTGGGCTTCTTCAGATTTGCCCTCAGATTTCAGATTTCGTGTGCCTAATCGAACATAAAAACGTCACTTGCTCTTTTTTGTGTTGATATTTGTGCGATTTGAATATGTGTAGTCTTGGACACTTTTCTAAGCGATTTCCATTCACTACTTAAATTTTGTATTAACACATTAGAAATATCCGTCCCGATTGATTTCTAAATATTTATGCATAAATAATTCACAAAAATATTTTCACCCGATGCAACGCCTTTCTTTGCTGGAGAAAAAATTCCATAAAAATGTAAACAAACTCCATCAGTTGTCAAACTCAAGCGAACTTTGTATTGGTAAATCTGAGAAAATATCTAGATTCGCAAAAGTGCTCTGAAATCTGAAAAAGATTGCTTTTTCCTGTACCAAACGAACATAAAAATTGCTCTGAGAGCGAAAAAAGTGCTCTGAGAGCGCCCAATCGAATACCACATTAGTTCGCAGAGCACAACCTGAACTGTTATACAAAAAGATCGTGTTTGTTTTTTAGCTCAGACACTTCGCAGCTCGAATTTGTGTTTCATTTTTCGCTCAGAGCATGATCAGAGCGCGCTCTATGAGCTCAGAATAAATTGACTGAGCATCCTGAGTAAAAAGCTGAGTACACCTATACATGCACACTTCCAGTCACATTTGAAGGACAAAAAAAAACAGGAAAAACCAAAACATCCTCTGAACGCTCTGAGCACGAATGGTTCAGAGCGCGCTCATAATGCTCGAACTCTGTTCAGTGCTCAGCTCTGAACTAAAAAAGAAAAACGCCTATAGACAAACCATACTGAGACCCCCAACTGGCAATCCTCTTGCCGCTGGCCCCCTCGATTTTTTTTTTCAAATTCGCCATTTTGTTTTCCTATCGGTGTTATTTGAATTTAAAATCCGTGTGAGCAACAAAAAAAAGTGGTGAATTTCTTTTGACAGAAGTCGATTGACAAATGTCAAAATATGTAAACAAAATTTTAATTTTCCTGCAAAAAATTTAAAAAATGTAAGTTTTCGCGTATTTTAAGTGTGAATATTAAGGCCGTGTGTCAATTGCGCTAAATAATTATCCTCGGATAATTTTTTGACATTTCTGTGTGTGTTGAATAAAAATTTTGCTTTTGTGATATTTGGCTGTGTCGATTGGGCTAAATTTTTGAGATTTCTCGGAAGACTTTTGACGATAGCACAACACAATACGAAGCACAACACAAAGAACAGACATACAACTAATTCAATAACAAAACTGATAATATGGATCATAAATTCGATGTATTAATTCCCCTTGATGTCAATGATATTGCTGCGGTATCAAAGCCTTATAAGCCACGATTACTTGCCCCCACGCAGAAGACGAACAAGAGAAGTGTAATTTTATATTCAATCGGTATGAATTCAAACTCTGTAACCGAATTACTTTTTTTTTGTCATCATGCGTCCCTATAAATTAAGCAAATTATATCAAAATCTTTATCAATTTTCCTTCATTATTTAGATACATGTTGTAAGTAGTACGGTTTGTTATTATTTTTTTTTTCTTTCGTTGATTTGCTGCCATTTGAAATAAAAAATCTAACGTAAAAAATTTATCCTATGAAGATAAATTATTTTTTGACAGCTGAAGAATTCGTTTTCCACCACGATAGTGCCGGAATATTATCCGAGGATAATTAAGCCTAAGAATTAAATACATTTATATTACAGATAAGGAAGAAACCGACGTTGAGGCGTTCGCTAACCTTACCAAATATATTGGATCGCACTGAAGACAATATTATTATTTATACCTGATGGCTAGGAAGAATACCAAACGGAGTCGATATAACTAGGCTGATGCTATTCGCCCGCTGTTAGGGACACGGCTTAGGTCGACGACTTAGGGGCACGACTACGTAAGAAATGTCATTGCAGACGGAATTATAAAATCGGCACACGGAATTGTGGAACTGAGATACGTTTTACAAATAAATACATCGCTGGCTCACCTGGGCTGGAATCGGCTAAGGTGATGGTTGATTGTCACTTTTTTGATCGTCGTTTTTGATTATCAACTCTTCTTTGCTCTGCGTAAAGCGATCACTAAAAAATGATTGATTATTGGCAGCACTTAGAATTTTTGACATCACTTCCTTGCCGACGATGTCATGTTGATACATATTTGAAGTGTTTTTTTTTGTTGTGAAAATTGTAAGTGAATTTGAGAATAATAAATAATATGTTCACAAATTACAATAAATTTGTTTATTTTTTTTTAAGGGGCCAAGCTTATAAAAAGCAAATACGGATCCTTTCCAGATCTATGCATTTATACTATGCCTTCATTTCCGATTGAAGAACATGTTCTCATTTTCCATTGGCCTTAAAATCATGATATGATTTCCATCAATATTTTAACTGCAAATTCAAAATAACCACCACCCCCAAAGAAGATTTAAGGTTGCAGCCAATTGAGGGATGGGTGGAACATACTAGAGTTAGTAAATCAACCAGTTCCAAAACAAGGTTTCTTCTTAATAGTTTTTTCTCGAAAGTATTTAATTTATTTGGAGTCGAAGCTGAGGTGCATACCTATGAAAATGCCACAAATGTGTGAAAGCGACACCTAAATAGCTGTCACATGAAATTGATCGCAAAAAAGCGATTGTCAATTTGATAATCACCTTATGCAGACGTAAAGCTATGAATTTGATTGTCAACTATCAACTATCACCTTAGCCGATTCCACCCCTGGTAATTTAAGTTGTTAAAGCAAAGCAGTTAAGCCAAGCAGTATGCAGTTAAAGCTAAATTTGTTAGCCACTGTACGAAAAATCTCTACAGAATTTAAGTAAGCGTATCTATTAATGCAAAATACATTTTCCCACTGCTTAAATTTTGACAGATCACAGAAAATATCAGTAGTATTCGAATATTTCAAAGGAAACGGAGATAACAGTACCTGAGGCGAATGGTAAGTTCAACACAAAGAAATTAGATGTTGTTAATTTAATTTCTTTTAGAAATGGAATATTTTAACGAGGAGTACCTGGAAGAGGTGTTTGAGGAGGGAGCCAGAGAAATAGAAATAAAGAAACGAAGAAAAAATACAAAGAAAACCATTTTTACCTCCGGAGAAAAAAATTGCTGGCGGAATTAGTAAAAGAACGTCCTTGTATCTGGAACCTTGGCAATAAAGGCTGGTACGCTGATCGAGTGAAGTGAAATTTTCACTCCTCTCCAAAAAGTGCTGTGAAATAGAGAGTGAAATATTTTGTTGGAGATTTTAGTTGGAGAAATTTAAGCAGGGTGACTGAGCTCAAAAAAAAAAATTTGTTTTGTGGCAGTTCAAGAAGAAACAAATTGGAAACTTCACTTTTTGTGAATCATGTGATACCTACAGTAAAATGTATTGACCTATTGGAAGACAGTCATCCGTGATCGACCACAATAACAATAAGTTATTGCCATAAAACCAAATTCTGAAACCAGTATTAACCTACGGGCACCAGTTGTGGGTATGACCGCTCCAAACGTATTTCTAAAAAATTAAGGTCTTTCAAAAATATTAAAAAGGAACAAAGTCATATTCAATGCACAACACTGATCTAGATATTGAATCAGTATAGAAAGAAGTCGAACAAGTTCCTTAAATGCACAACGCTTCTCAACCACGTTAGCTTAGAAACAACCAAATTTATAAATACAGGCAGTAAGGCGGATAAAACATGTTAATCTATAAAAATTAGCTAAGTCAATATATTTTCTAACAAAAAAGTTCAGAAATTCTACAAACGAGGGATCTTTCGATTAGTCGAATGGCTAGGCACATAGCACATTCACATTCGGTTGGCAAGTCATTGCCCTCGGGAGGTGTTTTAGATCGGCTGAAAGGCCTTCCCTATTGTCGAAGCATCTCTCGCGTACCTACTAGTTCTCGAATGACTTTCGATGATTTTCCCTTCCAGCGAACCTCCAAAAACACAAAAAAAAAAAAAATTTTCGTATTTTGTTCATGACAATTTTAATAGTTTTCAAATTGGCAAATAATGCCTGATTTGTAAAATAGACAGGACAGTCGTTAAATTTAAATAATGAACAGTGCATGGAAATAACACATATTTTCAAAGATCATCTGCTGGTATTGCTTGAACAAAACTGGGTAGAAAAATATTCTTGGGGCACCCTGCTTATGGAAAAGGTCATCCATGCCACCAAATATTTGTACACCTAACATTATTGCACTATATTCAATGAAAAAACTATTTTATAAGTGCGAAACACTTATTATTCTCTTAAGGAAACATCTGAAATTCCAATAAATTTCTAAACCGCATCCTACAAATCATTTTTCACGCTGAATTGTCAAAAAATTAATGCGACGGACAATAAAAACCAAGTGAAATAGCTGCGGAGAGATTTTAGTATCGCCACCTACGACTCAGTTTTGGAAGCGATATTTTCCACTCGAACTGCGTACCGCCTAGTGAAATTTTCATTTGGAAAATTCATTTTGACATTTCGCAGTGAAAAATTTGTATGAAAAATTGGATTTCACTTGAACTGCGTACCAGCCTTAAACTGCAAAGCAATCTTGATGCAATTAATGCCGCATGGAGATGCATATCAGAACATTTGAACAAAACAGGTATTGTCATATTTGTTAAATGTACATTCAAATAAAAATCTCAATGTATTGCAGCGAGGACTGTAAATTAAACTGGAAGTCCCTTCCGTGACTGTAAAAGGTATCACGTTTCAGCAAAAAAGAAAGGGAAATCTGGTATGGCGGCTTGTGACGAGCCTGTAGACGTTAATGAACACGTCATAATTGAAGAAAATAATGCAGACTTCTGGGAGTACGCCAGTTGTATGGCATACCAGATGGGGAATTCACGAAATCCTTCAACTTTTCCCTTACGAATTTGCCGCAGTCACTTTGTCTACCAAACTTTGACCGGAATGTAGATTGGCTTAAAGCATCTTCGGGTTTGTTGTTATTGCTATGATTTGCACAGCTGCACTTATTACAACGTCTTCTTCTAACCGTCTTCTATTCATGGTTGTTTTTTTTCTATATTTCAAAGGAAAACATACACCAAATGACTAAACAGAGCAAGTCAATCATCTAACACATTTTTTTTTTCTTGACGGAACTTACACTGTCAAAATTAAGCGAACATTAAGCGAAGTGGTGGAGAGAAACATTGGAGAGGCGCTTAATTTTAGCTTTAGTGGAACAGCATGCTAGGCTTAAAACTAAAACTAAAATTTATAACCTTTTTTCAACACTAAATTCTGAAAAGTAGCAAAACAAAAGAGCAGTGAAAGAAAAAAGTGTCATTTCGAAAGCTTCTCTGCAATTTAAGAATTTTCGCACAATATTTAACAATTATTGGCTTCCTAACACTATAATCGTGTTCTAATAGACAGCAGTGTTATATTTTATTGAAATTCATTTGGAAATCACAGCGTTTCTAAAAACTGCACAGTGCCTTTTCAAACTAAAAAAAGTAAAGTAGCAACAAATTGTATCAGGGTCCTCGAAAAAGTGCCAAATTATTATTTCACAACGGTCACGTTGGTCACAGCGCGCGGCTCACTCACACATTCAAATCCGATTCGGATCGTTCCCTAGCGACATCGCCGCGCAAAATCAAGGCACTGGTCATTTGCCTTTTGGCATTTCTGCAATTGCTTAAAAACATTAATATTTCTGATTTGGAACATGTGAAATGAGAATGGTTATTAGTTTCAGTAAAATAAACCAACAATTCATCAATCAGTTACACGAAAAAAATAAATAATTGTACGTTCATCATTTCCGGAAGCCATATTGTTTTATAGGAATGCGGAATTTTTTTAGTCATCGCATCGCTTTCCTATAATTCCTATCACGCAAACAAGATGGCCGACCTAAATACGTGTCACGTTTTTTTGCGTGAAGGCTGGTACGCAGTTCAAATGAAATCCAATTTTTCATACAAATTTTTCACTGCGAAATGTCAAAATGAATTTTCCAAATGAAAATTTCACTAGGCGGTACGCAGTTCGAGTGGAAAATATCGCTTCCAAAACTGAGTCGTAGGTGGCGATACTAAAATCTCTCCGCAGCTATTTCACTTGGATTTTATTGTCCGTCGCATTAATTTTTTGACATTTCAGCGTGAAAAATGATTTGTAGGATGCGGTTTAGAAATTTATTGGAATTTCAGATGTTTCCTGAAGAGAATAATAAGTGTATCGCACCGTTAAAATTGTTTTTTCATTGAATATAGTGCAATAATGTTAGGTGTACAAATATTTGGTGGCATGGATGACCTTTTCCATAAGCAGGGTGCCTCAAGAATATTTTTCTACCCAGTTTTGTTCAAGCAATACCAGCAGACGATCTTCTAATTTCCATACACTGTTAATTATTTAAATTTGATGACCTGTCTATTTTACAAATCAGGCATTATTGGCCAAATTGAAAACTATTAAAATTGTCATGAACAAAATACGAACCATTTTTTTTTTTTTGTGTTTTTAGAGGTTCGCTGGAAGGGAAAATCATCGAAAGTCATTCGAGAACTACCTAGTAGGTACGCGAGAGATGCTTCGACAATAGTGAAGGCCTTTCAGCCGATCTAAAACACCTCCCGAGAGCAATGACTTTTGCCAACCGAATGTGAATGTGCCTAGCCATTCGACTAAAGATCCCTCGTTTGTAGAATTTCTGAACTTTTTTGTTAGAAAATATATTGACTTAGCTAATTTTTTTAGATCAACATGTTTTATCCCCCTTAATCTCCTGATTACACTGCCTGTATTTATAAATTCGGTTGGTTCTAAGCTAACGTGGTTGAGAAGCGTTGTGCATTTAAGGAACTTGTTCGACTTCTTTCTATACTGATTCAATATCTAGATCAGCGTTGTGCATTGAATATGACTTTAATCCTTTGTAATATTTTTGAAAGACCTTAATTTTTTAGAAATACGTTTAGAGCGGTCATACCCACACCTGGTGCCCGTAGGTCCAAACTGGTTGCAGAATTTGGTTTTATGGCAATAACTTATTGTTATTGTGGTCGATCACGGATGAATGTCTTCCAATAGGTCAATACATTTTACTGTAGGTATCACATGATTCACAAAAAGTGAAGTTTCCAATTTGTTTCTTCCAGCTGTTTTCTTGAACTGCCACAAAACAAATTTTTTTTTGAGCTCAGTCACCCTGCATAAATTTCTCCAACTAAAATCTCCAACAAAATATTTCACTCTCTATTTCACAGCACTTTTTGGAGAGGAGTGAAAATTTCACTTCACTCGATCAGCGTACCAGCCTTTAGGTAATGCTGTCCCTTTCGGTCACACGGCCATTTAGTATTTAGCATCCCTTTATTTTGCGTGATAGGAATGTGTGACCGTGTAAATGCAGCATTAGCTTAATCAACATGCTTTTTTGTTGGTCACACGTATTCATAAACGGGGGTTGAAATTACAAAAACAACAATGTAATCAAATGGGTTTTGGGGGGATAGACGTACGAAAGATAACCATCTCTTCTATTCATTCATCTCTGACCATACTCATGAACTCACATATCCTATAATAGAAATAAGCAGGTGTGTGTGACTTCATGAATTTTTCTGGAAAACAGCTCGTAGGCAGCCGCCCTTCCACTGGAAAGTTATATATCTCTGTATTCCATTATCTTTGCTTCTGAACTTGTGCGTTGTGCATCCGATGTCCATTCGATTTTTCGATGGCCATGAGTTTTCAATTATATGTATAGAGGTTGTGTACGAACTCATCAGATTCAGATCGTCCGTGCAAATATTATTTGTGAATAAGAACAAATTGGATTGAAAAATTGAGAAACACTCATTTTTTTTTATGTATTTGCTTTGTCCACACTGATTCAAGTGCCCGGCTAGCTCAGTCGGTAGAGCATGAGACTCTTAATCTCAGGGTCGTGGGTTCGAGCCCCACGTTGGGCGAAATGTATTTTTTTTTCTGCAAGCATCTTGAAAATTGTCGAGGAATGCTAATTCCGGTTTGTTCCGAGTTCTGCAGTCAGGAGCGGCAGCCGTAGGTAATTATTTTAACTTGCTTTACTTAAGGATAGAGGGTGGGTCCTTCTGAGTGTATCCCTAGTAAGAAACGCATACAGGCGGTTAAATTAGTCGATGCAATCAGTATAGGTTAGGTTAGGTTCAAGTCTTTTCCAATATTATCTTTGTAAAATATATTCTAACTTTAAACAATTACAACTCAAGAACGTAAATAATCAGCAAGAAATTCTATGCACAATTTGTCGATCTTCCAAGAGGCGTGAATACTGTCCTTCCCAGGCAAAATCAGCAATCTGCAGGATACTCCTTCCGAGTCAACGTCAATGGATACGTTTGTATTAAACTATTGAGGCCAACGCCGGTAGTGCTGTAGCATTGGTTTCATCTGATACGATAATCTGGAAGCCATGGCTTTTGTAAAAGGAAACATTCGAATATTGACCGGCATACTTAGCATAGTCGTGGAAAACTATATCCGCTCCGCTGTTGCTCGTAAATGAACCAACCGTGCGATCAATAATTAACAATAAGTGACAATGTGCGCCTGCTTTAAAATTCGCATTTGCGTTCACGACATCCCAAAGACTTGCCAAAAGCCCAAAACGCAAAAACTGTTGACTCCAATTCAAAGCAATTATAATTTATTAAACCGCCAATAATAAGGATGCCAAAATCAAGAAAATAAAATAAAAATAAACTGACAAATTCAGAGTTACCAGCATCGCAGAAATGTCGCTGACAAAGTGACAACGTGCTATTTTAGGGATATTTACTTAGGGTGTAGCTATATTTCATTAAAAGGTAATTTATTAGACCAAAGCTTTTCCCCCTATTTGAAACGAATGATGTGGTAAATAAGTATTAAAAATGAAAAACCTTTATAATACCAACTTTAAAAAGTATTTTTGTACAACTACTATAACTATAAGATATTTGGGCCTATTCTGCGAAATCTTTTATTCTGTTATGAATTATTTTCTGTTATGAATCATAAAAGGTCTCGACCATAACAGATATATTATAAATATGAAACTCTATTATAGAACTTCGAAAATTGAAATCTGTTACAAACCTTTTTGTAAATACTAAGTAGGCATCTGATATTTTTTTTGCAAAATAGCATAAAATTGTCGGTGAAGGGAGTAACGGCCATATTATTCACTCCCTTTAATCCGGGTTAAAGTTTACATCCGGATTTAAGTGAGTTTAACCCAGAAAATAAACCCAAGTCCATAATATTCAGTCCATAAGCCCGAACATTAACCCAGTTTTTTAAACTTTACAGCGTTTAATCCGATTAAATTTAAACCGCACTCCGGAGACCAGTTTAAGTACTAGGTTTAAATTGTCGGGTTTAATAAGCATTTCGTTGCACACAGCGTCGGTTACGAATTGTTTATCGTTGGAAGGATTGCTTTTTTAACTGAATTATTTATTTAACGCGTATGGGATCGAGTTTTTATATTCAGTAAATGTGTGAAAGTCAACTGAAATGGATTTCGAGTGCAAGCGCAAAAATGTTTTTTTTTGCCGCCAACTCAATACACACACATATACCAATATAATTCAGATTTCATGTTCGATTTGGAAACGACAATGTGTAAAATCTGTGAATAAAATGAGATTTCTCAAAAGCGATCTGAGATCAAATAAAAAATTGATTTTTGTGGCAAATCATATAGGTACATGAAAAGCAATCTCGATAAAAAAAATTGATTTTTTACAAAATCGAAAACGACATAGCCCGGTGTCTCCACGTGCAATTTTTCACTTCATGAAATATTTGATACAGTGGAAAATGCACGTGGAGACGAAACCAATGAATGAAATATGTATTGCTCAGCTCATTGCATGGTATCGATTGCATGAAATGAGCAGCAATTTCTGTGCAGTTTAACACTTGTTTTTCATTTTCACGATGGCTGAGTGGCGAATAGTCGCTTTCGCTTGTAGCGCTGAAATTTCGTATTTGAATAAGAGAGACAAAGTCATGAGAAAGAATATGGTAGATGGGAAAAGAGAAAGGATTATGGCCTAATGCTAGAACGCAACGATGTGCTCTGCTCAGCGACATTTCAACGAAAGAAATTGCATGATATGAAATGCCCACCCTCCATTTTATTGCATACTGTCATTCTTTCAATGCAATCAAATTTGACAGATTGCTCAGATGAAAAATTGCACGTAGAGACCTGGGTATAGAGACACCGTGTAAAGGTAAGATTAGACAGTATGCCAAGTGGTCATAAAATGACAATTTCTGACAGTACTCCTGTCAAAATATGGTCATACAATGTATCAGGACCCCAATTCTCGAAAATTCACGCATACGTTTATCAGTCAAAATCTCCGATGCTATGCGAAAAACTGAAATTTGCAATTCTCGAAATCCGCATACGAGAATTTCTCTTCGAATTGTACTCGTCTGCATTTTCTATGCGGATTTGCGCCTCGCATACGGAATTGTGAGTTTGACAATTCAATACTTCAAATTACGGTTTGTGTTTTGAATTATGTATATTTCCATTGCGCCTAACTGCTCCATTGCCAAATCAACAAATGCTAAGCCCAAATCACCCAAAGAATCCATTGCAAAAACACATAAATGTTCACTAAACATACAAGTATTTCATTATATCTCTTGTTTTTGTCAATCAAAAATATTAATACGAAACCAATTTAAATTTTAATATTGCTCTTTGAATTGATGGACATTTTTTTCACAACCTGTCAAAAATCGGTTACTTGACGTACTCAAAAATTCTACCTCATTCGAGAGGTGAATATAATTTTCGCATAGGTGGAAAAGAAAGCCGAACAGCTTTGAGAATACCAATTTTTTCCGTATGCGAACATTTCAGGCGGATTTGCTCGTATACGAATTATGCTATGCGGAATTCGAGAATTGGGGTCCAGAATAGCGATTTTTTCAGGAGGACTTCTGCTTTCATTTGGCCTCGAACGTCTTTCACGTAATAATAATTATTCCACCATGGTAGAGAGATTTTGGAAAGATTCAGAACACATATGGAAGTTCTCCTTATATTTTATAAATCCAAGAATTTTAAATACATTAATCGAAAATTGTATTTTTAGCTTCGAATAATCTTACTTGTTTTGAAAATCGGTCTTTTGTTTTTCTACACGAAGGAAAGTTTTGTCTTCTACCTACTGGCTGTAGTATCTATGAACACCTCCATTGGAAGATGTAGAGTGGAGACTATCTTAGGTTAAGTAAATATGAGAGAGGGAGACGTTTTATTGGAGAAATAAAGTGTTAAATGAATTCAAAGAAGATGGACGTGTTTTACTTACCAGGAACATCAAATATATTATATTGAAGATAAACAGGAACAAATAACAAACAACAACATTACATTTGGCGACGAGATAAAAGGTACAAGTTTAAATAAACAATTTATATATTTCAACATGGAAAGCGGCAGGATACCATTTTTCAATTACAACGAGGACACCACCAACGCAGGTGATCGCTGGAAAAAATGGATTGCCCGGTTTGAGAATTTCCTCATTGCAAGTGAGATAAGTAATGTAGATAGACAAAAGGCTTTATTATTACATTACGCAGGAGAAGATGTTTTTGAGATTTTTCACAACTTACCAGAGTTAATAATCAGTACAAAGGTAATAACAGACGAAAAAGGCGAAAGAAAAACAGTGCAGATGAACTGTTTCGAAATAGCGAAACAAAAGCTATTAAACTATTTTTCACCGAAATCGAACGTTGAGTTCGAAATATTTTTATTCCGTCAGGCCAAACAAAACACAAATGAAACAGTTGGCCAATTCTATGCAAGGTTACTAAAATTAAGTGCCAATTGTGATTTCGCAGATAGGGATAAAGAAATCAAATCTCAAATCATATGTACAACATTATCACATAGATTAAGAGATTTCGCATTCCAAACAAAGCCAACTCTACAGAGTTTGTTAGAAGAGGCAAAAACATACGAAATGTCTGCGGAACACACAGAAAAATTGAAGCACGACAACAACAACATGCAGAACAATGTAACCATGTAAGAGCAAGACGACACCAACACGTAAAACACACAAACACTAGCAACAAAGATACATCAAAATTTAACAAAACACCAAACCAAAAGCCGAATTGCAAAAACTGTGGAAACAAATGGCACATTAATGGACTTCAACATTGCCCCGCAAGGAATATTCACTGTAATGATTGCAAAAAGAAGGGACATTTTGCAAAGGTGTGCATGATGTCAAATAAAACAAACAAAACTTATCAAGTACATACAGCAGAAGAAGAAACACAACAAAAAGTATTCAACATAACCAACATAAGCAACACATTACCAACGGTTGTAGTTTCAATCAACAACATGGCAACAAAGTTCACCATCGACACAGGATCGACAGCAACAATCATCAGTACTAGCGTATTCAACAAAATGCAAAATAAGCCATTATTAACAAAACAAACAGAAAAAATTATTACCTACTCAAACACATCCTTACCGATAATTGGAAAATTTACAGCAAACCTAACATTCAAACAACAATCAGTAGTTGAAACAGTATACGTAATTGCCAGCCACTCAGCTTCCTTACTAAGTTATCACGCGTCCACACAACTCAACATAATACATATAGTTCAGTCAATACCAAATAACACATCATATAACATAAAACAAAAATATCCAGAAGTATTCAGAGGAATCGGAAAACACAACAAATACAAAGTTCATCTTTACATCGACAAAAATGTATCGCCAGTGGCTCAGCGTTTCCGTCGAATTCCATTCCATCTGAGACCAGCTGTTGAAGACGAGATCAATCGCTTATTGAAAGCAGACATCATCGAAAAAGCAACAGGCCCAACACCATGGTTATCACCGGTTGTCATTGTACCAAAACCCCATAACCCAACTGCTATACGAATGTGCATAGACATGAGAGCAGCCAACAAAGCCATCCAACGTGTCAGGAAAGTAACACCGACCCTACAAGACATTATTACATCACTTAATGGTACGACAGTCTACAGTAAAATCGATCTCAACGAAGGATATCATCAAATTGAACTAGACGAGCAGTCTCGAGTCATAACAACATTTAGTACACATTGCGGAGTCTACCGATACAAAAGGTTAAACTTTGGTGTTAACACAGCAGCCGAAGAATTCCAAGACATCATTAGACAAACACTTAATAACATAAAGAACACTTTAAATGTGAGCGACGACATCTTCATATTTGGAAAAACACAAGCCGAACACGATTTAGCATTGGAAGAGGTATTCCAACGACTTAGAGCGCACAATCTCACTGTCAATGAGAAAAAATGCGTTTTTAGCCAACCGCAGCTGAAGTTCTTCGGATTTGTGTTCTCGAAAGACGGAATGCAACCAGATCCGGATAAAGTAGCAAGTTTTAGGAAACTTGGAACACCCAACAACGTTTCAGAAGTTCGCAGCATTTTAGGTATGTTAAACTTTGTTTTGCCATTTCTTCCAGAACTAGCAACACATACTCAACCGCTAAGAGAATTAATTCTGAAGAACAACGAGTTCGTTTGGAAGGATAAACACGAGAAAGCACTAATATTTCTAAAAAAGCTATTGGGAGATGCTTCAAAACTAGCGTACTATGACGTCAACAAACCAACACACCTGCATGTCGATGCAGGCCCTGAAGGCTTATCTGGCATTCTGTCACAGATAAACCAAAACACCTACGAGATAGTGGCATATGCAAGCCACGCACTCAGTCCGGTCGAGCAAAGATATAGCCAGATTGAGAAGGAAATGTTAGCGGCAACGTGGGCAATGGAACATTTCAAAATTTACCTATATGGCACAAAGTTCACGCTTCATACAGACCATATGCCTTTAATAAGCATTTTTAAAAACCCCTTATCAAAGCCAACAAGCAGAATTGAGCGTTTGTTACTGAAAACACAACAGTATAATTTCAACATTCAACATCAACGAGGTAGCTCCAATCCTGCAGATTATTTTTCCCGTCATCCTAACAAAAATAGCAACAACATTAACAGTGACAACAAACACAATAACCTGGAACAATATATCAACTTCGTAGTTCAGAACGCTTTACCAAAAGCAATCTCACTTGAGACAGTCCAAAAGGAAACCGCACGAGATCCTTCTCTTCAAATTTTAATTAAGGCAATTTCGACTAATCAAAACAATATGTGGAATTGCAAAGAAATCGCGCATTACAAAGGAGTCCGGCAAGAACTTTCCGTAACAGATGGATGTGTACTAAAGGGTTCGCAACTATTATTACCCGAGAAGCTCGTAACAACAGCGATCGCTTTAGCACACAAATCACACATGGGAATAGTTAAAACAAAACAACTTCTCCGCACAAAAATTTGGTTTCCCGACTTGGACAAACGTGTTGAGAAAACAGTCTCACAATGTCACATCTGTCAAGCAGTTACCAATCAAAACTTTAGGGAACCGATTGTTTTGGTTGAACCTGCATCAGCACCATTCGATAAGATGTCTATGGATTTTGCTGGACCGCTTCCAAATGGGAAATATTTACTCATTTTGGTCGACGAATATTCGAAATTTCCATTTGTTGAACAGATCAGCTCTACAAAATTCGTAGACGTAAAAAAGGTATTAACGAAAATATTCGCAACATTCGGAGTCCCAATCTTTTTGAAGTCAGACAACGGTCCACCATTCAGCAGTCACGATTTCAAAATGTTCATGGAAGAATACAATATTCATCACCACAAAACAACTCCTTACTGGCCAGAAGCAAACGGTCAAGCCGAAAGGATGGTGAAAACAATCAAGAAATCACTAATGTCATCGGAGTTACAGGACTCAAACTGTCTATCTCAGTTGGACACGTTCCTTATGGATTACCGGTCAACACCACAAGCAACAACAGAATCTTCACCATTTGAAATGATGTTTAATAGGAAGATGAACAATTTTCTACCAACACTAAAGGAAAAAAACGAAGAAACTAGTAACAGCATTGAACAGAAGCACAAATTGAAAAACAAACAATATGCGGATAAACGAAGACACACAAAGCCATCTACTTTTCAAGTCGGAGATGAGGTCCTTTGTAAACAAAAGAAAATAAACAAACTAACACCACCGTTCAACCATGTTCCACTAAAGATCATCAAAGTCATCGGATCACAAATTTGGGCAAGTAGAGGAGATAAAACAATAATCAGAAATTCTTCTTTCTTTAAACATTTCAATAGAGGTCCAAACGGACAAAACGTTTTTCCACGATCTGCAAATAGATACAATCATAATCAAGTACCGATAATACAAAAAAAAGGAACTTCTATTCGGCAGCAGCAGGGACAAATCGAATTGTTACCCATTCCAACAGCAACAACACCAGCTGATATTGACATTGACAACAACCAAAACGATGTATACAACAGTGAAGTTAGTGAGAGTGATGTATTTGTCACTCCACAACCAATACCACAGGATTTACACCCAGGACACATTGGAAAGCGTAGCACAAGAAACATAAAACCGATACGTTATCAAGATTATGAACTTGAATAATGTTTTGAATTTAATTATCTTATCAGTTATTTTTATAATAAGCAAAGGAGAAAATGTAGTATCTATGAACACCTCCATTGGAAGATGTAGAGTGGAGACTATCTTAGGTTAAGTAAATATGAGAGAGGGAGACGTTTTATTGGAGAAATAAAGTGTTAAATGAATTCAAAGAAGATGGACGTGTTTTACTTACCAGGAACATCAAATATATTATATTGAAGATAAACAGGAACAAATAACAAACAACAACATTACACTGGCTACTATAGAAATTGTTTCAGCTGCTGCAGCAATGATAACATCTTCGTAAATGTTTCTTGTATGCAATGTTTTGCAGATAATTACATATTTTGAAGTTTGAATTTCAAATTACATGTATAATTAAAATCACGTAAACCGACATTCTGTCATGAACATACATTAGCTTTAATTGGCATACATAGTCTAATCTTATGTGGTATTCGTTTGGGCTTCTTCAGATTTGCCCTCAGATTTCAGATTTCGTGTGCCTAATCGAACATAAAAACGTCACTTGCTCTTTTTTGTGTTGATATCTGTGCGACTTGAATATTAGGTATGTGTAGTCTTGGACACTTTTCTAAGCGATTTCCATTCACTAGTTAAATTTTGTATTAAAACATTAGAAATATCCGTGCCGATTGATTTCTAAATATTTATACATAAATAATTTACAAAAACAGATTCACCCGATGCATCGCCTTTCTTTGCTGGAGAAAAAATTCCATAAAAATGTAAACAAACTCCATCAGTTGTCAAACTCAAACGCACTTGCATTGGTAAATCTGAGAAAATATCTAGATTTGCAAAAGTGCTCTGAAATCGGAAAAAGATTGCTTTTTCCTGTACCAAACGAACATAAAAATTGCTCTAAGGGCAAAAAAGTGCTCTGAGAGCGCCCAATCGAATACCACATTAGCTTAAAAAACGCTTTTTCTAGATTGGTTGAAAATGCTAAAACAAATGCGTAGGTTCAAAACGAAAATTTCCCAATTGCATTCTAAAAAAAATTCCCTATTCGACCATTCGACAGTCAACTAGCATTACCACACCAAAAACTTTTCGCGTGTCACAATTTCGGTTGCCACACTGTTTTATTAGAAATTTCCCTGATACTGGACAAATACAAGTTTTTCCAAAAGCATGTCGGCTGACGGTGAAAAAGATAAATCCATTGAAAATATGGTATGTACATTTTGCAAAAGTGTTTTAAAATAATCATTAACATCTTATTTGTGTACCCAAGTAAAAATTTCATGAAATATTTGTGCATTTTTGTGGAAAAAATTAAAAAATAAGTTTCGAGCGCGTCACAATTTATAAACATGGCGTCAGTTTATGTTGTCAAAAAAAGAGTTCACGTATTTACTTCGGGGCGAAAAAAATCCTAAACTATTGCGAGACTGAGCGAGAGCGAATTTCGTTTCGCTCGCTGCGGTTTCCTAAAAATTTCATTTTGTAATTTTGGTTTTTTTGCAAAAATATTTTCCAATAAAATTATATAGAAGTGCATACGGGTGTGTTGCTACGAGTTAAAACGTAATAAGTCGTATGTTTTTTTTTTTTTAATTTTGTTTTGCTTGTTTTTTTCATTTTGCAGGAAAAAGAGAAAGCAGATGATACAGCATCGGTTTCTGTACCAGCAGCCACAGTTACAGCAGCTAAACCTGCCGATGAAAAATCTGAAAAAGAAAAAAAATCCACCACAAGTGCTGCGTCCACAGAAGATAAAAAATCCGATGTCGAGGAATCAGGTAAATAGAGCACACTTCAACTCCATACGTATCGTGAATGGGATGGTTTGGTGGAAGTTGGGAAATTTTTGTTTTTATTTAGTGTTAGTCGGTATGGAATGCGATACCGGCTTGGCGCTGTGTGTCTACGGCTTGGTCGGTTGTGCGAAAGTCTCTGGGTTCGAATCTCAGTGAAGGACTGTTCTTTATTTATGTGTGTTACCCTTGAATTGTTCATATCAAACCCTGAACAATATGGTTTTATATAGTAATGTTCAAGGAATAGAAAATATCAAGTTTTTCATTGTTTATTCGCCTGTTTGTGGCAATGAAACATTCCAGACTTGAGAACATGACATGTGTTCTTTTTTGAATTAAAGAAGGGTTTAGTTCATTTGCTGAGAGAGGCCTTTGACGCATTCTGTGGGGGGGGATTTTGCGCAAGTGTTTCTTTAAACAGGGCAGCAAGGGCGTGCACTTGTATCGAATGTGTTGCTAAAGTAGGAATTTATTGGTTTAGTTGGAAAATACAAACGCGTCCTTGGGAACAAATTTACAAAAACATGTCTTGGATAGATATATCTATTTTCTCCACCCCACTGCAATAGTGTCACAATCAAGCTAACAGCTACTACATATACACATTGATAATTATAAATAAAATAAAAAAAACGCCAGATTTGAACCCGAGTGCAGACGATAAAGTCAAAAATAATTGTTTTCCTCGAACGTTCACAAGCAGCGTAAGTATATTCTCATGGGTGCTCTGGTAAATGAAGCTGGCTTGCACGGAGCCACACATTCAGTACAAGCCTAACACATGAACATCGATATTCGCGGTATTATATTCACATTATTGTTTATTATGCTTGAATGAGCTTTGTGTATTTTCCTACGTCCCAATTTAATTCCAAAAAGAGTAAATATCGATAGTCCCAAATTGGAACATTGTGCGGTGGCTACCATTATTGAAAAATCTTTCATTTCAGTTGACGATGACAAGGTTGACGGGGGCAGCGTTTCCACGAAAGATATTGCCTCAACTAACACCGACAAAGTAGTAGCTGTAGACGATGACGATGAAGATGATGTTGAGGAAGTTGGAGATGTCCCCGATAAGAATGATAAGAAGAAGAAAAAAACAGTTGAAGTCGCAAAAGGCAATAGCGAGGCTGAAGAAGACGACGACGACGAAGAAGAAGACGAAGAAGAAGAAGATGCAGAGGGGGCGGCCGATAAGAAAGATGACAAGAAGGACGACAAGAAAGATGATAAGAAGGAGGCCAAAAAAGAAGTAAAAAAGGACATTAAAAAAGATTCAAAAAAGACTGACGCAAAAGAGGAAAACGGCACCGAAACCACGTCAGAAGATAAAAAGAAACCGAAGGACGACAAAGATACCGACGATGGCAAGGACGATGAGAACAATGAAGAAGGTACATCACTGGCAGATATAGCAAAAATATTCGACAACATCTACAAAACAAGAGTTGATGGACTGCAGACATTGCACACGGTACGACAATAAGTGAAAGGCTGAAAGTGGGCTGAGTTCTAACGACGTATCTTCTATATTTCTTGCAGATTTGCTTCGGTTCGCAAGGCAAAAACAACGTGGTCAAGAAGAATCTTCGAACATTTGCTGGCTTCGAATTCGAACCCGACACAAGCGAGTATAAAAAGAAATTCGAATCGATTAAGAAGGTCGATACGAAGACTTTGAAGGGTATTTGCGATGTGTTGGCGTTGGAACGCAAGGGTGAGTACTAGTTACATTTAGAAGGAAATCGTAAAAATATCTGGATATTGCGCAGGCACCAAGGAAGAGATCGCAGAGAGAATTTTGAAATTTCTAATGGACCCAAACGAAGCGGCAATAATTGAGGACCCTATCGAGGATGAAGAAGAAGACGAAGATGA
The DNA here is from genome assembly GCA_949126925.1 of Cheilosia vernalis. Taxonomy (NCBI): domain Eukaryota; kingdom Metazoa; phylum Arthropoda; class Insecta; order Diptera; family Syrphidae; genus Cheilosia; species Cheilosia vernalis. Next base: position 60,399,005 of record OX421362.1, read on the forward strand.
TGAGGAAGAGGTCGCCGAGGAGGAGGAAGAGGAAGAGGTCAGCGAGGAGGAGGATCACAAGCGTAAGCGTAAACGACCAAACCAACGCAGTTCGAAAAATTCCACAGGACGTCCCAGGCGTGCCACAGCTGGCAAAAGTAAGTTGACTGTCATAGGGATCCAATCTACTTATCTGTGTTGTTTTTCCAAGAAATGTCAGCCTATGTGGACTTCTCAAGTTCCGAGGAAAGTGTCCAGAAAGCGCCTGTCTCAAAGCGCCGACGAAGGAATGATGATTCAGAGTCGGGCTCGGACGTAAGTTCACTTGAACTGACTACCAAACGTACTTTTATTTAATAAAATTGAACTCGTTTCAGTATAATCCGTCTGGTAACAACTCTGAGTCTGAAGGGGGCCGCAAACGCCAGGCAACTCGTACTGTCGGTCGAGGACGTCCCGGCACACGAAAGGGTCGAAGAAGAGGATCAGACTCGGAGGAAGAATCGGAATTATCAGAAGCAGACAGCGATGTAAGTTTTTTTTTTTAAATGCATGCAACCATATTTGCATCTCCTTGACAATCGAAAACAAAAACATTCACTTACAGGCGGCACCTAAAAAGAAACGTTTAGCACCTGTTAAGCCTTCGAGAGGTCGGACCTCTGGTAGATCCGCAAGACGCAGTGCTGCCAAAAAGCGCAACAATTCCGAAAGCGAAGACGATCCCTCCGAAGAAGATTTATCGGATTTGGGGAGCGATAAAAGTGAGGTAAGAACTGTCATAATTTCGCAAGTTCCTGGAGTGTCCTGACGTAACGTATCACCCACATAGGAAGAGTCAAAGAAGAAGAAGTCCAAAAAGTCACCAGCACCCGTCGCAGTAGCAGTAGCAGCGAAAAATAACAAAACAAATAACAAAGCAAAAACACCTGTGAAACGTAAGCAACCTTTTACAGTTTTGAATACTGATTTGACCGTTTTTGTTTCTTTTGCAGCTACAGCAAAGCCCAGGAAGTCGAAGAAAGACTCCTCTGGCGATGAGGATGACAAAAATGAATCAGAAGATGAACCTCTAACAAAGAAGGGCAAACCAGCAACTTTTCCAACGGTAGGTTGTGCTTTTTACCCGTGTAGAGTTCTTCTCGCTGCGATTGTTGAACGTTGCAATCGACGAGTTTGATTGCATAACTTGCAAGAGTCAGTGGTATGCTGGGCATTATAAAGTGCATAGTTAGTCCGTTCTTTATCAGTTATTTTGACTGATGTGAACACATCTTGCCATCTTGTTGCAGATTTATGCATCTATCATACTGTTTCTATTTTATACACGCTAAAAGGTGGCAGTCCCGATTTTGCGTGTTAAAAATCACAAATCCATCTGAGCTGCCAAGACAGTGAAAAGCTCTTCCTGTACGTCAGGGATCGAATCACCACTTCCGTCAACGAGCTATACGTTCAGGGATTTAAGTTGATTTACATGAGGATCAAAAACAAATTTCGCCTAATAATGTTCGTTCACATACGACGTGATTCGACCCAGGCGCCCGTAACACAACGCGACAAGTCTAAATTCGATTGATATTTAGTTTTTCGACCATTTTTTTTGTTATTCCTTGTTTTTGGTAATTCGGCTTTCTTGGTCTAAATTCACTTGTCCACTTACGCTTGTTCGACAAGTACAAATTAGTTATTTAACAGAACATAAACCGTTGCACTTGTCAAAAGAATTAAATTCCCTTGACTTGTCGGCATTCTTCGACAAATGTTTTATATGTGGAAGGAAATAGACAGCCAAGCAAAAAGCCTAAATGTTGTTGCGTAAAATAAGAATTGGACGTATGTAAGGAACATCTTTGGCAAAATGTTAAGAAACGCACAATTGTATTTGTTAATTACACAAATCAAATGATAGGCAAAAGTGGACAACTAAAAAAAAAACGGGTTTTGCGGGTAGAACAAACTGCATCTTAACAATTTGACAACTTTGTTCTCGATATCGTTGGGCGAAAATCGGAAGCAGTTATTGGACTCGGTGTTGCGGAATAAAAATTAATTCTTGACCTGAAAACTTTCAACCTGTGCCGAGGTTCACTGTTCTCACTATCAACGTCACTATCAAAGTCGGAATCAAAACAGTACATTTTTAACTATTTGTTTTCTGCTTAGGTATTCCATTAAAAATGCACTTGTCAGCTTTTGACAATATTCAAATCACCAGTCCACATTGAACCACAGTTCGACAAGTGTGTTTTGACAATAATTGTCGTGTTCTGTTACAGAAAGAGGAAAATTATATAATTTCCCACTTGTCATCTTTCATCGCGACAATTGTCGCAGTGCTCGCGGACTTGTCGTTTTGTGTTACACAATCTTTGACAAGTTGTCAAAATTCACTTGTGCTACAACTACTTGTCGCATTCTGTTACAGGCACCTGGTCTCATACTTTGACATGGCACGCCTTTTTTACAGACTGCCTTACCGGTTTAAGCACGTACCTACCTATTTATTTTGAGAAAAATAATTTATAATAATTTAATAATTTACTGTCAATTATTGGGACAACGTCAATTGCCTAGTACTTCGTGCAGCTGGTAATATAAGCATATCTGCAAAAATAATGTTGTTGGGACTCTGAATTAAATTGCATATACAATTGTATTTCCCTTCAATTCATTCCAAGAAAATAAAAATGGGCAGTATAGGCTCTACCAACTATTTGTTTATTTATTGAGCGTCTCTTTGAGGTAGCTCTCTTACCCGAACTGTATACCGAAGAACCAGAGATTGGCTCATAAACTCTCGATTTCCAGTTGGTGAGAGATGGCGATGCCAAGCAAATGCCCAAACGATTCTGATTCCATGAATATTTTGTTGTTGACGGCGTCTGATTTGACAAATAATAACAGACCTACTACACAGCTTTCAATTTGTTTCAATTTAAAGTTCTTCCCTTTGCAGGATGATCAAATAAAGAATTACGTTAAAGAAATTCTAGACAAAGCCAATTTGGAGGAGATCACAATGAAAACAGTATGCAAGCAAGTGTACGCTAAATATCCAGAATTCGATCTAACGGATAAGAAAGATTTTATCAAGGCCACTGTCAAAGCGGTAAGTCTGTTACTCAAACACACTCGTAAGCCAGAAATAAACTCAAAAACTCCTCTTCCAGCTGATTGCGGCATAAAATCAAAAGTTTAATATTTTTAATTAAAAAAAAAAAAAAAACATTTCCTCTTTCAATTTTTTTTTATAAATGGAATCGTTGTACACGCGTACGAAAATCAAGCGACTCGCCAATTATTTGTATTAGAAGGCAAAAATAAAATCAAGTTTAAACCTTTTTGTTTTTCTCTCTGGCCAGTACAAAAAAAAAAAATTAAGAAAAAAGAAACCAAAATATATATTTTTAATATTTCGACAAAAACACACATGCCAGAGATAAAAAGTAAAGAAGAAACATTTTTATATTAACAAATGAGAATCAATTTTTTTTTTTTTATAATTTTGAAGATTACATATATAGATTTGTATAATTACATTTGTTTGAATGCTTAGTTTTAAAAGAACAAGAAATCACTGGAGAAACAAATTTTAATAGAAAAGAAAACGTACACTTTAGATATTTATAACTTAAAAAAAAATGTAATAATAATATTAAATATGAGATGTTTAAAGAAGGAAAGATCTTTATTGTATTAAAAAAAATCACACATTTGACTAGGTTGAAATGGACTGGGTTTTTGGAATTTCCACTTGACACATCGCTATTGAATGTGGTTTGTTGTTGCGTGATTGGAGAGTCAGGAGAACATAGTCGTACATGTTTTTTTCTTAAAAATAAAATATTTTATCCTTCGCTCGAAATTTTAAATGAAAGCATTATGTGTAGCGCTACATTTCAGTTTACAAACTCTGCTCAATCTGGGATGGGTTTTCACCCCAGCCTCGGAAGTACTTATTCATTTTCGGGGGAGAGTCTTCCCTCTGTTGCCATCCACGACGGATGTAACATACAAACATTCATATAAGATAAGAACAAATCGCTATGAGAAACGCTTGTGGAACCACGAACCCTGTTTCTTATAAACGTTTTTTTAATGCGTTTTTACAAAAATAGCACGGATACATGAAACAAATTTGATTTATTTTAGAAGTTCCTTATGTCCGTCATGGACTGCAGACACTTTCCTCATAAACACTCTCATTTCGTACAAAGAGCAGATCGAGCCGACAAGAAAGGAAATTCCGAAAAGCTAGCTTAAGTCAAATTGAATGTTTGTTATGTTACATGCATATATACCTAAATATTTTAAACGAAACATTTCTTTTTGGTAAAAAGTATTTTATTTTCACATTCAAAAAAGAAAGAAACGCTTTAGTGGTGCTTTTTTGTTGTTTCCTTCAGCGTGTCTGTCAAAGTACGGCAAAGAAGTTTTGCTAGTAGTCTTAAAAAGTTAGGTTTAAATAATTATATCTCTTTTTTTTTCAATTGCAATAGAATGTATAAAGAAAAACAACACAACCACATATAAAATCTACAATACACACACTGTAATAGTCGTAGTAGTTGATCATTCTTTCTGAAAAAGAAATATACATTTGATAAAAAAAAAATTGAAAAGCCATAGGTTTTTTGTTGAATTTTTTTTTTTTAATTTCCCCATGAGAAAGAGAATACGTCATGAACGGCGTATTGATCAATCTAAACACAACAAACAAATTATGGTTTAATATAAGAAAAATGATGTAAACATCGGTCTGTATTCGTTTTTAAGAATCATTTTATGTTTCCGAAATAAAATGGATATTATACAAAACTAGAATTAGGCGTTTCATTTGATTGCGGTTGGTGGTGAGCCAAAAGCGAATAGTTACGAAACTAGTATGGTGTGGTGACTGGTGAGCCCTTTTGTAGTCCTTTCCAACACCAATGGAACGAAAAAGCCACAGGAAACGTGAAAGGTAGCGTGAAGGGCCCAGCCCATAGAATCCGTCGTGTCGACGAATTGCCGTGTCGTGGAGGCGACGGACAGAAAAGTAGAAAGTAAACCTACTTTATCCGTCGCGTCCGGCACGTGCGCTGCTTATGGGACACACTCCATAAGAGAGTGTGTTGTGTATTCTATCAACCTGTCAGTCGAAAACTTTGCCGCAACGGACCCGACGGATTCTATGGGTTGGGCCCTCGAGTCTTGCAAAATAACACATGTGGTGAGAAGAATGCAACCAGCCGGAGGTAACGCACGTGGTCGAACTCAATAGGTTTTTTTGACGTGGCTAGCACTAGTGCCAACTAGTGCGCACCAAGAAGTATCAGCTGATTTTTCCGCCACGAAGTATGAAGATATTTTATTTTTTTTTTTTTTTCTCCGAGGTAGGTGAAAATTCATAAATTTCTTTTGTACTGTAACTAAGTTATGACTTATCAAGCATTTTTTTTATCACGAAGTTTTACACGTTTGGTAGGCAACATTTCGGCGAGAGTTCCTGCTCGTTCCGCATCGAGAATTTCACGGACCGAGTTATTAATATGTCCTAATAATCGATTTCTATGCTTTCGAGCGCATTTTTTCGTTTCGTCCTTAACGGTGGGAATTCCGAGGTCTCCATGAAGATCTTTATTTCTAATGTACCACGGTGCACTGACGAATGATCTTAGCACTTTGTTTTGAAAAATTTGTAAAAAGTTTAGATTTGTTTCGCTGGTACAGCCCCATAACTGTATACCATAAATGTCCATACAGGCTTCATCACTTGCTTATAATAAAAGCTTGTTCTCGAGGGTAAGCTTGGAATGTTTTCCGAATAACCAATAAAGTTCTCTATACCTACCTATTCGATTTTAAGTTCTTCGCATTTTTTCTTTACATGCGGTTTCCATTTTAATTTGGTGTCGAGAGTCATTCCGAGATATTTGGCCTCGTTTGCGAACGGAACTTGTACCGTATTTATAAATACAGGCAAGTTATTTGTTCTTTTGTATGTAAAATCCACGTGGACCGATTTCGTTTCGTTAAGAGCGATCCTCCGTGATTTTGTCCATTCATAGACCCGGTTAAGCGCGAATTGTAATACTTTGTTTGTTTCTTTGGTCGTTGTACCCACTGCTAGTATAGCAGTGTCATCGGCAAAAGGAGCTACGGTAGTACCTTCTATTTGCGGATTATCGCGCGTAAATAGACGCTTCCTTATCAAAAGCTTGCGAGACGTCCGAGAATACGGCAGAGCAAATTTTATTTTCTTCTAGAGCTTTCTCTATTACGTCACTTATCCGATGCACTTGATCGATTGTCGAATGTTTGCTTCTAAATCCGAACTGGTGGTCGGGTATTAGACGGTTTTCTTCTATAATTGGTTGTAAGCGTCTGAGTAATATCCTCTCAAAAACTTTGGAAATAATTGGAAGAAGCGAGATGGGTCTATAAGACTTTTTTTCATTCGGTGGTTTGCCTGGTTTTACATAGAACCATTATGACTTCCGCGATTTTCCATTGACTCGGGATGTATTGTAGTCTGATCGCGGCGTTTATAATGTGGAGAAGCTTAGTTAATGCTTTCCGAGGTAGCATTTTTAGGAGTTCACCCGTGATCAGATCATAACCCGGAGCTTTTTTGGGCTTAAGTTTCTTTATTACTTGTCCGAGCTCGGTGAGTGTAGCGTTTATTACTATATTATTTCCAGATGTTCGTCTGTCTGACGCATAAATATTTCCATCAAGCGCTTGACCATTGAACGGCTTAAAAGTTCCTTCTAGATGAGCGGCGAAAATATCCGCCTTCTCTTTGTCGCTTTTTGCCCAAACATCTTGGGTTATCTTAATAGGTGGCCCTGCGATCTTCGGCCTTTTTGTGGCTTTAATAGCCTTCCAAAGCGAGCAATTGGACTCTATTTCAGCTGTTAGGCTTTCGAGGTAATTTCTAGCCTCGTCATTTTTAAAATCTTTAATCGACTTTGTTAGCAAGTTAGTAAGTCGATTTAAGTTCGCTTTATCTTGCGGGGCTCGAGTTTGTTGCCATCTTTTTCGCGCTTTTCGTATTGTTTTGACCATATTAATTATTTCCTGCCGGTATTTGACGCAGTTATAGTTCGATGTTCTCTGCTGGTGAGGAGTATTATTCCATGCAGCTTTTTGTACGACATTAACGAAGCGGTCGACCGCGACTTCTAATTCGTAAGGCGTCTTGAGTGATTCTGATTGATTGCTCTGGACCTCTTTTTTGAAGCCTTCCCAGTCTGTTTTGGCGTTTGTTAGCCTTGGCGGTTTTTCATTTTTAACTTTCCCCATTACGTAGTAAGAGAAAGATATTGGTTTCGTACAAAATTTCGAACTCGAGATTTTAATCAATTCTGACATTACGATGATAGAGGAACTCAAAAAAGTGGGTCACAAAATTCTGTCCGGTCTGTCCGTCTGTCCGTCCTTCCACGGGCCTAAACGGCTTCCCGGATTACGTTAAAACCTCGGATTTGGAGTTTTTGGGCTAACAGTTCGGGAGGGGTTTTTTTTTGCAAGATAACCTCAATATTAATGGTACTTCCCATACAACATTTTCGTACCAGTTTGATTTGATCGGAAACGGCTCTAACGATTTCAACCAAAATTGATATCTAAGCTTAAGTAGGTGAGGTTACCATGACTGCGTAGAGTAACTTCGGGTATTGTGGAATACCCATTTTATTTTTACATGCTACAGCCAGAGACCATGCTTAAAATTGGTGATTTTAATACGTTTTGCATATTTATCTATTAGCTAAAGTTTGCAATAGTCTGAGACAGCTAGGGATATTTCTAATTTGATTTTTTTAATTTTTACTGATGGTACCTCGAAAATCTAGATTTTAAGAATTGGAGGGTAATTTGGAATAGTATTCCACATTACAGCTTTCACAGCTTTCCGCATCATATCTGCATCCCATCACCTTATTTCACCTTTCTTAGGCATCCTCCAAAGCAATCTGAAATTAAAAGCGAAAAAAATTATTAGCGGTAATATGGAATATAGTATTCCACTATACCCTTCTCATGGTATTCCACATTAGCCGATTTGGAATCTATTGCAAACTACGACTAATAACAAAAAATATATTTAAAAACTCACCAGTTTATAGTAACATAATTGAATTTGACACGTTTTCGATGAAAACTACACTTGCACAGTTAAAGAAACCGCAATTTTTTCCTTCGAAAAAAACTCAAACAAAATCGCACAAAAAAAGTCATGCACACACAAGCAAGAACTTTGACTGAATCAGATATACCGGTTAATAATATCACTAAATAGAGCGTAACACTTTTTTTTTTCTGTTTACATTCTGAAAAAAATAAGACAGCAGACAGACCAGCTGTATATTAAAAAATAAAGCCCTATTCCACATTACCCGAATATTCCACAATACCCGAAGTTACTCTACCCAGTTTTTGGCTAAAAATTCCAACAACGGTACTTTTGGAATTTCGACATATCTCGAAAACGGTCAATATGATTGTAGCAAAAATTAATTTCTAAGGTTATGTTGTCATTTGGAACTTAATAGCAAGCTCAGTTTTTCTCTATATTATCGTAAAATGGATTTATGAAAATAGTAATTTTTTAAAAATATAGTTTTGTCTAGTTAACTTAAAACGGCAATAACGATTTTGACCAAAATGCAAACTTAGAGTCAAATGGACGTTTTCAAAACTATTGTGTCCTTAATTTTCAATTCGAAGCACCGAAAACGCTAATTTTAAAAAATGCTCATATCTCGAAAAACAATCTTCGATTTCGATAAAATGTCAAAAACGATGTATTTCTTATATCCGGAACAATATCATACAGTCAGTTTTCAGTTTAATAGTTACGCAATAGTATTTTTCCAACTAAACATTGCAATATTTGCAACTGTTATGTCTGGATAAATGTACAAAAACTTAATTTGCACCGCACACACGAGCATCGGGATATTCAATTTATAACTACCAATGCAAATTCACAAATGCCTGAATTATTACATAATCTATCTAAAGATATTGGTCTATCACGAGCAATACTTCCAATAATTGAAAACTTAAATCATGTTCCAATCAAAATTAAAAACATATCCTTAGGTCAATAACAGAAACTTACGCTTGTACTGTGAAATCAAGTGATATAAAAACTTATATTGTTATTTTATATAACTGCCATATGAGATGAATATCCAAAAGAGGATTTTGTTTTCTTTTGTATAGTATCGAGAAAGTTTCGTTCGACCCAGTCGTGCACTTTATTTATAAATGTCTCAGTCGTTGTTAAAATTACCGTAGAGTGATCAGAAGAAAGATCAAACCATTCTTCAACTTTAATACGATTGGCGGGTAGTCCTTTTGTAATAAAGAAATCAATCAAATCAGGTATTTTAGCGACATCAGTCGGCCAGTATGTTGGCTTGCCTGTCGAATGAGAATCGCAATTGTCCTCCATACACACTTTGTAAAGTATTTTTCCCTTTCGCTATATGCATCTAGATCCCCAGAAACTATGTTTGGCGTTAAAATCGCCTCCAATTATAAAATGTTGTCCGAGGGAATCGATTAGGTTCAAATAATCATTTTTCTCTATCTTGCGTCGTGGTGGGCAGTAGATAGAAGATATTTTTAAAAATGCATTTCGATATGGGACCTGTACAGAGCTCACTTGCATTGTTTCGAGTTCTAATTGTAAATCGATTGAGTGGCCGATACACTCCTTTATATACAATGATGCTCCACCTCTAGCCTTATTCGACGGGTGAACGGCGTGATAGTCAATGTAACCTTTGATCTTTAGATTTGATTTCTACTTTATATGGGTTTCTGATATCAAACATTATATCGATATCTTTTTCCCTTAAGAACAATTCTAGCTCTCCGAGTTTTTGCCAAAGACCGTTGGCATTCCACGTAAGTATTTTAAACATTCGCTTCATATTTGGTTGTTTTTCTGTCTCGAAATATTACTTTCGAGCTTAACTAGCCTGTCGACAATTAGTATATTCGTTTTGCTTTGTTCCTCAAGTCTCGACAGAATAATCGAAAAGACATTGGAAACAGTGTCTGGTGGATTATTAGTTTGTCCACTACACGATGCTGCAGCTTGCGCGTATGTTGGGATATCTGTTTTTTGATGTACGATGTCCGATGGCGTTTCTGTTGCCCGTTTTGGTTGGGCTTATCTAACTTTGCCGGTTTCGAGGTACTGATTGACACGGTTTTAAGTATGAAGATAATGACATTTTTTTTTGTTTATTGCTAAAAATGAGTGAACTCAATTCTGATCTTGTGCTTGCCATGCTTGCCATAATGCAAACAAGTTGATAAAATTGCTGCATTTAACAATGTATCCAGCATTGATTCCAATTTTTTTTTTCATCCCATTTACCTATAATATAAAGTTAGAGTTCATAAATTGTTTTCAAACAATTCCGTTTTGAATATAACATTTATTGCATTTGTCTTCATAACGATATTTAAATAAACGAATAACAGCAAGCGAAATGACAGCGCAACTCAACGCTGAGTTCTTGCCCCGACAAAATAACTGGGGTCAGTTCAGGGCACAACCAGGTCGCCCTAGAAGTCATGTCAAACACAGGTTTTCAGTACCAGGGCGAGTTCAGTGCTATATCGAACACATTAGGGTTAACCCAAGTCGACCTGTGCCTTGATTTTGTGCGGTTTTTTCCGCAATGGCGGTGTCGGAAAGGGTTCACGTATAGACGTATGTGTGAGTGATATCGCGAACTGACAACTTCCTGAAAAAGATTTCTGGTGGTCCCATCCCAATGGAAAACGACATAAGCTTTAAATCCAGTTGATTTGAGTTTGAAAGCTTCACTAGCTTTGTAAAATCTGTCGTACAATCTCGTTACTTTTTAGCAAATTTAGTTTTTCGTGTTATTTTTTTCAGTTTATTGCAATTTTTTAATTTAACAAATTCCAAATGCCTCTTGGCACACATATCCGAAGTTATCACACGCACTTTCGTGGCAGACAAATCTCGAATGGAGTTATAACCGCAAAAAGCCCTTCAAACGACGAGACCATCATCCGGCAGTTTATGAATGAACGAAATTTTCCGGACTGGTTTCGAGGACTGTCACAGTTTCAAATGAATGCTGCCGATTCACTGCTCAATAGCATCCGTGACGACAGCGAACAAGGGACCTCACACCGGGTGCGATATGCTCTCATAAAGCTTGGCATAGAGCCAATGGTTAGCCGTCGAAGAATTAAGCTCGCGATGAGATTGAGTCGTGGAAATGACATGGCGTTTTTGTGGTTCCTGATGGAGCTGTACTACCAGCGAGCCTGCGACGAGTGTGAACATGGCATGACGGGGTATACAATAAATGAGCAGTTAATTATGTCGGCGATTGCACATTTGGATACGATTCCGACTTTGAGAGAATTGGATAGACTGCTGCCGCAGCAGCCACCAAAACGTCTGGTGGAAAAAGAGCGGAGTAAGAGAGCAGCAAAACAGGCTTATATTCTGCCCTATTTTGAGAGGCAACAGAGGCCGAAGTCGTACGGCAAGAGTTTAACTCTCAGTGAAGGGGATAGTGTAGCCTATTTTGGAGACTACGACAGGTACATCAATCCGAACTATATAGTGCACAATGATGGCAATCGATGGTTTGATGAATATGAACTGAACAATGGAAAGAGGATTGCCAAGCGGATTATAGAAGAACAGATTGACGGTATATTTGCAAAAGAAAATGCTGGTACTCTGGGAGATGATGAGAGAAATCCGGTTCTTTGTGCAAACCATGTGACAGTGGAGGCTATGAAAAAGTCTATGGCCAATGAGTTGGAGGTTCTGAGGAAGAAGGCTTGTGAAAAGTACTTTGATCTTGACGGGCGCTTGAAAGATGTAAGTTGTTTGTTAGCAGTAATTTATAAGCTTAGTTTTTCTCACGTTGGTACTTGCTTCTTTTACCGTCTTCCGACAACGAGCGCTTGTTCTCTATAAAGCACATTACGTTTACTTGTTTAGTCAAAAGTGGCCCCCAACATGTGGCCATTTGCACAGTGTGCTGGAATATAAAACGCTTCAATAAGAAACCGCGTTGTTGCTTACCTACTAAATTCTAATGTTACTCTCCTCTGTCCCCAGCAATCGTACAAACGCGTCATGAAACATCTGAGCAATGAAATCACCAAAGCCAAGGTCTATTTAGAAAAGTTCGCCAACAGTTTATTGCGAATGAAGAAGCCAAACTCCAACCTCCAACGACCTTCCAACAAAAGAAATGCCTCAAAGGAAACTTTGTACGATGGGTACTTAAACAAGTATGACTTTGGACACACCGCAGCGTCCACCGCTAAGAGCACATTTTTTCAAGCTCCCATCTGTCATAAGCCCTACAAATTTAATTACAAAAAAATTTTCGACCTTGGCCCCAAGAATCCGATTAAAGAAGCCGTGGCCGAGGCTTTGAACGCAGACAGCAGTTGCGCCATGTCAATCGATCACAATAGAGCTGTCCAACAATGCTGCAAGGATATTTGGAAAACCGAAATCGAGAAACGCAACGTCGAGAATGCAGAGAGGGCTAAAGAGAAGCCAACAAAAAGCTCTGACATCCAATTCGACCTGCCTTATTATGATCCTCGCGATAAGGAGCTGATGGACTCGATTCTGCTCAAAGCTATACAGGAAATGAAACGAAATAAAAAGTTCGTGCTGGTGTCACTGCCTGATGCGCATAAAATTCCGTTATTAAGGGAATGGATTAAGAGACGCTACGGAATGGTTTACACAAGGAAGGAGAGGGAAGAGTCCTTTAGAACGTCTAAGAAGGTGTTTCACGTGCTGAAAAAGGACGAGATTCATGTAAGAATTCCCCAGCTGAGTGATTTGCCATCGAAGCGTGTCGTCAGTTATGGATGCAAGGAATATTTGCTTAGAAAGGTAAGCTCGCCTTACTTTTGGCCTTACTGATTGCCATGTGTTTTAACTAAAAGTAGATTCGTTTCAGACCAACTACCTGAAGGAGAGATACCACCACAACTTTAAGGTGTCTCTTTTGGATGATACTCGGATTTACTGGGGAGCTATGCGACCGTATCAGTGTACGAAAGGCCCCCCAAGTAGTGAGTTCTTCGCATACTTACCAGCACGGGAAAATGACGTACATATGTTTAGACCGTGGAAGGTTAGTGAATACATTCCCGCCAAAGAGGAGTGGAATAGAAGGCGGCAAAAACAGAGATTGGATCGTCTGTAGTAACGTGTATGCCAGCAATACAAATCCATTTAATTAAAGAAACTATTTGACATACTTCTTTCGTTGAAAACCGTTTGCTTAAATAGGCTTTTCACACCAAGCCCAAAACCGGGTTTTCGCCAAAACGCACGAAAACTTCGTCCAAAACAGATTTTTTCCCTTACATACTTCAGTTTTCAAAAAGAGTCGTTTGCACTCGTTTTCCACGAAAACGACTTCCAATCGTTGGATTGCTGGAACTAGAGATGAATGATAAAAAAATGATGGATATCATTCGTACGTATATTCCCCCAAAACCCATTTCTTTACATTGTTGTTTTTGTAATTTCAATTCCCGTCTGTAAATACGTGTGACCAAAGATAATGGAATACAGAGATATATAACTTTCCAGTGGAAGGGCGGCTGCCTACCAGAGATGAATGAATAAAAGAGATGGTTATCTTTCGTACGTCTATCCCCCCAAAACCCATTTGTTTACATTGTTGTTTTTGTAATTTCAACCCCCGTCTGTGAATACGTGTGACGAACAAAAAAGCATGTTGCTCATGACCGACCGCGAATCATCTTTCTTTTATGAGTATAGCGGTGCTTAATTGTTTTGTGTTTCATATTGTATTTGTTTGGATTTTGTGGAGGTGTTGATTAAACTAAAAAAAATAGTGAAATACACATTAGAAAATACTTTATTCTTGCAGTAAAGTCCAATTCATGAACTCACATATCCTATAATAAAAATGAGCAGGTGTGTGTGACTTCATGAATTTTTCTGGAAAACAGCTTGTAGGCAGCCGCCTTTCCACTGGAAAGTTATATATCTCTGTATTCCATTATCTTTGCTGCCTACAAGCTGTTTTCCAGAAAAATTCATAATGCTCATTTCCATTATAGTATATGTGAGTTCATGAATTGGACTTCGATGCAAGAATTAGGTATTCTCTAATAGGGGTATTCACGATTCGATGTAACAGGCCTAGTGAAATTGCGAAATTTTATTTTTTTTTATCAGATCGTGAACGCACTTTTTCTCATGTCTAGCAAAACTGAAACAAATGACAGTTCTAGTTGGACAATTGATATTTGTTTTGAACAAAAACTTTTACAATTTTATGAAAGGGCAAAATTTTCTTTTAATTGTTTACTACGTTTTCCATTCTCTTTATTTTTTTCTGATAGCTACACACAAGAATCAAAAATTTAAATGAACTGTCAGCTTCATAAGGCTACTCTGTTGTATTTTTCGGTTGCAATAGGGTCAGGGTATAGATAAAGTGCAAAAGTGTTGCGAAATTTTATTCTGTATATTTTGTTGTTGTAGTGCGAAAAAAAGTTACACTTTCGCATTTTCGCAATGATACAAGACCAGTTGCATCGAATCGTCAATACCCCTATTTCACTATTTTTTTCAGTTTAATCAACACCTCCACAAAAACCAAACAAATTCAAAACGAAACACAAAACAATTAAACACCGCGATGCTCATAAAAGCAAGATGATTCGCGGTCGGCCATTAGCAACATGTTTTTCTGTTCGTCACACGTATTCACAGACGGGGGTTGAAATTACAAAAACAACAATGTAAACAAATGGGTTTTGGGGGGATAGACGTGCGAAAGATAACCATCTCTTTTATTCATTCATCTCTGCGTGTGACCAACAAAAAAGCATGTTGCCAATTGCCCGCCGCGAGTCATTTCGCTTTTACACGGTGTCTCCACCTGCAATTTCCTTTGCATGAACATTTTCATGAAATGACAGATTGCACGTGGAGACCACAAATTTCATGAAAAAAACAATTTCATGAAAAGTATTTCTCAGCTCATTTCATGGTGTTGTTTTCATGAAAAGGGCTGCAATTTCTGTGCAGTTTGACACTTGTTTTTCATTTTCATGATGGCTGAGTGGCGAACGGTCGCTTGTAGGTTTTAGCGCTGAAACTAGGTATTTGAATAAAAACGAGACAAGTATAGTCATTACAAGGATATGGTAAATGGGAACAGAGAACACGGTGTCTCCACCTGCAATTTTCTTAGCATGAAAATTTGCATGAAAGGACAGATTGCACGTGGCGACCATAGACAAACCATACTGAGACCCCCAACTGACAATCCTCTTGCCGCTGGCCCCCTCGATTTTTTTTCAAATTCGCCATTTTGTTTTCCTATCGGTGTTATTTGAATTTAGAATCCGTGTGAGCAACAAAAAAAAAGCGAACCAAAAAAAATGTGGTGAGTTTTCTTTTGACAGAAGTCGATTGACAATAATTGTCAAAATTTGTTTACACAATTCTATTTTTCCTGCAACAAATTGAAAAAATGTAAGTTTTCGCGTATTTTAAGTGTGAATATTAAGAATTAAATACATTTATATTACAGCTAAGGAAGAAACCGACGTTGAGGCGTTCGCTAACCTTACCAAATATATTGGATCGCACTGGAGACAATTATTTATACCTGATGGCTAGGAAGAATACCAAACGGAGTCGATGTAAGTAAGCCACACTATTCAATAAATATGTTTCTCAATACCTACATTTAATTACTATTCTATCTTCAAGGTTTGTTAAATCCGAAGTCTTAATAATTACCTGCTGAATGCCATGCAAACAATTGAATCCTATTGTAGTCAACAACTGGGATTATTCTCGCCGCAACAACTCTTAGCTAATTGATACAGAGTATAAATTTAGAGCAAAGGATCGATATAAGGTTTGATATCATACGCAACCCCCTAAAAACTAATACTAATTTATCTTGATTATATTTTATTTGCAGGAGTTACAAATTGAGCTATCTAGTCACTCGCCCTAATTTACAAATGGCAAAAGCAAATGTCACACTCTTGGCAAAAGTAACGAAATACGTTCGACACGTACAAGAACGAGTATATTTCAAAATATTCTCGAAGATGTAAAGATGTTTCTGCAGGTTTGTTCATAGATTGTTAAATTGGCTTTTCATTTGAATGTTTTTTTTTATGCTTTCAGCAAGGCTCGGCTGAGTACTGTACCTAGGTGCGCAAATTCTATCGAAATGAATTCCATTGTAGAGGCAGATGTAAATTTGTCTTTCTCGAAGAATCGCGGAATCGCCACATCCTTTCGCGAACAACACATTTTACGACATTTTTCTATTGCTTTGTTCGCTGCAAGAGACAAAT
Organism: Cheilosia vernalis; assembly: GCA_949126925.1. NCBI lineage: Eukaryota > Metazoa > Arthropoda > Insecta > Diptera > Syrphidae > Cheilosia > Cheilosia vernalis. The sequence continues at coordinate 60,415,379 of OX421362.1, forward strand.
AGCAAGAGTTTGAATTTTATGGATGAATCACAACAAGCGTATGTTAATTGGAAACGTTAGTTTTAAGCAGTTCGACTATTGAATTTCTTGTTGTTTATTTCAGTCGTATATCACATGTTTTGCGACTGACTAAAACTGTTTGAGCTTCGATTTTGTTGGCAGCTCCACCGATGAGTCTTCGGACGATATGAACAGTGTCCAAGTAAGTAGCGAATCATTTACTCTTTGTAATTTTTAATAAAAAAAATATTTGCAATTACAGATTCCTACTTCATGGCAACCGGCATTTCTCGAATACATTGAACTTGTTCTTTGATCTCTATTAGATTCTGCCTGGACTGGAAATGTTAGTTGTACCAGAAAATCAGAATCCAAACAATTGGAACAAAAGAGTAAGCAGCCACAGCAAAGAGATACCCCAGAAAGTTCAAAGGTGTTATTAATTTTTTTCATTTCAGGTATACACACTATCACAAGGAAGCCAAAAGTGTAAGCAGCCATAGCAAAGAGACACTCCAGAGTTATTGTAAATGATTTCAAAATTAACATATCTTTAAAGAAATGGTGCCTATTTATTTGGGTTGCAGGCAAATACTGTCTTGTATAATACTAACAATCAATAAATCCTGCAGCAAATTTGCAAAGCGACTATATGTGTGTTTTCTTCGACCTTTTAATTTTTTCTAAAGCGTTCCTTGCTGCAAAACTTAGAAGTAGAGTTTTTCTTGCTACCAAATGGAAAAACAGCCCCGAACAACAATCCACAACAAAGCAGCCGTTCATATACACCTCCAAATGCTCGGTGGCAAAGGAGGATTTAAATCCGTGCTTCGTGCAATCGGTGACCAAATCGAAAGGCTACAAACCATGAAGCTTGTCGTGACCTCAGTGGCAACAGATAACAATATTAACGGAAATAAATGACTTAAGGCTTACACATACGGCAAACTGGATGAACAAAATGAAGAGCCGTCGACATCCAAAAAGGAAAGACCATCCATTTCATCTATATAGAATTAACAAATCTTTATTTACTATAAATAAACGTATAATAGTTAAACCGAATAAAATGATCCTATGTCCAAATCTGGTAATCATTGTGTCGTAAATTGAGATGAGACCCATGCCAGGCAAAATTTAATTTAGTGAGTATAAGCTCCTCCGAGTTAAATTGTATTCTGGAAATAGACATTTTTTTTTTACTGCATATTCAAAACCACAGGTGCATAACACTTACTTGATTGAGTACGAGATTCCCGTTGAATGGTCAATGATCTTTCCCTTCTCCATTTGTCTCGGTTTCCACCTCTTGCCAACTGTATGATGCACTCTAGAAAGGCAGCCATCGATATCTAAATTGCAGCATTTTATTGTGAAATATCATTGCGTTGCTCCAAGTTGTTGTCTGTGTGGTTCACAGCAAAAGAATCTTGTGCTGCACATCATTCGAGACGTGTTGCAACATTTTTACATAAAATAATTGTTCGAGAGTTAGTTCATTCTCTAGGGCACGTACGGCAGCAGTAAGTTCGGCGACCTCGTTCCACAGGTCAACATTTTGATTCTGAAATGTGAGCGTTCTTTTGTTTTAATGAGGAATTGTGTTTTATATACGAAACTTACATGTAACTAAACCGCTTGGCAGCTTCCTCATAGCTTTTGTCTTCTTTTTCCAGTTTATACGCTTCAAACTAGATAATTTGAAAGTAATTTGTAGAATAGGATTCATTCTCTCCATAGAGACGTAGTACCTGGACATCAAAGTTGTTTGGAAATTGAGTTTTTGCGGTTATAATCCGTGCATTTGCTGCACGAGGATCGGTGGAACGTGCTTTCTGGACTTGAGCTATGATGAAGTTTTCTCCATTACTTAAATCCATTACACAAACTTTTATGTCGTTTTCCATTGGGCAAAAAGAAGCGTCTGGGGGAGTCCGGAATCGAAAAAATCACTTCTGAAACCGTTCCATTGGCACAAAAAATACTCTTCTGGTGATTCTGAGGAGAGAATTTCGCTTCTGGATTTGAAGTCAGAATCCACTCAAGAAGCACTCACACAAGTGTAGTTTGTGTATTTTATACAAGTCAACTGACGTCTGCTGATTATTTTTTGGCATTTCACCAATACTCTTGTGGATTCAGTCAGAAGCAGTTTTCTTGTTCCATTGGACTACAGAATGAGTGGATCCCCGAGTGAAACCAATGGAAAACGACATTAATAAATCCACGAAATCGAAAACAAATGAAACAAATGGAAACAAATAATGCAAGTGTCAAGTCAGCTTGACAAGAGTGGTGAATCTGTTGTGTCAGTGTCAGTTTCAACCGTGGTGGGCTCTGACAATCGTGACTGTGTTCAGAAGCACAGTTTTTTTTTTTTAAGAATTGCAACTCAAATTTGGTGAATAAGTATATTCTTATCTCAGTACATTTTCATAAATTTTTATATTAGTTATTTCATAACATTCTGTAGGTATTTCTATTCAACAAAAATACTGATTAACGTTTATTGTTCCATTATAATACCAAAAGATACGACCTATTAATATATTAATTTAGGCTTTGAAATCGAGACATGTAAAAATAAAACAAATACAAATACGTATACTCTATTTTAAATTATATATAAAATAACGGAGAAACTTATAATTTATACTTAATAATAGCAACGATATTAATATTGGTATTTATAAATTATAACTAAACTCCAGAAGTATACTAAGTGACATTATGTGATAAGCATATTCTACTCAATTTATGTTAACTGCCTCACGAATGTTCGCTAAAAATATTTTTATTTGTTTATTATTCTTCAGAACTGTTCATCTTTCTTTTATGTCAAATAAATATACAATTATTTTATGAAAATTGATCACTTTCCACACAAAATTTAGTTGTAATAATTATTTTCAAATTTAACGGATAAAATTCTGTGAACGCGGCCAGCAGCTTTGCCCACAGCGGAAGTGACTGGCAAGCCACTTTGCCCACAGCGGAAGTGGTCAAGTTTAGGTGCCAGTGTGTTGGTGAGCTGAAATTTTTGAAGTTTCGTGACATTTGTCAATACGATTTTCTATGTAACAATACTAACGCACCTAAACTTTGCCACCCCATGGTAATGTAGCTTGTAGGCAAGTAACGGAAAAACGGCCGAAGTTGGTGGTCTCAGTATTGTCTCTGGTGGAGACCACAAATTTCATGAAAAAACCAATTTCATGAAAAGTATTTCACAGCTCCTTTCATGGTATTGATTTCATGAAAGGGGCTGAAATTTCTGTGCAGTTTGACACTTGTTTTTCATTTTCACGATGGCTGAGTGGCGAATGGACGCTTGTAGGTTGTCTGGGTTGTAGCGCTGAAACTAGGTATTTGAATAAAAACGAGACAAGTACATTACAAGGATATGGTGTAAATGGGAACAGAGAATGGATGTAGGTAGGATGATCCTGTTTTAGGACATGGGCATTATAGTTTTGCATGTCGATCAAGACAGATCTTATTTGCTAACAATGAATAGGTATTGAAGTTTAAATAATAGTGGAAATAGTTGGTTATTATTTCCTGTTTTACCTGCGATGGCTGAGAGTGGCGAGTAGAAGAAGTGCTTCAATTTATAAACTGTTGCTTCTAAGCAACCTATGTATTTATCGCTCTCAAAAAAGTTTCATCAATTTGTCAATTTCCCAATTCATTTATTTTAAATCAAATAAGGGTAGAAAGAATTACAAATATCTTTTAGTTTTTCTCCTTCTTGAGTGCGTGCTTGCTGCGTTTTTATTAATTTTTTCCGCCTCATTCAATTGGATTAAATGGCGGCGCTTTTTCTGCTGTTCGAGTATCGTTTGGCGGCATTGCCAACATAAACAATTATGAAAAATTCGAGTGTTTATGGAACTATAAAAGTAGACTACAAAAGGTTGGACTTTAAAAATTCATGGTTAATTGTCCAAGGAAAGTGGCAAGGACACCGAAGAGCTAAACAAAAATTGGAAACCTTCGAACAGACTACGTTGTGGAGAAAAAATTGCGAAACTCGTCATCTTCCCACAAAACATCTTTCAATAAATTGTGCATTTCCCTTTTTTCCAGAAATTAATTTACCCAAAACCTACGTTTTCCTTTTTCAGCTCGTTTCCGCAATTCTTCTAATTCCTTCATGGCCTTTAATGCGAGAACGCAACGATGTGCCCTGCTCAACGACATTTCAACGAATGAAATTTCATTATACGAAATGCCCACACTACATTTCATTTCATATTGTCGTTCTTGCAACGCGATCAAATTTGACAGATTTCATAAAAGAAAATTTGCACGTGGAGACACCGTGTTATGAGCATCGCGGTGTTTAATTGTTTTGTGTTTCATATTATATTTGTTTGGTTTTTGTGGAGATTTTGATCGGATTGAAAAAAATAGTGAAATACGAAACAGATAATACCAAATTCTTGCATTAAAGTCCAATTCATGAACTCACATATTACTATAATAAAAATGCGCAGGTGTGTGTGACTTCATGAATTTTTATGGAAAACAGCTTGTAGGCAGTCGCCCTTCCACTGGATAGTTATATGTCTCTGTATTTCATTATCTTCGATACCTACTTTATGTTTTTTTGTGAACAAATTTAATACCTATAAATATTAGTAGAACAGTTTCAGTTCAGGTTTTGAGGCACCCTTTACACATAATATCTGAACACTTCCCTTCGCAATTTATGTCTGAATGCATCTATTTATAAACTGACATTTCGCCACAAAATGTGGTTTGTTTCTTTCAATTTGTAATTATTTGGTAAAGTTTGTAAATTATTCCTAAGAATGGATGCCGTGAGTAAAATAATAAGACACTCACAACACATGTGAACCTAATTCAACGTACTTCATTAGGAACTTCGTGGTAAAGTGGAGTCATGCTGCCGCACAGCGGAAGATTTTACCAAGCTGTACTACCAGAGCTTCGACAAACGCCGGCATGTAAGTTCCAATTGCATTTGCTTCCCAACCGTCTAATCGAGCACTCCGTTTGGTTTATAGCAAATGAACAGACTCTACTTGGATACGGGGATCTTTGTGTGGAATGGCAGTGGCGCCACCGGTAAGGATAACATTAAGAAACTTCTCATTGAACTGCCGTCTTCAGAACACACCATCTACACGCTGGATGCACAACCGATAATTGACGATGCTGTAGCCGGTCAATTGACCTATGCCATACAAGCTGGTGGCACTGTCAAGTACCAGGACAATCCAGTGAAGCAGTTCCAACAGACCTTCATAATCACGGCACAGGACGACAAGTGGAAAATCGCCAGCGATAGTTATCGGCTTCAGGATGCCATCGCTACAGCCGATAGCAAGTGATGCAGTTTAGAATTTTTGTTACTTTATTACATACAAATACACAGGACACATTCACAGTCAGGATTTACTTCTCTATTCAGTTTTGGGCTTCTTGGCTTCGGGTTCTTCGGAGAAAATCGGCTTTGGCTGAGTTTTGTTATACGCGGGGGCCACCCAGTAGGGGTTTTCCTCGGCATCCTTGGCGTACTTTAAAATGGCTTCCCGCGGGTCTTGGTCATCGTCTACTCGTTTGCTGAGACCCAGGTTGCGAATGACGTAGGAGCTTAGAGTTCCACCAGAGGAAGCCACACGACCACCCTGTCCACTGGTGATGGGCAGGTCGGGTCGCTTCGACTTTACTGGATCCATCCGATCCTTTTCTAGCTTCTTGCGACTGGACTTTGATTTTTCCTGTCGGAACATGGGCAAGGCGTGTGGGGTAATGATCTGGGTCACACCAACCATCTCGGTATGTTTCTTCTTGCGGTAGGTCTTAACGACGCATAGCTTGGCTCCTCGGAAGCTTCGTCGTTCGTCGTAGAAGCACTTGACTACTCCATTGCCACAGCCGACAAATATCTGATTGAGCTTGGGATGCCAAAGGGTCTTAATGATGTGTGAGGTGGTCACTGGAATGGTTTTGATAGCTTCGAACGTCTGGGCGTCGAAGAAGTGCAGATTTGCCTCCTTTTGGCCCTTGGGTAGAGATTCTCCTGTTACAAGCATGCGGTCGTCGGGGCTGAAGCAGCAGTCAGTTGTATCGTAGCGCGAGAATAGACCATTCCATGAGTGCAAGCTCGTCTTAAGCGACCTCAAGTCCCAAAGCTTCAAGGTTTCATCGCAGGACCTTGTCGCTATTTGATGGCCCAAATAGGAGAAGACCACCGATGAGATCTCGCTTCCCTTCTGGTGGGCGTTGCGCACGCAGTGGGTTGTATTTACAAACATCTTTCTCGTGTCCCACGTCTGAATGGATCCGTCGACACAGCCAGCTGCAATTAGAGTCGCATCGCGGTTGAATGTGCATGAAGACGGCACGGTTTTGAGCCCACCATGGGCTCGTGTCTTGATCACCACCTTTTGCTCCTTCGAACGAAAGTTGTTCCAAATTCTTACCGTCGCATCCATAGATGAGGTGAGAAACTCTTCACGGGTGAACGGGTGCCAGCACCCGGCCGTTAACTGAGCTGTGTGTCCCTTAGTCTTGGACATGTCGGTTATGTACTGATCGCCTTTGACGCACTCCATCTTTTCGAATCCATCACGATCGAGTATCTTTGCCTGAGAGTTTCCCGACACAACGAGAATCATGTCTCCCGTAACTGAGTAGTGCAGAGCCCGAATCGGATAGTTCTCACACGGCTGTATTGTGCGGAAGCTGCGCATCGAAGAATCCATTCCGGCAAAATCCCAAAAGCACATGTCATAGTCGATAGAACCAGACACCACCCGGCCTCCAGATGGATCTCCAGCTAGCGCCAACACTGCACGACTACCGTGCTGCATTTGGACCTCATGCGAGTCCGGAATCCTGTTTTCCAAGTTACTGTCCTCGTCATCCGAGTCGTTCTCCTCGTCTTCGCCATCCGAATTGAGTTTCTTTGTTACGTCGGACGGTAGTGGACCGATGGTGTCGTCATACTCTCCTACGTTGGGCCTATCGTCATCGTTTGTGTCAGGAAGTGCAGGAGCAATTTGCTTTGCCTTCTCAATTTCTGCCTGCATATCGGTATAAAACGTCTCAAAATGCAATAAAATAGTAAAATACCTTTTTACTTACAATGATGTCGAATGTTTTAGCTTTTCTGCCAAAGCCGGAGATTCCCATGATCTCTTTTAAATGCTGACTCTCGAAATCATCGGTAACGTCTTCGATCTGCTTAATCATTTGCTCTTTGCCAATCTTTTTGAAGCCTAAAAGGAACTTTTTAACTCCACTGTCTGCTGCAGCAGACGCTCTTTAAAGCATGGCACATACCTTGGCTGGTGGACTGGATTTCATCAGCATCTTGGGAAGGTTCTGGCGTCACAATGGGCTTGGTTAGGTTTAGGTTTATTTTCCCAAATGTTATCTTGGAACGATTCATTGTGGGCTTAAAAGTACTTTTAACTTGTTTCACTTACAATTAACCAATTTTCTTCAATAGCTCGACAGCCGCTGGAGAAAAGTTTGTAAATAGCTTTACAGCTGATTTTGACACCGGCAGCAGGCGCAGTGCTTGTGTTTAGCGAATAGTCCGTTAAAATTTGAACCGCTGTAAGGTGGATGTGTTATAACAGTTTAGAGGAGAAGTAGGTACCTAGGTTAAATAGCTGATAATAATTTATGTTGTATTCGATTGGGAGCTCTCAGAGCACTGTTTTTGCTCTCAGAGCAATTTTATGTTCGTTTGGTACAGGAATAAGCAATATTTTTCAGATTTCAGAGCACTTTTGCGAATCTAGATATTTTCTCAGATTTACCAAACAAGTGCGTTTGAGTTTGACAACTGATGGAGTTTGTTTACATTTTTAGTGATTTTTTTCTCCAGCAAAGAAAATCATTGCTTCGGGTGAATCTATTATTCTAAATTATTTATGTATAAATATTTACAAATCAGTTGGGACAGACATTTCTAATGTTTTAATACAAAATTTAACCAGTGAATAAAAATCGCTTAGAAAAGTGTCGAAGACTACACGACATATTGGGGACCTTGGGGACGTTCGGATTCGTAGTTTAGTAAGTCTGACAGCTGTCTGACTAGATGCGTCTCAGTTTTTATTGGCCCAGAGTGTTCACGTGTATAGTTTTTGCAGTTGACGTTTATGGAGGGGAAGCCGACCAATCTAGTCAAGAAAATCCTGCGTACTCAGTTGACATTTCGAAGAGTCAAATTTAAAATAAACAGAGTGGCCGTTGCAGAATTCTGAGGAGTCGAAAAAAGGCGCGAAGAGAGAAAAAGGTGTGGTTTCTAAGGCCACTCTGGTAATTTAGAATTTTCACACGATATTTAACAACCATTAGTTCGCATAACACTATAATAGTGTAGTGATTGTCAGCCGTGTTACATTTTAAATGTACTTTTTTGAAAATAGCAATTTATTAAAAATTTATGAAGGGGCTTTTCCAAATAAAAACGCGCAAATTCAAACAAAGGTAACGCTGGCCGCGAGGATACAAAAACAATTCAACTTGCTTAGTCAACGCGTTCGGATTCATAGTCACGACCAATCTAGTTAACGTTTTACATACCAACTAAGGTATCCGAACGTCCCCATTCAAATTGCACGAATATCAACACAAAAACGAGCAAGTGACGTTTTTATCAGACACAATAGCCCTGTTTTTTTGAGCTTCGTTCTCAGCAAAGCAAAGTAAAGTAGGATTTTCAGCACGCAATTACAACCAATATGAATCTGTTTACAAAGTTTCTCTATTTACAGTACATACTATTCGTTGGTTGTGATTGGTGGAAATTCATAAAGAAATGCATAAAGTGAACTAATTTTCAAAATAACAAATAAATATAAGGGCTTTTATTAAAATATGCAATAAATTATTTTTTATGTAAGCTGCAAATATTGTTTTAGACAAATATACCTTATTAAACTTGTAATCGTAAGATATTAGTGTATTAATAATTGAGATATATATTTTATATTTTTTTAAACCCCAAAATATGAGGAAGGATCAATCCATTGGAAAATTTTATGCAAAAAAATTGTATTTCTTTGACTGAAAAAAGTTACTTCTTGTGATGTGCCCAATCATGTTGTATCATGCTACCTACTGAACAGGGTGCCGTGACATAAGGCCATGCGACGTAAGGCCATATTTCGAATATGGCCTTATGTCGCATGGCCTTATGTCACGGCACCACTGAACAGGCCCACACTGCCACCTTTTTTGATAAAACCTACTGTTCAGAAAGCTGCTGGGAATCGTTTAAGTGCACATTTTCCTACTTTACTTTGCTGATATTGAAGCTCAAAAAAACAAGCCTATACTAGTATGGTTTGTCTATGTTTTTTATGTTCGATTAGCCACACGAAATCTGGTATCTGGAATCTGAGAGCAAATCTGAAGAAGCCCAAACGAATACCACAATCATAATAGTATCTACCAGAGATGAATGAATAAAAGAGATGGTTATCTTTCGTACGTCTATCGTACGTCTATCCCCCCAAAACCCATTTTTTTACATTGTTGTTTTTGTAGTTTCAACTCCCGTCTGTGAATACGTGTGACCAAAAAAAAAAGCAAGTAGTTGCTAATGGCCGACCGCGAATTGTCTTGCTTTTATGAGCATCGCGGTGTTTAATTGTTTTGTGTTTTGTTTCGAATTTGTTTGGTTTTTGTGGAGGTGTTGATTAAAATGAAAAAAAGTGAAATATTAGAGAATACCGATCTTGCATTAAAGTCGCCAATTAATGAACTCGCATATACTATCAAAGAAATGAGCCAGGTGTGTGCGACTTCATGAATTTTTCTGGAAAACAGCTTCAAAGCAGGAGCCATTGCATTGGAAAGTTATATATCTCTGTATTCCATTATCTTTATTCCAGATTTTAATTGGGCAATTATATTGTTCACTACGGGGACTAGGAACTTTTGCCTACCGTTAAATGGTTTTCGTAGGCTAACAAAAGTTTAAAGCAGGTTTAAAGCGTTGTTTTAATCCAGCCTAGAAAAATTTGAATGCAACTTTTTAATTTTCAAATATCTGTTATACCGAACGGCATCTTTCTATCACTTTCTATTTTCACTGTCCACATCTGCCTCGCACCTCTACAGCGAAAAAAAAATTTGCACAAACATAACCTCACAGCTACAGTTATCCGCCGCATTTGTTTGACGTGATACGTGAAGCCGCAAAAAGTTTGTTGTTTTTATCTATTGCACAGTCTTTGATTTCTGCTAGAAATCTCTCGTTTATTTAATAAGTCGGTGAAATTCAATTCCCACAAAATGGAAGCGCTAGAGTACAATGATATCCAATCAGAAGTCCGTGGAGTTATGGTAAGTCCACTAAAATACCACAAGAACCAGATGAACACGCTTCTCCTTTTTAGACACCTGGGCGCCTCAAACTCGGCGAATCCAGTATTGTTTTCAAGAACAACAAAACGGGAAAAGTCGAACAAATCAACTCGTCTGACATCGACTTGGTAAATTCGCAGAAATTCGTCGGTTCCTGGGGTATCCGTGTGTTCACAAAAAACGGAGTTCTCCATCGCTTTACTGGCTTCAAGGACAGTGAAAACGAGAAAATTGGAAAATTTTTCAAGAAACAATACAGCATCGATATGATGGAGAAGGAGCTATGTGTCCGAGGCTGGAACTGGGGCACTGCCAAATTCAATGGGTCAGTGCTTAGCTTCGACATGGATGTGAAGACATCCTTTGAGATTCCACTGAATCATGTGTCGCAGTGTAACACAGGCAAGAATGAGGTTACTTTGGAATTTCATCAGAATGATGATGCACCCGTGGGGCTGATGGAGATGCGTTTCCATATACCGACAAGTGAGTCAGCGGAGAACGATCCAGTTGAGAATTTCCACAACAACGTGATGAACAAGGCGTCGGTTATATCGGTTTCGGGCGATGCTATATCTATATTCAGGGAGATCCATTGCCTGACCCCTCGTGGTCGGTACGATATTAAAATATTCTCGACGTTCTTCCAATTGCATGGTAAAACTTTCGACTACAAGATCCCCATGTCGACGGTTTTGAGATTGTTTCTGCTGCCGCATAAGGACAACCGGCAGATGTTCTTTGTGTTGTCACTGGATCCGCCGATTAAGCAGGGTCAGACGAGATATCACTTTTTAGTGCTGCTCTTCGGTCCGGAGGAGGATATTTCTATTGAACTGCCGTTTACCGATGAGGAACTGAAGGAGAAATATGACAACAAGATCACAAAGGAGCTGTCTGGGCCAGTGTACGAGGTAATGGGCAAGATCATGAAGGTGCTGATCAACAGGAAGATCACCGGACCGGGCAACTTTATGGGGTAAGTTGGGTGAACAATATTATTTCCAACTATTTATGGGTCTAAGGTGTCAATAGGTAGATTATCTCATACACATGGTATTCTGGTTCCCCCAAAAGTTGTAGGCTCTGGTTTAGGACCTGTAGTTCACTTTTCGTTGTTCGCCAAATGCTTTTAGTTTTTTTTTTCCTTCAAAACTCTGACTTTTCTTCCGTTTTAAATTTCACTCTTTGCCGATGCGTTATTTTCTTATTATATCCCTTGTTTCACAGTCACTCAGGGACACCAGCAGTTGGCTGTTCGTTTAAAGCCGCCGCTGGCTATCTATATCCGCTAGAACGTGGCTTTATCTATGTCCACAAGCCGCCAATCCACATTCGGTTCGAGGAGATCGCAACTGTGAATTTTGCTCGTAGCGGCGGTTCGACTCGTAGTTTTGATTTCGAAATCGAACTCAAATCGGGAACAGTGCACACGTTCAGTTCTATTGAGAAGGAGGAATACGCCAAGCTGTTCGATTTTATTCAAAAGAAGAAGCTGCACGTGAAGAACACAGGCAAGAATGACAAAGGCGCCTACAAAGATGACTTTGGCGATTCGGACAATGAGAACGAACCGGATGCGTACCTGGCGCGTGTCAAAGCTGAGGCTCGCGAGAAGGACTCTGATTTGGACGATGATGAGGGCTCAGAAGAGGAATCCACCGATGAGGACTTCAAGCCCAATGAGAATGAATCGGATGTCGCCGAGGAGTATGACAGTAACGCACAGAGTGAATCGTCCGATGAAAGTGATGCTAGTGGTGGAGGCGGCGGTGGTGTTGGCACTGATGCTGAAATCGCTGACAGGAAGGAGAAGAAGAAAGAGAAGAAGGACAAAAAGGAAAAGGAGCGGAAGGAGCGAAAAGAGAAGGTGGTTAAGCGGACCAAAAAGAAGGATAAGGACTCCAACAAGCCGAAGCGTGCCACAACAGCATTCATGATCTGGCTGAACGAAGTTCGAGAGCAAATCAGGAAAGACAACCCTGGCATCAAGATTACAGAAATCGCTAAAAAGGCCGGGGAGATGTGGCGTGAGCTGAAGGACAAAACCAAGTGGGAAGAGAAGGCCAACGAGGACAAGTTGCGATATGCCAACGAAATGAAGGAGTACAACGAGTCTGGTGGCGCCGCCAAAGCCGGCAGCGACGATGATGGCGGAAAATCAATGAAGAGGAAGAAGGAATCGCCCACAAAGAAGACAGCCAATACTTCAAGTGGTTCCTTCAAGAGCAAGGAGTACATCTCAGATGATGAATCATCATCGGATGGTTCCCGCGGGGGCGACAAGAAAAAAGCCAAGAAAGACGCGAAAAAAAAGTCCGCATCCGAGGGTGAGGATGAAGAAATACCCGAATCTGGCGGTGAATCTGAAGACGAGAAGGAAAATACTAAGGCAACGGTGGGTTTAGGGACTTTTCTGTTTTCCCCAGCTTATTGTTGATTTGGTTTCCATTTCCACAGGCGATAAGGACCAAATCAGACGCAAAGGCGACGTCGAAAAAAAAGGATGATTCGGATGAGGACGAAGAGGCGGTAGATGATCCGGTGGTGCCTGTCGATGATAAGACCAAGAGCAAGGTAAATGTGTGAATTTAAAATTGGTTACCTTTATATAATCTCTTTCATCTCCCCACAGGCGGCAAAGGGAAAACCAGCGCCCAAGGCCAAACCCGGACCCAAATCAAAAACGGCCGCCAAAGCTAAGTTGGATGAAGATGACGACGAAGATGAGGATGAGGAGGAGGAAGAAGACACCGATATCGAGGACAGCGATTAAAAACATCATCCACCGACTTATATACTCGTTTTTGTTTAATTCCATTACCGTTAGTTGTATCTATTCTTGAATGGTTTCCTTGTAACTTTTCTCTTTTAAATATAAATTAAAACATATTTGTTCGTATGCATGGGGCATTCTTTCTAACACTTTTGTTGCTGTGGTTTCTTGTTGTTGTAGTGGTTCCACTACGATTCTATGCGTTTATTATGATCTTTTTTTTTACCAGTCCGATTCAGTTTAACACTAGCGAGGAATCCGCGAACTGCTCAAGAAAAATATATATTAAACAGCCAGAGTTTGCTAGCCACTCCTTTGGCTTGACTTAAGCAACTTACCACCTTATATATCTACGCTAAATTGACAAGCCTAGATTCACTAGAAGTTAGGAGAATTGTGGCAAGAGTTGTCTTTGTTCATAGGACCTAATACGAGAGATTGATTCAACAGGCATTCTACGCCTTCTTGTTGAAATATAAACTTAATTATTTATATATATCATATCAAGTATGCCACTATAGTACAATGGTATGACAATAGAATTAAATTATATAAAATAAATTATTCATTCCCATCGTTCTCGTTATACAAAACGGACGTATATTATTTTCTCCATGTGGAAACTTCCTTTCCAATAGGTTATGGGCCCAGGACGGCTTACATAAAGAAAATAATAATGGAGAAATTTTCTGAAGGGAAGAGACAATATTTCACCAATGGAAAATTTCGGTCGAACATGCAATGAAATTGCAGGGATATTGGAAGTCAATTTTGGGAACCGAAACGGTGGATGATGTTAAAGAAAAAGCAACATCTAGGTTAGTGTTATATATTTCACCTAATCTGTATTCGCATAGGTATTCAAGGAGCATCATCCTGTGCAAAAGCGATTTGGAAAAATTGAAATCAACATTTGATGACTCCGGTCTGACCAGGCGGTGTGGATTGCTGCGAAAACTGACGACGACACAGTTGGTAAATTATGAAAATATTGGAGAATACGTAGACACAATTGTTGATACAGCACAGAAACTGAATCAGATAGGTATGAAAGTAGATGATGAATGGGTTGGTAGTTTATTACTAAGCGGTTTGCCAGAGCATTTTAAGCCCATGATTATGGCTATTGAAAGCAGTAATGTACCTCTAATCACAGGAGATTCTATTAAAAAATACCCATAACATTAGTGAAGTTCTTAGCCTTTGCGGTGGGAAGAGCCTTGGTAAATATGTCAGCTATCATATCGTCTGTCTTTACAGTTTTCAAATTAATTTGTTCATTAACTATTGATAGTGGAATTGTTCATCAAACTTCGGCGCCTTACTGCCTGCAACAAAACGGGAACGCAGAACGCATGAATAGAAGCTTAGTTGAAATGGCCCGTTCGATGTTGGCTGATGCCAATTTAAAAAAGTTTTATTGGGCCGAAGCGATAAATACAGCTGCTTACTTGATGAATCGAATGGAGTGGCGTTGAAAATGACATAACTCATTTACGAGTATTTGGGTGTACTGAAATGGTTTTATTACCAAAAGAAAAACGCAGGAAATGGGATCGGAAGTCTATTAAGTGCATTATGCTAGGATATTGCGAAAATAGTAAGGCATATAGACTGTATGAACGGATTCATAGAAAATTGTACAAAAGTCGCGATGTGAAATTTTTAGAAAATGAGATGTATTATTTGTGAGTGCAACGAAATTTCAAATCATAGTTCGACGAGAAATGGAGATTTAGTGAGAACATATTTAGGAAATCCCAATTGTAGCGCTTCAAGATCATCAACAGAAGAGAATGGTATCAATACCATCGTCGATGACCAAACAATCGGAGAAGAAGATGTTGATGATATGATCACCAACAAGACTCTTGTTGAAGATGATAGTTCCAGTTTTGAGTCTGCTCAAAGTAGTACGGATACTTCAGATAACGAAGCTAACAACCAAACAATTTTTCGACGATCAAATAGAATTCGTCGTCCTGCGATACCACTCACGTACAAACTACGGTCGGTCAGCTTTTAACGGTTTAATGATATCGCTTATGTCAATTTAATTGATTTTAACTTGTCAATTTTCGCCATAAAAAGAAAATTACTTTTGTATTTTTTGTATTTTTCTATTTCTTCTACATATTTAATTTGTAATGTATGACCTTATGTCTATGAAACATTTTGTTCTTTGGTGACAAGAAATAAATCAATAAATGGCCTGACACACCATTAAATGCCGGAATTGGAAACAAAGAGGCCTACCGAGCGAAGAAACAAGGGAAAGAAGGTGGTCTTGTGTAGAAAGGCGATTACAATCTCAGTTCAAGAAAATAGTAAAGCCTGTTTACTTGAAACACCTTCCCTGAAGCTTATTCCGTCGCAGAAATTAGAACACATAACTTAAAGAAGAATTGTGTGAGGAAAAGCACTTTGCATCTCTAAAGTGACCACTGATCTCAAACGCGTTCCGTCCAACACTGTTGAGGTGAAAATCTTCAAGATCACTCTACTTCCTTAGACCTTAAGAAGCCACCTTACTTCTACAGAGACATACTTTAAAACGTATGACCTTAGGTTAGGTTAGGTTTATGGGTGGGTACGTCAGAACGAGTCCTGCCGCACCCCACTTAGGTCCATGTGGACCCATTGTGATGCCCTTATTGGGCGTTAGCCGATGTTGTTGGCTATAGTGTTTCCTCTTGGTTACTCGATCTTGTCCAGGGATCCTGATACGTTTATGAACCTGTAAAGATTTGATAAAGATATATCTGAAAGTTCATGTATATCATGGAAGTAGTATATTCCAAGTGTTCTATTCCTCAAGTGACAGAGACTTGGGCATTGACAGAGGAAGTGAGGTGTGTCCTCGATTACCTCCTCGTCGCCGCAACCCCTGCCATAGCTTCCGTGGTATAACGTATGACCTTACAAATAGTTTATTGATAAAACATTGAATGTCCCGAGAATCCTAACATTTCCGGTTGGATGAGAATATGCACACCACCTTCCCAGGCATAAGAAATAAATGTGAACTACCTACAATATAACGCTAAATTATGCCACCAACGCAATGCCAACAACCGCTGAACTTATCTGCCAATAATCCCCTCAATAACATTTGCATAACAAGCACTTTATTGAGCCGAACGATCTTGGTCTTGACATTTGATTTGTGTACTCGTGGTGATGCGCGATTAAATTTTGATTCTAATGACCAATCCAGTCGCCAGAGGAACACCATACGCAACACTGGCGCTAAAGCTGGGCGCATCTCGTAATTTATTCCGATGAATTAACAGCTTAATTGCCAACTACTACATCCTGCTGAGTAATGATCTTGATAACCTGACACGTCTGGCTAGTTGGGGGTGAATTTGCAATGCATTGCGTGTGGTTAGAGGAAGCGAGGTAAACTATACCTACTTCCGAGATGTTCAGATCTATGGGCGTGTGTTTGTTTAACATCAGTTGTCGATGTTTGCGGCCATTTACGGAGAGTTACTCCATTCAATGGCTAACAACCAGAATTGGCATGTTTTTAATGGATCTTGACCCCAAACATCGAGTTTTACAAAGTGCCGATTAATAACCGTCTGCGCATCTGCCAGTGGTCAGTGTCATCCATCGATGAGCACGATTTTCGAGACAGGGAGCTATTGACATTCAGATGCGAGACTGTTTGTCACTAGTCAAGGAGGTCAACAGGAAGGATTTCATCGTTCAGTTGTGGCAGCGTGAATATGTTAGATGTGAGATTAGAAGTTGCGCTGCTGAATGACAGCACAAGGCGTCCACGAATGGAAATGTGATGTACGTTAATGTTAAACGAAATATTGGGCTTGTGGACAGTTTTAGGACTCGGGGTGTAAATTCAGTAAATAACCTACTCAGGGTAAGTTCTTGAACTTAGACTCAAGAAAGCGTAGTTGTAAAGGCGGCGTGCATGGGTCCATTAAGATACATACGGATCTTCTCAGAACTTGGATATTAAATTCGGACAGCCCATTCCAAAGCAAATTAATCATCACGCATTAGTTCTTAATTGATGGATAGTTACTTACCATTAATTTTGTGGTTTGCGTGATATTAGTAAATCAGCTCCTTGTTAACGAGTTCATATGAAATCGTATCCCAAACTACTATCGTAAAATTAAAACTTGAACCGTGCGTATTTTTCCATGTTTCATTTTAACCAAACTATTTTGAGAACATCAAAGTGGACCATAGCAACTAGAATAAATTTGAATGAAATTCCCATCACTCATAAAGTTCGGATCGATATCTGCTTGTGTTTTATATGCTTATGCTTCCGTGTTAAGTTGCTCTATCCATCTTTAATTTGATGCAACATTCTTCAAGTTACCGTTCGCTAGTTACCGACGCAAATTGAAAGCAGTGTCATGGACACAACATCACCGGACACCGGACATTGTGTCACCATGAACTGGTGCTGTCAAATCACTTTAATTGGTATAATTTTCGTTTGTTTTTTAATCTCGGAGGTAGCAAGAAGAATGTAGTCATTGGGGGTGTTGGGATTTCTAGTTTTTTTTTTTTTTCAGTTGACGTTGACGTCATATTCATATTCAATAATTTAGTCACCTTAAGTCGACTACATTGGTTTGGATACGATCTGACCTGAACGTAAAAACTAGATCGGTCGGGAACGTAACTTTTCCTACGTCATCCACTCAGTCACGAATTTATTGACTAGATTCGTCGGCTACCCCATTGTATGTAGTTCTTCTTCACGCTTATTTAGGGAAGAAAACTTTCAATATAACAGGGTTTCCTTTGATTGGTCATCTTTGTTACTATTGACAGTATAACTGGCGGTATTTAGTCTCTTTATTGCAAAATATCCAAGCCCCAAATGTACCTAAAATACTTTTCAAAATATTGTTGAAATAACACCCAACTGCATTACAGATTAAATATAAACCTTACAAAGTTGTTATACACCCAATTAGCCGGTTAATTAGAACCGAAAAAAAAATTAACAAAGTTTCGACTGGAAATTTAAAATACCTGTCCACACAAAACGAGTAAAATCGACTGGTCTAAAACAATCAAGTTTCTGTTAAAAATAACCAAGTGATACTGTATACGAGATCTTTAATTACTGTATAAATTAACAAGATCAATTTGTTTCAGTAATTTTTTTTAAAAACAAACGATTAATAATAACTGACGAAATTAATGTCTGCACTGACATCGAAGTTGAATGCACTCATCGACAAGACAACCTATGACCATTTGACATTTTTGCACTTGCACTCGAAATCCATTTCAATTGATTTTCACACATTTATGCTTGTGACACACATGTGGTTTCGATACCATGGTATCGAGATGAACCACATGTCTGTCAGGGTATACTACGCTAATACCAGACGAGCAATGTGGTTTGAGCGTAGTATCGATACTAGGGTTTTTTGCGTAGTATAGCCATCTCCCTAGCGAAAACAGCGCCACTCTCATGAAGTGGAGCATAGGTTTACTTAAACTACCTGCCACCTTCATAGAAAATTCTTGCCATGGAGTCTATACTAGGTGTGTGTCACGGGTTTTATTGTCTACCCGAGCATGGTAACTATGGTAACTGTCAAACTATACTACGTTGAACAGTGTGTCACCTAGCATAGTATTGACGATGCCATAGTATTGAAACCATGGTTTCGAAACCATATGTGTGTCACAGGCATTACCATGTTCGGGTAGACAATAAAACCCGTGACACACACCTAGTATAGACTCCATGGCAAGAATACTATAGCATTTTCTATGAAAGTGATAGGTAGTTTAAGTAAAACTATGCTCCACTTCATGAGAGTGGCGCTGTTTTCGCTAGGGGGATAGCTATACTACGCAAAAAACCCTAGTATCGATACTACGCTCAAACCACATTGCTCGTCTGGTTTTAGCGTAGTATACCCTGACAGACATGTGGTTCATCTCGATACCATGGTATCGAAACCCCATGTGTGTCACAAGCATAACCGACGCTGTGTGTCATAAACATTGGTGTTAGTGAAAGTGTGTGTAAAATCTGAGGAAAAATTGAGATTTCTCAAAAGTTATCTGAGATAAAAAAAAAGATTGATTTTTGTGGCAAATCGAACATGAAAAGCAATCTCGATCAAAAAAAAAAATGATCTTTTTCCAAATCGAAAACGACATAATTCAAGCGTCAAATACCCTCGTCGAAACGATTCGATTGAACGACAGCTATTTTGTAATCGTTTCATCGTTTTTTGTCCATATTTTCAGTTTTGAATAGGGAATTTCAGTTTTGGAGAAAAGTATAGCAAAATATTTAAAGGAAAACACACTTATGTTCTCTTTGCAGGTGACTCGCTCTTATACGAGTTGTGAAAGAATGAAATCCTTGCAAAAAAAGAAATGGGTTGAGTTTTGTTTTGTATTTTTTTTTCTTGCAACTGGATCCTAAGCAATAAAAATTCCAATCTGTTCCAAAAAATGCAAGAAATTTATTGGCGTTTTGATTGATTTAATAAATACAAATCTATATTTCGAAAAACAATAATTCTTCTGCCCTACCACACCTGTGCACACTTTAGCATATTCCATTGGGCTATGGTTGGTTCCTACACACTTTTGGCTATCTGCGTATACGCGTACACTTTCACTTAACATTTCACTTGCCTTATTCCTTACTACCTCTCCATCTGCATTAAATGCCTAAATCCATGTCAATCAATAAAAAAACACAGAAAAATAAACAAATTCAAGAAAAAAAAATATTTCCATACATTTTTTTGATTTTTTAGCTGTCAGAGTTTGTTTACAGTCATGTTCAAACTGTTCAAAATGAAAACGATGAACGATTCGATTGAACGCTACGACGATGATGTAACATTTTTTTTTTTTTTTTGTGTTGGGAATTCGCTGGAAGTAAAAAATCATCGAAAGACATTGCAGAGCTATACGCGAGGGATGCTTCTGCAATAGTGATGGACTTTAACTCATCTAAAAAAACTCCCGGGGACTGGCATAAGCCATCCCGAAAAAAGATTGCACCTAGTCGTACGACTAATCAGCAAATTATATTTTGAATAGTTTAATGAATTTAAAGAGATAAATCCGCCGTTTGTCGGATTTTTAAACTTGTTTTGTTTGAAATTAATACCTAATTTCTTAGCTCTAGCTAAATCTTACAGATCAAGAGGTTTAATCCGTCTCAGTCTCCTGATTACATTGTCATTATTTAAAAGTTCTGTTATTTCTGTGTTTACGTGGTTGAGAAGCCGATTTCTATGCCTCCGAGCAACCTTCTTAACCTCATCCTCAACCATTTCAACATTTAGATCCCTATGCAGATCGGCGTTGCGTATGTACCAAGGTGCATTAACTATGTTCCTTAATACTTTATTTTGAAAAACCTGAATTTTTTGTAAGTTTGTTTGGCATGTACATGCCCACAATTGGAGCCCGTAGGTCCATACTGGTTTTAGAACTTGCTTGTATAGCAATAACTTATTGTAGTTGGACAGGGATGAGTATCTCCCAATAAGCCAATACATTTTACTGTATCGCATGTTCAACTCATCTTTTTTTTTCTTAACGTGCGCTTTCCAACGCAGTTTAGCGTCTAGAGTCATGCCTAGATATTTAGCTGTGTTAGAAAATTCTACTACATTGTTGTTAATGTAGAGTGGAATGTGTGGTACGTTTTTATACGTAAAATTAATATGGACTGACTTAAGGTCATTTAATCTAATCTGCCATTTCTTAGTCCATTCTGAAATATTGTTTATTGCCGTCTGAAGCTTTTTTGTTGCTATTTCGACAGTTGCTCCCACAGCAAGGACGGCTGTGTCATCTGCAAAAGTAGCTATGGTGGTTTCTACACTTTCAGGCAAATCGCTAGTGAAGAGTAGGTATAAGACTGGACCTAGCACACTGCCTTGCGGTACACCAGCTTTAATCTCTCTTAGTGTTGAACACTCTGTATCTTGCTTAATTCTGAAGAATCGATCTGATATATAAGACTCCAGAATGCTCGAATACTGCTTCGGCAGTTGCTTTTGTAGTTTGTGTATCAGTCCTTTGTGCCAGACTTTATCGAAAGCTTGTGCTATATCAAGAAATACTGTAGAGCACACATTTTTCTCTTCAAATGCTTTTTCGATTTTATCTGTGATTCTATGCACCTGATCAATTGTAGAGTGCTTGTTTCTAAACCCAAATTGATGACTTGGAAGTAGCGATTTTTCATCAATAATTTTTTGCAGACGTTTTGCAAGCATTTTTTCGAATAGCTTGGACAACATTGGTAGTATCGATATTGGGCGATATGAGGCTACTTCGCTAGGTGGTTTACCTGGTTTTGGTATCATTATTACCTCCGCGACCTTCCACATGCTTGGCACATATCTTAATTTAAATGCAGCATTTATAATCTGCGCTAGTTTTTTTAAACCTTTTCGAGGAAATTGTTTTAAAATTTCCCCTGTGATTAAATCGAACCCTGGGGCTTTTTTTATGTTTATGCCTTCTTTGATTTCTTTGGCAAGTTCTTTAGCTGTTACCGGCCGAATAGGTCTGTCTTCTTCGCACGTTTCTTCGTTTCCTTGATAATCTTTATCTTCATAAGGTTTGAAGACGTTCTCAAGGTACTCTGCAAAAGTATTTGCTTTTTCTTGACTGCTTTTTGCCCAGTTACCTTCTCTGGTTTTTACTGGCGGAATGTGAGCTATTGGCCTGTTCATTTTCTTTGCTGCCTTCCAGAGCGAGTAGTCTGTACTAGCATCATTTGTTAAACTCGTAAGATACGTTTTTAAAGACTCGTTATTAAATTCTCTTAAAGATTTTCTGAGCTTATTATTTAAGTTGTTCAGTGTGGTTTTGTCGCTTGGCGCCCTTGTCTGTTGCCAGCGTTTTCTAGCTTTCCTCTTTTCTGTAATGTAACATGAAGTAAACTGAAATAGATATCGTTCTATTCAATCGTTTCGACGACTATCGTTTGATAAATTACGCGATGAGAGCCCTGAACTCAAAAAAAACAACCAATAAATTCAAGATAACAAAAAAAAAATGCGAAGTAAAAAAACGTTTAAAAAAAATAATTAATTGAAAGTTACAAATCAAATTCCATCTCAAAAATGGAATCATCTAATTCTTGCCTGTCCATTTCTTTCAAGTTTGAAGTAGAGGCTTCGGCTATATTTTCTTCAGTTTTAGATTTTTCTGTTTTTCCTATTTTTTTTATAACCTCGTCTGGCAGGTCGTTGTTACAGCAACTCCTGTTCATCAATTTTAATCGATTTCTAATCAATGTTATAGAATTCAACGTTAGGGTTGAAAGTTGATTCCGAAGTTTGTCTTTTACAATTTTCATTGCACTTAAAATTCGTTTAACTTCAGCACTTGAGTGGTGAAGAGATAGCTCAGTGATTGCCAAATCAGCCAGTTCTTGCAAATTATATACGTGGTGGTGTATAGTACTGAAAAGTAGCTAGAAATCGCCAATTTTTTTTTAGCGACAACATTTTATTAAAAATACGCTAGAAAGAGCGAAAAAATCGCTAAAGTGACAACACTTAGTCGGCCACTTAATTGCCATTTTATCCTGTCTACATTGTTCCACAGTTGACCACCTATTCAGGTGTTCTGCCGTGATCCATTTGTGAATCAGCTGTTCAACCATTCCTCTATTAACTGAAGCGAATGGTTCTGGTCCCAGCAACATTTCAGTTGACCCCTGTTTTGCAAGGGAGTCCGCCTTTTCGTTGCCTTCGATCCCTATGTGTCCTCGTACCCAAGTCAGTGTTACTTCATTTTTAGATGAACATTGAACACTTATTAAGCTTGAGTACACATTCCAGTGTCAATGATGTTGTAATGTTTGTTTGTTCCATGCCTCTGATAACCGCTTGATTGTCCAGTGCTATAAGTATATTTCTTCCCTCCACCTGACTCTCAAGCAAGTAGTCCAACGAATGCAGCAATGCAATCATCTCAGCCTTGTATACGAAAGTGCGTTTCCCGAGGCTAACGTGACGGGCTAGTCCCAGCTCTTCTGAATAGATACCGGCACCCGCTCCGCCATCCATCATGGATCCATCTATGTGAAAATCACTACTTCACCACTCCTTTTTTCTGGAAGTAATCCGTCCTCAATACGAGTTTTGTGATTCCTTTTCATAATAAGCACCCTTGTGATCCCATCCATAGGCATGTTCAGCTCCCTTATCTCGTTTTTGGCGAGTTCCAGGGTCTTCCTATGTCCATAGATGGTACCACGATGTGCCATTTCTCATCTCGATGCAAACGAAGTGCCGTTAGGGCCGCTGTTTTTTAAATAAATAAGTCGGTAAGATCCCCAGGATCACTTCTAATGCGCTTGTTGGTGTTGTCCGTATTGCACCTGTAATTCCTATACATGCCAAGTGTTGAACCCTATATCCAGGTGCTTCCTCACAGTTTTCTGTTGGGGGTTCGCTCACCATACAACTGAGGCATAGTGATAATGGGCCTAGCTATCATCGTATACATCCAGTATGCTGACCTAGGCGAGAGTCCCCATCCCACTCATTTTGTAGTGGAATAAGAAAACTGTAGTGGAATAAGAAAACTGAATCTGATTGCACAGAAATATTGGTGAAATGCCAAAAAATAATCTACGGCAGCTGTCAAAACTGACTTGCACATTCAGAAAAAAAGTTGTTATGCCAAGAATTTTATACTTTATGCCGGTAGGCGTAGTGGCTTAGTGGTTAGTGTGTTGGACTACTAAGCGAGGGTCCCAGGATCGAATCCCGCAAAAACCCAAATTCCAACTCAGGGTTTTTTTCACTGCGTCACCTCTCGGGAACGTCTGACAAACACCCGAGAGTATAAAATGTCTTGAAAGAGCTTCTCAATTCACAGTTTGGAATCGGCATAAAATTGTAGATCCCTTCCATTCGTTCCGAAAAATGAAATCTCACACAAAACTAATGGTTGCGAGAAGCTAAGGCAAAAGGACCTGCTGCGCCAACTATATATATATAACGGGTGATTTTTTAACAGGTTTAGAACTTTTTTTAAAAAAAAAAACACAAAAAATTCGAAAAAATGAATGAAATATTTATTTGAATCGATAGTTTGAACCTTGCAATTTAATGTTTAAAGATAATTTCATGCAAATGTTGACCGCGGCTGCGTCTCAGATAGCCCATCCGCTGAGTCCAATTTTGGCATACTCTTTCACACATATCGGCCGGTATCTCACGAATGAATGCATGGATGTTGGCTTCCAGTGCGTCAATCGAAGCGGGCTTGTCCCTATACACATTAGCCTTGACATACCCCCACAAAAAATAATCTAATGGTGTCAAATCGCACGATCTAGGCGGCCAATTGACCGGCCCGAAACGTGAAATTAACTGTTCACCAAACTCGCCTCGCAATTGCGCCATTGTTTCGCGTGCTGTGTGGCATGTGGCACCGTCTTGTTGAAACCACATATCATGCAAGTCAAGAACTTCCATTTCGGGCAAAAAAAAGTTTGTTATCATCGCTCGGTAGCGTTCACCATTGACAGTAACGCTGGGAACGGCGCCGAATCGACATTTCGCGGTCTTCTGTCACACTAGCTGATACGGCCGCAATATTTTCTTCACTACGCACAGTACGTAAACGTGTTGGTGGTTTAATGTCCAACAAAGTAAATTTGGTGCGAAATTTGGTCACAATCTTCCGAACAGACTGCTCAGAAGGTCGAGAATGCCGATCATAAAATGGAAGCAGCGCGCGATGAACATTTCGAACCGAGCACGAATTTTGATAGTAAAATTCAATAATTTGCAAGCATTGTTCATTTGTAAGACGATCCATGGTTAAATTGCAAACCAAACTGAAGCTGTTTGACAGTGACACAAGGTACTAAACACACGTCAGCTGTCAAAACCAGTGTTGCCAAAACCAAACCAGCTAAAAAATCACCCGTTATATGTAGGTATAGTTTCCAGGCTGAGATGATTGCATTGTGCTGCATGCGTTGGACCTTGGACTACTTGCTTTGAGGGTCAGGTGAGGGAAGAAATATCCTTACACTGGACAATCAGGCGGTAATTAGACGCATGAAGCAAACATTACATTATCATTGGCACTGGCATTCCAGGCAGAAGAATGAAATCATGGGACATCATTGGGTTGAGACCCAGTCGATGAAACAGATTTTCGCATAAGAAAAAAAAAAAAAAACAGATACCACTAGGAATCGAACCCATAGAAGAACTCTGGAGAAATTCAGTGAGTCTATCAGAGTAAAAGATTTAGCCCCATTTTATTCACTTGAACTTGAACACAACTTGGGAAGTTTTCCATATAAAAATCCCGAAGTTGTGTTCAACTAATTCCATTTTTACACCTCACATAATTATTAAGTCTCTAGCAGATGAAATACATTTTAATTTCACTTCTTCTATGACCTACCAAACCATCTGTTGGGGCAGCGACAAAATTAATCGGTCCATCAATAACAACAAGTCCCCACCGTTCAACAATAATACCATACTTTTCATTTTTTATATAGGAATGTTTTAATTACATTATTTTAATTATTTGATTTTGAATTAATAAAACAAAAATAATTTTTTAAAGACAAATGAATGTGTTTTTATTTTTAACACTTTCGGCATCTTGCTACTTTTTCCAATTATCTGAATTCGTAGCAGTAGAAAATAGTAAGCAAATTATTTCGTTATATTTAACTAAAAACTCAAATATTGAACGTATGCCTTTTCCAATTAAATATAAAACAATAATAGTTGAAACTCGTACAAACAAAGCGTAAAATTCAAACACATCTAAAACAACAAAGTCATCACCCAGTCCCCACCCACTCTCATATCAATGTCTCTCGGATTATCAAAGTTTATCTCATTGTTGCTTCCTTCACTTTATCAAACAGCAAGAACACATACTAGTTCTAGTATCAGAAACGCAAAAAAAATTAAACAAACAAATTGTTGTCATTTCCTGTTCAAACAAGCAAGCGAAAATCTGCAAACTATAGATTCTCCTTAGAGAGTAAGTTTAGAGAAAAATAGAATTACGCCATGTCGGATATTTTGTGAACTACATTGCATATACTTACTTACTTAGATGGCGCTACAGTCCGGGGTGGACCTGGGCCTCAACCAATACGCCTCTCCAGTTAGCCCGATATTTGGCTAACTGTCTCCAGTTGCGCACTCCAAGTTGGTTGAGGTCCTCTTCCACTTGCGCGCGCCACCTAAGGCGAGGTCTTCCTCTACTGCGTTGTCCCTCCGGGTTGGAATCGAAGACGCTTCGACCCGGAGCGCTTCTGTCCATCCGCTCTAAATGTCCCAGCCATCTTAGACGATTGACTGATGCGTACTTTTCTGACTAGATCGATGTTGCTGTACAGCTCGTAGAGTTCGTTGTTAAATCTCCTCCTCCAGAGCCCGTCAACGCAAACGGGACCAAAAATCACTCGAAGAATTTTGCGTTCGAAATGACCAAGGAGATCTTCATCCGCCTTTGATAGCGTCCATGCTTCTGCACCATAAAGTAGGACTGGGATGATGAGGGTCTTATATAGAGTCTCCTTAGTATTTCCCGACAAGGCCTTAGTAATCAATTGCCTTCTTAGACCAAAGTAACAGCGGTTGGCAAGTGTGATTCTTCGCTTGATTTCTGAGGTGATATCATTTTCAGAATTAATAGCAGAGCCGAGGTACATTGCATATGTGTGGGTGAAATCTGCAACAAAATTGAGAATGCAGTAAAATAGTAAACTTTTCAAAATTCGAAAGGGTGTTTTTGGTACTTTATGCAATATTAAGGTCGAAAAATAAAAATGTGCTTCAATAGCTACCTGCGTCTATTTACTAGCTATTGAAAACTGTTTACTCCGGTCGATTATCTCTTAAGAGCTGCAAGGAACCAACAAATTAAAATTGTTGGGCGAACATTTTTTTGGATTAATAAAATAAATTCTTAAACATACCTACCGGCTACCGCTACCGTTACACAAGAGAAACAAAAATTATCAATATTATGCTTGGGGAGACAAATTTCATTTTTGAGAGGTAGGTAACATTAAAATGTCATACTCATACCATCAACAAAAATATGTACTTGAAAATAATTGTTACCGTAAGAAATTTATTAAATAAATTAAAAATTACATATTAAAATTTTTTTTAGGCGATAAGTTTTAATAATTACTAATTTAACATTTTACCTAAATATTTAGAAATTACCAAAATTTAGTTACATAAATATAAATCAATAATTAATTAAAATAATATTTTTTTAATTAACTAAATCTATTAAATAAATTAATTAATATTAAACAAATTATTTAGGGGATAATTTTTAATAATTATTAATTTAACATTTTGCTTAAATAGGTTGAAATTACCAAAATTTAATTATATAAATAAAAATCATTAATTAATTAAAATAATATTTTTTTAATTAGCTAAATCTATCAAATAAATTAATAGTTATTAAAATTTTATTTAGGGGATAATTTTTAATATTTATTAATTAAACATCTTACTTAAATAGGCTAAAGGAAAATCAAATGTAAGAAAATCATTTTTTTTTCGATTCCGGACTCTCCCGGACGCTTCTTTTTGACCAATGGAAAACGACGACTTTATAGTATCTCCAAGGTCTATACTGACACTTTTAGTTAGAAGTAGTTGGTCAATAATCGCCTTTGCTGTGTGCCGGAAGAGAGAATTCTACTGAGTCCACAAATTATGGAACTTCGCTACTACTTCTACCGGATAAAAGTGTCTACTTTATGTAGACCGATCGCAATTTGCAAACTCACATCGTTGAGGCAAGCAGTAGGTGGATAATTGAGCTCTAAGTATACGGCCACCCTTGACAGACTGCATATACATATATCTACGGTAAAATATACCATCGGTTTCATTACCTAACTTAAAGGCTGGCATGCAACAAGGCTTGACGTAATTACAAGCTGTACGGAGAAGCCTCTTGACAAAACGAAATATCCAACTGGGCAGCCTATGAAAACGTTCTAAGGATTTAATAAACTTCAATCTAACCTAACTTATACCTACTTACTATTAAATAGTTACTCTGAAGATACCGCAGTATTTTTTTTACTGGCATACACTCTAAGTTGGGTGAGGATCTCGTTCGCCACAGAGAGGTGAGGTCTTTCTCTAACGCATATTTCTGAAAGGTGGAACCAATGACTTGTGGCATTTAACAACCAACGCCATTGTATTTTCAACTTTTCGGCAAGATCTCCTTCACAATAGGACGCTGCTCTGATAATGTATTCCAACCTACAAGGCAGCAGTCAATTTCTCAAAAACCCAAGCCCGGCGCAGGTTATCTTCCATCGAACGCTCTTCTGAGATCATCTTATTTGAGTTCGTTGGTAACCTGTGTCGATAGCTTACCCCCAAGAGTCAACGACTCACGTATCCACTTTCTAAGCTTCGAAACCTACTCATATCAAGTCCGATTTGTCTCCACACAAAGGAATTCACGGCGATACCATTTTTCAATAACAAAAACAATATACCGATTAATCCTGATTATTATTAATTCGAGTGCAACCAGCTCTTTGCGTCCCCTTCTCCATCATAATAACAAAGCACCCACCAAATCATATTACTAATCCAATTGCGCAGAGCTTATTGAACCGCGCCGCCGCCGCATCCGGTCGCTGACACCTCTCGCAACTGTCAATTGTTCTTGCACACAAATAATGCAAATGGCAAAAGCCAAAACACTAGACTGGCGATGTCTACCAATCATACTCCGATCTCGATAAATCGACTCTCAACAGGATGACGCATAACCAGAATCCTACTAATCCTGTTGCGATTAGTTTATCGAGGCCAGGACCTTGTGCGACCTTCAAAAAGACTATTGACTCCTATGGGGGCGATTATTTTCTCCTCGCTCCCAAACCGACAAAAAAACAAATTAAAAAGTTTGACACGTTAAAAGCGACTCCTTGCGAACAAACGAATTCCAATTTGTGTGTCCCACTTAATGGCAGATAATTTATTTCGAATTTGATTTTATGGTAATTAGGTCAGGAGCAATTTTGCAATCTGCTAATTCAGGTCATTTAGCTGATGGCGACGCCGTCGAGTATTCCTCTTCTTTCTTTTGTGATATAACAAGTTGATTGGCCATTTTTATGGTGCACATATCTCCCAGATCGAATTTGAATTGATTAGCATGGTTTTTGCAGTCGACCGGGCCAGGAGGAATAATAAAAACCTTTTGCTAAATAAAATTTCTTGGGTAGAAGTTCTCTGACACCTGATTTGATGTGTAAATTAAGTCTTTGTTTTTTTTCTTCTTTTTTTTCGTGTTTGTTCTGAATTTATGTGAATAATAAATTTCTTTGTAATACAAGTATTTTACTTTGTATTCGAGTTCCAAGAAATCGTTGGTAAAATTGCTTTATTTGCTGAAGGATGACAGATGGGCTTTTTTTTGATTTGATTGATAGTTAAATTTAAACAAAGGGTGACTAATATGCAAATGGCATGAATTTTGGATCGAAAGCTTGTCACACAGATGAAGCTAGAGTCGGGTTGATGCAATACTTTTGAACTGGTTTCAAAGATCACCACAAGATCCAATGACACCTTTCAGCAAACAAATTTTGTTCACTCAAAGTCACTAGATTAACTATCCTATTGTTATCGGCTTTGTTTGCCTACTATGTATGACTGAAAAAAAAAACAAACTAGACTCGGGCAGGTGCAAGTTTGCGCTTAAATTATTTTAGTTCTGTGGAGAATTCAAGCAAAACAAACAAACCCTACAATCCAAGCCGAACTGTGGTAATGTTAACATTAACATGTCCGCCGGTTATGCAATAGCGTCCATTGTCTCTTCAAGAGAACTTAATTTAGCAATACGAGTTTGCATAACTATTCCGTCTGTCTAAGACAAACAGAGGCAGAAAGTCACTCTCCACCTTTCGTGCTTCCAAGTCAAAAATAGTTGATGATATTGTGCGTGCTGTGTACATTATTTATGAATGCTCGTCATTGTTTTAATAGAAATAAAGTTTCAGGTCCATTTTTGAAAGAAGCGACATTGGAAGAGGGCTTACTGGTCGAACAAGTTGTAGGTAATGAATGTGGAACCTGTGCACATATTCTAAAGGTTGTTTAATATTATCTGCCTTCAGATACAATATGAGCTCTCAAAAGCGGACACGCACTGTCATATTAGTTTTTGGAGAGGCGAAACTAAACTCACCAACAGAGAGACACTGTCTGATTTGTGTTTGAATAGTGGCCCAGCAAATCTCTTACTCATATACACATGTCCCAACTTACTTGTCTATAAAACGAGATAACTGGAGCCGAATTACCGCATCCGTGAGCAAGCCATAGGTTACCGAATTTTGTCGATTTTACAAGCAAAACAATAACAAATTCAGTCACGTATTACTCGATCACGGATGCGGGAATTCAACCCCTGAACTCGAGGCCAACTCATCTGTCAGGCAGTTAATTAGTCGATCACTTAGAATGCTGGGTTGCCATGTAAGTTGGTGCTTTGTAGATGATCTGTACGATCTGTCGTATATGGGTATAAGACGGTTGGAACCTTGTTGAGTTGTTTTCGTTTATCAATAGAAAGGCAGCTCTCAGTGCAGTGTTGGACACCGAATACCAGATCATAAGTGGAATTTTGGCCCAACTTAGCTCGACTGTTCGTTGTTGTGCATTTTTATTAATGGAATTGGTCAGTCCTCGTTGACTGGTTTTTGCTGCTTCCGATTTTGAATTAAAAGAAAAAAAAAACGCAAAACAGAACCTGACAACTTTCTATAAATACAAAAAAAAAACAAGTCTTCTGGCTATAGACTCCGGATACCACGTCGAACTTTGATCCGTAATCTAGATATACAACTATCATAAAATCGACCACAACCCATATGCTAATTGATATTGCGCAACCTAACTCCACCCTTCAAATAATAACGAGTAGATACCCCATAAAACCCCCAAGAAACCGTTTCCATCTTACGCAACCGATCAAAAGTGATCTGGAAAAATTCCTACTCCCATGAATGGAAAAACTATCTATCTCACTGCAGGTGCAGGGTCTCCAACGCCACCCCTCGACTTATTTTTATAAACAAACATCGAACAGCCTTGACTCTGGCGCACGCCATACCCGTATCTTGTTGCTCACTATAGCAAGAACTTCCATTAATTAGACACTCCGCCATATCCATAGCTCGCTTTCAGTTCTCTCTCGATGATCTGTTGACCTTCACGTGATTCAAAAACATAATGACTGAGCCGGGAGATCGATTGTACTTTATACTGGCCGCCCAAAGCCTCAACTGAAAAAAGTTCTCCCTGTATAAACCCATTCGGAACGTTTCGAATGCAAATGACACTGATCCACAAGAGATCTTTCGAGATTTTGAATCAACTCCATATCTTAATAGTTTTTAATTAGTTCCGCTGCATTTAGATTTATCCGCGCCGAAGGTGCTGTTCTTGCAAGAGTTGTACAGCCGGACTTTTGTTTATTAACCTCAGGGGTTACACATTATAATGTGCGGAGCAACCTTGCACTGTTCACGGTCCAGGTTAGTTATCATTTCTGGAATCAATTTGCGCCTTCGATTAGATTTTGTTAATTTTTTGTTTACATGAACTTAGGATGGCATTTTGTGGGAATATTGTTTGTTTTCTCTGGCTGACCTACGGGGGTTATTCTGAGGAATTCCAATTAGAATTTTCTGAAATACTGCTTGCATAATATTTGGCCAAGCAATATGTGTACGAATATATCATAAAACAGGTCAGACGGCGTGTGCACAATTGTAACTGTAGAATGGTGTGTTACATATTGGTGCAATAAAAGGTTACGGCGGTCTTAAATCAAACACTCTTGGTAGTTGGCTAGAAATGTTATTTATATGGTGGCTTACATAATTCTTGCAATTCTTGGCATGGAAAAGTACTCGCTGAATTCTTGAGAGGCATTTTTTCCATTAAATTAGTAATTGATTTCTAAGCCAGCCTTATAAGGACTGTTGGTAAAAGTGTCAAGCTGAATAGAATAGCATTTCTCTAAACTTCTGACAGCGGCGACTTTTTTTTTTCTTTTTTTAACTCAGGCACATCTGAGATTTGAATCTAAGAACGGTCTGAGTAGGTGAGTGAGGCCGTTCGGATTTCTAGTTTAGTAAATCTGACAGTATTTTAGTTTTT
This sequence comes from Cheilosia vernalis, assembly GCA_949126925.1. Taxonomy (NCBI): domain Eukaryota; kingdom Metazoa; phylum Arthropoda; class Insecta; order Diptera; family Syrphidae; genus Cheilosia; species Cheilosia vernalis. Next base: position 60,447,743 of record OX421362.1, read on the forward strand.
AATCAAAATTCAAAATAAACCCCGAAAATACAAAAACAATTCAAGTTGACTGTAGTCAACGCATTCGTTAACCAAGTCCAGGCAAATCTAGTTGGCGTTTTACATGAACGTCTCTATTTCAATTTCAAAACAGAGCCTGACCTGTCAAACTTAAGTTTGTAATTCGTTTTTAGCTCAGTAGAAATAAATCTTAAAAAGCGTAGCTGACTAAAAAACTACAACAAATACTCATTGTTGAAATGGGCTTCGCAAATAAATAAGTTCAGAGTATTTTTGCACTGCTCGAATGTGGAGGGGTATCCTACAAATCTTGTCACGTACTTCCTGACGGAACGATTTTTTGACTGGTGTAGTAAAACTAAATTTTACGTTCAGGAAGAATCTATTCCAGACAAAACCAGCCGACTTGAGACGCCAAGAACCATTTATGACCAAACAAAATGCCACACGCGTAACCAGTTTTTCAAAAAGGTCACAATATTATTATAATTGATATATTTATTATAATGGATATATTTAATTTACAATGCTCACTGAATGTGAATTCTTTATTACCTTTTACATGAGCCTCTAATGCAAAGTCATACATGAATCGTACACACTTATTTTTAAATCTCACGCATGGGTGTCATTGCTAAGTTTGTTTCTCACTCATTCCGGACGCTTTTTAATAACACTGTTAAATAAAAGAAATAGAAAAAAATTTATTTTTCTTAGATGAAAATAGTGTGAACGTCAATTCAAGGAAATCGACTATTTCAAGATTAACACAGTCCCAAAAGTACACATTAATTCCACGGCGAAATTCAGTTCTGTGATCTGCTCAGTTAGGTTGGTTTAGGTTAGACGCAGGGTTGTGAAGAAAACTGACACAAGACACTAGGCATCTTTTGGGAGTACATTGCAATACAACTGGTCATTTTTAATATTAAGATTTTAAGTTCAGCATTATAACTTCCATCTGTTATTCTGTCATTTTGACAGTTGACCCCTCCATCATTCAGACGAAACAATTGGCACATATAGCGGCAACTTCTTATACCTCCAGTGACATTGGGCGATATACCAAACTATGTTGAAATGCCACATGAAATACGCCCTTTTGAGGTGACATTTCCAGCATAGTTTGACATTTCGCTCAATGTCACTGAGCACCTGCTCTATAAACGTCTTCCCGCCCTTTACTACCCTATAAATAATATCAAGTTCTGTATGCCCAGCCACCACTTGCCACCCAAAAGCTGTCAATTAAATTCAAACGAAAAACACTACACTCATTTATTCTAATAGATCCTCTAGCCCGATTATACAATATTCTATATACTAGTCACACGTGTGCAGCTTCCCTTAGCAAACCCTCAACGGCTGTCACATTCAACAAAACAATCAAACATCGCGTCTGTTATGTATTTCGGCCATCGGCTTAAGGACTGGTTTCGCGGATGATGTGTCCAACTGTGAGCCATTATAGTTATAGTTAAATTCATAGATTCTTAAACCCGAATCTGAATCTGGTGGAGGATTTCTTTTAATGGTCGCGCTTCGCTATAGAGACGCGTGTATTAATTTGTCATCACTAGGTTGGTTAGCTTTGTCACTTTTGTGCAGTTTGTGTTACGTGACTTTCGTAGAATTTGAATATGTTCTGGCTAATTGGCTCAGCTAGTTTAAATTTTTCTGACTTTTCCGGTAAGAGTTTCGTTTTGAACTGTCACCTGCTTGGACAGATTGACTTGAAATCTGTATGGCCAATAAATATGTAACTGCTGTCGACTTATTTCGTAAATGGCTCATATTTACTCACTCACACTTCTGTCTGTCTGTTTGTATGTGGGTTTGACCATGTACCACGTTAAAACGACGAGCAGCGAGGAGTTAGCGCTAACGGTGTTCGGTGTTACATCAAATTTAAGAACACCAAAAGTTAAAGTTTTTGTTTATATTAGGTTTGCAAATTTGTGTAGATAAATTTGGGTCCACATTTCAAATAATTAAATTATATTATAGCCTGGGAACATAAATATCTGCAGATGACAAGACATCAATATTCGAACGACGCGTAAAATGTAAAATCTGAATATTCTACAAGAGAGAATCTGAGAGAGAATCGGTGAATTTCTGAGCACAACAACCGCTTGAAATACGAAATATGACAGATGTACTAGAATGCTTAGTACAATTCCGTGTAGTGCTGTCTGGAACGGTTAAATCGGGCGATCTTGCGGGCCAGTGCAAATCGCCAAAACGAGACCCGGGAACGCCGACTTCAGAATATCGGTTGTGGCTCGCGCAGTGTGTGCCGTAGCTCGGTCCTGTTGGAAATTGCGGCAGAAAAAACTCAGTTAACATGGCCCTATAGCGCGCACCGTCCACTGTTGTCGTTTGACCAGCGGTTTTCTCGAGAAAAAAATGGCCCGATGACTCCTCCAGCGTGAACAGCGCACCATGCAGTAACTATGAGCGGGTGTAATGGCTCCTCGTGCATTACTCGTCGATTTTCGGTGCCCCAGAAGCGATAGTTTTGCTTGTTCACGTACCCGCTGAGGTGGAAATGAGCCTCATCGCTCATTATGATTTTGGTCGAAAAATCTATACACGATTATTCCGCGTTCTTGGGGAGTGTATCGCTCCATGGCTTGTGCTCTTGTATTCTACATCTGTCTTATCCACAAATGTCCAAACAGATTTTACATTGGCGGCCATTTCCAAAAATAAGAGCATCTTCCAATAGGGTGATCTCTTTTGGCCCACCTTGTATTATGTATGAGAACTTTATTTTTTGCTGTCTATTTGTGGAAGCACAAGTCTTTTCTTTCTAAAAAACTTCACACGTGGCCTATTAATGATAGACTTTGTGCGATTGCAATTTCCATTGAAAGCGATTACTCGAAGGGACCTATTGTTTTATGCGTCTTGTTTTCCTTAAAGGCCTTGGGCTTTATAGGACGCCAAGGGCTTTGTTTTTTGCTGTCTCTCCATAAAAGTACAAGTCTTTTCTTTCCTAAAATCTCTACACGTCGACTATTAATGATCCCACCATCGGACACGTGCAAATCAGAAGGTTATTGTCATCGTCGACAGGGACTCGAAGGCACATAACAAACCAAACCACAGGCTCTTGGTTCTCGTTTGTTTCAAAAGGCTGAGTGACGTAAAATAACGTGACACCGAATGATATATGTATATTTCCATTAGCCCGTCGATCAATATTCAACAGTTTGTGTCGTTTGAATATTTTTATTGAAAGGGAAGCACCTACTGCCAGTCATGCGTAACAAACCAATCCCCAAATGCCATTGGCCATTCCCTGACACCTATCCATTGCACGATATTCCTATATACCACCTCAAATACCTAGTTCACATTCTACTTCTGGCAGTTTAGAACTATTAAAAAAATGGATACGCCCAAGTGATAGTATCTGGCGTCATGTCGTCTGGCCGTGACAGAAAACAATTCAAAATAAATCTTTCTTGCTTCGTGAAAATGATTAATGGCTCTCGGCTACTGCCTTCTAATACGATATAAATTTATAGTAAATGGCATATGAAATCAATTTCAGATTTCAGATACATACTAACAGAGATCAAGTTTTTGGCGCGCATATAAACGTTCTTACGGATTTTTTTCTTTCTTTTTTCTATTTGTTCTTGAGAGAGATAAATATTTTGCACGTGCCTCATTATCAAGATGTCTCTAATATATTTCTTAGATCAGCCAGCGGGGGGAACAAACAAAAAAACTGGGATAGCCATTCTCCAATCTCATTTTGCTACGGGTACCTAGAGATTTATTAATTCCGATGGTTTGGTACATCTAACCCATTCAGAATTTTTTCGTAAAAAAAAACAAACAAAATTGTTGATAGATCATGCGAGCTTGTTAAATATGGAAATAGCGCCTTTCTTCGGCTCGGTTTTTTATTTTATGCAAAGCTTGGATAATGGGTGAAAGGATGCTCATGGAAATCCAACTGGATTTGGCATAAACGACTAGACCACGTGCATTGAGAATATGCTAATTTTTGGGCAAAAGCATGGAGATAATAATTTTTGTACGGGTTACATCACAACGTCGGTTACGGAATGAACTTATGAAACTGCCAGAGAGGCATAGAATTAGAACCCATGGGCGGTAGAGCCACTCCTCTGTTTGGCCGGCGAACGGAACATTTAATGTCTGGGGGTATTCGAAAGGATTATATAACTCGCCGAGTTCTTGTCATATGCTTAGCTGTAATTGTATGAAGACGCTAAGTGGCTTTTTGTCTTTCCCTGGCTATTCACTAGAGATGGAATAAAGCGGGATTAGTATTGAGAATTATATTATTTATGGGCATGTCGTTGCTTGGATAACAAAAGAAAGTCTAGAACGTTGAATTCGTAATGGGGGTATAGTGGAACCATGTTTTATGGGGCATTACGGAACAAAGGAGATTGAATTGTCTTGGACAGATGTTGCCTGAGAAGGGCTATAGGTTTTTGCATAGAGATGATATACCCACATTTGGGTTAGAAATGTGCTTATACTCAGCTGCTTTAAATGCCCGATTAGCATGTAGACAGCTCTAACTGTGGGGTGGCTTGGGGCTATCTTGGTCAGCCTAACCCAACCTTGGACGCTTAAATAAATAAAATGGATAATTTCACGCTTAACCTCGGGTTTCCTTATAAATTGGCAAATAGGAAGCAGCAGAGGCAAATCGGCCCATTGATAAGATCTTTGAACGTAGAACATTGTGCAGCTACCTACACTTTATGTACACGTTTACAACTTGATTGCACTTCAATTTAGCAATTTTATGAACCAACTGCAATACTTTTATATAATCGCACGGATGTTTGGCTCAACTTCCATAAAACCCGTCTTCGGTTGGTTTATCTTTTGATTGCTAAAACAGTGGCCAGTGTACCTACAACAATAGACCGAATTTTATTAGAGCAACAAATCAAAGCGAAATGTCTGCGCAAGGTGAATGGCATAAAAAATATAAATAGAGTGGGACCCACAGAAATACCTTATAAAAATTGCGCCTCTCTTTCAACAGGCCAAGATAATGTTATTAAGTGTTACACACTTAAAATCTATTGACTTACCTTGTGGCAACTATAGCAGATAGCAGCGATAACCTCACGCTGTGCGTGACAAATTCACTGCATATCACCTGCCAGCATCACAATGTGTGTTGGAAAACAATAAGTGTGTGCAACAACATGTACCTACACCACCAATCGATTCAATGCTGCGAGGTGATTAAAAGACAAAATCTGCAAAGCAGTTTTGACCGGTTAGCCACGGGCAATAAAAATAATAAAAATGATAAAGCTCCACTCGATTAGCATGAAACAGTTTTATCTGACGGAAGACAAACAAATTTCCACAGTTGAAAACAAAAGAGTTCAACCGAAAACTTGGTTTTGTGTTTTTCTGTTTCACCATTTGAAAGGAGCCCGCGCACTCTGCTGTTCGATGCATTGACCGTTAAATTGAGCACCTTAAAATAAAGGCAATACAAATTAGCCAATCGACGGGCAGATAACATAACACACAGTGCAATAGGCACACGAAGACTGTATTTGTGTCTGGTTATTGTGCAGTGCACCCAGTTAATAATCTGTTATGAATATGGATATTACGTTGGTAATAAAGGGCGAGACTGGGTCGCAAGGAATTGTAACATATTTTCAAATGCTTGTTTCATTTGTGAGTGTAAAAAACTGAAGAATAACGAGTTGTAATTGGGAAAACATTTCCAATGTCACACATTTAGTATTTCCTCAAATATACCTTACCTTACCTTTAGAGCGAATAACTTATTCAAACCTAGTTTCTATTGGAAAAGGAGCCTCAGCAGTTGTTGGTTGTTGCTCGTTGGTTTCTTGGCGGAAGCCAGCGCTTTAACATATTCACAAAAGAAAAATGGTCTAAGCTCGTTAATGGTTGTGGCAAATTGTCTGATATACATTTCGCGCGATAATGGCTTTGCCGAAATTCTCAGACACAGTTTTTCCTGTAAGCACAGATTGAATAAATAGCAAGACCAGTTTAGAATTTTGAAAAGATAAAAATACCCGCAGCTTTGAATATATACCCACCAAACTGGGTTTTTTAACTATGACACTTGATGAAAATTTCTCAAAAATTGAAAACCAAAGATTGCCTTGAATTTTAATTTTTCAAATTATTTTTTCTTGTAGAACAAAATGGAAAATTAAAGAAAATCTGTACCAGACATGTAGGAAGAAGAAACACATCTAAGAACCAAAACATCTTAGCTGCAACAACCAAAGAGAAGAGGTCAAGTTTACTCATCGTAAAATCAAAGATCCAATGCTCAGCTTTGAAGATGAACCAAGATGGCGTTGTCAGGAGAAAGTATCAAAAAAGTTAGTCTTTTTATTATATTCTTACATTTTTGTTGTATTTGTTTGGAATTTTGTGCATAATTGATAACTTGCTAACAGTGGGTATAAGTGGAGTTAAAAACTGCTGACTCGTCAAATCGAAGAATAGGCACGTCAACATAGAAGATCGTGTTCTGCCGGGGCTAGTGGAGTTAGTCGATCAGTCATGGTTTCGGAGAAGACTGTATTTAACCTCACTCGACAATGCGCTTAGGCCTTTCTCTCTGTCAAAAATTGTCCTTTAACGACTGCCAAGAGGGCAGATAATTCAATATGTTGCTGTTCCTTTTTTGTCACTTGTCGCCTCGAAACGTGTTTTACTTAGGGCCTGCATTTTGAGTTGGTAGCCCGGTTATACCTTACATCCCTGAAGGAAGGAAATGTACCTAATATTATACGACGTTCCATTTACTTGTACGCCTACTTACTTACTTTTTTTTTAAGATGGCGCTACAATCCGTGGTAAATCCGAGCCTCAAACCAGCACTATTTTTAGCCAGCTCCAGTTTTACTCGTTAAGTTGCTTAAAGTTCCACACGCTGTGCCACCTGAATTGCGGTCTTCCCATACTGCGCAGTATCTCAAGAGTGGATTCAAAGTCTACGCCGATTCCGCCACTATGCATTTACTTGTACCTTATGTAGTTACGTCACAATATGCGAAATAACTACGTCTCGATAAAATACAGTCTTACTCGATTTAGCTCTTAAATTCGTAATTTTTGCACTTAGTTGCTGGTTTTTGAGGTATATCTATAAAATTTAATTCCATTAACCTTATAAAAAAAAATACGCAGATGGGTGTGACAACCTAGAATCTAGATCATTGTTGGACACTTACCTATTATGCAGATAGGACACTGCCAGACACTAAAAATTAAACTCTGCAAAGAAAAACTCAGCAGCCACATTTGGATTACCAATTCAAGAAATTTCATTTTCATTCAGCATAATCTCTTAACCGTACTGGTAGAACTAAGAACAAAATTTTGATTTTTAGTCGTTCGAGTAGTTTTTGAGTCACATCCATATTTTTCATATGTACAAATGTTAAAGTCTCCTTCTAAAGCTTTTTTCCACAACGCCACCTATAACAGTTTTGGGATTAAATTCAGTCGTTCTAAAAACTTACTCACTCAAAACGAATACGGCTGCTAGTGGCTTGGCCTGGGGTTCTATAATTATTTATTCGCATCCTACCAATACCTTTCACTTGGACGAGAAAGCCATAACTAAAGCCGATTCCAATAAATCTTTTTTTTTCAAGACTTGTGCACCGACACCCAATAATGGGAATGGTTTTGTGCTCTACAAAACGAGCGACTGGATATTTTATCTATTATTGGTGCTTTCACGAAACTCGTATCACATCGAGATCAACCTGATATTTAACGTATTATTATAAGCTTGTTGTTGACGCGGCTTATTTATATCGGTCGAAGTGACAGGCGAAATTATGTTAATTTGCTTGACTTTTATGCCAAAGGGAACTTCATTCTCCTTGTCTTATTTTTGATCACCAATCTGTTTATGTATTATGTCACGATCACCATACATAAGTAGGTATTGCGAAATTTGTCGATCATAAAAAAAAACTGGAATAGATTAATTGAAAAGCGTCAAATCGTATATTATTATTATTATTGACGTCTGCAGTAGGTAAGTCTCTTCTTTTACTTTTGTATTTAAATGTCAGTCAATACACGCATGGCAATACTTTTACAAATAATTTCGTCGTGGGAATGGCAAATAAGTAAATACGTACTGAAATATGAACTATGATCGTGGTGGAAATAAATTTTAACAAAAGTGTGGTTCGTCTGAATCTAGTTCAGTTAAAATAGTTTGCAGTGGCAGTTTAATTTTTGGCTCTGAATAATAATGAATCATGAATGCTCTTGGTGGTTTTTCTATGTTTCTTTTGCGATCTAGTTGGGGACATTCAAGAATCTAGTTATCGTAGGTCGACTAGATTGGTCAGGGTAAGAAGTAACCTGAACGCAAAAACTAAATTGGTCTTGAACGTCACTTTTCGCACGTCAGCTACATAAGCGAATTGTCAACTTGGTACTCAGTCACGAATTTCTTCACTAGATTTCCATAAACGTCAACGCTGCTCATATGACCGATTTCAGTCAATCGAAACCAAAATACATCTAGTCAGACAGCTGTCAGACTAACTAAACAAGATACCTGAACGTCCCCAGTTTTAAATTTATAATTATTGTCAAAAAGTAGGTATCCTTGAAAATTTCCATAGTTGTTTTAAACAGGGGAGGATACCAAAAATCGGCTAGACGATATAGTTTTTAAGACCCTGATGGTCATAATAAGTACAAAAAGATATATTCTGGCTGAATTTGTTTGACTGACATCTTTCATTACATTAATTTGTCGAAAATGAACCAGGTTAAGTATTGCAAGCGGCTTCAATTTCGGTCCGGTCCGATTGTGCAGAAGCTCTCCATAATAAAGGTTCATTCAATAAGGACTTGACAACTTTTTTTAAACTAAAATTCAAACTACTTGAACCATCTGAAAAAAAAATGTTTGTCTTGAATCAATATCAAAACATTTATGAATGGAATGCGACTTCGTTCATATGTCCACCACGGGAACGTATATGCATATGTAGCGGTCGATACCTTGGACCCAATTTTCGATGACTCGGCCGCACATTTCGACCGATACTGCCGATATTACTAGTTTAATACTGGCTCAGAACTCCTCTAACGCCGCGCCGTCGGCTTGTTGACATAGGCCAATGATTAAATATAGCCCCATAAAAAAGAGTCTAGACTCTAGACGCATTGTCTTGTTGGAACCACATATCACTGATGTCCAATTCATGCAACTGCTCAAACACATAACTTTCCAAAATATCTCTGTAGGTAGTGAATATCCTTTAATGCGACAGCCATTTACATCGACAAAAAAAACGGCCGAATGACGCCACCGGCATAAAAACCACACTAGACAGTGCGACTTGTTGCGAATGAAGTGCTGTTTAATGAGGGTTCTCACCTGTCAAGTAACGCATATTTTGCCGTTAAGCCAAAAATTTAAATTGAAAATTGGCGTTAACGCACTTAAAGCTGCGACCACCGACTCGGAATTTCGATAGTAAATTTTAAGTATTTGTTAACGTTGTTCCTTCGTTTACTTCACCACGATGAAAATGTTGATTTTACTGAATATTTTGACATCGACAGTTCGGTTATCGTTTTGTGGGTGCGTTCACATTGTAAGTTTGAAGTGGTCAAGTCGCTAATGAAAGACCCTTTCTGCATTGACGCGGAATTTTGATGTTTTGATGCCGTTTATAGTTTCGCGGAGGACCTTTTTAGACTTCCATTTTACAGACATCGTGAGGGTGGATAAACCTTAGGAAGCTTAGCTTTGGCTTTAACTTCGTTTCGCTTACAAATTTCTCTCTCTCTCTCTGTGCAAAGCCGTTTATCGTCCCATCTCCCTTAAGTGTAGAGCTGCCAAGCGATTCTTGGCATTTCACTCTGTCAAGTTCTAGCTTTCAGCGCCTTCTCTGCGATCGGAAATCTAACATCTTCGTGGGGGCTCAAAAAGAACGCAGTTGATACAAAACCGCAATTATTATAAATACATACTTGGAGTGTCTGTCTCCCAAAATTGGTCGAAATGCTGTCCAACGTCTAACAAATGACAACAAATAGGCACTGGCCATCATCTTAGGCAACTCAATTTGTAACCCAAAATCCTTAGTGATTGGTATATATTTCGCACTTATGTAATTTCATCAATCTCAAATACTCCGCCTCATAAGTTCACATGTCCACTACTCTACCTTTTTCTAATGAACCCTTCAAACCTGCATGTACTCTACCTCTACCATCTCTGTTACGCCCTAGACAAACTCCCATTTCATACAAAGACAAGCCCGCATTTTGTCTCAAAACTTAATCCACTCCAATCGGCGTCAAGCCACTCAATCGCCATCCTACCTACCCCACAGCGACCCCCTCCTTATCATGCCGCCATTAAAGCTAATCGGAAAAGTTATCAGCGTTTTACCTCGGTTTTTGCAATGCGCTATGCGCTGAGAGTCTCTAAAACTCGAGACATCACCAAAGCCAAGCTTTGCACTCACTTAAGCTCGTCTGAATCTCAATCTCCTCAACTAGTCATCATAGTCAACCAACTGGCAATGGCAGGAAACTGTCTGTGTGTGTGTATGTTTTTGTTTGTTTTTTTTTTTTTTCTTCTCTCTATACCTGTTATGAGGACGGCCTCTCTTGCATGCAAAACTGAAAACTTAACTTAAGCTTTCATTTCTTTTTCGAAGCGCATTTGAATAATAAAGTCTTCGGCTTTGGATTTTGTAAGACTTAACTTTTAGTGTGCGCCGACCAGTTTAGGTAGACGGCCACAAATCGGTTGACGTTTCGCATCGATTCGTAAAATTGTGTTTAAATTAGTTTTCCATGTACCTATCCATACATCTCTCGGTTGATAATAGTTAAAAAAAAATTTGAATCAAAGAAATTTAAAATTCAAACAACTATTCGTTAAAGGTGTGTGCATTTTGATGAAATCCTCGGAACATAATCAGAAATATTGCAAATCAGACAACAGCAACAACAACAGTACATTCTTGTATCTTTTACACTTATAGCTGCAACAGATTGGCTCTACATATGCATTGTGTAGTGCTGCACACACGTATCTACATATACAGTACTCGTTACGCGTCGTATCTGAAGTATCTTTTTGAGGTTTTGTAATAATTTGATCGCGTTTTCGCTTTTATTTCACCTTCTCCGTTGTCCGCTACCCCCACCCCCCGCAGCCGAGACCGAGACCACTCTTCGTGGGGCCTGCGAGTACACGATAACTATAATAGGTACAAACTCGCGCGAGCTTGAAATCAAAAGTGATTCGAAATACATCCACAAGATACAAAAAAAATAAGACATTCATTCTTTTGTTATAGTTGGTGTGGCTGTTGTGGCCCGTTGGTGGTTTTGTTTTGTAAATTAAATAAGCAAAACTCTGCCCATACGTCTGCCGTCTGCGTTCGTGTTTCTTGTCCGCTCCACCTGGGTGGGGTGTACAACGTACAAACTGTATAACATACGACAGTCGACACGGCACAAAACCTTGAGAATTTGCCTTGCACGTCGAAAACAAAACCAAAATAAAACTACCTACTAATTAAACTTCCGAATTTTTGTTAATTCCTCTTTCATTTCTGATTGTATCTCATTTTCAACCGCAGACCGTGACAAAATACTAAATTCGAATCAAAACCATCTGCAATCTGTGCAGAAAAGTCAAGAAAAAAAAATGCATAAACTGTGTGTGTGCTTTTTACGATATATAAGTTTCCTATGCCTCGTGAGAGAGTGATATATACTTGTTTCTTCGTTTCCTCTATTACACACCATAACTATTTGTCTTAGCAAAAAAAAAATCGCTCACTAGAGAAAAAAAAAATGTATCTCCATCTTCTGCTGGTCTCTGTTGTGGTTGGGCTTTGGTTTTCTTGAATTTGCTGGTGTTGTTTCTTCTGTCAATCGCCCCTCTCTCCTCCATCCATCCGCTATATCGCTTGCATCGCTTGGCCATAAGCAATCATAATAATTTGTCGGTGCGCACCGTGGCGGCTTAAAGGTGTTTCTTCGTCAAGAGAAAGTGAATTTTCATAAAGCCTAAAAAAAATTAACTACCACCACTATCAGTTAACTAATTTTCATCTAAACAACAGCACACAAAAAAATGGAAAAAATTAAAAATATGACATTTTGAAGACACATTTCTTAATAATTCAATTCAATTCTTTTCGTTTTCTTTTATCCCTCGACGACATCATCAAAAGCGAGGAAATATTCATAGCATACACGAAAAGAGAAATACACAACGCGTTCAACAAAAAAAAATCCGTTTCGTAACAGATATTCGCGAATATAACTGTGCACTGCGAAAAGCTATCCGAAAAAAGGTCATCCACCAGTCGCAGCGCATCATCATTATCAAACTGAAGATATATACATTTGGGGAGAGATAAAAAAAACCGAACCTCTGATCGATCTGATCGAGGTGTGTGAATATTTCGTGTTGTGGTGAATTTTTCGTCGCGCGGTATAGTGTGAACTGTGGTCGCGGTTTATAGTGAGATTTGTTCGAAAATCAAAGTGAATTCGGGCGAGAAAAAAATCTTTTGTCTCCTGAGTGACCGTGGATATCAACTCGACTTTTATTGGATTATTGCTGAAACACCTTCAAACAAATTGCAACGATAACACGGGAAAAGTGGTGAGTTTAGTCTGTCTCTTGGTGATTCAGTTTTTAGCCGACTTTTTAGGGACAGAATAAGTACAATATGGACGCGCTTGAAAATAAAGTTTGACTCATTTTCTGCTATACTGCAAACTGTTCAAAGGAGCTTGGATAATACTGCATATAAAGAAGAAGGTGGCCATGTTATCCGACTTTTTTTCTGTCGAAATATTGGTCGCTCTTTAGGAAATAGGGTTCCCATTGTTAGAAAAAAAATAAAAAAATTGTTTTTCCGGTTAGTTGCCTTCCAAAATCTTGAAAATTTCAAAAAAAAAAACAACTTGGCGAGAACTTTGAATAAAGTATTATTACATCCGATTTTTTTCTGTAGGTGGAATATTTGGGCGCTCTTGAGCAAACAGTGCTCCCATAGTTAGAAAATAATAAAAAAAAATGTTTGTCTCGGTAAGGATGCCTTCCAAAATTAGTAAATTGTTAAAAAAAAACAGCTTGGAAAGGACTTTGAAAAAAGTATTATTGCAGACTGGCTCAAACAAGTCTCGCAGCTTCTACTTACCTACTTAACGGGCTCCCGACACTTGAAGAGTCTCTGACTGAGAATCTGCAGCTCTCCATCTGCGGTGCCGACCACTCTGCTTCCTGCTATCAAGACCAAGCGACCTGGCTTTGTCTCCAAACACAGGTTCAGTTTTCCTTGTCGTCTAAGGCCTGTGATTAACCTGAATACTCTACTGTCCGAGCCAATGTATTCGACGTGTTTTGGCTCACGCCTAAATACATATTCATGAGAAAAAAATGGGCTTTCTTCAAATTTCATATACAAACCAAAAGACCTCATCTAGTTTAGGAGCCAGCGATGCAAATAACTTCTACTAATGAAATTCTGCTTTGCAAAATTCCTGACAGGCAATATTTTAAACAAATAAATTCAGCTAGTTCTGTGCTTTTTTTCCAATTTACGAATTTAAAGAAAACAAATATTTTTCAACTTCGTCAACAAATTACAATATATTTTATATATTGAGGTACATAGGTGGGTACCAAGAACACACAAAAAAAAAAACAGACAAAAAATTACCTCATGTTTTCCTTTATTTGGTTTATTTAAAGATACCTATATTTATTTTCACTCACTAACTAACAGAATATTTGTCTAAACCAAGGGAGCAAACTTAAAACCAATAGGGTAAAACTATACAATACGCCTCACTTTCAAGAAATCATCAATTAAAGACAAAAAATGAAAGAAAATCACAAATCTTGTATTGCATAAAAATAAAATACTCTTTTTTCTTGACTTTGGCATTTGAAATTTTTATAAAATTGCTTAATTACTATTTTTTTATTTTTTTTTTTAAATAGCTTAGGTGGGGCGTTTCGTAAATAGGTTTTTGGGTAAAAAGCCCCATTTTATTGACAAAACGCACTTAAGAAAAAGTATGAAAAATGAATTATTAAGTTGAATTGTCCGAATTTTCGTCAAAATTCATGTAACCAACCCTGACACAATATACACCGAATCCAATTTTCTAAAGAAGCTGTCTTGTAAAAATGCTCAGTACCCTCGATACACCTTTCACAATCTTCGTCTGAAATTGTCTTATGGTTGTGTTTTTCAGACCATGATGCCCGCAGTGTAGTCCTTTTGTAATTCCACGGCATTTCTATTAAAAATAAGTATCGAAAGAAGTTCTAATGACGATTTTATCAAAATATTGGGGGAGGCGTTTTAGACTTACTCCACTAGGCCATTTTAAAAATTTCGTAGTGCAAAACGCCCCAGTACAATTATGGACATCCCATCCCATCCCTTTCTAAGAGATAATCGAAACTGTACTGAAACTATAATTTAACTTACTTTGTAAGTAGATAAATAACTTTGGGGCAACGTTTTTTGTTTCTGAAGAACTACAATTTTTACGTACACCGCAATGTGTTTGGGCGCCGAAAATAGTTTTCACAAAATATTTCGTAAAGTGACAACAAAAACACAACCGCGAACTACAGCAATTCATCAGTGAATGAAACTGGTTCGAACAAGCTTAGCGTGAGTCATATAACCCCAGACCCCACTGATGTACGTCCCAGACTCATGGGTTTTGCCCTAACAAAACTACTTTTACCTCTTCTTCTATAACAAGTCAGTTGGTAGGTATAATGTTTTACATAAAAAATAAAAAAAGGTTTGGGAAATGTTAGCGGAATTTTGTAAAGCAGAATTTTGAAAAGCGGAATTTTGTAAAACCGAATTTTGAAAGCAGAATTTTGAAAAAAAAAAATGTTTACCTCGCCAGAATTTCGACCCCAATCCCATTTTAAAACAGGAATAATAAAATGAAAGTAAGGACTAATTTGCAATACTTTCTCAAGCGACAAGCTATTTGACAGCTGACAGCTAATTTCTACTCATTTTGATCTGTCACTTTAACGTGCGTATGAATTTATAATTCACAGTCCCCAGCTACTCAGAAATTTGTTGAAAACAAATACAAATACAAACAAGAGACCACATGAGGGGTGGATGCATATTTTCCAGACTCAACTACAGTTGATTGTAACTAAATTTTTTATTGCCATTTTATCGTGAGTAGATCCGGGATCTAACTTGTGGAGCTGAAGAAGGTTTTTAGCTCTTCAAAAAATGTTCTTCGAGGATCATTTACTTCAGGGGAATCAAATCAAATCTTATTCAGACCGCTTGCTAAACCGGTGCCTATGTATTGAGTGTTCCCTTTTCTGTTGCGTCACGACTGTTCCCGCTTTTCATAACCTTTTCTAATAAGCTTTTCACCCTATATCTGATTTTTTTTCAAGATCAATCCCTGAGCTTCGTTGTCGGTGATTTATATTATTGAAGAGCCTTCTCTGGTGTACCTACCTTACCACCCGCACGAGACAAGTTTTATCGTATTTTCAAGTGCATTTAAAAAAAATCTTAATGAAGTCTGGCCTTAGTACTACAGATGTAAGCTAGAATTCCATCAAATTGTCTAGAAGCCTTACTCCATTATAAATCATAGCCAGACCTCATGCTTCAATAAGTTAACCAGTTCCTACAAGAAATACGTTATTAGCCGTCACAGAAAAATAAAAAAAATTGCATTGCGCTACTCCTCGTAGTTTCAGTAGGAATTCAGTAGTTGTTACAAGAATCGTGAATTTTTTTAATTTATTTATTGTTCATTACATGTACCCCACGAATTGAACAAAGAATATGTATACATATTTCCTTATCAGCCTCTATGTGCCTTTCTAAAATATTCTATACCAACAGACGTTCTCTATTGACTCGAAACTCACTCCAACCATCAGCGAACCACTTCAACTTTCAATAACAACCCATTGACCTAAAATCCTCCATTGAATTCACTTTCATTGTGCGCCCTTTGTTGCCATCATCTCAAGTGACCCTCGACAAAATTTGAGTCTTAATCTGAATCCGAATCTCTTTCCCGGTCTTTGCGTAAAAACATTCATAAGACAACACCTTGTCCCAAAAAAAAAAAAAAGAGTGCTTAATCACACAAGAATTTCCGACTTTGCTACAGTGGATCTAATTAATATCAGCGACAGCCGAAACCACTCAACTCGTTCTGGGTCAACGTTTGCTGCCAATGTCCTGGTTTTAAATCAAACAGTCACTACGCATTTGGACTTTTGTTTTTTTTTTGTCTTTGGATAGAAATTCTTCACCCATTAGGGAGAAAACAAAATAAAAACGATATTGTCAAAAATAAATCTATCTCCATCTTGAATCGTAATCAACTCCGAGTTATTGAACCTGTAATCTGAATCTTAACCTCGTAAATAAAATCAAAAAAATTTGCGATTGGACACATATTCAAATTGTTTTTATTACACTACGAGTATTATTAGTAAGGCAAATTATTTTGGTATGAAATTAATTAGTCTTTCGTCGTTTGTTCCTTTGTTGGACACTGGGCATGGAATGTCAGTGGCTTATTGCGATTCGACATTCATTTTAATTGTCATTGTTTGACCGTCTCTATTGCAAGTGTGACATTTGAAGTGATGCATTTTATTGCGGCTTTAATTGTTGATTGGGATACTACTCATGCGTCAGTAATTAGAGTAGGATTGTTGGCTTTTGATTTTCTGGTTAATTTGAAATTTATTCAAAAGTGAAGGACAGCTAAGTTGTTTGGAAGTTGACGTAGTTTTTTATTAGTCATGTGTTTGTGATCAAAAACAGCCTTCATACTGTGAAGTTCCTCGCAGCTTTATTTTCGAACCCCTGTCTGATTATTATTATTTATTATGTCAAAGGGGTCGTTGTACTGCGACCTTTTGGTCTATTATACCCCCTGCTTACCCCTCAGAGATGTCTATTCCCTCAAAAAGAGCTCCCCTCATAGTATAATTCCTTTCGAAATCATTTTAGAGATTCTAGTACTCTTCTTTCTCCTTGACGGAAGAAATCCGTCCGATAGCACTCTCTCCAGTCCAGTTTCCTTCAAGAATCTAAGAATGAGAGCTGGCTCCAGTCACAGTATTTCGTCATCAGATAGTTGGTACTTGCCCAAGTATTTCAGTCTTTTGTGGGTCATTGCCCCATATGATCCCAGCAAGTATTCTGAGATTTTAATGCACTCATCGCAGAATCTGCAGAGACCTTCTTCAGATGTACCTATACCCAGTTTCCTAAGGTGTTCCTTGAGTGCCACGTCAGGAAGCCCGTTAGGATACGGAGGTTATTTTCGCAGAATGGTTCAGGACCTATGATGTTTCTGATGCTCACTTTCTTGCTAGGGAGTCGGCCATTTCATTACCATCTAGTTTCTAGTCCTACGTGTCAAAGCACCCAGCAGAGGGTTATTTTATTTCTTATACCAAGTTCACAAACTTTGTGCAGATTAATATCTATTATATCTCTACCTCTATAAAAGAGAACACATTTTTCTGTTTGTCCGCGAAGAGGGAGTAGGTTCGTAACGAAACCTCAACAATATCAATCGATTTGTCGTAAGTAGCGGTATTACATAGGATGGTTTTTATGATCCTAAGTCCGTTATTGGTCCTTTAAACCCATTTTATATGATTTTCTAACTAAAAAAAGGACCATTTTTTATGGTTTACCCACATATTACTACGAAATGGCTGAACAAATTTGAATATGACTTTAATCTTCGATTAGTACATTTCCCGGTGAAGAGATTGATGTATCATTCATTATTCTTTGATTCGTGTAACGGAAGTAATAAGCAAAAATGTAATTATTTGAGACAGCCCACCAGTGGAGTGCGGGCACATACACGTTTATCAAAAAAAAAATTTTTTTCTCTCTTCTTTCTTTTGAATATGTATTGTAGGTATGTAGTGTCTGTTAATATTTTTTTAGTTTTTTTCTTTACAGTTAGTCAGTCGGGTTTTTTGGTTTTTAAATAAACTTTTTTTTTCTTTCTGTTTTTTATGCATCCTTTGTGTTTTGTGTTCCTCTCTTTTTTAAATTGAACTGGAGTATTATAAATATGAATTGAGTAGTATGGCGAATGTGGCCACGGTTGCCATTTCAAAATAATGTTTGTGTCGAAAATTGAAAATAAAAATGACCAAATGTAACTAAAAATTACCAAAATAATTTAAGTCCGAAACAATCTGACGAAGCGCTATAAGTTGCATAAAAATTGAAGCCGATTTTCTTTTTTTATTTCGTAAACAAATTACCAAATGGCTTAAGAAATGACAATGTGACCAAGAGAAAAATTAATGGACAAATTTGGTCACAAATTACCACCGTGAATGTTGATGGTGGAATTGAGAGAGATAGCGTATGCAATTTGAAATGTAATTGAGATTGAGAGCAGATTGGGAGAGAGTAACACTCAATTGTGATCTAAAATGCGCTAGAGTGATTCCACTTTGTATAGTTTCCATTCCTTTACTGATTTTAATGTAAAAATACAACATACTACATACATACCAGCTACAACTACATAATTAATAAGTCCCTACTATTATAAAACTAAGTTATTGTGTCCTCTGTTTCTGGCTACACTTCACTTAGGGCCACTTGCACCAAACTCATTTGACAAGAGTATTTATACATTTATCCACTGTTTAGTCCTTTTCCGTAGATTAGGTATAAATTGTGTTGCAGGAAGACACTTATTCATCTATCCATGGATAAACTATTAAATATTTATTCGTTTTCTAAATTCTAGATAGTTGTGTCCAAACGTCAAATAGTAAAATTAAAAAAATGTCGACAGTGGATTTGAATGAAGAAATTACAAATTTCATTCATATTGATTTTTTATAACCAAGCAACATTGGAAAAAAATCATTTTGACAATTTTTTAGGGTTGCTTGATATTTTTTTTTCAATTATACGTGTATTGCTTAACCTTTTTAAATGGGAAAACAACAATATTAAATATTTCAGGTTTCAGCCGTTTTGAAATTGGAGATCGGATCGCTTTATGGCATAACCGCTATCTATTTTATAAATATTATTTTTACCGATTTTGTTACGTTAGAATTAGAAGTTATTTGAAAATTAAAATTTTTTCCGTAAGTATTGTCAAAATTTATATAATCTGAGATTACTAATCCAGGCGGAATTTTGAACTTGTGCAACGCAAGGCAAGGATCAGCTAGTTTTGTTATAAAAGATCCAACTGGTTTTTAAAATAAAACCGAACAATCTGTGTCCCCTCTTACTTATTCGACGTAAAATTTCGTTACCAGCTGGACTGTTGCAGTGATGATACTTCTTCGTTGTTTTTAGCGACAAATGTTGGTCCGTTGTTCAGCTGCTGGATGAAGGCGGTAGCTGATTTATAGCTTAAAATATTTGAGGAAGTTTTGAATGAGTGTGAGTGTTAAGGTACTCTTTTTTTTTGTATTGATTACGAATTATTTGAGTAACGTCAAGTTAAAAGCAGTGAAGTCGGAAAAATTACATTTTGGCCAGGAATGCTTGCACAAATTAGGCGGACATGGCCTAAAGTCTTCTCAGACTCTTGGAAAGCATTTTAAAGAAAGGTCCATCAAAAACTGTAAAGCAGTTTTCACGCCAACTGGTATACCAGAACCAGTGTTGGCCCAGTTTTCATCTCTCAGTTGGTGCAAGTGCAGGTTCACTTCCTGACAGAAGAAAAAAAAAATCAGAGAGGACGGTGTACAGATAATTGACAGTCGGAATTCAACTACTATTTCAACAAATCGCTGAAAGGAATCGTGGGATGAATTAGTGTTCCACTTCGAACCACAAAGTAAATGTTGCTATAAATCAATTAAAAACATTTTCTTATAGGCTTAGTTCTAGTACCTGGGGATTTCGATGGCCCTGATGTTTTCGAACCCGTAACTTAACCTAACCTAGAAAAACTGGTGAAGATCGTCGTGGTATAGCATTCCATTTAATTTATTTAACAATTTTTAAAAAGTACAGCACATCATCTAGGCAACGCTGTAAGAACCGTCCCTTAGCCTTGAAGCTCCCGATGCAATCGTTTGCAGTGGTAGTAAGATCTGTTTTTAAAACGATGTAGTGATTATTTTGGATCATCCTTTCCTATACAGGAAACAGCTTCCCGATCCACATGCTAACGAATTAAAAACAATCTACAAATCTGAGACGCATCTACTAACCTGTGCTAGCTGTATTTTAGATCCGTCTCAATTTCCCCCAATGTTTTCAATCCGATGAGCTCTGTAGAGAGAACTGCATAGAAGAATTTTCGTTTTATTGTTAGCAATTATAACTATAAGCAATTATAGTGGCGCCAAGAACTGTGATATGTGATCTGTGATGTAACAAAATTAAAATATCACATCAAAAAATATAAATAAAAGAAAAAAGAACAGTTAAAGTGTGCTAATAGTCAGCCACGAAATATACAGTGCCACGTCAATAAAAACAACAACTTCAATCTTACCATTTTTGACTCAGTGAAATCAACTTTTGTTTCATAAACTCTTATTTCATTCTCTATTTGTTCGAGAACTCAATAATTGCCTTCAATGGGGTGGGAAAAATATGATGCTTAACTGAGTTCCATCCTAGCTCTTTGCAAAACTCACGAGAGTCAGCTGTGGAAAAGAATTCTGCGTCCAAAAGGGCACAATTAAAAATTTATCAATTTTTTTAAAACAATTAATATTTTTATTTTTATTACCTATATGACTTAAATGCTCAGTTTTTGGTCTCTTTGCCAGTGTAAGTCTAGTTTATAATTTCTCTATTTAGTAAGAGGAAGATATTGTTTTCGTACAAAATTTCGCACTCGAGATGTTAATCAATTCTGACATTACGATGACAGAGGAAGGCAAAAAAAGTAGGTCGCAAAATTTTGTCTGTCCTTCTACAGGCCTACATCCTAAATGGCTGCGCAGATTTCGTTTAAACTTCAGATTTGGAGCTTGGGGGCTTACAGTTCGGGGGCGTTTTTTTAATATTAATGATGGGTACTTCTCATATAAAATGTTTGTAGCACTTTGATTTGATCGAAAACGGCTCTAACGATTTCAACCAAAATTGATATTTAAGCTTAAGTAGGTGAGGATACCATGACTGCATACTCGGTTTTCGGCTAAAAATTAGAATAACGGTACTTTTGAAATTTCGACATAATATTTCGAAAATGGTCCATACGATTGTAACAAAAATTTATTTCTAAGGTAATGTGGTCATTTATAACTTTATAGCAATCTCAGTTTTTCTCTGCATTATCGTACAATTACCTGAAAACGGTAATAACGATTTTGACCAAAATGTAAACATAGAGTCAAATTGATATTTTCAAAATAAGGGTGTCCTTAATTTTCAATTGGAAGCATCGAAAGCGCTTATTTTGAAAACTGCTCATATCTCGAAAAACCCATTTTCGATTTCGATAAAACTTTAAAAACGAAGTAATGCTTACATCCTGAACAATGATTTATATTCGGTTTTCAGTTAAATAGTTAAACAATAGCATTTTTCAAACTAAAAATTACGTTATTTGGTGACTACTGTTTTGTCTGCCAAATTTTACAAAAACAGCTCTAACAATTTTGATCAAAACACATATTTAGGATAATAAAATATTTCTAATTATGATACCATTCTTCCCAAGTAACAATTTTACTTCGGTAAGGCGCTATCGAAGCTATTTCCTCTCCCGCAATATTAACTGCATAAGACCTATTAGAAACAAATTTGGCGCACTTTATACAGGTAGGTCACTACCGAAACCTTATAGAGGCATTATAGAAACTTTACAGAAACCTTATAGAAACCTTATAGAAGCTTTACAAAAGCACAAAATATGAAAAGAAAAATAATTTTTTTTTATTCTTCAACTTTTTCAATTTCTTATTTTGTTTTTCGTATTAATAAACATTATCTATCTACTATAATTGACTCTTGCAATTTTCGTTGAGTGAATACTCCCCGTATATAATTTATATTTTACTTACAACGGGTCGCACTGAGAATCGAACATGAGTCCTGCTGCGTAGTACTCCAATACACTACCCCCAGGCTAATTCGTCATAATAATGTTACAGTGGTAAATCTCAACTACTTGATACATTTCAGAATTTCGTTAAGACTTCCAATCGCAAGTCGTTAATTGCATGACATTTCATTGCTTCTATAATGCCTTCTGTGAGGAGCTCTAACGAAGCTTCTACTTCCAACCACAAGCTTTACCGAAGCAATACACTTTCCATCATCTCCTCACTTCTTTTTAGAGGTCTTATAGAGATCTTAACGAAACTTAATTTCATATCCCTCTATAAAGCCTGCGTGTATGCTTCGCAAAGGACGTACAGAAGTTATTTTGGAAACAATTGCTTCGAAATCGGTCTACTTCGGTAAACAAATCCTATAGAGACCCTATCGAAATGGTTGCCTACAGAAATTACCAATTTGAACCTTACCGAAGTCAAATTGTTACTTGGGTTAGTTTGTCTCAAAACAATCGATTAAACAAGTTTTGTAATTATTTCTCAAAAAATACTACCCAAAAGCCGAACTGTTCATACGATACATCCTTTTAATTTTTACTTATTCTGAGGTGTTAATTTTTTTTTTTTTTTAATTTTTGGCACCTAACATTTTTTTAGATCGATTATTGCAACAAACTATATTAAAAACATCTGCACAAATTTCTATTTACACCTTTTATTGAGTTCGCACTGTAAGAAAATCTAAATGTACAGGAAGTTCTTACTTTAAGCAGGTTCGATGTTGAAAAAATGGGTAAAATAAGCTTGATAAATGCTACAAGTTTGAAGTTTTTGGATCAATGGATTCCGAAGTAAGAGGGACACCCTGAGTTGGTTCCTGTGCACGACTGTGACCTTTGATTCGACATACGACCCAGGGCCCCAAATGTTCTTTTCTAAACATAAACTACACATTTTGTGAACTCAGGCAGTTTGTTTAAACATTGGGTAGGTTAGGTGCAATGTTTATCTTTATATAAATCTTCAAATACTCGTATGTCTGTTTCAAGATGTCTTAAGCCAACGTCGTATCTTAAGTGAAAACTGCCCAAATATGATGAAGCTGTTATTTTTTGAATACAATATTTGCGAGTTTTTCGATCACCCAATTCCCCGGTTAAACGAAACACTGAACATCCCATCATATAGTGGCTCGAAAATTGTTACATTTTTAATAACTTCTTACCGGGAATTCTTTAACACTGCATGATGAAAATCCAAACTATGTATACTCAACCAAAATCTCCATTGAAAAACCATAATCACTGCTGAAAGACCCTTTATCTGCATCACTTAAATAGCTTAATGCGTCTCACATTTCATCATCCTTCTGTTTTGGAACTATACATCCAAACCTTTTCTACCAGAAAATAACCAGCTTTTATATTCAATTACTTCTCACAGCACAGCCCCGCCAAAAAATAGCTGTCCATCGAGCTCAAACTACTTGAGAAAATCATTTCATTATTATTTTCCATCACCAGCTTTTGATAATAATCAAATTATATGACCACCAAAGGCAGTTGCATCATGATCGCTCAAAGAAAGCATCAACAGCCAGCCTGTGTTTACACGTGTCTTTCTTTTCTCACCACTGTAATTCTTAAACTATTTCGTGTTTGATTAATTGCTCAAGTGGACTCTTGAGATACAGATCAGTTTTTTTTTATTTTTTTATTTTTAGTGACCATTACAATGAAAACAATGAACAAAAAAAAAAATAAAAATCTCTGCAGAGAAAGTGCATAATCGGGCGCGCTCGCATTCAATGACTATACACAATACGCATAGTTGCACTTAGGCATTGCATGAGGCTTGCGTCACTGGAAGGAAACCGCATACAAACTCGGTCATAATTATCATATTTTTAATGGTCAGCCTTTCAGTGGGTTACATTTTTAATGTGATTTGGGGAGATAAGGTCCACCGCAGAGTGGCCTCATGCTGATCTTTGTGAGGGGACTTCAAGCGAAGTCCCTCAAAAGCCCAGCAAGGTGCGTTGATGAAAATAGAATTGAGCTATGCAAATGATCTACCCAGAGCCAGCGTACGCCCTTAATTTTTATTACGTTGAGGGAGGTGTCACAGTGGAAACCTTTCTCCAACATCTGATTCAATGGTCTCGCTCAAAACCTCGAGTTGTTGACCGCCACCCATCAATGATTATAATTGTATGGACAGTCTTACTTTCAGTTGCATTATTGGTGGTCTCTATCTGTGGTAAAAATACTGGTTAAATGTACTATCAGAAAGAGAAGAGCCTTTTACTATGCAGTCCTTGTTTCTGTCGCAGAATCTGAAAAATTGACGAAGTTTCGCCACCTGAAAAAGCTGAGATATCTAAAACAGCAGAGGAAATTTTCCTCTGTATCGCTTTATTCGCTGGCTTGCAAATTCTAGATTCGCTTATGTCCAACATGTTTGGAGAAAGTGAAGGGGCCCCTGAGGACAGTGGTAAGTCGTCCCCAGCCCTTCCTTCCATATATCACTTACATGCACTATATTTGATGGACTATTAGTCTTTTTTTGAGTCTGTGCATATCGCCTTGCGAAGTTAGTTGCCACCCGAAAGTAGCAGAGTTTAGCAAAAATCTTGTTTGTGGGACATATGCCGACAATCAGCAAGAGACTGATCCCGCAGAAGTCTAATTTCTTGCCATGTCAGTTGGTAGTTATTTTCATGATGCGCTTCCAGCCAGCTATATATCAAGACTGCGTTGGGCTCATGCAAGATAGTGGTTGACTGCCCAACCACATTATCTCGGGTTAAATGTCAGCCAACAGTATGTAATGCAGAAAATCCCTTCCGTGTTCAAAAGCCTCCACAACCTATGTATAAAGCCCACGTATATATTTGCCAATAGGAAGGGTAAGCAGTTTTACTTCTGTTTTAAACTGGCACCGTCAGCCAATTACTTGCTCTCTCCCAACGACATGCTGTCGATACAAATCAATCGATTTACCTTTTCTCTACGAAAATTGATTGCGATCTTTATAGTTATAGGCAAGGGTATATAGATAGATGACTTCGGCAATCCAAGACAATGCGCCTGCGAAACGAAAGCATCCATAACAGACCTCCACGAAGCTCCGCACACCGACATGAAATCATGATCTGCTAAAACCTAAACACTCCTCAGTGAAAGTGACGTTTTGCTTTTCCTCTTCCCAAGCGCGGTTGCTTTATATCTGTTGTCTTCCGTCCGAATTTCAGGAAGTAAATTGCACTAGACGTACAAAAGACAAGTCTCATCAATTTGTCAGCTCGAAAGTATTTATTTCAAGAGCATTCAGCAACAGGTGGTTTCTTGCCAGCTGTGAGGTCGGATTACAATTAATTGAAAATGCTGCGGTTTAAGAACAATGTCACTGAGCCGCAAGTACTTGACACGGAAGCGTACGTCCCTCGTGCTTACTATGACGGTTACATATGCCACCCGTTTCAAGTACATAGCATTTTTTTTTTCAAATTTCAATTTAGCGAACTTAAGGGTCATTAAAATGTTTACCGCACTGCAAATGGCATGACGCTGCGTTTCACGGTAGTGCACCGGGTAAGGCGCAGACTGTAAAAAAATAAACAGTACGAGTATATGACTTTTGTCATTCACGGAAATGTGTGCCATCGTGCGACTGGGTATCCCAGTGGGTAACGTTAATTACTCTACTTGAATTTTAAGACTTTTAAAGCAACCGAAATGTAGAGCTGTTACCTAAACCTGGGTCTGTGTGAACAGCGTACTAAAAATTATGAAACATTTTTGAGAGAAGAATATTATGACTGTCACCACGGATTGCTTGCGACGGACATTTGAAGTATCCGGAATCTCATAAAAAAGAGATAACTATTTTGGAATTTACCACAACTTCGTCGTTTCTGTGATGAGTATCTGATAGCCTTCAAACTTAGAATGACATATAAAGTGTTTAAAGTGGTCGTTGATAGCTTATGCAAAAGTTTGACTTTGGTTTACAACTTTCTGAAAGTCTAAAAATGTTGGATTAGAAAACACCTAACTATGCTGTTGAGCTAATGAGCTATGCAAAGTGTTCTGAAGTACCATTCTAACCTCATTTCCCATAAAACAAGCGATAAATCAACTGCACGATTGATTGTTTACCCAGAGAATTACTATGAACTTTCGGCTTGAAAACGGTATACATTTTAAAGGTAAAATAACACAAGTTACGTGCGATTCAGTAGTGGACACTTTTTATTTCAATTTCTTACTTACGCTCTTATTTCTGCTAGGATAATCTCTTTAAGATAAGTGAAAATCCACGCTTTTGGAAAAATTTTTTGATAGCTCAAAATATTTCTTCTTTACTTATAAGTTATAACACCTTAACTAATACAGTTTTTTTTCTTTTTGTCCTCTTTTTCAGGTAAGCACCTCCAAGTTTTGTCACAATTAATCTGCGTAAGTTCAGTACAAAAATTTGTTTTCTGAGGGGAATTTAATCACCCAAACATTGTCCTTAGAAAATACCTCCATTAATACAGAAATCAATTTGTAGTAGATTATTGAACAGTTAAAGATCAACCTATCAATCTTTTATGTAAGGGGTCACATTTTTATTTGTTGGTACTTCGGACGATTTCAAGACTTAAGCATGTGATTAAGACGTCAAAAACTCTCCACATTTATCAATATTTTCAAATAACATCAGGCGAGTGGCTGAAGCACACTATAAATATGGCTTACAACCAGCACTCCTTCCCGATTCTGCTGGAAACGTAACGCAAGTGACCAGCTCTCTGCAATAGTTGATAAGTCACCACCACACCAGTCATTAGCAAAAAAAGCAAAAAAACCCGCCAACTGGTTGTCAGGGCTCTCATCGCGTAATTTATGAAACGATCGTCGTCGAAGCGATTGAACAAAACGACGTCGTTTTTAGTTTGCTTCGTATAACATCATCGTCGCATCGTTCGATCGAATCGTTCATCGTTTTCATAACAGTTTGAAAATGACTGTAAACAAACTCTGACAACTAAAAACAACAAAAATGTGTGGAATTAGAGTTTTTTTTTTTCTGTAGTTGATGTGGAATCGGACATTTAATGCAAACATTGAATGCAAGTAACAACTCTATAGAAGAAGCCAAACACAGATAGAATTGTGAAAAAGCAAGATTCGACCAAGCAAAGTGATATGTTTAATGAAAGGCGGGTGGAAAGAATTGGAACAATATGTAAAAGTGTACGATGACGAATGGTGGTTATTAAAATATGTATTTAGAACTAGTCTTGGCAATAAAGATCTTGGATTTCGTTGGACATCAAACATCATAAAGCATCCCATTAGAATTGGTATTTCTAATAATTGTTAAGTTATAAAAAAAGAGTTCAATGAAAGCTATTTTATAATTGCATTTCTGTATGTCATATTATAACACAAATCCTGAATGAAATTCATTTGAAATTCGAATAGAAATGCAATATTTTTTTTTTGGAAAGAATGCATTTTTTTGCACTTGTTAAGAGTGTGTCCCCACCAAATAGAACATAAGTGTATGTCTTCCTTTATTTATTGTTTAATACTTCTCTCAAAACTGAATAAATACACCAAAAACAATTAAAACGATTGCAAAATAGCAATCGTTCCATCGCAATCGCTCAATCGTTATACGAATCATTAGTGAATCGTTCAAAACGACGTCGTCCAGACGATTCAACCATTTTAGTGTTACACGAAGCAAAACAATCGCCGAAACGACGTCGTCATACGCGATGAGAGCCCAGGTTATAAGAAACATCTTCACTCATTCGATTGCGGTAATAAAATAAGCAAATGTCTACCTACAAACGTTGGTTGGAAAATTCGCAACGCATCGTTGCCTGTCCTCCAATTGAGCTACTGATTCCATCGCAATTTTTTTTTCCGTCCAATGCTAAACAAGTGGAACCCAAAATATGACTTAATTGATTTATTTATTGCTGGACTGGATATAAAGTCAAAATGTTTTTGGCGGACAGTCTTCTAAGTTATACAAACTGTGGAGACTTCAAACTTTGCATAGCGCTCCACTCCAATTGATTAATGGAATGCAAAATGTTTTACAAGTGGCTCTTCCCCACAAATGGCCATATAATTAAATAGTCCACTAAAAACAAAATCTGAAAAATTATCGCCACCAACACTTACCTATTCAATGTACGATAATGCCATGGCTCGTTGAACCTGATTGCTTTTCGCAGCTATGCAAAATTTCAAAGTAAAGTCTGTACCTACTCACGTCATTCCTATAGTCACTCACTCATATTCACAAACCAATAGTGTAGTTAGTACCCTATCGCGTCTCCACTCCACCATTTCTGATGGATGTCAAATAGCAGCAAACGCACACCAGCCCAACGAATAAGAGCCGGTAACGTACACTGATGTACGTTGTGTGCGCGTCTGGTTTAGAAAGGGAAATTACAAAAATGCATTCAGCGCAACACATATCCACACTCGCACCAGATCCCCATACAAATCCTAGCTAATTGGCAGCCAGCGAACAATTTCCACTTTCGATTTCATTAGCAGCTTAACACGGAATCGGAAGAACACTCCAAACATAATAATTATTACTATTACATTGGAGGGATTGTTTTTTTTTCCTCCGTTATTTATGAAATTTATTCGAACGAATCAAGTACAAATTTTCGACCAAACTGGAGTAGATAGGACTTCAGCTTGTGCGTGAATATTTTATCTGGCGTCTGGTGTTGAAGTATAATTGCTACACATTTTCCATTAGGCTGCGATGTTGTGATTTTGATCAATGAAAGCGGTTGCGGTTATGATTTGGATTTGGAAATTCAAAGTTATCGATATATTTGTTGTTATTTGTTTAGTCTTTTGCTGATCTAGTTTTTGTTCTGTTTTGATTTTGAATGTTTGACGAGTTGCACTGCTTCCTGAAGGTAAAAGTTATTCGCAAGCAAGACACTCTGTCTGGGAGAACGAGTCGTGTTATTTCACTGTCTGTCTTCCTTGTGAAATTTTAGTGTGTTGGAGTTTGAATTTTTTTTTTTCGTTAATGGATGTGGACTGCGATTGACATGTCTTCCGGTGTCCATGGTTTATAAGCCATCGTATACGATAAGCGCAGAAATTGTGAAAGGAGCGCTTCCGGATGTACCTATATGCAAATGAGGTTGTAGTGGTCCGGTAGTGCATTATAGCGACGCTTGCGTGTTTAGTAAGAAAAATTGTCAAGTGGTAGTTGATCTCTGTTTTGTAGAGATTTTGACAGGAGTGTGTTGAGTTAGTGGTATGCCAAACCAGACAGGCGACAAAGTCCATCAATTTGGGTTCAAAATACGGACGCTATCATTTAAGAGGCTTAGAAGTTAGAAACGAGTCTTTTCAATCATAAGCTGTACTACGAGGGCCGACTGTTAGCTCGGAATGTCCAGTGGCGTCATCTTATGCTGTAATAGGGGTAATTCGTAGAACCCCACTTATGAAAATATAAGCGCATTCTTTAAGCTTTGCTGTGCAGACCAACACATGGCTACCTGCAGGTCAGACTTCAGATTCGAGTTTACGTTTAGCTAGTTCGGCGTTCTCGAAAAAAATGATCCGATGACTCCTCCAGCGTGAACAGCGCACCATGCAGTAACTTTAAGCGGGTGTAATGGCTCCTCGTGCATTACTTGTGGATTTTAGGTGCCCCAGAAGCGATAGTTTTGCTATTCACGTACCCTCTGAGGTGGAAATGAGCCTCATCGCTTATTATGATTTTGGTCTAAAAATCGATAGACACGATTATTCTGCGTTCTTGGGGAGGTATCGTTCCATGGCTTGTTCACTTGTATTCTAGATCTGTCTAGTCCACAAATGTCAAAACGATTTGACATTGGCCGCCATTTGCAAAACTAAGAGCATCTTCCAAAAGGGTGATCTCTTTTGGTATATTCAGCTTTTTAAGAAAAGTAGAGAAAGCTTGTACCATTTAGCAGGGAAGTGTATCGGAGGCAATTTGTACTTCTCGGTTTTATTATTAACTTGCAATTCACTTTCATTGAACAATCTGGAGAGAATCGGAAAAAAAACAACAAGTTGAAAATCAAAGGTTCGTAAAATAGCTGCCGAACAGATTCTATTTAGTCGACGTCGCTACAGCTTCTGTACGTGAATCGTTTTTGATTGAATGTCAGTTCGATCGAGAATTCCACACCGAACAGTGTCCTGTTGTGTGTTTCTACAATTATCATGTTAGACCACCCCCTAGTATCCAGTTGATCATGAATTTTGATCTATTTTCGCGGACCTTTGACCAAAGTTTCTTTGTAAGCCCTACTTACTTACTTAGGTGGCGCTACAGTCCGAGGTGGACCTGGGCCTCAACCAATACGCCTCTGTAGTTAGCAAGATCTTTGGCTAACTGCCTCCAGTTGCGCACTCCAGATAGGTTGAGGACCCCTTCCACTTGCCGCCACCTAAGGCGAGGTCTTCCTCTACTGCGTTGTGCCTCCGGGTTGGAATCGAAGACTCTTCGGCCTGGAGCGTTGGTGTCCATCCGCTCTACATGTCCCAGCCATCTTAGACGACTGATGCGTACTTTCTGACTAGGTCGATGTCGCTGTACAGCTCGTATAGTTCGATGTTATATCTCCTCCTCCAGGGCTCGTCAACACAAACGGGACCAAAAATCACTCGAAGAATTTTGCGTTCGAAACGACCAAGGAGATCTTCATCCGCTTTTGATAGCGTCCATGCTTCTGCAAGTGTGATTCTTCGCTTGATTTCTGAGGTGATGTCATTTTCAGAGCTAATAGCGGAGCCGGAGTAGACAAAGTCCCGAACTACCTCAGAGTTAAAGCTGTCTATCGTGCCGTTCTGTCCGATTCGTCGATGTTGTGTGTCCCTTCTTGTTGACAGCATATTTTTTTTTTCCCTCATTCACCACTAAACCCATTTTTGCCGCTTCTGTATTGATACTTGCAAGCGCACCAGTGACAGCTCGCTGTGTTCTGCCAATGTTGGCGATATCGTCAGCGTATGCAGATAGTTGCACAGACTTCTGGAAAATTGTGCCTGTGGTGTTGGCTTGTGAGTTTCGCACAATCTTCTCAAGAATTATATGGAAAAAGTTACATGACAGCGCTTCGGCTTGTCTAAAACCATTTCTGACACCAAAGGTCTCGGTGAGATTGTTTCCGACCTTTATCGAGCAACGAGCGTTCTCCATCGTCATTCTGCACAATCTAACAAGTTTGGCAGGGATGTCAAAACTAAACATGTGGTGGGTATCGACTTAGACTTCTTGGGTTTTCTCCAGGATCTGCAGTAGTGTGAACATTTGGTCGGTTGTGGACTTACCGGGCCTAAAACCGTAGTGATAGGGTTCAATCAATTCGTTGACATATGGTTTCAGGCGTTCACACAGTATGACAGAAAGGATCTTATATGCGATATTAAGGAGACTGATGCCTCTATAGTTGGCGCAGTTTAGGGCGTCTCCTTACTCGTGGCATACTTTCATCAGGCATACTTTCCTCTAACGAAATCTTAGAGACGAGTTGTTGTATGCACTCTACCAAATCATCTCCCGCTGCCTTGAAAAGCTGGGCAGGTAAGCCGTCTCGTCCGGCAGCTTTGTTGGATATTGCTATCATCACTTCATTTTGGTCAGGTGGACGGAAGTCTTGGCTTTCATTGCCCAAGTTGAATGGTTCATTCTGCCTAACCGCGGAATTCGTTATATCTACGCGGTTTAACAGTCTGCAGAAATGGTTTTTCCATGTTCCTTGTTCGTCTCGACAGGTTTCTGCTCGTATCTTGCTGCCATGTCCTTTTTACCCTTTGGTAAAACTTCCGAAAATTGTTCCTGGATTAACACCTCTCTATTTCCTCGATCGAGCGCTTCTCATGCTCTTTCTTTTTCTTCTGTGCAGCGCCGCTTCGTAGGCATGTTGGTTTGGTGAAGCCAAGAACATCAGTTGCGGCGTTTCTGATTGCTTCTTAGCATCGATGCCACTGGTTAAATTGGTCCCGCGTAGGTCTGCTCTACTGAAGAATTCAATTCCCATCTTGCTTGCAAACGCACTCGGCGAAGTTTTACAGACTTATTTCCTTTCACTACCCGGAATATTAATACGGAGTGGCATCCCGTTGATGGTTCGTCAAATCCTGCCTTGACTTCATCACGCTGACTTCATGACTTTTGTAACTCATCACTGATCTAAAACTCCTCTCCGATCTTCTTTTTATTTGATATTTAAATTTGAACAGCATTCACACAAGAGAAACTCTAACCGATCTCCGAACCGATCGCGCTTTGAAAATGTAAATGCGCGGCCAAACCTTTTATTTTATGAGACTTGCGATAAATTTTGAAATCAATCCCCCGAAGAAATCCTTTCTTTATAATCTTGATCGATCTTGCGCCATCCGCGCACCTCAATAAACGATCAAAATGAAAGTCACCATCACCTAAATCGGAGTATATTACATCACATTCATTCGCACGGCACACCGAAGATCGGTCAGCCGAAATCGGTTCGCCTTATAGTGAGTAATGCTCTATCCGCTGCTTGTGGTTCTGGTTATTTTTTTTTCCCCGTTAACAGTGTACAGTGCAGTAAATTTATCAATAATTATCAATTATGCTTATTATGATGTGGATCAATTATAGGGCAAACATTTTATACAAATGTGCGTTGGCACTATGAAGTGCGAAAGGAGAAACTGATTTACAACAACCCACGGAGATGTAAATTGAATTTCGGTTGCGGTACCTGAGATGGGTTTCCAACGCGTGCAAAATTATTTCTCTGAGTTAATTGTCCACCAAGTGAGTAGGAGGTGTGAGCTAAGGCAGTTATTTTAGGGAATACTACTGACAATGGAAACGAGACTTTTTAACAGGGACCTGATCGCTTTACCTTTGAGGCGACTGTCGTCCAAACGATAGCTTAAAAGTTATCCCTGTTGGAAGATCCTAGAAAGCCCAAGACCTTATGTGCTCTGAAAGCATTTCATACTAAATACTCTTTGATCAGAACTTTTAGCTAGTTAATCTCGCAATTATGTACGTGGTGCTTCAGACTAAGCGACTGTTGAGCTTAAAGATGTGTCCACTTATATATATATATATATATATATATTTTCGAGAGATATTCGAATCAGACCACCATTGACGGGTCTCTTTTCGTCTCTCTACCACTATAAATCTTTACCCAGATAGACTCTCTGAATTACTGAGTTCTTCCCTGGGTTCGATTCCTAGTGTTACCGCTAGCATCTGTTTTTTATGTGAAAATCTGGGCCTCAACCCAATGATGTCCCAAGATCTTCATTCTTTTGCCAGCTTTTCTTTTTGCTTCATGTGTCTGATCACCGCCTGATTGTCCAGTGCAAGGATATTTCTTCCATCCACCTGACCCTCAAAGCAAGTAGTCCAACGCATGCAGCACAATGCAATCATCTCAGCCTGGTGAAATGCCAACGACACGCGGTGTTCCCAAGCGGACCCCCATCTAAGTACTAACCGCACCCGACTCTGCTTGATTTCGGTGATCTGACGAGATGTGTCCACTTAATGAAATAGAAGTCCATATGAATTGAAGACATTTGTAACATTGACAATTCAGACAAACTTGCTATGAATGAGAAAGTTTCGTGCGGCCTAGTCGTGTACTATATTTTAGGGGGGCTCAGGGGCTTGCGTGCGTCCCCCAAACTTCTAGCCAGCTCAAGAACTCTGAAAAGTTCTTTGATGAATCCCACCCGGAGCCCTCCGAAGCTCCTAGCCCAACAGCTCAGAGAGCTATAACAAATTGTGTTTGATTGATTGGCAAACATTTCATAACAAAATGAAGTCAACAAAAAAACAAAAAAAAACTTGTCGAAATTAGGTCTACCTACCGCTTTTTAAATTGCCTGTCATTTGTCTTCTCTCCGTTAAGTATTTCTAAAGATCGCTATATCCCAAACTGTCACCACTGGGGGCTAGGAATGACCTCCGTCTTAAATATTTTTAATCGGTTGCAGCTGTTGGCGGTTTTTGTTTTTAAAGATAGACATAAGAACCTTGAGGCTCAGGGGCTTGCGCCCCCCGAAGCTTCTGGCCCCACAGCTCGGAGAGCGATAACAAATTGTTTTTTATGAATTCAATTGGCAAAATTTTACAACTTAAACAGCAACAGCCCTATTATGGCTATCAAATATCAACACGATATTTGATAATAATTGATAGGTATCAACAAAATGAATGAATCGGTATTATGGTTATCATTTATCAACCTATCAACATTTTTGATGAATTGTGAATTGTGTTAGATTTAAGATCTACCTATTGTGAATAGTCTGTATTACGGTTGTCAACAAAGTTGATATTCATGAACTTTTCTATCAAACAATTTCTTTAACATCAAATAATAAAATTTAGTTTCTTGTTTTTATTGTTAAAAAAACGACTTTAGACGGAAATGTCATCGGTAGTATTTTTTAAGTGGATTATGATGAAGTAGTTTGGTTTGGTTTTTGTGTGTCATACAAATTAGAAACGTCAAACTTCAAAATAGAACCCATTCTCAATGATATTTTGATTAGCATTCACAATGGGGTAAAAACTATCAATTGATACTCATAATACTTGGTAGATGTTATCAAGCATTAAATAATTGATATTTGATAGCCATAATAGGTCTGTAAGCCTCAGCTAAAAGTTACCTCCGCCTTAGATATTATTAATTTTTTGCTGCTGTTGGTCATTCTTGTTTTCAAAGATAGACACGAGAACCTTTTAGTTGGTCTTCTGTTTCTTATTCTTTTTGGATTGAATCTTTTAGATGTTGAACCTTCTTCCACGCACCAAATTAATTGCGAAATTGCAGTTAGTCAGATGTTATAAGAGTCTTCTTAAAATGTATTCAAAGTTCGTCCTAAATATTTCATTCATCCGGTTGCAACAACCCATTTAATACATCGCCCAATGTCTGCCCTTAAACCGGAATGATTAATTTCAGTATTGCTCAAAGTTGCTGTCAAAACCAATACCCCATCTGTTGCATAAAATGATTAATAACTAATTTTGTAAAACAAATCCTATTCACTGTCACGGAACAAACAGAAAACGGACAAAAAACATCGTTTAGCCTTTTCAAATTCGTGTCTACTCGCATTTGAGCCAAACACCATTGTGACATCACCCAAACTTGTATTCCGAATGCAACTTTTAATAAATCAGCCCAAACAAAAAAAATGTTTGAATTCATTCATATGCATAGGAGTATATTTCTTTTTGTCTAACAAACAAAAAATGTTTCCATGCTACCAAACAAAACAACAAAAATCTATTACCTGTTGTGTTAATTTTGAATATTTTCGGATGTAACATTGGGAGTGTTAATTTCCTTCTAGTGTTTGACTGAAAGAGGTCTTCTCTTATGTAAGCGTGCGTCTTTTGTTTTAATAAATTTTATGTTTCGTTAAACGAAGAATTCGAAGAAGAATCCCATGTGACTGCTGTTTGTTAACAAATAAATTATTATAAATAAGCAATCAAATTGAGAGCAAGCTTCGAATAGAGTTGTTCTTGGGGAACACTCGTGTGTTCAACAAAGGTGCCTTGCTAACGTGTCACGGACCAGCGCTGATTTTCTTGAGTAAATACTTGGGAATTAATTTTTATCCATCGCACGGATACCTGGCAACTATTATGGATAGTGCCGCCCGGCGTTCTGCCATTTTGGGCTGCGCCTTATTAGTTTTGGTTAATTAAGTCTATTTTAAAGTTAAATATTTGCAAGCTATTTTAAGCGAATTCTCCAAGTGTATATTTTTTTTTTTTTTTTTGCGAGACTATCTGTTACGAATACTATTCAAATGAATGTTGCATCTTAAGAGTTATGCAATTGTTAATTTATTATAACAGGAACTAGTTACATAGTTTTAGTGCACGAATAGGTAAGTGGTAGAGAAATTTTGTCCATCAATGGAAACGAATTTGAATACGTTTTGTTTGGTGGGTTGGTGCAAATATTTATGAGGTCTAAATTGATTGGGTGAACGGAAGGTAATTCGGCCCCTTTTTCACTTCTTTACGAGTCGAACTAGAAGGAACCGAAGCACTACTTTACTAATCTAACATACTTAGTACTAAGTCGGCTGGATTGCGATGGATTCTTACTATATCATACCCCCTTTCACATAACCTAACCTATTTAGGCGGCTCTAGAGCTCGAAGTGAATTATCTGATGCCTTTAGTGTTGCACTGAAAGTTGTTGAGGTCCCGTGCTACTTATGCAAAAACATAGGCTCGTAAAGCTCGACTGTTTTACGCTTTAGATTATGTGAGGTTATGTTAGAAGACCAGGGCCCTAATAACGCAACTTTTGAGACGATTATCGTCGAAACGATAGACTTCCAAAACTACCAACTTAGTTCAAAAAGTACGAGTTTTAAAGCTTTATATAGTTCATTCTTTACAAATGTATTGAAAACTTCTTATAATAAAAAAAAATCACCCCGAACATAACTTATTTTGATCACCAAAGTTTTAAAAACGATATCGTCTAGAGTCTACAGTGTAGACGATCATCGTCGTATGTGGTCTGCCCCCGGGTTCCACTATGTGCTATTTTCACACAGAAGCCGTTGATACCCATTCCGATCACACTATTTTAGTATATATAGAAGGAACATGCGACAAAAACCTTTCGAATGTTTTAGTGAACTTTTTTTAATTTCTTTAATATAGCTGTCGAGTTTTTTAATTTCTTTCGAGTTTAGAAGAACCCTGCGACCATCCAAAAGAAGACGCGTTCTTTGAGGTCTTGGCAGTAGCTCAAAAGATGTTCAACAGATTCTTCTTGCTATTCGTTCCTACAGCTTCTGGAGGAGTAGTACTTTTAATGTCTAGCTTTTTGGAAATGTTCGCGAATGGTGCAATGTCCGGTTCGTATCCCACCTGTTTCCTTACGAGCTTTTCTTGGTGGAAATTGACTTTCTTTCGTATGCAAGGTCGACCCAACTTGCTTCTTCTTCCAAAGTGATTCTGTCCCAGAAATGGGACTTTGTTTGTACAAAAGAACGCTAGAATCTTTACTGTCGAATCTTTACGAAGGTTAGCACCTGAATCCTTTACATATTTTTTACTGCCTTTCATCATTAGTACCCATTTGACTTCGAATTTACCTTAAGCCTAGTTAGTTGTAATATTATGCTGGCAATGGCATAAATCTCATTATTTTCCCTTACTTTAATAAGGTACTGAAATCTCTTTACAAAACCGTATATTTACTGATTTTCAAAGAATTTTCACTGCCACACTACAACTTAAATGTAGGTATCTCCAACAATCGGTAACCTTCAGAACTGTCCTGTTTCCTATCTGACATAGATCTGTCAGTAATCTCGATTGGGGTTGGTATCAAGCTCAAGCACAAGCAGCAAAAGCAATCCAACAAATGCCAATTAATTTACTATCAATTAAAAATCGTGAACATTTCTATTTGTGTATCTTATATCTCGTGTCAATTAATGCTAAATGCCTGTGCTTTTATTCAACTTTCAGTCGGCTTTATGGGGGATTGTTTTTTTTTTTTCTTGTAACCCGATGATGTCAGATGAGGTTGTAAAAAGTATTCAGCGATGGAAATTTGAATTTTTACATATTTGACAGTATTCAAATAAGATTGTTTGGATTTGCCATGGACAGTTTGAGTTATAAAATGCTTTCTGATTGTAGAAGGGATTTTGTTTCTTGCAGACATGGCAGAAGTACGTGATCTTCTCTTTTGTCGGTCAGGTGTTGTGTTGAATTTGTGATCCAAATTTAGTTGACAGACAGCTTTACTGAGCTCTGTCTTTCTTTATGTGATTATGTCCGATTATTCGCACGGCAAACTTTTACTTTACAAAGTTTCCGTATCGATCATTAACAGTCATGAGTTTTAATAAATTGCAAACGTAGTCCTTGATTTCACATAGATTTTGTAACTCCAGCGAAAGCAACTCTAAGGCCGCCCGCACACTGAGGTTCTTAACCGAAACTCGGTTTTGTTTAGATGTCACAAAATGATTCAAATGCTAAGTCGCTCCCTACAAAGAAGCCTCCTTTTTGATCAAAGTTTGAAAATATTTCAGAAAAACATAGCCACGTCTATCACAGAATCCGTCGTATTCGGAATTCTGCTACGAACCCCGAAAGATCTAAAGAACTATCATAGAATCCGTCGTAGAGTAAATGATTGCTAGTAATTTCGAAATTCGTATCCATCAATTTCCCCTACGACTAAATTCGTAGCAATAATTTTCCCCTACGACGGATTCTATGATAGTTATTTCGGGGTTCGTAGCAAAATTCCGAATACGACGGATTCTGTGATAGCCCAGAGTTTGAATTGTACTAGATGACAGTAGAGCTATCTCACTTCAGATTCTGCCACACAAACTGGTGAAAGAAACCGCTTTCGTCCTCATTATTGCAGATCGATGTGCTTAAAACGTCAATGGAATAACATTCTAACATTCTTACTTTTAGTTTTTTTCAGGCTTTACTGACACGCTGATGGTTTTCTTTATCTTCTATAGAAAGAGGCAAATCTTAAGTAGACATTTCCTGCCATTCACTGATGGACGTTATTTTGCTTTGGGACCATGTCTATCCTAATGCTTTCAGTATGACTGGTCCCCGAATAAATTAGAAAGCCTAGTTTAGAGAGGCATTAGTTTTGTTGCTTTCTGAAAATTTCTCTGATCGACGAAGGGGGCGGTATAGGCCAAAGGGGCGTGACATCTCTTTTACAGCAAAACACATTAAAATTTCCATATTTGGCAAGTGGTCGAAATTTGAATTATGAAATTAATTTAAATACCGATAACTTTACAAAATGTGAGCGGAATTGCAAATGGAGCGTGGAACTTTAACAAAAATTGTAGTAGCATTGCTCTGAGCTATCAGCTGGAAAAGCCACTTTTGCTAAATTTGGGATTGTACCTGTTTCTCCCTTCAGTAAGAAAACTTCAGCATTGTCGGGTCCTCTAGAAAACCAAAAAAAATCTGACTCCACATGAAGGTGAATATCCTTACGCCCTATTAACCTACTCACGCGAGTCTTGCTACTCGTGAATGAATGCACAATAATTAGGTACATGGGTTGCTCATATTCGAAAACGAAAGACTCCTTTATCTAGTAGAAGCAGCAACGATCAGTTTGCCAATGTGCAAGGGCATCGTTGTTGGCATCTATTTAGTCGTAGTAATCAATTTTGTGCACAGTAAAGCCAGTCCGCTCGCTGGAGGTAGGTAATACAAGCGATCGATTGTCTCTTAGCAAAAATGGCGGTTAAGTGTCCGCGGTTACCACTCCCTAACCATTCAAACCAGTTAATTTCAAACCGTCAAAAATCCAGTTCGCTTATCAACTTTTTTGTTTTTCCAAACTTTCATATTCATTTCTATTTTCTTTTCAGATCCCGCAACAACCTTCAAAATGACACAAATAACTAAATTACTTTTGACACTCTGGTCAATATACTCCACATGCGTTGCAATGCCAGATGTAAGTACCAACTACAACTATGCACATAATCGTTCTAAGAATACTCGTTACTCGAGAACTTGTTTTTGAAAATAGATCCACAAGTAGCCATTAATATTGACCGTGACCAAAAAAAAATATATATATATGAAAAAGACCACCTCATTATAGTCGGCTGGATTTCAAATTTATTTTTTTATCGCGCCAATATCAAAGTCCAGTTCAAAATTCAACCTCAGCACGGTGGCATGGCAAAGACTGATTCGAATTCGAATCCAATTACAAAATGTTTACATCGTTTGCATATATATTAACATTATGATTATGACCAATCGATGTCACTTGTAGTCTGTATGCGCGCATACAATACGAGTCAGCCAACCGCATGCACACGGGCCTTATACATTATTTTGATATCTTTACGTGCAGGCGGGGTGGGCTTCCAATTCAATGATCAGCGTCGACATCGAGATTGATTCGGCTAAGTGTGAGGTGTGTGTGTGTTTTTTTATTTGAAAATTATGGCCAAGGTCGGGTAAGGTTCTTGCGTTATGATACGCGCTGCTTTTCAATATCATTTCGTGGTGGTGACGTTCATTGCGGTTGTACTGGTTGACGCCATATTGGCCGGTTTGATTTTTTCATACGGAGTTCAGTGTTTCGACGTGTTGTTGAGTGATAATTTTGCAGTTAGAATGCACAGCACATGCCATCCGAGTAGCAGAAGATTTTATTTCTGTGTGGTGTCGTGTTCGCGAAACGTGCGCTTAATTGGTGGCAGACAAGTAACTTACGAGCTTCTGTCAACTATCTACCATTAGATACAAGTATAACCATTTCACAAGCCACCAAGAAGCCCTATAATACTGCATATAACTCAATTGTGACCTGCCGAGATGACTAAACCCCTGCTAAATACACCGCAACACTTTTGACCCAATTGGCCATAATCCAATAAGAAACCATATGCCCATTGAAAATCATTTAACAATGGATTACACGAGACTTCACACATGACACAAATAACAAACACAACCGTAAAGCTGTTGGGGGGAATCCACCCAACTTTTAAGTCTGACATTGTACCTACAACTCCGCCATATGGGGATAAAAGTGACAACCTTGAGCGACCGTTTTCAATGACCGCACGTTCTTTAGCTACGTAATTTGTTTTTCTTCTTTTTTTCCGATTTCTTGTAACGATTGGTGGATTGGTGGTCATTGTGTTTGGCTGTGTGTACCACCACAAGATGTGCTTAATTCAGAAACCGACAAAAATGCAATTGTCTTTCCCAACAGCTTGATGGTGGCAATCAGTGAATCTGTAACAAGAAGTCACATTATTTGAGTTTGTAATGAAAAGAGCATTGAATTCGGTCGGCTTAGGTTAATTTAAGTCAATACAAGGAGGAGAGTTGAACTTTTTGCGGTTTTGTTGGCAGAGCTTCAGAGTTCAAACATACACCTGTCAATCAAAATGTAATACCAGAACAGTTGCCAAAACCGAGTGGTTCTATTTGTCGTCTCTAATTGATGTCTGATTTTATCTGCTCGTTGAAATTAATTTTGGGAGGACATAAGTTTGACAAAGTCATCCTCATCAGGGAAGAGAAAATTCTTCGCCAGGTCTTCGCCAATCCTCTGCAAATTGTGCAAATTGTAACGCCCGATATTACGTGTCAGATCTGTAACGATGCGGTCTAAAAAAATACTTAGGGTTCTCATGCACATTAGGTTCGTGTCGGACGTCTTCTAAGTCACGTAACTTTCAACAGCTAACAGTGCACTTGGCATCACATTTCGAAAACCTTTTTTAGATTTACTGAAGACGCCTTACGAATTAGAAGTCGCGGTCGACCGCTTCGTTAATGTCGTACAAAAAGCTGCATGGAATAATACTCCTCACCAGCAGAGAACATCGACCTATAACTGCGTCACATACCCGCAGGAAATAATTAATATGGTCAAAACAATACGAAAAGCGCGAAAAAGATGGCAACAAACTCGAGTCCCGCAAGATAAAGCGAACTTAAATCGACTTACTAACTTGCTAACAAAGTCGATTAAAGATTTTAAAAATGACGAGGCTAGAAATTACCTCGAAAGCCTAACAGCTGAAAAAGAGTCCAATTACTCGCTTTGGAAGGCTATTAAAGCCACAAAAAGGCCGAAGATCGCAGGGCCACCTATTAAGATAACCCAAGATGTTGTCAAGCGCTTGATGGAAATATTTATGCGTCAGACAGACGAACATCTGAAAATAATATAGTAATAAACGCTACACTCACCGAGCTCGGACAAGTAATAAAGAATCTTAAGCCCAAAAAAGCTCCGGGTTATGATCTGATCACAGGTGAACTCCTAAAAATGCTACCTCGGAAAGCATTAACTAAGCTTCTCCACATTATAAACGCCGCGATCAGACTACAATACATCCCGAGTCAATGGAAAATCGCGGAAGTCTATGGTTCTAAAACCAGGCAAACCACCGAATGAACAAAAGTCTTATAGACCCATCTCGCTTCTTCCAATTATTTCCAAAGTTTTTGAGAGGATATTACTCAGACGCTTACAACCAGTTATAAAGCAAACCGTCTAATACCCGACCACCAGTTCGGATTTAGAAGCAAACATTCGATAATCGATCAAGTGCATCGGATAAGTGACGTAATAGAGAAAGCCCTAGAAGAAAATAAATTTTGCTCTGCCGTATTCTTGGACGTCTCGCAAGCTTTTGATAAGGTTTGGCATAAAGGCCTCAAGTGCAAATTAAGACAAGTTCTCCCCGAACGGTTATGGAAAATTCTAGAATCGTATCTAAAGAATAGACTCTATCGTATGTCAAACACGGAAACGAATATTCGGAATTTAAAGAAATAAAGGCAGGTGTGCCGCAAGGAAGCGTCCTTGGGCCTCTCCTGTACCTGCTATTTATGTGTGATATTCCGCAAAAAGAAGTTACTACCGTAGCTATTTTTGCCGATGACACTGCTATACTAGCAGTGGGTACAGCGACCAAAGAAACAAACAAAGTATTACAATTCGCGCTTAACCGGGTCTATGAATGGACAAAATCATGGAGGATCGCTCTTAACGAAACGAAATCGGTCCACGTGGATTTTACATACAAAAGAAAAAATAACTTGCCTGTATTTATAAATACGGTACAACTTCCGT
The DNA here is from genome assembly GCA_949126925.1 of Cheilosia vernalis. Lineage (NCBI taxonomy): Eukaryota > Metazoa > Arthropoda > Insecta > Diptera > Syrphidae > Cheilosia > Cheilosia vernalis. The sequence goes on from OX421362.1 coordinate 60,490,538, forward strand.
TCGCAAACGAGGCCAAATATCTCGGAATGACTCTCGACATCAAATTAAAATGGAAACCGCATGTAAAGAAAAAATGCGAAGAACTTAAAATCAAATATAGAGAACTTTATTGGTTACTCGGAAAACATTCCAAGCTTACCCTCGAGAACAAGCTTTTATTATAGTATAAGCAAGTGATGAAACCTGTATGGACATATGGTATACAGTTATGGGGCTGTACCAGCGAAACAAATCTAAACTTTTTACAAACTTTTCAAAACGAAAATATGCGCTCGAAAGCATAGAAATCGATTATTAGGACATATTAATAACTCGGTCACTGAAATTCTCGATGAAACAAATTTATTGCGGAGTCTGCAAAGAACTAAACCTTTGGACTTAGCCCGATAATTTTCAACCGCGTTAAAATTGCGGAACGAGCAGGAACTCTCGCCGAAATGTTGCCTACCAAACGTGTAAAACTTCGTGATAAAAAAATTGCTTGATAAGTCAAGTTACAGTACAAAAGAAATTTATGAATGTGGTTTTAGTGAGTAAAAATCTCACACTACTATGAGCACGCCCCGAGTGTTCTCATAGTGTCTTCCAGAAGATTTTCACCTACCTCGGAGAAAAAAAAAAAAAAAAACTTTTCGAAAGCCTTTTTTAGATTTACTGAAGAGGTGCAGAACATGTAGCAATTGTGATATATGTGAGTCTTAGCCCCTTAGTCAATCCAAAGAATGCTTAAGGATTTCAAAACGGAGACAGAGTGCAGAACTAGATTAGATTAGATTAATTGGCGGAGGTGGAAGCAGGTTGCCATATCACTGCGGCCACGAGTGGGCCTATTGTGATTTCCTCCCTTTAAGCTCACTCATGATACCGGACCTAGTGATGAGTGTGCTGTCAGATATGTCCTCTGCCTCAAGGTAAGGTTTTCCTAGATGGTGTTGACGTAATCTGACTAGACATTCACAGTGACACAGTTTGTGTTCTGCTGATTCTTCGTCCTCGTTGCATAGTCTGCAAGTGTTGTTTTGTGTTATTCCCATAGTCATGAGGTGTTTTTTGACTTGACAATATCCAGTGAGGAACCCTGTGACTGTGCGGATCTGACTCCTTGTTAAGTTTAGGAGTTTTTTTGTTCTTGTTGGGGAAATAGTTGGCATGAACATTTTGGCTTGTCTGTTACCTCCAATGTTGGTCCAGTAATGGTTTGCCTTGTTTGTTAGCCATTTTTTTATATAGAATTTAGCAGTGCTAATAGGTAATCCACAAAATGGTCTTGGCATCGTGAAGGTCGATGCTGATCCTTTTCTGGCTAATATGTCTGCTATTTCATTGCCCACATGTCCACTGTGTCCTGGCACCCAAATAAGATTTACTCTGTTTGTGCTGGCTAGTGATGTGAGTAATTGCAAGCAGTCCCATACTAGTTTAGATGTTATCTCGTAGCTATTGATGGCTAGGAGTGCAGCTTTGCTATCAGAGAGAATATAGATGTTCTTGTTTGTTATGGATTTTTCTAGATTTTCTCTGAGACATAGTTCTATCGCAAAGATTTCTGTTTGAAATACAGAGTTACACTTGTCCATGCTTTTGTAGATGAACGTTTTTGTACTGACCCCGTATTCTCCAGCTCCAGTGCAGAACTAACACCTATTTCGAAGCATCTTCGGTCGCTGCTGAAAAGTTCTTCTTCTATTTGACCACTTGGGGACTTAATCGATAATGCCGCCAACTGTTTTTCAACACTCTGCTTCATTGCTGAAGATCCCTACAGACCTTGGATTTGAATATGTCAAAACAGATCAGTTTGACTGGAACTGGAGTTAGCGCCATGTAAAAAATTTGTCTGCCGCCACCGTGAATCTAGAGGAAGCTTATTTAAAATTACAGCTCCTTCCGTGGTTGCGTAAAGCCTAAAATATTACTATTTTAATGAGTACAAAAGTGTAAGCTTGCCGTTTATTATGTGTGTCGGACTTAGAAGTCTTGTTTGAAATAACGAAGTCTTGTATTAGCAAGCTTCAAGTTGAAGTCTTTTATGAAGACGAAGCATTCGGCCAAAATTGTTTCAATGTTCACAAAGTCAGCCTAACCTATTAATATATTTTTAATATTAGTTTGTTCCACAGCTGATTTAACAACCACCAGTTGTTGTAGTTTTAAACAGCTCGCTCATCAACTTTCAACTTTCTGCGGCTTTGTGCGACAATTAGTACACACCGTGCTTTCCCAAAAGGTCTCTAACAGTAAATATTACTCACTTGAAGGTCTTTTCAGCTGCGTCGCGACTACATTTCTCTCAACCAGTCTTCAATAAGTTTGCTTTGTACCACCACCTCTGCAGTTTGTCGTCCACTCATGCTATCGCCAACTTTATTGTCAGCGCAATTATCCATCTCATGAACACCACTCATTTGCACTAGACATTCTTACATAGCTGACAGATTTCTTCACATTTCCATAATCGACGACATTGCGTATCGAAAAGGTTGAGCAATTTTCTTGCATTCTCATTTAATAGCTCGCATTTTGCTATATATACAAAGTATGCACATTCCACTCATTCATCTCCGACTTTGTGACACTTTCAGCACTTAAAAGTTGCCAGACCAGAATCAATTTCAACTGACCTTGATGGTTGAACCCACGAGTCGAATCGATTTACAAATTTTGGCTCATTAAAATATAAAAAAAAATTTAAATTCCACCAATTGATAAATCTAAGCCAAAGCAAAAGTAAGAAAAAAAAGATTCAAGGTGAACAAAATAATTTTACCAACGCTAACGAGACGTAACCAACATACGAATAGTAGTATGCTCGCGGTTGCGAAAGTACAGTCAGAGCTCACGATCATCAGAGCAGGAAGCAAGGCTAGCTTGTATAGAATTTCGGAGACCTCTCAGCATCTCTACTTACTACAGCGGCTACGAACAACCTCGCCGGCAGTCATCCGGTCCGAATCGGTTCTTCGCATCTAGAACCGCACCCGAGAATACTATAGTCGCTGCAACAATCGGAATGCATAATTAAATGGTGTCCGTACCTCGGATGGGATTACACACAGTCAGTCGGTGGGTCAGTCGGTCTGGCTGAAAGTGTCCGCCTAAATGATATTATTTTCTAATTTGTTTTGAACATTTTTGCTGTTCTTGGCTTGTGGTCCAGATATTAGGCGGCTTGTAACGGCTGCGCTACACCCATAGAATCGCGAAGAACATAATTTTACAATTGCGCAAGGGATGCCGATGCTTTTGGCACAGATTCACAGATGGGTCACGGTGATGCTATGGAGACTTGGATACAATGGACATTACCAATTAAGATTTTTAGTATCGACTTTAAATTTAAGTAGTTCACAGTGGCTCTATTTTCAATAAAAATTTCGCAATTGTGAGCTTCCGCAAATTTAAAATTGGGACTTAAATTTGTTACTAGTACGGCGCAATGTTTTCAAGCTTGAAAGGCATTCACAGTGGGAAGATCAGCCTACGCATCGTCGTCGTATGTGCTGATGGCAAAAGTGTGACAGGCAACTCGAGTAGGTCTACCTACTCTTTCAGATCTTTTCTTAACCACTTTCGATGAATAAAAAAGGCATCGTAAAGAGTACTGCAGGAAATGGAGCCCAGGAAATCAGAAAATCGATCCCCTCACAGGTACCCAAATTATGTATAAAAATTCAAGACGAAGCCTTATTCCGGATATCACCCCTTTTAGTCATGATCGAAGCATATAGATGCGAGCTATATATACGGAGCTATGGAAAGTCTTGAAGTTTGTACCAAACTTCATAAGTTCAAATCGAATTTTCTTAATTTTCTCGATTACGTACATTAAAATATTTCGAACTCAATTCTGACAGTCTGCCTGTCTGTCCGTATGTCGCGAGACCTACAGCCTAAACGGCTGCCCGGATTTCGTTCAAACTTCCGATTTGGAGTTTGTGGGCTGGCAGTTGTGGGTCGTTTTTTTTTTTGCAATGTAACCTTAATATTAATGGTACTCACCACAAAATTTTCGCACCAGTTTGAATTTTTCGAAAACGGTTTTATGGATTTCAACCAAAATTAATACCTACTTTAGCTGAAGTAGGTGAGGTTACCATGACTGCATACCCAGTTTTTGGCTAACAAATCATCGAATAACGGTTTTTTTTTTAAATTTAGCCAAATCACGAAAACGGTCCATACGAATGTCACAAAAATTCGGTGCAACTCATACCCAGACGATTCAGCCCCTACCAAATTTCCCACCTAGCGCCATCTACATCTCAAATCTACAACTAACAACCAATAATCGCATCACTCACCTTTAGAGGTGAGTCAAAGTTTCTTCAATAGATCATTTGTGGAATTTGGAAAGATAAAATATGGGGGAAGAAGGTAGGTAAAAAATGTAGGTAAGCTAAGTAGAAGGTATAAGGGTGGGAAATGTTTTATGAGTGTTGTAAATGAAATGTAGTTTCGGTCGAATTTTTAACTTTTATTTTCTCAAATTCTCTGAAGCTAAAAGTCAATTTGTTTTCTCAAATAACTTATTATTTTAACTATAAAGAATCTGAGAAAATAAAAGACAAATATTCGCAAAAATATTCATCCATACAAGTGTATCCGTTTTCATAAGTGAATATAACCTGCCTACTCCATTTCACAAAATGGTTTACAAAAGCCACCACCAACCTTCGAACACAAATTAATTTGTAATATGGTAACACTTATTTCTGACATTAAATGTAATAGATTACAACTCGAACTATAAGGGTTAGTAGTAAGAAGGTAAATGTCCAGTTGTAGAGTTAAGATGTAGATGGCGCTAGGTGCGGGGTATGAGTCGTCGGGGTATGAGTTGCGATGACACCCTTCAATAGATCATTTGTGGAATTTGGAAAGATAAAATATGGGGGAAGAAGGTATAGGTTAAAAATGTATGTAACCTAAGTAGAAGGTATAAAGGTGGAAAATGTTTTATGTGTGTTATACCTGTAATGGAGCTATACAATTAGAAGACATAATTTCTATCAACCTAAAAAAAATATTTTGAGAAAAGAAATTGACGAATTTTTTACTATTATTTTCTCAAATTCTCTGAATTTGTTTTCTCAAAAAACTTATTATTTTAACTTTAGTGAATCTGAGAACATTAAAGACAAATATTCATCCCAACATGTATGTCCGTATTAATAAGTGAATACAACCTGCCTTTGTAGCACCTACTTCATTTCACAAAATAGTTTACAAAAGCCACCACCAAACTTCGAACACAAATTGATGTGTAATACCATGTTCCCAACAACGTGATTTAGCTAAATCCACTTGATTTAGCTAAATCATCTCATAAATTACGTGATTTACCATACATATTCGTGATTACTAATTACGTGATTTAGACGTGTTTAATTTTTAATTACGTATCTGTCATCGCAAATCCACACAAAATAAAATCGAATATACCTGCAGCGCTTTCAATTCAATTCAATGTTATTCAACAAACAAAACAATAACAACACAAATGTCAAAAATGTTATCCCAAATTCAATTTTCTTTGTGTTTCGGTGTATTTTGGTATTTTTATTAAGTACAACAATCATAAATTGTTTTATTTTTGGCAGAGGTGTGATAACAAGAGAAAAACAACGAAAAAAAAACTACCCTCTCCGAAGTGGACGAATTCATTTTGCTGGATGTCAAACTAAATCACGTAAAATTCGGTGGAGACGCTTTTCGTGATTTATAAATCATATGAGCTAAATCACGTTGGTGGGAACATGGTATAATATGGTAACATTTATTTCTGAAAATAAATACCAGAGATGAATGAATAAAAGAGATGGTTATCTTTCGACCTAGTAAGAAAAGGAGAGCCGGTTCTTCGCCAGAAGTCGAGCCTCTAAGAGAACAAACGCGTAAAGTACCACAAGAAAAACAACTCCGAGGGCAAATTCGTCCACCACCTCCAATAAACGTCGTTGGGGTAACGGATTATAATAAGTTATACAGCCTCCTTAAAGGAACGATAACATCGGAATTTAAGGTAACATCTTTGAGGAATAATGCGTGGAAAATTAACGTCGTTAACCACGAAGACTACCGGGTAGTGTCCCAAAAGCTAAACACCGAGAAGATCCAGTGGTATACTTTTGAAATAAAGTCAGAAAGGCCACATCGTGTTGTAGCGAGGGGACTCCACCCCTCATGCACCAAAGATGAGGTTATAAATGACCTCCGTTCCAAAGGGTTTAAAATTCTTGATGCCGTAAATATCATCAAGAAAGAGAAGCAAAAAACGGAAGAAGATAAGGACATCCTGGTAAGGCGTGGTCTTCCGCTCTTTATGCTTACCTTCGATAGGTCTGATAATATCGAAGATATCTACCGAATTAAAACCATACTTAATATTGTGGTAAAAATCGAGCCCATGCGCAGAAATTTGAAAACAATTCCACAGTGCAAACGTTGCCAAGAATTCAATCATACGCAAATGTATTGCAAAAAAGAGCCGCGATGTGTCAAATGCGCCGGAAGTCACTTCTCCCAAGACTGTGGAGCAAATAAACAATCCTCCGCTACCTGTGCTAATTGTAAGGGAAAGCACCCGGCAAATTATAGAGGCTGTGAAGTAGCTAAGGAGTTGCAAAAACGGAGAGATGCGCTACTCAAAACCCAAAATAAAAAAACAAAGCCGCCTACCAAGATAAAGCGTAGGACCGCCCAGGAGGTAGTAGGCAATATAAAACCTCCGTTTCAAAAGCGTAGCATTGTCAGAGAAAGAGAGACAATAGAAATGCCCTCGACCTCTGTTGTCAAAAGAAACGCTACTGAAAAGAAAGCCATCGAATAGTGGCCCTCGGACAGCCAGAGTACAGACCTACGCTCAGGCCGCGGCATTCGAAGGAGCGAAAAACGTTGAAACTTCGTCGGACCCTGTTTCTCATGTTTTCTCAGTTATTCTCCAGAAACTTGAAGAACAAAGCAAAATAAATAAAATTATTCTCGATCGCTTGGTTAAGCTCGAAAATAATTCACGGAAAACGCGTGCCTCAAAAATAACATGAATGAAAAACCAATGTTAAAAATATGCACTTGGAATGCAAACGGGCTTTTACAAAAACTCGGCGAATTGGAAATATTCATACGCGAGAAAGATATTGACATTTGCTTAATTTCTGAAACTCACGTGAAAAAGGGATCGAATTTAAAAATAAAAGGATATAATGATTTCCACGCTTGTCACCCATCGGGGAACGCCAGAGGTGGATCATCATTGCTTATTAAAGACTGCATTGAACAATACGAAGACCTGAAGATAGAGCTCGAAACTATGCAACTGTGCACGATTCGAGTTAAAAATAGTCAGCGTACTCTTAGAATTTCATCTATCTACTGTCCACCCCGTTCCGCGCTTGAAAAAAGTGATTATACTAACTTGCTTAAATCGCTCAAATCAAATTTCATTATTGGCGGCGATTTTAACGCGAATCACACGTTCTGGGGCTCCAGATACATCTCGCGAAAAGGTAGAATGCTCTATTGGGCAGGTATTGAATGTAGTTGCGATTTCCTCTCGACGGGCAAACCGACCTACTGGCCAACTGATACTTCAAAACTACCTGACCTGATAGATTTTTTCGTTGTGAAAGGAACACCTACCAACCACATTAAAGTTGAAGAGAGCTTTGATCTATCATCTGACCACTCACCGGTTATTCTAACATTGAGTGTAAAATTAGCCAATAACCTAGAGCCAGCGAGATTAACTGGTAGAAACACTAACTGGGAAGGCTTTAGGAACGAAATAGAAGAGAATGTTGAACTGAGTGTTCCACTTACGACACCCTATGAACTTGAAGTTGAAGTTGATCGCTTCGTCGAGATCGTACAGCTCGCCTCCTGGAATAATACGCCTAATCCAAGGAAAACGCCGGCCAAATACGGGCTACGATATCCTCCCGAAATAAAAGAATTGGTCAACGAAAAAAGGAAGGCGCGTAAGAAATGGCAACAGAGTCGCGCTCCGCAACACAAAGCACATTTGAATTATTTGTGCAATTTGTTGAAGACAGTCATTAAGGATTTTAAAAATCGTGCGATAGGTTCTTACCTTGAAAGTTTAACAGCGAAAAAAGATTCCAATTATTCACTTTGGAAAGCTGTAAAAGGCACCAAAAGGCCCAAAATCCCCGCGCCGCCAATTAGAATAAATCAAAATGAATGGGCAAGGGAAGATAAGCAAAAAGCGGACGTTTTTGCCGCTCATCTAGAAGAAACCTTTAAACCGTACGATGGCCAAGCGATCTACGACAATACCAATAGGACGGAATTACAACCTGACGATTCAACACTCACAAGAGCAACGCTAAGGGAACTAAAACGTGAAATCGAATCCCTAAAACCTAAGAAAGCTCCTGGTTATGATTTGATCACCGGAGAAGTTCTCAAAGCTCTTCCAAGGAAAGCATTAATTAAGCTCCTTCATATTATAAATGCTGCGCTCAGACTAAAACACGTGCCGAGTCAATGGAAAGTCGCGGAGGTCATAATGGTTTTAAAACCAGGAAAACCGCCAAATGAAGTAAAATCGTATAGACCGATTTCCCTTCTTCCGGTCATTTCCAAAGTCTTCGAGAGAATATTGCTTAGGCGCCTACAGCCGGTTATTGAAGACAATAATCTTATCCCTGACCACCAGTTTGGGTTCAGAACCAAGCATTCGACGATTGACCAAGTACATAGAACTACCGACGTAATCGAGAAAGCATTTGAAGAAAAAAAGATTTGCTCAAGCGTATTCCTTGACGTCTCACAAGCCTTTGATAAGGTGTGGCACGACGGCTTGAAATTTAAATTACGACAAGTTCTCCCCGCAAGCCTATATGATATTCTAGAATCATATCTCGGGAATAGACTCTTCCGGGTTAGAAATGGAAACGAATACTCGGAGCTAAAAGAAATTTCGGCCGGGGTACCGCAAGGAAGCGTCCTTGGTCCGCTTCTCTATGTGTTATATACTCGCGATATACCAAGGGAAGATGGCACTACCCTTGCTACGTTCGCCGACGACACAGCTATCCTAGCTGTAGGTAATACAATCGAAGAAGCGACTACAAAACTGCAAGCCGCAGTGAATAAGGTAAATGAATGGACAAGGAACTGGCGGATCGCCCTCAACGAAACTAAATCTGTTCACGTGAATTTCACTTATAAGAAAACTAATGACTTGCCAATTTTTCTAAACTTGGCCCGAATACCCTTTGCAAACGAGGCCAAATATCTGGGAATGACACTCGACGCAAAGCTGAAATGGAATTCGCACGTGAAAATGAAACGTAAAGAACTCGATATCAAATATAGAGAAATGTACTGGTTACTCGGAAAACATTCCCAGCTCGGTACTGAGAACAAACTGCTTTTATACAAGCAAGTGCTAAAGCCGGTGTGGACCTACGGTATACAACTTTGGGGTTGTACCAAGAAAACAAATGTCAATATTCTACAAACTTTTGAAAATAAAGTCCTTAGAGAAATTGTACAAGCACCATGGTATATTAGAAACGACGATATCCATAGGGATCTCGGAATTCCAACAATCGAAGCTGAAACTAGAAGCTTCGCGTGAAAGCATAGAAACCGACTAATCGGACATATCAACAATACAGTCCGACAAATCTTGGACGAGAGCAATTTATTGCGCCGACTACAAAGAACGAAACCGTTCGACTTGGCAAGATAAGATTAACCGCGTTTAATTTGCGGAACACGCAGGATCTTTCATTGGAAAGTAACCTGTCAAAAGTTTTTATTTAATGATAGAAAAATTGCTTGATAAGTTATATCTTAGTTGCAGTATCTAACAATCTTTAGAAGGGTGGTGTTTTTAGTCAGTAAAAATCTGACACTACTATGAGAACGCGCTTGCTATTCTCATAGTGTCTTTGGAAGATTTTCACCTACCCTCGGAAAAAAAAAAAAAAAAAAAAAAAAAAAAAAAAAAATCTTTCGTACGTCTATATCATCCCAGGTGTTTGTGACTTCATGAATTTTTCTGGAAAACAGCTTGTAGGCAGCCGCTTTTCCACTGGAATGTTATATATCTCTGTATTCCATTATCTTTGTTAAATACCAAAGACTACAAGTCGAACGATAAGGGTGAATAAGAAAGTAGATGTCCAGTTGTAGAGTTGTGATGTAGATGTCGCTAGGTGTGGGGTATTAGTTGTCGGGGGGATGAGTTGCGATGACACCCAAAAATTAATTTCTATGTTAATATGATCATTGCTATAACCCAAAAGCAAACTCAGTTTTTCTCTATATTATCGTAAAATGGAATTTTGAAAAAAGTTATTTTTCAAAGATTTGGTTTTCTTTAGTTCACCTTAACGGCACTAACGATTTTGACCAAAAGGCATACCTAGTTAGAGTAAAATTGACTACCTTAAACGAGCGCTACTGATATATTGCAGTCAAAAATAAAAAAAAAGGCTGCTTCTGAACTTGTTACCTATACCTAACAATTGATACTCAACCAAACTTTCGATGAACGACTTAATTTTAATTAATGCCCAGTTGGCTGACACTGCAACCTAAAAGATCTACTGTATCAATATGGTTTCCCCTTTCCACTTGAGCGGTTAATGAAGCGCGAAGGCTGACTTGTATTTTTCCAGGGGTTGAACCTAAGACTATTCGCCTGTAAGTCACCACCATCCGAGACGTTAATCCCACTGGTGACTGCCCATTTTATTTTCTCTAAAAATTGGGTGCTATTCCACTACATCCACTACCCCCTTGAAACTATTTTACCCTCGATCGTTACAGTAGGTACATTTGCAACTAGAACGCCCGTCTTCCCAACTTTAAATCGGTCTCTTACCAAGTTTTCTCAACTATATTCAACAAAAGTTCCTTTTAATATTTGGTCACAATTTTTCCTAGAAGTAGGAACTCCACTCCCTCAGTCTGTTACGGCCCGCAAACCTTTATACTCCTTCCTTGTAGCTGTCTTTGTCGCAAAGTCCATTCCACTTATCATATCAAAGCTACCGCCTAGAGCCAGGTACAAATTTCGTAATGAACTGCGCTCGATCTGCCCGCTGGCCAACTATTGCTCCATTTTCAACCAAACTCCACTGGTAAACGAGTGCATTTGCCATCGAACTTATCGAACCGATGGACTAGTTTATTACGATTTTCGGTCGCCATGATAACGGAATGAATTCCTTCCCTCGAGCATGCAGTTTACCAACATTTTTCCACCGATGACTGCGACAATTTTTCCCCTATTAAATGATTTCCAGCTTCGATTTCGTTTGACGCCGGCCAAAGTCATTCCATTCCATTATAAGTGTAACCGGCTGAAGAAAAAAAAAACAAAAAAAAAAAACGCTATACTCTTAAACAGCGATGTGAAAGTGACGTTTGTTTTTTGGTCGTAAACAAAAGTTCTCCTCGCTCGTAGTATGGGATTCATCGACTTGGTCAATTGCAGCAAATTAGCTTTATGGCCAGTGCAACTTGATTATCAACTCTGACTCCAACTAAATGTGGTTTGCCTTGTCTTGCTCGTTCGCCGCCACACATTCATGTGCGCACTAGAGTGCGGATGCCGTCAGAAGGGTGTGTGCGCTCGCTGGCCGATTTGACATTTTGCACATTTTTCACTTGTGCGATTTACAATCGGATTGAGGTGTCAATAGTAAATTCAGTTGGGGAGAGAACTTTTCTTGGAAATATTTTTGCACGCAATCGATATTGTTTGTGATTTATGTTGCGAGAGTTTTATCCCACCTGTCAAATGCGAGAGTAATTGTCTACACAATTGAGGGGGGCAGATTTTTTTACAAGTGCTTTATTGGCGGTTTCTTAGAGCGATTTGTTGGCACTAATACGATGGGCGAGATCAAATCGAATCTAATTAACATGTCCAACATAGGTATATGACAGTTAGAGCTGCATACTTAAGAATTAAACGGTCGCGTGTTTTATAGTGCAAAGTGGTCAGTTGCGGCCTAAGTGGTTTATAGCCTTCTGATAGTGGCTGGCGGTGGTGGAAGCCTGGCTTGACTTCTCTGGTGTTAAAGAGTAAAAGAGAAGTAGCTCGAATCAGGTCGAGTTGGCTAAGTTGGATGTCGGTTGAGTATATTTTTGACAGCTGCAACTTTCGCCAATTCTATGCAAACGGGTCAAAAGTCTCTTCGAGAATATAAATACCCAACGTGGTTTCAGTTTGCTTCGAAATAGAGCCTACCTCCCAAACTGAATTTATTTTAATTAACTAATCAATTAATTACAAATCCTTACATTAATCAAAAATCAAGGAAAGCTTGATAATAAGTCGTCCTCTTTGAACGCGGTTTTTACGAAATTGTGGAACCGTTCTCTCTCTACAAGGGCAAACACGTTGGAGAGCTGCCAAAGCATTGTGTCCTTTCCGAGCTTTACCTGCATGTGGATTATTCTGCACCTTTCCAGGGCTACCAAGATTGACGGCCTCTTGCTATTCAGAAGCACAATTTCTGTCCCAAAAAAACTTAAAAAAAAAATAATCAAAGATCCAACCCATTCTACTAATGCATAAACTGTCGAAATATTTGTAAAGAAAAATCAGCTAAAATATTTTCCAAACTTTCCCAACCCCATCTAATAACAATAAAATTGATTTTCCATTTCAGATCCACAGACAAATGTCCCGCCAACAATTGCAATCAATTTTCCACACAGACAGCATAGACTCAGTGCCCGACTACGAGCTAGTCCATCTAAACCACCTCGGCACGGAACACAATGGCGAGCTACTACAACGTCGACGTCGGAGCGTCAACAATAACAATCTACCAATGGCAGATATGCTCGGCACAGCTAGTGCGAAAGAGATACATCACGTAAAAAAGGATCTCAGCAAAAATCCGTATTACAGTGAGATGAAACTTCGCGCCCAGGCCCAGACCGGCGGGAATAGCATTAGTGACCTAAGTTATAGTGAAAAGTTAAAAAGTCTAGATTTAAGTGCAATCAAGGAGCACAATGTGTCCTTAAGTGCGTTCGGTGAAGTGTTGAATTTAACGTTGCGACCAACCGAGGGTCTGTTCAAAAACGGTCCCGACTCGTTACGCATGTGGACGGTACGAAGTGAACCAAATGCCACCCATGGCCTGGCATTCGACGAGGTACTCACTGAGGTAAGTCTTATTGAAAGTATTTTGTTACCAACGTCCTAGACACAAACACATCCTACACGAGATGGTGTTTTGGCATTTTCTTGTCGGTTAGACGAAGGCGAGTTTTATTGAAAAGTTTCGAAAGAATTACGAAAAGAAATACCTAGACCTACGAGTGTACGCCGTACAGTAATTGAATTTGTAATTTATTGCAACTTTATTGTGCATACATTTTCGAGAATAGCTGAACTTTGTTGATAGTAGTTTTTAAGGCGTGTGTCTATTTTGTGAATAATAAATTAATTGGAGGAACATTTGATTCTGTTTAACCTGGTTAAGCGGTTATGGGATAATGTGTTCTGTCTGGAATTTTGGGTACCTACCTAAATTTCTACATATTGTGTGAGACATTTTAATGGAGTAGAAAGAATGTCCTGGGTGTGTTTGCGTAGCTGAACAAGCAAAGCTGGCAGAATGTTCCTAAATAATCAAATCAATGCGGATACATTTTGCGGGGTAAATAAGTAGCTACAGAAAATGGACACACTTTCTCCAGATTTATTTACAAAAATCGTCGGCATAAAAAAATTGTTTGATTGAAGTACCATAAACTTGTGATTTTAAAGAAACCTTTAACAGTCAGGTTTACCCGTCCACATTTTTATGGAACGACCAGGGATCGTGCTACCGCATTCGTGACCAAGCAATACGTCACTGAGTTTGTGGATTTTACATGAAAAACTAATTCAGTCACGTAGTACTCGATCAAAGATGCGGTGATTCAACTTCTGAGACTTTAGAAAAAGCCGAACATTAAGGCAAAGATAAAGCCTTTTCTATGTCGAAAAAAAACAACTCAAAAGCGATTTTTCAGAAGTGAAACTCGATTGTCAATGAGGTTATGAATTGAACAATGAAATGAACAATGCAAAATAAACAAAATTATTCTCGATCGCTTGGTTAAGCTCGAAAATAATTCACGGAAAACGCGTGCTTCGAAAATAAGATGAATGAAAAACCAATGTTAAAAATATGCACTTGGAATGCAAACGGGCTTTTACAAAACTCGGCGAATTGGAAATATTCATACGCGAGAAAGATATTGACATTTGCTTGATTTCTGAAACTCACGTGAAAAAGGGATCGAATTTAAAAATAAAGGGCTATAATGATTTCCACTCTTGTCACCCATCGGGAAACGCCAGAGGTGGATCATCATTGCCTATTAAAGACTGCATTGAACAATACGAAGACCTGAAGATAGAGCTTGAAGCTATGCAACTGTTCACGATTCGAGTAAAAAATAGTCAGCGTACTCTTAGAATTTCATCTAACTACTGTCCACCGCGTTCTGCGCTTGAAAAAAGTGATTATACTAACTTGCTTAAATCGCTCAAATCAAATTTCATTATTGGCGGCGATTTTAACGCGAATCACACGTTCTGGGGCTCCAGATACATCTCGCGAAAAGGTAGAATGCTCTATTGGGCAGGTATTGAATGTAGTTGCGATTTCCTCTCGACGGGCAAACCGACCTACTGGCCAACTGATACTTCAAAACTACCTGACCTGATAGATTTTTTCGTTGTGAAAGGAACACCTACCAACCACATTAAAGTTGAAGAGAGCTTTGATCTATCATCTGACCACTCACCGGTTATTTTAACATTGTGTGTAAAACTAGCCAATAACCCAGAGCCAGCGAGATTAACTGGTAGAAAAACTAACTGGGAAGGCTTAAGGAACGAAATAGAAGAGAATGTTGAACTGAGTGTTCCACTTATGACACCCTATGAACTTGAGGTTGAATTGAAAAAGCGGACGTTTTTGCCGCTCATCTAGAAGAAACTTTTAAACCGTACGATGGCCAAGCGATCCACGACAATACTATTAGGGCGGAATTACAATCTGACGATTCAACACTCACAAGTGCAACGCTAAGGGAACTAAAACGTGAAATCGAATCCCTAAAACCCAAGAAAGCTCCTGGTTATTATTTGATCACCGGAGAAGTTCTCAAAGCTCTTCCAAGGAAAGCATTAATTAAGCTTCTTCATATTATAAATGCTGCGCTCAGACTAAAACACGTCAATGGAAAGTCGCGGAGGTCATAATGGTTTTAAAACCAGGAAAACCGCCAAATGAAGTAAAATCGTATAGACCGATTTCCCTTCTTCCAGTCATTTCCAAAGCCTTCGAGAGAATATTGCTTAGGCGCCTACAACCGGTTATTGAAGTCAATAATCTTATCCCTGACCACCAGTTTGGGTTCAGAACCAAGCATTCGACGATTGAACAAGTACATAGAACTACTGACGTAATCGAGAAAGCATTTGAAGAAAAAAAGATTTGCTCAAGCGTATTCCTTGATGTCTCACAAGCCTTTGATAAGGTGTGGCACGACGGCTTGAAATTTAAATTACGACAAGTTCTCCCCGCAAACCTATATGATATTCTAGAATCATATCTCGGGAATAGACTCTTTCGTGTTAGAAATGGAAACGAATACTCAGAGCTAAAAGAAATTTCGGCCGGGGTACCGCAAGGAAGCGTCCTTGGTCCGCTTCTCTATTTGTTATATACTCGCGATATTCCAAGGGAAGATGGCACTACCCTTGCTACGTTCGCCGACAGCTATCCTAGCAGTAGGTAATACAATCGAAGAAACGACTACAAAACTGCAAACCGCAGTGAATAAGATAAATGAATGGACAAGAAACTGGCGGATCGCCTTAAATGAAGCTAAATCTGTACATGTGAATTTCGCGTATAAGAAAACCAATGACTTGCCAATTTTCCTAAATATGGCCCGAATACCATTTGCAAACGAGGCCAAAAATCTGGGAATGACACTCGACGCAAAGTTGAAATGGAGTTCGCACGTGAAAATGAAACGTAAAGAACTCGATATCAAATATAGAGAAATGTACTGGTTACTCGGAAAACATTCCCAGCTCGGTACTGAGAACAAACTGCTTTTATAGTAACAAGCAAGTACTAAAGCCGGTGTGGACCTACGGTATAGAACTTTGGAGTTGTACCAAGAAAACAAATGCCAATATTCTACAAACTTTTCAAAATAAAGTGCTTAGAGAAATTGTACAAGCACCATGGTATATTAGAAAGGACGATATCCATAGGGATCTCGGAATTCCAACAATCGAAGCTGAAACTAGAAGCTTCGCGAGAAAGCATAGAAACCAACTAATCGGACATATCAACAATACAGTCCGACAAATCTTGGACGAGAGCAATTTATTGCGCCGACTACAAAGAACGAAACCGTTCGACTTGGCAAGATAAGATTAACCGCGTCTAATTTGCGGAACACGCAGGATCTTTCATTGGAAAGTAACCTGTCAAAAGTTTTTATTTAATGATAGAAAAATTGCTTGATAAGTTATTTCTTAGTTGCAGTATCTAACAATCTTTGAAGGGTGGTGTTTTTATTCAGTAAAAATCTGACACTACTATGAGAACGCGCTTGCTATTCTCATAGTGTCTTTGGAAGATTTTCACCTACCCTCGGATAAAAAAAAAAAAATTCCGCTGCTGGATTTTCCTTCAGAAGCTTCCCCTTAAAAAATTCCACACCTTTTCGAAATAAATACAGATGGACTTTCGGTTGAGCTCTTCGCCATTCTAAGACTTAAGTTCGGTTTGGCTTTAGTTGGTGTGCCTGTAAACGATAGCCACACAGTCACGTTGCCAGAATAAAAAATTCAATATCTACTCTTCATAGCACAAAAAATCAATAATCATTTTTTCACATCCAGTAAATTTCCCGTCCTTGGAGATTTCGCTTTTTAATTCTGTAAAGGTATGACAAGCCCATCGAAATATTATATAATTTTTTAAGTAAATGTTTCATAAACAAAAAAAATGCTTAAGAAATGTTTCGCAGTTCGTAAATAATAATAATTATTAGGCGTGTTTTTTTGAGCTCCAATCTCAGCAAAGCAAAGTAAAGTAGGATTTTCAACACGCAATTACAACAACTATTGCAAGTCTCGAAGTGTCAAGTATAGCGTAGTCGTTGTAATTAGCGTGCTGAAAATCCTACTTTACTTTGCTTTGCTGAGATCGAAGCTCAAAAAAACAGGACTATTGTTTTACAAGTTTCCCTATAGAAAGGTGAGAGTTGTTTTTTGTTTTTACATAATGTACAAATGTCCAGAAAGTCTTGGAATTTCTAATGAAAAATGTAAACTAGCAGGCTGCTGATTCCTATCAGATCACGCTGATAATAAAATACGGCTAGTAATAATGGAAGACGACCGCACTTAAAACAGTTCATAAGAGGAGCAACTTGAGCAAAGGCTTAGCTGCCAAAATTATACTCAGGCACTGTCAAAAGCACCCTCCCATCCCACGAAAAAGTTTCTGTGGACACAGTCCAAACTAAAAAAGCACTACAGCCTTTTTCAGTTTTAAAACGAAACCATTCGACAAATCGTGTCAATTAAAATAAGATACACTGGGCGATGAATTTTAGCCACCTCTAACAACCTGCAGATTGAATGCCGTGTTAAGCATGCAGAAAATCTCTAACAAACTGCTCAAGACCCGATTAGCAATTAATTAGCAAATAGGTATACCCAGTGAAACCACTGTTTGTTGTGAACTGGATATTACAACTTCGTGTGTCCTTTAACTACGAAGCCAATGTCTACTTTGAACATGAATATATTTAATTGGCATAGACGAACCACTTCTATTAAATATTAATGCAGCCAAATGCCTCTGTAGTGCAAGTTGGCAACGCATTCTACTAGAACTAGTCAAAGTAGACTAGTTAATCGAGTACGCTTTGCGATGCGTGACATTTTGTAGATTTCCTGCTTTGGCGCGATATTGTGATCGGATCAGATGGGAGTTGCTTACGGATTAGCTGCAGTCTTTGATGTAAGCCCTTAGAAGTGGATTTTGTAGTTTAACTGACTCGTTTGACAGAATAAACTGTGCTCATTGATGGGCGTTAAAAATCGAGTGGGCGAATGCTTCAACACTTTTTACACTTCAGAGTTGAGTGCGTAAAAAAAGCCGAGTACTGCGAAAATGCCTTTTCGACAATCAACTGGCATTAGCTATGAATATTTATAATATTTATAGTGAAACTGAGGTTATCGCGTGATTGGATACAGGGGAGTTATTCCCAAATACGCCGCGGATCGTATAAAAAGCGATACCTTAATTTCGCCCGTGTTCGCTTTTGCTTATTCTCAAATGCGAACGGGGAATAAATTATCTTTCCAGTGCTTTCCAGTTATTTTTTTTTAAAATATTTGACGGCTGTTTCCCGTTTTTTTTTTCTTGCATACGCCGGCTCTTAATAGAAACACAAAATAATATAAGAACCAATATATATCCCTCACTTTTTCCAACCATCACGTGTTTTAATCGGAGGCCCAAGGCCTTTCAACACATTAATGATGCCGTCCCAAAGTTCTACAGCCTTGGCTCTATATTCTGGAGCATTAAGAATGCCCTTCGCTAATCCACTGTTCTCTTAAAAAAAATCAACAAGTGCAGCAAATTGTTAAACGGACATATGTTTTTGACTTATTAAAAAATATATAGGTACATATGTAATGAGTTCAATTAATATGCACAATGAATTTTTCAGCAATTTTAAACTTCTTGTTTTTATTGAATATTTACATTTTTATTAGGTCCGCAAAACAATCCGTCACCTAAACACCTATCGCTTTCAATGCAATGGTGAAAAGTGCTTTCGCTTTCCATATGGTCGAATGGAAAGCGAATCGCTTTTGGAAATACAAAAATTCAAATCCGCCATTAAAAGCGATCCGCCGCGCTTTCTGGAATAGGCCCCCAGACTTGTTGGTTGATTGTGCCTCGAGGCTGGATAATAACGTTTAAGTATAATGGAGATAAAAACTAAATAAGAGATGATTTGTTTACTCGCATACACCCCCTGTTTCGAAAGGTATTCAATTTTGACGAGGTGACGATATAGGTACCTACGCTAAAAATGCAAACTAATTTATGACTGCCAACTAAAACTGTATGCACTTCACTACAATATTATGTGATCAGTTTATTTTGTCGAAGGAGCGGTTTTGAAGTTTTCTTAAAGGCTCGAGGTAGGCTGAGTGTTTAAACAAATAAATGCTGAACGCTACAGGTCCAGATGCTCGTGGAACCATGCTCAGTGGAACGAATTGTATTTTGTTTGGCTTAAAACATTTTGTTTGGTAGCCTAAGATGTTATGTTAGGTTAGTTAAAATGTCTGATGGGACCTGGGGATCTTCCACCAGTAGAACTCAGATCAAGGTCGAATCAGAGGTTCGTTCCTTTTACAGAGTTTCGGTTGGCCAAAAATGCCTTAGAGGTTTCATGCTCTAGGATTTCAGGGCACCCGAAATTCAGTAACCCAAATGTTACGAATTCTGACAAAATTTTGAGTTTAATTGCAAGTTTCCTTTGGGTTGCTGAGTTGCGGTTGCCATTGGGATTCCATTATCTAAGCATTTCTGGCAACCTTAATTCAGTAACCGAAAGGTGACTAATTTTGCCAAGTTTTTGGGTTGGATTTCAAGTCTCCTTTGGGTTACTACGATGCTGTTGGCCATAAATGACTTAGTAATTTCATGCTCTCAGGCATTTCATTGTCAATATAGCAAACGAGACAGTCTGAAATAATTGTTACAGGTCCAGATGCTCGTGGAACCATGCTCAGTGGAACGAATTGTATTTTGTTTGGCTTAAAACATTTTGTTTGGTAGCCTAAGATGTTATGTTAGGTTAGTTAAAATGTCTGATGGGACCTGGGGATCTTCCACCAGTAGAACTCAGATCAAGGTCGAATCAGAGGTTCGTTCCTTTTACAGAGTTTCGGTTGGCCAAAAATGCCTTAGAGGTTTCATGCTCTAGGATTTCAGGGCACCCGAAATTCAGTAACCCAAATGTTACGAATTCTGACAAAATTTTGAGTTTAATTGCAAGTTTCCTTTGGGTTGCTGAGTTGCGGTTGCCATTGGGATTCCATTATCTAGGCATTTCTGGCAACCTTAATTCAGTAACCGAAAGGTGACTAATTTTGCCAAGTTTTTGGGTTGGATTTTAAGTCTCCTTTGGGTTACTACGATGCTGTTGGCCATAAATGACTTAGTAATTTCATGCTCTCAGGCATTTCATTGTCAATATAGCAAACGAGACAGTCTGAAATAATTTTAAAAACATTTTCATTGGAATTTCAAGTTTCCTGAGTTGTGGTTGGGCAGAAATGCTATACTCTAGGAATTTCTGGCAACTGAAATTTTTGGCTTGAATTTCAAGTGTCCTTTGGGTTACTGAGTTGCGGAAAACCCGAAGGATACTTAAAATTAAAGTTACAATTTAGTCAACATTATTGCAGACTATCTCGTTTGGAAAAATTTATTTGTGGCCGCTGTTTTCGAAAGCTCCCAGGCAGTTTTCCTTAGCTCTCTCGTTATCTTGATCCAACTGTCCAATTTGAAGGTATTTTTATCGTAGAGGGCACAGTACTGTCTGGACCATATGGTTTATTGTTTTGCGTAGGTGGTGATTCCATTTTTATCCCCGAAGCCGTAATGTCAACTGGAACAATTAATTACATCACTTTCATAAGACGACGCTTTGGAGGCTTGTCGCCTTTAGCTACTAAAATCAGTCTCGCCGTTTCCATTTAAGTGGGAAATTGCATTCAGCTAGCTAATTTGTATATAGAGGTTTGCATATAACGCTGACTGACTTTGAGTGGCTAGTTCAGGACGAAAATATGGATTCGAGTCTTATTTCTTTTTTTGTTGAGACCGCTTTCAGAGCTTATTTTTCTGTGACCAGCCGAATTGTCTTCGTCTACACTTTTTTAAATGTTTGAGAGAATGGCTGTCCTTCTCGTACAGATTGAAGGGCGTCGCTTTTTCTATTTTTTATGAGTTTCCGTAGTTAATTTCTTTAAGAAATCTCATAAGTCATCGAAGTCCTATCGTCTTCCGCATTCTTTGCAACTAATTTTTGAATGAAAAGATTTTTTTTTGATTGAGTAGATACATCTTTCATCCCAGCCGTTGGGTAAAAGTTGTCTTTAAATCTTAAGCTTGCCAACAGACCAAATTTGTTTAAAAAATCAACAAATTCCATTACCAATTCTTGTGCATTGCTATCAACAGTTGGGCAAGCGATTTTCATCTATAACGCCCACCATCTATCAACTGGAGTACATAAATTAAATCATTAAACCGCTACCCTCTTTACGAGGCTTATTTTCGCGCTGTACATAACGTATCAATCATCTCACTTGTCGAACTAGTTACGCCAAACTGGCTGTACACTGGACCGATTGGAAAAGGAAACTCCTTGTGGTTTATTGCCATCAACACCAACTCTCTGTACCAGGCTGTTATTAATTTAATTGAGTTACAGGTACACGGATACAACGACAATGTGTTAGGTAACTCTCACCTAATTGAGTTGTTGGCCGGAATTCGTGTGTTAAATCAACCCGAAAAGAGCCAGCCTCGCGAATTGACCTTTCAATCTCGACGTTGAAACACAGGCCCCGCTCGCATATAAAGAATAAATATTTTCCTCGCGCGTCGATCTGGTAAGTTATAGTCCATCGTCCATCCACCGATCCAAGAGTCCAAAGTCCAATTAAGTGCACCACCAGCGTAGAGCAAATATTTGCTCTATCGCATTTTGACCAAGTAAACGGCTTTGTTTCACTGTACATCGTTTGATAAATGTGTAACGAAGTAACGTTTAAACCCGCTTTTCAATCACCCACTGAACAGGCCTAAACGGACATTTATTTATCCTTTAAACAAAAGGTGCGCGCACTCACTGTGTAGGTATATATACTCGTACAATGAAATCACGAAATGAACCACCAGTGGTAAAAGAGCCAAGAAAGCCATATTTACAATTATGCAACATTGCGGTCTTGGTGGTGGTATATAGCAGCCGGGCGATGTTGATGATGGTGGCTTAGACGCGGTTGTTGCTGCTGGTCTGGCAGTTTGCGGTTGCATGACCAGTTGTTTTTTTTTTTTCTGTTAGCTCTTCGTCTGAATGTCTAATCGACCAGACAGAACTTTCACTGCTTAAATATGCCAACCGCAATATTCCAATAAATATAGCCTCATGTGAATAAAATTAAGCTATACCATACACAAGTATGCAGTTCCCTAGAGTGATACAGTGAGGCTACTGGAAAATGCGCCCCTAATGGGCTTTTAATTTTAAATTTTTGTTTATAAATATTGGGTTGGTGTGAGCGCGTTTTGATCGAGCTTGACCCACCACGTACTTGTATTTCTCATGAGATAATTGAGTTTTGAGCGAGATGGGACGATAGAAGTTATGTGTCAGTTGCATTGATTGAGAGGTGAATGATGGATTTTTTGCCCTGTCGAAAGGTTTTCTGCACAAATCGCATCAGGCTGTAGCAGGTAAATTTTAGCACTGAGTTTATACAGATTACATTCCAAATTATCCACAATCCAGAGCCCACGTCGAAAGTTCATAGAAATTCCTAACCCTGGTGGAGAGTGGAGAGTGGAGAGAATTGTTTTTTAAGTGGAGTTTGGTTTAGTAAATAGCAAAAACTCCACTTAATCAGAACGTTTCTGTGATTTTCACGCCAAGTCTACAACAAAAACTCAACTTTACCTCTTCCAAAAACTGTCAGTAATTTGTTGATGATTATAAACCATTAGAAGTGGTGATATATTTTAACCCAAAGGACAAAATATTCGCCACTGGTGAGACAAAAATCGTTATTTGTACCTATAAACTAACCGTAGAAAAACAAAGCCGGTTCTAGCCCGCTATCGTAGGTCTCAAAAAATCCCTCCACTTACATATTTGACAGCATTTTCCCTTCAATAGACACACACCGCTAACCGGCTTAATTGCAAATGTCATTACGTCCATTCAATTCCATTGAACAATATCCGGACACAGACTTTAATTGCATGGCTTACGATTGGCACAAATGGGTGCGATTAAAATAATTTTGTACCAACGCAGCAACAAAAAAAGAACCCAAGAAAGGAAGTTGGAAAAAAAGACGCAAATTAATTGTTACAACTTGAAAGCTCACGTCTGCCGCAGTTTACCTAGTCTTCTCCCATTCGAGCTTCACTATAGTCACGGTCCAAGTTACCGTTAGCACTTTCAGATTGGTTGCGTTATTGCGACATATTTGATTTTCTGCCCAAATTGTGAGTGACAACCGGAAGGTGGTCATTCTTGTGCGCGTGCGTTCTCTTTACAGTGCGAAATGAAGACGCCGAGTGAATGTTGGCAACACCCACCTATCTAAGGAATTTGTCGACGGCAAACATAATGGTAGCAAAAACACCAGTAGATCGCGCAGGCTGGTGATTTATTGATTAATGGCTGAGAATACTCAATGAGAGAATGTAATTGAGGGCTTTTTGCCAGGAACTAGAGTACACCAGCTGGATGTAGCTTTGTTATGCCCGCAGTTGGTGAACGTTTCTGAGGGAATGGACTTGAAGATAATGGCTGTGATAAATTTGTAACGGCTGGCTTTGTGAAGTTGACGCCCATTAATTGGATCTGCAATTGTTGTTGAAAGCACCATACCCAACTGTGAATTGATTATATTTTTGTTGAAGAGTGACAGGGTGATCGATTGGTCAAAATTAAGACCCACATTGTGTCCGAATTTGGAATCTGACGAATGCATCAGCGGATGACAGCAAGGATTTTCGCGAAATGTGTCTTTTAATGCGAAGTAGATGTGACTGGAATAGCAATAACTGGAGACGCGGTGGACTCAATGAATGGTCCGGTGTACTTTCATGTATACTGTGGTAATTTTTCTGGCTTTTTGAGACCATCATGTGAAGCCAAGGGAATGCTCATCAATATTTGTTTCAACAGTGGGGTAACCTTTTCGTCTATAAATCCATGTAAGTCTAATTGCACACACACCGATTTTGGACGGCCAGTAATAAATTGGCCGACATTTTACCGGTAGCTGGGTGGTAGCGCACTCACCTGATTTTTACCGGTCTAACAATCAGTTGCTTTGTTGTCGTCATCGTGACACGAGGTTATTGTTTAATAATAATGAATCCTAAATGAGTTGTTGCTATGTAGTTATTGCATCGCCGTATTAAGCGCCATAGGACTAAGCGCAAATACTGGATTCATCCTATCAACTAAAGCAGGAACACGGGAACATTCTACACTCTTTTTGACGAACTAAGTAGAAAGTATTTCAACTTCTTCAGAATGTCTATTACATCCTTTGATGATCCACGAGAAGTTGAGCTAAAGTCAGCAAAAAATTGGTGCCATATAGAGGAAGTATCACGCCCCCTAACCCAAAACCTTTCGTTCAGGAACTTTCTCAAAGGACAGATCGACCGATGGTTAACGATTTTTGAGCTTCGTCCTCAACATAGTGCCAAGATTGACAATAGGTTCGAATTTCGTAGATTATTGGCTAAAATTATAAAACAGTCTTTACTTATTTTACTTTTGGTGGCGCTTACAGCCCATGGTGGACCACTGCCTCAACCAAAAAGGTCAGCAAGCCAGCTCGATCCCTAAAGCTTGCTGCCTCAAGTTACGCAAAACAAGGTGGTTGACGTTGCAGACTTTATTGACGTTTAGTGGAGAAAAAAAAAATACTGAAATAGTAGTAAAATTTATACATCGTTGACCGTTGAGCTTATTTAAGCTTTTCAAAGATACCCAATCTATTGGCAACCTCGACCTTTTTCTCATTGTTCGTGGAAAATCACCGCAATTCTCACGAACATTATGCGCAAGTTGACATTTATTTGTAACTACTTGGTCTACCATCAGCTTAGCTCAGCTCTTCATCCGTCGCCCCGCACGCTTACCTTTAATAACATACAAATTGTGAGTCTATATACCCTGTTTTGATATTGAGCAAGCCGACCTAGACATTAGTAGGTAATCACCGCCTGACACGACACGCAAATTCGAATAATGATGTTCATGATTTAAGTGACTGTTCCTAACCTCACGTGATACAAATTTACGCACAATAACACGTTGAAGCTTCGCGAGAAAGCATAGAAACCGACTAATCGGACATATCAACAATACAGTCCGACAAATCTTGGACGAGAGCAATTTATTGCGCCGACTACAAAGAACGAAACCGTTCGACTTGGCAAGATAAGATTAACCGCGTTTAATTTGCGGAACACGCAGGATCTTTCATTGGAAAGTAACCTGTCATAAGTTTTTATGTAATGATAGAAAAATTGCTTGATAAGTTATATCTTAGTTGCAGTATCTAACAATCTTTAGAAGGGTGGTGTTTTTAGTCAGTAAAAATCTGACACTACTATGAGAACGCGCTTGCTATTCTCATAGTGTCTTTGGAAGATTTTCACCTACCCTCGGAGAAAAAAAAAAAAAAAAAAAAAAAAAACAATAACACGTCAGTCACTCGAAAAAAAAAATGCTAAACCGAATCGTATCGAATGTTAGACAGACTGTATGACTGTGTGACGTAGGCCCACCGATGACAAGTCGCTCCTCTTCTCTGCTGCTTTTACCGAAATTCACTTTCATTTTCGTGGCAACGCTGGTGCATAGTAATTCGTGAACAGCTTTTCACGTAACATCCACACCGAGTTTGTGGAACCTTTATACGAAAGACTTCCGGCAGAGGTCGGTGTCTGGGTTTCAGTTTCTGTTTCATTTTCAGTATCGGTATCTGCTTATAGTTTTCATTCAATTAAAATTGGAATAGTGTCAAGTCATGCGGACGCCGCCATTTTCGCACTTAATAACAATTGTTCCACAGCCACAAGTGGCCTTATGGACAGATCCATCCAAAGCCATTAAAAACAAAGTTGCGGACGTGCGACATGGCACTTTCTTTTGTCTTACATTAATTAAGCCAAGAACAGCACTTTGGGTTTAGTCCATTTCCGTGCGGCGGCGCTGGGGCACCCCAAGTACGCTTTTCAATTATACCCCCAGCCAAACCGACAGACACTCGGAAATGTTGTTGCTGTGTAAATTTTAACAACCGAAACATGGTGTCATACTGTGCAAATGGAAAATAATGTCATGCGATTGTGTGTTTCGGCCCGAACAAGGAATTACACCGCAGTAGCCAGTTTTATGGATTTTGAAGCGGAGGTCTCGAGAAGGTGACGCGAATGAAAGTTTGACCGAAAGTGTCTGTCCGAGTGTGGTGTGTACCTACCTATATTGCGGCTGTGACTTGATTGTATTTAGCTGGTATTATGCAGGCGAATTCACTTTCTTTTAATGTTACATATATGATTTGGTGGGTTTTGTTGTTAATGGAATGGAGGTTGCGAAGGCCGTTCAATAAGTGATTTTAATATTTTGACCAAATCCGAAAGTGAAATTTTAGCATTTGGACTGAATTTCGATGGTTGGCTGTGGGAGATTTTGAATGTGAATTGCGGGAAACTTGTCAAAGGTTGGGTGGGGTATATTTTGTCTGAAAATGTGCAGCTTGCTAGCAAGGTCATAACTTGACTTATGACGCATAAGTAAACGGCAGGTGCTAGCAATATAGACAGAATATTGAAAGTACGGTTTTAATTGAAAACAGTCATGACGGTAACTTGTTTTGGAGCGGCCTTGGTATGGTGTGAAGCTGAAAGGCAGCCGGATTTATTTTTAGCAGACGATCTCATTGTGCGGATTACTGATGAAGCCGGTCTGGGCTTTTTTCGCACATGAAAGAAAATGCTTGGAGAGATACCACTGCCGGAATTTTCTGACAAAGTCACTAAGAATATGCTTTGCATGTGATAGGTGATGAAAAGCTTCGTCTTTTATGTTTTTATTTTCATTCAATGGAAGGGTTAAACCTTGCATGAATGACCACTCGACCGACGCCTATTGGCGGCACATTTGTCCCCGATTTAGTAACCGCTGCGGGACCTCTGTGAAAACACGAAGACGCGGCTTAATCTCGTGTTCGAACTATTCGTTTTGAATTGACACTCTACTTAGACCGCTGGATTTGGATTTTTTACGATGACTTTCTGCATGCTTGGTCTAGGTGTTGTTTCAAGCTTAAATGATACATAGCAAATTAATGCCCTACTTCTCTAAGCCTGGTATTTTTAGATTTTTTTCTATTGGTAAAAACACTGCTACCTTTTTATGATCTGCGAGATCCAAATCGGAGCTAGCTACCCATCTCCATGCAGTTGGAACTGCCCCGTAATAGTTGCCATCGTTTTTGCCACAACCAATTGATAAATGATAAATGATGCTTCTCTTCGAACCGGTAGGCTCAGAACTTCCTAATATTTATAACATTCTAAAGAAGGGGACCTAGGACCGAGCCTTGTCACACCCCGCCATTTACTTTGTACTATTGCATTCCCATTTGCCAAAATTGCTTGTTGTCGAAAAGAAACGCCGAAACAGAAGCTCAACGAAAGGACAAACCTTTCTTAAGAGGTGCACTGCATTTTAAAAGGCCGAGATCAAAGTGCAGAACTCGAGGGAAAAAGGTTGCCTCTTTGCGAATACATATAAAGCGAAATTCAAAACGAAATAGTTGCAAGAGACTTTGTTGCGTATATAAGTACGAACCTCTCGAGGTTAAAGCAAATACGAAGATGAAGTCGGTGAAGCTATATTGTACCCTAACTCCCCATACACCTACCCAGAGGTCACTGGTTTCTTTACATCACAACAAGAAGACGCTGCAAAGTCTTCAAAAATCGCTCCAGTACACCTTTTTGGTGGTAAAACTTCATTCACCAACATTTTGTCTCCCAAAAGCCCTTTCGACAGTCCTGTCTTGTTTTCACTCGCAAGTTCCAAATAGCAAACCCACCAATATGCAAAACAAAATAATTCGCAATACCCTACCCAGTAAGTCACGAATTCAGCTTCAATTTCGTTTCGCATACACTTAACACAACCATAGAATTACAATCAGACAAACAGATGGACAAGAAAACCGAAACACATAACAATAGCGTAACGAATTGGTTGGCAACGACCGCGCCACTCTCTGCAATACCTTACGACCCAGTTCCGTTCACTAGCAAAGAACCACACCACCGAGCCCATGCACTCGCGAAAAAGTTCGAACCTATTCTCGGTTTTATCTGCAAATTCAATAAGGCGACTGCATCCCAATTGTGGGGTAGATACATAGATCGTAAACCAAATGCGATGACTTAGCACTTAGCAGTGAAAAAGTGGTCCCGTATAGTCCTGTGAGTCATAGAATTTAGGCCTGCATTCTTTGCATACCTGCACTACCCAGCAATTAAGCCGAGGCAAAAAAGTGTCACCTTCCTACACGAAGCTCACTTAACCATAAAAAGTATCTTATCAGCTCGTTAGAAATTTCCCAGAACGACGAAATTTTCCGCTCGCTGCCCCCGAAACGAGCCGACCCAAACCAATCAACAGACAATAAGAATCATTGGCCATAGCATTAAGTAATGATACCGGAACTAAAGTGGTAGCTTTCATTTTCATGTGGCAATCCTTCGCACACAGACCAAATACAACAGAAGCAAACAGCTCAAAGACAGATCTCTATCTTCTCTGTGACTTGTGTAGCTTGTAGTGCTTCGCGGTTCATTGAGTCACCCAGTTACCAGGCGAAGAATTTGCCTAACCGACTTACCGGGCTCGAAATTTCATGTCGAGGGTTATGCCAATTCATTCGGCGATTTTATGGCGTGCTACCAACTGTGGTCCGATATTTAATGACCAACGTAGTGGCTGTGGAAATGCTTCCTTCTTTTCGATATGTATTCGAATACAACAGCCAAGACAATCAGCGAACAAGATAAATGGCAGGGGATTTTATTTTTAGCCAAATTGAGCGAACGTTTAAAGAAAATGAATGAGCTCGCATAGGTTTTGTGTTTGGTGGGGGCAAATGATCATGTTTGATGGATGGATTGAGTGGTCAAGGGATCGCCGTTGGGGTCAGTGTACAGGGAGAATCGTAAGTCATTTGTTTGTTTTAAAATTGACGGGGTTACGTTTTGATTTATGCAATTTATTTCATAGAAACAAATGTAGGACTGTGATGTCTACCAGAGAACTCCGATTTTCATTTGACATCATGATGACCTTCTGCTTTTTATGACGAGCTCAGTCGATAACTCGACCTCAATTTGAATAGGGATTGATTCAGGATTGAGTAAATCAGCCTTTGGGGTGGAGCTGTTGGTCCATTTCCACGGTACAGAGACAGTGCTTCTAATATATCACAGTTTGGGAAACTCATGCCGTTTCAGGCTCCTTTCCTTCCGCATTGTACCTATTGCTCGTTCGGATTTTTTGCGTCCTCAAAAACCAAAACCAAATTGTTGACGAGGTCTATAAATGACAAAGGTGATCGTAGGCAACCTTGTGGTATCCCATTTGCTATCACAAAGTTGCAGATAGTCGTCCAAGTGTGTCTAGAGGTAGTAGACAACCCCCACCTGATCTTAGATACACAAAATGTCCCTATAAGTTCTTGAATTGAGCAGAAACACTCTTGAAATCACAGTTTTGTCGGAGACTAGTTCGTTTTGTATATTCCTAGATCTGAAGCCTTCCCTTAACTCGTCCGAATACAATGATCTGTAGTTTCCATTACCATTTACGGCTGTGTTCTGGAAGTACAAGTATGTCAGCGACTCCAAGTAAGCTCAGACTGGACACATCCAACTTCAACGAGCCAGGCCCAATACGATATGCAAAACAACTGAAAAAGCTCTTAAAAAGTTAAAAGCAGATTGGTAGAAGGTTTTAGACTCGTTTCAGGTTGCAGAAAATCAGAGAAGTCCCGAGTTAGCGACCCGAAAACCTCTCAAATTAAAAAATTCCAGGCAGGGGCAAAGGGCCGTAATCAGTAGCCTATACCGCGAGAGGTTAGGTTAGGTAAGATGGCTGTCTAGAAAGACACACTTAGACCAAATTGATTTAGGTCCTTTGTGATACCATATGAAATAGAAGGGGAGGGGGGGGGGGGGGTATAGCCGGAGTGTTGTCTAGGCCGGACTTGCTAGTGGGCATTATTGCTGTTTTGTGCATGTGACTCTTGTCTGTGACTCCTCTGTCCCGTAGAGAGAATCGGGGGAAGTTTATCCTCAGATGAGGGGGGGGGGGTGGCCGAAGCAGCCGTCCCTTCCCCTGTAATCCTCAGACAACTCCCCGAAGAAGTGAGATTGGGGATAACCATAGGACGATATGTCTTCGGATGTGCGACGGGTGACCGAAGCAGTGAGCCCCTCGCTTTTAATCCTCCGACGTCTCGTCGAAATGACGTGAGCCGGTGTATAATACCGGTGGTGGTTCTATATCGGCCCTTACGTTATGTACCTTACTAAGGTCCTAATAAGGTTGGTCAAGGATGACCGGTGGACATTATGCCTTCGGATATGCGGATGGTGACCGTAGCGGTTAGACACTCGCTTTGTCCTCTGGCAGCTTGTCAGGAAAGGGCGGATGTTGCAAAGAGCATGGTAGTAGTGGTGATTGTAACAATCGACCTGTTTACTACGCATGATTGCAGAGTGTTTTGACTTGGTCAGGAAAGGTGAGTTTCACCGAGTGACGGCTTGTTTTGGGTATAGTGGAGGGTGACCGAAACAGTCTACTCCTCGATTATAATTTTCAAAACAGTCCGTCTAAGAGATGGTGGTGCGGCCAGTGGTTAGCTGACGCTGAGTATTTATTGAAGATCATTCAAACCATTTGGTCTTTGTTATGTATTTGCTGATGCAGCGTATGTCTATACGAGACAAGTCACTGAGGTCTTCGAAGAAGAATTCTCCTAAGTTGCTTTTTCGCAACTTTGCAAGAGCTGGGCATGTGCAAAGTAGATGAAGAACGGTTTCTTCCTCCTCCTCGTCCATGCAGCTCCTGCAAAAATAATTGTAGGATGCTCCTATTCTGCGAGCATGCCTGCCAATCAAACAGTGTCCTGTTAATGTACCCACTACGGAGCTGAGCCTGTTTCTATTTATAGAGAGAAGCCTCTTAGTCCTTTTGGCGTCTAATTTCGGCCAGATTTTTTTGGATGTGACGCAGGTATCTATGCTGTCCCATCTATTATTTGCGACCATTATTGCCCTTTTGAATAGGGAGAATTTGATCGATTGCATAGGAGCGTAAGGTTCACTGTTATTGGTTGAGCGAAGGCCGCTTCCTTGTCTGGCTAGTTCGTCCGCTTTACAGTTGCCCGGAATGTCGCTGTGACCTGGAACCCAGCACAGGGTTACTGAACATCTGTCCGCAATCTCGTTAAGAGATTCCCGGCATTGTTTTACCAACTTTGATCTGGTTGTTGGTGTATTCAGGGCTTTTATGGCTGCCTGACTGTCTATGTAAATGGCGATAGCTTTCCCGTCTATCGCAGACAAGGCAAGTCTACAGGCTGCCTCTCTTATAGCCATTATTTCAGCCTGAAAGACACTACAGTGGTCTGGGAGGCGTAGGGCAATGTTAATTTCGGGTGATTGAAAGTATACTCCCGCTCCCGTGCCCTCCGCCATTTTAGAACCATCTGTGTAGATTTCATGTGCATATCTACTATCTAATGTGCCGCTCTCCCATTCGGAACGTTCTGGGATTATTGCTTTGTATTTTATATTGAAATCCTCGAAGGGAATAGTGTAATCCGTTTTTACCGGGATTAAGGTAGGGAGGATACTCGTATGGCCTATCTGATGGTTGGTCCATTTCTGAGATTCCCTAAGCCTTAAGGCTGCCATAGATGCAACTAATTTCCCGTATATGTCGACGGGAAGAAGATGAAGCATTGTGTCTAAGGCAGCCGAAGGGGTGGACCTGAGCGCCCCTGTGATGCATATACTGGCTGATCTTTGTATACGTTCAATAGATCTATAATTGCATTTTTTCTCTAGTGCGGGCCACCAAACTAGGATTCCGTAAAACAGAATAGGTCTGACCACCGCGGTGTAGAGCCAGTTTGTTACCTTAGGCTGAAGGCCCCATCTGGGACCTAGTGCCTTCCTGCAGGTATGAATATCTACCGCGGCCTTTCTTGTGCGGTCCTGAATGTTTAGCTTCCAATTAAGTTTACTATCTAGTATTACACCTAGATATTTGGCATGATGACTAAATTTTAGCTCCTTGTTCTTAAGTTTTGGAGGGGCTATATCGGGAATTTTGTATCTGTTTGTAAACAGGATTAACTCTGTCTTGGATGGATTGACATCAAGTCCAACCGTCTCCGTCCATTTGACTAGTTTGTACAGAGAAGATTCCATAAGGTCTCTTATTATGTTTGGAAATTTGCCAGATATGGCAATAGCGATATCGTCTGCATAGGCTATAACTTTACATCCCATGTTTCTCAGGATGATGAGTGCTTCGTTGACTACTAAGATCCAAAGTAGTGGTGACAGCACTCCCCCCTGTGGTGTGCCCCTGTGCACTGACCGAATGGTTTGACAGCTCCCTAGTTCAGATAAGATCACTCTACTACTAAGCATGTTTTCTATCCAGACTCGTAGACAGCTGTCAACCTTCAGCTTGCGGAGTGCACTAGAGATGCCTTCTGCTTTGACATTATTGAAGGCGCCTTCAATGTCTAGAAAGGATACCATCACATACTCTTTGATTGAGAGCGATTTTTCTATGGTACCTACTAGTGAATGTAGAGCTGTCTCCACCGAAAAACCCTTACGATATGCGTGTTGGGAATCGGACAGGGAGTTAGCTATTAAGTTCTTTCGAATGTATGTGTCAATGAGTCTTTCCAATGTCTTCAGGAGGAAAGAGGAGAGACTGATTGGCCTAAGATCCTTCGGGGAAACATGTGAGGTCTTGCCACACTTTGGTATGAAGACTACCTTAACCCTTTTCCATGATGCAAGAGTGTATCCGTATTTTAGACATGTGCGGAATATCACTTCGAGCCAGGGGGTTAATATATCTATAGCTTTCTGTATCTCTACTGGTATTATATTATCTGGGCCTGGAGATTTGTACGGAAGGAAACTGTTAACGGCCCAATAGATATTACGACTGTTGACAATCCCGACCGGTAATTCGCGAGCCATGTAATGAGGTAATGTTGATGGTATGGCATCTATTGTATTACCCGGAAAATGGGTGTTTATGAGGAGATCCAGAGTCTCCTCGTTTGAAGAGGTCCATTCTCCATCGGGTTTTTGAATATAGCTAGGCATAGTTGGAGATTTGGAAATGATTTTCCTTAGCCTGCTCGAGTCGGTACTGCTTTCTATGCTACCACAGAAGAGTCTCCATGACTGCCTTTGGGCTTTTGTAATCTCTGCCTTATAATGCCTTAGACTGTTTTTGTATATGTCCCAGTCCTCTTGTAGGCGAGAGGACTTGGCCGAATTGAAGCATTTCCTGCTTTCTTTGCGCAGTTTTGCTAGGTGTGTATTCCACCACGGTGGTTTACTACCTGTCCTATGTCTACTGATCGGGCAAGCTCTTTTAAAGGCTTCGTTCATCGATTTGGTGACTTTGTCGACCATATAGTCAATGTCCGATGGTGAATTCGGTTGACTATCTAATTGTCCAAGCCTTTGCTGTAGGGCAGAATTATATACCTGCCAATTGGTTTTCCTAGGATTTCGGAAATTTTCGATTGGAGGGCTAATGAGGTCAATATTAAATTGAATATATCGGTGGTCCGAAAATGAGACATCTCTCGAGACCATCCAATTACTTATTGTTAGTTTTAGAGTGTTAGTTGCTAAGGTTATATCTAAAACTTCCTGTCTTATCCTATTGATAAAGGTAGGTTCTGAACCTTTGTTGCATACTATGAGGTTAGTAGTCATAATATAAACGAAAAGACACTCACCCCTTTTGTTTGTGCCACTGCTTCCCCAGAGGGTGTGATGAGCGTTGGCGTCTGCGCCCATCACAAGGGGAATGTTGTCTCTCTCAGCTGCCTTTATTGTTTCGCGTACGATTGCTGCTGGGATAGGCCCTGTATCGTCGTATGGCATGTAAGCGGACGATATCCTCAGCTTGCTGCTGCACATGTCTGTTTCCACGCAGACAAAATCTGGATCGCTGAAATTGGGTATAAGGCGAGCTTTTAAACTGTTCTTTGCCAAAATACATGATCTGGGTTTACCTTCGTTTTTTTGTGTGGAATAAGGTATAGTTTTTTGCCCTTAGTCCAAGTATGGTGTTCTTGCTGTTTACCCATGGTTCTTGGATAAGGACAACGTCTTCTCCGCCCGTTAACAGGCGAAGCATTAAATTAGCTGATGCTGTTTTGGAGTGATGGAGGTTAATCTGTAGCAGCCTTAGCATCATTGCTGACCGATACAGACGCCTCTATCACCGTTCTGTTGCTTTCCTCCGAATCAGAAGAAAGCTCATCACTGAGGTTGATTGTGGAAGGAGGTTCATCGTCTATCTTGCCGCCATCCGTAACAGCTGGCTGCAAGACCACGACCCGGTTACCTTCCTCTTCACCTCATACCGCGAGACTACATTACAAGTTCGTTCATCTTCAAGCTGACGACATGTCGTACTTCAAGACTTCTTACAGCAATCCCGTGTTGGCCCCCGAAGTGATTGACTGTAGTCTTAAAATTTTGAGAGCTGAGTGAACATCATTAACTAAGCTGCTGTCAAACCAACTAGAGGCAAAGAACCTATACTTTTGGACAGCAGTCTTAGAATTTAGAATTTAACACTCGCCTGTATATACAGGAGCTATTTCTTCATATCAGACCACCACGACAGGGTAGCAAGTTCTGTTTTGACCATTTAGCATATGTGTGGTTAGAACAGAGACGGTAATGTCACTCTGGGCCTTACTAATAATCTTTGTTTTAGCCTTCACTTTATATATTTTGTAGGACACAATGCAAAATTTTGTATGGGAAAACTTTAGCCTGAACACTTAAAATGATTATTAGTACCGCGCTCTGTATATAAAGTTTCTTTTTTTGCCGAATGCGGAGATGGTTGACTTTTGTGCCGGGTTCACCAAGACCCTTTTTGAGCTTGAAATCTCTCCCTTGGATATCTCACTTAGGGATACTTAGCATCGACCTACAAGGTGTCAATAACTCAACTCCCTAGCAACCCATTCAATTTTCCAGCTCATTGAGTACCTACTCTAGCTTTCGGCCACTTGCGGAACTACTTGCGGCCACTTAAAACAATTTCCTTTCATTATGAGCAAACATAAATCATTAGGCGGCTCAGAATTATTGTTCTCGGCTCTGGTTATTGGATAGCCAAGTCAACTCGCATAAATCAACTCTACGGACAAAATCCGCCAAAAATCATGGAGCTCGCTCCCCTCGTACACTTCTACCGACTGAGTTTGAAATTCGCAGATCTCTGTGGTTTCCTTCATGTTCTTTTGACCACGAATCGTGTTTGCACGAAATACTTGCAAATTGCTTTGACAAATATATTATTGTTCAGATATCCATTGAATCGTGCGAAGTTATAAGTTGAGAATTTTCATTCCCCGTTGAAGAGTTGTAACCTTGCAAGACGAAGGAGCTATTTATTCATGTCAAGCCACCACGACAGGGTCACAAGTTCTGTTAGTTTTAATTTCGACCATTAGCATATGTGTGGTTAGACCAGAGTCTTATGTCAATTATGGGTGTAAATCTGTTTGCTATTACTTGACAGTTTTGCAAGTGCATAAGTGTCGCGAAAACGATCTGACTAATGGGAACGGCGGTGGCAGAGATTTGCGGGGGATTGTGTATGTTTAAAAGAGAGTTTTCCAACTGGAAGGTGGTGGTCTTTTAGGTCGCCTAAAATATGCTAGGCCTTTGCAAATGCAGTAACGCTTGAAATTCTTTGTTGGAAGTTTTAAGCCAACAATTGGTTTGGGATATAGGCTAATGCCATGAGCAGAAAATTCGAGCCAATAGCCAAACCAATGGTACCAAAATCAATCAAGTTTCGAAGAATACGAAATGGTCTCAAACTAGGTCGAAATTTTAAGTTTGAAGTCGACCAGATCTATGATTGGGATTCTAATTTTTAAATGAGCTATTTCTTTCAGACTGTTTCGAAAGCTGTCATGGCTTTGAAGTTTAAATATCATAAATGTCATAAATTTGAAGTTTATTTGAACTGAACTCCATTCAACTTGCCACTTTATTTATAAAACCTTAATCGGTACAAAAGAGCTTAATGTTGGTATTTAGGGAATACTTCCCCGAGTATTTTGAGCCATCATTCATATTTTTACTTTTACTAAATTCAAAACACGTCGTATAACATCAAAAGAGGGCAAATAATTGTGAAAACGATCGATTGTAGCTCTGATTTGGGAGTAGATATCGGAGTATTGGACCCTATTTTTTTAAGATATTGGGGGGTCCTTTCTGGGATCTTGGATTCTACTTTCTTGGATCTTTGAGGGCACTTTCTCTATACATTGAATCATACTCGGATAGGAGCTTGGATAGGAGCTGGTCACAAAGAGAATTCCGATGATTGCCAGCACTTTTGGGCTACGTTCGCAGTAATTTTTGAAGCGTGTAAGATGGCTACCTGTTATATTTCTAATCGTTATATTTGACTGACTGATTGGAACCACTTCAGGCAGAAGTTGGAAGAATGTATCCAATTATCATCAGCTATTCAAACAGAAGATCAACTAGAAGAAGCAGTGCAAATATTTACACTGGATATACAAAAAGCTGCATGGGCTGCAACTCCCCAAAGAGCAAACAAAATTAAACAAATTTCTTATCCGCGTGAAATATGTGAAATTATTATCTACAGAAAGGAGGAAAGCTAGAAAACGCTGGCAACAGACATGGGCGCCTAGCGACAAAACCACACTGAACAACTTTAATAATAAGCTCAGAAAATCTATAAGATAATTTAATAACGAGTCTTTAAAAACGTATCTTACGAGTCTAACAAATGATGCTAGTACCGACTACTCGTTTTATGTGCCAAGCATGTGGAAGGTCGCGGAGGTAATAATGATACCAAAACCAGGTTAACCACCTAGCGAAGTAGCTTCATATCGCCCAATATCGATACTACCAATGTTGTCCAAGCTATTCGAAAAATTGCTGGCAAAACGTCTGCAAAAAATTATTGATGAAAAATCGCTACTTCTAAGTCATCAATTTGGGTTTAGAAACAAGCACTCTACAATTGATCAGGTGCATAGAATCACAGATAAAATCGAAAAAGCATTTGAAGAGAAAAATGTGTGCTCTACAGTATTTCTTGATAAAGCACAAGCTTTCGATAAAGTATGGCACAAAGGACTGATACACAAACTACAAAAGCAACTGCCGAAGCAGTATTCGACTATTCTGGAGTCTTATATATCAGATCGATTCTTCAGAATTAAGCAAGATACAGAGTGTTCAACATTAAGAGAAATTAAAGCTGGTGTACCGCAAGGCAGTGTGCTAGGTCCAGTTTTATACCTACGCTTCACTAGCGATTTGCCTGAAAGTGTAGAAACCACCATAGCTACTTTTGCAGATGACACAGCCGTCCTTGCTGTGGGAGCAACTGTCGAAATAGCAACAAAAAATCTTCAGACGGCAATAAACAATATTTCAGAATGGACTCAGAAATGGCAGATTAGATTAAATGACCTTAAATCAGTCCATATTAATTTTACGTATAAAAACGTACCACACATTCCAGTCTACATTAACAACAATGTAGTAGAATTTTCTAACACAGCTAAATATCTAGGCATGACTCTAGACGCTAATCTGCGTTGGAAAGCGCACGTTAGAAAAAAAAAGATGAGTTGAACATGCGATACAGTAAAATCTATTGGCATATTGGGAGATACTCATCCCTGTCCAACTACAATAGGTTATTGCTATACAAGCAATTTCTAAAACCAGTATGGACCTATGGGCTCCAATTGTGGGCATGTACATGCCAAACAAACTTACAAAAAATTCAGGTTTTTCAAAATAAAGTATTAAGGAACATAGTTAATGCACCTTGGTACATACGCAACGCCGATCTGCATAGGGATCTAAATATTGAAATGATTGAAGATGAGGTTAAGAAGGTTGCTCGGAGGCATAGAAATCGGCTTCTCAACCACGTAAACACAGAAATAACAGAACTTTTAAATAATGACAATGTAATCAGGAGACTGAGACGGATTAAACCTCTTGATCTGTAAGATTTAGCTAGGGCTAAGAAATTAGGTATTAATTTCAAACAAAACAAGTTTAAAAATTCGACAAACGGCGGATTTATCTCTTTAAATTAATTAAATAATTCAAAATATAATTTGCTGATTAGTCGTACGACTAGGTGCAATCTTTTTCGGGATGGCTAATGGGAGATTTTTTAGATGAGTTAAAGTCCATCACTATTGCAGAAGCATCCCTCGCGTATAGCTCTGCAATGTCTTTCGATGATTGTTTACTTCCAGCGAATTCCCAACAACAAAAAAAAAATATATATATATGAAGCTCTTAATCTTAAGAAAAAAAAAGCATTCCCCCTGCATTCTTTTTAGGACGACGCTGCCTCCCCCCGGTAGATACCCAACGCCCTGCTATTCACGGCCATCAATTAATAATTAACAAAAAACCTCAGCAAATAGCCGCACTCCGATGCCATGCTCGGTGACAGCATAGATTGGAGCTGCATGTGAATATTTTGTGGCTCCATTTCTAAACACCTTTACAAGCTGTCAACTCGAGCGCACTAAACACCTTACAACCTCTTAATATATATCTCTCCGACCTGGGCCTCGAAAAAAACAAATTTTATCGGTATCGATATCTATCCCGCCTCAATTAATAAACTCGATCAAATGTTCCTCGCAGTGTTCTAATCGCGCTTTAGCGCCTCAGGTGCTTGACCATAAATTTAAGTCTTCGCGCACCATACTCTACTCTTGTTCTTGTTCTTGATCTTGTTTATGGCATTCTTGTTCTAATCGTTTTGTTCTCATTCTAGGACAAGCAGTCTCCAGAGGAAATCGGACAATTGTTTCAGGACGAAGATAATATGGCAGCGATTCTAATGCGTCGCCACTTGCAGACCGGTGATCTTATTATGGTAAGTTATTTCAAAGTTACGTACACTGTTTGGCACCTGTTTTAGATAAATGTCGGCCATTCGCCAAATAGAACCGCTATTTACAATGTTTCGATTTTGGTCAACAAAAGTTGCTTGGTAGGTCGGACACAAATCAATGTCGATGACTGGCTTTTGACCAAGGTGCATACGCCGGCCGAGAGACGTGGGAAGTACTTGGGTTCTTGTAAGTGGCGGTGTTCGGTGGGCCACCTTGACCGATATACACGTGGGAATATCCACACAGCTAAACATGCACAGCCACAGAGTCCATGAGTGTTTCCATCTGTCAAGGTGGATTTGAGTGTCTGTGTGTGGATAGTTTTGCATTTGGTGGCTCTCAAAGTGCCCATGGAAAGGTAAACAACTTTTCTGGTTCTTTCGGTTCGGCAACAATACGTTTGGTTGGTGTTCTTGAAATGTAAACCGACGACGAGTAATGGACCACACTTGAGGTCTGTGGTTTAGCAGGCTTATGGGGCCTCTTAGAGTCTATTGTTGGACATGCGGCTGGTAATTATGCGGGTCTAAATTTTCCCTTTTGTCTTTTTCTGTCTCTTGTTGATTCGGCTTAGCACACGGTATATTTATATTTGTATAATAATTATATTTGAATTTAAGTGGAAGAATGCTGGTGGACGGCGTATACCTTTTCGCAGATTGGGCAACGACGACGACGGCGGGGGGAGAATTTCAAGGAGAAAACGTTTAAGTAGACCAGTGCAGAACATTCGTTTAATCTGGAGTAGGTAAGCTACGGTCTAATTTTTCAAAGCGACATGGCTGGTTGTATGGTTGCAATCAATCAAAATACATCATGACTCAGGACATTTGCTTGCCTTCAGCTAGAGATTTATCTTGCAGTTCAGAGTGACGGTGACTGTGGTTCCGAAGATGAAGGTTCTGCATATGGGTTAGAATACCGCGAAGGAAGTGGGTGCTTTA
Organism: Cheilosia vernalis; assembly: GCA_949126925.1. Lineage (NCBI taxonomy): Eukaryota > Metazoa > Arthropoda > Insecta > Diptera > Syrphidae > Cheilosia > Cheilosia vernalis. The sequence goes on from OX421362.1 coordinate 60,530,669, forward strand.
AGAGTGTGAATATAAAACGAGATCAGACAATTCGAGCGAATAGTCATACAAATGGTACCAGAATCAGTCAAGTTTAAGAATACGAATTGGTCTGAGACTAGGTAAAAATTTGAAGTTTGAAGTCGACTAGATCTATGATTTGGACTCTCACAAATAAATGAGCTAGTGAACTCATACAGTTTCGAACTGTGTCTTGCCATAAAGTGGACAACGGAAAGTCCACAAATTTTAAGTTTAAAATCGACCCGATCTGTGATTTCGATACTACCTTTAAAATGAGCTAGTGATCTCAAACTGTTTCGAACCATTCGAACGCCTTGGACTGACTGTCGACATTTTTACTCGTCTGCGCCCTGAATAGTCTTGAAAAGGAGGAGTTCGTTAAGCAACTTTGTGAATCAAAACATTTTTAACGCTTTACTTCGATGCGTAAAGTGTTCTTCCAATTTTTTCTTCTAACCAATTCTACCCCAGTTGTCGTTTCGCTACAGAATCGGCAACGTACACACTTACAGTGTCAAAAGGTCAAATCGGTTCAATTTATCTGGAAAAGGATTGTTAATAACTGCCTTCTCTACTTATTTTGCTAGAGTTCTGATTTAAAATGGGGTTTCGACAGATTTGTCCACCTTTCTTACTAAAGCTAGTATTAGACGATATGTCGAATCAGCATATGTATGCTAAAAAATGTGTCCCAATCACAACATATCGTGTAATAGCGAAATTTCTGTCATCATATGTATATGCTTAACAGTGTTTGTTGGCAAATTTCTTGGCTAGTCAGCATATGTATGTTGGCGACCTGAACATATTGTGTAATAGCACTTTTGGGACCGTATGCTTATATTCGGCGAATGCTGACGAGCTAAAGTAGGCTCATCAGCATAAGACACATTTTTTATCATACGGCTTTGATATTTCTGAAGTTTCGATAAATTTTGAACTCGCCGCACTAGTTTTTTGTCTTGATATTGTCTAGATTTTTGTTGTTAGAACAAAAATGGGTGAGCTTTTCAGTTCGCATCTTATCATCGAGGACGACGATAAGAGTAATAAGGATCCAAGGCTTGCTGATGATTCACAGGAGTCAGATTCTGGCAAAAAAAGGAACGTATTGAAGGTAATATCAGCAGTTTTGGCCAATATACGTTGGAGGATTGTAAGGCAAAGTGAACCAATCTGCTGGTGTCCTTTTAAACGAATTTTGCTAAGCATCGCGCCAGTAAATCCGATCAAGCCACCAAAGGATTGACTGAGCCTGTTTGGAAGTATTTCAAACAAACAATGTTGTTTTAAGAAGTTATTGATGACCATCATTCAACGAAATCGACTTCGTTAATGGTTTTGGTAATTTTTTCTTGCTTTTGCATAGGCTCTCGTTTAATTGGTTTTGTTGTGCATTTTTTAGCAATCCGACATGATAGGTAGAAGTGGCGGTCCCGCTTGGAACCCAAGTAGCACTGTGATGTGCCTTTTTGTTACCACGACTCGTGTTACCTATTTTGTGATGTTTGTTAAGGGTGCGAAGCATTCGGTGCCTATATCCAGCCTGTGGAGTTGAGGAAACGTATTATGTCTGATATCCCTATACCCGAAATGTCGCTAAGGTTGTCGAAAAAAGGTTGGTTTAGTGTGCGCAGTCTGGCTCTCGCTAGTGCCGGGCATTTGCAGAGAAAATGGAAGAGAGTTTCTTTCTCATGTGTATTCCCGCAACTGCGGCAGTGAGTGTTGAGTGGGATCCCGAGCTTAGCCGCATTGTTTCCAATTGGCCCGTGATTATTGCCGTAATTCTGGCGATATCTGGACGGGTTCTGTTTAGCAGGTTCCTTGTTCTGTTTTGATCGTATATGGGCCATATCTTCCTTGAAATGACGCAGTTGGATTTTGGCTTTCTGCAGGAAATATGAATGAATTTGTCCCTTGGTCACTCCTAGTGGGACGTGGACACTTGCCGCGAGTGAGCTGTGCAGAGCTGACCCCCTTCTGGCAAGCTCATCTGCCCGCTCGTTGCCTATTATGTCACTATGCCCTGTTACCCAGAGAAGTGTGACACTGAAACGTTCACCCAGACGGGCAAGCTCGTTCCGGCACTCCAGCACTAGTTTAGAGGATATGGTAGCCGAATTTATGGCTTTGATGGCGGCTTGGCTATCTAACGGGTGATTTTTTAAGAGGTTTAGAACTTTAAAAAAAAAAAAAAAACACCAAAAATTCGAAAAAATGATTGAAATATTTATTTGAATCGATAGTTTGAACCTTGCAATTTAATGTTTAAAGATAATTTCATGCAAATGTTGACCGTGGCTGCGTCTCAGGTAGCCCATCCGCTGAGTCCAATTTTGGCATACTTTTTCACACATATCGGCCGGTATCTCACGAATGAATGCATGGATGTTGGCTTCCAGTGCGTCAATCGAAGCGGGCTTGTCCCTATACACATTAGCCTTGACATACCCCCACAAAAAATAATCTAATTGTGTCAAATCGCACGATCTAGGCGGCCAATTGACCGGCCCGAAACGTGAAATTAACTGTTCACCAAACTCGCCTCGCAATTGCGCCATTGTTTCGCGTGCTGTGTGGCATGTGGCACCGTCTTGTTGAAACCACATATCATGCAAGTCAAGAACTTCCATTTCGGGCAAAAAAAAGTTTGTTATCATCGCTCGGTAGCGTTCACCATTGACAGTAACGCTGCGATTCGCATCATCTTTGAAGAAATATGGCCCAATAATGCCGCCGGCCCATAAACCGCACCAAACAGTGGCTTTTTCGGGATGCATTGGTAGCTGTTGCAATGCTTCTGGCTGATCTTCACTCCAAATGCGGCAATTTTGCTTATTTACGTACCCATTCAACCAAAAATGAGCCTCATCGCTGAACACAATTTTTCGATAAAAAAGCGAAAATGAACATTTCGAACCGAGCACGAATTTTGATAGTAAAATTCAATAATTTGCAAGCGTTGTTCATTTGTAAGATGATCCATGGTTAAATTGCAAACCAAACTGAAGCTGTTTGACAGTGACACAAGGTACTAAACACACGTCAGCTGTCAAAACCAGTGTTGCCAAAACCAAACCAGCTAAAAAATCACCCGTTATAAGGATAGCGATATTTTGTTTGTGAGTAGTGTTACGCGCTAGATGCACGCAGGCTTCTCGGATAGCCAGTAATTCCGCCTGGAAAACGCTGGCAAAGTCCGGCAAACGGTATGATTCTGATATATTTGGTAATTCTGAGTATACCCCGGCCCCCACACCACAGTTCATCTTAGATCCGTCAGTGTATATGACCGTGTCGAAACCCTGCACTACTTCGTTTCCCTTCCACTGAGCTCTGGACGGGAAACTTACCTGGAAGCCTTTCTTAAAATTAAGTTGTGGTGTGATGTAGTCGGTTGGAAACGTGACCGTGCCGTTTGGTAACGAGTCCAGGATATTGCTGTGGCCATACGGCCTTGCACTCCAGCACCCAGACTCATCCGACATGATACGATCGATAATGCTTCGTGCTCGACTGAGTCGGTAATTATACACACGCTGCACCATCGTGAGGCCACGCTCTTTTTTTTCACGCATTTTATTTTTTCAACTAAACCAAACAAAAACGATAAAAATCCATTTAATCAATGAAATGATAACATTAATATATGTATATTGTTAAAAACAGAACTATACACTACAGTTTCATACACTACACGTACAATTCACCAGAATCGCAGAAAATCGATAAATCGCGATCTGGAAATTTTTCAGCATACAATCATACGAGTCTTCAAATTTTTCAGCATACCGAATTCAACATATCGTGTAATAGGGCTTCATAATATGTGCTGAAAAAATATGATAGCAAACTGTTTGTTAGCAAAAAAATTGGCTACTTTGGGACAAGTTCAACATATCGTGTAATAGGGCATAAGCCAGACGAACATACCTATGCATGTTTGCTGAGAATTGTTAGCATATGATTGTCAGCATACGTATGTTCATTCAACATATTGTCTAATACTAGCTTAGGGCCCGCTTAGTTCGTTTTTCACAGATTTCTCTTATCGAATTTTAAAGTTCCTCCGAACTAACACTTAACTGTGTTTCCACCTGACAATCGAACTAAGACATTTGAGAGCTTGATCCGACGCCTTCAAGTCGTAACAATTTGATAATGCACCCGCTTGTCCTCACTGACATTAAGTCCCTAACCAGGGGGCTCTCTTTCTAATACCTTTTTCGCTCAAGAACTACTCACAATCGGTCTTGATAAACTTGGAAAAAACCCCCACGCCCACTATTCAACTCAAATCGATCCCAAATTGATTTGTTTACATTTTAATTTATTTCATCTTGACGCACTGTTTACATAACTCAACATGAGCTACTCAGCACTCAAGACAACCGATTAGCGATAATAGCACTCATCTGCTCCATCAATTATAATCTGCTACCACAATTGCGCGCGTATAAGCCACTTCCAAAGAACCCCACTTATGGTGCTTACCCACTTAACAAATGGTTCTTGGCACTCGAAAGACTACTTACCACGCATTCTGTATTTGTATCGGCAAGCCATAACAACGAGAACTCGCCAAAAACTAAAAAAAGAAAATGAAAAGACAACTTTGGAGAATCCAATCCAACCAGCAGCAGTTCTCGGAGGTGGTAGTTAGCACGTGATTGATTCTCCCGGCTCCGTCATGTTCAATCAAATTGGACAAATCTATGCAGGTTTTTTTTTTTTTTGGTTTCTTTTGCGATCCTCAGGCACTTAAGCATTTTATTAACACACTTCGAGGCAGAAGATACTCATGGATGGGCAAGAGTGTTGCGAAAAGTATCGTTTTTTCTTCTGTTTTTTTTTTTGCTCAATCGAATTCTTTTGACGACGAAAAGGTTAAAGTCTCGATTTTCCAGTTTCATGGGCCATAACGAGATTGCTTTGGGGGCAAGTGTTATGCTGCTGATGCACAGCATCTCATAAACATTTCAACATATCTTCACAAAGTTGCAAGATGGTGTTGTGTGGTTTGTTGTTTAAGCCATCCGCACAAGAGAAATCGTCGTTTTGGTCAAATGTTGTTGGCCTTAACAAATAAAATCGAATAGAGGGACTTACTCCCTCGTTTGAACGATCATCAACATTGATTACCGTCAATTGCGTAATTAATACATCTGCATATATGGCTGGGGTTACAGTGGCGGATAAAAGGCTTGCGCGTAGCTACGTCTTTAGCAAGTTGGGGGAGTGTATATTTATATAGATCGGTGCTGTGATAGAGGTTGCCGTAAGGCAGAGGTTATTGATGGATATTTGCGTTGTGTTGTGTAAAATAATTCGACCTCACTTTTTGTTTTGTATGACGCCATAAGTGTCGCTTCTCTATGGAGCGACCATTTTTTCTTTTTTAAAAATTACCAAAGCCAAACAAGCACACAGCTTTTTGTAAAAATCATCCAAAGCCTACATAAAACTATGAAAGACCGCCTCGGCTACAGCAAAATACTTCGCCGCCCAACTGTAGTACAACTGTGCTGACATTAAGCCGCATAAAAACTTGTAAATAACAACATGAACCCAAATAAGCCGACATGTGTTTCTGCCTTTAGTCTTTGTTCAAGTGGCCATAATCAGCTCTCAAGCTGAAACTATAAATAATCTTTTTTCCCCCTCTGCATAAGTTGGCGCGCAATCTGTTGCCAAACCATTTGGACAGCTAATTGCTGAGATCACGCATTCAGGTTCTAATCATTATCGAACATGCGGTGTAGTCGTATGTGATGATTCGCATTTAATGGCGAAGATGAATGATAAATTGTGGCGCACCGGTGATATTTGGTAACCGCAAACGACTTTCAAAATCGAATGTACTATGTCTGTGTCTGTAGTATGTAGGTAGTCTCACGGGATGTGCATAGGGATGCGTAGTTCTACCAGTGTGCGGTGTTCTTTCGGATGGCAATGGTTTGTGTGGCATTTGCAGATCATGTTGGATTATTTAAATCCAAATTTGTGGTTATTATGGTCTGATCTCTGATATAATGTTTCTCCCGAGAGATGTGGTGCTAATTTGATCTTAATTCGAAAGATTGCAGATTAAAGTGGACTGGTCGCTGGTAGTACCTAAATATCTTTGGCTGGATGGTGGTCTTGGTTCTTGAAAGTGAATGTCGAATTGGAGGTAGTTTCGACGAGTATGCTGATGCAATTTGACGAGTGACTTTCAAACGAATTTATACAAAGAATTTTGTTTGCATTGGCAATCCGGGCTTCACCTGGTAATTGATTATTTACCTACTTAGAGAGCGCTCTTTTGTGTCCATCCGCTGTGTGTATTGAAGCCATCTTTGACGACTTATTCGTGATTTTTTGGCCAGGTCTATGTCCCTTTTCGTCGTTGAATCTCTTTAAATCTCCTCTTAAGCACAGACCAGACCGGAGTCGGTAGCCGTTTGGTTAATTGTAAAGCAGGATCTGTCCTTAAGAGATGTTCTATTGCAATGCATTTTATTTGCCAGATTAAACCGCCACATTTGTTGTTATGAAAGACACATAAAGTTCTTTTGAGAGTCGTCCGAAATCTATTTATTGAGTTTCATATCCATCAGATTTATAAAGTTTCACTTAAAATAATATAAATTGGAAGAACGGTGACGAATTGAGCAAAATGTCCAGTTCGCTGTTGAACTCTTTTGTTTTTGTGTCGCCTTTTAAATTGTATGGACGAAGTTATGAGCGTAAGAGGCTTCTTTTGGGGGATTATGATGGGTGACTGTTTATAATATTCAACTAGATGGTAGAAATAAATGTCGACTGTCACGCAGTGCGACCGTAGAGGGGTTTTCTGCGATACCACGCTGGGCTGTTCTTTTTATAAAAAAAATCGGGTTTTCAAACATTTAGAGCAGTCAGGTCCGAATAACAGTCACTTGTTTTTTTTTTTTCGAAAATATCAAGAGTGTCACAAGCAGGCTCTATAACCAGCGCCAACATTTTGACTAGCACATGAGTGTGCTACAATAAAAGGGAATTCCACTAATTTGGTGGTCAAAATGAATACAGAGTTGGGCCAGATTGGATGATTAAACTGACAGTCGTTGCGATACAAGAGCCCACCACTGCGAAAGTAAGATGCATAATTCAGTGGATTGGTCGACTAAATCGCTAAACCAACTCGGCAATTCCATCCGGACATTCTTCGATGATTACTCATGTGGGTCATATGACCGCCAATTGTCCCTAAACTAACCTGCAAAACACGCACCAACCCCCGGCCTGCTTCTGCACTCTGCACAAAATATATGTATTACGACTTGCGTGAAAAAAAGCCCGCCATGTTTTCTTTGATGGTATTCATAAGACGACCATTAACACTTCTTTGGTGCTCCAAAGTCACTGCTCGGAGGACTTTTAATGTCTATATTCCCATAAAAAGCGGGGAAATGGTAATTGTATACATTTTTCGTACCTCCATCCAGTAGCAGCAGCCTGCATACAGAACGGTACAGGTTCCTTGCAACATAATTCTGTTTCTTTCCTTACCGCATAACACAACCATCTGTTGTATAAAATAATAAATCATACACCTCTCTCTGTGGGTAACGCTGTTGACGATGATTTTGTTCAGGTTTCGTAATCTTCGTGTCGATCCCAGGCAAAGAAGGAATACACTCCATACCGGATAGCCTTGATATTTAAAGCCAGACAAGCAGCATCAATGACGACGAAACGAAGAAGCGCAACCAAGCGCGCACTCTCTGAGAATGGTGGCGGTGTAACAGAAAATTTCGCATCTAATGGGATTTTAATTGAAATACCAGTGCTACTAATGAATTACAATGCAAATTACCAATGCAATTGGTTGTTCGTATAAGTATGGCGACATTTCACGTAACGCGCGTCCCTCCCACGGCTGTCTTAGAATGGAAAGTGAATGGGAATGGAAATAGGTATGGGCATGGGATCTGTGGCGGGGGAGAGACCTTTGCGTGTGACATAAGCCTTATTAATGACTGCACATTCTAATTTAAATCAGCCGGGGCAATATTGCCCCCATTACACACCTGCTGGGGTCACCACCAAGCTGGGGGTCCAAAAATCCCCACGACAAAGGAGTCGAGTCAACGCAAAACTCATTTCTCTCTCTCTATGTTAGCCAACTGAACTGAACCGAACTGGGTTGCATAACACCCTGCATGTCCATACCCTAGGTTACACCTTTTTCTGTTGAGACTCACCGCCGGTCCCAGATCCCAGTCTAAGCCTCTCTTTCGGCCATTTATCAATTTCTTTGCTTCCATATGCTGATAGATTGCAGAGCAAAGGAAAGGAGAGCAAAACAACAATAATAAAAAGAGTGCAAACTTCTTGTCCGTGTTGGGAAACACGAGTGTCTTGGGCTGTGGCCAAGGCATCATTAACTCCTTTGGAGAAAGAGGCGACGGACAACCGGCGGTTTGTGTGGCGGCGATTATTCGTGTTGACACGGTGCAGTGTGGAAAATGTGTTCCAGATAGGTTTTTGGCTGCAGTATTTGTTGTTATTAATTTTTTATGTAATCGTTTACGGCAGCAAGGGAGGTGCTGTTTTTCCTCTTTTTTTTCTGTTCTTTTTGCATGTTTTTGGTATTTAGATGTGGTTTGTTAATTTTGATTATGATAGGTACGACGTACGAGTAGATCGTTCATGGGAAGTCACAGTCCCATGAACGGCTTATGAAATAAAACTCTTTTATCAGCAGGAGTAGCGTTTGTATGTGAAAGGCGTCTCGGGGCGTTATTCGGTAGCGGAAATGCGAATAGAAGGATTTGCATGCAAAATTGGTATATTTCGACGAAGGCCGTGACTGACAAGCTGAGGCTTATAAAATTCGTTCTTCCTACGTTCTATGGGTCGAGGAATATTTTCGATGAAGCTTGAATAGCGGCAGCCGCTTTTATTTTTTTAAAATACTTTGGCCAAGCTAAAGCCCTCAACAGCGCTCTAATTGGCTTGCAGATAGGTGCTTCTTTAGCCCTCAGCAGTAGTCCTGTCAAAATATGCCTCGGAAGAGGGAGTTCAACATTTAACCAAGACTCTGTCAACATTTATAAAGGAAGTGCGGCAGCAGTTTAGACTTGCTTTCTCTGTGAATATCCGGCCCTATCTACTATCTAGAGGCGGAAACTTGTAGATCTTTTTTCGACGACCTATCAGGCTTCCGTAATAAAAATTATGCAAAGTTGATGGTTTCCTTAGACTGACTTTGGACATTTGTAGAGCCTTCTTCGACGACCTATCGGACTTCCGTAATAAAAGTTGTGCATAGTTCTTAGTTTTCTCAGACAGACTTCGGACATTTGCAGAGTCTTCTTCGACGACCTATCAGACTTCCGTACTAAAAGATGTGCAAAGTTCTTAGTTTCCTCAGACAGTCTTTGGGCATTTGCAGAGCCATCTTCGACGACCTAACAGACTTCCGTAATAAAAGTTGTGCAAAGTTGTTAGTTTCTTCTTTATAACAGGATCGACTTCTGCCTCCCACCAACAGTCTAGGTCGCTTTAGTTGGGGTGTCGAAATGAGAATAAATCCCGCGAGACCGACAAAACTTGCTATTCAGCTGTCATTTCTCATCCTTCTTTTTAACTGACCTTATCATCATTGCTCAATTGACACATGTAGCAGGTATGCTTGGCAGATTGACGGGGCTTGGCGGATTGTCGACCGGCGCTTGCCTATTTTGATTGCACTCTTCAAAGTTCACTTCCTGACCGGGGAATCCGACGATAAACGAATTGAATATACATAATTTCAAACGAAGGATTTTTAAACAAACTTTTCTTAAAACAGTTGATATGGTTGAAATCGCAGGACTTCGCAACTACTCAGATTCTTTCTCCTGCTATATAATGAGCAGCACTCCCCTGTGGTTGAAATTGTGAAGCAAAATCTCATCAGCTGTGTGAATAATTTCCACTTTGATGGTAATCCCCTTGGGACTTTGGACGTTGTTTGGCTTTGGGTTCGATCATCGGCTTATCTCGCTCATTTAATGAAAATAAGGGGGTTTTTCTCCAACTCTGATTTTGGCTTCAAATTGAAACTGATTCGGAAAAACTACAGCGATGACCGAACTCCCGACTTAATAACAAAACCAGAAATAAGCTGTCACCTGCCAACCAGGTAGGGTGAGTCCAATTAATGACAGACTAATCCTGGTCACCGAGGTCACAATCAATTTCGCTCCAAATGGCATCTGGCTTCCTGCCAAAGCCATTCCTACCTGCGAACAGTTCCCGCGAATTGTTTCCGACAAGTGCCGCCATTTAAAGGCCATATAAGCAGCCGCACCGTCGAATTTATTCCCTCACAAGACTTTTTCTCATTAAACAACGACCTACCACCCCATCATACAAAATCGCGGGCATCAGCATCACTTCAGAAAACATAACTCAAGCCTGCCTACACTCAGTACATCAGTAGTCCCGCTGGCCTTACGGACCTCTCCGCCACCTCACTCGTGTGGCGGACATTAAAATTGCTCTGAAAATAGCATCGTGCCTAGAATACTAATTCCCCTCGGTGATGATGCAGATCCACGCCAACTGCCATACAAACTGTCAATTTGGGCGGCTACGTTCATACGAACCACCAGCTCCGTCACATTCTTCAGAGTAGCTAGATCATCTGCACTGAATACCAAGTGCGAGTGTTGTGTCTGGTATTTTTTTTTTTTTTTTTCAAACCGAAAATGTTCCCATAAATTAGCCCGCCGATGACAGAAGACAGAAGTGACAGAGCCGCTTGTTTTTCCAAATTGCGAGGACTGCTGCTGCCCACACTATCTATGGTTGCTGTTACATTTCTTCAGCACCGCACCGGCGCGACAGTGCGATGACGACTCGGCGAACAAAGTTGTAAATATTCAAATGTCGTACAGATAGATCGTGTATATATATATAATCGGTGTGAGTACACGAACGGCCAACGACTTGTTGTGGTCAAATGATATGAAAGTTTGTTTGAACGTGTGGTGGGACATTTTTTTTGCGGCCGTTGGCTACAATGACTCTTGTTTGGTGGAAGGTCAGTGCTAGGTGGTGTCATCTCTTCTCTGATTTTGACCAACTAATGACGGGTTTTGCCACTGTTTTCACGGTTAATTTGGTTGACAATTCAATTTAATTAAAAATGCATGCGCCTCATAAATATGTTAACAGAGAGATGCACGGCAGCACTTGGTTGGAAAGGAAGATGGTAAAAGTCATCTGAAGATGCAGCGACTCTCAGATGCGATTGCTGATAATCCGGTTGTTTGTCTTTCTTTTTGTTGCTGTTGCTTCTACTTCATTCGTGCGTCGAATTACATTTGCACTATGTAGTGTTATTCAATTGTTGAAAGGAAAAGTGATCCCCTGTGGATGGCGCAGTGATATAAACTGAGGTAATGTGAAGTGACAGCATCGAGTGAAGGAAGGAAGCGGGTGTGGGAATTGTCTCGGTGTCTGTTTTGCATCGACGTTGATGGAAGCTTTAGAGGTCTTAGAGCCTGGGAAGAGTTTGGTGGATAAGTTCAGATGCGGTCATACCGTAGTTGATTGTGGGTCTGCCAAAGACTACTAAATGAGTCCATGAAGGTAGAAAGTGAAGAATCTTGATCGAATACTTTTTCTCTTTTCGGAAACGCCACTGCTTGCATGAAAAACCGAACAAATCAAGACAAAACATGAACCCCACTTGAGTAACCTTCATTAACCATGGCTACCTCGACGCACTAAACATCTAATTGCCACACAATCAATCAGCACAAATGCACTTGTCGAAGTTGTCTTGCCTGGAAGCCTTCGACGGCCAATCGCCGTACCGCTGCTGGTACTACTACAATTGAACAACCACTTAACTACCGTACCGTTTGACTCAATGTCAACTTAATTTTTTAAAGTAGGTATACACTTACCAAACTTTGTTTGACTTTAGTTTTGTTTTCTCTTTCCTTCTCCTTCTGTTTGCTTATCATTTTCGAGCGCCCTAATTCATCATTCACGTCGGTGTCGATCCGTGAGATAAAATTAATATTTAAATTCCAATTAGTCACACTCACCGAGTGGAGTGGATTGCGAGTACGATTTGAATTTTTAATGTCCATTTTTCAATAAGCATTTGATTTCTACTTAATGTAAGAGACATATTTATCGAAAGAATTAATTCGCGCTCTAAATGCCATCTTGGTCAAGGTTATCCTAAGAGGTTTTATTTTTCAAGCGGTTCTTATTAGCATTGGATTTGCATTGACAGTTTACGGAGGGGAAATGTTCTTTTGGAAGAACCGCGGCGTTTTACAGAGTTTGCATTCAAATTGTGGTTGCGATATGGTAAGTGGGAGTGGATTGATTTGAATGGAGAGAGTGACATTTGGACACATTTATCTGATTATACTTGAGCATTGAGAAGAAATCTAAGTGTTTCTTTATTGGAAGATTTTTGTCGACTGATTAGCCTTTCCGATCATGAGTGTTGTTGAACACATCCCTGGGGGTGAAGTGCATTAGCCCCAATGAAACTTTAAAATTACAAATCAAAAAAAAATAAATTTGTAAATTAAAATAAAAATGTTCAGTATTGAAACGCATAGTGGATTATAAAAGTTGTCTTTCAATCTGTATCTTCGCGCTTGACTACCTAATAATCTTACATAAATAAAAAGTGATTCGTAAGCAAGAACAATTTCTTCGAAAATAATACCCAAAAGCATGGTGAACTATTGAAATAGGTAGTTAACTAAAAAGAAACAAAATCCGATTGAACTTTGATCTGTAGCCACGCGCTCGATTTTAAAATAAAAGTGTCTGCTTTAATCAAACAGCATTAGTTCGTAAACATCGAACGTTCAAACACCGGTTGACAAAAGCTCCTTTGGACAAGCAACTATAAGCAACGATGCAGGCAATGGACAAATTTAGGTTAGTTTTAGACTTAACCAATAAGATTCCCCTTTATGATGGTGAAGAAACATGTACAGTGGATTTTTTAGACAGGGTTGACTCAATAGCATCACTTCTCCACGGTTGCAATGGAGTTGCGATTGGTATTCTGACAAGCTATATTAAAGACAGAATTGTAGGAAGGGCACGATGTGAATTGCAGAAGCATGGAAAAATAGGTACTTGGTCTCAAATCAGAGAAATAATTAAAAACAGTTTCGGTGAAAAATAAGAACAACTAGAGTTACAACAACAATTGAGGAGTATTATAATCAAATAAACAGACTCCTTAGTAGGATAAACAATGCATATTTATTGCATCAAAACAGAGACAACTTACAACTTATAGACTCCAATAATAGAATTGCTTTGGAAGCTTTTAAAAATAATCTCCCTGTGCAAACCAAAACTTAGTAGAAACCCAACAACATTAAGTGACGCTTATATAATCATCAACTACTAAGGGCGAATAATAACTATTACGCACAGAACGTAAATTTGTACATTCCTACACAAAACAGTATACAATCGTGTTGGTACACATCGCCAATTTAACAATAATTACAGACAAAACATACAACCAATACCAAATAGCAGAGACAATAGAAATAATGCACAAACTCCAGAAAACAACACCAATACTGGGCGATCTCAAATAAACAATAACTACAAAAATAGCGGACAATTCCGAAAAAAACAACAGCCGTTTGTATAGTAACCGATCTCGACAAGGCAATAGATACGGTAATGATGCGAAAGCTGCAACGAGCGTCCAAATTTTCAACACTACCCCACTAACAGTTACCCTATATAATTATTGATAGTAATACTATACATGACCTCTTAAATTTATTATCGCCTGCGGTGCTGAGCATAGTATCATTAACAAAAACAATGCGATCCCAAATGGGAAATACATTATAATAAGCACCTCCTCAAAGTACTAGGCCGTCTCATTCAAACTAATATAAAATACAAAATCCCCCTATTTAAAGAGTTCAACCAAAATGGTTTCGTGGAATTTTTGGAACACCAATTTCACGAACAGTTTTATGGCCTTATAGAAAATAATATTCTTTTGAAACTTAATGCAGTTATTAGTCATAAAAACCGATTTCTTAGAACTGATAATGCAAACCTCCCATTGTATTTGAATGAAGGCGAAGAAATGTATGCAAAAAAATTTTATAACGACGTATGCTTAAACATATTTTTCGGCGAAATGTTCGAAACTGAAATTGCGAATAAAGTATTTGCGACCCAATTAGGCAGTATCGATGTTTCTAAATTAAAATCTCTACTTTACTCCTACAAGTCAATTTTTTATAGAGAGGGAGACAACTTAACCTTCACAAATGAAATACGTCATCGAATAAATACGAGAACCGAAATTCCGATTTATAGCAACTTTTATATAAATAAAAAATAAATAGTTCTAGCTTCTCACAACCATTCGTTTTGTGTGAGTTTTTTTCATTTTTGGAACTAATGGAAATGTAAGGGATCTACAATTTTATGCCGATTCCAATCGGCCGATTGAGAAGCTCTTTGAAGACAGTTATACTCTCGGATGTTTGTCAGACGTTCGCGAGAGGTGACGCAGTGAAAAAAACCCTGGGTTGGAATTTGGGTTTTTGCGGAATTCGAACCTGGGACCCCCGCTTAGTAGTCCAACACACTAACCACTAAGCCACGTTGTTATTATTAGATACTATTATTAAGTTGTTTCATTTCTTTGAAACTCATTTCGATGTTACAATTAATTATAAGCCTCAATAAAAACAATACATATAACTGTATACAATAAGACCTCTCAACGGTCATTTGTCGGTACTCGATCACCATATCACGATGACAATAATAAAACTTCAAATCAACTTGCAATGACAGGCGAACGCTGTTGCTTAAGTGTAATTGCTATTGGCGAGGTGAAAAGTGAAAAGAATGAAATCACAAAATCACTCAGACTATTGACACCTGCGATTGGGGAGTGACAGCACGTCAATAGATGGTATACCTACTGATCGAGTGTTACATCTTTGCGTTATGATTTGTGCCCCGCAGAACTGAGCTAAGATGTTGCATATGCGCGTTTTCAACTTGTAACTCCAACCAGTTGGTGGCATATACCATTTTTATGGCAAATTAATATCCTTATAAACACATGTCGTTATGCAATAGCTGTCGAGTTTATAAATAGCCAGTTGGGTATTTTTAGCTCGCATGCGGACTCACATTTTTGTCTAATTAATTGCGTTTCAATGTCCAACAGTTTTAATAAATCTTGGCACATATTTCTCGCCCGACTGGCCATCCCGTCACATATGGGCAGCACATGGTGTGTTCGGTGTGTGTGTGTGCAAAAAAGTGTCAAATTTTTAGCACAGTTTCGTTAAAGGGTGATGTGCAATTTCGCGTCCACCCAAGCAAATTGTGCTCTTGTTTTCATTTGGGTTTTTTTTTTTTTGGTTACACCAAGTTGCGCAATCCTTAACAACTTAATTGAACACAGTGTTTTACATGTATAGGGGGTAGGCAGTGGCCACTGAATTCCTGTCAATCGAGCGTTCGCACATAATCTGTCTGCATGACATTGTCAAACTATACCTTAGCCATCGACAGGTTGTCCATGCATGGAGCTCGCCTTTACTCACGGGTAATTTGGTGGGCGGTACTTCCCGTTACCAACTCGACAGTCAGTAGTCAGTAGTAGTCAGCAGCAGAGCGGCTGCCCTCAAACGTATTTCCTAGATAGCCTAATTGGCGCATTCAAAACGATTTGCCGTTACAGCTGGCAAAGTGATTAAGTGTTTGGGTTATGCAAGAGATGATAATGGTCGCCAGATGCAAACCAATTAATCGGACTACAACATTTAGTCGTCACATCAGATAATGCATCAATTAGCTGCGAGTATATATGTATATATGGATGGTGGCAATTGAGTGGGCACTCGATTTGGCTTAGCAAATGGCAGAGTGTTGCAATAATGTTTGTTTTTTTTAACAAGTTTCTGTTTTGTTTTCATTTACTTTCAGGACGGAAGCATAGGACATCAGATGGTTTTAAAACCACTGCCGACTGAGCTGAACGCGAATCAGGAGAAACCGCATCATGTGATATTCAAACGAGACACCAGCCCATTGGAGCATATGAGCGATTTTGGTAAGTCGATTGTACTAGATGTTAGATCATCACAAGAGTGCTTAAACTTCAAAGAAAATGAGTAAGAGTCCTTTCAACTCTCGACAATGTTGAAGATTGTTGTTTTCTAAAAAAAAAATTGTTTTATGGGTGAAGAGACGAGTTTTGCAAGAGAGAGTTGTCTTGGGCCAGATTCTGTAAGGCGAAACGATCAAACGTTTTCGTGCGCACGAATGATTGGCCATATGTTACACAAGCAAATTTCTTCGTGCAAACGAAAACGTTTGAACGTGTCGCCTTACAGAATCAAGAGGAACGCCTTGCATCTGTTTCAAATCGTGTTCTTCTCAAGTGATGTTCATTTCGTATGATGTTAAGGCATTGAAACCCTGAAAAAAAATTCAAACTTCAGAGAAGGCCTTTATGACGTTCCCGACGAAATTATTCAATCATCAACATTGACAATGGCATCAGGGCTTCTACTTTGTGCGCCTCCTCTTTGAGGGAATAAGGAGCTTTCCTGACGAATGAAATTGGTAATTCCAACTCCCAGTAAAAGGCAGTCTTACCGAGTGCGAAGCCTTCAAAGCTTATTTATACTTACTAAGGTGGCGTTACAGTCCGGTGTGGACCTGGGCATCAACCAATATGCTTCTCCAGTTCTCGCGATTTTTTGCTCGCACCTCCAAAGCTAAAAATATATTTTTTTTTCTCTCAAAAAAGCCGCACATATATTCGCGTCACCTTTTAAAAGGATCCACTGGAGATTTGAGTACTAAGGTCATTTGAAGAGTCGCTTTGTTATTCGAAATACGGACTTATCTCGCAGCTTTTTAAGCTAACCTACCCGAACGAAATGCGGTAAAGTTATTCTGCTCAATTCATAAAAATGTGTCAGTCCTATACCCGAATGGGCGCATCTGAGAACTAGGTATACGCTATCAGAATCAAGCAGATTTTACATACAAAACAGAAAAAAAATTCCTCTTTTAAATTATGTGAGCCTTAGCTGATATCAAATTGGGTCGTAAACTCACTTGAGGTACTTCTGACTTGTTTAATGCTGTAAAGGCCACACCGCACGCTTGCGGCTCCATTTTTGTTCCCTAAGTTAAATTCGCACTTCTTTCCATAAAATCTAGGTCTACCCAGATCGGTTCTCGTGACCAATCAAATGCAAAGGTTCAGCAAAAATGTTTGGTATATTCGTCATCTTATTCGGGAAGTTCGTTTTAATTTTTATTTTCGAAGGTTACTTATTTAAAAAAGTCCGACGAACTGATTGCATGTTGGAAGCAACCACTATTTATCAGTGGTAAACGCAATTTGCAATTGTATCGTGTTCTTCTGCCTGTTTTCTCTCCGATTAGATGACTCTGACTGCTTTATGGTTTCTCACACTTATTGTCGTATTATAAATTTCCGGTCTCTCTTTGAAATGGGTGGACTTCTCTTAAACCAAGTTTCCTGCACACGTGGACACTTACGAGCTTCTACAGTCTTAGCACCATTTCTTGTACTTTCCTATGAAATAACCCTACACACTCCGTAGCTGCACTTTAAAATCGTTGTACTACACCATCCACTTACTTTTTATGTCCCAAACACTTCCAACAAATAGGTATCTGACATAACCTGATTCTCGTACAGCACAACACTTGACTCCACGGCTACACAACTCATTTCAAATTGCATAAGTCCCATTAAAGTTGACATTACATTTTTAATTGCACTACATTTCTCAATTACTTCTCCCACTTTTACCAAAAAAAAAAAATATATATATAGTGCAACACTTGTGCGATACACGCTCAGCAACAGGACCAATTCGTGTACAACACATCGCATCCCCAACCCAAAAGAGGTGTTGCCTTAAGATAAACCAATTAATTTACGTGGATAATACTTGGTCGGACAAAGATTAAACAGAGAGAAAGTGCATATTAAAGTGGATACCTTGTTCAGCTGTCTTGCCCATCCTGATTGCGGATGATGATTTAATTAAATCCAAACTTAACCGATGTGTACGGGTACGAGCGATAACGAAAATTCAGTTAATTGGCAACGTTCTGATTAGCAGTTGTGAAATATGTTTTTTTGTGGAGGGTTTGTAAAGGGTTTTTCAACAAGAGCGCTACAAAAGTTTTTTTTTTAAATAAAACAAAAACGGTTTTGGATATCAATGAAATTCTTTATTCCTGTAAAAGTACGTTCGATGGCATTATGTATGGAACTCGATTTCTTTTGAATGGCCACCAAGTCCAGACGCTGAACCCAATTTTCGACGGTTTTCAAGCATAAATCGGCCACGCTGCAATTTCACGTTCGATGTTCGTACGAAGTTCATCAATAGTCGCTGTCTTGTTGGCATATACCATAGACTTGACGTAGCCCCACAGGAAATAGTCTAACGGCGTCAAATCACACGACCGAGGCGGCCAAGCAACTGGACCATTTCGTGAGATAACACGTTCTCCAAACTTGGTTTCCAATAAATTGATTATGACATTCGCTGTGTGGCTTGTGGCGCATTCCTGTTGGAACCCCATGTTCTCCAAGTCCATATCATCCAATTGGGGCCAAAAATATTCAGTTATCATTGAACGGTAGCGATTCCCATTCACAGTTACGTGCCGGTCTTGATCATCACGGAAGAAGTACGGCCCAATGGCGCCGCCGGCCCATAAACCACACCAAACCTACAAATGTTTTTCGAATAATAGGATAGGTATCCACAGGTCGCCACTTAAGCCAAAGCTCTAATCTGAAGTAATAAAAATAAAACAAAACCGTCCCTTACAACGAACCTTGTGGTACTCCATTAAGAAATGCCCTTGGCCTTCATCGTAGACTTTTCTTCTCCGACTAAATAGACCCCAGTCCCCAGTGACCACTGAATATACTCACCAAACCAATTCTCATAAACACACCGCTCAAAAAACTTCCAACTTTGTCAATAAACCATTTCCGTCACTCTGTGAATTATTGTGATCTAAAATAATTAAACAGTTCTTTTTTCGCAGACGTATAAAATGAAATAAAATTATTTAATATTCACAGCTTTTATGGAGCCCGATGACATTGAAGCCGGCTACAGACAGAAACGATCTAATAGCGCGTCAGCATCCGCATCCCATTCGAGTAGAACAAAACGATCTGTCGCTGAAGATGAAACAGAGCAACGTTCGAGTCGGACAAAACGTGAAGCACCTTATATGATCTATCCAGAGATTTTAGTTATCGTCGACTACGATGGATACCGACTGCACGGCGGTGATAATTTACAGGTGTGGCATTCGTTAATTTTTTCAAATAAATCATATGCCAGAAGTCGTGCCCGGAATTGTTTATTAAAACTAAAACGTGTTTTTTGTTTTTTCTAGGTGAAACGTTATTTCATATCGTTTTGGAATGGAGTCGATTTGCGGTATCGTCTACTGAAGGGACCAAGGATTCGCATTAGCATAGCTGGTATCATCATTTCAAGGGTGAGTTTTAGTTTTAGGTGAACCTACATAGTTTGTAGCTATAGAAATAGGTTAGGTCAACCATAAGCTGGGATTTTGTAGTGTTTTTCTGTTGCCTTGTTGCATTAAAAGTGCTCATGGAGTGTGCCGGCTTTTGCCTGATGAATTTTAAGGGGAACCTCGAACCAGTGCCTTGATTTTGTGCGGCGATGTCGCTAGGGAACGGTCCGAATCGGATTTGAATGTGTGAGTGAGCCGCGGGCTGTGACCAACGTGACCGTTGTGCAATAATTTGGCACTTTTTTCGAGGATCCTGATACAATTTGTTGCTACTGTATCCCTTTTTTTAGTTTGAAAAGGAACTTTGCAATTTTTAGAAACACTGTGATTTTCAAATGAATTTTAGTAAAATATAACGCTGCTGTTTATCAGAACAAGATTATAGTGTTACAAGAGCCAACAATTGTTAAATATTGTGCGAAAATTCTTAAATTTCAGAGAATTTTTACAAATGAAACTTTTTTCTTACACCGCTCTTTTTTTTTTTTTTGCTACTTTTCAGAATTTTGCAATTTGTTAGAGAAAGGTTATAAATTTTAGTTTTAGTTTTACAATACAATATAGACTGTAAATACTCGTAGATCATTCCCACACAACTTTTCTTTTATAAATTGAACCAAATCACTTTACAATTAGATGTCGTTTAGATTGTTCTAGACACTACTTCTATGAAACAGTAGATGCACGTTTTCAAATAAATTTAGAAATGAAAACCTTTTAGCTTTGATTTTTATTTATAAATATATAAAAATGAATTGAATATTGTTCATAAATTATACCTATCAACTCATTTTTATATCTACTTATAATATCGCGTTCAATTTAGTTTTAGAAAGTCCCTAAAAAAGGGACGATGAAAGAAAAATGTGCCTTTTTCTGATGCTACTACGTAAATTTAGTATTTTCTCCCAATATTTAGCAAGTATTAGCCGGCTTTACGCTATGATGGGGAACCGCGTTATATTTTAAACATATTCATTTTGAAATCACAGTTTTTGAAAAAAAAAATTTAAGTACTATTCACATGAGCGCGAGTTGCGAACAAATGAATTAAATTGTATTTATGAATTGAAAATTGATTTTTATACTAGCTCAATTTAAAATTATTACAGCAATTGAAAATTCTTGCAACGAACTGTCCCACTTTATACACAATCCACATAAAACATTCGCGGATCCACAAACACACGAATGAAAAAATTCTATCGAACTTAACATTGAACAATGATTGAAGTGATTGAAGTTTCAAAAATATTCGCTTGTTCGCTGTTCGTTCGCAATTGGCTCTCATGTGAATAGTCCTAAAATGTGAATTTTCCAACTAATAAAAAGGAACAAAGGAATAACAAATTGTATTAGTGTCCTCGAAAAAGGTACCAAATTGTAGCACAACGGTCACGCTGTTCTCATCCGACATCCTTCTCGCTACCTAAAAAGGTTGCGTCTGGGAAAGATCGCCTGGAATTTCCCGGAACAAAGCAATATAAGAACAGGAAATATGGGAAGTTGTCAGTTCGCGATATCACTCACACATTTATAGAATCCGCCTATACGTGAACCCTTTCCGACACCGCCATTGCGGCAAAAACCGCACAAAATCAAGGCACAGATGTTTATACCTAATTCATACATCAAGACTGTTATTCGCCCTTTTGGTGGATCGTAGGTCCTTTTACAGCTTTCCATGCCATCAAGTGTCATAGTGCTTCGCTTGCATGTATTTCACTTGAAACAGTCCTTTGAAGTTCTCTCTGATTTGGGGATCGTCGTTTGAATCTTAACAACAAACAAGTAATGCTCATTTTTAAATAACAAATTTACCAATCATCATTGAAGCCCACTAAGTTCTTAGTAGTTTACATTGGACTGTTCTGGAGCAAGAGATTGGCGGGAGATTGAATTAGTCCAGTCAAAACTGCCGAAAGATGCAAAAACACATTAACTTGCGACTCTTTTTCGTCACAATCAATTGGACACAATTTATTGAAGAACTTGAACTAGACCTGTCAAAGACTCTATTCAGCAGCAAACAGAAATGATGGATGTCCCTTTTAAGAGACACTAAAGCCATACCATTCAATGCCTATTGACGAAAATAAGCACCCCACACGCTAGCCAGTCTTAAAGTCTCCTCAATGCTGCAACACAAAAGCCGCAATAAATCTTAAACCATTTTCCCCTTTCTTAAATTGTTTTTACTGTCTTTCATTTAAGACCCAACTTAACCTTTATCATCTATCGCCAATGGCAGGTGTAAAACTTCCCATTCGACATGCTTATACCGACATAAAACTCGATTACGACTGCCAAATTGCAAATCTCCATAGAACGTTGGATTACATTTGCATATGGTAGTATCGCTTGCGAACCCCTTGAACAGTGATAATTGACACTGAGTATGCATTCATTGAAGCGGAATACAAGTACTTTATTGTCACATCATAAGCGAACTGTGGATACTTCGGTCAAATCAATATGTCAGCGATGAACATTAAAAAAAAATTATGTAACCGAAAAAAAACGTTTGCATAATGTCAGGTGCAAGACAACTCACGACACAGTTGGATACTGATGTTGTGCTGGAGATTCGTTGATGATGAACTTTGAATCGATTGGAAACTTGGCGCTATGTGAGTTGAATCAACGACTGGGCATCATTTAAGGCCAAGAGCGGTGCAGCGTTCGTTTGTTTTTCGTGCATGACCTTAAATTGATTTTTAGGCGAAGGCAACCGAAATGCATCCAAAACATCAGATAAATGATAGCTTTTGCAATAAAATATGTATGAAGTCTGCGAATTGTATTTTAAGACAAACAGGGTAACTTCTAACCGAATTTATACAAGTTTACCACATTTCTCTACCACCACTTGTAGATAAATTCAACAGGCACTTCTAAGTCTTGTCAACTTGTCGCCTTGTGCTACAAACACCCCCAAGTGGTCATTGTGACTGAGTCTCCATCTAGCTCCTTTATATAGGCAACTTTCCATAGTCACAGAGGTAATGACAGCTACGGAACCTACGCCATTTGTGCTAACAGTTTGATTGCTTTCCGTGGAAACTAGAGATGAAAACAAATTTGAGTCTCTTATCCACACTCATTTTTTGTAGGTCTTTTCCAGAGATTAATGAATAAAAGAGATGGTTATCTTTCGTACGTCTATCCCCCCAAAACCCATTTGTTTACATTGTTGTTTTTGTAATTTCAACCCCCGTCTGTGAATACGTGTGGCTAACAAAAAAGCATGTTGCTAATGGCCGACCGCGAATCATCTTGCTTTTATAAGCATCGCGGTGTTTAATTGTTTTGTGTTACGTTTTGAATTTGTTTAGTTTTTGTGGAGGTGTTGATTAAACTGAAAAAGATAGTGAAATACACATTAGAGAATGCCGAATTCTTGCATTAAAGTCCAATTCATGAACTCACATATACTATAATAGAAATAAGCAGGTGTGTGTGACTTCATGAATTTTTATGGAAAACAGCTTGTAGGCAACCGCCCTTCCACTGGAAAGATATATATCTCTGTATTCCATTATCTTTGTCTTTTCGTTGCGAAAGTCAATCCTATCCGAAGTTGCTTTCCGTCAAAGATAATGGAATACAGAGATATATATCTTTCCAGTGGAAAAGCGGCTGCCTACAAGCTGTTTTCCAGAAAAATTCATGAAGTCACACACACCTGCTCATTTCTATTATAGTATATGTGAGTTCATGAATTGGACTTTGATGCAAGAATTAGGTATTCTCTATTGTGTATTTTACTATTTTTTTCAATTTAATCCACACCTCCACAAAAACCAAACAAATTCAAAACAAAACACAAAATAATTAAACACCGCGATACTCATAAAAGCAAGATGATTCGCGGTCGTCCATTAGCAGCATGGTTTTTTGTTGGTCACACGTATTCACAGACGGGGGTTGAAATTACAAAAACAACAATGTAAACAAATGGGTTTTGGGGGGATAGACGTACGAAAGATAACCATCTCTTTTATTCATTGATCTCTGCTTTCCGTTCCGTTGCAAAGAATCTACTACTTTCGAAATGGAAAAAATAATATCAATGAATTCCACATCTGGAACTCCAAATCCGACACTAGTACATTTCATTTCATTTCACTTTCGATATAGAGAGTACAAAACGTTCGTTAAAGAAAAAAAGTAGAACCCCACTTTTCGCATTCGATTAGCCTATAAAAAATTTGATTTCCAAAGGGCTTCCTACGACTTCATAAGGACAAATTGATGATCTTAAGAATATCTGGTAGTTTCGTCTCGAATTCTAAAGGTACCTATTTCTAACCAAAACATACCTTTGAGTTTTTTTCTTTAATAAAAGCCGAACAAATACTCCCAGCTCACACATAGCTCCTCAGTAGCCAATGCGGAACTCGTTGAGCTAACCACAGCTATGCGGTAGATCGAAAAAATGTACCCAACTGTCACGACCAGTCATGACGCTCTAGGATATTCCTTTGTATGATAACCAATTCACTTCGAATTTCTTTCGTCTCTTAATTACTTTTCCCGTAGATACACAAGCGAAGAGTTTGTATTCGCGTCCTAGGACTTCACCAAACCAGACAGATCTCTATCGTTTCAATAAAAGCGAAAGTACCTATACCTCTCTTTTCTTTGCGCAACACAACGTGGTGCACTCTTTCGAGCTCAGCTCAGCGCCACAGAAAACAATTTGTTGCCGACAAATTTTATTTCACAAATAAAACCGCACGGTTTTGTGGGTTTTGTGACTTCCTTGAAGTGATTTTTATACCTACCAGACCAGCAAGTACTCGTATATAGTGTTGGTTCGTTTCGGTTTTATTTCTATTCCAAGTGGCAGTTTGTTACAGTTTCTGTTACAAGTTAACACGTCACAAGTACGTTCAATAGCAAACCATCTGTCAAGAAAGAGTGCCTCTGAGTCGGCATTTTATATTGGTGGTCTTGCTCTGGTATTCGAATGTCATATGATTTTCAATTTGAGTTATGAACAGCAATTTTTGCTTGAGAGGTCTGTATGTAAATGGTGAAGTGAAGTGAGTTTCGTAGGCTTTTTGAAAAATATCCATTGTCATTGGTTTTAGACAGTTGAGCCATGTGCACGATTTATTTAAGTCATGATCATTAGTCGTTTCATCCGCAGTCGTTGTTGGGATTGGTGGCTCTCTTCTTTAAACTGTCAAACAATAAAGCTAGTCCGCAGCCCTCCAAGTCTTATCCAATTTTTCACTACAGGAAACCTCAGACATTGTCACAAAAAATATTTCCAATCATGGCTGACCTCGCTCTGCAATCTTGATTGTGCACTGAAATCCACGCGACACATTCCGTTCAGCCCTAAATTCCACGAAATCTTACTCAATCTTGCTGCACTCTCGAGTTACATATTATCACCGCAATGGCAAAAGATTAACGATCTCCCAAAAAAATGTCCCATATTCCTTGTCTACAATGCACTGGCACAGGCACAGCGTGCTCCCAAGCTACTGGCTACTGCCGGTCTCTGTGCCCAAACATTCACCTTCGCCATTCCACTATATTTATCCAATCATAATCAGAAAAAAGGCCCAAATTATCAGCAAGGCAACAGTTTCCTGCTGTCGTCGACGAGGTCACCTTTGGCGTACCCTACTCGATTCGAGTTCATACGGACAATCATATTCCCTCAAACCAGGTGCATAATGAATGCGATTCCATGTCCAATATCCACGGTGGTTTACTTAAAAATGTATCGAACCACATACGAGTGGGTGGCTGTGGCTTATTGTGTGTGTATTTTGATGTGCGGGGGCGATCGATTCAATTTATAGCCGTCGCATTGTTTGTTCCGTATTGTGGCAGTTGCATATGGTCAAAAGGATATTGTTTCGAACACATATCTGTTATTGTTGGTATCACTCCGATAATTGGGTAATCGCTATGAAATGTGCTACACAAGCGGGGTACTTAGCCTTATCAAAGCCAGCGAACCGACCGCAAACGACTACGCGTGTCACAGGAGACTCAAGTGGACCAACTGCAATTTCAGAGTGGGCAGGGGCGAATGGATTTCGCAACCGCAAATGGACGAACAAATTTTGTTAGTAAGAGATATATTCTTCTGGTTGAGGGGGGGGGGGGGGGTTTGGCGCTACCACGGAGCTGGAGATATACGCTGTTTTCCTCGAGGAAAATGTCAGTTAGAAAGGAAACCGGTCGACTGTTTGATTAGCCAAAAAAATAAATTGGGACATGACCGGATAGACGTGTGTGCTTATTGACGCATTGGTTGCAAGTTGGCGCCCCCTAAGAAATAGCCACACTCTTGATGGTCTTTTTTTTTACAAATTCTAGGAAACCAAATGCAAATACTGTCAAATTGATATATACATCCACTTAGTTAGTGTCGCTAAATGGTGTAGATACGGCAGTTAAACCCGGGTGCGTAACCGAAAGGCAACTTTCGGAAAAAGGAACTGCCAGCGGGTCACCTTGAAGCTGTCCACAAACGCAGTTTAAGTATAGGATTGTGACACAGCCGATTGAGGTTAGGTTTGGAAATATTTCCCACGAATGAGAATGAGGTAAAACTTCCCTCGGTCCTTTTGGTGTCATCAGTTGGCCCCTTTTCGTGGTCGGGCTTGGGAAATATCCCAATAGTTAAATGTCAACTTGTAGTGGCGATTAGGGGCATTGCCGTTGGCATTTTCAATTGTGGTTTGTGCGTGCTCTTTAGCGTTGCAAATCATTAACAAATTGATTGCAGTGACAGATTTTAATTATGACTATTGATAGAAGGTAGTTGGGCTGCGTGTTTGAAGTTTCTGCTGGCTGAACGAGTTCTAGTGCAGGGGGTATTTGAAAGTGACTTTGGATGGAACTATACGCTTCCTTCCGGTCTGCTCATGTTCAGGTTCCAAATTGGCAATTATTGGTAAAGAGTTTACTGAGTTGTGACCTCCCAGAGTTTATTTGTGATGGGGCTACATTTTGTCCACACAATTTCATTTTTCCTGCCTCAAACTGATGAATTTCCAACTGGACGCTCGAAAAATGCTTACCTCTGTCGGATCTTGTTGAAAACAACAAAGTGCGTTCTTATCCGTCTGTCGGTATAAGATCATTTCACTTCTTCTCTCTCTATCTCTTACCCAGTAAAATTTTTCGTTTGTTGCCCATGAACTTGGTTGTCAAGGGATCACATTGAAACTGCTTACCCAACCCATATGGAGTTCTCAGTTGTAATACAGGTCTTAAAGGAGCAACATAAAGTTTTTTTTTTTCATCGCAATCGGCCAACTCATTCAGGAGATATACGAATTCAAATTTACCTGAAAGTGGGTAATGATTTCCCTGATATCGGCTATTTGGAACTGAGACCCTCCTTTGGCAGCTCAGTAAGATAACCGCTGAGCCACTGATCTTATGACAAGAAATTACTTCATAAATGTTGTCTTTTGACAAAAACCAACAACTTGTGGAAGTCCACAATTCGCCGACCTACTATTAGGTATTAAATGTGTCCACAGTCCATTCCCATTGATTTCCATCACGTACGTCCCTCTTATGCACTCAATGTTTGTGAGCGCAAATTTGAAAGAACAATAGGTACAAGGTACACGTCAACTAGTACCCGTTTATAGGATTATATTCGGTAGGTATTTACATTTACGTCTCCCCAAGTATGAATCTTACAAATTTGCACTTATTACTTAAGTGTGACGCGAACACCGACCGACACCGATACTGGTTTAGAAATTAACATTAAACGTCGTGTAGATTTGCCATCGTGAATGAGCAGGTTGATTGGTAATCTTCAGATACAAAACAAGTTTCGCCAACCAGAGAAACCGACGAATTAGCATTTGCTGGACAAAAGACTTGTTAACTTGAATTGTTGGTAGATAATTGCGGTTACAAAAAAAAAAAAAAATAAAAAAAAATATACATATAGTAGGTACCCATTGTTGAATGCGATCTCTCGCACTAACAATAACAATAGCTGTTGGGCAAGACAGCTGACTGTTTAGTGTCGTATTCAAATTCAGTATAGAGATAAATTGATTTGATACACAAGTGACATTCAAATTGTCAATAACTCCGGTCAGTTGTCTTTTGAAAGAGGAAATTAGGAAGGAAGCGGAATTTGAACAGTCTCCCATAGGGGAAATTTAAAGCAATAGTTAATAGTTTCGATTCACACTGTACCGAATCGCAAATTACAAATGGCCGAACTGTCACTCTAACGTGCTGGCGATGTAAATATTTATGCGAGAAAGAGATTGGTATATCAACTTTGGTTTTTGTAACACATAAGGTCTTTTTCCTTAAAATCCTACGCATTCTTGCTATTTCTTACGAGTTTTTACTCATTACCGTTCCCGAACTCAAAAAATTCGTAAAAGAGATACCCCGCCACTGAGAGTCTTACAAATTTTTACTCAACAAATTTCTTGGTGTAAGAAGTGGCAAAGATGTCAGTCACCTTACAATTTACAGCTGATTTGAGGTTTGTTATTCCCAGTTGTTTTTATTTTTTCGATATTGGCAACGAAATTCTTCCTTGCTGTAAAAAGAGACAATCGGCTCCATGTCATTTTTAATACATCGTCGCTTTTTCATCTTCTTGAATGCTCGTAGTGTAATCAGGGCACTCATTCCGTAACTCTGAGGACGATAATCGTTTGCGCGATAATAGTCAACGATCTTGTCATTAATTTGCTTCACGTAACTCTATTACTATCGTGTCGTCCATCGTTTATTTTACACAAAGTTTGAGAGCTTTTGGTATCTCCCAGAAGCTCACAAACTGTTGGAATCTGGTTGGAATTACCACTAGACATCATCAATTTTCCTAAGTGATATTTGTTAAAGGATTTCGGTTTTTGTGTTTGGTGCCGGCGAATTATTTGGTTCTTAAAATGGGGGAATGATTGTCTGAAAAATACACAAATAAATGAAAGACGATACCTCTTTAGCTATCGCGCAAACGCTATCGTCTTGACGATAGTATAGTCTGTCGATTGTTGAGGTAGGTACGTGAAGCAAATTTTGTATCGTCGAAACGATGTCGTCCAGACGATATTGATTTTCAATGTTACGTGATGCAACGCTATCGTCGAAACGATATCGTCAGGCGATTATTGAGTTACGGAATGAGTGCAAAACACAAACTCTTTCACATACCTACTCGTGTTTATCAAAAAGAAATTCGATTGTTTCCGAATCACTTTCAGATCTAATTTTGTTAGTATAGCTTATCAAAAAATATTTTAAGGACTTTTCGTTCCACTTTTTTGAATTTTTTATTTGTTTAAATTTTTCATAAATTAATACAAAAGCGTTCCCTAACATTTTCGTAAGTGTTTCTTTCATTGAAAGAACCTATGCCCACTACTGCCATTTTGACAGTCTTTTCCATTCTTACTACAAAAGTAAAGGAACAAACCTTTAGTCACAGCAGCATCGTCACACGTCAGATCTAAATTCTAAATTGATGCTAATACTAACTGCAGACGTTAGATAGCCAATTTATGATCTTGCCGACTAGAACCAGTGTCAAGCGTGGTCGGAAATTAGCCTAAGTCAAGTTCAACTTTAAACGCCCAATCACAGAACTAATGATGGAAATTATAATCGTCTAATGTCGTCACCACGACATAACATTTCAATGTAATCGCGCATTGGCTTAAGTTAGATTAGTCAAGTCAAGTCAATTCAAGCCACTTTAATAAATGTAATGTATGTAAATCGTCTGACGACGATTGACGTGTACAAAATATATTTATTATACATTATAAATAAAGAAAAAAATAATGCACAACACCTCAAAAAAGGTAGGACAAACAGTAAAAAACGGATCAACGAATAGGTAAAAACCCAGCAGCTTCATCTGTCTCCAACCCAATGTCTTCAATCAACTGCTTCTTTGACTTGGGATAGCCATCTAAAATGGCGTCGATCATGTCCGTGCAGATCCTCTTACGTTTACGATAGACGGATAAGTAGCTCGAATGACGTTTCTCAATTTTTTGCGCATCTTCCGCTGAAATCTATACAAAATATTTATTTATTAAAAACCCGAAAATTTTTCAGGAAAACCAACCTTCGTTCCCTGCTTAGCTCTTTTATTGCTTAGCTTGATATTCATCTCATCAATAGCCCCCTGCAGCTCTGCCTTTTGAACGTGTAGTGTGTCTAGACTCGGAATCGCTGCAAACGTTTTCAACTTCGTCTCTAATTCGCGAACCTTGTCCTGCTTCGATTTTAAAGTCGTCTCTAATTGTGCCTTCCTTTGCGTTAGCATTTGCATTTCCGCTTTGATTTCCTTGCGGTCGTAGTCCGTCTGTCGAATGAAGTAGATTTTCTGCTTCCCAAAGGTTTTCTCGACCACCTTCTCACGGAAGAGTAGCGTATCTAACGCCCTAAAATATTTTTTTCAATGAAATATGAAATCCGCTCAAATGTGTTTCAAACTTACTTCTGAACCGCACCCTTTCCGAAGTCCTTGTCGCACTTTTCGAAAATATCATTCACCGAGTAGGGTTTGTTGCACTCCTGCAGGAGCTGCAGAACGTCATTTGTTGCATCTGCCTTCGACATTCTACATTTAACAGAACAGATAGATAAGGTTTATCAAGTCCTTTCACGACTAAAAGCAATTAATCTACAGGTAGGGTTGCTTAAACATCGATAGTTTAACATTTCGATAGTATCGATAGTTTCGGAATAAACTATCGATACTATCGATAGTATCGATAGTTTTATATACTTACAATTTTGTATAGACGGGGTCGGAAATTTATCCATAATTTATTAATAAAAAAACATCCTCAGGCTCAGACAAACCATCTTGATCATGAGAAGTTCTAGCGAGCAATCCCGACTGATGCTTACGCTTTAAGTGGTCGGAGAGATTACTCGTGTTACCGGAGTACTTGTACTCCTTTTGGCACAAAGTACACTTAACAAGTTTATTGTCACCTTCAACATACATATTTAAAAAAAAAAATCCACACAACGGATTTTTTACTTCGATTAAATTTTCACTTGAATTTTTCACTTCAAATTTGAAGAAATAACTTTACTATTTTATTGTAATTGGTCAACAAACTTGAACTTAAGCGTAAGAACAACCAGCTTCAATTGCAGCACTTGTAGCACTATCTGCGATTATAAATGCTACCAGGTTATGCATAAATGCACATAAATGATGCGATTGTTTCATTGTTGACACAAGGAAAAACTAAATATGTACAAAAAAAACAAAAATTCGAAATCACTTTCACCAGCGCCAGCGGCCACTTATTATTTCTTGGAAGGGTTGAAAGGAGTAGATACTCGCATAAGCACATTCACCACATAGTCGCGCAAAGGCAGTTTGTAGTAAAGAGGTTACCTCTCTTTTGCCAAAGATTTGTTGAATTTTTACAAGACTGAAAAGATTAACTTGTTGAATTGAAACAAAAGACGCTTCTTAGTTAAACACAAAAATACGACTCGTGGTCGGTTTTATTTAAAAACGCAGAAGAAGTGGAATGTGGAAAACAAAAGTGACAGATACAGTCATGTATAATAAAGTTAGCTTACACCATTAACTACAGTGGTGTATTGATAAAATTGACACAATCTTAACAAGATTTGTTATTGTTTGTTCTTTTCTTATTACAGCATCGTAAACCTATCTTGACAATACCGATGTATATACATATACACTGAAAAATATTAGAATACCGAAACAGCTGTGGTCAAGAAATGTTCGTTTATTGTTTAAATAAAGGCACATATCGTTTTTTCGTTACTTCTTTATGCGTAGAAAAGTAGTACCTACTCCTAATAACGAAGTATATTCAGTTTCTACGTTTGCTTTGAAAATGTGCTCATATATGGGTTTCAATAGTATCGATAGTTTTTTTGAACCATCGATAGTAGCGATAGTAAAAAACTATCGATACTATCGATAGACTATCGATGTTTAAGCAACCCTATCTACAGGCGGTCCACATTCAACAATGACCAACGAAAATCATTAAAACAAATAATTAACCTTCAGCTAACCAGTTTTCTTGTCTAAATTTATTTGCTGCTAGTTGTCTGTCGAAATACGGTGGTATTAACCTTGTCGATTTAATAGTAATGAAAACAACTTATAACTGAATTATACAACTCACGACTTCTCCAACTGAGTGATTGATGATTAACATTCATCAGATGGCTCTGTTTTTCGTGTCACCATGGTAAAGGTTCTCGAATTCCCAGGATTTCAGCGGAGAGAAGAAGCTCTTCAAATTATTCAAGCAGTAGTTCTTTAATTTGGCTAGTAAATTGATTTATAGACAGCCAATGGGATAGGTGACAAGTGGTCTGTTGAATGTTGAAATGTCAGACAGACATGTTGAGGGGAATTTTGAATGGAACACGTGCAGTATAAACTGGTTTGGGGGGAATTTAAGGGCAGGAAATGAGTGTTGAGAATTGGGAAAGATTTCTTTATAGGAGTGAGTGTTCTTTGAGATCTCACAGCGTTTTCTAGCATCTACTTCCGCAATCGGTAAATATGTATCGTTTCTCTTTATATTAAATAAAATCCAGTTTTCAGAAAGTGTATTGCTCATTTCATTGTCTTTCACGATCTGGCTCCACATTTCACTGATTTCAAAAAGTGTTTGTGGACGAACAATTTTTCCGAAAAAACCTCTTGTGCCGAGAATAGAAAATTCCTTCTGAGCCGCATGAAAATTTCTTTCGATTCAACCTAACCTTACTCAAAAGCGAACAGAATTTTCCAACGTTCGCTACTGGAATTGTTAAACCCCCACGACCTCAAAACCGATCGCCGACAATCGAAAACAGTCGCATCTGCCTGTGTTCACATTTGACGAAATAAGATCTATTTTTAATTTGTGTAGCTCAGTCTCTAAAAAGGGGTCTTCCAAACTCTGACAATTTCGACTCCGAATACGATAAAAATTCGCGAGCTCAGCTACGGTGCCTTTGAGGTTAAATTTTTAAATTGGTAACACTGTTTCTAGTGACAGACGATAACTTTTATGTTCTTTTATCAGCGTTTATGGCTAATAAAAACACTAATAGTTTCAAAAAGATATTCAGTCCGCCCTCATAACACGTTTCGCATAAAATTGAAAAAAAAAAACATAGAACCTTTGTGCCTGCAACAAGCCAAAGGTGAGCTTATGTTATACCTACTCGTATATTTTGTATAGAATCGAAGCGCCAAACATCTTGCAGCCGTGTGTGCAAAAAGCGTTTGAACTTCGAAGATGCTAACTACTGACGGTTATAAAACCGATGAAACGCTACACTAAATAAATTGTTACTTTGTTTTGATTGTTGCTCGCGAGCACTAGTATCGCTATCTTTGGTATTGCTTCTGCAATCCAACTCACGATCGGAATACGTGAGATTTTGTTGCTTCGCGCCTTGGTAGCACGACTCTTCTTCAACTGATATCATGTATATGTATTTTGTTTCTTCTATCCAAACAATTGGTATCCAGGTTCATTTTCTATTATCTGTCAACCACAGCAATCATCTGTATAGACTATAGGGTCGTTCATAAAGGAATCTTGCCCTTTTCCTTTAGCCAGATATGGATGCCTTGCCGCTGGAAAAGTGCAAGGTCGTCGAAGTCGAAGAGAAGAATCTTCTTTTTAATGATCCCCCGATGGTTGTATAAGAAACTAGCCCGTTAATTTATGTCTTTTACTAGCTTGGAAGCAATTGATTCTTAAATGACTGTTACGATTTAAAAGTCACTGCGATGATGGCGCATGCCTCTGATTCTGGTGTTTGACTTCTGGCATGATGGTTCTTATGCAATAGTTTTGTTTTTATCGAGAAGAAATATTGACATGAATAGACGCGGCTCTGGAACGAGATTTCTTATGCAATATTGTTACGAAATGAGGCGCATTGCAATGTTTGACCTTTTCACATGTATGGACAAGGCCGGTTGTGGTTGGTGATGAGCAAGCGCTAGAAAGTAGTAATTATTCCGATTCTAGGTAAATCTTTGGCTGGCAGTTGTTTGACTGTTTATAGATATAGTAAACTCGGGTAACGTTTTTACGTGACCTTCTCAAAAAGGAGTTCGTAAGTGGCTTTGATATAGTTTGAATTCTTTTTTAAACACAGTCCGTCGAATTTGCTTTTGTATCGATATGTGGCAAAAAGGAGGGCTAAAGCCGCTGGCGACAAAACGGTAGACGTTTTTTAAAGTCTTAGTTCTTCAGGGCTTCCGGTATTCTTATGGGGCTTTGAGCTTCAGGAAGAGTGGCATTCCTGGTTGCATTGCTTTGTAGTAGAGCGTTTGTATATAGCAAAAACAAGACAGGTCCCAACGCACTGCCTTGTGGAATACCTGAATTAATATTGAATATCTTCATTCCTGTTTATTCTAAACTGGCTCTTGAGAGCATACTACTGAAATATGGAACGAAAAACAAATCGGCCAAACAAAGCGACACAATAAACCAACTTACGCCCTCTATTGAACCTATGGTTTAACGTTTAAAAGCTCCTTAGATTCTTAGAAACACTTATTAGATAAGCTGTTTAGATGCAGCTCTAAATTAGACACGACATAAGCTTAGACATACAGTGCGGTTCACTTGATTAGACGCAACAACATTTTGTTTTTAAATTCAATTTTGTTCATTCGTGTTTGTCTTTATTAAAAAGCAATTGTATTTATTAGAAAGATTATTTAGTTCTCAATGGAAAAAACAGAAATATATGTTTGGTCAGAACCAGTTAACGGTTATTTTCTTCTCCTTCTTCTGAGTCATGTAAAAACAAGAGCAATTTTTTGGTTCACTTGATTAGACGCACGTGCAAAATGTTCGCAAAAACAAAACATAAAGGATTTTTTTTAATTTTTTTTTTGTTTTTATTGTTATTTTTCCGAAATTTTTTTGTACAACCTCCACGATTTAAAATTACATCGAAAATTTTACTTTTTAAAGAGTTATATAAATTTTGCAAATAATCCAACGGAATATTCAACCAGGCAGCTTGTTTGCTCTAATCAGTTCCTCACGGCTTTCATACTGCTTACCTCCTTCATAAATTTGACGGGTCAGCCATCCCCAAACATTTTCAATAATGTTTAGATCGGGTGAATATGGTGACCACGGTAATAATTTCACATTTTCACCCGCAAGAAATGTTTTTACCACCCGGGCATTGTGAATCGGTGCATTATCTTGTTGGAAAATCCACTCGATAGGACCAAACAGCAAATGCGGATTGCAAAAGAGCTTTATAAGTAATTGCCGTCATTTTATTCGACACGAAAACTAGTTCAAATGCACCATAGTACGAAATCGCCCCCACACCATTACTCCCCTTGCCTCGAATGATGACGGTTCAAAAAGCATTCTTCTTTTCGCAGATCGTGAAAATAATAGTTACGAGGGGAGTTCAATATATTCGCGGTATGGGGGGGATACTCCAAAGATGTGAAAAAAATATTTCGTGATTTTAGTAGCCCCGTTATTCAAGTGTTTTACTGTAAAATTTCATTTGGCTGTGATTATAAGTTTGCTTTGTATTTTGCGTTGAACGAAGGTGAAATGGCTGGTGTCGCGATGATCACTAAAATTGAGAACCGCGCTGTGATAAAATTTCTTACTAAACAAGGAAAAAGTCAAAAAATTATTCACGAAGAGATGGTGGCTGTTTTTCGAGATTCTGTACCTTCGTCGTCAACTGTTCAAAAGTGATCAAGTTTATTTCAAAGGGGTAGGGAGAGCATTAAAGACGACCCTGGCTCAGGCTGCCCACTAACTGACTGCACCGGAGAAAACATTACACAAGTCGAGAAACTTGTACTTGAGGATGCCCGCGTAAAGGTTAAAACGATAGCTGCGAAGATTAGGCTTTTGGTACCATACACACCATTCTTTATGATCGTCTAAATCTTTCAAAAGTCAGTGCAAGATGTGTGCTTCGAATGCTCACTTCGCTCACAATGCTCCGGTGCACACATCACGGATTTCTAAGGCTACTGTACGGGATTGTGGTTTCGAAGAGATTCAACATAAACCCTATAGTCCGGACCTTGCCCCTAGAGATTATTTTTTGTCTTCAGATTTAAAAAAAAAAACCTTCGTGGTAAGCGATTTACCGATGATGAGGAGCTCAAAACTGCAATAAATGAACACTTTGGAGGATGAAAACTATTTTTTTGAAGGTATAAAAAAGTTAATTTCAAGATGTAATAAATGCATTAATGTATGAGGAGATTATATTGAAAAATAAAAATATTTTTAATTTAATTCGTGTTTTCCTTCATGTCGATACCGCGAATATATTGAACTCCCCTCGTATACACATCAGGCCATCCAAATTAAACTTTTTTTTCGTCCGAAAACACTACTTTTCGCCAATTAACAGCACTTCCAACTTCTGTATCCCAATTCATAATATGAGCACGTGCGAACTCCAAGCGATGTTGCTTTCTTGCGCTGTTAGGTGGAGGTTTTTCTTGCAATTTTTTTAATTTCAAGTGTTGAACATTTAAAATCACTCGACGAACAGTTGATGTGCTGGCACGTGGAGTGAGCAGAATTTGATGCCATTCTGACAAAGCTGTCTTGGTCCGTCCTTTGTGGTTTTTTTCATATGAGGCAGTATCCTTAATATAATTTCGAACTGAATGATCACTCCGTCCAATTTTTCTTGCAATACAACGCATTGCAAGACCTTCCGAGTGCTAAGCGTCAATTTTTGAGATTTCTTCAACCGTTAACAATTTTTTTTTACCCATTTCCACTTAAAATGAGAGGCACACACTTTGCAATAGAGTCAAATTCGCGTAACAGGTAATTGCCAACTAACTGAATTCATCAATGCGTCTAATCAAGTGAACCAAAAAATTGCTCTTGTTTTTACATGACTCAGAAGGAAGAGAAGAAAATAACCGTTAACTGGCTCTGACCAAACATATATTTCTGTTTTTCCCATTGAGAACTAAATAATATTTCTAATAAATACAATTGCTTTTTAATTAAGACAAACACGAACGAACAAAATTGAATTTAAAAACAAAATGTTGTTGCGTCTAATCAAGTGAACCGCACTGTATGTACTGCTACCAGCTTTCAACAAAGCAAAAAACTTAAACGATGGTTTTGCATCAAACTTCCGTCTAGGGTAAAGTGGCCATTCGTCCCACATTACTTGGGACAGTCCCACATTTACATTTACTGTCCCACAAAATTAGAAGATGTCCCACACTGCCCCACGAAATTGAACTTATCTACATTTTTAAATCAATTTAAAAATCAGCATGATTTAACTATGCTTGGAGTAAACATTTTTTTTTAAATTTATATTTTGTGTAGATTAAAAAAATGCGTAATCTTTCAAAATTCAATCATAAATTTAGCAATGGAGGTAGCCTGAATTTTTGATATCATTTCATTGGGCTAATTTTTAAACTTTGTGGGCGGGCCACACCCAACAGAGATGAGAACGCACACACATTTTTGCAGATTAAAGCTTAGCGCATTAAAATCAAGTGGATTTAAAATAAAGTGCACGACTGGGTCGAACGAAATTTTCTCGTTAAGAGTATCCATATGGACATAGAATGCCTTATTTCTGAGTATGTTTAGCAGTTCATTTACTACGATGGACCGTAGCAGGGCGATAGAACACCACTCTGGGTGCAACTTTTGAGTTTTAACAGAATCGTATTAAGAATAGGTACTTATATTATCTTTTATATGTATTTTGGTCAAAATCGTTAGAGCGGTTTTTGTAAAATCTGCCAAACCAAACAGCAACAAATATTGCACTGTTTGATTTTAAAAATACTATTGCGTAACTATTTAGTTGAAAACCGATTATAAGTTATTGTTCATTGCATTGCTTCGTTTTTAAAGTTTTTCGAATTGAAAATTGAGGACACAATAGTTTTGAAAACATCCATTTGACTCTAAGTTTGCATTTTGGTCAAAATCGTTATCGCCGTTTTCCGGTAAGCTGAAAAAAAAAATAAATTTAAAAAAAATGACTTTTTTCAAAAATCCATTGAACGATAATATAGAGAAAAACTGAGTTTGAGATATTTCGAAATTTCAAAAGTACCGTTGTGCGAATTTTTAGCCAAATACTGGGTACGCATTCAAGGTAACCTCACCTACTTAAGCTTAAATATTAATTATGGTTGAAATCGTTAGAGCCGTTTTCGATCAAATCAAACTGGTACGAAAATTTTATACCTTCGGGTGAATTTCTTTACTTTGTCCCACATCTT
The DNA here is from genome assembly GCA_949126925.1 of Cheilosia vernalis. Taxonomy (NCBI): domain Eukaryota; kingdom Metazoa; phylum Arthropoda; class Insecta; order Diptera; family Syrphidae; genus Cheilosia; species Cheilosia vernalis. Next base: position 60,568,566 of record OX421362.1, read on the forward strand.
GACTTTTTGGATCTGGTCACTTTAGTCAGTAGAATCTGTAGTTAAATTTAAATCAGGCGTTTCACTTAACTTCCCCGAGATAACAATTTGCTCATTGGCTAGTTCAGCAAAGAATCCAAGGCAATACATATGTTTTGTGTGGAATGGATGAGGAGAATCGGCAAAAAAACCCCACGCGGAAGAATAAAACGTTTAGAGAAAAAGAAGAAGTTTCAATGCATTCGCATATACCTACTATATATAAACCTAGAAAGGGAACACTTTGCTCGCCGGCGAGTTCATCAGGTAATCCGAGCAATATATGTTCCGCCAAAAAAACCCACACGGAAGAATTAAATGTGAGCGTTTAGAGAAACAGTATATGCGAATGCATAGGAGAAGTGTATGCAAAGTTCCTGGGGAAGGAAAGGCAAATTTGCGAGGCTACTACACTTCCTTAATGATGAACCAAGTTCTGAAGCTGACGCTGAATTGAAAGGCTGTTAAATAGCATTTCACATGCAACTCTAATTTGACTCAATGCTGTCGGTCCATAACCTCGTTTTGACATTTTCTGCAGTAACTATATTCCTAGGTATACATGAATCGATATGTAATAGATTTCCATAACGAATTGCCAGAACTTACCACCTTTCAGTGGACCGGTTGCAATTCCAAACACCCCAGTGTAAAGACAGTAGCCACTCCTCGTGATTTGGCAACACACTCGATACTTCCCCCTCTAGAGTTAGTAACAAACTTGCAAAATTATCCACACCTGAGCCCTGATTACATGCCACTTGTGTCTGCGCCTGTATATCTCGCTCGCCTATTATGTAAATCAACAGAAAATCATTTCACTACCCAGCACCAACCTACAGCCGGTTTATGATGACGTTTGCCCAACGCTAGAATTTGTTTATTTATTACCGTCAGGCGAATTGCATACCCGATCTACAGTGTGTCGCGCGAACAGGTGCTAAACGGTAGACAGAAACTTGTCACAAGTTCATTTTTATTAATTTACTGTCGCGTATCTGCATTGGTAATAGAATTCGTGCAAAACACGAGTACGCGCAAGCACTTATTCCCAATTGAATTGTTAAACGAAAATTAAAAAAATAAAATTGGTAATTGGTGACATTATTTCGGTTTCAGGGAAGAGATGCAACTCCATATCTTGAAAGAAATCGTGTCGGCCGCGACGCCATTGACTCAGCAGCGGCTCTAACCGACATGGGCAAATATCTGTTCCGGGAACGTAGGTTGCCGGTGTACGACATTGCGGTGGCGATAACAAAGTGAGTATGAATAAGCTGCACGCACACCCAAATGGGATGAATGTGTATGGGATTTGTCGAAAACCGATATTGCAAACAAATTGCGTAAGTTATGTTTTTTTTTTATAAAACAAAAAAACAAAAATTAGTTTTTTTTTTAACTTGAAAATTTGTTCACATGAAAGTACTGTTATATCCTAGGTACGATATGTGCCGGAGACGAAAGGGCGGTCGTTGTACGAAAGGCACTGCGGGTAAACTTAAAAAAAAAAATACACTTTAAATAACAAAAGCAAGCAACACAAATTGTTACACACAAGCACACACACTAAAAAATCTTAACAAAAACGCATTTTAAGCACATGAGCATAAATATACTGATGGGGTCAGGTATACCTCCAAACATACACACTTCACACATACATATATTATAATTTAACATTGAAAACAAAATAGTTTGCGTTTATTTAGAAAAAAAGTAAATTAGTCATTTAATCCAAATAATATTAAAGCATTTTTTGGGAAATTTTTTTTTCGAATGACTTAATGTTGGTTGTAGCAATGGTGACAAGGTTGAGAGAATTTGTGGTAAACAAGGCGCTTTTGTTGAGGATATTAGGACGCGCAGTGTGGTGCAAGTAAAGTATTCCGCTTTTAGTGGTAGAGAAGAAGCCTGTGCCGAATTATGTGTAAATCTGTTTACTTTTGTAGCCACTTGCTCTTTTTTTATTAATTTTGCTGAGGTGCAAACAAATAGGAGGAATATAAAACAGGGCGGGATACGAATCTGCGTTGATTTGGGAAATTTCAAAGGAGCGTTGAAATCGATAATCGTCTTGGAAAAAATGCATTTCATTTGCAAACCGAACGTTCAAAGTACGTCAAAACTATTGCATTTAATTTGTAAGATTATATGGTTTTCACACCAAGTCCAAAACTGTGTTTTCCTCGAAAACTTGTCGATGCATTCACACCGACTACCAACTCGTTTTCGTTTGACGTTTCAATCAGCTGTGAGACACTAGTCGTTAAACTTCAGTGCAAACCTTTTTGGTAACAAATTTCGATTGCATTAATTAACAAACAAAATAAATTTAGTGCATTTAAAAACAATATTAGCCCATCAATTATTTGTGGAAAATAATTTTAATTTGTGAGCTGTGACATTTGTTCGGTTAGCCATTTTGCTGAATTTGTGTAAAAAGGCTATTAGGTTATGTCAATAGCTACGTTCAGCGAGCTATATCAACACCTAACTGACGGCTGTTCTATTTAGGGCAAAAGCCTGCTTACTATGAACTAGTTTAGTAAGTTATACCGTGTTTTACTAGAAGAGACTTCCCAAAAATTTACATTTAAGTCTCGACCTTAAATTTACGGAATCTATGGAATATATATGCATTGTGAACTATGTATGTACTTAAATTTAAATTCGGAACTAAAAAGTATTATTAATAACGCCTTTATAAATAGTTGGCCCAACAGGTTCGTAGTGACGGACCCTAAGCCTAGTTTCTCACAACCATTCGTTGTCTGTTTTTTTGTTTTTTAACCTGTATTTCCAAGAGAACGAAAAAATGAGTCTACCTTGAAGCGAAAGCAATAAAATACAATCGGCCCTAGCGAGGTATCCGTCGGAACGGAATATTCTCCGCAGCGCATACTCTGTCGGAACAGCAAATCGCAATCGAGGTATCCGTTCTCGGAAAATATAATTGAAATCCGATGACGCATTGACTTCACATCGTCGTATTGTTTGGTGTTTGGTTTTTCGCTAGATTTTGCACTGGAAACACAAATTTATTCAATAAATACAAACAAATTCGTTGCTATATTGTTTATTATTAATTTATTTAACACTTTACCGCAAATCGTGAATAAATTCCGCGACTCATTGTACTCGGAGGATATCGTAAACAAATTCCGCAACCAATTTCTCTCGGAGGATATCGGAGCCTAGCTGTCAAAAATTAAACAAGAAAATGCACTTCATCGCACTTCAACGTAATTCGCCGATATGCGTTGCAAAATGTCGGAACAATTCTCCGAACAGTTGTTCCGAAAAATACCTCGTAGCAAAAATCCTCCGAATCGTATAAAATCGGAGAATTTTCCGTTCCGACGGATACCTCGCTAGGGCCGAATATCAGCTGTAAACCAAATTGTATAATGGGTATGGGTACATTCAAGAATCTATCTTAAGTCCGAACTGTCAACTTAGTACCCAGTCACGAATTTCTTGACTAGAACTAGATTCGTCGACAGCTGTTCATGTGACCGATTTCAGCTAATCAAAACTGAGATACATCTAGTCAGAGAGCTGTCAGACTTACTAAACTAGATACTTGAACGTCCCCTAATTTTTATAAAAAAAAAGAGACTGCCTTTCACTGGTGTGTTGAAAGTCACCACAGAAGCACAAGGTATAAACAGGCTACCGCCGACAAGGTGTAGTTGTTACCTTGCTGAAAATTGAGAAGATGAATATTAAAACTAAGCCTTAAACAGTGGGACCATTTAGCAGCAATTTTCAACCTATGCTATAAAACGAATCTCGTCCCTCGTAGAGTGCTCATTATCGTTGAGATGTTTTTTTTGGGAAGAATTTTCAAAACAAAATAATGTACAAAAACAATTTCTAAAACAATGTCCTTCTTAAATGAAACTTTGCAGACTTGATATGTGCAGACGATCACTTCCATATGGTGAATGTAAACGCGGTACCGCAGGTAAATTACAACGAAAAGACCTCCAATGTATCTACTGTACATATCTATATACAGCTTCTTCGAACAGTCTACTGGCTATACTCTACTACTTAATTGTTTTACTTTACATTTTTTCTCAACATACCTACATATCTACATATGTGTTATTTTCCAGTCTGAATCTGAACACTGTTTTCGTCTCTGATTGTATAGTTCACTTAAAAAAATATTTGTAATATTTCTCTGTTACTTCAAATATGGATGTAAATATTGGCGTCCTCGTAAGTGTCTATATTACGTCACTGATGCGGTCTGTTTTATTTGGAGGTTCCAACTTTCGAATTTCTATCAAAATTATGGTCTGTATGTAAATTTGCTGTTCTGGATCTTGTTTCGAGACTTCTTCTTCTTTTTTTTCTATCTACCAACAGTTTGAGGATTTCAGATAATTGTTTGGCACTATATCCGAAGTGATATACACATTCTCTAATTATTTTATGAATTTATTTACATTTAACTATGGTGATGTGGCTGATTATATTGTTAATTAAATTTTTCCTTTTTTATATTTGCTTACATTGGGAAATGCTTTACTAACAGCCTAAGAGGCAAATATTGGGCAGTACGAATAAGGTAATGAATCATATGGAATTTTAGTAAATTTAAAAATGTATTTAGTGAATATAAGGTAATAGTTTTGTTGTTTACATAAATTATGAAAGTTCTTAAATAGCTTGTAGATTGCATGTGTTTATGATTAAAAACAAACAAAAGGGATACCTTAAATATCTTCTATGACAGTTTTTAGTCAATTGTTTTTTAAGGTTCTAAGCTATTCGGTGCTATCCGATGTTAACTAAATTTAAGTATTATGGCCGCAATGAAAAACTTAACAAACTCATCATTAAAACGTTTTTTGTTTCTTTTATGAAACATTTAACTTCGCAGAACAATGAATAAATTTAAATTTTTCATAATTTAATCTGCATATATCGTTGTTATTTGGCATAACTTCTTTTTTGGACTAGTTCAGTCTTATGGTTTCTGTTTAAACATCTTCGATGTTCTATTTACTATTACGCAATTGGAAATAACTTCAGCATAGAAGTAATTGAACTGGAAATAGGTTTGCATTTGAACTTTGTCGTAAAGTTCAATCGTCATAGATCATTTTCGAAATTTTTCGTTCAGGTCCCACCCTAGAAAGATAGGATTCTATTACGTTATGAAGTTTTCGGTGTTTTGAATTCAAGAACCATATCAGAAACTTAGAACGCTGTATAACCCTCTTAAAAACAGGGCACACGCACCTTAAATTGAATTCACCTGATTTGAAGGATTGTACGGCAATAGCCGCTTCTGACATGGATTTAGCTGAATTTAACTGAGTAGTCGGCATTCACTCGCTGCAAAAAAAAAAATACCCGAGGAATAGCTTAGGATTTACCATCACTTGTTACTTGCGTAATTGCAGTACTGCATGAGAGTAATAAAATAACAATAAGTAATCCAGCTTAAGCCAATTTGCTTAAGTAACAGGAACTCGAAATGCAGAATGACCCCTCTCACAAAAAAGAAAACCCCTTAATTAAGAAAACACATAACTACTTAATAACAAATGACAAGCAGATGTCGTATACGTTTAATTTATTTCACTTAGCTCCCCAAGCAAGTGTTAACATTCCAAGTATGACAGTAATTCAAAGCCTTCTTCCTATATCCTCTCTGTCCACCACTAATAACAAAGTATCAAACTCAATGTGACTGCTCTTATCTATAGACCTATGCTTCGCCTCACCTTTCTTAACAACTATATTAACTTAAAAATCGCATGCACACACAAACACACTTTTTTACACATTATGTACATATCTATATAAAAAAATCCTGTAATAAGGAAAGAAACACTAGAGCAAATCTCTTTAACTTTGTTTTTGCCTGTTGACGGTGCCATCACATAAATCATAGGATTTGCATATGTTGGAGGAGCATGCGTGGTTAACAAGCGTCTGGAAAAAGTCAACAGCGTGGCTATCATTGAGGATACCGGTGGTTTCAGTGGAATCATTGTCGCCGCACATGAAGTTGGACATTTGTAAGTGCGATTGGTAGAGACTCAAAAGTCTGCCATAATAAATTGTCACCGTAAACATTTTTCGAATAGATTGGGAGCCGTGCATGATGGTTCGCCACCACCAAGCTACCTCGGTGGTCCGGGAGCTGAGAGATGCCGGTGGGAAGACGGTTACATCATGTCGGATCTGAGACACACGGAAAGAGGATTCAGATGGTCGCCGTGTACAGTGCAGAGTTTTCATCATTTCTTGAAGTAAGTATAGATGCAAGTGAACGTATGGGGATGATAAATATTGATTTTCGTTTCAGTGGTGATACTGCTAGCTGCCTGCATAATGCTCCACATGAGGACAATGCGCTGGGTAGATCACTGCCAGGTACTCTGTTGTCACTGGACGCTCAGTGCCGTAGGGATCGTGGTACATACGCGTGCTTCAAGGATGAGCGAGTGTGTGCGCAGCTTTTCTGTTTCGACGCACAGACGGGGTATTGTGTGGCGTACCGGCCGGCAGCAGAAGGCTCGTCGTGCGGTAATGGAGTGGTGAGTAGGTTTACAGAGGACCGAGGGTATTTAACGCTACCTAAATGCGTGATAGACTTTCATGCTAATAGATATTATTCCGATCGTTCTTCTGTTTTGCATAGCTAATTGATTTTTTTTTTTAATTTGCAGCACTGCCTAGATGGCAGATGTACACCACTCCCCACCAACGTTATACAGGACTATGGCACTCAATACCGTGCGGCTTATAAGTGAGTACAACAACCCAATTAAATCCCCTTATATGTATGCAAACGTATGTTTTGTCCCAGAAAGAATTAAAAACAAATTCCAAATTTGTTTGCCAATATACGCTCCTCCCCTCAAATCTAGCTAAATAAGTAGTGAGTTTTACATCCGAGAACGAACTAAACAAGTCCTTGTAGAAGTACATATACAAAATAAGAAAACTAATTCCCTAAAACAAAAAAATAAAATAAAAACAGAGCAAAACAGATTTTATTTAACAAACTTTATTAAAATAATTAGCAGCGCTGAGCAGGATTTCGACGATGATCATAATAATAACGAAGACTATTATGAAAATAATGATAGTGAAGATGAGGCATCATCGATCGATATCACTGGCGAATTATCTACAACACAGTCACCTACAACAACTACTACCACAACCACAACAACAACAACATCACAATCCGAACCACTTTTATCAAATACAGTCAGACCATTAAAACTCTATCGCAAAATACGACTCCGAAATATGAGTAACAATAAAACACGAACATATTTGAAACACATAAAGACAACAACAAGTCGAATTGTAAGCAGTACCAGTAATAGTAGTAGTAGTATTGGCATCAACATCACCACCACTACCACCGCTCTTATTCCTCCTGCATCGTCGACACCTGCAAATAACTCAGCACTGCACAAAACCTATGATTTGTATCTAAAAAATATTTTATTCAAAACACATATAAATTCGAATCGTACTAGCCAGAGTCCACATCCTCCAAATTATAGTTTAACAACAACAACAACCACACCATCAACAACAACAACACTAGATGCTGCCGAAGAAACGACAGAAGAAGCCGACAGTAACGAGACCCTGGACGATACGCCCCATTCAAAGGTGACAACAACACAACGAAGTTACATCCTCGGAGGACGTTCAACAACTCGAAGCTCCCTCTTTGACACGTACTTTAGAAAACGTACGAACAACTCCAGTGGTAATAGTAGTAAATACCTAAACCAGCAAAAGCAGCAACCAGCATCGCCTGCATATACATCAAACTATCTCGGCGACAATACGAACAATTTACCAATAAACATTCCCCGAGATAGAAGTAGTAGAAGTGGTTAAATCGTAACGCTATCTATTGTATCTCATAGATACAAAACGAGGAAATCACACACACAACAGTAATTCTTCTTCCTTTTTTCCTAAGCGACATTCTCTCCATAAAATACAAAATAAAATGAAAAAGCTATTCCATCAGAAAAAAAAAAACGGAGTATGTGGTAAGACTAAAGATGTTTCTACAATCAGCATTTAAAAATACAAATAACCCTAAAGCCACAAAATACATAAAGTATCTGGAACGTAGAGTATATGCCTCATTTTATAAGTAAACAAATAAAATGCATAAATAAACAGGGAATGCGGTTGGTAGCAGTTGGAATCATTTATTTCTTTATTTTTTCTGTATCTCATCTTAGACAGTAATTTTAATTTAATTCTTTGATATAGCGACAACAACAAAAAAATTGACAAGCTAAAAACGAATGCATTCACTGAGAAACAAACCAATTGGCTGTACCATTTAATTTTTTTTTTTTTCTTAGTTTCTAGTTTTACTTCATTATTTCGTTTTTAGTTGTGCATGTGCATTGTCATAAATAAATAATTTAGCATGTTTTAGAAAGAGAGAGAGAGAGAATATCAAAAACAAAATAATTCATTTTCTAATATAAGATAATTAAATGCATCACCGCAAACTGATGAGGACACAAAATTTACTAATGGATGAAGCAGATCTACCAACAAAATGATTTGAAACTAAACAGATGCACTATCGATCGTGTATTTAAAGAGAAACATATATATGTGTAGAACGTTTTGAAGCATCAACATTCATAAGAGTATATCTTTCTATTTTCCGACTTCTCTTTGAAAACTATCTTCAGAGGTCCTTTCATTCTTGTGTGGCCACTTTCGATGTAGTTTTGGGAACACAAAGCCGTCAATGTTTTGATATTGCTTCTTAAAAGTCTGTCCGCTCAACTAATTATTTCATTTTTCGCCCTTTGAACTTTTCCTGTGACTAAATTTGCAAGTTGTCAACTTTTGTAAGTCGTCGACCACCTTTTTCTACAATAATTATCAGTTCTGTACTTATGCACCATAAACGAAAGCTATAAAGTTTAGTACGCAGCTTACATTTTACGAACTTACAATGGGAAAAATTGCTTATACCCACTGTGAACTACAACAAAATTGGGGAGAAGGCTACAAACCGATAGGCATCTTCTGTTCGCTTTAATTTAAGTTTTCTTGACCGATATCTCTCCTTCGCTATTTACGTCAGAGAATTGAAAGGAGCTGATACTCACATACGACCTGCTAAGGGCAATTCCAATGAAATCGCCAAAAACCACCTTGTTGTACGGCCTATAACATGCCACCACATGAACTTGTTGAAAATGGTGCCAGCCTTACCAACCAGCTATTCAAACGAAGCGTTTAAGATTGGTAACTATCAACAAATAATAATCTACTCTTAGGGATCTACAATTTTATGCCGATTCCAAACGGCTAATTGAGAAGCTCTTTCAAGACCGTTATACTCGCGGATGTTTGGCAGACGTTCGCGAGAGGTGGCGCAGCGAAAAAAACCCTGAGTTGGAATTTGGGTTTTTTGCGGGAATCGAACCCCTCGCTTAGTAGTCCGCTAAGTCCAATACACTAACCACTAAGGTACTGCGCCTACTATTTAAAATTGATTCCTTATTTTTGAACATGCTTTTTCACAACCAATTAGTCGTCAAACAACTTCCATTTTGTTAATTTTTCTTAAACTATTTCCAAATTTTCCCTTTGTTTCCACAGTTTCCAAAAATAAATTACCATGTCGCCATTTTCCGTTTTTGAGGAAAGACATTTATGCCGTATTTTTTTACAAAGCGCTGTGTGTACACCAAACGTTAATCAATTTTTTAAGTGGCTTAGCAAAACCCTCACTGTTTTGCAATAGGCGTATTCACTAATATTTTTACAAGATGCTGAATTCACAAGGCTCAAGTCTTACCGGGTCTCATCCAGCTACGCCAAATCAGCACTTTCGGACTTGATCCAAACACAAAAAGCTTAACTCAAAGGCTGAAATGGGTGGTTTTCATTTTACTTCAGAGTAGAGCAGTCGAGTTCGAGTTTCTGTTCCCTGCTGTTCGACCTGAACATGTTTTGAACCGAGCATGTTCATTTATGTAACGCAAGAAGATCTGTTGTGTTTCATTAGTCTGCTACAGGCTACACCTTTTGTCAATCTAGTACACTTTTCTGTTTCTGGCTATCATAAGTCTGTTACCTTACTTTCTGTTTCAATATAGGCAATATGTCGCACATCTCTCATTGCGAGAGAATTCGGTCACCGAAATGAATTATAACCAAAAAGAAAATGAACAACTCGAACCCCAAATTTGAAAAGAACAATAATATTCAAATATCTGTAGAATAAAGCACAATTATATTCGAGACCAAGATTTGAATTGCTTTTATTGCAGAAATTAAAAACTTAAATTCTTTTGCTTACATCTATTTTAATGCTATATAAGCACAAAATTAAATCAAATAAAAAGTCAGCTAAAAATTAGCATTTGAACCATTTGGCAACCATCTGTCAGCAATAACCAACTAGCCCAAAGAAATTTGGGCTAATGTTTGCAGGTTTTTTTGTGGAGGGGAAATGTTTTGTTCTCTCTTTTTGGCTCTCTTCTGTCCTGCTTTTGCGTAAAGGAACGAAGTTTGACTAAATTTAGCTGATGTGTTCGAATGCATTATGCTCTGCTTAGCTGACTGCTATGCTCAGATTTTACTCTGGCCGGACAGTCAATCTATTCAGAGTACTTTGATCATGAAAGAAGTAAAACAGCGGCCATCTTGAAATTGTTACAATAACGATGAATTCCGACTACCTAGACCTACTCGAAACAAAAATGTGTAGAATTATCAGTAAAAAGAACCTGCTTGCCACTTCATTACCTTCCTCTGTCATCTTCGGTGCTTAAAGCAAAGCATGCAAACATCCAGCTCAATCCTAAGTTCATTCTATCGTTTCTTCTTCTTCATTGCAACACACCTCTAAATGTTTTCAGCGTCATCTACTCTATTCATAATTTTGGCTTTCTTCTCAATTACTTCTTTTTTCCATACTATTTACATTTCACTATATTTACATTAGAATATACATTGGTACACAAAATCAAATAAAATACATATACCAACATGGATAAATAAAACAAATTAAATCGACAACCATACACAAAACAAATAAAAAACAGAGACGGTATGCACGTTAATGCATCTATCTCTCTATAGCAAATGTGCATGAAATATTATTAAACAATTTGTTTAACAAACAACATTCATCAGTACTTTTATTGTCCTAACCAAATTGTGTTTTGTTTTTCTTTCTTTCCCGACTTGTTTCAGTGGTTAAATGGAATTCGATAGTTTTTGGAGGCAAGGATCCATAGGACAGCCCTTCTCTGCCAAACAAAACCGGACATCAACACAAAACAAGCGCCACAATTGCCATTTTAAGAACAAAAATCATAGATAAATAACAGGATATTCAATTGATAGCTAGAATTTATTTTTTTTTTTTTTTGTATTTTTTGTCTGTAAAAATATTTTATTCATCCTAACACTGTAAGGACAAATGATACTTCATCTCATTGCAATTTCACACTTAAATAGTTTATACTTTGACTGCAAACAGAAAATCACACCGAGAATGCGAATAACGTAGTAGTGATTTATAAAAATTGTAAAATTGTAGTGTATGTAAATTTTTATTATTGTATCGAAATGAAAGATAGAAAAAAAAAATTGTATATGTGATAGTATTAATTTTATTTAATCCTAATTGTTAATGTTTTCTTTCGTATTTACGAGTAGTTGTAAATTTCTGCTTAAATTAAGTTAAAATCGAAAAATACTATTTAAAACAAAGGTGGCAAAGTATTTAGATTCCTCTGTTTTTGGGAAAAAAAAGTAAAACGTTCGCAGTATTACGTTTGTTTTTTTATTCTTTTTTTTCTGTTTGTAAAACACCAATCGAAATTGGAATATATATTTGTTGTGTAATTTATTAATTTTAAGAAGAAAACACTAATGAACGCGACTAAAAATATTATTTAATATTTAAATTAAGATTTAGGCGTAGATTTGTACTAGAATAACTATGGCATAATATTCATTGAAAAAAAGTAAGCGAAAAAGACGAACTTAACAATTGTAATAAAGTCATTGCATTTGTTCGCCGACTTGAAGAAAATAAAATATTTTTGGCTTAGTTTAAGGTTGCATATACATAATGCTTGATCAAACTGCCGCCCATTTTAGTAAGTAACAGATTGCGAAATAGAGAAAAACAAAAGATTATAATTTGTATAATGTGCTCAATCGAAAATAAATTCTATTTTTATATACACAGTGTATGCAAAGGTGTGTTTTTTTTTAATTTGTAACTTTAATTAAGGGCATATGTTTTGAAGGCGAAGATCATAACGGAACCTAAACCCACTACACTACTTACTAGTTACTACAGATTTTAAGACAACCAAAAGTCTGCTGGCTCAAGGGCTCCTTCAAACATTCAACAAGGGAAGATAATGCAATTTTTCGAGGTTAGTTTTCCGAGTTGGTAGCGCCTTTTCATGCATGACAGTGACAGACGAAGTGCGACATTAGGTCTGTTCCGTAACGATAATGCATTCGAACACATTCGCCAAATTTAGTCGAACTTCGTTCCCGCAAAATTTGGGCAGAAGAGATCCTAAAAGAAAGAACAAAACACTTCCCCTCCTTAAAAAGCAAATATTAGCCCAATTTCTTTGGATTAGTTGGTTATTGCTGACAGAAGGTTGTCAAATCGTTCAAATGCTTATTTGCGACTGACTTTTTATTTGTTTCCGTTTATAGTTTTTGTTTGTATAGTATTAAAATAGATGTAATTAGCAAATTAATTTAACTTTTTAGTTTCTGCAAATAAAAGCCATACAAATCTTAAATATAAATATGTGTTTTGTTCTACTGTTAAGCCTGAACTACATCGAAACAAAAGTGGGAAAAAGTACAAAAAAGTGGAAAAATCTGTGCCTTGATTTTGTGCGGTTTTTGAGGCGTGTCGCTAGGGAACGGCCCGAATCGGATTTGAATGTGTGAGTGAGCCGCTCGCTGTGACCAACGTGACCGTTGTACAATAATTTGGCACTTTTTTTCGAGGATCCTGATACAATTTGTTGCTACTGTATCCTTTTTTTTTAGTTTGAAAAGGAACTTTGCAATTTTTTAGAAACACTGTGATTTTCAAATGAATTTTATTAAAATATAACGCTGCTGTTTATCAGAACACGATTATATTGTTACGAGAGCCAACAATTGTTAAAAAAAAAAAAAAATTCTTAAATTTCAGAGAATCTTTACAAACTTTTTTCTTACACCGCTCGTTTTTTTTTTTGCTACTTTTCAGAAGTTTGCAACAATCTCCCGGATTGTTAGAGAAAGGTTATAAATTTTAGTTTTAGTTTTACAATACAACATATAATATATACTCGTAGATCATTCCCACACAACTTTTCATTTATAAATTGAACCAAATCACTTTACAATAGGTGTCGTTTACATTGTTCCGCTTGACACTACTTCTATGAAACAGTAGATGCACGTTTTTTAAATAAATTTTGAAATGAAAACCTTTTAGCTTTGATTTTTATTTATAAATATATAAAAATTAATTGAATATTGTTCATTAATTATACCTATCAACTCATTTTTATATCTACTTTTAAGATCGCGTAAAATTTTGTTTTAAAAAGTCCCTAAAAAAGGGGCGTTGAAAGAAAAATGTGCCTTTTTCTGACGCTACTACGTAAATTCAGTATTTTCTCCCAATATTTAACAAATATTAGCCGGCCTTACACTATTTACGCGTTATATTTTAAACATATTCAATTTTAAATCACAGTTTTTGAAAACTTTCTTAAGTGCTATTCACATGAGCGCGAATTGCGAACAAATGAATTTAATTGTAGGTATTTAAGATTTTAAAAATGATTTTTATACTACCACTGAAGCTTTAAAAGCTCAATTTACAATTATTACAGCAATTGAAAATTGTTGCAGCGAACTGTCACATTTTATTCACAAATCACAATCCACATAAAACATTCGCGGATCCACAAACCCATGAATGAAAAAATTCTATCGAAGTTAACATTGAACAATGATTGAAGTGTCAAAAATATTCGCTTGTTCGCAGTTCGTTCGCAATTGGCTCTCATGTGAATAGTCCTAAAATGTGAATTTTCCAACTAATAAAAAGGAACAAAGGAATAACAAATTGTATTAGTGTCCTCGAAAAAGGTACCAAATTGTCGCACAACGGTCACTCTGTTCTCATCCGACATCCTCAAAGAGGATCTACAACTAGAGAGCCAACTTCACTTGCCCCTAACCGATTATCCCCTCAATTTTTGAATGACAGCCCTCTCTCGCGCGCTCTTATTTTTCCTGTCTGTGAATACGTGTTATTAATGGCCGCCGGGTGGCACTTTTTCAATAACAAACAATTTGCAAATGAATATATAACAATAAATGTAATAGGAATACATGTTGAGTATGATTTTTTAGATAGCTTTACATGTGCTCTATCCATATTAGGTGCCAAAAAATGTTCATCCATTCACATTTCAGGTTTGACAGCAAAATTCATGCAGCTACTATTGGGAGTTGTTCCAAAAATAGGTTATTAGCATTCAAGCTAAGCCCAAGTTTTCACTAGGGCAAAAGTGATTTATTTTAAATATTCGTAAACATTGCATAAATTTCTATTACTTGGTGGGTATTTTCAACTTCTTTTTTTTAGTACCATTTTTGAGCAAAATCAAAATATGATAAGGAATTCTGTGGTTTAATTAGAGTGAATACTGAAATGTGTTGTTACTTAGGAACAGTTAAAGTGTAAATTTAAAAAATATTAGGGGTATTCACGATTCGATATAACATGCCTAGTAAAATTGCGAAATTTTATTTTTTTTTTATCAGATCGTGAACACACTTTTTCTCATGTCTAGCAAAACTGAAACACATGACAGTTCCAGTTGGACAATTGACTTTTGTTTTGAAAAAAACTTTTACAATTTTTTGAAAGGGGAAAATTTGCGTTTAATTGTTTATAAGTAATTCGTGGAAATGGTTATATGGTTTAATTGTTTACTATGTTTTCCATTCTCTTTATTTTTTCTGATAGCTACACACAGGAATCAAGATTTTAAATGAACTGTCAACTTCATTAGGCTACTCTGTTGTATTTTTCGGTTGCAATAGGGTCAGGGTATAGATAAAGTGCAAAAGTATTGCGAAATTTTATTCTGTATATTTTGTTGTTGTAGTGCGAAAAAAAGTTGCACTTTTGCATTTTCGCAATGATACAAGACCAGTTGCATCGAATCGTGAATACCCCTATTACTGTCTACTATAATTATGATTAAAGATTAAACTCCTAACAAAAGGACAATATAATGTGGAATTTAATTGGATTCTGCGATTATATCCGATTTCAGATTTTGCGTATTCAATCGAACGTAAGAATCCAAATTGTTTTGTTAATTTTTAGTTCTCGCGTGTTCCATTCGTTTTTATAGATATTCTTTTGCAAATTTTATAAATAAATTTTATATAACTATATATTATTACTTTACAAAAACAAGTACACTTTATGTGTTTTTGAAATACAAAAAGTGTTGTTGTTATCTACGTGTATTCGTGTTTTTTTGAGCTTCGAACTCAGCAAAGTATGTTTTTCAGTAATTGTTGTAATTGCGTGCTGAAAATCTTACTTTACTTTTCTTTGCTGAGTTCGAAGCTAAAAAAACACATAAATAAAAGGCGATCTATATAGGATTTTTTTTTATTTTGGAATGTACCCGAAAAAATGAAATGCGCATATAATCAGGTAGGTAGGTATTATAAACGGACAAAAACAGGAATTATTTATCCATTTTATGTACCATTTACAGATTAAAAATGATGCTGAAACTAAAATAGCTTTTTCCCCACAACGTAAAACAAATGCTTTCCCCCAAACTGTGTTAAAATACCTATTTTGTTTCAATATGACTTCAAAATGAAAAGTTACACATAAATCTCTTTTAATAAGAGTGCAAAAATCGTTTGAGTTGATTTTTCTCTGATTAATGTCATGAGATCGATTTCTGATAGACATTGAAAAAAAAAAAAAACATGATTTTATTGAGGTATTTTGCATTGTGACAAAATTATATCAGAAAATTTGGTAAAAACAATTTCATAAAATTTAAAAACTTTTAAACTGAAATGAGATGTGAACGCCGTGTAACTAATGGGCACCAAAAATGCCGAACACAGTCGCCCACACCATAATAATGGCCGCCCGAATGACATAAAAGGCCTACATAGGATTTCCTAAGTATGCGTGCGGCAGCAATGGCGCTCCTTTGATTTGTACAGGCACTAATACTTAGAAATTCCTATGCAGGACAGCAGCCAAACAACAGCTTGTAGGCAAATGTACCGTTTCTGCTCTCAGTTGGCTCTCTAGTTATAGATCCTCTTTGGACATCCTTCTCGCTACCTAAAAAGGTTGCGTGTGGGAAAGCTCGCCTGGAATATTCAGGAACAAAGCGATATAAGAACAGGAAAAATTGGAAGTTGTCAGTTCGCGATATCACTCACACATTTATAGAATCCGCCTATACGTGAATCCTTTCCGACACCGCCATTGCGGAAAATCCCGCACAAAATCAAGGCACTGGTGTCCTGTTTCATCCCATAGTAGACTTTTCTCTCAATTTAAAATTTTCATGTTGTGGAAAGCTCAAGCATGTTCCAGCTTTCACTTTTCTAAAGTTCTACAAACAAATACACTCAAGGAATTCATTAGTGATTTTCCGCCAGATCACGTTCCCATTATAATTATTCCTGTCAGTTTCAAAGGGAAAAGTTCTTTTTGCACTTCACTCGGCTAAATTTGTTTATAGTTGCTCTGGAAATTTGAAATGTAAACATATAAATATGCTTGTGTTTTCAATGAATTTCGAGCTTTTCACTTTCTTGTACTTTTTCGTACTTTTTCCCACTTTTGTTTCGATGTAGTTCAGGCTTTATGTTTAAATGCTTTATATGGATATTGCCGCTTAGAATAAATTCACATTTTTCAGATTTATGGTTCAACGCGTTACTTTTCTTTTTTGTTATATTTCCTTTCGGTGAGCGATTTCTCTCGCAATGAGAGAAATGTGACATACACAGGTAGCCAAAATTTAAGCAGAAAGTAATATGTAATAAGGTCTGTTCCCTTACTTTTGTAGTAAGAATGGAAAAGACAATTAAAATGGCAGTGGTGGGGATAAATTCTCTCACAGAGAGAGACACTTACGAAAAAGTTAGGGAACGCTTTGTAGTAAACTATGAAAAATGACAGATATGACAGATAAATAATTCCATAAATTGCAGTGGTAAAGAATATTTTCAATACGATGGAATGTTCGGGCAGAACATTCAATATTTATTTTGCCACCTGTTGATACCATTTTAATAGAACGCAAAGAAATCAAAACAAATTTAATCGAATGTCAAATATGACAAGAAATTTCAAATCAGCTGTTAATTGTTTGGTGACTGACAGCCCTTCAAATTTCTTACACCAAGAAATTTGTTGAGTAAAAATTCGTAAGATTCTCAGTGGAGGGGAGGGGTAATATCTTGCTCTCTCGACGACGCTCTCTTTTACGAATTTTTCGAGTTAAGGAACGGCATTGAGTAAAAATTCGTAAGAATTCGTAAAAAATCGTAAGATATAAAAGTAAAGGAACAGACCTATATTCACACCAAGCCCAAAACCGTGTTTTCCTCGTAAATTTCGATCGCATTAATTAACAAACAAAATGAATTTAGTACATTTAAAAACAATATTAGCCCATCAATTAATTGTGGGAAATGATTTTAATTTGTGAGTTGTGACATTTGTTCGGTCAGCCATTTTGCTGGATATTGCAAAAGGTGTGTTTGTTCCCAACCCAACGATTGGAAGTAGTTTTCGTGGTAAACGAGTGCAAACGACTCGTTTTGAAAACTGAAATATGGATGTGAAAACTTTGGTGTGAAAAGCCTATAAGAAAACAGGGCCCATGTTCTGTAATTATCACATCGATATATTTATCACTAAAACGATACAAATTGAAAAACATGTTACTATGTTTCTGATGTGAAAATTTATCGCATGAGTTACAGAACATGGGCACAGACCTACTTATATCAAAACACATACATTTTCTGGCACGAAATGAAGTGAGAGAGGGAGATGGCAATCGGTTTCTTGCAGCAATACGTTATTTTTATTAGTTTCAAAAATTTTAACAACCATGCGTTAGTAAATTCATCGAAAAGAAGTTAAGAATTGCCCCTTTACTGTATTCGGAAGCCGTTTTAAAGGAACGCAAGATTCCACAGGCTGTGGCCTAAAAAGTATCAGCATGCTTCCTATACAGCGTTGCCACAAAGATACAATTGTATCAAAAAGATACATTTTTGCTTCCTTGCAAAGAATTTGATACTCAGATATTCAATTATATACATTTTTCAATTTTCAAATAAGTCTGCAAAATCTCTCTTTTTCATGTTTTAATTTTTTTCAGACTTATTTTGAATCTATAGCAATATCAATATCTATATACATCAAAATATTGATTTTTGGTCCCAATGAAACATGAAAAGTGATTTAGAAAACGATATTCTCTTGTGATACATTTGATACATTTTTGAGTCTCGAATTTAGATACTTTTGATACATTTTTTTTTTAAAAATAGATACATTTTTCAAAAGGTCAACGGCAACGCTGTTCCTATACTCATAATTCGTACCTATAACGTTAGTACTTCTCACCCCACTCATCGTACGCGATAGTTTTGCATTGCGTTCTGGTAAGTGCACTTTTAAGAACTTATTGCAAAGGTTGTTCCTAATTCCTATTCGCGAGTTGTTGTTCGGGAAACGGCACGTAATGAAATCTCAAAGCTATATTCTGACAAATTGAGGTTTATGGCTAGCTTCGCTCGCAAAGACTTTCAGAGTCTTCAGCAAATTGAAAATTGAGGACACAATAGTTTTGAAAATATCCATTATACCCTAAGTTTGCATTTTGGTCAAAATCGTTATCGCCGTTTTCCGGTAAACACAAAAAAAACTAAATTTTAAAAATATTACTTTACTTATAGGGTAGGGTCGCCTAATTTCGAACACTCCCAGTAGTCGAACACTTTTTGTAAAAAGCTGTGTAAACTGTATATTTTTAAGATTTTCCACTCCTACAAATGCAAATGCTGCCTCGTGGTATTACCTTTAATCGTTTTTGCAATAGCAACTAGTACAATAGCCGAGTTTTTTTGAGTTTCGATCTTATGTGGTATTCGTTTGGGCTTCTTCAGATTTGACCTCAGATTTCAGATTTCGTGTGCCTAATCGAACATAAAAACGTCACTTGCTCTTTTTTGTGTTGATATTTGTGCGATTTGAATATGTGTAGTCTTGGACACTTTTCTAAGCGATTTCCATTCACTACTTAAATTTTGTATTAAAACATTAAAAACATCCGTCCCGATTGATTTCTAAATATTTATACATACATATTTCACAAAAATAGATTCACCCGATTCAACGCCTTTCTTAGCTGGAGAAAAAATTCCATAAAAATATAAACAAACTCCATCAGTTGTCAAACTCAAACGCACTTGTATTGGTAAATCTGAGAAAATATCTAGATTCGCAAAAGTGCTATGAAATCTGAAAAAGATTGCTTTTTCCTGTACCAAACGAACAAAAATATTGCTCTGAGAGCAAAAAAAGTGCTCTGAGAGCGCCCAATCGAATACCACATTAGCAAAGCAAAGCAAAGTAGGATTTTCAGCACGCAATTACAACAACTACATTCCAATTGACACTTCGGGACTCGCAATAGTTGTTTTATGTGGTTTTCGTTTGGGCTTCTTCAGATTTGCTCTCAGATTCCAGATTTCGTGTGGCTAATCGAACATAAAACTTGCTCTTGCTCTTTTCTGTGTTGATATTCGTGCGATTTGAATATGTGTAGTCTTCGACACTTTTCTAAGCGATTTCCATTCACTAGCTAAATTTTGTATTAAAACATTAGAAATAGCTGTTCTGATTGATTTCTAAATATATATAGGTACATAAATAATTTACACAAATAGATTCACCCGATGCAATGTCTTTCTTTGCTGGAGAAAAAATTCACTAAAAATGTAAACAAACTCCATCAGTTGTCAAACTCAAACGCACTTGTATTGGTAAATCTGAGAAAATATCTAGATTCGCAAAAGTGCTCTGAAATCTGAAAAAGATTGCTTTTTCCTGTACCAAACGAACATAAAAATTGCCCTGAGAGCAAAAAAAGTGCTCTGAGAGCGCCCAATCGAATACCACATTAATTAGCGTGCTGAAAAGCCTACTTTACTTTGCTTTGCTGAGATTGAAGCTCAAAAAAACTCGGCTATTATTATTTTTAACGTTACAAAACAGTTGTTTAAATTGAGTCTATAGGGATTGCGTTTGAGTGCGGGTTTTGCAGAAAAAACAAACTGTTGCTAGTGTTGAAGGAAAGTGTGTTTTTTGTTTGAAAATGCAGGTAAATGTTTATTTTCAATGCTCGATTTATTAGTTTATATCTATTTGATGTCTTTTTAGTAAAGTTTTTATCTGAATACTTAATAGCTTTATTATTTGTTGACCGTTCGATCATAGGGAACCAAGGTTCTTCAAGTTTCCTATTCGAACACCAGTGTTCGAATACAGGCAACTTTGTCCAAAAAAGTTTTTCCCTGTCAGTTAATGAATATAACAGAATCTAAATTTTTTTTAGTGTTTTTCTTTTCATAATTATATCGAGATCGTTGGGGCCAGTATTCGAACACTTTTTTCCCCGGTGTTCGGTTCAAGGAAACTCAATATTTTAGGTTTCCTTATTCCGAACAGGGGTCATCCTTTTTAAGGTTCCGTACCCAAAGGGAAAAAACGTAACCTTATTAGTTTCGCTCGGATGTCTCTCCGTCTGTCTGTCTGTCTGTCTGTCCGAACCCACTAAGCCAATTTTGTTACCAGGTCTATCTCAAGAACCGATTGACATAGGAGGCTAAAATTTACACACAACATCCGGTATAACCTCTAGTTAAACGACAAATACCAATGGAAGGAATACATCGATTGGTTTTGGATTAATTAGTAATCTGGTGAAAAAAATATTTTCATTCGCCCAAAAAATGCTTTATTTCTTGATTCACAAAAAAATACATAAATTCCTTTTTTGTAGATCATGTTCTTATCTATATATGTGCTGAATACTGTTTTGCCGAAAAGTTAATAGTTTACAAGATATTTTCAAAAAAGATAATTTTACCATGTAAAATACGTTGCTCTCATAAGTTTTAATCTCTACTACGCAGTTGTGCACAATTGACCCCATCAAAGACAGAAGAGAGTCACTGGGTTCCCGCTTGCTAATTTCGTTGGGGAGTATAATACATTTTTTTGGGGAGTACAGAACAAAATAAGGGTAATATATTTTTAGCCAATAGTTTTTCATTGGGACAGGTCGCATACAGAATGGAAAATTGGCGTGGGTTGGGTATGGGTACTAGGTAATAATTAGAAAATGAGATTCATGTGCGAGTAATTTTTGAGAGTAAAAATATTAAGTAATTAAATTAAACTAAATTGTGATGAATTCATGAAGAGGGGAAATATTGAATGATATAGATTTCAAATAATATCTGATGTGTTGGACTTTAGCCAAATACGGAACCTTCGGTGCGCGAGTGACACTCGCACTTGGCCGGTTTTTTTAAATTACTTTGGAAACTGTCTTATTTCAGACAGAATGAAACGAAAACCAGACTTATAGTGAAGCTTCGTTAGCAAACGCTTTAAAGGCTCTTCGTGAGGGTGGGTTAAGCATTCGAGCAGCGAGTTATGGTGTACCCATAACTAAAATCAATGATGGGGTTCATGGGAAGATCGCAGACGGACATAAGCGAATGGGACCTTCCATCACAGTCCTTACAGAAAGTGAGGAATGCATTGTCCTAGATTGGCTCATTAAGATTGCAAAGTGCGGATTCCCGCAAAGGCCAAACGAACTCTTAGATGTTCTAGTAAGGGATGAAAAACGACCAACTCCTTTCAAAGACGATCGACCGGGAAAGAAGTGGCATTATAGTTTTTTGAAGCGTCTTAAAGAGTTAAGTCCCGAATATCTGAATCTATATACGTAAAGCCAGAGTCGTCGTAACTAAAGAAAGAATTCGAAAATGGTTCCGTGATTTGAAAACCTTTTAAAAGAAATGAATGCCAAGGATATGTTCGACGATCCTTCACGGATTTTTAATGGGTACGAAACATCCTTCAGTTTAGGCCCCAAAACTGATAAGTTATTGGCCCTAAACGTTTCCGAAATTTGTATGAAGTCAAATTATCAAATGAATAAGAAAACTTAACGGTACTTTTGGTATTCAAATGGAGTAACATTACCCCCTGAAATTGTATTTCCTTACTTACAAAACCCACCATCAAAACTTGACGAAAAAATGCCGAAAGATTGGATAACTGGTCGTTCTGAAACGGGAAACCTTATGTCGTTTTCGATTTGGCTTTTCAGATTTTGATCTGAGATTTCAGATTTCTGCTGCCAAAACGAACATGAAATCTGAATTATATTGGTATGTGTGTGTATTGAGTTGGCGGCAAAATAAAACATTTTTGCACTTGCACTCGAAATCCATTTCAATTGATTTTCACACATTTATAGTACTGCATTTCGAAATAATTTAGTATAAAAACTCGATCCCATATGCGTAAAATAAATAATTCAGTTAAAAAAGCAACCCTTCCAACGATAAACAATTCGTAACCGACGCTGTGTGTCATAATCATTGGTGTTAGTGAAAGTATGTGTAAAATCTGAGGAAAAATTGAGATTTCTCAAAAGTGATCTGAGATCAAAAAAAAAGATTGATTTTTGTGGCAAATCGAACATGAAAAGCAATCTCGATCAAAAAAAAATTGATCTTTTGCCAAATCGAAAACGACATTATTCAAATATCTTGCCAATGATTTTAATGGATGGCTTGATTGAATATGATTTAAAGCTCCAACAATCAGATACTCACTACCCCCTATAACACCACACACATCATGCAGTCTGCAGATGTTACCCCCACATTAAGGGCGATTATAAGGCATCAATAAGAGAATGGCAGCGTTTACGTCATAAGTTCGTTACAAAAATGAACTTATGTTAAGCACTTAAACTGGTTCTAGACAAAGCCGATCGTATTAATAAAAAACCGTTCAAATTTTGATCTTTTGCTAAAATAAAAATCCAATTTATTTATTTCTTTTTAAGTTGTTTTGCTAGTGTTTTTTATGTTTTAAATGAAAGCCAAAACATGGATTTTTCTCATTTTCTTAATTTAAAAATATACACGAAATCTATTGTTCGAATTAAGGAAACTTTAAACACAGTCACCGTCGCGTGGATACCAGGCCATGAGGGATTCGAAGGAAATGAAAGAGCGGATTGTCTAGCGAGAAGAGGCGCATCACGCCTGCTCACTGGTCCTGAGCCCTTTTTCGGGTTACCTTTGAGTTACGTACACTCAAAATTCAGGAAATGGGAAGATGATCACCTTGCCGAACACTGGACAAAATCCAAAGGACAGAGGCAGGCAAAAAGACTCATAATCCCAGCTCGTAGTAAAACAAAAAAGTTACTTGAGCTAAGCAAAGAAGATCTAAGGATCCTAACGGGTTATCTTACTGGTCACTGGCCACTAAGATACCACCTCAAAAAAATGGGACTATCCGACGACGACTCCTGTCGACTCTGCGGAGAAGAGGAGGAGACAACGGAACACATACTCTGCGAACGCCCTGCTGTGGCAAAGAGCAGAATGTTCCACATGCAAGGGGTATTTATAAATCCTGCAGATATAGGAAACATGGAACCAAGAAGGGTACTGAGGTTTATAAAGAGCCTCAACAGCTCCCTTGGTTAAATAATAAAGGCCAACACAATAGATCTCTTCTGGTCGCAGTGTACAGGGCCTATTACTTACAATTACAAGGAAACTTTATGTTCGGGCTTAGGAAGCTAGTGTTCGACTACTGGGGAATAATGCTTTTTTTTTAGTTTTTATTTTTTTATAAAAAAACAATAACAATTACAGTAAAAAACTTAGCTTTATTTTAAAATGTTTGAGTTATGACAGCTCCATAATTTTTCGTGGTATGTTATATCCAACGGTTCTCTCACAGTTAGTGATTTTTTCACAATGAACCACTAAGTGTTCGACTACTGGAGACATGACCCTATAGAGAAAAACTGAGTTCGCTATTAAGTTATAAATTACCACATTACCTTAGAAATTAATTTTTGTTACAATCGTATGGACCGTTTTCGAGGTATGTCGATATTTCAAAAGTACCGTTGTTCGAACCTCACCTACTTAAGCTTAAATATCAATTTTGGTTGAAATCGTTAGAGCCGTTTTCGATCAAATCAAACTGGTACGAACATTTTATATGGGAAGTTCCATTAATATTGAGGTTACCTTGCAAAAAAAAACACCTCTCGAACTGTAAGCCCAAAAACTCTAAATCCGAGGTTTGAACGTAAGCCGGGAATCCGTTTAGGCTGTAGGCCTTTGGAAGGACGGACAGACAGGACAGAATTTTGCGACTCACTTTTTTTAGTTCCTCTATCATCGTCATATCATTTTGTACGAAAACAAATCTTTCTATTACTACGTAATCGTAATGGAAAAAATTAAAAAAAAAAGCGGCGAATAATAATAATGAATAATGCTGGGCGCAGTGCTAGATATCAGAATTGGAAAGCTGACAACTTCCAGAGGCCTTGTGCCTTATTTGCGGCTGCATTGTTGCGTAAAGATGTATTGTCATCAACAGGTGCATTGTAGTGTTTTATTTGTTCCAACCTATTGACACATAACACTGCAGATGAATTTACCAGACGCCTTACAGAACCACCCAGGAAAACAGCTTGTATTATTAAATGTACTTGAAAAACCGCAAAGGTAATGAAAAATAATTTTCCCATTTATTTGTAAAATTGTCTTGCAACATGCAATACAATTACATCACCAATCGAAAAAAAAGTAGAAAACAAAATATTAAACGCGATTACGAAGTTAAGCCTCCTGTCGCTCCCCCGGTACACCCAATTCAAGTTCGCCCCGGTACTGGCAAATATCTATTGTACGTGATAACATTCCGTATAATAGCAGCACAAGAAATCATGCAAATCATTCCGGCGGGCATTAGTTTTCCCGATCGCGACCATCTTGCTCCCATAATGCCAGCTAATACAATAGAAGTGCCCAGCTGCAGCAATGGCCTGGGCGGACTTTGCGAGTTGAAGTGAGCACCTATTCCCAGGATCGCACCGAAAGCCAAACCAGCTCCCAGTGAGGGTATTGAACCTATGTCGACGACCCAAGAAAAAGGTTAGATGTATGTACCATGGAATGCAAAGTGGAAGGGTGCTGAATATACCTGCTTTTACATAGCCAACTATGCCACCAGCTGCAACTGTTGCTGCGTAAATATATCCAATTATATCGTTTGACATTTTGCTGCGTAGAAGCCTTCAAATAGGGCGTGATTTTATGAAGAATAACTGTACTTTTGTTAAGATATCTAGATCCAGATTAAATATTAAATTCAGTCAGTGATTTGAGGGAATTCGATTCGAATCGGTCGTCAAATGTCAAGTTATATGGCAAGTGGATAAACTTTTTTCTTTGTGTAAACCCAGTTAGAAGAACCGCTTTGTTTACAAACATTTTTTCAGGAATTAACGAATTTCGCTCTGCATTTGCAAGTTAAAAAAATATAAAATGGCATTTCACTTACGTCTGTTGTGATTTTCTCTGTAATTTTTAACAATAAACTTATGAAAACTGATAAGCAATGATCCAGAAAGTTTCTCCCGGTCGAACCGCATAGGAATGTAATAGAACTGGTGTCAAACCGTCCCGTCTAACACTCTGCAAAAAAAATACTTAATTTATATTTGTGCTAGATTATTTTTGCTAAAATAGGTACTACATTTCTTTTTGTTGCTGTAATATATAAAAAAAACAACTGTTGTTGTAATGGTTGTAATTGCGTGCTGAAAGTTCTACTTTACTTTGCTTTGCTGAGATCGAAGTCCAAAAAAACACACCTAATGTAAATAGAGAGAAAAATGAAATAACCGCCTACCTATTGTGGTATTCGATTGGGCTTCTTCAGATTTCCTCTCAGATTCGTGTTGCTAATCGATAAAAAAAACCAGTGCCTTGATTTTGTGCGGTTTTTTCCGCAATGGCGGTGTCGGAAAGGGTTCACGTATAGGCGGATTCTATAAATGTGTGAGTGATATCGCGAACTGACAACTTCCAATTTTTCCTGTTCTTATATCGCTTTGTTCGTGAATATTCCAGGCGAGCTTTCCCACACGCAACCTTTTTAGGTAGCGAGATGGATGTCGGATGAGAAGAAATGACAACAGCGTGACCGTTGTGCGACAATTTGGTACCTTTTTCGAGGACACTAATACAATTTGTTGTTCCTTTGTTCCTTTTTATTATTTGGAAAATTCACATTTTAGGACTATTCGCATGAGAGCCAATGGCGAACGAACTACGAACAAGCTAATTTTTTTACACTTCAATCACTTCAATCATTGTTTAATGTTAAATGCGATAGAATTTTTTCATTCGTGGGTTTGTGGATCCGCAAATGTTTTATGTGGATGGTGAATAAAGTGTGACAATTCGCTGCAAGAATTTTCAATTGCTGTAATAATTGTAAATTGAGCTATATCGATTGAGAGTCCGATTTTTTTTAGATTAGACTTAAGATTAATTTAATATAAGGCTTTGGTGGTAAATAGTATACAAATCAATTTTCAATTCATAAATACAATTAAATTCATTTGTTCGCAATTCGCGCTCATGTGAATAGTACTTAAAAAAGTTTTCAAAAACTGTGATTTCAAAATGAATATGTTTAAAAAAATCACGCATAAATAGTGTAAAGCCGGCTAATACTTGTTAAATATTGGGAGAAAATACTGAATTTATTTAACAGCGTCAGAAAAAGGCACACAAAACTAAATTGAAAGAGATCTTAAAAGTAGATATCAAAATGAGTTGATATAATTTATAAACAAAATTCAATTAATTTTTTATATATTTATAAATAAAATTCAAAGCTAAAATGTTTTCATTTTAAAATTTGTCATTTTAAAACGAATTGCATCTAAAGTACTGTCTAGCTTACCCGCAGAACAACCTTAAAGTCATCTAATTCTAATGTTATTTGGTTGTTTTGGGTTTATTTATAAAAGAAACGTTGTGAGAGAGTGATCTTTTAACAGTCTATATTGTATTGTGAAACTAAAACTAAAATTTATAACCCTTCTCTAACAGAAAAGTAACAAAAAAAAAAAAGTGTCATTTCTAAAGCTACTCTGCAATTTAAGAATTTTCGCACAATATTTAACAATTGTTGGCTCTCCTAACACTATAATCGTGTTCTGATAGACAGCAGCGTTATATTTTATAGAAATTCATTTGGAAATCACAGCGTTTCTAAAATTTCAAAAGTGAATTTTCAAACTAAAAAAACAGGGAAAAAGTAGCAACAAATAGTATCAGGGTCCTCGGAAAAGTGCCAAATTATTGCACTACGGTCACGTTGGTCACAGCGCGCGGCTCACTCACACAATCAAACCCAATTCGGAACGTTCCGTAGCGACATCGCCTCAAAAACCGCACAAAATCAAGGCACAGATAAAAACGACACTTGTTTTTTTTTGTGTTGACATTCGTGCGATTTGAATATGTGTAGTCTTCGAAACTTTTCTAAGCTATTTTCATTCACTGGTTAAATTTTGTATTAAAACATTAGAAATATCCGTGCCGATTGATTTCCTAATATCTATACATTAATAATTTACTAATAAAGTAGGGGACGTTTGGTCGGGACTTATGCCTAATTCACAATGTCGCGTTGAACGCGTGCGTGCGTCGTCGAGCTTTGACACGCTTTATCGAAACTTTACGATTTTAAGTGCCAAAGCGCGAGTTACGTGTAATGACATCAAAACAGAAAATACCCATCTCCAACGACAACAACATCATCAGTCAACGTCTCAACATAGCGGCACTTCAATTTAGAGATAACAGCCTAACAACAGAGCAGCTCGTCATCTACGTTTATTGTAGTCAGTGTTACTTCGTCTTTTAAATAAATAACATTGTTTTGTAATATGTTCGTTTTTGTTGTTTTTGTGCGATCGGTCATGTCCGCTCGTAACTGGCGCAGTCGGTAGGATTCGTGGTACATACATTCTCATATAATCAAATAGTGAAGAATTAAGTAGCTAAATGAAGATTATTGTATGTACTTAGCAACACATTACGAAGGCATATTGTAATGGTGGATTTTAATCCTTTAGTTGCATAAAGAATCAAGCTTATAATAAGTTAACGTTAATAGTTAAGGAACATTAAAAAAATCGAGTGAATATCGGTGCTAAAATAAACATATAAATAATAATATAATTATAAACACAATTAAGGAATAGTAATTCATCGAAGGAATATCGGTGTTAAATCTATACAAAAATTAATCTATAAAAAAAAATAAAAATATATAAATCTAAGCTTTATGCGTCTCAGTAAACAAGGCTCAACTTTTCAATAAATATAAACAATATGCGGAAATGAGTGCCCAGAAAGAAAAATAATCTTAGAAAAGTTATTTCATAGTTAAGTTTAAGTTAAGATTCATATGTATTAAAAAAAAAATTGTTTTCATGTAAAAATATAGTGCCTCTTCACAAGTTTAAGCATTTAAACTAAGTAAATGTGTATTGTGGTCTTGTTAAGAGTTTATTAACCAACTTTTGATTTAAAGACCAAAAAGAGTTCATGTCTTATATATTTGCCGTTTATTTATAATGTTTTCAGTACACAACTAAATAGCATAATACTATTTTCGTATTGTGTGACTGTTAAGGTGTTATTTTTGTTTGAAAAATGCAACTATGTGCATATAGTTTATTATTGTCAAATGTTATTAAATTCGTAAAAACCTGAGTTAATGTAACATGCAATCCTACAACTATGAACGTACCCAGCCTCCTGAAGTCATTGGGTCCACACTTACGCGGGAGGAGTTACGTGTAATGACATCAAAACAGAAAATACCCATCTCCAACGACAACAACATCATCAGTCAACGTCTCAACATAGCGGCACTTCAATTTAGAGATAACAGCCTAACAACAGAGCAGCTCGTCATCTACGTTTATTGTAGTCAGTGTTACTTCGTCTTTTAAATAAATAACATTGTTTTGTAATATGTTCGTTTTTGTTGTTTTTGTGCGATCGGTCATGTCCGCTCGTAACTCGCGCGAGCAACAATTTTGTAAAACGAAATGCTGCTTTGAAGCGAATGCGCGTTGAGAGAGTAGAGTATTCGCCGAAATGGAAAAAAAAATCATATATAACAGCATAACAAGCAAAGAACAACCTTAATGCCCAAAGCCCAATTCACAATGTCGCGTTGAACGCGTGCGTGCGTCGTCGAGCTTTGACATGCTTTATCGAAACTTTACGATTTTAAGTGCCAAAGCGCGCGAACAGCAATTTTGTAAAACGAAATGCTGCTTTGAAGCGAATGCGCGTTGAGAGAGTAGAGTATTCGCCGAAATGGAAAAAAAAATCATATATAACAGCATAACAAAGCAAAGAACAACCTTAAAGTGGATACACGACCAATGATTAATATGTTTTATCAAAGAAAAACATAAAAAATCAGTAATTGCTCAAGAAAAAAATTGAATACGTCATTTACACACACTAAATTTATTAATCGGCATTGAAAAAATAGAAAAGTGTTCTTTAAAATAACAATTTGTGGATCTGTGCCACTCCATCTAATCAAACGCGCGTGATAGTAGAAAGCAGAGACAATACTGAGACCACCAACTTCGGCCGTTTTTCCGTTACTTGCCTACAAGCTACATTACCATGGGGTGGCAAAGTTTAGGTGCGTTAGTATTGTTACATAGAAAATCGTATTGACAAATGTCACGAAACTTCAAAAATTTCAGCTCACCAACACACTGGCACCTAAACTTGACCACTTCCGCTGTGGGCAAAGTGGCTTGCCAGTCACTTCCGCTGTGGGCAAATCTGCTGGCTGCGTTCACACAATTTTATCCGTTAAATTTGAAAATAATTATTACAACAAAATTTTGTGTGGACAATGATCAATTTTCAAAAATAATTGTATATTTATTTGACATAAAAGAAAGATGAACAGTTCTGAAGAATAATAAACAAATAAAAACATTTTTAGCGAACATTCGTGAGGCAGTTAACATAAATCGAGTAGAATATGCTTATCACATAATCTCGCTTAGTATACTTCTGAATTTTAGTTATAATTTATAAATACAAAGATTTATGTCGTTGCTGTTATTAAGTATAAATTATGAGTTTCTCCGTTAGTTTAAATTATTTAAAATAGAGCATACGTATTTGCATTGGTTTTATTTTTACATGTCTCGTATTTCAAAGAATACATTAATATATTTTTAGGTCGTATCTTTTGATATTATAATGGAACAATAAACGTGAATGAGTACTTTGGTTGAACAGAAATACCTACAGAATGTTATGAAACAACTAATATGAAAATTGATGAAAATGTACTGATATAAGAATATACTTATTCACCAAATTTGAGTTGCAATCCTTTAAAAGAAAAAGCTGTACTCTGAACACAGTCACGATTGTCACAGCCCACCACGGTTGAAACTGACACTGACACAACAGATTCACCACTGTTGTCAAGCTCAATTGACTTGACACATGCGTTATTTGTTTTAGTTTTCGATTTCGTGCATTTAAGTTTGTGTAATGGATTTAATAACTGAAGCTCAAGTCGACCGATCCTTGTGCAGCAAAAGGACAAAAAATGCGATACATCTGAGATTTGGAAAAAATCTTCCAAGTTCTCGCACACCGTGCGAAAAAAAATTATTTTATCGAAAATTGCAAGCATTTTACTATAACTTGGTTCTAGGAGTGGAAACGTCTACTGGGAAAAGCTAATAGAAATAGCATATACAAGTCCGCCTGGCAGCAGTCAAATCCTGTTCTACGCCTCAACGTTTTATATAAAATCAATGAAACAATTTTTTTTAAAAGAACCATCACCGAAAGACGATGGCGATGATGAAAGAGTGTCGGTCAGATTTGCTTGCCAAAGATGCCAAAAGCCACTTATCCTGGATGGGAATTTGGGCAGTATTAATGAGCACGCAATGGCAGAATTATCGCGTAAGTACTTTAATGAGTTTTAGCCAAATGACATTTCACTATAAAATGCTTTAATTTAGTGCCAATTTATCAACAAATTGGATAAAATCGATCCTAACGAAAGTGGTTTTGATTATCTTGTGTGCCACCTTGCCATCTGACGGACTCGATAAATGGAACTGACGTCACCCTTGTTTCCGATGGAAAAGAAATAAAAAAGCTGAGCACTGAGTTTCTAGCAAAGGCGCAGCTCTTTAATGCTTTGTCATCTAACTATGAGTTCGATTATCCATTGTGCAATGAGTGCACCGACTCAATGCTGGAACTATTCGAACGTGAGTTCAAGATCGCCGAAGATGAATAAGAGCTAATTGGAAAAAAATCTGAGGAGAAATCTAAGTTCCGGAACTAAGAAAGCAACCTAGAATCAAAGGAAAAGCACCTTTTGGAAGACCGGTGGATTTAAGTTTTTTTAGGATAGGAAGTTCGATAAAGCAATGGTTGCCTTCCTACAGCGCCTCATACAGTTCCAGGAAGAGGTGGAAAAACGAGACACAGAGTTTTGCTTGCCCTACAAAATGGAGAAGGGAAAGATCATTGACCCATCAATCAAGTAAGTGTTATGCACCTGTGGTTTTGAATATGCAGTCAAAACAATTGTCTATTTCCAGAATACAATTTAACTCGGAGGAGCAGTGGACCAAAGCTCTTAAGTTTATGCTCACTAACTAAAAATAGCGCCTGGCATGGGTCTCATCTCAACTTACGACACAATGATTACCAGATTTGGACATAGGATCATTTTATTAGGTTTAACTAAGCTAACTTGTGTGTTATACGTTTATTTATAGTAAATAAAGATTTGTTAATTCTATATAGATGAAATGGATGGTCTTTCCTTTTTGGATGTCGATGGTTCTTCATTGGGTTCATCCAGTTTGCCGTATGTGTAAGCCTTAAGTCATTTCCTTCCGTTAATATCGTTATCTCCTGCCACTGAGGTCACGACAAGCTTCATGGTTTGTAGTCTTTCGATTTGGTCACCGATTGCACGAAGCATGGATTTAAATCCTCCTTTGCCACCGAGCATTTGGAGGTGTATATGAACGACTGCTTTGTTGTGGATTGTTGTTCGGGGCTGTTTTTCCATTTGGTAGCAAGAAGAACTCTCTACTTCTAAGTTTTGCAGCAAGGAACGCTTTAGAAAAAAATAAAAAGTCGAAGAAAACACACATATAGTCGCTTCGCAAATTTGCTGCAGGATTTATTGATTATTAGTAGTATACAAGACAGTATTTGCCTGCAACCCAAATGGCATGTTAATTATAGATATGTTAATTTTGAAATCATTTACAATAACTCCGGAGTGTCTCTTTGCTATGGCTGCTTACTCTTTTGGCTTCCTTGTGATAGTGTGGATACCTGAAATGAAATAATTAATAATACCTTTGAACTTTCTGGGGTATCTCTTTGCTGTGGCTGATTACTTTTTTGTTCAATTTTTTTGGATTCTGGTTTTCTGGTACAACAACTGTATACTACTAACATTTCCAGTCCAGGGCAGAATCTGATAGAGATCAAAGAACAAGTTCAATGTATTCGAATCAAGAAATGCCGGTTGCCATGTAGTAGGAATCTGTACAATTGCAAATATTTTTTTTATTTCAAATAACAAAGAGTAAAGGATTCGCTACTTACTTCGACACTGTTCATATCGTCCGAAGACTCATCGGTGGAGCTGCCAATACAATCGAAGCTCAAACAGTTTTTAGTCAGTCGAAAGACATGTGATATAATACTGAAATAAACAACAAGAAATTCAATAGTCAAACTGCTTACAACTAACATTTCCAATCAACATACGCTTGTTGTGATTCATTAATAAAATTCAACCTCATGCTATTTGTCTTTTGCTGTTACTAGCAGCGAACAAGGCAATAGAAAATGTCGTAAAATGTGTTGGTCGCGAAAGGATGTGGTGATTCTGCGATTCTTCGAGAAAGACAAATTAACATCTGCCTCTACAATAGAGTTCATTTCACACACCAATTGCGATAGAATTTGCACACCTATTGTATGGTGCCTTGATGAAAGCATAAAAGCATTCAAATGAAAAGCCAATTTGACAATCTATAAACAAACCTGCAGAAACTTCTTTACATCTTCGTGAATATTTGGAAATATATGCTCGTTCTTGTACGTGTTGAACCATCCGTATGTTGTTATTTTTGCCAAGAGTGTGGCAAGTGCTTGTACAAAGAAATTTTGTAAATTAGGGCGGTATGATAGTTCAATATGTAATTCCTGCAAATAAAATATAATCAAGCTAAATTAAGTATTAGTCTTTAGGGGGTTGCGTAAGATATCACACCTTATATCGATCCTTTGCTCTAAATTTACTGAATCAATTTGGTGAGAGTTGTTGCGGCGAGAATAATCCCAGTTTTTGACTTCAATTGGATTCAATTGTTTTCACGGCATTCAGCAGGTAATTAAGACTTTGGACTTAACAAACCTTGAAGATAGAATAGTAATTGAAGGTATTGAGAAACATATTTATTGAATAGTATGGCTTACTTATATCGGCTCCGTTTGGTATTCTTCCAAGCCATCAGGTATAAATAATTGTCTCCAGTGCGATCCAATATATTTGGTAAGGTTAGCGAACGCCTCAACGTCGACTTCTTCCTTAGCTGTAATATAATTGTATTTAATTCTTAATATTCACACTTAAAATACGCGAAAACTTTCATTTCTTCCAATTTATTGGAGGAAAAATAAAATTTTGTTTACATATTTTGACATTTGTCAATCGACTTCTGTCAAAAGAAAACTCACCACATTTTTTTTGATTCGCTTTTTTTTTTGTTGCTCACACGGATTCTAAATTGACATAACACCGATAGGAAAACAAAATGGCGAATTCAAAAAAAATTCGAGGGGGCCAGCGGCAAGAGGATTGCCAGTTGGGGGTCTCAGTATGGTTTGTCTATGGTAGAAAGTAGCTCTACTCAGGCGTCGCGTTGAACTGACTCAACGACTCAACGCCTGAAGCTGTATTTTGTGTAGCAGCATATGAACGTTTGTTACTACATAATCTGTCAACGCGACATTGTGAATTCGGCATTATGAATACGAACGCGTTGACTAAGCAAATTGATTTTTGTTTTGTATTCTCGCGGTCAGCGTTTCCTTCGTTTGAATTTTCCCTTTTTTATTTGGAAAATGCCCTTTTTTTTTTTTAAATAAGTACATCTAAAATGTAACACACGGTTGTCTATCACAACACTATTATAGTGTTATGCGAACTAATGGTTGTTAAATATCGTGTGATAATTCTAAATTACCAGAGTGGCCTTAGAAATGACACCTTTTTGTCTCATCGCCCCTTTTTTCGATTCTTCAGAATTTTGCAACGGCCACTATCTATACAAAAACTATACACGTGAACACTCTGGGCCAATAAGAACTGAGACGCATCTAGTCAGACAGCTGTCAGACTTATGTCGTTTTCGATTTGACAAAATATCATTTTTTTTTTATCGAGATTTCTTTTCATGTTCGATTTGCCACAAAAATCAATCTTTTTTTTTATCTCAGATCACTTTTGAGAAATCTCAATTTTTCCTCAGATTTTACACATACTACTTTCACTACTAACACCAATGTTTATGACACATAGCGTCGGTTACGAATTGTTTATCGTTGGAAGGATTGCTTTTTTAACTGAGTTATTTATTTATTAACGCGTATGGGATCGAGTTTTTATATTAAATGATTTCGAAATGCAGTACTATAAATATAAATATATACAGCCTTATTTATAAACTCAACGTAGAGTCTGCTTATCTCTACGCACCCTCTAAAATGCCCTTACGCAGGAAAATGTTATTTATAAAGATTTTTCGAACTTAAGCAACGTTGCTTTAAGGCTGCGTAAGTTAAACGCGAAAATTTGCGTTTAGAGGCTGCGTAGATCTTACGTAAGTGTGTTTTTGCATCAAATGTCATTTGGTCGTCGTCGAATTGTAAACAAAACCAAAAAGAGAAATTAATTTTTGTTTGTTCGTTTCGCATGCTGTGCAAAATTTCTTCCAAAGCAATTTCGTTTGCTTATGCAATTATAAGATTGAAATTATATTTAATAAATTAAAATAAATAAAACATTGTGCGTTTGTGATATCATTTCTTTTACTTCAGTTTTGTTGCTTGTGGGGAATGTCTTAGGATGTGTGTGATTATGTCTACCAATGGTCTGGCATTGGATTTGGCGGTGGTTGGTAGAATAGAAATAGGAATATGGAAATAGGTAGACACATAGATATATGATTGCAGTTTGATATTTCAGCAAAACCTTCGAATACTTTTTGGAATTGTTTTAGATAATTTTACTTTTTATTGTGTAAAATAATTTAATTTCCAAAGCTAATCAGCATAGACAAACCATACTCTATATTGGCCGCGTTCCACTGCCCGCTAGCAGCGGCATGTCAAACTCCATATAAAAAAAATTGACATTTTACCATTTGCGCTAGTCGTCTAGCACTTTTTGTGAAATATCCCTTTCAGGGAAATTTCTCAATCTAGCGCAAAACTACCCGCTGCTTTCAGAGAAAAAAACAAAAAAAAAAAACAGCTGTCAAAGCAATTGTGATACAATTGGTAATAATGTAAGTAAAATAGCAATTCCGATATTATTATGGTTTCTATAACATGTACCATTTCTTTTTAAATGTAGTTTGGAAGTAATTATGAGACACGAAATTAATTATGAAGGAAAGTCGTATGTTTTTGATGCCAAAGTAGATGAGGTCACTTTGCCGCTGCCGCTGCCGCTGCGCGAGCGTTCCTTCAACTGGGAAATTTTGTGCTAGAAGACTAGCGGGCAGTGGAACGCGGCCATTGTCTCTGCTAATCAGAGCTGATGTCGGTTTCAGGGAAAAAAGGTAATAGATTTCTTTGTTTTCTGTAATAGTTTATCGAAATTCTTACCTATTCAGACACAAACCTCGTTTAGTAAAATTACCGCGGTAAAAAGGTTTATAAATCACAATTTTAGAAAAGTCACGTAGAGGCTGCGTAAATCTTTACGCGATGTTTAACTAAATAACATCGTAGAGGCGTCGTAAGGAAATCTAATAAATACGGCTGATAGGTATTATAATAAATAAATTGATTTCGAGTGCAAGTGCAAACAATTTTTTTTTTTTTTTTTTGCCGCCAACTCAATACACACACATACCAATATAATTCAGATTTCATGTTCGATTTGGCAGCAGAAATCTGTGCCTTGATTTTGTGCGGTTTTCGAGGCGATGTCGCTAGGGAACGTTCCGAATCGGATTTGAGTGTCTGAGTGAGCCGCGCGCTGTGACCAACGCGTGACCGTAGTGCAATAATTTGGCACTTTTTCGAGGACCCTCTTACTATTTGTTGCTACTTTTTCCCTTTTTTTAGTGTGAAAATTCACTTTGGCAATTCTAGAAACGCTGTGATTTCCAAATGAATTTCTATAAAATATAACGCTGCTGTCTATCAGAACACGATTATAGTGTTAAGAGAGCCAACAATTGTTAAATATTGTGCGAAAATTCTTAAATTGCAGAGTAGCTTTAGAAATGACACTTTTTTCTTTCACCGCTCTTTTTTTTTTTGTTGCTTTTCACAATTTCGCAACGATCTCCCGGATTGTTAGAGAAGGGTTATAAATTTTGGTTTTAGTTTCACAATACAATATAGACTGTAAAAAGATCACTCTCTCACAACGTTTCTTTTATAAATAAAGCCAAAATAACATTAGAATTAGACGTCTTTAATGTTGTTCTGCGGGTAAGCTAGACAGTACTTTAGATGCAATTCGTTTTCAAATGACAAATTTTAAAATGAAAACCTTTTAGCTTTGATTTTTATTTATGAATATATAAAAAATTAATTGAATTTTGTTTATAAATTATATCAACTCATTTTTATATCTACTTTTAAGATCTCTTTCAATTTAGTTTTGTGTGCCTTTTTCTGACGCTGTTACATAAATTCAATATTTTCTCCCAATATTTAACAAGTATTAGCCGGCTTTACACTATTTACACTTTATTTTTTTAAACATATTCATTTTGAAATCACAGTTTTTTAAAACTTTTTTTAAGTACCTACTATTCACATTTATTTATGTATTTATGAATTTATGAATTGAAAATTGATTTGTATACTATTTACCACCAAAGCCTTATATTAAATTAATCTTAAGTCTAATCTAAAAAAAAATCGGACCCTCAATCGATTTAAATAGCTCAATTTACAATTATTACAGCAATTGAAAATTCTTGCAGCGAATTGTCACACTTTATTCACAAACCACATAAAACATTCGCGGATCCACAAACCCACGAATGAAAAAATTCTATCGTATTTAACATTAAACAATGATTGAAGTGTAAAAAAATTCGCTTGTTCGTAGTTCGTTCGCCATTGGCTCTCATGCGAATAGTCCTAAGATGTGAATTTTCCAAATAATAAAAAGGAACAAAGGAACAACAAATTGTATTAGTGTCCTCGAAAAAGGTACCAAATTGTCGCACAACGGTCACGCTGTTGTCATTTCTTCTCATCCGACATCCTTCTCGCATCTCGCTACCTAAAAAGCAGAGATTAATGAATAAAAGAGATGGTTATCTTTCGTACGTCTATCCCCCTAAAACGCATTTGTTTACATTGTTGTTTTTGTAATTTCAACCCCCGTCTGTGAATACGTGTGGCTAACAAAAAAGCATGTTGCTAATGGCCGACCGCGAATCATCTTGCTTTTATCAGCATCGCGGTGTTTAATTGTTTTGTGTTACGTTTTGAATTTGTTTAGTTTTTGTGGAGGTGTTGATTAAACTGAAAAAGATAGTGAAATACACATTAGAGAATGCCGAATTCTTGCATTAAAGTCCAATTCATGAACTCACATATACTATAATAGAAATAAGCAGGTGTGTGTGACTTCATGAATTTTTATGGAAAACAGCTTGTAGGCAGCCGCCCTTCCACTGGAAAGTTATATATCTCTGTATTCCATTACACGGTGTCTCCACCTGCAATTTTCTTAGCATGAAAATTTTCATGAGAGGACAGATTGCACGTGGAGACCACAAATTTCATGAAAAAACCAGTTTCATGAAAAGTATTTCACAGCTCCTTTCATGGTATTGATTTCATGAGAGGGACTGAAATTTCTGTGCAGTTTGACACTTGTTTTTCATTTTCACGATGGCTGAGTGGCGAATGGTCGCTTGTAGGTTGTAGCGCTGAAACTAGGTATTTGAATAAAAACGAGACAAGTATAGTCATTACAAGGATATGGTAAATGGGAATAGAGAATGGATGTAGGTAGGATGTAGTCACATGGGCATTATAGTTTTGCATGTCGATCAAGACAGATCTTATTTGCTCTTGGAAATAGCTGGTTATTATTTCTTGTTTTTTTCCAGCGATGGCTGAGTAGGAATGAGTTCGTGTTGTATGAGTTTATTTTTGGTCATCGAACCTTTTACCAATTTTTTTAAAGCTATGTTTACACGATTGCCAGATGTGCGAAAATTTAAACAAGGAAAAAAACATTTCCAGATAGTTTTACAAGCATCATAAAACAGAAAATGGGAAATATGCATAGCTACAACGAAAAGGGATAAGAAAGGATCATAAACATTTATAGATCCTTATAGAAAAACACAAATGACGAAACAAAGAGTAATTAAGATGAATCGTAAACATTCACAGTTCCTTGTAGAAGAAACTTGTCAATATGCATTCTGCAAAAATTCCGAAACTCGTCATCTTCCCACAGAACATCTTTCAACAAATGTTCCTCTAAATTGTGCATTTCCCTTTTTCCAGAAATGGATTTACCCAAAACCTTCGTTTTCTTTTCTCAGCTCGTTTCCGCAATTCTTCTAATTCCTTCATGGCCTTTAATGCGAGAACGCAACGATGTGCTCTGCTCAACGACATTTCAACGAATGAAATTTCATGATATGAAATGCCCACCCTTCATTTCATTTCATATTGTCGTTCTTTCAACGCGACCAAATGTGAGAGAATTCATGAAAGAAAATTTGCAGGTGGAGACACCGTGTTATCTTTGCTAAAAAGGTCGCGTGTGGGAAATCTCGCCTGGAATTTGCAGGAACAAAGCGATATAAGAACAGGAAAAATTGGAAGTTGTCAGTTCGCGACATCACTCACACATTTATAGAATCCGCCTATGTGAACCCTTTCCGACACCGCCATTGCGGAAAAAACCGCACAAAATCAAGGCACTGAAATCTCAGATCAAAATCTGAAAAATCAATTTTTTTTTTGATCGAGATTGCTTTTCATGTTCTATTTGCCAGAAAAATCAATCTTTTTTTTGATCTCAGATCACTTTTGAGAAATCTCAATTTTTCCTCAGATTTTACACATACTTTCACTAACACCAATGTTTATCACACACAGCGTCGGTTACGAATTGTTTATATCGTTGGAAGGATTGCTTTTCTAACCGAACTATTTATTTAACGCGTATGGGATCGAGTTTTTATATTAAATGATTTCGAAATGCAGTACTATAAATGTGTGCAAATCAATTGAAATGGATTTCGAGTGCAAGTGCAAAAATGTTTTTTTTTGCCGCCAACTCAATACACACACATACCAATATAATTCAGATTTCATGTTCGATTTGGCAGCAAAAATCTGAAATCTCATACCATGTTCCCACCAAACGAAACCCCGAGGTTTCGTAAAATCTTTCCAAATCTCCGAGATTTCGCCATATATATTTGAGATGCCGAAATCTCGCGATTTCAGCGAAATCTATTTGAAATCCCTCTGAGTTCATCCATCCGTGAGAGGTTATCAAATCGAACAAGCCTTTATAGTGAACTTTGGTTTATTTTGTGTTCATTTGCAGATGTCAAAATATTAAACGCCACAACAATCAAAAAAATATATAAAAGAAGAATCGAAATTGTAAGAGTCTAAGAACTTGTACATTTAGCATTGTCCTGAGTTGATTTCTTTGTACTGCGAAATCGCCTATAAATGCTGCAATTATTTCCTTAATTTGTTCAGAACTCATTTTTGGTATTATTATTTTGCGTCAACAAACAGCTGTTTTGACAGCCACTTTAAATTTGACAGTTTTTGACTTATATGAAATCACTTCAACTCGGTGGGAACGACTTACAAGGTTTCGGTAAAAGTTCATCGAAATCTCGCGATTTCAGTTTGGTGGGAACATGGTATCAGATCAAAATCTGAAAAGCCAAATCGAAAACGACAATAAACTACGAATCCGAACGTCCCCAATTCCGCTGAACACCACCAAATCGCTTATAGAATTCTACTACATTGATGCACCTCATTAATCTACTACATTTGAGTGGGATCTTTTGTCACTTTGTCAAAGTAGTGGTGTACTGAAAAGATTTGGTTCAAATTCGATTTTTTCCCGTCTTTATACCGCGTCGCCATTTGTAATTCAACGCGTGTGCTCTTTTCGTCGAAGAAATTGCAAAATTTTCTTACTTTTTTTCGTTTTATTTAAAATAAAATGAGTGATTATTCAACTGTAGCCCCGCCACAATCAAATATTAATCAATCCCAGGCATTTGCTGCCGCCCTTCAACGTGCAAAACAGGTAAATGTTCCACTTGAAAAACTTCAGTCATCAAAATTACCGTCCCCCTTCCTCAGCATTCATGCAGAAAAGGAAAAATTCCAATTTTTCACAAATTAATTATTTTTTTTTTAATGCAATCCCGTAGATCGCTGCTAAAATCCAACCAACTGGCCAGCAACAACAATCCCAGCCACAGCAGCAATTGCAAGGAGGCGGTGGATACAAGCGCTCCTTGAACGACGACGACTCCGCTGGACCGGATGCGAAAAAATTCTCCAGCCCAGATTCGTATAACTCACAACAGGGTGGTAACATGTCACAGGCATTGGCCCAAGCCGCGGCTGTTGCTGCACGTCTTGCTGCAACTGCCGGTAACACAACAGAGGAGCAGCTAAGAATCCCCGAAGCGATTGTCAGCCATTTGGTGATGGGACGAAATAGTAGCGACAATATTTCACATATCCAGGCAGAGTCTGGTTGTAAGATACAACTATCACAGGAATCGGGTGAGTCTATAGAATTGTTAGGTCTTGCGCAAAGGGTGGCCATGTCGTGCGCCTAAGCCGTGTACCTAACGATGTGCGAATAGCCATTATGTAAGGGCGCCAGTCTTTGTTTAATAAATGCAAACTTGCGCTTGTTGATAGTTGTCGAAAGTAAACTACAAATTAAAGTCTACCTCATGATCTGAATGGAACGAATTTTTGCATGCCAGCGTACGTCTTGTGGGAGTAATTGATATTTCGGTCATTCCGTACATATTTGCTTTCAAAAGACCAACGAGTTCTGTGCGTTAATGCCAAAGTGAAGGAGAATTAACTCTGCGCTTATAATACAAGGGTAGAATTTCGATTTGTTTATTAATCAGGCGGCCTCAAATGGAATTTTTTCAAACCATGTGTTATTTTCGTGTCAATCATTTTCGAGCGCTAGTTTTCTATAACTGATTCCTTTCCCTTAATTGCAAACAACCGGCGTAACGTGATCAATAAACCGCAATCTGCACAAATCCCCCCCAAAGGCCACAGCTTCTAAAAATCTCTGCACAAAAACACGACCAATAGCACAATTTCTGTTCGTCTTTGCAGAACGCACTGTTACTGTTCGTGGCAGCCGTGATGCCGTGACCAAGGGTCGTGAAATGATTCAGCAAATGTCTACACAGCATGGAGCTGGCACCGTTGAAATTGTTCTTTCAATCACAATGCCACCGCCAGGTCCAACCGGCTACCCGCCGTACCAAGAAATTATGGTACCCGGAGCCAAGGTTGGTTTAGTGATTGGAAAGGGTGGCGAGACAATCAAAATGCTACAAGAGAAAACGGGCGCAAAGATGGTCATCATACAGGATGGGCCGAATCAGGAAGTAATTAAGCCCCTGCGAATTTCTGGTGATCCACAGAAGATCGAACACGCCAAGAATCTCGTCTTTGAACTGATCCAGGACAAAGACAACGTTCGACCGGGCGGATTTAACAATGCCAATGGTGCCGGTGGCGAATCAGCTGAAGTGTTCGTTCCGAAAGTAGCTGTGGGAGTTGTCATCGGCAAGGGCGGTGACATGATCAAGAAAATCCAGGGAGAAACCGGCTGCAAGCTGCAGTTCATCCAGGGAAAGAATGACGAGCCAGGCGATCGCCGTTGCATTATACAAGGCAGCCGACAGCAAGTGGAGGACGCGAAGCGCATGATCGAGGGCCTCATCGAGAGTGTAATGGTAAAGAAATATTTAAGACACAATTTTGCTCATGCAATGAGGGATTTTGTTTGCGTTCTATTGGGAATTGTTTCCACAACTTTTTGCTTTGCCTCTTTTTAAAGCAGAGGAGTCAGGCGAACAACCGCAACAACAACGCCGGCGGAGGTGGTGGCGGCGGTGGTGGTGGTGGTGGTGCTCAGCAGGCGGACAATACAAACTCCAACTATGGCTATGGGTATGGTGTCAATCACACACAACAGGCGCCGCGCGAGGAAGTCACCTTCTCTGTACCTGCCTCGAAATGTGGTGTAAGTTGAGAGTTTTTTTTTTTTTTTTTTTTTTTCAGCCGGGGGTAGTATTTCATGTTTGGTGTTCTTTCATTAGATTGTCATTGGTCGGGGAGGTGAGACCATCAAATTGATCAATCAGCAGACTGGCGCGTATTGTGAGATGGATCGCAGCGCGGTCAATCCACCGTCGGAAAAGATGTTCAAAGCAAAGGGCACACCCGAGCAGATTGAACACGCCCGCCAAATGATTTCCGAGAAGATCAACATTGACCTGGTTGTACTGTCCCGCAAACCCATTGGTAATGCGCCGAACCATCAAAACAATTACAACAACAACGGCATGCAAAGTGATCCAAATGCGGCTGCCTACCAACAGCAGTGGGCGGGCTATGCCCAACAAGGTGGCTGGGATCAGTCCCAGCAGCAGCAACAACAGCAACAACAACAACAGCAGCAGCAACAGATGAACCCGATGGCGCAGCCAGGTGCCGCTGGACAAGCCGACTACTCCACACAATGGATCGAGTATTACAAGTAAGTTGGTCAACAAAGTGGTCTGTTTGTAAAAGTGATTGCAATTGTTATTTCCTTTGCAGATCAATGGGCATGCACAGAGAAGCGGAAATGATCGAACAGCAATTGAAAGCGAAACAGGTAATGTCCGGTGTGGGCCCAACAAATCCGGGAATGCCAGCTGCAGCGCCTCAAATGGCACCGCAAGCCCAAGTACAGCCCCAACAACAGCCTCAGCAAGTGCAGCAACAGCAGCAGGCGCAAGGTCAAACGCCCGACTACAGTGCCCAATGGGCGGAGTATTACAGAAGTATAGGCAAGGTCGACGAAGCCGAAGCGATTGAAAAACAAATGGGAAAAGTAAGTTCCACTTCCACACAGCCACAAGACACTCGGTCTAAGGATGGTATTTGTTTCTAGGGCATTCCATCGAACGGACAACCTAGTGCCCAGTCAAGTGTAAGCGCTCCATCGCAGCCTGCTGCAGTAGCTGCAGCACCCCAACAGCCGGTGGCTGGCGGTTACCCACAAGGTATGACTCCCAGCCAATACGCCCAGTATTCACAATATTATGCTGCAGCAGCTGCAGCCGGCCAACCCGGCGGTTACCCCCAACAAGCATATCCAGCTTATGGCTATCCAGGTGGCCCACAACCTGGAATGCCTGGTGGTCCCCAAGGTGGCGCAGGCGGTCCCCCCAACCCCCAGCAACAACACAAGCAACAAAATAACAAACCAAACGATAAGAAATAAGGCGGTAAGTCCAATCTACCACACAACTCCAACTCTTTTTACTTCTACTCCTCTTTATTTCTAAATATTTATCGA
Source organism: Cheilosia vernalis (assembly GCA_949126925.1). Classification (NCBI taxonomy): domain Eukaryota; kingdom Metazoa; phylum Arthropoda; class Insecta; order Diptera; family Syrphidae; genus Cheilosia; species Cheilosia vernalis. The sequence goes on from OX421362.1 coordinate 60,612,829, forward strand.
CACACATTTATTTGTTGTACAAAATTTCCCTTTCCACCATATGTTTGCTATCCCTCTATCGTTATTTTATTTTAGCCCTAAGTTTGCTCTTACATTTGACTGAATTTTTTCCAACAACAATATGCAATGATTTCTTACAGTGGTGTCACGTGTTTTGATGATTTTATGTGTATGGAGAGAAAGAGATACTTATTATAAAAAAAACAATAAAAAATATGTTTACCTAGCTTCCTCCTTCCTTCGTTCGACGACGCATTGTTCTAGAGAAATTACATAATGTCTAACTCAAAACAGATTGCTCTCAGTAATATAGAAATAAGGAGACTTTACAACCACATCTTTATCATATTATATAGAAATTTACTACTAATTATATATAAACAATTAATCTTAAGTAATTCCATCGCAAACAAGAGAAGAGAATTTCTTTCAAAGACAAAAAAGCAATTAAACAACCGAAACCGTAACTGAAACAAAGAGCTATAGTTCGAGAAAAGAAAAACAAACAAACAATCGATTGAAATTATTATCACCTAATATAATATAATATTTCGAAACAAATAAATATTTAACACGTAGTTGTTGTTACTTTCAAATGAAATAAATAATTTTAACACTGTCACTGTATTGAAGAGGTATACACGCTCAGCATGGTCCGCCGGCAACTGTCTCTCTCTCTCTACCTGTGTTGCCTACCACACCGCAGAAGGAAGACAAGGCTTTGGGGGGGACAATCCGAGATTAAATTGACAAGATGTAAGTGATGTGATCTGTTACATATTGATTTATTTTTTCGTTGTTTTTCTCCTCAAATTATATTATATCTAGATATTATTACCATTTTGCTTTTGATTGTAAAACAATTTTATTACTCTATATAAACAACACGGAAAAATATTGTACAATCTCTTGTTTGATCAAATGGAGAAGAAGAAGAATAAGAAAGAAAAACTGAATTTGTTTGAACCTGTTAAGTCTGTGCCGTGTTGCTGGCGTTTGTAGAAAAAAATATATACAAAACTGTAATCAAACTGTAACGACTGCGGAATTTATTTAAACCGAAATCGGGCGCGGCCAACACAACTGATGGAGTTGGATAGGGAGGCGTTTGAGGGGTGCCTGCCTATTGCAATTGGGAAAGAACAATCGGATTGTGTCCAAATCATCGATCATAATGACGTCGAACCGAAAATGGGAACCGATTTACATCCAAATCCATACAGCAACTTCCAAGCCATCGGTGGTCATTTGATACTCACACAACTAATCTCATCCACGGACAAAGGTTTTTGGAAATAAGTTGCACTCCAATCGGTGAAGTTGTGATTGCGTGTTTGAAAATTCGACTCTACTTTTGCTTTAAAAACACGCCCTATGTTGGTAAATGAAAGTGTCAAGCTTGCCGTAAGCAAAGCGACTATGTTCGTGGATGAAACTGTTTGGAATGTACCCGTCCCCGAAGGTTATGAATCGATTTCGCTTTCGCTAGACGGAAAGCAGGTTAATGAGCCAGCAACTATTAGTAAAGCCCACTGTATAGACCCACATCCGGTTACCGGACGGTCTTTAATTTGTTGTTGGTTATATTAGTTTTCTCCTCATTACACAAGTGATTGTGCCCAGCTTTGTTTTAAAGCACGGCTCACACGTCAAAACTTCACGATTCACGCCACGAAAAGCGCACAAAAATTACTTTACTTTTGCCCTTGGAACGATTTCAATTCAATTTTAAACATGGACATATTCTTCCTGTATTCGATTGGGTTGATTCTTATAAAATGATTTAAATCAGCACAGGGTTGGATGCGTAGCTACAGTTAATAGTTTTGGGAAGAAATGTGCGTTCCTTTTGAAATTGTTAAAAATTCGCACCCCCTAGGAAAAGCATACATTTTCATTATTACAGCGGTAAAATAGATTCAATCCGAACTTTGCTCTCATATTATCCTGAAGCAGACAAAATTAGATGCAAAAAGATCAGACGTAAAAATAGGAATTTATGTGTTTGGATAGATTAGCAAAGTTTCATAAAACAAGTCTACCGCTTCACGAAAGCGAGAAGTCACAACGTTAACCGCTTCAATTGGGCTGCTGCCCCTGAACAATTCCCGTCGAGTTCTTCATTGATATATTACACGGTACTAATAATCATTTTTATTGTCCAGGCTAAATTTTTCGAACTCACAATGGCCAATTTTTTCATACAAAATGAGGGTTAGAAATGATTATTACTATGGCCTTTCTACCTGTCAAACAGTGAACCTGAGGTCGAAGCGCCGCTTCCGTAAACTAGCCCCAGCGCGAGCTGTGTCTTTTTGAAATCCTATGTTCTCTAGGCCCAATTTGTTTAATCCTAATTCCATGAAATTGACTGTTGCAGCATTCTAATCCTGACAGGTAGAGAGAGAGTGAGACAATACTGGTCGCGAACACAACACTCCGGTAAAAAAAATTCAATCCACATAAGTCAATCAATATCACCGAAATAATAGTCTCTGAATCTAACAGTATAGTTTGTCTTTCTGTTCGTCGTTTAACTTGAATCTCGGGACGTGGAGGTGCAGCTACAGGTGCTGCTGGTACTCGAACCACAGGTCCATAACCATCGGGTTGACTTACAATCACGTCATAATCTGCGAATGTAACTGTCCGATGGTTGTGGATGACTGGTTTTGGAGCTTGAACTCTGCGGACTGCTGGCTGAGGGGCTTCAACAGTGACACATCTGAGCTGATCAATTTGTCGCTTGAATACATGACAGCTATCCAACTTAATAGTGTAGTGCATTAAACCCGGTTGGTCTATGACTGAATTCCCATGATGGGTTGTTGTTTCGGAAAACAGCTGTTACACGTTCGCCCAACTTGAGACTTCGTAGGACACCAAATTGTGGCCTTAGCTAGGGACTTCTGGTGAACTGCGCAGGATTGACAAGAACGTACGACTTGCTAGGTGTCCCGCTAGCTGCTTCATTCGGACAACGCCCGGGTGTGTAACATGAAGCTCCTCCAATATCTTTCGTTGCAGGGCTTTGTGGATGTATACTCTGGAATCTCGAAACAAAATATATACCTTGAAGGGTTTGATCATTTCACTGGTTACCTGAGCTGTAGATATGAAACTGAGTGTCGGACACTGGATCTGGAAAATTTGTTCATCAATAATATGAATATCAGCTGGAGATACTTCATTGACAGGATTTCTTAAGTATAGTCGGCATTCACATTTGGTCACCATTTCGATGAACTATTTCATTAGCTAAGTACGCTGCATATCTGAGAAATCTAGCAGCTGGAAGTTTACTATGATGGTGAAATATTCGAAAAGATTTTTGTCCGTAATAAGAGTAAACTTCCTGCCATACAGATAAGTGTGCAGTCGGTCAAGCGCAATAACGATTGCCAGGACGTCGCGATCAATTTGGCTGTAATTCTTCATCAAGGACGTGAGAGAGTACTGCGGCTACTCCCACCGGGTTGGCATCACAAGATACAGTGACTGGTAAAGTATGATCGTATGGAACTAGAGTCTTTTCGCTTCCAATATGGTTCTTTGCGGAATAGGATAATGTGCGTCTGTTAGCTGTTTGTTCACAGCAACTTTGTAGTCGAAGCATAACCTCACATTTCCATCAGATTTTGGCACGGCTATGATAGGAACCCAATCGCTTTTATCGATCGGTGTAATTATTCCATCGTTTTCCAGCAAAGAAAGCTCGTGTTCAGACTTGTCTAATCGCAAAAGAAATAGGACGTGCCTTAATAAACACAGGTCTAGCGTTACTTCTTAATCGTAAAGAGCATTTGACGCTTGAAATTTTCCCAATCGATTGCTCGAATATTTTTGTAAACAACTGCATCGTAAGTTCTGAACTGCACAGAACATTTTTTGAGTTTAGTATTCAACTTTAAGCGTCTGCACTCGTTGGTTAGTAGTGTGTAACCGGATCCAGAATCTAGTTCAAATTTTTTTCATTTTTGTTTGAGATGGAAATTTAAATTTCATATTTACTTGTGGCTAGCTCTGTAGCAAATAAATCAAATATTGTCCTTTTTAAGGCCGTATTGATCATAAGTTGACGTTGACTGGAAATCCTGAAAATCTGTCACATTTGATATGTTTCTGGACGTTGACTGGCTTGAGTTTGGCGTTACATTCTTGTTTTTGACTAGAGTTGAAATGCACACTTTTGACACATGGCCTTGCTTATGACAAGAGGAACACTTAAGCTTTGTACGATGACACTGAATGATAAATCGTCCTGTAACAACTGTTCCCTAATGTTATTATCTTTGAGACCTCTTATAAATTGGGCTCGTAAGAACATACCTGCAACAGATTTACCGCAGGCATAATTCAGCTTACAGTCAACAACACGCTTCTGTAAGGCAGCAATGTAATCTAAGCAATTTTCGTTTGACTGTTGTATCCTCGTGAGGAGGCAATGCTGACCAACAAGTTGATTCACAGGAGATGCAATGGGAATTTGCAGGGCCTTCACCTTATCCTTGTAGGACGAACCATCAATTGATTTCGGTGCTAGTAAGCACTTGCACTTGTAGAGATTAGGACCTAACGAATTTAAGAATGTCCGCTTCTGAAGAGCCTCGTCGGTTATATTTTTTTAAAGCGCAATAGTTATTGAACCTCTCGTTATATTGTGCGAAGCTTTATAGCTCAGCCTTAAAAACTTCGAAATTTGCGGCGATGACGGTCGTTGAAGTTGCAGCAGCAGATTGAGGTTGGGTTATCAACTCTCTCATTGCCCGGAGAAATTAGGAAAACTGTGTAGCGTCCATTGGTTTCCCTATTCAACCTCGTCGCCATAATGCTATGTATGTAAAAATGAAAATGGATATTAGCCAATATAATGCCTTGTTATATCAAAATGATATGGAACATAAAATTCGCGTTATCCTCTTGACTGTGTAAAAAAAAATCGAAAAGAACGAAACGTTGATAGCTCATGTCAGCCGCCGATGACAGGTAGATCGAGAGAGACAACTGGTCGCGTCCCGGTGATTCCGCCGGCAGTTACTCTAAAAAAATGATAGTCTTTATTGTATCAATTGAGGGTTTGCTGTGCCCAAATCGTGGCTTTTTTTGTCCCTTAGCAAAGTCAGAGCCGAGTCAAAAAGTGAGCTGCAAAACTTTAGCTGCTCCGTAATCGTTATTGTGAATCAAATATGCCAACTAACAAAGTCGAAATACCAGGAACCTTAAAAACACTTCGAAACGCAACGTAACGCCTCCTCTCCGAGCATATACACCAACTCCTTGCCTAAATAAACTTCAACCCCAGCAACGCGACAGACAAAAGGTATTAGGAAATTTTTTTTTGTTTTTAGTTTCAGTTTCCTTTCTAGCATTTTTTTGGTTTTGCTAATAAGAAAACGTGTCTGCACACTATAGTTATTTTTTAAACAACAATTTATATGCAGCAGCATAATTGAATTAAATATTTCTTTAGCTAGGCTAATATACGTATATATCAAACAAAAAATAAATTAGAAAACAAAAAATAAAGTAAAGTAATTAAAAAAAAGAAACAAGTAGCAATCTTCAAGAAAGCAAACAAATAAAATTAAACAAATAAATATTTCTAATGCGAAGGTAAGATAAAGTATGTTTGAATCAAAATAAAATATAATATTTAAAAAATAAACAAAAATATCATAGGAAACAATATTTGTACATTACATTTGAAAAAAGCAAAAAAAAAAAATGCGAAAGAAAATTTTGCTAATATTATTTTGTCAACTATATTTAATATTAAACATTGAAATTATATTACATATTACTAATACTACCATAAACAAAAAGGAAAAGATATCTAAAATAACTTTTGCCCATGCAAAATGGTGTCGTTGTGTTTTTATTTTATTTCTTTCTTTAAAGATGGTTTGCCGTCTGTGTGGCCGCCTCCTCCCACGCTCAATTTTTGTACCTACCCCACTTACACCCACCTGAAGCGTAAGATGAGCAAACGCAAGTTTGCTCGCAATTTTCTTTTATTTTCATAAATGATTTATATTTATATAAACAAATGATAAAAACAACTGCCAGTACTTAGGGTGTTTGGTAAGGTTTCTTAAATTTTGTTATTGGATATAAACTTACTTTTTACAAACCTCATATATGCACTCATACAAAATTACACAATCTCATTCGAAATTCGAAACCGTAGTGTATATGTTACATGTTTGACTATTCTCCCTCATTTGTATCTACTTGTATAAATTACATTTAAAATATATTTCCTCAATCGAATATTAAATATTATCTTCCAGACGGAATAGAAGAATTAGAGAAAGTCATAGAGAGAGAGAGAGAGGGAGAGTGTTAAATGAGGATAAGGGTTGTATATTTTGGTAGAGATTTCTCGTTGGGTATGTATTCAAACTTGAAAGTAAATTTGGGTGTACTATATCTAATGTCGTTTACATTTTTATATTGTTGCTGATAAACAGTCGTTGTCATACAATTTTCTGAAATATTATATTTCCATACATATATTTATATACTTGCTCTCTCTCCATACAATATAAATACTACTACACATATTCATAGTTTGTCTATATATATGTTTCTCCATATCTAGCTCTGGGGCAGCTTGAAGCTTGAGTGTAGAATCAGAGTCACCCCAAAGTGTGTGTGTTAATTAAGAATAGTATCAAACAATTGATTGATGCGCCTCTGGACGAAAACGATAACGAAAAACGTAATTTTTTTACCTTAAAAGTTTTTTTTAATATCAAATGAATTTCTTTTTTCAAATATTATTATATTCAATACATACAATATAAATATCTTTCATTTCTTGTTACTTTTTTTTTTTTTTTGTTAATTATTCTTTTATAATTTATTCTTTAAAAAAATTACAAAACAAATCCTTTATTTCATGAAAAAAACACGCTGAAAAATCTCATTTACATCGGTTGGCTTATTATTACCACAAAAAATATTTCATAACATCTTGCATTGTACTTACAAAAAAAAAAAAAAAAAATGGGTAATTTCTTCCAAATGATTGCAATGTCAAAGCCTACAGTAAAATATTTATTTTATCCTCATTTCATTTCATTATTGTGTATGACTATTTATTTTCGTTTCTATATTACAAACAAAAGAAAGAAAAAAAAGTTTTCGACAAGAGAGCAGTTGAGAGTTTTTTAAAAAAAAAAAATATTTCCCTAGTATCCAACAAGTAACAACAAATTTTTAGGGAAAGGGCTTAACCCATCAGGCCTAGGTTGCTATTTGAGTGAATCTTCTTTGAAAGTTAATAATTCGTTGGTCCTTTGACCCGCTTACATGAGTAGCATTTTAGAAAATGGCGACGAAACTATTGTTTGTCAAGACGTTTTTGAAGCGTTCGTAAGTCGTATGTCTGAATTTTTACTGGCTCAGGTTTGTCATGTTTTTCACTTGACGTTTATGAAGCAGTAACTGCCAAATGCAGTCACGAATTTTTCGACCTGGTCATCCGCAACGCATTCTCCGTCTTCGGGACTTTATTGCTCACATTTATCAAAAACTCGCTGCGAATCGTAAGAAAACTCCGCCAGCAGTTTTATCGGAGGATGTCGAGGAAAAGTTCAGATGAAGCTGTCAAAAACGTCACTCAAAAACCCGGTTTTGACTATACATACATCCTTTTGAGGTATCCGTTCAGTGAAAACATTCGAAACGAAAGTCAAATCTGTTTGGAATTCAGATTGCGGTTAAAGTATCCGTTTCGGAACAAAATAAATGAAAGTTTCTATAACACAAACTTGCAAGCTCACAATGCTGATCCCATCATAAACTTCAACAGACCCTTGCCGCGATGTTAGTTGATTGAACCAAGCGCTCACTCGAATATTGGAATAGGTCTGAATATTATATCATTTGATTGACACATTCTTTTGAATAAATACAAGTAAACAACAAGATTCTGTAATAGTTTGTAGTGAGCCAATTTACAAGGTTAGGTTAAGTCCGTCCAAAAGAAATTTGCTAAAAACTGTACTGAAAATTTATAAAAATCCTGTGAGATTTGGTACACAGAGAAAGGCTACCATCGCGTAATCATCATCATCCAAACAATTGCAAATATCAAAATACCTCATCAAATGTTTCCTCAGTAGAACATAATCGCCTCATCTTTTATACTTTCCACAGTTTGAGTGGCACCAACTACAAGGAATGGTGTATCAAATTTTGACCCCTTTTCTAGTACAAAATCTGGGCTCTCATCGCGTAAGACGACGATCGTCTGACGACGTCGTTTCGACGATTGTATTGCTTCGTGTAACACTAAAATGGTTGAATCGTTTGGACGACGTCGTTTTGAACGATTCACTAATGCTTCGTATAACTCAAATTCAGACGATTGAGCGATTGCGATTGAACGATTGCTATTTTGCAATCGTTTCATCGTTTTTGGTGTATTTGTTCAGTTATAATTAAGTCTGAGAGAAGTATTAGACAATAAATAAAGGAAGACATACACTTATGTTCTATTTGGTGGGGACTCAGTCTTATCAGCGAAAAAAAGAAGTATTCTTTGCAAAAAAAAAAAAAAATTATTGAATTTCTTTTCGAATTTCAAATGATTTTCATTTAGGTATTTGTGTTATAATAATCATATGATGTTTGATGTCCAACGAAATCCAAGATCTTTATTGCCAAGACTAGTTCTAAATATATATTTTAATAACCACAATTTTCTCATCGTACACTTTAACATATTGTTCTAATTCTTTCCATCCGACTTTCACAATTCTATCTGTGTTTGGCTTCTTCGATAGAGTTGTTACTTGCATTCAATTTGCAATTAAATGTCCGATTCCACATCACCTACAGACAAAAAACGCAAATTCCGCACATTTTTTTTGTTTTTAGTTGTCAGAGTTTGTTTACAGTCATTTTCAAACTGTTCAAAATGAAAACGATGAACGATTCGATCGAACGATGCGACGATGATGTTATACGAAGCAAACTAAAAACGACGTCGTTTTGTTCAATCGCTTCGACGACGATCGTTTCAAAAGTTACGCGATGAGGGCCCTGTAATTTTTTACAAATAAAGTATGTAACCTCGCAAGCCAATTCCCTTGTTCAAGCCAAAAATATGCAGCGTAGTTTTCTTATTTTAGCCCCTTAAAACTACAACATAATATACAAAATCCCATCATCCAATCAATTTGTTATGAAATGGCTCTACTCCTGTAGGTCATTTCGCATTTTGATGTGTAGAACCACTTTAAATGAAAAGGATAAGTTACCCAAGGCTCACGTGCTGTTGCCAACTGTGTGTATCAGTGAATCAGACTGAATAAAGAAGCTTGTTTGAATATTTCTACACTTATCAGACGTTAGCAAAAGGTTCTGGTAGTAAAAGACAGACATTTAGGTGTGATTTTTGCTCTTTCATTTGGGGTCAAACTTGCAACTCATCTTACTTAGTAGTATAAGACGAACGGCGCAGGCTATAAAAAAAGTAGAGCGACATGCGTATCTAAGTTGGACTGTTTGCATTTTTCTTTTGATTTAGCCAGGGCACTCGTTCCGTAACTTTTCAGACGATTGTCGTCGAAACGATAGGCCTCCAAAACTAGCAACTGAGTGCAAAAATGACGAGTCTGACCCCTTATTACAGTTCATTTCGATAGCCCCTGCATCTAGTGCTCTTTCAATTAAATATTAGGCTAATAATTTTCAGTAATTATTCTGTTAATAATAATAATAATATTAATATAATGATAATACAGTTAATTTTCCACAAATGTAATAAAAGCTGATGACAGCAGTCAAATAAAACTCAGGCAGAGTATGACTTATTACGGTCATCAAATTTTCAAAAGCGATATCGTCCAGGTGATCTGTCTCCAGGTCGTCTCATTCGTCAACGAGCCTTATGCCGCGTAATTTGTTTTTGTTTTCTGTAAAATCGAATTGGTAAACACTCGTTCACGGGTGCCTCGTTTCGACCCAAGAGAGTCACATCTGTTTAGCTTAATTGTTGCCTCGTTCTTGAAGTGCCCATTAAGATCTCTGTGCGAAGGATGAGCCAAGTTCGGTGACTGTCTATACGCAAAATGTGTTTTGTATTGAAGGACAGGGGGAGTTGGTTTAACCTGGGTCGGCATTCTGTAAAGCGAAACATTCAATGGTTTGTGTGTGCATGGATGATTTGCTCTAAGTTGCAGGAGTAAATCGTTCGTGCACACACAAACTTTTGAACGTTTCGAATCTGACCCCTGGATTTGATAGAAAAGAAGTGAAGTTTTTTTTAATTTCATAACAAGCCAGTTTGGAAACTGGCCAGAGCAATAATCCTTTGTCCACTTAGTGCCTAACGGAGCTCAACTGTTCGCTTTAAGATAATTAAAACTGTCGCCTTGCGATATCGTCTCAAGAATAAATACCTTGTAGGCTGGAATTGGGTGGATTCTGCAATTCGTTTGGTGGCCTGGCGGTACACTGAACATGTGTTTTCTGTTCATATATCAAGAGGGAAGCTGTTCCTTTTTCACGACACGTACATTCGTACTTGTCAATTTCATTTTAGATGCATACTGGAGACGACCAACACCAGAGCAAGCGGTAAGTCCTCAAAACGAACACCGAAAACAATTTCAATATAAATGGTAACCAATTTAACATTGAAGATAAAATTATATTTTACTGTATATGGACAGACATCGCAATCATTTTGGAAAACTTGCATTTTCTTATCTTATTTTGTTATGAAAAATAAATACAAATTCCTAGCATTAAATGTATAGGTACGTATTATACATATATACAGAGTTGAGTGAGAAACTTTCAAACTTTCAGGTCCATTTCGTGTGGATTTCGATATCTATTATAATGCAAATCACTCACATAACACACCACATACATATGTATATGGAAATGAATTTTACTAAAAACAAATTTCCCAAACTTATATACCTACCGCTTTTATAAAACTATAAAAACAATTTCTTTCAAATTATATTGATGATTTTAAATTTAAAACTAAATACTAAAGACCATACAAGATTTTACGTTTTCCAGAAACGCATTTTAATCCTTCTCTTCAGTTAGTTTAAGAAAAAGAAAAACGAAAAACACTTTCAGTTTTGTTTAAAGTAATTTTTGCTGTCAACGAAAACAGACAAAAATATATTTCAAAAGAATAGTTGTGCAAAGTCCGAATTCAGGTAAATTTTCTTTACATTCTTGAATATAATCGTGTTTGTCCATTAAACAAAATATTTGCTATAAAATATATATAAAATTTTATCTCTCAAATAGAAAATATTAAAATGTTTTTTTTTTTTTTTTTTGTAAATTTTCGGTTCTCCCTTTTGTTTTATTGAAAAATAAATGAAGTCATTACAGAAAAGAAGTTCAGTGTTTTTATCTTCGTTCTCAGTCAAAGGGTGGTATTGGGACCAATTATTAGAGTCCGGGTCAACCAACACGGCGCTCCAGTTATTTCGCTCTGTGGCTAACTGCCTGCATTGAGGTTAGTTGAGGTGCTCTACAATTGTGCGTGGTACCTAAGACGAAGTCTTCCTCTCAACGTTTTATCCATCTTAGACCACTGACGCGTACTTTTCTGTCCAAGTCGATGTCGTTGGACAGCTCGTAGAATTCGCTGTTAAATCTCCTCCTCCAGATCCAGTCAATACAAATGGGACCGAAAATCACTCAAAATTCTGCTTTCGAATCGACCAAGGAGGTCTTCATATCTCTTTTTGCTAACGTCCATGTTTCTGCGCCATAAATCAAGACTGGGATGATTAGGGTCTTATAAAGTCCTTAGAGTTTCTCGACAAGGCTTACTAATCACTTAAGTTCTTTGGGCGAATTAATAACAGCGATTGGCAAGTGTAATAGCATAAGAGCCCGCAGTAAATTTTGGACGTGAGAGGCAACCGGATGAAATTTGCGTAATTATAATGCCCTGATGCCCATGAATTCAAATATGGCCGTCTGGCAGCACGTAATGGCAGCTGTGGGGTGTAACTGCACATTGAAAATCCGTTGTAATGCAAAATACGAATAATTTGTGCAACCACTTGAATCTACTGGCAAATAATAGAGTATCATCCCCTCAGTGCAAATATGTGTATCCAAGACGTTTTAGGTGTCGCCAACACCTTGCCAGACGCAGCGGAAGTGCGTTAAAAATTCCAATTTTGAATAATTAATGCAACCGCACTAATTTCTCCCAAAATGTACGATATTATATTCTGAATACAAATATAAAGGTCCAAGACTGTTTGGAGTCGCCAAAGGCATGCCAGACGAAGTTAAAATATTGAAAAAATGCCAATTTGGAATAATTGATGCAACCACAAAATTTTTATTTTATAATTTAGAGAAAAATTCCTTGATAACAAATATAAAAGTCCAAGACGTTTTACTTGTCGCTTAGTCTTTGCCAGACGCGTTCAAAGGATCGAGAACCGTCGAAAATGCCCTATGTATACACAACAAATCACAACTGTACCTTGAAAAATTGACGCAACCATACAAAATCTTTCCAGCTGAGGCCAGGGGTCGAATCGCGTCGTCCGTGAACGAGCATTACGAGACGGAATTTGTTTTTGTTTCACATGTAAAATCAACATAATTCCGTGAACGTATAGCTCGTTCACGGAAGTGGCGATTCGACCCCTGATCTGTTTCGAGGTGTGGCACGTTAAGCATCTAGACCACCTGCGATTAGTAGCGCTTAATGCGTTTTGTTTAATTAGGAGCTTGCAAGTAGCAAGAGGCATATAGAGACTCTTCTTTTCTGGTAGAGTCGACATAGTAGTGCCTTGTCTGCCGAGCTCATCGGCGATGCAATTGCCTGGAATGTCTCTATGGCCCGGCACCCATATAAGGTGAATTTTGAATTCTTTCGCCATCTCGTTCAGAGATAGTCGGCAATTGAGGGCAGTTATTGAATTGAAGACGACAGAATCCATGGATTTAATCGCGGCTTGACTGTCGGTAAAGATGGTGATATACTTTACAGATATTACATTATACCGAAGCCACGACAAGGCCTCTTTGATCGCCATGACCTCCGCCTGAAATACACTATACCGTGATTAGGAAGGCTGAATGAGATTTTACAATTTAGATCATAAGAGAAAACAGCCCCCCCTACTCCTGTTTCAGTTTTGGACCCATCTGTTTAGAAACAGACAGACTCCTTACGGGGTACTATTTCGTTATCCCAGTCACTCCTGGAGGGTATGTAAGTTTCGAAGTTCTTTTCGAATTGAGGGAGGGTGTAATCAGTATCTTTTGGAATGTATTCCAATGTATTTAGAATAGATGAGTGACCAGTTTGGCGACTGGTCCACAACTGAATTGCTTTCATCCGAGTGGCTCCATTTGCTGCCACTTGTTTGCAATAGATGTCTAGCGGTAGCAAGTGGAACATTGCGTCCATGGCCGCTGTTGGAGCTGTTCTAAGGGCTCCACTTATGCATATGCATGCCGTTCTTTGGAAGCGGCTAAGGTGATTATGATGGATGGCCTTTTCGAGGGCAGTCCACCATACAATAACGCCATAAGTGAGTATAGGTCTGATAACGGATACATATAGCCAATATGTAATTCGAGGCTAGAGTCTCCATCTGCTTCCAATGGCTTTTTTACAGTAGTACAGAGCCGTGGTGGCTTTCTGAACTCTCCGTAGGATATTGGGTTTTCAGCTCAATTTGCTGTCTAAAACTAGGCCTAAATAGCTAGCCGTATTGGTTAGCACCAGGAGTGTGCCGTTTAGTTTTGGGGGTACAAAATTGAGAATTTTGTATTTTCTTGTGAAGACGACCAGTTCAGTTTTCTGGGCATTGACCGCCAGACCGCATTTTTTGGTCCATTTAGAGAGCTTGGAGAGGGCATTCTGCATGAGATCTCTAAGCGTGTTGAGGTGTTTTCCTGAGACAGCGATGGCAACGTCATCTGCACAGGCAATTACTTTGCACATTGCAGATTGCACCCTTCCCCTTCCAGTATTAGTAGTAGTTCATTCACTACTACGTTCTAAAAAAGAGGTGAGATAACGCCACCTTGACGCGTACCCCTACTAACGAACCTTCGGACCGATGCGTTCCTCTGAAGTTCGGCCGGTATTATACCATCCGGCAAACAGTTGGCGACAAGTACAACGTCTTGGAGTTTTGTAGTTATGTTTGTGATGTTTCGTTCTATGTTGAGGAAAGATTTTGTATGGTTGCATCAATTTTTCAAGGTACAGTTGTGATTTTTTGTGTATACATATTGCCTACATTTTGGAAGAAATTAGTGCGGTTTCATTCATTATTTAAAATTGGAATTCTTAATGCACTTCCGCTGCGTCTGGCAAGGTGTTGGCTACACCTAAAACGTCTTGGATACACATATTTGCACTGAGGGGATGATACTCTATTATTTACCAGTAGATTCAAGTGGTTGCACAAATTATTCCTATTTTGCATTATAACGGATTTTCAATGTGCAGTTACACCCCACAGCTGCACCATTACGTGCTGCCAGACGGCCATATTTGAATTCATGGGCATCAGAGCATTATAATTACGCAAATTTCATCCGGTTGCCTCTCACGTCCAAAATTTACTGCGGGCTCTTAGACTCGCGTGATTTCTGCTGAGATAACCATCTTTAGAGTTAATAGCGGAGCCGAGGTAGACGAAGTCCCCAACTACCTCAGAGTCATATCGGTCTACCTGACTTTCTGTTAGATTCGTCAATGTTGTGTGCCCATTCTTGTTGACAGCATATATTTTGTTTTGGACAAATTAAAGGGAAAGGAGCCGTATCTTATTGATTTTCTAAATTTACTGAAGTGGAACTTGTCAAGCAGTCGTAAGAGATGAGTTGTTAACTCATTTTGCTTGCGGCGGTTTTAGCATCACGATATTTACATCGGTACAACTCGGACTTGGAACAACATAAAACAATCAAATACATCTCTTGCCATTGAAATTGACCTTTGGTGCGTCAGCTGACCTGACAGTGACAGCTTCAGCATTTTAAAATAAAATTGTGTTTCTTGTGCGACTTAAGTAGAACTAACAAATAAATTGTAGATCCAAAAAGTAGTCGCTGAATTATTATTTTTTGTGTTTCGTTTAAATCTTGCGCCAACAGTGTAAAAGAAACTGCAAGAAGCTTGTGGCAAATAAGAAAAATAAAATGGCACTAGCCCCTGATATTATGCAATTGTATTTGCATTGCATACTCTGTGGAGGTGCGTTTGACGAACATTTTGATCTGTCACTGGTACCACAGACAATAAAAATATCAACAATACTAAACTGAAATCTAATAAAAAAATAGTTTTCGCCATTTTCAATTTTCTCAAAAAGTAGAATACGTAAATCAATCTGGCTTTCAGTGTTCGATTAAGAATTGCTAGGGACAGTAAATACTAGAAACAAGTTCAGTGCTACTTACTTTACTTAACGGGCTCCCGACCCGTGGAGAGTCTCTGCCTGAGACACTGCAGCCTTCCATCCTCTACGATCCCGGGCACGCTGCTTCCAGTTGTCCAGACCAAGCG
Organism: Cheilosia vernalis; assembly: GCA_949126925.1. NCBI lineage: Eukaryota > Metazoa > Arthropoda > Insecta > Diptera > Syrphidae > Cheilosia > Cheilosia vernalis. The sequence goes on from OX421362.1 coordinate 60,628,370, forward strand.
CTCTGGCATCCGCGATGGGTTTCTAAAATGCGACCTAGTTGCCATTGATTAGGTGGTAATCGGTCATCCTTTATGATTACCAAATCGTTAATCTGCAAGTTATCATGCTGTCGACACCATTTCGGACGCGATTGCAAGTGTGTGAGCCAATCTGACGACCATCGAGACCAAAATTGTTGAATCATCCGTTGTTGTTGGAAGTACCGGCGATGAAGTAGTTGCTCGAGTGCTGCTAGTTCCGGTGGAGCCAATAACGAATCACCAATCAAGAAGTGACCCGGTGTGAGTACCATTAAATCATCCGTATTGGAAGTGAGTGGGCACGCGAATTGAGACACGCCTCGATTCTTACAAGAACGGTTGATAAATCCTCATACGTTAAGGGTGTTCCAGTTGTAGTCCGCTACAAATGGTATTTCACCGACTTTACGTTGGCTTCCCATAAGCAACCGAAATTGGGAGCATTCGGTGGATTAAAGTGCCATTGAATACCCTTCTCGGCCAACGTTGGAGTGATCTCGCGTTCGATAGTCGCCATAAATCTCTTAGCATTATTTTTCAATATAGTGTCAGCGCCAATGAAATTGGAGCCGCAGTCACTGTAGATATCGTGACATAGGCCTCGCCTTCCGATGAAACGTTGAAGAGCACATCAAAATTGATCCGCTGTCATTCCTGTAACTGCCTCTAGGTGAATAGCCTTTGTGGCCAAACATATAAAGATGGCAATATATCCTTTGTATGTCGTATTTCCTCGGTACCGTGAGGCTTTTAACTCGATCGCTCCAGCGTAATCTATGCCAGTCGATAGAAATGGACGAAACGACGGAGTGACACGGGGTTCAGGTAGACTGCCCATCAATTGCTGACTAACTTGAGGCCTTTGCCTAAAACAAATGACGCAAGCTTTCAGTTTCGCTTGAATCGTTTTTTTTTTTGCGTTAACAATCCAGAATTGTTTTCGAATAAAAGTAGAGGTAAGTCTAATTCCACCGTGTAGGGTATTCAGGTGACCATATCTAAGAACAAGATCAGTGAAATGATGATTTTTTGGTAATATTATTGGATGCTTTTCATCGTAGGATAAATTTGATCGCTGAAGCCGACCTCCATGTCTCGATACCATGTTTTTATCCAGGAACGGGGTCAAATTAGCCAGATTATTCTGGTTTGACACATACTCGTGTTTGAGTAATGCACGTATGATTTGCTGCATGTTTTCGGTATCCAAAAATGTCCAGTTTGAGGTTGGCCACTTGTCCCTTGGTTCACTTAACCATTGAGGTCCATGCCAATACAAATCCGAGCTCCTTAACTGGCTTGCGGTTAGACCACGGGAAGAATGATCAGCCGGGTTCTCGTGGGTGGAGACATGATGCCACTGATTAATATCGGATGCGGCATGAATGGCACCAATCCGATTTGCCACAAATACTGGCCACCGATTAATGTCCCCACGAATCCACGAGAGGACGATAGTTGCATCAGTCCAGTAAAAGACTGTGATAGGTGTTGATGCAAGCTGCAGGTGTTTTAACACCCACTTGTCCAGTTTAATGCTTAAAACGGCCGCGCATAGTTCGATTCGTGGAATGCAAATCTGTTGTTTCGGCTCACTCACACATTCAAATCCGATTCGGATCGTTCGGGTTCCCTAGCGACATCGCCTATCGCCACACAAAATCAAGCCACTGGTCGCCTGGTAGAAATTGAAACAACCGGCACAGAAAAACAGAATCAGAGTAGCGGCGTGACGTCACTAATTATTTTGTGCATGTCGAAGTCAAAGCAAAGTTCTTAAACAAGTTTTGGACTAATTTGCTTTATTTTAGAAACAGCCTTCTCCTGAACTTCAATGACAGCGGGAAAGAATCTGATAGCTGCACATTTGCTAAAATAAAATGCTCAATTTTTATATAAAAAGAGAAATATAGTTCTCTCCCTAGGCATACTTAACTGTAAATACATACATCACTCCTAACCTAACTTATATAAATACACCAAACTACAAAGCTATGTACTGTACATTTTGATGGTTTCTTCAGGAAATAATTTATCACATGTTGAGTTTTTAAGACACCGCTTTCTGTGAGCGTACAGAGCCTCTCAAGCCTGGGCCACCTCCGTTGTCCGGCTGCGAAACCTGTCGCTGCGATTGTACCAGAACCAGTTCTTCTCATTGAAATAGTCTTCGATATCGTCTAGGCTGCGTCCCTTCGCCTCGGGCTGCAGCAGATACGTAAAGATGGCCGCCAGAAAGCTGGCTGATGAGAAGATTAGGAATACGCCACGCGTCTTTACCGCCTCTTTCATTACAGGAAACGCCTTTGCCAGAATGAAAAGAGATACGTTGGACGCTGCGAAAATAGCACCCGCTGTGCGGCCACGGATCTTTGCGGGGAACAGTTCGCCCACCATAATGCCAGGCATAATCATCATTGGTGTGTTGAACGCAATGTAGCAAGTCAGACATGTCAAGGCCACGTAGACGTCCAACGATGTACTCTGTGTCCCTTGACGGTAATACATGAAAAGACTCATTATCAGACAACTCAATCCGGAACCAAGTGCAGAGACGATTGTAAGTATTCTGCGACGCACCAACAGCAGGATGAAGCATATACCCAGCGTGCAGAGGGTACGGACAACGCTGGTCAGCACGGCAGCGTTTTTGGGATCAATTTCGCTACCAATTTCGGAGATTATGTCTATCGCATAGAAGACAACCAGGAATGTGCCAGAGAACATTTGAAGAACGGAGAAGATGATCACAATGGAGAGCGGCTTAATGGCAGCACGTTCGCAGCACAGTCGGAAGATGTTCTCGTTCGTCTTGGAAGCGGCCTTTTCTTGGTCTATACGCTCCTGTATGGTGTTCAGTTCCTTTTGGGCGACTATATCGTTGTTGCGCAGGTATTTCAGAGCCTTCAGTGCTTTCTCCGGGTGGTTGTTGCGAGCCAGCCATGTCGGACTCTCAGGTATGAGGAGTACTGCTATGGCGGAGATAACAGGGAGAATGAGGCTAAACCAGGCCACTGTTTGCCAGTGCAGGTAAGTGCCTAGGATATAAACGAACAGGATGCCAACGGTGTACGAGAAGAAAGGAGCTCCGATCAACAGGCTTCGTATGTTTGGCTCTGTGGTTTCGGCTATGTAGACCTGCGGAAGAGAGAAGGCAGGTTTAATTATGATTGAGTTATTACGGTATGGAAATAAACTGTTGGCCTACACAAACTAAGGACGGCAAGTAAGTAAAGTATGGAACTCGAGCAACTACACTCCATTGAGTGATGAGCGTGGACTTCATGGTAGGTGCAAGGTCTAAGGATCCGCGCTTGATATAGGCAGATCACAAAACGCAAAAAAAAAACACAAAAAAACTCCATACGATCACTGGTCACTGAGTAACTTTTAGTGCACCCCCACTCTACGGATAATGACAACCATATACTCGAACCTGACCTTGCCCAATTTGATAATTTGATTTAATCAAACGCTATGAATTTTCCAAAAAGTATTTCCACCCAAGGTAACCGATCCACACTACCGAACCTATGCCCCAATACTCAGCAAACAAAACACTTGAATCTCACACGATCTATCTAAATTAAAATGATTTCTCGTTTATCTTGGTGTAAGACAATACGAGACCTTAATCGCGGAGTACACGCCATTTACATTTGGCCAAACTTAACACCCATTTCAGCAAGTTTCTACGACTGTATCAAAGTGGGAATCAACACGAAGATCAATGATAATCGCTCAAGGCGATCTCATCGCTGGTGTTGTTCCGCAGTCAATAAACGTCTTCCAAAAAAACACCAAATTGGTCGCATAAATAATGACATCTACATTCGAGAAAAGGCCACCGTTACAATGACCCGAAGATGTTTGGAGCATCTCTAGAATCCTGCCCGATCGGCTCCATAGATTTTTTTTGTGTCACGTCACGTATAAACAGTGCGTAATATTTTGCGAGAGCATAAGTGTGTCACGGTCAATTCGTTCGTAAATTATCTTCCGGCAGTTTCAATTGGCGGGCCACCAATGAGAACGCATGCGTCTAATCAAAAATGAACAGAAGTTCAGGCGGCAGCAGAATATCAGTCATCAAAAAACATAACAAACATGACCGCCACCCCCTCACACACCCATCCACACTATCAGTGGCTGTGTCATAAAAGCAACATCGTCACAGAGAGTTCAAGATGTAGGGCCAAGGCTGTCTAATACAAATTGCGAGCTCGTTTTATTTCTTAGACCTCCGGATGGATCGTTTTCGACGAGGGCGGTTTCAAATATTAGGTACAAAGTAATGGCTAATCGAGTTTAGTCGCGTGATTAGATTAGCGGTCCATTATGACAGTATGGCGTGTGCTGTCGGAGCTTAACGGTAGTGAGTCTTGAACACCCTTGAACTGGGGCATAGATGAGTGCTTGAGTTCAAGGCGCCACTACTTAGAAAATGAAAATAGATCTGTTTGTGCCGCATACATTTTGCGAATCAGGAACCGCACAGGCACCGATTAGCGTCAATTGAGGGTACTGGGTACTCACTTAACGCAGCTCTAGAGATAGATCACGGTCAATGGCGTTGTAATTGTAGTTTGACCAAGAAAGTGATTTAAACCGGTTTAGCGTTTCGCCTGTGTGCACACGCGTCAACCGTTTATGGGTGCGCTGTTGTGGCTGGCATAACAAGATGTTGTGCTTCCTTAGGTGATGATTGGATAGAAAGACGAGTGAAGCCGGATCCGGAAATTTGCATGAACTTGAGCTGGGAATTGTAGGCAGTCGAAGGGGAAAGACTGCAAAAGTCTGTAATTTTTAGACTTGTGGGAGCGGAGGACTAAAGATTTATTTGGCCTATATGATGGTTGGACCAAGAAGAAGTTGATCCCGAAAGTTCCAATAGCTTTGGACGTTCAGTTTGCTCTAAACCCTATATAGAGCTTACCAAACCACAGACGAGATCCCGAAGTTGTCTCCTAATAGACTAATGTCGAGATAAGGCATCGAAAGCACTGAAAAGGAAAAATACGATGGAAGCTATGCCTCGTGACGAAGGTCTAAAAGACAGCTGAAGCAAAAGACGAAGGAGCAATGATTTACAAAAGGAAATAGACAGGCCCGACGTGCTCTAAAAAGACTAGAAAGGTTCAATAAACCAACTACAACTTTACGCCGAAATATTTGTCAGTCGCCCGCCAAGTCTTGCTCCACCTAAAGCTCTATATTTCCCTCAAAAGTCAAAACACACACAGATTGGGTGAGTAGTTTTAACGTCAAACTTATAACAATTCCATTGAAAGCGTATATACCTACACAAAAATATCAATCTCTTACCTGAGCTGGGCCGCCGAAAATTCCCACCGCAATGCCGATGATGAATCGTCCCGCCAAGATCATATGATACGACTGCGACAATGCAATGAAACACCAGCCAGTTAACATGGGCACCATGCAGAACAACAAAGTTGTACGTCGTCCAAACATATCGGCACCAGGCCCAGACGCGATCGAGCCCAATGGTGTAGCCAGACTGTGGACACTTGCTAAAGAGATTCAAATTAGCCCGACTGATGTAGAAAACTTATCGAAGGCAAGCTTACCAATCCAGGATCCCATATCGACGTCGATATTAATAGCTTCGGTAGAGTTGTACAATTGTGGCAGGAGTACGGCTGAATAGCCGATGGGCATTCCACAGGCAGTCGATAGCAACAAAACAGCACATGTCGACAATATCTGAAAGTAAGATCATACTGTTATTACAGCGGAATATTTACATAGCACAATAATAATGTCGATTGTCAGCTAGTATATGGTCAATTAAATCGTCGGCAGCTGCTTGTTGCTAAAACAAACAATTAGGGTCAATCATTTCGAGTTTAGGGTTCAATACGGTTTGTGCTAATTGAAGTGCTCCCCAGCTGGAGTGATGGAGCGAAATTGTGTCAAATTCACTTTTGTTCTTCTTCGTAGGGTAGGGCCAATAAAATTGAAAATGGGGGCTTCGCATTTACATCACATTGCAATCAGTTTCATTGGCCTTCATGAGGATGAACTCCTCTGATTGGGACTTTTTTCAGAGTTTATCATTATGAGTCAACTGGTGGTGTGGAATATCTCACTGGGTCAATTGGAAGTTATGTCCGTACGGCAGTGGCGTAGCGAGGGGTGTTTTTGCTAGGGGCGGCAATTTGAAACTACTACAATTTTTAAATATATAATATCCACAACACGGATTCTTATTCCAGTTCAACGAATTTATTTACAAGGTTTAACAGCATTAACACTGCTTCACAGTAAGTATATAGTAAATAAGACATTCCTTGTGTTCAAAATTTAATGAACGCTGCTCCCTAGTAAGCCACTATATTTTATTACATTGCAGATATACTTCTCTTTTGAGTTCCTGTAATTTTGTTTTATTTTGCTCAAACGAAGTTAAGTTTGTAAACATTAAACATAAACATAATTTCTTGCGTTTATTATAAGTTTAAAAGACCGTTCTTAAAATAGATAAATGTAGCTATAAGAAAATCCATTTAACAGGTGGCTGTGATTGATAAACAAATTTTTATTAACGATCTAACAAAAAGTGGCTCAAGTCTCCCGCTTTCCCCCTACATTTTGACAGTCTTTCCATTTTTTCTACAAAAGTAAAGGAACAGACCTAATGTAGATACGAACAGTTAACAATTGTGGCACAGCCAAACTGCTGATATTTGTGTGAACAGTTAAATTGTTTGTTTGTTTATAAGAAGTGAAGCTTGCAAACGTCTCAGTCGGTAGAAGGCATAATCTATAATAATAACAAAAATTGATAGATAATGATTGTGTTTAATTTGAATAGCGCACTTGTCCTTTTCCATGCTCTTGAGTTATTTGTTGCTTTTGTAATGTCTACGAGTATCTATGTGGTTGAAAAAATTGTAGGTGTTTCTTCCCTAAACTGGCAGTATTTTCTTAGTTATAAAATATATTTATTTTTTTTGCGGGTACACTCTTTCCGATTAGGTTCGTGTTATTTTTTGATTTGTACTAGGTATCGAATATAAAGATAAGATGTTTTAAATCCTGTTTTTAAACGTCCTTATAAAAATAAAAAATAAGCAGTTATCTCGTGTTGTGCGAACGCGACTTGCTTTTTCGGTTTATACTGATGTTTAAAATTTAGTGCTAATCACTTGTCTTTAGAGCTTTGACTTTTCGGTTGGTACTTTACGGCGTGTGACTTATCGAACAAGAGTGAGCGTCAAACTGCGTTAGATCCAAAAATATATATTTTCGCTTATTTACTAACGGAAAGCATAGCCTCTAACCGATGCACAAAGATTTTAAATTCTCGGCCAAACTTCTGTCATCTACATGTATTACCACATTTTTTGAAACATCTTCTTAATAAAAAACAAATAATAAGATTTCTCCTGGGCCCTTCCTGTTATTTGAAAAAGCATAGCACTGCAAAAAGAAATTTAGTATAGATAAACTTGCTAAAATGTAGAAATTTGGCAAAGTTTATTGGCATACATACTCGTATGTATAGATAAGACTGGTTGAAACCGTAGACAAAGCTAGGGGCGGCATAAATTGGGCCTGCACCGGGCGGCACCAACCCACGCTACGCCACTGCCGTACGGAGTGAGAACGAGACAAAGTGGGTCAACAGACTTCAGCACTTGCACTTGGAGTCTTCAGACGTGAAATGGGTAGAAACGCACTGTCCGGGAAACCAGAATCCTGGGGTGGAATCCCGTAAGGCGATAGTTGATATTCGATTTTGTGATAGTCAAATACGACAGTCGCATCATTCTGCTTCTACGTAAGGTGATCGCAAAATAACTATAAAAATTTGGCATCACTCCATCATTTTGAAACAGAATTTTATTATTTGAATGATAACTGACAATTTCCTGGGAAAATATTATTATTTATTTAGAAAAAAACCTACAACCAAACAGTGTATGCTATGCCTGTCTTTTAGGACTACACAATAATTGTATCTACAGGTATAATGGCATGTAAACCCATTTATTATGTTCATAATATTACCTCCAGGTATTTTGTACTCAGGGAAGAAAAATTCTTTGGTTGATTGCAAAGGTACACATTTTATCGTAGTTGGACCTAGTTGCAATTTTTTTTTGCTAATGACTCGAACTGTTATTTCAGCTACAGTACTTTGACCCATTGGTGCAGCCCAGTCAGAGCTGGCTACTTGCCTTTGGTAACAGTCGCCTCCGAGATGGTTTAACGTTGCAGCTAGTTGCAGAATTTGCGATAGGTATATATGCGTTGGTTAAGACCATCTGGCAAGTCAAGCAATCTGACGACATTTAGAAAACCTTCATTTGATATCGTAACGAAAATACAATGAAACTCACATTGCATTTGGAAGTTGAAATATATTTGATCTGGTCCGTAATTTTATTGTTAGGAGGTGCACATTGGAATAATTCCTATATATCTTCTTCGTTATCTCTTTAATGAGCAAATAATTGTAACGCAGTAAACATATTCATTTTTCGTTAAATTGAAATCAACAAAAATGTGTGTAATTTATCTGAAAATGATACATAAATAGGTGTCACACGAAAACGATCGCAAAAACACGATAGTCGACGTAATAATCATCTTACGTAGAGCAAAAATTGTGATTGCGACTATCTATCGCAAATCGCCTTACAGAATTCCACCCCTGTATACTTACAACGATTCAGACACAGAAAAGTCGTACACAGTGTCTACTCCATACTCTCTACCTATACAGCTTCTATGCGAACTACACGGAGGTTAAAAAGGAGAATGTTGAGCTAAAGGTGGAAATGGAAGAGTAAGGTTAGGTCAGGTTAGGTAAGGTGGCTGTCTAGAAAGACACACTTAGACCAAAAACGGAAGAGTTAATAAAAGAGAGGTTAGATTTGGTTTGAAGCGATTACTCCAAAAGTATATACAAAAAAACGGGTTTTTCATGTCTGAACATAAAATTCAAAGCCCCAGGGCATTTGATTTGTTCGAATTGCTGGATGACCCCTTGTCAGACATGATTGGATTAGAGTAATTGGGGGAGGTGGAATCAAGTTGCCATATCACTGCTGCCACAAGTGTGCTTATTGTGATAACTTCCATCTAGAGCTCGCTCATGATACCGGACTTGGTGATGGGAGACATCATTAACAGAGTTCGATTGACAGAAGACGAATTTCTGGGTTCAGCTTTGGAATTGTATTCTTAGACATAGAAGACGTTATAATAGACGTCAAAACTGATCCATCCGCGCTAAATAGATAGGTAGCTGAACATGATGGGTTAATTATTTTATAGCTCACTTAGCGAGTTGTTAACTCGAATTCGGGGCGACATTTTTTGTGATTATAGTAATGTCAGTAGCGTTGCATGTACCTACTCCAGTCGTTTGGTTTCATTTTAATTCAAGTTTCTTAGCTGTCACTTTATGTTGTTGAGTCATTTGACACTGACGTTGTCGTGAAAATCGCTCACTTAGCTTAATGAGTTTATGCAAAAGCAAGATGTACATTTACAGAGTGAGGCAAGTCCACAAGAGACTTATAAAACTTATTCTGTAGGATGGCTGTTGGAATTGATTCCAAGGTATAGAAACTAATGGACTAGATTGGCCTGCACAAGATGTAACCTGAACGCAAAAACTAGGTTGGTTGGTAACGAACTGTCAACTTAGTACCCAGTCACGAAATTTCTAATCCCTCCATAGTCAGTTAAAAAAGATGTTCATATAACCGATCTAGGCCATCGAGTCAGACAGCTGTCAATCTGTCAGACTTACTAAACGTAACACTTGAAGTGTTCATAAATAAGAGATTGCAAACAAAGACACAGGGCCACAAATTAATTGACACTATAATTATTGTACCTACTAGTCATAGGTACGAAAAACTGTGCTATTAACTGTACCATAGAATCTGTAGCAGTCTGTCACTCACTGTCGCCGAGTCCTGAGTTAAGTTGAATGAATATAACGATTCCTTTCGAACAATTGTTTATTCTCTAATAATTATAATACAAAGATATGAATTAATAGGTTAATCATTTTTTCATAACTTTTCGTCAACTTCGTTGGGCTGCTTCTGAGGCGAATTCAATTTTTTAAACGTCACATTCACTTAACGTTAATTTTGTTTCCCCGAGTTCAAAATAAACCCAACTATCCGACATCTAGTGTCGATCTGCGCACTCTAAAGGTGAGTTCACGCATTTAATATTTTCGACACTCACATTTTTCATTTTTTTTAAACCTTCTCCTCACCACAACCACAAGTCGGTTTTTAACTGAGATAAGTTCCCCTTTCAAACTGAATTTCCCAGCCACTCATTAGTCATTACTTCTACTTCCTAATGAAATTGAGAGACATAGAGAGGAAAAGAGAGTCACCTAAAAAACAGTCAATGGGTCGTATGAATAAAACGTAGCAATTGCTTTTACTCAAGATAAATGTCAAAAGCGAAGCATTTGCTACGTTTCGTATGAATAAAAACCAATTTGAGTTAGTTCCCACTTTTGACATGTTCGAAAAGCGGCGGCACTAACCTTTTACTCAGATCGGTATGAATAAAACTTGTCAGACAAAGCATATGCTATGCAAATTTTGAGTCTGCTATTTAGTTGACTCAGACCTTTTGCTAAATATTTTGTACGCAACTTTTTAACATGTAGGCGCAGTGGCTTAGTGGTTAGTGTGTTGGGCTTGACGGGTACGCCGCCATTGCTCAGGAGCTCCTCCGTTTTAGTACCGCAATTGCGGAACGGGACAGGGTCGATACGGCAAAGCAGTTCACCGAATTTTGGTGGCTTGAGGAAGAGGTGAGGGTGGATACGCTCTCCCGGGCCGGTGCGCTACTTACGTAGCATCCTCCTTCGTTTTAAGCTAGATATTAAGTTTGTAGGTTTAGGTTAGAGTAGGGGGTCCTTGGGAGGGACTGGGCCAGCCAACATGTAAGTGCTACCGAGACTCGACCGCAGCTTATGGCCTCGATCGACTCTCGGCGGCACGGATGAACCCTTGTTGGCGGCTGTCAGGCGCCCACCGACGCGATCAGGATGGTGACCAATCCATAAGATTACTCACCACCCTGATTACAATTAACTTAGGCTAAGTAGCTTAGGTAGTTTTAAGTAGCTTTTAAATAAAAATAACATAAATAAAGAATTCAAGTTTTCTAATGTTTCTTGAAGAATAAAAAACAAAACAAATTAAATATAGATAGATTTAAGGCCGAAAGGCAATAATTTTAAGGATATAGTTAAGTTTAGAGCGCTCGCTAAGAGCCAGTAAGCTAGAATAAAGATAAATGTTAGCTTTAAAATAGATTTAATCGTTTTTGTCTAGCATATAAGTATAAATATTAACATCAATAAAAATGAATTTAAAAGTAAAAAAAAAAAAGTAAAGTGTGTTGGGCTGCTAAGCGGGGGTCCCAGGTTCGAATCCCGCAAAAACCCAGATTCCATCTGTGGGTTTTTTTTCACTGCGCCACCTCTCGCGGACATCCGAGAGTATAATTGTCTTGAAAGAGCTTCTCAATCAGCCGTTTGGAATCGGCATAAAATTGTAGATCCCTACCATTCGTTCCAAAAATTAAAAACTCACACAAAACGAATGGTTGTGAGAAGCTAGGCCCAGGGTCCCTACAGACCTGTTGCGCCAACATTTAACTTTATAACATAAGACAAATCTAAGCGTTGTGAATTTTTGATGTTTTGTTTATAAATTAAGTTTTGTTTGTGCAGGAAAACCAGGCCAAACATGGATGCGATAAGTTTTCACATTATACCTGTTTTACATCTTGTTGTTAACGTTCGTGCTAATAAAAAAACAGTATAAACAAAGAAGAATTGGTGACGACAATAACTTTAAGCAATTGTTCTGTTTCACGCGTGAAAATGTGAACATTTTGGCTAATACTTTCTTAAAAGATAGATTTGAGACGCGTGGTGGTGCTCTTTCAAATATCCAGAAAATCTTTCCTAAGGTAGGTACCTATTTAGGAGATCTGGGGTTTCAGGTAAACATTTCAAAATTCATGGCTTAATAACAAGTGAAAAATGTATTTATTTAGGTTGGTGTTGGAGAAGAGCTTGGTGTTCTTGTTTTTCTTTTAAGTTTTGTTCACTTTTGACAATTTTCCCACAAAAATTTGAAAATAAATTCAAAATAAACAAACCACCAGACAGTTGTCTTTGTCTTTACTTTGCTACAACCTTTTGCTCAAAGCAAATGCTAGTTTTTATTCATACGACCCAATAAGTTTGAATTGATCTGTCATCTGGGGTATACAAATTTTCTGCCAAGAAGTTATTCATATCCCATATGGTCTAGTGGCTAGGATATCTGGCTTTCACCCAGAAGGCCCGGGTTCGATTCCCGGTATGGGAAGACTTTTTTTAAATGCAATTTTTTCGAGAAATCGTTCGTCTGTCCATTCTAATAATTGTTAAACACACTAATTGAAGCCAAACTTACCTGATTGAAAGTAGCACGCCTGCTAGAATTGGGCACATCATTCCGTTTGTCATTATCCACGACTATTTTTGCGATAGACACCTTTCGCTGGAATAGCTCCTTTTCGGATGTCGGAACAATTTCGTAGTGTGGTTTCTTGTCCACAAATTTCACATACTCATCGTTGCTGCAAAGATAAAAGTGCTTTATAAAGAAAAAATTAACAAACTATAAGCAGGTCGATGGAATTTCATTACGTTTTTTCGAGACTTTCGAGACACAAACACATAAACACGCTGATGTCTATAATAAATTCATCTAAACAAACATCAAGAACCATTGACAAATAGCAATCAAAATGTTGCAAATGAATATCGTGTGTGTGCGATGGTATTTGTAGAGATTATTTTATTTTGACTGGTTTTTTTGTTGATACATGTGTAAGTAAAATAAAGATAAGATATTTTAAAGCGGCCATGATAAAGGAAGGAATATCGTTTTTTCCTTGCGTAAATAATAAGGTCTGCAAATACTGTTGTCAGAGAAAAATATCTGCTAAAGTCGACGGTATGACATATGGTTTTGGTTTGAACTTCGTTCGCACATTTTTTGCCGTGTGGATATTTAATTTAGATATTTATTTCATGAAAAAAGTCAAATCGATTTATCTGGACTACATAGGTATACGAACGCGATGACTAATCAACTTGAATGGTTTTTGTATTCTTACGGTTTGTTTTGCATTTTTACATTTCGAGGTATTAACTGAGTATGTAGGCAGGATTTTCTTGACTTTAAACGTCAACTGAATCCGCATGACCAATCTGGGCCAATCATACCGGAAATACATCAAGTCAGTCAGCAGTAAAATTTACAAAACTACAAATCCGAACGTCCCCAATTGCCATTATTTTTTGACGGAAGTTGGCAAAACTTTGAGGTTTCGCTAAAACATGGGGAAATTCCTCCTAAAAATTAGAAGTCACATAAAACGAATCGTGCTGGTAATCCTATTAATAGTTGTTTTGTAATCAGAAACCTACACCAGGTTAAAATAATTGCCGATACTACGATTGGACGTTGGGGTGGTTATTGTGGGATAAAAACAAAATCAGATTTAAATCGCCAAGGCTTTTTATACCTACAGGGTTAATTATTATCGCCAGCAAAATTTTGAACCTATACTAAACGATCACGTGGTGCCAACAGGTTGGTAACTCTTTTCATTTTGAGGAAATTGCAAACATAGGTATTTATAGATTGTGGTGTTATTATGTAGATATAGTTGGTGAGAGTAGTCAACAAAAAAGAGTTTTTTTTTTTCTCTACTGAAACCGTGGTTCTTGTCATCATTTGATCTTGTTATTGAACTGCTTTTGGTTTTAGCTTACAAAAGACGATTTAAAGGGTCAGATGTCGGGTCAGACGAGACAGCCGTCGATACCCATCAAAAGCTGTAATTTACATTGCAACACTTATAAACTGCCTTCGTGTGCGAAAGGCCTAAGGAAAACTATGGGCCTTACTAATAATCATTTTTAACCTTCACACTAAATATTTTCTAGGTCACAATATGCAATTTTGTATGGAAAATTTCGGCATTGTGAGTTCGAAAAATTTAGCCTGGACACTAAAAATGATTATTAGTACCGCGGTATGACTTTACAATAAATGTTGATATGATTTGAAAGTTAGTTGGGTTAAGTCGACTAGATGTAGCCTGAACGCAAAAACTGGATTTTAAGGTAACGTAACTTTTCCTACGTCATTCACATATGCGAACTGTCAGCATAGAACTCAGTCACGAAATTGCTTACTATATTCGTCGGCTACCCCTCTATAAACGTCAATTTAAAGAGCCAGTAAAAACTGAGACTCAGCAAGTCAGACAGCTGTCACTCTGTCAGACTTACTAAACTAGGCTCATATTGTAATAAACGAAAGTAGTTTAACTAAAATTTAGATGCATACCTGAATTAGTCTCTGTGTGCGTTAAAATGTCTGAACATTCCATTTTCTTTATACCCAAATTATAGCAATTTGCTAAATTAAGCTGATTCAAAGCTTAATCCTATTACCACATAGACAATTGAACTTTGAATATGTAAAGATATGTTTGATTTAAATAATTCATTCGACCAAGGTTAGGAATTAGTAATACAAACAGTGACAGAGGAACGCATTGATTTTAAATAAATTCTAGAATACCATGACTGGTTGAACGAACTTTTTTAATAGGAAAATAATTCCATCCATTATCGACATCAAACGAGTTAATTACTGATTTGAAGTGACTTATGTCGTTTTCCATTGGGACCACCAGAAATCTTTTTCAGAACATGTTGTAAAAAGTATACTGGTATTGTGGTAGTATGTGTACCTACCTATACCTATCTGAAAAAATATCGATATCTGCAAAAAGTGATCCGAATCGAAAAATAGTTTGATTTTTTGTCAAAACGATCACTTAGTTGAGTGTGCTTTAAACTTAAATGGTGTTTTCAAATGTCAATGGTTCGCATGGGTAAAGTCTAGTACATGAACCACTTTTCGATTTTATTTCGATGTCTGATTGAAGATCGTTACAAGTCTATGTTTGTCGATCATTCATTGACAATCAATAATGTTCCAATCTGTGTTTTATTTTTGTTGAGATTTTTAAAGAACTCGGACATTTGACAGTCACTTTTAGTTTGCGACACTCGGATCATTCCAAAACACACGTGTCGGATCACTCGCTGTTATAAAAATTTCCCCTGAATCACTTTTGCACTCTTTATCAAACAAACAATGATAGCTGCAAAATATTTTTTATCAAAATAATTTACAACAAAAGTTTATAGACAGTTGGATGCATTTCACAAACCGCCGAATCGAGACAAATTCCGAATTGATTATTTAATTACTCATCTTGTTTGAGCTTATGGTTTACGTAAATGATAATGCAAAACTGTTTAAACAATCTACAAAGCAACAATATTGTGATAGATAAAACAATAATTAACATACGCAAAGACTACACAATTTCCAAAATCCCTTTACCAATCTATCTATACTATGTTGTATCGCTAGTGGTCGAAAATCGACCATACCTTTTATAAGTACCTATGTATACTAAAAAACGTACAACATACAACTATTATTCTCATTATTAATTTATGTTTTTTATAAAGAGCGAAATCTATAATATATCGAAAAAAAAAAACGTAAATGCCATCGGAAACAGACTCTAATCTAAGATGATTAAATACGTTACTATGGAAACATGACGGCGACAAGTAATTGATTGTCACCAAAATCTTTTTATTACCTGTTTTGTATGAGGAATTCATAGCTTATTGTTACCAGTCTTAATGGCGACATATACCCACGGTTTTGTGTTTGTGCACATCTATGGCACAGCACCTTTCAAATAACATAAGTTTCATGCTCCTCATTTCATATTAAATACCAAAAAAGCGGAAAGCTCGGATGTTCACGTATTAATATATTATATATATAAAATGCAATGTTTGTATGTTTGTCCTCTATAGACTCTAAAACTATCCAACCGATTTTGCCCAAACTGGTTTCATTTGAAAGGCTATAGTCCAAATTAGGTTTTCGGCTACATTAATTTCAAGTCTTGAATATTGTGATAGCAAGAGTTTTGAAACATTACAGTATCCCATATGTTACTGATTTGAATAATCAGTATAAAAATGGGCGGGATCGAACCAGTGGGAGTGGCAGCTCCCATACAAAGTAAATACTTAATATCATATATCTACAGAACTATAATAGCCATAGTCTTAGAAATTTGTGCACGTTGATTATTTGTTAATGTGAATAGTCATGGGAAAATTGGGCGGGATCATACCAGCGGGCGTGGCAGCTCTCATACAAACTGAATATTTAACTAATATACAAAATTATTATTAATATTAAATATCTAGGGTTCTATATTAGCTATATAGCCTTCAAATTTTGCACGAGTCCATCAATTACAAATATTAGTAGTCGAACTGAAAATGGGCGGAATGGGATAATCGGGCGTACCATGATTGGCTTTGCGAACGAGCAATTTTGGCTCCGAAGAATGATGATGTCAACAAAATAAACTATCAAATTCAATTGAAGCTACCCGGTGAAGTTGTGAAGTACAAATCGATTGACACAGTTACAGATGAGGCATGAGGAACAACCTGTTAACTAACAGAGTTTTTTATCTCTCTGGAACCTTCTGGAATGCCACCACACATCTTAACTTTAAAAGTTGGTTTACCAGTGATGCTCATTCGCAACTTAGATCCACCGAAATTGTGCAATGGAACAAGACTTGCTGTTAAAAAACTATCTCCAAATTTAATCGAAGCCACAATCATCAGCGGCAAATGTAAAGGAGTAGAAGTGCTGATACCACGAATTCCAATGATTTCAAAATATTTACCCTTCGATTTCAAACGATTACAGTTTCCAGTGCGTCTTGCTTTCGCCACAACCATCAAAAAGGCTCAAGGCCAATCGCTAAGTGTTGCTGGTTTGAACTTAGAAAATTCCTGTTCGCACGGCCAATTATATGTTGCTTGCTCTAGAGTTGGAACGCCAAAAAATCTTTATGTTTACACACCTACCGAAAAAACTCAAAATATTGTTTATCCGCTAGCATTAAGATAAAGAAATTAATAAATAAACAAAATTTTCTTTTTTTGCAAACACACTTATTTCATTTTATTAGCGTAGTAGCTAGTAAACAAATACCTATAGTTGCCAGAATATCGCTATCTGTGGGGTCAAATGTTATTGTTGAAAAAGACCTGTTTAACTCGGGAATTAGCTAAATAAATAATCCTTTACGGTCATTTTGAGTTGCCGAACCATCTAAAGTGATGGTATTAAATTTCGTACTAGGAGCGAATTTGAATACGCTAAGCATGAGCGTTTACAATTTTAATAAATTAATTTTAGTGAATTGTAAATGTTTTCTGATTTTATTCGTTGGAATATAAAAATAAAAGTTGCAAATGTGTATGCATGAATTTAAAAAAAAATATTGCATTTTTGTTTTATGTCTAGACACATACAAATATAAATATACCTATATTTCGCTGCGCATATATTTATTTATTTCGACGCACTTTTGACTAAATGAAATGGCTAACGATTTATTTGTACGCTAATATAAGTGCTTTCTTTTGATTGTCTGTCATTCCAAGATTTTGCAGGCAACGAAAGGATGCTTACTAAAAAAATATAAGTTTGGAATCTTTCCAAGACAAGTCGTCAGAAAGAGAATAAAAAATAATTCCAAAAGTTTGCAGGCAACGAAAGGATGCTTACGAAAAAAATATAAGTTTGGAATCTTTCCAAGACAAGTCATCAGAAAGAGAATAAAATATAATGATCCCTCAAGTTCCGATTCGTATTCATACCTGAATACTTGTCCAACAATTCTCAGTATACCTTATCAGGTTCAGGTAGATGTTTGGCAGCAACCATACCCCTATCAACTCTTTGAAAAAGGAGTTTGTTTACCGAGAATGAGGATCTCTAATGAAACGATGGTTGGTGTGAAAAGGTTCACCTCGCGGAAAATATAGTTATAAGAATAGAATTATCAGCACCCACGCAAAATAACAAATTTAGGAACTTCTGGAGGAATACCATATAGTATAGGTGTGAATTCATAAAGAAGAAACATGACAGCTTTCGTGCATCAAAATGTGAGTCTCGTAGTATAAGAAAACAATTGAAAGCGTACTATAAAAAGTACCGAAAACTGTGTCCGAGCGAACGATAGGGCATTTTTTTTTTTAAACTTCTGACTCACCAGGGCGATAAAAAGGCACTTCGACCAATAAGGTCTATTGTGCCGGAAATTGCCAGAAAATAGTTTAGGTTAGCAGAGTTTCCACTTCCCTAATGTAGCTGATAATGAATTCAGCAGAGGACTTCTGCAGTTCTTCCGGACTTAGTAATTCACGGATAGAGCTGGGTATTCGCACAAAATGTGCTCAGCTGTTTCGTTTGCTTCGAGACATAGACGGCACTCCGGGGAGGTTGACTATATGCATTTTGTTTAGGAGATATCGCAAACCGTGGTTACCTGTTAGGTAGCCTACAAGTTTTTTGATATCGTGCCTCCTGAGGTTTAGGATTTTTTTGGCATTTTTTTTTTTTGAATATCACGATTGCCCTTTTGGTTTGTTTGATACACATTTTGTGTTCCCTGCTTCTTAACGTGGAGTTAGTTGCTGATTTGGTGACTGCGCAGAAAGGTTCTGGTCCTATAAAATGGATCTCTGACCCTTTCCTAGCAAGTTCGTCAGCTTTTTCGTTTCCTACAATACCTTCGTGTCCCGGAACCCACCAAATTTTGTTTCTGGAGCCAAGAGTTTGGAGGGAATTGAAGCAGTGCATGACTGATTTTGAGACAATGATGAAGCTAAGGGCATTTATAGCTGCTTGGCTGTCTGTGAATATATGGATGTTCGCACCTTTTATACCTGAAAGTTTTAGGAGGTCTGCGCATTCCTTAATGGCATGGAGCTCCGCCTGAAATACACTGGGGCTTTTCCCCATAGGTATTGAAACATTGCTGTTTCGCCCATGTATGCCAGCTCCCACACCCGAGTCCATTTTGGAACCATCCGTATACCACTTTAGGCCGTTTTGGCAGTTAGGTGGGATATTGCTAGCCCATGCTTCTCTTTTAGTTATCTCCGTGGAGAATTTCCTGTTGAAGCATAAAGTTTTAGGAAGTCGGTCAGTTACCGAGCAGATCATGTCAAGTTCCGGAAGTTCATTAGCTCCGGTTGGTCACTAAAGTTTATCTCTTCTCCTTGTGCCAGGCTTGCTGAGCTGCGTATAGCCACTTTTTTTTACATGTATATGTGGAGGGGTGTTAGTCCTATCAAAGATCAGCGGATATTTCGTGCATTTCCTATTTTGCGTTTTGTTTTTGAAAAATATCTGTTGGGCAATTTAATTACAATTTATGTATTCCTCCTTTTAAGAATAAAATCCTCGTTGTGAAAGAAATCATAGATATTGTTTTTCATGGAAACAAATTATGAAATTTGAATTCTGCGATGACAACAAATGTAATAGATTATCAGAAAGTGTCCCATTAGGAAATGAAGAGGTTTAATTGTTTATTGGTACCGTTTCACAATTCACAAATACTGTACATTGTTACTAAATTAGTGCTTTATTCGCAGTACTTTTTCTTATTTATATTGTCGATAGCTTTTGATACAATTTACTGAAACGCGCGGCAATAAAACTGGGAATTTATGAACTCTGGAGAAATGCAAAATAACTACAACTACAACTAGTACTACACCAGTACTACACCAGTACTATATCGTTTTCGTCGGCACCACTTGAATTTATGAATATAATCGCACCGAAAAAAGGCGTTCATAGTAAAATCGCCATAAAGCCTACATCTTCTCATACCAATCACGCCACCTACAACCTTGTTTAAATGGCTTCATTCAACGCTACGCTAGTCAATGGAAAGTCGCGTAGGTCATAATGGTTTTAAAACCAGGAAAACCGCAAAATGAAGTAAAATCGTATAGACTTTCCCTTCTTCCAGTCATATCCAAACTCTTCGAGAGAATATTGCTTAGGCGCCTACAACCGGTTATTGAAGACAATAATCTTATCCCTGACCACCAGTTTGGGTTCACAACCAAGAATTCGACGATTGACCAAGTACATAGAACTACTGACGTAATCGAGAAAGCATCTGAAGAAAAAAAGATTTGCTCAAGCGTATTCCTTGATGTCTCACAAGCCTCTGATAAGGTGTGGCACGACGGCTTGAAATTCAGATTACGACAAGTTTTTCCCGCAAACCTATATGATATTCTAGAATCATATCTCGGGAATAGACTCTTCCGTGTTAGAAATGGAAACGAATACTCGGAGCTAAAAGAAATTTCGGTCGGGGTACCGCAAGGAAGCGTCCTTGGTCCGCTTCTCTATTTGTTATATACTCGCGATATTCCAAGGGAAGATGGCACTACCCTTGCTACGTTCGCCGACACAGCTATCCTAGCAGTATGTAATACAATCGAAGAAGCGACTAAAAAACTGCAAACCGCAGTGAATAAGGTAAATGAATGGACAAGGAACTGGCGGATCGCCGTCAACGAAACTAAATCTGTTCACGTGAATTTCACCTATAAGAAAACTAATGACTTGCCAATTTTCCTAAATATTGCCCGAATACCCTTTGCAAACGAGGCCAAATATCTGGGAATGACACTCGACGCAAAATTGAAATGGAGTTCGCACGTGAAAATGAAACGTAAAGAACTCGATATCAAATATAGAGAAATGTACTGGTTACTCGGAAAACATTCCCAGCTCAGTACCTACTGAGAACAAACTGCTTTTATACAAGCAAGTGCTAAAGCCGGTGTGGACCTACGGTATACAACTTTGGGGTTGTACCAAAAAAAAACAAATACCAATATTCTACAAAGTTTTCAAAATAAAGTGCTTAGAGAAATTGTACAAGCACCATGGTATATTAGAAACGACGATATCCATAGGGATCTCGGAATTCCAACAATCGAAGCTGAAACTAGAAGCTTCGCGAGAAAGCATAGAAACCGTCTAATCGGACATATCAACAATACAGTCCGACAAATCTTGGACGAGACCAATTTATTGCGCCGACTACAACGAACGAAACCGTTCGACTTGGCAAGATAAGATTAACCGCGTTTAATTTGCGGAACACGCAGGATCTTTCATTGGAAAGTAACCTGTCAAAAGTTGTTATTTCATGATAGAAAAATTGCTTGATAAGTTATATCTTAGTTGCAGTATCTAACAATCTTTAGAAGGGTGGTGTTTTTAGTCAGTAAAAATCTGACACTACTATGAGAACGCGCTTGCTATTCTCATAGTGTCTTTGGAAGATTTTCACCTACCCTCGGATAAAAAAAAAAAAAAAAAATTCAACGCTACCTATTCCTTTTCTTATTTTTATGTAAGAACCAAAATCGAAGCACTAATACTACATACGAAATAAATTTCAACTACGGTGGGTACTTCAGAAATAAAATAACGACTATTTTTTTAGATCGTAACTAAGAGGCGTAACAAAAATAGATCCGTAATAACAACAGTAACGCTCTGATTGCACGGCATATAATTAGTTCAAGATCGTTTCTACGACAAGTAGGTTTCTGCCTGCGTCACATTTCGCTATTGAACATCAACAATTACTGATACGTTCTTGCGTACAGCCGCAATGTCATATAAAGATTCACTTTCGATATTTTAATCAAGCTTAGTAATGTCTATCGTGTAGCTCGACTAAAGGTTGTTGTTGAAGTAAACGTTTTTGTTCTTACTGTTTAATAACAATTACCTATCTTTCTTACTGTACCAATAGTCATTTTTGACAGGTCTCACATGGCCATTTTTCCTTTATATAACCTTAAATTGTCTATGAATTCCTCTTCTTAATAAAAAGTTCTTATTACAAACAGGTTATGGGAACAGGACACCCTGTCTCATACAGTACAGATAAGATTTAATTTAATTATTTTTGTATGGATAAGGAAGGTTCAACTGCTGAGAGTTTTTCTGATTCGGCCATCGACGATCGTACGCTTGTAGAAGAAGTGATAGAAGACGAATTTCTTGTGCCTCCTGCAATACCAATCGGTGACAATGTCTGAATATAAGATTTATCACATTCATCGTTTTAATGGGCAGGATTATCATTTATGGCGTAGGCAGATGGAAATCTACATGACGGAGAATAAACTTAAGCAATACATTCTGGGAACTTTACCTCGTCCGAGTAGTAACTTTACTGCATGGGAGAAGAAAGATGCGGAGGCGCAGGCTTTTCTGATGCGTGGTCTGGAGTTGCAGCAGTTAAAATACTTGTCTGACTGCACAACGGCTGCTCAAATGTGCTCGAGATTAAATACTGTGCATGCAGAGAAGAGTGACCAGTCTGCTCAAGTGCTTTTGGATAGGTTTATCATCTGCAGGATGCATCCAAGAAAGAGTTAAAAAAGCCACTGTGGGACTTTTCTCTTGCAAAAAAGCCATAGGAAACAAATGGGGATTACAGCCTCGTATCACTCACTGGCTAAACGTTTCCGTCATAAGACCTAAACTCACGTACGGTGTGGTTGTCTGGTGGACTGCTTTGGACAAAGCGATAAATCGCGATAAGCTAAGCAAAGTCCAAAGAACGGCTTGCTTGTGCTTTAGCGGTGCTCTTCGTACTACCCCCTCTGCTGCACTTGACATCCTGTTTCATCTGGCACCCATTGACATGTTCAGTAGGCAAACGGCAGCTACCTCACAATGGACCAGCAGAACAACTAGCCATGCCGCTATCCTGAACGATTTTAAGAACCTTCCAGGAAACATCGATTACACCACACCAGAACTACAGTTCGATAAGAATTTCCAGGTTTCCATTCCCATCAGATCATTTTGGGAGGAGGGAGCATTCCTGGATGATGAATCGATCCACTTCTTCACAGATGTTTCGAAGACTGTGGATGGTGTTGGTGGTGGTGTTTTCTCCGACAGACTAAATTTTAGTCTCTCCTTCCGTCTTCCTGATCACTGTAGCGTTTTTCAGGCGGAACTAATGGCGATAAAAGAAGTCTTATCTTGGCTGAAAGAAAACGTGATATCTGCTAAAGATATCCGTATCTTCTCGGATACTGGAATCAGTCTCTACAAATTCCATAACAGCCCAAAACTGTCGCTCGTCTCTCAAAGAGATGGCAGAACAGTTCAATATTCACCTCTGCTGGGTGCCGGGGCACAGGGACATCCCAGATAATTGTAAGGCTGATGAACTCGCCAAACACGGAACCACACTACCTATGCTTCCATTTACGGATTCCATAGGCATTCCGATCGCTACTTGTAAACTCATGATAAAGCTGGATGCTATCAATAGAACAAATCTTAGGCTACGGCCACGCAATGAGCGACGAGCGACTGAGCGACTGGGCGACGAGTCGCTGAACGACGAATCAGAGCGATGGCTGGCCATTTTCTGAACGACGTCGCTGAGCGATTAATTGGGAAAATGCCATCGTCAAGTACGGTTCGTCGTAACTTATTTGTTGAAAGTCGCTACTAGCGGACCCAGCGAACTTTGTCTAGCCCCAATTTAACGAATTCAGATAAACTCCAGAGTCATAAGACACAGATAGTTAAAATTTCAATGTGATTTATTTGAATAAAATCGAAGTCAGTTTTCCGGCGCAAAAACAAACAACGATGGCAAGACGCGAACAGTCAACGTATAACAACTGACCGTGCGAAAAACATGGAAATTCAAGATTAATCCCACAGACCTCTAACGATTGGTCTTGCGATTTATGCATTGTCATCGCAAAAGCTAACCGAACGGTTAACTGAATCCGCTTGAATTAGAATGGAATATCAGTTGGAATAATCTGAATTCATGGGATAAGGACTTGGAATTTGAACTGGATGATCGTCGCTTTAATCACATTGTTCATCCGTTCTTGACGGACAACAGCGTACCGTTGCATAATTTCGGATGATTCAGATTCCGCAACATGATTATGATCGATCCCACCGATAGTTGGGCTCTTCATCCTCGTCGGTCACGCTGTCAACGGATTTGTACGAATGCAGCTCTCCAGCGATACATCGCACACTGGGGCAGAATAGCCTTAAAACTGCCATCAAATCAACTAAAGCTGTGAGATTTTTTTAAGTGGATCTATCGTTTTTATTGGTATATGCTATATTTAAAAAAACAAAATTTAGAAAAAAAAAAAATTTTTTTTTTATTAAAAAAAAAACAATTTTTTTTTTTTTATTATAATTTATTTAAGGAATCGTCGTCGTCGTCATTATGACTGTCGCCATCAATATCTACATGAGCTGTTGCGTAATCTTTTTGAAGGGGTGGAGCTTTCAACATAAAAAGTGCTTCTTTAGGATTATTTTTGACTGGCTTTTCCTTACTGGTGATAACAGGATCGAAGCTCAATAAAAAAAAGTTAAAAATATCCCTATTAGATTTTTCTCTGCGACAAAAATAAATTATTAGAAGAAATTCCTAAAAAAAAATAATAAATTTTGATTAACAATGACGTTTTAGTATAATTTTTATCTTTTCGCGAAGTACCTTAAAGTTGGTCTATTTCGTGAAGGAGCAAAAAGGAGCAGGAAATTTCAATTGTTTTTAAGACCTTAAACAATAACGTTTATTTTCGTGTAATTTTCATTGCTTAATATTGCTTAAAACCTAATTGAAATATCTATTGTTAATCAATTTTCTTAAGAAATTACTATAGATCAAATTTTGTCTTATGTACAAAAAACTATTTATGTAATGAAGAAAAAAAATCACTTAAACACAGTTACATTCCTGAAGAAGAAGGTTCCATGCCTAAATAACACCAAAAAATAATTAACTTTACCGAAAAAACTCATCTGAAAATGAACGTAATTCACTTATAAGAATTGCTTGACCTGCAAGACGTGAGTATAATCTACCGTTGTAACGAACCGGTTTTGTTGCGAATTTTTTAAATAGTGTCCAACTGTGCCCTAGTTAGTACTCTATGTAAATAGTATATAAAGCTTTCCCGGAAAAAAAAAAAATTTTTGTAATTATCGGCACTTTTTGGTCGTTTTGCCCCAATGTGCATCGTCCAAAATCCAAGTTATGCGATAAAATGCAAAATTTCGTCAAAAAAATCCGAGTTTTCCACTAAGAATTTTCTAATTTTCCATTCGAAATACCATTCGGGAAAAATCGCACATATAATTCCATACAAAAAATCAATTTTCGTTTTTTCCAACTTCCCGACTTTTCTGGATGGTTTTTCCAAAATTTTCTTTTGTAAAGACCTTGTTCTTATAATAACGAACCGCTGAAATACTTCAGCCAAATCGGCCCAGCCGTTTTTTACAGAAAATAAGATCGAGGATTATGTAGATTTGGTGTACTGTACACCCCATAAATCGTAAAAGGGCAAATTCTGGTGGATTTCATCATTTATATACAAATCTTCGCAGATTTTCAGACCGATTTTGGTAATATTGTTGTATGTCAGTACCATCTTTTGATTTGCTGTCGGACTGGACGGCTTTGAACAGCTGAAATTAAACTTTTTGTGTTTATTTTGTCCATCTTATTACTTCGTCGCTCAGCGATCGACTGAAAAATTAAAACAGATTTGATTGCAGAGCGACGTCGCTCTGTCGCTTAAAAAATCGCTCAGTCGCTCAGGGTTTATGTGGCAACCTCCATACGATTTCATGTGTTTTAATTTTTTTGCGTCGCTCAGAGACTCGTCGCCAAGTCGCTCAGTCGCTCGTCGCTCATTGCGTGGCCGTAGCCTTAGGTGGACAACCGGCTCGACATGTCTAGCAACAAAGCGGATCTGGCCAAAGCTGGATCTAAAACGTTCTTAATACATACTTGATCTCCGTGGATAGGAAGCACATCAGTGCTACGATAGGTGTCATCACAGGACACTGTCTCATAGGCAGGCATGCAACAAGGCTTGGCGTTCTTTCAAACGATTTTTGCAGAAGCTGTCTTGACGAGGAGGAGAAAGAAACCATAGTCCATCTCCTCTGTACCTGTCCGGCTCTCTCACAAAGACAAAAACTCCATTTGAGAGCGTTCTACTATAATGATCTGTAGGGGGAAAGCGGGAGACTTGAACATATGGGAGACTTGAGCCACTCTCAATAATTTGCTCAAATTCCATTGAAATCCAACAAGTGTAAGTGTATGCGATGCTGATAGTGACGAGCTAATTGCACACAAAAAGAATTCTAAATCATCAGCTGTCTCTGGTTGGTGGAAGAGAAAAGGTGTTTTGCAATGCCAATAGTAAAAAATTTTTTTTTTCTTTTTTCTCTATAAAATTGATCTGTAAAGCGTTAAATAAATCAATTTGATGTTACGTAACAATATTGATATTCCACATTGTAAATATTAGTATGATACCATTCTAGTTTGTATATAACAAAAATTATGAATATAAATTTGTTAAAAAATGCGAACGGGAGACTTGAGACAGTTTCTAAAGGGAGAGTTGATCAGTGGCTCAAATCTCCATTTGCTCTGATGAAATGTTATGTAAGTGTTTTAAAACCTTGTATTCAATTTTAATAATAAAAAAAATAATTAAAATAAAATAATTAAAATAATTAAATAATTAAAAAACTCAAAGAAATAAACCTTGTAATAGGTTATTTAAGTTATTGATTTATTTTCGTTATGTTTCTGAAGTTTAGTTTTTGTTTACCTTTTTTTACTTTGTATATGCTAAGAAACTGAAGTACCTAAACCACTAAAACAATAAAAATAAATTATAATCACATTGGAAGTGGATAAATTATTCGTTTTATTGTTTTTCTCGTAGGATTTGAGTATGTTCAACTCTCCCCGAAGGGGTGTTCAAGTCTCCCGGTGGTGCGGGAGACTTGAGCCGAAAATCTGTTTTCAAACATTTGGCATTTGCCAAAAATTTCTTGCGTTTATTATAAGTTTAAGAGACCGTTCTTAAAATAGATAAATGTAGCTATAAAAAAATCCATTTAACAGGTGGCTGTGATTGATAAACAAATTTTTATTAACGATCTAACAAAAAGTGGCTCAAGTCTCTCGCTTTCCCCCTACGATCTAAAAAACATAGACATTCGTAATCTCCTTCGCTTCATCAGAAGCTCCAATTGGTTCAACGAGTAGGAAGAATTGAATTTCAGATTCATGTGGTATCACAAGGGACCTTATAATGGTCTAAGTGTGTCGGCTTGCCGACAGCTACTTCAACCTAACCTAAGTCGCTAAGGTTATGTCCCTTGCCCAGGGCTTGAAGGATATGGATAAGATTCTGCGAAGTTTACCATCGAAATTCGATAATGTTAGAACTGCGTGGTAGTGGTATGCGGTGCCGCGGATAGCTCAAACGATCGAGAAGCTCACTGACCATTTGGTTAATGAAAAAGCTCTACTAAAAATGAGGTCGAATAAAGGTGAACGCGCTAGTACATCTGAGGCTGCATATATGGCAAGCAGTAACTGGAAAACCGCTAACAGAAATAGGAACAACAATAAAAACAAAGATAATTTCTCTAAGCGCAAGGGCAAATGCAATTTTTGTTCCAAGGAAGGTCATTGGGCTAGAGAGTGCTTCAAGAAACAACGAGATCAGCAAGACAAAATCAATGCTCAATCATTTGTGGTTGAGACCGGTGCACGAGCAGATTTATCCCCAACTTCTTTTTCGGATAGTGCAGAACTGTTTACAATTGATGCATTAGGGGCACAATTGGTCCTAACAAAATGCGAGATGTTTGATTTGCAGATTCAGGAGCCACAGACCACACGTGTTTTCATAGAGAGTGCTTTAAAAATTTCGTAGCATTTGAGGGCAAGAGTTTTCACGTTCGAGTTGGCGATGGCTTCACTTTGAATGCGGAAGGTATGGGCGATGTAGATGTCCAGTTGGGTACCTAATGCCGATGGGTCGTCACCAATTCATACTATCAAGGACGTACATACTTCACGTACCACAGCTTGACAAGAATTTTATTTCTGTGCTCAAGTCAACCGAAAAGGGATTTAGGGTTATTTTTGAAGAAGGAGCCAATCGGGTTACATTTGTTAAGGGTGGACAGCTGATTGTGAATGGTGTCAGAGATTGCAAACTGTATAAAATGAATTTCAGTCCAGTTACGAACAAGGAAATAAATACAGTCGGCCTTACTAACAATCAATCACTAATGTCGACAACTAGTTAGATGTCAGCTTTAGTAAAAATGTACAGCTTTTGTGAAATGGTACCAATAAACAATTAGACCTCCACATTCACTAGTCCGACAACTTTCTTAGAATCTATTACATTTGTTGTTATTGCAGAATCCAAATTTCAAAATTTGTTTTCGTGAAAAACAAGGTCAATGGTCACTTTCACAAGGAGGATTTTATTCTAAAAGAAGGAATACATAAAATGCAGTTAAATTTGCCCAACACATGTCTTTCCAATGCTCTTTGAGACTTATTATAAGCAAAAGACAAAACACAAAATAGGAAATGCACAAAATATCCTCTGATCTGTCAAATATCATATGCAAATCAGTAATGCCCTATCGTTCGATCGGCCACAATTTTCAGTACTTTATGGTACGTTTTCCATTTCTAATGCTAAATCTCGATTTCTTTATGAGTGCATTTGTGTCGTAATAAAATCTCTTTCAAATTATTCAACAGTTTATTCGAATGATTTCATTTATTCGTAGGCTGACGATCGTTAGCAAGTGAATATTTTGTAAAATAGAAATAATAGCTGGCTCATTCATTTCAGAATAAATTACAATCGCACTAGGAATCGTGTTAAGAACTTATCGCTTCCGTGTTTGGAAATATATACAATTTAACCAATAAAAAATTGAATGGCTTATATACTTAATTCGGGAAACTTAGAAACCGACAAAAGTTGAAATTCGAACTGAAAAATTTAAAACGCACATTTTTATGCAAACATATTCTCGTACTACCTGTTACCCCTCCAGAAGTTAATAAACTTGTTATTTTGCATGTATTTCGCTGAGTGCTTATAATTCTATTTTTATAACTATATTTTCTGCGAAGTGAACCCTTTTCACACCAACCATTGTCTCATTAGAGATCCTCATTCTCGGTAGACAAACACCTTTTGCAAAGAGTTTGAAAAGGGTTTGGTTGCAACAAAATATCTACCTGAGTCACCTAAGGTACTGAGAATTGTTGCAAAAAGGTATGAACCGTCCAAACTTAAGTAAGAAGATATTTTATTCTGTTTGCGATGACTGTCAGGAAAGTCTTGGAAATATCCCAAAATTACATACAATTTAGTTTTTATTTAGCAACTATTTAAGGAAAACCAATCATAAAGCAAGAACAAGCGGTAAAACAAGATAAAACAGAAAAAAAGCACAGAAATATA
Source organism: Cheilosia vernalis (assembly GCA_949126925.1). NCBI lineage: Eukaryota > Metazoa > Arthropoda > Insecta > Diptera > Syrphidae > Cheilosia > Cheilosia vernalis. The sequence continues at coordinate 60,657,825 of OX421362.1, forward strand.
TGCTTCACATGTTAAGAAATAAAACAAAAATTCAATATTTTTCAATATTTTGCATACATTTGTACAAAATTGTGTTTGTTAGACTTAAAAACCATTTGCATTGTTGTATTGCAATGAATAAAATTAGAAAACATTCACAATTTACTAAAATTAATTAATAATTGTAAACGCTAAGGCTGAACAACATCGTATTAAATTCTCTCCTATTACGAAATTTAGTACCGTGATTTTAGATGGTTGGGCAACACTTGTCTTCAAAATGACGTAAGGGAGGATCTATTTAGCTAATACCTGAGATAAACATGGCTTTCTCAACACTAACATTTAACCCTACAGTTAGCGATAGTCTGGCAACTATATTTGATTATTGGTAAAGGGATTTTGGAAAGTGTGGAGTCTTTTCGTAAAGTGCCAGACTAAAGTTGATTATTGGTAAGGCCGAGTGTCTTCTGAATCATCTATGCTGCACGAGCGTTTTGGACACGTAAACTTCAAAATGCTGAGGGAGATGTATCAAAAGCAAGTCGTCAAAGGTTTAAATATCAAAGGCAACACTGAAAAGGATCCGTTCTGTGAGGGCTGTATTATACTTTGAACTATTATTTAAAATTTGAAAAAATAATAGTTCAAATTATAAATGCTGAAACAAATAGAATGGTCGAGAACTTAACTATTCTATTTTTTTCATTTGAAAAAATAATAGTTCGAAATTCGCGCGAATTTCTAAATGCTGAACTATTATTTTTTAAAATTTTAAATGCTGAAATACTCGTAAATAGAATGGTCGAGAATTCTTACTTATAATACGTAGTTAAAATACTGGTTAAGTTTTCGACCATTCTATTTATTTCAGCATTTAGAATTTGAAAAAATAATAGTTCAAGAATGTATTTATAAATGCAAAGTGAAATAAGGCCGAATCGGCTTTATTTCACTTTAGCAAAGTGTTGTTTGCCACAGCCCTCACAGAACGGATCCTTTTCAGTGTTGCCTTTGATATTTAAACCTTTGACGACTTGCCTTTGATACATCTCCCTCAGCATTTTGAAGTTTACGTGGCCAAAACGCTCGTGCAGCATAGATGATTCAGAAGACACTCGGCCTTACCAATAATCAACTTTAGTCTGGCACTTTACGAAAAGACTCCACACTTTCCAAAATCCCTTTACATTTAGAATTTGAAAAAATAATAGCTCGAAATTCAATTCCGAATTGTGGAAACAGTTGCTTCGGCTTTAAGGGTCCAGCCCATAGAATCCGTTGCGTCAGTCGCGTCGACGAATTCAGACGAATTGCCGTATTTGACGGAACGAACTGTCCCATAGAGTCCGTCGCATACGGTGGCAGGCAGATGGTTGGGTGCTCTATACTTATTTGTCCCAAGAAACGTGGTAATTTATCCCTTTCTAACGTACGCAAATTCCCTTAACTAATTATTTTGATAGGCATTTTTCGTGAAAAAAATAACTTTTTAAAGTAAAATTTATGTTGTGCGGAAAAATAATCACATTAAATAACCTTTCGTATAAAAATCGCATTTTGTTAATTTTATAATGATTACTTTTTGGTACTAGAAAATTTTGATATTCAAAAATCTTGCTAATAGGTGATTTGAAAAAGCTCTTTTTTATGTACGTCCATGTGGTGATTATCATGGTGAAATCTAGATACTTATTTTGATGAAATTAGAAATTAGAAAAGAACAATTTTTTTCAATGTTTAGTTTTTAGATTTTTCTTTTTCCCACGGAAGGCTTTTCGGACATCGAAATTCCCAAAAAAAGGAAGAAATCGCACAATATAAGAGCACTGGTGACTGGTGACAGCCGATGACAGAGTCTCTCTCGCGCTCAATATTTCCACCAATAAAAAGGAATCCTCTCACGCTGTTCGAACTGTCAAGCGTCAAGGTCAACGGAGGCGACGGACAGAAAAGTAGAAAGTAAACTTACTTTATCCGTCGACCGTCGCGTCCGGTGGCGTCCGGCACATGCGCTGCTTATGGGTCACCTTCCATAAGAGAGTGTGTATTCTATCAACTTGTCAGTCGAAAACGTTGCGGCAACGGACGCGACGGATTCTATGGGTTGGGCCCTTTATTTCACAAGAGTTTTGCAATTCGGCGTTATTTCGCTCGGCGTTAATTCACGGCACCTAAGAAATTCTGACGAGTCAGTGACGATGGCGGAGTTATGTGTTGCACAATTAGATCAAGTTGATCTTGAGGAAGTGATGGAGGCTGACGATTCTGCGAAATGGCTAGACGCTATCAATGATGAGCTGGATGCACTAGTGGAGAACAAAACTTGGGTTTTAGTTCCAAGACCTGTCAATCAAAATGTGATCACGAATCGTTGGATATTTGAGAAGAAATATAAAGCTGATGGACGAATTGATAAGTACAAGGCTCGATTGGTAGTGAGGGGCTGCTCCCAAAAGCGAGGAGTGGATTATGAAGAGACGTTTGCGCCAGTGGTTAGATACGAGTCAGTAAGAAGTCTTTTAGCAGTTGCAGCCGCGTTTGATCTGAACATTTACCAATTTGACGTTAAGACTGCTTTCCTACACGGCGATTTAGATGAACATATTTTCATGGAACAACCGTATGGTTTTGCAGAAGACGAGCGTGTATGTCTAATGAAAAGTAGTCTGTATGGACTCAAGCAAGCTTCACGTCAATGGAATAAGAAGATGGTTAATTTTTTATTGAAGTTTGAACTTAAACAATCAAATATGGATCCATGTATTTTCTGCAAAGAGTCTGGACGTTTTTATCTTGCGTTGTATGTGGACGATGGGCTTGTCTACGGCGATGACATGGCTGTTATTTAAGCACTTTTAAAGCAGTTGCACAATGAATTCAAGATAACTTATAAAGAAGCAGAATTTTTTGTGGGCATGCAGATCGAGAGGAACAGAGAAAGAGATAGAATGAAAATGTTGTATCACTGAGTACTGAGACACTTACTCGTTGACAAAAGCTCTAATTAAAGAGAAATTTTGTAGATTAAGAGAGCGTTTTGGAATTTGCTAGTTATTTTTAATTGTTAACCATTGTATTAACTTAAAGACAAAATCGAGAGCGAGTGTTGAAGTAAACGTTTTTGTTCGTACTTTTTAATAACAATTACCTATCTTTCTTACTGTACCAATAGTCATTTTTGACAGGTCTCACATGACCATTTTTCCTTTATATATAACCTTAAATTATCTATGACTTCCTCTACTTAATAAAAAGTTCTTATTACAAACAGTTGCTTCTTGGGAAATTTTGTAGTAGTTGTCACGCGACGAAGTAAGCTCAACAATAAAATTCACAAGCGACCCTATTTGGGCCTATTCTGCGAAATCTTTTATTCTGTTATGAATCATAAAAGGTCACGACCATAAAAGATCTTTTATAAATCGTATTCTGGGCTTCGAACTTATATTTATATATATATATTCTTTCGAGAGATATTCGAATCAGACCACCATTGACGGGTCTCTTTTCGTCTCTCTACTACTGTAAATCTTACCCAGCTAGACTCTCTGGATTTCTCCAGAGGTCTTCCCTGGGTTCGATTCCTAGTGTTACCGCTAGCATCTGTTCAGTGCAATGATGTTGTAATGTTTTTGCTTCATGTGTCTGATCACTCCCTGATTGTCCAGTGCAAGGATATTTCTTCCCTCCACCTGACCCTCAAAGCAAGTAGTCCAACGCATGCAGCACAATGCAATACCTAATCATCTCAGCCTGGTGAAATGCCAACGACACGCGGTGTTCCCATGCGGTCCCCCATCTATGTAAGTACTTCGAACTTAATGAAACTCTGTTATAGAACTTCGAAAATTGAAATCTGTTACGAACTTTCAAAACAATTTTTTTTTTGTAAATACAAAGTGGGCACCAATAATTTTGCAAAATAGCATAAAATTGTCGGTGGAGGGAGTATAAGTTTTGAATTTACTCACATCAGGAAGATCAAATGGCTTACCTACTATATTAAATCTTAGTTCCAGCAAAAGTGATGGGTGTTTTCGGCTAAACGAAAATATAAATGTAGAAACAATCTCCATTTGTAAGCATTTCGTTGTCTGGGAATTATATAGAGCAATATTTCAATCCAAGACTTCAAATTTAATAAAAATCTTTTATAATAAAAGTCACAAAATTCTATCTTCTATTCTGTTATGATTCTTAACACAATTCATAAAAGATTTTTCCACACAAATACCAATTTTAAAGCCCGTAAAAGATTTTTTGACAGTTCAAACTTTTGTATGAAAATTCATAACAGAATAACAGAACAAATTGATAAAAGATTTTGCCGAATAGGCCTGATTGTTTTAACACATTTTACATTTCGATAAGCTGTCAAATTAAAAAAAAAAGAAACAATGAAACGAGTGTTGTATCTACATATTTCTTTGATTTATTTTTTACACCGTTCTTGTTCTATTTCCCGAACCCTTGGTCATTGACCATGACCATGGCCATGACCCTTTGGCCAATGTCGGGCATTAAAAACAACTAAATACAGTATTGTTGTTTGTTCTGAGAGATAAGAAAGCCTTTTTCGCTCTTTAAGCTTATTTTCAAAGGCAATAATGTCCACGAAATAGGTAATTAACCACGATCTTGCAACACAGCTACAGACGACTGAGCTGAACTGAACCATATTGGAAGAACGCAGTGCATTGCATGCACGTGGAGTCTGTAGTGCATGTGCATGATACAACTAGAGAAGATAGCGCAATGAAGTTTCCATTTTCTATTTGTTCTGCGCATCTACGTCATAGAAGCGCAATGAATATTGCTATTGGTTCGCATACGTGTAATTGCAGGACAATCCCAGGTTTTAATTTTCGCCGAACTGTAAATCCTACCAAGAAAACAAATGATTTGGCATAAAAACCACTGTATTTAGACGCCAATTTTCCCATTTCATATTTAATATGGTTAATAAAGTCGTCTGCAACAAAATGCAAACTATACAAAGTCTTGCAGTTTTCGAATTTATTGGACGTTCCCGTCTGCAAAACGATATCAATTGCTTCAAAATTAGTTTTTCCTTTAGAAAGTTGGGGAAGCTAGTGTCCGAAGTAATCTTTTTTCGGGATTTATTATTGCACTCAAATGCAGAATACACGCTCTTTTTTATTTAAAAAATTAAATAACACTAAGTATCACTAACCATAAATCGTACTTCCGTTTCCGCGCGAATTTTACTTTTGCGTATGCGCTTCTGTGAAGTCATAATTCGTTGAAGATGAACAGCGAGAATGAACGACATACGCATTGCGAATTGCGATATCTGCTTTATGCCCAAAACACATGTGCAGAAATTCTGTACGCAGCGCAGAGTGCAGTGCTGCAAGTAAAACAGATGTGCAGAAAATTGTTCGACATCCATTGCATCGGCTAATATGGCAATTGTCTTTCGCCGACTAAGCAGCTGATGTGTTTACAACCAAAACAAAAACAAACTAAACCAGTAGTGTCAAAAGCCGATGATGCCAAATACTTGATATTGCAATTTATTTTCTTTTGTGTTGTGGTATGTTTGAATTTTGCAGCAAATTTAGAAATAGAGACATGTTGCAGTACTGCAGTGAGTGCAGAATTTACGTGTGTCTATAACCATATCAACGTGTGTATTCTAATCTTGCTGCGCAGTGAGTTCTGCACATGTGTTTTGGGCATTAGTTGTATCATGGGTGGATGTGGACACCCAACCAAAGTTTCAAGTTTCAACGTCAGTAAAAAAAGAGCGATTCCCAAACGCAATGTGTGAATCTCTTTCCTTGCGTTTCAGTTCAGTCAACCACAACCACCATCTACATCTACCACCTGGAGTTAAAACATACAACCCGTTTATTCGCAAAAAAAAAAATCGCTGCACTTTGTACAAACTTGTTTCTTTGAGTGCTACCATCACCAACAATACTGTCACAATTTGCATGGCAAATTCGAAAATGCCCCAAGATTGATACAAATGCACAAATTAATCATTGACCTACGTTTGATAATTTGCCCCATCGCAATTCGCAATGGCTTATTGTCATTAAAAAAAACGATTTCATAAAAAAAACCTAGTAATGAACAATGAACAACGCCTACGACAAGTGCGAATCTTTGCAAAACGTGAACAATGTTTCTGTCAACTCTTTTGGCATAGCCCTTGAACTGCCAAAATTTAATTTAGCATTAACAGTAACATTTTCACTAACCCAGTTAACGATATCGGCCCATCGATTTGGTATAGGCGAACTATCCTCAGGTGTTCAAACAATAATGTAACTGATATGATAATGGACACGTCAGAACTTCGAGGCCTACTTTACAATTGTTGCGTTACTAAGTGAAATTACCTGTTTTGTGTCATGATGATGGCTTGCGATTTTGTTATCCCACTGGACAAAACGATCTAGATTGCTACTGTCAGTCAACACTCAACACTTGTCACACTATCTCTTGGTAACACAAAATATAAAGGTACTTAATTAGAGATGGTTAAAACAGGAAATTGCGTTCTTTGGACTTTCGATTGATTAGGTACTTGGTTACGTGAATCTAGGCATTAGGCACAACACTGTCACTGGGTTTAAATGAGCATTTTTCTGTAAATAATTTACGAATATTCAGAGGTTTCTAAATAATAATAACGAATTATTCGGCAAACAGCGAAATAAAGTACTGAATCACTCCGAACGACAAGAAGTCAAAATGCAAACTGCTTGATCGCATTGAATTCGCCAAGTATTTATGCTGTCGTTTGAGAAAAAACACTTGTTTGTAGATGTTTGGGTTTGGATTTTGATTACAGTGGAATACTGTGACAATGGAACAGCAAAGAGAGTACTTTGGAGATGATCTCTTAAAATGTTCATCATGTGTATGTATATCGGTTTGTTGACAGATCGAATTTTAGAACTTTTACAAAGTTTTTGAAAGCCAGTTAAGCTTTTTGCGGTTGAAATTGAAAATGATTTCTTTAGATTGATTGAAAACAGTATGGGGCTGATTAAAGTGGTCCACCAAAACAACAATAAACCAGTCACCTCACATGAAGTACAAACTGTGAATATGTGAAGAGAGAGTAATGTCATTTCCGATTTGGCAAACAGATCAATCTTTTTGAGAAAAAATCAATTTTTTTTTGATCGAAATTGCTTTTTATGTTGGATTTGCCACAAAAACTAAACTTTTTTTTTACCTCAGGTTAAGGCTGGCACGCAGTTCAAGTGAAATCCAATTTTTTATACAAATTTGTCAGTGCGAAATGTCAAATGGAACTTTCCAAATGAAAATTTCACTAGGCGGTACGAAGTAGAAAATCATCAAAAGTCATTCGAGAGCTAGTAGGTACGCGAGAGATGCTTCGACAATAGGGAGGGCCTTTCAGCCGATATAAAACACCTCCCGAGGGCACTGACTTTTGCCAACCGAATGTGATTGCGCCTAGCCGTTCGACTAATCGAAAGATCCCTCGTTTGTAGATTTTCTAAACTGTTTTGTTAGAAAAGATATTGACTTAACTGTAACATATTTAGTAACGCCATCTATCACACACCTTATCGTTTTCTCACTTTGCCTTATCGCGTCTGAACGCAACCAATCTGTAAATGTAACTAACTTCACTAGGAACTAAGAAGACAGAGGTCGGCAGCCATTTTGAAAATGACTGACACTTCCTTTTAGAATTTTTCCTAAGTAAGAACGAATAAAGCGAAATAAATTAAAATCCTCCTACAGCTCAGATGTGGGGTGACCGCGCACAATAATAAAGATAAAAGTCGCGATTAACAATTAATTCTAATTAAAAAACACTATTATTTCGTAAATTGCGTGCAAGAAAATGGTGCAAACGCGTGCTGAGTTAGCAAGGCGGCTGGATACGTTGGGAATAGAATTCCCTCCAACTGCAACACCGCTACAGCTCCGCAACCTGCTCCATGCCGCCGAAGACGACGAGGCCGCACCTTCAGATGATCTTCCGCAAATAAATAACGACTGTGCAAATCACAGCAGCTTTCCGTCCCAAGAGAATCTTCCGCTCCGAGAGAATTTTCCGCTTCAGATCGACCTTCCGCAACCAGATGTTGGTATAGCTCCAAATAGCGTCTCTATTCCCGATAACATTCTACCGGAGGGTGCGCAACCAGTCGCACACGTATCAGACCGCTCTCCGCCACCACAAACAGTGCCAGCTACCCATTCGTCCACCGCTCTTACGTATACGGATGTATCAGACGACGACATCATCGCCCAGCTTGAAAAAAAGAGAAAGATCCTCCTCCTCCGCCGAGAACTACAAGCTCTCGAGGAACAAAATATCTCGAACCAATTCCACAAGCTAAGTATGACCGACATCGAAGGACTAGTTCAATCATTCACTGGCGACGACGCATATGCTATCGAGAAGTGGGTAAAGGATCTTGAAAACGTTTTTCAGACAAGTACAATTACCCAGCACTTCAAGTTTATGTCCATGCGTCGCCTCCTCAAAAGGACGGCAGCTGTTTATCTCCGTACAACCAATGCATCAACATACGAGGAACTTAAAGAGGGACTGCTAAAGCAATTCGAGCGGAACATATCTGTTACGGACGTCTACCAACAACTGCAAGCGCGTTGTAGGAAGAAGGGAGAAAATATTGTTTCCTACATGCTGTCAATGCAAGAAATCGCTTCGCAAGGTGAAGTGGGAGAGAGCGAAATCATAAGTTTCATCATCGAAGGACTGCGCGACCGCACCGCTTACACCTCGATGCTCTACACCGCAACTTCACTACAACAGCTGAAAAGTCTATTATTAAAATATGAGAAGAAGCGCTCTATCGACCGACAAGAACTCATACAACAATCTCCAAAGCCCAGCACGGCGCAAACTTCTGGCAGGATGCGGTGCTTCAATTGCTCTCTGTATGGGCACTTATCTGCAGACTGTACACAAAGGCGGCGCTCACCCGGCTCATGCTTCCGATGTGGAAGCACCTCACATGTGTTGAAGGATTGCAGAGCCCCAACTAAAGTAAACGTCATCAGCAGCAGCACCAGCGAGGAGAACGCCGAAGTAGATGTAGATCTAGAATCTAAGATTCAACTTAAGCCTTTTGAAAATGTAAGTATTGCATTTCTAAATAACATTCTGAGTCGATCGCGTTTTTATAATCATAATTCATTAATTGACAGTGGTAGTCCAGCTAGTTTCGTTTCCGAGTCAATCATTCCGTTTCCCATCACTAATGCAAATACGTTTAAGTCAAGATTTTCCGGCATCGCGGGTACCAAGCTCAACACATACGGTAAAGTTGATTGCATCATATCACTATATAATATAAATAAAAAGATTTCCGTGTTTATAGTTGAACCTGATCTTCTTCCGAAACCGCTTCTACTCGGACGTGATTTTCTCAAGATCTTCAATATTCATTTTGTCATGAACACCAAAAAAACATCAGATTCCCGTGAAGGACGTATGAAACCACTCAACTCCGAAATTCGTTTAACTTTTTGTGATATCGATACTCAGAATGTTCAACATTATAATCATTCCTCTGATACGATTCTCAATATATCCAATAAACCCAAAGTATGTTCGAAAATTAATTTTAAAAATAAAAGTAACGCGAGTAGAAACGACATAAGTTGTGATTGTTCTTCCGATGACGCTTGTTGTAGATACTGCTGACGAGATCCACTGCGGCATGGCTACTAGTGCTAAGACTTCCGATATCGAACCCTTTTCCGAAGCTTGCAATTGTTCTTCCGGTACTCAGTGCCCACATAGATGGGGCCGTGAACTTCCCCAACAACAAATTCCGCCGTCTTCAGTGGATAAATTCCGAACAGAATCCTTGTTAGGTAATTGTAGTGACACACAATTGACGGATAGTGTTAAGGTCGAGCATGAAGAAGACACTTTGCCAGATCTCTTCAGTATAGATACCAATGGAGTAGCAAATGGTCGGTCCGAGGAGCCCGATATAAACCCTTTGTTAAGTCAGGGTGTCCGAGACTCTGTTGAGGAAATTGTATCAAGATACCTAATTGAATATCCAGACGCAATGAACGCTAACAGCCAGTTCACAATGAATATTAGGTTAACTTCGAATATACCTGTGTTTAGTCACCCTAGAAGGTTGTCTTACAAGGACAAGATAGAGGTGCAAGGAATTACGGCCACCTTGCTTGATAAAGGGATTATTAGGCATAGTGACTCCCCTTACGCCTCGCCGATTGTTTTGGTCAAAAAGAAGTCTGGCGAGACTCGAATGTGTGTCGACTATAGGAGTCTAAATAAAATTACTCTTAGAGACAACTATCCTTTGCCGTTGATCGAAGATTGCCTCGATTATCTGAAAGAGAAAAATTATTTTAGTCTATTGGACTTGAAGAGTGGATTCCACCAGGTAAAAGTAGCTGAAGATTCAATCAAATACACATCGTTTGTGACCCCTAATGGACAATTCGAATATACCAGAATGCCTTTTGGCTTAAAAAACAGTCCATCCGTGTTCCAACGCTTTATATCGTTCATACTCAAAGATTTCATTGAACATGGACTTATCGTCGTTTATATGGACGACATTCTTATAGCGGCGCGTACTCTCGAAGAGCACCTAGGTATATTAAGCGATGTTTTCCAGTGCCTTGCCAAGAACGGTCTTGAATTAAGACTCGGAAAATGTAAACTCTGCTACACGCAATTAGATTACTTAGGATATAACATCAGCGATAAGGGCATTCAACCCAACGAATCTCATAAGCATTCAATATTAAGGTACCCCGTACCAAAGACAATGAAACAACTACAGTCTTTTGTAGGGCTTTGCGCATATTTTAGAAAGTTCATTCCTCAGTTCTCCCGTATCGCTGAACCATTATATACCCTGCTCAAAAAGAACGTTCATTTTGAATTTGACGACAATTGTCTCCGTGCTTATAATGAATTAAAACAGCTGTTGACTAACCCGCCGGTGCTAGCTATTTATGATCCCCTGAAAGAAACCGAACTTCACTGCGATGCTAGCATCACAGGGTACGGTGCCACCTTATTACAACGACAGTCAGATGGGAAATTTCACCCAGTCTTCTATTTCTCAAAACGCACTACTGCCCCCGAAACAAGGTACCACAGTTTCGAACTAGAGACACTCGCCATTATATATGCACTCAGACGGTTCCGAGTATACCTAGAGGGTATTACCTTCAAAATAGTCACCGACTGCAACTCTCTCACGTTGACCTTGAACAAAAGGAATCTTAACCCACGAATAGCGCGATGGGCCCTCGAACTTCAGAACTTCGACTACTCCATTCAGCACCGCGGAGGGTCCAGTATGTGTCACGTCGATGCACTCAGTCGCAGCGAAGTTGTCTGTGCCATTAATGAGGATGACATCGAGTTTCAGTTAGAGGCCACCCAAAGCAGAGATCCCACTATCTTAGGCCTGCGTGGGGAGTTGGAGAAGGGTACTAGCAAATCATTCGAACTGAGAGATGGCCTAGTGTATAGAAAGAGTAAAGGCGACAACTTATGCCTATGTGTCCCCACCGAAATGGAATCAAATGTTATCAGGCTTATACATGAAAAAGTTGGTCACCTAGGAACAACCAAGTGCTACGATCAGATCAGGCGCCGTTATTGGTTTCCTAGAATGCGAGAAAAGATAGAAAAGTTTGTGAAAAATTGCTTAAAATGCATTATGTATTCTGCTCCAGCAAAATCAAATGAGAGGACTATTTACAGTATTCCGAAAAATCCGGTCCCATTTGACACCCTTCACATTGACCACTTAGGACCACTGCCATCAATAAAGTCCAAGCGCAAGCATCTATTAGTAGTAATTGACGCCTTCACAAAATTTGTGAAGCTCTTCCCAGTAAATTCTACTAGTTCGAAGGAGGTGATTTGTTCCCTCAAAAGGTACTTTACCTGCTACAGCAGACCGAGGAGAATCATCTCCGATAGGGGCACCTGCTTCACATCACTCGAGTTTAGTGAATTCCTCCTCCACAATAACATTGCTCACGTGAAGGTAGCAGTAGGTTCTCCACAAGCCAATGGCCAAGTGGAACGAGTTAACCGCGTTCTGACCCCAATGCTAAGCAAGTTAAGTGAACCATTGCAACACTCCGACTGGTCCAACAAACTTTCTGAAGTCGAGTTCGCTATCAACAACACTATTCATAGCACCACGCAGGTGAGTCCATCAACTCTGTTGTTCGGAGTTTGCCAAAGAGGCCCAATCGTAGATTGGCTAACCGAGTATCTAGATGAGCAGGTCACCTGCGATCGCGACTTAGCCACCATTAGGTCTAAGGCTTCCAAAGCCATAATGGACTCCCAGCGGTACAGCCAGCGTCACTTCGAGAACAATCATAAGCCAGCTAAAGTCTTTGAGCCCGGCGATTATGTCGTCATAAAAAATGTTGATGTTTCTCCCGGTAATAAAAAGCTCACTCCGAAATTTAAAGGAGCTTACGTAATCTACAAAAAGCTCTTAAATGACCGGTATGTCATTCGAGACATCGAAAATTGTCAGGTCACGCAACTACCCTACGATGGAATAATAGAGGCATGTCATATCCGCAAATGGAAAGAATCGGGTGATCAGGTCGTTTAGAATCGTATCAGAACTCAGTTTTAGAAAAGCAATACAATAGGCACTTAAGAATAAAATTAAGTTAAGTATATAGTATAATGATCGAGGCCGATCATTCTGTCAGATTGGCCGAACTGTAACATATTTAGTAACGCCATCTATCACACACCTTATCGTTTTCTCACTTTGCCTTATCGCGTCTGAACGCAACCAATCTGTAAATGTAACTAACTTCACTAGGAACTAAGAAGACAGAGGTCGGCAGCCATTTTGAAAATGACTGACACTTCCTTTTAGAATTTTTCCTAAGTAAGAACGAATTAAGCGAAATAAATTAAAATCCTCCTACATAACTAATTTTTATAGATCAACATGTTTTGTCCGCCTTAATCTCCTGATTACTCTGCCTGTATTTAATGGGGACGTTCGGATTCGTAGTTTAGTAAGTCTGACAGCTGTCTGACTATACTCTGTCCAGCAAAAATTGTCAGTACAGGCCTTATGGAGGAGCTTTTTTTCTACCAGTGGTGCCTGTTGATACTCTCACGGCATTCAAACACAAGAACTGCCACTGAAATAAGAACCAAACCACTGTCATACCAATGAATTGTTGTTGTAATTTACCTAAAATTCGCATACAGCTCACCACAACCAGTCTGCCACACAGCCGCGGGCAGAATGAGCATGATCGGCTTGTGTTCACTTGCTATTATCACCAAGCAAAATACACTAGTCGGCATAAGTATTTTGACAAAATAAAAATAGTGAATTTTTACGTTTAACTTTTGAACGGCTTTGTAAAGAATTCCTCCTATTTTTTTCCTTTTTATATATAACTTATTCAAACTTAAAAATAAAAAAAACAAGATTTTTTCATAGAAGCGTAAAAAGATATAAGTTAATAAAATTTACGCCGAAAATTACAAAAAAATATTTTTCGGGACAGATTGCCCTGACCTTTATTGTATGAAATATCGATTAAGACTAAACTGAACCTAAAGAAATTCTTTCAAGTAAAATTATTGAAGCTTGCACTTTTTATTTCCCAACGTGAATTTCCCTGGAAATTCGTTTCTCGCCCCAGACGCTAGGTCAGCATTTCCGCTGCGCGTGCGAGTGGTTGACGAAGTTAACTCTTCCCCCTTTCAATGCGATGGTCCTCAATCGCCTAAAAGTAAGGAAGGTTGTTGAACTGTGTTTGTTGGATTCTTCCTTTTGGTAAACTTTCAGTGTGTGGTGGAGCTTCGATGTTCTTAATTTCTTGCTATTCACTTTATTACATGTTGGTATTTTACTATTTAATAGGTTGGGAATACGTGCTGAGTTAACAATATTTATAAGATCTCTTTTATTACAAATTGAAACACTATTTAGTATTTTACAATCATTGGTTACGTCAAATATTTCGTTTTTGTTTCTTACAACTTCTTTATAGTTTATTTCTATGGCTACTCCATTTCTCTTTACAGGTTTTAATAATATTCCTTCATATGTGGAAGGATCGGTAGTAGGGATATTAACAATATAAAGTATGGAAACTGTGTTTGTTATTGTCTTTATTTCAGCAAAATTAAAAGCTTCTTCTACAGTAGTGAAAGGGACATTTTCTTGATTTAGTGTTTTTACAGCTAGGCTTATTTCTTTTGATAAAAGCATTGGATTAACAATTCCTAGTTTCGCCCAATGTAGGTATGGCCAAATAAATGTTAACTAATTCTTCTTTAAAAATTTTAAACTTGTATTGAATATTTAATATTACATCTCTGTTGAAATTTTTATTGGTTTTTAGCATTGATTCAATCTCATTCGTAATCTTGGTTATGTTATTAATTCTTTCATTATGCAATTTATTTATTACAACTTGATCGTTAGAGTTAATAAGTAGGTTAGATATCAAATTTTTTATTTGCTCGTGCTCATGGGAAAGGTATAGGAAAAGGGAATCGTTCGTGGTTTCGTTAAGTTTAAGCATTGGAGAAATTTTGGTCAAGAGTTGTTCGTATTGGTCGAGGTCAATGTCATGGATTAATTTGAAATTTCCGTTCTGTATCTTTGTTTGTCCAGTGTGTATTGAACTTCCGCGATGCATAATGCATGTCTGAAAAGAGAGATGCGAATTTTATTGTTCAGTTCCTAATATTGCTTTTGTGGATCGTTTTGCCGGATTCCGTCACGACAGTTGTATTTTTGTTTTCCTTAACTACTTCCTTTTTATATCGGACGGTGAGTTTAGAACCAATTCTTTTGTTATGTTTTATGTAAATGACGTCTCCACGATGGTACATCTTACATGGTTTCCTGGTTTGGTTATGATAGCTTAAATCTTGTTCTTGTTTCTGAATAATTTTATCTATGTTATTCTGCCTAGTTTTATCAAGTTCTTCGGGGGTTATTTGTGGAGATCGACCAAAGAAGAGTTCGACCGGTTTTTTTCCTGTTGTGGAGTGAATTGTAAAATTATATTCGTTAGTGGCTCTTTCGAGCAGTTCCTCGAAGGATCGGGATACCTTTTCAGCCTTGAGGCATCTCATGATCTCTGAGAGAGTTGAGTGGAACCGCTCAATCTGCCCGTTTACTTCGGATTTGTAGGGTGGTGTTCTGTGAATGCGAATGCCCAACTCGTCTTCCATCATGGATAATATGGATACCGAATTAAGGGCTTTTTCGTTGTCTATGACAACGCTCTCGGGAATGCAGAATGAGAATAAGATTTCTCGAAGAGGTTGCCTGAGGTCGGTTATTGCTCTTGACTTGATAATTTTAGTCTTGGCGAACTTGGTGAGCTTGCATATGGCGGTTAATACCAGTTTTTTTTCCGTTGAATAAATATCTAAATGCAGAGTGTGGCCAGGATAATTAGGGATTGGAGTTGGTTCAAGGATAGGTTTATTTGGGTGTCGTTCATATTTGTTTTCTTTGCAAATTCTACATACTTTTACTAGTCTTTTGATTTTCGATGCCATTTTCGGAAAATTAAAATGTTGAAGAAGTTGTATGCGGTTTTCTTCTGGATTACGGTGTACCTACGTGAAGTTAGCCCGCACTTTTTCTAGAATGAAAAACGTGAAATGCAGTTCGATAGACATTCGTTTGTAGTTGTTTGTAGTGAAATTTTTTTCGTTTGTAGTTCAACCGTTAGAAAGTTAGAAGCATTAGAAAAAAATTTCAGCCCGCACTTTTGGCTTTTTGAAATAAAAACTAGCTAGTTGCATTCGAAATCGTTTGTAGTTGTTTGTAGTGAAATTATTTTTTAACAGAAATGCCTTATTTCCGAGATATAAGGACATTTGTGTTTGCACCTGTAACTCCGAATTTACAAAAGAGAGAAATAATTTAAAACCACTGGTGAATAAAGCATATCCTAACTTAAATAACTGCATTTAAAATTCACTTAAGCGTTACTTAATAAAAAGCAATCAAAGTCAAAAAACGCATCCCTTTAGAGTTGCATCCATATATGGGCTTCCCAACAACAACAAAACAACGGTAAACACATTTTCGCAAAGCACTCATCTGTACCCATCGACATGAGTCACTACTTGTCAATTAGCAAAAACAACCAATCAATAAACCCCGATTTTATCCAACAATTTTTTCTATTCCTTCGAATAACATTAAAACCTAACACCTTTGAAACAATTTATAACAACAAAAATGCAATTTCTGCAAAGCCTGTATTCCTGACTATCTAATCCAATTCAAATTTTGTGATTTTATCACAAAGAAAAAAAATTAGATGAAACTTAAGCGAACACTACTTCGTCATATAAACTCATATCCATATTTCAGTTATTAAGCAACTCAAAATAGTGAAATCTATTTTTTTCTAATGCTTTCTGTTAGATGTATCTAATGGAGTAAAAAAAAATTACCTCTTATCAATAGATAACGATTTATTGAAAATTTAAGAAAATGGTTGAAATCGTCGCTGCAGACTGATTTAAGGGGACGGATATTTCAAATGCTGGACAACTACAAACGACGAAAACTAGTTGGTTGTTAGAAAGCATGTGTGCTCTATCTAATAAAACCTTAAATGTCGAAATTGACCAAACCAAAAAGAATTTATAAGCAATTTAAGCAGGCGATATAAGACAGCGTTATCTTCGAAACGGTACATTGCCGAGTGGTGAAATTTCCCATTTCAACAGTTTTCCACCTCACCAATCTAATAAAGAAAAATTTGTATCAATCGGCCTAACGGTTTGGGATTTATATGGAATTTAAGCGAAATTGCCGCTTAATTTTTTTTGTGAAGTTAGCCCGCACTTTTTCTAGAATGAAAAACTGAGTTTGCAGTTCGATAGGCATTCGTTTGTAGTTGTTTGTAGTGAAATTTTTTTCGTTTGTAGTTCAACCGTTAGAAAGTTAGAACCATCTGAAAAACAAATTTTCAATCCCTTAAAAGCTTGTTATCTCCGAAACCGTGGCAAGCAGAGCGATGGAATTTTCTGTGTCGAAAGTGTTTGCCATTACTAATCTAATAGAATTCAAATTATACCAATCGGCCGAACGGTTTATGATTTATTTGAAATTTAAGCAAAATTTTGGCTTCTAACTTAAGGTCCCCATAACTCAAAAACTGTTGAACTACAAACGATGGAACTTTGCATTTCTATTCTCTGAACCCTTTTTTACCTATGATATCAAATAGAAGATAGCCCGCATTACTGGACACTTTTTATTCGCAATTTAAGGGGAACCTATAATGGTCTAAATTGACCCATTTATAAGCGATCCGATATTTCCATTGCAGTTCAGTGGAAAACGATTTTGGATCACTTTCTTAGAAGAGGGTGGGTTGTTGCATTAGAAAAAAAACATATTTCACTCTTCATAACTCGTTAGGAGTGGAAATATCGGATCGCTTATAAAACTCCTAACGAGTTATGAAGGGTGAAATATGTTTTTTTCTAATGCAACAGCCCACCCTCTTCTAAGAAAGTGATCCAAAATCGTTTTCCACTGAACTGCAATGCGCTTAAATTCCATATAAATCCCAAACCGTTAGGCCGATTGATACAAATTTTTCTTTATTAGATTGGTGAGGTGGAAAACTGTTGAAATGGGAAATTTCACCACTCGGCAATGTACCGTTTCGAAGATAACGCTGTCTTATATCGCCTGCTTAAATTGCTTATAAATTCTTTTTGGTTTGGTCAATTTCGACATTTAAGGTTTTATTAGATAGAGCACACATGCTTTCTAACAACCAACTAGTTTTTGTCGTTTGTAGTTGTCCAGCATTTGAAATATCCGTCCCCTTAAATCAGTCTGCAGCGACGATTTCAACCATTTTCTTAAATTTTCAATAAATCGTTATCTATTGATAAGAGGTAATATTTTTTTGCTCCATTAGATACATCTAACAGAAAGCATTAGAAAAAAATAGATTTCACTATTTTGAGTTGCTTAATAACTGAAATATGGATATGAGTTTATATGACGAAGTAGTGTTCGCTTAAGTTTCATCTAATTTTTTTTCTTTGTGATAAAATCACAAAATTTGAATTGGATTAGATAGTCAGGAATACAGGCTTTGCAGAAATTGCATTTTTGTTGTTATAAATTGTTTCAAAGGTGTTAGGTTTTAATGTTATTCGAAGGAATAGAAAAAATTGTTGGATAAAATCGGGGTTTATTGATTGGTTGTTTTTGCTAATTGACAAGTAGTGACTCATGTCGATGGGTACAGATGAGTGCTTTGCGAAAATGTGTTTACCGTTGTTTTGTTGTTGTTGGGAAGCCCATATATGGATGCAACTCTAAAGGGATGCGTTTTTTGACTTTGATTGCTTTTTATTAAGTAACGCTTAAGTGAATTTTAAATGCAGTTATTTAAGTTAGGATATGCTTTATTCGCCAGTGGTTTTAAATTATTTCTCTCTTTTGTAAATTCGGAGTTACAGGTGCAAGCACAAATGTCCTTATATCTCGGAAATAAGGCATTTCTGTTAAAAAATAATTTCACTACAAACAACTACAAACGATTTCGAATGCAACTAGCTAGTTTTTATTTCAAAAAGCCAAAAGTGCGGGCTGAAATTTTTTTCTAATGCTTCTAACTTTCTAACGGTTGAACTACAAACGAAAAAAATTTCACTACAAACAACTACAAACGAATGTCTATCGAACTGCATTTCACGTTTTTCATTCTAGAAAAAGTGCGGGCTAACTTCACGTAGGTTTACGGTGTGCCCTGCGATGGATACTTAATATTTTTTCTTCCTGTCCGTTTCGTTAGGCATCTTCAACCATTGTTTGAGTGTACCTAACTTTGTATTTGAAAAAATGTTCGGGATAAATGTTTTGTATTTGGCCCATTATTTCTTCTTTTGTTTGCAAGCCATTTATTACACTGGGATTTAAATATTTTTTAAAAATTGAAATGATATCTGAGTTGCTATAACTGGGTTGTACAAAAACGTGTCTGTGGTACGTGGGGAATGGAATTAAGAATTGATGGCTAGTTGTGTCCCCGATTTCTAAAATCAGCTGATTTCGGAAAACGTTAATGGGTACTTCAACTGCTGGTATCAGGTTATGTGAAGAACTCACATCACTATGTTGCGTCATGGTCATTGAATTTATTTGTGTTTTTTGTGGCAGTCGAGATAAAGCATCGGCAACTACGTTTTCTTTTCCTGGTTTGTACCTGAGTTCGTAGTTGTACTCCTCCAGGATTGCTTTCCATCGCTTCATCTTGTGGTTTGTGTTTCTATTACTCAGCGCATATGTTAATGGCTGGTGGTCCGTATAAATATTTACCTTTTTTGATCCGTAAAGGAAATTCCTAAGCGAGTTTAGAGACCATCTCTTTCTCGTTAGTGGCGTAGCTTTCTTCTGTCTTTGTCAGTGTCCTTGAGAGAAATGTTATGGGTTTTCTGTCCTGAGATAGGACAGCACCAATTGCATAGTCGGATGCGTCCGTCGTGAGTTCGAAGTCTTTGTTAAAGTTCGGATGAGTGAGAGTTACTTCTTTTGAGGTTAAGGAGTCTTTAATTTGGTTAAATGAGTAAATGCAGTTTTCGTCAAGATCTATCGTTTTATTCTTTCAGATATGTCTGGACACTCGTCCGTCTACCCCTCTTAAAAGGGATGTCAGGGGTTTCGCTATTTTCGCATAATCTTTGATAAATCGGCGATAATACCCTGACATACCTAGAAAAGATCTCAGGTCTTTGAGCGTTTTTGGGGGTGGTAGCTCTGTAATGGCATGAAGCTTTTTAGGGTTAGTCTTAATGCCATCAGTGCTGATTACGAATCCTAAGAATTCGATTTCGGATTTAAAAAATTCGCATTTATCCAACTGGATTTTCATGTTGGCTCGTTCTAGAGTATCAAAGACGGCTTCGAGGTTTTTAAAATGTTCAGCTTTGTCTTTTCCAAAGATGACGATGTCATCAATGTAGACATAGCATCGTTTTCCGATGTGCTCTCTAAGGATGTCGTCGAGAACTCTTTGGAAAATCGCCGGAGCATTTTTTAACCCAAAGGGAAGACGAGTGAACTCGAATTTCGCGTTATTGATGGAGAACGCCGTTTTCTCAATATCGGATTCTCTGAGCTTGATTTGGTGAAATCCGCTCTTCAAATCCACGACAGAAAACCATCTATTGTCACCGAGGTTAGCTAGGACCTCATTGATTTCCGGAATGGGGTATCTGTCGGCAATGGTGACCGAGTTGAGCTTTCGGTAATCGATCACCATTCGATATTTTTTTTTCACCTGAAGCGTCCATTTTTTTGTTGACGATCCAGACTGGCGAATTATATGGAGATTTCGATGGCCTGATAATATTATCATTTAGAAGTTGGTTGATTTGCTTTTCAACTTCTTCTTTAAGTCCTCTTGGATAGGGATAGGATTTGGAGTGGACTGGTTCGTTACATATTGTACGAATTTCTCCTTTCACGGTTGTCGCATAAGTAAGTTTATTGTCAGGATCGGAGAAGAGTTTCGGAAAAAAACCAATAACCTTTATGAGATAGTTAGAGTCTTCGTCATTCAGATGGGATGTTCGGATATTTACGCTATTTACGGTTTCGGTTAGATGCTGTTTAAGTTGGATAATAGTGTTCTGGTTAACTTTCATATGGTTATCTTTTATGTGAATAACCGCGTTCAGGCTTTTGAGGGTATCGTTCCCTATAATGCCGTCGAATGATATAAGGGTAGGAAGTATAAAAAATTGTAAAGGGCCTATTTCAGTACCAAGAAGAGGAATAAGACTATGGTGGGTTATTCTAATGTTTCCCCCCACGGAATTAGCATAAAAAATCTTTTGGTTGGGGAGAGGATTGCGTATAATGTTGTGGTTGAATATAATTTTTGTTCGAGCCTGTGTCAATTAGAAATTTATACACCTGTCCACTCTTTGCAACGTGCTCGAAATAAGGAAGCGAAGAGTGTATTAATCTAAAAAATATATGTCATCAACCTGTTGCGGTGGATCAAAATATTGTTCATCTGTTTGGTAGTCACTGTATTCCGTGAGTGTTTGCTCGTGGTTTTGATCTTCTCGGTTCATCGTGTCTTCGTATTGTTCTATTTCTTGTTCTTTGGCGACGGATTCTCCAGTATGGTAGACTCGTTGCATTTTATAGGGTTGATGAACTTGTTGTGAGTGCTCTCGCTTCTGTGCAGTAGGTTGGTTTCTTGGTCTATTTGAGTAATCTACCCTCTGAGTTCTAATAGAATGATCTATGTCCATAGGCTTGGGAGGAAGTTCGCGTTGGTTTGGTGGAAACCGTTGCGGTTGGCCTTGTTGGAAAGACCTTGAATGATATTGTGGTTCCCTGTGGAATTGGGGTTGCTGAGGTTGACGAGGGTTATGAAGCAATTGTGGAAAGAACTCTCGCCTTGGGGCTGGAACAGCAACTGGGTGTGGAGGATTGAATCTTCTAGGAGGAACCGGTGGAGGTGTTTGCTGGAAGGTTTTCCGAGCTGTTGATTGGGAATTATTGGCGTGTTGAGTTCTGAAGTCAACATTTTGGAGTTTAAGACAAAGATGCAGAGCCTGCGGCAATTCGCGGGTTCCCTTATACTGAGTAATCTGGGAAGGTCACCCTTCAACCCTCTAACGAAAGTATCAAGTGCCTTATCTCTATAACATTGAGTCATGTTATTTAACGATTCATGGCTCATATCAATACAACCGAGTTTGTTAAGAATCAGGGATAAATGATGATAAACTGCTTGATAAAATTCGGGTATTGTATTGTTACCCTGTACCAGAGTCGTCATCTGATACTCGAGGGTTCCTAGATCTCTCTTATCTGCATAATGCAGAGTCAAACACTTAGAAATCTTTTCCCAATTTAAAGGGGTGTTGTACGATTCGAGCGATTCGATAACGGACAAGATGCCATAATATTTTGGAGTACCCTTAAGGTGCTCGTAGATCTTAAGTATTCTTTCAACACTTTTTTTCCACGAGTTGAACTCCTGAGCTTCACCTGAAAATTCGCGCAAACTCTTAATCACATCTGGAATTTTGTCCATGTCCGAAAGATTCTGATCAGTGGTGTTAATTGGTTGATCAATATCATTATTGATATCTGAGGCTGGATTCATAATTGAATTAAATATCTGTCGTCCCTGAATGTGTAGTGTTTCGGTTACGAGTCTGGTTATGAGATGTACCAAGTTATTGTCTATTTGGTTTGTAAAGGAGGGGGCAGGAGGAGCAGGAGGAGCAGGAGGAGCAGCATTTTCTCCTGGTATTTCTAAGCGGGCTGGTCTGATTAAGTTACTTGGGTTCGACATTTTGAAATTTTTGTGATTGAAATTAAGTCAATGAATGTGGGAACCGAGATTCGCAATTGAAATTGAATCAAAATTAATTGAAATAGGTCTTAATCTAGACGAGTCTTAGGTTGTTACACAGATAATTACTAATTACAAAAGCAAAAAATATTCTTACAGAAATTAAAAATTGGATCTTATTCTAGATGAGTCTTAGGTTGTTACAAAATCGATTAAAAATTACAAAGGAAAAATATTCTTACAGAAATATAACGGCTTCAATTCTCATAACGTATAGATGGGTTCTGGACCGTGGCTGTTGGTTGGGGCGGCAGTTCGCTATTCTGGAACTCCTTTTTATCCCTGTTTTACAGGATTACTTGGGGGCCTCTTTTAACCTACACAATTACTAATCAGTCTCGTGGCCTGGTGTCCACGTTACGAAACTTGTGGCTTGGTGTCCACCTTGTTTTTACACGCACTATCAATAATTTCGTGGCTTGGTGTCCACTTTACACAACTTGCGGCTTGGTGTCCACTGTGTTGTTTCACGCACTAGCGATGATTTCGCGGCTTGGTGTCCACTATATTTTTCTCACTAGCACTATTTCCACGATTAGTTTAGTTTATAAGTGCGTTTATTATTCGTACGCGTATTGACTGTTTAGTAAAACCGCACGGTCGCTGCTCGGGCGCCAGTTAATAAAATTTACGCCGAAAATTACAAAAAAATATTTTCCGGGACAGATTGCCCTGACCTTTATTGTATGAAATATCGATTAAGACTAAACTGAACCTAAAGAAATTCTTTCAAGTAAAATTATTGAAGCTTGCACTTTTTATTTCCCAACGTGAATTTCCCTGGAAATTCGTTTCTCGCCCCAGACGCTAGGTCAGCATTTATGCTGCGCGTGCGAGTGGTTGACGAAGTTAACTTATATATTAATTTGGAACTTCATGGTTTGGTAGAAGTATTTTGATAAGAATATAAAACTAAGAAGTGGCCGCAGTGGCTTAGTGGTTAGTGTGTTGGACTACTAAGCGAGGGGTCCAGGTTCAAATCCCGCAAAAACCCAAATTCCAACTCAGGGTTTTTTTCACTGCGCCACCTCTCGCGAACGTATGACAAACATCCGAGAGTATAACTGTCATGAATGAGCTTCTCAATAAGCCGTTTGGAATCGGCATAAAACTGTAGATCCCTTCCATTCGTTCCAAAAAATTAAAAACTCACACAAAAACGAATGGTTGTGAGAAGCTAGGACCAGGGTCCCTACAGACTTGTTGCGACAACTATTTATTTATTTATTTATTATAAAACTAAGAAAACATTGTTTAAACTTAACAAAAATAAAGAAATGAAGACAAGTTAGTAAAATGTATATCCTCCTTTGGCTTCAATAACTTTCTGAAGGCGCCTTGGTACCGAATCCACAAAATTTTGGAGAATCTCTTGCAATATCTCTTCCCAAAGATAAGTGATCTCAGAAATTGTCTCCTCCCTTGTTTTATTTAACGAAACTGTTCTTTTGCGTTTCAAAAGAGACCAGACGTTTTCTATAATATTAAAAGCCGGACTTTGAGGTGGCCAGTCGAAAGTGTTAACCCCAACATCTTTCAAAAATG
The DNA here is from genome assembly GCA_949126925.1 of Cheilosia vernalis. Lineage (NCBI taxonomy): Eukaryota > Metazoa > Arthropoda > Insecta > Diptera > Syrphidae > Cheilosia > Cheilosia vernalis. The sequence goes on from OX421362.1 coordinate 60,681,792, forward strand.
TAGAAATCTTTCGCGCTTTGTGGCACGGGGCGTTATCCTGTTGCAGGATAAATCATTCCCCAATAAGCCTTTCTCCAGAAGTAAAGGCGTTATCATTTAGGATCATTAAATATTGGTTTTGGTTCATCGAGCCGGTGATAGGAACCAAGTCAACCAGTCCATTATACGCCACACATCCCCAGAACATGGCAGAGCCTCCGCCATGGCTCACTTTTTGACAAACGGGTCGTTTCTTTTGCCCAACTACCTTTGGCAATCTTACAAAAAAGTTGTTTTTTGAAGTGTTATACTCAAAGGATCTTTCATCTGTCCATAAAAGGCTTCTCCAAAACTCCTTTGGCTTGTGCAGATGTTCCTTTGCGAAGGCCAGTCTTTAAAGCTTTTTTGCCATCGATATATATGTCACTTCTTAGCTTTAATTGTCTTAAAATCTCCTTTCTTCAAATGTCGTCGGACAGTGCGCTCACTGATTGGGTTCTTGGCCGTCAAATTCCATTGATCTGCAGCAGTTTAAGGCTTCAGAAAAATGTTTTTCTCAAATTCCCGTAGAAGGACTCGGTCTTGAGCCGGCGTTGTTTTGTGCTAAGCTCCTAATCTCGTTAAGTTACTTATGTCGTCATGTTTTTTAAACTTATTAATTTGATAGTGCAGAGTTCTACGCGACACATTAAACTCTTTGCCAATGTCTTTTACTGCCGTTCCAGCGTTAAACTTTGCTACCATCGAAGATCTGGTAACGAAACTCAACTCTGCCTTTTTACCTATGGTTTATAACACCTTATCAGCGTTTATGATCAATTAAAGTTAAATACAAAAGTTGTTTGGCCTTTACAGTGCTCAAAAATGCAAAAATATTTACTCAAAGGTTCAGTCAAAATACTTATGCCGCGCAAAAATTTGATGTCTCCATGAATTCTTATCAGCAGAAAGAAAATGGAAAAGGTAAACAGTACAAATTTGGCATGCATAGAGCTAAAAATAGATTCTTTCTTTTGCGCATCATTTTCGCGCCGTTATTTAACGATACTAAGCTAAGCTTCATTCAATAGCCAGAAAATGGTTTCGTCAAAATACTTATGCCGACTAGTGTAAACAGTGTGTGTGACTGAAGCACATCAGGAGAGTTGCCATAATCTACAATGCAAGCATGTCATTAGGGTTTTTCTATGGATTTTGTCAATGAACTTCTGGTTTTGGTGCTTTTGAGAGCGAGTTATTATATAGTTATAGTGTGTTGCCATTCGGTCTTAATATGTATGTATTTCTGAAGGATCAGATGTGTTTCAGTTTTTATTGGCCCAGAGTGCTCACGTGTATAGTTTTATCAGTTGATGTTTATGGAGGGGAAGCCGACAAATCTAGTCAAGAAAATCCTGCCTGCGTACTCAGTTGACATTTCGAAGAGTCAAATTGAAAATAAACAGAGTGGCCGTTGCAGAATTCTAGAGAGTCGAAAAAAGGGGAGATGAGTGAAAAAGGTGTCATTTTTAAGGCCAATCTGGTAATTTAGAATTTTCACACGATATTTAACAACCATTAGTTCGCATACTACTGTAATAGTGTTGTAATGGGCAACCGTGTTACATTTTAAATGTACATCTTTTAAAATAACAATTTTTTAAAGATTTATGACGGGCCTTATCCAAATAAAAAAGGGCAAAATCAAACAAAGGACACGCTGACCGCGAGAATACAAAAACAATTCAAATTGCTTAGTCAACGCTTTCGGATTCACAGTCCCGACCAATCTAGTTGACGTCTTACATAAACTAGGTATCCTAAAGTCCCCAATAATTCGGTTGTTTCTAAGCTAACGTGGTTGAGAAGCTCTGTGCATTTAAGCAACTTGTTCGATTTATTTCTCCACTGTTTCAATATCTAGATCCGTATGTAGATCAGCGTTGTGCATGTACAAAAGTGCATTAACTATAACTATGTTCCTTTGTAATATTTTTGAAAGACCTTAGCTTTTTTAGAAATACGTTCGGCACGGTCATACCCACAACTGGTGCCCGTAGGTCCATACGTGGTTGAACACGCATGAATATCTTCCAATAAGTAAATATATTTAATTGTATCACATGATTCGCAAAAACTTAAGTTTCCAATTTGTTTCTTCCAGTTGTCTTCTTGTCTAGTAAAATAAAAGTGCAAGAGTTGAATATTGGAGTATTATTTATTTTATAGGTAACCTAAGATCTTCTTGAACTGTAACAAAAAAAATAAAAACTTTTGAGCTCAGTCACCCTGCATATGTATATTTCTCCAACTAAAATCTCTAACGAAATACTTCAATGCCTATTTCATAACACTTTTTGGAGAGGAGTGAGAATTTCATTTCACTCGAACAGCGTACCAGCCTTTACTTCAGAAATCTCAATTTTTGCTCATGTTTTACACATATGTAGCTTCACTAACACCAATGTTTATGACACAGCGACGGTTATATGCTTTTCACACCAAGCCCAAAACCGGGTTTTCCTCGAAAACTCGTCGACACACCGACCACCAACTCGTTTTCGTAACAAAAAAAATAAAAAACTTTTGAGCTCAGTCACCCTGCATTTATGTATATTTCTCCAACTAAAATCTCTAACGAAATACTTCAATGCCTATTTCATAACACTTTTTGGAGAGGAGTGAGAATTTCATTTCACTCGGACAGCGTACCAGCCTTTACTTCAGAAATCTCAATTTTTGCTCATGTTTTACACATATGTAGCTTCACTAACACCAATGTTTATGACACAGCGACGGTTATATGCTTTTCACACCAAGCCCAAAACCGGGTTTTCCTCGAAAACTCGTCGACACACCGACCACCAACTCGTTTTCGTTTGACATTTCAATCAGCTGTGAGACACTAGTCGTTAAACTTCAGTGCAAACCTTTTTGGTAACAAATTTCGATTGCATTAATTAACAAACAAAATAAATTTAGTGCATTTAAAAACAATATTAGCCCATCAATTAATTGTGGAAATGATTTTAAGATGTGAATTATTGTGATATTTGTTCGGTCAGCCATTTGCCTGAACATTGCAAAAGGTGTGTTTGTTCCTACAACCCAACAATTGGAAGTCGTTTTCGTGGTGTTTTCGCGGAAAACGAGTGCAAACGACTCGTTTTGAAAACTGAAATATGTATGGGAAAACTTCTGTTTTCGATGAAGTTTTCGTGTGTTTTGGCGAAAACCCGGTTTTGGGCTTGGTGTGAAAAACTTATTACGAATTGTTTATCGTTAGAAGTGTTAGCGAAGTTAATGTACCACTTCTCCTTCCCCGTAACTCAGAAATACGACTCTCGACTAGTTTTTATTTTTATATAGCAAAAATAAGATTTATTTCAATTCAGTTAGTAAAATCAAGAAATTTTAATTAAACGACCGTCTACTACGACAACACGAGCTCTACTCCTCCTCGACCATCTTCTTCTCTCTCTTCCTATTTATTTTCTCGATGTTGCCAGGTTGCAAACATACGGCCATCCTAAGCTCGCTTTCGTCCTCGAATGACAGAAATAAATAATACAAAGTAATACTACAAAACAAAGTTAAAATTATGTATTTTAATAACAGCATAGCTTAGATAAATAATTCAATTGCAATTGATTAAAATAAAAAAAAAAGAATATTATCAGCTAGGTTCCAGATTTCACTTTCACTTGAAATGAAATTGAAATCGATCGAAAATAGATTTTTGTGTTCTACATTTTCGATTCGATTTCGATTTCCGATTTTTTCGGAATCGAATTCATGGAAATCGTTAACATGTATATTAGTATACAGGACATATGTACAGGATTATACTTAATAGACGATATGCCACGACGAAGAATATGGGAATGGGACAACTGTGGGGGAACTGAGAGGTTGAAAAGTCAACATCAATATAATGATAGCTCATTTCACTAAAAATAAATTTTAAACAGGGGTGAATATAAAAATACTGCCCAGGAGGCAATTTGCAGCATACCAAAATTACCAATATTTCATGACAAAATTAACAAATATATAACTGTCCTATTTCGCTTTAATATCATATCCATTATATGCAACTTCCAAGGGATTTGATAAAACTCTCGACCTTTGTCTTTTTTTTCTTTTTTTTTGTGCATTTTATTTATACCTACCTTTCTATTTGCAATACCGCAGCAATTAACACAGCACTCATTATAACGATTCATCTATCTGTTATGCTAAAATAAATCTTTTAAAACGTGATCAACAAAATTTTTTACCAAACAGACAATTTTATCTAAGCAATATATCTCAAATGACAGTTGAGAGCTGTTTTCAATTTCACGAAAAGTGATTTCAGAATGCAGAACACTGAAAATGAATTCACTCGATTTACAATTTCGATTCCGATTTCATTTCACTCGATTTCTGGAACCTAGTTGTAAATTATTAGCAAAAACAAAAAAAAAATCTAAATTCAATTATTTCAATTCAAAAGTCTTTTTTTTTTTAGTTCACATAATCCCTGTGCCGTAAGGGTGGAATAATATTTCTTTTCGGTGTAGAGTGTTGCGACTGCGGTTCCAACTCGGTCAACGATTTCAAAGAAATGGGTAAAAAATTACTAAGTAAAATAATTATAGCGCATGGTAATGAGGAAAAGGAACTAATAACGAAAAAATACCATGATAATCCAATCTGGTGAGGCCACCCAGGTATTACAACGTTATTAAACAAAATTAGACGTGACTATCGGTGGCGTAACATGACGAAAGATATCAAAACGTACCTACGTTAAGTCATGTGAACTTTACCAACTCAATAAAAATCTGACCAAAACCAAAGAACCAATGGTAATAACACCAATAACAGAAAAAGGATTCGATATTGTGCTAATAGATACCATTGGTCCACTACCTTTAACAGAAACAAAAAATGAATACGCGATAACTGTGGCATGGGATTTGACTAAGTATTTGGTAGCAATACCCATTCCAAGCAAAAGTGCAAAAACAGTAACTGTGGCCCCATAAAGAAAATTATAACAGACATGGTAACTGAATATAAAAATCTAATTTTAACTCATCTTTGCTTCTTACTACAGATACAGATAGATAAAGAAACTTCAACAGCTTATCATCATCAAACCTTAGGCACAATAGAACGCAGCCATAGAACGTTTAATGAATATTTACGTTAATATTGGATACTTGCTTTCACAGGTCCATATAAGGTATTAGAAATTAATGAAAACTTCGAACTTCGAGCTTCGCTTCGCAGAAATTCGTTAATGTAGTTAATAAAATTAATAATTCCGAGCTTTCGCTTCCGGTCAATTTAAATTTTGTATTCAAAAATTATATTAAAATAAATACAATTGCAATAACCGCAGCGATTTACTTGTCGGCCAACCTACCGCTTTTTCACTGAAGTGTTTTATGGTACATAGCATTTTTCGTTCCATTTACGGGTGCGTACACGTACGACGTACAAAGCGAGAGGTTTGCCGACACGTGAGCACGCCATACAATTGACCATGTGAGAAACATGGAACGCTATGCTGATGACTATTGTGTCTTCCTCGGTTTCCAGTATGGACGACTGCATGATATTCTTTCCTGAAGTTCCGACATAATCTCTCGATTGTTAATATTCCGATGTGACTGTTCGTCCTGATTTTCTGCGAACGTTTGACCTTCTCACTGGCGGCATGATCAAAAAATTTGTTTTGGAATCGCCGAATCGTACACAAACTTTCATCCCCTATATCATCCTGTCAAAGTTTTGTTTTCGAGACATAAAGCAGCCTGTGGCCTTCCTTGGGCCTAATCGAAACTATCAAGCTCAAAATTTTTAAAAACTAACCACCCTGTCTCGAGTTATGCGCGTAAAACTTAAAACGCTCAACAACTCCTGTTGCCTGTCATCATCGTCATCTCAAATATTTCAACTTAGATACTTACTCATACTAATGTAAGGATCCTGAAAATACTTGGCAAACAAAAATGATGCATTCAAACACCATCAAACACATCGAAGTATCTACTCCATTTCAAAAAGCTACTTAATGTAACATAGTAAACATAAGCAAACTTATTAGGTGTTTAAAAAAAAAAAAAATTCAAAATTGTTGACAACAACAATTTGCTTGGAAATAAGTAATTAAAATAATTGACAACAACAATTGCTTTTAAAATTAAAAATATTTTTTTTTTGTATTTGAAGTATCACTACTCGATTTCTACCCCGTTTATTTTTTTTTCAAAGCGCATTTCCCCATACAAACTTTCATAACCTCTTTCGTCCCCTCAAAGTTTTGTTTTCGCGACAAAAAGTAGCCTATGCCCTTCCTTGGTCCAAAATGAAACCGTCAAGCCCAAAATCGTTGAAATCCAACAATCCGTTATCGAGCTATGCGCGCACACACGGACTTCATTGCCTTTTATATATATACAAGCTGTGCCCGCAACTTCGTACGCGACGTGAGACTGTGTAATTTCCAATAAAAGAGATAGGTACTAACGGGTGATTTTTTAGCTGGTTTGGTTTTGGCAACACTGGTTTTGACAGCTGACGTGTGTTTAGTACCTTGTGTCACTGTCAAACAGCTTCAGTTTGGTTTGCAATTTAACCATGGATCGTCTTACAAATGAACAACGCTTGCAAATTATTGAATTTTACTATCAAAATTCGTGCTCGGTTCGAAATGTTCATCGCGCGCTTTTTTATCGAAAAATTGTGTTCAGCGATGAGGCTCATTTTTGGTTGAATGGGTACGTAAATAAGCAAAATTGCCGCATTTGGAGTGAAGATCAGCCAAAAGCATTGCAACAGCTACCAATGCATCCCGAAAAAGCCACTGTTTGGTGCGGTTTATGGGCCGGCGGCATTATTGGGCCATATTTCTTCAAAGATGATGCGAATCGCAGCGTTACTGTCAATGGTGAACGCTACCGAGCGATGATAACAAACTTTTTTTTGCCCGAAATTGAAGTTCTTGACTTGCATGATATGTGGTTTCAACAAGACGGTGCCACATGCCACACAGCACGCGAAACAATGGCGCAATTGCGAGGCGAGTTTGGTGAACAGTTAATTTCACGTTTCGGGCCGGTCAATTGGCCGCCTAGATCGTGCGATTTGACACCATTAGATTATTTTTTGTGGGGGTATGTCAAGGCTAATGTGTATAGGGACAAGCCCGCTTCGATTGACGCACTGGAAGCCAACATCCATGCATTCATTCGTGAGATACCGGCCGATATGTGTGAAAGAGTATGCCAAAATTGGACTCAGCGGATGGGCTACCTGAGACGCAGCCGCGGTCAACATTTACATGAAATTATCTTTAAACATTAAATTGCAAGGTTCAAACTATCGATTCAAATAAATATTTCATTCATTTTATCGAATTTTTTGTGTTATTTTTTTTTTAAAAGTTCTAAACCTCTTAAAAAATCACCCGTTAATAGTTAAGTTTCAATACATGAGATAATTATATTTTTTATGACCACCACAACAATAAATCGGTTGAGTTTCTCAAAAAAATCGACAACAGCGCCACCTATCGGGTCCAAAAATATCCTATCTTTCTAGCTGCATTAAACCATGCATACAAACAAAGTTTCATTGAGATCGATTGAGTTTCTCAAAAAAGTCGACAACAGCGCCACCTATCGGGTCCAAAACTATCCTATCTTTCAAGCTGCATACAACCATGCACACAAACAAATTTTCATTGAGATCGGCTGAGTTTCTCAGAAAATGGACAACAGCGCCACCTATCGGGTCCAAAACTATCCTATCTTTCTAGCTGCATCCAACTATACTCACATCCAAAGTTTCATTGAAATCGGTTGAGTTTCTCAAAAAAGTCGACAACAGCGCCACCAATCGGGTCCAAAACTATCCTAACTTTCTTGCTGCATCCAACCATGCACACATACAAAGTTTCATTGAGATTCAATTCAATTTCAATTCAATTTATTCAATTTAAAACATTGTACAAATAAGACTTGGTCTTTTATAGTACTTAAATTAGCAGATAATTTATAACAATAATGAAAAAAAGAAAAATTTGGACACAAAATTACTATAAACATTAGATACTTAAAAATAAGAAGCTATAATAAGGGAAAGAAAGGATTATGAAGAAAAGATGGTGAAATAGAGAGTAGTAAAGAACAAGAACAGTAAAAAGATTTGAAGTGAGTATTTGTTGCTTTTTTATTTATAGTATTCCATTACGGCATTTTTGAACGTAGTAGCCCCAATTATTTGTTTTATTGTTGCCGGTAGTGAGTTCCAAAGCCTGGTGACATACACAAAGAAGAGACGCGAAGAGTTCAGATAGCAAGAGGAGGGCATTATAAGATTATGTGTTCTTGAGGACTGACCAAATCGAAGTTTTTGAAAAAGATACATGGGGGATCTGCTGTTAATAAGTTTGTGCATGAATATAAGACATTTAATATCGAGGAACTGCTGAAACGTACAACCAAGAACCAGTTTGTGATAGTGTGAAATGTGTTCATATCGACGTAGCCCATACACGTACCTAATCAAATCATTAAACGCAACAAGCAACTTGTGCTGAGAATGGGAATCAAGCTTGCAGTAAACTATAGTAGCATAATCAATAATAGGCATAAATAACGTTTTTATTAACCTAAGCTTAGTGTCAACTGGAGTAAAACTTGAGGATAACCTAAGTTTACGCAGCCCAGCATATATTCGCCCAATAACGTAGTTTGTATGGTCGACGGCGGAAAGAGAGCGATTTAACTTGAAACCAAGGTTGGTGACAGTATCTACAAAATTAAGTTGCTTATTATTTAAGAATACAGGAACAGGTGGCAATTGGTCGGTATCGCAATGTTTCTTAGAGATAAGAATAAGTTGGGATTTGTTAGGATTTAGATCGAGTCCATTACATAATGACCAGTTGAATATTGCCGACAGATCTTCGTTTATTCTAACAATAAGATCCTCAACGAGCCCTAATGGTCGCGACAAGTAAATCTGAGCATCATCAGCGTAGAGATGAATGTTCACATTCGAGCATACTTTAGGTAGGTCGTTGATGAAGATGCAAAAGAGTATAGGTCCTAAAACTGATACCTGTGGTACTCCTGCAACCAATGATCTAAACCGTGAAGTTTTGGCATCATGACAAACCCTTTGAAAGCGATTTTCTAAATAGGTATTTATCAAATGCACAGATCTTTCACTAAATCCAAAATATAACCTCAGCTTGTGACATAGTACCTTATGATCCACGCTGTCAAAGGCCTTAGAGAAATCAAGCAAACAAAGCACCGTTATATTGTCTTTATCATATTTGACCCTTATATCGTCAAGGATTTTAATCATAGCCGACGAACAGCTATGATTTGCTCGAAAACCAGATTGAACAGGGGATAGCAAACAGTGTTGATTTAAGTAGCTTGAAATTTGGTGTGCAAGAATTTTCTCCAAGACCTTTGACAAACAAGGTAAAATACTTATTGGTCAAAAGTCGGTTGCCGCAGATGGCTGAGGTTTTTTCGGAACCGGAATGACTTTAGCCACCTTCCAAATATCGGGAAAGGTAGAGCACGTAATACAGAAATTGATGATATGTGTGAGACAGCTTAAGATATGGGGTAATATCATCTTCACAAAGCGAAGAGGTACTCCATCCTCGCCTACAGCATTGGACTTTAGAGAACGAATGGTATTTATAACATCAATTTCTGACACGACTTCAAAGTTAAAGTCAGAGCTAAAAGATAGTTGGTTATCCGGCGTAAAACACGTACTATTCACAGATCTGGTAAGAAATGCATCGTTAAGGTCGTTTACATTTGGCACGCTATCAATAACGGCCTTTTTTCCAACTCCAATGGAGCGTAAATTGCTCCACAGTTTCTTAGAGGTTTGGTCAGTACTCAGTTTTGATAGAAAATATCTTTTTTTTTGCTCTTCTCGTCACGAACGTTGAGTAGTTACGTGCGCGACAAAAAATCTCCCAATTTAGACTTGAGGGTCTAAGCTTCCATCTGGCGTATAATTTGTTACGAGCTTTCATGGCACTGTGAACTTCACGTGTGAACCACGGGCATTTTGTATTCCGTATTGCAACAGTTTTTAATGGAACGTGCCTGTTAAAAAGGTCAACCAACAGGGTTTGCATATGATCTACTTTTTCATTAGCATTTGAAGAATAATAGCAGTCACGCCATGGGAGAAGGCTAGCATTCAGTTGCAAAATATTGTTATCTACAGAGGAAAAGTCTCTAAATTGGAAAGATGATGGTTTAGGGGAACGGGATAAGTCAACATTGTATGCGCAATATTTATTAAATCATGGTCAGATATGCCGACTAAGGACAGCTGATCGTGAAGTAAGACATTAGATCGATTTGACACCATAAGAACATCAAGCAGACTGGGAGGAGCATCTGGAGCAAATCGTGTAGCAAAGGAGTTAACTATCGACAGCCCGGTCGAAGCCGCATAATCTAAGAGTCGACGTGCTTTGCTGTCGTTTTTAAGTAGATCAGCATTAAGATCGCCGCAGATAATAATGTCCTCATACAGAGCAGTGAAATCGAGGATTGCCGAAAACAGCGGCTCTGGAGAGTGACACTGGTTTGGGTTGTACGCAACACCTATCAGACACTTCGAGTTGCAGTCACTCACTTCAAGCAGCAGATATTCTACAACACTTCCCTCAGATTTCCTAAGTATTTTATACTTAAGAGAGGTACTGCAGTACACTGCAACTCCTCCACCAGTGGTGTCAGTCACCCTCTCATTACGTATGAGTTTATACCCCGGGATGTCATACAAATCAGTAACTGGATCCTTATCATTTGGATCTGTTGTCAGCCAAGTCTCCGTAACACATATAATATCAACCCCCGCATTATTGAAAATATATTTTAAATAATCCAGTTTGGCTAAATTTAAGCTTCTAGCGTTAAGATAACATACTTTAATACCCTGACAAGCAGAAGATAAAATATTGACGACTGATCGCACCGCGGCTCCACCAGCAACATCACCAGACGAGGTAGAACGTTCCACCATCACCACAACACCAAATAAACAAACAAATGGGGCACAGTGTAATTAAATAAAAAACAAATCATTATAACTAAAGAAGCAACAACTACAGAAAAGTAAAAAGAAATAAGAGAGAAAGAAGAAGTAAAGTAAATAGAAAAATAAGAAGAGGGAATAAAAGAGAAAAAAAGAGAGTACAGTATTTTAGTATGTTTGTAATCAGCGCTGCCGAACGTACTACAATAGGAGTATTGTACTCCTTTTTAGGCCGCCGTACTCCCGTACTCCGCAAAGCCAAATTGTACTCCTATTTTTAATTTTGGATTTATCTATTTGCAATTCGGATTTAACTAAATTAAAAAACAAATTTTACTTTCTGGATGTTTTGTTAAGATTTTTTTTTTCCATTTTTGATGTTATTACATTCGTGTCAAACAAACACTTGCGGATGCTGCCTCTATTTCAGTTTTTTTTTTTTTTTTTCGATAAGGACGGGTTGACGTGGAAACGGCGTTAAAAAAACTGATTGTTAGGTATAACGAAATTTTTTTTTTATTTGAAGAAGCCATGTACAATATAACAATATAACGCCACAAAAATAACATTGCTGTCACATGCTGGAATAAGCGACCCGACCCAATTCGTTAGACCTAATTGAGCTTGTAGTGAATATAACCGGCTTCGTAGGACTACCTACACAATCTGACAAAAATATGCGCAGCCTCCGACTGCCAATTAGTTATACTTGAATTGTCTCGTTTTAATTTTTTTAAATCTTTTTTACAGTCAGTCGGGTTTTTTAAATTAACTTTTTTATTTAAATAAGTTTTTGAAGAAAATATATTTCCATACAAATTCCGCAATTGTGAGCTTCCGTAAGTTTTAAAGTCTAAACTTTTTTATTAGTAAGTACGACGCAAACTACAATTTTTTCAAATGATTAAAAATATGTACAAAGTTAAATTTCCATAAAACAATTAAAAATTGTATGGAATGTGTCAAATGTCTGTAGATTTACAAAAAAAAAGTATTAAACCGTGTCTTTTGTGAATGGAGTGCATTACATTTATTTGTCAGCGTTTTAGGAGTGTGGCTGGAGCACTTTACCAAAATCTTTAAAGCACTTCTTTTTCATGTAGATCGCAAATGTAGTGTTCGATATGCTTATGTGATAAAAATAATAATATTTAATTTAAAATAAATGAATTCATGACTAAATGCAGACACTCCACAAGGCCGCAATTGTGAATACATCAGAAAGTAATTCATTTAACAGTTCTAGTGTATTGAATATCTTGACATTTCTCGCAGACATTTGTGTGAAAAAAAAACAAGTTTTTTTTTTGTTTATTTTTGAAATTAATAATTTTATAATATGTTTAGCCTATGACACTCCGGGTAAGAATGCCAATTTAATGACTCTCTTTAAAATCGGTCGAGCCTTTTGGGCTACAGGGCGTCCCGTAGGAACGTACATAGGATACGCGCGAAACACATAACCCTATCCCTGTGTACAGTCGGGTAAAAATATTTTTCTTTGATTTTGTTCCGTACTCCCCGGTACTCCCCAAAAATATTCTACTATACTCCCCAACGAACTTATGAAACGGCAGCCCTGTTTGTAATGTCTGCTAAATAAATACGAATCCATTCCATATGATAATGCTCCAGATCAGTGTTGAAAATAGCGGGTTAAGTTGAGGTGTAGACTTGTAGAGGTAGGCAAATTTCTTAAGAGAGTTTCGTTGTGGAAAGAATTTTCGTCTCAGCGTCATCCTTACTCTTTCTCACATAGACCAAACCATTGCGCGTTCTTGCAGAGAACAGTAAACCCTCCCTGCGCAACCGAAGTGCATATCTTAGTATGGAACTATTCTCTTGCGTTAAGCTCTCGTTGATATATATGCGAGTGCGTGAAGCTGAAGACGCACCGACATCAGGCAGCTGAGATATGTTCTCCAGTTGTTGCAGTGACAGCCCTTTGTTTTCTCGAAATGCAGCTAGAATGCACTTTGTTCTGTATGCGATGATAGTCTGACGAGCAGCGGGCTGTGACCATCAGCGGTTTTGGTGTTAAGACGAAATGCATCGAAGTGCGGGGAAATCTGGTGGCGTAGTTTCGCCGCGATGCCTCGTACCACTTCAATAGGGTTTTCGTTAGGTGTCCGTGGAATACCGCGAACAATCACATCACACAGCCGCTCTTTACGCCGTATGTCCGCTAGTTCCTCTCTAAGCTTTCGATTTTCATCTCGAAGGTCAGATAGACTGCTCTCAAATTTCTGCACTTTGATATCAAGGGAGGCAATTGCATCGCTTAATTTTTTGTTAAAATTACATTCAAAGTCAGAAAGCAACGATTTGAATTTGTTCACTAAGCTGGTTTCAAGATCCCGAAGCTGGTCTGATATGGATGATTTTTTATCTGACGTGCTAGATTTAACTGCTGGCGATTTAACTGCTGGCGATTTATCTGGGTTCGATGCGGAGGTAGTAGCGGATTTCTCTCTGAGCACTTGTTGACGTGTGGTGGACATGGTGATGATGAACAAAGAAATAAATAGCAGAGACAAAACGAGGATTTTCTTTTTAGTTTTACGTGTTTCTGGCTGAGATATTTAATCACTAGTGTTCAAAACTATTTGGCTTGAAATGTTGACTTAAAAACTTTGACTTTCAGTGTTATATTTAAAGAACTGGTTAAATAAAAATACTTCAACGACCAGGAGCGAACTATAAACACGTCTATTCACTGCACATTTCGCTTCGTACTTTTGGACACCACGCAGTTTTTTTTTACATGAACGTGCTTGTGCCTTGTGCGATGTGCGCCACCCAACCACCCCAAAGCAGAACAACGATCAAGAACCGCGGTTGCTGATATAGTTCGATTTGAGAAAATAAATTTATTTTTTTCGTGTAGGTTGTAGCTCAGCTTCTAGAGTACATAGAAAGCTGATTGATGGCACTGTGAAAGTGTTGGCTCTCCTAAGGATTTTATTTTGTTTGCATTGATTAAGAATTGTTTGAGTAATGGCAAGTTAAAGGCAGTAAAGTCAGGAAAAAAAAACATATTTTGGTCAAAAACGCTCCCAAAAAATAGGCTTGACAATGAAAGGAATAGCCTATGTCCTTCTCAGAATCTTAACTAACATTTCAAAAAAAAGTTCCATCAAAATCTGTACGGTAGTTTTCACGCCAACCGCGAACATATAAAAACGGCTACAGTTTTATTATGTTTATAGATTTATAGATTTGTAGATAAGAAGATAAAAACTGAGTCATAAAAAAACGAAACAGTAAACAGTTATTAGTTCATAAAAGTAGGCTTAAGAAATTCATAGAAAAACAAGTCAACATGTTATTGATTATATAAAGTACATTATATATATATGTTAGAGTGTGACACACTTGAGTAAGTAATTCTTACTGCGTCACAACGAAGAGTGATATCAATTATCAAGAGCGACATATCAAAAGAGAGACGTAGCAAGTAGAAATAATGTGAAACTGCAAATCTGTGTGTGCTCAAATTCAGTTAATGCTGTGCATAAACTAACTAACGGGTGATTTTTTAGCTGGTTTGGTTTTGGCAACACTGGTTTTGACAGCTGACGTGTGCTTAGTACCTTGTGTCACTGTCAAACAACTTCAGTTTGGTTTGCAATTTAACCATGGATCGTCTTACAAATGAACAACGCTTGCAAATTATTGAATTTTACTATCAAAATTCGTGCTCGGTTCGAAATGTTCATTTTCGCTTTTTTATCGAAAAATTGTGTTCAGCGATGAGGCTCATTTTTGGTTGAATGGGTACGTAAATAAGCAAAATTGCCGCATTTGGAGTGAAGATCAGCCAGAAGCATTGCAACAGCTACCAATGCATCCCGAAAAAGCCACTGTTTGGTGCGGTTTATGGGCCGGCGGCATTATTGGGCCATATTTCTTCAAAGATGATGCGAATCGCAGCGTTACTGTCAATGGTGAACGCTACCGAGCGATGATAACAAACTTTTTTTTGCCCGAAATGGAAGTTCTTGACTTGCATGATATGTGGTTTCAACAAGACGGTGCCACATGCCACACAGCACGCGAAACAATGGCGCAATTGCGAGGCGAGTTTGGTGAACAGTTAATTTCACGTTTCGGGCCGGTCAATTGGCCACCTAGATCGTGCGATTTGACACCATTAGATTATTTTTTGTGGGGGTATGTCAAGGCTAATGTGTATAGGGACAAGCCCGCTTCGATTGACGCACTGGAAGCCAACATCCATGCATTCATTCGTGAGATACCGGCCGATATGTGTGAAAGAGTATGCCGCGGTCAACATTTGCATGAAATTATCTTTAAACATTAAATTGCAAGGTTCAAACTATCGATTCAAATAAATATTTCATTCATTTTTTCGAATTTTTTGTGTTTTTTTTTTTAAAAAAAGTTCTAAACCTCTTAAAAAATCACTTGTTATTAAATAGACCGTCAGCTCCGCCCACTTAAGAGAATTTGCCTACAAGCTGGATTTGTCCTTGAGTGTAGCCCAGTTTGAATTCATGTGTTTGTGCCATGTTAATCAAAGGGGGCCCACACATACTTGAAAAAAAACCAGCCTACACTTCTGGCTTCAACCAGATGTCAGGTAGCCTAAGTTGGATTCTCATTTCAATGTCGAGTGTGGGGCTGTGTTTGTAAATAATGGGTTTTCTTAGTTCCAGGTTGTAATTTATTTGCTACATTTTTATATGAAAAGTTGTTCGATTTTCTTATTTCTTGGTATCAAGTGAAATTTGTTATGTAATTGAAGTGAAATGAATGTTTAAATTGTACGATACAAAGAACAGCAATACTTTTATGACATCGATATCAACAAATTTTTGGCATGTTTGCGATAGAATTTCCCTTATATTTCGCAACCTAGTTATAGCCATACGTAAAATGCAACCGAAAAAGTTGGAACAGTATAAAAAATATCTTTTTTTTCGTCTATGCGGTCATAACGAAAATTCTGTCAGAAAAATTTGTTCCTACGAAAACAATTACAACAAATCAACCACCCCTGATTGTATTCCATCAGAAAAAAAATTCCTGCCAAATGCAACAGTAAAGAAATGAAATATTTCAGTGGAATGGTTTGGTTTTTTGTTGTGGAATTGACTGAGAAGTAGATGAATGAATGAATAAATTATTATTCTAGAAAATTTAAAGGATATTTGTTTATATTTTTTTTTTTTTTTGATAATCTAGCTTTGTAATTCATAAGCAACATTTAACGACCAAGATTTAATTCAAAAGAACTGAGCCTAATACGAAAATGTAAGAAAAATTATATGCGAATTTAATTTTTTCGGGTATATTAAATAATAAAAAAAATCCTATGTATGTAAGTAGATCGCCTTTTATTTATTGAAATAAGGATGTTTTTTTTAGCTTCGAACTTAGCAAATAAAAGCAAAGTAAGATTTTCAGCACGCAATTACAATAACGACGCTCTACTTGACACTTCGAGGACTCGCAGTAGTTGTTGTAATAAGGTTGTAATTGCGAGCGGAAAATCCTACTTTGCTGAGTTCGAAGCTCAAAAAACACGAATATAACTACTTAGAACAACATCACTTTTTGTATTTCAAAAACACATAAAGTGTATCTACTTTTTTTGTTAATTAATAAATTAGAGACGCTTACAAAAACATCAGTGGACATTTTAAAATACAACGTTATAAAACTAAAAAATTAACAAAACAATTTGGATTCTTACGTTCGATTGAATACGCAAAATCTGAAACCGGATCGAATCGCAGAATCCAATTAAATACCACATTATATTGTCTTTTTGTTAGGAGTTTAATCTTTAATCATAATTATATACGAGAATAATATATTTTTTTAAAGATATATATAAATAAAATTATCATTTTTACTGTTCCTACGTAACAACAACACATTACAGTGTTCACTCTTATTAAACTACAGAATTCCAAATCATATTTTGATTTTGTACAAATATGGTGCTGAAAAAAAAGAAGTTGAAAACACCCACCAAGTAATAGAAATTTATGCAATGTTCAGGAATGTTTAAAAATAAATTCTTTAGCCCTAGTGAAAACTTGGGTTTAACTTGCATGGTAATAAACCTATTTTTGGAACAACTCCCAAAGGTAGCTTCATGAATTTTGCTGTCAAAAATATTTTTCATGTAAAGAACACTAACAAAACCTGAAATGTGAATGGATGAACATTTGTTGGCTAGAGCACAAGTAAAGCTATCTAAAAAAACATACTCAACATGTATTCCTTTTACATTTATTGTTATAAATTCATTTACAAACTAGCTGACCCGTGCTCGCCTTGCTTCGCCAGAGTTCCACTTTTCAAATTTAAAACAAAATAATAAGAGCTATACAAACCCACTTCGGTGCTGTAAGTGACGTGTAGCAAGAAACAAAGGAAAGAATGACTTAGTTTTATAATAGTAGGGATTTTTTAATTATGTAGTTGTCGCACATAAAAACGTCACCTGCTCTTTTTTGTGTTGATACCTATTCGTTCGATTTGAATATGTACAGTCTTCGACACTTTTCTAAGCGATTTCCATTCACTGGTTAAATTTTGTATTAAAACATTAGAAATATCCGTCCCGATTGATTATTAAATATTTATACATAAATAATTTACAAAAATTGATTCACTCGATGCAATGCCTTTCTTTGCTGGAGAAAAAAATCACTAAAATGTAAACAAACTCTACCACTTGTCAAATTCAAACGCACTTGTTATTGGTAAATCTGAAAAAATATCTTGGTTCGCAAAAGTGCTCTGAAATTTGAAAAAGATTGCTTTATTTGTACCAAGCGAACATATAAATTGCTCTGAGAGAAAAAAAAGTGCTCTCAGAGCGCCCAATCGAATACCACATTACATTCAAATTATTAAATTTCCCTAGCGAACAAAAAAATCGACAACAGCGCCACCTATCGGGTCCAAAACTATCCTATCTTTCTAGCTGCATACAACCATGCACACATACAAAGTTTCATTGAGATCGGTTGAGTTTCTCAGAAAACGGACAACAGCGCCACCTATCGGGTCCAAAACTATCCTGTCTTTCTAGCTGCATACAACCATGCACACAAACAAAGTTTCATTGAGATCGGTTGAGTTTCTCAAAAAAATCGACAACAGCGCCACCTATCGGGTCCAAAACTATCCTATCTTTCTAGCGGCACACAACCACGCACACAAACAAAGTTTCATTGAGATCGGTTGAGTTTCTCAAAAAAAATCGACAACAGCGCCACCTATCGGGTCCAAAACTATCCTATTTTTCTAGCTGCATCCAACCATGCACACAAACAAAGTTTCATTGAGATCGGTTGAGTTTCTCAAAAAAATCGACAACAGCGCCACCTATCGGGTCCAAAACTATTCTATTTTTCTAGCTGCATCCAACCATGCACACAAACAAAATTTCATTGAGATCGGTTGAGTTTCTCAAAAAAATCGACAACAGCGCCACCTATCGGGTCCAAAACTATCCTATCTTTCTAGCGGCACACAACCACAAACAAAGTTTCATTGAGATCGGTTGAGTTTCTCAAAAAAATCGACAACAGCGCCACCTATCGGGTCCAAAACTATCCTATTTTTCTAGCTGCATCCAACCATGCACACAAACAAAGTTTCATTGAGATCGGTTGAGTTTCTCAAAAAAATCGACAACAGCGCCACCTATCGGGTCCAAAACTATCCTATTTTTCTAGCTGCATCCAACCATGCACACAAACAAAGTTTCATTGAGATCGGTTGAGTTTCTCAAAAAAAAAACGACAAAAGCGCCACCTATCGGGTGTCGGTCGCTCGGTGTCGATGACGCGGTTTCGTTTTCAAAGTAACCCAAATTCATTAATTTCTTCTTATCTAAAAGTGCCCAACGCGCCTAAAGAAATAATAACCTCAAAAAAACATAAGGCAGAAAAGGTGCAGTTGCATATGCATGCATACGAAAAAAAAACAATACCGAGCACAAACGGGATTCGTTCGTGGCATGCATCATCAGATCACAATCAATATAGCGCATTTTAAATCACAATTGAGTGTGACTCCCTCCCAATCTCAATTACATTACATACCTGACCTGACCTATCTCCCTCCCACCCATGCACCACATTAATAATCCACCCATAAGGCCACAACTCCACTCTCTCCAGTCTCCACTATCCCCAGTTCAATTTCAATTTAAAAGAAGTGAGAAAAAAAAAACAACACAAAGCACAAAAGGTGTATGAAAAAAAAGAGAAACAAAAAGCATACAGCATTCAGCAGAGAGAGAAACAGGTTTTGCCGCACACACACACAAAATTTCCTCCACTGAATGCCGGGCAAATCCAACGATCTAGCTTCAATCGAACATTTTACTTTTTTGAGCTGTATAAAATTTATAGTTTAATGCTTATTGTACAGCTTAAGGACTACGTACAAAGATGATTTATATCTTAAAATCTTTGTACATAATTGAACTTTATATTAAAAAAAAACCTATTTTATTCGGTTGAGTCATTCCAAAGCTAGGAGCTAGAAGGCATTCGAGAATTACAACTTTTGTTAGATATCAGCTTAAATCTCCGCTTCCGGACAGCGGATAATGATTAAACATTATCCTAAATTCTAATATCGACAATTTCCAATGCAATTGTGAAAACCGAAATCAATTTCGTGCAGTACTTCTTGTGCCTTTACCACAACACCACACGATGTCGTCTGCAGTCAACACCCGCGGAAACCTAGCTCGAGTGCAACAGCAACATGCAACTCTCTCGAAACCGAATTCACCTCACACCAAACCCAACAAGACTACCGATGGTATAGCGGGAGCCCCCGACAAAAACCCCTCCAAACAAATTGCACAATCACCAGCGCCAGCACGCCCTTCTACCCCGACCGAACCAACACTTACCTCATGCACACCGGCAGCCACAACACACACTTGTCTCTCCCTTGAGGTTCTCAAACACAACTTGTCACTGAATCCAGCGAAATCTAAGGCACTCTGCATT
The DNA here is from genome assembly GCA_949126925.1 of Cheilosia vernalis. Taxonomy (NCBI): domain Eukaryota; kingdom Metazoa; phylum Arthropoda; class Insecta; order Diptera; family Syrphidae; genus Cheilosia; species Cheilosia vernalis. Next base: position 60,701,849 of record OX421362.1, read on the forward strand.
TATAAGCAGTCTCTAGATACCACTACATTTCCCCCGATTAAACTAGGCCAGTCATCCATTGAATACGTCAGGAAGTCTCGAAATCTTGGTATAGTTTTCAATGATACTCTTACCTGGACAGATCATGCTGCAACAACTATAGGAAAAGTGTATAATGGTCTCCGATCGCTACGTGCAACGCAAAACTCACTGCCGGTTAAAACTAAGATGTTACTTGTCAAGTCCCTTTTATTACCTATATTGTTATATAGTTGCGAAGTTTTCTGCTATGTTGACTATAACACTAGGCATAAACTAAATGTCATCTATAACAATTTAGCAAGATATGTTTTTAATAAACGGTATTATGACCACATATCAAGTTACTCTCTGCAGATAATGGGCCTCAGCTTCGATAACCTCATTAAGTTCAGAACGCTAATCCTCTTTCATGGTATCATACAGACCCAACAACCTGAGTATTTGTACAGCAGATTAAATTTTCCCAGTTCACAAAGAACTGCCATCATGTTTCGGCCCAGATTCTATTGTTTGCAATCTGAGCGCTCTTTCTTCGTCCATGCCACTCTTCTATGGAACTCATTACCCATTACACTAAGGAGAACCACAAACACAAGCAAATTTAAAACTTACCTTTTCAAACACTTGGCCAGTGATACATAAATCTAATAGGTTTTTGAAATATTATATATTGTTATTGTTTTGTTATTAATTCTCTTATATGTAAGTTCCCAATTAAATTACATGTAGTATGTCCTCATCTATAATCTAATGTTAAATTTTTTTTTTTTTTTCTTGAACTCTAAATCTTTTAAAGCATTCACTAACTATAAGATGTAATCTTACTGTGAACTTATTCTTTGAAATAAATAAATATGAAATATGAAATAGTTAGTTTATGATGCTGTGTGAGTCGTTGCGATTAGATGCGCCACAGAATTGCGCCTGCTTTTATTATTTTTTTTGTTCAAAAGGTCTTTCTTCCTATCATATATCTATAAAATATACATATGCATATAAAAAAAAATTTCATTTAAAATTTTATGAAAATTGTAATTCGTAAATTAAAGTACTACACTAAAGGAATATTCTTAAACTGTGTTGACCTAAAAAAAAAATAAATAAAAATTTTATTTATAAAAAAAAAATTAAGTAAGGTAAATAATTAAATAAATTTAACAGTGGTATGTTTAAGAAAATTAAAAAAGGTAAATAATTAAAAAAAATAATAATTTTTTAATTGTTATAACATAACATTATTAATTCTAAATTTATTTTATATAGGTACGTACCTAGCTTAAGAGTTACTAATTTAAGAATACCTAGATTAAGGGCGGTATTCATCGACCAATATTAAACTAAGAGCTTCGTAAACCTATCCACCAATGGTTATTAGTGCATATTTATGAGCGCTCATAAGACTTGAGAGTGGTCCCGACCACTCTTAAGTTGAGAGCAGTAATAACTTCGAAATTCGAAATCAGCTGTCGTTTGTTTACAAAATGGAAGGGAAGGGAAGGAAGCCAAATCTTTCCGATAAGGAAAAAGAACAAATAATTAGTATTGTGCTTAAATACGCCAGCATAATAAATTGCAAAAAAACAGACTGCATCAGCACCGTGGAAAAAAAAAGTGCTGGGAGCAATTGACGGATGAGTTTAATGCTTCCAGCACTTCGTTAAAAAGAAGTTCAAAGCAATTAAAAGCATACTTCCAATGCTGGACGAAGTGTCAGGAAGATCGCTCATGTTCGCACAATAAATTGAATAAAAGAATACAATTTACTCTAATTTAAATTAAACGAATTGATTTTGAAACTCATTTTAGAACGCGTTTGGACATTCGAATTTTATTTTTTCGCATGTTCGAAATAGCATAGACACAAACCTAATAGTGCTTGGTGAATACATCGAAAAAACTTGCTGTTATGAGCCTCATAAACTAATAATCGATTTAAGAGCGCTTGATAAATACCGCCCTAAGAGTTACTAGTTTAAGAATACCTAGAAATGTTAGCATACCTTAAGATTTTTTTATTTTTTTAATAAAAAAGGACTTAAGAGTGGGTGTCCCTCAGCTATGAACTCCGAGCTCATGTAGGTAAACATGCTTACATGTATTAGTGCACAGAATTTCAAATAGCCGAGCACACCCTCCCCCATTAAGATCACATTTGTGACTACAGAGTCTGTAAAATGAGAACTCGCTCAACGTTCACTAAATAAAAATAATAAAAAATTCGCTGCACAAAAAATCAAAACAAATCAAAACAAAAACAAAAAGGACAAGCTGGCTGCCTAGGGCGATAGGCTAGCTGTATTGAGCTGCAAACTCTGTCTGAATAGACTGAAAATGTTAGTGTGTGTGATATCCAGTTTTCTACGAATTACATACAAATCCAATAGCAAATTTCCTACTTTTCAAGATATGTATCCAAGATTCAAAAATTTTTATTTTTTTATATAAAATTGGTTTTGACTTGTTTGTAGCTTTTGCTTTGTTTGCGGGTCTGGGATGGGTTTCTTGTATGGTTAATCTTAGAATATATGCGAAACGCCCACGGAACCTAGCCTAGGATAATACACTATTCATTTACCTACGTATTTATAATTGTCCTTTCACGGAATTCTATACCAAGGGGTTGCACAATCTTTCTTACCGCTAATATTATTAGAACTTTTCTTAAATTTTAGCAAGCTGAAAGTTTTATAAATTTTTTAACTGTACGTTTCGGCCTTTGTGAGACAATCGAAGTATATGGCTGTTAGTATTCTGTACTACTAAGGCGATACATAATTAAACTACATTAATTTAATGATTATGTGGGTAATCTACACATTTTTGGGAAGTAAAAACGATATGTTATTACGTGTTTTATTATATCAACTGTGAACTTGCAGTCTAATTTAAGTCACGCTAATGCCTAGCAAGTTAAGCACTTTTATTATCTGCCAATTAGAAAAGCAGAGCTTCTCTTAGTCATTTTATACTCGTATTTAAAAACTTCAATTCCCAAAATATTCTAGCCTAATATAATGTACGTATTATGTAGTCAGTTCCATATCACTCTTTCTTACCGATTATTACATTATACCGGTTTTTCTTTAGGAGTCTAGTCACTAGTGTCGAGCGGAAAGAAACAGGATGGGAAGTGTTAGTACAGGAATAAGGTGATATTTTTTTACATCTGAAAGTCATAATGAGCGTCTCTATCAGCACAACGTAAAAGGAGATTCAAAAAACAAGAACAATCAAACAGGGCATTTAATCTAAGCAGAAATTTACTTATGGACTTTGTATCTAACGGCACAGTGAGTAATTGATCACAAATATTTATGGATAGGGTCAACATGGGTAAGGGACAACCCTTTCCCCCAATGGGCATCACAATGGGTCAACATTGACCTGAGTGTGGCACGGAGTAGGTACTCCACGCCAACCCGCCTACCTAACCTAACCTAACCTACTTATGGACTTTGTTTTTTTTGTTAGGTGTTCGATACTTGTATATGCCTTATATTTTCTCGGATTTTGCATTTACATTTCTCAGAATGCATCTTCTTTACACTGGAAAGCTGAATTATCTCTTGGTAAAATGAACTTGCTCTTAAATTTAAAAAAAAAAGTTTTTGAGTCTTTTAGCTCCAAATAGATGTTCATAATTTATTTTCAAACAATTAATTTCTTTTTCTACACCTTCCATAATTATTAAGTCTCTAGACTCTAGCTGATGAAGGGCAATAAAAAGTCCACACCGTTCGACAATAATACCATTTTCACTTTGTACTATGTACAGGAATGTTTTAATTACATTACCTATTTCAATTATTTTATTTGGAATTTATAAAGCAAAAATAATTAATAATTTAAAGCCAAATGAATGTGTTTTTATTTTTAACACTTTCGGCATCTTGCTATTGTTTTCAATTATCTGAACTCGTAACAGTAGAAAATAGTAAGCAAATTATTTCGGAATATCTAAATAAAAATACAAATATTGAACGTTTGCCTTTTCCAAGGAAATGTGTATAAAACAATAATATTTGAAACTCCAACAACCAAAGCAAAAAATTCAAACATATCTACAACAAAATCATCACCCAGTCCCCACCCACTCTCATATAATTTTTTCTCGGATTATCAAAACTTATCTCATCGTTGCTTCCTTCATTTTATCAAACAGCAAGAATATTAGTATGTATCTATCAGAAACCCAAACAAAGCGAAATAAACAAATTTTTGTCATTTCCTGTTCAAACAGCTCCAGCGAGCGAAAATCTGCAAACTATAGATTCTCAATAGAGAGTAAATTTAGAGAAAAATCGAATAACGCCATGTCGGATATTTTGTGAACTACATTGCATATGTGTGCGTAAACTCTGAAACAAAATTCAGAATGCAGTAAAATAGTAAACTTTTCAAAATTCGAATTTAACTATTTTATGAACTAAACATCAACTTTTTATTCATTGAGCAGGCATACAAATATGCAAAGCCCATTCTCTTTTTTACAGATTAAAAAAATAGTTCCTTGTTCCTCCACAAAGATTGTTTGCTTTTAGTAATATTAACCTGCAGTTTTAAGATGGTAAGCACAAAAAATCAAAATTGTGCTTCAATAGCTACCTCGAGCAGTTCATTGGTAACAAAAGTAAATCATAAAAAAAATAAAAATGTTTGATCTAGGGATTGCCCCACCGGGGCGCAGAAAAAACACCCAAAAAAGGGGGTTTTTGGTACTTTATGCAATATCAAGGTCGAAAAATAAAATTGTGCTTCAATAGCTACCTGCGTCTATTTACTGGCTATTGAAAACCGTTTACTCCGATCAATTATCTCTTAAGATCTGCGAGAAACTACGGGGTGCAGAAACGTCTACTCCTGCCACCCAGCCTTAAGGCATAAGTCAAGCATAATTTCATTAAAATAAAATTATACTGCGAAAGGAGGAAGGTGTAATAACAGCCATAAACTAAGCATCATAAACTAAGCATTAAAGAGACGGTCAGCTCCCGCGCACCTACCCGATTCCCCCCGCAAATTTTGAAAGAAAAATTCTCTCTTAAATTTCGTATCGGTGAATACGTGTGAGGCAACAAAACAAAAAAAAAAAGTGAATGGAGGGGGTATAATGAAATACTGACACTCAGCAGTCATCCTGGAATTTCTACATTTTGTGGACATTTTGTTGCCCGAAAAACGATTCGTACAAAACAAAAATAAAGCATCAAAATGGTTTAATTATCATGAATCTGGCGAAAAAACATTCGAACTACAATGGAACACACTAAATGCCTATAAAAAGAGATTCGTTTTTTAGCACAAGATTTCTAGTACCAAGAAATAATCATTATAATGTTAACAAACTGCGATTTTTATACTCAAGGTTAATTTAATGTGAATTTCTTTCCGAATAATACCAGCTTTACTTTTTGAAGAAATATTTTTTCATAAGCAAATCGAGGGTATTTGAGTACGGCGAAAAGGGAAAATGCCCTCTCTTCGTGGGAAAAATAAAGAGAGAATGCAAAGAACACTGACTGAGTTTAGTGGATTTAGTGATTTCGATCAGCTGATGGATGCGTTCCCACAGTTAAGATTGTTTGTTTTATTTCACCACGAAAACGTGTTTTGCAGAATGGTAGAAATATTCATTCATGGAAATAAAATAAAACATTTTTGTTTTTACAATTATTATTGTGTTTGTTTTCGTTTGTTGTTTTTGGCGAAATGTTATTTTTCCCGCGAATGTTGACAGAAAAAAGGAAACGGATTCAAACCGAAGAACTAAGGAATATTAAGACTTAAAATGTGTTGGGGTTCTGAGGAGAGATATTAACATTTCTGAGTGGGTATAATTTATGAGTTATTATATTTTAATGAAGTAACCGTGTAATAACCGAAAACAAAAAGAGGGGAAAAAATAAATTTTTAACAAAGTTTGCAACAATTTAATAAGCAAACGAATTTCAAATTAACGTAATTAATGAAAACAATCAAAATAATAAGGTTGCAACGTTCATAGCCCTCAACAAAGTAATAGGACATCAAATAATTTTTTTTAAATTCTGATGACCAACCATAATATGTAGTTGAAAATCAATTTATGAATTAATTTTCTTTAAACTGTAAGTCTAAATCGAAACTAAAATATATATAAAATATTTTGTAAAATTCCAAATAATTATTTGTAGATACTGATTTTATTACATTTTTGCAAATGGTAAATATTTCCATTGTTTGCAACCACAATGTAAACATCCCGTACTTTATCTAGGTAAAATAAGAAAATCCTAATAATATCCGTGTTTTTTTTAGCTTCGATCTCAGCAAAGCAACGTAAAGTAGGGTTTTCAGCACGCAATTACAACAACTATTACGAGTCTCGATGTGTCAAGTCTAGCGCAGTTGTTGTAATTGTGTGCTGAAAAAGAAAATCATAATTTACTTTGCTTTGCTAAGCGAAGCTCAAAAAAACAGGGCTCTCATCGCGTAACTTTTGAAACGATAGTCGTCGAAACGATTGAACACAACGATATCGTTTTTAGTTTGCTTCATATAACATCATCGTCGGATCGTTCAATCGAATCCGTTCATCGTTTTCATTTTGAACAGTTTGAACATGACAGTAAACAAACTCTGACAGCTAAAAAATCAAAAAAATGTATGGAAATAGTTTTTTTTCTCGAATTTGTTTATTTTTCTGTGTTTTTTTATTGATTGACATTGATTTTGGCCCATTTTATTCACTTCGAGTGAATAAGGCATTTAATGCAGATGGAGAGGTAGTAAGGAATAAGGCAAGTGAAATGTGAAGTGAAAGTGTACGCGTATACGCAGATAGCCAAAAGTGTGTAGGAACCAACCATAGCCCAATGGAATATGCTAAAGTGTGCACAGGTGTGGTAGGCCAGAAGAATTATTGTTTTTGAAATATAGATTTGTATTTATTAAATCAATCAAAACGCCAATAAATTTCTTGCATTTTTTGGAACAGATGAGAATTTGTATTGCTTAGGATCCAGTTGCAAGACAAAAAATACAAAACAAAACTCAACCCATTTCTTTTTTTTTGCAAGGATTTCATTCTTTCACAACTCGGATAAGAGCGCCGAGTCACCTCCAAAGAGAACATAAGTGTGTTCCTTTAAATATTTTGCTATACTTTTCTCCAAAACTGAAATTCCCTATTCAAAACTGAAAATATGGACCAAAAACGATGAAGCGATTGCAAAATAGCTGTCGTTCAATCGAATCGTTTCGACGAGGGTATTTGACGCTTGAATTAGTAACGTGAAGCAACAAAAAACGATGATCGTCCAATCGTTAGGACGATTATCGTTGTTTGGTTGTTACACGAAGTTGAAGTATCGTCGAGACGATGTCGTTCGATCGTTTTGTGCTTACGCGATTAGAGCCCAGGCCTGATATATTCGTTTTAATAAAATGTATGTAGGTACTAAATTCACCACACCAGACCCTCCGTTTTGTTAACACGTCCCGATAACTGCCAATTATTTGAATTATTTGAATTTTTCCCAATGTCATCACAGAATGAAGTGTCAGTCATCTGTCAGGTTACTATGTGCAAGCGTATGCGTACGACTTATTCGGCCTTACTAATAATCAATCACTAATGTCGACAACTAGTTAGATGTCAGCTTTAGTAAAAATGTACAGCTTTTGTGAAATGGTACCAATAAACAATTAGACCTCCACATTTACTAGTCCTACAACTTTCTTAGAATCTATTACATTTGTTGTCATTGCAGAATTCAAATTTCATAATTTGTTTTCGTGAAAAACAAGGTCAATGTTCTCTTTCACAAGGAGGATTTTATTCTAAAAGAAGGAATACATAAATTGCAATTAAATTTGCCCAACACATATCTTTCCAATGCTCTTTGAGACTTATTATAAGCAAAAAACAAAACACAAAACAGGAAATGCACAAAATATCCGCTGATCTGTCAAATATCATATGCAAATCAGTAATGCCCTATCGTTCGATCGGACACAATTTTCAGTACTTTTATGGTACGCTTTCCATTGTTTTCTAATACTACCTCGCGATTTCTTTATGAGTGCATTTGTGTCGTAATAAAATCCCTTTCAAATTATTCAATAAACAAAGCACAGTTTATTTGAATGGTTTCATTTATTCGTAGGCTGACGATGCAAATCAAAACTTTTTAGTGGTCTAAACATCACAATTGCATTGTTATTTATTTTTGAAAATAGAAATAATATCTAGCTCATTCATTTCAGAATGAATAACAATCGCACGTAGGTAGCGTGTTAAGAACTTATCGCTTCCGGGTTTGAAAATAAATACAATTTAACCTATCAAAAATTGTATGGCTTATATATTAGATACTTAATTCGGGAAACTTAGAAACCGACAAAAGTTGAAATTCGAACTGAAAAATATGAAACGCACATTTTTATGCAAACATATTCTCGTACTACCTACTGTACTGTTACCCCTCCAGAAGTTAATAAACTTGTTATTTTGCATGTATTTTGCTGAATGCTCATAATTGTATTTTTATAACTATATTTTCCGCGAAGTGAACCTTTTCACACCAACCATTGTCTCATTAGAGATCCTCATTCTCGGTAAACAAACTCCTTTTGCAAAGAGTTTTAATAGGGTTTCTACCTGATTCGCCTGGGGTACTGAGAATTGTTGAAAAATTGTATGAGCCGGCCAAACTTAGGTAAGAAGATATTTTTTTCTGTTTGCGACGACTGTCAAGAAAGTCTTGGAAATATCCCAAACTTATATTAAATTAATTTCGTTGCTCGCAAACTATTTACAAAGGAAAACCAATCAAAAAGCAAGAACTAGCGGTTAAACAAGATAAAACAGAGAAAAATATATGCTTCTCGTGTTTAGAAATAAAACAAAAAAGCAATATTTTTCAATATTTTGCATACATTTGTACAAATTTGTGATTTTTAGACTTAAAAACCATTTGCATTGTTGTATTGCAATGAATAAAATTTGAAAACATTCACAATTTACTAAAATTTATTAATAATTGTAAACGCTCAGGCTGAACAACATCGTATTAAATTCTCTCCTATTTCGAAATTTAATACCGCGATTTTGGATGGTTGGGCAACACTTGTCTTCAAAATGACATAAGGGAGGATTTATTTAGCTAATGTCCGAGATAAACATGGCTTTCTCAACACTAACATTTAACCCTACAGTTAGCGATAGTCTGGCAACTATATTTGTTTATTGGTAAAGGGATTGTGGAAAGTGTGGAGTCTTTTCGTAAAGTGCCAGACTAAAGTTGATTATTGGTAAGGCCGATTGACTTTAACATGGCACACATACTTTCGCACATACAAACACGGAAAACAGCTTGTAGGCAAACTCTCTTAAGTTGGCGGAGCTGACGGTCTATTTAATACTTAGTTTATGATAACAGCCTTCCATTCCAAGATTCTAATTACATCCTGGGAATCATCACTAACTATGGTTCTCCAGGTGTATCATATTGTTCACCTTGCTTCATGCCTAATCACAATCAGCATTCAATTACACCCTGGGAATCATCACTATAACTTTGGTTCTCCAGGTGTATCATATTATAGTACATGTTGCTCGGACCTGATGGCATACCAAATAAAGCACTACAAGCAGCTATCCATGAGCGGCCAGACATGTTTATGGAAACATTTCAAAAATGTCTTGAAGAAGGAGTTTTCCCGGATGCTTGGAAACTACAACATCTAGTCCTGTTTCCAAAGGGAAACAAGCCACCTGGTAAACCGTCCTCGTATCGTCCAATATGCCTTCTAGACACAATGGAAAAGATACTGAAACGGATAATATATAATAGATTGCTCGCGGTAGCAGAAGAGAGAGGAGCACTATCAGACTATCAGTTCGGGTAAAACTGTGGTCGACATTGCGGCCGAAGCGATACAAAGGGAAAGATGGCTGTATGGTACAAACAAATACTACGTAGTGGAGACTTTGGACATCAAAAATTCCTTTAACTCGGCAAACTGGGCGTTCTTCAGAAGATCACTCGCCATTATGAATATACCATATTTCTTGCTGAGGATAGTAGAAAACTACCAACTGAAAACTGAGGTATGAAACTGATGAAGGGTTGAAATACTGAGCGTTTCAGCTGGGGTTCCACAAGGATCAGTACTCGGTCCACTCCTATGGAACATTATGTATGACGGAGTCCTAAGGCTTATGTTGCCGAAAGGAGTTCAAGTAATCGGATTTGCAGACGACATCGCCGTCGTTACGGTGGCAAAAGAAATAAAGGAGATAGATTCAGCCACAAATGAAGCAATTATTCGATTCAAAGCCATGGGGGACCTACAAGTTGATCACGAACATCGAGACTTGGATAAAACGAGCACATGGGAATAGCAACTACCACCTTACGCAGTTCATATCTGGTCACGGCGGCTATCGCAAATACTTGCATCGATTCGGACACGATAGCTCCCCTTTGTGCCCAGAATGCTCAAACAATGAGGAAGATACGGAACACGTCATATTTCATTGCCGGTGTTTTTCGCAGTGGAGAATAAATCTGCCCAGTCCAATACTATTCATAAACCGAATGTTGCAGTCGGAGGAAAATTGGATGGAAATCGGCACACTTATGATAATTGTGCAAAAAGAGCTAAGAAGAATAGAAAAAATCAGAAGAGCTGAAGAAGCAAATACAAGGAGAATTGCATAAACTGCTAACCAGCCCCGCGAAGTAATACCTAACGGCAGTCCTGCGGGGAGAGTGTTTGAAGGCCGTAGGCCCACTCCTGGCATCGAATTGTGCATGTTCGTGGCACGGGCTACCGCATCTTTAGAAGATTACCACATCCATTGGCGTGCAAAGAAGCGGTGTGGCTTACAAAGCCATTAGCGGATATCGGTGAAAATTTCAAGGATCCCTTCCCAATTATTTGAAGACAACCGAGGTTGCTTAAGGATGATATCCACTGAAAGGTTTAGTGGCCGTTCGAAACATAATAGGTAGATACAAAGTATCATTTCGTTAAGGATTTCGTGTCAAAATGTATTGTAAGGTACGAGTACTGTGAGAGTAGCAGCATGGTAGCAGATTTTCTCACAAAACATCTTCCGGCAAACTAGGTAAAGGATGTCAGGAGTCAGGACAAGGTGTGGACTCTAAGTGACTACCTACTAATATAAAAACGAAATGCGAACTGGAGTATAAACTTCTAGGTACTTCGGTTGTACAAGTGCATCGCACGGTTTGACATGTCAGATGAGAATCAAAATGATAGAGAATCAAATTTGGAGAAATACAACCATTCCAAATAAAGCCGGAAAAGATGAGAAGAGAGAGAGAGAGTTTTTTTTTGGCGGAACTTTTGTTCCATCGAGTTCCAAGTCCTACAAATTGAAAAAAATAAATCATATATCGTATATATAAACCCAACTTCGAACTATAGCTCGTCACATTTATTGCTCAAGCACAATCAAACCCTATAACCTTTCCCCAAAGTGCACTGCTTCTGGAAAAACTCAGGCAAGTCCGCCTCCTGGCTAAAAGCGTTTTCCTTCCCCTTAGGAATGAACAAGTCAATTCGGTCGTAGATCACGGCGGTTGGTACAGCACTCTTGAAGAAGTTCACCATTTCGAGGTTGCTGCTGTCGTCGCCCCAGATGAAGATCTTCACGTCCAAGTCCGTGGCCAGCTTCACCGCACCGAGGTCCTTTACAAAATTCGATGAATGTGGCACGATGCCCAGGTCGAATGCCTGCGCGTTGCTTATCAGTCGCTTGAGATTGCCCGACCTTGGATCGGCGTAGTAGTTCTCCGAGCTGGGTCCGAGGAACGTCACCGGGTACATGTTCTGTTTGAAGCGCAACAAAGTGCAGATGTCCGCATCGAAGCTGGAAAAGAAACTCAACCGACCGCACCCCTTACGCAGCATAATGTCGAGAATACGATCGATGAAAAGATTCTTGTCGATGGTCTGGTTGCTCTCGTACTTGCCGGTCGAGAGTAGCTGTGGCCACTTGATTTCGATGTCGAAGCCGACAGCATGGTCGACTTTTGTAAGGAAGTCCTCAAAGAGTGGGAAGAGACGGTAGTCCTCGCGTGACTCCTCGTTATGTGCGGCGTATTCGATGACTTTCAAGCCGACAACTTGGTACGTCTTAAGGGCCTTCAGCTCGTCGTAGGTGATATCTTTGATAAGGACTTTGGTCAATTGCAATATATTCTTTGGCTTTGCATTTGGATCTTTGGCGGCGTACACAAAAAAGTCGTGGTAGATGACCGCATGAAGATCTCTGGTCAGCTGAACGTCGAACTCAACCATGTCAGTGCCAACGACGCCGGATTCTTTCATGGATGCGACGGTGTTTTCGACGATCGGTGCCCCCCCACTCGAGTATTTCATGCTTCTGCCCAGTCCTCGATGGCCGATATCGAGGGAGGTCCAATTCTGACGCCAATAATGCACGAAGGAGGTTCTAAAGTTAAGCTCAGGCGTTGGCAGTGCCTTGACTAGGAGGTAACCGAGCTTTATAGTTCCAGCTGAGGTTTGCCAGTTGGGAGATATAAGAGTAATATCGGCGTCACCGTTACTCGCGCTAAATGTATTGGGGTAGAGATATTGATTACCAATGGTATGAATCAATTCGGGAGTTGTCTCGTCCTGCACGTAAACGGTGAACATGTAGGCAGTTTTCTTCAGGTCGCTAGTTGTGATGTGGAAAATGACAATGTCGTCCTTGTTGTATGGCACTCCATACTCCGATTGATCACGAATGAAGCTGTTTCCGTATTCCATTCGAACGTATTCCACGTTGGCCCTCGCAGAGGGCACAATGGGCGTTAGTAGCTTATCCTTTTCACTCAAATCGTAGTCGACTGGCGTTACTTTGGTAAAGACTTTTCGATCTTCACTGATTCCACTCAGTTTAATCGGGTTCTTGAAGAGTTTCAACTGCAGGATGTATCCACTGCTCAGCCATCCTCGCTTGACTTCCTTCACGGCGTTCACATAGCCAAAGCGATCCGAAGTCCGACCACTTTCGTCGCCCAGTTCGACGGTCCTGGCCTCGAAGTGGGTTTCCCACTTCCGAATCTGCACGCCCCCACTTGAGTCCTTAACTCCGATGAAGTACCGATAGTTTACTGTAGCGTTCGCTGTGAAACGCACCGTTCCCGACCATTTAGTCGCCAACTCTGTGGTGTTTAGCAATAAAGCACCGCCTACTGACCAATTACCGAGGGAGTCAGCATCGCCGGCGATCCCAATCCATTCGAAGGGGTTCAGTGGCTCTTCCAGCTTTACACTAAAAGTCCATTCCACTTCGGAGGACTTCGCACGAATACCGCCGGTAACTGCAGCTACAAGGAACAACGTGATTACCACTTTCAAATCCATAATGCGCTATCCAAGACACTGAACTTGGAAGTTGGCCACGGGGAACTTTTTATACTGCGGAAATCGAGAGAGATTACGCGATTTAATTCTAATCAAACTTGGTTATTGCGTGACGGTTATATTTCAAACGGTCGTATACATATGGGAAAATGGAGTACTCCTTCGACGATAGCTCTAAATCATTGGAATGATTTGATTTGGATAATGTTATCACGGCAGCTACTGCCCATAAATGGATTAGAGATAGCCAATTCGATTTTATTAGACAAACAAAGTGCCACAAAGATAAACCAGTTGGCTTCGGATTAGTCGTTACCGACCCCCAAAGCTCGAGATGATTAGTGCATAAGACGCACCACCTCACAACACAACACTGATTATCTTTTTCTCTATTTATTTCCATTCGAAGTATAAATATCAATTTCGGCATTATAATAACCACGTTGAGATAAATAGTGAAATGTTTAAATAAAAATACACTATTGACCAAATGCTGTCAATACTTCGAATGCATAAACATAAACAATAAATTTCAAATGTTTATTCGTTTTCTTATTCTTAATTTCATAAAATACATACACTACACATACATATATGTTATTAAAAATTCAATACAATAATTATCGTAGTAGTAAGTGTGCTAAAGACCACACTCGTGGAAGAAATTCAAATTGATACTGATCTACTAAAAATAGATAGTACTTAAATAATAAGCATTTTGAAATTTTTCGAAGTACAATTTATTATTTGAGAGGGGTTATTGTACTGCGACCTTTTGATCTATTGTACCCCCTGCTTACGTCTCAGAGTGGTTTATTCCCTCAAAAGAGTTCCCCTCATAGTATAATTCCTTTCGAAATCATTAGGTTTTAGTACTCTTCTTTCTCCTTGGCGGAAGAAATCAGTCCTATAGCACTCTCTCCAGTCCAGTTTCCTTTAAGAATATAAGGATGAGAGCTGGCTCTAGTGACTGTTTTGCCTCATCAGATAGTTGGTACTTGTTCTTTTGAAAATCAAATCTTTTGATGATGTCGTCTCTAGGAAAGGCCAATAGTGGTTGTTTTTTGAGTAGTACGTCAAACTGTCTCAGTGTGATGCACTTTCCTCTTCCTATTCCTTCCTTGGCGATTCTTAGGATCGTTTTACTTGCATATTCCTCAACCATAAGGTGCAATGGAGTTAGTTCCAATAGCACTTCCATAGCTGCGGTTGGGCAAGTTCTCATAGCCCCTGTAATACATAGGCACGCCAGTCTTTGCACTTTATTGAGTGTCTTCCTTGTGGTTGAAAAACTGGTTCTTTTTGCCCATGCAATCGCTCCATATGTGATCATTGGTCTCACAATAGCAATATACATCCATCTACGGATGGTCGGGCTACATCACCAGGATTTGCCAGCTAAGCTCCGGCAAATCATTAAATCACGCATTGCTTTTCTGGTTATCTCTTCTGTGTGTTTTTTCCAGATGAGTTTACTGTCTAGGTTTAGTCCCAGATATTTAACTTCATTGACTGTTGTCAGTGTTGTACCTGATAGCCTTATCGGCCTTAGTCGTTCAAGTTTTCTTTTCCTCGTGAATGGTACTATTGTTGTTTTTGCCGGATTAAGGTTAAGCCCAGCCGTTACGCACCAATCCCGAGTTATTTCGAGTCGCCTTTGAATAATGTCACATAGGGTTCCCTCAAATTTGCCCCTGGCAATAATTACTATGTCATCAGCATATGCTTGACAATTGATGCCCTGGTTCGTCAATTTCTCAAGTAACTCGTCCACTACAAGACTCCACATTAGGGGGGATAGAACTCCTCCTTGCGGACAGCCTCTTGCTGTGTTAACCTTGATAATACCTTCTGATGTGTGAGTCTCTGCTGATCTTGTGCTCAGGAGTTCATACATCCATCTTCATACTGTGTTATTTACTCCTTTTCTATCAAGAGCTCGAATAATTGCATCATGCGATGTGTTATCGAATGCTCCCTCAATGTCCAAGAAGGCACACAATACTATCTCTTTCGCTTCAAGAGCGCTTATCTCAGTTAGCTGGTACAGAGCAGTTTCCGTAGATCTGCCCGCTCTGTAGGCATGCTGACGATGATGAAGAGGCGATGTACTTAGTACATCTTCTCTTAAGTAGTTGTCCACAGCCTTTTCCATCGTTTTAAGAAGAAACGAAGTAAGACTGATTGGTCTATAGGACTTCGGTAGACTTGGGTCATTTTTTTCCACTTTCGGAATGAACACTAACTTCGCTCGTCTCCACTGGTTTGGTATGTAGCCAGACTGTTTTTTTAAATTCTTGCCAGATGTGGAAGCAGTTCGAAGAACAAAGGCGATGTGTATTTGCAGTCTATAGGGCAAGGGACTACTCGTTCATTTATATATATATAAAAATGAAACCCGTTTTCCGTTGTCACGACATAACATGAAAACGGCTTGACCGATTTGGCTGAAATTTTTTTTAGCTGTTCGTAATTATAAGAAGAAGGTCTTTATGAAAGAAAATTTTGGAAAAACCATCCGGAAAAGTCCGGAAATTGAAAAAAAACGAAAATTGATTTTTTGAATGGAATTGTGTGTGCAATTTTTGGGGAATGAATTTTCTAATGGAAAAATATAAAACTTTCAGTGGAAAACTCGGAAAATTCCGAAAAAACGCGGAAATTGAGTTTTTTTTTTTGAATAAATTTTGCATTTTATCGCATGATTTGATGATTTTTGACGATGTAAAGGTGGAAAATTCGTTGTGAAGCTTGGAAAATTTCGGATAATTGTGAGACTCATTGTGATAAAAGACGTATAAACGAGCTTTGGAGGCAGTTGACCTAACGAGGAAGGATTAACGAGGTGATTCGAGACGGTTTGGTGGAGCTATGATATTCCTCTCCGGAGATTTTCGTCAAACGCTTCCCGTCAACTCGATATCTACTGCTGCCGATGAACTTAATGCGTGCCTGTGTGGCATGTCAAGAAGTAGAAATCCACCACGAACATGGCTGCTGAATTCTCGAGACAAAATGATGGCGCTTGGCAATAACCAAATTACTGTTAATGTTTCGACTGGATCGATATCGTCGAAGGAGGACCTCATCACCATAGTGTTATCCCGGCATTATACATAGGGGGAAAGCGGGAGACTTGAACATATGGGAGACTTGAGCCACTCTCAATAATTTGCTCAAATTCCATCGAAATCCAACAAGTGTAAGTGTATGCGATGCAGACAGTGACGAGCTAATTGCACACAAAAAGAATTCTAAATCATCAGCTGTCTCTGGTTGGTGGAAGAGAAAAAGTGTTTTGCAGTGCCAAAAGTAAAAAAAATTTTTTTTTCTTTTTTCTCTATAAAATTGATCTGTAAAGCGTTTAATAAATCAATTTGATGTTACCTAACAATATTGATATTCAACATTGTAAATATTAGTATGATACCATTCTAGTTTGTATATAACAAAAATTATGAATATAAATTTGTTAAAAAATGCGAACGGGAGACTTGAGACAGTTTCTAAAGGGAGAGTTGATCAGTGGCTCAAATCTCCATTTGCTCTGATGAAATGTTATGTAAGTGTTTTAAGGCCTTGTATTTAATTTTAATAATAAAAAAAAAATAATTTAGTTAAAAAACTCAAAGAAATAAACCTTGTAATAGGTTATTTAAGTTATTGATTTATTTTCGTTATGTTTCTGAAGTTTAGTTTTTGTTTACCTTTTTTTACTTTGTATATGCTAAGAAACTGAAGTACCTAAACCACTTAAACAATAAAAATAAATTTTAGTCACATTGGAAGTGGATAAATTATTCGTTTTATTGTATTTCTCGTAGGATTTGAGTATGTTCAACTCTCCCCGAAGGGGTGTTCAAGTCTCCCGGTGGTGCGGGAGACTTGAGCCGAAAATCTGTTTTCAAACATTTGGCATTTGCCAAAAATTTGTTGCGTTTATTATAAGTTGAAGAGACCGTTCTTAAAATAGATAAATGTAGCTATAAAAAAATCCATTTAACAGGTGGCTGTGATTGATAAACAAATTTTTATTAACGATCTAACAAAAAGTGGCTCAAGTCTCCCGCTTTCCCCCTAATTATTAAAACTCGATTGGATTAGTGAACGGGCAATACTAGCGGCGACGAATATAAGGATGTGTGGCGATAGCTTGCATTTCATTATTCAAAGTCAATTCGCTGGAGAACATCTGTTAACAGCATGACCGACGAGGACGACGAGCCCAACTAACCAAAGGTGGGATAGATAATAAAATATTCATGTTGCGGAATCTGAACCATTCGAAATTGCAACGGTACGCTGTTGTCCGTCAAGAAACGGATGAACAATGTGATTCAAGTGACAATCATCAAGGGCAAATTCAAACTAGAGGAAGTCCTTATCCCATGAATTCAGATTATTCCACTGTTCTTCCATTCTAATTCAAGATTCAGATAACCGTTCGATTAGCTTTTGCGATAACAATGAATAAAGTGCAAGGCCAATCGTTGGAAGTCTGTGGGATAAATCTCGAATTTCCGTGTTTCGCACGGTCAGCTGTACGTTGCCTGTTCGCGTGTTGGCAAACCGTCTTCGTTGTGCGTTTTCGCAACGGAAAACAAATCGAAAAACATTGATCATCATATCGCTCTCTACAGATTTCGATTCCAATAAAATAAATCACATTGAAATTTTAACTATCTGTGTTTTGTTATCATTTTGAAGTTTATCTGAAGGCGTTAAATTGGGGCGAGACGAAATTCGTCGGGTTAAATAAATTATAAATTGATAAATTACTAGTATCGCTTGTGGTCGAAAATCGACCATACCTTTTATAAGAATGTAGGTATACTAAAAAACGTACTACTATTATTTTCGTTATTTATTTATTTACTAGCGGATACCCTGCATGTGCTACTATGCTTATAAAATGAAATAAGTGTGTTTGCAAAAAAAGAAAATTTTGTTTATTTATTAACTTCTTTATCTTAATGCTAGCGGATAAACAATATTTTGAGTTTTTCCGGTATGTGTGTAGGGTAAGGTCGGGAGGATTTGACAGGCAGGAGGAACTGACATCAGCACTTTTCTGAAAAACTGAAACCCTGACAGCACTTTAAATGATGAGAAAACGAAGTTAGTAACGATTGGTTTGAGTGATAAATAAACAATCACTGTGGTTTAGAAGATAAGCGAAGTGGACGTCTTTTTTATTTTTGTGTCCATTTTATCTAACTTGTATGGTAAGCAATCCAACTGCAATATTTTAATTATGAAGCTTTTGACATTGAAAGTGCTATATAGTGCACCTTTATTTGTTTTAAAATCATTAATAAACAATTGTTTATCCTGGGAACCATTACGAAAGTTTTTTTTGTATTAGTCCCAAAAGTTATCAAAAAGGAGGATTTGACATTCGTGCTCAAGGAGGAATTGACAGAGTGTCAAATCCTAATTTATTTGTCAAAATAAAAATTGTGTGGTAAAACAACTTCTTACTATTTTTTAGAATGCATAAATGCCAAAAATTTACAAGAGCAAAAATCCCCACCCAACATCGATGAAACAAGTGTTGAGAATGCCTTTAAAGACATTCAAAACAAAACAGAGTCGATAAGCAGTGCTGCCCCAAAAATTGTTTATTAAACGTACCACTTAAATATTCAAACTAAAAAAAAAACAGGAAGTTCAACAAATTAATGCTCAATTAAGTTCAAAATATACCTCTTTAGGTAGATGGCAAATCCTCCTTCATGGTAGGAGGAATTGACACTTTGTAAAGTTCTGGAAAAAACCTTACAACTCTGCTTTTATATTGCTAAAATGATATTGTATCTTATGTAAATTTTGAAAATTTGAAATTGTATTTGGATTTTAAGATATTTCCAAATGTTCCTTAACGTGTCAAAACCTCCCGACCTTACCCTAAACATCAAGATTTTTTGGTGTTCCAACTCTAGAGCAAGAAACATATATTTGGCCGTGCGAAAAACAGGAGTTTCTAAGTTCAAACCAGCAACACTTAGCGATTGGCCTTGAGCCTTATTGATGGTTATGGCGAAAGCAAGACACACTGGAAACTGTTATCGCTTGAAATGGAAGAGTAAATCGGTCGAAATCTAAGTTGCGAATGAGCATCACTGGTGAACCAACTTTTAAAGTTAAGATGTGTGGTGGCATTCCAGAAGGTTCCAGAGAGTTAAGAAACTCTATTGGATAGTTAACAGCTTGTTCCTCATCTATAACTGTGTCAATCGATTTGTACTTCACAACTTCACCGGGTAGCTTCAATTGAATTTGATGGTTTATTTTGTTGACATCATCATTCTTCGGAGCCAAAATTGCTCGTTCGCAAAGCCAATCATTGATTTTGAAATTATTTGCAATTTCGGGAAAAAACTTTCTGCACAACATCTTGAATTGATGACTGCATTTGGCAAAAGTTTAGCGGAAAAGATATTTCACGTGTAGTCGGTGCATACGGAAGTTTTCCATCGCCCATATCCAAAAGCTGTTTGGCGAATATTTGTGCAGCAGCATCTTGAAGTAAATGCACATGCACGACAATGTAAGTTTTTTTACATGTCTCCAAAGATATGACGCTTTCAAACATTCATTTAGTTCATCTGCTGGTGTTGATTTTGGAATCACTGGCAAAGTTTGTCGAAAATCACCAGCAAGAAGCAATAGAGCTCCACCCATTGGTCGATCATTTGCTCGGAAATCTTTCAGAGAACGGTCAAGAGCTTCAAGCGATTTCTTGTGTGCCATAGTGCATTCTTCCCATACAATAAGTGAGCTTGTTTTTAATATTGCAGCCATGCCAGTATTTTTTTCCGATGTTACATGTTGTTGTTTCGGTATGGTTTACATTATAATGGAAGTTTAAGAGCTGAATGCGCTGTACGCCCACCATCGAGTAAAGTTGATGCGATTCCAGACGATGCTACAGCAAGTGCAATTTAATTTTTCGATCGAATCAGCGAGTATTAAATTGAGCAGAAATGTTTTTCCAGTGCCTCCAGGTGCGCCAAGGAAAATAATTCCACCTCTTTTGTTTGCTACGTGTTCCATAAGTTTTTCTAAAACTATTTTTTGATCAACAGTCAACAGTTGTTTCTGAGCATGGACAAAATGGAGCAATTCATCAGAATTATACTGCCGTTCAAGTAGCAAATCTCTGTCGTGGACATTGTTTCGATCACGTCGCGGTGCTGGTAGTCCAAGCGGGCAAATAATTTTGTTGTTGATCGAAATACATCTATCTTCAAGTAGTATGAGTGCTTCATTGAAAATGTCTTCCGAAAACTGGATTTCCACATCAGGGTTCGTTGTACCTACGTGCTTCTCTTAGTATATCGTCACTCATGCTTTCTTTGTGTTTTTCCCAAAGATTTTTTGGATCTGAAGGCGCGCAAGTGGTTAAAATTATAGCAAAGAGTGTGCGAATCTGTGGCGGAAGACACGTGAGAGCTGCTTCTGCCAATGTTATGTCACAATTCTGAACGTTTTCAAGTAAGCCGAGTCGATAACATGCTTCTCTGTACGTTTCACATTTCTTCATTAACCGTTTTCAAAGCTTGGAATGATGTTGGACCTTTGACTGTGTGAAGCAACATTCTTAAATAGTAACATTCAGCGTTATTTGGATGAACAGTATATACTCGACCCAAAGCATCAGATGCACGAACATCAGAATAGTCTGGCATAACAGCGCCTCGCTTTCTCCTGCAAAACATTTTGCGTGTTGTGTTCCAAGTGAAATATTTTGGAACTTCATGATACAGCAATGTTTTTGCAAAATTATCAGCTTGACACAATTGAAAAAAAGCCGTAAGTGTTGTATTTTGTGGCTGTGCTGCTCGTTCTTCTGCATTTTCTTCGGTAAAGTAAACACGTTGACCGTTTTCTAAATGAACAGCAAGATATTGAACAGTTGATATCGTTCGTGAATACTGAAACAAAGAATTCGCCAGACAGCTTCATTACTACTGATGTAACGACCCATCTGTAATTGAGTTATTTCATCGTTTCAACTTGAAAGCCCGAAGACTGCCATGTCACTACCTTTGTTAACATACACATGCAATATGTACTTAATGGATTTTACGGAGTTGCAGTATTCCACATTGATATGAGCTTGAAAGGTTTTTGAAAGTATTGGACTGTAGGGAACAATCCATCTGTTATCAATGTCAATTTCAACGTTTCTTACTTTAATGGTGGTGGTGAATCCTCCATCTTCTGGTTTTCTGGATATCCATCCTCACCAGATTGAGTTTCATTAATCAAATCGCGTGGATATCTTTTCGTGCATTTGGCGTCTTTCATGCAAGGTGAATTCATATTCAATGCTCCGCACGGACCGTGAATCATGTTCTTGCATACAACGTCAAAAAGTATCGGATCTTCTTGTTGGTTCGGTAGTTCAGGAGATATAAAACTATCGATTTGAGTTGGAACAATATTTACTTTCAACCAAATTAAAATATGAGCATGTGGTAAGCCCCTTTTTGCCATTCAATCGAATACATCCAGCATTGCACTTCGCCGTAAATACGATTTTTTATGATGAGATCCATGAGTTTCTTTAGTTTTTGTTTGAAAACTCTAGCTGTCAGATCATGTCTGTGATGCGATGACTGACCAGGGGATAGCAAATCTTTGATTTCCGACCAAGCTGGATTGCACGTGAGTGTGATGAAAAGATCTGGTCGCCCGTATCTTCGAACATACTGTTGTGTTTTTCCAATTAAAGAAAACAGCAATTCAATTATAAAATATATTTCGACTCAAAAATGGCGTCGCAAAGATACAAGAGTTAGCAAACAACAAAACGAAAGATGCCATACTTCATGGTATTAATAATTCACATATAAATTTAACGAAAGGATGAATATCGTGGATAGTTATTGGTGATGCCAAATAATGGTAACACATACGTCAAAGCATCTTGAGCATACTCATGCATATGTCTTGGGCTTCCAGTGTACGAAGCAGGAAGTATACACATTTGACCAATGTTGGCAGCGTTTCCATCATTAGCAATTGCATCGCGCAAATGAATATAATCTTCGACACGCAATTTGTTTTGGTTCAAACGAATGTACAGAAGCCGCTCGCTTTCAATTTTGGCGTACCTACATGTCAACAATGAACTGATGAAAGAGTTCACGGCATTTCAAAATATGATTAGATTGTTGAGCTCTTATCATAATGCGATATGCATAATAATCCATAGATGTAACCTGTAATACAAATAGTTTTGTTTAATAAATTGTTACCGATATAAACAAACAAACTCATTTATATATTTTAAAAAATATGTAGGTACTTCAAATTAAAAAAAAACAAACCTTTTTAGTTGTTGCTGCACCTGTGACAGAGTTTCTCTGCATGATGTTTAAATGGTATCCATCTTCACCTTGCCAAAATAATATTGGATATTGAAGAGCATCATACGATCGGTGTTTTTCAGAGACGCGTTGCAAATTTGTATTTCGTCTCTGAATTATGATGTCTCGCCGATCGAATTCCATTCCAACCATAACGACTGCCACTTCGTTGATCGTTGGAGCGTTAAAGCCTCGTTCATGCTCACCGGATGATGGATCTGAAGGCGCGCAAGTCGTTAAAATTATAGCAAAGAGTGTGCGAATCTGTGGCGGAAGACACGTGAGAGCTGCTTCTGCCAATGTTATGTCACAATTCTGAACGTTTTCAAGTAAGCCGAGTCGATAACATGCTTCTCTGTACGTTTCACATTTCTTCATTAACCGTTTTCAAAGCTTGGAATGATGTTGGACATTTGACTGTGTGAAGCAACATTCTTAAATAGTAACATTCAGCGTTATTTGGATGAACAGTATATACCTACTCGACCCAAAGCATCAGATGCACGAACATCAGAATAGTCTGGAATAACAGCGCCTCGCTTTCTCCTGCAAAACATTTTGCGTGTTGTGTTCCAAGTGAAATATTTTGGAACTTCATGATACAGCAATGTTTTTGCAAAATTATCAGCTTGACACAATTGAAAAAAAGCCGTAAGTGTTGTATTTTGTGGCTGTGCTGCTCGTTCTTCTGCATTTTCTTCGGTAAAGTAAACACGTTGACCGTTTTCTAAATGAACAGCAAGATATTGAACAGTTGATATCGTTCGTGAATACTGAAACAAAGAATTCGCCAGACAGCTTCATTACTACTGATGTAACGACCCATCTGTAATTGAGTTATTTCATCGTTTCAACTTGAAAGCCCGAAGACTGCCATGTCACTACCTTTGTTAACATACACATGCAATATGTACTTAATGGATTTTACGGAGTTGCAGTATTCCACATTGATATGAGCTTGAAAGGTTTTTGAAAGTATTGGACTGTAGGGAACAATCCATCTGTTATCAATGTCAATTTCAACGTTTCTTACTTTAATGGTGGTGGTGAATCCTCCATCTTCTGGTTTTCTGGATATCCATCCTCACCAGATTGAGTTTCATTAATCAAATCGCGTGGATATCTTTTCGTGCATTTGGCGTCTTTCATGCAAGGTGAATTCATATTCAATGCTCCGCACGGACCGTGAATCATGTTCTTGCATACAACGTCAAAAAGTATCGGATCTTCTTGTTGGTTCGGTAGTTCAGGAGATATAAAACTATCGATTTGAGTTGGAACAATATTTACTTTCAACCAAATTAAAATATGAGCATGTGGTAAGCCCCTTTTTGCCATTCAATCGAATACATCCAGCATTGCACTTCGCCGTAAATACGATTTTTTATGATGAGATCCATGAGTTTCTTTAGTTTTTGTTTGAAAACTCTAGCTGTCAGATCATGTCTGTGATGCGATGACTGACCAGGGGATAGCAAATCTTTGATTTCCGACCAAGCTGGATTGCACGTGAGTGTGATGAAAAGATCTGGTCGCCCGTATCTTCGAACATACTGTTGTGTTTTTCCAATTAAAGAAAACAGCAATTCAATTATAAAATATATTTCGACTCAAAAATGGCGTCGCAAAGATACAAGAGTTAGCAAACAACAAAACGAAAGATGCCATACTTCATGGTATTAATAATTCACATATAAATTTAACGAAAGGATGAATATCGTGGATAGTTATTGGTGATGCCAAATACTGGTAACACATACGTCAAAGCATCTTGAGCATACTCATGCATATGTCTTGGGCTTCCAGTGTACGAAGCAGGAAGTATACACATTTGACCAATGTTGGCAGCGTTTCCATCATTAGCAATTGCATCGCGCAAATGAATATAATCTTCGACACGCAATTTGTTTTGGTTCAAACGAATGTACAGAAGCCGCTCGCTTTCAATTTTGGCGTACCTACATGTCAACAATGAACTGATGAAAGAGTTCACGGCATTTCAAAATATGATTAGATTGTTGAGCTCTTATCATAATGCGATATGCATAATAATCCATAGATGTAACCTGTAATACAAATAGTTTTGTTTAATAAATTGTTACCGATATAAACAAACAAACTCATTTATATATTTTAAAAAATATGTAGGTACTTCAAATTAAAAAAAACAAACCTTTTTAGTTGTTGCTGCACCTGTGACAGAGTTTCTCTGCATGATGTTTAAATGGTATCCATCTTCACCTTGCCAAAATAATATTGGATATTGAAGAGCATCATACGATCGGTGTTTTTCAGAGACGCGTTGCAAATTTGTATTTCGTCTCTGAATTATGATGTCTCGCCGATCGAATTCCATTCCAACCATAACGACTGCCACTTCGTTGATCGTTGGAGCGTTAAAGCCTCGTTCATGCTCACCGGATGGTGTTTTATCGGCTCTTATAATGACTTTATAATCATTAGATGGCAATCCAAGGCGACTTTGAATAGTTTAACCAAATGATTACGCTGGTGAAATAAACGTTGCAAATTAGAAATAATTTCACGTTTTGTTCCGTTGATAGCAGCGCAACGTTGATCAACTTCTTCTTCTTCATCTCCTGTGAAATACCTAAATTTGCAAAAACTTTGCGTCTTCATCTAGCGTTGGAAGAAGCGACCCGATTTGGTGGTAAACTTGTCCTTGCACTTTAAATGTTGGCATGAAACCTGTAAAAATAATTTTTGTAATGTATTTTTTATGTAAAAAAAACAAAAAAAGCAGACAAACCTGTATTGCTAACAATGTTTGTAGCTCCAAACGAAGTCATTTGAAAGCTCGAATTGTATTTCCGAATGCTTTTCAAAAAATGTTTGGACAATGCTGTGGTGCCAGAAACGTTGTTTTTAAGTGGTTCAGGTGGCTCAACCAGCGGTGACAACTGGACTTTACCATTCGAACAACACATGCCCGGTGATTCCTTTTTAAATTTCAGTGCTTGGCAGTACAAACAAAGAGTGTTCATAACCTTTCAAATGAGACCGGTTTGGGCCAAATCGGTTGGGTAGTTTTAGAGTCTATAGAGGACAAACATACAAACATTGTATTTTATATATATAGATACTAACTCTGCATTCGTATGGTTTGTGACCCATTTTACAGCAATAAGGTACAGCAGGAAATAAAAAAAATCATTTCTGTGACATTACTTTTTTCCTTACCTTTTAATTCATCATCTAGCAACCTTGATTTAACAAATTTAATAGTCAATTTTTTTTCTGTGCTTATAGTTTCAAGAGCCGTAATCACATTGTCATACTCTTCAGGCATGGTCAATAGTAGGTGGCAAACTTTATCGGATTTATCTAATTGGCTGTCGCTTCAATTTCGGCCAACAAATTGTCAAATTTTAGGAAATGATCTTGCATATTTTCATTCCATTTTAATATCAGAAGTTGCTTTCCTAAATGCAATTTGTTAAAAACACTTTTTCGTTTTAACATTCCTCCAATAGTTTTTGATAATTTCTTTGGCATTATTTGCTTTTTAAACAATGTCCAAATATGATAGATCTCGCTTTGGGATCGTCTTTTGCAAATTTTTCTTGTGCACCGCCATCTTGTGTTAATACATAAAGATGTGTCCAGACTAGTGAAACATTTGTTTAATAAATGTTTATAAAATGTTTCCGATTTGCTTCAGAAAAATTTCATAAATACTTATTCAACATCTCTTAAATGTTTCTTTCAGTCTGGACGCCGATGAAACATTTTTGAAACATTTATGAAGCGTTTAATTTTTATCCTTTTTGCACTAAGAGTAATGATGAACTCTAAAGCGGTAGGATTTTTAGCAGCGTGCTTCATTATCATAAAAAAAATTAAAACAAATATTTCACAAATTTCATTTGACGCATCTTTTTTCTTGTTTTTGTGCTTTTATAATTATCATCCCGAGGATCCCACAAAACTCGATTTAGTTCAAATAATTTAATTAAATGCATAACTTCCTTTTATGATTTTTTTGACATTTTAATTTTTATATTCAAATAAATTCAAAAAACAGCGCCTACTCTCTGCCCGGAAGAAACATGTGAAACAAAAATTATTTCCCATCACGAATGGGAAACTGATGTGTTTCGTTGGTCTGGACACGCCTTTTTCTTCCAATAAAATCTTTATTCTAAATTTCCAATTACTGAAATTCGTTGAATTACCTATGTGAAAATTAGAGAACAAATTACATTTGGCTGCCGCAATCGATATAAACATAAATTCAGTGGATTTTCATAAGCATAAATTAAAACAGCTGACTTTTAAACACGCTCTACCACAAATGCGAAGGAAGAAAAATCTCGTTTTATGTTCCATTGGGCACGAAAAATCTGAAATCTGCAAAATCCGAAAATCCAAATGGAAAACGACATAAATATGAACACGAACACGCTTCTTCTATTGGTATTATGGTACAACCAACATTGCTTTTATTAAGAAAGGAAAAAAGGGATGGTTACATGAAAAAACTAGAATGAGATAGATGGATAATACTTAAGGGTAGTGTTCAAAAAGTTATACGAAACTTAACATCGACGACGACTAAATGACATTTGATGCAGAAACACATTAACGTAAACTCTACGCAGCCTCTAAACGCAAATTTTCGCGTTTAACTTACGCAGCCTTAAAGCAACGTTGCTTAAGTGTTAAGTTCGAAAAATCTTTATAAATCACATTTTCCTGCGTAAGGGAATTTTAGAGGGTGCGTAGAGATAACCAGACTCTACAGTGAGTTTATAAATAAGGCTGATAGCGACTAAAGCTATGTTCACACGATTGCCAATATTGTCAGGTCTACAAATGATCTAGCAATGAGCTACAAATGATCTGATAATAGCGAACTACCTTACAATACCAAATTGCGTGTTTAGACGGTTGCCAGGTTTTGTCCAAACTCTAACAATTTCATTTGCAGATGGCTTGGCCACAAATAATTTTTCTGGTTGACAGATGTTTGTTTACAAAATATTTGCAGACCCGTTTGCATTCATTGCCAGACATATTAAAAAAAAATTTTTTTCTTTCGGTGGTGAAGTCTGGATTGAGAAGCACTTAAGAAAAAAAAAATGTAAATGCAATTGCGATTATTTTGTTCCATTGGGCACGAAAAATCTGAAATCTGCAAAATCCGAAAATCCAAATGGAAAACGACATAAATATGAACACGAACACGCTTCTTCTATTGGTATTATGGTACAACCAGCATTGCTTTTATTAAGAAAGGAAAAAAGGGATGGTTACATGAAAAAACTAGAATGAGATAGATGGATAATACTTAAGGGTAGTGTTCAAAAAGTTATACGAAACTTAACATCGACGACGACTAAATGACATTTGATGCAGAAACACATTAACGTAAACTCTACGCAGCCTCTAAACGCAAATTTTCGCGTTTAACTTACGCAGCCTTAAAGCAACGTTGCTTAAGTGTTAAGTTCGAAAAATCTTTATAAATCACATTTTCCTGCGTAAGGGAATTTTAGAGGGTGCGTAGAGATAACCAGACTCTACAGTGAGTTTATAAATAAGGCTGATAGCGACTAAAGCTATGTTCACACGATTGCCAATATTGTCAGGTCTACAAATGATCTAGCAATGAGCTACAAATGATCTGATAATAGCGAACTACCTTACAATACCAAATTGCGTGTTTAGACGGTTGCCAGGTTTTGTCCAAACTCTAACAATTTCATTTGCAGATGGCTTGGCCACAAATAATTTTTCTGGTTGACAGATGTTTGTTTACAAAATATTTGCAGACCCGTTTGCATTCATTGCCAGACATATTAAAAAAAAATTTTTTTCTTTCGGTGGTGAAGTCTGGATTGAGAAGCACTTAAGAAAAAAAAAAATGTAAATGCAATTGCGATTATTTTGGACGCGTACGTATTTGAGAGCCATGATGAATTGCCACAAAAAAAACTTCGGCGTGTTTGGACGAAGGATTTGGTGCCACGCTGACAGCAGGAGGGACTTTACACACAATTGCTCGTGGAATTGAGAGCTGAAGAGCCAGAATTGCACCTAAATTATATCCGTATGGCTTCGAAACATTTCGATGATCTTCTAGCTTTGGTGACTCCGCATGGTGACTTAACGGGCTCCCAACCCGTGAAGTCTCTGCCTGAGACACTGCAGCCTTCCATCCTCTGCGATCCCAGGCACGCTGCTTCCAGTTTGCCAGACCAAGCGCTCCATATCCAAAAGCAAGAAAAAAAAAAAAAATATGCGTGCTAGCATTTCAGCGGCTAGCTCTACGATACCTAGCTACTGAAAAATTTTCGGTACCTGCAATATCTGTTTCGCATTTCTGTGTCAACGATCTCGTCCATCATTCCAGTTCTTTTGGATGCAATCTACAAAGTGCTCGTGGACAAATTTCAAAGTGATTTGAGAGGATCATAAATATTTCTAGAACCTTTTGCAGGGGTCATAAAAGGATGACAACAATTTATTTTTTTATAAACATTTCCAGATACTTTTACAAGAATCATAAAACGGAAAACACAAAATATACCTAAAATAAAAAGTTATTGGAAAGGATCATAAATATTTCTAGATCCTTTTAAAAGAATCATTAAAAAAGGAAAGGGTTTTTCCTAGATCCTTTCCGTTCCCATATCGACTTCTTCGTCCACGTACATATTTGAAATTCACACATTTAGCACCAATCTACACAAAAATGCAAAGAAAATAGCACAGAAACTTCGTTTTGTTCGGTCAATTATGAAAAATATTTGTCCCCAAATGAAATATTTGCAGATGTCGTAACCACAGCATATCTGCAAATAGGAAATGAGTATGCAAATGTTCTAAGCGTCTGACAATGGTCTGACAGTAAAAAAAATTGGGTGTTCAGACGATTGGCAGATACCTGACAATTTCATTGTCAGATGGCGGTCTCGCAATTATCTAACAATGACTTTTCTGCAAATATTGGTAGACAAAATTGGCAGTTCACACGGTTGGCAGACATTTTTGACATTTTTTTTTCATTATTTGCAGACCTGACAATATTGGCAGATGTGGCAATCGTGTGAACATAGCTTAACTAATACTCAGGCAATGACTAGATAAATAATATATAATTTCAGCAAATGCTCATATTTACAAATGACAATCTAAATTTAACAGAGCAATACAAGTGAGTTTGTCTATAAGTGTTTTTTCCTTTTCTTCTTTTTTTGTTTGTAACGAGAATTGTTTTTAAACTAAGGCAACCATTTACTTTGTTTAGTTGTTTGACTTCATTTCGTTTCTGCTTGCTCCATAAAATACAAGTTTTGATTTCTATGCGATAAATTAAACTTAAATCTATATAGTTCACGCATTTGAGCATTTGTTTTTTAGTTTGATTTTCAATTTTTCTATTCAGTAATATAAAAATTAGAAAATCCCATCTCCGTTCCCTATTCGCAGGCGATTTTCCCATCGAAACTGCTCAGGGCGATTGCGAATGCCTGCAGCGCACACAATGGGTATCTATAATCCATGGTAAATACGTCCTCAGATGTGCGACCAAATTGCATGACAATGTAGTCCGGATCCGAGTCGTGTACGAGTTGGAAATTTTTCACCGATGCCTGCGTGACTCGTCCGTGAAAGTTCAGCACATACGATTGGGTTTCGTCGTTCCAGACAGGTGTTTTATTATGCAGTTCCACTATGTTGTCCATTACCTAGGGGAGGAACACATTTGTAAAAAAAAATAGTTTGGAAGGTAATTTGAAGTGATATGGGTTTGTGTTTACCTTGGATTTCCAGCCGTCCAATAGACCTTGTTGTCGTGGATCTGCTGAGCTGATTTTAACACGCTGATCCTCCTCTGTCATTCCGGGTAGGAGGACTGTCATGTTGCGTGGGCCTTTGAAACCTAAAATGTTGGTGTCCTGCAATGGGAGGGAAGTATTTAGCATGTGGCATACGTTTTTGAAAAGTAATGTGTAACGCAACGGCAACACTAACAACGACAATAAGCAGAACGGAAGATGTAGAGAGAGAGAGAGAGAGAGAGATTACCATTATTATCACCCCTATCGGGAATAATATTTCCCCGGGAATGTTCCCTTTTCAGCAATCTAATTTACATTTACATTGTCTAATTTACATTGCTGACAAGGGAACATTCCCGGGAAAATATTATTCCCGTTAGGGGTGTATAATTGTATATATCCTGGTCCTGATCATAAACTAAGTATTAAATAGACTGACAGCTTCAGCCAAAAAATAGGGATTGCCAGAAGCTGTATTTGACATCGAATGTAGCCCAGTTTGAATTCATGTATTTGTGTCATGTTAATCAAAAGGGGCACATACATTCTTGAAAAAAAAACCAGCCTACACTTCCCGTTTAAATCAGATGTCAGGTAGCCTGAGGTGGATTCTCATTTCAATATCGAGTGCGGGGCTGTGTTTGTAAATAATGGGTTTCTTATTTCTTGGTATCAAGTGAAATTTGTTATGTAATTCAAGTGCAATGGATGTTTAAAATGTACGATATATGGAACAGCAATATTTTTTTAAGTCATTCTATAAGGAATTTTGAATTGAACATCGATATCAACAAATTTTTTCGCATATTCGCGATAGAATTTCCCTTATGTTTCGCAACCTATTTCTCTCCTTTTACATTCCCATTTTCTTCGATTCAGCGCTTAATAAAACCGACAAGCTAAGTAAGGCCCTAGTTATAGCAATACGTAAAACGAAACCGTAAAAACTTCTTTTACTTTTTACACCAAGTTCCCACCAATGTGATTTTGCTAAATCCACTTATTTATTTTACTCAATTCAGTTCAATTAAAATCAAATTTATTAAACAACAAAAAAAAATTATTTCAAATTAAATATTCTTATAGCCTTATTTCTTATCTCTACGCACCCTCTTACATGCCCTTAAGCAGGAAAATGTGATTTATAAAGATTTTTCGAACTTAAGCAACGTTGCTTTAAGGCTGCGTAAATGTGTTTTTGCATCAGAAGTCATTTGGTCGTCGTCGAATTGTAAACAAAACCAAAAAGTGAAAGTAATTTTTGTTTGTTCGTTCATTTCGAATGCTGTGCAAAATTTCTGCCAAACGAATTTCGTTTTCATAAATGCAATTATAAGATTGAAATTATATTTAACACATAAAAATATATAAAATACCTACTGTGCATTATTATTATTTCTTCCACTTCAGTTTTGTTGCTTGTGGGGAATGTCTTAGGATATGTGTGAATACCTATGTCTCCAAATGGCCTGGCATTGGATTTGGCGGAGGAATAGGAATATGGATATAGGAAGACACATAGATATATGATTGCAGTTTGATATTTCAGCAGTACCTTCGAAGACTTTTCGAAATTGTTTTAGATAATTTGAATTTTTATGTGTAAAATGATTTCATTTACAAAGCTACATAATCAGAGCTGATGTCGGTGTCAGGCAATAATAATAGTAATAGATTTCTTTGTTTTCTGTAATAGTTTATCGAAATTCTTACCTAATTAGACACAAACCTCGTTTAGTAAAATAACCGACGAAAAATGTTTATAAATCACAATTTCAGAAAAGCCACGTAGAGGCTGCGTAAATCTTTACGCGATGTTTAACTAAACAACATCGTAGAGGCGTCGTAAGGGAATCTAATAAATACGGCTGTTAGTGTTTCGGTGAGTTTTGGTATTTTGAACAAGTACATATACAATCATAAATTGTTTGTTTTTTATCTTCTATCTATCTTCTATCTATATACATATAATAAAACTGTAGGTATTTTCTTTGTTACCTAATGGCATGAAAACTACTGCACAGATTTCGATGAAACTTTTTTTGAAATGTTTCTTAAGATTCTAAGCGGTTTGGTTAGTTAATCAGCGTCTGCTTCGCGATGACAATAAATAAGGCACAGGACAAACATTGTGCACGGCGGCACGGTCAATTATACGTGTCTCTTTCCCGAGTCAGCGAAAGTAAAAATGTATACGTGTATGCTCCAAGCAACAGAACCTCAAATAGCTTTGTAAAAAAATTATCATAAAAAATATTAAAATGTATGGAAACTTAACTATTTATCTCTTTTATTGGAAACTAGCTGACCCGTGCTCGCCTTGCTTCACCAGAGTTCCAGTTCTCATATTTAAAACAAAATAATTAGCGTTATACAAACCCACTCCTCGATATTTTCTGATAGAAAAAGAATCATATCCATGGTTTTGCTTATATAAGTTTATAAGGCCCACTTGCACCAAGTTACTGGATAACTAAATAAACTTCTGAAAAGCTAACCCAAGATAAACAAATAAATATAATAAGCCCCTGCCTTGCGTAGCACAAGGTCAAAATTATATTAATTTTGACAATACTTCTTACGGAAAAAAATTTAATTGTCAAATAAATTCTAATTCTAACGTAACAAAATCGGTAAAAATAATATTTATAAAATAGATAGCGGTTATGCCATTTAAAAAGGTTCAGCAATACTAGTATAATTGAAAAAAAAAAAAAAAAAAAAAAAAAAAAAAAAAAATATGAAGCAACCATAAAAAAATCAATTAAATTAAATTTTCAAAATGATTTTTTTTCCAATGTTGCTTGGTTATTAAAAATCAATATGAAAGAAATTTCTAATTTCTTTAATCAAATCCACTGTCGACATTTTTTTAATTTTACTATTGGACGTTTGGACACAACTATCCAGAATTTAGAAAATGAGTAAATATTTAATAGTTTATCCATGGATAGATGAATAAGTGTCGTCCTGCAACACAATTTATACCTAATCTACGGAATAGGACTAAACAGTGGATAAATTCATAAATACTCTTGTCAAATGAGTTTGGTGCAAGTGGCCCTAAGTGAAGTGTAGCCAGAAACAGAGGACACAATAACTCAGTTTTATAATAGTAGGGACTTATTAATTATGTAGTTGTAGCTTGTAGGTATGTAGTATGTTGTATTTTTACATGAAAATCAGTAAAGGAATGGAAACTATACAAAGTGGAATCACTCTAGCGCATTTTAGATCACAATTGAGTGTGACTCTCTCTCAATCTGCTCTCAATCTCAATTACATTTCATACGCTATCTCTCTCAATTCCACCATCAACATTCACGGTGGTATTTTGTGACCAAATTTGTCCATTAATTTTTCTCTTGGTCACATTGTCATTTCTTATGCCATTTTGTAATTTGTTTACGAAATAAAAAAAGACAATCGGCTTAAATTTTTTTGCA
Source organism: Cheilosia vernalis (assembly GCA_949126925.1). Lineage (NCBI taxonomy): Eukaryota > Metazoa > Arthropoda > Insecta > Diptera > Syrphidae > Cheilosia > Cheilosia vernalis. The sequence goes on from OX421362.1 coordinate 60,735,890, forward strand.
ACTTATAGCGCTTCGTCAGATTGTTTTGTGTTTACAAATATTTCGGACTTAAATTATTTTGGTAATTTTTAGTTACAATTGGTCATTTTTATTTCCAATTTTCGGCACAAACAATATTTTGAAATGGCAAACGTGGCAACATTCGCCATACTACTCAATTCATATTTATAATTCTCCAGTTCAATTTATAACAGAAAGCAACACTAAACACAAAGGATGCATAAAAAACAGAAAGAAAAAAAAAAGTTTATTTAAAAACCAAAAAACCCGACTGACTAACTGTAAAGAAAAAAACTAAAAAAAATATTAACCAGACACTCACACTATATACCTACAATACAATATTCCAAAGAAAGTAGAGAAAAAAATTGTTTGATAAACGTGTATGTGCCCGCACTTCACTGGTGGGCTGTTGATTGCAATGATCTACGCATATCTGTGAAATATGTAAGTCTCAAATAATTACATTTTTGCTTATTACTTCCGTTACACGAATCAGAGAATAATGAATGATACATCAATCTCTTCATTGGGAAATGTACTAATCGAAGATTAAAGCCATATTCAAATTTGTTAAGTCATTTCGTTATAATATGTGTGTAAACCATAAAAAAATGTTCCTTTTTTAGTTAGAAAATCATATAAAATGGGTTTAAAGGACCAATAACGGACTTAGGATAATAAAAACCATCCTATGTAATACCGCTACTTACGACAAATCGATTGATATATATATTGTTGAGGTTTCGTTACGAACCTACTCCTTCTTCGCGGACAAACAGAAAAATGTGTTCTCTTTTATAGAGGTAGAGATTACATATACCTACATAGTCTCACGCCGCGTACGAAGTTGCGGGTACAGCTGGTATTCTATAAAATGATAGACAACCAATGTAGTTTATATGGAATTCAGTTTCTTTATTGTAATAATAATTCTTGTATTGGAAAAATGGAAAACTTGTCTTGGCGAATGCCTTGCGGAGGTCTCTCCGCAACATAAACAACAACAATATATATATTTGGGTAGGTTAGTATAGGTATACAGCTGTCACATTAATACAATATGTATATACAACAGCTTTTCCCTCGACAGAAATAGTTTCACCGCTCCCAGAACAAGTAGAATGTACGATAATGATAACACAAATGTAAATTGAACTAGAAAATGCATACGATAGTTAAGTTACATTCAACTGTGTGTAATCAATAACAAACATTTAATTAAATCATTTATGATAATTAAATTCTTCCGAACCCATATCGATCTGGCGCTTGACATCTTCTTACAGTACGTTTCAAGGGTGTGGAAACCTGAATACTTTCTCGCAATTAACCTAAATCCTCCGCAATCGTGGTGGCCTCTGCAACCGACTCTTCTTTTCTTGGCATATCGACTTGGCTTGATGTGTTTGTCTGACAAACATCCGAGAGTATAACTGTCATGAAAGAGCTTCTCAATTAGCCGTTTGGAATCGGCATAAAATTGTAGATCCCTTCCATTCGTTTCAAAAATGAAAACTCACACAAAAACGAATTGTTGCGAGAAGCTAGGCCTTGGGTCCGTGCGGACATGTTGCGCCAAAAATTATATATATATTATCCTTAACTTGATCTGGTGCTATTGGATCATCGTCCTCATCTGGTGATATTATTTGGTCTGTTATCACGTTTTCTCCAATTTTTCTCATTTGGTCTACTTGTCTTTTCCATATCTGACCATTGGACGTTATAATGTAATTTGGCGAAATCTCCGTTACTCTACCAAATTTCCACTATTCTTCCGACGAATAATAACGGACTGCAACTCGCTGGTTAAGACTAAATTATGGTACCAGGTACCCCTAGGTTCTTAGGCTCATCTTTGGTTGGTTCCGTTGGCAGCATGAAGTCCAGTTTTGATCTTATTTGACGTACAAATATTATCATAGCTGCAGATTTACCCGTTGCTGCATGTATAGCTAGACGGTAGGACATTAAGATGTTGCTCAAAGCTTTTCGGATTTTATTACGATTGCATTTCAATTTGTTTTTTACTGTTTGCACATATCTTTCCGCCTGACTATTCGTCGCTGAATGGTAAGGTGCTCCGCGCTTGTGATGGATTCCATTTTCTTTCAAAAATCTCTGGAATTCTGATGACATGAATTGCGCCCCCCAATCACTCACGAATGTTGTCGGTAGTCCAAAAGTCGAAAATATCTCTTGGCATTTCCAAATTGTAGTTTCATTCGTAATATTCGGAAGCATGTGTACTTCTTGCCACTTAGAAAAAGCGTCCACCAGTATAAAGAAATATTGTCCCATAAATGGGCCAGCAAAATCCGCATGCACTCGGTCAAATGGTTTGCAGGACATTTCCCAGAAATATGTTGGCCGTACCCCCTTTAGCCACGGGTCGAGTTGATTGGCAATTAGAGCAATTCATCACCATCGCCTTAATGTCCTTATCCATATTATTCCATCAACAATATCCTCGAGCTAAAGATTTAATTTTGGTCATCCCGAAATGCGCAGAATGTAGTTCGTTTAGAACTCGGTTTCTTAAAGCCGTTGGAATGTAAACTCGCATATTTCTCATTAAACAACCTCGTTGTAGCGCAAACTCGATTTGTTCGATTACAAAACGATCTTCCGGTTCGCATACTCGGCCAAATTTCAATGCTTGTATCAGATTTTGAATTGTTTTGTCGTTTTGCGTAGCTTCCGCCAATTCCACCACAGATACCGGTAGGTTTCCGATTGCATTGACTTCCAGTTGGTCCACTTTCTCAACGCTGTTTGTGGTTCGGCGGATCGGTAATCTCGACATAGCATCGGCATTTGCGTTTTCTTTTGATTTCTTACAGCGTATTTCATAATCAAAGGATTTAAAAAATATTGCGTAATGCTGAATACGCGTCGCTGATAATGTTGATAACCCTTTTGTTGGTGAAAATATTTGCGAAACAGGTTTGTTGTCTGCCAGAAAGGTGGGGAGGCCTTTGCCTTTGGTTTTGTGTACGTGTGTATCATTACGTACGTGTGTATCATTTGGCTTTAGCAATAATTTTCTTTTAGTAAATAGATTTGAATCAAAACGGGACGAATTCAGTTGGTGATGGTAGTGATGGGATCAGCGTTGCCGCGAAGCAAAAAGCAGTGAGGGCCGTTTCAACATTTTTTCCGTTCCATTGGGCAAAAGCTGGGAACGAATATTTTACATAAAAATCCTTCCCCAGAAGAAATATTTTTAAATAAAGGATCACCAGGAAAATTTTTCATTTCGTTCAACCGAACCTACTATTTAACAGCGTCAATATCTTTATCTTCTTTATTTATTTCTTAACAGTTTTGTATAGCTCTCCAGCCATTTTATTTTCAGGGCAACTGAATAAGTTTGGAAATTTGGAAATAAGAATTGTCAAATGATCAAAGATCTATCTAAAATTGTCACTCCTTTGCTTCAAATAATTAACATCTAAAATTTGAATCGCCTTCTTAACTGTTTACAAAGTTCTTATTAATAGTTTTTTTAATTACATTAAAAATAAAAGCTAGTACAGCTCTAACAACAACGACATTAAAATTAATGTGGTTGAAGAAGAGGGATATAGAAACCTCACTAAAATACTGAACCAGAGAAAAATGCAATGGTATTCCTATGAGAACAAACAAACCAGACCTTTAAAGGTTGTAGTGAAAAAACTGCATTACTCATGCTCAACCGAAAGCATAAGAAAAGAGTTGAAAGACAGAGATTTTAAAATATTGGATGTCGTAAATAAAAGCAAAGTTCCGCTTCCAAGTTTTATACTCAGTTTTGAGCATGACCAAGATAAAGAACAAATATAGATATGGCATCAAGAACATACTTGGGATGAAAGTTCAAAATCGTACCTTAAAGAAATCCAAATTAGTGCCTCAATGCAAAAATTGTCAAAGATATGGGCATACGCATAAATATTGCAGCTCAAACCCAAGATGGCTAAAGTGTGCAGGAAGTCACCACACTAAAGAATGCATGAAGGAAAAGGTTGAGCATCGTAAATGTGCACACTGCAATGAAAACCATCCTGCTAACTATAGAGGATGTTCAGTTGCAAAAGAAATACAACTTGCAAAAGAGAAAAAACAAAAGAAATCTCTAAAAACTTCAGACAATGAAGCTCAAAAAGTCAAAAAGGACTTACTAAGGAGCCCACAAAAAGAAAAATCCACAGACCGAGTGATCATCAAAAAAGACCCAAGACACAAGCCAGCAGGTCCCAAAATGACGTATGCCAAGGCAGCATCAAAACTAATTGGAATACCAGCAGAGAAAGCTGTAAAACACAAAGCAGAGCCAAACACTGCAATGGAAATCCTCATGAAACAAATCCTAAACAGGATTGGTTCCATGGCAAAATGCAATAAAACGATATTAGATAGGATATCATTGCTGGAATGGAATGGAATGCTAATGGTATCGAGAATCGAAAGAACGAAATAAAAGTGGCTCTCGACATATACCAACCAGATAGATATATGCCTCATTTCTGAGACACACTATAAATATACTGCTCACGTTAAACTGCAGGGATATGAATTAGGTATATCACTCTTCACATCCTCATAATTGTGCAAAAGGTGGGTCCGTAGTGTTAATCTTCTATACATAAAAGAGTAGCGTGATTGAGCTGACAGACATCTTGCAGGCCAAACCGCTAATCGTAGGTTAATGAAACTTTCAGGATATGTTCCACTAGCGGTGTAGACGCGCATTTTTCGATTTTTAGAGAGGTTATTCTGTTAAGCTATGTTCACACGATTGCCACATCTGCCAATATTGTTAGGTCTACAAATGAAAAAAATGTCCCAAATGTCTGCCAGCCGTGTGAACTGCCAATTTTGTCTACCAATATTTGCAGAAAAGTCATTGTTAGATAATTGCGAGACCGCCATCTGACAATGAAATTGTCCGGTATCTGCCAATCGTCTGAACACACAATTTTATCACTGTCAGACCATTGCCAGACGCTTAGGACATTTGCATACTCATTTGCTATTTTCAGATGTACTGTGGTTACGATATCTGCAAATATTTCATTTGGGGACAAATATTTTTCATAATTGACCGAACAAAACGAAGTTTCTGTGATATTTTCTTTGCATTTTTGTTTGATGTGTGAATTTCAAATATGTAGGTACGTGGACGAAGAAGTCGATATGGGAACGGAAAGGATCTAGGAAAAACCCTTTCCTTTTTAATGATTCGTCTAAAAGGATCTAGAAATATTTATGGTCCGTTCTAATAACTTGTTGTTGTTTTAGTTATAATTGTGTTTTACGTTTTATGATGCTTGTAAAAGTATCTGGAAATGTTTATGATCCTTTTTATTTTCTTTTTGTCTTGTCTTTGTTTCGTTGCTTATTATTTCGTCAGGAAGTTCGATTAGGTGCTTTAATGCAATTGGCTGAAGTCTTTGTTTTCTTTTTCACTCACATTTGGAATATGAAAGCTTCAAAGAAGGTTTTTGGTTAACCAGTTGGCAGTTGGTAAGGAGTTTTTGATGAATTTCTTTTTCATATTCGAACGAAAAAAACGAAGTTTCGGGGCTGTTTTCTGTATTTGTTGAAAATGATTGAATTATGTATATGATTTCGAACACGAGGATGATGCAGACGATCCACAGTTTCGGCCGGTTGAAATTACACCTCTTTCGCAGTCGCCGATAGTATCTAAACCGAAAAAAAAACGAAAGTGCAAGAATCATACAGGAAAAAAGTTCAATGTTAATGGTCACAGGAACAAATTTTAAAACTGATTGGTGAAATTTAGACGCGTGTCGCCCAATCCTTCGTCCAAACACGACGACGTTTGTGTAGCAATTCATCCTCATCGCTGGTCTCGAATACGTACGCAGCCAAAACAATCGCATCTTTTTGTTCCATTTAAATTTTTCCTCTTTTTCCACCACTGAATAAAAAAAAAAATTTTGTTTATCTGACAGTGCCTGCAAAGGGATCGGTAAATATTTTGTAAACAAACATCTGCCAGCCGTGTGAACTGGTAATTTTCTACCTGACAACGTTGCCAGAAAAATTATTTGTGGGCAAACCATTTGCAAATGAAATTGTTACAGATACAACCTGGCAACCGTGTGAACTGGCAATTTGGTATTGTCAGATCACTTGCAGCTCATTGCTAGATCATTTGTAGACCACACAATATTGGCAGATGTGGCAATCGTGTGAACATAGCTTTACTCATGAACTCGTATAAAACTGAAATTTTGTAGGTTTAGGTAGGTAGGAGTGGCGGTTTAACTAAAAACCCAAGTAGCGCCAGTTGCCGTTTTGTTACCACAACTCATTTGGCCTGGTTGTTAAAGATTATCTAATAGGAGGTTTTAGATCCAGCATGTGAAATTCAAGAAGGTTATCAATTCCCTAATACTATACTTTTCGAGACCTGTTCAAGGGAGCCGAAGAAGGGTTTACCAAGAGATCTTTGTCTGGCCCTAGCTAGTGCCGGACAAACGCAGAGGTAGTGAGTGAGTGTTTCCTTTTCGGCTGCGTCATTTTACAGCTACGGCAGTGTGTATTATGTGGGATTTTTAGTCTAAATGCATGTTTCCCTATTGGCCAATTGCCTGTGATTATCGCTGTTATTCTGGCAAAATCTTTACGTGATTTGCTTAAGAGGTAGGTTGTTTCTGAGGAGGATCTTTGCGCTTTGACTGCTCCGAGCGGTATGTGAACCGGTTCCGCAAGTGAACAGTGAAGGGCAGAGCCTTGCCTGGCCAGCTCGCCAGCATGTTCGTTTCCGTAAACGTTGTTAATACCTGGAACCCAGATCAGGGTGACCTTGAACTGGTCAAGAGAGGCCAGCTCCTTACGACATTTTAATACTAAATTTGAGGTTATATAGACTGAGGCGATAGCTTTGATGGCAGCTTGACTATCAATAAAAATGTCTATCTTTTGCCTCGGAACTATGTTTGTCTGTAGTTTGATTTGACGACAGGCCTCGCGGATGGCCAGTAATTCCGCCTGAAACACACTGGCCGCACAAGACCAAGAGATTAGGTAATATCTTCAAACAAAAAAGTTTCGAAATCCGACAAACGGCACATTCTTCTTCTGAATTTTTTTTAAATAATTTAAAAATAAATTGCCGATTAGTCGGACGACTAGGTGCATTCCCATTCGGGACAGAGGTTTTTTAGAGGTTGTTCGCGTCCCTCACTATTGCACAAACATCCCTCGCGTACTTGCTCTGCTATGTCTTCCGATGATTTTTCCTTTCAACGACCAACCCCTAAGTTCCATTTCACAAATGCTGTACGTCTTTACAAAAGCTGACAACCAACTAGTTTTCGACATTAGTGATTGATTAGTAGTAAGGCCGATTGACTCGAAAGAACTTTGGGTATTACGGCAAAGGTTCCGTGGATGTATATGTATAGCTATGACATAGAGTCAAAATATTAATCTCCGATGATTCGGAAAGACTGCCTGATCGAGACTCAGAGGTCTTACATGAGCTCCTCAGAAAGAGGACATACAGCGAATGAATCCGCGAGTTTGGATCAACGGTGGTGTCAACAGTCAAGATGGCAGATACCTTGCATGAGCTACTCTGACATAATTGGAGCTAAGGTCAGTAAGGATTTTCAGCACTAGTCAGGGTGCTGAAATAGAGATGGTGGCGGATGAACCCTTTATGGGCCAACGGCAGCACTCATATCCCCGAAGTGGGTTACTGACAACGGAATTTCCGACCCGATGTCCTAGGGTGAATTTAGGGCCTGGTCCTCCAGGTTGGGGGTTGTGCGTGGGGTTAACTACCCAACCACGGAAAAAAACAAATGGTTACGAAGCAACCAATGGCCTCGGATAAGGATGGAATCACTGTTGACGACCCTGCAAAACGGAAAAAGGACAATGACTTTCGGATTTGCACGTGGAATGTTCGAACCCTGAACAGACCGCGTGCAGCCGAACAATTAGCGGAGGCCCTAGACTGCTACAATGCAGACATCACCGCCATCCAGGAAGTGCGGTGGGATGGGCCGGGCAAAAGAAGGATGAAAAACTGTGACATCTACTACGGTGATTGCTATACAGGGAACAGAAACAGCGTCTATTTGGATGCGGATTCGTTGTAAGCGGCAGACTTAGGCAAGAAGTCTTGAGCTTTCGACACGTCAGTGAACGTCTTACAACTATCCGCATCAAGGCTAAATTCGCTAACATCAGCCTAATATGCGCTCACGCCCCCACAGAAGATAAAGACGATGCTACCAAAGAATGTTTCTACGAGCTCCTCGACAAAACATACGAGCAATGTCCTAGGTATGACGTTAAAATTATCTTAGGTGATTTTAATGGCAAAATAGGAAAGGAAGACATCTATGGTAGCACAATTGGAAAGCACAGACTACACGACACCACGTCTGGGAACGGACTTAGGCTAATTGACTTTGCAGCGGGGCATAATGTTTCTATAGCTAGCACACGATTTCCACACCTCAACATTCACAAAGGAACATGGCGGTCACCGGATCATCAAACCATCAATCAAATTGACCATGTTGCGATCGACGCAAGGCACTCCTCCAGTATTCTAGATGTCCGAACTTTCCGAGCGGCCAACATAGACTCGGACCACTACCTTGTTGTAGCCAAGGTACGAATGCGGATATCCCAGACGCCACAACAACGGGGAAATGCTGTGAGGAGATTCAACGTTGAACGGCTACAAACGCAACAAACCGCCAGAACCTTTGCCGATCGTGTATCCCTCAACCTCTCGAGAAGTCCTGTACGGCCAGCATCAAGTGCTGAAGACCAGTGGCATCGCAGCCAAGAAGCCATCAGGAACGCCGCAACTGATGTTCTTGGTTTCACCAAACCACCCCCACGAAACCCCTGGTTCGATGAAGAATGCCGGCAAGCACATGCAGCAAAACAGCATGCCTACGAAGCGGCGCTGCACAGAAGGACGAGGGCGGCTCGTCAGCTCTACGAGCAAAAGAGGAGGGAAGAACACAGGCTTCTCCGGAAGAAAAAGAAAGAGCATGAGAAGCGCGCGATCGAGGAAATAGAGAGGTGTTACTCCAGGAACAATGTTCGGAAGTTTTACCAAAGGGTAAAAAGGACGTGTCATGGCAACAAAACCAGAGCAGAAACCTGTCGAGACGAACAAGGAAACCTTGTAGTGGAATCACAGTCGGTGCTGAGGACATGGAAAAACCATTTCTGCAGACTGTTAAACGGCGAAGACGACATCAATTCCGCTGTCAGGCAGATTGAACCATTCAACCTGGACGATGAAAGCCAAGACTTCCGTCCACCTGACCTAAATGAAGTGAGGATAGCAATATCCAAGCTGAAATCCAAAAAAGCTGCCGGACCAGACGGCTTACCTGCCGAGCTTTTCAAGGCAGCGGGAGATGATTTGGTAGAGTGCATACACCAACTCGTCTCCAAGATTTGGTTAGAGGAAAGTATGCCTGATGAATGGAACCTCAGCATTGTCTGCCCGATCCACAAGAAAGGAGACCCTCTAAACTGCGCCAACTATAGAGGCATCAGTCTCCTTAACATCGCGTATAAGATCCTTTCTGCCGTACTGTGTGATCGCCTGAAACCATATGTCAACGAACTGATTGGACCCTATCAGTGCGGTTTTAGGCCCGGTAAGTCCACAACAGACCAAATATTCACACTACGGCAGATCCTGGAGAAAACCCAAGAAGTCCAAGTCGATACCCACCACCTGTTTATCGATTTTAAGGCCGCATATGACAGCATTTATAGAGACGAGCTATACAGAACCATGTCTAGTTTTGACATCCCTGCCAAACTTGTCAGATTGTGCAGAATGACGATGGAGAACGCTCGCTGCTCCATAAAGGTCGGAAACAATCTCACCGAGACCTTTGGTGTCAAAAAAGGATTTAGACAAGGTGACGCGCTGTCATGTGACTTTTTTAATATAATTCTTGAGAAGATTGTGCGAAACTCACAAGCCAACACCAGAGGCACAATCTTCCAGAAGTCTGTGCAACTACTTGCATACGCTGACGACATCGACATCATTGGCAGAACACAGCGAGCTGTCACTGGTGCGTTTGCAAGTATCAGTACAGAAGCGGCTAAAATGGGTTTAGTGGTGAATGAGGGCAAAACAAAATATATGCTGTCCAGAAGAAGGGACACACAACACCGACGAATCGGACAGAACGTCACGATAGACAGCTATAACTTTGAGGTAGTTCGGGACTTTGTCTGAAAATGATATCACCTCAGAAATCAAGCGAAGAATCACACTTGCCAACCGCTGTTACTTTGGTCTAAGAAGGCAATTGATTAGTAAGACCTTGTCGAGAAATACTAAGGAGACCCTATATAAGACCCTCATCATCCCAGTCCTACTTTATGGTGCAGAAGCATGGACGTTATCAAAGGCGGATGAAGATCTCCTTGGTCGTTTCGAACGCAAAATTCTTCGAGTGATCTTTGGTCCCGTTTGCGTTGACGGGCTCTGGAGGAGGAGATTTAACAACGAACTCTACGAGCTGTACAGCGACATCGACCTGGTCAGAAAAGTGCGCATCAGTCGACTAAGATGGCTAGGACATGTAGAGCGAATGGACACCAACGCTCCGGCCCGAAGAGTCTTCGACTCCAACCCGGAGGGACAACGCAGTAGAGGAAGACCTCGCCTTAGGTGGCGCGCGCAAGTGGAAGGGGACCTCAACCAACTTGGAGTGCGCAACTGGAGGCAGTTAGCCAAAGATCGCGCTAACTGGAGAGGCGTATTGGTTGAGGCCCAGGTCCACCCCGGACTGTAGCGCCACCTTAGTTAGTAAGTAAGTAAGATTCTAGTGAAGAAAACGAATGGTGACGATCGCATGCGTGTTTATTACAGAGGCCTCAACCGAATTACGAAGAAGATAAGGTACCCGATGCCCTCAGTTGATTAGCAACTGAATGATCTACAAGGATATCGATACTTTATAGTCTTAGATTTAGCTTCCGGATACTGCCAAATACCAATTAAGGCGGATCATACTCATCTAACAGCATTTATAACACCGGGTGGCTTGTACGAATTCGTTACCGTCCCTTTTGGCCTTGCTAACGCTCCATCAAGATGATGAATAATCTGTCGAGAAAAATGAAACCAGTGCCTTGATTTTGTGCGGTTTTTGCCGCAATGGCGGTGTCGGAAAGGGTTCATGTATAGGCAGATTCTTTAAATGTGTGAGTGATGTCGCGAACTGACAACTTCCAATATTTCCTGTTCTTATATCGCTTTGTTCTTGGAAATTCCAGGCGATCTTTCCCACACGCAACCTTTTTAGGTAGCGAGAAGGATGTCGGATAAGAACGCGTGACCGTTGTGCGACAATTTGGTACCTTTTACGAGCAAACTGATACAGTTTGTTGTTCCTTTGTTCCCTTTTATTAGTTGGAAAATTAACATTTTAGGGCTATTCACATGAAAGCCAATTGCGAACAAGCTGCGAACAAGCGAATATTTTTGACACGTCAATCATTGTCAAGGTTAACTTCGACAGAATTTTTTCATCCGTGGGTTTGTGGATCGCGACTGTTTTATGTTTACTGTGAATAAAGTGTGACAGTTCGCTGCAAGAATTTTTAATTGCTGTAATAATTGTAAATTGAGCTAGTATAAAAATCTATTTTCAATTCATAAATACAATTAAATTCATTTGTTAGCAATTCGCGCTCATGTACTAAAAAAAGGGTTTCAAAAACTGTGATTTCAAAATGAATATGTTTAAAACATAACGCGTAAATAGTGTACTTGTTAAATATTGGGAGAAAATACTAAATTTACGTAGTAGCGTCAAAAAAGGCACATTTTTCTTTCATCGCCCCTTTTTAGGGACTTTTTAAAATTAAATTGAACGAGATCTTAAAAGTAAACAATATTCAATTAATCTATTTTTATATATTTATAAATAAAAATCAAAGCTAAAAGGTTTTCATTTCAAAATTTATTTGAAAACGTGCATCTACTGTTTCATAGAAGTAGTGTCTAGTGTCTAGCTCACAAGCGGAACAATCTAAACGACATCTAATTGTAAAGTGATTTGGTTCAATTTATAAAAAAAAAGTTGTGTGGGAATGATCTACGAGTATTTACAGTCTATATTGTATTGTAAAACTAAAACTAAAATTTATAACCTTTCTCTAACAATCCGGGAGATTGTTGCAAAATTCTGAAAAGTAGCAAAAAAAATAAGAGCGGTGTAAGAAAAAAAGTTTCATTTGTAAAGATTCTCTGAAATTTAAGAATTTTCGCACAATTTTTAACAATTGTTGGCTCTCGTAACACTATAATCGTGTTCTGATAAACAGCAGCGTTATATTTTACTAAAATTTATTTGAAAATCACAGTGTTTCTAAAAATTGCAAAGTTCCTTTTCAAACTAAAAAAAGGGATACAGTAGTAACAAATTGTATCACGATCTTCGAAAAAAGTGTTAAATTATTGCACAACGGTCACGTTGGTCACAGCGCGCGGCTCACTCACACATTCCTGATCCTGATACAATTTGTTGCTACTGTATCCCTTTTTTTAGTTTGAAAAGGAACTTTGCAATTTTTAGAAACACTGTGATTTTCAAATGAATTTTAGTAAAATATAACGCTGCTGTTTATGAATGAAATATTTATTTGAATCGATAGTTTGAACCTTGCAATTTAATGTTTAAAGATAATTTCATGCAAATGTTGACCGCGGCTGCGTCTCAGGTAGCCCATCCGCTGAGTCCAATTTTGGCATACTCTTTCACACATATCGGCCAGTATCTCACGAATGAATGCATGGATGTTGGCTTCCAGTGCGTCAATCGAAGCGGGCTTGTCCCTATACACATTAGCCTTGACATACCCCCACAAAAAATAATCTAATGGTGTCAAATCGCACGATCTAGGCGGCCAATTGACCGGCCCGAAACGTGAAATTAACTGTTCACCAAACTCGCCTCGCAATTGCGCCATTGTTTCGCGTGCTGTGTGGCATGTGGCACCGTCTTGTTGAAACCACATATCATGCAAGTCAAGAACTTCCATTTCGGGCAAAAAAAAGTTTGTTATCATCGCTCGGTAGCGTTCACCATTGACAGTAACGCTGCGATTCGCATCATCTTTGAAGAAATATGGCCCAATAATGCCGCCGGCCCATAAACCGCACCAAACAGTGGCTTTTTCGGGATGCATTGGTAGCTGTTGCAATGCTTCTGGCTGATCTTCACTCCAAATGCGGCAATTTTGCTTATTTACGTACCCATTCAACCAAAAATGAGCCTCATCGCTGAACACAATTTTTCGATAAAAAAAAGCGGATCGAACCGAGCACGAATTTTGATAGTAAAATTCAATAATTTGCAAGCGTTGTTCATTTGTAAGACGATCCATGGTTAAATTGCAAACCAAACTGAAGCTGTTTGACAGTGACACAAGGTACTAAACACACGTCAGCTGTCAAAACCAGTGTTGCCAAAACCAAACCAGCTAAAAGATCACCCGTTACATTGAACCAAATCACTTTACCATTAGATGTCGTTAAGATTGTTCCGCTTGTGAGCTAGACACTACTTCTATGAAACGTTAGATGCACGTTTTCAAATAAATTTTGATATGAAAACCTTTTAGCTTTGATTTTTATTTATAAATATATAAAAATTAATTGAATATTATTCATAAATTATACATATCAACTCATTTTTATATCTACATACTTTTAAGATCGCGTTCAATTTAGTTTTAAAAAGTCCCTAAAAAAGGGGCGATGAAAGAAAAATGTGCCTTTTTCTGATGCTACTACGTAAATTTAGTATTTTCTCCCAATTTTTAGCAAGTATTAGCCGGCTTTACGCTATGATGGGGAACCGCGTTATATTTTAAACGTATTCATTTTGAAATCACAGTTTTTGAAAAAAAAATTTCTCTAGGGCACGTTCGGTTGGTACGAAAAAAAGTACCTACTATTCACATGAGCGCGAGTTGCAAACAAATGAATTTAAATGTATTTATGAATTGAAAATTGATTTTTATACTAGCTCAATTTACAATAATTATTACAGCAATTGAAAATTCTTGCAGCGAACTGTCCCACTATTCACAATCCACATAAAAAATTCGCGGATCCACAAACCCACGAATGAAAAAATTCTATCGAAGTTAACATTGAACAATGATTGAAGTGATTGAAGTGTCAAAAATATTCGCTTGTTCGCTATTCGTTCGCAATTGGCTCTCATGTGAATAGTCCTTAAAAGTGAATTTTCCAACTAATAAAAAGGAACAAAGGAATAGCAAATTGTATTAGTGTCCTCGAAAAAGGTACCAAATTGTCGCACAACGGTCACGCTGTTCTCATCCGACATCATTCTCGCTACCGAAAAAGGTTGCGTGTGGGAAAGCTCGCCTGGAATATTCAGGAACAAAGCGATATAAGAACAGGAAATATTGGAAGTTGTCAGTTCGCGACATCACTCACACATTTATAGAATCCGCCCATACGTGAACCCTTTCCGACACCGCCATTGCGGAAAAAAACCGCACAAAATCAAGGCACAGATCTTATGGTATGCTTTATGGATGATGTAATACCAAGCAACTCAATAAACGAAGGAATAAAATAGCTTGAAAAATTCCTAAAGTTGCTGCAACAAGCAAATTTGACACTGAACCTGAAGAACTGCTACTTTTTCAAAACAGAAATACAATATTTGGGACATATATAGTAACGGTAAACACCATTACCCCAGGAAAGGAAAAAACGAATGCTATAGAGAATTTTTAAGTACCAACTAATGAACGAATGATTATTCCTTAATTGCACTACTTCTCACAGAACTGACAAAAAAAGCTGTGCATTCACTTGGAGTGAGAAGCAGCAAAAATCCTTTGAAAAATTGAAAAAAAAAGTCCTCACACAAAAACCAGTACCTATTGGAAAGAAAATAACTTCCACCCCGTTGCTTATTACAGCAGGAAGACTACGAGCGAAGAAAGTATGTACCACAGCTACGAACTGGAGGCGTTGGCAGTGACAGATTCGAAAAATTTTTATTGGGAAGAAAATTTACCATCGTAACTGACAGAGAGAGAGATTATCATTATTATATATCCTGACCAGCGCAGCGTTACCAAAAAAAAAAAAGCGAAGTAGATTTGATCCGAAAATTGAAGTAGATTCAAAGAAAGGTAGTTTTAAAAATCACAGTTTTGATGATATATTCAATTTCAATCAATCAATTCAATTTTTTTCAACTTTATGATTTTTTTTTATTAAATACAACTACTAGTTGATTTTTATATAATTTCAATTAGTTCAATTAAGATACATATCACAAAATTAAGATTAAAATATAAATATGTAGATGCATTTTTATTTCAATATATAACGGCCATTGGTAAGTTAACATTTTTTGAAATAACGCAATAGTTTCGTTCGGGTACTTTTTTGCAACCGTAGAATTATTTAAAACTAGCTGGCCCGGCGAACTTAGTTCCGCCCCAATTCGTTAATGTAATGAAAATAATAATTCCGAACATGCACATTGCACATGCCTCTTTATGCAGTTCGGTCAATTCAAATTCTTCATTCAAAAGTTATATTAAATACTCTAGGTATGACACTTAAAAAGAAAAGAAAAAGAACAAAGTTCGATCTTTAAGTCCACTTTTGCTCTAAATTAACAAAAATCAACTTCTGCTAGCTATTGTGACTGAATTTTGTTGTTTCACTTGAGGCGAACTTCAAGTTGTTGATGATGTGAATGAAATAAAAAAAAGTGTTATGATTTAACAGATAAAGCAAGAGGAAATTCGAAAAAACGCTCGTGACAAATGAGACTTAGTCATTGATGTTGATTTCGATACTTGAGGAATAGTTTTTAGAAAATAGGCATCATTTTTTGTGAACTGTTTGAACTGTTTTTCAATCAATTTTTTGTAAATTATTTTTTTAGAAACAATTCAAGTTGGTAAATCTGGTATCTACATTATTTTCAAAGTCAAAAAATGATGCTTATTTTCCAATACCTAACCTACTTGACTTACTCACCAAATCAAAACCTTGGATTATAAAGATAAAAAAAGATAGAATTGCCTATCAATCGACCTACATTCTGATAACAATTTCTTGAATCACCTTGTAGGTTAGTTGCAGTTCCTTTGTAAGATATGCAATTTTTATCTTTTTTACCAAAAAGGCATGATTTTTCCAAAAAGGCATAATTTTTCAAGGGTTCAGACATGAAAACTTAGATCCGGCTTTGCCTCACTGGCGGTGACTCCAATCTAACTATTTCTCAACGTAAAGTCAAATTTAATGCTTTATTTCTTCTAATTTAACTAAAAGTTAATTTGTTGCCAAAAGTCGCGTCTAAAATGTTTTATTGCCAAGGGCCAATAGAAATAACTGAAGTATATCAATATCGATGTGTGTCAATCAAACCGCAATGATTGACGTGCCACCTATCGGGTCCAAAAGTATCCTATCCTTCAAACTGGAACCAACCATACGCAACAACAAATTTACATGGAAATCGCCTGAGTGCCTTTGGAGATCGAAAACATTACCTATTGAGTCTAAAAGAATGTTATCTTTTAAGTCTTGTTAAACCTTAAATACGTCAATACGAACAAAACCAAAAAGTTTCATGAAAATTGGCCCATCAGTTATCGCAATATAAAGTCATCGAGTTTCACACCGAAGGAATTATATTTTTAAATTATTGTTATTGTATTGTTATATTTTATATATATTTTGAATTTAAGTTAAAAACGAAACGTGTGCATACAGCGCCACCTGTTGAGAATTTTATGATTTTTTGTAAACCATCTCTGATTCAAGACGAACAAAACAAAACAAAAATCATTCAAATCTAACTAACGCACATATCTATTTCCTTCTACATTTAGAGACACAGGAATCTCAATTTTGACTTCGGTGAAAGGGTTGTAGGGTCAACAAAGCAAGGCAAGCATGCTTGTTTAAGCCTGTGCTTAGCTCGTCGGTGGAGTGGGATCTTCCGCTAGGCTTGCGGACTACCGTACTTTTACATGCCTGAATTTTGATGCGAAAATTTTAAAATTTGCTGGTATTAAAGGGATAGTGATGTTGATTCCGATACTTGAGGAATAGTTTTTAGAAAATAGGCATCATTTTTTTGTGAACTGTTTGAACTGTTTTACAATCAATTTTTTGTGAATTCTATTTTTAGAAACAATTCACGGAAATACGTTTTGATGTTGGTAAATCTGGTACATTCTTTAATCAAAGTGGCATTAAAAATTTTAATTTACAACTGTGCGTCGTGCTTATTTTCCAATAACCTAGGTACTTTGACTCACCAAATCAAAACCTTGGATTATAGAGAATCACCTTGTAGGTTAGTTGCAGTTCCTTTGTAAGATATGCAATATTTTTCGAAAAAGGAATAATTTTTTAAGGGTTCAGACATGAAAACTTAGATCCAGCTTTGCATCACTGGCGGTGACTCCAATCTAACTATTTCTCAACTTAAAGTCAAATTTAATGCTTTATTTCTTCTAATTTAGACTAAAAGTTAATTTGTTGCCAAAAGTCGCGTCTAAAATATTTTATTGCTAAGGGCCAATAGAAATAACTGAAGTATATCAATATCGATGTGTGTCAATCAAACCGCAATGATTGACGTGCCACCTATCGGGTCCAAAAGTATCTTATCCTTCAAATTGGAACCAACCATACGCAACAACAAATTTACATGGAAATCGCCTAATAAGCTTTTCACACCAAGCCCAAAACCGGGTTTTCGCCAAAACACACGAAAACATCATCGAAAACAGAAGTTTTCCCATACATATTTCAGTTTTCAAAACGAGTCGTTTGCACTCGTTTTCCGCGAAAACACCACGAAAACGACATCCAATCGTTGGGTTGTAGGAACAAACACACCTTTTGCAATGTTCAGAAAAATGGCTGACCGAACAAATGTCACAATTCACATCTTAAAATCATTTCCACAATTGATTGATGGGCTAATATTGTTTTTAAATGCACTGAATTAATTTTGTGTGTTAATTAATGCGATCGAAATTTGTAACCACAAAAGTTTGCACCGAAGTTTAACGACTAGTGTCTCACAGCTGATTGAAATGTCAAACAAAAACGAGTTGGTGGTCGGTGTGAATGCATCGACGAGTTTTCGAGGAAAACCCGGTTTTGGGCTTGGTGTGAAAAGCATATAAGGGGCTTTGGAGATCGAAAACATTACCTATTGAGTCTAAAAGAATGTTATCTTTTAAGTCTTGCTAAACCTTAAATACGTCAATACGAACAAAACCAAAAAGTTTCATGAAAATTGGCCCATCAGTTATTAAGATATAAAGTCATCGAGTTTCACACCGAAGGAATTATATTTATAAATTATTGTTATTGTATTATTATATTAAAAATCATTCAAATCTAACTAACGCACCTATCTATTTCCTTCTACATTTAGAGACACAGGAATCTTAATTTTGACTTCGGTGAAAGGGTTGTAGGGTCAACAAAGCAAGGCAGGCATGCTTGTTTAAGCCTGTGCGTAGCTAGGACTACCGTACTTTTATATGCCTGAATTTTGATGCGAAAATTTTGAAATTTGTTGGCATTAAACTGATAGGAAGAAAATTGGGAAAGGATTAACTCTAAACGAACTATTTGTAACTTTAATAGCCAGAAAGAAAACTAAACACACCTATCAACTGGGTTGGTAAGCCTTCTCCCTTCTCTCTCCACACCAGTACCGAAGGTGTTATGGTATCTTTGAGCTGCCCTCCCCATAATCATACTCACTAATGAGCAGAGTGCCATGATTGTGAACACTCAAAACGCTCAACAACTCCTGTTGCCTGTTATCATTGTCCTCGTCATCTCAATCACACATACATTTCAACTTACTCACACATCCTAATGCAAGGATCCTGAAAATGCTTGACAAAAATTATGGATTGCAACACCATCAAACAAATCAACGTATCTACTCCATTTCAAAAAGTCACTTAATGTAACATAGTAAACTACTTATTAGGTATATATTTAAGAAAAAAAATTCAAAATTGTTGACAACAACAATTTGCTTAGAAAATAATTAAAATATTTGACAACAACAATTGCTTTTAAAATTTAAAATAATTTTTTTTTGTTTTGGAAGTTTCACTACTAGATTGATATCCAGTTCATTTTTTTTCAAAGTGCTTTTCCCCATGAAAATCGAAATGTGTGCCTGCAACGCCACCTGTTGAGAATTTTCCGGCTTTTCTTTTTTCCTAAACCATCCCTGATTCAAGACGAACAAAATGAAACAAAAATCATTCAAATCGGTTTAGCAGTTCTCGAGCCTTTACCCGACTAACACACAACGATTGATTTTTATATAATAGAGATTCGTTGGTCTTGTCATACCTTTATAGAATTAAAAAAACAAATTTTGGAAGGACGGGAAATTTATTGAATGTGAAGAAAATGCTTATCGATTTGAATTGAATTTTTTAGTCTGGAAACTTGACTGTGTGGCTTGGCTATCGTTTACAGGCATACCAACATAATATTATATAAGAATGAAACAAACAACGCCAAACAACGCTGCGAGCAATAGTAGAAATAATTTTTAGATCACGGTTCATGAAGCAGGATCATTATGCTGGGCTCTAAACGCGTAAGCACAAGACGATCGCACGATATCGTATCGACGATACTTCTACTTCGTGTAACAACCAAAAAACGATAGCCGTCGAAACGATTGGACGATCAAATACCCTCGTCGAAACGATTCATAAACATGAACACAAAACCTATCCCTCCTCTTCCCTAATATCCCTTGACCCAACCTTTTTTGTGATAGACATTTGTCAAGGTAAATGTACAACGCTCCGTAAGCAAGAGCAATTTCCTCTTTAATCTTTTAAAGAAAAACCTAAGCCATTTGGGCATTTAAACATATATACTATATATAACGTAACTTAGTGAGACAGCCATACTTTTACAGCCTCTCGTATTTACACAAAGAAACAGATCAAAAATTGTATTCTACTTGTTATAAGCAAACAGCAATTATGAAGACTTAATAAAGATATTACAATTACAATTACAACGATTCGATTGAACGATGTCTATTTTGCAATCGTTTCATCATTTTTGGTCCATATTTTCAGTTTTAATTAGAGAATTTCCGTTTTAGAGAGAAGTATAAAAAAATATTTCAAGGAAAACGCACTTTCGTTCTCTTTGAAGGCGACTCAATCATATCCGAGTTGTAAAAGAATGCATTCCTTGCAAAAAAGAAATGGTTATGGCACTTTAGTTTCAATTGTTTTATTTTTTCTTTATAATTAAACAAATAAAAATTCTCATATATTCCACGAAATCTAAGACTTTTATTTGCATTTTAATTGCTTTAAGAAATACATATATATTTCGGAAACCACCAAATCTTTTCCTCTCCTACATCTGCATACAATTTAGCTTATTGTTTTAATTTTTCCTAGCCGTTCGTCGACAGCTCCACAAATTCAAGAACAAAAAACAAAAAAAAAACAATTTCTGTCATTGGGGACGTTCGGATACCTAGTTTATGTAAAACGTCAACTAGATTTGTCGGGACTATGAATCCGAACGCGTTTACTAAGCAACTTGAATTGTTTTTGTATTCTCACGGTCAGCGTGACCTTTGTTTGATTTTTAAAATTTTTATTTGGAAAGGCCCTTCATAGATCAAAAAAAAATTGCTATTTTCAAATAAGTACATTTAAAATGTAACACGGTGGTCTAACACAACACTATTATTGTCATATGCGAACTAATGGTTGTTAAATATCGTGCGAAAATTCTAAATTACGAGAGTAGCGTCCCTTTTTTCGACTCTTCAGAATTCTCCAGCGGCCACTCTGTTTATTTTAAATTTGATTCTTCGAAACGTCAACTTAGTATGCAGGCAGGATTTTCTAGACTAGATTTGTCGGCTTCCCCTCCATACACGTTAACTGCAAAAACTATATACGAGACCACTCTGGGTCATCATCTAGTCAGACAGCTGTATTACTTTGAACAAATTAGAGTGCTTAAAGCAGGCTCCAAATGCCTGAATATTTTGTGCATGGAATAATGAAATAAGACCTCTGTTCTACTTGACTTATGGCGTTTTTGATTAAAGATCCGAGAGAATTGCCCCGAAATCCAGAATTCCTCTTTTCAATTTAATTCGTTGGGGCAGCTTTGTAAGAGTGGTAGACACCATATGTGAGATTAGGCAGGTATTCTGTTATTACTTTTTTTTTGTTTTCGACAGTAAATATGAATGTTTTAATAGGACAAATCAATATATCTCAATTTATGCTCACATTTTGCACGCATAATTGTATATTTTCGAATCACATAGCGCAACTTTTTTTTCCAACAACACAACATATATTTTAATCTGACATTTTTCAAGTTTGTGTTGGTGAGTTCAGGGCAATTCTTTAAAAATATCCCGAACACTTCTGTCGTGCTAAGAATTGACCTGGAAGTGCACTTTTCATTTCAATAAAACATAGAAAACATAGAAAGAGCACTTCTAGATTTGCTTTTTCATAGAAAGTGCAATTCTTTTCTTCAAACGAAAACGCCATTACTAAACTAGGAATCCAAACGTCCCCATTTTTTTGATTTTTTGGGTGTCAGAGTTTGTTTACATTTACAGTCATGTTCAAACTGTTCAGAATGAAAACGAGGAACGATTCGATTGAACGATACAACGATGATGTTACATGAAGCAAACTGAAAACGATATTGTTCTGTTCGATCGTTTCGACGACTATATATAGTTGGCACAAAAGGTCCATAGGGACCCTAGGCCTAGCTTCTCACAACCATTCGTTTTGTGTGAGGTTTCATTTCTGGAACGAATGGAAGGGATCTACAATGGCCGCGTTCCACTGCCCGCTAGTCTTCTAGCACAAAATATCCCAGATGAAGGAACGCTCGCGCAGCGGCAGCGGCAAAGTGACTTTGCTTCATAAATAATTTCGTGTCCCATAAATATTTCCAAACTACATTTAAAAAGAAATGGTACATGTTATAGAAACCATAATAATATCGGAATTGCTATTTTACTTACCTTATTACCAATTTTATCACAATTGCAGCTCGGCTTCGTATTTTTGTTTTTATTTTGTAGACGTTTGAACGATTTCCTTTGACAGCTGTTTTTTCTTTGTTTTTTTCTCAAAGCAGCGGGTAGTTTTGCGCTAGATGGAGAAATTTCCCTGAAAGGGATATTTCACAAAAAGTGCTAGACGACTAGCGCAAATGGTAAAATGTCAATTTTTTTATATGGAGTTTGACATGCCGCTGCTCATCTAGCGGGCAGTGGAACGCGGCCAATTTGATGTCGAAACCAAACGGCTAATTGAGAAGCTCTTTCTAGATAGTAATAATCTCGGATATTTGTCACACTTTCGCGAGAGGTGGCACAGTGAAAAAACCCTGAGTTGGAATTTGGGTTTTTACGGGATTCGATCCTGGGACCCCTCGCTTAGTAGTCCAACACACTAACCACTAAGCCACGTTTCGACGACTATCGTTTGGTAAATTACGCGATGAGAGCCCTGATGTTGTAAGTGCATGTAAATCGATGATCTATATAGATCATGGCTGATAGTAAAAAAGGGCTTTTATAACGATATCTCATCAAACGGATAACAGCAAGCGAAATGACAGCGCAACTCAGCACTGAGTTCTTGCCCCGACAAAATAACTGACGTCAGTTCAGGGCACAACTAGTCATGTCAAATACAGGTTTTCAGTACCTGGGCGAGTTCAGTGCTATATCGAACACATTAGGGTTAACCCAGTGCGCATTAAAGTCCACGTCAAACAAATCTATTTATTATACATGAAGTTAGAGTTAAATATGACATCTGTCACTTAAGCTAATGAGTGTGTTCAATTCACTTTCCAATAGATACTCCATTAAAAGTAGATCTCGGCGACTCATTCATTTATTCATTTAAACTGCGCGATAAAAGAAAGTACTCCTTCCTACATACTCGAGCTCGAGTATTCAATTAGAACCTCTTGTCGCACTAAGCTATGTATGTACCTATTACATCATTTTTGAGCACGTGCTTCCCCCACGTTAAACAAAAAAAATTCCCAACCGACTAAGCATACGTGACCACCTCGAGAGCTCTTCGATAATCGATGACAATTCGTTTTGCTTTGTTATGCAATCAATTCCTTATCACAAATGACTTAACTTCCTAAGCGATAGTGACAATACCACAATGCAAAAAGCAAGTATGTTAATTAATTCATCAAAACAAACCCAAGATTAGATTACCAAAGTTGAAACACATTTTTGGGAAGCTGCTAACCTCCTCTCCTACCACGCGTATCAGTATCACTGTGAAACTGTTGATAATGTAATACTGGCAATTCCTCATTACAAATACAATACCTTATGGTGAATATCTTATCTCCTATACTTAACATATATATATTTAACCTTTGTACTTTTAACTTGTTACTTTATACTTATTATACGTAAAATAAACCTCATTGAATTCGGACAGGTTTTGTCTTTTGCCCTTGAAACCCCAACAGAAACAAATTGTCGGTAATAGAGAGGGAGATCAACAAGTAAAACCGTGGCTGAAAATATAGTTCCATCGTTTCCCCCAATCAGATGAAATAATCAAAAAAAAAAAAAAAAACCGAGGGATTACCGCAACAATGACAGTTACGCGCTCATCATTAATCAAGTAAGTGGAAGTCGATTTGCTGACTGACACTTTGTCCGAGGATTAGATTTCATGTACGACCGAAGGACCATTAGTTATTTTCGGCTGTTGCGTCTACATATCAGTTTTAGCTCCTGAAATGTTGTTTCCGTTTTTGCAAACGATGACTAAGTAGACGGGTGGTAACTGTTTTTTTTTTTTTTTTTTTTTTTTTTCTTGAACCATACGATGAACTATGAAGATGATAGCAATTGGCAATGGCAGTCAAAATAGTTTCAGCAATTTCAGTTTTTCACCTTTCTCCGTGAGAGACCTGCTGTTAGAGGCTTAGGGCGGGGGGCTGAGTGCGGACTGCCTCAGTTGCGGGTTCTTAAAGGAAGCCACTGCAACATTGCTTATACATTATACTAGCAGCGGCTGTCCAAACCTCTGGCCGCCTCCTATCCCCACACAATGGACAAACAATTCTGTATCTCCTTAGACAGTCACCTAACCTAACACAACCTATTCCTATGCTGCAGCTGCGATGTGAAATTCTTCCATCTAAACAGACAAGTCGCAATAGATTAAAAAATACTCACATAAATGATAGCAGCTAGATCCAGCCTCGGGCTCTCTGGGTCGTCCTTGTTGCCCCTGTCAAACACCGAGAACGACGTTCCAAACACATTCGATCGCAGCTTGCCAACAAATCCGTCCGCCTGTCTCGACAAGTCCGTGGGATCACAACTGATTATGTAATTTGATGTTTTGCTCTTTTTGCGCTTACGGCCTAAAACACACACATACCCAGTAGATGATTAGCACCAAAAAACCCACTGGCCCGTGACAAAGCCAATTATACTCACCACCCAACAGGAACATCTTCTTGCCATAGTCTCGCTCTAGGTGCAAATAGTAGATGGGAAACAGCCCCCTATCCATGCCCTTGCGATCCCTGGTGATGCGACATTTAAAAAGGACACCCTGCGGTGCTGGTTGCATCACAAATTGATCGATTTGCCCCACAACATCGCCCTCTGGCTCATTGGACGCACCCTTGCCACCCTCACCAGCCATCGAGGGCGTAATGGGTGCCGCTCCGGCAACATTTCGATTTGCATAGTCCTCGGAGGTGTCGTCGGATTTCGAAACTGTGATTGCATCAATGGGACTACTCTCTTCGTCCTCAATCTCGTGCGAAGAGATTTCCTCGATGAGATCTGCAACAGACAGGAGACAAAAGACAGTTAAAGGTGGATGAGAATAAATGCGACAACACATACCTTCATGACGGTTGGGCGATGCGATTGTCCGGATGGAATTGGAGTTGCTAGTTAATATTTGATCGGGATTTTGTGGTGAGCTCATAAACTGCATCGGTCCGTCGTAGCCGTGCATTTCCCTACTACTACTCTTCCGCATACCCGACATGGGACGCATGATTTGCAAGTCACTTGCCTGCACCATGCCGGGTGAGGCTCGTTTTTGTCGGATGTAGGCTTCCATCAGTTGTTTCTACACAAATGGGAAAGGAGAGAGAGAAAATGTTATTAATAAAATTGTTATAGGCTATGTATGTGTTTAACAATTTTCAAATTACTTTACCGAAGTGGGGAGTGCATCATCGCATCAAGTGCAGGTACACGAGAAAATCGTGTCAAGGATTTATGTTTAGGATTGCCACTTTGGGAATAGTTGGTATACAGAGTTTCGGATGTTTTGACACGTTGCACAAACAAATGAAATTGTGGACAGTGTGTTGGGTGGTGGAATGTACACTCGAGGCCAAATGGTCGTTTATCAGCGTTTTTCAAACTCACGTCGGACGGTCACTACATATTTGGACACTTATGCTGGACAGTTTGGATTGTTTGTCCCTTTCTACGTCGCGGGCAAGTTTGAAGGGAAAAGGTGTAGCTGACATTAGGCCAAACAAATTTAAATGGAGGAACTTATTTGGTTTGTGACTATGGGGACGTTCAAGTATCTAGTTTAGTAAGTCTGACAGCTGTCTGATTAGATGTTGTTGATGTAGCCGACGAATCAAGTCACAAAATTCGTGACCGAAAACTATGTTGGCAGTTCGAATATGTGGATGACGCAGGAAAAGAGTTTGCGTTCAGGTTACATCTTGTCAAGACCAATCTAGTCGACTTACCATGATGTGCCCTATGTTTGGGACTAACAAGAGCTCAATAGATGTCTGACCATGGCGTAACAAGTGGCAAATCAATTGGGTGGAAATGACGTCTTGTTGGCGTTGGCAGTCAAGTATTTTATGAGTCGTTTGAATATTCCTAGCTTCTCCTCGTCTTAGAGTGCCGCCTGCTTTGGAGATTGCTTGTCAAAGGGCAACACGACTTTGAACGTCGGAAATTCAGTAATGTGGCCAATGTAACGACGATCAACGTTAATGTAATCACGACCTTTGTTGATCGAGTTTAAACAGAGCTCTCGATAAGTCTAACTAACAACAATAACGCAGGGCAAGTAGTGTCGTTACGACTTTGCGTGCCAGCAAGTCGTTTCATTTGACTCTACAAACAACATGGGCTCATAGAGAACACTGATCAGAATTAGAGCGATACGCAATTCTTACCTGTCACATACAGGAGCAATTAGGCTAGATTGCTGTAGGTTTTCTTGTAAGCCCTCCGTTTATAAGTCGACACCTATCTAAATTTTGGGAAGCTTTCAATTAAGAAATTTCCCCTTTTGAAACAGAAGCCTTTCGCCCTGAACCTTTGGAAACTGGAAAGACTGATGTCGTTTTCCATTTGGACGAAAAATCACAATACCAATACACTTCGCTTAGCTGTTTTACACCATTTTAAGAAGATTGCTTTCAACACAAATGGGCGAAGTTTCTTGAAAACCAAAACAATGAAATACATTAAAGCCATGGATATAATTTAATAGGAACTATTATCTTCATAGTTTTCCTCGTCATCTGAAGACTATGAATCACCAAAAAATACTTCATTTGTGCAATAGGGGAAACATTTTTCAAGTGGATATCCATGTCTGATCTCGCAAAAACAAATGCAATTTACAATTTTGAATATTTTTGGCACTTCAATCACTTAAATCATTGTTCAATGTTAACTTTGAAAGAATTTTTTCACTAGTGGGCTTGTGGATCGCTACTGTTTTATGTGGATTGTGAATAAAGTGTGACAGTTCGCTGCAAGAATTGTCGATTACTGTAATAATTGTAAATTGAGCTATTTAAATCCATTGAGTACCTACTTTACTTTTAACTTTGACAACGAATAATATCTTCTTTTTTTTTTTTGTATTAATAGATTCCGAGTTCAGGAGCTGAGATCGAGAACGTGCAGACGTAAATCCATGCGAATCATTTTGATTTATTTCATTTACTTGTCTTAACTTAACGTAGTATTAACTAAAATATATTAAATATAAACATTTATTAAAAATAAAAAAACCGGCCAAGTGCGAGTGTCACTCGCGCACCGAAGGTTCCGTATTTGGCTAAAGTCCAACACATCAGATATTATTTGAAATCTATAATATCATTCAATCTTTCCCCTCTTCATGATTTCATCACAATTTAGTTTAATTTAATTACTTAATATTTTTACTCTCAAAAATTACTCGCACATGAATCTCATTTTCTAATTATTACCTATAGTTCCCAACCCACGCCAATTTTCCATTCTGTATGCGACCTGTCCCAATTAAAAACTATTGACTAAAAATATATTACTTTTATTTTCTTCTGTACTCCCCAAAAAAATGTATTATTCTCCCTAACGAAATGAGCAGGCGGGAACCCTGGTGGGGTTCTGTCTTTGATGGGGTCAATTGTGCACAACTGCGTAGTAGAGATTAAAACTTATGAGAGCAACGTATTTTACACGGTAAAATTATCTTTTTTGAAAATATCTTGTAAACTATTAACTTTTCGGCAAAACAGTATTCAGCACATATATAGATAAGAACATGATCTACAAAAAAGGAATTTATGTATTTTTTTGTGAATCAAGAAATAAACCGTTTTTTGGGCGAATGAAAATATTTTTTTCACCAGATTACAAATTAATCCAAAACCAATCGATGTATTCCTTCTATTGGTATTTGTCGTTTAACTAGAGGTTATACCGGATGTTGTGTGTAAATTTTAGCCTCCTATGTCAATCGGTTCTTGAGATAGACCTGGTAACAAAATTGGCTTAGTGGGTTCGGACAGACAGACAGACAGACAGACAGACAGACAGACAGACAGACAGACGGAGAGACATCCGAGCGAAACTAATAAGGTTATACGTTTTTTCCCTTTGGGTACGGAACCTTAAAAAGGAAGATAATATAAACTGCGTCATCCTATTTAAATGTTTCAAGGACACCGAATTATAGATACAACTTAAGAGTCGACAATACCTACTGAATTCAACGGCTGTGGAAAAATCCGAAACTGCGAAGATGAGTGCCGACGATCTGGTAAAGTTGCTTGTTAAGGCGTTGAAAGTTGCTTATCTACAAAATAACAAAGATGATGCTAAAGTAAAATATCAAATTATGCCAGACTTCAACAAAACTATAAGCAATTTTAGTGGAAAAGAAAAGGATTACGAGGCTAGTGATTGGACAAATTCAGTAAGTGCTGTGGCGGATCTAAACAGATGGTCGCATCTGGTTGGAGCTGCAAAGAGTTGGTATAATTCTCTAAACATAACTAGTTGGAGCGAATTCAAAGAGGAATTCGAAAAAAACCTTTACAAGTCCTTTGGATACTGCTGACAGATGGAAGATGTTGCTGGCGAGAGTACAGAGAAAAGGCGAGGAGGTCATTTATTATTTTTTTTGATAAAGTCCTGATGTCCAATGGTCTTAAGCTAAGCTTCAAAGAGATCAAAGTCCATATCATTGAGGGTTTGCTATCCAGGGAGTTGAAACAATTTTTGTTATGTCGTTCTCATGACAATACCAATGAGATGGTACGAGACATTAAGAGCTACACACAAAAAATGGGAGTGTCTGATTCGGTCAAGAAATTTTCAAGCGAGTACAAATGCTATTATAAGAGAAACAATACAGCAGAGAAAAATTGCGGCATATGCAAAAATAGTGGGCACTGTGATGAGTTTTGTATACTAAGGGTAAGTCCAAAAATGAGATTAAATGTTTTCGATGTCATGTTCCAGGGCATTATAAGAGTGAGTGCAAAGTGCAAGTCACGTGCATTCGTTGCGGAAAACCAGGATACATCGTCAAAAATTGTCCAGAAAATAAAACCGATATTCGTTTGCCGAGTATAGCAGCGAACGTTGGTAGAAGTGAGTCGCGAAGCAAAACTACACTATTAAGTTCGACTGAGGGTTCTTCTAAAGATTTGAAATACTATCAAACAGCTAAATTGAGTGGTCACGATTTGAAAGCATATATCAATAATGGTAGCAAATGTGTTATGCTTAAAGATTCATATGCGAAGAAACTCAATATCCTGTATACGACAAGTGCTCAGAAATGATTTGTGGTTTTGGTAATGGCAGGTTGTCTTCACTAGGAGTTTTTGAGGCGAGTTTGCAAGTCGATCAAGCGGAGGCAAATGTGAAAATACATGTTGTGCCAGATGAGTTTTTGCAAATTCCCCTGTTGATAGTACAGCCATTTACCGAGAACGAATACATTACCATTATCAAGCGAGGCAACTATATTCGAGTATTTGAAGAGCGTTTCAAAGATTTAGATGTTCCACCTTTACCTAAGCAGGAGATTAAATTATGGGCCGAAAGAGAAATCGTAATTCCAGGGCGGATCCATTCGTGGAGGATCAATAATTTCCAGCTACGTAGTGAATGTTCAGGACATGGAAAAATCGAATAAAACGGTATTAGATAGAATATCGTTGTTAGAGAGACAGAACAGCAACAAAAAAGCTGTGCCAAAAAGACAAACATGATGAATAGATTAAAAATTGTTGAATGGAATGCTAATGGTATCGAGAGTTGCAAGGACGAGATGAAAGTGGCTCTTGACATACACCAGATAGATAAATGTCTCATTTCAGAGACACACTTTAAATTGATAACTAAATTTAAACTGCAAGGATATGAATTATATCACTCCCCACATCCTCATAACTGTGCAAAAGGTAGGGCTGCAGTGTTAATAAAGAATACAATAAAGCACCATATAGAAGCAAAATTCCAATCATGTGCCATCCAAGGAATTTCCATAAGTGTAGAAACGGGTAGTGGGCAAATATATGTTGCAGCAGTATACTGCTCTCCCAGCTATAGACTAAAGAAAAACGATTTTAAAAGTCTTTTCCGCATATTTCACAATCGACTAATCGCGGGAGCAGTGATGCCAGATTTTTTTTGACTAAATTCCCCATTTTTGGGGAATTTTGGGAAAATTTTCCCCATTTCATATCCGTTTTTTCCTCACTTTTTTCCCCATTTCAATTAATTGAAGTAAAGACGCATTTTTAATATAATAAAAATTTGTTTTCTTTTTTTTAGCCATTTTTTAAAAAAAGGTGTTTCAAAAATAAAAAAAAATCAAACAATATTCAAAGTCTTGCAGTTTAAACTAATACAAAATAAGTAAAATTTAAAGCAAATTTTGCAGGTCGTTGAATAGATTTAAAAGGCATAGGTAATTCACAAATAACGAGGGAGGTTGAAAGTAAATTATAATTTTTAAAGGTACATAAATACAAAAAATAAAATATAAATAAAATTCCGTAAAGTGTTTCAGCTTCGAGCTAAGTCGCTAAGATTCTATAAACGCGGTGATGTTTTTATGTTCGCGAGATATTTGAAAGTCAACTAAACGAGTTTTATTTTTAAATTATGCAAAATTAATAAACATGCATGGATTTCCGTTTTTCCCCATTTTAAAATCACTTTTCCCCATTTTCCCCATTGAGTAATGGGGATCTAGATTAACAAATACTAGAGGCAGAGAATTATATGAAACTATTAAAGAAGTCGGCGGCAAATATCACTCAACGGGGAAACCAACCTACTGGCCTAGAGATAGAAATAAAACCCCAGATCTTGTAGACTTCTTTATATCCAAAAATATATCTTCAAATAAAATAAATATAGAAGAAGGCCCTGATCTTCAATCAGATCATTCCTCAATACTTCTTACACTTGGCGATAGAATAATAATAAAAGAACATAGCCCTAAACTAGTTAATAGACTAACTGATTGGAAGAGTTGACAACGAAGATGTCTACAATCCGGAAAACTGTGAGTACACTGCATTATTGTCTGTTGTTGAGCATTCGTTTTTGGAAACATTAGATATAAATCCTAATGTTTCGGCTAGCGTACGAGAGAAATTATTAGCGATATTAGTGACAAAGTGACAAAGAGTTGGGTTGCACAAAAGAGGTCGAGCTTGATATAGAGCTAGATTCAGATGTTCCCGTGGTTTATCGTCCTTATAGATTGAGTCACATCGAGAGAGTTCGTAAGAGGTGAGATGATATTATCCAAGATTCAGTATCCAACTATTCAAGCTCAATACTTATTGTCACAAAGAAGGATGGAAGCGAGCGAATTTGTATTGATTATCGTGCGCTTAACAAATTGACAAAGAAGATTAAATACCCAAGTTGAAATTTGTAACTATTATCTTGAATTATAGTCGCCAAACGGGATATTGGACTCAGTTTTGTGTCGATAAGCTCCATTCCAATAAGATGGTAACTATTTGACATTTGTGTTACCATTAATGGCTACAAATGTCCTTTAAAGTTACATTTCAACACACACAAAACCTGCGAGGTTTCTGTTTTATGTTTCCACTTAACAGCTAGGCAAACTGACTGCGCAAAGTCTAATTTGTGTCCACCGAGAGTTACCATAGTATTTTGGCGCTTTTATTTGCAAACAATCTTCACACATACCACAAACTAATGTCTGCTGTAGATGTACGCAGTCGAAGTAGGTAGAGCATTTATACTCACACACGTAGCATGCTCCTTTGAATGTAGGCGAGCGGTGTGCACGGAGAATATTATATGACATTGAGCACCAATCGTAAAAGGGAATATAGGGTGGCATAAAAAAAAATATCGTGATTATTTAAGAATACTAATATCTTTTAATGAGTTTTTCTCTTAAAGAATTAATTTTCATTTTAAACAGTGTACTGAAAATTGTTTGCCGTTGTAGCACGACGTCGAATAAAATTTTAAATTTACTTTTACTATGTGCACCGCACTGCTTTTCTAAGTTTCAGTATTTTAGTAGGACACAAATGAGAATGTTTTTTGATTTTGCTACATAAAACTGCAGCAGATTAAATTGTAAAAAAATGGAAATATGTAGGTACATAAAAGAAATATTCCAACTTATATCAAATTTTATATATTTTAATAAATAGCATGTTACATACATTATGTAATTGTAATAATGATAGAAATATCATAAACCTCCTACAAAGATTTATTACACAAAATTTCTTTAGCAAAAAAATGTCCCAAATGAACTACAAACGTTATATTTATTAAAGTTATATCTCAGTGACATGTTCACTTTATTATATAGATTTTAGCAAACCAAAATCGCATTACCAAAAGTTAGAGGCGGAAACATCATAACATTTGCAAATCCCTTTCTTATTATTTTCACCAAGCTTTTTTTTTTACATGTTCTCATTCATTAAAAGAGAGAATTCTTTTAGAATGAATTCTTTAAATATTACGACACAATAATAATAAACGCACACAAAACCACATTTCCTAAATGTATGTACATTGTGCATGCACCCTTCCTAAAGAAATCCATATGGCAGGCAAATGGCCGTCTTCTGATTCTAATTGGGATCCATTATCAGAAAAAAGAAAAAAAAAAATAGTCCCTGGGAAAAGAAAAGAAGCTTGAAAATAAAATCAAATGTTATAAATACTCAATATTTCGTGAGCGCGTGAGTTTTTGTCACTACAACTTATTGATATTTGTGGAATAACTGATTTTCGTTTGAATATTTTGCATTCGGGTACGAAGATATGCAATTATTAAATTCGCATAATATTAAACCTGCTTTACCATTTCCATGACATTTTGTTCGTTTAGGTACTTTAGGCCCGTTTTATTCACTCGAAGTTGAACACAACTTGGGAAGTTTCCCATATAAAAATCCCCAAGTTGTGTTCAACTTCGAGTGAATAAAATGGGCCTTAGCATCCCCATTAAAGAGGGAAGGTTATGTGTCTACGTTTTATATTGGTATCAGTATTTCTATTTCACATTTTCTGTTTCGTGCGAACCAACTTACAAACACATGAAAACAAATTTGACAGCTCACTAAAATTCGGACACATTTCGGTTACAAGTCATAGCCAAAATCCCATTATGTGTGTTTCCCGAAATAGTAATTTTCTGAGGTACAACTTATTCCCCACTTTGGTCAACGTTACATCCTGCAGACAGTGGCGTAGCGTGGGTTGGGGCCGCCCGGGGCAGAACCAATCTATGCCGCCCCTAGTAGTTTTTTTACACAAAAAAAAAGCTTTGTCTACGGTTTCAAGTCTTACCTACACATTATGTATGTCAATAAACTTGGACAATTTATTACAATGATTATACTTTAAGAGTTAACAGCCGACATTTTCCAACCCTGACAACAGTATATACAACGCACTACACATTATTTGAATTACATGTTTTTTGTTAGTTAGTAGAGTCTTAATTTCATTGCAATACGTATCGCGCCAGTAGGATATTCCATACCATTCCAAGACCAGTTAGATGACAATAGAGACTTAGATGATGAAGTTGCCTCTCCACTCTATTGAGAT
This sequence comes from Cheilosia vernalis, assembly GCA_949126925.1. Taxonomy (NCBI): domain Eukaryota; kingdom Metazoa; phylum Arthropoda; class Insecta; order Diptera; family Syrphidae; genus Cheilosia; species Cheilosia vernalis. The sequence goes on from OX421362.1 coordinate 60,769,420, forward strand.
ATTGTTTCGGATAGAAATCAGGTTCCTTCCAGCCGAGCTTACAATCTAATATAATAGCTACATCCAAACTACATAAGATATTTTACTCTCTTAGCGACACACAAAAATAAACAGCAAAAAAAATGTGCGTGGAATTCTCACAATTAATATGCCCCTGCTTCCGAAGATTTCAACACAGCATCGTCGGTGGCGTGTGCGAAGCAGTGACCCCAGATGGTGGGGAAAATTTTGGCGTATGGCATAGTTGACTTAGGCCCATTTTATTCACTCGAAGTTGAACACAACTTGGGGATTTTTATATGGGAAACTTCCCAAGTTGTGTTCAACTTCGAGTGAATAAAATGGGCCTTAGCTTAACAAAGAATTACGCTCCCTGCTGAATTCTGCATATGAGTTTGTAACCACACGCAGTTTGGTCCGACAGATCGAATATAGACCGAATTTTCGCACTGAAGCAAATCTTGGAAAAGACGAACGAATTACAAGTCGGCACTCAACGTCTTAAACTTAAAGGAAAGTGATTTGAAAGTCAAAATTCGAAAGAGTCTCGGTGGATGGGTTATATCTGGCTCTTTCGACGACGTTCTCTTTTACAGAGTTGAGTAAAAATTCGTAAAAAACCGTAAGATTTAAAAGTATTATGCAAGAAAACGCGAAAGATTTTGTTTCTTCTTAGGTACCTGGGTAAACAATTTTCAATAATAAAGACCACGGCAATAAGACAATACTTGAATCTTGTCAACTAGAATTTTTGTGTATGTTTGCAAACTTCACTTCATTTGAGCAAAATAAAACAAAATTACACGAACTCAACAGAGAGGTATTCCTGCCATGTAATAAAATGTAGTTCTATACTAGGGAGCAGTGTTCATTATGGATTTTGTTGCTAAGCAACACAAGGAATGTTTCATTACTTACTGCGTGAAGCAGTGCTACTGCTGTTGAACCTTGTAAATAAATTCGCTGAACAAGAATAAGAATCCGTTTTATATAGGTATTTTATATATTTTAAAATTGTAGCAGCTCCAAATTGCCGCCCCTAGCAAAGTGCCGCCTGGGGCCTGTGCCCCCCTTGCCCCCCCCCTCGCTACGCCAGTGCCTGCAGTGCAAACATTACGCACTTTGATACATTATACACACATTACTGTTACGGTAACATGTCTAAAATGTGGGAACAGCGTGCACACTACAACCAACAATTTCTACTTGGCTTCCAATTCTGAACGACCAGTGCCTTGATTTTGTGCGGTTTTTGGGGCGATGTCGCTAGGGAACGTTCCGAATCGGATTTGAATGTGTGAGTGAGCCGCGCGCTGTGACCAACCTGACCGTTGTGCAATAATTTGGCACTTTTTTCGAGGATCTTGATACAATTTGTTACTACTGTATCCCTTTTTTTAGTTTGAAAAGGAACTTTGCAATTTTTAGAAACACTGTGATTTTCAAATGAATTTTAGTAAAATATAACGCTGCTGTTTATCAGAACACGATTATAGTGTTACAATTGTTAAATATTGTGCGAAAATTCTTAAATTTCAGAGAATCTTTACAAATGAAACTTTTTTCTTACACTGCTCTTATTTTTTTTTGCTACTTTTCAGAATTTTGCAACAATCTCCTGGATTGTTAGATAAAGGTTATAAATTTTAGTTTTACAATACAATATAGACTGTAGATACTAGTAGATCATTCCCACACAACTTTTCTTTTATAAATTGAACCAAATCACTTTACAATTATATGTCGTTTAGATTTTTCCGCTTGTGAGCTAGACACTAGACACTACTTCTATGAAACAGTAGATGCACGTTTTCAAATAAATTTTGAAATGAAAACCTTTTAGCTTTGATTTTTATATATAAATATGTAAAAATTAATTGAATATTGTTCATAAATTATACCTATCAACTCATTTTTATATCTACTTTTAAGATCGCGTTCAATTTAGTTTTAAAAAGTCCCTAAAAAAGGGGCGATGAAAGAAAAATGTGCCTTTTTCTGATGCTACTACGTAAATTTAGTATTTTCTCCCAATATTTAGTAAATATTAGCCGGCTTTACGCTATGATGGGGAACCGCGTTATATTTTAAACATATTCATTTTGAAATCACAGTTTTTGAAAAAAAAATTAAGTGTTATTCACATGAGCGCTAGTTGCGAATAAATGAATTTAATTGTATTTATGAATTGAACATTGATTTTTATACTAACTAAATTTACAATTATTACAGCAATTGAAAATTCTTGCAGCGAACTGTCCCACTTTATTCACAATCCACATAAAACATTCGCCGATCCACAAACCCACGAATGAAAAAATTCTATCGAAGTTAACATTGAACAATGATTGAAGTCATTAAAGTATAAAGTGCCAAAAATATTCGCTTGTTCGCTGTTCGTTCGCAATTAAAATGTGAATTTTCCAACTAATAAAAAGGAACAAAGGAATAACAAATTGTATTAGTGTCCTCGAAAAAGGTACCAAATTGTCGCACAACGGTCACGCTGTTCTCATCCGACATCCTTCTCGCTACCTAAAAAGGTTGCGTCTGGGAAAGATCGCCTGGAATTTCCCGAAACAAAGCAATATAAGAACAGGAAATATGGGAAGTTGTCAGTTCGCGATATCACTCACACATTTATAGAATCCGCCTATACGTGAACCGTTTCCGACACCGCCATTGCGGCAAAAACCCCACAAAATCAAGGCACAGATTGACACCCTGGGCTCTCATCGCGTAACTTTTGAAACGATAGTCGTCGAAACGATTGAACACAACGATATCGTTTTTAGTTTGCTTCATATAACATCATCGTCGGATCGTTCAATCGAATCGTTCATCGTTTTCATTTTGAACAGTTTGAACATGACTGTAAACAAACTCTGACAGCTAAAAAATCAAAAAAAATGTATGGAAATAGTTTTTTTTCTTGAATTTGTTTATTTTTCTGTGTTTTTTTATTGATTGACATGGATTTAGGCATTTAATGCAGATGGAGAGGTAGTAAGGAATAAGGCAAGTGAAATGTTAAGTGAAAGTGTACGCGTATACGCAGATAGCCACAAGTGTGTAGGAACCAACCATAGCCCAATGGAATATGCTAAAGAAGTGTGCACAGGTGTGGTAGGGCAGAAGAATTATTGTTTTTCGAAATATAGATTTGTATTTATTAAATCAATCAAAACGCCAATAAATTTCTTGCATTTTTTGGAACAGATGAGAATTTTGATTGCTTAGGATCCAGTTGCAAGACAAAAAATACAAAACAAAACTCAGCCCATTTCTTTTTTTGCAAGGATTTCATTCTTTCACAACTCGGATAAGAGCGAGTCACCTCCAAAGAGAACATAAGTGTGTTTTCCTTTAAATATTTTGCTATACTTTTCCCCAAAACTGAAATTCCCTATTCAAAACTGAAAATATTGACCAAAAACGATGAAGCGATTGCAAAATAGCTGTCGTTCAATCGAATCGTTTCGACGAGGGTATTTGACGCTTGAATTAGTAACGTGAAGCAACAAAAAACGATGATCGTCCAATCGTTAGGACGATTATCGTTGTTTAGTTGTTACACGAAGTTGAAGTATCGTCGAGACGATGTCGTTCGATTGTTTTGTGCTTACGCGATTAGAGCCCTGAGTAACAAGAAATGTTTTTCATGCTTGACATGAAAAGTGGATATTATCAGATTCTTGCAGCGAACTGTCATTCCCGCCAGCTCCAAGTCTCGCCATTTGACAGCGTTTGTGACTCCCGACGGACATTTCGAGTTTCTTCGGATGCCATTTGGGATATGTAATGGCCCACCAATGGTACTTTGAGGTATACTATTGATTTAGCATACTTTGATATCATTTTGTGCCCAGCTGAAAATGAAGAAGAAGCAATTTAGAATTTAACAAAGATCTTTGAGTGTTTACGAAGAGCTGATTTAAAGCTAAACTTGAAAACGTGTAAGTTTCTGTATAACACAGTGGAGCAAAATAGAAAGTGTAGCTGAGATGGTCTTGGAGGTGTTCTTTTGACAGCAGCGATTCTGAGGGACATGACTATTCAGTACCAACGGTTCAACGACCAGCTAGAGCCAAGAAGAGACCAGCTCATCTTGACGACTTCGATCTGGAATAATCGAGGGCGATTAAGGAACAGAATGGCCGAATGTGAACTACCTATACCGTACATGGTGGCGGCCCATCTACTTGAGTGCTTAACTTTTGACTTTGACAAACAATAATATCTTTTTTTTGTTGTATTGATAGATTCTGAGTTCAGAGCTGAGATCGAGAACGTGCAGACGTAAATCCAAGCGAATCATTTTAATTCATTTCATTTTCTTTTTTTTATTGAAGTATACCTACTTGTCTTAACTTAACGTAGTATTATTAACTAAAATATCTTAATATATAAAAACGTTAGTGCGTATGTATGTCTGACAATCACGGCTGAACCACAGAAGCTATCCCCCTTATATTCCATATGTTTGTGTGGTGCTCCGGATGGTTTATGTTTATTTTAGGCCCTATAGGGGGCGCTGGGCGCTTTTTTGAAAATCTTATTTATGGACCGATTTGGCTCAAATTAACACTATACAACACTTAAAGAAAAAGAAAGCTTTTGCCAAAATATGTACCTACCTAGTACAATTGTTTGACAAAAACTCCAAATTAGTTTTTAATCAATTTTAAATATAGGTAAATAACATTTCCATTTGATTTCCGGCACAAATAATAAAGGGAAATGTTCTTTTTTAGCATACATAAGTGTACAAATTGCAGTGATATAATACTGAAAAAAGAATAAAATGTCTGGACGACGAAGTTTGAATATTAGTCGTAGTGACCGACAAATTCGCAATAGGCAACAAAAAAGAAAGAAGTTAACACAAAAACAAATCATGGGGAAATACACTTTGAAAAAAAAAATAAACTGGATAGAAATCGAGTAGTGACACACTGACACCTCAAATACAAAAAAAAATATTTTAAATTTTAAAAGCAATTGTTGTTGTCATTTATTTTAATTATTTTCTAAGGAAATTGTTGTTGTCAACAATTTTTAAAACTATTTTTTTTTAAATATACATAGGTAGATACCTAATAAGTTTTTTTTTTTTTTTTGTTTTTATCCGAGGGTACGTTAAAATCTTCCAAAAACACTATCGGCCTTACCAATAATCAACTTTAGTCTGGCACTTTACGAAAAGACTCCACACTTTCCAAAATCCCTTTACCAATAAACAAATATTATAGGTGCCAGACTATCGCTAACTGTAGGGTTAACCCTTTCATGACGGCTTTGTATTGCAACTCGAAGAAAATTTTTTTTTATGAAATTCTGATTTATTTGGGTTGAAATAAGCCAATAAAAGAAAAAAAAAATCAAAAAGGACGATGGGATTGCGGGATAAGGAATGTCATTTCTATACTACACTGGTCATGTATGGTAGTAAACATTTGGATAATTTGTTGATTTTTTTAATTCAAACTGTCGCGATCAATATCAAGAAAATATAATTTAAAAACATTTAGGTGTTTTATATTTTTTTATTTAAATTTATAAATTAACACCTAAAAGGAACATAAACAAAAAGGTACATTTCACACGCTTGCGGCTTTTTTTTCTTTAGATACATTAATCACAAAATGAACTAAACAAAAAGTAAGATTTCAAAAGTTTAAAACTTTCTCTTATTACATTTTTTTATTAATTCTGATAGTCCATGGAACACTTTTTCCTCTTAGTGAAGCAGAGTGTAACATTGCATTGTATGCACTGTACCGTTGACTGCCCATCTTTGCAGTATCTACCAGTATCTACAACGGTTCTGCTTATCATTGTACTGCGGCCAATGTCCACAGGTGCTTGGTGTAGTATACAACTGACATGTCAAAAAATGAAAAAAACTTCCATAGGTGTCTGGTGTCATTTTTAAATGACGTGAATATTTATTACTAAAAACAAGTAGCTTGGTCACACATTTTTACATATAATTCAAAATATTATGAATATCTAATAATTCACCAAGCCCGTGGAAGTGATTTCCATATTTTTAAGGCTTTTTTTCCCCAATTTTAGAGACTTACCAATTTTATACTTCTCTTGGATAGATCAAATCATTGAAAGCTGTGTGGTAGACAAACAAAATGAACCTCTCTATCGCTTTTAGCGACATCTGTTGATTTTTTTTTATTGAAAGGAAGGGTTCTAGCAATAGCTGAAGTCAATATTTGAAAGCCTAGCGTGATTTTTTTATAAACTATAAATATACCAAGTTCATGTAGTACACATACTACACTGGGCATGAAAGGGTTAAATGTTAGTGTTGAGAAAGCCATGTTTATCTCGGGCATTAACTAAATAAATCCTCCCTTATGTCATTTTGAAGACAAGTGGTGCCCAACCATCCAAAATCACGGTATTAAATTTCGTAATAGAAGAGAATTTAATACGATGTTGTTCAGCTTTAGCGTTTACAATTATTAATTAATTTTAGTAAATTGTGAATGTTTTCTTATTTTATTCGTTGCAATACAACAATGCAAATGGTTTTTAAGTCTAACAAACAATTTTGTACAAATGTATGCAAAATAATAATAAGTTTGGACGGTTCATACCTCTTTGCAACAATTCTCAGTACCTTAGGTGAATCAGGTAGATATTTTGTTGCAACCAAACCCTTTTCAAACTCTATGCAAAAGGTTTTTGTTGACCGAGAATGAGGATCTCTAATGAGACAATGGTTGGTGTGAAAAGGTTCACTTCGCAGAAAATATAGTTATAAAAATAGAATTATCAGCACTCAGCAAAATACATGCAAAATAACAAGTTTATTAAAAATAATAAATGTGCGTTTTAAATTTTTCAGTTTGAATTTCAACTTTTGTCGGTTTCTAAGTTTCCCGAATTAAGTCTAACTAGCTGACCCGGCGAACTTCGTTCCGCCCAAATTCGTTAATGTAATAAAAATAATAATTCCGAGAAGCGAGAACGAACAATGAACATTCTGCTTTATGTAATTCGGTCAATTCAAATTCTATATTCAAAAGTTATATTAAAAACAATACAAATAACTAAAGTATAGCATTGTTGATGTGTTTAAATCAAACCGCAATGATTGACGTATCAGCCGACCTTAATTTTTTTCACTAAAGTGCTTTACGGTACACGACGTACAAAGCGGAAGATTTTGCTCACGCCACATACGATTGAAAAACGTGGGAATTCAATAATTGATGTCACAAATATCCAGCGATTGTCCTTGCGACTTATTATTTTTTTTGATAATGAAAGGAATATGCATGAGAAATTGAAGGCGCTTGGAAACCAATTGCAAATCATCGGAATCCGTTGCTTGAATTTTTAAGTCAAAATCTTCGCTTCCAAGACATTTGATTTGAGATTCTTCACATTCATATCAAACCCAATCCGTTAAAAAAGTTTCGGTTGATTGGGGTTGCTCAACAAAATTATAACTGAGCCGACTTTCGAATTAAAATTGTGTAGCGGTGAGCCCGGAACATCTAAAGAATTTAAAAATTAAACTTTTGAAATAAGTTTTGTTGTATTGGAAGTGACACAACCCGTCTTCCTATCCAGTATCATCCCCTTAAACTTTTATTTTCACGGCAAAAAGTAGCATAATGTCCTTCCTAAACGCATTCTCCAAGCCTAAAATAGTAAAAATCGAACGATCCATTCTCGAGTTATGAGACGTCAGTCTCTTTTATTTATAGGGGTACCCAGTACCCACCCGGTTTTTCCGTGCCTTTCATTTGGAACTATCGGGTGCAAAACTATCCTATCTTTAAAACTGAAACCAACTGGATGGGTGTCCACATAATTTCATTGAAATCGGTTGAGTGGCTTCCAGTGGCGTGGCGTGAACATTATAAAATGGGAAGTCGAAGCAAAAATTTATCATATACCTACCTATAAATCTAAAAAAAAACCTTAGACCTGTGACCCTGTGCAACTTGAAACAAAATCATACATTGCACATTTGCAAAATCGTTTTCAGAGTACCTATACTAAATTCACTTAAGTCATGCAATGCAATCTGCCAACTGAATTTGTAAACCAAAACACACCCTTACCTATCTCAACATACTACCTGCAATTATTCACACAAGAGACAATAAGAAAAGAAGAAGTAAAAGAAATTCGAATAGGTAACTCGGAGAAAAGCGCGTTATTTCATTCATATCATAGCCAAACAAACACATACGATATACCCAAAACACAACCCAGTGGCCAGTGGCCATGCCATGGCCAGTACCAGTACTCAGCTCAGCTCTGGGAAGAAAAAAAGAGATACAAACAAATGTTCACTCAGATTCGGCAGTCAAAATGAAATTTGTGAGAGCTTATAACTCGAAGAAAAGCGGGTTATTTTCTACAATGGGTGTTGAACAGAGAGGTGTCAGACTCAGACAAAGTACTCAGGGAAGAAAAAAAGAGATAACAAGCAAATTTTCTCTCAAAATGTACTATAAAGTGAGAACTTTAATAACCCGACATATTTTGGGTTACCTTCGCTTTGTCGCTACGAGACGATGACGATGTTGTATGAAAATGGATACACACACAATTTTTATATGAGTGCTTTTGTGTGTATACCATTTTGTGAGTATTCAAATTCATTTGGTAGTGTTTCATGTATATTCGGTTTTTGGTAGACAGATAGTGTTACCTGGTGGAGATTTTAAAAGGTAACTCGGTAGGAATCGAGTTATATGGACGCCACGCCACTGGTGGCTTCGGAGATCGACAACACCTAACCAATTCCTCCGAAGATTTTGAAATTAAAATTCTTTCTTAGATTTCCTATCTGTGAATGTGTTAAGAGTCATAAGAGCATTATATGTTTTCACTAAACTCTCATCGGCCGTCGACTCTCTTTCGTGACGTCGGTCGTCGCGTCGTTTGTAATTTGTACAGGCATGCGCATGAAGAACGAAATAAAAGTGTATCCCGAATCAAAGTATGTACACAACTGCGTAGTTGAAATTAAGTGTAGTAAAATTCAACTTTTTCAATTGTTAATATTTAAAAAAAAGTAAAAATGCAAAGATAAGCACCCTGAAAATATCTTTTTTTATGACACTTGATTTGTTAAGATTGGTTGAGCGTGTGAACCGCAAAAGGGAGAAACACACTACAGATACCTACTACAGAAATAATATAGAGGGGATTATAAGCCATTCAATTTTGTATAGGCTAAATTGTATTTATTTTCAAACACGGAAGCGATAAGTTCTTAACACGCTTCCTACGTGCGATTGTAATTTATTCTTAAATGAATGTGCCAGCTATTATTTCTATTTTCAAAAATATTCACTTGCTAACGACGTAATAGTGACGTTTAGACTACTAATAAGTTTTGATTTGCATCGTCAGCCTACGAATAAAGGAAACCATTCAAATATACTGTGCTCCGTTTATTGAATAATTTGAAGCAGATTTTATTACGACACAAATGCACTCATAAAGAAATCGCGAGGTAGTATTAGAAAGCAATGGAAAGCGTACCATAAAAGTACTGAAAATTGTGTCCGATCGAACGATAGGGCATTACTGATTTGCATATGATATTTGACAGATCAGCGGATATTTTGTGCATTTCCTATTTTGTGTTTTGTTTTTTGCTTATAATAAGTCTCAAAGAGCATTGGAAAGATATGTGTTGGGCAAATTCAATTGCAATTTATGTATTCCTTCTTTTAGAATAAAATCCTCCTTGTGAAAAAGACCATTGACCTTGTTTTTCACGAAAACAAGTTATGAAATTTGAATTCTGCAATGACAACTCTCTCGTCCAAGATTTGTCGGACTGTACCTATTGTTGATATGTCCGATTAGTCGGTTTCTATGCTTTCTCGCTAAGCTTCTAGTTTCAGCTTCGATTGTTGGAATTCCGAGATCCCTATGGATATCGTCGTTTCTAATATACCATGGTGCTTGTACAATATCTCTAAGAATTTTATTTTGAAAAGTTTGTAAAATATTGGCATTTGTTTTCTTTGTACAACCCCAAAGTTGTATACCGTAGGTCCACACCGGCTTTAGCACTTGCTTGTATAAAAGCAGTTTGTTCTCAGTACTGAGCTGGGAATGTTTTCCGAGTAACCAGTACATTTCTCTATATTTGATATCGAGTTCTTTACGTTTCATTTTCACGTGCGAACTCCATTTCAGCTTTGCGTCGAGTGTCATTCCCAGGTATTTGGCCTCGTTTGCAAAGGGTATTCGGGCCAAGTTTAGAAAAATTGGCAAATCATTAGTTTTCTTATAGGTGAAATTCACGTGAACAGACTTAGTTTCGTTGAGGGCGATCCGCCAGTTCCTTGTCCACTCATTTACCTTATTCACTGCAGCTTGCAGTTTTGTAGTCGCTTCTTCGATTGTATTACCTACAGCTAGGATAGCTGTGTCGTCGGCGAACGTAGCAAGGGTAGTGCCATCTTCCCTTGGAATATCGCGAGTATATAACAAATAGAGAAGCGGACCAAGGACGCTTCCTTGCGGTACCCCGGCCGAAATTTCTTTTAGCTCCGAGTATTCGTTTCCATTTCTAACACGGAAGAGTCTATTCCCGAGATATGATTCTTGAATATCATATAGGCTTGCGGGGAGAACTTGTCGTAATTTAAATTTCAAGCCATCGTGCCACACCTTATCAAAGGCTTGTGAGACGTCAAGGAATACGCTTGAGCAAATCTTTTTTTCTTCAAATGCTTTCTCGATTACGTCAGTAGTTCTATGTACTTGGTCAATCGTCGAATGCTTGGTTCTGAACCCAAACTGGTGGTCAGGGATAAGATTATTGTCTTCAATAACCGGTTGTAGGCGCCTAAGCAATATTCTCTCGAAGACTTTGGATATGACTGGAAGAAGGGAAATCGGTCTATACGATTTTACTTCATTTGGCGGTTTTCCTGGTTTTAAAACCATTATGACCTAATAAGTCTGTTTTTGTTTACTATGTTACAAGTAACTTTTTGCAATGGAGTTGATACTTTGATTTGTTTGATGGTGTTTGAATCCATAATTTTTTTTTTGTCAAGTATTTTCAGGATCCTAGCAATAGTAGGTATGTGTGAGTAAATTGAAATGTAGGGGTGATTGAGATGACGTGGACTAACATCACGGTACTCTGCTCATTCGTGAGTAGGGAGGGTAGTTCAAAGGTACCACCATCATACCTTCGGTACCGGTGTGGAGAGAGAAGGTAGAAGGCTTATCAACCAATTTGATAGGTGCGGTTAGTTTTCTTCTTGGCTGTTTATGTTACAAATATTTCGTTTAAAGTTAGTTAATCCTTTCCCTATTTTCTTCCTATCCCTTTAATACTTCCAATTTTCAAACTTTCCTATCAAAATTGTCAGGCATGTAAGCTAAACATCCCATCCCACCGACGAGCTATAAGCACTGGCCTAAACAAGCATTCCTGCCTTGCTTTTCCACCGAAGTCAAAATTGAGATTCCTATGTCTATAATACAATAACAATAATACATACATAATTCCTTCGGTGTGAAACTCGATGACATTATAGCTCGATAACCGATGTCCCAATTTTCATCAATCTTTTTTGTTTTGTTTGTATTCCTGTATTTCAGGTTTAGCAAGACAGGATACTTTTGGACCCTAAGGGTGGCATTAATTACGATCTCCAAAGCCACTCAGCCGATTTCAATGAAAATTTGTGGGTGTGCATGGTTGGTTCCAGTTATAGGAAAATTGTTTACCTCTTATGTACGAAGCAGTTTGCAAAAGATAAGCAGGATTAGGAAAACGGGTTGTGGCACCCCCCATTCAAAAAATCAAACGCCAAAGCTGTATAATAAAAATTGATAGTGGAGTTAATACGAAAGTCACGTACACCTGCTATATTTTAAAGAGACTGATGGCCATTATGTGCGCTTACAGCTCGGGAACGGATCTTTCGATTTTTACGATGGATTCGTATTGGCCTAAGGAAGGACATAGGTGCTAATTTTCCCCGTGCGAACTTTAAGGGGATGAGATTGGGGATAGAAGTTTGTGTTTAAAAGAAACCTTTAAAAAAAAAGACTGGATAAAAAAACGGTAGTGTTACTTCACATATAACAAAACATTTTTAAAGTTTTCAATTTTTTAATTCTTTGGATGTTTCGGGCTTACCGCTACACAATTTGAAATTAAGAGTCGGCTCAGTTATAATTGCCCAACCTCAATCAACCGAAACTTTGTAAAGGATCCCATTTGATGTGAATGTGAAAAATCTCAAGTCAAATTTCATGCAAGCGACGATTTTGAGGTGCAAATTCAAAAGTAAACATTCGCATTTCCCGGATTTTATACTTATTCAGAACGATTTGCCATTGCGTCATTCATTACTTATAGACGCCTTTGGCAATAAAGTAACTTTTAGTCTAAATTGAATTTGAATTTAAGTTAGAAAATTGTTAGATTGGAGTCACCGCCAGTGATGCTAATCAGGATCGAAGTTTTTATGCCTATACCCGTAAAAAATTATAATTTTTTGGTAAAAAAGATAAAAATTGCATATCTTACAAAGGAACTGCAACTAACCTACAAGGTGATTCAATAATTTTTTAACAAAATGTTGGTCGATGGATAGGCGATTCTAACTATTTTTAAATCTCTATAAACCCAGGTTTTGGTTTGGTGAGTAAGTCAAATAGACAATTGGAAAATAAGCATGACGCATAGTTGTAAAAAAAAAATTTTTTTAATGCGACTTTGATCAAAGAATGTACCAGATTTACCAAATACAAAATGTACATATTTGTGCGAATTGATTGTAAAAAAAATTTCACAAAAATTTATGCCTATTTCCTAAAAGCTATTCCTCAAGTATCGGAATTACGCCTAAAAGGCATTTTAATGCTGGAGCTAGCATCGCTGACTCAAATAAAAAGTCTCATTTGTCACAAGCGTCTTTACTTTTTCGAATTTCCTGTGCATTGTGCATGCTCGGAGTTATTATTTTCATAACATTAACGAATTTGGTCGGAAAGAAGTTCGCCGGGCCAGCTAGTATTAAATAAAAACATTTATTAAAAATAAAAGAGGAAGATACCATGAGTCCGTTTTTTTAAGATTAGATGTTAGATTAATTTAATTTAATGCTTTGGTGGTAGTATAAAAACCAACTTTCATTTCATAAATACAATTAAATTCATTTGCTCGCAATTCGCGCTCAAGTCAATAGTAGTTAAAAAAGTTTTTAAAAACTGTGATTTCAAAATGAATAAGTTTAAAATATAACGCGGTTCCCCGTCAACGCATCATCGTGTAAAGCCGGCCAATATTTGTTAAATATTGGGACAAAATAATAAATTTTATTAGTAGCGTCAGAAAAAGGCACATTTTTATTTCATCGCCCCTCTTTTAGGGACTTCTTAAAACTTATTTGAACGCGATCTTAAAAGTAGATAAAAAAATGAGTTGATATGATTTATAAACAATATTCAAATAATTTTTATATATTTATAAATAAAATTCAAAGCTAAAAGGTTTTCATTTTAAAATTTGACATTTGAAACCGAATTGCATATACTGTTTCGTAGTAGTAGTGTCTAGCTCATCCGCATCAGAACAATCTAAAAGACATATAATTCTAACGTAATTTGGTTGTTTTGGTTTTATTTACAAACGGTCACGTTGGTCAGAGCGCGCGGCTCACTCACACAATCAAACCCAATTCGGAACGTTCCCTAGCGACATCGCTGCACAAAATCAAGGCACTGAGTTTCCATCTGTTAAAAACTTAAAGTTTCACCCAAAAATACATTCTGTATTTCCTATTCTGAAAAACTCAGCAATTTACACGGAAAACTCTGAAAACTTTGAAACCTTTTGAGTGAAGAAATAAAAACCCACGATCTACATCCCAAAATCTGTCGTCACATTTATTTCTGAACAAAAACACAATTAGACTCTTGGCACACCCATGTCAGTGGCATTCGGCAGTGTGCACTGCTTCTGGAAAAACTCTGGCAAATCCACCTCCTGGCCAAAGGCGTTCTGCTTGCCCTTCGGAATCCATAGGTCAATTCGGTCGTAGATTACGCCGGTTGGTTTGGCACTCTTGAAGAAGTTCACCATTTCGGTGTCACTGCTGTCATCGCCCCAGATGAAGATCTTCACGTCCAAGTCCGTGGCCAGCTTCACCGCACCGAGGTCCTTCACAAAGTTCGACGTATGCGGCACGACGCCCAGTTCGAATGCCTGCGCGTTGCTTATCAGTCGCTTGAGATTGCCCGACCTTGGATCGACGTAGTAGTTCTCCGAGCTGGGTCCGAGAAACATCACCGGGTACATGTTCTGTTTAAAGCGCAGCAGAGTGCAGATGTCCGCATCGAAGCATGAGAAGAAGCTCAGTCGGCCGCAGCCCTTGCGCAGCATGACCTCCAGAATCCGATCGATGTAGAGGTTCTTATCGATGGTTTGGATGCTCTCGTACTTGCCGGTCGAACGTAGCTGTGGCCACTTGATTTCGATGTCGAAGCCGACGGTGTGGTCGACCTTTGTGAGGAAGTCTTCGAAGAGTGGGAAAAGGCGGTAGTCCTCGCGCGGCTCAGAGTTGTGAGCGGGGTATTCGATGATCTTCGAGCCGATCACCTGGTACGTCTTGAGGGCCTTCAGCTGTTCGTAGGTGATGTCTTTGATGAGGATTTCGGTGAGGTCGTCCTTGCTGGTTGGGGTCTTCGGGTCCAAGCAGACGTACACTAAGAAGTCGTGGTAGATGATGGCCACCAGATCACTGGTCAGCTGGACGTCGAACTCAACCATGTCGGTGCCGACGACGCCGGATTCTTTCATGGATGCGACAGTGTTTTCGGTGATTGGTGCAGCGCCAGTGGAGAGCTTGAGGCTTTTACCTAGTCCACGATGGCCCACGTCGAGGGAGGTCCAATTCGGGCGCCAATACTGTACGAAGGAGGTGTTGAAGTTGGGAACGGGCATTGGCAGGGGTTTAACTAGCAGATAGCCGATTTTGATAGCCCCCACCGAAGTGAGCCAGTTGGGCGACATGAGCAGGAGTTCGGTGTCGCCACTGCTGGCGTCAAAGGTCTCCGGGTAGAGGTACTGGTATCCAAGGGACCGGATAAGCTCGGTTTTAGTCTCGTCCTGCACGTAAATGGTGACCATGTATGCGGTTTTCTTCAAATCGCTGGTGGTAATGTGGAAGATGACGATGTCGTCGCTATTATAGGCCACCCCATACTCGGGCTGATCGCGAATGATGCTGTTGGCGTATTCCATGCGAACGTACTCCACGTTGGCTCTCGCTGAGGAAACAATCGGCGTCAGCAGCTTCTCCTTCGCACTAAAGTCGTAGTCTACTGGGCTTACCTTGACGAAGATTTTCCTCTCGGCAACGACCTCGTTGAATTGAATAGGATTCCTGAACAGCTTCAGCTGCAGGATGTATCCACTGTTCAGCCATCCACGCCTAACGTCCTTCACGCCGTTGACACAACCAAAACGATCCACTATGCCGCCGCTTTCGGCTCCCAACTCGATCCTTCTTCCCTCCAGGTGGGTTTCCCACCTCCGAATCTGCACGCCTCCCTTGGCGTCCACCACGCCGATGAAGTAGCGATAGTTCACCGTGGTATTTGCAACGAAACGCACCGTTCCCGACCACGTTGTCACCAACTCAGTCGCATTCAGAACAACAGCCCGTTTCGCGGACCACTCGCCGAGGAAGTCAGCATCGCCTGCAATGCCAATCCATTCAAATGGCTTCAAAGGCTCGTCCACCTTTACACTGAAAGTCCACTCCAACTTAGCGGATACCCGCACTCCCGGAATCCGACTCATCATCTTCGAGAAAAACGACTCCGAGCGGTGGCTGTCGACTGTGGGTGGCAGTGCCACCAACTGCGCCGCCAGCAACAACGCAAGTACCACTTTCGATCCCATAATGCACGCGACGATTACGCGAAACTGAACTTGAAAGGCGAGCGTGGCAAACTTTTTATACTTCCCAAATAGAGAGAACGCTGTTGTTGTTCGCGCGATTAAATCAAACAAACAGTCCTTTGTCGATAGTGGCGATTAAACCATCAAGCGATGGGCATAGCGCGAACTGATTTACGACACTCGAAAATGTTGTATTGCCCTCGACTCTATCGACCACTGTTCATGTCGATTGTTGATAACAATTGATATGATATGAGATTGCAAACTCTCTTCCGTTAGAAAAATTATTTATTTTTTGGAATATGCTCTGCCGCAGCAGCACACACTGTGACAGCCGATCGAAAAATGACACTTTGCGGATCCGAAACAATGCAAAAAAGCTACAGAGAACACGCGGCCGCAGCTTTTTATCCGTGTGTGACCCTCTCTCTCTCTCTCGCTGAAAGAAATCATAACAGAGCACTCAATTGATGTAGGAAATCTTGGCGGGTATCTGTTTGCCTTAATGTGCTGCTGTACTGATACTCGTACCGTGTGTGGCGTGAGTGCTGTTTACTATTTGCGGACCGTTTCCGATTAATTTATTGTTTTATTTTGTTTGTAATTGATTCCGCTTTTGTCTATTGCGTCCGTGATGTGATGTGTTGAGACTTGAGAGTGAACTATGATCTTGAAAGCGATGTCGCACGTGATCGGTAATCAACTTGAACAATCTGTGGGTGGGAGCTGAGAGACGTGTGTTTTTATATTTGACAGAGATATGCCGTTGTCGATCGAGTGGAGTGTGCAGCACATTTCAATAAATGTGTAAGAAATTTATCCACATGGACGTTGTTGGATAAGATTTAAATGCTACGAACTAATGTCTTGAAAGAACTTAAATTGGACAGATCCGACAAGTTAAAAGTGTCATTTCAATACAACAGAGTGCAGCCTAATTCCTTAGAAAATGGCTGGGACCTAATAGAACAATTAAAAAGTGCAGTTTTAAAGTGTTCTTTTCGTTGATTGCAAAGCTGTGTATTCGAGTCTACTAAGAAGCGATGCCCATACAAAAAAAAAACAGTCCAGCAGAAAATTGGGGTGTGATTTTGTTAGACAGATTTTTCTTTTCCTATTCCATTCCCTTACAAAATAAACGTAAAAGTAACCCTTTACACCTAGTTTATTTTATTAGATTAACAATGTTTTATGTAATTTTTGGTTGAAAAACGCCCCATAAAAGTGGGCGTTTTTAAATTCTTTGCCTTGAAGGAGATTGTTTCTCTTTTTTAAAATGTTTTTGCTTCTTTTTGTGAAATATTTTGCAAAAAATAACTGCCATCATAAATACGGGCGTGGCATTGAGTTGCTTGGAGCTTGATAATCTTCAATAAGTTGTATCTACTCTTTACGTTTGAACGCAACGCGTTTTACCTGTTTGTCTTTTATACGTTGCCAGAGGTGACGTAAAATAAAGCCAAACGATCTAAAGTCAAATTCCCAAAATAAGTCAAACGTACTAAGGTCAAATTTCCAAAATTGGCATTACTTCGTTTGGTTTTATTTCATGTCACCGTTTCCACAGTAATCATCTCATTCTTCAATAAGGGACCGTCTCTATAAACTCACCGAATCCAGCAGCAAGCTGATTTAATTTTTCACAGCATCAGCTAAAGAATTGCATTCATAATTTTGTCTCAATTGATCCCCTAAAATCCGCTTGTCATATCGCAAGTCATTATAAAATTTACAAAATAATTCGGTCATATGTGCAAATTTGCATGTAATCCGACTAAGCACATAATGTGCTTAGTCTCATCCCCTTAATGAATCACATAATCACAGCTGTAGGTAGCTTTATTCCATTGAATGAAATTAAGCTAGAGCTATATACATACACCCGACACCG
Source organism: Cheilosia vernalis (assembly GCA_949126925.1). Taxonomy (NCBI): domain Eukaryota; kingdom Metazoa; phylum Arthropoda; class Insecta; order Diptera; family Syrphidae; genus Cheilosia; species Cheilosia vernalis. The sequence goes on from OX421362.1 coordinate 60,787,248, forward strand.
AGTAGATGTCTCTTCTGCATTGTGCATGCATTTAATAATCCCGCTGCTGTTTACGGTACGAGTTGTTACAGACGAAATGAATGCGTTGAGAGCGCACACAAAAGCAACTTTGACCATGTTACAGGTCCAAATGAACAACAACCATCCACCCGTTGCCCCACCTCTGAGGGATGTCACTAAATCAATTGACTTGATTCGTAGTTGGAAATAATTAAACTGTGGACGAGTTGTTAGCATAGACGTCCATAGCGGCATGCGTTTGATTGTGTTACAGCTTCACCGGATCTGTCAAAAGTAGGTGAGCTCAGCATGAAAGCAATTATTCGGCACTTCTTTGATGTAGGCGAGAGAGTGCATGCGATCATACCTATACCTATGGTTCGATATGGTTTTAAAAAAAAGCTCGGAAATCGCGTATACTTGACACTGTGGTGTGACAGAAAGTAATTTTTGTTGGATAGTTTTTGGAAGAGGTTTTTGCTGATTTTTTAGGGAGAGTCAGTCACTTTTTGGTTTCACCTGAGTTTGAAATTACTGACCAATGAGTCGAATATTCTAAAGTCCCATTTCGTTTCTCTTTTTAGTTTCTTCGTGGTTCAGAATTCCTTCCGACCGGCCTGTCGCTTTTTCGTTTCATCGATCACTAATAACTCCCATTTGAGTCTTCCTTGTTTCATATTTAGAACCCGTTTTTTTAACACTTTCCGTCTTCGGACCGCCTCATAAACAGTTCATGTTCTCATAATAGTATATAACCAATGCAACTTCTGACTCATTTTGCACGCAGCGGCATACATTTTTTCGAAATCCATGTTATGGGGAACGGGGACATAGTGCTATCTGCGCTAAATACAGAAGCGATGACCGAAGGCAATTGACAACCGAAAAAACAAATCCATAAGCTGGCTTACAGCCCGAAAATAAATGCCTATTTATTCATTTCTGTAGCATTCGAAAATTATTCAACTGTAGGTAGATATTTTTTCTTCTCAAATAATTACAACCACAACTCCCTCGACTTCTGGGAAAAACACGAATTCAACTTAATAGCAACTTACGGCACCCCAAAAGACTAAATTCTGAACAACTTTCCTCCAGGTGTAGCATCAGCATACCATCAGCAGGTCACATATTTCCGGACATTTACCCGAAAACGGAAGTCTCTCAAAGTTGACTGATTCCCCGTATATGCGCAATCCCAACTTATACTCGCGGCAACCAAAAGTTATTCTAATAGAGGTCGAAATAGACGCACTCATCCATATTGTGCTGAATATAAGTTTGTATTATTTGTCGTTTCTTTGGAACGCCAGCAGGACAATAGGGCAAAGACAATGCACCCATTACAGGACCGCAAAAAAGAAAAGAAAAGTGATAGTCCCACCTGTTGTGGCCTTCTCTCAACCGAGTTGACAAAACATCTCCATTAGTTTCTGTCCCATCGATTGGCACATTAAAGTTGAAGAGCCCTCTGCGTTTTCGAGGGTCTTCGGCGGTATCCAATACATCCTGCTGAGAGCTTCCCAAACCACAATGTGGCTTTATGCAATCTCTGGGGGACACTCCTGCGTCCTGGCGGTCCTGTCTAATTGGGTTTTTATGTTGATTCAGATGTGTAAGTAGCGCATTATTCGAAAGTATTTGGGTAAAAGACATACGGAAACTCCCAGCCAGAGGGCGTAATACGTAATTCATAAAATACACAATTAAGGTTTCTTACGGCGTACCCACGCACTAAGTGTGTGGAGATGTCAAAATAAATGTAAAACGTGCCGCAACTTGCTAATGTGTTTCCAAATTTCTTTCCCACCTCGGTATTGATATTTTATAGCTCGTGGTATTTTATTCCTTTGGATTCTTTTTATACCTGCTGTCTAAAGCCAATTTAAGGTTACAATTTTCTTCCGAGATATATGTGCTGCGGAGGTAAAGCCTTTCGTTTTCATTTGGGAAAATAAAAGGTGAATTATAAACCATGAGAAAGAGGTCTGTTCAACCGAAATGTGCCACTGGGTTAATTTTGAATGCCTTGACTGAATTTATCCTTCGTCGTCCAACTCAATTTTAAAGTCAATTTTGTTTCTATCAGTGTTATTGAGTTTTTAATGCCGAAGGACACTTTCGTGTGTCAACAAACTTTCGGTGATGAGAGTTATTTTTCAAATAAAAACCAAATTGCTTTCGAAATAGGGTCAGAAGAAGGTCCCTCTTCGAATATTCTACAACCTATGTTGAGTTGAAGTGTCATTTCACTGATGAAAAGCATTACAAAGTTGAGCGATGTTTTCCCAAGTCTTTTGCAAACCACCACTATCCTTCTGTTTATATGTATGGAATGGAGGTCAAATAGCCGCCTTGACAGTTTGGACAATAAAAACTTAGCTCACATAGGATCAGGTATATATATTGTTAGGTATTGCCAAAATCATAAAGATGTGGCATCACGAAAACACTCTTGTTCTTCTTCCGTTCCTTTTTTCTTCCCTTTTTGACCGATGACATTGAAGTAATAAAACGTTCCTTGGTAATACTGAATTGAAGCCACACGTGTTTTATTCCCTTCACTGAAGGAAGACATTACATATATATTTAAAATTCTTTATTGAGACTTAGGTTTACAATTATTAAACGATCAGGTATGTAAAACGCAGTCTAAAATTAACTTTATATGAGTCTCCCGAAGGCTACTCCGGGTTAGCTTTAAAGAGGAGTTTTGCTTATACGAAAAGTTACCCGAACTCCATTTCTCGAACTATTGTTTACCCAAACATCAAACACAAAACTGAATCAAAGCGAACCTCCCCAGACAGAAAATTTCCGTATAATCGCCAAAAGGAATTACACAAACAGCCCTGCATGGGTTGATCCTGTATACCCAATTTAGTATCTCAATTATTTCCATCAGTGGACGGATAAGCTCAATAACCAACAACACGTTTGCATGGAATTCCATCTCATATATCAGCAAATCCGTTTCCATTGCGTAGCAATAAAATAAAATATTCCTTCGAGGATCCCATTCAACATCCTTCCTTTAATTACATTCCACTCTCAGGAGGACAAGAAACCAACGACCCATTTTCACTTGAGCATATGTTACGTGAACGTCAACTAACCTGTCAACCTTTGTAACAGAATTTAGCTTATTCGTGTAGTCTCGTCGGCACCCACTTTTCCACTTAGCCGGTGATAAATTTGAACCCACCCGGTTCATAGAAATATTATTCCGAACCGACTCTCCAAAGTCCAATTACTTTGTGCCACAAATAATTAGAGACAGTCTCGTCCCGAACAAAATTCAATTATTCACCAGAAATGGTATCCCCTAGCCGTCCAGAGTCAAATTTAAGGAAGTGGAGGTAGAAACTTATTATGTGAGTGAATGTTGTCGGAAACTGACGAAGAAGTCTCACTCCCACAAATGCTGAGTGGGACTCGTGGACCGTGTATGTTTAAGCAAGGGGCCTTGGTACTAAGTACCAACTAATTCCCCTTATGAAAGAAGACATCCCTCCCGAGCTTTAATCTAAGTTTGGATATGATGGGCCATCCAACTACCACTGCATGTGTATTTGGAACTGAGCGTTGAAGCAAATTTAGTCTAGCGAATATATTTTGTTAAAAAAGACAATGCGCAGCAGGTTCATATTGAACCCTCCATCCAGATTCTAGCTAGGCTAATTGTTTCGGGCGACGTAACAACAACACGCTTTCAATAAGCTAATGAAATGGGTGAGCAAATGTGGGTTGGGTGTAAACCCTCACAAAACGGAACTTGTCCTCTTTACTAGGAAATACAAGATTCCACACATTGACCCTCCATCTATAAATGGCACTAGGTAGATATTCTCAAATGAAGCTAAATACTTGGGCCTCATTTTTGACAGTAAGTTAAACTGGAAGCCTAACATCCAAGAAAGCCAAAGGAAACAAATGGAGTTTACAGCCTCGTATCACTCACTGATGGCTATACGTGTCCGTCATAAGACCAATACTCTCAATCTATATATATAAAAGAAAGTGTCCGAAGCGATGTTATCCCATAACTCGAGATTTACCGAACCGATTTTGATGATTTATACTTTGTTGGAAAGGTATTTTCTCAGCACGGGTTTTAAAAGAAAAAAAAATTCAATATCTTATTTTGACCACCCAGCGTGTTACAACAGGTTTTTTCGATTTTTTTTAATTTTTTCATTTTGTATTTATTTATTTTGGCAACAACCAGAAAATTAATCAAATTTGAATGTATCACAATTGAACTGTCAGATAGACAAGAAAAGTAACGCCATCTATTATCGGTCAATCGAGAAGCCAATTTTGTTTCATGTGTGGTGGCGCTGTCCACGTTGACTGTGCCATTTGATTCAGTTGCGCACTGCGCTGTTTCTTCAATCGTTGCTGTTTCAGCGTCCATATTGCACTTTGCGAATTCGTGTTTTGTTCGTTCGAATAACCACAATCTCCAATTTGTTTCAAAATAATATAACTAAATAAATTCCGGAAAAAATGGACAAGAGTAATTTATTTTTTTGTTTCGTTTCGCTTTTTTCTTTGTCACGCTTTGCGTTCGAAAATAAATATAGTAAATGCCACCTTATAGAGTACATCTGCAGGTACAACATAGGATATCCATTAACTCGATAACTTAAATGGTATTTTAAATAAATACTAGGCGAAAATTGAGACATTTCTACGATTTTCACCTGGGTGAGTTTACTACATATTTACTAAGCTCATGATTTAAAAAAAAACAAATATGTTCCCTCCTTGGCCTTTAAATAAAATAAGAAGATATCGTGAAAACATTATTGGTGACATAATATTATGACCATTATAAAAAAAAACATTGTTTTTGAAAACAAAGGAATTCAGACAGACTTCCAAAGGATAATATAATAGTTGAGTCTTACCTCAGGATTGAAGCTTTTTAGACCGCCTTACTCACAAATAATAGTAAAAGAAAGCTTTCAATTCTAAAATTATGATATGCGTTTCTTAACAAATTCTTAGTTTCAATACTTCATTGAACATGTATTAACTGATACAATTGTATCCGCTTTTGGCGTGTAAGAATGTGGCGTGTGGGGCGTGGGATTGAAAGAGATAGGGAGCGAAATGTATACGGGACTGAAAGAAAATGATTTAACATTTGAAACCAATACCTGTTAAAATTACGGAAGGAAGACAAATTATTTTATGCAGTGGGAAGAAATATCCTGTTATTTGCCAACTCAAGCGTTATGAGCATAGATATTTTTTTGCGAAAAAAATGGCCCCCTACAAGATAGCAAATTTCTTAGATCTTTTTTCCATCAACTGTTCTGAAACCACATTTTGCACGGGCGAAGCCGGGAGGTACAGCTAGTAAGCATATAAAACAACAGCTTCTGCAGCCGTACGCTTCAAAGCTACCTCACAATGGACCAGTAGAACAACTGGCCATGCCGCTATCCTGAACGATTTTAAGAACCTTCCAGGAAATACTGACTACACCACACCAGAACTGCAGTTCGATAAGAATTTCCAGGTCTCCATTCCCACTATATCATTCTGGGAGGAGGGAGCATTCCTGGAAGATGAATCGATCCACTTCTTCACAGATGGTTCGAAGACGGTGGATGGTGTTGGTGGTGGTGTCTTCTCCGACAGACTAAATCTTAGTCTCTCCTTCCGTCTTCCTGATCACTGTAGCGTTCTCTAAAATAAGTCTTATCATGGCTGAAAGAAAACGTGCTGCTAAAGATATCCGTATCTTCTCGGATATTCAAGCTGCTATCAAGTACCTGGAATCAGTCTCTACAAATTCCATAACAGCCTAAAACTGTCACTCGTCTCTCAGAGAGATGGCAGAACAGTTCAATATTCACCTCTGCTGGGTGCCGGGGTACAGGGACATCACAGGTAATAATTATTGTAAGGCTGATGAATAGGTATTCCGATCGCTACTTGTAAACTCATAATAAAGCTGGATGCTATCAATAGACGTTCGTTATCTCCTTCGCTTAATCAGAATCTCCAATTGGTTCAACGAGTAGGAAGAATTGAATTTTAGATCCATGTATGGTATCACAAGGGACCTTATAATGGTCTAAGTGTGTCGACTTGCCGACAGCCACTTCAACCTAACTAATTGTTTCGGGACATATTTTCGCTGCCAAAGGATTTAGGCGAATTCATGATTTATAATCGCATACCTCCCTTTTCCACACAATTTCAAACGATCATTGATTTGTTCATCGTAATTAACTTTATGGCGTCAAATTGAAAAAAAACTTGGAGCCAAATATACCAAAACTCAAATATGAAGATCCAAAATGCGCATTTTTGTGTACCTAATTCATAGGCACGCTAATTCTGATTAAATTGTTTTTAAGGTCGACAATATTAAATAAATAAAAAAGAACACAAATTAGTAGTTGGGACACTTTTCTAGTTTCCATTTTCTCTATCCAAAATTCCTTAACGCCCGCGCTGTGTACTTCAAACTACACCATAAGAGTAGTCATAACCTCTTTAGCGCGTGTTAATTATAAAAAAAAAAAACGAAAAAAATTCAATACGAAACACAAAACAATTAAACACCGCGATGCTCATAAAAGCAAGATGATTCTCGGTCGGCAACATGCTTTTTTGTTGGTCACGCGTTTTCACAGACGAGGTCTGAAATTACAAAAACAACAATGTACACAAATGGGTTTGATGTACCTATTAAAAATTATTTTTAATTGTCAACCGGTCATAGAAATGAAAATTAATTTTTATTTAAACAGCATAACATGGGAAGTGTTTTATTTAATTACTCAAGAATACTACAGTGGGGAAGACGTAAGAAAGATATCCATCTTATTATAATAGCCCGATATTAGGATGATTCCCAAATGAAAATTTTAAGGAGGCAGTGAAAAGTTCGAGTATCCAAATCAGAGTTAAATATAAAGTGTTGGTAACACTGCAACTTGTGTAGCAGCTGATGAAATTCTCCACAAATTATTTTCCGCTTAATTTTCACAGACGTTTCGTTGTCCATTTGGAGACCACTGGAAAAATTCGATCCGGAATAGGTCCGTATCCGTACTATTCTTTACTCAATTGAAGCTGGTTGCGGTTTGCAATCTATGAACGAATATAATGAGTAGGTACTAGAAGTAACAGTTTTTTGTCAGACAGGTTGTGCTACACGTGAAAAAGCCCTTCAATTTGAAGCTTTCAAGGGACTGTTTGGAAAGTGTTCGCAGGAGCTAAAACATTTAAAAAATACGGTGCTGTGAAATAAGGCCAAGTGAAATAAACCCCAATTCTGAAAATTGTCCTTATTTCGCTTTTAAAAAGTGTAATAAGGCCAACTTGCAACAGTTGGTATTATTTCACTCCGACAAAGCGCAATATCGAAAACAAAATTTGAGTAATAAGACCAACCTTGCACCCACCCCGTAATCCAACAGTAAACCAATTTGGCGTTATTGCACTTTGTCGTTGTGAAATAAGACCAACTATTGGAAGTTGGCTTTATTACTCTTTTGCATAACAACTACTACAATTTCTTTAATCGGCTATAGAGAAATCGTAACAACTAGTATACAATTTCTTAAATCGGCCATAGAGAAATGTAACAACTAGTACAATTTCTTCAATCTATCACTATCAGCACTTACTTCAGGCACCTCTATATAAAGTAGAACGGTTGGTTAGGTCGCCACCATTTTGTTAACCAGCCATATTTTTGTCGCACTTCCTGGACCCCAGTTCTCGAAAATTATCGCATACGTTTATTAGTCAAAATCTTTGATGCTATGCGAAAAACTGAAATTTGCAATTCTCGAAATCCGCATACGAAAATTTCTCTTCTAATGTTACTCGTCTGTGTTTTCCATGCGGATTTGCATTTCGTAAACGGAAAAATGAATTTGATACTACTTATTTGTGTGTGAGAAAATAAAAGACAAGTTCAAATAAATCAAACAATTTAAATGAAAGCACTTATTAAATGATATCCGTTCGCATTGCAATAAATATGTATGTTCGGAAATATTGCTATTCGTTCAAAGCAGTCTTAGGCCTCTCGGATAGTTCGGCATATTTCGATTTCGCCTAACTGCTTCATTGAGAATGCTGAACTTAAATCGCCCAAAGTAGCACTGCGAAAACCCATATAATGCTCACTAAACATTGATACATTAATATTTATTTCTTTTGTCAATTGAAAACATCAATTCGCAAAACAACTGAATTTTTGTTTTTTTTTTCACAGTTTGTCATAATGGTTAACTTGACGTGCTGTAAGGTTATATACCTCATTCGAAGAGTGAATATAATTCTCGCACAGGTGAAAAAAAATACCGAACAGCTTTGAGAAAACCAATTTTTTTCGAAAGCGAAAATTTCAAGTGGATTTGCTCGTAAACGAAATTATGTTATGCGGAATTCGAGAATTGGTGTCCTGGGGGCCGAAATTATAAAATAAATTACACCAAAGTATTACTTAAACCTATAGTTTTTGAAAATGTACATCAAAGACACATTTTTTCTTGTTTAATCAGAGGCAAGGAAGCCTCTGGCATATTACTAACAGAAATAAACCGCTTTTCCTGTCTTAGCTGAGTAGTTGTGTGCAATTTAATGATGGAAGCAGCTAGCGTAAGTCAGAAAGACTCCAGAGCACAATCTCTATATTTAACTCAAGTTCCTACGACCCATAAAACATGCAGCCAGGTCCAGCGTAGGTACAGAAATAGAAACTGCTTTATAACTTACCAAACCAGACCTACCCGCACGTTACTTATTTACGCCAGTTTCGAGTTACACCCTTAAATCTGCAAAGGGTTTCGTACATCGACTTCAATTCAAATTCTTTCTTTACATTTTTGCATATAACGCAATTTTTTACTCATACAAAAGTTCTCCCAACTGTCAGTTTCGGTTGGGTCTATAGTCGAAAAAATAGACCGGATAATGTCTATGAAATCAACAGGGTAAACGAGCTTCCGATTCATTGTGCCTTTATTTGCAGAACCATTTTTCTTTTATCGTCTCCATCCGCTGCCATGTCTATGAGTGTGCTGCGGCGATAAGCTTATGCTGGGGCTAAGTTAGCACTTCTATTTGTCCTGCCACAATAGCGAATGTTTTATTTAACGACAATGAAGTCACTATGAAGTCAAGGAATAAGTACATCCTCCCGTGTTTGACACACCGACACAGTGAGTGGATTAGAATTAGGAAATAGTTTTCGTCTTTAACTTTGTAAACAGAACTCGGCGAACGTTTTCCTCTCCTTCATCAAGGACTCAATTAAATAGGATAAAACAAACTTGAAGAGCAGGAAACTTTTTTTGTTTTTTCATAAAATCGAAATTATTTTAACCTGTTTCGGAATAACACACTTGTGCTTCGGAAAGAGATGTTTTAGCCGCCAAATGGCATCCGTCGGGAGACAGCAATGTTGTGTATGCCTGCGGGGGAATACCAATTGCAGAAGTCACGTTTCGTTGTATCCTTTAGAGATGTTTGATCGAATTTGGGTTGAAATGCGATTTTATTTTGTTTCACCTTTTCGTGCTTTGAACGAAGTTGTCGATTTTTGTATCGTGGATTGTGTTTGTCGTTAACTTTCAGGGTGAACCGATGATCGATTTAAAAAGTTTCAATATGTGGCAATTGAAGATACCTTTTGAGTGGAGTTCTCACTTCTGTAAACATTAAAAAAATACTTTAAAGAAATTTTCATAGAAATCTGTCCAGTAAAAGAGATTTCTATGAAACTTTCTGTGAAGTATTTTTACTAAGACTACGAGAAGACTTTAGCCTATGTCGTTTATTGCCACGCCTACTTTTTGGGGCCGTTTTTGACCAAAATGTATTTTTCTACGACTGCAATGTTTTTAACTTGTAATCCCTTAAAAAACTCTAGAAGATTAGATCCAGTTATAATAAGTTTTAATGGTGAGTAGCTTTATATAGAGTTATCCTGTCTAAGGTTAGGATAGGATGACAGGGCACAAGAAGTGAAGCCTCACTTAGGCCAGAGAAGGCCAATTGTGATACCACAGGATCAAATGATCTCAAAACTACTTAATAGCTAAGAATAAAGCGTTGGAAGCAACCGATGCTTATTAATATTAGCAAGTTCGCCAAGAATGTCGAATTATAAGAGGGCATAGAAGGTTAGGACCATTATCCTCCTCCTCCTCAGGTCCAAAGCAGTTTTTACAGAAATCGTGTTGATGCATTGTTCCGTAATGACACCTTCCGTGTTCCCAGCAGTCTTTAAATGCGGGTTGTTTCATTTCGAACATTAATTGAAGAGATCCTCTGTTGTAATGTAATGTTCGCAAAATAAAACTACAACTGAAATTATAACTTCCGTAGAGAATTTCCTCCCAACCTAATTTTTATTTTCGTATCGTTTTTCTGTCGTTGTTTACTTTGGATGGTAGCTGCTTTATATGTATTCACACTCCCTACATTTATTTCTCCGTCCACCAACTTTCCCTATCAACAATTTGGTAAGAATTTGGCAGCTCATCCGTCTCTGTCCGGCTCTTCACAGAAACAACCAAAACCAGTAGATAAGAAAATACCATTCAGTGACCGCTAGGTTTTCTAATAAAAATCATGTCTTCGTCGGAAATTGTTCGGAAAACTCATTTATTTCCCTTCACCAGCAGTCAACCGTCATATTGCAACTGTGAATGGCAACCGCAAAACTACATCCAGTCTGTTGGGAACTGATAAAGTCCCTCCAAACGCATCAACTCCTTCCACAGAACCAACTGTCCTTGAAAAAATCCCAAACAAAAATAAAGAAGAATAAATTAAGTTGAATCGGGAAAAATTGAAAGCCATTTTTTTCACAAGAAAAAGAAAAGCCTGTTATCTTCCGAGTAGGCAGCTTAATATAAATGGTACAAATATTAATTGGAAGCCTGCTGTAAAATATCTAGGAATATATTTGGACACCAAGTTGACCTTTGGTATTCATATTACGAATAGGTACTCTCAGCAAAATTGCAATTGCTATCAAGATGTTGTATCCTTTCATAAATCGAAAGAAAGTCGATGCTCTCAAATCAAAATAAAATAATTATACACAAGGTAATTTTTCAAGCAATACTGCTATACGGTTGCTAAGCAGTGGCGTGGCGTTAACATTTTTAAATTAATGTCAACTGAATTTGTAAACCAAAACACACCCTTACCTATCTCAACATACTACCTGCAATTATTCACACAAGAGACAATAAGAAAAGAAGAAGTAAAAGGAAATCGAATAACTCGAAGAAAAGCGCGTTATTTTGTTCATATCATAACCAAACAAACACATACGACATACCAGTACTTCTACTCAGCTCTGGGAAGAAAAAAAAGAAATACAAACAAATGTTCAATCAGTATTCGGCACTTCGGCAGTCAAAATGAACTTTGTGAGAACCGCGAATAACTCGAAGAAAAGCGGGTTATTTTCTACAATGGGTGTTGAACAAAGAGGTGTCAGACACAGACTCAGACAAAGTACCCAGGCCCCAGGGAAGAAAAAAAGAGATAACAAGCAAATTTTCTCTCAAAATGAACTATAAGGTGAGAACTTTAATAACCCGACATATTTTGGGTTACCTTCGCTTTGTCGCTACGAGACGATGACGATGTTGTATGAAAATGGATACACACACAATTTTTAAATGAGTGCTTTTGTGTGTGTACCATTTTGTGAGTATTCAAATTCATTTGGTAGTGTTTCATGTATATTCGGTTTTTGGTAGACAGATTGTGTTGCCTGGTGGAGATATCAAAAGGTAACTCGGTAGGAATCGAGTTATATGGACGCCACGCCACTGTTGCCAAGTATGGGGGAATTGTGCAATGTGCCACATTAAAAAACTACAGGTCTCGCAAAATAAGTTACTTAAAATGATGCTTAACTTGCCGTGGCATCACTCGACTATAGAGATTCACAATAAAGCGAATGTTGAATTGATCTTCGATAGAATTCAAAAGCTGAACCAACGTTTTCTAGAACGCTGTGATTTTGCCGATATAATCCTTTAGTAAACATTCTAAACACGAATTATATCCAACTATATAGTTGATAAGCTTGTCATGATTTGTTGTTATTTTTTCTCGTTTCGTTACTTGTTACCTTCTGGTTGTTAATCATATTTAAATATTTGTTTTTGTTTATTTATTTACATATATATATATCTATAATTATTTATATATTTGTATATTAATTAATTAATTCATTTGTTTATTTATTTAATTTATTTATTTATTTATTTATTTATTTATATATTTATTTATTTATTTATTCACCCATGTATTACATGAAAATGTTCTGTACCTGATTTTCCTTTAAGTAGTCATTTTATTTGTTTTTGTATTTTAATTGAAGGTTTTTTTTCTATATTTCCTTCAGAAGTAAGAAGTAATATTACAATGCAAATCTTAAAGTCATCCCCAGTTAAAAATATTGGAACATCCAGAAGAAAGATATAACTTGTCGATGTGTGGTAACAAAACCCTTGTAAATTTATGTATACGAAATAAAGCTATCTATCTATCTAAGTATCTAAAATAAAGAAGAAACCCTGCCCACTTATGAGAAGCGTTCAAGTCATTTTTAACTAGGTATACGCTCTCGTTTCATAGTTTATTTTGCTGTAAAATCTCCCTAGTGTCTAGTACGTACTGCCAATTTAAAAATTTATCTTAGCAACCGGCTTGTGTACCAAGGCCACACAATGGAGACGCGCTAAAATATTAAAAATACCTAAATAAAAAAAAATCAAACTAACTCTATATGTAGGCAACAACCTTGTTCAATGAGCCATACAAAAAACAAAATTATTGATAAAACTCCAGCGGTTTTTCTTACCCAAGCCCCGAAGGCGATGACTACAGTCACAGTAACCATGGTTGGCGTCGTGAGCACCCTTACACTGTTACACACCGTTCTTAGAGTAACAACGGCTCAATTGTTATCGTTGCATGAAGCTATATAAGCTCGAACTCAAATGCAAATAACTAACTACGGGACAGTGGTCGATTTTGGGCAGTCGGAGGACAAAAATGTACAAAAATGCCCAGCGACGGCAAGTATCGTAGAAATTTCCACACAAGAAAGAACTGTTTTGCAAAATGGCGGATCTTATCTAAAAGTTATTTTTTTTGTAGCGCAAGAATTACTCCAATCTAATCTGCTGCCAGGCAGAAGACTGCTACTCAAAATGGCTACCTAAGTCTAAGGCCCGTTTGCTGATACTACTCATAGCGATTTCAGTTCCACTTAAAATCTTATCTGAAAGTTTGTGACATAGAAAAAGTAGCCCATAATCCGCGATACCAATAATCCTTTTTATTGTCTAGGCTAAGTTTTTCGAACTCACAATGGCAAAATTTTCCATACAAAATTGCATATTGTGACCTAGGAAATATTTAGTGTGAAGGTTAAAAATGATTATTGGTAAGGCCCAATGTATTTAAGTAGAACTTAAATCGCATTGAGTAGTATCATGAAACGGGCCTAAGAAGTTTAATCCTCTGCGCTGAATTCGTATCCCGTTCCAAAATGTTGGTTTATTGATAGGAAAAGACAAAATAGAGCAAACACTACAAGAAATGAGTTTTGTAAAAGACTGTAATAACCTAACTTTTTAGACGATTTTCCTCCAAGATAGGCCTCCTTTATTGATAGGAAAAGACAAAATAGAGACAACACTACAAGAAATGAGTTTTGTAAAAGACTGGGCGATTACCTAACTTTTTAGACGATTTTCCTCCAAGATAGGCCTCCAAAACTAACAACCTAGTCCATAAAATACGAGTTTGGAAGCTTTATCCAGTTTATTCCCTACAAATGTAATAAAAACTGACGACAATCAAACAAAGCTCGGCCAGAAAATTAGTTGTTATGGTCATAAATACTTCAAAAACAATCCAGTCGTACATGATCAGCCCCCTGGTTCATGAAGAGATAAAACTGAAGCGGACTAAGTCTTATGAGAATCTACTACAATTTTTGTTTTCTGTTCGCGGACTAGTACAAATAGTTGTCCAAAAACTATCACGAACACCGAAGGTTTTCACGCTTTATTAATTTAAATTGTTTTTTAAATAAGTTCACACACCCCTTTTGGCCACCAACTCAACTATAATCGACCACTGTACCTCGTTGCGAGCCCACGTTTTCATTCACAAATAAAGGTTCCATTTTTCTTTGACCGTCCCTCTGACAGGTAGAAAAAGTTCAAGTTAAATAAACAAATAGGTCGGCTGTTCATTTCTCTGTATCTGTCTTTGTCTCTGTCCATCTCAACGACGTTGACTTTTGCAACAGCCGCCACAGTAGAAACGTCCTCGTCGTGAAGTAACTTTTCCGTCGACCGTTTGTTACTTCATTAGGAGGGGACCAATACACACTCCTTCAATGGGACTATGCATCTGGATGAGCATGCGAAGTACACACGATAATGTCATATATATGTTTGTACACTCTCCTTTGGGATGATTTCTATGATAAATGACGGAGGTGGTTGGTTGGGATGGGTGCTTCATTCAGTTTACTCGGTTTATTTGCGTCGACTTGTATTGATTTTTGTGTGTGTGTGTGTTGGTAAATAAAACAATATGGCTGACGTGGGGCTGAGGAGCGATAGTAATTAGAACAGATGGGCAACAATCTAATAACCTCTGTTTCTGTTCGATGAGTTGGTGCGGCAGGCGTCATGCAATAGTCCATTACGCTCGGAAGGATGCAAAACAATGTTGTTGTGTTGGGAGCTTTACTTCGATTTGTGAGTGCGGACGGAGAGAATAAGGTGCTTTCATGTGAATCAAGGACTCTAGAGATCAAGTTACTGATTTGTGAAACCTCTTTGAAGAGTACACGCCAAGCACTTGCTGTGTATATTGTTCAGAGTTCAATGGATTTGTTGTTGAAATGGTTGATTTCGTGTTGCCATAGCTTCTTTGTTTGGATGGGGATCATCATTTACAATAATTTATTTTACCTTATGAGGTTCCAAGGTGATGTTGTTTTGGCGTCTTGTGCTAGGTAATAAGGATGCTTAAATGCCTAGGAAAAGCGTATAAATTGTAACATTTGAGATCGGCTAAGTAGCCCAATCGAAAATGGGGTGGAACGGGTAATTGGATAATGGATTTATTGCAACAGGACTTCGTTATTTGTTTGGTTTACTGATTACTGTGATTACTGTGAACAAAGATCCTTGGCGACATGAGCACTAAATTATGGTCCCCAGAGCAATATGTAACCATTTCCTAGAAAAATAGTGTTCACAAATTGATGGCCTTTTTATCTGACCTGAATCGATTGGGGTCATAATCACACACTATACTTGTTTGACGCAAATGTTCGAAGCTATGCTAGGACTCGAGAGGTAGTAGCTTTGTATATACATATATATACATACCACCTACTCTAACCTAAACCTAAAAGTTTAATATCTAGCTTAAAACAAAGGAGGATGCTACGTAACTAGCGCACCGGCCGGGGAGAGCATATCCACCCTAACCTATACCACAAGCCACTTAAATTAAATATACATATATATACATACCACCTACTCTAACCTAAACCTACAAGCTTAATATCTAGCTTAAAACAAAGGAGGAAGCTACGTAAGTAGCACACCGGCCCGGGAGAGCGTATCCACCCTCACCTCTACCTCAAGCCACCAAAATTCGGTGAACTGCTTTACCATATCGACCCTGTCCCGTTCCGCAATTGCGGTACTAAAACGGAGGAGCTCCTGAGCATTGGCGGCGTACCCGTCGTGGATGAGCCGCTTATCCCTCGCGCCGTGGTGGCTGTGGTACAATACTGACACGCCATCTTTTGTCTGGACTTACCCTTTCATGTCTACATGAAGAAATGTCTCAGGCGGGATAAAGCCAGACCGAAGCGTACTCTCATGGTGCATTAGATTGGGGTAGTAAGCCCCTGAGATCAGGTTATTATCACTGGCCGTTGCCCTTGCAACGTGCCTCCGAATCACTTTAATAAGGAAATGGTCAATCGTGTTCAGTCGAGCCCCATTGTATAGGGTCCTATTGGGATAGTATTTTATGTACTCAGATTCAGGAGTTCTAAACAACCCTAGACAGGCCCTTAAACATTGTCTCTCAAACACCCGAATCTTTTCCATACAGGACGGCGCTATATTGAACCACATAAGCGATGATAGGCCTTATAAGGGCCACGTAGCAGATGACCTTCACCCTGGAATCAAGTTGACTGCTACGAAACAGTCTCCTTGTCCGAGCGTAGGCCCCCCTAGCCCCTGCAAGACAAGCATCTATATGTTTGTTAAAATACATATACTGGTCGAGCCAGATGCGAAGATACCTGACCACAGTTTTCACCGCCGCCCCTGTTGTCCAATAAATGTTAATTTTCTCCAGTTTTTCTGGTATCCCCCAGAGGCCCCAGCCAATGGAGTTCTGAACAGGATTGTTTCCGATTTTTGGAAATTGATTTTCAACTTCCAGTCATCGCAATACCTCTTAATTTGTTCGAAGTCACGCTCGATTTTTGGTCCTGACCTGTACGCCACTAAATCGTCTGCGTACGCATAGCATGTCTGAGGGAACCCACCAATACCAGATCACTTGTGTAAATATTAAACAGGACCGGAGAATTCACTGCTCCTTGTTGTAAGCCGTTTTTAATCTCGAAAACCCTGCTCGAAGTCACATTGCCAGCTTTGACAACGAACTTCTTTCCCATAAGCATGTCATAAATCATATATAGCAAAGGTTTTTGAATGCCCAATCTGGTCAGCTTATAGAAAAGCCCCTCCAACCATACGGTATCGAAGGCTTTTTCAAAGTCGAATAGGCAGGCACCCGCTCATTGCTTTTTACTTTTATTCCACTGAATGTCGGAGACCAGTTTCGACGCGGCATGAATAGTGTCATGCCACGCTCTAAAGTCAAACTGATTTTCCGGAACAATCTTATTTTCTTCAACCCATCTTAAAAGAGATCTGTTGACGACTTTCTCGAATACCTTGCTAACATTCGGAAGCAAACTAATTGACCGAAGATTAGCAGGGTTTGTCCTATCTTTATCCTTTTTAGGGATAGGGTGTACCACCGCTATTTTCCACTGCGCCGGATAATATGCATTATTCAGCGCATTGTTAAATAGCGTGGTGAAGATATCTATCGCCTCTAGCGGCAGGTGTCTTAATACGACGTTTGGGATTACGTCCACTCCCGCAGACTTTTTGTTTTTAAGTGATTCGAAGATGAGCCGAAGTTCATCTCTACTCACTAACAGATGTGTATTTGTATCGGCGATTGTGCCATTTGCACGGTTGTCGTCATTGAACCCGGTGAAACCGTTGTTCTCGGACAAGATTGAACAAAACTTATGCCTGTATCACAATCACGCTTTGAAACCTGCGTTGCTTCACCTTACGTACTAAAGCTTTACGAGCGCTTTGACGTTCTACTGAACTCAGCTGTTGCAAATGTTTTTTTTTTGTCACAGCTGTTTGTAAATCGTTTGTTTACCTATCAACAACTGTAATACAATTTGAATTAAATTAAATTAAAAACGAATCCAAGGCATAAAAATTGAGTATACCGCATATCGCGGTTACTTAAAATATATGGAGGTAGATGAGGAACTCCAAGCATGAATAGTACTCCCATTTCTTTCTTGCTCCACTGCCGGATGGGAGATCCTTAGACCTTATTCCCTGACAAACCTGTCCCTCAAACTTTTCCAATGCTGTTTGCAATCATCAGCTAGAAATATATAGATTAGAATAGTAATAGAACTTGAACTTTAGTATGTGTTAAATTACCTGATCTCTCCAGCAACCGGCTTATTTCCTCCCATGCTTCAAATCGTTTGTTAACATTTTTGTACTGCTTCCATTTAGTGTTGTAAATTAACTCCCGCTCTCTTACCAGGTGATAAGGGATTCTTCGAAAGACATCTGAACGAATGAATTCTGTATTACTTATTTTATAGAAATCATTTCGATTTACTTACCTTAAAAACTCAATAAATAAAAACTCCCGACCAAACCACACAAAGCCACCAGCAATAACAATAGAGAAATAGTTTGACAATTCAAGCTTTTTTCAACATTCGCTTTGACTTTCGTCGCTTTACGCCAACGTTACAAAACATTACGTGCAGGTTATACGAATGTCATTTTGAAGTTTAGACGCAACGCAGGTTTGTGGTAGGTTTCATTGTTTTCCTATGGCTGAACTGAATGCGTTTGTCAACGCGAAGCTCCAAAGCGTGATTGTGAAACAGGCATTAGATACACATGCACAGAATTTCTTTGAAATCGGTTGGTTGTTTTCGGAGATCCAAAACAGCGCTACCTTTCGGGTCCATAACCAAGTAGAAATTATTGGTTGTAAGCGCTGTTCCTACATTTCAGACATGCTTTCGTAACAGTAACAGTTGTAGGCGCAGTGGCTTAGTGGTTAGTGTGTTGGACTACTAAGCGAGGGGTCCCAGGTTCGAATCCAGCAAAAACCCAACTTCCAACTCAGGGTTTTTTCATTGCGTCACCTCTCGGGAACGTCTGACAAACACCCGAGAGTATAAAATGTCTTGAAAGAGCTTCTCAATTAGCCGTTTGGAATCGGCATAAAATTCTAGATCCCTTCCATTCGTTCCGAAAAATGAAATCTCACACAAAACGAATGGTTGCGAGAAGCTAAGGCAAAGGGTCCCTACGGACCCGTATAGTCTCCAAGGCTGAGATGATTGCATTGTGCTGCATGCGTTGGACTAATTGCTTTGAGGGTCAGGTGGAGGGAAGAAATATCCTTACACTGGACAATCAGGCGCTGATTAGACGCATGAAGCAAACATTACATTATCATTGGCACTGGCATTGGCTGGCAGAAGAATGAAGATCATGGGACATCATTGGGTGGAGACCCAGTCGATGAAACAGATTTTCACATAAAAAAACTGATGCCAGCGGTACCACTAGGAATCGAACCCATCAGAGAAGAGCTCTGGAGAAATTCAGAGTCTATCTGGTAAAAGATTTGTAGTGGTAGAGAGACGAAAAGAGACCCGTCAATGGTGGTCTGATTCGAATATCTCTCGAAAATATATATATATATATAACAGTTTGTATAGTGTATCAAAGTGCGTACCTACTGTTTTCAGTGCAGGATGAAACGTTGACGAAAGTGGGGATTAAGTTTTAGCCCATATAATTACTACTTCGGGAAACACACAAATTGGTATTTTGGGTAAGATTTGTGACCGAATTTTGGTGAACTGTCAAATTGGTTTTCATGTGTGTGTAAGTTGGTTCGCACGAAACGAAAATTTGAAATATAAGTACCCAATATAAAACGCAAGCACATAACATTCCCTCTTTAATGGGGACAGTAAAGTACCTAAACGAACAAAGTGTCATGAAAATGGTAATGGAGGTAATATTTTGCGAATTTAATTATTGCATATCTTCGTACACGAGTGCAAACAAATTAAGCGAAAATCTGTTTTACCACAAATATCAATACTTTGTTGTGGCGAAAACTCACGCGCTCAAGAAAAATTTAGGATTTATAATACATATTCAATTTTATTTCGAAGCTCTGTAGGTAGTTTTATCCAACCTGTTGAGCTGTTTCGGAGACCTATCGTTCCCAAAAGTAGTATCTTTTATGACACCCCAAACCTGATATACAGCAATACGAACAAAACAAAACAATAATTATGAGAATTGGCCCGGTGGCTATCGAGTTATCATCATCGAGCTTATTTGTTGCGTCCTAACTACAAGTGTTAACGCACCATCAAACAAATTAATCAAACATGGCGATCTGTCAAATCAACAGACTCAGGGAACTTCCGTTTCGACTGGGATAGCCGTCGTTTATCTTGGAACTCTCTTTTTTATTTACTTCATCCCGTGAATTCAGCAATCATTATTTATCTATTAAATTAAGAATAATCCGTGGAATATAATATTTTACGTAATGAAATAAATTGTATCAAAACATTGATACCGTCGTATTTATGTTATTAAAGCGCAAAATTATTGTTATTGTATTATTATGTTATAGAAGATAATTGAATTTAACTGATGGACGAAATGTGTACCTAAAACGCCAGCTGTTGAGAATTTTCCGACTTTTATGTTTTCCTAAACGACCCCTAATTCAAGACGAACAAAACAAAAATCATTCAAATCGGTGTTCTCGAGTTTTTGCCCGACTTCGACCTGTAGAGACACAGTAAACTAAATTTTGACGTTGGTGGAAGGGCGTCGGCTACTTTTACATGAATGAAATTTTGATGGGAAGGTCTTAAAATTGGGAGTATTAAAGGGGTGGCAAGAAAATAGGGAAATGATTAACTCTAAACGAAATATTTGTAGCTTTAACAGCCAAGAAGCAAACTAACCACACCTATCAACTTGGCTGGTAAGCATTCTCCCTTCTCTCTCCACACCGGTACCGAAGAAGTTATGGTACCTTTGAGCTGCCCTCCCCATAACCCTACTCACGAATGAGCAGAGTACCACGATTGTTACTCGTTCATTTTTCGTAACAAAACCTACGTGAAATCTCAAAACGCTCAACAACTCCTGTTGCTTGTCATCATTGTCCACGTTATCTCAATCACCCCTATATTTCAACTTATTCACACATACTCAGGATCCTGAAAATGCTTGACAATCAAAAATGATGGATTTGAATAAATCAAAGTATCTCCTCCATTTCAAAAAGTCACTTAATGTAACATAGTAAACATAAACAAACTACTATTAGGCATATTTAAAAATAATAAAAATATCTTTATTTTTGTTTTGGAAGTGTCACTACTCGATTTCCCCATGAAAAACGAAATGTGTGCCTACAACGCCACCTGTTGAGAATTTCCCGACTTTTCTAAATCAGCCCTGATTCAAGACAATCAATATAAAACAAAAATAATTCAAATCGGTTGAGCAGTTCTCGAGCCTTTACCTGACTAACGCACAGCAAAGGTGTAAGTTTCAATCCAAAAGGTGGCGGTATAGTCAGGCACGAGTCAAGCTATAACAAGTTCTATATTTTTCTCTCGATTGCAATTGCTGTTGCGACTTGATCGATTGATGTCATATTCACAGAATAAATTTATTTGTTTAAGCACAGAGCGAAAAATGGCTACATAAAATCAATAAGATTGCCTTATTGGACTACTTTACTATGAAATCGGATTAAAACTAATAAATAATGTGATATTTCCATAGAGAATTCTTAATGATTTAATGAAGAAAATCTTATTAGTTTTGTTTAAGAGTTTTTCATATAGTTTTTACATGCAAAATCATATTAAATAGTACTAATAATCGGAAAGCCTTATTAATATTTGGCTTTAAGAAGTCAAACTTATTAAAAAAAACGCCACAAAGGAAATCTTCTCAAATCTATAAGATTTCTCTTTAAAATTTTAAAGAGATATCTCATTAATTGTAAGTGGCATTTTCACATTGCATGATATAATAATGTGAAAACCTTATTAATATTCGTTTCTGAGAAGACGAACTTATTAAAAGTGCTTGTCTAAACGTTAATATTCTTTGATCAATAAGAATTCCCTCTTAGAAATAAAATATTTTATAAAAGTGCTGAGTCCACGTGTCGCGAAGTGAAAGTAATATAAATGTAATCATTAGTAGATCTATTTAACCAAACAAATTACAATTCCAGCGGATTAATTAGATAATGGATATGAAGAGGTAAGTCCCGTTAAATGCATTTAAAGAAAATATATAAAGCATAACAATTTTAAATCTTAGATTTCGAAACCCTTCATCCCGAGACAAAAAGGTTACTTTTCACTAAATACGACAAATGTTTCCCCAAATGATGTTGTAATTCGAAGAGAAAATTAAAGATAAAAGGAACAAGGAACTGCTAAAATGTGTGAAGAAAGATGTAGATTTAACAGGTAATCTTTTGTATAAAAATAAATCGAAACATTAAACCAATACAAAATTTAATATTTTCTTAGATTTAAGACTACATCACGTTTCTCCTGCTGCATTTATTGAACGAATAAGGCTGCCATTCTTTGAAAGGAAGGAAAATCTGCGGTCAAGAATTGTCGTTTTGAGACCAGAAAGTCAAGAAATTCTAAATACAACATTTTTATAATTTTAAGATAGGTAATTTTAAGACGTACATATAAGTTTCGCAAATAAAGTTTTAATAAGTTTTCCATATATTTTTAAATAGTTTTTCATATACCTATATTTTCGATAAGTTCTCCCTATTGCTGCTAAGAGGTTTTCACATACTTTTCAATAAGTTTTCGTATTGTTTCAAGGTGCCGTCATATCAACATTTAATAAGATATCTTTTTAAAAGAATGTGACTTTCTTATAGAAAATTCACCATCATTTTAATAAGATTTTCTCTATTGTTTTAATATGGCTTTCTTCTTGGATGAAAACCATAGAGAAATCTTATAGTTTTTCTTCTATTTTATGTGGTCGTTTTCGCTCTGTGAGGCAAAGATGGCGCCGTAGTCGAGTTGCTAAAAGAAGCTCTACTTTTAGACCAAATTTTCTTATATTCACAATTTATGTTGTAACCGAATTGTAAGAACATTTTTACAATGCATTTATAAAATATATGAATAAAATCCGAGTAAAGAAAAGGGGCCAATGAGAAAACAAGTTTACTTTTTGAAGCTATCCTGCAAATTTAGAATTTATTTGATATATTTAACAAGCATATACTCTCTAAGCACTGCGTGTCATTTCAAAGCTTTTTATTTGGAATTAACAGCACTTGAAACGTTTTTGAAGCTCCTTTTGAATTCAATTCAATTCAATTCAGGAGCTTTTTTTCTGGTTTGAATTCCTATACGTAGACACTTTTGGCCTTTAATTGCAATTACTCTTTTCATGTAAATTTTTTTCATGCCGCCGTCATTATGATGTAATTATTTTTACTAAATTTGTCTGTCGATCGTCTTGCCATGCAGGCTGTAGCAGCGTACTCCCACGAAAGACACACGATTGATCACAATTTTTTGTGACGTGAGCATGTCAAAATTTTCCACGAAAAATGGCACGTGTAATCGTAGCTTAATAAATTTTTGATGGTGGACACAACCCACCACAATAATTGTTAAAAATATAATGGCGGCACAAACCGCCTGCGCCATCGTACAACACATCGTTTTCTGTTTCTTATACTTTTATTTTGTGGCGGCATAGCCGCAGGAAACCAAACAGATGTTTTACCAAATACAGTTCCTATTTGGATGATAAGTGGTTTTATGAATTGCCTGCAACTTTATTTCCCGTCTCTGAATACGTAGCTTTCACTTAAATCAGTAACAGTTCTTCTTAGTTCCGCGTGGCTTTGTATACTTCAGTACTTACTCTCCTCTCATAGAAAATATATATACAGACGTATATATTTAGAAAGAAAAAGTGAGGAACACATTAAAATACCCATTTCCTTGTAAGTTAAAATCATAAGCATTACTCTCCAACTCAAAATAAATAGGTACCCATCTATACAGCGCATAACTTTGACAAGATATGCGACGAAACTTTTACCAGCGTGACTTCCCCCTATTAATCCAATTCAAAAAGTTTTAGTTTCAGAAGTTATAATCCCATTGTGTAGTGTGTATAGCGCATATAATACAGAACTTACGACTTTGTAGCATGTAATAGTAGTTGTTCTGAATTTTTAGTCTTCGGTTTGTGGAGGAACTTTCCACATGACCAGACTCTATAATGGTATTGTTTCGGTGCGGTTAACCAGACGACAAAGTTTTGGGTGTGTGTGTCATTGATGCGGTATTTTCTCTATAAAGCGGAGGGTTCCTTTTTTTTGGGATGTTTCTACGATGTTAGTTGCCACAAAATTGAGAAGACTCCCCTACGTGGGCTGGTGCTACGCGTGCAAGTTTTCAATTGCAAATGGCGGAGTAGATTGCATCCAAAGCATATGAGAATTTGAATTTATAGTTCGCCAAATGATGACAAATTGGTTACATAGAGTGCTCTGGAGCGTACATAGCTTATAGTATGGAAAACTGGACAGCAGTGAGTTTGCATTTTGAATGCTCGTATGGGAAAATAGAGGAGGAAATGTGTGCAACTATACATTATTGACTGGATGTTCTATGTCGTATTAGTTACATTAGTTTCATTTCTGAGAAATGGTAACTGCCGTCGTCGATCAGAAAGTTTTCAAATTCTCATATCTTCTTACATCTTCCGAGTCGGCCGATTGCAATGAATTAAAAGCTACAAGTTGCTCATAAAGGTCTACGTTAGGTACCTGAGAAACTCATAGAGGTTATGAAAGCAGTTTTGAAATGGCTACAAATTTACATTCGTGGGACAAAAAAGTTCTTTAAAGCATCAAGAATAAGTATGTGATGGCTAAGGGGTTAACTGACCCCTTGTTTATCAACATCATGTTAATCAGTGATCTGGTTAGCTGGTGCTAGTTCGGAAGAGGTCCAAAAACGGCACTTTGTGGTACTCCCGCTGTAATTTTGTAGTAAGCAACGCCTGCGTCTGTCTAGTTCTTGAAAAACTGTTCTCTAGTCCACGTCTAACTAGTCTCAAGATGGCTTGTCATTCTGACTTTCTTCAGCCCTGAAGGCTTGTTGCTTAAAGAGGGCATACGCCACCTTTCCTGTACAACTTTTGAGGTAATAGGGCATCACCAGAAGTGGTACTCGCTTGCGCTAGTTGGTGCAGAAAGCAGCTTCAACCAGTTAGTTCATTCTAATATTATAGAGAATGGAAAGAGTTCAACTATAAGGATTAATGTTAATGTCTGGCTTAATAATATGTTCAAAATGTTAGGTGAAAAATCCAGCGACCTTCACAAATTCTACAGAATTTTTCTGTCGCGATTGTTTCAGTCTCATGTTCTCAGGACACTTGTGAGCTTCCCCTGAATTTCGCCACGAATTCTCTGGAGAAATGAATTTCAATTTGAAATGCCTTCGCATTCATGGACAGTCCTTCATAATTCAAAAAGTGATTACCCCCGCTCCTCACAGTTCACAAGGTCTGAACAAATGATACCTTCGAACAATCGACTCTCATGGTCGGGTCAGTATTTAACTTCAAAATCAATATTAATGGCTTTCCGATGTAACCACTTCATTACCATTGGCGCGCACTCTTCAGAACGATATGCAAACTTGTAATTAAATTCACATCAATGGTCATGGGAATATACTTGTTATAGTTCCATGCCAGCCATTGTGATTGCTCGTCAGAATCTCATTTGCATTCGCACACAATCGCTGCGGAGAAACTTTTTCAATTGTACCAACAGTGAGAGTGCCAATTGATGAAACATCGTTTGCAATTCACATTCGGTGCGGTGCTTCGGCTTCTTCCTGCTCATCATGGTATTGAAATTAAATTTAAAAGGAAACTTCTATCTCATGGAAATAACGTAGGCGAAGTCGAACGTCATCATGTCCTAAGGAGTTTTCAACTCCCTTTCCCTATACTATATAGTGGATTGTCCTTCGATATAGCACTGAATCGATTCGATTGAACACCTCTTGTTCAATATTGACTTTCCTCGTGCATAAATGATTGACAGAAAGCCTCGCTCGGGAAGAGAAACTGGAGAAACTTCTGGAACGTCACCTCCCTTTGAGCACGAACGACGTGTTTGAATTTATGAAAGCGCGTCCCATCGTCGTCGGCTGTTAAATGATGATGATATTTTTATTATTTAGCTTTTTTTTGTTGTGATATCCTTTCCAGAAAGTGACGTCTGTCACATGAGACTGGAATTGTTTTCAAGGCAATGAGTTTGAAAATTAGAAAAGTTTCAACGGGATGACGGTGTGTAAATATAGTGCCAAACCATCATTTGTTACACAAGGATACCTGTTAGTTGGGTCGATTTAATATGCGTACCGCACATGTCTTCGTCTATTTTTATTATAACAATAAATCAATGCGAACGCTATAGCCGACCTGCACTGATAAGGCGACACGTGTGGGAATGTGAATCCAATAAATTGTGAACAAATTGAGTTTGAGGTACCTACTCCTGGCATTTAAAAATAAAGTGCACGACTGGGTGGCACGAAACTTTCTCGTTTAGTTCGAGTCTGACTGACTTTCAGAGTCTTCAGCAAATCGAAAATTGAGGACACAATAGTTTTGACCATTTGACTATAAGTTTGAATTTTGGTCAAAATCGTTATCGCCGTTTTCCGGTAAACTGAAAAAAAAACTAAATTAAAAAAAAAATAATAAAATAAAATTTTCAAAAATCTATTGTACGATAATTGGTCGTATGAATAAAAACTAGCATTTGCTTTGAGCAAAAGGTTGTAGCAAAGTAAAAGCCCTTAGCAAATGCTTTGAATCGGTATGAATAAAAACCTAGTTTGCTAAAGTAAGTTCGAAAATTCGAACATAGCATTTTCTTCGCTGTACGTGTACTTGCCTTGCAATTTCTGTCAAACTTGACAAGTGACAACTGTCTGGTGGTTTGTTTATTTTGAATTTGTTTTCAAATTTTTGTGGGAAAATTGTTAAAAGTGAAAAAAACTTAAAAGAAAAACTGAAAAAGAAAAAAATATGCTGAGCGACGAAGAGGACTATTTGGAAGAGCTTTATGGTAAGTGTAAGTGCATCTGTATACACATACCAATTAGTTAACGAAACGGTTGACTGATGAACACCAAGATCTTCTCCAACACCAACCTAAATACATACATTTTTCACTTGTTATTAATCCATGAATTTTGAAATGTTTACCTGAAACCCCGGATCTCCTAAATACCTTAGGAAAGATTTAATGTTCTGGATATTTGAAAGAGCACCACCACGCGTCTCAAATCTATCATTTAAGAAAGTATTAGCCAAAATGTCCACATTTTCACGCGTGAAACGGAACAATTGCTTAAAGTTATTGTCGTCACCAATTCTCCTTTGTTTATACTGTTTTTTATTAGCACGAACGTTAACCACAAGATGTAAAACAGGTATAATGTGAAAACTTATCGCATCCATGTTTGGTCTGGTTTTCCTGCACGAACAAAACTTAATGTATAAACAAAACATCAAAAATTCACAAGGCTTAGATTTGTCTTATGTTAAAAAGTTGCGTACAAAATATTTAGCAAAAGGTCCGAGTCAACTAAATAGCAGACTCAGAATTTGCATAGCATTTGCTTTGTCTGACAAGTTTTATTCATACCGATCTGAGTAAAAGGTCAGTGCCGCCGCTTTTCGAACATGTCAAAAGTGGGAACTAACTCAAATTGGGTTTTATTCATACGAAACGTAGCAAATGCCTCGCTTTTGACATTTCTCTTGAGTAAAAGCAATTGCTACGTTTTATTCATACTACCCAATATAGAGAAAAACTGAGTTTGCTCTTAAGTTATAAATGACCACATTACCTTAGAAATTAATTTTTGTTACAATCGTATAGACCGATTTCAAAATTTTTCGAAATTTCAAAAGTACCGTTGTTCGCATTTTTAGCCAAAAACTGGGTACGCACTTACGCACTTGGGTTTTAATCGAGGGGGAAGTAATCAATATTTTTGAGTAGTCCTTGACTGCAGATTTTCTACTTGTGATTGCATGCGAATTCGTTTGAATACACTGTGATACACTGTGATTCACCACAGAAAAGTTCCTTGAATACACCTTATTACTTCCCCCTTATGGTACATGCAACTCTAATACAACTATCAAGTTATTTCCTAAGTATTGCAAGAACATTGTCACATCCCACATTGTAACCAAAATAGCCGCATTTCCCCTCATATTTTGCAACAAGTTTGTAGTATTTGTGTTTTACTTAGGTTATTCTTTGTTAAATGATAGTTTTCATTACGTTGTTTCAACGAAAACATGTTGCATTTAATAGAACCATTAAGTTACTTTTGAGTTGTTCTGTTGTTTATGTAACAACTCAATGTTACCACGAAAATGAATTAAACGATTCTGCAACAAAATTAGGAGAAGCGTGCTAGTTACATTCAGTTTAAGAAATGTTTCTGTAAACATTGCAGAAGTTTTAAATAAGTTGTTATTATAATCCTTTTTGATTTGCTACATGTGGACAAACAAATTATGAAGTAAAGGTAAAATGTATGCGATCTGATAGGTATTAGGTAGTAGGTATACAAAATATGTTATTGTAAATTTGAATTTGAGGTAATTTCTCACCAAAATCTTACAACGCATACTATTTTTGTCATGAACATGAATGTTTTGGGTCCGCAAAATTCACGCGCCTCCAAAAAATTGTTAAACAAAAGAAACGTTTGAAAATCAGAATATATTACAATTTGTATTAAAGCTTCAAAATCCCAAAAAACTTCCAGAAACAAATTTTTATATACGTTGTTTATCACTTTCTATAAAAATTTATTGTAGAAACTATGTAAAGTATTGCGAAAATTGAAATGTATTTTTCACATCTTAAAACATATGGTTAACCATGTACAAAGGATGGTGGAAAATATGGCGGTTGTTACATGAAACATCATTAGAACATGAATCATAATATTATAACAAAATTTTCATTGAAATGCTATTGAAATTAAGTTACAACAAAATAGCAACTGAATGTTCGAAACTGTTATTTCAACATTAATGGGATGTGACAACAACAAATAAGCGAATATTTCATTCGGTTATCAATAATCAGTGCTGCCGCCTAAATAACAAATTTATTTTGATTTATTAGCTTCTTGTATTATGAAATATACATCCCACATCTAATCTAAATGGAGTTTGCTCTGCAAAATATATGAGAAGAACTAGATCTTATGTTATTGCTGCTATGCGCTTTTTGGATCAGATCTATTAATTCAAAAAGCACTGCTTAGTATCATAGCTTAACTACAGAAAATTGTCTTCATCCCGATTGAATTCATATTTTGCTACAATATCGGAGATTTTCAGAAATTTCAAAATCAGTGTAATAATTTTGTATTTTTTGTTTTATTTTTTAGACAAATAAATGAATTTAAGTGCAATAGCCAAGATTTATTTAATTCATTTTGTAGTTTATAAATGATAAAACTACAAATCAAAACTTTTCGACGATAACAATCATGATTTAATTTTAAGACATGTTTTTTTTAATAGCGAATCGTTTGCTTGAACGCCGATTTTATATTCTGGGTTATCTTCTTTTTGTGCATTGAAGAATATAGAATTATTGCGGGAAGCTGATTTGGCAACGCTAATTACAACTGCCTGATGTAGTGGGGTATGTTAAGTTATAATGAAGTTAGAATGTTAGGGATTTTTACATATTAAAAACTTTTCATCTTTTGGTCGTAATTTAATTACTTCGTTGTTAAGATTCTGCTATACAAAAGTTTCAATGACTTTTTAGTTAAAAGTACTCAAAATGAAACTTTAGCAAACGTAACTGTAATATATTACCAACTATTTTAAAACTCTAACTTACGAACTTTTGTAAAACAATTTTCAAACATCTCCCCCTTTTTGTGAACAGAATTAAAACTTAAAAAAACGTGTTTACAACATTTCGAATGACAAAGTTATAAATAGTAACACGTTAACATGAATAAAACTGATATAGAACCGATTGTGTTACAGATTACTTAAATATAACAGAAATGCAATCAAAGTTTTGTTGCAAATCGCAATCTGTGCTATTCGGGTTAGCTCAAATATCAATTTTGGTTGAAATCTTTAGAGCCGTTTTCGATCAAATCAAACTGGTACGAAAATTTTATAATATTAATATTGAGGTTACCTTGCAAAAAAAAAAACACCTCCCGAACTGTAAGCCCAAAAACTCCAAATCCGAGGCTTTAACGTAATCCGGAAAGCCGTTTATGCTGTAGGCCCCTGGAAGGACGGACAGACCGGACAGAATTTTGCGACCCACTTTTTTAAGTTGCTCTATCATCGTAATATCAGAATTGATTAATATCTCGAGTTCGAAATTTTGTACGAAAAAAATATCTTTCTCTTACTACGTAACAACACAACCCTTGTGCGAAGTATGGACACGAATATGTCTAATAACGGGTGATTTTTTAAGAGGTTTAGAACTTTAAAAAAAAAAAACACAAAAAATTCGAAAAAATGAATGAAATATTTATTTGAATCGATAGTTTGAACCTTGCAATTTAATGTTTAAAGATAATTTCATGCAAATGTTGACCGCGGCTGCGTCTCAGGTAGCCCATCCGCTGAGTCCAATTTTGGCATACTCTTTCACACATATCGGCCGGTATCTCACGAATGAATGCATGGATGTTGGCTTCCAGTGCGTCAATCGAAGCGGGCTTGTCCCTATACACATTAGACTTGACATACCCCCACAAAAAATAATCTAATGGTGTCAAATCGTACGATCTAGGCGGCCAATTGACCGGCCCGAAACGTGAAATTAACTGTTCACCAAACTCGCCTCGCAATTGCGCCATTGTTTCGCGTGCTGTGTGGCATGTGGCACCGTCTTGTTGAAACCACATATCATGCAAGTCAAGAACTTCCATTTCGGGCAAAAAAAAGTTTGTTATCATCGCTCGGTAGCGTTCACCATTGACAGTAACGCTGGGATTCGCATCATCTTTGAAGAAATATGGCCCAATAATGCCGCCGGCCCATAAACCGCACCAAACAGTGGCTTTTTCGGGATGCATTGGTAGCTGTTGCAATGCTTCTGGCTGATCTTCACTCCAAATGCGGCAATTTTGCTTATTTACGTACCCATTCAACCAAAAATGAGCCTCATCGCTGAACACAATTTTTCGATAAAAAAGCGGATTCGAACCGAGCACGAATTTTGATAGTATAATTCAATAATTTGCAAGCGTTGTTCATTTGTAAGACGATCCATGGTTAAATTGCAAACCAAACTGAAGCTGTTTGACAGTGACACAAGGTACTAAACACACGTCAGCTGTCAAAACCAGTGTTGCCAAAACCAAACCAGCTAAAAAATCACCCGTTATAATGACGTGGGGTCATTCAATTGAACTTAACGATAGGTTGGTTGACCTATGTGGGATATTTTTATAGATAAATACGATCAAACAATATTGAGGATATGAATGGTGAAAGGCTAAACTTTCTAGAAAGTTTGGTTTTCTTTCATTTAAGACCGATATCCTGATGTTTAAGAATTAGACGCTGGATATATGCGGATACTACACAATCGTCTTGCGAAATTATTTAATTAAAAAAAAATCTTAAGCGATAAAGATGATAGGGCTTTATGCTAATAAATGCCTGGCCGTGCCAGATGCAAGTCTGCGAAAAATCAACGAGGAAACATAAAAAATCGAGGAAGTTATAGTGATTTTGCAAATACTTTGGTTGGAACTGCAGCAATTCCAAACAAGTCCGCTTAATAATTTGTGAGTAAGTCCACATTTTCCACAAGATTCGTCAGGGGCTTTGCCTTACGTCCTCAATATAATAGTGGAGTTGGTTTTTGAGTAGATAACTTCCAAACAACTACCAACTTTTGTAGGGGCGCTGACGAACCTCCCACAGTACAACTATACACTCCCCTCACATCATCAAAACAATACAAACCATTATAGATCAACATAAACATTCTTTCTTACATTTACAATTACAGTTACACCCAATTACTAAACATACATAACACTACACACTTGTTACAAAATACTCATAAAAACAACCTACGTGAAGTTAGCCCGCACTTTTTCTAGTATGGAAAACGTGAGTTGCAGTTCGATAGACATTCGTTTGTAGTTGTTTGCAGTGAATTTTTTTTCGTTTGTAGTTCAACCGTTAGAAAGTTAGAACCATTAGAAAAAAATTCAGCCCGCACTTTTGGCTTTTTTGAAATTTAAACTAGCCAGTTGCATTTGAAATCGTTTGTAGTTGTTTGTAGTGAAATTATTTTTTTAATAGAAATGTCTTATTTCCGAGATATAAGGATATTTGTGTTTGCGCCTGTAACTCCGAATTTCCAATACATATATATATCACAATGAAAAAGATTGAGATGCAACTTAAGCGAACACTACTTCGTCATATAAACTCATATCTAGATATATTTCGCTTATTAAGCAACTCAAAAGTGAAACTGCAATTCACGTTTTTCATACTACAAAAAGTGCGGGCTAACTTCACGTAGGTAGGTTTGTGCGAATATGGTCCATTAAAGACCTAATAAAATAAAAAGAATATATAGGTAGAGTGCTACCTTTTTCAAATACCTGATCGCTTAATAAAAAGAAAGGGAATATTATGCATTTCTGTAACCACCCTCGAACCCTGCATCCAGAATGAATGGTACGATTTTCTTTTAAATATATTTCTTTTTTTTTATCTAAAAGCGAATTTGTGTTTACAAATTAGTTGTAAATGTTGTAAAAACATAGGTATGTAAATTTAATTGAAACATTTATTTTTTTTTGTAGCCTAAGATTCTATAGAATAATTTTCCTCTTTATTTTAACAATTGTTGTTGTCAACAATTTAAACATTTTGTACATATATACAAATTGTTGTTGTCAATAATTTTTAATATTTTCTTAGTAAATATAATTTGTTTTTGTCAATTTTTTTTAAATTTCTTCATAAATATATAAACACTAGCTGGCCTGGCGTACTTCTTTCCCCCTAAATTTGTTGATGTTATGAAAATAATATTTCCGGCATGCACAATGCACAGGAAATTCGAAAAAGTAAAAACGCTTGTGACAAATGAGACTTTATGTGAGCGATGATCAGTGATGCTAGCTAGAGCATTATTATGCCTTCTAGGCATAATTCCGATACTTGAGGAATAGTTTTTAGAAAATAGGCATAACTTTTTGTGAATTTGGTAAATCTGGTACATTCTTTGATCAAAGTCGCATTAAAAATTTTTATTTACAACAGTGCGTCATGCTTATTTTCCAATAATTGTCTATTTGACTTACTCACCAAACCAAAACCTTGGATTATAGAGAAAAAAAAAAGATAGAATCGCCTATCAATCGACCAACATTTTGATAAAAAATTCTTGAATAACCTTGTGGGTTAGTTGCAGTTCCTTCGTAAGATATGCAATTTTTATCCTTTTTACCAAAAAAAACATATTTTTTTACGGGTATAGGCATAAAAACTTCGATCCTGATTATCATCACTGGCGGTGACTCCAATCTAACTATTTTCTAATTTAAAGTTAAATTTAATGTTCTATTTCTTCTAATTTAGACTAAAAATTAATTTGTTGCCAAAGGCGTCTAAAAGTGCATAAACACGCAATTGACATTTGATGCTCTATTTCTTCTAATTTAGACTAAAAGTTAATTTGTTGCCAAAGGCGTCTAAAAGTGCATAAACACGCAATTGACATTTGACTTAAGTTTTTTTCACATTCACATCAAACGGGATCCGTTGCAAAGTTTCGGTTGATTGAGGTTGCGCAATTATAACTGAGCCGACTCTTAATTTCAAATTGTGTAGCGGTGTAGCCCGAAACATCCAAAGAATTCAAAAATTCAAAACTCTAAAAAATTTTTGTTGTATTTGAAAAAAACACTACCGTTTTTCTATCCAGTCTATTTTTTTAAAAGGTTTCTTCTAAATACGAATTTCTATCCCCTTAAAGCTCGCACGGGAAAAAATTAGCATACCTATCTATATCCTTCCTTAGGCCAATACGAATCCACCGTAAAAATCGAAAGATCCATTCCCGAGTTATGAGCGCACATAATGGCCATCAGTCTCTTTAATATATATAGCAGGTTTTGTCCTTGACTTTCGTATTAAGTCCACTAATAATTTTAATTATACAACTTTGGCATTTGATTTTTT
Source organism: Cheilosia vernalis (assembly GCA_949126925.1). Classification (NCBI taxonomy): domain Eukaryota; kingdom Metazoa; phylum Arthropoda; class Insecta; order Diptera; family Syrphidae; genus Cheilosia; species Cheilosia vernalis. Next base: position 60,821,054 of record OX421362.1, read on the forward strand.
TTTCTTTTTTTTTTAATGGGAGGTGCCACAACCCGTTTTCCTAATCCCGCATCAGGTAAACAACTTTCCTATAACTGGAACCAACCACACACATCCACAAATTTCCACTGAAATCGGCTGAGTGGCTTTGGAGATCGAAAACATTGCCACCTATAGAGTCCAAAAGTAACCTATCTTTAAGTCTTGCTAAACTTGAAACACAGGAATACAAACAATTCATGGAAATTGGCCCATCAGTTATCGAGATATAATGTAATCGAGTTTCACACCGAAGGAATTATGTATTATATTATTGTTATTGTATTATTATAATTGAATTTAATTGAAAAACGAAATGTGTGCCTACACCTGTCACGAATGAGCAGAGTACCATGATGTTAGTCCACGTCATCTCAATCACCCCTACATTTCAACTTACTCACACATATCTACTATTGCTAGGACCCTGAAAATACTTGACAAACAAAAATTATGGATTCAAACACCATCAAACAAATGAAAGTATTAACTCCATTGCAAAAAGTTACTTAATGTAACATAGTAAACAAAACAAACTTATTAGGCATATGTAAAAAAAAAAAAGAAATTTAAAAATTGTCGACAACAACAATTACCTTGGAAAATAATTAAAATAATTGACAACAACAATTGCTTTTAAAATTTAAAATATATTTTTTTTCGTATTTTTTAAATAAAACAAAAACGGTTTTGGATATCAATGAAATTCTTTATTTCTGTGAAAGTACGTTCGATGCCATTATGTATGGAACTCGATTTCTTTTGCATGGACATCACGGGCACGCTTGCAGAAGTCCAGACGCTAAACCCAATTTTCGACGGTTTTCAAGCATAAATCGGCCGATACTGCTGCAATTTCACGTTCGATATTCGCACGAAGTTCATCAATCGTCGCTGGCTTGTTGGCATAGAGTCATAGACCATAGACTTGACGTAGCCCCACAGTAAATAGTCTAACGTCGTCAAATCGCACAACCGAGGCGGCCAAGCGACTGGACCATTTCGTGAGATAGCACGTTCTCCAAACTTGGTTTCCAATAAATTGATTGTGACATTCGCTGTGTGGCTTGTGGCGCCGTCCTGTTGGAACCACATGTCCTCCAAGTCCATATCATCCAATTGGGGCCAAAAATATTCAGTTATAAATAAGTATTCAGTTATAAATCTAACTTGTCGTAAATATCTCCCAGCGCCACCTATCGGGTCCAAATTTTGAGAAAATCTTTTTTTTTATTAGTGTTATATGATGTTAATTTGGGCCAAATCGGTCCATAAATAAGAATTTAAAAAAAAGCGACCCCAGCGCCCCCTAGGGTCTAAAATAAACATAAACCATCCGGAGCACCACACAAACATATGGTGTGAATATAAGGGGGATAGCTTCTGTGGTTCATACATACGCACGAACGTTTTTATATATTAAAAAAAAAAAAAGTTTCTACTAATTAATATTATGTTAACTATTGGTTAACTATTAGCCCTTTTTTATTATCAGCCATGATCTATATAGATCATCGATTTGCATGCACTTACAACAAGATCATATGATCCTGGTTCTCATCGAGGTCATGTATCATGATCTGAAAATTATTTCTACTATTGCTCGCAGCGCTGCTTGGCGTTGTTTATTTCATTCTTGAATGTTGGTGTGCTTGTAAACGATAGCCAAGTCACACAGTCATGTTGCCAGACTAAAAAGTGCAACACCCTTCATAACACAATAACACATTCAATCAATTTCCCGTCCTTCGAGTTTTGCTTTTAAATTCGATAAAGGTATGACAAGACCAGCGATATATTTCCTAAATATTTAAGTAAATGTTTCATAAACATTTTTGTTTCACAAGTTTCCCGGCAGAAAGGTGAGAGTTGTTTTTTGTTTTTACATAGAGTACAAATGTCCAGAAAATCTTGGAATATCTAATGGAAAATGGAAACAAGCAGGTTGCATTAAGCATTTAAACTATTCTCAAAACTAATTATTGGGAAACAAATTTCTCTTTTATCACGAAATGATACAGAAAATTGTAATTGCAACTGTTTTCGCCGAGTTTTTTTTTTAACAAATAGCTTTAAATTTATATGTAGGGATGATTTTATTTGAACAATCAAACGTATTTTGTGTGTGTGCAGATGTCTAAGAATTCCAATCTAAGCGGATCAAATGTGCAATCTGCGGTAAGATTTTCATTATATTTCGAACTGGTTGTAAACCAGTTGTTGTTTTCGAGACTCTGAATGTGAGTTTCATAAACATAAATACTTAATCGGCGTCTACACCGGTAAAAACAGAAATTTTGACAACTGTTTACGAAATGTTTCTGAAGCAAATCGAGAACATTTCATTAATATTTAACCAAAAATTTCGTTTGTCTAGATACACCTTATTATGCCAAGAAAAACCGAAATACGAACAGGAAAATATTGTTTATTTGTTGCATATTTGAACAAAAATATTTAAATTAGTTGTTAAAAAAAACCAAACTTAAAAACTCCAAAAATAAAAAAATAATTAATTTGGTTGATATGGAAACACCCCCGACAATGGTGGCCATATGAAGTTTGTCATACTCATATCTGTCTTGTGTTGAAAGCAACTGTTGCCACAACTCGAAAATAAAATTTGTCTATGATCCGTATTGTTTTATTTTCGTGATTTGATTCGGATCAGATCAGATCACGCTGATAATAAAATACGGCTTATGTTACATTACTTAACTTTTGAAATGGAGTTTGTTCGATGGAGCTTCAACCTATAATTTTTTTTTTGCCAAGTGTTTTCAGGGTCCTTGAATCATTATGAGTGAGTAGGTTGATAGTATGTGGGGGTGACTGATGTGAGTTAAGAGTTTTAAGAACAAGTAGGGGTTGTTACGAAAAATGAGCGAGTAACAACCATGGTACTCGGCTCATTCGTTAGTAGGGTTATGGGGAGGGCAGCTCAAAGGTACCATAACACCTTCGGTACCGGTGTGGAGAGAGAAAGGAGAAGGTGTGGATAGTTTTCTTCTTGGCTGTTAAAGTTTTTCATTTCGTTTTAGAGTCAATCCTTTTACTATTATCTTCCTATCCCTTTAATATTCCCAATTTTTAGACTTCTCCAATAAAATCTCTATGCATGAAAAAGTATGGTAGTCCGCAAGACAAGCCGAAGATCCCACCCTTCCGACGATCTATAAGCACTGGCTTAAACAAGCATGCCTGCCTTGCTTTGTTGACCGGACAGCCCTTCCATCGAAGTCAAAATTGAGATTCCTCTAAGGTGGAAGGGTAACACATGTTTATATGTATACCGTTACATTTTCTGGGGCTACAACCATTGATGTTATATGTTCAATTTCGACTACGGACAATTTGACGAATTCGTACAATGAAAACCCTGGTTTGACCTGCAGTCAATTTATGCAAGTCTATATAAACTCAAACCAGAAACAGACAAATTTGAGAGAGTGAATCAACTACAAGCTGATACCAAACATTGAGATTTGGACAAAGAAACAACATGGAAGAGTATGGTTGAAGGACGTAGTGGTGTCGATTAGTACGTAGGCGCACTCCTGGCATCGATTATTCGTGTTAGCGAATCGTGCATGGTGGTATCACGGGCTATCGCATCTTTAGAAGATTACTACATCCGTTATTGCAGTTAATTTATGTAAATCGAAAACCATTCCAAACCAAAAAAAAATCGAAATTGGAGGAATTATAGAAATTTTTCAAGCACTTTGGTTGGAACTGTACCAATTGCAAACAAATTCAATATAAATTTGGTGATAACTTCAACTGGAAGTAGATAATTCATTCAACTACAGGTGGCAGCATTTTTAAAATAGATGGCGGTTCAACTTGTGCAAAATCTACAGAATGTACATCAAACAGTTTAAACTTTTAACAAAAGTTAAAATGAATATGGAAATGCAATAAATAAAACAAAAGATAGTAATACCCCAGGTGGTATGCCAGTTACACTAGTAAAGGATCATTCACATGAGAGCGACCAACTACCTACGAACGAACGAATATTCGCAAGTTTTGACAGTCCATTCACATGATACATTTAGGCCCATTTTATTCACTCGAAGTTGAACATAACTTGGGGATTTTTATTTTCAACTTGAGAATTACTTTTATTCACTCAAAGTTGACTCGCTCAACTTTGGATATTCCGAAGTTGAGAAAACCGAAAGTTAATCAACTGTGGATTTTCTCAACTCCCCGAAATAGTAGACGTTGTAGAGCAAACTTGGGATTTTTACGCCAAAAATGTCAGATTTTTGGTTCTCATTTGTACATCGGAGAGAGAGACCGCATGCGGGAAGCAGGAGATAAGAGTCGACATCGACATTACAATAACACATACACAATGCGCAAGGAGATGTGTGGCTGCACGGCATTGTTAATGGAGAGTTAGGATAGTACAGACGTGAAGAGCATTCATAATTGTTGTTCTTTGTGTTTATTGCGTTAAACATTTCTGTGACTGTGTCAACTTCAAATCAAGTGGAAAAAATAAACAAATATTAATTTTTGAAACTTAAACGAATTATCGTTCACATTATTTTTGGGAAGATTGGCCATCATCTGATTCGGGCAGCGAAGAAGACGAGCGCAATTTGTGTTTTCCGTTTTATAATGCTTGCAATAACATCTGGAAATGTTTATGATCCTTTATATGGCTTTTTGTTTTGTCATTTGTATTCTTCCTTTTATGACATTTGCAAAAAGATCTAGAAATATTTATGATCCTTCCTAATAACTTTTTCTTTTAGGTATATTTTGTATTTTCTGTTTTATGATGCTTGTAAAAGTATCTGGAAATGTTTATGATCCTTTTTAGTTGCTTTTTGTCATATCTTTACCTATTCTTGTTTATTTTCGCTAATATTAAGATAAAAACTTTTTGTTCAGAAATTATTTTTAATATAAATATTCTGTAGAAGACATAAACTAAATTATAAAATACGCTGTCACCATAGAGTGGTGCGATCATTACCACATGCTTTCCATCCACTGCTTCAATGCAGTTTCGAAATTGCCACAGTTCGTTAAATTTGGTAGCAACAGAATCCCAGGCCTCTGGTGTTTTCTGTGCGTTGTGTACATTGAATCAGGTATGGAAATGAATTTACCGAAAATTTGCCCCGATAGATAGGGGAAGCATTTCAGCCGCTCCGACGCTGAAATGCTCGCCACTCAACCCTTCGTCCAAACACGCCGAAGTTTGTGCGTCTATTCATCTTCCTCTCTGCTTTCAAATACGTACGCGGCCAAAATAATCGCAATTGCATCTTTTTGTTGCATTTTTGCATTTTTATTGTTTTATTATTACGTGCTTCTTAATCAAGACTTCACCACCGAATGAAAAAAAAAAACTATTAACTGAACATACCTAGCTTAAGATTTAAAAGTAAAAGAACAGACCTATTGTGTGTCATCTGTCACAAATATCCCAGGGATATTTTAGAAACTGCAAGTAGACCAACTTTTGAATTTCAACAGCGGAGTTGAGAATTAAAGTAGTGAATAAAAGCAATTTTCAACTTGCCGCTCAACTCTCTCTTTCAAATCAACTCCGAAGTTGATCAACCTCGGAGTCATCGGCAAGTTGAACGATAGTGAATAAAATGGGCCTTAATTTGGTCGCAGAAACCCGCGAATCCAATGACAGTCGCCGTTATTTGTCTCTATAACATTTTGAGTTTGAGGTTAAGTTCGAACGAATGCTTTATTCGTTAGTTTGTGGAACGCGAATTGAATGATGTGGATTGTGAATAAACTTTGACAATTCGCGCCAAGGGTGTATTCGTTCGCGGCAAAAAGTTTGCAATTTGAAATTTCGTTATTTTAACTGTTTAAACATGTTTTCTTAATACATTTTGATGGGATAATTAACTATCCTCCTCTTGGAATGGTAAAATGTACAATTTTCTGTTCACAAATGCATCAAAAGTGGTTTGTTCGCATTTCAGCAATTCGTTCGCTCGCTCTCATGTGAATAGTCCTTAAATCCACTCTCTTCGGAGGTCGGTTCCATGGATTCTGGGTTGGACAATTTATTGCTAAGCAACGACCCGTTTGGGAGAAGTAAAAGGGTAGAAAGAACACCCCCATCTAAAAAAGAAGAAAGTAGTCAAATACTGAAGGCTAAATATCTAGAAGCCTGTGAAGAAAGAGATGGGTATAAGCAACTCAATGAGACACTGCTAAAGGAAATAAATAATCTTAAGCAAGAGTTACAATTGTTGAATGAGGAATTAAAAAACCAAAAAAAAAGTGAATGTCCAACCTGCCGAGTTCTCAACAGATGAAGAAGAACTTAAAAATGAGAGAGAAGGACAGCGTCACACGGGGAATACAAATAAAAAACGCAAGATGAGCACATCCCCAAAAATCTCACCCGCACCGCAATAGAAAGCAGCACTATCACAGTGTATGCTTCAAATAAAGAAAACAAAATACTAAAATCAACCAAGCCTCCGCCAATTATTGCACTGCAGGTTAATAAGTATGAAAGCCTGGCCAAAATACTGGAGGAAAATAAAATTAAAGCTAGTACAGCTCTTATTAACAACAACGACATTCAATTTAATGTGGTTGAAGTAGAGGGATACAGAAATCTCACTAAAATACTGAACCAGAGAAAATGCCATGGTATTCCTATGAGAATAAGCAAACCAAACCGTTAAAGGTTGTAGTGAAAAAACTGCATGAGTAAGCTCAACCGAAAGCATAAAAAAAGAGTTGAAAGACAGAGATTTTAAAATATTGGATGTCGTAAATATGCGTCAAAATAAAAGCAAAGTTCCGCTTCCAAGTTTTATACTCAGTTTTGTACATGACCCAGATAAAGAAAAAATATATGGCATCAAGAACATACTTGGGATGTAAGTTCAAATTCCTTAAGAAAATCGAAATTAGTGCATCAATGCAAAAATTGTCAAAGGTATGGGCACACGCATAAATATTGCAGCTCAAACCCAAAATGTGTAAAGTGTGCAAGTCACCACACTAAAGAATGCATGAAGGGAAATGTTGAGCATCCTAAATGTGCAAACTGCAATGAAAACCATCCTGCTAACTATAGAGGATGTTCAGTTGCAAAAGAAATACAACTTGCAAAAGAGAAAAAACAAAAGAAATCTCTAAAAACTTCAGACAATGAAGCTCGAAAAGTCAAAAAGGACTTACGAAGGGAGTCCTCAAAAAGAAAAAATTACAGACCAAATGATCATAAAAAAAGCCAGCAGGTCCCAAAATGACGTATGCTCAGGCAGCATCAAAACCAATTGGAATACCAGCAGAGAAAGCTGTAAAACACAAAGCAGAGCCAAACACTGCAATGGAAATCCTCATGACACAAATCCTAAACAGAATTTGTTCCATGGAAAAGTGCAATAAAACGATATTAGATAGTATATCAATGCTAGCGAGACAGAACAGCAACAAAAAAGCTGTGCCAAAAAGACAAACATGATGAATAGAATACAAATTCTTGAATGGAATGCTAATGGTATCTAGTATCGAAAGGGCGAGATACAAGTGGCTCTCGACATTAACCAGATAGATATATGTCTTATTTCTGAGACACACTTTAAATATAGGTACTACTGACTTTAAACTGCAGGGATATGAATTATATCACTGCCCACATCCACATAATTGTGCAAGAGGTGGGGCTGCAGTTTTGATAAAGAATAAGATTGAACACCATATAGAAGCCAAATCCCAATCATGCGCCATCCAAGGAATTTCCATAAGTATAAAAACGAGCAGTGGACAAATATCTGTTGCAGCAGAATACTGCTCTCCTAGCTATAGACTAAATAACAATGATTTTAAAAGTATTTTCCGCATATTTCACAATCGATTAATCGCGGGAGGGGATTTTAATGCCAAGAATAAATATTGGGGATCTAGATTAACAAATACTAGAGGCAGAGAATTTTATGAAACTATTAAAGAAGTACGCGGCAAATATCACTCAACGGGGAAACCTACCTACTGGCCTACAGATAGAAATAAAACCCCAGATCTTGTAGACTTCTTTATATCCAAAAATATATCTTCAAATAAAATAAATATAGAAGAAGGCCCTGATCTTCAATCAGATCATTCCTCAATACTTCTTACACTTGGCGATAGAATAATAATAAAAGAACATAGCCCTAAACTAGTTAATAGACTGACTGATTGGAACCACTTCAGGCAGAAGTTGGAAGAATGTCTCCAATTATCATCAGCTATTCAAACAGAAGATCAACTAGAAGAAGCAGTGCAAATATTAACACTGGATATACAAAAAGCTGCATGGGCTGCAACTCCCCAAAGAACGAACAAGATTAAACAAAACTCTTATCCGCGTGAAATATGTGAAGTTATTACAGAAAAGTGGAAAGCTAGAAAACGCTGGCAACAGACAAGGGCGCCAAGCGACAAAACCACACTGAACAACTTAAATAATAAGCTCAGAAAATCTATAAGAAAATTTAATAACGAGTCTTTAAAAACGTATCTTACGAGGCTTACAAATGATGCTAGTACCGACTACTCGTTCTGGAAGGCAGCAAAGAAAATGAACAGGCCAATAGCTCACATTTCGCCAGTAAAAACCAGAGAAGGTAACTGGGCAAAAAGCAGTCAAGAAAAAGCAAATACTTATGCAGAGTACCTTGAGAACGTCTTCAAACCTTATGAAGATAAAGATTATCAAGGAAACGAAGGTGCGAAGAGGACAGACCTATTCGGCCGGTAACAGCTAAAGAACTTGTTAAAGAAATCAAAGAAGGCATAAACAAAAAAAAAAAAAAAGCCCCAGGGTTCGATTTAATCACAGGGGAAATTCTAAGGCCCATTTTATTCACTCGAAGTTGAACACAACTTGGGGATTTTTATATGGGAAACTTCCCAAGTTGTGTTCAACTTCGAGTGAATAAAATGGGCCTAAAACAATTTCCTTGAAAAGGTTTTAAAAAACTAAATGATCCATTTAAATTAAGATATGTGCCAAGCATGTGGAAGGTCGCGGAGGTAATAATGATACCAAAACCAGGTAAACCACCAAGCGAAGTAACCTCATATAGCCCAATATCGATACTACCAATGTTGTCCAAGCTATTCGAAAAAATGCTGGTAAAACGTCTGAAAAAAAAAAAAAAAAAAACATCACTACTTCCAAATCATCAATTTGGGTTTAGAAACAAGCACCCTACAATTGATTAGGTGCATAGAATCACAGATAAAATCGAAAAAGCATTCGAAGAGAAAAATGTGTTGTATCGCAAGGACACTAGCAAAAAGTTAAAACTATAGCCCGTATGGCTGGTTCAACTATTTAAAATTGCGCGGAAAAGGACGAGCAGAATTACACGTATTATTGTAGTACTGACTATGTACCAATTAGTAGCAATAATCGACAATATAAAAGTCTAGACAATTTCTTTCTTAAAACAAAACTTTATTTCCTTTGACTTCTTGGATTGACTGAACAATTGGGAATGCATAATTTGATTGTCTTCAGTCATAAAGAAAACAATCCATCCAGCTGTTTTCCGTTGGTTATTTCTGCTGGTCGTTGAACTGAGACGGATTGCGGATCTTCAAGCAAAACTTCACCGCTTTGATAATCCCCGCGCCGCTCATCTAGTTTTGCCTAGGAAGATCATCATGCTCTCCCCCAACCTACGCACACAGACGCACTGTTTATCAGTGCTGAGAGTGCACCTAAGTGGGAGGAGCCAATTGCCAAAACATCGCACATTTTTTTTATATGGAATTTCGGCATCGACACAATATGATTTTGTTGTCATCTGTTCTCTGCTTTTGGGTTTTTTTTTCTGAACTCCCGATTTCCCATAACTCATCGATGCGCTCGCCAATTTTCGTCATTTGCCGCCGGTGTTTTGTCTTTAGACAAAAAATGTAGTTTTGCCGACGGTTAGCGAGTGACGATATGGATGTTATTCATGTTGCGTTGCAACATCCTGCCGGGCCACAGGAAAAGACATCATTTCATTGGAAGGCATCTGCAATCTTCTTATCTTGTGGTATGTTGATTGTTGATTTTCAGCTTCCGATTAAAGATGTATGTTGATTGATGCTTTCTTCTGATGATTAGCTCCACGCCATGTGGGCAGGTAGGAGTACATGTAAAGGAGACGAAAGAAGGTATGGTGAATGGCATGTGGCATTATAGGTTTATGGGTATGAGTTAGTTAATTTTAATTAAATTCATTATAGCTTATTTATTTTTTGATATAATATTAGTACTTATTTATAAATATGTGTGTGTGTATGTGTGTGTGGGTGTTTTATTCATTAAGCATGGGCAAGAAGCAAAGCTTAGCAATAGGACGCTTAAGTGATGTGGTTGCGGTTTTAATTGTGACCACTCGAACTTTTCCATCAGTTCCCGGATGCGTTGCTTCAATTCTGCCGAGTCGCCATAACGTGGGCGGTGTTTGTTCGTCAGGCAGAAGTACCAAATGCCCTTCCTTCAGCTCCCAATTCGTCGTTAGCCATTTGGGGCGCTGTTGAAGCCGAACGAGATATTCGGACTTCCATTTCTTCCAGAAGTCCTGCTGAATTTTCTGCATCAATTGCCATCTATCCAAATAATTTTCTTTCATTTCGGTCAGATTCCTTTCAGGTGCGGTATTTAGCGACGTACCGATTAAGAAATGTCCTGGTGTTAATACAGATAGATCGTTAGGGTCTTCGGTGACCGGACACAGTGGACGTGAATTTAGGCAAGCTTCAACTTGTGTTAGGATGGTTGCGTACTCCTCAAAAGTGAGAGTGTAGTGGCCGATGATTCTCTTTAAATGGTGTTTCATGGATTTAACCCCTGCCTCCCACAGTCCACCAAAATGTGGAGCTGCCGGCGGGTTGAAATGCCATGTTGTCCCATTCGATTGCAATTGCATGGCGATATCCTCTGTCCATTGCTTTGACATGTGTGACTTTTCTGACTCCATAATTCTGGCTGCTCCTTTAAAATTTGTTCCGCAGTCGCTGTATAGATTCGCGCAGATACCACGGCGCGCAGTGAAGCGTTTAAATGCTGCAAGGAATGCGGACGTGCTGTAGTCACTAACAAGTTCGAGATGAACAGCCTTTGTACAAAAACAAATAAAAATTGCGATATAAGCTTTCGTAATTTTGTTGCATCGACCTTTCCATGCCTTTAATTGCACAGGACCGGCATAGTCCACTCCGGATGTTTGGAAGGGGCGAGCCTGGTTAACGCGTAACGCTGGTAAATTACCCATTTTCTCCTGCATTTGTGTGGCGTTGTACCTATAGCATTTGAGACACCTATGTATACAAGTTTTCACACTGGATTTTAGATGCATAATCCAGTACTCGGTTCGGAGCATTGCCATCATGAGTTGCTGACCTCCGTGCAGCGATCTCATGTGAGTCTCGTGAACGATAAGCGACGTTAAAATGTTGTTTGAAGGCAATATTATTGGATGCCGCTGTGGATAGGGCAAATCAGCATTTTCCAATCTACCCCCTACTCGCAAAATCCCGTTATCGTCTATAATTGGCGAAAGTCTAGCCAATTTGCTACCCTTTGGTACATTTTCGCCTTTGGTTATCTTCACGATCTCTTCGGCAAACACTTCTTGCTGAACAATGGTGATCAGTCGCAGTCGGGCTGATGCAAGCTCATCGACTGAAAGCGCTCCAGACAACCGCGATTCTATCTTCTTCGCTTTAAATCGCAAATTTGTAAAAAAGCGCAGCCAATACGACGTAGCTCGAAGTAAACGCTGTAGGGATGAAAAACGTGTGAAAAGCTCATTTGTTTCGAAGGCATTGAAGTGTACGCAGAGCTGAAAAATATTTTTGATGGGGTACCCAGATGCGATAAATTCGTTCTTGGACCTTGAAGTCGACGATTCTTTCGTTTCAAGGTCAGTGGTTTTAATTTCAAATGGCGGATGGAGTTTCTCATCAAACTCTTTCAGGAACTCAGGTCCATGCCACCATTGTTGATGCTGTTTGAGCTCCCTTGGCAGAAGACCTCTGGACGCTAAGTCCGCTGGATTCTCCTTAGACGGGACGTAGCTCCAACATTTAGGATCGGTGAGCTCCTGAATTTCAGCCACCCTGTTGGCAACGAACGTAGTACGTATGTATGGAACTGCCTTTATCCACGCGAGCGCAATTTGAGAATCACACCAAGCAAATATTTTGGCTGATGGCAGCTCCATCGTCTGCACGGTGTGCACCAGTAAGTGTGCCAACAGTTGAGCTCCACATAGCTCCAACCGTGCTACCGATATTTTTTTTAGTGGGGCGACTCTCGTTTTTGAAAGTAGCAGATTTATACGGGTCGTATTCCCGGTTATGGCTCGAACGTATACTGCAGCAGCATAGGCCTTTTCCGAAGCGTCGCAGAACCCGTGAATTTCAATTTGTGAAGCGCCTGAGGTATTGATCCAGCGAGGGATCTCGATGGCGTTGAGTGTGTTTAGCTCCTCTTTTAAGCTTTGCCACGCAGAGACGATTTTTGTTGGGAGTTCCATGTCCCAAGTTAGCTTCTCCCTCCAGATATCTTGCATCAAGATCTTTCCAATGATGATGCAAGGAGAAATCCATCCCATCGGATCGTAAAGCCGGGCTATGTCTGACAATATAGATCGTTTTGTAATCTTCTTCGATTCCTGAAGGCAGACCTTGAACGAAAAGTTATCTTTTCCAGGATGCCATTGAATTCCTAATGCTTTGATAGCGTTTTCCTCATCAAATGACAGAGGAACTTGTATTTCTCTGTCCGCCTCTGGAACCGATGCCAAAAGCTTTTCGCTATTACTGGCCAATTTTCGAAGCGGAAAACCTCCACACCTCAACATTTTGGTAAGCTGGAGATACATCTCCACTGCCTCATCTTCTGTTTCTGACCCGTGAATGACATCATCCACATAAAAATTGTTTCTGGCAATTTGCGATGCAATAGGATAGTCGTCTCGTTCATCGCCCGCGAGTTGTTGAAGAGTACGTATCGCTAGGTAAGGTGCGGCAGTAGTTCCGAATGTGACCGTATTCAGGCGGTATATCTTCATCTCTTCTCCCTCCATATCTCTCCATAAAACAAGTTGATAGAAGGAGTCCTTCGCTGGGACCCAAATTTGCCGATACATTTTGTTGATATCCGCAACAAAGCCGATTTTATGTTTTCTAAAGCGAATAATGTGATCAAATATGTCATCTTGTAATCTTGGACCAGCATAGAGATGGTCATTGAGTGACGTGCCGTCGGACGTCTTGCAGGAAGCGTCGAACACGATTCGCAGCCTTGTTGTGGAACTAGACTCTTTTATCACCGCGTGGTGTGGAACAAAATAACGAAACTTGGTCAGTGACGTGGGGTCTACCTCTGTCATGTGCCCAAGCTCCTTATATTCGTTGAAAACTTTCTTGTACTCCGCATAAAATGACGAATTCGTTTGGAACTTTCTTTCCAATTGGAGAAACCTGACGAGAGCTGATCTGTAGGACGAACCTAATACTGGGCGTGTTCCATCCTTAAATGGAAGTTGCACGACATATTTTCCATCCGCCTGACGTTGATGAGTTCTGCCAAAATGTATTTCACATTTTTCTTCTTCCGGTGATTGCATCTTCTTTCTTGGAACTTCTTCTAGTTCCCAAAATGTTTGCAGTAAACTGTCTAAAGACGAACCTTTGGTGATTGTGTGAAGAGATATAGCGGTTGACCCAATGCCGGGAGAAATACTTCCAGACAACACCCATCCAAATTCAGTTCTTTGAGCCATGGGGGTACCTGGATCTCCTTTGACTATACCTTCAAGTAGAACTGATGGATAAACGTCGCTGCCAAGCAAGACGTCGATTTGACTTGGTTCATTAAATGTTGGATCCGCGAGCTCAATTGTTTGGAGGTGACTCCATTTAGCACATGGAAATTTGTGCGTTGGTAGGAACGCTGTTAGCTTGGGTAGGACCAAGGCCGTAAGCTGTAAGCTAAATTTCTCGTTTACGTTCGAGAAAATAGTGAGAGAGACCTTATGCCTCGATATGGATTTGTTGGTGTTTCCAACGCCAAGAATATTGACGCAGCTCCTTTCTTTTCTCAACTTTAGTCTTTCTGCAGCAGCTTCAGAGATAAACGAAGCCTCTGACCCAGGGTCCAGTAGCGCTCGCAGCACCAACGGTTTGCCGAAGGGTGTTAAAACCTTAATGAGAGCAGTAGCCAGAAGAACAGTCTTTGATTGATTGTTTTCGGCTATAGACGCATTGTGTGCAGAAGCAATTGTGTTGGAGGATGTTGGGTTCTCTGATGGTGACAACTGTTGAGAGTGAGAAGAAGGGGGGGCTGATGGAGCAGGTGTTAAAACATGCTCGACAAGAGCGGGTTCACTAGCATGCATTGCATTACTTGGTGCGTTAATGTGCAATAATGAATGGTGCTTTTGGTGGCACGTCGCACACGTAAAAGTGCTTGTGCAATTTTGTGTAAAGTGCGCATTTGAAAGGCAGTTGAAACATAGTTTTTTTCTTCCTCACTATGTCTTGCCTTTTTTTTGCATTTAATGCCTTAAATTTGAAGCAATTCCTTATAGAATGTGATCCCTGACACATGGAACATTTAAGAATTGTGGAATTGTGTGAACGAACTGATCCTGATGAAGATCTGTTTTGATTAAAAGTTAATGAGGACTGTCCCATGACGTCCAAGGTTCTTGATCTCATGAGCAAGAAATCCTCTAGTACGGTATATGTCGGGTAATCGACATATGATGAAATGTTTGATTCCCAATGACCTCTAGTGACAGGCGGGAGTTTTTGCACAGTGTGGAAAATAAGAACATCTTCCCAAGATTCCACAGGCACACCAAGATTTTTGAGCGCCAGCTGTGCTTCGTTTGTGGTGTCTAACAATAACTTTATGTCGTCTGCCGATTCTTTAGTCAGCCTTGGCTGTTCAAAGAGCAATCTAAACTGGATGTCCTTTAGCAATCGCAGATTTTGAAACCGTTTGACTAATAACGCCCAAGCAGTTTCAAAGTTCGTGTCGGTATTTCGCAACATGCGTGCGGCTTCACCGCTTAAGTTTCCCTTCAAGTACTGCAACTTGTGTGCATCGGATATCGATGAATTTTTGTTAACGAGGGCTTCGAACAATCCCTTAAATTCAGGCCACATTTGAAGCGAACCATCAAACGTGGGGATCTTCATAGGCGGAAGCTTTACTTCAACCGACGGGATCTTTGATGCTGCTACTGAATGGTTTAGAGTACTTTGGTTGTGACTATCGTTGCTTGCCAACTGCTCCTTTAACTCGGACGAATATTTATAATAAAGCTCCTTCACTTTATGAAATGTAAGTGCTTCCATATATTTAATTTTTAACTCATCACTAGGAGCTGCAACAATTTTTTGATGCTGCGCTCTAGCCTCATCAAACGATGTCTCTAAATTGAGTAAACGCGCCTCGTTCATATGTACAGAATTCTTTAATTTATCTAAAGCTTGATATGCCCTATGATCAGCTTCTAATTCAAGAGAAATCGTTTGTATCGCATCTACCCAATTCGAAATTTTACTCTTACTCATTTTGAAGACGACGAGAATTACCGCAGAGTACACAACACACAATTTAATTTATTTTATTAAAGATCGATCACGATCAATATGTTATATAAGAAATATAAATTATAAAATGCCACACACCTTGTAGTTGAGCGTTGCTCCCTCGCTGCACAAACTTCTTCAATTCCAGAATCCAGATCGCCACAGGAAACACAGCCCGATCAAGTATCTTAATCGACTCACGCGAACAATTTTCTTTAGAGTAGTTTAGATAACGCACTGAAGTATTATTGATATCACGTACTGTCTCTTTATTTCTAATTTATAATTGTTTTTTTTTTTTTTTTTTTTTTTTGGCACTAATTCTGTCTAAATCCTTAGATCCGGCTCGAAGGACCACAATGTATCGCAAGGACACTAGCAAAAAGTTAAAACTATAGCCCGTATGGCTGGTTCAACTATTTAAAATTGCGCGGAAAAGGACGAGCAGAATTACACGTATTATTGTAGTACTGACTATGTACCAATTAGTAGCAATAATCGACAATATAAAAGTCTAGACAATTTCTTTCTTAAAACAAAACTTTATTTCCTTTGACTTCTTGGATTGACTGAACAATTGGGAATGCATAATTTGATTGTCTTCAGTCATAAAGAAAACAATCCATCCAGCTGTTTTCCGTTGGTTATTTCTGCTGGTCGTTGAACTGAGACGGATTGCGGATCTTCAAGCAAAACTTCACCGCTTTGATAATCCCCGCGCCGCTCATCTAGTTTTGCCTAGGAAGATCATCATGCTCTCCCCCAACCTACGCACACAGACGCACTGTTTATCAGTGCTGAGAGTGCACCTAAGTGGGAGGAGCCAATTGCCAAAACATCGCACATTTTTTTTATATGGAATTTCGGCATCGACACAATATGATTTTGTTGTCATCTGTTCTCTGCTTTTGGGTTTTTTTTTCTGAACTCCCGATTTCCCATAACTCATCGATGCGCTCGCCAATTTTCGTCATTTGCCGCCGGTGTTTTGTCTTTAGACAAAAAATGTAGTTTTGCCGACGGTTAGCGAGTGACGATATGGATGTTATTCATGTTGCGTTGCAACATGTGTGTTCTACAATATTTCTTGATATAGCACAAGCTTTCGATAAAGTCTGGTATAATGGACTGATCCATAAACTACAAAGGCAACTGCCGAAGCAGTATTCGACCATTCTGGAGTCATAATAACAGATCGATTCTTCAGAATTAAACAAGAGACAGAGTACTCAACATTAAGAGGAATTAAAGCCGGTGTACCACAAGGTAGTGTGCTAGGGCCAGTGTTATACCTTCTGTTTACTAGCGATCTACCTGAAAGTGAAGAAACCACAATAGCAACTTTTGCAGATGACACTGCTGTGCTTGCAGTTGTAGCAACTGTCGAAATAGCAACAAAAAAAGCTCCAAATGGCAATAAACGGTATTTCAGAATGGACTAAAAGGTGGCAGATTAAATTGAATGACCTAAAGTCAGTCCATATTAATTTTACATATAAAAACGTACCACATATTCCAGTATACATTAGTAAAAATGTAGTTAATCAATCAATCAATTTTATTTTCGTTTAGAATTTACAATTTGTTATAGCACAATTTACATAATTTAAATACAGAGATATGACAAATTTACGTCTTTCTACTGGAAAAAGTTTAAAACTGACAAAAAAAAAATGAAATTAGAAAAAATGTTTGTTTTGAGGAAAAGCAACGACTAAAAAAACCTCAATTTAAGAAAAAAAAAAAATATTATTAAATAAAGTATGATTAAATAATATTAAATGTATAAACCAATAAATAAAATATACATGAACGTATAAATAAATAAATAATAAATAAATAAATAAATAAATAATTAAATAAATAAATAATTAAATAAATAAATAAATAAATAAATAAATAAATAAATAAGTATATAAATAAATAAACAAATAAGTAAACAAATTAATTAATAGGTGAATAAATAAACACATACATAAATAAATCAGTCATTAAGTAAATAAATAAGTGAACAAATAAATAAATAAGTGAATAAACAAATAAACATAAATTAATTGACAATGGAGAAAGATTTGAAGAATTAAATAAATAATATCAAATTGACAAACATAGATAAATAGATAACATACAAATAAATTAAAAAAATGTTGAGTATTGCGTTAGTTAATATCAGTAAAGTATGCGAAATTCAGTATTTAATTGATTGATAAGAGGATTGTCAGGAATATCACATCTGATCTTAAATTTATCGATTAGTTTGCGTATTCTGAAGGAGATCATTTCAACATTTGCTCTTGCATGTAGATCTAGCGTAGAGTGATGCCATGGGAGATTAAGCATCATTTTTAATAACTTGTTCTGTGCGATGTGTAACTTTTTAATGTGACATTTGGCACATTGTCCCCAAACTGGGCAACCATATAATAAGATTGATTGAAAAATTGTTTTATGAATTAATATTTTGTTTTCATTTGAAAGTGATGAATTCCTATTTATAAATGGGTATAATATTTTTATGGCAATATTTACTTTGTTAAGTGTTTGCGTAATTTGTTCTTTAAACGTCAGTTTTGAATCAAGATATACACCCAAGTATTTAACAGAAGGCTTCCACGCAATTGAATATCCATTGACAGGAACTTGGTTTGCTGGGAGAAAACAAGGTCTTCTTTTTCGTGTGAAAAAGTTAGCTTGTGTTTTTTCAGCATTCAGTTTTATTTTCCACTTTGTGTAGTAGTTTTACAGTGTTTCAATCGCATTTTTAAGATTCGTCTCAATATTTAGACTGAACTCATGCGATGAAATTATAGCCGTGTCACCGGCATATATTGCTCAAATACAATTAAATATCTAGGTATGACCCTAGACGCTAAACTGCGTTGGAAAGCGCACGTAAAGAAAAAAAGAGATGGGCTGAACATGCGATACAGTAAAATGTATTGGCTTATTGGGAGATACTCATCCCTGTCCAACTACAATAAATTACTGCTATACAAGCAAGTCTTGAAACCAATATGGACCTACGGGCTCCAATTGTGGGCATGCACATGCCAAACAAATATACAAAAAATTCAAGTCTTCCAAAATGAAGTACTTAGGAACGTTGTTAATGCACCTTGGTACATACGAAATGCTAATCTAGATGAAGTTAAAAAAGTTGTCCAAAGGCACAGAAGTAGGCTTCTCAACCACGTTAACGTTGAACTTACACAATTGTTAAATACAGACAACGTAATCAGAAGATTGAGGCGAGTAAAACCCCTTGATTTATAGGAGTTAGCCCAGGCCAAGAGATTAGGTAATATCCTCAAACAAAAAAGTTTCGAAATCCGACAAACGGAATTTTTCAAATTATTTAAAAAAAAAATTGCTCTGCAATGTCTTTCGATGATTTTTCCTTCCAGCGAACCCCCATACAAAAAAAATACCTAAACAAGGTAAACCCCTATCAGAAGTTGCCTCATACAGGCCAATCTCACTTTTACCTGTAGGTATTATCAAAACTTTTTGAGAAACTTCTTCTTTAAAGGCTCGATAGCATCATTGAACAAAGAAGACTTATTCCCACCCACCAGTTCAGGTTTAGAAATAAGCATTCGACAATAGACTAAGTAACGGGTTTGGTTTTGGCAACACTGGTTTTGACAGCTGACGTGTGTTTAGTACCTTGTGTCACTGTCAAACAGCTTCAGTTTGGTTTGCAATTTAACCATGGATCGTCTTACAAATGAACAACGCTTGCAAATTATTGAATTTTACTATCAAAATTCGTGCTCGGTTCGAAATGTTCATCGCGCGCTTTTTTCGAAAAATTGTGTTCAGCGATGAGGCTCATTTTTGGTTGAATGGGTACGTAAATAAGCAAAATTGCCGCATTTGGAGTGAAGATCAGCCAGAAGCATTGCAACAGCTACCAATGCATCCCGAAAAAGACACTGTTTGGTGCGGTTTATGGGCCGGCGGCATTATTGGGCCATATTTCTTCAAAGATGATGCTAATCGCAGCGTTACTGTCAATGGTGAACGCTACCGAGCGATGATAACAAACTTTTTTTTGCCCGAAATGGAAGTTCTTGACTTGCATGATATGTGGTTTCAACAAGACGGTGCCACATGCCACACAGCACGCGAAACAATGGCGCAATTGCGAGGCGAGTTTGTTGAACAGTTAATTTCACGTTTCGGGCCGGTCAATTGGCCGCCTAGATCGTGCGATTTGACTCCATTAGATTATTTTTTGTGGGGGTATGTCAAGGCTAATATAGGGACAAGCCCGCTTCGATTGACGCACTGGAAGCCAACATCCATGCATTCATTCGTGAGATACCGGCCGATATGTGTGAAAGAGTATGCCAAAATTGGACTCAGCGGATGGGCTACCTGAGACGCAGCCGCGGTCAACATTTGCATGAAATTATCTTTAAACATTAAATTGCAAGGTTCAAACTATCGATTCAAATAAATATTTCATTCATTTTTTCGAATTTTTTGTGTTTTTTTTTTTTTTAAAGTTCTAAACCTCTTAAAAAATCACCCGTTACATCGTATAATATTATAACAGAAAAATCACTAGAAGAGAAACAGGTTTGTTCTACATTATTCTTAGACGTTGCACAGGCTTTTGATAAAGTCTGGCATAAGGGCTCAGAATATAAACTTCATAGGGATCTACCTAGACAGTACTATGAGATACTTAAATCTTATATTTCAAATAGATTCTTTAGAGTTCGCTATGGTTCAGCGTATTCTGAACTAAAAGAACTACAAGCAGGTTTTCCACAGGGAAGTGTTCTAGGACCAAGTGGTATACAAAATACGACTGATACGATGATAGCTACATTCGCAAACGACACTGCTCTCCTATCAACTGATAGATGCGTGGCTAAAGCAACAGAAAAGCAAAATGCTGTTAATGAGATATGTGATTGGGCGCAACGATGGCGAATTAAACTTAATGAGTTAAAGTCCACCCATATAAATTTTACATATAAAAAAATAACAAATGTCGCCGTGGTTATTAATAAAAAAATAGTTTCTTATTCAAACACAGCTAAGCTGAGTATGAATCTAAGATGCTAAACTCAAATGGAAGGAACATGTGAAAAAGAAAGTATAAGAGCTAATATATTAGATATAGAAACCTTTATGGTTGCTAGGGCATAACTCGGAAATGTCCATTGAAAACAAAATTTTATGATATATAATCAGATACTGAAGCCCGTTTGGACATATGGTATCCAATTATGGGGTTGTAGCCAGTGGCGTGGCGTAAGCATTTTTAAATGGGAAGTCGAAGCAAAATTAATCACTTCAAATGTAAAAAACTGTACAACTGTGCACCAAATCATACATTGTACATTTTCTTTCACATCAGCTAAGCAAAATCAATTCAAGCCACCTTTATTATACTTCAAGTCATTGTACATTTTCTTTCACATCAGCTAAGCAAAATCAATTCAAGCCACCTTTATTATACTTCAAGTCATTAATATTTAAAATTTACATAAAAGGCATACTAAAAGTGGCTTCGATAGAAGCCCTTATTGTTGCGTAATTTGTTTCATTTCATAACCAAACAAACACATACGACTACGACATACCCAAAACACAACCCAGTGGCCATGGGCCCATGGCCAAAGAGGATCTACAACAAGAGGGCCAACTCTACTTGCCCTAACCGATTATCCCCTCAATTTTTGAATGACAGCGCTCTCTCGCGCGCTCTTATTTTTCCTGTCTGTGAATACGTGTTCTTATTAATGGCCCTCGGGTGGCACTTTTTCAATAACAAACAATTTGTAAATGAATTTATAACAATAAATGTAAAAGGAATACATGTTGAGTATGGTTTTTTAGATAGATTTACTTGTGCTCTATCCATTTTAGGTGCCAATAAATGTTCATCCATTCTTTACATGAAAAATATTTTTGACAGCAAAATTCATGCAGATACCATTGGGAGTTGTTCCAAAAATAGGTTATTACCATGCAAGCTAAGCCCGAGTTTTCACTAGGGCAAAAGTGATTTGATTTTAATTATTGGTAAACATTGCATAAATATCTATTAGCTACTTGGTGGGTATTTTCATCTTCTTTTTTTAGCACCATTTTTGTACAAAATCAAAGTATGAATAGGAATTCTGTGGTTTAATTAGAGTGAACACTGAAATGTGTTGTTGTTACTGAGGAGCACTAAAAATTCTAATTTAAAAAAAAAAATATTATACTCCGATATAATAATGATTAAAGATTATACTCCTAACAAAAAGACAAAATAATTTGGTATTTAAATGGATTCTGCGATTCGATCCGATTTCAGATTTCGCGTATTCAATCGAATGTAAGAATCCAAATCGTTTTGTTAATTTTTATGGATATTCTTTTGCAAATTTTATAACGTTGTATTTTAAAATGTCCACTGATATTTTTGTAAGCCTCCCTAAATTATTAATTAACAAAAACAAGTACACTTTATGTGTTTTTGAAATACAAAAGGCGATGTTGTTCTAAGTATATTCGTGTTTTTTTGAGCTTCGAATTTAGCAAAGTATGTTTTTCAGTAATTGTAGTGTTCTAGGACCAAGTGGTATACAAAATACGACTGATACGATGATAGCTACATTCGCAAACGACACTGCTCTCCTATCAACTGATAGATGCGTGGCTAAAGCAACAGAAAAGCAAAATGCTGTTAATGAGATATGTGATTGGGCGCAACGATGGCGAATTAAACTTAATGAGTTAAAGTCCACCCATATAAATTTTACATATAAAAAAATAACAAATGTCGCCGTGGTTATTAATAAAAAAATAGTTTCTTATTCAAACACAGCTAAGCTGAGTATTAATCTAAGATGCTAAACTCAAATGGAAGGAACATGTGAAAAAGAAAGTATAAGAGCTAATATATTAGATATAGAAACCTTTATGGTTGCTAGGGCATAACTCGGAAATGTCCATTGAAAACAAAATTTTATGATATATAATCAGATACTGAAGCCCGTTTGGACATATGGTATCCAATTATGGGGTTGTAGCCAGTGGCGTGGCGTAAGCATTTTTAAATGGGAAGTCGAAGCAAAATTAATCACTTCAAATGTAAAAAACTGTACAACTGTGCACCAAATCATACATTGTACATTTTCTTTCACATCAGCTAAGCAAAATCAATTCAAGCCACCTTTATTATACTTCAAGTCATTGTACATTTTCTTTCACATCAGCTAAGCAAAATCAATTCAAGCCACCTTTATTATACTTCAAGTCATTAATATTTAAAATTTACATAAAAGGCATACTAAAAGTGGCTTCGATAGAAGCCCTTATTGTTGCGTAATTTGTTTCATTTCATAACCAAACAAACACATACGACTACGACATACCCAAAACACAACCCAGTGGCCATGGGCCCATGGCCAAAGAGGATCTACAACAAGAGGGCCAACTCTACTTGCCCCTAACCGATTATCCCCTCAATTTTTGAATGACAGCGCTCTCTCGCGCGCTCTTATTTTTCCTGTCTGTGAATACGTGTTCTTATTAATGGCCCTCGGGTGGCACTTTTTCAATAACAAACAATTTGTAAATGAATTTATAACAATAAATGTAAAAGGAATACATGTTGAGTATGGTTTTTTAGATAGATTTACTTGTGCTCTATCCATTTTAGGTGCCAATAAATGTTCATCCATTCTTTACATGAAAAATATTTTTGACAGCAAAATTCATGCAGATACCATTGGGAGTTGTTCCAAAAATAGGTTATTACCATGCAAGCTAAGCCCGAGTTTTCACTAGGGCAAAAGTGATTTGATTTTAATTATTGGTAAACATTGCATAAATATCTATTAGCTACTTGGTGGGTATTTTCATCTTCTTTTTTTAGCACCATTTTTGTACAAAATCAAAGTATGAATAGGAATTCTGTGGTTTAATTAGAGTGAACACTGAAATGTGTTGTTGTTACTGAGGAGCACTAAAAATTCTAATTTAAAAAAAAAAATATTATACTCCGATATAATAATGATTAAAGATTATACTCCTAACAAAAAGACAAAATAATTTGGTATTTAAATGGATTCTGCGATTCGATCCGATTTCAGATTTCGCGTATTCAATCGAATGTAAGAATCCAAATCGTTTTGTTAATTTTTATGGATATTCTTTTGCAAATTTTATAACGTTGTATTTTAAAATGTCCACTGATATTTTTGTAAGCCTCCCTAAATTATTAATTAACAAAAACAAGTACACTTTATGTGTTTTTGAAATACAAAAGGCGATGTTGTTCTAAGTATATTCGTGTTTTTTTGAGCTTCGAATTTAGCAAAGTATGTTTTTCAGTAATTGTTGTAATTGCGTGCTGAAAATCTTACTTTACTTTTCTTTGCTGAGTTCGAAGCTCAAAAAAACACGCCTTACTTCATATTATAAATAAAAGGCGATCTACATAGGATTTGTTTTATTATGGAATTTACCCGAAAATATTAAATGCGCATGTAGTTTAAATCAGGTAGGGTGGTATAATAAACGGATAAAAACAAGAATTGTTTATCCATTTTATTTACCATTTACAGATTAAAAACGATGCTGAAACTAAAAATGCTTTTTCCCCGAAACATAAGACAAACGCTTTCCCCAAACTGTGTTAAAATACCTATTTTGTTTCAACATGACTTCAAAATGAAAAGCATTAAAATCGACGAAAAATATATTTTTTTCTTTAGAATATACCTACAATAGATGCTTGAAGTGACAAATAAATCTCTTATAACAAGAGTGCAAAAATCGTTTAAGTTGGTTTTTCTCTGATTAATATCATTAGATCGATTTCTGCTAGACATTAAAAAAAACATGATTTTTTTGAGGTATTTGCCATTGTGACAAAATTATATCAGAAATTACAATTTGGTAAAAACAATTTCATAAAACTTAAAAACTTTTATGTGGTATTCGATGGGGCGCTCTCAGAGCAATTTTTATGTTCGTTTGGTACAGGAAAAAGCAATCTTTTTCAGATTTCAGAGCACTTTTGCGAATCTAGATATTTTCTCAGATTTACAAATGCAAGTGCGTTTGAGTTTGTTTACATTTTTAGTGAATTTTTTCTCCAGAAAAGAAAGGCATTGCATCTGGTGAATCTACGTTTGTAAATTACTTATGTCTAAATACATATTTAGAAATCATTCGGGACAGATATTTCTAATGTTTTAATACAAAATTTAGCCAGTGAATGGAAATCGCTTAGAAAAGTGTCGAAGACTACCATATTCAAATCACACGAATATCAACACAAAAAAGAGCAAGTGACGTTTTTATGTTCGATTAGCCACACGAAACCTGTAATCTGAGAGCAAATCTGAAGAAACCCAATCGAATACCACATTAAACTGAACTGAGATGTGAACGCCGTGTAACTAATGGGCACCAAAAATGCCGAACACAGTCGCCCACACCATAATAATGACCGCCCGATTGACATAAGGTGCCTGCATAGGATTTCCTAAGTATGCGTGCGGCAGCAATGGCGCTCCTTTGATTTGTACAGGCACCAATACTTAGGTATTCCTATGCAGGACAGCAGCCAAACAGAAGCTTGTAGGCAAATGTACCGTTTCTGCTCTCAGTTGGCCCTCTTGTTGTAGATCCTCTTTGCCCATGGCCAGGCCAGTAATAGTACTCAGCTCTGGGAAGAAAAAAAGAGCTACAAACAAATGTTCACTCAGTATTCGGCAGTCAAAATGAACTTTGTGAGAACCGCGAATAACTCGAAGAAAAGCGGGTTATTTTCTACAATGGGTGTTGAACAAAGAGGTGTCAGACTCAGGCAAAGTACCCAGGGAAGAAAAAAAGAGATAGCAAGCAAATTTTGTCTCAAAATGAACTATAAAGTAAGAATTTTAATAACCCGACATATTTTGGGTTACCTTCGCTTTGTCGCGACGAGACGATGACGATGTTGTATGAAAATGGATACACACAATTTTTATTTGAGTGCTTTTTTGGTGAGTATTCAAATTCATTTGGTAGTGTTTCATGTATATTCGGTTTTTGGTAGATAGATAGTGTTGCTTGGTGGAGATTTTAAAAGGTAACTCGGTAGGAATCGAGTTACATGGACGCCACGCCACTGAGTTGTACTAAGAAAACAAATGTAAATATAATACAAACACTCCAAAACAAAGTCATTCGGGGAATTGTAAATGCCCCATGGTATATTAGAAATAATGACTTGCATCGTGATTTGCAGATTGATCTTGTAACGGAAGTAATTAAAAATTACGCAATTCGTCACAATGAGCGTCTGCAGATGCATGTTAATCCTGAAATAGAAGACGTCTTAAATGTACGAACCAATATTCCTAGATTAAGAAGAATTAAACCTCACGATCTAATAATCTAAGAAATATATATATATAAAAAATATGAGAACGCGTATTCAAATTGTAATAACTTCTCAAACGCAACTTAACGTTGAAACTAAAATCATTTGTCGATCTTTCTTGGATTGGTCATGATTTAGGAGGTGTTTTTAGTGCGGTTAGAGTCCCACACTACTCCGGCTCCGAGTTTCTAGCCCCATTGTGTCTTTCGAGATTTTCACCTTCAAACGAAAAAAAAAAAAAAAAAAAATTTCGTTTTGTTCGAGTGTCGATAGATACATACTAATATTCTTGCTGTTTGATAAAGTGAAGGAAGCAACAATGAGATAAACTTTGATAATCCGAGAAACATTGATATGAGAGTGGGTGGGGAATGGGTGATGACTTTGATGTTCCTGAAGTGTTTGAATATTTTGCTTTGTTTGTAGAAATTTCAAATATTATTGTTTTATATTTCCTTGGAAAAGTCATACATTCAATATTTGTGTTTTAAGTTAGATATTCCGAAATAATTTGCTTACTATTTTCTACTGCTATGAGTACGATTGAAAAAAATACCAAGATGCCGAAAGTGTTAAAAAGAAAAACACATTCATTTGGCTTTAAAATATTAATTATTTTTGTTTCATAAATTCAAAATAAAATAATTAAAATGAGGCAATTAAAATATTCCTGTATAGTGCATTGTCAACACTTATACAAAATGAAAAGTATGGTATTATTGTTGAACGGTGTGGACTTTTTATATAACTGACTACATAATACCTTTGTATATACATAGATAATACGTACATTAGGCTACAATATTTTGGTGAATTGAAATAGGAGTATACAAATAAATAAGAGAAGCTCCGCTTTTCTAGTTGGCATATAATAAAAGTGCTTAACGTGCTTAGCATTAGCATGACTTAAATTACACTCCAATAATAAAGTTCACATGCAGAATACCACAATTGTTACACGCTCATTTTTCGTAAGAACCCCTACGTGCAAACTCAAAACGCTCCACAACTCCTGTTGCCTGCCATCATTGTCCACGTCATCTTAATCACCCCTACATTTCAACTTACTCACACATACTTATGCAAGGATCCTGAAAACACATGTCAAAGAAAGATGATGGATTCAGAAACCATGAAATAAAAAAAGTATTTACTCCATTTCAAAAAGTTACTTAATGTAACATAGTAAACATAAACAAACTTATTAGTTATATTTAAAAAAAATGTCAAATTGGTTGATACAACAATTTGCTTGGAAAATAATTAAAATAATTGACAACAACAATTGCTTTGAAAATATAAAATACTTTTTTTTTGTATTTGAAGTGTCACTACTCGATTTCTATCCAGTTTATTTTTTTTCAAAGTGCTTTTCCCCATGAAAAACGAAATGTGTGCCTTCAACGCCGCGTGAAGAATTTTCCAACTTTTCTTTTTTCATAAACCATATCTGATTCAAGACCAATAAAACACACCAAAAATCATTAAAATCGGTTGAGCCGTTCGTAAGTTATAAAGTCACAACGCACTTGCAACAATTTTATATATAGGTATATGTAGATGTAGAAGTTCCATTTTATTTCTCATCTTGAGGATTGCCCGTCTATCCTTCGTGATATTTTATTACTTTCTGCTTTCTTTTTCTTATTTTCCTTATTATTCTAATTTAATCTCCTGCTCTAATTTTGCTTATGTGACTGATACTACAGTAAGCCTAATGTTTTATTGTACAGTACATTCCTGTACAATACCATGCTCCGACATATAGAAGAAGAGATATATATTATTGAATTTAGAATACATTATCTTGAAAAATAGAAAACTCTCGATTGGACATTGGATTTGTACGTAATTCATAGAAAACTGGATATCACACACACTTACATTTGTGATCTTGATGGGGGAGGATGTTTTCGGCTATTCGAATTTCTTTCCACTACCTAATCCAAACAAGCATGTTTACATGAGCTCGGACCTCGGAGTTCATAGCTGAGGGACAACCACTCTTATATCATCGTGAAACGATAGTGCAGTTCAAAATAACAACAATTCCAAGGTGTTTTCAATTATTATATAATTTGTTTGTATTGTTTTCCGAAATCTGTGGATTACAAATCGTAGTTTGAAGCAACAATTTGCTGTTCACATCATATGAGGAGAACTTCGCGAACATTTTCTTATAAACTTGCTTGAAGAAGTTTGTTACTCCTCGCCATTCGAAGGAGATTGTCATGTTCTGTAACTCATGTGATAACTTTTCGTATCGAAAACTTAGGAGCATTTTGTTTTTGTTTAATAAATAAAGTTTTATTGGTAGACAAATCGCTGTGATGTGACAGAACAGGCTAGATTTAACGCACTCCCAAATTTTCCATATAGAAATGAACAACAAAATATTGAGTGCGAAGAATAAAAATGATTATTAGTAAGGCCAATTGAGTCGTGACTGTACAAATAAGAATTTTCCAACCACTCACGTTACTAAGTCGACAGTCTTGCCCACACTAGGAATAGTCGCTCAAATTGAACCACCCTGCCCGACAAAATTCACATGAATCCACATCCATAGGTACAGCGATGGGGTGCATGGAGCATGGTCGCATGGATCGAGGCTTGAAGCTTATTATAGCTACAGCTCCATGAAAAGAGTTGAATATGGCATTCCAAAAAGTTAAGTTGTGGGTCCTATCTTCTTCTTAGTACGAATAACTTCAGTTCATTATTCGAACAAGGTTTTACTAAAAAAAATTATGATTTTAGGGCAATTTTCTGACAATTAAGCTCTGTACACTGTACAGTGTACACACATAGTATACAGGTCATACAAATAGTAGTTCTTACCTTCTTTCGCCCATTTGATTAAATAAGATCTGTTTTGAGTCAATTTCGTGCAGTTCTTAAGTCCATTCCGAACAAATTCGGACTTGTTCACCAATCTAATTCATTTATATTAATCAGTTAACTTTGTTATTCAATTCTCAATTCACCTTCCACACATTTGAATGTCAGCGACACACTACAACCGTGGTACTATAGGAAATATCCGAGGAAATTCATAGAACACATGCTTGTGCGTCGTTCTTTAATATTATTTTCCTTCTGAATATTTAATAACAATGACAATTGTTGCGAACATGGAAATGGAAAGTATGTCCGTCGATGTCTAGTAATAATAGTTGAAGACATTCATCAGCCCGATTAGCATGAATTACTCACTCAGTAATTAATTACAATAAATCGTAGGGGCAATTTGAAGTCGGAATATTAGAAAAAAGATAAGATCTTTGACTTATACACCTGTTGGCGGATTTTCCACCTGAGTGAACTTCCATTATTCTGATTAAAACAAGAGATGCGATTCATTACTAATTTATTAAATACCTACCCCAATCCTGAACAAGACTAAGCGAAACATTCATCATCTTTGAATTCCTTATTATGCAAATACTGTGTCTTATAGAAAACTTGCTGTGCCCGCAACTTCGTACGCGGCGTGAGACTGTGTAATTTCCAATAAAATAGATAGATAATAATAGTTAATGAGATAATTATATTTTTTATGATCATTTTTTTACAAAGCTTTTTGAATTACAATATTTGAGGCTCTGTTGCCTGGAGCATACACGTATGCATTTTTACTTAGTCTGACTCGGAAAAGAGACACGTGCGAGAAACAGTCGTTGGTGAGGTCTAAACCCGCGATGCACTGCGTCACAGACCTGACTGTACGTCCATCAGCGCACGTCATCAGCCACCTGCGCATTTCCTCAGAAACACATTGTCGCTGGATTACATACACATTCACGTCGCATACTTTTCCTTCGTTTCACTTAATTCGGAGAAAACACCACGCATTTTTTTTTTCATATGAACGTGCCTTATACCACCCCAAAGCAGAACAACGATCAAGAACCGCGGCTGCTGATAATGTTCGATTTGAGACAATAAATTTATTTTTTTCATTTTAGATTTTAGGTTGTAGCTCAGCTCCTAGAAGACATAGAAAGCTGATTGATGGATTGAAATAACTATGAGAGTGTTGGCTCTCCTATTTTATTTTGTTTGCATTGATTAAGAATTGTTTGAGTAATGGCGAGTTAAAGGCAGTAAAGTTAAAAAAAAAAAACACATTTTGGTCAAAAACGCTCCCAAAAAATAGGCATGACATGAAAGGAATAGCCTATGTGCTTCTCAGAATCTTAACTAACATTTCAAAAAAAGTTTCTTCGAAAACGGCTACAGTTTTATTATATGTATAGATTATTCGCATAGAAATTCACTCAGCTTTTGGAAACACATCCACTAACCTGCATACTTAAAGATAAAGAAAACTACACTTCTTTCCGCCATGAATCCGGCCTTATCCAGAACAATCAAAAGCACATACCAACACTTGCATGTGTGAGCAACACACGCACGCATGCCATAAAAATTGCTCAGTCACCGACAGATGCCCATGGCAAAGTTTTCCATTTCGCCTCGTCAGATGAATTTGTGTTCATTAAATTAATTAAAAATAAAGAGAAGAAAATAAACAAATAAATAAGTACATAAATTGAATTTTCACCACCTGTTTGCTAAGGCGGTCTGAGCTTTGATGTTATAACTATTTATACAAGCCACTCGCAGGGGGAATTCAGGTGAACGATTGGGGCGTATACATAAGGTTTTTTTTTTTTTTTTTTTGCTTTCATCATTATTTGGTTTATGAGGCTGGTTATTGTTTCCGATTTTAAGAGCGTCTTTAAATGCACTTTATTGTTGAACATTTCATTTCGGTTTCGGTTTGGTTAGTTAAAATTTTTGGGATAATCCACAAAGGAGCACCTTCAAATGTATTGGTTTCGGGCTATTTAAAAAAAGAGACAGAGAGGAAAATTGCTCAAGTCGTTGCAGTAAATAGGATACGTGTGGACAAGGGGACTTATTTGATTAACATATTAAGAATCTACATATCCGTGAATGTAATCCCCGTCTTGTTCATACACTTTAAAGCCCTCTTGGACCTTGGATATGTACAATAAGCTCTTCGTTTGGTCGACCTTCTGGTTGCACTTTAGGGAACTCTAATGAGAGTTGAAATATTGATACACTTTTCCGTACGACTTGGCCGCCGAGATATGTATTTTCACAGTGAACATCATCAACATCAACAGAACTTGAATTTATTGGTAAACAAAATCCTCAGCTAAACAAATTGTGGAAACCCTGGATAGGTACAAAGCCGACATCACAGCCATCCAGGAAGTGCGATGGGATGGAGAAGGCACAAGAAGGACGAAAAACTGTGACATCTACTACGGCGAGTGCTGCAGAGAGCAGAGTCAGCGGCTATTTGGATGTGGATTTGTGATAAGAAGAAGTCATGCGATTTCGCAATATTAGCGACCCCCTAGTTACAATCCGCATCAGGGCCAAATTTAAAAATATCACGCTGATCTGTGCTCACGCCCCGACAGAGGAGAAAGACGATACAGCCAAAGAAGCATTCTACGATCTTCTTGAGAAGACGTATGATAAGTGCCAGAAGTACGACGTGTGGCGTGAACCGCTCTTACTATAGGACGTTCCCTTGTCGTTCCACCAACATAAAATAATTTTGCTAGAAGTTACAAATTTCTGATTTTTTTTTATTCCATTTTTTTTTTTGCAGTGGATGCAACAACAAACAAGTAAAAAAAAAAGAAACAAAATAGATCATGCACTACTTCTTCTTTAGCTGAGGTAGCGCAGCATGCCCGCCGGCCATTGCATTTCCATTTTACGATCAACCAAGACGCCATTAAATAAGTCGTCCAAGTGAATTTTTTTAAATTCTATTTTATAAGTGGCAGATCTAATAAGTATCTACTTAGTTTAAATATCGAAAGGGGCTCAAAATTATAGTATAAGCCTATTGAATAAGTCATATGAAATTGACTAAGAATACAGGACACTGTAACCTAACCTGCGGAGTAAGTAGAAAATGGAATTTTCGATTGTGAGGTAGTAGCTAAATCCCAATTTCTTTAAAGAGACCTGAGGTACCTAACACAAGCTGTGGCCGATGAAAGCCTGGTCATCAGTGGTAAAAAGTGTTTGTTTTATTTGGTGTACTGACTGTGTCACGATATTCAATTTGCACGCGTCTATGCCAGCAATAGAAATTCGGCACGTGCTACCCACTGATTTCCATTCGTTGGTCAAGCTTCTGAGGACTCCGGCGGACGAAAAGAAGAGAAAGTAAGCTGGAAAGGCATCTACTGCTTATCCCCTGAGGGGAGCTGAAAATACCTACAGGGATAACACAAAGCCTGCCCGAGTCGCGTGTGTTCTGAGACCGTCCATTTGGCATACAGTGTCCAAATTAGCTTAAGTCAGAAATGCTTATAAGTGCTAAAAAAAAATAAAAAAAAAATAATGATAATCCAGATACATAATATATAAATGCATAAATATGAATGTACGTAATCCATAATTATATACTTGCTATCATAAATGCGTGCTACAGTTAATTGATTTGCATAAGTTGATTCTGAAGCCATAATTGAATTAATAATTAAGTTAATCTTAGTTGTATCATTGTAAGTTGTAAATGCTCAGAGCAGAAAGTGAAATAGTGGTTGAAATTGCAAACTAAAACTCAAATCAGTACATGTGAGGGTATTAAATGCACCCATTAGCAGTCTGGCGATCATCGAGACATGTCCCGAAAATCAGCGCAAGGATACAAGGTTACAAATTTTAATTTACCACCACTATCACACTTAAACAATATAACTAACTTAATTATATAAATACCTAACTCTTACTACATATGTAATTATCACTCATTGCCTGTCACATGATATAGAATCATAACTTATATTCCATACCATCATAATTTGAAATTTGAAATGAACTTAATGGAATTTGATTGAAATTTCCTTCTTTTTGATTGCATCATAATTTTGAAATAAGAAACCAGTTTTTCAATGAGAATCATTTTCATTTACTCAATGTAATAACATGCAGAATTCAGACTGCAAATCACATTCCATCCATTTGCTTTTATCACGCATAATGTCAATTTTCTTCATTTTTGTTAATAAAACCATCGAGAAGATGGAAAATATGTTTTGCTAAGTGAACTAATTGATCGGTCATCTTCATCTACCTTCATCATCGGTACCCATTCAAGCAGTTGTACTATGTGCAACACCATAGCTGCAAACATCACCCTAGCGTAAATGCAAGTTACTGATCCTTCGTTAGGACGGTAATATCTGACCTCTGTGTTGGGTTGGAAAACCCAAGATTTTGCAGCGATGCCTCAAAAGACATGGTGTCTTTCACGATGATGTAAATATTGCCGTCCTCCATCATGCTATCATCTCATCCATCACCCACACCCAGCCCTAAGCAAGCCGTAGAAAATATCAATCAGTGAGGAGGCAACCTAATGATTGTGCATGATTAGAGGAACATAACAGCCTAACAGTATATCTTTTAATTGTCAGCCTGTTGCTTTCTTCAAATTAATGTCGGTAGTCATGTTGAAGTGGAGCAGTGCTCGTGATACTGACCAACCAAAAATATGCTACAGAAGTCAAGATAGTTCTTGACGACTTTAACGCCAAAATTGGAAAGGAGGGCATCTTTGGCTCTACACTCGGAAAGCACAGAATGCACGACAACACCTCCGGAAACGGACTCAGGCTAATCGACTTTGCGGCGGGGCGAAATGTCATCCACCCCTGAGGAACAACGCAGCAGAGGAAGACCCCACCTTAGGTGGCGCGCACAATTAGAGTACGACCTTAACCAACTTGGTGTGCGTAACTGGAGGCAGCTAGCGAGCGACCGAGCTGGCTGGAGGGGCTTGTTAGTTTAGGCCGTGGTTCACCCCGGACTGTAAGCGCCACCAAAAGTAAACTAAGAAAAAACCTCAATCGAAGAGAAACACAATAAATATTGTTGATCGGTACCTACTTGTTCTTCTGAAATCCTATGAAAAATTCTCCCACGTGCCAACGTGACAAATTGCTGTTAACATTCTGAAAGACAAGTCGTTTTGGCCAAAAAATTCGCTGGCAAACGTGATTTATTCCAGTTTCGCGGAATCCCTTCCAGGACTACTATATTTCGCTTCCCCACTCGCATATTTAAGTGCGTAAATAAATTACGATTATCTCGACTTGATTTAGTTATTCTATGCGAAATCTCTACACAAAGAGCTGCCTCCTTACGAAGTGCACCAGGACAAGCAAAAGTCCCAAATTTTATTTTAAACATTTGTTTAAATTTTTTCCTTTTATTCCCCACCTCCCGCACAAACTCAGCGAGTATCATCAAATTTGCTTACATCGCCAGGGACCCTTTCAATTTTCCTCCCTCCTCCCTCCTCCCTTGTCAGACGTTGGGAATGTAAATCATTCTGTCATCGGCGCTGTCCTTGAATTTCTCAGTCATTCATTTACTTGCAGAATGAGATGTCCGGCTATATAAAAGGGAAGACTGTCGAAAATAGAAACGACTGCAGAACTACGAATCGAATTAAACAAATGTCGTAAGTATCAAACATTACAGCATGTATCGCAACTCATACATTTTCCACCCCAAAACGTGCTATATATTAGGCATCCAGCACATACGAGTCTTTTACGAGCACACGACACAAAGTGAGCATTACGGCGTTTCGAATAAAAATTCATTTAAATGGAAACTGTATAGTTCTGTCTGCCTTCTGTCAGACGAATTTGCGCTGCCATTACGAGTAAATCCTTCGGCAAAAAAAAGGGAAAAAAAAACCTGGATAAGCTGATGAAAACAATGCACTCATTTGCTCATTGGAATTAAATGGTTTTGTTCCCTTTGGGGATTGGCTTAGTTGGAACATTTTTACCCAATTTTTTCCTTCCCCATATTTATAGCTAATGTCTCGCTTGTGCATTCAAGAAGGATATGGTGAAAGTTTTTTTTTAATTCAAGAACTACGCGATCGTTACGAATGAAATGAAAGGATTAGAGGAGCTCACTCTTGGGCTTATTGGGGGAAAACAAATCAACCTCTCTAAATGAACGGCGAGGATATCGGACCATCCAAGGATTCCAAAGGGAGATACATATTATATGTATTTTATATACATACTTATATTGGGAAAGAATTTATGTATTGTGACGTTGTAGTATGTGAAAGGGAAAGCAAAGTTGGCACTCATTTCCCGAGGCATACAGCCTAAGCGGCTGCCCGCATTTCGGATTAGCAGTTTGTGGGCTTACAGTTCGGGCGGTTTTTTTGCAAAGTGACCTCGATATTAAAAGTGATTCCTAAATAAAATGTATACCAGTTTGATTTGTTCAAAAACGGCTCTAACTGTTTCAACTTAAATTGATAAGCTTAATTAGATGAGTTTACCATGACTACGTACCCAGGTTTGGGGTAAAAAAACCAAACCATACGATTACAAAAATAAAACAACATATTTCTAAGGCAATATGGTCACTTCTAACTTAATAGCAAGTTTAGTTTTTCTCTAGATTATAGTACAATGGATTTAGAAAAAAAAAAAACATTTTTTTTAAATATTGTTTTAGTTATTTTACGGGAAAACTGTACCAAGGATTTTGAGCAAAATGTATATTTTTGCGTCCTTAATTTTCAATTTGAATCACCGAAAACGCAAAACCTACGGTAGGTATATTTTTTAAATAATTTCAATAATAAAACCAATAAAAACTAAACAACAGCTACGCAAAATATTTTTTTTTTAGCTAATACAGGGTGTCCGCCGGGAAGGTGAACTACTTTGTGAAGTACACACGTGAAAAATTTATTATGGAAAAATATTCGATTAACCAACGTGTTTTAATCGTTAAAACATTTTATCAAAATCAATCATCGATTACTGTGACTATGAGAAAATGACGTGAAATTTTTGGGAGAAATAACGTGCCAACAAAACGCACTATTTATTTTGTACTGAATGATTTCGAAGAAAGAGGGTCTGTGGGTGATAGGCCCAAGCATGGACCACAACCTACTGCAAGATTGTGCAATTTGGTGAGGAGGAATCATTGGACCTTACTTCTTTAAAAATGAAAACGGCGTAACGGTAACTGTTAATAAGGGGCGATATCGTGATATCACAGACAATAAGTATACAGATGTCTTATGCCTGTACAAAATGTTGGTCCCTATTTTTTCCTTACCAGACAACATTTTTCATCGCCTTACCAGACAAGGAGCTTTCAAAATAAGCGTTGAGAATAAAGCTCTTTCTTTTTCCTTGCACCTTTCTCTTCGCTCCATTCATTTGTGTTGGCAAAGAGCTTCCATAATCCTTACGCCTTATGGTTGTAAGAGCATGTGTGTTTATGACACAGCAAGAGCAAACCAAAAATTATATAATAATTGCCGAATACATAATGAAAGACAAAAAAAACATAATAATACAACAAGGAGTGATAACCCAAGTAGAAATTGTTGGTTGTA
This sequence comes from Cheilosia vernalis, assembly GCA_949126925.1. Classification (NCBI taxonomy): domain Eukaryota; kingdom Metazoa; phylum Arthropoda; class Insecta; order Diptera; family Syrphidae; genus Cheilosia; species Cheilosia vernalis. The sequence continues at coordinate 60,857,512 of OX421362.1, forward strand.
GTGTGCACGCTGTTCCCACATTTCAGACATGTTACCGTAACAGTAATGTGTGAATAATGTATCAAAGTGCGTAATGTTTGCACTGCAGGATGGAACGTTGACCAAAGTGGGGAATAAGTTGTACCTCAGAAAATTACTATTTCGAGAAACACACATAATGGGATTTTGGCTATGACTTGTAACCGAAATGTGTCCGAATTTTAGTGAGCTGTCAAATTTGTTTTCATGTGTTTGTAAGTTGGTTCGCACGAAACAGAAAATGTGAAATAGAAATTCTGATACCAATATAAAACGTAGACACATAACCTTCCCTCTTTAATGGGGATGCTAAAGTACCTAAACGAACAAAATGTCATGGAAATGGTAAAGCAGGTATAATATTATGGGAATTTAATAATTGCATATCTTCGTACCCGAATGCAAAATATTCAAACGAAAATTAGTTTTACCACAAATATCAATAAGTTGTAGTGACAAAAACTCATGCGCTCAAGAAATATTGAGTATTTATAGCTTCTTTTATTTTCACAGGGACTATTTTTTTCCTTTTTTCTGATAATGGATCCCAATTAGAATCAGAAGACGGCCATTTGCCTGCCATATGCATTTCTTTAGGAAGAATCACAGGGTGCATGCCCAATGTACATACATTCAGGAAATGTTGTTTTTTGTGCGTTTATTATTATTGTGTCGTAATATTTAAATAATTCATTCTATTAAATTCTAACTTTTAATGAAAGAGAACAATCATGTAAAAAAAAAGGTTGGTGAAAATAATAACAAAGGGATTTGCAAATGTTATTACGTTTCCGCCTCTAACTTTTGGTAACGCGATTTTGGTTTGCTAAAATCTATAAAATAAAGTGAACATTTTTGCATGTAGGTATGTTACTGAGATATAACTTTAATAAATATAACGTTTGTAGTTCATTTGGGACATTTTTTTTGCTAAAGAAAATTTGTGTAATAAATCTTTGTAGGAGGTTTATGATATTTCTATCATTATTACAATTACATAATGTATGTAACATGCTATTTATTAAAATATATTGATAACATTTGATACAAGTTGGAATTTTTTGTTTTATGTACATATTTCCATTTTTTTACAATTTAATCTGCTGCAGTTTTATGTAGCAAAATCAAAAAACATTGTCATTTTTGTCCTACTAAAATACTGAAACGTCGAAAAGCAGGGCGCAGCACATAGTAAAAGGCAAACAATTTTCAGTACACTGTTTAACATGAAAATTAATTCTTTAGGAGGAAAACTCATTAAAAGATATTAGTATTTTTAAATAATGAAGTCTCTATATTACAATATTTCGATTCTTTTTAGATAAATTCATTGTTCATCATTTGACTATTCACGATATTTTTTTTTATGCCACCCTATATTCCCTTTTACGATTGGTGCTCAAAGTCATATAATATTCTCCGTGCACACCGCTCGCCTACATTCAAAGGAGCATGTTACGTGTGTGAGTATAAATGCTCTACCTACTTCGTCTGTGTACACCTACAGCAGACATTAGTTTGTTGTTTGTGTGAAGATTGTTTGCAAATAAAAGCGCCAAAATACTATGGTAGCTCTCGGTGGACACAAATTAGACTTTGTGCTGTCAGTTCGCCTAGTTGTTAAGTGTAAACATAAAACAGCAACCTCGCAGGTTTTGTGTGTGTTCAAATGTAACTTTAAAGGACATTTGTAGCTTTGAGGTCATTAATGGTAACACAAATGTCAAGTAGTTACCATCTTATTGGAATGGAGCTTATCGACACAAAACTGAGTCCAATATCCCGTTTGGCGACTATAATTCAAGATAATAGTCACAAATTTTTACTTGGGAAGGATTCGTAATGCGTAGGTGACAACGAAATGGCAGGTAAACTTTACACTTCACTGCATTCTGTGATTGAAATTAAAAGTGGGCAACGTGGGCTGGGTGGCAGGGGTAGACGTTTCTGCGCCCCGTAGTTTCTCGCAGCTCTTAAGAGAGTAAACGGAGTAAACGGTTTTCAGTAGCCAGTAAATAGACGCAGGTATCTATTGAAGCACAATTTTATTTTTCAGCTTTGATTTTGCATAAAGTACCAAAAACCCCCTTTTTTGGGTGTTTTTTCTGCGCCCCGGTGGGGCAATCCCTAGATCAAACATTTTTATTTTTTTTATGATTTAATTTTGTTACCTACCAATGAACTACTCCAGGTAGCTTGAAGCACAATTTTGATTTTTTTTGCTTACCATCTTAAAACTGCAGTTTAATATTACTAAAAGCAAACAATCTTTGTGGAGGAACAAGAAACAATTTTTTTAATCTGCTCAATGAATAAAAATTAGATGTTTAGTTCATAAAATAGTTAAATTCGAATTTTAAAAATTTTTCTTTTTTATTGCATTCTGAATTTTGTTTCAGAGTTTACGCACACTTATGCAATGTAGTTCACAAAATATCCGACATGGCGTTATTCGATTTTTGATGTGTAAACATTTATGCGCGCGTTATTGGAATCTGGTAGAGTAATTCCAAACATAGGACTTGATGCAACGGATATGCGTTACGGATATACTTATACATATATATATATTGCGCGCTGTTGGAATCTGTTGGAGTAATACCAAACATTTAACTTGCCGTTACGGAAATGCGCCATTGCGTATATTTTATCATTGCATATGTTTTTATCATTGCATACGTTTTTATCATTGCATACATTTATGAGCTGAAATAAAGCATGTTTTTGAAGTTATTACTTCTTTAGGCGCGGCGCGTTGGGCACTTTGGATGGAAAGAAACCAATAAACTCGCGTCACTGTTACCATCACCGTCACTGTTACCGTTACCGTCACCGTCACCGATCCCAATGAAACGTTGTATGTGTGCATGGTTGTATGCAGCTAGAAAGATAGGATAGTTTTGGACCCGATAGGTGGCGCTGTTGTCCGTTTTCTGAGAAACTCAACCGATCTCAATGAAACTTTGTATGTGTGCATGGTTGTATGCAGCTAGAAAGATAGGACAGTTTTGGACCCGATAGGTGGCGCTGTTGTCGATTTTTCTGATAAACTCAACCGATCTCAATGAAACTTTGTATGTGTGCATGGTTGTATGAAGCTAGAAAGATAGGATAGTTTTGGACCCGATAGGTGGCGCTGTTGTCCGTTTTCTGAGAAACTCAACCGATCTCAATGAAACCTTGTATGTGTGCATGGTTATATGCAGCTAGAAAGATAGGATAGTTTTGGACCCGATAGGTGGCGCTGTTGTCCGTTTTCTGAGAAACTCAACCGATCTCAATGAAACTTTGTATGTGTGCATGGTTGTATGCAGCTAGAAAGATAGGATAGTTTTGGACCCGATAGGTGGCGCTGTTGTCGATTTTTCGGATAAACTCAACCGATCTCAATGAAACTTTGTATGTGTGCATGGTTGTATGAAGCTAGAAAGATAGGATAGTTTTGGACCCGATAGGTGGCGCTGTTGTCCGTTTTCTGAGAAGCTCAACCGATCTCAATGAAACTTTGTATGTGTGCATGTTTGTATGCAACCAGAAAGATAGGATAGTTTCGGACCTGATAGGTGGCGCTGTTGTCAATTTTTTTGAGAAACTCAACCGATTTTAATGAAACTTTGTATGTGTGCATGGTTGTATGCAGCTAGAAAGATAGGATAGTTTCGGACCTGATAGGTGGCGCTGTTGTCAATTTTTTTGAGAAACTCAACCGATTTTAATGAAACTTTGTATGTGTGCATGGTTGTATGCAGCTAGAAAGATAGGATAGTTTTGGACCCGATAAGTGGCGCTGTTGTCCGTTTTCTGAGAAACTCAACCGATCTCAATGAAACTTTGTATGTGTGCATGGTTGTATGCAGCTAGAAAGATAGGATAGTTTTGGACCCGATAGGTGGCGCTGTTGTTGATTTTTTTGAGAAACTCAACCGATCTCAATGAAACTTTGTATGTGTGCATGGTTGTAGGCAGCTAGAAAGACAGGATAGTTTTGGACCCGATAGGTGGCGCTGTTGTCGATTTTTCTAAGAAACTCAACCGATCTCAATGAAACTATGTATGTGTGCATGGTTGTATGCAGCTAGAAAGACAGGATAGTTTTGGACCCGATAGGTGGCGCTGGTGTCGATTTTTTGTTCATAATATATTAGGAATACGGTTATTACAATTTCCTCTTTTCTCAATGACGTGTATCAAGCCACGCACATACCGCACGCACGGTGTTTACACATACATATTTCGGGACTCTTGGATACAGTCGCACAGTTTTTTTTCTAAACTTACTCTCTATTGAGAATCTATAGTTTGCAGATTTTCGTTCACTAGAGCTGCTTGAACAAAAAATAACAAAATTTGGTTATTTCGTTTTGTTTGGGTTTCTGATAGATACATACTAAAATTCTTGCTGTTTGATAAAGTGAAGGAAGCAACAATGAGATTAATTTTGATAATCCGAGAAACATTGATATTAGAGTGGGTGGGGATTGGGTAATGACTTTGTTGTTGTAAATGTGTTTAATTTTTTTCCTTTTTGTTTGTAGAAGTCTCAAATAAAATTGTTGTATATTTCCTTGGAAAAGGCATACGTTGAAAATTTGTGTATAAATTTTGGTAATCCGAAAAACATTGATATGAGAGTGGGTGGGAAATGGGTGATGATTTGTTTGTTGTAGATGTATTTGAATTTATTTGCTTGTATGCAGTTTCAAATATTATTGTTTTATATTTACTTCGAATGATTATATGCGTACAATATTTTCATTTGGAAACAGATATTCAGTTATTGTGAAATTAAGTTCTTACTATACTACTTCGGAGTTTAAAACCTAAAAAAATAAAAAATTAAAAATAGAAAAATGCCGAAAGTGGTAAACAAGAAGAAGGATTTATTTGGTAGTAAAAAAAATAAATATTTTTTTTCAAAATTGAAGATCAAAGGTAAGCTTTTTTATGTTTTAAATTTAATTCAATTTTACAAATGTGACAACACATTGCATTAGGGAAGTGGGACTTGTATTTTGTTGTTTTCGGGTGAAGTGGTGTTTTCTTAATAAGCCGGCAAAAACGGTATAGTAAAAAATTGTCGGTACCTATAAGATACAATTTTTTTTTTATGGTAACTAACCAATCGTTTTTGAGCGGCCTGTAATGAAAACATCTTTTTTGTATGGATGAAAGAATATTTTCTTAAAAATTGCTGTATTTGACAATTTTATCCTTATTATCTTATTTTTATAATAAAGTGTAAAGTAAAAATATTGCCAATCCATGATGACAAACGATGGAAAAATTTATAATTTTTTCTATAAATTTAAGGTATACCTAAAAACATGTGGTTTTGTTATTTTTACCTGCAGAAAATCTAACAAAAAAATTGATGAAATTCTTTCAACTGTCATTGAAATGCCTTCTATTCCAAATGATTTTTCAATGCATGAACAGAGTGAAGAAGAAGAATTTGAAATTTGCGTTGAGGTTGAAAGTTCTGATAAAGTCTATGAATTTGTTCCTACGGGCAAACGAATTGTTGATATCAATTTCTTCTTAAACAATTTAAAGGCAATTTTGGTTGCACTTTGAACGATTTGGAACTCATTCAAGAAATACGACAGGGTACGAGCATTTTTACGAATTTCATGTTGCAAATTAATAGACGACAACGAAGAACGAACGGTTATAATCAGGGAACGGATTTTGTTGACCTAAAAAATCAAAAAAAGGCAATACTAATCTGTGAAAAAGGCATAAATGCCTTTTATTAAAAAGCAAAAAAAAAATTGTAAGCATTATAATAACACTGTACTACCATATACATTTTAAAATGATCTGGCAACAAACGTCTGCGATTGTCCCTCAAAAGAGCTTTGAAAGAGCTGAAGGACCTGTCCACATGGGCAGAGACGAGTGGAGCGCAGTTAAAAGATGTCACGTCATCGACTGCATCATTTCAATGGAGTTTGGAGTCAGCGCCATTTACAACACAATTTATTTTTCTGATGCTGTTGAGTCCTTCGTTTGCAGAAAAGACAGCTTTGAACTTTTTCACCACAGCTTCAGCAACTGGTCCTTTTGCTTTTTGCAGTTTCTTATCGATCCCATTCCATCGGTGGAAAAGTCATCTTTTCCCAACCTTACCACAAATTGTTCTAATTTAATTAAATCTTTTCACGCGTTCTTGGGCATTTTCACCTTTAATTACAAACAAAATTAGGAAATCACTGAGTGAAATATGAACCTAGATGACAGCGTTCGCACTTACGGGAAAGTACTTCACAGATGTCTAACGGTTTTTATCATACGTACTCGTATATACACAACTGTATCAAATATAGCAGAAATAAAATATTATATATTGCACACACGACACAAAACTCTAGTAGAATATATGTATACCTAGATGTTTTTTACAGAAATTTATCCAAAAAGCCAAACTAAACACAGGCATTTTGCCCAAAAAGGTTTGTTTCCATGGTAACTCGTAAACAACAATGCGACTTCAGAGTACTCTATTGGCAAGATTAGTAATTCGTGCAAACTTCGATGGTGTTTCAGCGATTTTATTTTTTTAAATTTTGCTATTAAGAAGAAAGTTCACATAAATTTTCAATATGGCCAAAAAAGGCAGAAAAAAACCATATTGGTAAAAAAGGCAAAAAAGGGCAATATGGGTAACAAAAGGCAAAAAAAAGGCAAAAAAAGGCAAAGTCAACAAAATCCGTTCCCTGGTTATAATATATAGCTAGTAATTCGTTCGTTGGCTCTAATTTGTATGAAATTTTTCCTATCTACTACTAAGTATAACATTTAATTTACTTTTACCGAATGTGTTTATACGCATGTTTGAATTCAAAACTTTTTTCCAATGCAAGATGTGTAACAAAACGCTATACGCTTTTACTTGCAATAATGAAGAACCTAATTCACTTGATTTTGAAATAAACATGGAGATTGTTGTTGGAGCTATGTTATCCGGAAACGGATTTACACAGTGCGAACGAGTCCTAGAAGCAGTAAATGTTCCATTTATGACTTCGAAGGCATATAGAAGGATAGAAAATAAGAGTATGTCGGTGTGGACTGAAACTGCACAAAAACATATGAAAGCTGCCATTGAGGAAGAAAAGCGCATTGCGATTGAGAATGGCGATGTTGATGACGATGGGTATCCACTTATTACGGTTGTAACAGACGGTGCCTGGTCACATCGCTCATATGGGTGTAAATATGCGGCACTATCCGGCATAGCCACAATCATTGGTTATAAAACTAAAAAGGTCCTATATTATGGAGTGAAAAATAAATATTGTCACATATGCAAATTGCATGAGTTAAAAAACACACCAGAGATCTCATCAATACATATTTGCAATCGTAATCACACCGGACCATCAACTAAAATGGAGTCTGATATTTTAATTGATGGCTTTAAATTTTGTTTTGCTGAATATGGGATAGTTTTTAACAGTTTCATTGCCGATGGTGACAGCAATGTATATAAGAAACTTCTAGAAGCAAAACCATATCCAAATCATACTAGCTATCCACAAAATAGAATGTGTCAATCATTTATTTAGAAACCTTCATAAAAAATTAACAACATTAACATCAAATACGAAATATAATTTATTGGGAAGAAAAATGTTAGTCTTTGCAACAGCCAGAATAATGAAAGGTATCAAGAGTGCTATTCAATACAGGAAAAATAATGAAAATTCTATTGACAAACAAATCAGCTTGCTTCAATCTGATATTTTAAATGTACCCTACCCTGTATTTGGTTCTCACAAAAACTGTGGACAATATTTCTGTCCTGGAGTGGAGATTGAAGGAAAAATTGCTATTGAATTCATAGCAAAAGACGGAGTTTTGGACTGCATAAATTCATATATTTTTAGACTGGCACAAAATTCAAAAAGTTTAATTTGTGGTTATGACTCAAATATTTGCGAACAATTTAACAGTATTGTTTGTCAATATGTTGAAGGCAAACGAATAAACTTTTCCTTAGGGCAGTCTTATAACAACCGATGTGCCGCTGCAGTTGTTCAGTTTAATAGCAAGAGAGCATTCACTGAATTTGCAAAAACTTGCAATCACGACCCAAGTACTCCCTCTCACAGACTTCTGGTCAAGACCGAAACAAGGAAAAAATATTTGTTAAGAAAACGGAGATTGTTTTCAACAAATAATGTGAACATTGCTTCTATAAAACGCAGACAAAATGTCTCATCCGACAGGTATTACGGCGATGTTAAAGCCGTTATTGAAACTCCGGATATGTCGCCTGAAAATATAGAAATACGAAAAAAAGAAATTTCTGAGTTGGTAGAAAATAATTTCAGACGGAGGATAGAAATAGAAAAAGAAACAAGAGATCAATCACATAGTTTAAAATGGCATGATATTCGAAATGTTATGGTAACCGCATCTAATTTCGGAAAAAATTGTAACGTAAGAAATGTATCTAGTTACCACAATATAGTTAAATCATTCCTATATAGTGCATTTTCAACTCAAAGTATGTTATGGGGTACCTATACGAAATGAAAAAAATGCAATAAAAAAACTTGAAGAAGCTGCTGGTATTGTTGTTGAAAAGTGTGGACTTTTTATTGACAAACAGTTTCACTTTTTCGGTGCCACACCAGATGGTTTGATAGATGATAACGCCATTTGTGAAGTCAAATGTCCTTCATCAGCCAAAGACATAACAATTTTGGAAGGTGTAAAAAAAAAATTAAATATTTGAAAATAAATGGTGAATATGGAGCTAAAACAAACTCACAACCATTTCGACCAAATTCAAGGTCAACTTCATATTACTAACAGACAATTTTGCTATTTCGGAGTTTGGACTTCCTGTGATTTTGTTTTTATGAAAATTAAAAGGGACGATACATTCTGGGAAGATAACATGAAAGAACGTCTCCAAAATTGTTACCACAAATATTTGCTCCTTGAGTTATGTGATCCAAGAATTCCTAGGGGAATGCGAGTAAGGAACACCTAATAAAAAAAAGTAATAAAAATCTCTAAAAATCTATAGAAATCCGAAAAAAGGAAATTTCTGGTTGAAAAAAAAAAAAAAAAACAAAATATGCCTTGTCGTTGTTCTTATTGTAACATCAATCTGCATTTTTTTTTTATGATTATGACTCTTTTTTTTTCATCTCTTTCTACTTTTACCTTGTCGTGGTGGAGATGCTCAGTATGCCTTTATGAAAGAGAAAAAAATTCAGTCAATTGCTGAAAGCTCTCTAGTTGAAAAGCAGAAGCTAAAAAGTAGTACTAAAATGCATACATTTTCCGTTCTGTTCCTTCCCTCTGGAAATTTGAATCTAAAGCGGTTTTTTTAAGAGAAATAGGTAAAGTTAATAGGGTAATTCTAGGTATTCCTTAGTAGTACTGATACTATAGCACAATTCACAAAGGCCGTAAAAGCAAAGGTTGAGAAATTTGTATTTTTCCATCAAAGAATAAAATTTCAAATCGATACCTACAACTTTCGTTTTCTTGAAATGTATGTAAAGGTCAAGATATTTTGCAACCCCTTAGGGTAAAATTTAGTAAAAGGACAATAATACATATCAACGAATAGAGTATCATCCTAGGCTAGGTTCGGTGGGCGGTTCCCATATAGATTCTCAGCCGTATTTATTAGATTCGCTTACGACGCTTCTACGACGTTGTTTAGTTAAACATCGCGTAAAGATTTACGCGGCCTCTACGTGGCTTTCAAGAAATTGTGATTTATAAACATTTTTCCGCGGTAATTTTGCTAAACGAGGTTTGTGTCTAAATAGGTAAGAATTTCGATAATCTATTACAGAAAACACAGAAATCTTTGACTAAAAAGTCAAATTATCTAAAACAATTCCGAAAAGCCTTCGAATGTACCTACTGCTGAAATATCAAACTGCAATCATATATCTATGTGTCTTCCTATATCCATATTCCTATTTCTGTTCTACCAACCACCGCCAAATTCAATGCCAGGCCATTTGTAGACATATTCACACTCATCCTAAGACATTCCCCACAAGCAACAAAACTGAAGTGGAAGAAATAATATCACAAACGCACAATGTTTTATATATTTTCATTTATTAAATATAATTTCAATCTTATAATTGCATATGCAAACGAAATTGCTTTGGCAGAAATTTGCAAAGCATTCGAAATGAATGAATAAACAAAAATGAATTTCACTTTTTGGTTTTGTTTACAATTCGATGACGACTAAATGACATTTGATGCAAAAACACATTTACGTAAGCTCTACGCAGGCTCTAAACGCAAATTTTCGCGTTTAACTTACGCAGCCCTAAAGCAACGTTGCTTAAGTTCGAAAAATCTTTATAAATCACATTTTCCTGCGTAGTGGCATTTTAGAGGGTGCGTAGAGATAAGCAGACTCTACGATGAGTTTATAAATAAGGCTGTCTATGTTTAACTATACCAGAAACCCATCCGAGACCCGCAAACAAGCAACAAACAAGCCGAACCAATTTTATATACATATCTTGAAAAGTAGAAAATTTGCGTTTAGATTTGTACGTAATTCGTAGAAAACTCGATATCACACACACTAACAGTTTCAGTCTATTCAGACAGAATTTGCAGCTCAATACAGCTAGCCTATCGCCCTAGGCAGCCAGCTTGTCCTTTTTGTTGTTTTTTTGTTTTGATTTGTTTTGATTTTTTGTTCAGCGAATTTGTTATTATTTTTATTTAGTGAACGTTGAGCGAGTTCTCATTTTACAGACTCTGTAGTCACAAATGTGATCTTAATGGGGGAGGGTGTGCTCGCCACCCACTCTTAAAGTTAAATTTTGTTCACTTAGCAATGTAGCACCTAACGGCAATTGACAAAACGCGCCGCAACACAACTCAAGTTCCTTGCGAAAAATGGGCATCGTACTGACGACGATTGTCGGATGGTTTGTCGGTTTTCTCCTTCACATCCTATTCCCCTAGGCAAATTTAATCCAAGCAATCAATCCCTACAAACAGTATTATCTCTATTCCCACGCCGCCAGCTTCACCTTTTCTATAATAGCATCTTAAGGCTTCTATTCTGTTGAAACTTTCCTTGCATTCAGAAGTGAATTCAAATTCAATTCACTTCCATCCCTCATAATATAGATCCGCCACTCGATAGTTTCATTTGAACCAGAATCCAGTTATCACTGTGGCTTTTCTTTTTGGAATTTCGAGAACCTAATCAATTTCCGTAGGACATCTCCGCCATTTCGTTTCCGACTTAATTCGCGGCGCATCCTTAAATCTGTTAAATTTTGCAATTGCGCTGCACTATCCGAGAACGTAGAATAGGCGAATTTACCTTGTTGAGGGTCTTCCCTTTTTTGTTGATGCTGCCAAGAGGATGGCCATTTGTTCTTGTTCTTTGGGTCGACAGGATCTCATTTTCAACAAGAATTCATAGGAAGAGTGCCTTTATTGCCACTGTTTCGATAGCAGGCGAACTTAATAGCCGGTGGGGGAAGGGCAGAAGTTTGTCTAGCAAAATAAAATCGAAAATTAATTTCTAGCCCGGATTGTCTTGATTGATGGAAGTCCTAAGGAAACTCGGACGTAAAACAGTTAATAGAGCCCGCTAGGAAATGTTTTTGGGCGCAATTCACAAAGTACCTACCTACTTAGCTATAATTCTTTTACTATTTCCAATGTTTTGAACCAAAAACTTAGAATGGCGACACTCGCGGTACAAACTAATTAAATTTTATTATGAAAATTACACCGAGTGGACAAATGTCTAGAGTTCGCAGCTGGATTTTTTTTGATGTTTAATTGCTTGCATTAAATTTAATATGCCACCAGTCATTGATGTGGAATCAAAAGCTACATCACTCCGTTCGTGCGATAAGGATGGCGGAAAAATGCTGATTAATGCGATGCAAGGACGATAAATATATTTGTACATAAAACAGATATGGCGGGCGGCTGGTTGATGGAATTTTGAGTGGTTTAGAATGTTTATTTCCATTCTTCCTCGATTCGATGGAAATGTGTTCTTTAATATCTTTTGCAACGACACCTACTGACTTTCTCGGACCAGTTTGTGGCATTTTGATGATATTTCTACATTAATCTTACTTTATGGACACGAACTAACCTTTAGTTTAATCCCGTTTGTGGAACTAAATACAAAACAAACAGAAAATAGGCGACGTCAATATGAGGCCTTCGCCAAATTGTCTGGCAACATAATTTACTCGCAGTCATAAAGTCGAGATGCGGGGGTGATTTCATTTCCCACTCGCTCACGTTTGGTACGATTACTTCTCGAATCGATGTGAAACAGTCACTGTGAGACCTAGAAATACTTTATGTACGCCTTTAATCCACTCAATGTGAATTTCGGTCGGTCGTTATTTTTATGGTGGCAATTCGTGTCCCAAAAAAAATATAAACGCCTCACAAATCACTTTTCATGTCCATACACGACTCCAAAGGACTCATTACCGTGCCCGCCGTTAAGGAGCCCTAAACAACCAAACGCATGTGCGTGGCTTTGGCGCGTTTCAAAAGTCCAATTCTAAGGCCACCAGCATTACAAACGTATTGATCTTAATCCAAAGCAATCACATTCACATTCCATGGTAACAATGAAAGGACACTAAGGCAGGCAGACATGGATCATATATAATAGCGGCGCATTTACCGCGTGATTTCGAATTAAAGAAAAAAGGAGAAAAACCTTTATTCAGGTTGGCCAACTAAATTGGCGACGTGGCTAGTTCTCGTGTCACAAAACGAACCCCCCCCCCCCCCCCCCCCCCCCCCCCCCCCCCCCATCGGTGAGAACTAGAAAGGACACGGGATTTTCTTTATGAACCGTGGACTGTGTTGTGTGCTGCCCCCAAGATAAAATCGATTCCGAACTAAATAGAGTTTACCGCGCCGCTTGTTGCCAAGGAAAGGTGAACAGCATATGACATTGCGATTAGTGGCCACCACGCTGGCTTGGTTGGTTTCACGATTTGACTTAATTGTACAAATAAACATAAAATAAATAGAAGCATACAGAGCTTCTTGATGCCGAGTTTTTTTTTTCCGGGAATAATTAGCTGTAACTATAACTGGTGCGAGCTTTGCAGTTGATGCGGCATTGCCAGTCGTTCAAAATAGGTTCATCTTTTATCAATGAATTGTAAGCAGTGCAATATAAATATTGAGCTTAAGTCCAGGCCAGAGGTGTACGACTGCACGCAGAAAAATCATTCATTTTAAAGAAACCAAATTTCGCTTAAAAACTTTTAAGTAATCTGGCTCCGCGATGGAAAACTCAAGGAAAAAAAACAACAAAAGTAAAAATTAAATTTCAGACAATTTTTGTTGTGGTATTGCAATCGCATTTTTGGAGCCTTTTTTAATTTGGGTGTTATTTCCTGGGGCATTATTTCGCGCAGCCACTAGTACCTACTGTTAATATAGATCCCAAAGACCTTTTTCGTTCGTAACGATACTCGTTTTTTCTAACAGAGACTTGGTCAATTTTGTGCGATTTTTGCTGGGTTGAATTATGTTATGAAATTATTTTCGTCTCGGAGGTTGCTTAAGTTGCGACAAGAAGCCATCTTGGAGTAATAATATAGTTAAAAATTTTAACTAGAAATCGAGTTGCGTTGCATTCTTCCAATCGAGCAGCAACAACCAAACACCACATTTTCAAAAACGAAAACATTAAAAAACCTGTAATATTTTGGTATACTGTAGTAAGTTAGAGCACGTTAGCATTATCATTTTGTTCATTGAATTTTGGTTTTCTTAATGTTTGGGTTATTGTTTTTTGGAATCTGAATGAAATACAGAACGATTAATGAACGAAATGCAGAATAGCTATTCCTTTGCTTTTGTGTACAAAATAATGCCTTCAAATACAGAACTGTTCATTATTATAATGAACGGATGGTCAACGTAGTTGCAGGCGCCCGATGACAAGAGCACCACAGTGAAAAACTGTTTTATATGTTTTATAGCCGATAAGCTCCGAATGAAAGGCACAAACGTAGGCTTTTACAAGTCATTTATCTATTCATTTGACGTTTTCTTAAAGCGTAGAAAAACGGCAGACAAACTTCGAGGGTTGCGTTTTTTAAAATCATGTAAATTGGACTGTATTCTTACGCATATTCCCGCATATCTACCTTCCTGTATCGTAGACTTCTTAAGGCTGGGTGGCTGAGGCCCTTAGGGTAGACGTTTCTGCGCCCCCTAGTTGCTGGCAGTTCTTAAGAGATAATCCATCGGAGTAAAAGGTTTTCAATTGCCAGTAAATAGACGCAGGTGTACTGAAACGCATAACTCGATAACGGATTGTTTGATTTCAACGATTTTGGGCTTGGCGGTTTCGTTTTGGACCAAGGAAGGACATAGGCTACTTTTTGTCGCGAAAAATAAACTTTGAGGGGATGAAAGAGGTTATGAAAGTTTGTATGGGGAAATGCACTTTGAAAAAATATAAACGGGGTAAAAATCGAGTAGTGATACATCAAATACAAAATAAATATTTTGAATTTTAAAAGCAATTATTGTTGTTGTCATTTAATTTAATTATTTTCCAAGCAAATTGTTGTTGTCAGCAAGTTTGAAATTTTTTTTTTTAAATACACCTAATAAGTTTGCTTATGTTTACCATGTTAAATTAAGAAGCTTTTTGAAACGGAGTAGATACTTCGATTTGTTTGATGGTGTTTGAATGCATCATTTTTGTTTGCCAAGTATTTTCAGGATCCTTGCATTAGTATGAGTGAGTAAGTTGAAATGTTTGAGATGACGATGATGACAGGCAACAGGAGTTGTTGAGCGTTTTGAGTTTCTACGCGCATAACTCGAGACAGGATGGTTAGTTTTTAAAGATTTTGAGCTCAATGGTTTCGATTGAGCCCAAGGAAGGCCATAGGCTACTTTAAGTCTCGAAAACAAAATGTTGAAATGGACGAAAGTTTGTGTGGGATTCGCCGTTTTCAAGACAAATTTGATCATGCTGCCAGTGAGAAGGTCAAACGTTTCACGTCACAGAAAATCAGGACGAAAAGTCAGATCGGAATATTAACAATCGAGAGAATATGTCGGAACTTCGGGAAAGAATATCATGCAGTCGTCTATACTGGATACCGACATAGACAATAACACAATCGTCATCAGCATAGCGTTCCATGTTTCTCACATGGTCAATTGTATGTGGCGTGCTCACGTGTCGGCATTTGGCAAACATCTCGCTTTGTACACGTACGTACCCGTAAATGGAACGAAAAATGCTATGTACCATAAAGCACTTCAGTGAAAAAGCGGTAAATTGGCCGACAAGTAAATCGCTGCGGTTATTGCAATTGAATAAACAATTTAAATTGAACGGAAGCGAAAGCTCGGAATTATTAATTTCATTAACTACTTTAACGAATTTTTGCGGAACGAAGCTAGGGGCCAGCTAGTTGTTTTATATTTCCTTGGAAAAGGCATACATTCAATATTTGTGTTTTTAGTTAGATATTCCGAAATAAATTGCTTACTATTTTCTACTGCTACGAGTTCAGATAATTGAAAAAATAGGAAGATGCCGTAAGAGTTAAAAAGACAAAAACACATTTATTTGGCTTTAAAATAGGTACGGTGTGGACTTTTTATATAACTGACTACATAATACCTTTGTATATACATAGATAATACGTACATTAGGCTAGGAGTATAAAAATAACTAAGAGAATCTCCGCTTTTCTAGTTGGCATATAATAAAAAAGCTTAACGTGCTTAGCATTAGCATGACTTAAATTAGACTCCAATAATAAAGTTAACGCTCATTTTTCGTAACAACCCCTAAGTGCAAACTTAAAACGCTCCACAACTCCTGATGCCTGTCATCATTGTCCACGTCATCTTAATCACTAAGCCCCCTTCGGGTAGGGGTTAGAATTTACACGAGGTAGGCATGCCTGTCGTAAGAGGCGACTTAAATCCAACCTCCGTATACCGAGCGTGTAGTGTATACAAAAAATGCAATGAACAAAACGAAAAGATTTATTACCCCAGGTGGCAGTCCAGCTTTACTGGAAAATCCACAATCTTCGGAGGTCGGCTCTATGGATTCTGGGGAGAGCCGCTTATTGCAATCCATTGACCCTTTTATTAAAAGTTCAAGGGTATTCGATCGCCTCCATAAAGATCGAACAACCCCGGGAAAAGAAGTCCGCCGGAGGCGCCAGCGCGTGAAAAACGGGACTCAGTGAAAGATATAAGTTCTGAGGAAGAAATTAAAACACTCCGAATCAAGCTTAAGGAAATGGATCTACTCTATCAAACTCTGAAGAAAGAGATAGAACTGTTAAAAGAAGAATATAATGTTCTAAGGAACACTCATATTCAGAAAGAACGCGAATGCACTCCACCACGCTTGCCTAGGCAGGAATACCACACTGACGAAGAACAGCTAGCACGCGAAACGAATCGGGTCCCTAAGAAAAGACCTAGTAGGAAAAGGAGAGCCGGTTCTTCGCCTGAAGTCGAGCCTCTAAGAGAACAAACGCGTAAAGTACCGCAAGAAAAACAACTCCGAGGGCAAATTCGTCCACCGCCTCTAATAAACGTCGAGTACAATAAGTTACACAACCTCCTTAAAGGAACGATAACATCGGAATTTAAGGTAACATCTTTGAGGAATAATGCGTGGAAAATTAACGTCGTTAACCACGAAGACTACCAGGCAGTGTTCCAAAAGCTAAATACCGAGAAGCTCCCAAAAGAGCCGCGATGTGTAAAATGTGCCGGAAGTCATTTCTCATTTCCTAAGGGAAAGCACCCGGCAAATTATAGAGGCTGTGAAGTAGCTAAGGAGTTGCAAAAACGGAGAGATGCGCTACTCAAAAGCCAAAATAAAAAAAACAAAGCCGCTTATCAAGATAAAGCGTAGGACCGCCCAGGAGGTAGTAGGCAATATAAAACCTCCGGTTCAAAAGCGTAGCATTGTCAGAGAAAGAGAGACAATAGAAAGGCCCTCGACCTCTGTTGTCAAAAGAAATGCTACTGAAAGGTTACCATCAGGTATTCGAAGGAGCAAAAAACGTTGAAACTTCGCCGGACCCTGTTTCTCATGTTTTCTCAGTTATTCTCGAGAAACTTGAAGAACAATGCAAAATAAACAAAATTATTCTCGATCGCTTGGTTAAGCTAGAAAATAATTTACGGAAAATGCGTACTTCAAAAATAACATGAATGAAAAACCAATGTTAAAAATATGCACTTGGAATGCAAACGGGCTTTTACAAAAACTCGGCGAATTGGAAATATTCATACGCGAGAAAGATATTGACATTTGCTTGATTTCTGAAACTCACGTGAAAAAGGGATCGAATTTAAAAATAAAAGGATATAATGATTTCCACGCTTGTCACCCATCGGGGAATGCCAGAGGTGGATCATCATTGCTTATTAAAGACTGCATTTAACAATACGAAGACCTGTAGATAGAGCTTGAAACTATGCAACTGTGCACGATTCGAGTTAAAAATAGTCAGCGTACTCTTAGAATTTCATCTATCTACTGTCCACCGCGTTCCGCGCTTGAAAAAAGTGATTTCACTAACCTGCCTAAATCGCCCAAACCAAACTTCATTATTGGCGGCGATTTTAATGCGAAGCACACGTTCTGGGGCTCCAGATACATCTCGCGAAAAGGTAGTTGCGATTTCCTCTCGACGGGCAAACCGACCTACTGGCCAACTGATACCTCAAAACTACCTGACCTGATAGATTTTTTCGTTGTGAAATGAATACCTACCAACCACATTAAAGTTGAAGAGAGCTTTGATCTATCATCTGACCACTCACCGGTTATTTTAACATTGAGTGTAAAACTAGCCAACAACCTAGAGCCAGCGAGATTAACTGGTAGAAAAACTAACTGGGAAGGCTTTAGGAACGAAATAGAAGAGAATGTTGAACTGAGTGTTCCACTTACGACACCCTATGAACTTGAGGTTGAAGTTGATCGTTTCGTCGAGAACGTACAGCTCGCCTCCTGGAATAATACGCCTAATCCAATGAAAACGCCGGCCAAACACGGGCTACGATATCCTCCCGAAATAAAAGAATTGGTCAACGAAAAAAGGAAGGCGCGTAAGAAATGGCAACAGAGTCGCGCTCCGCAACAGCACATTTGAATTATTTGTGCAATTTGATGAAGACAGTTATTAAGGAATGGGCAAGGGAAGATAAGGAAAAAGCGGACGTTCTTGCCGCTCATCTAGAAGAAACTTTTAAACCGTACGATGGCCAAGCGATCCACGACAATACTAATAGGGCGGAATTACAATCTGACGATTCAACACTCACTAGTGCAACGCTAAGTGAACTAAAACGTGAAATCGAATCCCTAAAATCTAAGAAAGCTCCTGGTTATGATTTGTTCACCGGAGAAGTTCTCAAATCTCTACCAAGGAAAGCATTAATTAAGCTTCTTTATATAATAAATGCTGTGCTCAGACTAAAACACGTGCCGAGTCAATGGAAAGTCACGGAGGTCATAATGGTTTTAAAACCAGGAAAACCGCCAAATGAAGTAAAATCGTATAGACCGATTTCCCTTCTTCCAGTCATTTCCAAAGTCTTCGAGAGAATATTGCTTAGCCGCCTACAACCGGTTATTGAAGCCAATAATCTTATCCCAGACCACCAGTTTGGGTTCAGAACCAAGCATTCGACGATTGACCAAGTACATAGAACTACTAACGTAATCGAGAAATCATTTGAAGAAAAAAAGATTTGCTCAAGCGTATTCCTTGACGTCTCACAAGCCTTTGATAAGGTGTGGCACGACGGCTTGAAATTTATATTACGACAAGTTCTCCCCGCAAGCCTATATGATATTCTAGAATCATATCTCGGGAATAGACTCTTCCGTGTTAGAAATGAAAAGGAATACTCGGAGCTAAAAGAAATTTTGGCCGGGGTACCGCAAGGAAGCGTCCTTGGTCCGCTTCTCTATTTGTTATATACTCGCGATATTCCAAGGGAAGATGGCACTACCCTTGCTACGTTCGCCGACGACACAGCTATCCTAGCAGTAGGTAATACAATCGAAGAAGCGACTACAAAACTGCAAGCCGCAGTGAATAAAGTAAATGAATGGACAAGGAATTGGCGGTTCGCCTTGAATAAAACTAAATCTGTAATGTGAATTTCACGTATAAGAAAACCAATGACTTGCCAATTTTCCTAAATTTGGCCCGAATACCCTTTGCAAACGAGGCCAAATACCTGGGAACGACACTCGACGCAAAGCTGAAATGGAATTCGCACGTGAAAATGAAACGTAAAGAACTCGATATCAAATATAGAGAAATGTACTGGTTACTCGGAAAACATTCCCAGCTCAGTACTGAGAACAAACTGCTTTTATACAAGCAAGTGCTAAAGCCGGTGTGGACCTACGGTATACAACTTTGGGGTTGTACCAAGAAAACAAATACCAATATTCTACAAAGTTTTCAAAATAAAGTGCTTAGAGAAATTGTACAAGCACCATCACCATGGTATATTAGAAACGACGATATCCATAGGGATCTCGGAATTCCAACAATCGAAGCTGAAACTAGAAGCTTCGCGATAAAGCATAGAAACCGACTATTCGGACATATCAACAATGCAATCCGACAAATCTTGGACGAGAGCAATTTATTGTGGTGTTTTTAGCCAGTAAAAATCTGACACTACTACGAGAACGCGCTTGCTATTCTCATACCGCGATACCAATAATCATTTTTAGTGCCCAGGCTAAGTTTTTCGAACTCACAATGGCGAAATTTTCCATACAAAATTGCATATTGTGACCTAGGAAATATTTAGTGTGAAGGTTAAAAATGATTATTGGTAAGGCCCATAGTGTCTTTGGAAGATTTTCACCTACCCTCGGATAAAAAAAATAAAAATAAAAAAATAAAAAAATCTTTCTGAATTTGTGCTATGACCGCCTATTTTTCATTTATCGTCGTCCTTAAGCAATTTAATAAGTCTGCCAATGAGTTAAGGTATTTTTGGCGCCAAAATTTTCCAACTTGTCTCCATACCTCTTATAAAATCTGGCAACACTGGAGTACAAACGTCAATTGTACCAAGCAATCTACTACAACTAACCACTTTTCCGCCATCATTTCGCAGCATCTGCGTACCAGCTGCGTACTGCAAAACGAAAAGGAGAGCGAAATTTTTCGTTCATGATTTCGTTGTGTCACTTTTGTATGGGATTTTCCGTTTCGTGTCATCTGCGTACTGAGCTTAAGAAAAAGCCTGGCAAATCCACTTGGCTTTTTCTTCTTATTTGACACTGACTTTGTGGCGAACTTCCCGATTCCAAATCAAACAAACGCATCCTGCACTTCTGATGTCAGGTTATGAATTATTTTGATCTGCTTTGCATTTTTATTTACTGCGAAATCAAAGATAAATTGGCAAGTTATTACAAAATATTCTATTTCACTTACGATGAAACTATTTGGCGGTTCAAAATATCACTTGCATAATAATAGGGACATTCAAGTATCTAGCAAGTCTGAGAGCTGTCTGAATAGATGCATCACGTTTTTTTTTTTTTTTTTTGATTGATGAGCTTTGACAGTTCGCATACGTGGGTGACGTAGGAAAAGTGACGTTTCCGAAAAATCTAGTTTTTACGTTCAGATTACATTTTTGCTACTCTGTTAGCTTTTGTTTGTGCAGTTGATGCGTTCACAAAGCGTTTTGGAAAAGATTGAACTTTGCGCACGTTTTGCAGCGCTTCATTAGGCAGTTTTGGAGTTCAGCCTAATACCAAAATCCACTTGAGTTATCTAAATCATCTCATAAATTACGTGATTTACCATACATTTTCGTGATTGCTATAATTACATGATTTATACGTGTTTAATTTTTAATTACGTATCTGTCATCGCAAATCCAGACAAAATAAAATCGAACATACCTGCAGCGCTTTCAATTCAATTCAATGTTATTCAACAAACAAACAAAAAACAACACAAATGTCAAAAATATTATCCCAAATGCAATTTTCTTCGTATTTCGGTGTACCTATTTTGGTATTTTTATTAAGTACAACAATCATAAATTGTTTTATTTTTGGCAGAGGTGTGATAACAAAAGAAAAACAACGAAAAAACAAAACTACCCTATCCGAAGTGGACGAATTCTTTCTGTTGGATGTCAAACTAAATCACGTAAAATTCGGTGGAGACACCTTTCGTGATTTATAAATCATATGAGCTAAATCACATTGGTGGAAACATGGTATTAAGGCGCCTCTAGACGCTCAATATTATTGTGAAATATTTGATATTGCACAATATTATTGTTCGTCTGTAGATAACATTGCAAGGTTGTGCAATATATTGTAGAAAATCAAAATGCTTTGAAATTTTTTGCGCAATTTAGAAAAATTGTATCGTCTGTGGGTAATATTGCTCCATATTTGTTCATT
Organism: Cheilosia vernalis; assembly: GCA_949126925.1. Lineage (NCBI taxonomy): Eukaryota > Metazoa > Arthropoda > Insecta > Diptera > Syrphidae > Cheilosia > Cheilosia vernalis. The sequence continues at coordinate 60,879,011 of OX421362.1, forward strand.
TATATCGATAAAGAAACATCTCCGCGAGTCAGTGGCGTAGCGTGGGTTAGTGCCGCCCGGGGCAGACCCAATTTATGCCGCCCTAGTAGTTTTTTTCACACACTAAAAAAAAGGCTGTGTCTACGGTTTCAACCAGTTTTTCGTACGCATATTATGTATGTCAATAAACTTGGTAACATTTCTAGATACATTTTACCAAGTTTCTACTAAATTTCTTTTTGCAGTGCTATGCTTTTTAAATAACAGGAAGGGCCCAAGTGAAAACGTATTATTTGTTTCTTATTTAGAGGGTGTTTCAAACAATTGGGTATTTCTTGGTAACACATACATATGTACATGTACATACTTACGTACGCACAGCACGAGATAACTGATTGTTTTCTATTTTCATAAGAACGTTTAAAAACACGTCTTAAAACTTCTTATTTTAGTGCATTTTGTATTCGATACCTACGAGTAGTACAAATCAAAAAATGTCAAGAACCTAATCGGAAAGGTGTAACTAGAAATATACTGCCAGTTTAGAGAAGAACCACCTATAATTTTTGCAAACTAAATAGATACTCGTAGACATTACAAAAGCAACAAAAAAACTCAAGATCATGGACAAGTGCAATGTTCAAATTAAACACATATGTATAAATTTTTAGTTATTATTATTATTATACCTACTACCGACTGAGACGTTTGCAAGCTTCACTTCGTATAAACAAAACACAATTTCAATATCAGCAGTTTGGCTGTGCCACAAGTGTTAACTGTTCGTATCTACATTAGGTCTGTTTCTTTACTTTTGTAGAAAGAATGGAAAAGACTGTCAAAATGGAAGTGGTGGGGACAAGTTCTCTCGCAGAGAAAGACACTTACGAAAAAGTAAGGGAACCCTTATGTAGTAATCTGTATGAAATATGACATATGAATAATTCAAATATTCAAAAAAGAGGTGCGCAAAGTCTGATAAACTCGATGAATTTGCTAATATACTAAGAAAAGAACATTAGTTCCATTATCTAAATAGCGTTGAAAGTGAACTGAAATTAATCGAACTTCTTCTTGATGAATCAGAGTATGTGGAAGAGTTTGAATGATTGAATTAAAACTTGCAAGCATTCGAGAAGAGGAAAAGCTACACTGCATTAAGAATTACATGGTGGAGTTTGCTCTTTGCTACAGCCACTTTCGAAAATAATCTTGAGGAGAACTTTCAGTCTTATTTTTCCGCCTGTTGATACCATTTTAATACTCAAAAAATCATAACGAAAGCACGCATTTATGCCAAAAAGGGCAACAAATTTCAAATCATCTGGTAACTGTAAGGTGACGGACAATCTTTCCAATTCTTACACCAAGAATTGAGTAAAAATTCGTAAGAATTAGTAAAAAATTGTAAGAATTAAAATTAAAGGAACAAACCTATTATTAGAAAACGTTGAAGATTTTTTTTTCTTCTTAGGTACCTCGGTAATTAATTTTCAATAATAAAGAGCAATGCAACAATAAAAGATTGCGACTTTTATTGGCAACTAGAAAGTTTGTGTATGTTTGCAAACTTCACTTTGTTTGAGCAAAATAAAACAAAATAACATGAACTCAACAGAGAAATATATCTGCAATGTAGTAAAATGTAGTTGCTTACTAGGGAGAAGCGTTCATTGGATTTTGTTGCTAAGAAAGGAATGTCTCATTACTTACTGTGAAGCAGTGTTAATGCTGTTAAACCTTGTAAATAAATTTGTTGAGCAGGAAAAAGAATCCGTTTCAAAGATTTTATATATTTAAAAATTGTAGCAGCTCCAAATTGCCGTCCCTAGCAAAGTGCCGCCCGGGCCTTGTGCACCCCTTGCACCCCCCTCGCTACGCCACTGCCTCGAGTGAAAATGTGAAAACTTCAGTATATCTATCAGCCAACATGTTGTCTACACAAATATCAGCGGTCAACTAAATTATTGCACTGTCTGGGGCGCCCAGCCAATAATATTATTGTAATAATATTTCACAATAATATTGAGCATCTAGAGGCCGCTTAATACACGTTGAAATTTTAATTGCGTATTTGTCACCATACAAAATAAAATCCATACAAAATAAAATCGAACATATCTGTTATTGTTTCAATTCAATTCAAATCAATTCAACTTTATTCAACAAAAAAAATATGTCAAAGAAATTGTTTGAAATCTAATATTCTTCGTCTTTCGGTGAGTTTTGGTACACACAAACGTATATTGTTTTATTTGTGACAGGTATGGGAACAAAACAAAAACAGCATAAAAGAAAATTGCCTGGTCCGAAGGGGATGAACTCTTCCTCCTGGATGTCAAATAAAAACGTGTATAGTTCGGTGGAGACGCCTTTCGTGACTTATAAATCACATGAGCTTAATCACGTTGGTGTGAAAATGGTACATATAACGCACTTTTTATCATCACATATGAATAGTGCGTGTGCAAATGCATTGCCAAGTACTCATATTGAAAAACACAATAATACTGCATCTCGAAAGGACACTCAACAAAGCGCAGTGGAATAAAACAAAATCCACTCAAACCCATGTTGCCCCTAGCAGCTGCAGCAGATGTCGTTTATCGTTTGAACACAAACAAATTGAATTTATTTTTCCCCTTTTCCATTCCTGTTTTCTTGTCTGTCATTGCTATGGTTATATTCCATCGGGTAATTGTGTTGTCGTCGATTGTGATAAATAGCAAAACAAACTATCACAATCGGAAGTATGCTTATGGAAACCATTATGAGACACACGACGACAAGACATCTAATGTAACTGGAAAACCCGTTCCGCACACATCCGGGTCATCCATCGAAGCACAACAAACCACAGAAACCACATCTCAACTTACCTGTTGTTCCATCTTCTGGTGACGGCTGCTAATTACTGACATTTTTAGCGTTCCTTATACTGCCGCTCTGTGTAGTGGTATGTAGTAGCTCTTATTTCTGTTGCACTTTATTCCACAACGCGATTCACACTTCTTTTTTCGCTATCAAAAGGTGAGACTTTTCACAATCTCCTATTAAATGGCAGGACAGGGGCAGGCACAGCCAGCAACGAACAAAAATAATTATAGCGGACACGGACACTCACAGTCACTATTCGTTGGGTAATTGTGATTCACTGCACCATATCACCACAGGGCACAAAACAACAACACAAACAGGGGTAGAGAATGAGATAATGCCGCCGCGCCGGTAGATGACTACAAAAATAGACCACGACACTCGTACAGCAGCGATACGAATCCGCTTTCACGATACCACGAGGTGCGGTGATTATTACAGAGGGATGCGTAGCGTTTACTTTTTTTTATTGGATTCGCGCAGGGGATGACGATGACGAAATGTTCGCACACGTTCACAGTCCAATTGGACGAAGTAAAGTAACAACCGTTGTCAGCGACAGACAAACTGCAATTGGCGAGGCGACGACAGCTGTTGAGCTGTGCGCTGTGCCTGTGCGTTGCGATGCGACATGCGAGGACGAAAAGGAAAACAGAGCGAAGCGATGTAAAGAGAGTGCCTTGTTTGGTGTGCAGTGTTGTATTGTCATTGAGATGGTTTTTCCCTCGGACAGCTAATTTTTTTCCCATTTTTCCCTTTTGGACTTAGTCAAAATTCCCACAAAATTCCCACATATTTAATTTAAATAAAAAAGTAAATTTTCAATACTTTTATTAACAAAAAATAAAAAAAGACACCCAAATATTATATATTAAGGATTTTAATATTAATTTACACACTAGAAAGTCAAATTATATGTATTGGGCAATCATATATCTATGTGTCTTCCTATATTCATATTCCTCGTCCAATTCCACCAACCACCACCGAATCTTATACCTGGCCAAAGGACGACATAATTCACACACGACACACATCCTCAGACATTTCCTACAAGCAATAAAACTTAAGTAGATGAAATAAAGTCACAAACGCGGAAATATTTGGTATTTTTTTATTTATTAAATATAATAATTATATTTTAAAGTTGCATTTGCAAACGAAATCTTAACATACAAAAAATGTGCACAACATGCGAAATAAATTACGTAACACATTAACGTAAGCTCTATGCTGGCTCTAAACGCACATTTTCGTGTTACTTATACGTAGCCCTAAATTTCGAAAAATCTTTATAAATCACATTTTCCTGTGTAAGGGCATCTTAGAGGGTGCGTAGAAATAAGCAGACTCTACGTTGGGCTTATAAATAAGCCTGTAAGTTTATAAAAAGAGAGACAACTAACCAAAATTCAATTTCATTAATACACACCGTCGTCAAAATTAAATGTTTACCTAGCTATCAGCGCAGCGAAAAAAAGAAACATCAACAGTTGAAAACATACCTAAGCAATGAAGTTAGAAAGAGAAGTTCAAATTGTGTACGAAAAAAAAATGATACTCTTACCCTCTTACGTGTTTTGTAATTGTAATTTTATTGTTTTGTGAACACAGAATAAGTTAGTACAAATATGATATTAGGTTAAGGTTTGATATAATTTTTTTTTTTTTTTTTTTGTAAGTTTACCAAATTTCCCACAAAATCTTTCCGAAATCCTATTTTTTCCCTTTTTCCCACGAGACGGTTTCTTAACATCGAAATTCCCACAAAAAGGTAAATTTCCCACGATAAGTGTTGGTTGGTGTGGTGTTTGGTGCAGTGATACCAGACTTTAGAAGTAGGTTATCCCACGGCTATACCTAAAAAATCCCTTTTATCCCTCGCCAAAATTTCAAAAATCCAACATTTATCCCACTAAGTAGTAGATTTAAAAAAAAAACATTTATTTAATTAAATTTTGTATTTTTTACATATTATTAACAAATACGAGCGTGTTTTTTTAGCTTCGTCGGCGAAGCAAAGTAAAGTTGGATTTTCAGCACGCAATTACAACAACTATAACAAGTCTCGAAGAGTCAAGTATAGCGTAGTTGTTGTAATTGAGTTCTGAAAAACCTACTAACGTGAAGTAAATATCTTATGAATTATTGGTAGGTATGCAAAAAACTTTATCTCGGTTGGACAAAAGTTTGAACCGCAAACTGTGTTGCACGATCTCGGTTATGACGCAGAAGAAAATGAATGCATTCAGATATTTTGAATGACTTTTTCTAAGCATTAAAATATTTAATTTGATCGTAGGTTGACTTATTCTTTTTTTCTTAATGGAACTAGCATTTTAGGAACAAAAATTGACCAAAAAATAAAAATCCATTTTTTTGAGGTTTCAAAAATCCCTTTGACCCTTTTAGCTTATTTGAAAAAATCCCACAAAAAGGGATAAATCCCTCGATCTGGAATCACTGGTTTGATGCTGGCCTGGCCCTTCGCTCTTGTGCCGTTGTGCGTTGTGCATTGTGATTTGTGATTGTGACTCTCTCTTCAAACGATATTTTTTGGCGAAAAACTTGAATTTTTAAAGTAAAATTTGTATTACACAGAAAAAAATTAATATTAAATTAGGTACCCTATAGTATTAGGATCGCAGATTGTTAACATTACTATGACTATTTTTGGTGGTACTAGAAAATTTCCATGAAAGACAATTATTTACGTAAGCAATTTTTTATAGACACTTTTTTGTAGTTAAATGTATATGTTTTAATGAAATTGCTGCTAAAACTTATAGTTTAAATGTTTTTTGTTAGATTCCTAAAAATCCCACGATTTCGTGCTGATTCCCTTTATCCCCCGTAAGGCATTTTAGACATCGAAAATCCCACAAAAAGGGATAAATCCCACGATATATTATAACACTGCCCTTGTGTGCTGGTGTTAGTTGAAAAATGTTTCTTCTCTTGTATTTTGTGCGCAGAGAAAAAAAAAATATATTGAACTCCGGATGTAACGACACACCCATAATATTTTTCTTATTAACTCAGCCTAAATTAAGCTTTGAAATCTTGTACTTAAAATGATAATAAAACATTGAAAAGTCTGTGGAAAAAACGTCATAGCTATACTACTTTAAATGCGAGCTCAACGGCGATATAAGTAAAAAGTAATGTTAACACCCCTTTACCCTGCCTAAATACGCATGTTGTATTTATGCTTTATTTATCAGATAGGATTAAAAGGAAAACATCGTTATTTTTTTTACACAGGCTATATCCGGAAGAATAATTTTAATTCTTGCGGGCGCTAGACAAACACACTACAGCAACTGCTATTTTTGCACAGGTAACTAGATGATTTCTTTATATTTCGTCGTTATGTCCGGAAGAAAATTTGCAATTCCTTGCAAAAAAACGGACGCTTATACGAAATCGTCGTTATATCGTTGTATCCGAAGTCTCTATATCAGGGTAAATTTGTATGAAAAATAAAGTGTAAAATCAATTGAATCGTAATGACCAAGGTCGCTATAAGCGAATTTACTGTACTTTAAATTTATGTTATGACAAATATAAAAATGTGAAGTGTTGCATACTTTCGGGAGGAGAGACAACAGTTTGGGGGCGAGTGCTTGAATTGAAATTGTACTTTGTCCAAAATCCTGCCAACCTTTGCCTACCAACTGTGTCTAAGAAAATTGCTTCGCTCGCCATCTACTTGCAAATTACTTTCTTAGGGCCTTACCAATAATAATTTTTAACCCTCACACTAATAATATTTCCTTAGCCACAATATGCAATCTTGTGTGGAAAATTCGCCATTGTGAGTTAGAAAAATGTACCCTAAACACTAACAGCCGTATTTATTAGATTCCCTTACGACGCCTCTACGATGTAGTTTAGTTAACCATTGCGTAAAGATTTACGCAGCCACTACGTGGCTTTCCTGAAATTGTGATTTATAAACGTTTTTCCGCGGTAATTTTACTAAACGAGGTTTGTGTCTAAATAGGTAAGAACTTCGATAAACTATTACAGAAATCACAGAAATCTATTACCTTTTTTCCCTAAAACCGACATCAACTGGGATTAGCTTTGTAAATGAATTCATTTTACACACTAAAAAGTCAAATTATCTAAAACATTCCGAAAAGTCTTCGAAGGGACTGCTGAAATATCAAACTGCAACCGTATATCTATCTTATATCCATATTCTTATTTCTATTCTACCAACCAACGCCAAATCCAATGCCAGGCCATTTGTAGACATATTCGCACACATCCTAAGACATTCCCCACAACAACAAAACTGAAGTAGAAGACAAATATCACAAACGCACAATATTTCATATATTTTTATTTATTAAATATAATTTCAATCTTATAATGGTATATATGCAAACGAAATTTGTTTGGCAGAAATTTGCACAGCATGCGAAATGAATGAACAAACAAAAATTAATTTCACTTTTTGGTTTTATTTACAATTGACGAATGGAAAAGTTTTTCTGCGACACCTGGTGGAGAAAAAAGAAATATGTAGAGACCTATACTAGAGTTTTGACGTCTGTTTGTTTTGCAAGGGACTTGGATAAGGAATACGTGTTTTTACGTGTGAGCAATGAAATTAATTATCAATTAAAAAGTTAACAAACTAATTAAAAACAAACTTAATTTGCAAGTCGAAGTACTACTTGTACGAAATTTGCATAATGTGAGTCAATTCACCTGGTAAAACTAGCAAAAAATTGTGTTTAAAATAGTGTTGAATGTAATGCAAACAAGTAATAAATTTGCTTTTGTTTATATATTTTGGTTGATTTTTATTTTATAAAATGTGTGCTAATTATGGTTTTTACAGCCAGCTTAGAAGTTTCTATGTTTGTTACAATATAGCTCCGTGAAATTGAAAGTTGGCTGGTCAGTATCCCATAATGCAGTTTATCTAGTTTTTAGTGAATGGGCGTGCATGCCTGCACGCTGCACCCCTATGATACGAACACGAACACTTTCAGTAGAGTTGTTGAATTATTATTCTGTATCAGTAGGATTCTCTGCCAAACTTGTGGCTTGATGTGTGATATATTCTTGAGTAGAACTAGAGGATAAATTAACGTATATCATTAAATAAAAGTGGAAACGAAATGTAGTAACTTGTAGTACCTTCTTCTCATAAAAGCAGCTGAACGTGGTAGTAGCTGTGTTGTCGACAACGACATCTTACGACAAATAAAAGAAACCAAATGCTAAAAACGACTTCGCGGCTGAAGGTGGTCATTTGAGGAAGAAGAAAAAGACGAGAGAAGAAAAACACGAAATTTTTGAGTACGACGAAATAATCATTCATTTTAATATTAAATTACTTTCATACGATATTGAATAAAAATAACTACTACAAAAGGCGTGTATTCATTCAACCTTGTCACATATTTGTGACATTTCTCAAAAATTTCTCGTGAATTAAAAAATATATTTTTTTTCGATTCGATAAAACCTTGTCCGCATAGATATCGACAAGATGGCTACCATACCAATCCAACAGAAACACCTAAAACCACAGGTAGAAAAAAGGTAAGAAAAATGGAAATGCGCAAGAATGCAACTTCTACATGCGCTATGTGTAAAACAATGGATACTCTGGATATGGTGCAATGCGATGCGTGTGACCTATGGTTTCACTTTGCATGTGTTGCAGTAGACGAAAGTATAGAGGATCGCGAATGGATGTGTGACGACTGCACCAAGGCTCCAGCAATTGATAACAAATCAGTGAGTTCCAAGTCAACATCGCCAAAAGGAACTTCAACTTCATCTCTTAGAAGAGGAGCGAACATTAGCAGAGCAGCGAGAAAAGGAGGCACAGGTACGGCAACAGGTCAGAGATGCAAAGTATCTGAAGCAACGATTTGAATTGCTGATGAGTAATGATTCAGAAGAAGAGGAACAGGATGATAAAGAAGAATCCGTCAGTACTATACGGAAGCATTGCTTAAACAATTGGCTTCAGGCACAGTCTAACGAGGCGGGCAAGCGACATGACAGTAAGGCAATTGATTTGCCAAGCAATAGTCAAACTGCAACCCGTCCATACAAAGACAACGCCACCTTGTATGTGCAACAGACGAAACTTCAACCTGTATTAAACATTGTACCATTAGCTTCAGCACATGTATCCGCTTCCAACTTCTACCGTGAAACAAAAGCTCTTCCCATTGCTCCTGTTACAAAAGATCATGATCATCATGCCGACCTGAACCAACAATCAACATCCTGTGCAGCAGTACCCTATGAGAATAAGCCCAACAATACCTGGCAGGACGATCTGCAGTCTCGAAGTTTGACGTCTGTTCACATTGCAGCAAGACAAGCATTTTCGAAAGAGCTACCAACATTCAGCGGACGACCAGAGGATTGGCCTATCTTTATTAGCAGTTTTGAAGGCACGACATCAGCCTGTGGATTTTCAAACGTTGAAAATCTCATTCGTTTACAAAGGTGTCTGAGAGGTCGAGCATTGGAAGACGTTCGTAGTAGACTTCTGCTCCCAGGAAATGTACCAGGAATTATAGAAACGCTAAAAATGAGGTATGGACGTCCCGAGTTAATAATAAAAACACTATTGCAGAAAGTTAAGGACGAGCCCAATCCAAAATCTAAAAAACTGGAATCCATTGTCGCATTTGCGTTAGCTGTTGAAAATTTGTTTTCGACTATGGAGGTATGTGGCATGTCTTCTCACTTAAATAATCCAATTCTATTACAGGAGCTAATTGAAAAGCTGCCGCCTCAAATAAAGCTGAATTGGGCAACACACTCATACTCCTGTGTGGATGCAGATGTTAACCTGTCTACCTTCAGCAAGTGGCTGATGTAGTTAGCCAATACTGTTAGTAGTGTCACCAACACCGTTCCTCAGATGTACACCAAAGTTGGCAAACCTTTGTTTGGTGAAAAAGGTCATGTAGGTGTTCACGAGGAAAACCGCAATTTAAGAGAGAAGCCGTGTTGCATTTGCGGCCAAAGCTGTAATAAGGTTGAAAACTGCTGCAAATTTAATTACTTTAACTTAATGGAACGATGGGACGCTGTTAAGCAGAACAAACTTTGCTGATTGTGCCTGTTTTCTCATCTTCGTTCTCGGTGCAGACTACAAACCATCCTCTGTTACATAACTCCGAAGCAGACAACATTGTAATGGAGCCATGCAACACTCACGACAACATCGTCCAAGCGGTACTCTTTCGCATCCTGCCCGTCACAGTCTATGGAAAGAAGGGTCCGGTGAATGTTTTCGCCTTTCTTGATGAAGGATCTTCGCTTTCTTTGATGGACGAATCTCTAGCCAAAGAGCTGCAGCTACAGGGACAGCCTTTGCCATTATGTTTGAAGTGGACAGGCGATACCCATCGTATGGAAAATCTCTCCCAAGTAGTATCACTGCAAGTATCGAAGGTATGCAATAACAACAAACGATTCTCGATGTCCAACGTTCGCACTGTTTCTTCTTTGAAACTTCCTGTTCAATCAATCTGTATGAAGGAAATGGTTTCCCACTACCCGTATCTGAAAGGTATTCCAATCAGTTCCTATGAAAGGGCATCTCCTCGCATTTTGATTGGCCTGAACAATTGCAGGCTGGGAATCCAACTTAATTTTAAGGAGGGCGGTAAGAACGAAACAATTGCATCCAAGACTCGTCTGGGTTGGACGCTTTTCGGTCCATGTCGGCAACAAATTAAACAGATAACTCATACACATGTCTTTCATAGTCTTCATCACTGCGAATGTCAACAGCAGTCCAATACTAAACTGGAAGATATGATGAAGGAGTACTTTTCTTTGGATAGTCTTGGAGTTGCTGCCGTTTCCTCCGAGTCAATGATGTCACCAGAAGATCAAAGATCGTATCAGATGCTGGAAGCGGAAACTTTTCGAATGGCTGATCGTTTTGAGACTTGCCTTTTGTGGAAGTTTAATGAAGTCGAGCTACCTGATAGTCTTCCCATGGCTCTACGACGGTTTCAATGTTTGCAGTCAAGACTGGACCGAGATCCTTACCTAAAAGAAAATCTGAGAAAACTAATCAAAGACTACGAGACCAAAAACTACATTCGTAAGCTGACGCAAGCAGAATTGGAACAAAGTCATCCACGTACTTGGTACTTACCCATATTTCCAGTCGTTAATTTAAACAAGCCCGGTAAGACAAGGATAGTATGGGATGCTGCCGCCAAAGTTAAGGGAATTTCCTTAAATTCCGTTCTCATGAAGGGTCCCGATCAGTTGACATCACTGCTAGGCGTGCTACATAGGTTCCGAGAAAAAAGAATAGCAGTATGCGGAGATATATGCGAGATGTATCATCAAGTGCGAATCAAAAAGGAGGATCAACATTCGCAACGCTTTTTGTGGAAACAAGATGACTGGAAAGGGAATCCTGATGTATATATAATGCAGGTGATGACTTTCGGGGCTACATGTTCGCCAAGCTGCGCACAGTTCGTAAAAAATAAAAACGCGCATGACTTCGTAGATAAATATCCCAGAGCTGTTAAATGCATAGTAGAAAACCACTACGTGGACGACTTGTTGGATTCCGTGGATACTGAAGAGGAGGCTATACAGTTGTGCAAAGAGGTGAGGTGGATTCATCAACGCGGTGGATTCGATATTGGAAAATGGATCTCCAACTCATCCAACGTAGTTAGCGTTCTCGGTGGCGATTTAGCAAAACAAAAATGCAGTCTCAACAAGGGTTCCAATATCGAGGCAGATAAGGTGTTAGGAATGTGGTGGTGCACCGCTGCAGATTGTTTTACATACGTGTTGGGACGAAATAATAACAATAAAGAGGTCCTATCTGGAAAGATGAAGCCAACAAAGAGAGAAGTCTTACGCATTCTCATGAGTATATTTGGCCCGCTAGGGCTCATTGCACACATTTTGATTAACTTGAAGATCTTACTCCAAGACCTGTGGAAAGATCAGATAAGTTGGGATGACCAAATTAATGAAGAACAGTTTACTCGTTGGTGCCAGTGGATCCGATTACTAGATAGGGTCAAAGAAATAGCAATTCCGAGATGTTACCTGACTGAATTGAAGTTTGAAGGTGATACTACTACCGAGCTACACATCTTCGTGGACGCAAGCAAAAGTGCATTTGCAACAGTAGCTTACTTCCGTTGCAGTCTGGACAAAAAAGTTGAGTGTAGGCTCGTGGGAGCAAAAACAAGAGTATCGCCGATTAAACTGGTATCTATACCGCGCCTCGAACTTGAGGCAGCAAGATTAGGAGTTCGCTTCGCCAATAGTATTGTCAAAGGCCACTCAGTCGTAGTCTCTCGGAAGGTATTCTGGACGGATTCTAAAACGGTGCTGTGTTGGCTTCGGGCGAATCATCGTAATTATCGCCAATTCGTTACCTTTCGTGTCGCCGAAATTTTGGAGTCATCCAACGTGAAGGATTGGAGGTACGTGCCAACAAAAATGAATGTCGCAGATGAAGGGACAAAGTGGCAGAGAAACCCTTCCTTCGAGGCAATCGGCCGTTGGTTTACTGGCCCAAGTTTTTTGTTGCTGCCAGAAGCTGAGTGGCCTGCCGACACTGCAGGAAATACAACAACCGAAGAACAAATAGGCACCCATCTTTTCGTCCATGCGTTCAAATCCGAAGCTATTATCGACATCACGCGCTTCTCAAAATGGATGCGTCTGCTTCGTTCACAGGTATTCGTTTTCCGTTTCATTTTTAATATTTGCGCTTCCAGTAAAGGGCTGCCACGACGTTCGGGCTTCGTCACTAAGGAAGAATATCAAGAAGCTGAGATCTATCTCTATCGTCAAGCTCAACTCGATGTCTACGTCAAGGAAATATTAAGTCTTACCGAGCAGAAGGAGAGAACGGGAAAACAACCAACGCTGGATAGGAGTAGTTCCATCTACAAGCTTTCGCCTTACTTGGACGAAAAGGGTGTCTTAAGGTGCTACGGACGAATCGATGCAGCTCCTGAAGTAGATCACGATGTAAAGCGGCCGATCTTACTACCTCGTGGCCATTCAATCTGTCGTCTTATTATACAAAGCGTGCATGAGCAACTACACCATCTACAAAATGAAACTGTCGTCAACGAACTCAGGCAAAGGTTCTGGATACCGAATATGCGTGCGGCTGTTAAGGCAACAATAAAAAACTGTCAGCATTGCAAAAATCATCGTGCTCTTCCCCAGCCACCTCAAATGGGAGGTCTTCCAGCAGCCAGACTGGCAACATTTTGTCGTCCCTTCTCATACACTGGGGTGGATTACTTCGGTCCCATGGCGGTGACACTTGGTCGCAGAACAGAAAAGCGATGGGGAGTGTTATTTACTTGTATGAATACTCGTGCAATCCACATCAAAATAGCGACAAGCTTAACTAGCGACTCTTGTATTCTGGCAATAAAAAGGTTCATGGCTCGCCGGGGTATTCCGCTGCAGTTCCATAGCGATAACGGCACGAATTTTCACGGTGCTAAGAATGAAATTCAGCAAACTATGCAGCAGCAGTCCGAAATCGCCGAAAAATTTTCTGGTCCTGCTACGGAATGGTGTTTCAATCCGCCATCTTCGCCTCATATGGGAGGTACTTGGGAGCGAATGATCCAAACGGTGAAGAAAGTTCTTAAGGAGATTATGCTGACGCGAAACCCATCCGATGAATTGCTCCATAGTATGATGCTGGAAGTTGAGAAAACAATTAACTGTCATCCTTTAACTGACGAGGCGCTAACACCAAATCATTTCCTCTTGGGGACGTCCGACGGACACAAACCAGACGTCGTTCAAACAACCCATACAGCCTTATTAAGAAAGGACTGGATGAAGTCTCAACAGTATGCCAACCTATTTTGGAAGAGATGGTTGAAAGAGTACCTACCAACTCTCACAAGAAGGGGTAAATGGCACACTCGGCAATGATGGTCAAGTCAGAAAGGTCACAGTGCAGACTACCAGCGGGATATACGTGCGCCCAGCAGTGAAGATAGCCGTTCTCGACGTTCAAGGCGGTAAGCCGATCCCAACCGTCGTACCGGGGGGGACTGTTGTCGACAACGACATCTTACGACAAATAAAAGAAACCAAATGCTAAAAACGACTTCGCGGCTGAAGGTGGTCATTTGAGGAAGAAGAAAAAGACGAGAAAAGAAAAACACGAAATTTTTGAGTACGACGAAATAATCATTCATTTTAATATTAAATTACTTTCATACGATATTGAATAAAAATAACTACTACAAAAGGCGTGTATTATTCATTCAACCTTGTCACATATTTGTGACAAGCTGCCTTAATCGTATAATGAATGGTGTCTTCGAAGGAGTTGCTGATTTCGGAAGGTTTAGGCTCATTTCTATACTGAAAACTCCTGAAAACCATCTCGTGTATTCGGTCGCAAAATGTCTATGTCTCTAAGTGAAGACTGCAACATTCGGGAATTTTTTTCCCCATCAGAAGCACAATACCCCATTTAACCAAAAGAATTTTAGAGTTCCTTCTTTTGGAAGATGGTACAATCCACTTCCCTCGCGATATGAATTGCATTAAGGAACACCACAATGAACTCCGATTGTTTTCTGCATTTTCTACAAAAATAAGAACTTAGTATATTCACTTTAATATCAACACTTATCGAACTCACTTTTAAGATATTATTATTCTGTTACAAAATTACTTTTTTTTCTTGTATTAAAGGTATATTTTCGATTAAAAACACAATTTCTCACCATAACTTCTTGATTTTTCATAGAAAAACATACCAGCTGTCAAAATCTATAGCAACCTACCGATGCGAAAACTTGCCGCCAGGGGTTAGCCTCCATTCGCCAATTCGACGACGACCAAATGACATTTGATGCAAAAACACATTTACGTACCTAAGCTCTACGCAGGCTCTAAACGCAAATTTTCGAGTTTAACTTACGCAGTCTAAGTCTGCGCACCCTCTAAAATGCCCTTACACAGGAAAATGTTATTTATAAAGATTGTTCGAAAGTTGCTTTAGGGCTGCGTAAGTCAAACGCGAAAATTTTCGTTTAGAGCCTGCGTAGAGCTCACGAAAATAAGTTTTTGCATCAAATGTCATTTGGTCGTCGTCCAATTGTAAACAAAACCAAAAAGTGAAATTAATTTTTGTTCATTCATTTCGAATGCTGTGCAAACGAATTTCGTTGTCATATGCAATTGTAAGATTTAAATTATATTTAATAAATAAAAATATATAAAATATTGTGCATTTGTGATATTATTTCTTCTACTTCGGTTTTGTTGCTTGTGGAGAATGCCTTAGGATGTGTGTGAATATGTCTACATGGCTATATGTTGTTGGTAGAATAGAAATAGGAATATGGATAAAGGAAGATACTTAGATAGGTATATGATTGCAGTTTGAAATTTCAGCAGTACATTCGAAGACTTTTCGGAATTGTTTTAGATAATTTGTGTAAAATGATTATGTACAAGTTGGCCTGCGATATCTGGTGGCAAAGAAAAGAACCCTATCAGACATACAGGAATCTGTCATCGGTAAGCGGTACGTGTATTTTTGCAAAAGTAATTTATTTATTTTATAAATGAAAGACAATTTTAATTGATATAAATGCCTTGTCACTCCAAGTATTGTTTATGGAAAATAAAATAACCCCGGGTCAATAAATTATGTTTGAATCGTTTAAAAGTGGAAAGAAAAATTTGTGTTGGTTTCGTGTAAACAATTTGTTTATTTTTCGATTATACTCTTTTTTAACTGTTTAAAGTTCTTTAAATTGTTGTTAATATTCTATTTATTGTGCAGCATAAAGAATCTATTGTTGTGCAGCTGACGCAACTAGCCGAGATTTATCTCAGACTTTCTCGATATGGTAATTTTGGAAGGATTCTGCTGGGAAATGCTACTTCGAGCATGTTTTTTTAATTAACAAATGTATTAATTTGCCACAATATTTAAATATTTAATCTCGCTTAGCTTCTTTTACCTATATTTTTTCGCTGATCTGTCGAACTTGTATGTCTAGTAAGGTTCAAATTATAGCGCTGGGGTACACCCTCCATATCTGAATCAGAGCTGATGTCGGTTTGAGGGCAAAAAGGTAATAGATTTCTTTGTTTCCTTTAAAGCGTAGTATGCAGATGATACGAAACGAAATTTTCGGGTGGTCTCCAAAAGGACAACGAAACGTCTGCGAAATGGCAGCGGAAAATAATTTGTAGAGGGTTTCATCAGCTGCTAAACAAGTAGCAGTGTTACCATCACTGTCAACTTATCTTCGATTTGGATACTCGAACTTTTCGCTGGCTCCTTAAAATTTTCATTTGTTGATTGTCCTAATTTAGAATATTTACTTTAAAGTTTCGTGATTTTTTGGCGAAAAAAATACATAGGTACTTCAATAACAAACGTATTCTTTTCGCATGACGAAATCGTAAACATTTTCTTTTGTTTTTTTTGACCACTTAAACTTGATGGCTGAACTCATTCTTGGCCTTCAAATGGCTTATGAATTATAAAGCAAGTTTATCAAAAAAAAAAATGGCAAATTACCTTTAAATTTTCTAAAAAAAAAAGATTTTACAAATTTTTCCGTATGAACAACTTTGTTCGATCAACTTCTTAGTTAATTCCACAAAAAAAAATAAACAAATCATTCCACGGAAATATTTAATTTCTTTACTGTTCCATCTGTCTGAATTTGTGCTATGACCGCCTATTTTTCATTTATCGTCGTCCTTAAACAATTTAATAAGTCTGCTAATGAGTTTAGGTATTTTTGGCGCCAAAATTTTCCAACTTGCCTCCATATCTCTTATAAAATCTGGCAACACTGGAGTACAAATGTCAAATTTTCGCAAGCAAATAATGTCCCGGACAATAAACGTGTGCGAAAAGAGAGTGGTGAATTGTACCAAGCAATCTACTACAACTAACCACTTTTCCGCCATCATTTCACAGCATCTGCGTAATAGCTGCGTACTGCAAAACGAAAAGGAGAGCGAACATTTTTGGTAATGATTTTGTTGCGTCACTTTTGTATGGGATTTTCCGTTTCGTGTCATATGCGTACTGAGCTTAAGCAACGTTGCTTTAGGGCTGCGTAGGTTAAACGCGAAAATTTGCGTTTAGAGCCTACGTAGAGCTTACGTAAATGTGTTTTTGCATCAAATGTCTTTTAGTCGTCGTCGAATTGTAAACAAAACCAAAAAGTGAAATTATTTTTTTTTAAGTCGAAGAACTCGTGTGAGGTGTTGGTGCTCAGTGCCGGCTCCAGCCAAACTAGCGCCCTGTGCAAGATTTACAGAAAGCGCCCTTTTTTCATATTTGCACACATACATATGTCTTTTCCACATCACCCAGGAAGCAGACTGCAAATGTGTTTTTTTTTATTGAGGTATGCCCGGTAGGCCTTATCCTCAGTAACAACCAAATATGTATAATTACATTATATGGTTGTATGCGTTATATATTAAATGATTGTAATAAATGTATTGTGGTGTGGAATGTATCGTGTAACCTAAAAGGGTGAAGTGAAAACAACCCCTTAGTCACCAAACAAGTTCCACCCAAGTGTCACTTCCAATTGGAGACTGGAACCTGTCAAGTAAATGTATTTCACCACTGAGCTAGTTCTAGAACCCATTAGAATTAGCTAGAAAGTTCTCGTCAGATGGCGGAGCAGGTATAAAAGGACAGCTTTTAGAAGAGGGCGGGACAGTTGATTTATAACAGTGATTGGTTAAAGTTCGAGATAGTAATAGTTTGTGAAGATATATAAGTGAAAAGTAATAGAGTAAATTAAGTGATTGGTTTGAAACGTTGAAGAATTGTTTAAGTAATAGTGTTCTGGTACTTAATAAGTGAAATATTAGAATAGTCGATAAAAGTGTAATAAAAGTGAATTTTATTAGAAAAATTCAACAGAATAGTGTTTTATCTTTTACGAATCCCAGCCTGAATGTAACATTGGTGTCAGAAGTGGGATAAAACTTATTCTGTGCTAAGTGTCTAAGTGCAGCTAAAAAAAAAAAAAAAAAAGTGAATTTGTGATTTTCTAAATTACAAGAGACAAACAAAATGGGTCGTGTATTGCTACATCTAAGCATACCCCAATTGAAAAGTGAACTAGAAAAGCGGAATCTCTCCACAGCTGGAGGGAAAAGTGACCTCATACTTCGTCTGCAGGAAGCTGTCCAAAACGAGGGAGAAGATCCAAAAACCATGCTATTCGACGTGTCAGAAGAACAAGTAAGTACAGGCGTTGACATTAGCTCTATGATGGAATTACTTCTTGCGAAGATGGAAGAACAGAAGAATTCTCTAGAAGAACAGAAAAATTCTATGGAATCTAAGTTCGCAGAACAGAAGAATTCTCTAGAAGAACAGAAAAATTCTATGGAATTGAAGTTCGCAGAACAGAAGAATTCCCTAGAAGAGCAGAAGAATTCCATGGAATTGAAGTTCGCAGAACAGAAGAATTCTCTAGAAGAACAGAAAAATTCTCTTGAAGAACAGACAAATTCCATTGCCGCCGCACAAAAAGATGCAGTGTTCGTGTTCTAGATGTAAAAATCGACGCGATTGATGAAAAATTAAACGAGCATGAAACAAAGTTTGAGGAAATTACCAAAACGTTTCAAAAGCACGAGACAAACATCGAGAACATAGCTAAAGAGCTCGGAACAAACATCAAGAATATAACTAAAGAGCTCGAAATAGTCAAGAAACAGAAGGCTCGGGAATATTCTGCTGACTGCCCAAGAAACAAGGAGATGCAGCCACCCGTTTTTGATGGTCAAACATCATGGCCGATTTATCGGAGACAGTTCGAAGCAGCTGCAACGACCAATGGATGGGACGACGAGGATAAGTCGATTGCATTAACGCTCGCATTACGAGGTACAGCTGCAGAATTGCTTCAAACTATCTCCGAAGAAAAACAACGGGACTACGAGACTTTGGTGAAGGCTATTGAGATGCGATTTGGTGACGACCACATGCAGCAACTGTATAGGGTGCAACTGCGCAGTAGAATCCAGAAGAGGGGAGAAATACTTCAGCAACTGCAAGCTGCTATTGAGGCATTTACACAAGCCATAGAGGACAGACAACTGCAGATGGCTCTACGAATGGCTGGAAAGAGAACTCTTCCTGAGGCACTGGCATTTGCCTTAACCATGAAAGCTGCTGACCAAGCATCTCAAGGATTTCATCCGTTGCTGGAACTGCAACAAAATTGGACATCTACAACGACAGTGCAGAGCCGAACGTAAACAGGGCAGTTGTCCACATTGCAGAGCTAGGAACGAGGAGGCGTTTGAGCGTTCGGCGGATGGAACATCACAAAGCCATCAGTCGGGAAACAAGTAAGAACCAACTTCGCGGGGCAGAAGCTGGTTTCTGGAATCGACGCCCCCAGGACCACAATTCAGGTTTCCCACACCAAACGATGTAATAGGAGCCTGACAGTGGAAGCCCATATCGGCCAGAAAAAGTATGTGGCTACAATCGATACAGGTGCCACCGCTTCCATAATCAGAAGGGACATCGTTCGCCAATCATGGCTGCACAACACCAGCAGCTACTGTCTGAAAACAGCAACTGGAGCAACAGCAAAGGTGTATGGTGAGGTACTCTTGACGATAAACCTTGCAGGAATAGTCTTCTCCCATGCATTCTTAGTGGCTGATATATGTGACGAATGCATCATCGGAATCGACTTTATGAAGACGCATGATATAGTACTCGACATCGGTTTGCAAGTTATAAAGTACAAGAACGTCGAGTTTCCGATGGTTTACGGGAACGAGAACGTCGCAGCTCTACGGACAGTTGTAAGTGAGGACGAAATACTACCACCTTCGTCAGAAACAGTTATTTGGACAAAGCTGGAAGGCGACCCTGGGAGCCACCGATTCTACCTAGTCGAGCCAGATGCAGAAAATTATTATCAGAGGTATATCGTCGGAAAGATGCTGGTTGAACCTAAAAACAACTTGGTTCCCGTTCGTGTCCTCAATGTGGAAAACAAAAGCGTGAACTAAAGCAAGGGGAAGTGATTGGAAAGTGCGTACCGATTACTGCGGTCACAAAGTTGTCCAATGCAAGTCCTGTGAAACCGGTTAGACCTACGGAGATATCGGAAATGAAAAAGAATATACTCGGAGAGTGCGAGCTGGATCAGGAGCAGCGATCCATGGCAGGGAGTCTAATCAATGTGTTTGCTGATATATTTGCTTCACAGAACGGCGAGTATGGCCGAACACATCTCGTACAACACCGAATCGACACCGGAGATGCGAGACCGATTCGTCAGCCTCCCCGACGACTACCATTGGCTAAGCAGACGGAGGTTGCAGAAATGGTGTCGACGATGGAAAAGGAAGGACTGATTGAAAGCTCAAAAAGTCCGTGGGCATCGCCGGTCGTCCTGGTCAAGAAGAAAGACGGAAGTACGAGATTCTGCGTGGACTATCGCCAACTCAACAACGTCACCAAGAAGGATAGCTACCCCCTTCCAAGAATTGACGATACCCTGGACACACTATCTGGAGCCAAATGGTTTTCGACTCTCGATCTGAAGAGTGGCTACTGGCAAGTGCAGATCCATCCAGAAGACCGCGAGAAAACAGCATTCACAGCAGGAAACGGGCTTTGGCAGTTTACAGTAATGCCATTTGGACTGTGCAATGCTCCAGCTACCTTTGAACGTCTAATGGAGCGCGTTCTGCTGGGACTAACGTGGAAAACCTGCTTGGTCTACCTGGACGATGTCATCGTAGTAGGAAAAACATTTAACGAACATCGAGATAACCTTAAGGAGGTGTTCCAAAGGCTACGAAGTGCGCAACTAAAACTTAACCCGAAGAAGTTTTCCTTATTTAGACCAGAAGTGAAGTACCTCGGGCACATCATCTCTTCCAAAGGAGTCAAGACTGATCCGGAGAAGGTCGATGCAGTGAAAAACTGGCCGGTACCCAAAGACAAACATCAACTGAGAAGCTTCCTGGGACTTGCGACCTATTACAGACGATTTGTAAAGGACTTTGCCAAGATCGCAAAGAGCTTGCATCAACTGACAGAAAAAGGCAAACAATTCAAATGGTCGGGTGAGTGCGAAAAGAGCTTCAAGGAACTTAAACAACAGTTGTGCAACGCCCCCATACTAGCGTACCCCACCCCTGGGAAAACATTTATTGTGGATGCAGACGCTAGTAATGTGGGAATTGGAGCCGTCCTTTCCCAGGTGCACGATGGCCAAGAGAAAGTAGTTTCCTACTTCAGCAAAGTTCTCTCAAAGCCAGAAAGGAACTACTGTGTTACCAGGCGCGAACTCCTTGCTTTGGTATTGGCAACAAAACATTTCCATAAGTACCTTTATGGGCGGAAATTCATCCTCCGCACAGACCATGCATCTTTAAAGTGGCTGCTGCACTTTAAGAATCCTGAAGGCCAAGTCGCAAGGTGGATCGAACGGCTGCAGATGTACGACTACGAAATACCGGATGGAAAGTCGTTCGTAATGCAGCTTGTTGTACCCAGGTCAAAGGTTATGGAAGTGCTCAGGGAATTGCATGATGGAGTGTCTGGAGGCCACTTGGGAATCAATAAAACGTTCGAAAAAGTGCGGGAACGCTTTTACTGGATTCATTCAAGGGAGGACGTTGAAACTTGGTGCAGGAAATGCGTTACATGTGCGGCCAGCAAAGGTCCGAGATTGAAAGTCCGTGGCAAAATGCATCAATACAATGTTGGAGCTCCTTTCGAAAGGATAGCAGTTGACATTGCGGGACCGTTTCCTGAAACAAACAATGGAAATCGTTACATCCTCGTTGTTATGGACTATTTCAGTAAGTGGCCTGAAGCATTTGCTATCCCAAATCAAGAAGCTAAAACCGTGGTGGAGCAAATCGTCAATAACTGGGTAAGCAGATTCGGTGTACCAATGGAACTGCATTCAGACCAAGGACGGAACTTCGAGTCGAAGATTTTCCAAGGAGTGTGCCAGTTACTCGGGATTCACAAGACAAGGACAACCCCGCTTCATCCACAATCAGATGGGATGGTGGAGCGCTTCAACAGGGCACTGAATGAACACCTCTCTAAGGTCGTTGGCGAAGACCAGAGAGACTGGGATAAGCAGATTCCCATGTTTTTATTGGCTTATCGAGGTGCAGTGCATAACACCACAGGACATACTCCATCTGAAATCTTATTTGGTCGAACAGTCCGCCTACCTAGCGAGTTGATGTTTGGATATCCATGCGAAGAGCCCAAGAATTAGGAGGACTACGTTACAGACCTCAGGGATATCATCAGGGACGTGCATCGAGACACTAGGGATAAGATTAAGATAGCCAGTGACCGCATGAAAACGAGGTACGATACCAAAACGACAACTAAAGGATTCCAGGAAGGAGATCTGGTATGGCTATATAACCCTCATCGAAGGAAAGGGTTATCGCCTAAGTTGCAACAAGACTGGGAAGGGCCCTATACAATCGTAAAGCGCATCAACGACGTTGTCTATCGCATCCAACGAGGAAGAGGCAAGCTGAAAGTCGTTCATGTGGATCGTCTTCATCGTTATAATGGTGAAAATGTTAACGAGTTTGTTCGGGACGAACAAGTTTAAGAGGGGGACATTGTGGTGTGGAATGTATCGTGTAACCTAAAATGGTGAAGTGAAAACAACCCCTTAGTCACCAAACAAGTTCCACCCAAGTGTCACTTCCAATTGGAGACTGGAACCTGTCAAGTAAATGTATTTCACCACTGAGCTAGTTCTAGAACCCATTAGAATTAGCTAGAAAGTTCTCGTCAGATGGCGGAGCAGGTATAAAAGGACAGCTTTTAGAAGAGGGCGGGACAGTTGATTTATAACAGTGATTGGTTAAAGTTCGAGATAGTAATAGTTTGTGAAGATAAATAAGTGAAAAGTAATAGAGTAAATTAAGTGATTGGTTTGAAACGTTGAAGAATTGTTTAAGTAATAGTGTTCTGGTACTTAATAAGTGAAATATTAGAATAGTCGATAAAAGTGTAATAAAAGTGAATTTTATTAGAAAAATTAAACAGAATAGTGTTTTATCTTTACGAATCCCAGCCTGAATGTAACAGTATTTACATAAATTAAAAAATAAATAAATCAGAAACACAATTTAATTTAAATGAAATTGAAATACATATTTTATAAATAAATAAAAAAAAAGAATTCATTTAAGAAAGGTTTTTTTCGTATTTTCCTTCAAGTTTCTTTTTATTCCTTACCTATCTACGAGTATCTTACATAAAAAAAAAAAATTTCAGTAGAAAGTTAAAACTCAAATTATCAAATCTCTGTAAAATGTGCAATAACAATAGTCCTGTAACATTATTTTTATACGGAATAAAAATATCTATCTACATCTATCTATTTAAGGAACTTTAGTTAATTTGTTTAAGCAAAAAAAAAGTAAAACCATAACTAAAACTCAGCGAAGAATTATGCAGAGGGGATGCATGTTCCTCGCTGCGTTTTAAAAATTAAAGTAAATTTTTGCCCTGTTTTTTATTATCGAATTCAACAATCCTTCGCCTTTCTCAAAGTTCTACCCCTGAAGGTTTTTTTTTTTGTCCATATTGGAAGAAAGAAGAGGAAAACACAATTCCGAAAATAAATAAACACGTGCAGATTGAAGTTCACGCAATTCACGAGGTCGTATTCAACTAAGCTTGAATGTTATTATGTAGTGCTCGTGAGAAATCGAACTTCAATATTATACCTTTTCCATTATTAGCTTTGTAACTATTTCTAACTATTTCTAAGTTTCAAGCCAATTTAACCTCAAAGTATTTGCTTTCTTACCAATAATATTTATATCTTATTAGGGGTTTACACCCTGAAACAATTTATTGGGCTAAGCCCGAACTCTATTGAATCTATTGAAATAGGTATTTAATTTTTATAAATATACCTACACATCCCTATGATAAGCGGTTAAGAATTTATGTCTCTTAAAAAAAGTAAATGCTTCTATCCAATTTTATTTATCAACCAATCTGCAATTTTTAAAATGAAAGCAACCAATGGGTATTTAAGAATCTCGAAAAAAAACTATAAAAAACAATACTAAACAAAATAAAAAAATGATAGCTATTCGTTTCATATCAGTATTTCAGCTTTATTTAGCTAAAAAGCAATTAAACAACACAATACAAGTTAGCATTGAAGGCTTCCGTTATAGTCATAGCCATACGTAAAATGCAACCGAAAAAAGTTGGAACAGTGTGAAAATATTTTTTTAAGTTTTACGTTTAGTCGGTAAGCTCTGTCAGAAAAATGTTTAGGTATACAACAAATCAACTACCCCATTGGATTCGATTGACGATTGAAAAAGTTTGCCTGCGACACCTGGTGGAGAAAAAAGGAATATGTAGAGACCTATTTGTTTTGCTTGGACTTGGGTAAGGAATACGCCTGCGACACCTGGTGGAGAAAAAAAGGAATATGTAGAGACCTATTTGTTTTGCTTGGACTTGGGTAAGCAATAAGTGTGTTTACGTGTAAGAAATGTAATTAATTATCAATTAAAAAGTTAACCAACTAATTGAAAACAAACTTAATTTGCAAGTCGAAGTAGGTACTACTTGTCCGAAATTTGCATAGTGTGAGTCAATTCATCTGGTAAAACTAGCACAAAAGTCTGTTCTAAGTAGAAAGTGTTGAATGTAATGCAAACAAGTAATAAATTAGCTTTTGTTTATATATTTTGGTGTTAGTGTGTTGGACTACTAAGCGAGGGCTCCAGGTTCGAATCCCGCACAAACCCAAACATCGTCTGACAAACATCCGAGAGTATAACTGTCATGAAAGAGCTTCTCAATCGGCCCGTTTGCCTCGATGGTCATTTAAGGCATTTGTTATTTATTACCCAATGTTGTAGAAGGGTAATGCTGTAGAGAAAAACAAATCAAAAAAGTTGAAGTTGGAAATTTATTAGTAGCACAAAACAAACAGAACGCAAACAATTTTTACACAAACAAAATTTCACAACAGGAAAAAAGTATCTACACAACCACAATTAGGGACAAGAACAATACCACTAATTAAACTTAAAAAAATTACAAAGAAAAGACAATTAAATAATTTACGCAAATGATAGATTCAATAACCCACAAAAAAAGAGAACGAAAACAAATCCCAATCCTACGAATTCATCAAACACCGATGACAACAAAATAATAGGTACCTACTTGTTCCATCAAAAAAGCCAGCAATGCCATATCGAAATTTCATTATAATGGTTTATGCTGGCATTCGTGTTTATTGTCCCATTACACTATTATGCTATTTGGGCATCTTTATCTGTCAAACTCACCCTGGTCATGTGTGGCATTCAGGTCAATTGAGCATTTGAGATATGCCCATTACACTGTATGACCATATTTTGACAGGAGAACTGTCAGAAATTGGCATTTTATGACCACTTGCCATACAGTCTAATCTTACCTTAACGAATAAACAGAGGAGTACGTTCGATAATGGATGCTGGCTAATTGGAAATGGACGTGTTGGCAAGGTAAAGTCATATTAAAAGCCTTTGCAATTTTTTTTAGGTTCTGTTTCTGAAACTCGTTGGATTTCATTTTTAGACTCGTATGTCGGTTTACCCATCGTATTTATGTTTGTAAAATATCGGAAAAAATCGTTAAAATAGTTACGAAATCGTAAAAATTAGGGCGAAAAAGAACAAAAATCGGAACGTCGTATTTGCCTTCGGAAATCTTCACTTTTACGATAAATACGATCACATAACAACGCTGCTCACACAACACACAATAAGCTTTCAATTCAATCAAAGGCACTGCAGTGGAAGAGAATAGTATATTTTCATATACAAAATACAATTTGCAGGGTTGCCAGAATTTATACTTCGCTTTAAGCGCCCAACGATTAAAAAAATGTAGCCCAATACCGTTGCCCAGAAAGAAGCCCAAATATCGTTGAAAATATGTGCGCGTTTTTTCGATCTTCTCCAATTGACATTTTGTAGCTGTGTCATTGTGTCAAATCAAAAGGCCTGTTCGATGTTACTTGACTGCAAGACTGCTGCCAAAGTGCCAAGTTTTAAAAGTACGGGTTTGTTCGAAAATATATCTTTTTTTAGTTATGTGAAAGAATAAAACAAACAAAATTAACACACAATTTTTAAAACGATATGTAGCCCAAAATTGTGTTGGGCGCTCATGAAAGAAATTTCTATCGTTTTTTAAGTAAAAAGTGTAATAAGCCTATTGTGGATGATTAGAGGGAGTTGGGATTTTTGAAAGATGACAGGAAGCAAGGATGTGGATGGGACCTTAGGATGGGATGTGAGAAAGAGAGGGTAAGAATGCAGAGAGCGAGGAGCATGGCATGCTTGCATAGCACGACTTAGCTCGCCGGACGGGGAGGTCCTTGTCCTCGCTACTCTACGACCTAATACAAAACATATAACATGCCAAAAAGAAAATAAAGAGGTACTTACGTTGGCTTTAGTACCGGAAACGGACGGACGTCCACCACCAGGATAGGCGCTGCGGATGTTTTTGCAGCGAGGCCATTTCCCACCCCTCCTGGAAATCCGTTGGCCATACGTGTGGATTTCCCCGAAATTGTAATCCGCCTCAACAACAGATCATCGCCTTGGACTGGAATCCACCGTCCGCACCCCTGAAATGTCGCCTTAGCAAAGCATGATGATCTTATCGATCACCATAAAAAAAATAACGAACACCAAATTTTCATCTTATGGCGTGAATTCACAATTTTTATTTTTTTTTTTTATTCAAGTCATTTTAAATACAGAAAAAAATTTAGAAACAAAAAAAAATGTAGGTAATAATAACCAAAAAGGAAACTATGAAAAAAAACGAACTAAAAAAAAAATATAACAAAAAATATGCAACAAAAAAAATCCTTATCAAATTTAAACTATAGTAGGTTTAATCTCACCGCCCTCGACTGTAGATTATGTAATATTGGTAACCTAGGTTCGGTTATGTGCAAAAACACGAAAAGCTTTATCCAAGTTTCCTACCTAAAAAGAGCTCTCTGTAGGAGGGATATTTTTTGTGGCGAAATGTCGCATCCAGAGACGTAATACAGGGGAGGATGAAAAGAAACCTATTCCAATAACAACAAGAAAATTAATTTTAACAAAGAAAAAAGATTGTAAACCTATTCACGCCAGATTTAGCTTAAAACTATAAAAAAAAGGAAACAGCAAAAATACAGGGATGACAACTATTATTAAAATGTAATTTTATGGCAACCTTTTATGGCGCGACTGAGTATAAAGTCCAATGATTAATTGATTTTGCAGGGAAAATGTTATTTAAATTCGTTGTTTAAATATATTATATCGAGAAATATTAAATGATTCACTTGGTTTATCTTATTTATCTTAAGTATTATAAATCATTTTTTTTTTTTTTTTTTTTTTGTTTATGGTATAATTATGCAGCCGAGCCCGTCTCAAGGTGTATGGATGCTCAAGGTCACCCCTACACCAACGGAGTCCTCTGGTAGTCTGTGCACCGTGTAGCGAGGATGATCTTAAAGTTCCCTCTTTATTATGGAATCGAGGAATGGTGACTCTGGCGATACTAAGGTGTATGCTCTTATGGTATTTAAAAAAAACGGGGCTAAGCGAGGGCTCCAGGTTCGAATCCCGCACAAACCCAAACATCGTCTGACAAACATCCGAGAGTATAACTGTCATGAAAGAGCTTCTCAATCGGCCCGTTTGGAACAGGCATAAAATTGTAGATCCCTTCCATTCGTTCCAAAAATTAAAAACTCACAAAACGAATGGTTGCGAGCAGCAAGGCCCTGGGTCCCTACAGACCTGTTGCGCCAACTATTATTATTAACTTTATAATTCATAAGCAACATTTTAAGGCCAAGATTGAGTTGAACTATTAGGTTTAAGAGGTCAAAAAAAGCAAACGAAAATTTGTACTAGTCTGTTTTACGTATGGCTATAACCTATAACTAGGGCCTAAAGCTAAGATCAACTGCATGCCAATTAAGCATATGAGTGCCAAAAGGCAAATGACCAGATTAGCTGTCAAATTAACAAAATGCCATAATTATCAAAACTCTATATTATAAACTACCAATATGGTCATATTTGCCTCGATGGTCATTTAAGGCATTTGTTATTTATTACTTGTAGAAGGGTAATGCTGTAGAGAAAAACAAATCAAAAAAGTTGAAGTTGGAAATTTATTAGTAGCACAAAACAAACAGAAAGCAAACAATTTTTACACAAACAAAATTTCACAACAGGAAAAAAGTATCTACACAACCACAATTAGGGACAAGAACAATACCACTAATTAAACTTAAAAAAAATTACAAAGAAAAGACAATTAAATAATTTACGCAAATGATAGATTCAATAACCCACAAAAAAAGAGAACGAAAACAAATCCCAATCCTACGAATTCATCAAACACCGATGACAACAAAATAATAGGTACCTACTTGTTCCATCAAAAAAGCCAGCAATGCCATATCGAAATTTCATTATAATGGTTTATGCTGGCATTCGTGTTTATTGTCCCATTACACTATTATGCTATTTGGGCATCTTTATCTGTCAAACTCAACCTGGTCATGTGTGGCATTCAGGTCAATTGAGCATTTGAGATATGCCCATTACACTGTATGACCATATTTTGACAGGAGAACTGTCAGAAATTGGCATTTTATGACCACTTGCCATACAGTCTAATCTTACCTTAACGAATAAACAGAGGAGTACGTTCGATAATGGATGCTGGCTAATTGGAAATGGACGTGTTGGCAAGGTAAAGTCATATTAAAAGCCTTTGCAATTTTTTTTAGGTTCTGTTTCTGAAACTCGTTGGATTTCATTTTTAGACTCGTATGTCGGTTTACCCATCGTATTTATGTTTGTAAAATATCGGAAAAAATCGTTAAAATAGTTACGAAATCGTAAAAATTAGGGCGAAAAAGAACAAAAATCGGAACGTCGTATTTGCCTTCGGAAATCTTCACTTTTACGATAAATACGATCACATAACAACGCTGCTCATACAACACACAATAAGCTTTCAATTCAATCAAAGGCACTGCAGTGGAAGAGAATAGTATATTTTCATATACAAAATACAATTTGCAGGGTTGCCAGAATTTATACTTCGCTTTAAGCGCCCAACGATTAAAAAAATGTAGCCCAATACCGTTGCCCAGAAAGAAGCCCAAATATCGTTGAAAATATGTGCGCGTTTTTTCGATCTTCTCCAATTGACATTTTGTAGCTGTGTCATTGTGTCAAATCAAAAGGCCTGTTCGATGTTACTTGACTGCAAGACTGCTGCCAAAGTGCCAAGTTTTAAAAGTACGGGTTTGTTCGAAAATATATCTTTTTTTAGTTATGTGAAAGAATAAAACAAACAAAATTAACACACAATTTTTAAAACGATATGTAGCCCAAAATTGTGTTGGGCGCTCATGAAAGAAATTTCTATCGTTTTTTAAGTAAAAAGTGTAATAAGCCTATTGTGGATGATTAGAGGGAGTTGGGATTTTTGAAAGATGACAGGAAGCAAGGATGTGGATGGGACCTTAGGATGGGATGTGAGAAAGAGAGGGTAAGAATGCAGAGAGCGAGGAGCATGGCATGCTTGCATAGCACGACTTAGCTCGCCGGACGGGGAGGTCCTTGTCCTCGCTACTCTACGACCTAATACAAAACATATAACATGCCAAAAAGAAAATAAAGAGGTACTTACGTTGGCTTTAGTACCGGAAACGGACGGACGTCCACCACCAGGATAGGCGCTGCGGATGTTTTTGCAGCGAGGCCATTTCCCACCCCTCCTGGAAATCCGTTGGCCATACGTGTGGATTTCCCCGAAATTGTAATCCGCCTCAATAACAGATCATCGCCTTGGACTGGAATCCACCGTCCGCACCCCTGAAATGTCGCCTTAGCAAAGCATGATGATCTTATCGATCACCATAAAAAAAATAACGAACACCAAATTTTCATCTTATGGCGTGAATTCACAATTTTTATTTTTTTTTTTTTATTCAAGTCATTTTAAATACAGAAAAAAATTTAGAAACAAAAAAAAATGTAGGTAATAATAACCAAAAAGGAAACTATGAAAAAAAAACGAACTAAAAAAAAACTATAACAAAAAATATGCAACAAAAAAAATCCTTATCAAATTTAAACTATAGTAGGTTTAAACTCACCGCCCTCGACTGTAGATTATGTAATATTGGTAACCTAGGTTCGGTTATGTGCAAAAACACGAAAAGCTTTATCCAAGTTTCCTACCTAAAAAGAGCTCTCTGTAGGAGGGATATTTTTTGTGGCGAAATGTCGCATCCAGAGACGTAATACAGGGGAGGATGAAAAGAAACCTATTCCAATAACAACAAGAAAATTAATTTTAACAAAGAAAAAAGATTGTAAACCTATTCACGCCAGATTTAGCTTAAAACTATAAAAAAAAGGAAACAGCAAAAATACAGGGATGACAACTATTATTAAAATGTAATTTTATGGCAACCTTTTATGGCGCGACTGAGTATAAAGTCCAATGATTAATTGATTTTGCAGGGAAAATGTTATTTAAATTCGTTGTTTAAATATATTATATCGAGAAATATTAAATGATTCACTTGATTTATCTTATTTATCTTAAGTATTATAAATCATTTTTTTTTTTTTTTTGTTTATGGTATAATTATGCAGCCGAGCCCGTCTCAAGGTGTATGGATGCTCAAGGTCACCCCTACACCAACGGAGTCCTCTGGTAGTCTGTGCACCGTGTAGCGAGGATGATCTTAAAGTTCCCTCTTTATTATGGAATCGAGGAATGGTGACCAGCGTTGTTATGTGATCGTATTTATCGTAAATGTGACGATTTCCGAAGGTTAATACGATGCGCCGATTTTTGCTTTTTTCGTCCCAATTTCGACGATTTCGTTAATATTTTTACGATTTTTTCCGATATTTTACAACCATTAAATACGATGGGCAAACCGAAATACGCCTCGATAAAGAAAATACAATTTCAGAAAAAAAAAAACAAAAAACCAGAAATGCATTTAATATCACCTTACCTTACCAACACATCCCTTTACAATTAGCCGGCATCGATTACCGAAAGATATAGAAAGTATGGTTCGTGATCGTGATATATAGGTATAATTACATTCAAAACAGCCCAAAACGAACAGACCAGTTTCAAAAAATTATGAAACTTTTGGATTTAAAACCAAAAAACCTTCTACATCCATCCCAAACCAGGTGGCTGTCTTTGGAAGCAGTTGTAGATCGGATTTTGGAACTATACGAGCCGTTAAAGATTTATTTTTCATTTGAAGCGAAAATCGATAACATCGATAGTTCAAAAACAATTATTGCTTCTTTATGCAATATTTTATCGCCACTGTACTTAAAATTTTTTGAGATATATTCTTCCGGAAATAAATAAGTTAAATCGAATTTTCCATAGCGAGAGTCCACAAATTCATCTGATTTATCCACAAATTAAAACATTGCTTATGACTCTGTTCGATTGCTTCCTAAAATCGGAATATATAAAATATGAATCAAATATTCAAAATATTAATTAGGTATAAATTGGAAAAAAATATTCTTGAGCTTGAAGACTTGTACTTAGGAACTGAAGTCAGTATTTATGTATCCGAAAATTCTACGAAAATCAGCCCTACTCAAATAAAAACATTTAAAGGTGACTGTGTTTTGTTTTTTCAAGAACTTTGTGATCAAATATTAAAAAGATTTGATTTTAATAACGCAGTTTTTCAAAACATTGGTCAACTTGATCCGAAAAAAGTCTTCTATAAAGAAAACACAACACTAGTCAATCTTTTTAATTTGTTTCCAAATTTAGTTTTACCTAATGAAATTCAAAAAATGGACTCCGAATACAGAGAAATTAGAAATATTGATTTCAATAACTTAGTCGGAGAAAATTTGGAGAACATTAGAGTGGAACAATTTTGGAAAGAAATTTCATTAATTAAGAGGAGTAACGGAGAAATTGCTTTTCCTCTAATGGGGAAATTTGTTTTTAATGTTTTGAGTTTGCCAAACTCTAGCGCGAATGTTGAAAGAACATTTTCGCAAATAAACCTTAATAAAACAAAAACGCGAAACAGGCTAGAAGTTGATACATTGGAAGGAATATTACTTTGCAAAGACTATTTAAGAATTAACAATTGTAATTGCTACGACCTTACAATAAATTCCAAAATTACTAAAATGTTTAATGTTGATATTTACAAGTCCAAAGCTTCGAATACATAATTACTTTTTCAGTTCCTATCATTTGTTCCTTATAAAATGACAATTTTAGCTTTAAAAAAGTATAGTTATAATACCATTAATATATTTATAAAATATTCGTGATATATGTTTTGGAGTTTAAAGATTTCCATAAACTAAACGAATTTTTGCTAACGCATTAAGACTGACTAAAATCAAAGTTTTATGTTGTTTTTGAAACCATAAACTTTTATTTATTTATGCTATGAATATAATTTGTATACCTAATAGTAGGTATTAATTAAAAAAAAATACAGAAGTCATATTTAATAGTGCTAAAATAACAACTGTATATTTTTATCGACTTTCGCAATACTTACTAGAAATACTGAACTGTTTATAGAAATATTATTAAATTATTAAATTATTAAATTATTATTATTAAATAAAAAAACTGAAATACTGATAAGAAGCGAAGAATCAGGTTTATTTTGTTTTCTATTGTTTTTTAAAACATTTTTTTAAAACACGGTAGGTACTCTTTGGTTGCATTTATTTCAAACATTTCAGTTGATAAATCGAAATTGTTAAATTGGGTACAATTCTAAAAGCATTTGTAACGAAACTTTCTCACTTATCACATTTACTTTTCTTAACCGCTTACCATGTGCAGTTTTATATGGTGGTATTCAAGTAAACACTTCATAAGTTAAATTTACTTGAGACTCAAGACTCAAAAATAGTTACTGTTCAGCTATATTTTAAGTAGCGTAAGAATGTAAAATATTTATTGAAAAAGAATGAACAATTTAAGTAGCGTATGAAAAGTATAAAAAGTGAAGAGTGACAGATACTGGCGTTGGAATTCAAAAGTTGTCAGTATTGCCACACATAAATAAACACAACGACATAATGAGTTGTCACGACAGAGAATTGCCAGCGCTGGTATTCAAGTCTCGACAGTTACAATTCTAATAATGGAAAAAGTTTCTTGAAGTTCAAGCTGTCCGATTTCAAAATAACATTCAAATTAAGTACAATATGACCTCTACGCTCTAAAACGCATTTTTTGTACTAGTGCAATTAGAAAATACGACAAATACGATTTTGAACCGAGAAAATATACGATTCTCAAACAATATCCATAACAACACTGATGGTGACTCTGGCGATACTAAGGTGTATGCTCTTATGGTATTTAAAAAAAACGGGGCGGTCACGACTTTATCGTTGACCGCCAATTTGAATTTCTGCGATGGACGTCGCCTATTAACATTTAATTTAATTAACATTTAACACTTTCATACACTAATTCCTAAATAGAACACTTACCCCAAAATAAAATGTTAGCCAAAAAAAAGAATCCTGAATTTAAAGTGGTGTACACTGCCTTTTTTTCCAATAAGGTCTTTAAAAAAAAACAACTCACTACACTACGACTTTCGAAAACTATGTGGCACCGACTGTGTGCCTCTAGTAGTGACTGTACGAATGATTCGTTCTCGTTGTCATTTAGGCTGATTGGTGGTGCGACTTGCTGCCAAAAATGCCCCCCATACGGTGAACTGTTTTCTGGTGTGAGAACCGAATTATTTGCCGCTAATTGAGAGATGAGATTTTCCTCTTATTTCCTTTCCCTTTCTTTGAGTTATACCAAAACTCACTTAGTCGGGACACAATCTGTGTACGCCTTGCAGGGAACAATTGGGAACAAATCTTTACAAACAGAACGAGAACCACATCGAGACTCGACACCGACGATGACAGTTTACACCCAAAACACATAGGTAACGATTCGAATGTGACAAGAAGAGTCATTTTACTTTATTAAATATTTTATATTTCAGGCTCTAAGTGACCATAACAAAAGATAGCCCAAAATACGACAATGCGCCCAATCTGGCAAGTGGCAACGCTGTATACAAATACAATAGCCGTGTTTTATTATCAGCGTGATCTGATCCGAATCAGATCACGAAAATAAAACAATACGGATCATAGACGAGTTGTGGCAACAGTTGCTTTCAAAAGACGACCATGCTACCAGCCATATTGCAAACATTAGCCGTGTTTTATTATCAGCCATGATCTATATAGATCATCGATTTACATGCACTTACAACAACAGCATATGATCCTGCTTCTCATCGAGATCATGAACCATGATCTGAAAATTATTTCTACTATTGCTCGCAGCGCTGTTTGGCGCTGTTTGTTTCTTTCTTGAATGTTGGTGTGCCTGTAAAAGATAGCCACACAGTCACGTTGCCAGACTAAAAAATTCAAAATAGCAAATTCATAGCACAAAAAATCAATAAGCATTTTTTTACATCCAATAAATTTCGCGCCCTTGGAGATTTTGCTTTTTAATTCTGTAAAGGTATGACAAGCCCAGCGAAATATTCCATAATTTTTTAAGTAAGTAAATGTTTAACAAAAAATGTTTATGAAATGTGTCGCTGTCGCAGTTCGTAAATAATTATTGTTTCACAAGTTTTCCGGCAGAAAGGTGATAGTTGTTTCTTGTTTTTACATAAAGTACAAATCAGGTACAAATGTCCAGAAAATCTCGGAATATCTAATGAAAAATGTAAACTAGCAGGCTGCATAAATTTAAACTATTTTATAACTGCAACTGTTTTCGCCGAGTTTTTTGGACATACAGCTTTAAATTTACGTGAAGTTCCGATTTTATTTTAACAATCAAACGTATTTCGTGTGTGTGTAGAGAGAGAACTATGGTATTATTATGAAAAGTATAATGCTTTGTCTAAGAATTCCAATCTAATCAGACCAAATGTGCAAACTGCGGTTTTCATTATATTTCGAACTGATTGTAAACACTTTAGTTCTTAAAAAACTCTCACCTTCAAAAATTAAAAATGATTAATTTGACTGATATGGCAACACCCCCTACAAGCAACTGAAATGTCGTTGTGCAGAATGTTTGCAATATGGCTGGTAGCATGGTCGTCTTTTGAAAGCAACTGTTGCCACAACTCGTCTATGATCCGTATTGTTTTATTTTCGTGATCTGATTCGGATCAGATCACGCTGATAATAAAACACGGCTATTGTGTACAACGACATTTCAGTTGCTTGTCGGGGGTGTTGCCATATCAGTTAAATTAATCATTTTTCATTTTTGAAGGTGAGAGTTTTTTAAGAACTTATTTAAAGTGTTTACAATCAGTTCGAAATATAATGAAAACCGCAGTTTACACATCTGGTCCGTTTAGATTGGAATAATTCTTAGACAAAGCATTATACTTTTCATAATAATACCATAGTTCTCTCCCTGAACACACACAAAATACGTTTGATTGTTAAAATAAAATCGTCACTTCACGTAAATTTAAAGCTATTTGTCCAAAAAAAACTCGGCGAAAACAGTTGCAGTTATAAAACAGCCTGCTAGTTTACATTTTTCATTAGATATTCCGAAATTTTCTGGACATTTGTACCTGATTTGTACTTTATGTAAAAACAAAAAACAACTATCACCTTTCTGCCGGAAAACTTGTGAAACAATAATTATTTACGAACTGCGACAGCGAAACATTTCATAAACATTTTTTGTTAAACATTTACTTAAAAAATTATGGAATATTTCGCTGGGCTTGTCATACCTTTACAGAATTAAAAAGCAAAATCTCCAAGGGCGCGAAATTTATTGGATGTAAAAAAATGCTTATTGATTTTTTGTGCTATGAAGAGTATTGAATTTTTTAGTCTGGCAACGTGACTGTGTGGCTATCTTTTACAGGCACACCAACATTCAAGAAAGAAACAAACAGCGCCAAACAGCGCTGCGAGCAATAGTAGAAATAATTTTCAGATCATGGTTCATGATCTCGATGAGAAGCAGGATCATATCGATACCTTAATGCACACATGTGCTATGTCCTTTTTTAACTGTTTTCAGATAGGGGCACCATTGTAAAGCTGAGAAGCAGTACTTTGATATGCACACACGTTCTATGTCCAACAGAAGTCCTAAATTGCTTTAATTTGCAAAAAAAGCGAATGTCCTATGTCCGCTCTTGAATAATAGGGAAAAGCGCAATTGTTCTATGTCCATCATTTTGTGCTATGTCCGTTTTATGTTTAAAATTTTGTGCTATGTCCGGACATAGCACCTTTGTGCACTTTATTTTAGTAGGCATTTACACTATTTAAGTTTGATTGTGGATACTGTTTGGTTTTTGTTTAAATGTGATGAAACGGATTCCACTATAGCGATCAAGAATACCAAAGTTTAGGAGGTAAGACTTTTAAGAATTTAACAGTCAAGAGGAACACAGTCATTTTCTCAAGTGACTATATATCTCACAGGCGAATCTTGTTTTACAGCTAATGAACCGGCCGAAGAAACAGATGTCCTTGATCCTAATGCAGAAATCATTTTGTGTGTTCCCTTGATGAAAACGGCATAACCAGAAAGAGGAAAAGGTCTATGGATTCGGGTATTAATAAAATTGTGAGCAGGTCTTACAAGCTACCGAATGGAAATCGTGGAAATGTTCGTGTATGCCAAAAATTCTTTTTTGACAATTCCAAAGGCCAAAAATACAATCAAAAATATGCTTTTCTAATAAATAATAATAGTTCTTGTTTTTTTTAATACACGGTTTGTGGTAAGAAAGTAGTATCTGATCTGAAGCATATAAATATATATATATATTTTGGGAGACAATCGAATCAGACCACCATTGACGCTCTCTTTTCGTCTCTCTACCACTGTAAATCTTACCCAGCTAGACTTTCTGTATTTCTCCAGAATTCTTCCTTGGGTTCGATTCCTAGTGTTAACTCTAGCAGAAGATCTTCATTCTTCTGCCAGCCAAAGCTGGATATTGACTGGTTCTAGCAACTTTTCAGTTAACCCCTGTTTTGCAAGGGAGTCCGCCTTTTCGTTGCCTTCGATCCCCATGTGTCCTCGTACCCAAGTCAGTGTTACTTCATTTTTAGATGAACACTTATTGAGCTTGAGTATACATTTCAGTGCCAATGATGTTGTAATGTTTGTTGATCACCGCTTGATTGTCCAGTGCTATAAGGATATTTCTTCCCTCCACCTGACTCTCAAGCAAGTAATCCAACGCATGCAGCAATGCACCTGGTATACGGAAGTGTGTTTCTCGAGGCTTACGTGACGGGCTAGTTCCAGCTATTCTGAATAGATACCGGCACCCGCTCCGGTATCCATCACGGATCCATCTGTGAAAATCACTATTTCACCACTCCTTTTTTCTGGAAGTAATCCGTCCTCAATACGAGTTTTGTGATTCCTTTCCATAATACGAACCCTTGTGATCCCATCCATAGGCATGTTCAGCCCCCTAATCTCGTTTTTGGCGAGTTACAGGATATTCCTATGACCATAGATGATACCACGATTGTGCCATTTCGCATCTCGATGCAAACGAAGTGCCGTTAGGGCCGCTGTTTTCTTAATAAATAAGTCTAGCTGTAAGATCCTAAGGATCACTTCCAATGCGCTTGTTGGTGTTGTCCGTGTTGCACCTGTAATTCCTATAATGAAGCATAATGAAGGGAGTAATAAGTTAACGGTTTAGTAACTAAATTGTGTTTCATGTCCTATTTGAACAACTGGCAACAAGCACAAAAGTGCTATGTCCTTACATATTTAATTCTATCATGAACAAATTGAAAAGTGATTGAAGAATTATTTACTTTTCATTATTATACTTTTACAAAGATATCAGGCCGTAACATACTTAAATACCAAAGCCAATCGAGCTGCTTTAGTAGAGTTATGCAAGTACTAAAACTTTACTTTGAGTTTGCCAAAAACAGTAAAAACGGACATAGAACATGTGTGCATTAAGGTATCGATATGCTGTTGTTGTAAGTGCATGTAAATCGATGATCTATATAGATCATGGCTGATAATAAAACACGGCTAATACAAAGCTAATTGTTCTCTTTGTTACTGTAAGAGAAACTTGTTACTCTTTTTCGTAGATGAGAAATCAGAAATCCCAAATCCCACACGTTGTGTGCATAAACCATAAACTAAGTATTAAATAGACCGTCAGCTCAGCCAACTTAAGAGAGTTTGCCTACAAGCTGTTTTCCCTGTTTCTATGTGCGAAAGTATGCGTGCCATGTTAAAGTGCATAAGACGCACGAATACCCTTGCGCATAGCAACCTGACAGATGACTGACACTTCATTCTGTGGTGACATTGGGAAAAATTCAAATAATTCAAATAATTGGCAATTATCGGGACGTGTTAAGAAAACGGTGGGTCTGGTGTGGTGAATTTAGTACCTACATACATTTATTAAAACGAATATATCAGGCCTGTTTTTTCGAGCTTCGATCTCAGCAAAGCAAAGTAAATTAGGATTTTCAGCACACAATTACTACAACTGCGCTAGACTTGACACTTCGAGATTTGCAATAATTGTTGTAATTGCGTACTGAAAATTGTACCTTGTTTTGCTTTGTTGAGATCGAAGCTCAAAAAAACATGGCTGTTATTAGGATTTTCTAATTTTACCTAGATATAGTACGGGATATTTACATTGTGGTTGTAAGCAATGGAAATATTTACCATTTGCATAAATGAAATAAAATTAGTATCTACTACTAATTATTTGGAATTTTACTAAATATTTTATATATATTTTATTATACATTTTAATTTCGATTCGATACAGTTTAAAGAAAATAAGTTCATAAATTCATTTTCAACTACAAATTGGTTGGTCATCAGAATTTCTAAAAATTTATTTGATATATTGACCTATTATTTGTTGAGGGCTACGAAGGCTGCAAATTTGTTTGGAAGGTAACATTTCGAAAAGTAATGATATTATATATAAGTTTCAATTATTGTACCATGTTAAACTTATATTTTTCAAGCTATATTTAAAATATTACTAATAAAGCCTATATAAAGCGCGGTTTAAGTATAGTCTGCACAAAAATAATATAAAAAACAACAGGCCAAATTTAGTGCATATCACAAAAAAGTTGTTTTCTCAATAAACATTATTCATATTTTGGACTGACTCAATTGTTTTCACGAATAACGTTAGTTTAAAAATCTTTTTTTTTTTTGTTAAATTTTTGGAAATTTTCTTAAAATTAGAATAAACTTTTTGTTTTCTGTTATTCCACGGTAACTTTATAAAAAGATTATAGATACCTACCCCTGAACCCCAACACATTTTAAGTCTAAACATTCCTTGGTTCTTCGTTTTGAATCCGTTTCGTGGTGAAATAAGACAAAGAAAATTTAACTGTGGGAACGCATCCATGAGCTGATCGAAATTCACCAAATACACTAATCTCAGTCAGTGTTCTTAGCATTCTCTCTTTTTTTTCCCACGAAGTGAGGGTATTTGTCACCGAACTCAAATTCCCTCGATTTGTTTATGAAAAAATAGTTCTTCTAAAAGTAAAGTTGGTATTATTCGGAAAGAAACTCACATTAAATTAACCTTGAGTATACAAATCGCAGTTTGTTAACAATGATATAATGATTATTCATGCAACTAGAAATCTTTTGCTATAAGAAAAATCACTTGTTATGGGTATTTAGTGTGTTGCATTGTAGTTCGAATGTTGTTTCGTCAGATTCATGACACTTAAACAATTTTGATGCTTTATTTTTGTTTTGTACGAATCGTTTTTCGGGCAACAAAATGTCCACAAAAGGTAGAAATTCCACGATGTAGGATGACTGCTGAGTGTCAGTATTTCGTTATACCCCCTCCATTCAAATGTTTTTTTGTTTTGTTGCTTCACACCAGAGATCGCAGAGTAGACTACATGAGATAATCTATGTACTCAAATAACTACGCGTAGTAAATCGAGTAAACTACACGCCTGATTTGTTTCATTTGCTACATTTAGGCCCATTTTATTCACTCGAAGTTGAACACAACTTGGGAAGTTTCCCATATAAAAATCCCCAAGTTGTGTTCAACTTCGAGTGAATAAATTAGGCCTTAATGTACTTAGAAAAAGTTAAATTTCAATAGAAAATAAACCGAAACAGATTTGAAAATTTTCAGTTTATCAGTTTGACATTTTGACAGTTAGCGCTACTTTTACTACATTTTGCTACGTTAACTACCTACTTAACTACCTCAGTTACGTAGCAGACCTAACAAATGTAGTAATTCAAAAAATATGCCATTTCTCCCATCTCTGCTTCACACGTTTCTTTCAAAATTTGCGGGGGGAATCGGGTAGGTGCACGGGAGCTGGCGGTATATTTAATACTTAGTTTATGGCATAAACTAACTATTAATAGACTGACAGCTTCAGTCAAAAAAGAGGGATTGCCTACAAGCTGGATTTGTCCTTGAGTGTAGCCCAGTTTGAATTCATGTGTTTGTGCCATGTTAATCAAAGGGGGCACACACATACTTGAAAAAAACCAGCCTACACTTCTGGCTTCAACCAGTGCCTTGATTTTGTGCGGTTTTTTCCGCAATGGCGGTGTCGGAAAGGGTTCACGTATAGGCGGATTCTATAAATGTGTGAGTGATGTCGCGAACTGACAACTTCCAATTTTTCATGTTCTTATATCGCTTTGTTCCTGCAAATTCCAGGCGAGCTTTCCCACACGCGACCTTTTTAGGTAGCGAGAAGGATGTCGGATGAGAAGAAATGACAACAGCGTGACCGTTGTGCGACAATTTAGTACCTTTTTCGAGGACACTAATACAATTTGTTGTTCCTTTGTTCCTTTTTATTATTTGGAAAATTTACATTTTAGGACTATTCGCATGAGAGCCAATGGCGAACGAACTACGAACAAGTGAATTTTTTTACACTTCAATCACTTCAATCATTGTTTAATGTTAAATGCGATAGAATTTTTTCATTCGTAGGTTTGTGGATCCGCGAATGTTTTATGTGGATTGTGAATAAAGTGTGACAATTCGCTGCAAGAATTTTCAATTGCTGTAATAATTGTAAATTGAGCTATTTAAATCGATTGAGAGTCCGATTTTTTTAAAGATTAGACTTAAGATTTATTAAATTTAATGCTTTGGTGGTAAATAGTATAAAAATCAATTTTCAATTCATAAATACAATTAAATTCATTTGTTCGCAATTCGCGCTCATGTGAATAGTACTTCAAAAAGTTTTCAAAAAATGTGATTTCAAAATGAATATGTCTAAAAAAATAAAGCGTAAATAGTGTAAAGCCGGCTAATACTTGTTAAATATTGGGAGAAAATACTAAATTTATGTAACAGCGTCAGAAAAAGGCTCACAAAACTAAATTGAAAGAGATCTTAAGTAGATATAAAAATGAGTTGATATAATTTATAAACAAAATTCAATTAATTTTTTATATATTTATAAATAAAAATCAAAGCTAAAAGGTTTTCATTTTAAAACGAATTGCATCTAAAGTACTGTCTAGCTTACCCGCAGAACAACCTTAAAGACATCTAATTCTAATGTTATTTGGTTGTTTTGGGTTTATTTATAAAAGAAACGTTGTGAGAGAGTGATCTTTTTACAGTCTATATTGTATTGTGAAACTAAAACCAAAATTTATAACCTTTCTCTAACAATCCCTGAGATCGTTGCGAAATTGTGAAAAGCAACAAAAAACAAGAGCGGTGAAAGAAAAAAGTGTTATTTCTAAAGCTACTCTGCAATTTAAGAATTTTCGCACAATATTTAACAATTGTTGGCTCTCCTAACACTATAATCGTGTTCTGATAGACAGCACCGTTATATTTTATAGAAATTCATTTGGAAATCACAGCGTTTCTAAAATTCCCAAAGTGAATTTTCATACTAAAAAAAGGGAAAAAGTAGCAACAAATAGTATGAGGGTCCTCGAAAAAGTGCCAAATTATTGCACTACGGTCACGTTGGTCACAGCGCGCGGCTCACTCACACACTCAAATCCGATTCGGAACGTTCCCTAGCGACATCGCCTCAAAAACCGCACAAAATCAAGGCACAGATGTCAGGTAGCCTAAGGTGGATTCTCATTTCAATGTCGAGTGCGGGGCTGTGTTTGTAAATAATGGGTTTTCTTAGTTCCAGGTTGTAATTTCTTCGCTACATTTTTATATGAAAAGTTGTTCGATTTTC
Organism: Cheilosia vernalis; assembly: GCA_949126925.1. Classification (NCBI taxonomy): domain Eukaryota; kingdom Metazoa; phylum Arthropoda; class Insecta; order Diptera; family Syrphidae; genus Cheilosia; species Cheilosia vernalis. The sequence goes on from OX421362.1 coordinate 60,921,296, forward strand.
TTATTTCTTGGTAACAAGTGAAATTTGTTATGTAATTGAAGTGCAATGAATGTTTAAATTGTACGATATAAACAACAGCAATACTTTTATGACATCGATATCAACAAATGTTTGGCATGTTCGCGATATAATTTTCGTTATATTTCGCAACCTAGTTATAGCCATACGTAAAATGCAACCGAAGTTGGAACAGTATACAAAATATATTTTTTTCGTCTATGCGGTCATAACGAAAATTCTGTCAGAAAAATTTGTTCCTACGAAAACAATTACAACAAATTAACCACCCCTGATTGAATTCCATCAGAAAAAAAAATTCCTGCCAGATGGAACAGTAAAGAAATGAAATATTTCAGTGGAATGATTTGGTTTTTTGTTGTGGAATTGACTGAGAAGTAGATGAATGAATGAATAAATTATTATTCTAGAAAATTTAAAGGATATTTGTTTATATTTTTTTGTTCATAATCTAGCTTTGTAATTCATAAGCAACATTTAACGACCAAGATTTAATTCAACCATTAGGTTTAAGTCTTCAAAAAAAGCAAAAGAACTGAGCCTAATACAAAAATGTAAGAAAAAATTATATGCGAATTTAATTTTTTCGGGTATATTAAATAATAAAAAAATCCTATGTATGTATGTAGATCGCCTTTTATTTACTGAAGTAAGGATGTTTTTTTTAGCTTCGAACTTAGCAAATAAAAGCAAAAACACTAAAAAAAACCTGAAATGTGAATGGATGAACATTTGTTGGTACCTAAAATGGATAGAGCACAAGTAAAGCTATCTAAAAAAACATACTCAACATGTATTCCTTTTACATTTATTGTTATAAATTAATTTACAAATTGTTTGTTATTGAAAAAGTGCCAAGAGGGCTCTCATTCAAGATTTGAGGGGAAAATCGGTTAGGGGCACGGGCAAAGGCAAGTGAGCTGACTCTCTATTTGTAGATCCTCTTTGGTTTATGGTTTATGACCTGCACCCTGCACGTTAACACAAGCGATTCCGAAGGAATGAATTTTTGATGTGCAAACATTTATGCGCGCGTTATTGGAATCTTGTAGAGTAATTCCAAACATAGGACTTGATGCAACGGATATGCGTCACGGATATACTTATACATATATATATTGCGCGCTGTTGGAATCTGTTGGAGTAATTCCAAACATTTAACTTGCCGTTACGGAAATGCGACATTGCATATATTTTATCATTGCATATGTTTTTATCATTGCATACGTTTTCATCATTGCATACATTTATGAGCTGAAATAAAGCATGTTTTTGAAGTTATTACTTCTTTAGGCGCGACGCGTTGGGCACTTTGGATGGAAAGAAACCAATAAACTCGCGTCACTGTTACCATCACCGTCACTGTTACCGTTACCGTCACCGTCACCGATCCCAATGAAACGTTGTATGTGTGCATGGTTGTATGCAGCTAGAAAGATAGGATAGTTTTGGACCCGATAGGTGGCGCTGTTGTCCGTTTTCTGAGAAACTCAACCGATCTTAATGAAACTTTGTATGTGTGCATGGTTGTATGCAGCTAGAAAGATAGGATAGTTTTGGACCCGATAGGTGGCGCTGTTGTCCGTTTTCTGAGAAACTCAACCGATCTCAATGAAACTTTGTATGTGTGCATGGTTGTATGCAGCTAGAAAGATAGGATAGTTTTGGACCCGATAGGTGGCGCTGTTGTCCGTTTTCTGAGAAACTCAACCGATCTCAATGAAACTTTGTATGTGTGCATGGTTGTATGCATCTAGAAAGATAGGATAGTTTTGGACCCGATAGGTGGCGCTGTTGTCGATTTTTCTGAGAAACTCAACCGATCTCAATGAAACTTTGTATGTGTGCATGGTTGTATGCATCTAGAAAGACAGGATAGTTTTGGACCCGATAGGTGGCGCTGTTGTCCGTTTTCTGAGAAACTCAACCGATCTCAATGAAACTTTGTATGTGTGCATGGTTGTATGCAGCTAGAAAGATAGGATAGTTTTGGACCCGATAGGTGGCGCTGTTGTCGATTTTTCTGAGAAACTCAACCGATCTCAATGAAACTTTGTATGTGTGCATGGTTGTATGCATCTAGAAAGACAAGATAGTTTTGGACCCGATAGGTGGCGCTGTTGTCCGTTTTCTGAGAAACTCAACCGATCTCAATGAAACTTTGTATGTGTGCATGGTTGCATGCAGCTAGAAAGACAGGATAGTTTTGGACCCGATAGGTGGCGCTGGTGTCGATTTTTTGTTCATAATATATTAGGAATACGGTTATTACAATTTCCTCTTTTCTCAATGACGTCTATCAAGCCACACACATACCGCACGCACGGTGTTTACATATACATATTTCGGGACTGTTGGATACAGTCGCACAGTTTTTTTTGTTTGACATATTGCATTCCTATACAAAGTTTGCTAGTGAATGTGCAAGAAATAAAACTTGCACAAACAGGGTGGAATAAATTGAGATTAGGTAGGTAAGAAATGAACTTGAATAGGTCTAGTGGGAATTTTTGTTTTGCGATATTTTGAGTAAGATTCTCTTTGAAGTTGCAACATTACAAGTGATGTGCAAGAAATAATTCAGCACAGGTGTGATGGATATTATTTTTTTGGGCTTATTTGAACAAGCTTTTTGTTTAAAATGCAAATGGTAGTAATTGTTTGCTCAAGTTTAAATTCATTTTTCTTTCCTAGCAATGCGCCCCCAGAACTTGTCGCCCTGTGCATTTGCACATCTTGCACATATTATTGGGCCGGCCTTGGGTGCTGGTGCTCTTCAAAAATCTCCCACTCCAGATGCAGAGGACACTTCAACAAAAACAAACTCCAAGGTGGAATATACTTCTTCAAAACCCCCTTAAAAAAGAGCTCTCTTTTGAGATGTGTTGTGGTCTCTCATGAGGAAGCAGAAAGCAGAGTTCTGAATTCGGAATTTCTCATCCTGTAGCAGCGTGTTCATTAAATCTCCACTAAAACGGAATTTGCGGATTTTTTCTCCACCCAATATATGTAAGTGGATCGAAAGTCCTTTGTCCTCGGTGAAGGCGGCGATACACTACTGGAAAATCTTGGAAAAATTCACCTGTTGTAGTAGATCCAACGCGTCTTCTATAAATATCGCCTTGTCCCACATCTCTTTCGACAAAATCCCCCATCAAAACGCTCGTAAAAAGCCGTCAAAAACAAAACTCAACTACTTTGAAAATTTTATTTACATTCTATATCAAACAAAACCATGTGTACGAATACAAGTTGTGCAAAAAGTCGTATTTAAAAATGAAAATCCCCCCTAGATGGTCCTCTTGGGCAGAATTGGATGTGTCTTTGCCGCCGAGTGTCCCGCCTCGTGATGTTCCTCGTGTGGTTCCTCCCTAATCGCATCCAACTTCGGTTGCTGATATTCGCCCGTTGTCAGGCCGATCGTTGCACTAATCTTTGCGCTGGCCTTTTTGAACGTATCACTCAGCTTGATCTGAACTACATTGATGAACATCGAGGTCAGGGCTAAGCCGAAAATCAGGTAGGCGATGCTGCACATCATGAAGATGGGATGTTTTGGTATAAAGTCGCCAAAGCCAATTGTGGACATCGAAATGAAGACAAAGTAGAAGGCTTCAGTGTAAGACCAGTCTTCGCGTATGGCGTAGATGAAGGCACCGATGATGATGTACAAAATCAGGATAACGACGGCCAGCGAGATGGGTAGATTGAACTCATCATCGATTTGAAAGGCGCCTGTAGTTGATGGGGCTGTGTGTGGGACGTGGATGGCCTTGTCACCGTAGATGTACTGACTAGGTCTGTGTATAGCGTAGTCGTACATCTGGTTGATGCTGCTTATAACTCCGAAAACTTGCTGCTGTTTTCGGACCTTTCGGCAGGTCCCTGTGTAGTAGAGCCGCCTCACGTAGGCCCACAAAAACTTGATCATTCTGGTGAAAAGTTTACCAAAGTCCGTTAGCAGGATCAGAAACATCGGGATGCCTATGAGGGCGTACACAACTGTCAGCGATCGACCGAGTGTTGTTTGAGGAGTTATGTGCCCATAGCCTGCAAAGAAACATAAGAACGATTTAAGAATGAAGGGGTTTGGGGATGAACTAAAATAAATGGATTTAATTGAAGGGAGGACACAGTTAGGCGGGCAGTATACCTATTGTCGTTACGACGGTCCAGCAATACAACACGCAATTGACGAAATTCCACGATTTCATTCCAGGAAATCGACGAACGCCAAGCTCTTGCATCGCATGAAGCTCTTCTTCGAACTTTCGCAGTCTCATGCGAGCGGCGGACTTCCAATCGTCTTCTCTATAAAGAACTCAAGAGTTAGTGGGGTGGGAAGGGCCGCCATCCACTGCGACTCACCTCATATTATGACTCACGGTCCACAGGTAATCGATAAAGTCGCGCTTCACCTTTCGCACCTCGCATTTGTAGATGTTCTCGAAAGATCCCTCCGTGTACCGAAACATCAGTCCTCCAAAGCCACACAGGAGAAATAGCATGATCATGTGGATCAGGCACTTGTTTCGTACTTTTCGCATCGCATCGAGTTCGGCGGGGTATTCAGCCTTGAGTTTTAACCATTCGAAGCGCAGGTCTGCAAACATCTCTCTGATGAAGGCTCTGGTAAGAAGGCGCTCCGCGGGGGGGACGAACTCATCCGGAGGCGCCTCTTGTCGCTTGAAAAAGGCAATGATTTTGGAAATCACTGTCGGTCCTTTTGGCTTCTTTTTAGATCCGTCTGGCTGGACCTCGCCGGTGTCGTCCCTGGACGGGATAGTGGCTTGCAGACTTCGCTTTCGAACCAGTTTCACTTCGGAGGCTGTAAGGCTCCCCTTTCGTTCCAGGTTCTGTATCTGTTGGTCATCGTAGAGCCGTAGGCTTCTCTTTCGCTCTGAAGTCGATGTCTCGCCAAACGGCAGGCTGCACTTGCGCTCCGAGCTTTCTGCGACCTCACCCTCAATGGCGGACTTGGGCAGACTTGTTTTCCGCTCCACCTTCTCAGTGGCGGCAGCATCTTCGACTGACGAATTTCTGGCACTCCCGGTATCTGGAGTTCTTGACCGCCTCGGCGGGCGAATGGGCGACAGCGAGTTGTTGCGACTGGCACTCCTTCGAATAGGCGCCGGTGGAGGTGGAGGCAACTTTGCCGGAGTGGGCTTTGAGGCAGGTGGTGGTGATCTATGGTTGCGGTGCTCCTCATACTGAACCACCTCGGATTCCGATGAGGAAAGCTGTGTCGATGACTCATACCCTGAGGGCTTCACTGGCTTTAGCCTGATTGGAGCTTCCTTCCTAGAAAGCCGTAGACTCTGAACAATTCTGCGGCGGTCCTCAGCGTCCGCGGGAAGTGCTAACCGATCGCTGTTCTTCCAGTAGTTGTCCAGCAACCGTTTCCGCTCCTCGCTGTCCAAATACTGTTTATATCGAACCTTGTGTTCCCGCTTCTCGCGTTCGAAGACCTTCTTCTCCAACTCAAACCGTCTGCGTTCGTCCTCGAATCTACGGAGGTTCTGCTCCAAACGACTTAGGTTGTCGTCCTCCTTTGTGGGAAACACAGGATACTTCTCGAGAATCTCCGGCGTAGTGGCAAACGACTCCCCCTCGCTGGATTCCTCCTTGTGACGCGGCGAAGAAAGGCTCCGTTTGGCCACAGTCCGCAAAAGTTCATTCGCTTCGGGCGACGACAAACGTTCCGCCTGTCGTGGCTGAGAGTGACTCCGAGCCGCGGCGCTGGCAAACGTCTTATCGCGCCTCCGCAGGATCTTACTCTCATGGGCGGACATCGCCCCCGACGGCCTTAGCTGCATTTTCACAAACTGCACCGGCTGGTACGTACTGCTCTCGGAAAACTCATCCGAATACCTCTGTCGCACCGCCACTGCCGGATCTGGGGTCTTTTCTCTCGCCGCACGAACAATCCTTCGCCGTCGTCGAAGAACCGCCGAGTCAGACGACTCCTGCTCCATAATTCACTACACCTTTCGATGGAAAATACAAATATTCGGGACAAACACTCTCTAGATCACAAACCGTGTCGCAATACCGCTGTCTAATTATAGCTTTTTGCACCGTCCTCTCTACACATCCGATGAAACGGATGGCGACACCAACAGATAGATAAATACACACTCGAAAAAAATTATTTAAACGGACGATATGTGCCAAAAATACAATTATTATTACACACTGGTCGCATTCCAAGGGAAGGACATTCCAAAGAGTACCTTACTCGAAACAGTTTTTGTATTTTTGCAGCACAAAACCATTCCAGAGACAGAGGTCCCTCTGTTCACAATAAAACACTGAAGTAATTTAATTTTTATCTTTCAAACTAAATTAGAGAATGGATTTATTCGAAATCGTGGCGGCGGCGGCACCGTTGACCCATCGCTCGAGTCTTCGTCTTAAAATACACTACTGCGAAAAATGTTCTCGGCTACGTTCTCTGAGGCCTCTGGGTGTGTTGTTCTTCGCGTGGTTCGCTTTTGTAACCACTAGTTTGGGTGGGGGAGAACGAAGAACACCAACACAGCTGATTTGAGATGTGAATATTGCTCGAGCATGTAAGCCAGACAAACGGCATCATTGATGACACAGATTAGGTGGCGGCAGCCTTACGTCACTAATTGAATTAAAGAACTGATGTGGCGACTATTAATAGGGAAATTTGTGAAAGTTCTCAAGCTCTGTTAGTAGGTTGGAGTCTAAGAAACGTTGTGCCGGCGTATGTCGTATGTGAATGAGAGGAACTTTGTGAAGCCTTTGGGGATTTAATGGTATCTACTGGTATGGACTAAGAAACCAGGGCCGGCATTCTGTAATACCATGTTCCCACCAATGTGATTTAGCTCATGTGATTTATAAATCACGAAAGGCGTCTCCACCGAACTTTACGTGTTTTAATTTAACATCCAGGAGAAAGAGTTCATCCCCGCCGGACCAAGTAGTTTTTTTTTTTGCGTTGTTTTTGTTTTGTTCCCATACCTGCCACAAATAAAACAATTTATGATTGTACCTATGTGCTTAATAAAAATACCAAAACTCAAAGAAACACGAAGAATATTTAATTTGAAATAATTTCTTTAAATTTTTTTTTTTTTTTTTTTTTGTTGAATAAAATTGATTTAAATTGAACTGAATTGAAACAATAACAGGTATGTTCGATTTTATTTAATTTTATAAATTATGTAATTAGTAATCACGAAAATGTATGGTCAATCACGTAATTTATGAGATGGTTTATAGCATGTTCCTACCAACGTGATTTAGCTCATATCCCTAATCCCTTCCCTAATAATAATAATAAAATAATTAATAATTAATAATTAACAATTAATAATTAAAAATTAATAATTAATAGTTAACAATTAATAATAGGTAATAATAATATATATATATATATATATATATATATATGTATATATTATATATATTATATATATAATATAATATAATAATAATAATAACTAATAATATAATAATATAATAATAATAATAATAATATAATAATAATAATATAAAACAAAGTCAGTATTTTTTTGTCGGAAGCTACACAACTAACGGGTGAATGGATTTTAATTATTTTTTTATTTATAAGGTTTTTGTGAGGAGCAAGTTCGTGCGTTTAAAAATATTTGATTTTGATTGTGGAAGTCCAAGAAATTCATTAATTAGACTTTGAACACAAAAAAATTAAACTTCTCTTTCGTCTTTTTAAATGCAATTAATTCCAGATTTTAGATATCTCAAACGCTTATCTTTTGAGTCCAAAATTTAGTTTCTATTTGCTATATTAGCTGAGCAATATTAACAAATCCTTTGCGAAATTCCTTTTTTTATTGATTTGTTAATTGACCAAGATTTTTAATTCGATCTCAGTGGTGGTTTCTTTTTAGTTTTCTTTCAAGGTATATTCGTATTTTTTGAGAGAGCGCGAGGGCTTTTTTTCGTATAATGAAATGACTCGTAATCGGAACTTGTGTCGAATGGATTTGGTCTGCTCAAGTGCTCATGTGTCATGTGAATTTTTGTTGTCATTTGGGTAGATGTAGATTATGTATATGATGTGTGTATCTGTATATACTACGACGTCATTCTTACAAGTTACAATATTTGCATTGCATTCCACCTTCCACGGCCACCATGGATGGCGATAGAGTACGAGTGTACTGTGCGTGGGACGGAGGATGCGATCGATAATGAGATAGAGTGAGATAACAGATATAAGATAATGTGAGTGATAGTGAAGTGTTATTTTTTTAAGTGAATAGGGGGATTGCGATTGCGACTTTCGAGAGGAGAGTAAAGAGAGTCACATGCTGCATGCACATTGCACACTAAATTTTAAGTTACCAGAAACTGAGTTCCAACTTCTAACCAGTGATAGGAAATGATTTTTTCAGATTGTACTTTTCACAAGTCGAAATTGTAACTTTTAGGACTCGAGTGTTACTTTGTCGTTGTGGAAATTCGTAGCTATATGAAAATTCAGTTTACTTAGCTCATGATTTAAAAAAATCAAATATTTTCCGTACCTGGCCTTAAATAAAACAAATGGATATTTCGAAAACCTTATTGGTGACATATACCATAATATTATGATAGGTATGACCATAATAAAAAAATACAATTTTTTTTTTTTTATTATGGTAATTTTTATTAGTGAGTTTTTTAGTCAAAGAAAATTTTCAATTTTAATATTATGACCTGCGTCATTTCTAAACAAATTCTTGGTTTCAATGCACTGAACATTTTTCAGCTGAAGTCGATTTGTATATGCGAAAATTCTTGTCTCTGATTGAAAGTATGCCTTGAGTTAGTATAAACATAAAAGTACCAAATTAAATTTTAATGGCGGTCCAAAACATTAAAACTGGTCCATTTTTTAAAGATTTTAAATTGGGTTGGGTACGAAAACTCCAAAATTAAAATCCCCAGACTAAAATCCCCAAGTCAATATCCCCAAACAGAAAATCACCGTTTGCGTTTGCAAAACGTTTGGGGATTTTCTTGGGGATAGTCAATTCGGGTATTTTTCAAAAGGTGGGGATTTTGTTGTTTGGGATTTTTGCACTTGTGTATTATGTAGTAGGTATCCCTTTTAAATTTTCGAAGTAGGCTGAAGTACGATACTCATTATTAGCGCTATAAAAATGGACGTTTTGGTCGATATCGTAAAGATGATCAATTTATTTTTACCCGACTGGACACAGGGAGGGTTATGTGTTTCTTCCCCGGAGTGTCATAGGCTAAAAAAAATAAAAATAAAAAAAGTTAATTCAAAAAACCAAAAAACCCGACTGACTGTAAAGTAAAAGACTAAAAAAAATATTAACCTGGGACTATACCTAATTTTTCAGATTTTTGTTTAGCTGTGTAGGTATAGTCTCCGATTGTCAATTAGTTAGGTATACCTAGCAGGGATGGAAAAGTCGATACAATTGTATCGAATTCGATACAAATGAGATTGCTCTAGTACAAAAGTACAATTTGCCGTATTTCGATACAATTTATCTATCTGTACCTATCTTTCAAATTCTCTTGCAATTTGTGGATCCTAAAATGGAAAATCAAGTCAATAAACGAACTATTTGTATTAAGTTTTACACAAAGCATTGACTGGATTCGACTTTTCATTAGAAACTCACCCTGTTATGAGTTTCAAGCTCAGGACAATGTACCTGAAGAGCTCAGGGATTAATATATAAACTACTAACTGTTTCCGCCCTGCTTAGCAAGGTCCCTTATTTTGACAGTGCATCTTAGCTGCTGAAACAATGTGAAGTTGCCGCTAATAGTTGTTGCATATTACCGAAAATCCAATTGCAAATTAGCACAAGAAATGATTTCTGTACAGAAAATCTCCGAAATCATGAAAATCAGACAAAACTCTTGACAAACACGATCGCACTGTGCCTATATTAATTTTTTTAACAAATCCCCTTAGGGATCCCCGTTTAAAATTTTCCAATTTTCTCACTGTATGAACCTTCCTTAAGGTAAGATTATACTGTATGCCAAGTGGTCATAAAATGCCAATTTCTGATAGTTCTCCTGTCAAAATATGTTCATACAATGTATGCTCTAGTGACCTGAATGCCACATTTGATCAGGCTGATTTTGACAGATAAAAATGCCCCAATAGCATAGTGTAATCGGACAATAAGCACGAATGCCAGCATAATGTCCTATGTGCCCATATGCACTTTATTTTGTTGTCATCGGTGTTTGATTAGTTCGTAGAATTGGGATTAATTTTCATTTTCTTTCTCTTTTTTTTTCGTGTTAATGAATTAATGAAGTCAAAACCAATGCGCAACCTCTTTATTAATTTTTCTCTACAAAAAATTTACCACAATCAATTTCGAGCAGTGAACACCATAAACAAATAAAATAAAATAATATCTATTATTTTACTACCAGCAAATTTCCAACTTCAACTTTTTTGCTTTGTTTTCTTAACAGCATTTCCCTTCTACAACATTGGGTAGTAAATAACAAATGCCATAAATGACCATCAAGGCAAATATGACTATATTGATAATTTTGGTCATTATGGTCTTATATACAGCTTTGATAATTGATAAATTAATGTGAACGAAATGTTCATTTGACAGCTTATCTGATGGTAATTTGCCTTTTTATATTTATATGCATAATTGGCATATACAGTCTAATCAAAGAAAAAATAGCTCAAATCGTTTTGAACGGCCTTAGGCATGCAATTTTTTTTTAAATATGTATTTTTTAGGTGTGTACAGTTTTGTCAATAAAATATTTTGAATTCACTTTCTTATACGCAAAATTGTTTTCAATACAATTGGCTCCATTTCAGTACAATCTTACAACAGTTTTCAGTACAAATCTAAAATGGCATTTTCCATCCCTGATACCTAGTGTCTGGTTAATATTTTTATAGTCTTTTATTTTACAGTCAGTCGGGTTTTTGGTTTTTTAAATTAACTTTTTTTTTTATTATTATGTGTGAAGCAAGAAGAAAGCGGTCGAAACGCTTACGGACTTTAATAAACAGATTTAAAAGAAGGAAATTTTTTTTTTTTCTGATTGTATCAAAAAAAAAACAATTGTATCCGCTTTTCCATCACTGGTTCTAACTGCTTTTACTCACACCGGATTCCGGATCCGTCAAACCGTGAGAAACCCCGGCCATAAACTAAGCATTAAATAGACCGTCGGCTCCGCCAACTTAAGAGAGTTTGCCTACAAGCTGTTTTCCGTGTTTCTATGTGCGAAAGTATGTGTGTCATGTTAAAGTGCATAAGACGCACGCATACGCTTGCACATATCAACGTCCCTGCAAACGTAAAAGTACTGAAATACCTACCGAAACATGTACAGACAAAAAGTACTTTCTTTCCACTGAAAAAGGATAGGCGCTCGGGCAAATACTCAGTTACATACCTACCTACCGTATATGAGAATACGTGAAGCACCCATCCCTTTCTAACATATTGAAAAAACTACTGCCTTGAACCTCTGTTTCTACGTAATAGGAAGTACTTAATAAGTACTTTGTTCCTACGAAAAAGGAAGTACTAAAGAAGTATATCGTTCCTACGTAAAAGGAAGTACTTAATAAGTACTTTGTTCCTACGAAAAAGGAAGTACTAAAGAAGTACATCGTGCCTACGTAAAAGGAAGTACTTAATAAGTACTTTTTTCCTACGAAAAAGGAAGTACTGAAAAAGCACATCGTACCTACGTAAAAGGAAGTACATACGATGTACTCGTCAAAAGCAGTGCTAAGGAAGTACTTTGCTTCTGATGGTGCCTTCAAACTATAATAACAAAATATTATTAACATTTTTCTACACAAAGTTAACGCGTTCAGCGATATTTTACCTGCTCGGCCATCTAGCTAGCACGCACTGAAAGCCAAAATGATTCGATTTCTTTCAACACATTGCATTTTGCATCTGCTTTTGCATATTGTTGAAAGAAGTGTCTAGACATCGGTCGCAATTCTTAATTGTCCAGGTATAAATCCCAATTGGATTCTGAAGGATAACAACAACAAAAAACTGACAAGATTGAAAGTTTGCAGAGTACATAAATCCAAATACTAATACTCCAAGAGAACGCAAACACATTCACAAAATCATGTTTATCTGTAGTTGTGTTTTTGATAAACTACTGACTTTTGGTTTGCAGGTACCTGACAGATGACTGACACTTAATTCTGTGGTGGCATTAGGAAAAATTCGAATAATTCAAATAATTGGCAGTTATCGGGACGTGTTAAGAAAACGGTGGGTCTGGTGTGGTGAATTTAGTAATTTCATTAAAACGAATATATCAGGCCTGTTTTTTTGAGCTTCGATCTCAGCAAAACAAAGTAAATTAGGATTTTCAGCAGACAGTTACAACAACTGCGCTAGACTTGAGACTCGCAATAGTTATCGTAAATGCGTGCTGAAAATCCTACTTTACGTTGCTTTGCTGAGATCGAAGCTAAAAAAACACGGATATTATTAGGATTTTCTTATTTTACCTAGATAAAGTACGGGATGTTTACATTGTGGTTGCAAACAATGGAAATATTAACCATTTGCAAAAATGTAATAAAATCAGTATCTACAAATAATTATTTGAAATTTTACTAAATATTTTATATTTATTTTACTATACATTGTAGTTTCGATTTTGACATACAGTTTAAAGAAAATTAATTCAAAAATTGATTTTCAACTACATATTGGTTGGTCATCAGAATTTAAAAAAATTTATTTGATGTCCTATTATTTGTTTAGGGCTATGAACGTTGCAACCTTATTATTTTGATTTCTTTGATTAATTACGCCGACTACAAAGAACGAAACCGTTCGACTTGGCAAGATAAGATTAACCGCGTCTAATTTGCGGAACACGCAGGATCTTTCACTGGAAAGTAACCTGTCAAAAGTTGTTATTTAATGATAGAAAAATTGCTTGATAAGTTATATCTTAGTTGCAGTATCTAACAATCTTTAGAAGGGTGGTGTTTTTAGTCAGTAAAAATCTGACACTACTATGAGAACAAGCTTGCTATTCTCATAGTGTCTTTGGAAGATTTTCACCTACCCTCGGATACAAAAAAAAAAAAAATTAATTACGTTAATTTGAAATTCATTTGTTTATTAAATTGTTGCAAACTTTGTTAAAAATATAATTTTTTTCCACCCTTTTTGTTTTCGGTTATTACACGGTTACTTCATGAAAATATTATAACTCATAAATTATACCCACTCAGAAATGTTCATATCTCTCCTCAGAACCCCAATACATTTTAAGGGTGCCGTGACATAAGGCCATGCGACATAAGGCCATATTTCAATATATGGCGTTATGACACTTTCACAAAGCGACATAAGGCCATATTCGAACATATGGCCTTTTGTCGCTTTGCTAATGCGTCATAAGGCCATTATGGGCTTATGTCACTTTCAAGTTAACTGTTCTGGTTAGTCAAAGCTATAAAAGATTAAATAAAGATGTTTTATTTTGTATGTATATATATTATTTCACTCCGACATAGCGCAATAACGCCAACAAAATTTGAGTAATAATACCAACCTTGCACCCACCCCGTAATCCAACAGCAATCCCAAGCAGGGGGGTTGCAGGGGGGCACCATGCCCCCCATACACATTTCATAGTTTGAAAGCGCAATAACACCAATTTGGCGTGTTGCGCATTGTCGGAGTGAAATAAGACCAACTATTGAAAGTTAGCTCTATTACACTTTTGCATAGCGAAATGTATGAGTGGCCTCATCGGGTGTTCTCACAACAAATAACACCTTTCTAACCGTAAAGACAGGTTCTTGTTGTTGACAATATAAACATGTACCATAGTTTTTTGAAATATGGCCCTCCGTCGCAAAAAATTATGGCCTTATGACGCTTTAGCAAAGCGACGAAAGGCCATATGTTCGAATATGGCCTTATGTCGTTTTGTGAAAGTGTCATAACGCCATATTTCGAAATATGGCCTTATGTCGCATGGCCTTATGTCATGCACCCATTTTAAGTCTTAATATTCCTTAGTTCTTCGCTTTGAATCCGTTGCCTTTTTTCTGTCGACATTTGCGGGCAAAATAACTTTTCGCCAAAAACAACAAACGAAAACAAACACAATAATAATTGTAAAAACAAAAATGTTTTATTTTATTTCTACCATTCTGCAAAACACGTTTTCGTGGTGAAATAAAACAAACAATCTTAACTGTGGGAACGCATCCATTAGCTGATCGAAATCACCAACACCATAACCATAATACACTAATCTCAGTCAGTGTTCTTAGCATTCTCTCTTTATTTTTCCCACGAAGCGAGGGCATTTTTCCCTTTTCACCGTACTCAAATACACTCGATTTGCTTATGAAAAAATATTTCTTCTAAAAGTAAAGCTGGTATTATTCGGAAAGAAATTCACATTAAATTAACCTTGAGTATAAAACTCGCAGTTTGTTAACATTATAATGATTATTTCTTGGTACTAGAAATCTTTTGCTTAAAGACGAATCTCTTTTTATAGGTATGTAGTGTGTTGCAGTTTAGTACGAATGTTTTTTCATCAGATTCATGATACTTTAAACAATTTTGATGCTTTATTTTTGTTTTGTACGAATCGTTTTTCGGGCAACAACATGTCCACAAAGGGTAGAAATTCCGCGATGTAGGATGACTGCTGAGTGTCAGTATGTCATTACTCATTATACCCCCTCCATTCACATTTTTTTTTGTTTTGTTGCTTCACTCGTATTCACCGATACGAAATTTAAGAGAGAATTTTTCTTTCAAAATTTGTGGGGGGAATCGGGTAGGTGCGCGGGAGCTGACGGTCTATTTAATACTTAGTTTATGTATTACATAGGATGGTTTTTAGTATCCTAAGTCCGTTATTGGTCCTTTAAACCCATTTTATATGATTTTTTAACTAAAAAAATACCATTTTTTATGGTTTAAACACATATTACTACGAAATGGCCAAACTAATTTGAATATGACTTTATTCTTCGATTAGTACCTACACTTCCCGGTGAAGAGATTGATGTATCAATAGGCGTTTTTCTTTTTTAGTTCAGAGCTGAGCACTGAACAGAGTTCGAGCATTATGAGCGCGCTCTGAACCATAAACTAAGCATTAAATAGACGGTCAGCTCCCGCGCACCTACCCGATTCCCCCCGCAAATTTTGAAAGAAAAATTCTCTCTTAAATGTCGTATCGGTGAATACGTGTGAGGTGTGAGGCATAAACTAAGTATTAAATAGACCGTCAGCTCCGCCCACTTAAGAGAATTTGCCTACAAGCTGTTTTCCGTGTTACTATGTGCGAAAGTATGTGTGCCATGTTAAAGTCCATAAGACGCACGCATACGCTGGCACATAGGAACCTGACAGATGACTGACACTTCATTCTGTGGTGACATTGGGAAAAATTCAAATAATTCAAATAATTGGCAGTTATCGGGACGTGTTAACAAAACGGAGGGTCTGGTGTGGTGAATTTAGTAATTACATACATTTCATTAAAACGAATATATCAGGCCTTTTTTTTTGAGCTTCGCTCAGCAAAGCAAAGTAAATTAGGATTTTCTTTTTCAGCACACAATTACAACAACTGCGTTAAGGCTGAACTATAATAGTCGAATTGATCCGTACGACCACTTCCGCAACAGTGCGAATACAAGGGATTTATATTATTCGACCATAATGGCTTTTGGCTCAGTTTCGTTAAGTTTTCTGTCACTTGCGTTCACTTGCGAAAGAGCGATCTTATTCGCACTTTTGTACGAAAACTTGACAGTCAGCTGTGCAGTCTGCAGTGTTTTGTATTTGCAAGAAAAATAATTTATTAAAATCAAAAAATGGCTTCCGTAGAGGCGTAGAGGATTATGAATTTCTGTCCGAGCTTATAAATCTAGTGCAGGAAAATAAATTATTATATGACAAGAGCGATGCATTTTATTTTAATCGAAAAAAAAAGAAAACGCGTGGGTAAACATAGGGAGGCAAACCAATAGAACAGGTAAATAAATGCAACGAATCTTAATAATTTGCAATTGGATTTATGTATTTTGTAAGCTTCTGAATGCAAGGCAAAATGGACCCACCTAAGGGAAAAGTTCGGTAGCGAGCTTCGAAAACAGGAGAGGCCGTCAATAATATGCAATAATTTCAAGTCTTCAAGTAATTCTGAAGAAATTGTATTATCCATTTTTCACAACACAATTTAAAATAAATAAGGAAACACAAAAATAACCGGCAAAACTATTTGACATCCGCTTCCGTATACACACGCCTATTATGGGCTACTTAAGCAATTGACAGCACTGAAAAAAACTTGACGTAGAATTATGACATTAGCTTCCGTTTGCTTTCAACTATTATAGTTCAGCCTTTAGACTTGACACTTCGAGACTCGTAACAGTTGTTGTAATTGCGTGCTGAAAATCCTACTTTACGTTGCTTTGTTGAGATCGAAGCTAAAAAAACCACGGATATTATTACGATTTTCTTATTTTACCTAGATAAATTACGGAATGTTTACATTGTGGTTGCAAACAATGGAAATATTTACCATTTGCAAAAATGTAATAAAATCAGTACCTATCTACAAATAATTATTTGGAATTTTATTAAATATTTTATATATATTTTACTATATATTGTAGTTTCGATTTTGACTTACAGTTTTAAGAAAATTAATTCATAAATAATTGATTTTCATCTACATATTGGTTGGTCATCAGAATTTAAAAAAAAAATTATTTGATGTCCTATTATTTTGTTGAGGGCTGTTAACGTTGCAACCTTATTATTTTGATTGTTTTCATTAATTACGTTAATTTGAAATTCGTTTGTTCATTTAATAGTTGCAACTTTTGTTAAAAATATAATTTTTTTCCCCCCTTTTTGTTTTCGGTTATTACACGGTTACTTCATGAAAATATTATAACTCATAAATTATACCCAATCAGAAATGTTCATATCTCTCCTCAGAACCCCAACACATTTTATGTCTTATAATATTCCTTAGTTCTTCGCTTTGAATCCGTTGCCTTTTTTCTGTCGACATTCGCGGGCAAAATAACATTTCGCCAAAAACAACAAACGAAAACAAACACAATTATAATTGCGAAAACAAAAATGTTTTATTTTATTTCCACGAATGAATATTTCTACCATTCTGCAAAACACGTTTTCGTGGTGAAATAAAACAAACAATCTTAACTGTGGGAACGCATCCATCAGCTGATCGAAATACACTAAACTCAGTCAGTGTTCTTAGCATTCTCTCTTTATTTTTCCCACGAAGCGAGGGCATTCTTCCCTTTTCGCCGTACTCAAATACCCTCGATTTGCTTATGAAAAAATATTTCTTCTAAAAGTAAAGCTGGTATTATTCGGAAAGAAATGCACCTTAAATTAACCTTGAGTATAAAAATCGCAGTTTGTTAACATTATAATGGTTAATACTTGGTACTAGAAATCTTTTGCTAAAAGACGAATCTCTTTTTATAGGCATTAAGTGTGTTCCATTGTAGTTCGAATGTTTTTTCGTCAGATTCATGATATTTAAACCATTTTGATGCTTTATTTTTGTTTTGTACGAATCGTTTTTTCGGGCAACAAAATGTCCACAAAAGGTAGAAATTCCACGATGTAGGATGACTGCTGAGTGTCAGTATTTCATTATACCCCCTCCATTCGCTTTTTTTTTTGTTTTGTTGCCTCACATGTATTCACCGATACGACATTTAAGAGAGAATTTTTCTTTCAAAATTTGCGGGGGGAATCGGGTAGGTGCGCGGGAGCTGACCGTCTATTTAATGCTTAGTTTATGGTGTGAGGCAACAAAACAAAAAAAAAAGCGAATGGAGGGGGTATAATGAAATACTGACACTCAGCAGTCATCCTACATCGTGGAATTTCTACCTTTTGTGGACATTTTGTTGCCCGAAAAAACGATTCGTACAAAACAAAAATAAAGCATCAAAATGGTTTAAATATCATGAATCTGACGAAAAAACATTCGAACTACAATGGAACACACTTAATGCCTATAAAAAGAGATTCGTCTTTTAGCAAAAGATTTCTAGTACCAAGTATTAACCATTATAATGTTAACAAACTGCGATTTTTATACTCAAGGTTAATTTAAGGTGAATTTCTTTCCGAATAATACCAGCTTTACTTTTAGAAGAAATATTTTTTCATAAGCAAATCGAGTTTATTTGAGTACAGCGAAAAGGGAAAAATGCCCTCGCTTCGTGGGAAAAATAAAGAGAGAATGCTAAGAACACTGACTGAGTTTAGTGTATTTCGATCAGCTGATGGATGCGTTCCCACAGTTAAGATTGTTTGTTTTATTTCACCACGAAAACGTGTTTTGCAGAATGGTAGAAATATTCATTCGTGGAAATAAAATAAAACATTTTTATTTTCGCAATTATAATTGTGTTTGTTTTCGTTTGTTGTTTTTGGCGAAATGTTATTTTGCCCGCGAATGTCGACAGAAAAAAGGCAACGGATTCAAAGCGAAGAACTAAGGAATATTATAAGACATAAAATGTGTTGGGGTTCTGAGGAGAGATATGAACATTTCTGATTGGGTATAATTTATGAGTTATAATATTTTCATGAAGTAACCGTGTAATAACCGAAAACAAAAAGGGGGGAAAAAAATTATATTTTTAACAAAAGTTGCAACTATTAAATGAACAAACGAATTTCAAATTAACGTAATTAATGAAAACAATCAAAATAATAAGGTTGCAACGTTAACAGCCCTCAACAAAATAATAGGACATCAAATAATTTTTTTTTTTAAATTCTGATGACCAACCAATATGTAGATGAAAATCAATTATTTATGAATTAATTTTCTTAAAACTGTAAGTCAAAATCGAAACTACAATATATAGTAAAATATATATAAAATATTTAATAAAATTCCAAATAATTATTTGTAGATAGGTACTGATTTTATTACATTTTTGCAAATGGTAAATATTTCCATTGTTTGCAACCACAATGTAAACATCCCGTAATTTATCTAGGTAAAATAAGAAAATCGTAATAATATCCGTGTTTTTTTTAGCTTCGATCTCAACAAAGCAACGTAAAGTAGGATTTTCAGCACGCAATTACAACAACTGTTACGAGTCTCGAAGTGTCAAGTCTAACGCAGTTGTTTTAATTGTGTGCTGAAAAAGAAAATCCTAATTTACTTTGCTTTGCTGAGCGAAGCTCAAAAAAACAGGCCTGATATATTCGTTTTAATGAAATGTATGTAGGTACTAAATTCACCACACCAGACCCTCCGTTTTGTTAACACGTCCCGATAACTGCCAATTATTTGAATTATTTGAATTTTTCCCAATGCCACCACAGAACGAATTGTCAGTCATCTGTCAGGTTGCTATGTGCCAGCGTATGCGTGCGTCTTATGGACTTTAACATGGCACACATACTTTCGCACATAGTAACACGGAAAACAGTGTAGGCAAATTCTCTTAAGTGGGCGGAGCTGACGGTCTATTTAATACTTAGTTTATGCTCTGAACCATGCGTGCTCAGAGCATTCAGAGGATGTTTTGTTTTTCCTGTTTTTTTTTGTCCTTCAAATGTGACTGGAAGTGTGCATGTACATGTGTACTCAGCTTTTTACTCAGGATGCTCGGTCAATTTATTCTGAGCTCATAGAGCGCGCTCTGATCATGCTCTGAGCGAAAAAAGAAACACAAATTCGAGCTCTGAAGTGTCTGAGCTAAAAAAGAAACACGAACTTTTTGTATAACAGTTCAGGTTGTGCTCTGAACTAAAAAAGAAAAAACGCCTAATCATTATTCTCTGATTCGTATAACAGAAGTTATAAGCAAAAATGTATTTATTTGAGACTTAAACCGCATTTACATCATCACGCACTCGCAATTTTGCAACAAAACCGAAAAGAGAGATCCGTTTATCCGCAGTCAATACTATTAAAGGCGTAAGAATGAGATCACAAATCAGACGCCTATGGTGTCATGGATGCTCTACCCATAATTATAGATACGTAAAACGGAAATAGACATAGGTTCCGCTCACCAACATTTCTGCAATTGCTTGAAAACATTAATATTTCTGATTTGGAACATGTGAAATGAGATTGGTTATTAGTTTCAGTAAAATAAACCAACAATTCATCAATCAGTTACACGAAAAAAATAAATAATTGTCCGTTCATCATTTCCGGAAGCCATATTGTTTTATAGGAATGCGGAATTTCTTTAGTCACCGCTATAAAAATATCAACATGCAGAGCTTTCCTATAATTCCTATCGCGCAAACAAGATGGCCGACCTAAATACGTGTCACGTTTTTTTGCGTGTTAGGTAATGCTGTCCCTTTCGGTCACACGGCTATTTAGTATTTAGCATCCCTTTAATTTTGCGTGATAGGAATGTGTGACCGAGTAAATGCAGCATTAGGTACATTTTTCACAGATATGCGTAGGTCATTGCAATCAACAGCCCACCAGTGGAGTGCGAACACGTTTATCAATTTTTTTTTCCCTCTTCTTTTTTTGTACATAACTACTATCACTACTATCACTATGCAGTTATTGTGTTCTGTTTTTTGGTTTTTAAATAATTTTTTTTTCTTTCTATTTTTTATGCATCTTTTGTGCTTTGCGTTGCTCTCTTTTAATCTCTTTTAATGAGAATCTATCCCTACTATTATAAAACTAAGTTATTGTGGCGTGGAAGGTATCGTGTAACTTAAGTGGTGAAACAAGCCCTTAGTCACGGTTTGGTGAAACCAGGCCTTAGACAGTTTGATGAAACCAGGCCTTAAAGTCACAAAACAAGTTCCACTCAAGTGTCACTTCCAATTGGAGACTGGAATCTGTCACCACTGAACCTTGTTCTAGAACCACTTAGAATTAGCTAGAAAGTTCTCGTCAGATGGCGGAGCGGTTATAAAAGGACAGCTTTTAGAAGAGGGCGAGACAGTTGATTTATAACAGTGATTGGTTAAAGTTCGAGATAGTAATAGTTTGTGAAGATAAATAAGTGAAAAGTAATAGAGTAAATTAAGTGATTGGTTTGAAACGTTGAAGAATTGTTTAAGTAATAGTGTTCTGGTACTTAATAAGTGAAATATTAGAATAGTCGATAAAAGTTTAATAAAAGTGAATTTTATTAGAGAAGTTAAACGGAATAGTGTTTTATCTTTACGAATCCCTGCCTGAATGTAACATTGGTGTCAGAAGTGGGATAAAACTTATTCTGTGCTAAGTGTCTAAGTGTAGTTAAAAAAAAAAAAAAAAAAAAGTGAATTTGTGATTTTTTTGAAATTACAAGAGACAAACAAAATGGGTCGTGTATTGCTACATCTAAGCATACCCCAATTGAAAAGTGAACTAGAAAAGCGGAATCTCTCCACAGCTGGAGGGAAAAGTGACCTCATACTTCGTCTGCAGGAAGCTGTCCAAAACGAGGGAGAAGATCCAAAAACCATGCTATTCGACGTGTCAGAAGAACAAGTAAGTACAGGCGTTGACATTAGCTCTATGATGGAATTACTTCTTGCGAAGATGGAAGAACAGAAATATTCTATGGAATCTAAGTTCGCAGAACAGAAAAATTCTATGGAATCTAAGTTCGCAGAACAAAAGAATTCTCTAGAACAACAGAAAAATTCTATGGAATTGAAGTTCGAAGAGCAGAAGAATTCCATGGAATTGAAGTTCGCAGAACAGAAGAATTCTCTAGAAGAACAGAAAAATTCTCTTGAAGATCAGACAAATTCCATTGTCGCCGCACAAAAAGATGCAGTGGAAGAATTTAAGAATGTTCTAGATGTAAAAATCGACGCGATTGATGAAAAATTAAACGAGCATGAAACAAAGTTTGAGGAAATTAACAAAACGTTTCAAAAACACGAGACAAACATCGAGAACATAGCTAAAGAGCTCGGAACAAACATCAAGAATATAACTAAAGAGCTCGATATAGTCAAGAAACAGAAAGCTCGGGAATATTCTGCTGACTGCCCAAGAAAGAAGGAGATGCAGCCACCCGTTTTTGATGGTCAAACATCATGGCCGATTTATCGGAGACAGTTCGAAGCAGCTGCAACGACCAATGGATGGGACAACCAGGATAAGTCGATTGCATTAACGCTCGCATTACGAGGTACAGCTGCAGAATTGCTTCAAACTATCTCCGAAGAAAAACAACGCGACTACGAGACTTTGGTGAAGGCTATTGAGATGCGATTTGGTGACGACCACATGCAGCAAGTGTATAGGGTGCAACTGCGCAGTAGAATCCAGAAGAGGGGAGAAACACTCCAGCAACTGCAAGCTGATATCGAACGGCTAGCGCACTTGTCTTATCCCAATGCCGGCGAGGATGTCATCAATGAAATGGCTATTGAGGCATTTACACAAGCCATAGAGGACAGACAACTGCAGATGGCTCTACGAATGGCTGGAAAGAGAACTCTTCCTGAGGCACTGGCATTTGCCTTAACCATGAAAGCTGCTGACCAAGCATCTCAAGGATTTCACCGCGTGAGAGAAATGACATCTGTTGAATGTTCGTGCCAGAGAACAGAAGTAGTAGACCGTAACAGTTCTCGAAGGGGACCGATCCGTTGCTGGAACTGCAACAAAATTGGACATCTACAACGACAGTGCAGAGCCAAAAGTAAACAGGGCAGTTGTCCACATTGCAGAGCTAGGAACGAGGAGGCGTTTGAGCGTTCGACGGATGAAGCATCACAAAGCCATCAGTCGGGAAACGAGTAAGAACCAACTTCGCGGGGCAGAAGCTGGTTTCTGGAATCGACGCCCCCAGGACCACAATTCAGGTTTCCCAGACCAAACGATGTAATAGAAGCTTGACAGTGGAAGCCCATATCGGCCAGAAAAAGTATGTGGCCACCATCGATACAGGTGCCACCGCTTCCATAGTCAGAAGGGACATCGTTCGCCAATCCTGGCTGCACAACACCAGCAGCTACTGTCTGAAAACAGCAACTGGAGCAACAGCAAAGGTGTATGGTGAGGTACTCTTGACGATAAACCTTGCAGGAATAGTCTTCTCCCATGCATTCTTAGTGGCTGATATATGTGACGAATGCATCATCGGAATCGACTTCATGAAGACGCATGATATAGTACTCGACATCGGTTTGCAAGTTATAAAGTACAAGAACGTTGAGATTCCGATGGTTTACGGGAACGAGAACGTCGCAGCTCTACGGACAGTTGTAAGTGAGGACGAAATATTACCACCTTCGTCAGAGACAGTTATTTGGACGAAGCTGGAAGGTGATCCTGGGAGCCACCGATTCTACCTAGTCGAGTCACATCCAGAAAATTATTATCAGAGCTATATTGTCGGAAAGATGCTGGTTGAACCCAAAAACAACATGGTTCCCGTTCGTGTCCTCAATGTGGAACACAAAAGCGTGAAACTAAAGCAAGGAGAAGTGATTGGAAAGTGCGTACCAATTACTGCGGTCACAAAGTTGTCCAATGCAAGTGATGTGAAACCGGTTAGACCAACGGAGATATCGGAAATGAAAAAGAATATACTCGGAGAGTGCGAGCTGGATCAGGAGCAGCGGTCCATGGCAGGTAGTTTAATCAACGAGTTCGCCGATATATTTGCTTCGCAGAACAGCGAGTATGGCCGAACACATCTCGTACAACACCGAATCGACACCGGAGATGCGAGACCGATTCGTCAGCCTCCCCGACGACTACCATTGGCTAAGCAGACGGAGGTTGCAGAAATGGTTTCGACGATGGAAAAGGAGGGACTGATTGAAAGCTCAAAAAGTCCGTGGGCATCGCCGGTCGTCCTGGTCAAGAAGAAAGACGGAAGTACGAGATTCTGCGTGGACTATCGCCAACTCAACAACGTCACCAAGAAGGATAGCTACCCCCTGCCAAGAATTGACGACACCCTAGACACACTATCCGGAGCCAAATGGTTTTCGACTCTCGATTTGAAGAGTGGCTACTGGCAAGTGCAGATCCATCCAGAAGACCGCGAGAAAACAGCATTCACAGCAGGAAACGGGCTTTGGCAGTTTACAGTAATGCCATTTGGACTGTGCAATGCTCCAGCTACCTTTGAACGTCTAATGGAGCGCGTTCTGCTGGGACTAACGTGGAAAACCTGCTTGGTCTACCTGGACGATGTCATCGTAGTAGGAAAAACATTTAACGAACATCGAGATAACCTTAAGGAGGTGTTCCAAAGACTACGAAGTGCGCAACTAAAACTTAACCCGAAGAAGTGTTCCTTATTTAGACCAGAAGTGAAGTACCTCGGGCACATCATCTCTTCCAAAGGAGTCAAGACTGATCCGGAGAAGGTCGATGCAGTGAGAAACTGGCCGGTACCCAAAGACAAACATCAACTGAGAAGCTTCCTGGGACTTGCGACCTATTACAGACGATTTGTAAAGGACTTTGCCAGGATCGCAAAGAGCTTGCATCAACTGACAGAAAAAGGCAAACAATTCAAATGGTCAGGTGAGTGCGAAAAGAGCTTCAAGGAACTTAAACAACAGTTGTGCAACGCCCCCATACTAGCGTACCCCACCCCTGGGAAAACATTTATTGTGGATGCAGACGCTAGTAATGTGGGAATTGGAGCCGTCCTTTCCCAGGTGCAAGATGGCCAAGAGAAAGTAGTTTCCTACTTCAGCAAAGTTCTCTCAAAGCCAGAAAGGAACTACTGTGTTACCAGGCGCGAACTCCTTGCTTTTGTATTGGCGACAAAACATTTCCATAAGTACCTTTATGGGCGGAAATTCATCCTCCGCACAGATCATGCATCTTTAAAGTGGCTGCTGCACTTTAAGAATCCTGAAGGCCAAGTCGCAAGGTGGATCGAACGGCTGCAGATGTACGACTACGAAATACAACATCGAAAGGGAAGTCTTCACTCTAATGCAGACGCTCTCTCCCGTCGACCGTGCAAAGCAAATTGCAAACATTGCTTACGACACGAGGAAAAAGATGTCGCGTCCGTTCAAAGGGTGAGAGCTATGCCAATTGGTGGCTGGAGTGCGCGGGAAATACGGGAGGCTCAAAGGGAAGATCCGGATATCGAACCGATTATCGCCTGGAAGGAGCATGAGGGAAAACCAGACTGGCAGGAGATATCCAATAGGAGCCCCGAGCTGAAGGCATACTGGGCGCAGTGGGACTCCCTTCACGTACAAGACGGCATTCTAAAAAGAAGATGGGAAAGCCCGGATGGAAAGTCGTTCGTAATGCAGCTTGTTGTACCCAGGTCAAAGGTAATGGAAGTGCTCAGGGAATTGCATGATGGAGTGTCTGGAGGCCACTTGGGAATCAATAAAACGCTCGAAAAAGTGCGGGAACGCTTTTACTGGATTCATTCAAGGGAGGACGTTGAAACTTGGTGCAGGAAATGCGTTACATGTGCGGCCAGCAAAGGTCCGAGACTGAAAGTCCGTGGCAAAATGCATCAATACAATGTTGGAGCCCCTTTCGAAAGGATAGCAGTTGATATTGCGGGACCGTTTCCTGAAACAAACAATGGAAATCGTTACATCCTCGTTGTTATGGACTATTTCAGTAAGTGGCCTGAAGCATTTGCTATCCCAAATCAAGAAGCTAAAACCGTGGTGGAGCAAATCGTCAATAACTGGGTAAGCAGATTCGGTGTACCAATGGAACTGCATTCAGACCAAGGACGGAACTTCGAGTCGAAGATTTTCCAAGGAGTGTGCCAGTTACTCGGGATTCACAAGACAAGGACAACCCCGCTTCATCCACAATCAGATGGGATGGTGGAGCGCTTCAACAGGACACTGAATGAACACCTCTCTAAGGTCGTTGGCGAAGACCAGAGAGACTGGGATAAGCAGATTCCCATGTTTTTATTGGCTTATCGAGGAGCAGTGCATAACACCACAGGACATGCTCCATCTGAAATCTTATTTGGTCGAACAGTCCGCCTACCTAGCGAGTTGATGTTTGGATATCCATGCGAAGAGCCCAAGAATGAGGAGGAATACGTTACAGACCTCAGGGATATCATCAGGGACGTGCATCGAGACACTAGGGATAAGATTAAGATAGCCAGTGACCGCATGAAAACGAGGTACGATACTAAAACGACAACTACAGGATTCCAGGAAGGAGATCTGGTATGGCTTTATAACCCTCATCGAAGGAAAGGTTTATCGCCTAAGTTGCAACAAGACTGGGAAGGGCCCTATACAATCGTAAAGCGCATCAACGACGTTGTCTATCGCATCCAACGAGGAAGAGGCAAGCTGAAAGTCGTTCATGTGGATCGTCTTCATCGTTATAATGGTGAAAATGTTAACGAGTTTGTTCGGGACGAACAAGTTTAAGAGGGGGATATTGTGGCGTGGAAGGTATCGTGTAACTTAAGTGGTGAAACAAGCCCTTAGTCACGGTTTGGTGAAACCAGGCCTTAGACAGTTTGATGAAACCAGGCCTTAAAGTCACAAAACAAGTTCCACTCAAGTGTCACTTCCAATTGGAGACTGGAATCTGTCACCACTGAACCTTGTTCTAGAACCACTTAGAATTAGCTAGAAAGTTCTCGTCAGATGGCGGAGCGGGTATAAAAGGACAGCTTTTAGAAGAGGGCGAGACAGTTGATTTATAACAGTGATTGGTTAAAGTTCGAGATAGTAATAGTTTGTGAAGATAAATAAGTGAAAAGTAATAGAGTAAATTAAGTGATTGGTTTGAAACGTTGAAGAATTGTTTAAGTAATAGTGTTCTGGTACTTAATAAGTGAAATATTAGAATAGTCGATAAAAGTTTAATAAAAGTGAATTTTATTAGAGAAGTTAAACGGAATAGTGTTTTATCTTTACGAATCCCTGCCTGAATGTAACATTATTGTGTCCTCTGTTTCTGGCTACACTTCACTTATAAACTTATACAAGCTAAACCATGGATATGATTCTTTTTCTATTAACAAATTTCGCGGAGTGGGTTTGTATAACGCTAATTATTTTGTTTTAAATTTGAGAAGTGGAACTTTGGCGAAGCAAGGCGAGCACGGGTCAGCTAGTGATTTATAAATCACGAAAGGCGTCTCCACCGAATTTTACGTGATTTAGTTTGACATCCAGCAGAAAGAATTCGTCCACTTCCTAGAGGGTAGTTTTTTTTTCGTTGTTTTTCTTTTGTTATCACACCTCTGCCAAAAATAAAACAATTTATGATTGTTGTACTTAATAAAAATACCAAAATACACAGTAACACGAAGAAAATTGAATTTGGGATAATATTTTTGACATTTGTGTTTTTTTTGAATTGAATTGAAAGCGCTGCAGGTATGTTCGATTTTATTTTGTGTGGATTTGCGATGACAGGTACGTAATTAAAAATTAAGCACGTCTAAATCACGTAATTAGTAATCACGGTGAAGAGATTGATGTATCAATCACGTAATTTATGAGATGATTTAGCTAAATCAAGTGGATTTAGCTAAATCACGTTGGTGGGAACATGGTATAAGTTTACGTGTTCATTTTCCATTTCACTTTCGTCGCTTTCGCTGGTCAACAAAAAATAGTTTGTTAGTATTTCAAGTAAAATATTCAGCACAATCTCAACACCACCATATTCAAAGAGAATAAATAGGAAAATGATAAACGTCAACAAAATAGCTGTCGTTTGTTTTCTTTCGTAGAGACGATAAAATCTTTTCGTTTTTAAGGTTACATGAAGCAAGAAAAGTGAAAACTTCAAAGAAAATGTGTTCGTTCGTTTTTTTTTCGCGCCCACGAGAATTTCTTTTGTTTTTGATGTTACATGAAGCAAACTGTTTGTGTGCACGAAAACGTTTAAACGTTTTCGCCTTACAGAATGCCGGCCCAGGTCTTCAAAAGACGCACAACATTCTTTATTGAATGCAGCTCTTCTCTCCGTTGTTGGTTCTTTGTGGTTTACAGGTGACTTTGTCTTATCATTAAACTTTCGAGTGAGTCGTTTTGCAGGAGCAGTCCTTTCATTTAACTTGATGAGAGGTTGTGGTCCTTGGTTGTCCTTAATTTCGAGTCAGAAAAGAGCTTGCTCTCTGAGCAAACTCGCCTTTCATTTAGATATACTACATTTAAAGCGCTATCCGCCGACGCCCAGTTTTTAGCATTAGCTGAGTCAGATGTCGAGCAGCATTGCTCGAAGAAGTTGCCTGTAAGATATATAGGATTTTGAAGCTTCAGATTTGCAATGATCTCTGCTATTTTTGATCCGGCAGATTCAGGATTTAAACAAGTTATAGTTGTAGCTATAAACCATTTCTTTTCTTCCTCGTAGAACTTTTGAACTGCACTCTATAGAGCTTAGCCGACTGGCATGCATCGATATATCACGGATGCGGTAATTCGACCGCTGATCACAGCTGCTCGTTACATGTTTGACCAGCACGGACCATAGGAAATGACATTTGACACCCAGAGCTGCATCGTGAACAATTTCCCATTAACCTCAAATACTCACCAATTGTCGTGTAAACTGTCCCACAGTACAGCAAAGCGTTGGAGAAGGTCCATTGGTTTTCAAAGCGATCCAGTTCCGCTAAAGGCTGATTTTTTTGAAGCAGTGAGTCGATGGCGTTTTTATGATGGTACAGAGTTTGAATAAATTCAGCTTTGAAACTGAACGAGTCACCCTATGTCAAGTAAGTATTTTATTTTCTTATTTATAATTAAATGCAAATTTAATGCCTGATGCTTACTGCGTTAACTTTAAGATCTTCCACGGCATTGAGGAAACTATTTTGTGCCTGACGAACGAGTAGGAATTCTTTTTTAGGCTGTGCACCTGGGGGTAGATAGGAGATAAAGTAGAGTATTTTAAAATTAAGAATTAAATTGAGCTACACACTACACAGTCAAAGATGGGAGCACACTAGTAGCACAACTCTCTAAGAGCAATCTGGAAATAACCGACACTACGAAAAGAGGGGAATTGGGGTTTTGCGGAGACACCTGCATTCAGGAATGATTTTTTAAATGGACAAAGGGCCAACACCACCTAGCGTTAACTATTTACAAACACCAAAGATAACTACCAAAAAGAAAGGCAAATCCAAATGATTTTGTCGTCCTATTTTTTAAGTGCATAGGTACTTTACGAGTAGAATACAAAATAGCTAGCGCTGTCCCACAAGATTCATTTCTATGTCCCTTACTGCGGAACGTTTTATATGAACAAATCCAATTCAGCGTCAGTTATTGGCTTTGAAGACGACATTTTTGTAGCGGTTGTGACTAAAACGGACTGCATTGCCACTAGGCAGATCATATAAATTAAGAAGAGTGGAAAAATTCGAGAAACAATTACATTTCGAGTGTCAGTGATCAAAGCCGTGAGTGATTTTCCACACTCGGCTAGCTGCAAATTGGTTTTCAATTACTTATTCCTAAATATGAAGTTTCAGGGCCATGAAAACAAATGATCCCCGTATCACAGCTTTCTCTTCTCTCCTAACCATCGGCCATATAATGTAATAAATCTCTTTAAAAACATCTAATAAAAGGGACGAAGATATCTATTACTCAGTTCGTTGTAAAATCAAAGGGCCTTCCTTACCAATAAACATTGTTAGCTTCGACCTTAAATTTAAGTAGTTCACAGTGGATCTATATTTTCGCTACAAATTTCGCAGTTGTGAGCTTCCGTAAATTTAAAGTCGGGACTGAAGTTTATTGTTAGCAAAATAAAAAAAACATTGAAAGGGTGTTTCTTCCACTCTTTTGGTCTTTGCTAATAATGACTTTTAACCTTCAAACTAAACGTTTTGTAGGTCACAATAGGCAATATATTTATATAATAATAATAATAATAGTTGGCGCAACAGGTCTGTAGGGACCGAGGGCCTAGCTTCTCGCAATCATTCGTTTTGTGTGAGTTTTTAATTTTTGGAACGAATGGAAGGGATCTACAATTTTATGACGGTTCCCAACGGGCCGATTGAGAAGCTCCTTCATGACAGTAATACTCTCGGATGTTTGTCAGACGTTCGCGAGAGGTGGCGCAGTGAAAAAAACCCTGAGTTGGAATTTTGGGTTTTTGCGGGATTCGAACCTGGACCTGGACCCCTCGCTTAGTAGTCCAACACACTAACCACTAAGCCACTGCGACCACGTTTTATATTTACAGTAGAAATCGGTTATAACGATATCGAAGGGACCTCGGAATTTCATCGTTATAACCGATTCATCGTTATATCCGGTACAATGAAAATAATGAAAAAAGGAAACTTTATTAAAAAAATTGCTTCAAATGCTTCAAGAAAATTGTTGAGGAAAGAAATCAGTAATTTGTGTTTGTTTTGCACATATTTTTCGAAGACAGTTGTCCAATGTTTGGATTCCAACGTTTGAATTTGCATTCGAATCGGCTCATACAGGATTAAAAATTAATATGTACTGAACTCTTCGGAGATATGGAAATCGAACAGGGCATGCCATGAAATTACATGTACAGACCAGTCACTGCAGTGGCTACAGCAAATTTAAAAATTTGTTTATAACTATGTATGTATGAGTATGCATAGTATGTGGATACAAAATATCGATATGTACATATTTAGAAGCAGAATGAAAATAACAGGCAGTAGGCACGTAAGAACACGTTTTTTACCATCGCTATAAATAGTTTTTAGACTAAAATATGATAAATTTTCATCGCTATAACCGATATCATCGGTATATCCGGAATCGTTATAACCGATAGCAAATTACCTTGAGTTAAACGGAGTTTTGCCGGGACTTTGGAAATATATTGTTATATCCGGTTCATCGCTATATCAGGTATTGTTATAACCGATTTCTACTGTATATGGAAAAACTAAATTTTGAATATTAGTACCGCGAATAGCAAATGACAGCTTACCTCTAAATTTGGGAACACTGCCAGTCTGAGAGCGAAAAGAAAGAAAAATGAGTGTCAACTGTGCGCTTAACTAATCCTAACGCCACTTCCAAATCCGCCATATTAACCACTTGTGACACAATTAATTTGCCTGTCACATTTTCCCTCGGGTGAAATGATTTTCCAAAGAGTTGCCATCGACTTTCAACACTACAAAACATTTATATATATTATGCAACGCAATTCATCCTTTAACTTCAAATGAATATCAATCAATTTAACCACTGAGTCAGTCAGATAAACTACATTTCTGCACCTGTCCAGCTCTCACATATTAAAAATGCTCCAACGCAGTAAGAAGGAACTTCATAAGAACAACATGTAAGTCAGACTCTTTGACAGTCAAAACAGTCCGAACAGTTAGTACTCCCATTCTCACCTTCGACAACTTGAAACATCAGCGCCCCAGCGGCAGTGTACAGTACCATTGTCAGGCACACGAAAGCATGTGTCATCCACTTCTCAGATAATCTGTTACATTTCTCATACAGCCTGTAGACGAAGTTCTCTCCAAAGCTCAGGCCAGCCTTTGTTATGTCTGCGAATTCTCCGTATCTGTGTCCTTTTGCCGCTCCACTCAAAGGACTAAAATGCGGACGACCTTCCACCCCAACACTTCCAGGCACTGGGGAGTCGAGTGTTTTTCGTGACGGCCCATCTGTGTTGTTCGCTGTGTTTATATGAATTCGTGTATTTGGAACAAACTGATGCCGCTGAGGCAGAGGACGCCCTGTTGGCGAGGAACGCGTTGTTGTTACTATCCCCGGCGGTGATGATACCACATAATGCATTGCACTAGTCACGATTTATTCACCGAATTTGTATAAAATTTCGCACTAAATCGGACAGAAACCACGACTGATCTATTTTGCTCCTAACTTCACACTGCGGCGACATCATTTCAATGGTGACCGCAACTGTACTGTAATATGCGAGACATAAAAAAAATAAAAAATACAAAAACAAGCAACAATTTATAAAAAAATATATATCTATTGAGACTTGAGAGATTTTTTGCTTGCGAATTAACATAATAAATTCAAGGAAAAGCACACAAATATGTGTGCTGGTGGTGGACACACAATGCGTGTGCCACGTTTATAATAACGATTTTATGGACCTACTGCTGCAATTAACTCGTAATTTTCGCATCGAAGGTGTGGGTGAAATTTTATTTACAACAATCTTAATTTAAGATTTGTTCCAATGTCCAATACGTTATAACTTGTGGTGATGGATTGATTGCTGATGGGTGCAATTTGTCGTTGAACACACTTAGTTGAGGACGTTAAAGCGACTTGAGTCGCAACTAAAATGGCTTCTTGGGACAGCTGACTCTAGTTACTCATGCCATGCTGTTTGAAAAGCTTTTTCTACAGTCGTTCTCAACATGCCAAAGCAGTGATGTTCATCGGCCCGATATTTCCCAGTCGAATCTTCATTATATTAATATATATAAAAACGTTCGTGCGTATTTATGACTGACAATCACGACTGAACCACAGAAGCTATCCCCCTTATATTCACACCATATGTTTGTGTGGTGCTCCGGATGGTTTATGTTTATTTTAGACCCTATAGGGGGCGCTGGGGTCGCTTTTTTGAAAATTCTTATTTATGGACCGGTTTGGCTCAAATTAACACCATATAAAGCTTAGTACGCTGCTCGAGCTAAATTTTCGCTGCCATACAAAATTCTCTCCAAAATTTAGCTCAGCTAAATTTTAGCGAACCCATTTAGCTGAGTGGTACGCTGCTCGAGCTAAATAATCAAACTCTTGTTTCAGAATGTACTTCATGTATCTGTCAAAATTTAGCGCGCCTATTTAATGGGTCGGGACATTTTTTCGAGCTAAATTTTGACAGATCGCTGTGCTCTGTTGGTTGTTGTGTTCAAATTGTATTAAAAAAATGGTCGATTACGAATATATGGACGTGGAGTATCTGCAGCTGGAGTCATTTATCGAATTGGAAGAGAAATCCACTAAAAAAAAAGAAAACGAACAAATAAAACAATTCTTAGTGTGGAGGAGAAAAAAAAATTGGCGGTGCTGGTGGAGCAACATCCATCGATATGGTGCCTGGCAGATAGGTACCACAGCAACTTATTTTCAAAGAACAGCTGTTTTTTGTGACATCTATCCACAGCTCTCTCTATGTCAAAATTTAGCTACGACTTTAGCTGATGTTTGGAGAGAAACGTTGGAGACCAGATAAAATTTAGTTTAGCTCGAGCAGCGTACTAAGCTTAACACTTCAAAAAAAAAAGTTTTTTGCCAAAATTTGTACCCGATAGGTGGCGCTGGGAGATATTTACGACAAGTTAGATTTCCCTGCATATCAATTTTGTATCAACAACATTAAATTTAATTGTAATAATATAGTTGGCGTTGGTTGTAAATATATAATTTTTTGAATTTGACATTTCAGTAATTCATATTTCATTTAGCTGTACAATTGTTTGACAAAAACTTTGGAAAAAAAATAAACTGGATAGAATTCGAGTAGTGACACCTCAAATACGAAACAAAAATATATTTTAAATTTTAAAAGCAATTGTTGTTGTCAATTATTTTAATTATTTTCCAAGAAAATTGTTGTTGTCGACATTTTTTAAATTTTTTTTTTTTTTTAAATAGGTATACCCACCCATTGACTTATTATATATGGACTGATAGTAGCCAACTTCACACATGTTCCAAAAATACTGACGCGCCACAGTTTTCCAGCGGAAAATAAAGTAAACTTCTAAAAACCTAATTTATGTCGTTGTCCATTGGGATTTTCGGATTTTGCTCTCAGATTTCAGATTTTTCGTGCCCAATGGAACATAAAATGAGATTTTTCTTTCTTCGCATTTGTGGTAGTGCGTGTTGTAAAAGTCAACTGTTCTTAAATATTGTAATTTACGCTTATAGAAGTCCACTCAATTTATGTTGATACCCATTGTAGCGGCCAAATGTAAGTTTTTCTCTATTTTTCGCAGACTTGTCTTCTAAATACGTGATTAATAACACACTTTAAAATTTGACAAATGTTCTGGTTGATTTTGGTGTTAGTGTAAGTAGGTATGAATCTCGCTCGTGTCGTTTTCCATTGGGACAGAAAAATCACTAATTTTCCACTCCCACGATATAAGTATTAAGTAGTTTGATTGAACGATACATGGAAGATACCTGTAGGCATTTTTGTTTTCAGTTTATGGGTTAATAAGTTAATAAATTGTTATTCGTTAATAGTAATAATTGAAAAGCACTCTTTGTAGCTTTGCATCTTTCGAATAGATGACGCTCTTTTGTTTACATTTTACTATGGAAATGAGTCTCTTCGCACAAGATGTCGCTCTTTTGTTTACATGTTTCTATGGAACATACTTTTTTTTGAAAAAATGTAGCTTTTTTGTTTACGTTACTATGGAAATTTAAATTTGACGGCGGCTATGCTTCTTTGCTTATCCGCTAACAAACTGTGGAGCCTGTGCTGTTTTGGAACATATTTTCTCGCAGAAGTATATGAAAATGACATTTCACTATCACTATGATTTGTTTGATGGTGTTTGAATCTCCATAATATTTGTTTGTCAAGTATTTTCAGGATCCTAGCAATAGTATGTGTGAGTAAGTTGATATTTAGGGGTGATTGAGATGACGTGAACTAACATCGTGGTACTCTGCTCATTCGTGAGTAGGGAGGGTAGTCCAAAGGTACCACCCCATCATAACACCTTCGGTACCGGTGTGGAGAGAGAAGGTAAACGGCTTACCAACCAATTTGATAGGTGTGGTTAGTTTTCTTTTTGTCTGTTAATGTTACAAGTATTTCGTTTAGAGTTACCTAATCCTTTCCCTATTTTCCAATTTTCAAACTTTCAGGCATGTAAATAGTACGGTAGTCCGCAAGACAAGCACAACATCCCACCCCACCGACGAGCTATAAGCACTGGATTAAACAACCATGCCTGCCTTGCTTTGTTGATCCTACAGCCCTTCCATCGAAGTCAAAATTGAGATTCCTGTGTCTATACAGGTGGAAGGAAATAGATGTGCGTTAGTCGGATAAAAACTTGAGAACGGCTCTACCGATTTGAATGATTTTTGTTTTATTTTGTTCGTCTTGAATCAGAGTTGGTTTAGGAAAAAAGAAAAATCGTAAAATTCTCAATTCAATTTCAGTTAAATTCAATTATAATAATACAATAACAATAATGTATACATAATTCCTTCGGAGTGAAACTACATGACATTATATTATCTCGATAACTGATGGGCCAATTTTCATGAATTGTTTGTATACCTGTATTTCAGGTTTAGCAAGACTTAAAAGATGGGATACTTTTGGACTCTATAGGTGGCAATGTTTTCGATCTCCAAAGCTACTCAGCCGATTTCAATGAAAATTTGTGGATGTGTGTGGTTGGTTTCCAGGTTGTTTACCTGATGCGGGATTAGGAAAACGGGTTGTGGCACCTCCCATTAAAAAAAAAATCAAATGCCAAAGTTGTATAATTAAAAATATTAGTGGACTTAATACGAAAGTCAAGGACAAAACCTGATATATATATTAAAGAGACTGATGGCCATTATGTGCGCTCATAACTCGGGAACGGATCTTTTGATTTTTACGGTGGATTCGTGTTGGCCTAAGGAAGGACATAGGTATGCTAATTTTTTCCAGTGCGAACTTTAATAGGATAGGTATTTAGAAGAAACCTTTTAAAAAAATAGACTGGATAGAAAAACGGTAGTGTCACTTCAAATACAATAAAACATTTTTAAAGTTTTGAATTTTTGATAATTCTTTGGATGTTTCGGGCATACCGCTACACAATTTGAAATTAAGAGTCGGCTCAGTTATAATTGCGCAACCGAAATCAACCGAAACTTTGCAACGGATCCCGTTTGATGTGAATGTGAAAAATCTCAAGTCAAATGTCAATTGCGTCTATATGTACTTTTAGACGCCTTTGGCAACAAATTAACTTTTAGTCTAAATTAAAAGAAATAGAGCATTAAATTTGACTTTAAGTTAGAAAATAGTTAGTTTGGAGTCCCCGCCAGTGATGATAATCAGGATCGAAGTTTTTATGCCTATACCTACCCGTAAAAAATTATGCTTTTTTGGTAAAAGTGATAAAAATTGCATATCTTACGAAGGAACTGCAACTAACCCACAAGGTGATTCAAGAATTTTTTATCAAAATGTTGGTCGATTTATAGGCGATTCTATCTTTTTTTTATCTCTATATAATCCAAGGTTTTCGTTTCATAACATTAACGAATTTGGGCGGAAAGAAGTTCGCCGGGCCAGCTGGTAAGTCTATATAGGTGTGTAGTTTATTCATTGTTGATTCGTTCATTGCGTTGCGATCTACTGAGACGCTGACTGAAGTACAAACCTCCCCTGAAATCCGAGAAGGTACAAGGTACCTATCTAAAACATTTCGTGGAATAGATTTCAAGATAGTACCAGAAGGTCTGGGGTTGCGTTGCTCTGTCATTGCATTGCGTTGTGATTTGTTAAGAAATTGTCCATCAAATACCAGGTGAGCATATGTTTTAGCTGGTGTCTTTTTCGGATATGGTCTTGCTAACGATTTCCAAGATAGAACCGAAGAGTTTTTGGCCTTGGGTTGAGTTGCGTTAATGTTGCGTCGCTTTTTATAATTTAAGGGCGCCTGCTACAGCAATTTATCGACTTCTTTATAAAGTACCAGGCGCTCAAAAAATCATGACAGCTGTCAAATACTCAACTGAATAGGGAAAGTACTTTTAGTATACAGTAAACTTTTAGGAAATCGTATAGCATACTTTTATGATTTGCATTGCGTACTCTAAGATGTTGTCACATTATTACATTTATAAGGGACATTTTTAAATTTTACATGATTACTTTTCGGTAAATGATAATGATTTGACGTCCTCGTATTTTTTTGAATTTATCACTCAAAAACTAACTTGAACGCAAAACGCTGGAGGGCGTTGCATTTGTATCGGACTAATGCTCCGAGCATTCGTTAGAATCGTATATAATTGGATAATTTTTCGTACCAACGGATATCTCAATTGCTGGGCGCCTAGCTTATTTGACAAAAATTAGCTTAAGTTCTTTGGGGTGAATTTGGAAAATGCATCTACAATTACAATCAGATGGTTATATAGGTTGTGAGTTGACTCCATTGAAACCACATGATCCACATGGTAAGTTCCTAATGGTTTGTCGGCCTTATCAATTGGTGTCAAAAGTTCTTTTTTTTTCCCGCTTTCGATTCGGAAACAAGACATTGGACACAGCTACTGACGATATCCGTAACTTTCTACGCCGAATTCGGGATAAAAAACTTTCTTTCAAGTAAGGCTTGGGTCACAGATAAATAATATACAGATGTCTCATGCCAATGTAAAAAAAATGCTGTACTTTTTGCGTTCGTCCAACAAAGATCGTCCAACAAATGGATGGTGAAAACCAAAACCCACCACACCTCATTCGAAAAGTGGTTGATTTTTTGTTTCAATGAATGCTACTTTTAGTTGAATTATGACCGCACACAGACTAGAAAGGCAATTGTGCAGTGTGAGGCTATATGGGGCAGTTAGATTTACTTCCACACTGATCAGTGGGTTAAAGGGTAAGGAAGGATACAAGGTAACAAGGAAAGCGGAAAGAAAAATTTCGCTTTTATTTCTATAGGTATCTACTTTCTTTGTTATTGTCAATTGGCCTTACCAATAATAATTTTTAACCTTCACACTAAATATTTCCTAGGTCACAATGTGCAATTTTGTGGACACTAAAAATGATTATTAGTACCGCGGAATGCCTTATGATTGTGCGCTGGCGAGGAGGGTGTGCAGTGAGGAAATATTCGGTGATGTAATACATGATGGTTTTTGTTGGGAAGAGCAGCCGATTTGGGTTTGGATTGGATTCGTTTTGCTTAAAAAATATCTTTTTGCGATATGAATATTTCAATTTGGGGATACAATTTTTGGCCGTGTGTCAACTGCGCTAAATAATTATCCTCGGATAATATTCTGGCACTATCGTGGTGGAAAACGAATTCTTCAGCTGTCAAAAAATTAATTTATCTTCATAGGATACATTTTTTACGTGCGAGTTTTTTATTTCAAATGGCAGCAAATCAACGAAAAAAAAAAAAAAAAAATAATAATAATTTAATAACAAACCGTACTACCTACAACATGTATCTAAATAACGAAGGAAAATTAATAAAGTGATTCGGTTACAGAGTTTGAATTCATACCGATTGAATATAAAATTACACTTCTCTTGTTCGTCTTCTGCGTGGGGGCAAGTAATCGTGGCTTATAAGGCTTTGATACCGCAGCAATATCATTGATATATCAAGGGGAATTAATACATCGAATTTATGATCCATATTATCAGTTGTTGTTATTGAATTAGTTGTATGTCTGTTCTTTGTGTTGTGCTTCGTATTGTGTTGTGCTATCGTCAAGTCTTCTGAGAAATCTCAAAAATTTAGCCCAATCGACACAGCCAAATTTCACAAAAGCTAAATTTTTATTCAACACGCACAGAAATGTCAAAAAATTATCCGAGGATAATTATTTAGCGCAATTAACACACGGCCTTAATGTTATTGTTGGGGTAGGTATGCATTTACATTATTTTTAGGGTTTTCGTTATGCAATGCTCGATAAAAGAAACAGTTTATAAAATATAAAAAAGGAATACCTAGTGTTAAATAAAATTCACTTTTGGACATTACATACATAATCAATAATAATGAGTTTCTATTAGTTGAAGCAATCGAATTGTTGCAAGTTCTGGCTAGAGGGTTGTAAAAACTTACACTTTACAATAATTTTGACTTCAAAACAAAGTGTAGCAGGATGCAGGAGTTCGTATTAAACCGGTATCATTACGTAGATATTTATACCATATTTACATATGTTGTAAGGTCTTAAAGATTTGTTTTTGAATTGGCATTAGCAGTTATAAACCCAAATGCCGAGGGACGTGTGTGGGGGTGCAAATGAAGTGGGAGTTTTTGATTGTGTAACTCTCCAAGTGGTTGGAATTATCTAAAGGTCCATAATCAATTATGATTGAAAGAAAGAAGAAGTGGGAAATATAGGTATGCTAAAAAATACGTTTTTTGGCAGTTGTATTTATGTACATTTTTATTGACTGTACGGTGTTGAGTTTTATAAAAATATACGAATACAAATCGGAATTTGGGTAGTCATTTTGAGAAATAAATAAAAAACCGATTTATTCCAATTTTGTTGAGAAAAAAATAATTGTAGGAACTTATTTAGGATAGGTACCTTCTTTTTTTTTTTTTTTATTTCTGACTCGCCATTGCGATAAAAAGGCACGTCGTAGATCTATTGTGCCATAGGATCAGAAGAGTTAGTTTAGGCTATTAGAGTTTCTACCTTCCTAATGTAACTGATGATGTTTTCAGCAGAGGATGTCTTTACTTCTTCTGGGCTTATATTTTCCCTGAAGAAGAAGTTCCTTCTAATACCACAAAGGGCTGGGCATTCGCATAAGATATGCTCAGTGGTTTCGTCTTCTTCAAGACATAGGCGGCACTCCGAAGAGTCGGCTATATGTATTTTGTTTAGGTGATATCGTAAGCCATGGTGCCCTGTTAGGTAGCCAACTAGGTTTTTGATATCGTGCCTACGTAGATTTAGAATCTTTTTGGCATTATTTTTGAAAGGTTTAATAACTTTTTTGGCTTGTCTTAGGCCTGGGATGCTCTCCCAATGTGAAATACAGTTATTGTGTTCCCAGCTTTTTATAGCAAGATTTGCCGCTGATTTAGAGATTGCACAGTAGGGTTCAGGTCCTGTGAAAGGTGTTTCCGAACCTTTTCTGGCCAATTCGTCGGCTTTTTCGTTTCCTTCAATTCCCTCATGGCCAGGAACCCACCATATTTTGGTTTTGTTTCTGGTGCATAGTGTTTGGAGGGTATTGAAGCAGTGTAATACTGATTTGGAGTCAATGATCGGTGAGCTAAGGGCATTTATAGCTGCTTGACTATCCGTGAATATATGGATGTTTGCGCCTTTGATGCCTGAGTTGTAGATTAGGCTTGCACATTCCTTAATGGCATGGAGCTCTGCTTGAAATACGCTTGGGCTTTTTCCCATTGGTATTGAGATATTTTGGTTTGGTCCGAAAATGCCGGCTCCGACCCCTGAGTCCATTTTGGAACCATCCGTATACCACTTTATGCCTTTTTGACAGTTTGGTGGGCTATTGCTAACCCACGCCTCTCTATTTTGGGAGGCGGTCTGTGATCGCGCAGATCACGTCAAGTTCTGTAATTTCTGAAAGGAGGGTCATCAGGTCTGGGTGTTCACCGATGTCCATCTCCTTTGTTTGTAACAGATTCGCTGAGTTGCGTATTGCCACTTTTTTGATGTAAATGTGAAGGGGTGTTAACCCTATTAGAGCTTCTATAGCAGCTGTAGGACAGGTTCGCATAGCTCCGGAAATGCCTAGACATGCTAGGATAGGTACCTATCTACTTTTAATGTTTAATATCAATTTTGATCAAAATCGTTAGAGCACCTTTTGTACAATTTTGCAGACCAAACCACCTACCTACCAAATATTGCAATACATATTTAATCGAATCGAATATGAAGTTTTCGAGACATGAGTAGTTTTTAAAATTAGTGTTTTTGGTTCTTCGAATTTAAAATTAAGGACACAATTATTTTGAAAACATCAATTTGACTTTAAGTTTCCATTTTGGTCAAAATCGATATTGCCGTTTTCAGGTAAACTAAACAAAACTAAATTTTCAAAAAAATACTACTATTTTCAAAAATTCATTGAACGATAATGTAGAGAAACACTGAGCTTGGTATTAAGTTATAAATTAGAATTAAGAATGAATTTTTGTTCGGATCGGATCGAACGTTTTCGAGATATGTTGAAATTTCAAAAGTACCGTCGTTCGAATTTTTAGCCAAAAACTGTTTACGAAGTCATGGTAACCTCACCTACCTAAGCTTACCTAAGTATCAATTTTGGTTGAAATCGTTGGAGCCGTTTTCGATCAAATCAAACTGGTACGAACATTTTTTACGGGAAGTACCTACCATTATATCGAGGTTACCTTGCCAAAAAAAAAATTTCCTCACTGCACACCCTCCTCGCCAGCGCACAATCATAAGGCATTGGCAATAACAAAGAAAGTAGATATAGAAATAAAAGCGAAATTTTTCTTTCCGCTTTCCTTGTTACCTTGTATCCTTCCTTACCCTTTAACCCACTGATCAGTGTGGAAGTAAATCTATCATCCCCATAAAGCCTCACGCTGCACACATCGTCGCCGAACAGTCAAAACCTCGTATCTACAATTTGTAAGGTTTTCAGGAGACTCAAAAAACTTGTTAAATCCTAAACCATTTGCTTTACAAATCTGATTTTTTTTATTAAAGTAAAAAAACATTATTTGTATTACAAAATAAATTAAGAAAACAGATTCAAAAGTTACTCTAGACGTAACAAATTAAAGTTATGTGATACGAGGT
Source organism: Cheilosia vernalis (assembly GCA_949126925.1). Classification (NCBI taxonomy): domain Eukaryota; kingdom Metazoa; phylum Arthropoda; class Insecta; order Diptera; family Syrphidae; genus Cheilosia; species Cheilosia vernalis. Next base: position 60,962,830 of record OX421362.1, read on the forward strand.
TAAGTTTCTAAAACGAAACTATTTCCTTTAGTTACGAGCTTTTTAGATAAGTAATAAAAGTTATTGTTCTTATATTTTTCATTTATTTTTGGAATGTTTTGGTAAAGAATAATAACGATTACATCGCGAAATATTAAAAGAATATTTTTACATTTTTTGTCATGCCTTTCTGCGTGCGGTCATAATTCAACTAAAAGTAGCATTCATTTTGGTTTTCACCATCCATTTGTTGGACGATCTTTGTTGGACGAACGCAAAAAGTACAGCATTTTTTTACATTGGCATGAGACATCTGTATATTATTTATCTGTGCTTAGGACATTTGCATACTCATTTGCTATTTTCAGATGTACTGTGGTTACGACATCTGCAAATATTTCATTTGGGGACAAATATTTTTCATAATTGACCGAACAAACGAAGTTTCTGTGCTATTTTCTTTGCATTTTTGTTTGATGTGTGAATTTCAAATATGTACGTGGACGAAGAAGTCGATATGGGGATCTAGGAAAAACCCTTTCCTTTTTTAATGATTCGTCTAAACTAAAAGGATCTAGAAATATTTATGGTCCGTTCTAATAACTTTTTGTTTTAGGTATAATTGTGTTTTACGTTTTATGATGCTTGTAAAAGTATCTGGAAATGTTTGTGATCCTTTCTAATCATTTTTGGTTTTGTCATTACATATTTGTATTCTTTCTTTTATGACCCTTGCAAAAAGATCTAGAAATATCTGAATATCTCTGAAATCTCTTTCAGTTTTAGAGTTATAAATATGTTGCCAGAATTGGGGGGGTGCGATCATTGCCACATGCTTTCCATCCAACTGCTCCAATGCAGTTGCCACAGCCCACAGTTCGTTGAATTAGGTAGCAACAGAATCCCAGGCCTCTATGGTGTTCTCGGCGTCTAGAATTGAACCCTTTTCTGTTCGTCGTGCGATTGCGTTCGATGTCCACGAGCACTTTGTAGATTACATCCAAAACATCTGGAATTATGGACGAGATCGTTGACACAGGATTGCATATTTGTTTCTTGCTGTTGAATATGCGGAGTCACCAAAGCTAGAAGATCACCGAATTGTTTTAAAACCATACGCAAAAAATTGCGATACAATTCTGGCTCCTCAGCTCTCAGTTCCACAAGCAATTTTGCGTAGAGTCTCTCCTGCTGTCGGCGTGCCACCAAATCCTTCATCTAAACACGCCGATTGCAATTCATCCTCCTCGCTGCTCTCAAATACGTATACGGCCAAAACAATGGGAATTGCATCTTTTTGTTCCATTAACTTTTTCTTATTGCGTCCTTCTCAATCAAGACTACACCACTGAACGAAAAAGTGCCTGCAAAAGGATCTGCAAATGTTTTGTAAACGAACATCTGCCAGCCATGTGAACTGGCAATTTTCTACCTATCAACGTTGCCAGAAAAATTATTTGTGGGCAAACCATCTGCAAATGAAATTATCAGAGTTTGTGACAAAACTTAGCAACCGTGTGAACTGGCAATTTTGTATTGTAAGGTAGTTCGCTATTGTCAGATCATTTGCAGCTCATTTCCAGATCATTTGTAGACCTGACAATACTGGCAGATGTGGCAATCGTGTGAACATAGCTTAAGAGTCCTCCTCCAATATCCTCCTAACAGCAGGAGCTGACTGCGCTTTTCTGATGCGATGGTTAAAAGACTCATCGATCATCATATACGACACCCTGCTTAAAGCATCGACATGCTTCATCTTGGATGCTGGACGGTGCTCAATAACGTACCTAGTCGAACTCTTGCAAGAACAAGACAAGCCGAAATGCCGGAGAAGCCTAACCTGCAACACATTTTGCAACACTTTCGTCGGAAGTTGTCCGTCCACAGTTAATAATAAAATTTCATTTTATTTGAACGAATAAAGATCAAAAGAAATACCTAAAGGGAATTTTGCATAAAAACCTTACTGACCAGATCGTCACTTACCACTTTACCAGTCTCATTACAATTTTTATATTTTGTTTATGTTTCTGCTTTCTCTTGGCTGCTTCCGACTCTCCTCTGCTATGCCTAGGTACGAGTGTTCCCAGGTCAAAATGGATTTTTGTGTCCAAATCCAGTAAAAAAAAACAGTCAAACATTTAGGAAAAAAACAGTCGAAAATAAAAACAGCTATTTTTTTTTTCAACAAAAATATCTTTTATGTTATAGCTAATGAAAACAAAAAAATAAGTCGTACTTAATTTCACAGCACTAATTTCTTAAACCTAGGTCAATTAAACAAATAAATAAATTATTAACTTTAACTGGTAATGGTAATTAAATTATACCATTAAATTAAATTCTATTGCTTCCGTTTCTTTATTTTGATAGGTATATAGTATTCTTTCCAACTTTTTTTATAACTTCCTCAGGTAATTCAAAATTTGTACAACATGTTTTTTTATCTCTCAAATTATTTCTAATTGTCAAAATAGAGTTGGTTAATAATAATTGCATCCGATTTCGTTGCTTAGTTTTGACCAAATTTAACTGACTAAATATTCTTCCAATGCGGCATTCGAAATTGACAAAACTAAAACAGAAAAAGCAAACTTTGGCGAGATCTTGAAATAGATTTTCTTCACTAGCATCTTTACCTATAGCACAAAACTTCTCACCAGAATGGTACTATTAGCTGCTTGCGGCTTGATGCCGCTGGTAGTGGGCTGTTTGTTTCTGTCATTTTACTAAATTGCACTGCTCTCATTTACACTAGGAATTTTTGCTAGGAATTATAGAGTCAAAAACATAAATAACTGTCGACTTGATTTCCGTTTAAAGACGAAAAAATCCAGTCAAAAAAACAGTCGGCTGGATTTGATTTTTTTTTCAGTCAAAACCGAAGAAATCCAGTCAAATTTGACTGGAAAACAGTCAAACTGGCAACACTGCGCACACAACAACAATACGTTAGATTTCGTTATTGTCTATTTTGTTGCTGCCCTATAATTTTCTTTTTTTTGTAATGTAATGAACACAATTAATATTCAGCGGGTTTAGGCCCATTTTATTCACTCGAAGTTGCACAACTTGGGAAGTTTCCCATATAAAAATCCCCAAGTTGTGTTCAACTTCGAGTGAATAAAATGGGCCTTAGTGGCTCCGTCTGATATATTCCTTTTCACTTCACAGTACGGGATTAATGTCGCCGTTGTGTTTGCTCAATGCTCATATACCTGCTGGGTATTTTTTTTAATTGCACTGGAGTACCTTTCTTTGTTCTTCACTGTGCCGTGTATATAATCTAACGCAAAATATTGCGTCGCTTTTTTTCACTGTTTTACGGGTCTTATCTTATTACGGGATGTGCCCACATTATCGCTTAAAAGTTAGGGCAAAAGTTAGACCACGGCTCCCGTAGGTGTGAAGTGGACCTGTTCTTTTTTTTGAGAGCCCTTCCAGTGCAGAACTCATTCGCTGTTTAGTATTGAAATTATTTAAGGCATATCGTCTTGTTCTACAGCTTTCAGTTATTCTTTGAAAAGACTTCCAGTCCGGTTGGGACCCTCTTGAAATTAGGCAACAATTTCCAAATTTCTATTTACATTCCTTATATTTACTCGTAACTTTCACAAAAATCGCATACATTATGTAAATACTTTTAAGAAACTGAAATAAATAAACTAACTATAAATATCTAATATATATCGTATATGTGTAAATAGTTATTGTTAATAGTTGTTTTGCGTTTAACTCTAGTACATAACTATTTCTCATTAAATCTAATTTAATAGTCGAAATTTAACAAGCCTCAGGCACATTGTGTAAAACGAAGCTCATTCCTCATAACTCAGGTCTTAAAAACTCTCAAAACTTAGCGATTTGTAAATTAATTAACTACCGCTAAAATTAAAGTGAAATTATAGTGAAAAACCGCAGCAATAAATTGGCTATGGGCACTGCATAGACTGTAAAGAAAGCTGTACATCTTTGACTAGTTGGCGACTCGACTGCCATGCGTTACTTATGGAAAAATCCCTTCTTTTTCTTTGGTTTGCCTTCTGGTTCGACGGGAGCTGTCTTCTTGGCCAGAAGCGGTGGTGGTGCCATCTCAAAATTCACCTGTTGCGGGGATCGGAAGATCGTTTCTGGGCACGCATTCTCTTCATCGAGATCCTCACCAATCGGATCCAACTTTGACAGATGCACCGAAACAATGTCGGACGGCGTTTGTATATGCGATTCACTGCCCTCGGCCGCTGTGAGACCCATTGTTGCGCCGATTTTCGCACTGGCATCCTTAAACGTGTCGCTCAGCTTGATTTGGACGACATTGATGAACATGGATGTCAGGGCTAGGCCGAAAATCAGATAGATGATGCTGCACATCATGAAGATGGGGTGGTCGGGGACGAGGTCCCCAAAACCGATGGTAGACATCGATATGAAGACGAAGTAGAAGGCGTTAAAGTAGTTCCAGTCCTCCCAGCGGGAGTACACAAAGGCACCGATGAGGATGTACGATATGAGAATGACGCTGGCCAATGAGATGGGCAGGTTGAACTCGTCGTCGACTTCGAATGTTTCCGGGTACGGTGAGATTGGAGTCTCCGGATGGGAGACATGTGTTACATGAGACACTGGGGTCTGTGGAGTGGGTGCCCGTTTGCCGTTTGGATCGGGTTGTGCGGCTTCTTCGTCCGTCGGATAGCCGTAGAAGTATTGACTAGGTCGTCGCACAGCAAAGTCGTACATTGTGTTAAAGCCGCTCATCACGTCCATGAATTGTTGCTGTTTTCGAACTTTGCGACAAGTTCCCGTGTAGTATAGGCCTCGGACGTAGGCCCACAAGAATTTGATCGCCCTGGTGAAGAGCTTGCCAAAGTCTGCCAGTAGGATCAGGAACATCGGGATTCCAATGATGGAGTAGATGACTGTGATCGATCTTCCGAGGACGGTTTTCGGTGTTATGTGGCCGTAACCTGGAAGGAAGAGAAAGTGGAAAGCATAAGGAGATTTGGAAAATGATGATCAATGAGCAGGAAAATCATTGAAAGATCGATTTGGAAGGTCACGGTATTCCTATAGAATATTTCAAAAGACTTGTGGTCGATATCTTGCAGGGCCTTTGAAGACCGTGGATTGACTTGACAACAGAACTGAAAGACTTTATTCGCTTTTGGGCGGTAACCTGCATAACATTCTGAATTTTTGATTAATATACATATGGCGCGACTAACATCAATGACTATACAAAAGGTTAATGAGAATGATGCCTCTTTAGTTGATCAGGGTAAACGATTCTAAGGTTCAAATCATTTTACGACTTCTTAATCTTTAACGAAGTAAATTACCTTCTGTATAAAAGTTTCCTCCACTAACCCAAGAAAGTTAATCAAATCGAATTATTTCAATGACTTTACTGCCCATAACATTCTGGAATCATTGCAAATGAATTAAATTTTTTTATAGCAAGTCACCTATTAAATTTAATTGCCAACTCAATTGGAAAATGTCTCAAATGTGTAACAACTACCCACGGGACGGCGACAAATCACACACACAACCCCAACCAATATTTGTTTGTTTTTCAACAGGAAACGATTTTCGCCGAATAGTTCAATGATTCTCCGGCTTAGTTTATTTTTATTTTCTTGAAAAATTATTATTTTCCAATGTCAATGACGACACATTTGAAAACGAAATCCCTTGACGTTTAGTTATATTTCGCCCAAATACTTGAAAATTTAAAGGATTTTAAAATGAAAACTATGTTAGTTATTCATGCCGACTGGTGGAAAGCCAACAATTTGTCTTTCCATAAATCTTTTCGCAAATTTTCTGTTTAATATGCAGAATAAGCAAAGAATCGAATTTTTGATTCATTATTTATGAACTTAAGTGTTTTTTTTTTTTAATTACCATTTGTTGGCACTAAAACTAAAACGTTTAAAACTAAGCGAAGCGAGGGGCGATTTTCAGTAAAATTTATTTGGAAAAGGTAAGATCGCATTTTCAATTCCTTATTCAGAAATGTTCTCTATAATAAAGGACCCATCATCAGCATACAGTTCAAAATCGCCCCGCTAACGATTGAATTTGAGAAAAAGGAACGGAAAAAATTAATAAATTATTGGAATAATTGCTGGAGAGTGCACGAGCACCCACTCTGAAATGTCCGCCGAGTTATACTGCGTAGGCCATCGCATTCTTGACGACGACATCTTGAATTTGAAAATAACAACTTGGCCCGCCCACATTGAAATGCTTCGACGATATATTTTCGTTCGCAGATACATACTAAGTAAGCAGGTGTCAAACAAGAGAATGTAATAAATAAGGCGAACGAGAAGACAATAACATTTGATAGACTTTTAGACAGTCGCAAAATTTGGGAAACTGATGGAAACCATTAAATTATTGTACAGGATTAATCTGGCTTAAGCCAACGGGCGATTACATTGGGGTGGTCTACCACGTGTCAATAATAATCAGCGGTACATTTGAATCATTTGACAAGTTGATTTTCTTGAGTCGCTTCCTAAAACAAATTTAAAGTTTTTGTACGGTGCATAAGAAGAACCAAACTAGGTTCTCATTGGAGTAATCTAGCTAAAGTCATTTTATTCCCCACCGCAGCTTGATTTGTTGTTAATTCTAAGTGTTTATGACTTTTCGTCCAAATTTGACACTATTCCAAGCCGGCATAATCCTATTACAGTTAAACCTTTCTTCGTTTAACTGTGATTTGCGACAGCATACTGAACCCACGATCTATTTTCAACTTATGTACATTTGTATTTGACATTTTGCGCCCACAAATGAATGTGTCATCCAATTTGTAAAACTTGTCATCTCCTCCAAATCGAAAGCTCCATAGAATTCCTTTCCCAATTTGAAATGCCAAACCAAAATGTCTATTTTCGATATTTTCGAGGGCAACCCAAAACGATCTGAGGCTGAATGACTTCTTTCCACTTTGACGACAAATTCGTTTGATGGTGCTTAGCCTTATCAACTGTCATAATATCCCATTAGTAAGCAAACTGACAAGAGTGCTTTCTCATTTTCGAGAATCCCTCAGAAGTATAGCATGCGAATCTCAAAAATTTACACATAATAAAAATAAACATTTCAGTTTCATTTGAAAACCGTCCCACAAAAACAAACCGCTAGATGTACATTGTACTGGCACTGGCACTTATTATTCTTTGTACGCACGTCAAAACATACAAGAACCTGTATATGTTTCCTCAATGAACGGTTTATGTAAAACATTTTACGACAAGGGGGAGAAAGCGTTTTTTTTTGTCGGACGCTGCCATATAATTTTTTGTAGTTTATACACCCAGTCATCGAAAGATTCTATAGCTTCACACTTTAACATATATACTGTAGCCGTGTGTTTCCGATTTTATTTTTAAACAGGCAAAGGGAGAGGGATGTAAACTTCATGCCGTCACGGCTGATCGTGCAATGATCGAGATTTCTTCGAAACAATGACGTTTGATCGAATTTGTTTTAAAGACGACGTTTCGTTATGTGCAAAATCGACGCACTGCGGTGACTTATACTTGTGTGTAGCTTTGACGCAGATTTGTAAACAAACAAAAAGCAAACGCAATAAATATTGGAAATGCATTCGAATATCGCCACGGATGAGGACGACAGGCCAATTTGTTTTCGTAATTAATTAGAGTCGGAATCGGCTTTTTTTGTGTGTTTTGTAATTTTTGTTTTTTTTTGTGGACTTTGTTGGTAGATTTGGGTGGTAAATGTTTTGGAAATCAATATTTATACTTTTGGTCAGATTTATCTGTGCATTTCGATGAAAAGTCATGACAAGCAATGGGACGGAGCATTTTGATACAGAAATTATCAATGGGCTAAATGAGAGTGGGGTTTTCCCATTTCACGCTCTATATTCGAATGAAACTTCATTCACATTTCCCCACAGAACAAAAAAATGGCTACGTTCACAATTTTAACGATAGGTGTTTTTATTTCCTCCTTCAGAGTAAGTCGGTGAACAGAGTGCTGGATGCCATATACCTACTTTGTTTAAAAAAACACACCATGCGAACGTAGTTATTAGATTTATTTACTGCTCAATTAATTTTTCTGAGCTTATAGAGTGTGCTCTGAATGAAAAAAAGCAAATTCAAAGCCCTTGTGTGGTTGCTTTGAAAAGAAGAAACACTGCATTTTTTAACAGTACCTACTCTCTGAACACATTCGATGTACTTGGTGACATTTTGCGTGTCCCACAATCATGTTAAAAGTTCGCTTCTTTTTCTTACAGGTCACTAGATGGAGCAACTATCCAATATGCCAGGTTCAACTTGTTTTGAAGAAAGGTGCAATCGGATCCACCTACCGTACCGAGTGCTGAATAATATAGCCATATGGACGAAGGAGTTTCTGCCATCTCGATAATTTCGTTATATTTGCTGAAGTAAGTATATACAGCAACACTATTAGCGTGTAAAAAAAGAAACAAATCGCTGAGTGCTATTTTTAGGAAATCACTTTAGACATGTTTACTCGTTCCACTTGCACTGATTTGCTTTCCTAATGCACTCAGCTCTATTTTAATGAAATCAAATCATTACGAATGAAAAAAACTGTTTTCTTAAATTTTTTTTTTAATATTCCGACACTGTAACTACTTGTGTGGTTATTTTCAAATCAAAATGTACATTCGTATCGAATCAAACCTATTTGAAAAAATATAATATTTACACCCGAATACGTTCCATTCTATAGCCATTTGTTTTCATATAAAATCCCAGTCACAATAATCGTAAACACATTTTTCGTTAGAGCCGACAAATGGACATATTATAGAGAGACAGCCCACCCAATTGTCGAGAGAGTAGGCGACATCAGACTTATGTCCTCCATATGTATATCTGTTTGTTATACGAATTTCAATCTACCCTTTAATTTCGTCACTCGTGACACATTGGAAAAAGACCAAACCAACAATTTATAGGCGAAAATTATGAATACATCGGTTCTATTTTTAACTGCATTAATGAAAATTATTTAAAAGACTACTCCAATGTGCTAGGTGATAAGCGATTTCCTTGAGAAGCTACAAAATTTTTCAGATGTGTACCTACTAGATGAAATAATGAATTTTCCCATCAAGCGGGAGGAGAGCAGCGCTAAAATAATCAGAAGTTGCGAATACGCTGGTCGAATTTTTTTTGGCGGAAGTAGGTCATGTGTGCGTATTTTCTGCTAATTTAAAAAGAAAGCGAGAGCTCGAATAAGTGAAGCGAAGCGGTCCCATGACATTTGTCTGGTGGACGATGATTTTGTTAGGCTTCACTTTATTTCAATATTTGAAAAATGGGAAGCGACATCAACTTGGTCAGAAAAGTGATGTCTGGAACATAAGTTGCCACAAGAGCCATCTAAAACTTAAAGCCAGAGGTACAACGTAGTAGACGGACTGTAGCTCCACCCTACTTCATAGATAGCCTTTACTTTAAAAACCTGAGGAAACAAACTCAATTTGTAGATATTCACATACGTCCCGGTGTCCCATCTGTCATTTTGGCGCTTCCTCAGAAAAGTTCTCCCGCTGCTGATGAGGAGGACATTAACATGCACTTTCCTTTCCTTTGTACAGAGGAAATGACTCACAGTCCTTCGAAGTGTATGCGCGTTCACCGCCTGCTTAGTAAAAGCCAATCGCTGCTTATATTCGCTTCGATTTGAGGTCGGGTTACATTTTACTCTGAAGCTTACAACTAGAGGTCCAACTGAGAGCAGAAACGGTACATTCGCCTACAAGCTGCTGTCCTGCATAGCAATTCCTAGGTATTAACGCCTGTACAAATCAAAGAAGCGCCATTGCTGCCGCATGCATTTTTAGAAAATCCTATGCACGACTTATGTCAATCGGGAGGCCATTTTTTTGGTGGAATTTTAAGTGGGGCGACTGTGTTCGACATTTTTGGTACCCTTTTTTTACACGGCGTTCACATCGTAGGTAGTTCAGTTTAAAAGTTTTTATAGTTTATGAAATTGTTGGAAAATAGAATTCCTGACATAATTTCGTCACAATGCCAAATACCCACCTTAATAAAATCATCGTTTTTTTTTTTTTTTAATATGTAGGTATAGCAGAAATCGTTTTCATATTAATCAGAGAAAAATCAACGATGTTTGCACTTTTATTAAAAGAGATTTTGTAACTTCAAGCATGTACGAGACGAGTAGGACAGTAGGTATATGGAAAAAAAAATGTTTTTCGTCGAATTTATTCATTTCAAAGGCATATTGAAACAAAATAGGTATTTTAACACAGTTTGGGGAAAGCCTGTTGTGGAAAAAAGGATATTTTAGTTTAGCATCTGCAAATGGTAGGTACATAAAATGGATACTGCGTATGCAAGCATGCATTTGTTAAATTGGATAAATAATTCTTGTTTTTATACGTTTATACTACCTAGCAGATTTAAACCATATGAATATTTAACTTTTTCAGGTAAATTCCATAATAAAACAATCCTATATAGATCGCCCTTTATGTATGTGAAATAAGGCGAATATATATCTATAAAAAATAAAGTTTAATTTACTTACTTAATATTTTTACTTCTTAATGCGAGTCTCGAACGAAATTATAGTATTATAATATGTACATATACCACCAGTGACTCTCTTCTGTCTTTGATGGGGTCAATTGTGCACAACTGCGTAGTTGAGATTCGAACATTATGAAAGCAACGTATTTTACATGGTAAAATTATCTTTTTTGAAAATATCTTTTAAACTATTAACTTTTCGTCAAAACAGTATTTAGCACATAAGTGATCTACAAAAAAGGAATTTATGTAAGTATTTTTTTGGGAATCAAGAAATAAACCGTTTTTTGGGCGAATGCTTATATTTTTTTCAACAGATTACTAATTTCTCGAAAACCAATCGATGTATCGCTTCCATTGGTATTTGTCGTTTAACTAGAGGTTATACCGGATGTTGTGTGTAAATTTTAGCCTTCTATGTCAATCGGTTCTTGAGATTGACCTCTTAACAAAATTGGCTTAGTGGGTTCGGACAGACGGAGAGACATCCGAGCGAAAACAATAAGGTTCCGTTTTTTCCTTTGGGTACGGAACCTTAAAAACGAATGGAACACGCGAGAACTAAAAATTAACAAAGCAATTTGGATTCTTACGTTCGATTGAATACGCAAAATCTGAAATCGGGTCAAATCGCAGAATCCAATTAAATACCACGTTATATTTCTTTTTGTTAGGAGTTTAATCATAAACATATGTATTCGTTTTTACGAATTTACTTTCCGAGAATTTTTTATATAATATATATGAATAAAATTCGCATTTTAACTGTTCCTAAGTGACATCAATGCATTTCAGTGTTCACTCTTATTAAACCACAGAATTCCCAGTCATATTTTGATTTTGTAAAAATATGTTGCTAAAAAAAAAAGTTGAAAACACCCATCAAGTAAAAGAAATTTATGCAATGTTCGGGAACATATAAAAATAAATCACTTTAGCCCTAGTGAAAACTTGAGCTTAACTTGCACGGCATTAACCTATTTTTGGAATAACTCCCAAATGTAGCTGCATGAATTTTGCTGTCAAAAATATTTTTCATATAAAGAAATCTAAAAAAAAACCTGAAATGTGAATGGATGAACATTATTGTTGGCGCCTAAGATGGATAGAAAACAGGCCCGTTTTATTCTTGGGAAGTTTTCCATATAAAAATCCCGAAGTTGTGTTCAACTTCGAGTGAATAAAATGGGCCTAAATCTATCTAAAAACCATGCCCAACATTTATTCCTTTTACATTTATTGTTATAAATTCATTTACAAATTGTTTGTAGGTAATTGAAAAGGGACCACCCGGCGGCCATTAATAACACGTATTCACTCACAGACAGGAAAAAAAAAAAAGATGGAAATGGAAAGTTGAGGGCAATAAAGTCAGAAAAAATACATTTTGGTCAAAAACGCCCACAAAAAGTAGGCGTGACAGTGAACGACACAGCTTTTTGTGAATCTTAGAAAACGTTTAAAAAAATTTCATCGACATCTGTCCAGTAGGTTCCATGTAAGCCTTTAAAAGCCATGGAACGTCCTACAGTTTTATTATTTGTGTGGATTATGGAAAGCGCGGATAAGCAGCCGACCACTTTATCAGACAAGTTAAGGTCTCTGTCAGCTGATAATCATAATTCATAATCCTATTCAAAAACGAATAACAGTGTAAACAATCACAGCAGCCTGAGTGGAATTTTCTCCACTAGGCATAGCAACACTGTCCTCGACTTAGTCAGTAGTCACATCCTTTATTCTCTCTGAAAGATCTTGTTTAAATAAGAGCATTTTTTATCCCCTAAACTTAGATGGTCAGTTGACACTCACTACCATAACGAACACCCACTCCATGAATTCCCATAACTAAATCCATCCACCGACAATGATACTCCGCCATCAAACATGACAAAACAAAATAAAAATATAGTCGTCCGAATTAGTTCTTGATAAACGTTCAAAAACACAATTTATAGAAGAAATAAAATTAAAATCCTATTCCTACTCACCGATTGTTGTGTAAATTGTACCACAGTAGAACATTGTGTCCCAGAACCTCCAGGGATTCTCGAATTTTTCCATCTCTGCCAAGGTTTTGTTGTTCAGCAAAAACGATTGAACTGCACTCGTATGATTGCGTAGAGTGGTTAAAATCAGACTCGCGAATTCATCTGGTAAATACTAAAGAAATAAAAAAAGTATAAGATGGAGAAGGACATGTGGGAGTTAAGAATTTTTTACCTTGCTCATATCGCGTTGCTCTGTAATATTTTTCATAACTTTTAGAAATAGCTTCTGCGATACGTAGACGCTCTCATGGACTTTTTTCGCCTGTGGTTCTATGGGGAAGAAGGTAGGGATTGAAACATTGTTAGAATCTACAAAAACATTCGAGTTGGAAAACATTCAAAGCCCTCACCGAATCCAAGCAATGTTCGTTCACTGATAACGCGATTGGGTGAGGGTTTTTCAATGTCTTGCCAGTATGTTTATTTGACGTTGGTTCACAATAAATACTCTCTGGCATAGACATACTAACGGGTGATTTTTTAGCTGGTTTGGTTTTGGCAACACTGGTTTTGACAGCTGACGTGTGTTTAGTACCTTGTGTCACTGTCAAACAGCTTCAGTTTGGTAATTTAACCATGGATCGTCTTACAAATGAACAACGCTTGCAAATTATTGAATTTTACTATCAAAATTCGTGCTCGGTTCGAAATGTTCATCGCGCGCTGCTTCCATTTTATGATCGGCATTCTCGACCTTCTGAGCAGTCTAATCGGAAGATTGTGACCAAATTTCGCACCAAATTTACTTTGTTGGACATTAAACCACCAACACGTTTACGTACTGTGCGTAGTGAAGAAAATATTGCGGCCGTATCAGCTAGTGTGACAGAAGACCGCGAAATGTCGATTCGGCGCCGTTCCCAGCAGTTAGGCCTTTGTTACAGCACTACGTGGAAAATTTTTTTTGCCCGAAATGGAAGTTCTTGACTTGCATGATATGTGGTTTCAACAAGACGGTTGCACATGCCACACAGCACGCGAAACAATGGCGCAATTGCGAGGCGAGTTTGGTGAACAGTTAATTTCACGTTTCGGGCCGGTCAATTGGCCGCCTAGATCGTGCAATTTGACACCATTAGATTATTTTTTGTGGGGGTATGTCAAGGCTAATGTGTATAGGGACAAGCCCGCTTCGATTGACGCACTGGAAGCCAACATCCATGCATTCATTCGTGAGATACCGGCCGATATGTGTGAAAGAGTATGCCAAAATTGGACTCAGCGGATGGGCTACCTGAGACGCAGCCGCGGTCAACATTTGCATGAAATTATCTTTAAACAATAAATTGCAAGGTTCAAACTATCGATTCAAATAAATATTTCATTCATTTTTTCGAATTTTTTGTGTTTTTTTTTTTTAAAGTTCTAAACCTCTTAAAAAATCACCCGTTATATAATAAGTCAATGCTCTCTGGTAATTGCCTTCTGAGGAAGCTGCCATGAGACTACTTCGATAATACGAATACACGCAGGTATGTGTCGAGCTACAAGTCTTGGGCGACATCTCCCATTCTTCTTTGTGAATGTCAGGCTATTACTCGGAGTAGAATACTTTAGAGGAGTTTGGCTTCTCAACTAAAGCGAGACTTAAGTACTTAAATTCTCTAGGGAAATTGAGTGCAGCAAATTGATGTATGTCTAAATTTTAATGGCAACTGGACTTTTGCGACGATCTTGAAACCCTACTCAACCTAACCTAAGCCTAACCTTACCTCTTGACCTTAACCTCTTGACATTTTTGTCTCTCAACGAGAAGTATTTTTTTTATATAAATTTCACCAGAAGCTTCATGATTTGAAGCGAGTGAAGAAGAATACTTAGCCTTAGCACACCTGGAGTAGCCAGAGCCTACAAGGAGCGCCTGAGCATGAAACTCTCCACTTTACACTCGCCTACCACAGACGCCAACAATCAGTGGTGCCAGTCTCGCGACATCATCAAGGAGGTAGCTGAAACCACTGTAGGGTACCAGCCACCCCAGAGAAAGAGCCCGTGGTATGATGATGAATGCGTGTACAGGAAAAAGGTGACAGAAGATGCACACAAGAAAATGCTGCAGCGCAAAACAAGGGCAGCTAGGGAAGAATATCGAGCCAGGAGAAGGGAGGAGAAAAATATCCTGCGTAGAAAGAAGAGAGCCTACGCAGTATCCCAGCTGAAGGAGATCGAAGAGTCTCGTGATCGCAACAACATCCGGAGATTCTATAAGAAAGCCAAGCAACTGGCTGCTGGCTTCAAAACCGAAACGCAGGCTCTTCGAGACAGCGAAGGAAACCAAGTCACCTAAGCGCAGGGAATAGTAGATGTATTTAAGCAGCATTTCCAGCAGTTGCTTAATGGGCATCATGTTGAGAGAGTGGTAGCAAACTATGAAACTATGAAACTATAAAAAAGCTTAAGAACAACAAAGCCGCAGGCTCGGATGGCATACCAGCGGAGCTCTTTAAATACGGAGGTGATGTTTTGGTACGGCGCATGCACCAATTCATCAACCAAGTATGGATGGAAGAAAACATGCCCGATGACTGGACTATCAGCTCCATATGTCCCATCTACAAAAAAGGCGATCCTATGTCTTGCAAGAACTATCGAGGCATATTCCTGCTAAATGTCGTGTATAAGATCCTATCCAACGTACTGTGTGAACGTCTTAAACCGTTCTGCAACACACTAATCGGCAGTTGTGTCGCGTGACACTCGAAAACACGCGTTGCAACGTGTAATTTGGAAACAGCTCCTCCGAACTATTCCAAACATGCACCGGATTTCGGCAAGGGGTCGCGCTATCATGCGACTTCTTCAATCCCGTACTGGAGCAGATAGTGCGTAGGGCAGGTGTTAACACGGAAGGCACTAGCTTCAACAGATCCGTTCAGCTGCTGGGGTATGCGGACGATATTGACATCATCGGTCGGTCACAGCGCTCCGTGATAGAAGTTTTCACGGCGATTGAAGAACAGGCGAAATATGTTGGTCTTGATGTAAACGAGGACAAGACTAAGTACATGCTATCAACAAACAAACTAACATCTGTCCACCGCCTAGGACAAAACGTCACTATTGATAGCAACAATTTCGAGATAGTTAAGGAGTTCATCTACCTCGGAGTAAACATGAACTCCACGAATGACTCTAGGAAACCGCTGCTACTTCGGTTTGGCAAAACAATTGGGTTCAAAACTCCTATAACTCGAGGGACGAAATGTATGCTTTACAAAACTCTTATCCTGCCAATTCTGCTTTACGGCGCCGAGTGCTGGACGATAATCAGGAAGGGAGAGCTAATACTGGGTTCCTTCGAAAGAAAAATTCTTCGGCGGATTTTTGGTCCTTTGTGCGAGGAGGGCGAATGGAGGGGAAGATACAGCCGCGAACTCTGTGAGCTGTATCAAGATGTGGATGTAGTCCAAAAAGCCAAAATACGTCCACTACATTGGCTCGGCCACATCGAGCGAATGAACAATAATGCTTCAGCTAAGAGGATCTTCGAATCCCAGCCCCCAGGTTCGAGAAGACAAGGAAGACCGAACCTCCTCTTTCATATCAGCGAAGTTGGCTGCGATTGCACGTAACACCTGACGACTAGCAGACTGAGGAAATTCTGACTTTTTTTCAAGAAAGGGGAAGTCAATTTGCATGGGTTATTTTGTTGGCATTTGTGAAGATTTACAAATATTCTTGCTATGCTTGCTCTTCTACAAAGGTTAGACGGAAGTTTAGTTGTTGCCACTGCAGCAAAATTCATTAAGTCGATTTCACAACAATAAATTTGAAATGCTCATGAATATCCACGGCTACATATTAAATTCAAGCCAACAAAGACCCACATCAGCCTGTTTGTCTGCATAAACAAAATAAACAGGCGAAAGATTTTCTATTCAAACAACAAGAGGTCAAATATATACTCAATTGATTGGAGTGGATCTGTTTCCTCCTCTTTCAGCAGCCTACTTTCCTGCTTTGTTTATGAGCATTAGTAGTTAAAAAAGCACCCCACCGTCTGACTCTGATTCGTTCAACATCCCTTTCCATTCAAATTCTATCTGCAGGAGTCGCGCACCATTCGGACTGCCGAATAAGTGCCGCATTTATGGCGTAACCATTGCTAACAAACTTTCAATGTCAACATCGAACGAAAACAAACAAATTTCCATAGAAATCATGACATCATACTGCGCGTCTGCAGTAACCCAATTGCACTTACCTTCAATAGTCATGAACACCAGGGCGCCACCAACCGTGTACAGAAGCACGACCAGGAACAGGAATATGTGGGTGAACCACTTTTTGGACCATTTGCTGAATTTGTTGTACATCCCGAAGGTGAACTTCTCGCCGAAACTCATGCCCGACTTGGTGAAGTCGACGAATCCCTCGAAGCCCTTGGACATGAAATTGCCAGCAGCAAATGGATTCGCATATGGTGGCCAGTATGGTTGACCTTGCGACATGGTGGGATTTGTCTGCGCCGAGAACGGCGGTATCCCTGTTTGGGGTTGGGGTATCGAATTCAAGGATCCATTGGCAGTGCGATGGATTTGTATCCGCGGCGGTCGCGGAGCCCGCGCACGACTCATCGGCGGTGTGCCCGACATCGTTCCGGGTGGCGAATTCGACGGCATTCTAGGGCCAAATGTTTGATTTCTATTTCACTTTTATTCTACTTGGGGACGGGTAAAGGTTTTCACATGAGAAGCACTACAGTCTGGTGTCCTATCAGTCACATTGCACTACACACACACTGGGTCGCTTCGCAGATATTCGTCCCGAGTAAGTCACGTCAGCTATGAATGCCGTTTGGTCCGTACGGTGCCTGCTCGCAAGTCACACTGAGAGGTCATTCCGATAGCGACCACCGGAAGGGAAATGAAAGATGAAAATCTCAAAAGCGAAAACAACAAGAAAGCTGCCTCCTTGTGAGTCTGCGAATTAAACCGAAAATAAAGTCAATGTGGGGGGACACACTCTATACACGCACGAGACAAAGATAAAAATGGAAGACTGGCGGAAAAGTCAATTTTCTTTGTTTGCGAGTTCGAGAATCTCGGCCAAGTAGTTCTCTTCAAGAGAAGGGAATTCTCACTGCTGCTGATCGGATTATTACATGCGTGGAGGTGGTTAGTAATTTTATTTAGAATTTTTATGAACGCCAGCCGTTGATCATCATCATTAAGCGGTAATATGGAATTTTTAATGAAGTGTCGAGAACTATTTTCGGTAGGACACGACGTAAACGATATTCATCTTTACCACTAATAAATAAAAAGAAACGAGTCTTGGTGGAGGCGGTTCGGTAAACCAGAACAAGTGTTTTTAGTTTTTAACGACATGTAGTTTGGCTATTTTTGAAATGCATGGATTAGGTAGTTGTACAGCGGTTGTATTGAGTTACTGCATTGCTTGCGGGTAGGTTTGTGCAGATTCTGAGACGTTTTGCGCCGAAATTATTTGAATACTTTTTCAAATGTAAGGAAATATCTTAAAGAAGAAAAAATGTGGAGAAATTCTAATAGTTTTCGAGTAGTTTTTAAGGCGTAGAATTATTAGCCAAGTATGGAGTCCACAATGTATTGTAAACGGCTAAAACGATGTTAATTGAGATAATAAAAATGCGAAAAATGACTCATGAGCTAAACGCCATCTGTTACTTAAGTGTTTATCCATTATATTTGAGTTTCAAACCACTAAACTATTTATAAAAGTGTTCACTAAATGTATAATTGGAAAATTAATATGTAGATGCATAAGGTATGAGAAGAGGATTGTTTTAGGGACGATATCAAGTTTCAACAACAAAGCTTCAATATAGTGTATGTTTCGGTAGAAAGGCCAGCCGCGATTCCGTATTCCCACCTATGTTTAAGACGATGTTAATATAGCACTATAAGTTAGGGGTGAATTAAACTTGAGTAACTATATTTGAAGAGAGGTTTAGCTCCAACAGAGACCTTTAGAAAATAAAAAATAAAACTTATATTACTTAGAGTCACAGCCTACATTATTAAGAGATTGTGCGAAGCTTGTTAGCCTGCACCAGGAGCACTAGTATTCAGAAGTCTGTGTTAAATATCGACAAATCAGACGGAATATCACAAGGAACAGTGATAACTTTTAGGTAGTTCAGGGACCTTCTGTTTGATTTTGGCCCCTAAAGTATCATTATATATAAGATATTATCATGTATTCTTATCACCGTTTCTTTGGCCTGATGATTCAATTGAGTATAGTAAGCCCTTGAAAAGCGGACTAAAGCGTTTCGAGGCTGGAATAAGAATGTCCCAAGCTAAGTAAATAACGTGGTCCAATCCCAACCAATAAACTTCTGTTGACTTGTTTTATATTTTAACAGCTCTATTCCTAAAACTTCTGTGAAAATTCACCTCATAGCTGAAACCATTCAAATATTAAACATTCATCTGTATTTTCAAAAACACTTTGTCGTCATACTTCTCCTCAAAAAAAAAACAATGAACGTACTTTTTAAAAAAACATATATAAAATCGCGCTAAACCACACACACACAAGGTATCGGTATCACTGTAGCAAAGAGAAAACTGCGAATTATGAGGATAACGACATTACTCGGCCGGTACAAATATGAAAGGCCGCATTTTTTTTTTTTGTGTGTTTTTAAACTTGTTTTCTTAAGTAAGTAAGTGTATTATTGGACACCAGCGCCATAAATGATTTATTCCATTCTACACTAATAACTGACAATTTAAACTTATTTTTTAATCGCCTAGAAGATTAACAGCATGCTTCAGTTTTTAAGAAGTGAGATAAAATTCTCATCCTTATTTTCGCAAATTGTGTATTTTAAATACAGAGAAAAAAATTCAATAAAAATACGTTTGATGTCATATGAATTTCATTAGAATGTAAAATGTTAGAGGCAAAATCTATTGACAGACGTGTGTTTCACAAAATTTCTTTTTAAATGGATGATTTTTGTTTCAATAAAGTACTTCTGGTGCCAAATATACTTTTTGAGTTTTCGTCGAGAATTGTTTTTTTTTTTTGTAAATGCAGGATGTAATGGACTCAATTTTCAACACAAACAAAGGTGAGTAATCCTCGATGGATATAAATTTGTGAGTTATTTAAAACATATATTTCAGCGTTATAAGATTTAATATTATTTAAGTAATTTACTAAACAATAAAATATTAGTCAAGAGTAATCGTACTCGAAACAGTAAATATTTCACTTTATATGCTGAGGGCGATACTAATAATCATTTGTGTCCAGGCTAGATTTCTACGAAATTACATTTTACATTCAAAATTTTATACAGGTATAAAATTACCTAATGTGACCTACATATTTAGTGTACATTTTAAAAATGATTATTAGGAAGGCTGTGAATATTTAATTGTAAGTTGCCATGTTTTTATAAATAAACACTTTTAATTTCGACTCTAAATTTTATTTTGTGGAAATACAGAAAATAACTCGGAGATCTTGTGGCTGCGTATAGAAAATACTTTTGACATCTTCTGGCTCTGTATAGAAAATACCTCGAGATCTCGTGGCTCTGCAAGATATCCTCTTTACCAACCTTGATTATATCCAGCTACCTTATGATGGCACTACATTTTTCTCTAATTTTTTCCTCATTTTTATCACATTAAATCATGTTCAAATATCATCTTCATGTAAAAGAGACAAAATGTGTATTTCGAAAGGGGTAGCTATTTTTTGCAAAGCAACAACAAATTTTTTAACGAATTTATAACCACAAACTTCAAAGCGACGGGATGCAAATGCCAATAATGTTGAAATGTCAAAAAAAAGGTGTCAGCTTTGAAAATGCTATTTTAAAAATGTAAAGGGGTAGCCGACGAATCTAGTCAAGAAATTTGTGACAGGGTACAGGCACAAAGTGACAAAGAACAGAAACTGAAACGGAACAGAACGTTTTTTCGTTCTGTAGTATATTCTGTTCCTGTTTACCTACGTTGTTCGCTCCGCTACACAAAACTGAAACAAAAACAGATCCATAAAAACATGGCTGATGCCTATTCTATCAAGCAGCATGTGGCATTTAATTAAATTCTGCGATTTGATCCGATTTCAGATTTTGCATATTCATTGTTCGCATGTTCTATTTCATTTTCTATAGATATATTCTTTAGCAAATTTAGTAACATTATATTTTGAAAAGTCTACTGATATTTTTATAAGCCTCTTTTATTAATTAACAAAAAAAAGTTTTTGAAGTTCTAAAAGTGATATTGCTCCGATTGTAAACCTTGTTTTTTGTGGGAGTCGGACAGAATCCCGAAAAACTTAATCCCGAAAGCCCAAAATCCCGAAAACCCACAATCCCGAAAGGCCACAATCCCGAAAAGCCACAATCCCGAAAATCCAAAATCCCGAAAGTGAAACTAAAAATTGTATTGCAGCAACAAAAATATTATTAACTTAATTATCTAATGCCGTCAATAAGCAGTTTCTCACGCTATTTGTTGGTGTTCACGATGGATGGGTAGGTTAGGTTAGGTTTATGGGTGGGTGCGTCAGAACGGTGTGACTCCTCCTTGTGGTGTACCTCTTGAGGCTGTCACTCTAAGTTCAATGCCACCTAATTCTGCGTTACTATTTCTTTCATTGAGCAAACTCTCAATCACATTGGTAAGCGTTTGGTCTACGTTGTTATTGAGTAGTGCTCTCTTCACAGCACACGTCTTAACATTATTGAATGCTCCTTCAATGTCGAGGAATGCGGCTAGTGTGTATTCTTTGTCATTTAGGGATTTTTCTATGATGCGAGTGACCTCATGCAACGCAGTCTCAATACCTTTACCTTTGATGTAGGCATGCTGAGCGTGTTGAGATCACGTTATTGTCAAGTCGACTGCGGATAAAAACGTTCAAAAGCTTTTCCAAGGTTTTGAGGATGAATGAAGTTAAACTTATGGGCCTGAAATCCTTAGCAGGCGTATGGCTGGACTTTCCTGCCTTCGGAATGAAGACAACCTATACTTCACGCCATGCCCTGGGAATGTGACCACATTCGAGGCAGCGCGTGAAGATTCTCGTCAGAGGTGGTATAACAATTGACCTGGCTTTCTGGAGCATGATTGGAAAAATCCAGTCCAGCCAAGGAGACTTAAAAGGGGAGAAAGTTTTAATCGCCCAGTTAAGTTTTTCCTCGGTGATTATACCAGCTGGAGCTGTTGCTGCTGTAGTTGCAGTGCTTGGTGCAGACTGGACGGTTGTTTTGATACAACCCGGAAAGTGCTTTTAGAAGCAGACTTAATGTCTCTTCTGAAGACTGTGTCCAGTTGCCCATATTGTCTTTAAGATAACCTGGAACTGCAGGTTTTTTCGATAGGATTTTCCTAAGTCTAGCTGATTCCCTGGTATCTTCTATTTCATTGCAAAAGGTATGCCAGGCTGTAAAAAAATCTCTAATTTACTTTATAGTTTCGAGATTTTTTCGAGATATAGTCTTTCGCGATTTTTATAAATTCGAGATTTTTGCCTTCGAGATTAAAAAAAAAATTTCGAGATTTTTAGCCTTCCAGATTTTTGTCATTCGAGATTACGTCATGATCCCGGATACTTTCATTTCTACTCAAACACCAAATGTCACTGATAACATAAAGTTTTTAATTATAAAGGCATGCACGATACTCACTTTGTATTACGATGTTCACTGGCTAACAAAAATCTATGAGATCAGCACAACGATTTGCAGCGTAACATTACAAAACATTATTACGGTAAATGGAATGGACAAACACTTCCCTATTTTACATTCAAAATAAAATAAAGGGATACCTACATAATACACAAGTGCAAAATCCCCAAACCCCAAAATCCCCACCTTTTGAAAAATACCCGAATTGATTATCCCCAAGAAAATCCCCAAACGTTTTGCAAACGCAAAATCCCCACAGTAGATGACGATTATTGTACATTCCGATTGTACACAGACGACGATTGTACATACATGTACAAGTTTTAGTAATAAGACCAACATTGCACCCGCCCCGTAATCCAACAGTAAACCCAAGCAGGGGGGTTGCAGGGGGGCAGCATGCCCCCCCATACAGATTTCATAGTTTGAATGATTAAGTATTTTGGATTTGGGGATTTTCTGTTTGGGGATATTGACTTGGGGATTTCAGTCTGGGGATTTTAATTTTGGAGTTTTCGTACCCAACCCTAAAATAAAGCATACCGAAAACGAAATCCCGAAAAATTATATAAAATGATCTGGGTTTTGGCTTTTCGGGATATTTAATTTTCGGGATTTTGGTAATTCGGGATCTTGGGTTTTCGGGATCGTGTTCCCAACCCGTTTTTTGTAGGAATTACAACAAATGCGAATCCTCGAAATTTCAAGTAGAGCGTAGTTGTTGTAATTGCGTGCTAAAAATTCTACTTTACTTTGCTTTGCTGAGATCGAAGCACAAAACACAGGCCTTATTTCACATAATTAAAGGGCGAAAATAAACGGAAAAAATATCGAATTAAACAAATGCATACTTGCATACGTTATTGCGCAAGCATTTTACGTTCCTACCATTTACAGATTAAAAATTATGTTAAAACAAAAATATCTTTTCCTATGCTGTGTTTAAATACATATTTTGTTTCAAATTCGAGTTCGAATTAAAAGCTTGAAGTTACAAAACCTCTTAAGTGCAAAAACCGTTAAAGTTCATTTTATCATGAGATGGATTTATGCTAGAAAAATGATGATATTATTAAGGTATTGGGCATTGTGACGAAATTATATCAGGAATTCAATTTTCCAACAATTCTACAAACCATATAAACTTTCAAACTAAACTGCGATGTGAATGCCGTGTAACTATGGGCACCAAAAATATCTAACACTTAAATCCCAATTCGAAAAGTGACGTCCCCGACCAATCTAAAAAAATTCAGAAAAAAATTGTGTAATACGGGCGTTAAGGCGATAATAATCATTCAATTCGCTGGGCCATGTGTGGCTTACAAATTATAAAATGTGACCAGGACATGACTGTATAACACCAAGGATTTTAATTTAAGTAAAACAGCAACTATTTGACACATGAATAACGTTCAGTCTTTAAAATATAGCTTGAATTGAAATAGAATTGGTCCAATGATTGAACCGTGAGGTTCTCAAATCGTTGTCTTCGATAGATATAGGAGAAGGTCAGCTTTGAAAACTCCACAAATTTTGAATTCAGAATTAAGTGATTAACGGTGGCAAAGCTTGTTCCAGTACTTTCAACCGACACTCGTATCCCATCTGTATACGAGTACCTACAGAACTTTTTTGAATTAAAAGCCACACAAATAATAATTTGCCTTGGCTATTTCAATCGCAACTGTCAACAAAATGATCCCGAAACATATATAAAATTGGAACAAGGACACCATGAAAACAATTGCACAAAGAATAATGTGGGATAGCCCACAAAAACTCTTTTTGATTGTGAAGGGCAGAAATATATTGCGAGATAACAGTGACTTTTATTTACATCTTGCACTAATTTTGTTCTGGCCATGCGAATGCGTTTTCCACAATCATTCTCGATCAAACTAAATATATCTCGAGTACTCATCACGATTTTATGGAAACGTTGACAGAGATGGCGACAAAAAAATTCTGAGAAGTTCTCGTATATCACTGGCACGGGAGGCGTATGAGCAACGATTTTCTAGCAAATTTTTGCATAACTCTACTGCCCGGTTTTGTGGTTTGCATTGACAGTATTTAATTGGAATGAACAATTTTGCCTATGAAATGCTTAATAGATGGACGACGAGTTTCAAATGGACGAGTGAAAGACTGATGTGTCTTCCTGAAAACAAGAACGTTTTCAGTTAAAAGGAAATGGTAAATTTGTGCCGAGATGTGTAGAGTTGTCGAGCAGCAGGATATAACATCGGACACAGCAGTATACCAACCAAACAAAGAAGCATTCAGAAAGGATACCTACATAAGTCGATATTTACCAAGTCGTGGCCAGGAGGTTATTGCTGCCACTGTTAATGGACACCTGAAGACTGTCCAACAGCATATTTAGAAGAATTTCTGCCTGTGTCAGCAGTAGCTGAAAAACTAGCTTCTCCAATAGGAAGTGCCAAAAAAACATCGAACGTTGTCTTTCTAGCCTTTAAATACGACCAACTCCTTTGATAGTCCTATTTTGGATACTGCTCGTGCTCTAAAAGATTTCGTCAAAGCCGAAAACCGTGTTTGCCTCTAGTTTTCGTTTGACGTTTCAATCAGCTGTAAGACACTAGTCGTTAAACTTAGGTGGAAACTTTTTTGGTTACAAATTTCGAACGCATTATTTAACTGTTTGTTAAATAAATGAATTTAGTCAATTTTAAAATAATATGAGCACATCCATTAATTGTGGAAAATGATTTTAAGTTGTGAGTTGTGACATTTGTTGAGTCAGCCATTCTGCTGAATTTGCTGAATATTGCAAGGTGGAGGTGTGTTTGTTTCAACAACACAACGATTGGAAGTTGTTTTCGTGGTCTTTTCGTGGAAAACGAGTTTAAAAGACTCGTTTTGAAAACTGAGCTATGTATGGAAAAACTTCTTTTTTTGGTTGTGTTGGTTTTATTTATAAAAGAAAAATTGTGTGAGAATGGTCTATTTACAGTCTGTATTGTATTATTGTAAAACTAAATATAAAATTTATAACTTTTCTTTAACACTCGGGGAGATGTTGCAAAATTTTGAAAAGTAGCAAAAACTCTGGAATTTAAGAATTTTCGCACAATATATATTTAAAAGCTATTAGCTCTCTTAGCACTAAAATCGTGCTGTGACACACAGCAGCGTTATATTTATATTTATTATTTATATATAAAAAGGGATAAAGTAGTAAATTTTGATGATTTTTCATCGCTACCTAAAAAAGATGCGTGTGGGAAAGCTCGCCTGGAATTTCCAGGAACAAAGCGATATAAGAACCAAAGATAATGGAATACAGAGATATATAACTTTCCAGTGGAAAGGCGGCTGCCTACAAGCTGTTTTCCTGTGCCCTGATTTTGTGCGGTTTTTTCCGCAATGGCGGTGTCGGAAAGGGTTCACGTATGGGCGGATTCTATAAATGTGTGAGTGATATCGCGTACTGACTACTTCCAATTTTTCCTGTTCATATATCGCTTTGTTCCTGAATATTCCAGGCGAGCTTTCCCACACGCAACCTTTTTAGGTAGCGAGAAGGATGTCGGATGAGAACAAATGACAACAGCGTACCTTTGGTACCTTTTTCGAGGACACTAATACAATTTGTTGTTCCTTTGTTCCTTTTTATTATTTGGAAAATTCACATTTTAGGACTGTTCGCATGAGAGCCAATGGCGAACTAACTGCGAACAAGCGAATTTTTTTATTACACTTCAATCATTGTTTTATGTTAAATTCGATAGCATTTTTTATTTGGTGGGTTTGTGGATCCGCGAAAGTTTTACCAAAATTTAGAACCTTTCTCTAACAATCCGGGAGATTGTTGCGAAATTCTGAAAAGTAACAAAAAAAAAGAGCGGTGAAAGAAAAAAGTGTAATTTCTAAAGCTACTCTGAAATTTAAGAATTTTCGCACAATATTTAACAATTGTTGGCTCTCCTAACACTATAATCGTGTTCTGATAGACAGCAGCGTTATATTTTATGGAAATTCATTTGGAAATCACAGCGTTTCTAAAATTTCTAAAGTGAATTTTCATACTAAAAAAAGGGAAAAAGTAGCAACAAATAGTAACAGGGTCCTCGAAAAAGTGCCAAATTATTGCACTACGTGCACATTGGTCAAAGCGCGCGGCTCACTCACACATTCAAATCCGATTCGGATCGTTCCCTAGCGACATCGCCGCACAAAATCAAGGCACTGCAAAATTCATGAAGTCACACGCACCTACTTATTTCTATTACAGTGTATGTGAGTTCATGAATTGGACTTTAATGCAAGAATTCGGTATTCTCTAATGTGTATTTCACTATTTTTTTCAGTTTAATCAATACCTCCACCAAAACTAAACAAATTCAAAACGACAATTAAACACTGCGATGCTCATAAAAGCAAGATGATTCGCGGTCGACCATTAGCAACATGCTTTTTTGTTGGTCGCACGTAGGCATTCACAGACGGGGGTTGATATTACAAAAACAACAATGTAAACAAATGGGTTTTGGGGGGATAGACGTACGAAAGATAACCATCCCTTTTATTCATTCATCTCTGATAAGAACAAGAAAAATTGGGTTGTTGATGTCAGTTCGCGATGTCACTCACACATTTATAGAATCCGCCTATACGTGAACCCTTGACCCTTTTCCTTTGCGGAAAAAAACCGCACAAAATCAAGGCACAGATCACGCTGATAATAAAATACGGCTTTAGTCTCCCATATCAGTGCGCCACAGAGTATGCGACAAGATCTGACATACTTCCGGCAATGCAAGCGAGCTGCAAGTTGTTAGATTAGGAAAAAGTGTTGCGTACCTAACGTCGGCCATCTATCTGTTCAGGTTATGGACAAGTTGATGTTACTGTCAGAATAGAAGACGCAGAGATAGTCCCTACAGACAGACAACAACAAATATAGGGTAAGGCGAGGAGGGTTTGACAAAAAAACGATGATACGTCATTTTGAACCAAAATTTAGCACACTGTTAAAAATGTCGGGGTATGAAACTTTCCTTATATATTTGACTTTAAAATGGTGTATATTACAATTGTGTAATCTAAAGGGTTCTCATCAAAGAGGATCTATAACTAGAGAGCCAACTTCACTTGCCCCTAACCGATTATCCCCTCAATTTTTGAATGACAGCCCTCTCTCGCGCACTCTTATTTTTTCTGTCTGTGAATACGTGTAATTAATGGCCGCCGGGTGGCACTTTTTCAATAACAAACAATTTGTAAATGAATTTATAACAATAAATGTAAAAGGAATACATGTTGAGTATGGTTTTTTAGTTAGCTTTACTTGTGCTCTATCCATTTTAGGTGCCAAAAAATGTCCATCCATTCACATTTCAGGTTTTTTTTAGTTTTCTTTACATGAAAAATATTTTTGACAGCAAAATTCATGCAGCTGCCTTTTGGAGTTGTTCCAAAAATAGGTTATTACCATGCAAGTTAAACCCAAGTTTTCACTAGAGCAAAAGTGATTTATGTGGTATTCGATTGGGCGCTCTCAGAGCACTTTTTTTGCTCTCAGAGCAATTTTTATGTTCGTTTGGTACAGGAAAAAGCAATCTTTTTCTGATTTCAGAGCACTTTTGCGAATCTAGATATTTTCTCAGATCTACCAATACAAGTGCCATTGAGTTTGACAACTGATGGAGTTTGTTTACATTTTTATGGAATTTTTTCTACAGCAAAGAAAGGCGTTGCATCGGGTGAATCTATTTTTCTAAATTATTTATGTATTAATATTTAGAAATCAATCGGTACGGATATTTCTTATGTTTTAATACAAAATTTAAGTAGTGAATAAAAATCGCTTAGAACAGTTTCGAAGACTACACATAATCAAATCGCACGAATATCAACACAAAAAAGAGCCAGTGACGTTTTTATGTTCGATTAGGCACACGAAATCTGAAATCTGAGGGCAAATCTGATGAAGCCCAAACGAATACCACATTAGTTTTAAATATTCCTAAACATTGCATAAATTTCTATTAATTGGTGGGTATTTTCAACTCCTTTTTTT
This sequence comes from Cheilosia vernalis, assembly GCA_949126925.1. Lineage (NCBI taxonomy): Eukaryota > Metazoa > Arthropoda > Insecta > Diptera > Syrphidae > Cheilosia > Cheilosia vernalis. Next base: position 60,991,141 of record OX421362.1, read on the forward strand.
TAGCACCATTTTTGTACAAAATCAAAATGTGATTAGGAATTCTGTGGTTTAATTAGAGTGAATACTGAAATGTGTTGTTGTTACTTAGGAACAGAAAAATGCTAATTTATGAAAAAGATATTCTCGGATATAATAATGATTAAAGATTAAAATCCTAACAAAAATACAATATAATGTGGTGTTTAATTGGATTATTCTATCGAACGTATCAATCCAAATGGATTTGTTAATAATTTTAAGTTCTTGCGTGTTCCATTCGTGTTTATATATTCTTTTGTAAATTTTATAATGTTGTATTTTAAAATGTCCACTGATGTTTTTGTAAGTCCCTCTTAATTATTAATTAACAAAAACAAGTACACTTGTGTGTGTTTTTGAAATATAAAAAGTAATGTTGTTCTAAGTATAGGCGTGTTTTTTTGAGCTTCGAACTCAGCAAAGTATGTTTTTCAGTAATTGTTCTAATTGCGTGCTGAAAATCTTACTTTACTTTTCTTTGCAGAGTTCGAAGCTAAAAACACACATAAGTAAAAGGCGATCTATATAGGATTTCTTTTATTATGGAATTTACCTGAAAAAATGAAATGCGCATATAGTTATAATCATGTAGGTAGGTATTATAAACGGACAAAAACAGAAATTATTTATCCATTTTATGTACCATTTACAGATTAAAAATTATACTGAAACTAAAATACGCTTTCCCCAAACTGTGTTAAAATACCTATTTTGTTTCAATATGACTTCAAAATGATAAGCATTAAAATCGACGAAAACAATTTGTTTTCTTTAAAATATACCTACAATAGATGCTTGAAGTTACAAATAAATCTCTTTTAATAAGAGTGCAAAAATCGTTTGAGTTGATTTTTATCTGATTAATGTCATGAAATCGATTTCTGATAGATATCGAAAAAAACATGATTTTATTGAGGTATTTGGCATTTTGACAAAATTATATCAGAAATTACATTTGGTAAAAACAATTTCATAAAACTTAAAAACTTTCAAACTGAACTGAGATGTGAACGTCGTGTAACTAATGGGCACCAAAAATGCCGAACACAGTCGCCCACGCTATAATAATGGCCGCCCGATTGACATAAAGTGTCGGTACAGGATTTCCTAAGTAAGCGTGCGGCAGCAATGGCGCTCCTTTGATATGTACAGGCACTAATACTTATGTGGTAATCGATTGGGCGCTCTCAGAGCACTTTTTTTGCTCTCAGAGCAATTTTTATGTTCGTTTGGTACAGGAAAAAGCAATCTTTTTCAGATTTCAGAGCACTTTTGCGAATCTAGATATTTTCTCAGATTTACCAATACAAGTGCGTTTGAGTTTGACAACTCGTCGACTGAGAATTACAAAGTTCTATGTAGCCCGGTCCATGTATTGGGAAATTCAACATTTAAGTTTTTGATGCTCATATTAATACTTAATGAAAGCTTTTCAATAATTGAATTATGAGAAAGTATAGATTCTTTCTTATATTTGATTTTAAAATGCTTTATTTGTTTATTTATCCAGTCGTTTTCCATTAATCCTTATTTTAATTTTGTTGACAAAGTTCTATAAGCCAATTCCATGTAGTTTGAATTACGATGAAGGTTCTATGTATCACATAGAACTTTGTAATTATTTGACACTTGTATGAAGATTACTAGTTTGATTTTAAAAAAAAGTTTGTTAAGGATGGCCTGTAATTGTTTTCGAAGAAATACAAAAGTATAGTGCTTTTTAGAAATGATATTATATTTATTTAATTTTTACAAAATATTACAATTTATAATAATAATATATTATTAATTAAAGTACGTAATATTCACAAAAACTAGGTGTATTCAATATAAGTCTGCGTTTTTGTTTTTCATTATATTTAAAAAAAAGTCTTTATCAATAGCAGGCATATATTTCAACATTGAGTTGAAAGATTGGATTTTTCGTGGTGGCAATTCAAGTTTTAATGGCATTACTTTCATATCTGGCCATTGAAAAACTTGATTGGCTTTTTTCCTCAAGTTTTTGGAACACTTTAGGTCCGCACTTTGGAATTTTTTTTCTAGGTGAGAAACCTTATAAAGCACCTCTGTAAGCTTCTGACTAATTTGAATTGAAACAACTTTTGAAAATGGTATTAATTTAAAATTGAAATGCTTACAACACTCGGAAATATTTTTGAAGTCTATTGGTTGCATTTGAAGGATCGAAAGTTTTTGTTTTTTAATTGTAGTTTTTAAGAGAATACGTATTAAAGAGAGCGGTGAATAAAAATCCCGAACGCGTAAGACACGTTCAATGCAACTATGGGCATTATCAATTTCTTGGATTGTCGAATGTCCTGGCGTGGAGAATTTTAAATGTATGCGTTGAATATTTGGATGTTGTTTTAGAAAATCCATAATAGTAAAAACAACTAATGAGTTTCGATTTTGTGGAACACATGAATCACTCCAGAGGATCATTTCTGTAATTCCTGGGCAGTCTTCTGCAATCTGGTTTAACATTTTTCGCAAAGCACTGGCAATATCGTTTCCTGTTCTTCCCATTCGGCTTTCATCCCACAAACAGCAATAGATCTTGTTATTCAAGGAAAAATGTCCAGTGAAGTTATAGACATTCAACTTTGAGTGGTAAAAAAATGAACTTACATCGGCTTTTGGACAGGTTAGTACATTTTGCATGTCGAAGCATAAAACTGGCATTTTATTTTGTCTGTCCAGTTGTCTTTCCTTGTATGCCTCTTCTTTTTCCTTGAAGTGGTCGGTATACTTTAAAACCAGGTCGTCAGAAACGTAGGTATTTTCCAATGCCATTTTATGCTCCTCGCAAAGATCGCATCTATCTTTCTTAGGCTTATGGAATGCCAAATTAAACTGTGTGTTGAAAATTGTACGGTACACATTAAATTTAACACTTCCACCGTTCTCGTCGTTTTCCACTTTGTACAATCGAAACATTTCGGCTAGTGTGAGATGAGCCTCCAAATACCTTTTTTTGCTGGATTTTCGGCAGTAATGGGACTCGACGTAGGGAAAGGAATTAATATGAGCTTTCACGGTTTCAATGATATGATCTGGTGTTGTTCGCTTTGCGTGTGCTCCTTGCCGGCTTGCTGATGGTGTTCCAGTTATATCATTTTTGTTCGAGTGCACTAAATAAATTCTTTTTTGGCTAATATCCAAAGTTCCAAGATAAAAAACCTTGCAAACTTGAATTTTAGCTTCTCTTACGTCGAAAAAATACTTAAAAGAATTTTTTTTTTCTGGGTGGAGTTGATTGCTGTGCCGAAACAACACGTCTCCTTGCCGGAATATATTTGTGGGTGGTTTTTAACAAGAAATGTTTTTTGCCTTCCAAATCTAACTTGTAAAAGCTTTCAAAAATTGCTTTTCTTTCGGTTTCGGAAATTAATCGATCACAGCTAAACCTGCAGCCGTTTAGACAATCTTTTTTCGTGTGAATGCGCTTAGCAGAAACCACTTTACCACGACTTGATACGTAAGTTTTACCTGTTGCACGAAGATTCTTCCTTAAATTCGCTTTCCAGTTCTGAGCATTCCTCAGCCTTTTCCTAGTAATCTTCATTTGTTGAGCTTCAATCGTCTCCTCCTGGTCTTGATCCATCACGTATTGATCCATCTCATTTTGATCCATTTCGTCTTGATCTATTTCCTCTTGATCCATTTCAACTCCTATTGCTTCCCGTTCATTAGCAGAGCTCTCAATCAAAGTAACATCATCGTCATTCGTCTTGGTAAATGATGAAGCTGTATGATAAGTTGTAGACTTATCCATTCGATCATATTAAATACACTTTCAGGGTCTTACCGGTACTTTCGCACTCCTCTATAAATTCACCGAAGTTCTGCGAAACATATTGCAGGAATTCATCGCTGTCTGTGCTTACGTCCATTCTTATTATGTTATGATTAATAATAAGTTATTTCACACCGACACTGTTAGACACTACTTCTATTGAAACAAAATGCTAATGCCGAAATGGTGACGAAAAATGCAACGGTAAATTGATCGATACAGAACTTTGTTATGTCTTACGTACATTTCATAACATTAATATAGTTCTATGTACAAAATTAAAAAACACAAAGTTCTATGTCAACAAGAAGGCGTGTATTTTTTATTTGCTCATGAATAGAATATAAAAGTTCTATGTTCAAATTTTGCTACATAGAACCTTATTATTCTCAATTTGAACTACATTTTGCATGATAGCACCTTGTTTTTCTGCGATTTAAACTACACAGCTGGAATAAAGGTAGGTGTGGATGGGCTTGTTCAAAAGTGCTTGGAAATACGAATCCAATGATACCCAAATCTCATTTTTCGAAAAATTGGCTTATAGAACTGTGTAATTCCCAGTCGACGAACTGATGGAGTTTGTTTACTTTTTTAGTGAATTTTTTCTCCAGCAAAGAAAGGCATTGCATCGAGTGAATCTATTTTTGTAAATTATTTATATATAAATATTTAGAAATCAATCGGGACAAATATTTCTAATGTTTTAATACAAAATTTAACCAGTGAATGGAAATCGCTTAGAAAAGTGTCGAAGACTACACATATTCAAATCGCACGAATATCAACACAAAAAAGAGCAAGAGCAAGTTTTATGTTCGATTAGCCACACGAAATCTGGAATCTGAGGGCAAATCTGAAGAAGCCCAAACGAATACCACATTAGGAATTCCTGTACCCGACAGCAGCCAAACAACAGCTTGTAGGCAAATGTACCGTTTCTGCTCTCAGTTGGCTCTCTAGTTATAGATCCTCTTTGGTTCTCATGATGTAGAGCGAAAAAGAAATATAGTAAAAGTGTAAAATCCTCCCACTTTATAGGAGGATTTGACATTGCCTTAGGAGGTTTTGACAATAGGTAGGAGCATTTGCCAGTGTACGAACTTTCATTTAAAAAGGTAACACAAAGATCATTTTGTTTTGAAAAAAATTATCAAAATATACAGAATAGTTCATAAATTAAGTTGTAATCAGTAATTATAAATTAAACTTCCAAAATAATTATTAATTCAGCGAACATCAAGATTAGAAAAATCTACGTTAAATTTAAGTTTCTCCTTGGATCTGGAGGTTCCAGGCATTTGCACAGGGCTTCGAAGTTTTGCTGCTAAGTCCGTTGAAAGTGCAAGCTTAACGTTTTCCACTAAAAACTCATAAAAAATATTTGATTTATTTTGTCTCCTAAAATATTTGGTTGTGTGCGGTAAAGGGGTATTCTCTGCAAATTGTCAAATCCTCCGTACTTTAAGTTGTTAAATCCTCCTTTGATCGCACTTTAATTTTATATTTCAACTTATCAAAACTGTGCAGTATTTTCAATAAACACTGTCGTTATGTTTAATAAGTATGTTTTTATAGTCACAATCACTAAAGTTACAAAAAAAAATATTGGTATTTACACGTGGTTTCCCAACAAAGAAAATATACAAAATTACCAAAAAAGTCGACCAAAATCAAAAAAAACGTGCGTTGGGCTGTAAGGCGGAGATACAAACGACCTTTTCATTTGTGTAACTCATAACATAGCAGGCAATGCAAATTCGGATTTTGGCTCTCTTTCGCGTTATGTGTGGTTTTATAATTGAAAACGACAAAGCCTCCTTTCGTCAAATCCTCCTCGCTCTACACCCTACCTAATAAATTTTGCGACCAAAAAATGCTTGGAAATTTGTGACCAAATATCAGGCCACTATACTCTGTCCAACAAAAATTGTCAGTACAGGCCTTATGGAGGAGCTTTTTTTCTACCAGTGGACAGTGGTGCCTGTAGATACTCTCACGGCATTCAAATACAAGAATTGCCACTGAAATAAGAACCGAACTGCAACCCGTCGTGAGCACACGTGTGTGCAGCCGTAGCCCTCACGTCTTTAGTCGATTGAACTGCCAAAACCCCAATCGTCTGCCGCGAAAATAAGACAATCCCTAGTGCAGTGCCAGTGCAGTGTTGCGAATAAAATTAAAAAAGAGGAAAACGCAAAAAAAAAAAAAATCACTAGCGTGGGCAATTCCCTCCCCTCCCATTCCAACTCGTTTGCTGTTGCACTTTCACGGTCATCGCAATCGCCTGCCGCCAACGTACAAGCGATTGTGCTTGTACTGTTGTACATAAGGTGACTGTGTGTGTTGAAGCTTTGTTGGTGGATCAAAACAAATTGTCATACGGGCATAACACCTATGACAGTTTGATTTGAAATTCTAACATTGGACTTTTACTTCACAGCCCTGCTTAGAAGTAGCGTCGGAGTTGTGTTTTCTGTGTCTGTTTTTTGTGCTGATGGAGAATTTTAGAGTTGACATGTGCTTGTGCAACATTCGTGGGCTACGATCGAATCTCTTCTCGGTGTACGTCCACGTTGCTAAATATAAACCAGCTGTTTTGGCACTGAGCGAGACCCAGGTGGGTGTAAATTCTGATAAATCGGAGTTTGATCTACCTGGGTATCGTTTAGTGCCTTTATTCTTTCTTCACCGCGGTCTCGCCATTTACGTACGTGATGATATTGCCTATCAAACTCCAGGTTCCTATGGCCAATGTTCCAACTCGGAATTTAATTTCATATGGCTGAAATTCCATATCCGTAGGCAAATCATTCATTATTGTTTCATTTAAAGAAGCCCTAATCTTGATAGCAACTCGACTTTTAACGAGTTTGATGCGCTGTCTGATTCCATTGCAAGAATTGTCTCCCTGTATCCTTATACTGAAATTGTCATTGCGGGCGATTTCAATATTCACAATTCTAACTAACAAATTCGACATAGGTACTGGACAGACAACATACCCGAAGGAATTTATGTTCAGATCTTCGCTGAGGTAAATCAATTAACCCAGCTTGTAAATGAGCCAACACGCGTACCTGATATTGATGGTCAGAATGCCAACACTCTGGACTTGTTTCTTACCTCCCACCCTGATAAATACACTTTAGAAGTATTATCGCCTTTAGGCTCGTCGGACCACTGCATCATATCAGCTAATTTCTCGTACTCCAACAACACAGTTAAAGAAAAATCTCCGAAAAGAACCGTGTGGCAATACGAGAAAGCCAACTGGAGCGGACTTAACAGCTTCTTTAAGAGTTTTAACTGGTCGTTATGCTTCCTCGATAACGACGTGGATACCGCCGCTGATATGGTGTCTAGTATTATCACCTTAGGTATGAAATCCTTTATTCCTAACAGGATAAAGAGTATCATACCGAAAGAAAACGCGTGGTACGACTCGAGCTGTAAAGAGGCTATCAGACAAAAAGGAGTTAAGTTTTCGGTTATATAAGGCCAACCCATCTGAGGAAAACCGAAAAAAGTTCAAGCGAGCCAGAAATGACTGCAATACCACTATCAAGCGTGTTAAATTCTCGCATGACCAAAAGTTGAGGCAAAAAATACTACAATGTCCCAAGGGTATAGTAAAAACTTTTGGTCTTTTGTAAAAAATATAAAGAATTCGGCCACATCTTCGATCCCAACGCTCATTTACAATGACATTCCAGCTGTCAACTCTTTAGACAAAGCGAATCTGCTTGCTGCACATTTTGCAGCTAGCTCAATGCTCCCAGATTGCGCTTTGCCTCTACCTGTACTTGAGAGCGTCGAATACACCATGGGACAAATCCATTTTCGCACTCGTACAGTGGCAAGAGTACTTAATGCCGAGGGGGAAGTAATCAGGTGTATTCAAGGAACTTTTCTGTGCGTATTCATGGTGAATCTCAGTGTATGACAGTGTATTCAAACGAATTCGCATGCAATTACTAGTAGCAAATCTGTATTCAAGGACCACTCAAAAACATTGATTACTTCCCCCTCGCTTAATGCTCTCAACATAAATAAATCCGCTGGTCCAGATTGTATTTCCCCAATTGTTCTGAAGAGATGCTCTTCCACGCTGGCAAAACCACTGCGTAAGCTTTTCCATCTGTCCTATTCTTCTGGACTCTTCCCGAGAAGGTGGAAAACAGCATTTGTCCAGCCCGTCCCCAAAAAAGTCGAATCTTCTTCTCCCACCAACTACCGACCCATAGCACTTACATCCATTCTTTCTAAGGTCATGGAAACGCTGATAAATCGTCAGCTCATGAAATATCTTGAATCACGAAAACGCATTAATGACCGGCAGTATGGCTTTCGTGGCAACAGATCCACTGGTGATTTGATGGCTTATCTCACCGAAATGTGGAACCAATCTCTACATCACTCTGGTGAAACGAAGATTGTTGCGCTTGATATTTCAAAGGCATTTGACAGAGTTTGGCACCAAGCTCTTTTATCGAAAATGCGTGCATATGGGATCGATGCGTCTCTTCTTCAATGGATTAGAAACTACCTTTCTGGCCGTTCAATTCAAGTTGTCTTGAACGGTTTCAAGTCTGAAACTCACCATATAAATGCTGGTGTTCCCCAAGGCTCCGTTTTGTCTCCGACTCTCTTTCTCATTTTCATAAATGATCTCCTGTCTGCAACATCTAATCCAATCCACTCCTTCGCCGATGACAGCACCCTCAGCCTCTCATATTCATTCCAGGACTCACGTCCGCCCTGCTCTTCGGCCGTAGAACTGGAACGGCAACGTATGTTAAGCTCATTAAATTCCGATCTCGACAGCATTATAAAATGGGGTTCAGCCAATAGAGTGGAATGTAATGCTTCTAAAACACAATGCTGTCTGCTGTCATTAAAGCGAAACCAGAATCCTCAGCCATTATCCATGAACGGCACTTGCATCGCCGAAAATGAAAGACTTTCCATTCTCGGTATGTGTGTCCATGACAAACTCCGTTGGAATGACCACATACACGAAGTCGCCAAGAACGCTGCGAAATGTCTAGGTTTCCTCAAACGGTGCAAGAAATATTTTACCCCTTCTGATCTGGCTGCCATATACAAGGCGTTCATTCGCCCCAAACTTGAGTATAACTCTCATTATTATCTGGTCTGGTGCGCCCAAAACCTCACTGCACCTGCTGGATAGGATACAGAATCGTGCTTTAAAACTCATTGGAGACACAAATATAGCGAATTCTATAAATTTTTTGGCATACCTATTTTAGAATTTTTGTTATATTTTTGCATAATTGTCTACTTTTTCATTAAATAAATTTTAACAAATATGTAATCTAGGTATATATGTCTATCCATTGTTATCTCAATCGTTTTGATTTGTTTTTGTGTGTTAAGACATTTTTTTTGTTGGAAAACAAAATAAAGCGATTAGGCCCTTAAGGAAAAATAAAAAGATAAACAGAATTTATTTCGTTCAGCAATATTTTTATTTTAAATTGGAAGATGGTAACCTTAATAGTATTGCTCTCTGAGTTATGGCGAATAGTCTTAAACTGCCATGGCAAACATGTGTTAACCTGTAAAGTAGGTACAGCTTCATTGAACAGGAAAATCCCTCCTGGTCAAAGGTGTCGTAGTATTAGTATAGGACTGCACAATGCAGCTCGTCAAGTGAGTTAGACGTATTGAGTTAAGATCGCAGTTCGTATCTGACTTTCAAGGGCGCTTGACGAGTTCGCGCAGTGCAACTTAAATGTGGTTCACATTTTCAGAAGTGGGATTGCCCATTGGTCCTTCTTTTGTATAGTGTAATTCGCATGAGTGAACAGAACAGAAGACTGAAGAAAAACAAAAAAAAATTTCTAAAGTGTACAATATCTAGTGCATAGTGGAGTGAATGTGAAAGAAAAAAAAGGTATGAAAAATACCAAGTAGTTAAAGAACATATTCCGCGAGTTGAGATGCCTAAGGTCTGTTGCCGACCGATTGGCGGTAAAACAGGAAGAACGTGTGTGTAAACAGGATGAACGTGTGTGTATGAGAGGTTTTGGGAGAACCGTACATGTAGGTATGGATATCTGAGTGAGCTAAACCTCGGATTGGGTAAGCAATAATTCAAGATACTAAAATCACAGCTGACGAAAGATACCAGCGAGGGATTTTCTTCTATGGAGTACGGTATGCACTATACACGGGGTGCCTGGTTTGGGATGTGTGAACGCATAAAAAACTAGCAGAAGGCGGCAAAACGGGATTACTTCTTGTATTTTTTTTGTTTTCCGTGCACACTGCATGCACATTGCACATGTCGTGCTGAGCTGGGGGTTGATTTTCGTTTCAGTGAAAAAACAGGTATAATACGTAGATATGTAGATCATTCTTGCCAAATTTTCTGTCAGGCTTGGTGGGCGTAAATATTATGGTGTAATCTGGAAGATTTTCGCCGAATTCAATGCTCCCAGATGAAAAATTTCGAAAATCTTGTTTTTCCGGAAACCAAAAGGAAAAAAAAAGAAAACCTTCAATAGATAAAGTTGTTTTAATTTGTTAGATTTAATCTAAAATCTTGAAATTTATGAATTTTTGGCAAAAAGTTTTCTTGCAAAAAAAAAAATTATATCTTGTAATCTGGCATCAATGCTAGAATTATTTAAATTCTGCAAATACCGTCGAGTATATGAAGAATACGTGAACATTCAATGTTTCCGTAAATTTTTAACGGTATCTACATAGTATGAAATGAGGAGAATGAGACTTGTATCGTTCGAGGGGTGATGTGCAATAGAAGTACACAACCAAATAAAAAGCACGACTGGGTCGAACGAAACTTTCTCGTTAAGAGTATCCATATGGACATAGAACCCCTTATTTCTGAGTATGTTTAGCAGTTAATTTAATACGATGGACAATAGCAGGGCCATAGAACACCCCTCTGGGGGCAACTTTTGAGTTTTAACAGATCATTTTAAGAATACTTATATGTATATAGCTGGTGTTTGGTGTGAGTGCATCGGCGGATTTTCGACGTGAACATGGTTTTCGGTTCTGATGTTAGGTATATTTTACATGTGTTTTGGTCGGGATCGTTGGAGTGGTTTTTGCAGAATTTGCCAGGCAGGCGGAACGGTGCCAGGTATTGCGGTGTTTGCTTTGAAGGGTGCTATTGCGTTGCTGTTTGGTTGAGGACCGATTGTAAGTTATTGTTCGGGATGTGGGCATTGCTTCGTTTTTGAGGTTTTGTCGGGGTCGGGGATGGAGCTTTCGAGATGTGAGTAGTTTTTGGAATTGGCGTTTTCGGTGCTTCGAGTTGGGAATTGAGGACGCAGTCGTTTTGAGAGCATTCATTTGGCTCTGGGTCTGCATTTTGGTCAAAAACCGTTGAAGAAAGTTGAGAGAATTGGGAGCCTATGTCGCCATTGGGGCTGGTACGGTTGGATTGGGAATTTCTTGTCGCTCAGTGTTTATTGCAAGCCTTTTTGGTGGCGTTCAATTTGCCGCCACCATTGCCATAGTAACGTATTCAAATATGAAGGTATGTACATATGAATCATCTTATATTAGAATCTATTTTCGATGCGTCTTATTCAGTCCTATTCGGCAAAGTCTTTTATCAATTTTTTCTGTTGTTCTGTTGTGAATTTCCATGCAGGGGTTCGAACTGTCAGGGGATTTTTTACGGGCTTTAAAATTGGTATTCTGTGTGGAAGGGTCTTTTGTGAGTTCTAAATAACAGAATAAAGGATGGAATTTTGTGACTATTGTTTAGTTTAGTTTAGTTAGTTATTTAGCTCATTTAAGCCATTATAATAATTTTAACATAGTCATTACATATAGCCTCTGATTTACATTTAACCATCTTAAGGTGTTGAGCATAAATCTAATTGGTGTGTATCTGTTACATTTATTACATAAATAAAAGATTTCTGTTGGATGTGAGGTCTTGGATTGGGATGTTTCTCTTTATAATGCCTAGTCAACGAAATGCTTGAAAATGGAGACAAAGTGTAGTGGATGTGTGTAAAAGGGTAATATAGTTGAAAATTGTTTCAACATTTGTATTTTTGTTTAGCCGAAAACTGTTGCAGAATTATCGACGCAGCAAAAGAAAAGTTCTTTTAGGAACGAAATGTGGAGAGAAAAAATAAAACCACGACTTTCTTGGAGCTTAGATAGAATTAGACAGTTTATTATTTCATGAATAGTGTGAAGTTAGTAATAATTCAAAGCGGTGCTAAATAGAGCTAATTGATAGACAAAATGGAATTCAGTAGTGTGCTATCATATAAATGTACAATGTAAATAACAATCTTATTTCAACAAAAACACCCATCACTTTTGCTGAAGATTTGATGGTAACCCATTTAATCTTCCTGATGTGAGTGATAGTTCGGAACTTGCTCCTTTCACCGACAGTTTTATGTTATTTTGCAAACAAAAAAAAAAAATTTTGTCAGGTGCCACTTAGTATTTTAAAAAAAAAATCTGTTTTCAATTTTCGAAGTTCTTTAACGGAGTTTCATAAGAGTTTGGAATGCGATTTATAAAAGATCTTTTGTGGTCAAGAACTTTTATGGTTTATGGCAGGGATTTCATGGCGGAATGAACGATTGCGCAGAATGGGCCCAATTAACCCATAATGGAATGAAATTTGCTTACGCATAAAAGTAAGCAAATAATGTTTAAATTTTATACCTTTTTGGAAATTTAACTTAATGTTCTTATTGTTTCTGATGCAATTAAAACACTTTTAATTCATCCTTCCACCCTATTTTTCGTCGGTTTTTTTTTTGTCACATACTCAGCGGTATTCTTTATTGAGTTCATCATATTTTTTAATATATTCTTAATTTGTTTTTATATTGCAACTTTGCCCATGGCACAACAAAACATAATAAATAATACGTATAGAATAAATGATTGTAGACATCACTTATGTGAAATAACGCAGTCGAAGTACAATTCCGTGTAGTGCTGTCGTGCGTTAGGTGATAAAGAGCGAATAGCTAATAATATGTAGATGGAATATGTTTATTAATAAGAAAAGTTAACAAACGGATAGGGTCACTATCTGTCTGCCAGCTAAAACACGTGTTAGAGAGCGGATAGCGTTTTTTTTATTAATGCGGGGGAATACCGACTACCGCCTACGAGTAAAAGTACCGATACCAACATCGATTTTAAGGAAAAGTGAAAGGTTGCGTTCTGTTCAGTTCAAAGTACTTGGTTCAGTTGTTCAAACAGGGATGGAGTTGTTCCGTGAGTAAACATGATCGTTTAAATGAATTCACAAGGGGACTTGTTGGACATCATGTGCGCAGTCGAAATAGATTGTGTGGTGAAGTTGAGTTCTACTGATATGAGTTGAGCAAATCTGCTTATTTGCAAAAGGTTTTTTTATATTATATACCTATATGTTGTTTTTTTTCGTTACTTTCAATTCGATCAAGAGAAAATAGCGTGAACAAGAAATGACATTTGCGACACAAAATAAAGTTCACGGAATGAAATAAAAGGTCTCTGTTTCAAGAGAGGTACGTGACCACTTTTCTTGCAAAAGGGTTGAGAAGTGTCATTTTAGTTGCCACTTCTTCGTCCGACTTCGTTGAAGGCGAGATTGAATAGAGTTTTGCTTGTCAAACGTCTGAGCTGGCACTTAGTTGTCAGTTTTCCTTTTCATTTTTCAGTAAGTCAAAATTCGGCGAGTAGAAAATTGCGAAGGAATGAAAAGAGGGGGAATGGATTTCTTTCTTATATTTTGTATTGTACAATTTCTTAGCAAACTTTAAAACGAAAAAAAAAGGCTAATTGCCACGGCTGTGTGTGAAAAAAAAAAAAAGGCTGAGTGTCACGGCTGAGTGCGAAACAAAAAAAAAAAAAAAGGGCTAATTGCCTCGGCTGAGTGCGAAAAAAAAAAAAAAAAAAAAAAAAAAAAAAAAAAGGGCTAATTGCCTCGGCTGAGTGCGAAAAAAAAAAAAAAAGGCTAATTGCCACGGCTGAGTGCGAAAAAAAAAAAAAAAGGCTAATTGCCACGGCTGAGTGCGAAAAAAAAGGCTAATTGCCACGGCTGTGTGCGAAAAAAAAGGGCTGAGTGCCACGGCTAAATGCGAAACAAAAAAAAAAAAGGGCTAATTGCCACGGCTGAGTGCGAAAAAAAAAGGCTAATTGCCACGGCTGTGTGCGAAAAAAAAGGGCTGAGTGCCACGGCTGAGTGCGAAAAAAAAGGGCTGTGTGCCACGGCTGAGTGCGAAAAAAAAGGCTAATTGCCACGGCTGTGTGCGAAAAAAAAAGGCTAATTGCCACGGCTGAGTGCGAAAAAAAGGGCTGTGTGCCACGGCTGAGTGCGAAACAAAAAAAAAAAAAAAAAGGGCTAATTGCCACGGCTGAGTGCGAAAAAAAAAAAAGGCTAATTGCCACGGCTGTGTGCGGGAAAAAAAAAAAAAAGGCTAATTGCCACGGCTGAGTGCGAAAAAAAAGAATAGTTATAGCTAGGTGCACTGAGGACAGTGCAATACAGGATGGCCGAGTTGTTAACCTGTAAAGTAGGTACAGCTTCATTGAACAGGGAAATCCCTCCTGGTCAAAGGTGTCGTAGTATTAGTATAGGACTGCACAATGCAGCTCGTCAAGTGAGTTAGACGTATTGAGTTAAGATCGCAGTTCGTATCTGACTTTCAAGGGCGCTTGACGAGTTCGCGCAGTGCAACTTAAATGTGGTTCACACATGTGAGAGCTTTAAAGAGGGACCGATTTATGTAAGTCATTGCAACCAGACTGTATACTGACAATTTTTGATGGACAGAGTATGCCGTAATGATTACAACACTGATGCTGTGTGTACCAGCGTGATACTTAAGAATGATGCTGTGGATGCTGATAATGATATGGACACTTTTGGAATTTTTTGCTAGTACTGCGACGTCTGATGCTGCTGGTTGCTCAAATGCTGTTGTTGTGCCCACTGTTCCGCACAAATCCAAGCAATCGGTTAAATCTTCAAACGTGATTGTTGGAACTAGTAGTTCTCGAGGCGATCTTAGAGTTGCCAGGAAAATTAAATGGTTTCATTTTGGTAGTTTTTTATTTGCAGGCACATCGGAGGAAATAATCAACTTCATATCAATTGGTCTTGGCATTGATTATGTGACATAAGTTAATTAAACTTGCGGACGCCGATCGTGAACTGAAATTAGTTAATTTTAGTTTTGGGATCCCTGTTCAATACGCCAAAGATGTATTTAATGATACCTTCTGGCCGATTGGTGTAAAAATTCGTCCCTTCCTGTATAAATCAAAAAACTACGTGGTGGAGAAAGCCAAAGAACTGACTTAAATAATAACGCACTACCTAATTACAATGATAATACAGGTCAGAGATCTTCTCTTAAAAAATTTATTATCATAACAAGTGGAAACAAGAGGATTTGTTCAATAAATCTAGTCACTTGGATTATGATGTCATCGTCAGTCGAGTCTTTGCTATAAAGCAAAATTAATTCGACTGAAATATTTGACTACCGCTTATATAATGTGTATCGTGTGGATCGCTGCAAGACTGCTTCTGAACGTGGTGGCCGAATAATTGTTGCTATTCGCTCAACTTTTGGCTCGGATGAATTTCCGTCTCTGATGTCGAACAGATTTGTATTTCAGTTAAATTGAACAATCTTAATCAAGATTGTGTTTATATTATCGTAAGTTATGTGCCTCCAAGAAGTAACATAGAAGTATGTATATAAAAAACATTTCAGTAATATTGATTTAATTTCAAATGCATGCTCAAGTTGTGATAATATTTGTGTGTTAGGAGATTTTAACCTTTGGAGTTGGTCTGGAGAGCGACAAAATAATATGAAAAGAGCCTATGCATTTTTTATATTGACTTTCTTTATTCGCTTAATCTTAATCACATTGTAAATTCATTATATAAAATTTTCGATCTTGTTTTTATTTGCTGTGAAGAATTTAAAGTTTATGTAACAAATGTTCCTTTTTCACTTTTAAATGATTCGATTAATCACAAAGAACTTTCAATTGAAATTGATTTGTATACTTATTGTAGTATAAATAGGATCACTGGAAAAAATGTTATAACTTTTCGAAAGCGAACTTTTTAGAACTAAATAATTTGTTCAGTAGAATCGACTGGGATTATGAATTCTTTAGAAAAAGGGTTTGCGAAATTTGTTTCCTGTTTTCCTGAAAAAAAGAAAGATTTATTTGAGCGCCCTAGGTATAATCGACAGCTCCCAAACGTAGGTACTTAATTTAAAGAGAAAGGCTTTAAAAAAATTAAAAAATGCAATAGATTATGCAGTATTTACTAGACTACGCAAAGAATTCTCTACACTTAGTAAATTTCTTTACAGGGTTTACATCATGAATATTGAAAGTAACGTAAAATATAATAGTATGTAAATCATTCTGGTCTTATATAAATTCCAAAAGGAAGTCGGCGGGAATTCCAATTGAAATGTTTCTTAAGAATAATAATTCATCCACCTTGGAAACGACTCTTGATTTGTTCTCCGACTTCTTTGAATCGATTTACTCTAATTCACGTTTCAATAATAACTTTAGAGACAGTATAGGAAGTGATATTGGCTTTCTTCAGTTATGCACTGATGAAGTGCTTTTAGCTCTTAAGTAGCTTAAGCTTAACCCTATTGCTGGGGCTGATGACATCCCAATACCAACTATAATTTTAAATGACTGTTGTGACTCTCTGTGTTTCCCTTTGCTCACTATTTTTAACCAGTCTCTTTCTGAGGGTAAATTCATTCAGGAATGGAAGATTTCTTTTCTCGTTCCAATTCACAAATCTGGACCTAAAAACAATGTCGAGAACTATTTGAAAGCTTTTTCAAAAATAAAATTGAATTTTAAATTTAGAGAGTACTTATCAGTTGCTCAACACGGTTTCGTTGTTATTAATGCTATTGAGAACAAAATCAAGTTGATGTAGTTTATACAGACTTTAGTAAAGCATTTGATTCTGTAAATCATTTAGCTTTATTGAAGAAGCTTGAACCTTTTGGTTTCCATTCTAAGATTCTATCTTGGTTATCATCTTATCTTACTGACAGAACTCAAAAAGTACGCGTATGTCTGCTCCAGGTCAATTAAATGTACCTCTGGGGTTCCCCAAGGTAGCCATTTAGGTCCATTGCTTTTCACAATTTGTATCAATGACATTCCATTTGCTGTTAAACACTGCCAATGTCTGCTATACGCCGATGATCTAAAACTATTTTTAAACATTAAACATTAAAAGCCAAAAGTTTTAAAAGGCAATTTTTTTCTAAAATGCGTTGGAATTTCCGCCCAGATGCCAATTGCTTGGAATTAAAACGTTAAAAACGAGGCGAGCCATTCATGATGTAATGTTTGTAAGAGATGTATTAAGCTATATAGCATTAAATGTCCACTCCTTCTTCCAATGGTACCTATCTATGTACCTGCTAGATCTCTAAGAACTAGACATTTTCTTTTTGAGAACATGCACAGAACTAAATACGGTTCTAATGAACCTTTGTCTAAATTATGTATTTTGATGAAGCTTGTTATAATATTGATTTATGTCTTTCTAGAGATAAATTTAAGGCAATGCTTTTGTATGTTTATGTCTAAGTGACTACCTCCGACAGACAAAAAAAAAACAAAAATTACGCTGCACACACTCGTGAGCCCAACTAGGGTATTTTTCTATTTTTATTATATTTTTCTATTGCGAATATGGATTTTTTGTTCAGAGTTGCTTCAGATTTACAACTGCTGGAGTTTGTCTTACATTTTCGTGAAATGCTTCAACTGCAAAGAAACGCATTAGTGGATATATATTTGTTAATTATTTATCTAGAAATGTTTGAAAATCAATGGGGTCAAACATTTCAAGTGTACCACACAAGACAACGGATTGTGAGCTCGTTAAATAGTCTCATGCAGGCCTTACTAATAGTCACTTGTAACTTATTTTAAAAGTATTTTACAGGCCACAAAAAACACTTTTACTTGATTCAGAGTTTACGACTCTTTAAAGCTGGGGGGTTATTCCCAAATGCGCGGCGGATCGTACCAAAAGCGATACCTTAATTTCGCCCGTGTTCGCTTTTGCTTATTCTCAAATGCGAACGGGGCGTAAATTATCTTTCCAGTTATTTCCATTCTGACTTCCAATTTTCCATTTGTTTTTCTTGTATATACGCCGGCTTTTAAGAGAAACACAAAATAATATAAGAACCAATATATATTTCACTTATTTTTTCCAACCATCACGTGTTTTAATCGGAGGCCCAAGGCCATTCAACACATTTGTGATGCCGTCTCAAAGTTCTACAGTATTGGCTCTATATTCTGGAGAATTAAAAATGCCCTTCGCTAACCCACTGTTCTCTTTAAAAAAATTCAACAAGTGCAGCAAATTGAAATTGTTGAATGAAAGTTTGTTTTTGACTCCTTTATTAAAAAAAATATAAAATGAGTTCAATTAATATGACACAATGAATGTTTCAGCAATTTTAAACTTCTTGTTTTTATTGAATATTTACATTCGGTCCGCAAAACAATCCGCCAGCAATCCGTCACCTAAACACCTATCGCTTTCAATGCAATGGTAAAATGGCGTTGAAAAGTGCTTTTGCTTTTCATATGGTCGAATGGAAAGAGAATCGCTTTTGGAAATACAAAAATTCAAATCTGCTATTAAAAGCGATTCGCGGCGCTTTCTGGAATAGGCCCCCTGCATACCAACAATTTGATACCTGAGCTGATAGAGATCCGTTCAATTCAAACTTATTGCTTGCGACTATATAAGATCTCTTTCCAACCAAACGATAATTCATTCAAAAACATTACATTCTTGTTAGGTAGAAGAGAACGAACTAAATTTGACAAATGTATTTGAATGCATTATCGTTTCAGACCTATTACCCCAACTTACCACTTGCCTTTCATTTCTGCCCACTTAAGGCAAGCTCCGTGAATCAGCATCTATCGATCATCCGCTTAAATCAAGTCAAGTCTGTTTCTCTTATGGTTTTGTTTAAATGTATTTTTTAGTTTTATTCTTTAATATCATAGTGTAGAAGTAGTAGTTTTAATTATAATATTATACATCAGTAAATATTTGATTTAAACATCTGCTTAGTAAGTATTAGAGAAACTGTCATCTAAAGTACAACTAGCTAGTATAATATTTTATTTTCTTATATTCATTTTCTCATTGATAATTAACAGTGTTTCTATATATATATATATTTCTGTTTGTTTCTTAACATTTATTGGATTTCTTATAGATAGTAAGTTAATTTAAATTTTAATTTGTTTGTCCAAAAGAGTTAAACTTTATTTATAGGTACTTGCTATATAAAATAAAAGAAAATATAACAAAGCCACTTGTCACGACAATTTTTTCTTGTTTTCTGCGGTAGTATTTCTTTTTTTTATTAAGTTTGTAAATATATTTGTATATTTGCTATGTAAATTTAAATATAACGTATTTGTTTTAGAAAACACATAATTTTTTGCTTTTGAATTAATTTTTCATCTTCTCACAGTTAGCTTTTCATTAAAATCACTCTCACATACAATGAACAGGAATGAAATTTATATATTCTTCTCTGGGGTATTTCCCTTTGATTTGGTTGGTGCAATGTAAGGGTGGGCGAGGTTTAAAGGTTTAAGAAGGGGCGATTTGTTTGCGATTCTATTTGATTCCGATTGTGGAACTTCAACAATGTTTGCTTTCAGGTGAGTTGAAAAAGTAAGAACTGCAAGACGTTTGTTTGCATATATTCAGACAAACAGGCTTTCATAATGTGGATGCTTGAAACGTAAGTAGCTCTATTGGGAAGGAAGAGAGAAGACAGTTCAGTCCTACTGCTCAAATATTTTGTTGCAGATATTGAAGCGACAGGCTGAAAAGAAAATTAAGCCTGTGATAGTTATGAATTCATTGCATGACTTTCATATCTATCCAATTGTTTTTAAACGCTAAGGAGTTCCAGAAGAACTGGATAAGCCACACGCATTTAGTAAAAATATGGACAACAGACCGCATCAATAATCACAGCGCAAAGCGTTGCCAACTACCAACGCTCTGAACCAAATTCTACATACAATCGTCTAGGAACGAAGGATAAATAACTTTGTATAGACACCTTAACACACTTTGAAGTGTCTCCTTTCAAAAGCCAACTCTTTAGCCACTATAAGGGCTTTGTGATGGCGTTTTTCTTGGACCATTACTTCAAAGCAGTCTTCGGTCAATTGAATCACAGTTGCAAAAGTCTCTGCCCTAGATATGCAAATAAATCGAACGTGCTGGTTGAACAACACCATCCAAAATACAAAAAAAAAACTCAGTGGCTTTCGTATTTTAAGATTTCCAGTACCTACTATCGAGTGAAGTCGCCTACAATGTGGTAAAATTTTTGATTTATTAAAGCAATATCCACAAGTTATTTAGTTTCATCGAGGTGGCAGTCCAGAGGGTATCAAGTTCCGTCGTGGTAATCATTGAAACAAATAAACAAGGTTGTCAGCAAGACTGTCATTATTTCCGCTTGTGTAAGATTTTGCGCAAGAATAGAACAGACGCACCCGAAGAAAGTAGGACCATCTTACAGATGCTCCCCACCGACCTAGAGGGTCTTTCTAGAATTTACAACATAATTTGGAGTTTGTTGAGCGTCTTTCTAGGATCTAAATCAGATGGTGGGAAATTGCGAGAACGTTACAAATAGGAAGAAGGAGCTTTGAGAAAATCGAAAGTCTTCATCAAGATGACAGAAGTATGACAAATTATAAACCTTGCGCTTATCTACTCGACTGACTGTTAGATTATTTGCAACATTTGTCTAGCTGAATTTCAAAACGAATAACAAACAACCTCTTTGAAATTGCTGAGACTGATCAGGTGTGAATTGTTATAAGATATGCCCATAAATTTGTGCTGAATACCAAAGGGAACGATCTCTACTTCAAGCAAGCCTTTAAAAAAATAAACTCTAAATTGGAAAGCGCAGCCCTTGCGACGATGAATATAAGAAAAACACTCCCCAAAGCACTCTCACAAGCTGAATCACCCCTACATTGCAAACAGTCAAACCAATGTTCGGAAAACCAAACTTCACAGACACCTTTTAGTTACCTGTTTACCTGCAGAGAATGCATCAACTTCACTCAATTCACTCAGTCAAATCCTTAGTTCCATTTACGTCCCATTTGCCGTCCCCTGCTCATTTCAGAGCTTCTTTGGCCCGTTTCTCCCATTCGGCGCGCCGTTGGTGGATCCCCTTGAACTCGCTCTCCAATCGATTCATACTTGCCATTGTTGCGGATCTCTCGATTGTAGTTTTCGTGATGATTGTTGTCGTCGAGGTGGAATTATGTTCCACCAATGTGCTGCTCGGAACCGACGATGACAACACCACCGATCCGAAAGACTGTCGTTCCTGCGGTTTTGCCACATTGTTATTGTTAGTTGTCAAACTGTTGTTGTTGTTGTTATTAGCTGACGACTCTAACAGGGATATGTTCTTCGCCAACACAGGCGCACCCTGTGAGGATGTATTCCTGAATGGTCCACTCAACCGGATCGGTGGAAGAAACGTCTTCGTCGGCGTGGCGTTGTTGTTCAGCGACTGCGACTTGTTATTGCGAAAGTCGGCAAGTGAGTTGCGGTTTTTGGTGGCATCCACCTCGGTCTTGGCAACGCCGTTTAGCACAGGCTGGATGTTGGGAAGTTTGTCGAGCTTCTCCTCACTAGACGACTGATTTTCTTTGTCGCTGTCCATGCTGGGTGCGAATTTCTTCGCAGAGTTCGTATCGGGCAAGTCTTCGTCTTTAATTTTGAGAGACCGCCTGGCGAAGACCTTCATAAGTTCGGGTGTGTGATCGTCCTTGTTGTTGTTGATCGCTGTCGGCTGAATGACGCCGAATGACTTCTTGCGCAGAACTACAAAAACGGGCTCGTCTTCGGCGGGGCACTTGCGCACCTCATCGGACATGGATTTCTTTCGCTCGAGCTTCAGCTCCTCCACTTTGCGATCGGTTTTTGACATATCCTCGCTGAGGAAGAGTTTTCGTCGCTCCTGAAGGGACATGTTGTTATTGTTGGTGGTGATGTTGATGGGTGGCGTTGCTGCTTCGCTATTGCGCAGGATATTGTTCTCTTCGTCGGGCTGCTTCTTGACGGGACTCTTTAGCGGTGACTCGTCGGGAGGTCCCTCCTCCTCGGTTGGCGTTGGAGGCTTCACTTCGGAGATTTCAACACTCTCATTGCTGAAGCGACGTGTTAGGTCTTCGCTGCTTTCGCGGGCGTTCTTCGACAGAACTACGTTGCTCTTAGGCCGAGCGGGGTCAACCCGATTCAGCTGGATCTTCATGAACTCGGGTATGCCCTTGTCCTTGCCGTTTTTCGTGATCTCAATCACCGAGGGACTACTATGGCTTTGGTTAAAGCTATTTGATTTGGCAAACATCTGAGGTGAAGAGTTTCTTTCGCAGAGCGATTTGCGATCGGTCTCTGTTGGTATTTTTGATTTTTCCCGCAGTAGCACCTTGTTTGGAGTTGTCGGCGTGCTTGGAGTTGTAGGCGTTGTCGGAGTTGGTGGAGGAGCCAATGGTAGCGACGGGCTTTCCTCTACATTGAGTATGCTGTCAATCTTGCTCTCCACCTTGGGGAGCAAGACGTCGATTGTCTTGGTTGGCATAGGGCTTATGGTTACGTTGGGTGCCAATTTAGACGCCACGGAGTCACTGATCGTGGCAGACTTCCTGAGCACACTCACGAAGGGCGACTTGACCAGCTTGTCTATGTTGTCCTCGATCTCTGAAATGTTCTTGCTACAAGGCGAAGTGCTCAACAATGGGGACTTGCTTCCTATCCGTGGAGCCATCGTCTTCGAAGTGGTCAGGATAATGTTCTTGGTGTAAATTCCATGGGTCAGAGGCAGTTCACTGGGTTTCTGCTTGACGAGGTTGTTGTCATTGATCTCGAAGCCCAGGGAGAGATGTTTTTCATTCTCAAAGTCGTCGTTTTTCTTCGCCGACAGATCTGGCAGGCTTGGCATTTGATTTTTCAGTGGCAGTTCGATCTCCTCTTTCGCGTCTGTATAGGCTCGAAAGCTTTTCGACTTTTCAACAGATTTGCCGCGCTTCTTAATATCGTCGCCCAGGAATATTTCCACAGAATCGGTGCTCGAGCTGGTGGCAAAGGAGTCATTCGATCGCGAGATCTTCTGCTGGAACGCACTCAGACCGATGATCTTTTGGTTCTTCTCAAAGTGTTCCCGTGGCTGCTGCAGCTGTTGCTGGCTCTTCATAGCGGTGACTTCGCGAACAAGTGATGTCGACTGAAAGCTCTCCTCGGTGTATGACTTGGTTATCTTAGTTATGGAGCGGAACTCCTCGCTCTTCTCTAAGGCTACATCCACATCCATCAACTGCGGCTGCGAGAGATCCTTTGGAATGTAACGTTGCCTAGCAGCAGGACCGGACTTCGGTTTATTGGCTAGGTTAATAGCAACGTTCTCATTGCTCGTGTGGGTTATCATCTTCTCAGACTCTGGCGAGAGTATGAACGTGTTCAGCATCGCGCTCAGAGCCGATTTCCCTTCCGACATGATTTCACGGCGAATTTCCTTGCGGGTCTCCTCGACCTTCAGCGAGTATTCATGGGATTTTTCAGGAGCTTTGGACACCTCCACTGCCGGTGGATTAGATTTCTTCATCTCCGGCTGACTGTCAAGTTCGTCATCCTGTGGCTTGTTGTCACCCGAAGCCTTGGAAGCACCACGCTTAGAGTTCCGGTACACAAATCGACGGAAGAAACCGCTCTCGTCCTCTTTGTTTCCAATCGGGGTGCAGGGTGCGTCCAATGACTCGAAAATCGAACTTTTGGTTGCGTTGCTACGTATGGCGTATGTCGACGTTGGTGAAGGGTTCTTTTCGGTTTTCGAGCGCTTAATGCTGACGGTTTGTTTCATCTTGCTGTTGTGCTGCTCGATGATTTTAGAATTGACCCCAGGTGGCAGGGACCGCGACTTTGCTTTGTCCAATGTGAAGTCTAGACGAAAGGAATTGGGGTTAAAATGTAGTTGGGGTGTATTTGGGGTTGAGAACAAACCTTTAACTTCGAGGGGAGGGCCAACCACCTTGGACAGGTCCTCATTCACCTCCGGTGTCGAGGGAAGAATTGAAGTCTAAAGTGAAACATGTTTGCTATGAATTCGGATCAAGTAGGTTTTTTTACAATAGAACTCACCTCCAATGTCCGCCGGTGACGACTGGGGCCTTTCTTCTTGATCGGCCTCACAGCCATTTTGTGCTTTGCAGCAGAATGGGAGAGACGTGTCCAATTCGACGAAAACAGCTCCACATCCTCTGATCGTGTACTATCAGCCGAAAAGCGACTCGAAATACTCGACGATGTGCGATCGGCTGCGGAGGAGAAGTCACCCGAGTGGTTTGCTGTCGACGAGGGTAGATCGTCGTCGAAATCCGTGGTACTGCTCATGCTTAGCAGGCTTAACGAGGAGACCTCACTTTGATTAGTCGTATTGTTTATTTCACGACGCTGGGGGGTGGTCGGACTGCGTGGTAGTCCTAAATCTTCATCGGATGCATCCGGTCGATTGCGGCGTTTGCGAAGGACATCAGCGAGCTCAGCCTGAAAGTGAAAAAAGAAGTATTTTCTTAGAGAGTTTGTTAAAAAAAAGGTGTGAGGGAAAAAGTAAGGTAAATCTGTTTCTGTACCCATATTTTCCAGGAGAAAACGAGTCGTGCACGAAGGCAACTTCGGCCGATCTTTTCCGTTGTTCCGGAACTTATTTTCATTTTAAATGGATTGCCTTTGAAGTCGATCATCACTTGTATAGAGTTCGACACTATTCCAGCCGAATTGTGATGATTTTTGGAGACCTTTTGGGTAGTCTGCGAATTTTTTCAATGTTTTGGTCTAAGATCTAAAGGTTGGTTAAACTCCAAGATGTGTAGAAGCTTAGGGGGTAAATGCATGAGTTGTTTCTACAACTTCATTTGCTTTACAAATCAAGTCCTCAAATGGTTAAACCTGAAATATTTTGTGCGCTAAGACGATGTGGGTTGCATTCAAACAGATAGGTTCCACTTTTATTCAGCACAAGCTTGGGAAGCTATACTTTTGGTTGATTTGTGAGGTTTTGAAACAACAGACTACAAGTTAAATAAAATGATTGTAATGAACAACATAAGCAACAATATAACTGAGAATTAACCTATAGTTCAACGAAGAATGTCAGCAGAATAATGAAGTTGAGCAAGCGAGTACTCTAAGTGGAAAAAATTAAGAAATAGCCAATAAAAACTTGAGTTCACTTATGTGGTATTCGTTTGGGCTTCTTCAGATTTGCTCTCAGATTCCAGATTTCGTGTGGCTAGTCGAACATAAAAACATCACTTGCTCTTTTTTGTGTTGATACTCGTGCGATTTGAATATGTGTAGTTATCGACACTTTTCTAAGCGATTTCCATTCACTAGCTAAATTTTGTATTAAAACATTAGAAATATCTGTACCGATTGATTGCTAAATATTTATACGTAAATAATTTACAAAAATAGATTCACCCGATGCATTGCCTTTCTTTGCTGGAGAAAAAATCACTGAAAATGTAAACAAACTCCATCAGTTGTCAAACTCAAACGCACTTGTATTGGTAAATCTGAGAAAATATCTAGATACACAAAAGTGCTCTGAAATATGAAAAAGATAGCTTTTTCCTGTACCATACGAACATAAAAATTGCTCTGAGAGCAAAAAAGTGCTCTGAGAGCGCCCAAGCCAATCGAATACCACATTACCTAGTCTTTTCCATGTTGCACTCTCAGAACAAGCTGAATTTTGACATTTTTAAGAAAGCAATAAAAAATTTCAGTCGGTTTTGACAAGATTTCGCACTTTTCTGATCTTTCTTGCAGAGCTCAGACAAGATAAACACAGACCTAGTAATTTCCTACTCACTTTAAAACGAGCTAACAGACATCCGACTTAAAACACCGCTACTTTGACAAATTTTCCACTGAGCATATCTACTTCGTTCACATTGTTGCACACCATAAAAAGACAGACCAAATCTTACCGCAAACGTCAACGTGACATCCAAAAACATAACTACGAAGACAGCAGCACAATTTCAAGGAATACTCCATCCGCACACTTCAAGAGACAAAAACCAATTGCTATCAGGTAAGTTCTCAAAAATCGTCTAACAAAACGAAAACATCTCTAATCCCGGACCCGGACAAACAGTTTTATCCTATTTCCTCTGTTTTTCAAAAAGGGACCGCTATGCTGGTACATTCACAAACAGCAATAATTAAAAACACAGGAACGTGTCAACATTGTTTTTCTGCTCGACAAAGGCGAGAAGGGATTTTCCCCCTCTCCCTAAGGATATTTATAAACAACACAGCACACGGAAGAGCAACAGTGAGAAAGCAGAAAGGTATATACAATATACATAACATATTATATTGCGCTGCTGATAATGGGCTAACGAAGACACGGGTAATTTTCTTGAATAAAACATTATAATAAACTGGTAAATTGCACCCGAAAAGGTCAGTGTTTAGGAGGAAAAAGGGATACTACCTTTAAGTGGATTAGGAGAAAGTGCTACAAAGAGATTGAGATACGACTTTTTCAAGTGGAAGGGGTATTGACAAGGAAGACGAGACGAAACCAAGGAGGGTATACAGAATTTTATTTGACAGCCACAAACAACAGGCAAGCTAAAATGTCCAACTTGAAACAACGTGTGGAATGAGGTCACATTACCGTTCATGCGTACTAGAAAACCCGATCGCATAGCCTTCAATAAGAACAATATTTGACTTTAAAAAGAGTAATGACAATGACAATCACCATCAAATATGCCAAAACGATGAATAAATAGTTCGCTACACTACCAAATCAAATTGTTGCATCAATCACAATTTGTATAGGCAGTGATTTAATTATTTCATTTTTCGCGCAAACGTGCCCCCGAAGTTGTTTAGTTAAAACGTATACACCCCAGTAAATAACAACAAGTCACCTCCACCTGCGCAAATAAAAGTAAACCGGCAACATGCCCAACCAAGCTTGAAATTTGGCTATAACTCAAACGCTTGAAAGGTATTTTACGCAAGTCACGTGAATTAAGCCTAAGGCCGGCCCAATTGTGCCTTTGATCATTTTAACGATCGCACGAATTGATTGATTTTAAAATTCATCTGATGACAAGCGAATCAGTTCAAAGACATTGAAAGTAAGAGTTGGGTAATTTTGCTAAGCGTAACTTTTGTCGGGGCAAATCTATGCCACGGAAGAGGTACAAAAGACGTCTATCCCCAGCGATGACAGATGGCATTAAAATGATTGTGTAACTTAACATGAAAATATGAAATACATACTGCAGCGAATTTGGTGGAGAGGAACACTTTTTTAGCAGAGATCGCGATCTTTACGATTCGTTAGCTGTTTTAATTGAAGTTGGGAACAGTGGTGACACTTTTGAGAATCAGAAAAGGTTGTTGGTTGCTCTCAAACCAAATTTTATTCTGGGATTTACTAATAAACATTTTAAATATTATTTAGCTGGCGTTACAGACGCTGGTGTGAACCTGTACCTAATCATTTTAGATATTCACAATAAATAAATGTAGGTCACAATGGGTATTTTTTTCGTTATTCCGAGTTCGTAAAACGGAATGGACACTAAACAATGATCATTAGTATTGCACGCACTATGAATTCTTCAACTCTTCACATCCGTTGATGTGAGTTGTGTTATCAGAACGCCCTCGACCTATCGCAGATCGAATAGTGAACACACATTTTTTTTTAAGTAAACGAATTTTTTAAGGGCTATACTTTCTGACGTTTCCATATATTTGAAAGTTGAACACAAATAATATTTTCAGCCAGTATCAAAGTGGCAGCCCTCGTAGATCATATCGTACAGATCTTATACATTGTGCTAAATTTTATGGAACCGGCTCCGAAATGACACACGCATACAGCACAGATATGGTTGTTCCACCTTCACATATGGCTTACTTGTCGAATGACGTTTGGATCGCTGTTAAAACACCTCGGGCTTTAGTTAGCCGTAAACCCAGTCGTGCGTCCCATTTAAGTTTTTTTTTTCATTTTTTGGAAACTCACCATCGGCAGTCGCATCTACCGAAAACCAGTTAAAATGCAGCATACACTCGTATGTATCTTTCGTGTCATTCTAGTGTAGATACTCTTATGCAACATTTGAGTTTAGCAGCAGCAGCAGTGGCACCAGCAGTATATATGCAAATTTTCATATTGCATCTTATAGTGACTGCATAATCAACTGTCAAGTTGACAGGCGATTATATCGGTCTGTGCTGTATATAGGTATTACTAGTTGTTGTTTTTGTTGTGAACAATTAAAATGAGTTTCATCACGTACTCGTTCTAGTTCGGGTTCAGTGATCGTGCGGAGGAAAATCGTTTTTGCTTTCCTCAAAACTGACACAATGTACCTGGGGCAGACAGACACAGTGTCGACGGGGATTGTGTTGCACAATTAAGACAAACTATCCGCATGACACAACAGAAGAGGAAAATTGAATTCATTTAGCTGGGCAAGGTAAATCTAATGCCACAAAAAGTAGCAAATCAGTGTTATGTCACTTAAGTGTAGGTAAATATGGCAAAATGGGTTTTTGGCTTGAAGTTTTTAATCCCTGATTTTGAGTTTCTGTAAGTGAGGATTAAGTTTCCGCTTTAAACTGGAGATGCCTATTATTTGGTATTTGGACAGATATCTGACATAAATATTAGTTGACAGTTGATAAGCTTCCACTTTTTTAAGGCTCTTTCTGAAGCGCTAAGGAGCTTAGTTGTGCCGTACTGACTGGTGATATCTTGTGTAATATCTCAGTCGGTGTATGTCTGTTGAGGACATGTTATAGACTGAATCTGTTTGTTTAGTATTTAGTTGGAAGGATCAGCTAGAAGCGAAATTAATTCAAGAAGTAAGTAAAAGGTAGGCTATCCAAGTGTGTTAAGCTTAATATTTCGCAGAGCCAGAGGTTACTTGAAGTATACATAGCTTCGGCCTGAAGACTTGCGCATTTTCCATTTACGATCGTTTATAACCTACAAAAGAGTATCTGACCAGTTAAAGCGCTTTGTTTCGTTGGTTTTTCACTGTTTATCAGAGCTTCGCAATAAAATCGAACAGACATCCATTAAAGATCCATTTACTGCAACCACAAGCAATATAATCCTACCCGAACTTCTTCTCAAATTTTAAAACAAAATCCATAAAGCAACTATAGGCAAAAGGACTAAAATCCTTGCTGTAAGGCCGAAGTCCAGACGCAATCCATGGTTGACAAATAGCATTCCTGTCGTTATGGTAAAGATTGTGCGTATTCAATGCAGTTCAACGAGTTCGCAGTTAGTACAGTGGAGTTCACATACTTAGGGAAAATATGTGCTTTATAAAGCCAAGATGAAGATCGAATCACTGTGACTAACGACAGGACAAATTGATATAATTAATCTAAAAAAAATCGGACAATGTAGTTCAATGAGCTCGCTCAATTAGTTCAGTATACGACTTTGCAAACTATGAACTGGTACAAAATTCCCATTTAAGCAACGAAAGAGCACAACAACAACTCTTCGAGCATATAGCTGCAGAGAACATGTTGTTACGGTGACGTTTGTGTTAGGTTAGGTTAGGTTAGGTTGAGTGGGGTTGTGAGTTCATCACAAAAAGACCAGGCACCATAGTGGGCCCATCGCCATCCCCAGGGAACCGTTACGGTTAAAAACCTAAACCAAATCGCCCAAACAATCAATTTCCCTACAGAATTTTATTATGGTCTCAATATTGTTTGAGGAACCAACCTCCTCTAAGTGATTAAAGAAGTAGGTACCTGCCAAGGTGCTTCCTTCTACTCCGAGCGATTGCTTGACACTCGCATAGGATGTGGGAGATGTCTTCCGTGACCTGTAGGTCCTCACAATACCTGCACGTCCACGTGTCCGAATTAATTAGCCCTAGTCTCATGGCATGCTTCCTTAGAAGGCAGCGTCCAGAGAGTATTCCTACTGTTAACCTTAGCTTTGTTCTACTGAAGTTGATTAATTCTTCAGACTTTTTCCGGTTTAAGGTGGGCCATAGTGCCTTTGAGACCTTATACCCTCAATCATGGTGTCGAGAGGGAGCTTTGCTCCTTCCTTGGCCTGAGCGTCGGCCCTTTCATTACCTTCAATATTACAATGCCCAGGTACCCAACATAATCTGACACGGTTCTGCGAGCATAATGCCTTGAGCATTGTGCGGCAATTCCTTACTAGTTCAGATTTAGTGGTATGTGACTCTAGCGCTTTAAGCGCAACCTTACTATCAATGTAGATGGCGATATTCTTATTGGATATCGATCTCATCTCAAGTACCTCCGCAGCTTTGAGTACGGCCAGAATCTCTGCCTGGAACAAAATGCATGTGTCCGAAAGTCTCAGGGCCAGATGTAAGTCTAGTTCATTGGAGAATACACCAGAGAGAGAAAGCTCCACTCCATCAAGTCTGGGCAGGTTGAAGGGTGGTATCGTGTATTTTGTACTAAATAGTACTAGTTCGGTTTTCTCCGGGTTGACTCGTAGTCCACACCCTTCGGCCCATATTCTAAGCCTATTGAGGGCTGTTTCCATAAGTTCAATTATCGTGTTTAGGAATTTTCCTTGAACAATGATAACCACGTCATCAGCATATGCGATGACTTTGAAACCTGCATTGTTTAATTCTTTAAGTATGTCATCCATGACCAGCACCCAAAGGAGGGGAGAGATAACCCCTCTTTGCGGGGTGCCTCTGGTAACAGATTTTCTTATCGAACTGTTTCCGAGAGTGGAGTTGATTTTTCTCGTCGAGAGCATTTCACATAGCCAGTCGGTGATGCGTTGCTCGACATTTATCTTTTCCACTTTTGATTGCATCTCTCCTGACATTATTAAAGGCACCCTCAATGTCCAAAAAGGCAGCTAATGCAAATTCTTTCTGGTGAAGCCTGCCTTATATTTTGCCTATTACCTCGTGTAGAGCCGTTTCTACCGATTTACCTTTCAAGTATGCACGCTAAGCATTACATAGAGTTCCGTTGCAACACTTGCTTCTTATATGGATGTCGATAAGCCTTGCAAGTGTTTTGAGGAGAAATGACGACAGACTAAGACTAATAGGTCTGAAGACTTTCGCTGAAGTATGTCTACCAAGACCCGCTTTGGGTATAAATACCACTCGTACTTCTCTCCACGCCCTGGGTACATAGCCTAATCGCAGGCAGTGTGTAAAAAGATTTCCGATCATATTCGTAACTATATCTGGCGCCTTAAACCGTTTGTGTAGTTCAACTAGTTCATTCAGTTAGTTCTGCACAGTTCACGCCTCAATTCGGCGTAAAGTTAATGAAATCATCACAATTTCCACACTCTAGGCCCTTTTCCGTTCCTCACATTCCACCAAAGTCAGTAAAATTGAATATTACTATTGATGGCGCTGGAGTCATGGTGGTCCCGAGCTCTACTTCAGATCCAATCGCAACAATCGCCATCTAATGACATCAAATCGATAACCATCCTGCCAATTCAAACATAATCATGTAAGCTGCCCCGGTTCCATCCTATTCGCAATCTGAGTCTTCCCAAGGAGTCTGCAATATTTGCTATCATCTATGGAACTGGTCCAACAGGATTGTCAATCTATCCGTCCATTTCCCGAAGTAGAACAACAGTGATTGCTACAATTTTGCTCACCCTCGAGGCACGGGTACCGTATCTCTCAGCATACACACCGAGTGATTTCCCTGAATGCAACATCATTTAGTAGGTCTAACTTTATGTGTCACAAATATATCAGGTTTCCTTTCTCTGCGCTGCTGCGATTGGATACTCTTTCCCAACCTATTTCTCATCTGATGCTGTTTGACATCACTTACCTAGTTTTGCAGTGCACAAACACACACAAACAACAACTGGTCCTGAAAAATGCAATTAATCAAACCAACAAAGATGAAAATGCAAAGGAAAAGAGATCTCTCTCCACGGCCCATAGGCCGAAAAGGTTATGCCCCTCGGTTGTTATGTTACTTTCTTTTCATATGTATATTCAGGAAGTGACAGGAGTTATAGATATGGACTGGTTATTATACAATGACCCCTCTCTGCGCGGGCTTATGTAAACCCTCGCTGGTAACTAGGTTGTGTGCAAATTAGATAAAACAACAACTGCAGACAGAGACTTGATGCACTATGCAACAAGTTGATGTTTATCTGTACCGGGTTAGATGGTGACGATCGGATGGCGGATGTTTCGACTACGTGATGAGCAAACTCTTGTCGGCACCGATGTCTTCCACATGCAATGGCAGCATGGTGGCATGTGCAATTGCAAATGAATGGAGGTTTGCACCAAAAATGGACAACTTTGCGCGTCAAACTCGAATGCAAGTTAGTAGGTGCACTTGGAACGTGAGATGCATTGCGAGAAATTCAATTAAATTGTGTTTGGCTATGGAAAACAGAGGCAATTAGCTGGTATTTGTTGGTTGAATAACTTAAGTCTGTTTTTGGTCGGGGTTTGTGGAATGACAGACATTTGGAATGGTTTGATTGAATCGATGACGGAAGAATTGTTTTTTTGGGGTCTCAACCCTGTTTGACGACTGTCAATAAAACCATGTTGTGTAGCCATTACGTTGCGGTACAAATGGGGTAATTTTTACAGAACGAATAAATCTACAGACTGTTGTATGACAGCTGGATTTTTTTTTGGGTGTCAACCCGTTGGGTGCAGCTGCTTTAAAATGCTGCGTGTTAGCTTTGATTTGCACTATAAATGAAATGCTGTTTTGTGTTTTTTATTTTTCGTCACAAAAAGTGAATACCAAGAAGGGCATTACTGGCAGAATAACGAGTAGCGTGTAGACTGATTGAATGAAGAAAACACTGATTACCCGGACTCTATTTAACTACATTTAATTAGCACGCAAAGTTATAATAAGAAAACACAAAACAATAAAAATGGCGAGTAACGAGTAGTTTCCCTTGAAATAAATAAATCATTTGAAGCTCAAGAAAGTCTGTCAAAATCAGCAAAAAAAAGCATAAACCGGCTTACAATACAAAAAGCGATAAGTAGAAAAGTAACGAGTAACTAGTAGTTGACTTTTATTGTAGTCGCAGTCAAGGAAGCAAACTCAAACCAAATTAAATGCGATACTACAATTACAAATGCCGAACCAATTGGCCATTGGTAAAGTATCGAGTAATGGCCAGTCCGAGTAAATAAGTAGTTGGCCTCTATTGTAGTCGAAGTCAAGGAAGAAAACTCAATCCAAATTAAATGCGATAGTACAATCACAAGCACCAAGCCAATTGGCCATTGGCAAAGTATCGAGTAATGACCAGTTCAAGTAAAAAGTAGCAAAGTCATCAACATTACAAACAGCGAGAAGTAGGAAAGTAACGAGTAAGTTATATGCAGGCATATGCAACTATCTTTATGTTCTCGCGCTAAGATTGCTTAAAGGTAAGAACCCCCAGTCACTGCACTTGCAAGTTATAAAAGCTTCTGTATGCAGAATGCAATTGCTATCTTATATGCAATAGGGTAATCGTTGAGTGTATTTAGGTTGTAACGGCGGGTACAGGTTTTTCTTCAATTTCTACTAAAGTGCCATCCATTCAGAAGGGACATTGTCACTCGAGTTTAAGATGGATCACGGTAAATACACCTAGCCACTCGTTTCTTTTATGAAAGTAACGAAATTTTGCCACAACAAGTTTGCTTCCCTCGATTGAGATATTGAAAAAGGGCACAATACAAAATGTCAAGTCGATATGACAGACGGTGTTAGAGGTTCAAAAACAAAAGCAAGGGCTCTTTAAAATTAGTTTCTTCCAATTTTCAACTGCAGAAAATTAAACTTGCACGCCACATAAGCACAGTCATAGTCTCAAACTTCTTCAATGAAAAAAAAACTGTATTCTAATAAGAGGAAATCACAGCAAAAGTAGGTCACAGAAATATCTCGCAGCGACATCGAACAGTGATCCCAACTCGACTACAAACTGCCCGAAGGAACCCCAAATTTCTAAAACAGTGTGAAAGATCTTTCGCACTTAGATCTTAGTCCATAAAATACCAAAAAACTTCGCAGCTTTTCAAAATCAGCACGCACTACAGTAGTTCACAGCCCGAAACGAAGATGCAAATTAACGAACTGCATTCTGAATTTAATAATTTGTTTTGCACAATTTTCAGGCAAAATGACAGACACGCACGATTAAACGTCTCAAGGAAAACTAACTTTGCCCACCGGATAAGATGGCTAACTAACTATGGCGAACCGAAGACTTCTTCGTGTCTTACACTGCTTCATCTTCCACTTTACAACCACGACGAGCGACGACGAGGAGCCCATAGACCAGTTTCCCGGACTGATATGAGAGGTACGAGTATTTCTTTTTTTTTGTATCTAATACGATGCACAACCTAACAATCTCATTCGAGTGGCTCTGTCTATTGGTGTATTCCTTTTGTTGTTTTGTTAGTATAACTCTTTTTCGCTACGTTTTGTCTTGTGGTGTATTTGCAAATTTTGTATATTTTTTTTTGTCAGCATTTTGCTTTTTGTTTGCATGTTCCACTGGGGCGCTATGCCAAAGAGACGAACTGGAAAGTCTGGCAGAGAGGTAGTCGCAGCTCAGAAGTTAGACCAAAAGTATATCATCATGATGGCGGAGAAGAGGAAACAGGTATGTATATCGGCTTGTGCAGAAATGCACAAGTTGTGCGCCATCGATTGGTTTGTTTAGTGGTTGGAATTTCACCTGGTTCTGGTTTGCGTTTGCTGTTATTGTTCGCTTGTGCAATGAATCGATGTGAAGTAAGATGTATTGCGTACTTTGCCTCATTTTGTCATCATGGCGGAAGTGAGTGAGGCGCGAAATTCGTTTCTTAACCTCTTGGCGGAATAGGCCATCGTATTATTGGGGCAGCGATTTGTTGTGTTACACATCTAATAAATGATGTAAAGTTCATGGGATTTCATAGCGATAGAGCATGACACTAATAACGCCATCTAAAGGATTTTTCGGAACACGCTTAAGGTTTGAAGGCGAAAGAAGGGAAAGGCGGATAAGCCGGAAACCTACTGCGTTGTACCAGAACTAAGCCAAACTGTGTCTTCCAAAAAGCCACCTAACCTTACATACCTGAACAGCGAACTGATTCCAGAGAAGGATTCATTTGTGCGGAACTGGCGCAACAAGAATCTGATAGCAATTTCACCGAATAAACAAAAAATTCTGTTAAATTTAAATAGGTCAAGGTCAATGACAGGAAATTACGAGTGTGGCTGGATCCAATATCCTGTAGACTATTTTCAATGCCGCAGATAAGGAATAAAGACTTCTCATACATCAGGAAGCCTAGTTCAAAATGAATCCCAACCTAGAAATTTGTATAATGGTCTGTCGTTGTCACTGAATAGAATTTCGTGGTCTGTACCAATCCTCATAGATGGCGCTCGCTTGTGATCGATGTAAATAAAACACTGCACCTAAGGTAGGCACTATAGAAGAAAATGAATTTCAGCAATTTGGGGCTCCCAACTTTAGCTACTGTTCACCACAGAAAAAACCCCTCACAAACTTTAGATGCAAATTAAAGAAACCAATAACATACAGTCGTACTATCAAGCTTTTGCGATTTGATAGAACGTCGATGTATAAACTGGTAGGAGCCCTAACGGGTCACAACTTCCTAAGATACCACACAGTGAAATTGAAACTCAAGAATGACGATATATGCAGGGGTTGCGGCGACGAGGAGGTACACGAGGACACACCTCACTTCCTCTGTCAATGCCCAAGTCTCTGTCACTTGATGAATAGAACACTTGGAAGATACTTCTTTCATGACATACATGAACTTTCAGATATATCTTTATCTAATCTTTACAGGTTCATAAATGCATCAGGATGGCTGGACAAGGTCGAGTAACCAAGAGGGAATGACTCTAAAGCCAACAACATCGGCTAACCCCCCAATAAGGGCATCACAATGGGTCCACATGGACCTAAGCGCAAACGCCCCTTCAGTTTTATAAATAAACCATCGAAAGCCATTAAACAATAAATCAATTGAATGCACCATTTAATCATGTGCATACTTATTACTCAACTAACCCTCCATTTCGCCCAGTTGAAAGTAAAAATCCTGACAAACGAGTGACACAGACCGGCATTTGAACAGACCATCCATGAGAGAAAAGAGAAAGATGCAATCACACTATAGAGTGAAAGACCTCGTAAGTGGGCAACCCCTCTCGGTAGCTCTCCCTCAATTCAAACGAAATAGATTAATCTAATTGAACTGATGCTGACAGCATTTCAGACGAATGATGGTTGCTTCAGTGCTTGCTCTCGAGACCTCTACTGTATATATAGCCTACCTATATCGGCGGGGGGATGCTCCGCTTAAATGTGGCACGTTATCTCTCGGCAAATGATCGTTTATTGCGACGCCAAATCATGACTAACTCGGCACAGTCGATGAGGAGAGTTCTGCTACAGCTGCATATGTGGTTGCAATTATGATTTAACTGAGAGGAAATAAGGAGAAAGGGGAAAAAGTACTGAGAAATACATGAAGTTTGTCATCCTCTCAATAGGGGTTACTGAGATGACTGTCAGAATACAGTCTAAAACAGCTAGCTGAATTACCGCCTCCATAAAGAAGTGTTTTCCCGAATGAATTTGTTTCTTTTTTGGATGTCAAATTCATACAGAAATAAATGCAGCGAATTGACTGTCAGAATTCAGTCTGAAACAGCTAGCAGAAATACCACCTCCATAAAAAAGTGTTTTCCCGAATGAATTTGTTTCTTTTTTGGATGTCAAATTCATACAGAAATAAATGTAGCGACTTTCAGACTTTCCCGCAAAGATGGCAGAGTAGACTACATGAGGTACTCTACTCAAATAACTACGCGTAGTAAATCGAGTAAACTACACGCCTGATTTGTTTCATTTGCTATACCTACCTACATTTAATGTACTTAGAAAAAGTTAAATTTCAATAGAAAATAAACCGAAACAGATTTGAAAATTTTCAGTTTATCAGTTTGACGGTTGGATCTGACAACGCTTATTACATTTTGACAGTTAGCGCTACTTTTACTACATTTTGCTACGTTAACTACTTAACTACCTCAGTTACGTAGCAGACGTAACAAATGTAGTAATTAAAAAAAATGCCATTTCTGTCATCTCTGCTTTCCCGCAAGGGCACTTCTCTTCTCTGAAAAGAGATAGAGAGGTAACGGGTGTAACGACCTCGCGGACCCTAGTCATTTAAGAGAGATGGGTACAAGCAACTCAATGAGACACTGCTTAAGGAAATAAATTATCTTAAGCAAGAGTTGCAATTGTTGAAGGAGGAAATCAAAAACCAAAAAAAGTGAGTGTCCAACCTGCCGAGTTCTCAACAGATGAAGAAGAACTTCAAAAAGAGAGAGAAGGACAGCGTCACACGGGGAATAAAAATAAAAAACGCAAGATGAGTACATCCCCAAAAATCTCACTCGCAATAGAAAGCAGCACTATCACAGTGTATGCTTCAAATAAAGAAAACAAAATACTAAAATCAACCAAGCCTCCGCCAATTATTGCACTGCAGGTTAATAAGTATGAAAGCCTGGCCAAAATACTGGAGGAAAATAAAAATAAAGCTAGTACAGCTCTTATTAACAACAACGACATTCAAATTAATGTGGTTGAAGAAGAGGGATACAGAAACCTCACTAAAATACTGAACCAGAGAAAAATGCCATGGTATTCCTATGAGAATAAGCAAACCAAACCGTTAAAGGTTGTAGTGAAAAAACTGCATTACTCATGCTCAACCGAAAACATAAAAAAAGAGTTAAAAGACAGAGATTTTATAATATTGGATGTCGTAAATATGCTTAAACATAAAAGTAAAGTTCCGCTTCCAAGTTTTATACTCAGTTTTGTACATGACAAAGATAAAGAAAAAATATATGGCATCAAGAACATACTTGGGATGTAAGTTCAAACTCATACCTTAAGGAAATCGAAATTAGTGCATCAATGCAAAAATTGTCAAAGGTATGGGCATACGCATAAATATTGCAGCTCAAACCCAAGATGTGTAAAGTGTGCAGGAAGTCACCACACTAAAGAATGCATGA
Source organism: Cheilosia vernalis (assembly GCA_949126925.1). Taxonomy (NCBI): domain Eukaryota; kingdom Metazoa; phylum Arthropoda; class Insecta; order Diptera; family Syrphidae; genus Cheilosia; species Cheilosia vernalis. Next base: position 61,029,249 of record OX421362.1, read on the forward strand.
AGGAAAAAGTTGAGCATCCTAAATGTGCAAACTGCAATGAAAACCATCCTGCTAACTATAGAGGATGTTCAGTTGCAAAAGAAATACAACTTGCAAAAGAGAAAAAACAAAAGAAATCTCTAAAAACTTCAGACAATGAAGCTCGAAAAGTCAAAAAGGACTTACGAAGGAGCCCTCAAAAAGAAAAAATTACAGACCAAGTGATCATACAAAAAGCCAGCAGATCCCAAAATTACGTATGCTCAGGCAGCATCAAAACCAATTGGAATACCAGCAGAGAAAGCTGTAAAACACAAAGCAGAGCCACACTGCAATGGAAATCCTCATGACACAAATCCTAAACAGAATTTGTTCCATGGAAAAGTGCAATAAAACGATATTAGATAGGATATCAATGCTAGCAACAAAAAAGCTGTGCCAAAAAGACAAACATGATGAATAGAATAAAAATTCTTGAATGGAATGCTAATGGTATCGAGAATCGAAAGGACGAGATACAAGTGGCTCTCTACATTAACCAGATAGATATATGTCTTATTTCTGAAACACACTTTAATTATACTGAGATGTATGTATATAGTAGGTATATAAGTTACATAAACAGATTGTTCTCTCTTAGAATGTAAGCTCTTTTAGTTGTAAGAACTTTTATTTAAATAAAGTAAGTTAGTCTAAGCTGGACACTCATGGTGTTTGATTTACCTCCTTTTCCCTTTCATAAAAATACATAACATATACTACTGACTTTAAATAAATAAATAAATAAATAGTTGGCGCTGTAGGGACCCTGGACCTAGCTTTTCGCAACCAATCGTTTTGTGTGAGTTTTTAATTTTTGGAACGAATGGAAGGGATCTACAATTTTCTGTCGATTCCAAACGGCTAATTGAAAAGCTCTTTCAAGACAGTTATACTCTCGGTTTGTCAGACGTTCGCGAGAGGTGGCGCAGTGGAAAAAACCCTGAATTGAAATTTGGGTTTTTTGCGGGCTGACTTTAAACTCTTCTTATCACTCCCTCATAATTGTACAAAAGGTGGGGCTGCAGTGTTAATAAAGAATAAGATTGAACACCATATAGAAGCAAAATTCCAATCATGCGCCATCCAAGGAATTTCCATAAGTATAAAAACGAGCAGTGGACAAACATTTTTGTTGCAGCAGTATACTGCTCTCCTAGCTATAGACTAAAGAAGAATGATTTTAAAAGTCTTTTCCGCATATTTCACAATCGATTAATCGCGGGAGCAGATTTTAATGCCAAGAACAAATATTGGGGATATAGATTAACAAATACTAGAAGCAGAGAATTGAAAATTATTAAAGATTATATATGAAATTATTAAAGAGGTCGGCGGCAAATATCACTCAACGGGGAAACCTACCTACTGGCCTACAGATAGGAATAAAACCCCAGATCTTCTCGACTTCTTTATATCCAAAAACATATCTTCAAATAAAATAAATATAGAAGAAGACCCTGATCTTCAATCAGATCACTCCTCAATACTTCTTACATTTCGCGATAGAATAATAATAAAAGAACATAGTATATATATAAACTAGTTAATGGACTGACTGATTGGAATCATTTCAGACAGAAGTTGGAAGAATTTATCCAACTATCATCAGCTATTCAAACAGAAGATCAACTAGAAGAATCAGTGCAAATATTTACACTGGATATACAAAAAGCTGCATGGGCTGCAACTCCCAAAAGAACAAACGAGATTAAACAAAACTCGTATCCTCGTGAAATATGTGAAATTATTACAGAAAAGAGGAAAGCTAGAAAACGCTGGCAACAGACAAGGGCGCCAAGCGACAAAACCACACTGAACAACTTAAACGAGTCTTTAAAAACGTATCTTACCAGTTTTACAAATGATGCTAGTACCGACTACTCGGAAGGCAACAAAGAAAATGAACAGGCCAATAGCTCACATTCCGCCAGTAAAAACCAGAGAAGGTAATTGGGCAAAAAACAGTCAAGAAAAAGCAAATACTTAAAGATAAAGATTATCAAGGAAACGAAGGTACGAAGAAGACAGACCTATTCGGCCGGTAACAGCTAAAGAACTTGCCAAAGAAATCAAAGAAGGCATAAACATAAAAAAAGCCCCAGGGTTCGATTTAATCACAGGGGAAATTTTAAAACAATTTCCTCGAAAAGGTTTTAAAAAACTAGCGCAGATTATAAATGCTGCATTTAAATTAAGATATGTGCCAAGCATGTGGAAGGTCGCGGAGGTAATAATGATAACAAAACCACCTAGCGAAGTAACCTCATATCGCCCAATATCGATACTACCAATGTTGTCCAAGCTATTCGAACAAAATGCTGGCAAAACGTCTGCAAAAAATTATTAATGAAAAATCACTACTTCCAAATCATCAATTGGGGCTTAGAAACAAGCACTCTACAATTGATCAGGTGCATAAAATCACAGATAAAATCGAAAAAGCATTCGAAGAGAAAAATGTGTGCTCTACAATATTTCTTGATATAGCACAAGCTTTCGATAAAGTCTGGCATAAGGGACTGATCCATAAACTAAAAAGGCAACTGCCGAAGCAGTATTCGACCATTCTGGAGTCATATATAACAGATCGATTCTTCAGAATTAAACAAGAGACAGAATACTCAACATTAAGAGGAATTAAAGCCGGTGTACCACAAGGTAGTGTGCTAGAGCCAGTGTTATACCTTCTGTTTACTAGCGATCTACCTGAAAGTGAAGAAACTACAATAGCAACTTTTGCAGATGACACTGCTGTGCTTGCAGTTGGAGCAACTGTCGAAATAGCAACAAAAAAGCTGCAAATGACAATAAACGGTATTTCAGAATGGACTAAAAGGTGGCAGATTAGATTGAAAAAAAAAACTTTCAGAATTCAGTCTGAAACTGAGCGCTGAATTACCACCCCGCCCATAAACGGGTGTGTTCCCGAATGAACTGTTTCTTTTTTGGATGTAAGATCCGTATTTCTGTCCTCATTTTGCGGCAATGACGTAACTGATTTGGACCTGCCAGAGAAACACATCTATTAGTCAAACAAAAAGTGTATCCAAACTCCCATTGGTGACTGTAACTAACATTATATCGGCCGAGCGTGTTTCAAATAAATTTGCGCCTTATAAAGGTGATTCATAGACACTGCGCTGATGCGCATACATACCTCGCCATTCTCCCATGAATACACAACAGCTCTGGTCGCTTGCCGTTGTCATGTACTGGTAATCAGAATTGATTTTGATTAAAATCAATTTGCCTGCCATTGTGCTGTGTGTGCATTCAATTTTCTGGGAGGCGTTTACATGACAGAGTTACATTGAATTAATTCCTTGCATTTTAAGGTCGTTAACAAGGCAGTACGAAAAAAGGGTTGTCTCTTGAGTTTTGTAAAAAAGTTATGGAAGACAAGAATGAGCCAGATATGGTTATTGATTTTAATTTGGAAATCATTCAAACTGATTATAGGGACAAGTGTATTTAAAAAGAGAAATTAACTCACCTTAAGAACAATCGATAAACTGCTGGCAGTTGCTGATTCGGAGAAAACGCTATCATGCGATTGTGATAGGACATCTCGACTGAAATCGCTGCAAAGAAAAAAAATAAAGAAAATTAGTCTGACTGTAGCATTATAGGAATGGAAACGAGAACTTATCCTGGGACGAGTGCTCGGGCTTGGAAACTTTTAAATCATATATCTTCTGAATAAGTTGATTTGGTAATAAGTTGATTTGGCATATAAATTCAACTCCATTCCTAAAAGCAGAACTTGTTAGGGCATAGGTGCAACGCTTTACGTAAATAACAAAATAAGTTACAGATGCCAGAGATAATACCATCAGTGCACGAGTGACACTTCACTGCAATAGTCGTTGAACTAAGTAGTAAGTAATTCAAGTGGGAAATGTACACGCTATCGGTTGAAGTTGTCCAAGCAGTACAAAGGTCTTGAATTTTGTGGCACTTCCAATTTTACTAAATCCCAATGGACAGGGACATTAAAATGATGGCCAGTTTGCATCTTCGCAATATGCCACCCATCACTGTCCACTACTGAAAGTTTGTAAATGACAAGCTAGAACCCATCAACTTATGTCCATGGTATACTGTTCAAAAATTTCCATAACAACTTTTTGTTATATCTATCAACCACTTCAATTCTGCAGCGATTCCAGCGATTGGTTAGTAATGAGACAGTTCCCACAAAACCCGTCACAATTTGAAATGCCATGCAATTATTAATTGATAAACTGCAGAATGCTTCCGGTCTAATCGGAGTCCAACTTAATGACTTACAACTTACAAGTTTACAACTTTCACGCATACACAATGTACCTGCGCATACGATTATGATTAAGAAAACTACTGAAAATGCATGCACAATTAAATAACGTCAACACAATCGAATGCAACTCTCGAGCTAAAGATACACATCAGTCAACACAGCATCCGGCGAACGTTTCTTTCCAAGTGACTAGGAAGCCGACCTTTGAATATGAAACGCGTTCGATCACCAACGCCATATAGTGAGTTAGCGTTTCACTAAAATTCATGGCGTGACAATGGTTACTCCGCAAGCGATTTTTCTCTTCCTCATAAAATAGGAATTAATGTGCTATAAAACTACGAGCAAAATGAACAAAAACGAGCGAAACACTCAAACAGCTTAAAAACGTTGCAAATTTTGCAGCAGCGCCACCACCATTCGCCCTCGAAAAAAAAGCAAATGGAAAAGTACCTATTCGCAGTCAACAAAAATGTTCAGGTTACTTGTAGCACTTCCCTCGTTCGAAAAAAGGAGCATTCAGCTTATTGTTCAAGTGCAGGGGGGTGAATGCAATGGTGCAGAATGTACCCGCACATAGAGTAACAGGCATTAGGGGGATAATAATGCAACACTTAGGTCGTTAATGAGAGAAAGAAGGAACGAGCAGGTAGGGTGCTTCTGGAAAGTTTGTGTGGGAGACCCAGTTGCTAGGGACACGTGTAGGAAATAAGGTTACTGGGGAGGTTGTAAGAGCAGTGCGTACAGAAACATATTTAAGAAAATTTATTCAATTCAATGCAATTAAAAGGACAATTTAAATATAAATGAAGGCCCATGGGTTACTTTGTCGGTCTACTTAGAGGTATATGTCAAGTTCGACGCCCGAAAAAAACATACAAATTATAGCTGCTTGTTTCTCCATCAAATGCATCCTAAAAAATAAGGCTGGACTTGCAATCAAGTGCCTTATTAATTTATTTACTTGCAACCTTAACTAGTAGATTCTACTTTTGAATTTGGTGAAATTTATGGTCGCAACTATCCCTACGTTTTTTGAAAGGCAATTGAAGTGCCAAGGACAATTCTGCATTAACATTTTGAATTTTATTCAATACTTTAACTGAGAGATAGGTTACCGACAAATCTGTCTAGTGAAATATAAGACCCTTGGTGATCAGTTTAAGCTCTTTTGAATAGAATTTCAGTTATTATACACATACATAATATACAAATCTGTTTCTTTTAGGGTTGTTTAACAATTTTAACTTTACCTACAAGATGGTCCAGTTAGAGCAAATATTTAACATGGAAAAACGAAATAGTGTGCCTTCTGATATCTCGAAGCGAAAGTCTTCATGGATTAAATTATTTTGATTTTTTAAGTTATCTGCTACTTTATCTGGCAGATATTTAAGTTAAACATAGCGAAGTTAATTAGGTTAGCTGTTGCCGTCACCAAAATACTTTCTGGAAACTAAGCAGTTGACTAATTTTGAAATTTTCAAGCCCTCTTTTGGCTATTCGATAAATGTTAATGGAAAATAGATGTAGGTATAATGATTTTTGAGTTATTTAGGACTTTATCTGTCAGACACGTTGGTTGGATATTGCTAAGTTAAATAAGTTGTGTGTTGGTGCCGCCAAAACACTTTCAGAAACTGAGCAGTGCCATCATTTAGAACATTTTTCCCACTCTATCTGTCAGATAAGCTTATTGAAAACCGTTTTAATGGAAAATTTGTTGAGGCAGTTTTTTAAAGGAGATTCTGAAACCTTAAATCTTTGTGCCCAGGTTAAATGAAGAATAAAAGTTTGCTTACGTTGTTGAAATCAAAAACACAAAAGCTGATTTTTTTATTTATTCGACACTTTAGCTGCAAGATAGTAAGGAACCAATTTTTATATTTATTTATTTATTTAAAATGACGAATTCTCACTAAATTGAGTTTAACTGCCTATTTTATCCACCAGATAGGCACTGCCCTTCTTTCTCTAAAACACTAAACCACACACAAGCACTAAGTCTAATTTATTATAACTACAAACTTGACTCACCTATCCATTAATCGTCCCTCGCTTAGACTCCTTTGGCTATCGGTCATCTCACGGCTGCTCTCGAGATTATTTGTTGAGTCCGCGCCTCCGGTGCTCTTAAGTTTCGCCTCGCGCCCCTTCAAACCCACAGTACTGGCTGTTGTATGCTTATCTTTAAGGAAACCACCACCACTCGAAAGTGATGTACGGCAATTGAAAGCTCCCGGCAATACACCGATGCCCAGTCCACCATATGTGCCTAGGGCACGTCCCGATGCCGTGCTGGTGGTAGTACTACTTGTAGAATATAACTGGTGATGTACTGACGAAGTAGACAGTGCCATTGCACTGCTGACGTCCGTGTGATGTTGGGTATAGCTAAAACTGTTTCTTGGCGAGGCAGCTTTGTTGGTGGCACAACTCGGACTGCTGGCAGCTAACGCTGCAGGTGACTGCGTTAGGGGTGATGTAGGCAGAGATGTTGATGATGACGTCCCGGCATAGCCGTGCGCAGGTACGGATAAGGTATTTCCAACAACGGTGGGTGTATTTTTGGTCAAGTGCTGTTGTTGTTGTTGTTGATGTTGCAATGGTGACGATGGTGATGATGCGGACAATTGATTTGTATCCGCAACAGACGAGGAAGGCGATGACAAGTCAACACTGGTTAAGGTGCGACGTCGAAACATTCGACGTAGATTTCGCAGGGGATGAAATCGTCGACGTTTTTGTTGCTCTGGAAACAAATAGAGAAAAACATGAAGTTGCAGATTATTTGGGTTTGCATGGTTATTGAAAGAAAAAAAAAAATACGAGGTTGCAGGTGTTGCGATACAAATTAGAATTTGACGCTGGCCAATACAGATGTTTCATTGATTGGAATCAAAGCTCTTTGAGAGCTTATTGATGAACGGGAGGAGAGTTCATGTGAATGTGCGTACACACGCCCTTCGGTGAGTTGACGATAACCCTGACCTGTCAGGCAACTGCATTTCTCTCGCAGAATATTGGATCCTTATTGAGAAGGTTTTAATATGGAAATTGTTATTTGAGTTATGGCCTTGAAGGATCTTCGTCTAGTGGAGTATTGCCTAGGCTAGGGGTTAAAATATTTATTGTGTGAGGCACACACTTAGAAATAGGCCTTCGTTTTGTTATGCAAGTAAACTGCTAACTCGGAGTCCGAAGAAATGAAGGTGACAGTCATCAAGATGTAGGAGGAACCCGAACAAACGAGGACGGTCCTTCAAATATAAGTTTTCTATAATATGTATATCCACTTTAAAATTACCAATAGATAACCACTTTTTTATGTATCTAACCAGTGAAATCTCCAACTGCCGCAACTGTCATCAGTGCTATTGCGACAGCTGACAGCAATTCAAGCCAATCAATTGTCCGACATAGCTCCCCCTATAAATTCACCGTAACTTATCCATTTTACAACTAAAAAAAAAATTTGTATAGCGCAAAATGTACTGGACCCGCTGTCATGAATGTGTCAATTAATTGTAAAATCAAAACCACACACATAAATAGAAAACGTAGCTGCTTCGGCCGAATTGTGTTCAACGCCTCACCTCAGTTACCGCATTGATAGTATGTACGAACTCAGTCTATTTAGAGAAACTGTCGCACCTCCTTTTGCCGAAGCCGTTCTGTCTGTATTTCCAGCCCCAAGGTCAACGTATTAACTGGTTTTCCACCACTGTGCATTCGTTTCTATCTACATCCAGATAAAGAATTGAAAACCCACTCTCGGGTAAACTGTAATTGCACACTAGCGCTCTCAACGCAGATATACCAATTGCCCAGATTGTGACATGATCCGATTTCCCACGCACATGAAGCAGACAATTTATGACAATTCAGCTTAAAAAAAATACCCAACATTGTGCACAATATTGACGGTTTTTGTTGGAATCTCTGCATCACGGAAAGTTGCAGCAAATAAGCAAATCCAATTAACGAAACTAAGCAAGTCCGGGGCCTGACTTATTATGTTGGTCACGTTTTGTAATCAAGTACGCTCGTGTATATATGGTTGGGCGGTAGTCTGGGCTCTTTGGTTTCTTATATTTTTAGGTAGCGTCTCAATAAGGAGACGAGCTAGATAGAAGCGAGCCTGAATGGGGCGGTAATTAGATGTCGTTTGTTTCAGACTGGTAAACGGGTCTGGTATTGGGCTACGTGCGAAAGAAAACTTGGGATCTTGTTGCTGATATTAAATGTTTCAAACTCAAATTTTCATATGAGCGTCGTATAAGTTCATTTAAAGTCTTTGTTCCTAATCAGTTGTTTAATGTTATGATCTCACCGGATTTTTGGCCTAAACATACTGTTGTTCATGAATTTAAACATGAGAGGAGACTTCTTAACACAGCTAGTTTGGATAAGGAACCTACTGCTCTATCAAATTCAAAAAACTGAATATTTACTTTCAAAATGTTGGAGGCATGAAATCAAAGTTGATAACGTTTTATACCAACTGTCTGGACGAAACTTACGATGTTATAATTCTAACTGAAACCTGGCTTAATTCTGACATTAAGAACTGTGAAGTTGTACCGGAGGATCTTTATCAACTTTATCGGACTGATCGTTGCTCTGCCAATAGTATTTTTAGAAATGGCGGTGGTGTTGCCATTATGGTTAATAAATGTATCAAGTCTGATCATTTATTTCCAAATGAATTCTTGGATTTGGAACTAGTTTCTGTTAAATTGACCTTAGCTGATTCATCGTGCATTTGTATTGTTGCTGTCTACATTCCCTCTGGGTCATCTCCGTTCGTATATGAAAGGTATTCTTGTGCTCTTGTCCAGATCGCGGATCTTTTTGGTTATGGCAAAATTTTTATATTTGGTGATTTTAATCTAACCTATACAAATTGGTATGTGGATACAGAATCTCCTTCGTGTTATAATCCATCAGATCTAGGACCTTTGCATGGCAAACTATTTTTAGAAAATGTATTGTAATGAACACCAGCGCTTCCTTGATCTAATTTTTACTGACTGTCCTGATATATGTAGTGTTGTTCCCGCTGACGAATGGTTACTACCGAAAGTACCTCACCATAGTGCAATATGTTGTGCAATAATTCTGGACCTTAAAATGACTGCAACTCAATCAAATTTGACAACAAAATATATACCTGACTTTAAGAGAATTGACAGAAATAAAATGGAAACTTTTTTCAATTCATATTCATGGTCTAATATATTTAATGAACCTGACCCTGATGAAGGTTTAAACAAATTTTATCATATTTTGTATAATTGTATTCGTTACTCTGTGCCGTTGAAAAAAAAACATTGCTTGTCACAAGGGACAGCTTTATGGATAAACAAAGATGTCCGACGTCTAAAAAACTTGAAAAATAATTTTTTTTAAAAATGGAAACGAACGAATTGCTACTGTGATTACCTCTTATTTGCTGACTACAGACAACTTCTTAAGGCTGCTTTAAAACGTTCCTATGATGCATATATACTTAAAACTAAACAAAATATTAAAAATAATCCGAAGATATTTTGGAACTATATTAACTCTAAGCGGAATTCTTCAAATTTTCCGAATAATATGGAATATAATAATTGTGTGTCTAATAATGACAACTTATTCAAGGCCTGATACGTTGACTCCGAGTTATTCCGGTTGTATAACAAAAACTAACTGTGATATTCCGAGCATAAGACTGACTGAAAATGAAATAGTGCAATATATTAAGACTTTAGATGATAACTGTGTTCCTGGTCCTGATGGTGTTCCAAGTTTATTTGTCAAATCATCTGTAGATTTCATCTGTTAACCGTTAACCTATTTATTCAACTTGTCGCTGTCCAGTGGAGTCTTTCCGATAATGTGGAAATCTTCATTTATCATGCCCCTTCATAAAAATGGTAATAAGCACCACGTGCAAAATTATAGAGGAATCGCAAAACTGTCCTGTATACCCAAACTCTTTGAAAAAATTATTTGTAACTACGTGCAATTTCACTGCTCTAAAATTTTTGCTGATGAGCAACATGGATTTCGTCCCAAAAAATCAACTATAACTAATTTAATAGAGTTTACTTCCCATGTCAACGAAAGCTTGATTAACGGGTTACAAACAGATGTTTTTTATGCTGATTTTAGTAAAGCATTCGACAAAGTTAATCATGTAATCCTGTTAAAAAAACTTGAACTTTATGGATTCCCGCATTGGATTTTGAAATGGATTTGTTCATATTTAAGTGATCGTACGCAAAATGTGAAATTAAATTACTGTTTGTCTAAAAATGTTGTCGTCTATTCTGGTGTCCCTCAAGGCAGCCACTTTGGTCCACTCCTGTTCCTGTTATTTATCAACGATCTATGTCCTCTTATTACATATTCCAAAATGTTGCTATTTGCGGATGACTGCAAGCTGTACTATTCATATGGTGGCCAACAAGGTTATATATTTTTACAACATGACATTGACGCTATGCATGATTGGTGTAGAAGAAACCATATGCAACTTAATCTTAAGAAGTGTAAAAGCATGACCTTCACGAGAAGCAAAAATTCAACTGCGCCAATTTATTTTATCAATGAGGAAGCTGTTGAAATTGTTGATTGCTTTAATGACCTTGGTGTGGTTTTTGACAGGAAGCTCACTTTCAATCTGCATTTGGATTCCATTGTTAGCAAGGCAAGAAGCCGATTGGGACTTATAAAACGTTTCTCAAAAGAATTTAAGGATCCCTATATAACCAAAATTCTATACTGTTCTCTCGTCCGACCTGTTTTGGAATACTGTAGTCCTGTTTGGTGTCCGTCTTATGAATCTGCAATCTCAAGAATTGAAAGTATTCAAAAGCAGTTTCTTCTCTTCGCTTTACGTGATTTGCCTTGGAACCCCGAGAGTCGTCTTCCACCCTACACAAGCCGATTAAAGTTGCTGAATCTTCAGACTTTGGAAAAACGAAGAGAGACATCCAATGTTATATTCCTTTTTTGCGTTCTGACTGGTAATGTCAACTCCACATATGTTCTCAACTCCATTAACATCAATACCAGACCGAGGACAACAAGGAACCCAAATTTTTTATATCAAAGGACATCTCGATGTAACTATGGGAGTAATGGCCCCATCAATAACCTGACAAGGGATTTTAATGAGTACAATCATGTGATTGATTTCAATCTATCAAAATTAAATTTAAAAAAAATATTGAAAGAAATGTAAAATAATAATAAGCTTTTTAAATTAAATTTGTTTCATTATTGATTAACTGTGACATTATGTATAGTAGTTATAATAAAAAAAAGAAAAAAAAAAAAAAAAAAAAGTTTAATTGCGCAGTATATCTAGTACGTTTTATCGGAAAATTGTTGCACAGAGTTTGACAGACATGAAGAGATTTTTGTGTTGGGAATTCGCTGGACGTAAAAAATCTTCGAAAGACATTGCAGAGCTAGTACGCGAGGGATGCTCCTGCAATAGTGATGGACTTTAACTCATCTAAAAAAAAACTCCCGGGGGACTGACATTCGCCATCCCGAATAAGATTGCACCTAGTCATACGACTATAATCAGTAATTTATTTTTGAATGAAGAGAATAGCAATTTAGTAGCAGCTCAGTACTTGACTGTTTGACGGTTCTCAAGGGGGTTGAAAATTCAAAAATTTCCCTCTATCCCTCAAGTTTCAGTGCTATTTCTGTCACCTTTCAGTTTTGACACATAGAAACTATAGAATGACATTGCACGATACCAATAGTGATTTTTAGTGTCCAGCCTACACTTTATGAAGAACTATTTAGTGTGAAGGCTAAGAATGATTATTAGTCAGGCCGAATTCCAAGGAACTATGTTACGAGGTTACGACATTTGACAATTATTATTGTCACAGATGTCATTTTATTTGGCATTTGCGGAGCTTGTTTTTATATAAAGAGAGTTGACAGATGGTGCTATTTTTTCGGTATATAAAAACGAGTAACTTGCCTGCTCCTTCTTTGAGTTTTTACAACTTTTAGCTGGAACATGCTCGAGCTTTCCACAAAGTGAAAATTGAAAATTGAGAAGAAATATACAGAGCACCATGCAATGAAACAGTACATACATCCCATGTTTTCCACTTTTGTTTCGATGTAGTTCAGGCTTAAATCAAAACAAAAGTTAAAAAAAAACAAATGTACTAACTGCTAACGATTCAACTCAGGCGTACCAAACATTTTAATATACCTAAGTTTTCGATTAACGCCCCAGAGAATAGGCCACTTTATGAAGGGTTTTCTTTTGAGTTTAGAGCTTTGAATTGGGATAACTGCCAACTGTAATTTTTGACATTTCTTTAAGATTTATTACAAGAGATTAACACTTTTGTCGCCGCAAACAAATTTCATAAATCGCTCAGAAAGTGTATAGCAAAATCCTAGCTCAACAAACAGGCTCAATTAGCTCTGTGAGCAATCAAAATGACCGCTTCAATAGCAATGCAAGTCCACGGGAGACTCACTATGTATATGTAGCTCGAGCATTTATTTGTACTAGTAGGTATCGCTTGTGGTCGAAAATCGACCATAGCTTTTATAAGTATGTATACTAAAAAACGTACTACAACTATTTTCGTTATTTATGTTTTTTATAAACGAAAAGAGTGACATCTATATATCAAAAAATATACGTAAATGAGCTGCTTCATCGGAAACAGACTCTAATCTAAGATGATATATATATAAATAGGTACGTTATTTATTATGGTAATATAGTGGCGACAAATAATAAATAATTCAAAAAAGTTTCATTCTCCTCATTTCATATTAAATACCAAAAAAGCGTACGGAAAGCTCGGATGTTCACGTATTAATATAATGATGATGCCACTGCCAATTGTGGAAATAAGTTGGTCAATGCTTCAATTGAACTATGCTGTAGTGGAGGTAAAGTGGCTAGATTGTTTGGTATTGGCTAAGCGGCATTAGTTGCTGTTGGAAAATACCAACATTTACTAGTAGAGGATAGACTGATTGTGCGAACGGGGAAGGTAGATAAAAACGAGTATAAAATAGAAGGGATACTTTCAATAGTGTACTCGAAATATAAATATATATACATATATGTATATATATAAAAAAATAATGTGCGATCGTTCCATTTCCAAAGCTGTACATTTCCACAGAGTTTGTTGCTTGTTTCTGTAGGTTACCATAAGTAGGACGGCTTCCTCGGAGTTCAATAGAAACCTGCTGCCAAATAACAATTTTGTCTCATACTCATCCCCATTTCAGCCGACTTAAGTCGCAATAGCCTGTACATCGATAACGCACCTTTACTACGGTCACCAATTTCTGTAATAAAATTAAAAAAAAGTACTGATTGCTAACTAAATGGCCGCGGAAATATGCATGTGCCAAGTTTGACATAGCATCGGCGTTGCCGTCATTAATCAATAATCGCTATCGGCAGGTTGGTGTTAAGCAATTGACGATTTCACCATTCACGCTTTCAGAATAACTGCTGGCTTTCGCTTTAATCACATGTCAGCTTCAGAGCAGCAGCAGCTCGAGCACGTTGCATACGTACTTTTTTTTATCAAATACAACAAGCGTATCCATGAAAGGAGTATTCATTCGTCCATCCTCCCGCCCGTCTGTCACAGGCCAATTAAACATTCTTCGCCCGCGATTAGATAAGCCCGTGAATTGGATTTTTTACTTCTGCTTTCGCAATCAAAATAATAACAACTTCACCGATAAATACGAGTGTTGTATGTATTCAGAATCGAAGACCGCGATTGCCACTCTTTTATGCCTATTTAAGGAAATGTTTAGCGGCTCTCGGTGTGCTATCAGTTTAATGAGCCGTTTTTGAATGATTCTAAATACCCCAAGTTCGTTGAGATAACCACTCAACACATGGCAGTTAGATGGCAGTGATGTCAACGTGGAAGAAAAAACTGTTTATTGGGGGTTAATTGCGATTAAATTGCGCAAAAAAATGTATCAATGTATCATAAAGTAGTTCGATTTTTTTTTTTTTGTTTAACAATACTTTGGCGATTGTTAAGAACTCGAATTGACGACGATTACGATTGTAAATGATGTAAACAATCCATTTATAGAAATTTCGTCTTACCCAAGCCGTAGTGGATGCTCGAGAGATATTGTATATCCCCAGCACTTGTTAAATTGATTTTGTCGCTCCTAAACTACAAGTTGGAATTGAAAAAGAACGTTTAAATATCAGATGAGCTCATGATGACTCATTTGATACACAAGATGCAAGAATGACATAATCGAATTTGGGACTCTTCGGTTAGCCAATATGAATCACAAGGCAATTGGCCATTTTCCGGATTCATAATTCAGCCTCATACACAAATTATGTATCTGTTGATTGATGCGACTGTCTGATATTGATAAAACGCTTTATGGAGGTCAAAGGCAGGCTGCCAGAAAGCAGTTATTTCATAAATTCCATGAATGAAATAAATTAGGTCTGTGCCGAATTGGGCAAAACGTTTTGTTAGTGGGTAACGATACGTCGGCTATCCGAATTCGGACGCAGTCAAATAATTTAATAAGAAGTTTATGAGCACAAAGATTCGCTTGTTGTTGGTGTGGCGGGTTTTACTCCATTTGGCGATGTTTATATGATTGTGAGTTCTTGATACAAACTGAATTTTGTTAATGTATCTGCACGCGGAGTTGTAAAGCGATTTTAACAACCGTCTTAAGATGGACTATCACATGAGTTCGATTGGGTACTTGATTGGATATAGGTTTAGTTCGTGTCTGCCAACCAGTACGTGAATGGATCGGAACAGCGCAGCGGTCTGTCTATGCTCTACGTATGGTCAGACTGAGTTGCATATTGTGCTGCAACAAGACGGTAAGTGGTAGGCGATGTAGAGGCTTGCCGACCTAGAAGATCTATTGTACCGAGAAAAAAATATATACAATGACCAGGAATTCATGTACAGTACATCTTAAACAGATGCTTTAAACGGGGTTACTTTAGAGGGTGTCAAAATCTTTCGGTCGTCAAGAAGTTTTATCGTGGAATGCATGTCAGGTGAAGTTCTGCGAACAATAAATTACCGGAATTGTAATGGGATTTTGCAGGCTCCCATGGGGTAAATATTCTTATAAGTCCCAGTGGCAAGACTGTTTACAAAAGTTAAAAGCTTTCCAAGTAATTTTGAATGGATAGACGTGAATTTGTAACCCTTGTTGTAAATATAAATTTATGTTTCAATTAGAAGAGATCGATAAAACGTTTTAAAGACCAATTCATCGCGTAGGCAAGAACAACTTGTCAGTAATCATGCGCTTTCTGCAGGAAACGACAATTTTCTATGTCAAACTCACTTTCGTCACTGCAGCAGAAACTACTAGTACATCGTTGTCAGCTGAAGAGCATACCTAAAAATCCACTGCTGTTGCAAAGTGCCTTTTTAATTGAGCTACAAATGATGGATAATGATGTGTATCACGGAGTCTTCCAAGAGCTCTCAAATATAAGCTTCGAACGTAGAAAGCTGTGTTAAAACATGTGTAGAAATTTACCTGTACTTGGCCTCAAGCCCTGGAATTATTAGAGAGCTCGTTTTCCGCATGTAACCCAGTGTCAAGTTATTTAAAAGGGGATGAAAATGTGGATAATTCGGATATTAAACTGTTTTCGAAGATGGCTATAGGACATGTAAGGCAAGTCGACACCGAAACGCTTCCGGTCTCGAGGGTCTTCAATATTGAAAAACATTGTTATGCGGAATATGTCCCCCAAGCCTAGCTTGTGGCTACAAAATTATGGCGAGTCCGAAGGGCTGAATTTGGAAGTATTTTCAATACAGTTAAGTTCTCTGAAGGTTGTAAGTCGTTTGTGAGATGTGAGGCAGTGGAGAAATGGAACCTTAGATCCCGCGCTCAGTTGTCAAGGAGACTAACCACGAAGGCAACATCTTCTTTCATAAACTGACCAAATCGTCAGAGAGTCTCATAGCCATTATGTTTTTTTTTTATCTTTTTGATTTTCGAGCTCATTCGACAGAAAGTCTCATAGCCATAAGGTGTTTTTTAACTTGCTGGCCAATTCCCCTACAAATATGGTCCAAATGTGTCGTTCTAGACAGTCAGCTTGCATAACCTAACCTAGCCTAACCTAGCTTTAGAGTTTCCATTTTTATATCTAATCCTAAAGTGGTTGGCAGAAACTCTCCGCCTTTTCCAGCTCATTCGACAAATGTCTCATAGCTAAGAGTTGTTTTGTTTTTACTAAAGTGGTTGATGGAGCTGTTTTTAATCCACCACTTTGCTGCTGTCAATCTTCACACTATTACGCCATTACTGCCATTGTTTTCAAACAAGTAAGTCGAAGTGACACATCATTCCAGCGACCAAGCGTGACGAAGAATGACCTCAGTAAGCGATGGCAGTTCGCAATGATTTCGATTTGAATATTCAAAGTGGCACAAACAAGACCCGAATGAGGTAATAAACTGATGCATATGATCGCAAGGACTGCCACTAAATGCATTTAGCTCAAGATTGTCTATTCCAAATGCAAGTTGAATACATATTCAATTGGGCATTCAAAAACATTTCATGCTCGGCCTTTGCCCCTGAGGTAGGTCTTGTGTCAAAACTGTTTCGAGACAAGGCTGCGGCTTTAGCTAAGCACTTTCTAAACAATTTTTTGACAGCCTCCCGAAAAAATCGCAACAGAAAATTCATTAATTTGGTTTTCTACTAATGATTTGCATGTCATTTACATTGGCGTTAGATTTATTTATCTTTGCGAATGTACAACACTCGCTGCACGTTATGGAGAAATTTCCGGCAGTATTTGCTTACCCCTAGCGTAAATGGTATTCCTTAAACTGCCAGTGCATCGAAATTATCAAGGAGACTTTCCAGCTTTGGGTGGAAAGGTTCAAACTATAGAAACACTTTTATTCCGGTCACTTTGTTCCACTTTATCGATCAAACACTGAACCGACCTACCTGCTCCAAACTGTACTTGGTTGCGTAACGAGCTGTGACAACCTTTTGAACAAATCTTCCTGCGACCGAATCGACACGAGGTTTAATTATGAAAGAAAAACGAAACAGAAACGCACAGCATCAGGTGCATCTTCAAACGGCGACAGACACAAAGATACTCGGCGAGTGTGCCCGACCGGATTGGCAAATTACATAAATTCGACAGTTAAAACGCGTTAACACTAATTTATGCGCACATCACTGTATGGGAAATTTCTGGTAACAAAAATATTTTCATCTATCTCTTGAGTTGATGAGAAGGCAAACAATCAGAAGACATAATCTAGGCTCGTATCTCTCACCTATTCACCAGATGAAGTAATTCCACTGAATGTTGAATGAAAATCAAAAGCGAATTGGTAGACCTCGCGCTTGGCGTGGTACTTGCGTAGCTATATCTACTACACGACAAGAGAGAGATACGTACGACGGGTGTTTGAGTTTGTTAGGTTAGGAGTCGTCGGCGTTGTGTTGTTGATTTGTTATTATTTATTTATTAACGTTTTATTCTTTGATTTGGCCTGCACAGACACCATTGCCAGTTCAGTTGTTTTTCGCAGGCCATCGGCTGTGTAGTTATATGGTTTGGGTAATGTATATCGATGGTGGCAAAAGGCATTGAAACAGAGAACACCACACGGGCTGAGAGTGTGAGCTTGACTGCTGGCGTAGGCTAGTAGAACTATGAGATAGAATTCTGTGCTGATGAAAATGGAGGGAATGGATATACGAACAGTGAAAGTTGAAAGTGCGTTTGTAAGAGATTTATATGTATTGGAATTGAAATGTGCAATCTCATTATTTTATATTTTATTTATGGTCACGGTCACCCTGTCTGTGCACTTACACTTTTTTTCCTATATAGGCTACATTATATTTAAGATGATCCAATTTATATAAAAGTATTCTTTATAAATATATACAGTAGAACTGTATGATCGTATGATCTGCGACACTGTTTAAAAATGTAAAACGTTAATTTATGTACAAGTCTTTTGTTCTCGCATTGTTTTTTCTGTGTACAAGGTATAATAAGTATTCGACGATTGTTAAGAGTTAGTGTTAATAAAGCGTTCAAAGTTGACTGATCTTTCTTTTTATTCTTATGTTTGACAAATTGTGTATGAAAGTCTCTTACACGTTCTTCATGGGTTTTATCGTGGTGGAACGCATTTCTCTATGTGAAGTGAGGTGAGGTTCTGCAAAATCAAGTCAATTGTGAAGTAATAAAGTTTCGAGGCGCCCATGGGAATTATATTTTACTATGTCTCAGTGCCACAACGGTTTAGGCAAGTTAAAAGGTTTCCTAGCAATTTTGACAGGAAGGACGTGGATCTGTTACTTTTTACTGTAAATATTAATTTATTCTAAAGCCCTTATAGTCAGCTTGACCAAAACGAAAATACTGTTCCCAAAAAATTGTGGTATAAAAACTTTTAGCCACCACTGTCCCGATCAAGGGTACACGATTCTGCAGGTACGCCAATACCTTATTTAGTTCGTTCATCACATGCACACAGACACAAATCCCACACAGCACACAATACTTTTCTTCGAGGTTTTCATGTGCGCATTCTTGCAGTTCGCAAAGTTCAATCCACCGTATTAGTGTGGTAAAGTATATATTGAGAGGTTGCGCCGTGCCTTCTAAAAACATATTTGCAATGTGGTTCAGGAAAACTATCTAAAAAAGGAACAAAAAAAAAAAAAAACTACCAGATACTCTATATCCGTATGTTTGAATAATGTGCGGCGTCTTACTGTGTCTAGTATTATACACGAAACCGCAAGAGGAATAAATTGTACATCCAACTCTAGTCAATCTGCAAGCATTCGTATATTCGTATACCAATCGAGTGAATAATTAAGCAGCAGGGAAAAAATGGCTTTCATCTTGTTTTGCATAAGAGATACAGTTCCAATTGCATGCACCATTAATGTTGGATGCTGGTTTGTTACAGATTCTTCTCCTCTTTTGCTGTTCGAGCTGATGTAAGTGGCGAGCTGATGATTGAGATTTCGAGTTCGTTAAACGGAGAATTTATTGAATCGTTGCGCTGCTTGCTCCAGCAAAAGGGTTCCATGGTGTACAGTGCAGGAGAGTGCGCTTGTTGTGGTTGTTTGAAATGGAAAACCTGGTCTTTGGTGCATGCGGACCAAGGAAAGGGTCTTGGGTCTATGGTGCAGTCGAAAGGGAAAACTGAAATTGAATGGATATTGAATTGAACTTGTGGTCGGGTTGATGGCATAGCCAATGTTGGTAGGTTAATATTATGTGGTTGGTTTGAACGTTTGAGTGAGACGGAGTGGAGCAACGACTTATCGTGTTGAGAGGGAAATTTATTTATTTATTTATTTCAATCAAATAAGAACATCCACTGTTCTCGCCAGATTAGATACTTAATACAAACAATTATACTTAAAAATGACCACCAAAGCCTAACAACAGAATCAGAATCAGTTTATTCCTAAATGATTCTCTACTAATATTAAAATCAATAACATCACAATTTTTTTTGGATTCCTTAAGGCATCTAGAAACTGGTTCATTGTAACCTTAGTTAACCCTATAATAGGGTATATGAAATAAAAAGCGATTCCTTAGAACTCTCGCAGGGGCATAAAACCCAACTAGTGATAATAGAAAAGGATTTTATTAATTGTTATTAGGTTGTCTCGTAAAGTGGGAATTTGATAGATAGATGATTGGTTAGTTGTTCTTCGCCGATTAAGAGATTAAGAAGCTCATACGCACTCAAGTCGGACACAGTTGCTCACAAAGCGATGAAATGTTCTACCAGAACATAGCCACTTAAAGCCCTATAGCAACGTCTACTTCCTCGTCGAGTTCTGGAGGATTGCAGCAATGTCGCAGATTTTTGAAGAACATTTTTCAAGAATGTTGCCAAGGTATGCCTTAAGAAGCGTGAAAGCGACTATCAGCTTCAGAGGGAAACAGAAGTACACATAAAACATGGAAGTTCCCTGCATGTGCCTCAAGTGCTCAGAGTTAATTTGAAAGGTTATTTACCAGACTTATTTAAAACGTCATTTAACACGTTAAGCTACAATTGCGAACGAACACTCATTCGTAAGGCGAAAATTAAAACTGATAAAATACACACTGATACTGAACCAAATCGCGTATTCATATTGACGGAAATATTTTGTTAATCATTGAAGAATTAATTATTCGGATCAACAATTTTTCGTCTCATTGAAGATATAATTTTTAAAAATAAATAACATATCTTCAACTGCTGTCCGATTTCATATTTTATTCAAACCAATGAAATTTTGTCATATTGACAAACCGAAGTCGTTAACAAACCTGTATCCTGTATGACAAAAATATGTTGATAATTTTTAGAAGAATCATTTATTCAAAGTAGCAATTTTTAATAAAATATTTCTTCATATTGAAAATTTAATATTCAAAATCAATTAAATTTCATGAAATGCTACACTATCTATTATATTATTCAAGCGAATGAATTTATTTTCATATTGACAAAATCATCAACAATTCAAATTGACAATTGTTCTTCAAACATTTCGTCTTATTGAAGATTTAATACGTAGCTATTCAGGATAAATTAAATTTCTTCAAAAGCATTTTTCCGCATCGGATTTTATTTAATTTAAATAAAATACAACATATATTTTTGTTTAATTAAGGGAGAGTGGGGAACTTTTTTTTTTCAAAATTAGTGTTGGAAACGCAGGTTAGTTTTTTCTTTGTTTTAATTATCCGTTTTAATATTTTTTACACTTGTAGCAGTTTACAATTAATGCAAATGTATGCATCGAATTTATACGGTGAACTAGAAAATATAAAAACACCGTTTTCTTGTAACTGCACAGGTTGAGCATTTTAGGAAACTAATATTAGGCATATTAAATCTTACACACCTAAACGGATTTTAAGATATTCTATCTGTTATACAAACTGTACAAAGGTATTTAGAAGCTTTAGTAAATTTGATTTTGGTGTAAACATTACCCAGGTTTCGATGGTTTAAGAACAAACATCATATTTATGTCTGTAATATGTAAACTATACAATATATACCAATTTTAACTTAGCATACTCTATTTATGATTGCACAAACAAAAATCTTTCTCGAGGTCAGAATCGGGCATGCTACTTATTACTTTGTTTTATTAGCCCTCAGATTTTTTAAGAAATAGGTAAGAGTTTACACAAAGTTTACAAGAAATCAAACAAAGAAATAGTTTAAAAGAGTTGAGCAGTTATGAGAAAGTCGAGATTTAAAAAAAATATAGTTGCGAAACCTTTATAAGACACTTCCTGAAGAATACTATAGAGGGAATCTGTAAGAAAGACAATATATCACTTATATCAGTTGAAATCACTGAAGCCATTTTCAAAAAAAAATAAGTTTTCGTCTTCTTGAAATTTTGTAATAATTATTTTAATTACACTTCAGCTCAAAGCGACTCCTCTTTTTCATAATGTGGAGGTTAGATCTCATAGCTCAAACATTACATTTAAGTATATATGGAGCTTGGAAGAAAAACATTCCCTTTAGCTACCCAACAGCAAACAGTTGGGACTAACAGGAAGTCATTTGCTAAATCTAAAACTTTTCGCCCCCGGAAGACTAACTGCTAACTTATATCTATTCCATAAGTAATAACCGAAACGCCATACAATAACGACAACCAATTTACATCACCTATCAGTATCCTTGCGCAAATACCACTATTTTTTGTCGAACAGAGTATTCACAGAATTTGAGTTTTACATACTCTATATAGTTGAATATATTCCATATTCCCCTAAATTGTCAGCAAATTTGTATTATTCCCATATCTTACATTTTTTTCAATTTGAATAAATTTGTTGAAATGCTCTAAAGTGTTCTTCACTTTCCCTCACTCCGGGAAATACCCATTAAACCGGTGCAATCTAAAAATCGTGCAATCTAAAAATCGTTATATCTTTAAATTGAATAAATTTCATTATATGATGGAAATTTTTTCTTCAACTTGACGAAATTTTCATTATACCTACATTTTTTAATTTTTATTAAAATTTGTCATTATAGTATCTTTAACTTGAATAATTTTCTTTAACGAAAGAAAACATTTTCTTCAAATTGCAAAAAATTAATCAATTTGAAGAATTTTTATTAAAATTATTTGTTTATTGTTGTCCTACAAGTGTTAACTTTTATTCTTGTAAGTGAAGTGGTGCAGTGAGGATAGTACCTATCGTGTTCGTGTTGAACTATATTAAATTAATAAATTAAAAAAAATTACTCATTGTCCGGAAACACATTGGCCGCGGTTATAGTATCGTATTAGGTAACGTATTCAATTCAATAAATACAATATATACCTACGTATATGTGCAATACATAATGATTTTCTTTTATTTCAGATAGTGCTGTGTTGAACGGCCACGGGCTAACGGCTTACTTAGCTTAATCAATTTATTATTAACTAATTAACTAAATTTGTTTAAAAACTTTAAATTATAAATTATTTATTTATATCCTATGTCTTTATTGTGAACTTTAAATTTCATAATTATTTATGATTATTCCAATTATCTTAGATACTATTAATATAAATCTATTAAATATAAATAATAAAAAATATTTTAAGATTGAAAATATTTATTTGTGTTTTATACGTCTAATGTGGCTTGAATATTTGAAATTTAAAAAAAAATTTCATCAATTTAAAAAAATATTTGTCAGATTGACAAAAAAATTAGCACGAAACCGAAGAAAAATAGTTAATTTAAAGAAAACTATGCTTCATATTGAAGAAAAAGATGCGTGGAATTGATGAAATGAAATGATGATTATTCAGCGTGAATAAAGACGAAGAAGATTTTTTTCAATTTGAAGAAAACATTACGTTATATCCGTTGAATTGAAGATTTTTTTTTTCAATTTGAAGAAATGTTTATGTAAAAATGAAGATTTCTTTTTTCAATTTGAAAAATATTTTTGAAAATAAGGAACATTTTAAGTTAATTTGAAGAATGGCTCTCCATTGAATTTGACGAAATAATTATTCAATTGGACAATTTTTTGTGGATTTAACACCACAATGAAAAATATTATGCATTTCATCAAAATGACAATATTTCTTATACTTTACTTTATACTTTCTTCAAAACAATGGACAGGAGTTGTTGACCTTATATTGATCACCGTTTCTTAAAATCTACATGCTTTTTCATCAATATGACTACTAAATTTGGTTCAGACTTTGTCTGTCGGTCGTTCAATAAAGAATACGCCTATTTATAGAAGACCATTTTATATCACAAGTATATGTAACGGGTGATTTTTTAAGAGGTTTAGAACTTTAAAAAAAAAAAAAACACAAAAAATTCGAAAAAATTAATGAAATATTTATTTGAATCGATAGTTTGAACCTTGCAATTTAATGTTTAAAGATAATTTCATGCAAATGTTGACCGCGGCTGCGTCTCAGGTAGCCCATCCGCTGAGTCCAATTTTGGCATACCCTTTCACACATATCGGCCGGTATCTCACGAATGAATGCATGGATGTTGGCTTCCAGTGCGTCAATCGAAGCGGGCTTGTCCCTATACACATTAGCCTTGACATACCCCCACAAAAAATAATCTAATGGTGTCAAATCGCACGATCTAGGCGGCCAATTGACCGGCCCGAAACGTGAAATTAACTGTTCACCAAACTCGCCTCGCAATTGCGCCATTGTTTCGCGTGCTGTGTGGCATGTGGCACCGTCTTGTTGAAACCACATATCATGCAAGTCAAGAACTTCCATTTCTGGCAAAAAAAAGTTTGTTATCATCGCTCGGTAGCGTTCACCATTGACAGTAACGCTGCGATTCGCATCATCTTTGAAGAAATATGGCCCAATAATGCCGCCGGCCCATAAACCGCACCAAACAGTGGCTTTTTCGGGATGCATTGGTAGCTGTTGCAATGCTTCTGGCTGATCTTCACTCCAAATGCGGCAATTTTGCTTATTTACGTACCCATTCAACCAAAAATGAACCTCATCGCTGAACACAATTTTTCGATAAAAAAGCGAAAATGAACATTTCGAACCGAGCACGAATTTTGATAGTAAAATTCAATAATTTGCAAGCGTTGTTCATTTGTAAGACGATCCATGGTTAAATTGCAAACCAAACTGAAGCTGTTTGACAGTGACACAAGGTACTAAACACACGTCAGCTGTCAAAACCAGTGTTGCCAAAACCAAACCAGCTAAAAAATCACCCGTTATAAGTAATTAATAGATAAGAGTTTAGTAATTGCTGGGGCGTCCCTAAAACGGAAAGCAAACAAAGATTTGAATAATTTATAGTTTCTACCTTACAAAAGAACGCATTTGAAGATATTATTTCAAAGCAATAAAATGTATCCAGCGTAAATCAAGACAGACGGAACTGGCTGTCAAGAAATAGACTTATTTAGGGACTTTAAGGTACCTACTCAGGAATGATGGAAAATGATTTTCTTACTCCACCAGAGCTTATCTGTCTTTTAAACGAAATTTCGAAACTAAAGTTCGAGTTGTTCATCAGGGCTCGCAGAATACGTATAGGACCTGCAATTGCCCAGCTCGGTTTATCTTTTAGGAGAAAACTTTGAAAAGAATTCTTCATCTAGAGAGATTTATTTCCAAATTTTTAACATCGATTAATTTTAAACGAAACCAAACTCGACTTACAACTTCATATAACATCCTAATTTAACATCTATTCCATTTAAATCGCATTCCAAAAAGAGTAGGGCTGTACACAACCGCCACACCACACAAAATCAACCTCGCACGAAAAATTTACTTGTGTTGCAAGCTCATTTTCAAATCAACTGAAAACTCAAAAAGAAACCTCATCACACAAGTAAGTTAACAACTCCAAGGTCTCCCTTTGATGAATGTAATAAATCTAAAACAACCGTCACGTCTCCTCTCGATCAAAGAGGGGTTAAAAAAGGAGACCCTATGGAAAAGGCTCGTGTCTGGTAGTTATTTAATAAAGCCAAAAACACTGCCATGGCAGACCTTTATCCCATTGCCACTTCAGACAACTGTCTATCAATGTCACTTGAAAAATGTCGCCTTTCCAAGACTCACTCCGATAGAAGCACTAATTTCTTGAAAGCCAAATTCCACTTAAAGGTCCTTGACCTAATAAGTTCACCTTATTCCTGCATACATAGACAGAGAGGAAGAGTGTCTTTTGCCTCGACACTTTGCCGGGTTGACTGTTATCAAAATTCACTTATCGCGCCAAGACAGAGAGTGAGCTATAGATTTATTTATTTTCTTCCCACTCACCAGCTGAAGGAACATGATTTGGAGATGTTGATCCGTCCACCGTTGGCAGCGAAAGAGGTCCTGAATCGTTTCCAGCCATTTCTAGGGGTGGGGAATTCTCTCGTACACACGACATCAGGCCGGATGACATTCTGCAACGGGAGGAAATTTAAAAAGAAAAATTAATTAAGAAGGAAAATTAAGAAAAAAATAATATAAAATAATGTTACGTATACGCCGGGGTGGATGGAATTGAAACGACTTCTCCCGATTTTCATCTCACTTTCGACATGAGGAATGGAAATTTATTTTCTCCCAATTATCTTCGAACATAATTGCTTATAAGGAGAAGTGGAACACCGAGTCCCACACAATGGACAGATGAATCGATTTGTACAGAGAAGGGGAGCTCCAGTGATGTGGGCATAACAAAATGAATTAAAAAATATAACATCCACAACGATAATTCCAATTTATTATCCAGCCATTGACAGCTCATGGCAACAATATTTCTAGTCCTGATGGATTTATTATGACGGCTGTGATAATTTCTTAATTTATACAATATGGCAGAAGTGTGACATTTGCATGTAGCTTCAGATGTTGGAGCGAAGAAGTCATGTAGAATGACACTGACATGTGAAAGCGATCGGAATTTAACAGCCACCATCAATCTTTTAGTAGGAAGTATTACTTGTTAAGTACACCGAACACAAATTTTTCGCAAATGAATGCTGGCGAAGTTCGAGAGGAATTTTCAATTATGAATAATTGAATTTTAAAGAGGGATTAGTGTGGTGGCGGAGTCGATAATTTGATGAATGTGGCTTTTGTGAGGAAGGTCGGGGGAGTTTTGCGGTTTCAGGCAGATTATTGAAAACAGCGAGAAATTACAGGAAATTCTTACAGATGATTAAAAATTATTGCAAATAATTGAAAACTGCTGCAGATAATTGAAAACAGTTGTAAATGAAGCAAATGATTGCATTCATACCGTTTCGATGACTGAATTGGGGATGTCTCACTCCAAAGTCAGTGATAAGTCAATGAAAAACATTTTTAAATGTGTTGCGAAGTAAAATACGCATTCCTAACAAACAATGCCCACACCCATCCATAACAAAAAGACATCGATGGCAGCGCCATATACCTAAACAAATAATTATTGTAAACACATTCTTTGACATTTACTCACGAAAACTAAAAACGTGTACAAATAATTATATATTGTAAGACAAAGAAAATTAAAGAACATAGATTGGATTTAGTGTACTAAGCGATTGTACAATCAATTTCGATTATTCCAATAAAAGCATTATAACCTTGTGAACGTCTTCGGTCTTTCTTGTGGTTTCTTTATTTCGCCGTTAAAAATACATGTCGTTACATTTTGGACCTTTTCGCGTCTAAATTATGTTAATTGTTAATTGAAATTTAACGTATTGAACTTAAAAAAATTAATTCAATAAAAAAGACAATTTGACAAAAAAGAGTGGTTAAGAGGTGCAAATTCATTTCTTGGCTTATAAAAAACATTTAACTATATCTAAAACTTATCTAATTTTGACGAACTTAAAACTATTGACATTTGTGTGTGTGTTAATCGATATTTTACGCGCAGTGCAAAAAATAAATCGCCAAATAGGACATCCAGCTTCATCCAAAACCTGAAGGATTGAGGAATATTGATCTGTGACACCTACAACAGCATTTATAAAGCCATCAAAAGCAAGTAAGTTTTGCTTTCATTACTACTCTAACTTGAAAAATATATTACATAACCTAAATAACTAAATTCACGTATTCAAACAAGATGGAGAAAGGTAATTTTGATTGCGGTATGCTACAGAAGGGGGTGAATTGTTTCACTAGCTTCAAAAATTCGACAAAGAAGCGTAAGCAGCAATCATATGTTACAAATCATCTTGATATGCTAGAAAGGAATATGCGAGTCGCTAGGCAATATAACGAGGCAATCGTCGGGGGCGGAAGGCTTGAAGAAGACCTGAAATTGGAAGAATTAGTAATTGTGTACGAGCAAATACAGGAAATTTACCTGGAGTATCGCAGCGACTTGCTGGAAGCTATGGAAAAATTCTCTCAGCCAACGGTGGCTGCAGGTGCGTCATCAGGTGAATCATCGGCATCCAATAATAACATCCGACTTCGAGAAATAGATATTCCGAAGTTCAGCGGCTCGTACACAACGTGGGGGTCCTTCCAATGTCTTTTTCAATCCAAGGTTCACAACAATGCTTCGTTGAGTGATGTGGATAAGATGCATTATCTCAAATCGTGTTTACGGGTCGAAGTTGAACGACTTCTGCAACATCTACCTTGTGACGCGGGCAATTACACAAAGGCATGGGAGTTGCTTACTTTGCGCTACGACCACAAACGTGTTTTGGTCAATGCCCAGCTGAAGTTATTCTTCGGACAGTCATCATTGTCTAAGCTCTAAGGAATGAGCGAACGGACTGAAGGAGTTTTTGGAAACATCTCAGGAGTGTGTTCATGGGTTGGCGAACCTCGGCTTGCGAGTAGATCACTGGGATGCAATTTTAATATACGTCCTACTGCATAAATTGCCAAATTCTACTCAGCAGCTGTGGGAAGAGAAGTTGGGGAACCTCATGGAGCTGCCGACTTACAAACAATTCACCGGATTTTTGGAAACACGCTTCCGCACTCTTGAGGTGGTCGATCAACAGGACCTGAAGGGGAGTTCCAGGCCTTGGGCAAGGGGTGATACAGCTGTCAACACGAGGAACCGGTCGTACGCAGAGGCACCAAGGGTTCTTTTGGCGAAGGCATCTTCTCGGGAGACGAATTCCTGTAAATTGTGTCATCAGGGTCAACATGCGCTGAGAAAATGTCAACGTTTTTTTAAATTTGAACCCCATACAATGAAAACAGACAGCCAGGAACATCAAGGTCTGTGACAATTGTCTGGGTTATAACCACATCATCATTCCTAAGTAAAATATAGTACAATACCAAAAAATATAGTATAGTAGTCTTTTTTGAATTTTTCGCTACCTGAGCCATGAGCCTAAGCCATTGGCACAACAATTAAAACTTTAAAGTTACTTTAAAAATTTTGTCAATAAAATTCCGATTGAAAATCAAAAAATTAAACAATGTTTAAATATTACACGAACACCAATCAGTTGTAATTTCAAACGATAAAAATGGGCGCAGTCAAGAATCTAGTCATCTTAAGTCTACTAGATTGGTCTGGATATGATGTAACCTGAACGCAAAAACTAGGTTGGTCGGGAACGTCACTTATTCTACGTCATCCACATATCCGAACTGTCAACTAAGTCAACTCAACTCAATCACAAATTTCTTGACTAGATTCGTCGGCTATTGATTCATTATTTCTGCTCAATTTGCATATTTCTTTGCATAGAAAATCCTCCCAAAATGCAATAATTTTGTATCGTGTCTTATTCGCATGCGCATAAAAAAGGAGTGGTGAAATAGTGATTTTCACAGATGGATCCATAATGGATGGCGGAGCGGCTGCCGGTATCTTTTCAGAAGAGCTGGAACTAGCCCGTCACGTTAGCCTCGGGAAACACACTTCTGTATACCAGGCTGAGATGATTGCATTGCTGCATGCGTTGGACTACTTGCTTGAAGGTCAGGTGGAGGGAAGAAATATCCTTATAGCACTGGACAATCAGGCGGTGATCAGATGCATGGAGCAAGCAAACATTACAACATCATTGGCACTGGAATGTGTACTCAAGCTCAATAAGTGTTCATCTAAAAATGAAGTAACACTGACTTGGGTACGAGGACACATAGGGATCGAAGGCAACGAAAAGGCGGACTCCCTTGCAAAACAGAGGTCAGCTGAAAAGTTACTGGGACCAGAACCATTCTCTTCAATTGGCAGAGGAATGGTTGAACAACTGATTTACAACTGGATCACGGCAGAACATCTGAGAAGATGGTCAACCATGGAACAATGTAGACAGTCTAAAACGGCAATTAAATGGCCGACCTGCTCCACTCAAAGAAGGGTTCTAAGCATGAGTCGAGGAACACTGAAATGGGTGGTGGCTTTATCTACAGGACATGGTAATTTCGGGTATCACTTAAGGAGGATGGGCCTTAGAGAGGACGATACCTGCAAACTATGCCTGGAGGTATCCGAGACAGCGGCACATATACTGTGTCAATGTCCGGCATTGGCTGGCAGAAGAATGAAGATATTGGGGCATCACTGGGTGGAGACCCAGTCGATGAAACAGATCTTACATAAACAGATGCTAGCGTTAACACTTAGAATCGAACCCAGGGAAGAGCTCTGGAGAAATCCAGAGAGTCTATCTGGCTAAGATTTATAGTGGCAGAGAGACGAAAAGAGACCCGTCAATGGTGGTCTGCGTCTGATTCGAACATCTCTCAAATATATGTATATATTCGCATATCTCGCTTATCTATCATAATTCAAATTACCCGCCATGGGTCTGACTACCTCTTACTTATCCTAACTCAGTGGTCACTGCCAGCGTTCTCAAAGGTATCATCTATCATCTTCAGCGTTCTTAATTAAAATAATTCAGTTTGGAAAAGTGACTCGTCGAAAGCGAAAGCCAGTAAGATTAAGAAGTATCTCCCATAGCAAATCAATAAAATTGGGAAAAAGTGTTTATATAAAAATATCGCTTACATAAATTTAAGCAAATCAATAAAATTGGAAAAAAAAAATGTGCTACGCAAATCAATTAAATTGGGAAAAAAGCGCTTATTTAAAAACTTACTATGGATGTGTCATTTTAAAGTGAATTCAAAGAGCGGTGCGTGATTTTTATTGTTTGTTGTTTTCACAAATTTCACTCTTTGGAACAATAAAAATCCCCTCAAATTGCAAAACAATTCAATCCCAACAAATCGGAGCTAAGAATTTAACATGACCACCAATAAGAAGAAAACAGGATTGAAATATAGTACTTTAGCATACTCTCGCAGCGAGAATGCCCTAGCCAGAAGTGTTGTTATTTTTGCCAGCAGCGACATCATTCCCTTCTGCATGTACATGATATACAGACAGGAAACAAAACAACTACCAGAATACTAATTCTAGCAACAACAACAACGGCTACAGCACTAATAACCAAAATAGCAATTTGCCGACAACTTTACAGCCAACAACGACACCATATTCTCAACAACCCAGATCGAATAACTTGCACTCATATCAGGCGGCCGTAAATCCAAACGCACCTGCATTTCATCCATCGGAAGAACCACAACCCTCGACGAGCAGGCAAATTAACACCTTCTACTCACTCTCGCAACGGTCCAAGGTACTTTTAGCTACAGCGATTGTAAGAGTGAGATCGGCTGATGGACGCTTCCACGATTTGAGTACTTTGATCGATCCTGAATCAGAAGCAACTTTTATATCCGAATCTGCGGCACAGTTGTTGAGATTAAAAAAGCATCGTGCCTTTGTCGAAGTGTCTGGGTTGGGGATGGTCAGCACTGGCACAGCACAAAGTTATGTTTTTTTTTTTTTTTTTTTTTTTTTTTTTTTTCCGAGGGTAGGTGAAAATCTTCCAAAGACACTATGAGAATAGCAAGCGCGTTCTCATAGTAGTGTCAGATTTTTACTGACTAAAAACACCACCCTTCTAAAGATTGTTAGATACTGCAACTAAGATATAACTTATCAAGCAATTTTTCTATCATTAAATAAAAACTTTTGACAGGTTACTTTCCAATGAAAGATCCTGCGTGTTCCGCAAATTAAACGCGGTTAATCTTATCTTGCCAAGTCGAACGGTTTCGTTCTTTGTAGTCGGCGCAATAAATTGCTCTCGTCCAAGATTTGTCGGACTGTATTGTTGATATGTCCGATTAGTCGGTTTCTATGCTTTCTCGCGAAGCTTCTAGTTTCAGCTTCGATTGTTGGAATTCCGAGATCCCTATGGATATCGTCGTTTCTAATATACCATGGTGCTTGTACAATTTCTCTAAGCACTTTATTTTGAAAAGTTTGTAAAATATTGGCATTTGTTTTCTTGGTACAACCCCAAAGTTGTATACCGTAGGTCCACACCGGCTTTAGCACTTGCTTGTATAAAAGCAGTTTGTTCTCAGTACTGAGCTGGGAATGTTTACCAAGTAACCAGTACATTTCTCTATATTTGATATCGAGTTCTTTACGTTTCATTTTCACGTGCGAACTCCATTTCAGCTTTGCGTCGAGTGTCATTCCCAGATATTTGGCCTCGTTTGCAAAGGGTATTCGGGCCATATTTAGGAAAATTGGCAAGTCATTGGTTTTCTTATACGTGAAATTCACATGTACAGATTTAGTTTCATTTAAGGCGATCCGCCAGTTCGTTGTCCATTCATTTATCTTATTCACTGCGGTTTGCAGCTTTGTAGTCGCTTCTTCGATTGTATTTCCTACAGCTAGGATAGCTGTGTCGTCGGCGAACGTAGCAAGGGTAGTGCCATCTTCCCTTGGAATATCGCGAGTATATAACAAATAGAGAAGCGGACCAAGGACGCTTCCTTGCGGTACCCCGGCCGAAATTTCTTTTAGCTCCGAGTATTCGTTTCCATTTCTAACACGGAAGAGCCTATTCCCGAGATATGATTCTAGAATATCATATAGGCTTGCGGGGAGAACTCGTCGTAGTTTAAATTTCAAGCCGTCGTGCCACACCTTATCAAAGGCTTGTGAGACGTCAAGGAATACGCTTGAGCAAATCTTTTTTTCTTCAAATGCTTTCTCGATTACGTCAGTAGTTCTATGTACTTGGTCAATCGTCGAATGCTTGGTTCTGAACCCAAACTGGTGGTCAGGGATAAGATTATTGTCTTCAATAACCGGCTGTAGGCGCCTAAGCAATATTCTCTCGAAGACTTTGGAAATGACCGGAAGAAGGGAAATCGGTCTATACGATTTTACTTCATTTGGCGGTTTTCCTGGTTTTAAAACCATTATGACCTCCGCGACTTTCCATTGACTCGGCACGTGTTTTAGTCTGAGCGCAGCATTTATAATATGAAGGAGCTTAATTAATGATTTCCTTGGAAGAGCTTTGAGAACTTCTCCGGTGATCAAATCATAACCAGGAGCTTTCTTAGGTTTTAGGGATTCGATTTCACGTTTTAGTTCCCTTAGCGTTGCTCTTGTGAGTGTTGAATCGTCAGGTTGTAATTCCGTCCTATTAGTATTGTCGTAGATCGCTTGGCCATCGTACGGTTTAAAGGTTTCTTCTAGATGAGCGGCAAAAACGTCCGCTTTTTGCTTATCTTCCCTTGCCCATTCATTTTGATTTATTCTAATTGGAGGCGCGGGGATTTTGGGCCTTTTGGTGCCTTTTACAGCTTTCCAAAGTGAATAATTGGAATCTTTTTTCGCTGTTAAACTTTCAAGGTAAGAACCTATCGCACGATTTTTAAAATCCTTAATGACTGTCTTCAACAAATTGCACAAATAATTCAAATGTGCTTTGTGTTGCGGAGCGCGACTCTGTTGCCATTTCTTACGCGCCTTCCTTTTTTCGTTGACCAATTCTTTTATTTCGGGAGGATATCGTAGCCCGTATTTGGCCGGCGTTTTCCTTGGATTAGGCGTATTATTCCAGGAGGCGAGCTGTACGATCTCGACGAAGCGATCAATTTCAACTTCAAGTTCATAGGGTGTCGTAAGTGGAACACTCAGTTCAATGTTTGCGTCGCAACATTCGACATTTAAGGGCGCTGTTAGGGCGTTCGTTTTCAAGTGAATCTCTCGAAGGTGAGTCTAAAATATTAAGTGAAGAGGAATTCAAATGTGAAGAACATTTTAAAAAAACATGTCTTAACGACAGCCGATGGTCAATTCGTAGTAAGACTTCCTTTTAAACACGAACCGACTGAGTTACTCGGCACCTCTCGTGATATGGCTCTGAAACGCTTTTATTCGTTAGAAAGGAAATTGGAACGCAACAAGGAACTCAAGTCATCTTATGTTAGCTTCATGACTGAATATGAACGTTTAGGTCATATGAGTCCAATATCGGAAGATAATATCCCAAGTTCTAACTTTGTTCTTCCACATCATTGCGTACTCAAACCCGAGAGTTCATCAACCAAACTGCGGGAAGTATTTGACGCTTCTGCTAAGAGTACGTCAGGTCAGTCACTGAATGATGCCCTAATGGTTGGCCCGACAGTCCAATCAGACTTGTTCTCGATTATTGTCAATTTCCGATTACACAAGTACGACATAAGCAAAATGTATAGGCAAATACTAATCAATCGAAAGGATAGGGCATATCAACTTATATTGTGGAGGACTGATGTTAACACTCCAATGCAAACATATCAGCTGAATACAGTCACATATGGAATGGGACCCGCACCTTATTTAGCAACAAGATGCTTGCTTAAATTAGCAACTGATTTTCAAAAGGACTATCCTAAGACAGCATCAACTATTTTAAACAATATTTATGTCGATGATTGTCTTACTGGAGCAGATACCATACATGAAACCAAGATGCTCCTCAAAGAAACTGTAGCACTGCTAAAGCAAGGAAGATTTGATCTCATGAAATTTTGTGCAAACGACTCACGCATACTTGATGATATTCCTGAGGAAAATCGAGAAAAATTGCTGACCATTTATCAATCAAAGGTAATAAAAACTCTCGGTTTAATCTGGGAACCCACTTTGGATCAATTCAAATTCTGTCATCACTTCGAAACACGCAGTAATGTACAAGTTTCAAAACAAACCGTTCTTTCCGATTTGGCCAAACTATGGAAGTCCAAGGTTTCTTGGGATGAGAGCTTGGCGGCTGAGCAGTCCGCACGATGGTTAATCTATTTATCTCAATTTTCGTCATTAAAAGAATTAAATATACCACGCTTTGCTTTAATCGAATCCGCAGAGAAGTTAGAGTTGCATGCATTTTCGGACAGTAGTTTGAATGCCTTTGGGGCATGTATTTATTTGAGGTCTATTGACAAAAGCGGCAAGATTTGTGTACAGCTGTTGTGCTCAAAGTCTCGGGTCGCGCCTCTGAAGGTAACCAGCATTGCCAGATTAGAACTGCAAGCGGCTGTTCTATTAATTGATTTGATGCAAAAGATAGCCCCAATCTTCTCTCGAAAAATTAATAAACTTCAATTCTATACTGATTCAACAACAGTTCTAGCTTGGATAAAAGCACCCTCCTATACCTGGGAGACATACATTGCAAATCGTGTGGAAAAAATTCAGTCCATTTCTAAGGTAGATCAATGACACTACATAAAAGGGGAATTGAATCCCGCCGATCTTATATCACGAGGATAAAGAATGCCTGATCTAGTCAGATCAAAGATTTGGTTCTATGGTCCCGAGTTTTTAAAACAAACCGGGACATCAATTCAAGCTAAATATACAACTCCTGACGAGATCCCTGGACGTCGAAGAATAAAAACAGTCTTAACAACGTCGATTTCAAGCGATCTATTTACCGCAATTAGCCACAAAAATTCATTCTACACACTGCAAAAAATATTTGCAACCGCCTACCGATTTTTTATGAGTTTTAAGGCTTATCATCCAGAACATAAAACTACAGGCTCATTGACCATTGAGGAGATTCAGAAGGGAACAATTTGGATTTTTAGATCTATTCAGATAAGCTCATTCCCTAACGAATACTGGGCATTACGTCGCGATAAATCAATCAGCGACAATTCGACAATCGCATCGTTAAGTCCATATTTTGATAAAACGACAATATTGATTCGCGTGGGTGGAAGGCTCAGAAACGCTTCAATTCCTTCTGCAGATAAAATCAGATATTACTCCCAAAAAATAATGTATAAACCACATTATTTTTAGCACATCTTCATCAAAAATATCTTCATGCGTCGATATCCAGACAGCAATATTGGATTCTGACTGTAGGAAGAGAAACTCGCAAGGTTCTTTCCAGATGTGTTAAATGCTTTCGTTCAAAGCCCAAGGCCATTAATCAGTTAATGGGTGATCTACCTAGGGAGCGGGTTGTGCCTACTCGACCATTCCACTGATCCGGCGTAGATTTTTGTGGACCGATACGGACGCATTATAAGGTTCGAGGAAAAACTCCATCGAAATCATATCTGGCCGTATTTGTTTGCTTTTCCATGCATAGAGGTGGTAGGAGATTTGTCTTCTGAAGCCTTTATTTATGCGTTAAAGAGATTCATAGGTAGACGAGGCGTTTGTCAAACAATTTGTAGTTTATTTGTAGTTTATTTCGCTTTCTTTAATGCACGCTTACTTAAATTGTGGATGGCCAGATGCTTGTGAAAAAAAACCAAGAACCCCCCCAATCCGGCGAGCTAAGCAAAAGCAACGCTAGGCGTGCATGCCCGCTCTAGTACGCAAGTGTCGATGTGTGTATTCTGTTCTTGAGGCAGGATCACATCTTACAATTGACCTATAACCATTACAGCTATAGTAGTTGTTTCGACAGAATCAGTCGAAATACCACCATTTCATAATCAGAAAACGCAACAACTTAATAAATCCATGGTTATTTAATCAGCAGTGGACTCTGAACTGCAAAAACTCTTTCGCGGTCTATGTAATATTTGGCCAGATCTTATAAGTTCATGGCAGAACTTTTCCAAAAACTTCGTTATCCCATTTAAAGTGAAACCCCAACTTCTTTTTTAGCTCAATTCCTCCTCAACAAACAACTCCATCTGCAATTAAATTTCATTTTTACGGCTGATAATTGAAAACCCATTTCTGAATATAATCTGAATATAAGTTCTTCGATGAGAGCTAAAACAATCAAGCTCATCCGATGAGTAGCTATGCAGAGTGCACATCAGCACTTTCAATCATATGTCATCCACTCAACCCACTCAGGCAATTGTTCAAATATTTCATTTCCAAGGGACCTCCCCTTGGAAACATAATACTTTTGAACAAGAAATCCTTTTCCATGTACTCCGAATGAGAACGCTGAAATGTCACGTAGATGAAGATCCAGATAATAACAACTGTGCGTCTGAAGGAAATGCGCCAAGAAAAATAAGTTCTTGTCCTTAATCTGTGCGCAACCCATATTTTCGTGAAAGGATTCAACGATAATTCGTTTCGACCTAATTACTAGTATGTTTGACTGGGCGTATTTAATGCTTGTTCTACTTTGTTTCTCCTTATGAAAGGCAAAGTTTAACTTGCAATCCTTTCGTCGGGCGCTTGTAATGCCTGCCAATTAGTATGGTATAGTGTTGCAGCTTAATTACGATGCAAGTGTGTTTTCATCACCCGTCAGCTAGAGTGCCAGGAATTACGAGAGAAGGATGTTAATTACGAGATGAATGATGAAGGCAATTATCGTCAATTACATGAAAAGCCACCACTCATGTAACTTTCAGCCCGTGGCTAATGATGTGCAGAGAGGATATCTATCTCTGATAGAGAACGGCAGCGTTCAGAGCTGACGAGGACGATGACATTGTTCTTTAGAGGGTTTCTCTCTACTTGGCAATGACAGTGATGAAGGGACATGAGAATTCCATTCTGGCGATGGTACTTTACGTTCAACTAACGTCTTTTTTTGCGTCAAATGAGGTTAAGTCGGAAAATGCGATATGTGATGAAAATAACCACTTGGAAGGTAGTTTTCAAAAATACTTATCCACGTTGCAGGAGACTTCCAGGGGGGAATGCTAGAGAATTGTAATGTTATTTGGCGTTCTGCGTGTATCTATATACTTTTTGCATTCAGTTCAGGGAGGAAATGATTTCTGTAGCATTACTCAAAGTTCTCAGGGGTTCGGTGCGAGTCCCGGATTCAGAAGAAAATTGTAAATGATTAGGAATTTATGCAAATGGTTGGAAATGGATCGAAATTGATGCAAATATGGCTGCAAAATATATGGAAAATGATTGAAAATGTTGTAAAATTTTATGAAGTTATTAAAATGATTGCAAATGGCTAGAAAAGAATGCAAGTGGTAGCAATTGGTTGCTAAATAATCCAATAGCTTGCGAATATACGAAAAAGAATGCAAACGGTTGCAAAATTTATGGAAAATAATGCAAACTAGCTGACACGGCGAACTTCGTACCGCCCGAATTCGTTAATGTAATGAAAATAATAATTTCGAGAATGAACAATACACAATGCACATGCTGCTTTTTGTAATTCGGTCAATTCAAATTCTATATTCAAAAGTTATATTAAATTGAAAGAAATAACTAAAGTACAGCATTGTCGGCGCAGTGGCTTATTGGTTAGTGTGTTGGACTTATAAGCGAGGTGTCCCAGGTTCGTATCCCGCAAAAACAAAAAAATCCAACTCAGGGTTTTTTCCTATTCTATCTTTAAAACTGGAACCAACCATACCCATCCACAAAACTTAATTGAAATCGGTTGAATGGTTTTGGAGACCGACAACAGTGCCACTTATGGAATAGACCTTTATTATCTACCCAATTCCCAAGCAAATTTTGAAAATAAAATTTTTTCTTAGATTTTCTATATGTGAATGTGTTCAGAGTCATAAGAGCATTATGTTTTCACCAATCTTGACTGCAACTCTCTTTGGCCGTCGAGTCTCTTTCGTGACGTCGTTTGTAGTTTGTACGGGCATGAAGAAAAGTATTTCCCGGAATTATAGTTCAACTGCGTAGTTGAAATGTAATGTAGTAAAATTCAACCTTTTCAATTGTTAATATGTATTTAAAAAAAGTAAAAATACAAAGATAAGTATAAGTAGAAAATCTCTTTATTTTAACACTTCATTTGTTAAGATTGGTTGAGCGTGTGAACTACAAGAGGTAGAAACACACACAGAAACTACAGAAATAATATAGAGCGGATGATTGATAACGGCTGATAAGGAATGCAAACGGTTACAAATGTATGAAAAGGAGGTAAATGGTTGCAAAGTTTATGACGAATAATGCAAATGGTTGAAAATTTGATAGAAAAAAATGCAAATGGTTGCAAATGTATAAAAAAGAAAGCAAATGGATGTTAAAAATGATGAATATTGCAAATGGTTGCAAATGGATAGAAAATAATGAAAGTAGTTTTGCAAATGTCTGCTAAAAAAGGCATATAATTGCAAGTAAGCATGAATTGGATGAATTCAAATGACTGAAAGAGTAATAATTAAAAATTATTGGAAAATGTCAGTGGTTGCCAAACGAAAATGGTTACTCACTTTGTCTTCTTTTAAGTAAACATTCCACGTCCCCTCGATCGAAATGGCAGTACAACTCTGTAACTCAATCTGCCATTCAACTGCAGTCACATAGATAAGTTTAAGGATCCCACGACAGCAACAAGTTCGTTACAAAACGTCGACCCCGCCGCAATCTGCACCATTTACTATTATTTGTCATCCAGCATAGCAGTAAATAAGCATGCACTTTAATCGCGATCGAGACAGTGACGCCTCTACGCAGTCTAATTACGTCAATTTAACACCCCAGTCAGACAGCGGCGATTTCTGTTTGGTGATGACATATACATGTCACTCAATTGGACGATGCGTTGATTATGATGTTGATGATGAAGGTGGTCATGGAATTCATATGTCACCAGCAGAAAGTCAGTTGCAGGTTTGTCACTGCCATCGCCATGACATCGTCGATTATCATGTTTCCTCTTTGGCGCCACCAGTTGCTGTTATATGATTGGATGTAGACGGATACATCTTTTGTTTGCCTTACGAACCTTGACCTTGGGCTCAGATGAATTCACATAACTGATAGCGCTGCGCAATGACAAATGCTTGTGAAGCCGAATATTGTGTAATATACGTTTTATTATGATTGCTGTGTGTGGAAATGTTTGTTGTTTTATTTTTTCATTTTGTTTGGTTAGATATATCATGTGTGTGTGTGAGGTATGCATATGAATAGGACGAGTTTGGTAGTGGATTGGGGACCACCTTCTATCTTGTACATATCAAGTTGAACAAACGTTGTTAACTCCCTGTCCCATATTCCGCGCAATTATTTCGAATGCATTTTTACGACCCAACGGAAACGTAACGTGCACCACTACACCACACTCCGCGATGAAATGTACGCTCTCCAACCAGTCGTTATGCACTTCACTGCAAATTCTCTCTTTGTCTGAAGGACAGAACCCAACAATTATACACCCAATGGAGTGTGTGGGTAATTTCCATCGACCGAGAAGAACAACAATTTAAAACTGGGTTAATCACCTTCGCAGACGTAATTCCATCGAACAAAGCCATCTAGCTTTCACACCTCTCCAAAGTCAAGTAAAAAATAGTCGACGGCAGTGCGGAGTTCAACTTCGAAAGACCCACCCTCCGTCTAATTCGTATGTATGTTCCGTGGCCATCTTGAACTTTCAATTAGACCCTAGACTGCTTCAGCGCTTATTGGTACACCAGGCCAATTAAAAACCGCCCAACAATTGATGGCCGTCGCAAGTGGAGAGCCAAAGGAAATGCGAACTTGACCCCAACAAAGGCGCACTTGTCATCGTCGCGGCGACAAACAGAATCGGTTCATTGAATGAATACCTATACGGCCGCATCGAGAATGAATGCGCTGATAAAAACTAAATGCTTTCATCGCAGAGGATATGTGATGGTTTCCTGTGGAATTTGCTCCACAATTCCACACGTAGAGAGAATTAATCGAATGATGATGATGATAAACGACAATCGGAATGAAGAGCCATTGAGAGGGGATCTATCAATTGACCCAAAATGGAATTCACTTTCAACAAGTGCGCAATTATCTTGACTCTGAGTAAAAGTGGCAATTGAAAAGTGGGAATTGAAGATGTAGGCTTTGTGGTTAGTGTATTGAAGCGCCGAGCTTTATAGTCAGAAAACCTACTACTAAGCGAGGGGTCCCAGGTTCGAATCCCACATTTGTGTTTGCTTTCTCGCGGTTTGAGTAAAAAAAAAAAATCATTTTTTTTTTTCTTTATTATTCATTGTATTTATATTTATTTATAAGCTTAACAAAAGAGGCCGCTGTCCATAGCAAAGGCTGCACCCGTTTCGTTAACTGTAGAATTAGAACTGACTTGAAAAATATATCTTAAGCCTAACAATGCCTTTGCTTATGATAAAGTATTTCTTAATCTATCGCACGGTATACTTGTTGGTTTCAAATAACCGTGCTCGTGTTAGGTAGAGGGGAAAGGGGGTCATGTATGCAAAAATGGTGTGGGAATCCATTGTGGAATTTAAATGTTTGAAATGGGAGTGTGGGGAAGGAAAATACCGTTGTCCGAAAAAATGCCGACTAGGCAGAAAGGCGTATGCCTTTGAATGCGAGGGGAAGTGACCCGTCCGACGAAACTCCGCAAAAACCCAAATTCCAACTCAGGGTTTTTTCACTGCGCCACCTATCGCGAACATCTGACAAACATCCGAAAGTATAACTGTCTTGTAGATCCCTTCCATTCGTAATGAAAAACTCACACAAAAAGAATGATTGTGAGAAGCTATGAGCAGGTTCCGTATAGACCT
The DNA here is from genome assembly GCA_949126925.1 of Cheilosia vernalis. NCBI lineage: Eukaryota > Metazoa > Arthropoda > Insecta > Diptera > Syrphidae > Cheilosia > Cheilosia vernalis. The sequence goes on from OX421362.1 coordinate 61,070,383, forward strand.
GTTGCGCCAACTATTTATTTATTTTAAATAGGCTAAGAGCTCCTGGAATAGGAGCGTTGGAGTAATTTTTCGTGGCGGTTGTGGTAAAAATATCTTAAAAAGAGCTTTGAGTGGATGAATAGTTACAGATTGGTTGGGCAGATCGTTTCGAAAAAAAGCGACGGCGGTGTTTGGACAGAGAAGACGAGAGTCCTTAAGAAAGTAACGAAAATTAGTTTTCTGTGGCGAGAAATGCAATGAAAGGTTTTTTCAATAGATTTTTAATTATTTTTCTTCTTAGTTTCATATGCGTAAATATTCAGTATAGTTTGCAGTTTCATCGAGCAGCGTTTGACACTTCGTGACTGTTTAAAACTTATTTTAAAATACTACCAAAGTTCGAGCACAGATGGCGGGTTTCATAGTTGACATCGATCTCACGACTGATCAAGCAGGCGTGAATTAGGACACTCCATGCTCTAGGAAATGATTGGGAATACATTAAAGTTTTTAAATGATTGGAAAATATTGACAAATATGGTAAATGGCTGCATAGTTTCAAAAAAGGCTACGATACAAGTGCAAGTGTTTGTAGATGTTTAAAAATGAATCAAAATGCGTGGAAATAAGTTTTATAATGGTTGGAAACACATGTAAATTGGTTGTCGATAATTGAAAATTGTTACAATCGAATAAATACGACTGCATATGAGAACAACTGATAGCATGATTCAAAATGTTTTGAAATTGATGCTTATTGATCGAACATTTTTCAAAATGGTTGTAAACAAAATGTTTCGAAACGAATAAAGATTCTGAAAAATTATAAACACAAATAAATAAATTAAGAATTATATGAAATGGTTGGAAACTGATGCGTGTTGATTGAACAAATTTTAAAATGGTTGGAAACACATGTAAAATGATTGTAGTTGATTGATTAGGGTTATAATTGACTAAGACCGGTTGCAAATGATTACAAATAATAGCTGTTTAATTCAAAAAGGTTGGAAATTGATGCTTATTGACAGAACATTTTTAGATTCGTTGGAAACATATTAAAATTTATTGCAAATGGTTAGAAATGTATCCAAATGATAGCAGATTATTGAACATTTTTGGAAAAAAATACGAATAATTTTTAACATGGTTTGAAACACACGTAAAATTCATGATTGCGGATGACTGAATGAAGTTACAAACTGAGAATGATTGAAAATAAATACAAAACAGTTAAAAATGATTCCATTCGTATCGTTTTTTATGCACTTTTACTAAATAGAAGTGAGGTCTATGAAATTGGTTTAAAATAAAACAACAAAAAACTTATATGCTCAAATGATTTAGTTCTGTAACAAAACTGGTAGTGAGCAGATAAGAGACATTCTTTGTTTATGTAGGGCAAGAGCAGTTTGCGAATCAAATACATTCAGTACCGAATATTTTGAGCAGTGCCTCTTCAAACAAATAAGTTCTGTTCAAATCAAGTCGAACAGATATTCCCATAGATTGGTTGTAAACCACCATTTTGTTAAAAGCAACCACACTTGCTTTCCACAACAACTTAGGTCCTCCTCCAGCGCCTATTGCTGCCATCAAAGACCCAACTTTAATTAAATCGAAAAACGCTTCATAACAAGCCTAACCCGCTCAGTGTTAAGCCCGCTTGTTATTCTAAAAAAAAAAACCCGACGACCCACTCATTCAAAGCTGATTCATTTCATCCGTTCAACAATAGACCCTCCGCAAACTCATCCCCAAGAGACGTTAACATAAGCCGCCGGCCGCCTACCTATTCCTCATTCATATCTCGTCAGATAAGCGAAATGAGATACAAAAGTCGTCTCAGTTGTTCCATTCATATTTATCTCACATTGGGACAACAATGCCAACGCGAAAGCTTTGTCAACACTCTTTGTTGCCTGTGTTTATGACGACAAACATCTAACCGCCTACTGTTTGTGTGTGCCGTGAGGACTTTCATCTCGTACGTGTAATTACAGTATAAGCCCGACGATGAACTTTGTCGAACAAAAGGTTCCCCCATAGTGGTTTGACAATTTAATTAGAAACCCAAGTCAACGTGGTGTTTGCGGATCCACCACTTCTATTAACAACACTCCGCATTCCAATTTGACACTTACACTGCACTGCAGTTGGCGTTGCTGCGTGCAACAATGTTTTGCAACTGACGGATGGATGTACTCGTATGGTACGAATGGCGGACTGAAGAAGAGCTGCACGCATATTGGTCAGAGCGTGTGTGATATCGGGCGGCATAGTTGATGGGCCGGTTACACATGATGGTATGACGCATAGTTAGTGGGCGAGTCAATAGGGGGTGCCGCAAGCCGCACAAAATAAGAACCACTCGTGTTGGTGATATAGTTCTATTTCTACCGTGCGCTGACATAATACAACCGGCAACGTAAATGTAACCAGGATTGGGGCACTAGCCAGACTAATGGGGGGGAACGTGGATCGGGTTAAAGGACAAAGTGTCAACAATTATTCATATTGCGGTCAGGTGTAGCTGCGTTCTTTCTGATAAACAAAAATTTCGGTTTGGCTTTATGTTTCACTTTATATTGATTTGTATGCCCAGCTTGAGTTCACCACAGGTGTAGTTGTGTTTTGCCGCAAAAGTTGTTATGTTTTTAACTAAATTGTATAGCTAAAATAGGTCTCTTTGAGTGTCCTTATCGAACAAGGGACGTGCCTTAATACTTTTTTTTTTCTTATTTCATTTAACACTCATTTATAGTAACAATAATAACGAGAGATAATTTTAGTTAAAAATATAATGAAACCTGCTAAAAATTAAAGATTTTAAATGAAATACTTAGGGACATTCTGTTATTCTAAAGAATAAGAGGGGAATGCACCATTGAGTAAGTTATAAGTATCTAGCAAATTAACAAAATTTGTGGGGATTTATAATTAAAGTAAGATATTTAAACTATTCAGTGAAAGCTTTGAAGCATTAAAGATCTAAATTCAAAATACAAGAAATTATAATAAAGTATACCAAAATGAATTAACAAAATCAAATTAAGGGATTTAAGATACGATCTATCTCTGAATGATTGAAAGTCAATAACCACTCTTTAATTTTTCTTAAAAAATTTGATTCGATTCTCTCGCTTCTGGAATCTTCGGGTAATTTAGTAAAAAGACGGGCGCAGCTATAGTTTAAAAGTACAAAGCAAAAGTGTGATTTAAAAATTCTCGGTACACTCACAAAATAACGGGCGTTTGCTCTCAAACTGTAGTTTTCTTGCATTCTTACGTTTATATGACCAGTGTTTGTAAAAAACAATTTCAAAATATTAAAGTAATACAAAAGTATTACAGGAAGAATACTTAAATTACAAAACAATGAAAAAATGGGTGAACGGCGTGTTGCCTTTGAAATAATGAGAAGGGAGTGTTTCTGTTTAATGAGCAGCTGTTTAATTTTGTAGAAGTGAGTACCACCCCTGTAGGCCGCTGTACGTTAGCTTAAGTAGGTACAGATGGAGAACAGTACAAACTAAGATGGTATAATTGCCTTAGCACAGCGCAGTGGCGTGGCGTGAACATTTTTAAATGGGAAGTGGAAGAAGAAGTAAAAGAAAATATAATAACTCGAAGAAAAGCGCGTTATTTTGTTCATATCATAACCAAACAAACACATACGACATACATACCAAAAACACAACCCAGTGGCCATGGCCATTGGCCAGTACCAGTACTCAGCTCTGGGAAGAAAAAAAGATATACAAACAAATGTTCACTCAGTATTCGGCAGTCAAAATGAATTTTGTGAGAACCGCGAATAACTCGAAGAAACTAAAAGTCCATCGTCAACAGCCTTTTGAGGTTTAGAGGGCCAGTAGACTGACAAATATCAAACTACTTGCGAAAAACCCACGAGCTTCAAAGAGACAGGTTGATTCGGATATCCAGTATAAGGCCGTGATCAGTTGGAAATAGACCTCAACCAACCGGATGGAAATGCATGTGGTTATAGGATAGACCTTGACTGGCTCAAAAATAAAGTCTTGTAAGAGTAAAAGTTGTTGTATAGATGGGAATGGCTTATGTTTCGATGAGCTCTTTAACATTCAACTTTTGAGCACCGCTGAGGAAATATTTTCATTACTACGACCCTAGAAACTTGCAGAAGTTTGGCTACTTCGAAGGTCACTACAAGACGGTCTTTAATAAATTCAGGGCCTATCCGTAAACAAGCAATGCTTGACGGAACGTTTTTCGTATGTAAAATCGCCTAAAGAGGTTAATCTTTATATACCAACTCGATCCGCGTTTAACAATTCGATGATCAAAAAACTGTCAAACCCAGAAGAAAACAAACCAAATTAAATGGATTAAGCCGCCTGTCCTTGATTTGTTGTTATTGCGCTCTATGTCCTATCAACATCTTTCACTTGAACAGATACAATCCGCCTGAGTTCCATTCGTATAATAATCGCACAAATCTCATTTCCTTCGGTATTCGCTGTGTTTTGTTTGTCCCTTTTTCCAATTCTCTTTTATTATCCTTCGCACAAAGTCCTCCCAAGTTACATTCTACATCTACCCCGTTTATTGTTCCCATTTGTGCCGTTGGTCCTCGGGAGAACGAGCAACACAAGAAAAAAAAGAAATCAATAACCACCCTCAACACAGGCGATAGTCAGAAGGATGATCTCCTATACCTATATAGCATCTCACATAATCAACACTTATCAAGTTTGTCCTTCGTTTGATTTTTTTACTGCGTTTAGGTTATACTTGTATGTTCTTTGCAAATGGGAAACAAAATTTGATTAACAGCACTCCACAGACAGTAAATATTTCACTAAAGTTACCACTGACACATATCTATAGATGGTATAGCTATAGATGGTACGAAGATATCGACCCGGATTTCAGTTAGTGTGTCACGACGACAGCAGAGGCAAATGCCTAACGCAACAGCGAACTGTTATATCCTGGTTCGCGTTTAGAGTCAGACTGTGTGCGATGATAGGCATAATCATCGGATTATAGCTAGATGTGGATTCATTTTGTCACACACACATGAGTAGTAGTGGGAGAGCGTCAAATGTGGCAAGGCTGGATGCTGGCACTAGCCTTACCATTCCAATTCGTCTCAGTTCCCTTTTTTGACAGAGAATGTTGGTTCGCAATAATTTTATTGTTGTGTTGGCTGTTGGGGGCTGTCAGCATTCAAGGTCAAGAAGAGAGAGAAAGCAAGAGAGGAACAAGACTCACACGCGCACTGTCAGAGGGGATATTTTATTTGGGGTTTGTTTAAACCTACCCTAAACCAAAGTGCGAATAAATACAGATACAGAATTCAGCGAGTGCGGGTGAAAGGCATTGCGCGGAGTCTGACCTACTCAATTTTCGTATATATGCAAGTCATAGATATCGGCTTCCTTCTCCCATTGGTCTCTTTTGTTGCGGTCCACTGAAAATAGACGAGGAAAGTGAAAATGACGTGTTTCTACTGGAATGCGAGATAAATTGCTGAAGCTGATTGTTGACTGTTTCCAGGGAACCCAGGATGTTGACAGGGAAATCTTGCATTCAATGTTGAGGAAACATTTAAATTTAAAATTAAAGGACGCGAAGGGGTGTTCAGCCTTGATATTTGCATTATTGGGCCATCAATGGGGAAATGGATTCATTCGTAAAGTCACAGTTTTGGAGCGGAACGGTAGAAGTTCATATGTAAATGCCTCTGTGTAAACGAGCTCTAAGAAGAACAATATACGAAAAACGTGTCACAGATTCAAATTTATTTAAAAGGTTCCGATGTCCATTGACAGTCGACCATCTGCGGATCGTTGAAAACTATTCCTAGCACTAATTGAAGGGTTTTGCATTAGGGGGCGTGGCAACTTCAATTCATCAAAGCCGCTGAAGTTGGTAATCTTGGAAAAAAAAAGCGATAAATCTTGGAAACTGTTAGAGCCTTAGTTGCAAGACTTGGCACAGGGATGTATATTGATTAGATGTATATTTATTAGATTCCCTTACGACGCCTCTACGATGTTGTTTAGTTAAACATCGCGTAAGGATTTACGCAGCCTCTACTTTGGCTCTTCTAAGATTGTTATTTATAAACATTTTGTCTCGGTAATTTTACTAAGTGAGGTTTGTGTCTAAAAAGGTAAGAATTTCGATAAACTACTACAGAAAACACAGAAATCTACTACCTTTTGCCCTGAAACCGACATCAGCTGTGATTAGCTTTCTAAATGAAATCATTTTACCTACACAATAAAAATTGAAATTATCTAAAACAATTCCGCAATGTCTTCGAAGGGACTGCTGAAATATCAAACTGCAATCATATCATATCATATTAATATTATAAAGCTGGAGAGTTTTTTCGTTTGAACGCGCTAATCTCAGGAACTACTGCACAGATTTTAATGAAACTTTTTTTGAAATGTTAGTTAAGATTCTGAGAAGGTCATAGGCTATTTCTTTCATTGACAAGTCTATTTTTGGGAGCGTTTTTGACCAAAATGTGTTTTTTTTCCTGACTTTACTGCCTTTTACTCGCCATTACTCAAACAATTCTTAATCAATGCAAACAAAATAAAATCCTTAGGAGAGCCAACACTTTCACAGTTATTTCAAGCCATCAATCAGCTTTCTATGTACTCTAGAAGCTGAGCTACAACCTAAAATCTAACACGAAAAAAATAAATTTATTTTCTCAAATCGAACTTTATCAGCAGCCGCGGTTCTTGATCGTTGTTCTGCTTTGGGGTGGTTGGGTGGCGCACATCGCACAAGCACGTTCATATGAAAAAAAAAAATGCGTGGTGTTTTCTCCGAATTAAGTGAAACGAAAGAGATAGAGAAGTATGCGACGTGAATGTGAATGTATATGTAGGTAATCAACAGCGACAATATGTTTCTGAGGAAATGCGCAGGTGGCTGATGAAGTGCGCTGATGGACGTACATTATGGTGGTGTATATAGAAACTGAGTTCAAGGTTTTTGTTTTAACGGTTGTTATAGTACCTACGGCGATACCTACAGTAAAGAATTGAAGAATTCAAGAAGTAAAGACGATATATATATGAATTATGTTGTTTGATTTATTGTTGGTGTGGACTGTGGATACAAATTTCCGTTAAGGCTTTTGTTTTAGTGGCTGTTTTGATATTACCTACGTTGAAACCTACAGTTAGGAAGTGGAACTTTAGTAGGTACTTACACTGTTGAATTTAATTTTCTTAAATTAGTGTTTTAGGTACCTAAATAGATTTGTTTGATTTATTGTTTCACATTGACAATAGGCCTGTTTTTTTTTTTAACTTCGGTCACAGCAAAGCAAAGTAAAGTGGGATTTTCAGCACGCAATTACAACAACTATTGCGAGTCTCGAAGTGTCAAGTATAGCGTAGAAGCTCAAAAAAACACGGCTAATGTTCACCGCTTTGTTTTAGTTAGACTGTTAATTTTAAACAAATATGCCGTCGAGAAAACGGGCAAATCTTTCTCGAAGCTCATCAAGATCTAGAAATATGAGACGAGTTAGATCACAGAAAACGGATGAAAAATGTCGGACCCCATCGTTACAAAGAAACACATATACCCCGTGAGTAAATTAAATCAGAAGTGGATTTTTGGAAATTAATTATGCCGAATTTGTTGGTATCGGTTGTTTGACTCAGGCCTGTGACGTTGTGCACAGCGGGTGTAGACCTCACCAACGACTGTTTCTCGCACGGTCGATTATAGGTGTCTCCTTCCCGAGTCAGCGAAAGTAAACATGCATACGTGTATGCTCTAGGCAACAGAACCTCAAATATTGTATTTCAAGAAGTTTGTAAAAAAGTTATCATAAAAAATATAACTATCTCATGTATTGAAACTTAACTATTATTATCTCTTTTATTGGAAATTACACAGTCTCACGCCGCGTACGAAGTTGCGGGCACCAGCTAGTACATATCTATGTGTCTTCCTATACCCATATTGAATATGGCATGTTCCTATTTCTATTCTACCAACCACCGCCAAATCTTAATGCCAGGCCATTTGTAGACATATTCACACACATCCTAAGACATTCCCCTTAAGAAACAAAACTGACGTAGAACAAATAATATCACAAACGCACAATATTTTATATATTTGTTTTTATTAAATATAATTTCAATCTTATAATTGCATACCTATGCAAACGAAATTCGTTTGGCAGAAATTTCCACAGCATGCGAAATGAAAGAACAAACAAAAATTAATTTCACTTTTTGGTTTTGTTTACAAATCGACGACGACCAACTGACATTTGATGCAAAAACACATGCAAAAACAAATTTTCGCGTTTAACTTACGCAGCCCTAAAGCAACGTTGCTTAAGTTCGAAAAATATTTATAAATCACATTTTCCTGTGTAAGTTTATAAATAAGGCTGCTAGTCTCTTCTCTACCTCTATAAAAGAGAACACATTTTTCTGTTTGTCCGCGAGTAACGTAATAAAGTAATGTAACGAAACCTTAACAATATAAATATATGTCAATCGATTTGTCGTGAGTAGCGGTATTACATAGGATGGTTTTTAGTATCCTAAGTCTGTTATTGGTCCTTTAAAGCCATTTTATATGATATTTTATCTAAAATAAGACGATTTTTTATGGTTTACACACATATTACTACGAAATGGCTGACCAAATTTGAATATGACTTCATTCTTCGATTAGTACATTTCCCGGTGAAGAGATTGATGTATCAGTCATAATTCTGTGATTCGTATAACGGAAGTAATAAGCAAAAATTTAATTATTTGAGACTTAGGTACGCAGACAAGAACCAGAGCGGCTGAGAGAGCTGCCCGCGAGCTCTACGGGCAAAAAAGAAGGGAGGAACACCGTCTTCTCAGAAGGAAAAAGAAAGAGCACGAGAAGCGAGCGGTCGAATCAATTGAGGGACGATACTGCAGAGGCAATGTTCGAAAGTTCTACCAAAGGGTAAAACGATCCACCCAAGGAGTAGATTCACAGTCGGTGCTGAGGATTTGGAAAGAACACTTCTGCAGACTGTTAAACGGCGGAGACAGCCAACAACCCGCTTTCAGGCAGAATGATCTGTTCAGCTTGGACGATGATAGCCAAAACTTCCGTCCACCCGACCTACACGAAGTGAGGATAGCAATATCCAAACTTAAGTCCAACAAAGCTGCTGGAGCGGATGGTCTTCCGGCCGAGCTTTTCAAAGCAGCTGGAGATGGCTTGGTAAGGAGCATGCACCAACTCATCTGTAAAATATGGTCGGATGAAAGCATGCCCGATGAATGGAACCTCAGCATCGTGTGCCCCATCCACAAGAAAGGAGATACTCTGAACTGCGCCAACTACAGAGGAATAAGTCTCCTGAATGTCGCGTATAAGATCCTGTCGGCTGTACTGTGTGAACGCCTAAAACCTTTTGCCAACAACCTGATCGGCCCATATCAGTGTGGTTTTAGGCCAGGAAAGTCAACCATCGACCAAATTTTCACACTCCGACAGATCTTAGAAAAAACCCAGGAATTTCAGATCGATACACACCATCTATTTATCGACTTTAAAGTCGCATATGATAGCGTATATAGGGACGAACTATACAAAGCCATGTCAAGTTTTGGCATCCCCGCCAAACTCGTCCGTTTGTGCAGGATGACGATGGAGAAATCTCGCTGCTCCGTCAAAGTCGGCAAGAACACCACCGATTCATTTGATGTCGAAAAAGGTCTGAGACAAGGCGACGCGCTATCATGTACATTCTTTAACATCGTTCTTGAAGCAATTGTACGAAACTCACAAGCCAACACCAGAGGTACAATTTTTCAAAAGTCCGTTCAACTACTTGCCTATGCTGATGACATTGACATCATTGGGAGAACGCGGCGAGCTGTCAGTGGCGCTTTTGCAAGTATCGAAACGGAGGCGGCGAAGATGGGTCTGGCTGTTAATGAGGACAAAACGAAGTATATGCTATCAACGAGAAAGGACTCTCAACATCGGCGACTCGGACAAAACGTCACGATGGACAGATACAACTTCGAAGTAGTTAAAGACTTTGTATACCTGGGCTCCACTATCACTTCGCAAAATGACATCAGCGCAGAGATCAAGCGAAGAATCACTCTTGCCAATCGCTGTTTCTTCGGGCTAAGAAGGCATCTAAGAAGTAAAGCCCTCTCTCATAGAACCAAGGAGGTACTATATAAGACCTTAATCATCCCGGTCCTGCTATATGGTGCAGAAGCATGGACCTTGTCAAAAGCGGATGAAAACCTTCTGGGATGCTTTGAGAGAAAGATTCTTCGAGTTATATTCGGTCCAGTTTGTGACGATGGAGTGTGGAGAAGAAGATTCAACGACGAACTATACGGGCTATACAGCGACGCTGACCTAGTCAAAAAGCTGAAAATACAACGGCTGAGATGGCTGGGGCACGTGGAGCGTATGGACAACAACGCACCAGCCCGACGAGTCTTCGAATCCACCCCTGAGGGACAACGCAGCAGAGGAAGACCCCACCTTAGGTGGCGCGCACAATTGGAGTACGACCTCAACCAACTTGGTGTGCGTAACTGGAGGCAGTTAGCGAGGGACCGAGCTGGCTGGAGGGGCTTGTTAGTTGAGGCCGTGGTCCACCCCGGACTGTAAGCGCCACCAAAAGTAAAGTAAGTAAGACTTAGGTACATTTTTCACAGATATGCGTAAGTCATTGCAATCAACAGCCCACCAGTGCAGTGCGGACACATTCACGTTTATCAAACAAAATTTTTTTCTTCTCTCTTCTTTCTTTGGACTATGTAGCAGTAATATGTAGCTATTGTAGGTATAGTGTGAGTGTTTTGTTAATATCTTTTAGTTTTTTTTTCTTTACAGTAAGTTGCGTTTTTTTTGGTTTTTAAATAAACTTTTTTTTCTTTCTGTGCTTTGCGTTGCTCTCTTTTTTAAATTGAACTGTTGAATTCTAAATATGAGTTGAGTAGTAGCAGTATCCAGTAGGGCGAATGTGGCCATGGTTGCCAATTCAAAATAAAGTTTGTGTCCAAAATTGAAAATAAAAATTACCAAATGTAACTAAAAATTACCAAAATAAGTCCGAAATATTTGTTAACACAGAACAATTTGACGGAGTGCTATAAGTTGCATAAAAGTTAAAGCCGATTGTCTTTTTTCATTTTGTAAACAAATTACCAAATGCCATAAGAAATGACAATGTGACCAAGAGAAAAATGAATGACCAAATTTGGTCACAAATGACCATAGTGAATGTGGATGTGGCGAGTGGCGCATGGAATTGAGAGAGATAGGGTATGAAATGTAATTGAGATTGAGAACAGATTGAGAGGGAGTATCACTCAATTGTGATCAAAAATGCGTTAGAGTGACTCCACTTTTTTTATAGTTTCCATTCCTTTACTGATTTTCATATAATACAACATATTTTATTGTGTCCTCTGTTCTGGCTACACTTCACTTATAAACTTTAACTTATATAAGCTAAACCATGAATATGAATATTTTTCTATTAAACAATTTCGCGGAGTGGGTTTGTATAACGGTAATTATTTTGTTTTAAATTTGAGAAGTGGAACTCTGGCGAAGCAAGGCGAGCACGGGTCAGCTAGTTCTTAGTAATAATTAAAAACATTATTATTTCTTAATTAAGTTTTAAGAATAATAACTGCTTTAAGTTAAAGCTTTCTGAAGTGTAATGGCAAGATCATGCATATTGTGTACACATGTTCAGCATGTCATATACATTATATGGCGTGTAAAATATACACATGAGTAGTTAATTCCTCGCTGCTTCGAGTTAGTCTTTAAGCGATTGTCAAGCTGTGATCAATAAATTGGATTTCAACTTAAAGACCGTGTTAATTCTGAAACATTACAGCGGCGACGAGGATTTCGTACAAGAACATCGAGAAATTGTGAATACATCTAAAGCACAAACCTTCAACCACGATGGAGATGACTGGATGATGTTTAAAGTGCGGTTGGAATAATATTTTATTGCAAATGATATCGACGATGGTGCGCAAAGAGGAGAATGAAACAATGATTGTATGGGCAGCACGTGTGCGGGAATTGGCGAAATATTGCAAGTTCGGAAGTCATTTGAAAATGTGTTTAAGGGATAAATTCATCATGGGCCTACCTAGATGTTTGGCGAGAGATCATTTTTTTTTGGGGATGTGGAAACCTTATCGTTTCAAAAAGCTATCACGATTGCTTCTTCCGTGGAATGCATAAAACAGCAATATGGTGGTAACCCTGATTGTGAGACGACGATCGTCAAAACGGAACCTTCAACGAGCGGAATACATCACATAAACTTTAAAAGAAAAGTACAACAGTAACAGTAACGGAAACAGCATCAGCAGGGAAAACGAGAAGAAAATTGGAGAGTTTGTGGGTATAAAAATCATTCGGAGAGCCAGTGCCGTTTTAAGAACTACAGATGTGGGAAATGCAATATCTACGAAAGGTCGTTTACAAAAAATGTGTAAGATGTATAGTTCAGTAGCGGGTAAACAAAGATCAAAATTCCTTTAATTTTATGTTAAACAATAGTGATGATGACTTGTCTTTATTATATTTTAGTAAGGGTGAAAAAAGTAATCCAATTGTAGTAAAAGTGAAAATGAACGGAGTTGCGATGTGCATGGAGCTTGATAGTGGTTCTCCGATTTCGGCAATCTCTTTATCCGGATATAATGAATATTTGGCTAAATGCAAGATCTTATCAACAGCTTAACGGTTTTAGAGTTATAGTGGAGATGTTCCAAGGTTTTTCAAGCCTAGGAGGCTACCTTTCGCAATTAAACGTAAAGTAGAGCGCGAAATAGTTAAACTTGTGGACTTAGGCATACTGGAACCTGTGGACTATTCCGAATGGGGAACACCAATCGTGCCCATGTCAAAGAAAAGTGCTGATGTGCGTATATGTGGGGATTTTAAAGTTACCCTCAATCCCCAACTCTGTGTTGATCTAAATTAGATTTGAGTATGGCATACCAGCAAATAGTTTTAGAAGAGGATTCGAGAAATTTCAAAAGGTATTATTCATTTTTATAGAAAATTCATTCCTAATTTGAATTCAGCAGCAGGGAAGCTCTATGATTTGCTTTCTAAAGACACAGGTTTTCATTGGGGAAATGAGGAAGATGAATGTTTTGGTCAAGTTAAAAAATTTAATAACATCAAATCAGGTATTGGCGTACTATGATCCCAACATAGCTCTCAAGCTAATAGTTGATGCGGGAATGCGGGTCCAAAAGGGCTGCAATTTTAGTACACAAATACAGTAGTGGAATTCAACGTCTTATATCTTTTGCTTCTCAACGGTTATCGGAGGTAGAAACTAGATACTCACAAATTGAAAAGGAGGCATTGGCGATAATGTTCGGCTTTAAGAAGTTTCACCAATACCTTTTCTCGTTTCGGTATACCAAATGTTATCTGATAATGCAACTACATTCGTATCCGAAGAATTTCAAAACTTTTTAGCAAGAATTAAAATAATACATAAAACAAGTCCGGTTGGTAATCCATCTACTAATGGACAAGCTGATAATAGTGTCAAAATTTGTAAACTTGTAAACTAAAAAGATCTATGCATTCCAAAAATTCATTAGCTAGTTTAAACCAATGTCTTTAGGCATTTCTTTGGACTATCCCAACTCAGTTCACAGCACTACTGGAATGTATTCAGGTATGGTAATGTTTAATAGGAGTTTAAAAAGTAGATTTGATATTACTAATCCAATTAAAAAAAAATTTCCTCAAAAGTTTCATGATACGAATGTTAGTTATAAAGTGAATTTAATGCAGGCAAAGCAAAAGAAACATTATAAATATAATACTAGCTGACCCGTCCTCGCCTTGCTTCACCAGAGTTCCACTTCTCAAATTTAAAACCAAATAATTAGCGTTATGCAAACCCACTCCGCGAAAGTTGTTGATAGAAAAAGAATCATATCCATGGTTTAGCTTATAAAAGTTTATAAGTGAAGTGTAGCCAGAAACAGATGACACAATAACTTAGTTTTATAATAGTAGCGATAGAGACTTATTAAACGAGATTAAAAGAGAGCAACGCAAAGCACAAAAGCTGCATAAAACATAGAAAGAAAAAAAAAATGTTTATTTAAAAACCAAAAAACACAACTAACTGTAAAGAAAAAAAACTAAACAAATATTAACTAGACATTCAGAAGCGGCTAAAATGGGTTTAGTGGTGAATGAGGGCAAAACAAAATATATGCTTTCCACAAGAAGGGGCACACAACACCGACAAATCGGACAGAACGTCACGATAGACAGCTATAACTTTGAGGCAGTTCGGGACTTTGTCTACCTGGGCTCCGCTATTAATTCTGAAAATTATATCACCTCACACACACCTCAAGAAGGCAATTGATTAGTAAGGCCTTGTCGAGAAATACTATAAGGAGACTCTATATAAGACCCTCATTATCCCAGTCCTACTTTATGGTGCAGAAGCATGGACGCTATCAAGGGCGGATGACGATCTCCTTGGACGTTTCGAACGCAAAATTCTTCGAGTGATTTTTGGTCCCGTTTGCGTTGACGGGCTCTGGAGGAGGAGATTTAACAACGAACTCTACGAGCTGTACAGCGACATCGATCTAGTCAGAAAAGTACGCATCAGTTGTCTTAGATTCCTGGGACATGTAGAGCGGATGGACAGCAGCGCTCCGGCCCGAAGAGTCTTCGATTCCAACCCGGAGGGACAACGCAGTAGAGGAAGACCTCGCCTTAGGTGGCGCGCGCAAGTGGAAGAGGACCTCAACCAACTTGGAGTGCGCAACTGGAGGCAGTTAGCCAAAGATCGCGCTAACTGGAGAGGCGTATTGGTTGAGGCCCAGGTCCACCCCGGACTGTAGCGCCACCTAAGTAAGTAAGTAAGACATTCACACTATACCTATACAATAGCTACATACTACAAAGAAAGAAGAGAGAAGAAAAAAAAATTGATAAACGTGTCCGCACTCCACTGGTTTGCTGTTGATTGCAATGACCTACGCATATCTGTGAAATATGTAAGTCTCAAATAATTACATTTTTGCCTATAACTTCTGTTATACGAATCAGAGAATAATGACAATAAAGTCATATTCAAATTTGTTTGGCCATTTCGTAGTTATATGTGCTTAAACCATAAAAAATGGTATTGTTTTAGTTAAAAAAATCATATAAAATGGGTTTAAAGGACCAATAACGGACATAGGATACTAAAAACCATCCTATGTAATACCGCTACTCACGACAAATTGATTGATATATATATTGTTGAGGTTTCGTTACGAACCTACTACTCCATTCGACATCCGATTCCGAGTCATTTCATTATATGAAATAAAACCCTCCCGCTCTCCCGAAAAACAAGTATATAACTTGAAAGAAAACTAAAAAGAAACCACCACTGAGATCGATTTGAAAATCTTGGTCAATTAACAAATCAATTAAAAAAGGAATTTCGCAAAGGATTTGTTAACATTGCTCAGCTAATATAGCAAATAGAAACTAAATTTTGGATTCAAAAGATAAGCGTTTTAGATATCTGGAATTAATTCCAATTAAATAGACGAAAGAGAAGTTTCATTTTTTTGTGTTCAAAGTCTAATTAATGAATTTCTTGGACGTCCACAATAAAAATCAAATATTTTTAAACGAACTTGCTGCTAATAAAAACCTAACAAATAAAAAAAAAATCATTAAAATCCATGCAACCGTTTGTTGTGTAGCTTCCGACAAAAAAATACTGACTTTGTTTTATATTATTAGGGAAGAGATTGATGTTCGCATACACCACCAGGAAGATAGATTGTGCAAAGTTTCAACAAAAAGATAGATAGGTACCCTAAAAGAACACGAAACAAAATTAAAACGTAAATATATGTTTTAGATATAGGGGGGACATTGAAGTGTAATGGCAAGATCATGCATATTGTGTACACATGTTCAGCATGTCATATACATTATAATAATTTAATCAAATCAAATTTCCAAACTTATTCAGTTGCCCTGAAAATAAAATGGCTGGAGAGCTATGAAACTGTTTAGAAGAAATAAATAAAGAAGATAATGATGTTTGCGCTGATAAATAGTGGGTTCCGTTAAACGAAATGAGAAATCCTATATTTAAAAATATTTCTTCTTTTGCAAATTGATCTTGATCGTTTTTTTTTT
This sequence comes from Cheilosia vernalis, assembly GCA_949126925.1. Lineage (NCBI taxonomy): Eukaryota > Metazoa > Arthropoda > Insecta > Diptera > Syrphidae > Cheilosia > Cheilosia vernalis. The sequence continues at coordinate 61,086,595 of OX421362.1, forward strand.
TGTCTCTGAACAATATAAAAACGGATAATCGAAATATGTTATTGTATGAAATTTTTCACTTTTTTCGTTGATGAGCCTTAAAGATTTTATGCATGGTAACTTGAGTAACTGTTGTAATCTTATTCTTAAACCAGATTTTGTAAAACGAATTAAGATACATATAATATGTGATTAGCTTAAAATATTATTAAATATATTCAGTTATTTTTATAAAAGCCAAACGATGTAATAAAACATATCAAAATACAAATTTTTTATGTAAAATATTTGGAATGGCCCACTACTTTTGTCTTCGTGGTAACGCTGGTTCTTGGACACTTTGTAAGCTTTTATTGAGAAAAAATGTCTACTGCTTTACTGAAATTAAAGATAAATAATCCTTTACAAAGAGTCTCGTGGATGTTATAATGAAATCAAATAAAATGAATGCAAATTTGCTAGTGGCCGAAAAAAGACCTTAATATGGTTCTCTAGAGCACAGTCCCCATAATACCCTACCAAACTTGTATCCTTGCCACCTACTGACCGAGATTGTTCCATCACACAGTTCGAGTGCAGTTACAACTTTCATGCCGCTTGATTCCACGTCATTTGTAGTAGACCTAGTCCACCGGAAAAAAGTACAAAAGAAATAAAACTTGCAAAAGAGACTTACGAAGGAGCCCACAAAAATAAAAAACCAAAGACCAAGTGATCATCAAAAAAGACCCAAGAAAAAGCCAGCAGGTCCCAAAATGACGTATGATCAGGCAGCATCAAAACCAATTGGAATACCAGCAGAGAAAGCTGTAAAACACAAAGCAGAGCCAAACACTGCAATGGAAATCCTCATGACACAAATCCTAAACAGAATTTGTTCCATGGAAAAGTGCAATAAAACGATATTAGATAGTATATCAATGCTAGCGAGACAGAACAGCAACAAAAAAGCTGTGCCAAAAAGACAAACATGATGAATAGAATACAAATTCTTGAATGGAATGCTAATGGTATCTAGAATCGAAAGGGCGAGATACAAGTGGCTCTCGACATTAACCAGATAGATATATGTCTTATTTCTGAGACACACTTTAAATATAGGTACTACTGACTTTAAACTGCAGGGATATGAATTATATCACTGCCCACATCCACATAATTGTGCAAGAGGTGGGGCTGCAGTTTTGATAAAGAATAAGATTGAACACCATATAGAAGCCAAATCCCAATCATGCGCCATCCAAGGAATTTCCATAAGTATAAAAACGAGCAGTGGACAAATATCTGTTGCAGCAGAATACTGCTCTCCTAGCTATAGACTAAATAAGAATGATTTTAAAAGTATTTTCCGCATATTTCACAATCGATAAATCGCGGGAGGGGATTTTAATGCCGAGAATAAATATTGGGGATCTAGATTAAGAAATACTAGATGCAGAGAATAATATAAAACTATTAAAGAAGTCGGCGGCAAATATCACTCAACGGGGAAATCTACCTACTGGCCTACAGATAGGAATAAAACCCCAGATCTTCTCGACTTCTTCATATCCAAAAATATATCTTCAAATAAAATAAATATAGAAAAAGGCACTGATCTTCAATCAGATCATTCCTCAATACTTCTTTCACTTGGTGATAGAATAATAATAAAATAACATAGCCCTAAACAATTTAATAGACTGACTGATTGGAACCACTTCAGGCAGAAGTTGGAAGAATGTATCCAACTATAATCAGCTATTCAAACAGAGATCAACAAGAAGAAGCAGTGCAAATATTTACACTGGATATATCCCGTAAAACCCAAATTCCAACTCAGTGTTTTTTCGGTGCAGGGAAATAAGTCCACGGGAACTAAGTCCACTGAGGGACTTAGTACCCACCAAGGGGGAAATAAAACCATTTTCGTGAAGTGGACTTAGTTCCCATATAAGGTGGGAAATAAATTCCGAAAACTCAGAGTGGTTTTATTTCCCTTTTAACGTCAAGTTGGTGTTATTGCGCTCTCAAACTATGAAATCTGTATGGGGGGGCATGCTGCCCCCCTGCAACCCCCCTGCTTGGATTTACTGTTGGATTACGGGGTGGGTGCAAGGTTGGTCTTATTACTCAAATTTTGTTGGCGTTATTACGCTTTGTCGGAGTTACTCCAATAAAAGATCGTGAGTTTGTTGTCCAATTTAGTTTGGACGTAAGTTCCCCCTTCTTATTTTTGAGTGTGTACTAAGTTCCCATCAGAAAGTGGACATAGTTCCCACCCTACATGGGAACTTAGTCCACTTCACGAAAGTGGTTTTATTTCCCATTAGGTGGGAACCTAGTCCCTCGGTGGACTTAGTTCCCGTGGACTTATTTCCCTGCACCGTTTTTTCACTGCGCCACCTCTCGCGAACGTCTGACAAACATCCGAGTGTATAACTGTCATGAAAGAGCTTCTTAATTAGCCGTTTGGAATCGGCATAAAATTGTAGATCCCTTCCATTCGTTCCAAAAAATGAAATCTCACACAAAACGAATGGTTGTGAGAAGCTAGGCTTAGGGTCCCTAGAGACCTGTTGCGCCAAAAATTATTAAATAATTAATTATTATATTATTATAAAAAAGCTGCATGGACTGCAACTTCCAAAAGACCAAACAATATTAAACAAAACTCTTATCCTCTTGAAATTATTACACACTGAACAACCTAAATAATAAGCTCGGAAAATCTGTAAGAGAATTTTATAACGGGTCTTTAAAAACGTATCTTGTCAGTCTTACAAATGATGCTAGTACCGACTACTCGCTCTGGGAGGCAACAAAGAAAATGAACAGGCCAAAAGCATTCGGCCAGTAAAAACCAGAGAAGGTAACTGGGCAAAAAGCAGTCAAGAAAAAGCAAATACTTTTGCAGAGCACCTTGAGAACGTCTTCAAACCTTATGAAGATAAAGATTATCAAGGAAACGAAGAAGACAGGCCTATTCGGCCGGTAACAGCTAAAGAACTTGCTAAAGAAATCAAAGAAGGCATAAACATAAAAAAAGCCCCAGGGTTCGATTTAATCACACGGGAAATTTTAAAATAATTTCCTCGAAAAAAAAAACTAGCGCAGATTATAAGTACTTCATTTAAATTAAGATATGTGCCAAACATGTGGAAGGTCGCGGAGGTAATAATGATACAAAAACCAGGTAAACCACCTAACGAAGTAACCTCATATCGAACAATATCGATACTACCAATGTTGTCCAAGCTATTCGAAAAAATGCTGGCAAAACGTCTGCAAAATATTCATCAATTTGGGTTTAGAACAGAATACCTTCTGTTTACTAGCGATCTACCTGAAAGTGAAGAAACTACAATAGCAACTTTTGCAGATGACACTGCTGTGCTTGCAGTTGGAACAACTGTCGAAATATCAACAAAAAAGCTGCAAATGGCAATAAAAGGTTTTTCAGAATGGACGGCAGATTAGATTGAATGACCTAAAGTCAGTCCTTATTAATTTTACATATACAAACTTATCACACATTCCATTGTACATTAAGAACAATGTATAGGTAGTGGAATACTCAAATACAGCTAATTATCTAGGCATGACCATAGACGCTAAATTGTGTTGGAAAGCGCATGTAAAGAAAAAAAGAGATGAGCTGAACATAAGATCCAGTAAAATGTATTGGCTTATTGGGAGATACTCATCCCTGTCCAACTACAATAAATTACTGCTATACAAGCAAGTCTTGAAACCAATATGGACCTACGGGCTACAATTGTGGGCATGCACATTTCACATGCCAAACACAAGGTTTTTTAGAGGTTGTTCGAGTCCCTCACTATTGCAGAAGCATCAAAAAAAAAACAAAACAAAAAAAAGGTACCACTATAACTGACGTCCACCCAACCTCAATCGATCCCATTAAACAATAGCTGACCAAATCATTGAACCTCAACGGAAACCCCACAGTAAATGAGGAACCCAACAGAACCAACTTTACCCTTTGTTTAGCACAAATTCTCGTTTGTACAAAAAAGAAAATATAACCCGGAAATGCACGCTACACTAAGCACTTTGCCCAGTAAAAACAAGTTTCCTCCGTCCAAACATCAACACGAAAGATGTTTGTAAGTCCGCAACCGCATGCATTCACAGAAAATTTACATAGGTAATTGCCCAGTCAAATGGGAACTGCCATCCTTACAATTGGGTTTATTTTACAAAACATTTCTTAAATTTCACGGCCATTATGAAGATAAAAGAACTCGCAGAGATGTACGAACGATACAACAAGCCAGTCGTACATTTCCGTTTGGGAGATTTTCCAAAGTGTCTATCCACCAGGTGATGGTGCGTTTCGCAGATGTGATCAATGGTATTGATTGGCAAATTAATAGGATTTCGAGGGTTTACTAAGCATTGCCACAGAGACACAGGCGGACAGGTTGAATTGCGTAACAAGCTAGTAAATGCGGAGCCGTCTGTAGGCATGTGTTTTGTGTAAAGTCTCAGGTGGATGGTGCTGGGGTTCTTATTTTCCATTAAGTAAGAGTCTGTTGTGAAATGGAAACAAACTTTAAAGTTTATAGAGCTCTTGTTATGGTAATGAGACGGGAGAGTGGAAGATGTGGGTACCGGGAGGGGTGGATTCTACAGAAATGTGTAGAAGATAAATTAGTTGGGTAATAAAATGATTTTATTACTTCGATTCATCTCATATGTGTGCGACCTCATTTAGGACGAATTGTGTTGGCATATTTTATTGGGGCATCGTAATTTCTTGGTTATGGCCAGCGCACTTGATGATGAATTGCTCGGTTATTATTCGGAAAGATTATGGGAGCACACATACAGTTTTATTGACATATTTTTAGGGGACGTCCGATTTTTATGAATTCTTGGCGACATCAAGTGTTTTTTTACTAAGTGGAATTGTGACTCTCATTTGTTATTCTTTGGGCAGCAGAATTCATTACGTACTACAGACCAAGTGAGTCAGAGTATATCGGACGCCATCTTACACAGATCCGATGCTTTAATTGTAACTTGTCATAAGTCCACAGAGAGTAGAACTTGAAGTCGTCAGCGGATTGGTGATTGTATTTATTGAGCTCAGCTAAGTTTACCAAATCGTTTCTGTAAAGGAGAGTGGTTAGAATTTTTCGACTTCTTTTTATTTCTATTGTGGCAAATGTCCCAGACCACGTGATCCTTAACCTAAACTACCTGTTATCAGGGATTAAGAGACAGGATCGATTAGTCGCACATCTTTGCTTATGAATAAAATATTACTAGAATGATCTTTTACTAGGGGATAGAAGTCTTCTATTGCTAGTTATTGCTTAGTCCTTTGAGAAAGGAAACTTCACTACGATCACACAATACACATGCCACTTTTCCTGTCAAATTGTGACATGCCGACTATATTATGACGTAAACATTTATCCTAAATTGGTCATTGATCACCTGTCAAGCGTCTGGTCACGCGGCGCTCTCACGAAAGACACACGAGTGACAACCAAATGGTCGAATTTTTGTAAGTTTAGCTTTTCGAAATTTGCCACGAAAAAAAACATTTGTAATCGTAGCTTTAGAGCTGGCCCCTTCCAAGCTGAGATCACTCAGAACAAGGGAGTAACAAAGCCATTGAATTATGTGACGTTTTGGAATTATTTCGACACCTTATAATTTGTTTACGTTTCATGTAGTTGACCGAAATATTCCTGTAATTTTATTTAGTAAATTCAGGGCCGAGCGCTCGAGTTCCAGTTTAATTTATTCACTAGTGCTAGCCAGTGATGCCAAATCGGATGCCTAAAGCCGAACAAAATGATGCCTTTTTCCAAAAAATTTCTGCTTTTTTGGTAAAAAAGATAATATTTTTAGGCATATTCTAGGCCCCAGTTATAGCCATACATAAGATGCAACCGAAAAAGTTGAAAAGCGTGAAAATGCTGTTGAAGCCGAAAAACACATACCTAATCGAAAAAGAGGAGATTTATTCTAACTATTATTAGGTATTACCTATACGCTATAGGCTATACCAAGTAAGTATACAGTCCACATACAGAAACTGGCTAACGAACATGGTCGAACGAATTCAGTGTTGTTAAGTTTTTTTTTTTTTTTTTTTTTAATCTGATGCAAGCAGGATACTGGGAATATTGATTATTTACAAATTATAAATTGTTTCTTCCTTAGAAAAGAGCAAATCCGTAACACGGAAATGATGGAGGGCAGTAAGTTGAACTCCAGTAAATTCTGAATTAAAAGTTAAGTGGTTCAATGCACGCCGTTTTCATTGCGACATGTGCGACAAGGAGCAATGCACAAAATTGAAGGATTTGGAAGCGGTTTGTGGAGCAATTCGGCAGCGCGTCCGTTTGCAAAACATTTCGTTAATGCATATATTTTAATTTTGAAGATCTTTCGTTTTGTGCGACAAGGAGCAATGCACAAAATTGAAGGATTTGGAAGCGATTTGTGGAGCAATTCGACAGCGCGTCCGTATGCAAACAGTGTATTTAATAAAATTTCAGAATTCGTTATTTTATGCCATAGGGCGCAGGGTACAAAATTAAAAGCAAATTACTCAGTTGTTAATGAATTCCGGCTTATAAGTCTGTTGCTTACTTCCCTTTCGGAAAAACACTTTCTCTGACACAATTGTTTCTCACAGCTGATGTACCTACCGATACAATCACCAGGAGCGGGCGTACGCATTAGCTTAGAGCACCAGGCGGAAGTAGATCGCGACAATGCTTTCTCATTTCAAGCGCATTGCGAGTTGCAATTGTCATCACATGCCGCAGAAGTCCGTCTTGAGCATCTAGAAACACTCTGGTCGGCAATTGAAAACAAATGGAGCAAAATCGACAATCACAATACGAGGTGGAGCAACTGGATGCTTTCCACTTGCAGCATTTGAATAATTACCTGCGAATTAAAAATGATCTGCGTGAGCGCTTGGCAAATGTACAGCTAGCTTCCGACGCCTCAAACTCATTTCTAGTTGGCACACAAGGCCAAGTTATTCAGATTCAACTAGCCGAATCGGCTATCGTGCCACGGTTTTCAGGTGGCGATGAAGACTGGGCCAATTTTCGTGATGCATTTACATCAGAGTGATCAGCAGTACTCGGTACACAGTTAAGCAGAAGCTGCAACGTCTATTGAACGCATTGGATGGCAGAGCGCGCTACATTTTAGGAAATTGGTCAGTCACGAGCGGAGACTACGAAACAGCTTGGATTGCGCTTTGTGATTCATACGACAATGAGTTTAACACAGTGCAGGCACACCTACGTAAAATGCATTCTCTAATGCAGCAGCGGCCAACGCGCTCTGGCATTCGAGAAGTCTTGAAAACAATGCGTAGCGTTCATCGCCAGTTGCGATTGCTACTATCTGCAGAACAAGTATCCGAATTTTGCTGCTACACCACATCGAACGTCTATTGGATCAAGAAAGTCAAACACAGTGGGCGCTGCCGACCTTAAGGCAAATGTATGAATATTTAGAACTGCGTGCAAGCAATTTAACCGATCAGACACAAGCATCAAAATCAGACGTTGGCATTGTAGAACCGACATCGACAGTAAAACATGATAGCCTTCGTGCACAGAATTTCGGAAGAAGAGGTGTAGGTTTTCTGTCGTCTGGCCGCCGTGATAAGCTACCACATTTGTGTCCAGGAAAATTTCACTGGCCTTTTAAATTTTCGAATTTCGACGACGATTTTAATCGTGATCCAATTCTGTGCGAAAAATACAAAAAGGCAACGAGCCTCCATGCGGTTGGTGCTATTACATCCCACATCATCCAGTTCTCAAAAAATTCAGAATTACGGATCTAGGCATTTCACTAAATAAGGTAGGTACAGTTAATTGGCGAAAAATTTCAGGATGATCTGAGTCCGTTGATTATGCGTTTTCGGTGTAGCCCAGTAGCAGTTACATTCGACATCAAAAAAATGTTCTTGCAGGTGATTTGTGTAAAGAAATGGATGTTCTATTAAAGTCATGCGGATTCAAATTACATAAATTGCGCTCAAATCACCGCAATGTTGTTCCAACTAACACTATTCAACAGACGAATGACGAGCTGGAGCTTACGGAGTTTGGGGATACTACATTGCTTGGATTGCGCTGGTTGCCGAAATCGGATAAGCTTCTTTTCAAATTTCAACCACCGCCGGCACTGAGACCACACGAAATGACAAAACGAAAATTACTGAACCAAAAAGCGCAATTATTAGATCCCAATGGTTACATCGGGCCGATTTTGATTGTTGCCAAAATTCGCATGCATAAACGCACCCGTACCAATTGGCATCTATACAGAATTGTCCGATCAGTGGCCTGAAGCGCAATCAAATTTATCAGCCGAAAGACAAGCAATTGTAGAGCGAGAAGTAAAATAATATGGCAGTCAGGAAGGTGAAAATTGCGGCCAAGTCAAAAAGAGCTGACAGTTATGAGCATCTCATTAAAAGGTGTTGATTTATTGTCCAAAGCATCAAACGCATTTGCATTGACAAGGTTAACAGCTTGGATTTTTTAAAGAGAGCTGAAAACACATCGCCTAACAGGTGCAGCGACAAAATTAATGCAGCGCAGGAGTTTTGGGTGCAACAAGAACAAGGAACGTTTTATGAGAAGGAAATCAGGGCACTAAAGAATGCGAAGATTATCGATAAATCCAGTGCAATTCTTCATTTCAATCCGCAGCTTGATGATAAAGGTATATTGCGAGTTGGTGGTCGTTTAGACCAAGTGTTGTTCCCGTATGAGCAGAAACATCCAATGCTTTTACCTGATGTAAGTTTGTTTTCAAAACTATTGATTATTCAAGCACACTAGCGAACGTTGCACGGCGGTCACCGTCAAATGGCAATTTACTTGCGCCACAAATTTTGGATCACGAATTTGAAGCGAGCAGTGCGATCAAGCAAAGGGCGCAGCAAATGATGGGACATCTTCCAGCAGATCGTGTAAGAGAGTGCCGTCTTTTTTAGCACTCCGGAGTTGATTACGCTGGTCCACTTTCATTAAAGGCCCGAAAAGGACGTTGCAACATTATCGAAAAGAAATTTGTCGCAGTCTTCGTAGGTATGCATGAAAGCTGTGCACTTAGAACTGGCGGAAGGATTGTCATCCACCGACTTCATCGAGGTTTTTTCACGCTTTACAAGTATTCGTGGGCGATGTGCACGACTATGGAGCGACAATGGCACGAATTTCAAGGCGGCTGAAAAGGGGCTTGCAACAATGCTCCGAACGTGGCGACATGCTGATATGGGCGAAAAATTGTTGGCATATGAAACTGAATGGCGATTTATTACCGCAAACGTTCCTCATCAAGGCGGATTGTGGGAAGCGGCAGTAAAATCGATGAGGTATCATCTGCGACGCGTAATGGGATCACAATTATTAGTGAGCAGTGAATTTCAAACAATACTAGCTCAGACAAGCGCTGTAATGAACTCACGGCCTGTATCAGCATTTTCAGATGACACAGATGATTTGCGTTTTTTAACACCAGCTCATTTTCTCATCGGCGGAGCAATAATACAGCCATTTGACGCGGACGTTGCTCTCATTCCGGACAACAGATTAAAATATTTTGAACGAATTATGAAAATGAGCCAAGATTTTTGGCCGTCGTGGAAACATGATTATTTGCAAGAGCTTCAGCAGCGACCAAAGTGGCGAGCCGAGCGTCCAAAGTTGATGATCGGTGACATGGTCGTTGTGTGCGATGATAACGCGCCACCAGCAATGTGGAAAGTGGCTCGTTACATCGAGATTTATCCAGGAACAGACGGCTTAGTACGAAACGTGAAAATCCAGATGCGCGTACAAATTTGAAGAAAAAATCAAAATTTCTCGAGCGCCGAGTTCAGAAACTTTGTCGGCTTCCGTGGATATTGAAGCACAGCATTCAAGGGCGCAGGGTGTTGAAGCCGACAAAACACCTAAAAAAAAACAATATATTCTAAAAATATGTTCTTATCTTGTCATTGTATATTATTCAAAAAGGGAAAAACAAGTTTCAAGGATAAAAAAAAATATAGGAAATAAAAAAAGAGTTTTCTTCTAACTATTATTAGGTATTTATTACCTATACCAAGTAAGTACGCGTTTCTTTACGTTTAGGCGGTCATAGAAAAAATTCAGAAAAAAGTTTCCCTGCAAAAAAAATTAACAACAAATCAACCACTACTGACAGCATTCCGTCAGAAAAAAATCCTAAGAGACGGAATAGTAAAGAAATGAAATATTTTAGTGGAATTTGGATTTTTTTTTTTGTGAAATTGACAAAAGTAGATTGTAAAATTTTTTTCGTACGGAAAAATTTAGAAATAATTTTCAAGCAAATTTAAAGAGTAGGTAGATTTTAAGACTAATAGGTTTTTCACAGCAAGCCCCAAGCCGTGTTTTCCTCGAAAACTCGTCGATGCATTGACACCGACCACCAACTAGTTTTCGTTTGACGATTCAATCAGCTTTGAGACACTAGTCGTTCATCTTCGGTGCAAACTTTTTTGGTTACAAAGTTCGATCGCATTAAGCTTTTAACAAACAAACTGAATTTAGTGAATTTCAAAATAATATGGGCACATCAATTAATTATGGAAAAATGATTTTATGTTTTGAGTTGTGACACGATTGGAAGTCGTTTGCCTGGTGTTTTCGTGGAAAACGAGTTTAAACGACTCGTTTTGAAAACTGAACTATGTATGGGAAAACTTCTGTTTTCGTAGAAGTTTTCGAGAGTTTTCGCGAAAAACTCCGGTTTTTGGCTCGGTGTGAAAAGCATATAAGACTTAAGCATCGGAATTATGACCGAGTTGGCATCAGTGTTGCTAACCTTCCTAATGACGGCCAATAACTTGAATTCAGCGTTACCAATGAGCGACATTAGTTTCCATTGGGCCATTTTTTACACCTTAGGGTCCCCAGCGACAACTTTTTAAAAATTCTCTGTTTTCCTTTAGCACAAACTTCCAGGCCACTATTTCCACAAAAAAAGAGCTCCAGTTTAAGGAAATGTTCTCTGCGTCCATAAGTATAATTTTTCTTTGTTTTTTCATTTGTATTTTTAAACTCCCTGGCACTAATTGGCGACTTTATCATTTCATCCATCGGTAACGCTGCTCTAAGTCGCGCTGCCCTTTTATACCCACAGATGTTACGGTAGATCTTCACTACTTCTTTGTTTTTCTTAATTCTCCCCTTCGCTAATTGCTGTGTTTGTCGTTTGTATGGAACGACTTACAGTTGCGTGATTGTAGCACTATTAAAAAAGCTATTCTGAAAAATGCTTATGCTTTGAAAAAAATAAAATGTGAAATGAGGAAGAAGGGCTTGGCAACTTATGCTTTTCAGTTATTAATGAGAAATTTTTATAAATTCAATAAGATTTTCCAAGATCCATTTAGTCAACTTTCACTTATGAGTACATCTAAGAAAAGAACATCTTCTACGTTGTTCCTTAAAGACGTTAAAGATATTGTTCAACTACTTTTCATCTGGTTGGATACGTGTTGTGCGCAAAATTCATTCCAACAACATCTGCTTAGAGGTTGCAAAATTTGTTTATTCAATTTAAACGTCCGACATTTAGAAGAAAATAAATAGAAAGTTCGCCATAAGTATCGCTAAACTCACTTTTGTTTGAATCTGCTCGAAACGTTGTTTTTTTATCTTTTACAAATGAGAAAAAATTTAGAAAAAAAGCGAGTGTGCAACAAGCCTAGAAGATGAGGAAGATGCTTAAACACTGGCCCACAGTCTGAATAGGAGTAAAACAACATCGCTATGGCAATAATTATACACTTCGCATGAATATCGCACGGTAAATTCAAATTCATCCGAAATAGCTGCGCGTATAATTAATTGCCAATGCTGTGCGAAGAGGTGTCAGTATTGTTGCATGGTGGATGATCACCATCATCAATCGCGGAACTAACGATACGGGCGAAAAAGAGAAGCCAACAGAAAAAAAAAAATTGGTTGAACCTTAGGAGGCTAATGTGTTATAAGGTGTTTTTCGCACACACAACCTAAGAGATAAATTTAATTTATTATATCAGACCAGATGTTGAGCTTAAAAGCCGTCATTGTGCGGTGTGCGCTGAGTTTACATAAATGAAAATTGAAATGGGAACTTTCGGAGATTAGTTTGATTCATTGCTGTTTTTTTTTTTTTTTTTTTTGCCCAATAGTGGAGTAGTTGTGTAAGATTTGCCTCACATTACATGGAGATCGAAGGTCTTATGCGTGGATGATCGCTTGCAGTATGGAGATATTGTTTATCTTCATGGATAGTGACACCAATGCTGCAATTTGTATGGAAGTTTACACACTTTAGACCTTTAGAAGGTCGCATGCAATATGGACACTAATGCTGCAATTTATATGGCAGTATAAAGAGTTTAGGGCTAGGCGCGCACTAATGTGCACTACGAAATTTGTTTGTAGCATATGAAACAGCGATGCTCGCTGCTGAATGTGCAATTACAAGCGTGGGTCATACAATCGCGCACATTATACCTGAGTAGGCTTTATTTTGATGATAAAGTTTATACAAATTTATAATATAACGATGCGCACTTTGCCTCTGAATAATCTAGGACGAACGGAGTTTATACAATCGCGCACATTATATGATGCATGGTTGGTTGCAATATATCATAATATACCGATACGCACTTTGCTAATGAATCTACTTTGACAAACATAGGTCATACAATTTTTTTTTTTTTTTTTTTTTTTATCCGAGGGTAGGTGAAAATCTTCCAAAGACACTATGAGAATAGCAAGCGCGTTCTCATAGTAGTGTCAGATTTTTACTGACTAAAAACACCACCCTTCTAAAGATTGTTAGATACTGCAACTAAGATATAACTTATCAAGCAATTTTTCTATCATTAAATAAAAACTTTTGACAGGTTACTTTCCAATGAAAGATCCTGCGTGTTCCGCAAATTAGACGCGGTTAATCTTATCTTGCCAAGTCGAACGGTTTCGTTCTTTGTAGTCGGCGCAATAAATTGCTCTCGTCCAAGATTTGTCGGACTGTATTGTTGATATGTCCGATTAGTCGGTTTCTATGCTTTCTCGCGAAGCTTCTAGATTCAGCTTCGATTGTTGGAATTCCGAGATCCCTATGGATATCGTCGTTTCTAATATACCATGGTGCTTGTACAATTTCTCTAAGGACTTTATTTTGAAAAGTTTGTAGAATATTGACATTTGTTTTCTTGGTACAACCCCAAAGTTGTATACCGTAGGTCCATACCGGCTTTAGCACTTGCTTGTATAAAAGCAATTTGTTCTCAGTACTGAGCTGGGAATGTTTTCCGAGTAACCAGTACATTTCTCTATATTTGATATCGAGTTCTTTACGTTTCATTTTCACGTGCGAACTCCATTTCAGCTTTGCGTCGAGTGTCATTCCCAGGTATTTGGCCTCGTTTGCAAAGGGTATTCGGGCCAAGTTTAGAAAAATTGGCAAGTCATTAGTTTTCTTATAAGTGAAATTCACGTGAACAGATTTAGTTTCGTTGAGGGCGATCCGCCAGTTCCTTGTCCATTCATTTACCTTATTCACTGCGGCTTGCAGTTTTGTAGTCGCTTCTTCGATTGTATTACCTACAGCTAGGATAGCTGTGTCGTCGGCGAACGTAGCAAGGGTAGTGCCATCTTCCCTTGGTATATCGCGAGTATATAACAAATAGAGAAGCGGACCAAGGACGCTTCCTTGCGGTACCCCGGCCGAAATTTCTTTTAGCTCCGAGTATTCATTTCCATTTCTAACCCGGAAGAGTCTATTCCCGAGATATGATTCTAGAATATCATATAGGCTTGCGGGGAGAACTTGTCGTAATTTAAATTTCAAGCCGTCGTGCCACACCTTATCAAAGGCTTGTGAGACGTCAAGGAATACACTTGAGCAAATCTTTTTTTCTTCAAATGCTTTCTCGATTACGTCAGTAGTTCTATGTACTTGGTCAATCGTCGAATGCTTGGTTCTGAACCCAAACTGGTGGTCAGGGATAAGATTATTGTCTTCAATAACCGGCTGTAGGGGCCTAAGCAATATTCTTTCGAAGACTTTGGAAATGACCGGAAGAAGGAAAATCGGTCTATACGATTTTACTTCATTTGGCGGTTTTCCTGGTTTTAAAACCATTTTGACCTCCGCGACTTTCCATTGACTCGGCACGTGTTTTAGTCTGAGCGCAGCATTTATGATATGAAGGAGCTTAATTAATGCTTTCCTTGGAAGAGCTTTGAGAACTTCTCCGGTGATCAAATCATAACCAGGAGCTTTCTTAGGTTTTAGGGATTCGATTTCACGTTTTAGTTCCCTTAGCGTTGCTCTTGTGAGTGTTGAATCGTCAGGTTGTAATTCCGTCCTATTAGTATTGTCGTAGATCGCTTGGCCATCGTACGGTTTAAAGGTTTCTTCTAGATGAGCGGCAAAAACGTCCGCTTTTTGCTTATCTTCCCTTGCCCATTCATTTTGATTTATTCTAATTGGCGGCGCGGGGATTTTGGGCCTTTTGGTGCCTTTTACAGCTTTCCAAAGTGAATAATTGGAATCTTTTTTCGCTGTTAAACTTTCAAGGTAAGAACCTATCGCACGATTTTTAAAATCCTTAATGACTGTCTTCAACAAATTGCACAAATAATTCAAATGTGCTTTATGTTGCGGAGCGCGACTCTGTTGCCATTTCTTGCGCGCCTTCCTTTTTTCGTTGACCAATTCTTTTATTTCGGGAGGATATCGTAGCCCGTATTTGACCGGCGTTTTCCTTGGATTAGGCGTATTATTCCAGGAGGCGAGCTGTACGATCTCGACGAAGCGATCAACTTCAACTTCAAGTTCATAGGGTGTCGTAAGTGGAACACTCAGTTGAACATTCTCTTCTATTTCGTTCCTAAAGCCTTCCCAGTTAGTGTTTCTACCAGTTAATCTCGCTGGCTCTAGGTTATTGACTAGTTTTACACTCAATGTTAATATAACCGGTGAGTGGTCAGATGATAGATCAAAGCTCTCTTCAACTTTAATGTGGTGGGTAGGTATTCCTTTCACGACGAAGAAATCTATCAGATCAGGCAGTTTTGAAGTATCAGTTGGCCAGTAGGTCGGTTTGCCCGTCGAGAGGAAATCGCAACTGTATTCCATACCTGCCCCATAGAGCATTCTACCTTTTCGCGAGATGTATCTGGAGCCCCAGAACGTGTGCTTCGCATTAAAATCGCCGCCAATAATGAAGTTTGGTTTGAGCGATTTAAGCAGGTTAGTGAAATCACTTTTTTCAAGCGCGGAACGCGGTGGACAGTAGATAGATGAAATTCTAAGAGTACGCTGACTATTTTTAACTCGAATCGTGCACAGTTGCATAGTTTCAAGCTCTATCTTCAGGTCTTCGTATTGTTCAATGCAGTCTTTAATAAGCAATGATGATCCACCTCTGGCGTTCCCCGATGGGTGACAAGCGTGGAAATCATTATATCCTTTTATTTTTAAATTCGATCCCTTTTTCACGTGAGTTTCAGAAATCAAGCAAATGTCAATATCTTTCTCGCGTATGAATATTTCCAATTCGCCGAGTTTTTGTAAAAGCCCGTTTGCATTCCAA
Source organism: Cheilosia vernalis (assembly GCA_949126925.1). NCBI lineage: Eukaryota > Metazoa > Arthropoda > Insecta > Diptera > Syrphidae > Cheilosia > Cheilosia vernalis. Next base: position 61,102,211 of record OX421362.1, read on the forward strand.
GTGCATATTTTTAACATTGGTTTTTCATTCATGTTATTTCTGAAGCACGCGTTTTCCGTGAATTATTTTCGAGCTTAACCAAGCGATCGAGAATAATTTTATTTATTTTGCTTTGTTCTTCAAGTTTCTCGAGAATAACTGAGAAAACATGAGAAACAGGGTCCGGCGAAGTTTCAACGTTTTTCGCTCCTTCGAATGCCGCGGCCTGAGCGTAGGTCTGTACTCTGGCTGTCCGAGGGCAACTATTCGATGGCTTTCCTGGTGGTAACTTTTCAGTAGCGTTTTTTTTGACAACAGAGGTCGAGGGCCTTTCAATTGTCTCTCTTTCTCTGACAATGCTACGCTTTTCAACCGGAGGTTTTATATTGCCTACAACCTCCTGGGCGGTCCCACGCTTTACCTTGGTAAGCGGCTTTGTTTTTTTATTTTGGCTTTTGAGTAGCGCATCTCTCCGTTTTTGCAACTCCTTAGCTACTTCACAGCCTCTATAATTTGCCGGGTGCTTTCCCTTACAGTTAGCACAGGTAGCGGAGGATTGTTTGTTTGCTCCACAGTCTTGGGAGAAATGACTTCCGGCGCATTTTACACATCGCGGCTCTTTTTTGCAATACATTTGCGTATGATTGAATTCTTGGCAACGTTTGCACTGTGGAATCGTTTTCAAATTTCTGCGCATGGGCTCGATTTTTACCACAATATTAAGTATGGTTTTAATTCGGTAGATATCTTCGATATTATCAGACCTATTGAAGGTAAGCATAAAGAGCGGAAGTCCACGCCTTATCAGGATGTCCTTATCTTCTTCCGTTTTTTGCTTCTCTTTCTTGATGATATTTACGGCATCAAGAATTTTAAACCCTTTGGAACGGAGGTCGTTTATAACCTCTTCTTTGGTGCATGAGGGGTGGAGTCCCCTCGCTACAACACGATGTGGCCTTTCTGACTTTATTTCAAAAGTATACCACTGGATCTTCTCGGTATTTAGCTTTTGGGACACTGCCCGGTAGTCTTCGTGGTTAACGACGTTAATTTTCCACGCATTATTCCTCAAAGATGTTACCTTAAATTCCGATGTTATCGTTCCTTTAAGGAGGCTGTGAAACTTATTATACTCCGTTATCCCAACGACGTTTATTGGAGGCGGTGGACGAATTTGCCCTCGGAGTTGTTTTTCTTGCGGTACTTTACGCGTTTGTTCTCTTAGAGGCTCGACTTCAGGCGAAGAACCGGCTCTCCTTTTCTTACTAGGTCTTTTCTTAGGGACCCGATTCGTTTCGCGTGCTAGCTCTTCTTCGTCAGTGTGGTATTCCTGACTAGGCAAGCGTGGTGGAGTACATTCTCGTTCTTTCTGAGAATTAGTGTTCCTTAGAACATTATTTTCTTCTTTTAACAGTTCTATCTCTTTCTTCAGAGTTTGAAAGACTAGATCCATTTCCTTAAGCTTGATTCGGAGTGTTTTAATTTCTTCCTCAGAGCTTATATCTTTCACTGAGTCCCGTTTTTCACGCGCTGGCGCTCCCGGCGGACTTCTTTTCCCGGGGTTGTTCGATCTTGATGGAGGCGATCGAGATACCCTTGAACTTTTAATAAAAGGGTTAATGGACTGCAATAAGCGGCTCTCCCCAGAATCCGTAGAGCCGACCTCCGAAGAGGGTGGATTTTCCAGTAAAGCTGGACTGCCACCTGGGGTAATTAATCTTTTCGTTTTGTTCATTGCATTTTTTGTATACACTATACGCTCGGTATACGGAGGTTGGATTTTAGTCGCCTCTTACGACAGGCATGCCTACCTCGGGTAAATTCTAACCCCTACCCGAAGGGTAGGAACTTTATTTTGATGATGAAGCTTTCGCGCACATGAGAGCTGAGTCTTGTTCTTGAAGCTTTCTTACAAAATAGCCACGTAACAGGTTGATAAACTTGGCAGCCAAATTCTTAGCGAATGAAAGTCGTTGTTTATATAAGCTCTTTTTTAAGTTCAAGAATTTATCTGATGAGGAAATGTTGCTAAAAGCAAACAAATTATTTAATCAGAAACAGAATTGAACCAAGAAAAGTCTCCTGCGGAACCCCACATTTCATCATTTTTTTCTGTGATTCAACATGTCGAAGGATTTGGATATATGTATCTACATCAAAATTCGTTCCATTGCCATCTCCTCAAAAGCCATGACGTACCTACCAACTCTTCGCAGATACACCAAACCCTAGATGAATCAGAAAGTAAGAGTGTTCCCACATCACATCACATCAAACAGCAACCAAAAGTTATGTCAGATTAATTTGGTTAAGTAAACACGACTTCCTATGAAAGATATCTTGTAACTTCTCCACAATCTCGTGTTTAACTGTTTTGTACTCTTTTCCGTCATTTTAATTTTATTTATTGCTTGAAATATTCATACAGCTCGAGTAATTACCCAAGTAAGAAGTTGCGGTATGAATTTGGATTTTCGTCTCTGGCAGTCAAACTTACACTCATAACAGGCCGGCAGCAATGTGTGGCAGTGCGCAGTGGGAAGCAAAATGTCTTCGTTTCTTAGAGTTCCCGCGGGAGTTCCGCAGAGTTCGATTCTAATCCCATATTATTTTCACTTTATGTGAACGAACTCCCACAATATGCTAAACATTGTACTGTCCATATGTTTGCTGACGACGTCCAATTATACTTGTGCTGCCCGCTGTATATGATTAGTAATGCGATTGAGCTGATGAACGAAGATCTTGAGATTATACAACAATGGGCCATGAAACACAATTTGTCACTGAATCCAGCTAAATCTAAGACACTCTGAATTTATAAGCAGGCTCTAGATACCACTACATTTCCCCCGATTAAATTAGGACAGTCATCCATTGAATACGTCAGGGAGTCTCGAAATCTTGGTATAGTTTTCAATGATACTCTTACCTGGGACAACTGCAACTACTATCGGAAGAGTATATAATGGTCTTCGATCGCTACGTGCAACGCAAAACTCTCTGCTGGTTAAAACTAAGATGCTACTAGTCAAGTCCCTTTTATTTCCTATATTGTTATATAGTTGCGAAGTTTTCTGCTATGTTGGCTATAATACTAGGCATAATCTAAATATCATCTATAACAATTTAGCAAGATATGTTTTTAATAAACGGTATTATGACCACATATCAAGTTACTCTCTGCAGATAAATGGGCCTCAGCTTCGATAACCTCATTAAGTTCAGAACGCTAATCCTCTTTCATGGTGTCATACATCAGACCCAACAACCCGAGTATTTGTACAGCAGATTAAATTTTCCCAGTTCACAAAGAACTGCCATCATGATTCGGCCCAGGTTCTATTGCTTGCAATCTGAGAGCTCTTTCTTCGTCCATGCCACTCTTCTATGGAACTCATTACCCATTACACTAAGGAGAACCACAAACACAAGCACATTTAAAACTTACCTTTTCAAACACTTGGCCAGTGATACATAAATCTAAGAGGTTTTGAAATATTATATATTGTTATTGTTTTTGTTATTAATTCTCTTATGTAAGTTCCCAATTAAAATACATGTAGTATGTCCCCATCTAACTAATGTTAAATTTGTTCTTCAACTCTAAATCTTGTAAAGTATTCACTAACTATAAGATGTAATCTTACTGTGAACTTATTCTTTGAAGTAAATATGAAATATGAAATAAATATGAAGCAATCACTCGCACAAGAATTAAGCGTAAGTATATACATAGCACTCTCATCAGAGTCAACAATATTTGGGTGCGGCGTACACATTCTGCAAGCGACAGCAAAAGGGTTGACGTGTCCCCACTCCACCCATCCAAATACATTCGAGTCCCCTAATCGATACGTCTTCAGACGGGTCTTTTAATGGTCGTAACAGTGCAGCACACAGGAAGGAACGTATATATATATTCAAAATAACTCTCTCCCTAACATTCCGCTTAAAGGCATCGCACGCCATTTCATCGGGCCTAAGTTCTCTGTAAGTTAAAAGAACATCACGCTACGCTAATGAACTTAGCTCTGGTTGAGTGATTAACCTGTTTCTTTGCATAACAAAAGGAAGGAAGAAACAAAAAAAATAAACGAAAAATAGACCCTGCCCTCGAACAAGGTGAACAGGGTAGGGAAATTGCGAGGGGAGAGTTGATTATTGTTTTTGTTTTTCTTTCCATTTATAATGTATATATAGATGTGCATTGTGCAAACGAATGCATAACGTTTCCGTTTTCTTTAGTTTCAATCTGGCTTGACGAAATAGTCTGAAGAAGGGATTATGTAACTCTTCTGGAAAGTGGAAGGCGACTCAGTCGCTATATCCTATTTTCTTCACAAAAAAAAAAACAAAATAAACAAAATCTAAGGCCTATTGCACACTGAAGTGGACAAATAAAAATTTTACTAACCATCATTTGACATCCAAAGTGACACTAATACAGCAGATCTCAACATTTGATACAAAAAAAAACTGAGACCCACCAATTGACAGTCTCCTTGCTGTTTGTGATCTTAACTGATGGCCAAATGGCCCATATTATTTTATTTATTTATCTACTATTTTTAGACGCCAACAAAGATTAATTGGAGACACAATACCGCGAACCATTTTGTTTTGAAAATATATTTGCTGCGAATGCGTCAGTAGGAATTTAGTAGAACTTTTGACATTTCGTGACAGTTAATACGATTTTGGTTGTAGAAATCGAAATAATTTAAAGAATGTACATTGTATCTTGTAGGGAAAGTCACTGTAGTTGTCCTCGAAGAAAGCGGCCATGGTATACCTTGAGTCCAGTGGACAACATGCCTTATGAACCTGTGGCCAGAAATGACCTTCTTCTTTGCAAAAACTATAGCTGCTTAGCGCCACAACTTTTTTTATCCTTAAAGCAATTTCAGAAGGCTATATAATCTATACATTTTTTAAGAAATCTACTCAACAGGGTGTTTCGAAATTTTTGACCGAAGTAAATTTTTCGCAGAAAAAGGAGTTAACTAAATATTTTGCATTCAAAACAGTCCCAGACATTGCAGATATCGCTGAAAAAATCGTAAGGTATTTTTTCAGTATTGACAAGGTGTTTTAAAATAAGTTTGATCCCAACAGTGGATGCATAGAGTTCAGGAACAAATTTTAAATAATTTTTATAGCAAGTATTTAGGATATCTTTTTTTCTTTGTGTGTGGCAACATTGGTTTCAGGGATATATTTTCCGTCAAACAGTGTAGGGAAAAAGTATTGACACCAAAAGGAATTTTTTCAGTATTTTTTTGAAGTTAAAGTCTCTTAGAAAAATTTTAACGACGTTTTATTGACAAAATAATTCGAGGTTGGGGTTAGAAACCGAGGGGCCAGTGTTTGGAAATATTGATCCATCTGACCGGTAGATTTTGGCGGTAATGGCGTACGTATAGGCCCGACAGAACGTCATAGCTGAAATATTAACTCAAATCGCTTGGGGATTCAAAATTCTTTCACCAGAAATATGTCTCCCAGAGGTGGACGCGTTTTCAAGCCACAAACTTGCTTTCTCCATGACTCACCAAAATAAAAATCTCCTTAAACAAACCTCAATGACACAACACTGAATCGGCGGTAAAACTACCTCCGAAATTGAAGTCATTTTGCGTAGTCACTTGAGTGACTTAAAGAATCTCCCAAAAGGATTAAATTAGTTTTTCGTTTTTGCACACGGCTTGAAAAATTAAGCACCGTAATGCTGTCGCAGACAATTAATTTATTTTCAGAGAGGGCGTCAATTAGCCTTATGTAAGTAATTATTCCTTAAAAATGGTTTGAGTGCGAGTGGAGCTGCTCCCATGTTGTAAAATGTAATCCTTTAAGCAGACAAATGCGCACAATATCAATAATATAAAATGAAGCCTAATCAAATTAGTCCAGTCCAGTTTTCATCCGCGATTGATGTGTTTATAAGTTAAGAGTAAGAGAGATTTTATTACTCATTTTCATCCGCGATTGATGTGTTTATTAGTTTAGAGTAAGAGAGATTATTAAATCTCATATTCATGCAAGATTGATTTGTTTTTGCCTGGTTGTTTCAATATTGAATTTGAATATTCAAAACTGAAAATTTATGGCTAAGACCTATTTATTTTTACCATTACGTTGTAATAAAAGTATTTGGTTTATGTCATTTGAAATTCCGGACTATTCTTGTAGGGAAGAAATCAAGGGAAGTTATTCTTTGTTTTACTCTCATATCATGAGTTGCGTCGTGTGAGATTATTCTAAGGGGGGGCGTGATAATTTTTGAGGTTCATCGATTGGAAGATTTGTACGTTAGTAACGTACCACAGAGGACAGATTACGGGGCTTTCGCATTTATTGAGCGCTGCGGAAGCCATGGATGCATTACTGAATACTCCTAACAACCTTTCGTCTTCGCTGCCCGGACTGACGCGGGAATCCTGTGACCTTGAGTCATAAGGGTGTTATTAGAAGCGGAAGGTTACAGGGAAAAGGGTCGGGTTATTTTTAACATCTGCGTTGTCCAGCGCTTTTTACTATGGCAGTTACGGTCCGACCCGTGGTGGATAAAGTCTGCTGTTGTCTATGTGCCTACGGCCATTCTTTGATGCATCCTATTTGCTTAAAAGTTGGTTGATATACCTCCTAAAGAAAGGACGAAGGTAACAATCTCCGGCTTCAATGTAACCTTCAAGGGTCGTTCCCCAAACTCGCACTCGTTCACTCTCAGCGAAAAAGCAAAAAACTTTTTCTCCACCATGTCACTCTCGGCGGAAATCCCTTATCTTTCCGCCAGCTGCCAATCAGTCTACTTCAGTCATGCAAACACAACGTACATCTTTTGTTTTGTTTTCCCAGTAGCCTTGGATAATAATTCTGCATTGTTTCATTCATCAAAAACGCGAACAAGATAAGAATGACACTGCGATATAAAGAAAGAAAAAAGCGAACATTCCTCTCCAGATACAAGTACTTCCTCCATTTGTAATTGGGATCTATCGTTGGGACTCTTCCAGCGTCTTTACGACCCTAATCGCATTAAGAGGCTGAAAATGTAAACTGAGCTCCATAATCCGAGACGATATTATCGACGACGACAGACAGCCGGAATAATGAATGAACGGAGACCGCCAGCAGCACACATTACCGATGAGCTAGTACACAGCACAAAAAGTCCGAAGCCCACAACAAAGCAACGACGGCGACATAAGAAAGTATCTATGAAATATGTTCATTGTATTCGGATGCGGAATTTGTATCAAGAACATAAGTTACTTTTCATTCTATGGTACAGCGAAGCGAAGCGCGGTCCGGTCATTGCGATAATCGCAGATTCATACACTCTCACTCGTATGGTTGGTAAATGAAGCGTTAACTTGTTACAGCAGCGAGTATAGTAATAGTAATTGAAAAAGGGAGAGACGGCGGTGGGAAGAGCTGTAAATGCAATGGGATAAATGTTCCATTCTTGTGCGCTATGTGCTGCGGAAAGTTAGAAGCAGTAATGAGCTTTGGCCGGCCACCATGACCATATATGGCGCGGTGATACACATATTGTGCGATAGATGGAAGATAATTGACTGGTAGAGCAAACGGGAAAGCACGACTGTTGGGTGTTGGGGTTTGCCTTTGCACTTTTCATGTTCTCGTTAATTGATCGAATGGCAGTTTTGTTTGTGAGGTGTGTTTGGGTGGACGGAAGGCAGGTGCAATCGGAATGGGGATGGATTTGTGCAGCACATTTTGAAGGTTATTTTGTCATGTCCCAAAACATTTTTTTCCCAAACAGTCAGGGGCATAAAATATGACCAGCAATGAAATTGTAACGCTGTGCTATGGAAATGTGTAATGTTTGACAAAATTTACTTACTCCAAGAAACTACATCTTCCAAAGCATTTTCATCTAAGGCTTTATAACGAACGGTAGAAGAATGATCTGTGGACGTAGACAAACCATAGATACGGTGACCATCCGTTCATTAAAACAATGAACAGTTTTGTATTTGAAGACGATGTTTATTATGAAATATTTTGTATACAGAAACGTATATGTAAATGTTTTGCATTTTAAAAGTTGTTCAATATATGTTCTGTATTTCATTTAAAGAATAACCTAAACATTAAGAACACCAAAATTCATTGAACAAAATAATAATGCTAAGGCCCTAGTTGTAGCCATACATAAAACGAAACCATCAAAAATGTCCTTTTGCTTTTTTTGACCGCGCATAAACCTTATGGTTGAACTCAAACTTGGTCTTAAAATGTTGCTAATGAATTATAAAGTTAGTTTATAAAAAAAAAATAAACATTTACTCATTAAATTTTCTTCTAAAATAATTTATTAATTTTTCCGTACGAAAAACTTTTTCCGATCTACTTTTCAGTCAAGAACGTTCGGATTCATAGTTTAGTAAGTCTGACAGTTGTCTGACTAGATGTGTTACAGTTTTTATAGGCCCAGAGTGGTCACGTGAATAGTTTTTGCAGTTGACGTTTATGGACGGGAAGCCGACAAATCTATTCAGGAAAATTCTGCCTGCGTACTTAGTTGACATTTCGAGGAGTCAAATTTAAAATAAAAAGAGTGGCTGCTGCAGGATTCTGAAGAGTCGAAAAAAGGGCCGATGAGAGAAAAATGTGTATTTCTAAGGCTACTCTGGTAATTGAGAATATTCGCACGATGTTTAACAACCATTAGTTCGTATAAGACTATAATTGTGTTGTGATAGGCAACCGTGTTAGGTACATTTCAAATTTACAATTTTTTAAAAATATTTAAAGGGCCTTTTCAAAATAAAAGAATTGCAAAATCAAGCTGAGGTAACGCTGACCGCGAAAATATAAAAACAATTCAAGTTGCTTAGTCAACGCGTTCAGATTCTCCCGACAAATCTAGTTTTACATAAACTAGGTATCCGAACGTCCCAAATTCCACAACAAAAAATCAATTCATTCCACTGAAATATTTCATTTCTTTACTATTCCGTCTGTCTGGAATTTTTTTCCTGATGGAATCCAATCAGGGTGGTTGATTTGTTGCAATTGTTTTTATAGGGATAATTTTTTCTCATACAATTTTCGCTATGACCGCCTAAACGAAAAAAAAACTCATTTTCATATTGTTCCAACTTTCTCTGCTGCATTTTACCTATGGCTATAACTAGGACCTAACGTGCTTTAACTTACGCAACGAGCAAGCGAGTACAAAAAAAATGTTCTATTACATTTTTTGTATTGTTTATTTTTAGCTTTCTCGAACTTCGGATTTAGAGTTTTTGGACCAGTTCAATATAAATGGTACCTCCCATATAAAATGTTAATACCATTTCGATTTAAAAAAAAAAACGGCTAAAACGATTTCAACCAAAATGACAGTATTTTATCAGTTTTTGGATAAAAAATATAATAACGGTACTTTTGAAATTTGGACATACTGTACTGTCTGGGTAGCGTGAACTAATTATTGCACAGGCTGTCCATGCTAACAAGGTTGTTCACACTGTCCAATATTTTACCTACCAAGAAAAATACACTTCGACAACAGTTTCCCGTTCCATACGAATACACTCACCCTGTTTTAAAGATTTTCTTTTGAGCGAACTGATTTGGCTAGTGGCCACCACTTTAAAGAGCTTAGCCTTATTGTAGATTTAGCAACACTGTATTGCCGGAAAAATTGGTTTCTCTAGTTTCTCGATAACAACACCTTTTTCTTTCAGCGATAAGAACTTTGGTTTTTTTTGGCAACATTTTTGCACAGATTAAAAATAAACTTGATATGATTGATATTTTTATTCATTGCAATCAGTACAAACTATATGAACAAAAACGAAGTATGCGATGCAAAAATGTATTTGTACGTGTGTGTAAAACTACGACGTCTAAAATAAAGGGATATCCCCGAAATGGGAGCATAAATTTGTTGTTCATGCTATCGAGATTTTTGTAGTTCACGCTATAGAGTGCTCTGTGTAAAACAATTGGTGTTCATTCGAGTCAGGTGTTCACGCAGCCCAGTGTTCACTCTACCCAAACAGCCACAGCACTGTATCTTCTTTTTTAAAGTAATATGGTCATTTCTAACTTAATAGAAACTCAGTTTCGGTATTATCTTACAATAGATCTTTGAAAAAAGTTTTTAAAAAAAATAGTTTTCTCCAGTCTACCGGAAAACGGTGCTAACGATTTTTACTGAAATTTACCTTTGCAAAATAATTGTGTCCTTAAATTCCGAATTCGAATCACCGAAAACGCTAATTTTAAAAACAACTGCACTCATATCTCGAAAACCCCAATTTAGATTTCGATAAAACTTTAAAAAACAAAACAAACATCCCGAACAATTATTCAAAAGTAAATCTAATTTTCTTTTATATACATAGTATCGAATAGTAATAAAATAAGAAAACAACCAACCAAATTTTAGATGAACTTTATTTTATGAAAGTGAAATTTGTTTATTTTTTCAATTGTTTATTATACGGAATTCTAAAATGTTGTCACCGTTACCATAGCTCGGTCTTTTGTGTTACATTAAAGCGCATATTTTGTGCGTCAAACACACTTGGGTTCAGCTATTGGGTCTGTACAAAAACAGCTTTTAGTATATTTAAGTCTTTTATGGGCTGGAGATAAGTGGCTCTCATCAAACAGAGGCTATGAGTCGGTTTCTAAAGTAGGAACCTTCTATTTCTATTTTGTAGGATAGTCAGTCTTCGGGACTTTCGTATTAATAATATTATCCAAGTTTCGAACGCCTTCCAGAGCGTTCGTCTATGGAGATATTTTCCATGCGACTGCTATTTTTAGCAGATTGATTTACAAGACGGGCGGAACAAAAGCTCGGCTTTTATCAGGGAAAGGACGAATTTTTCGTTGGATGTCTGCGACATTGATCTTCGCTTAGCGGGGACTACCCAAAGAAGTTGAAGTATGGAAGAGCTGGTGGTCGACCGGCTTTGGCAAGACTACCTAGTTCGAAGGTCGGCAGGTATCCTGATCGAATCCGCTATCGACAGGGCTATATGCGCTCGACAAGTAACTTACGACACTTTGGTCCAGCCCTTCAAATCCTCCCTTATCCATGGTTGTAACCGATAGATCTATATAAGACTTACCTAAGTCACAAAAGGCCACGTTCAGGCTATAAAAGCTTCCTCCGAATAAGAGTCATAATTGATAGGGCTTTTAAATCGATCTCTCAGTTCGACGGGTGAACGATTTTTCCCAGACGTCTTGAGACACGTTTTGCCTCAAATTTAAAACCCTGAGCCCCATCGACCGCGGCCCCGCGATCTTGGAAATCATTTAAACCTGTCGAATGCGAGTCTGTTTTCTGTATCGAGCCAGTTGATGTTGATGTATACACATGGTGTTTCAGCGGAATATGATTGATGACAAAATCCCACATCTTGTCAACTTTTCCTTTTGATTATATCTCTACTCTCGAGTTCAAACGAATCCTCCAAAAATGACTCTTTGCCATGCCAAAAACAATACACCCATTGTGCCCCAATTAAATCCGAGACGCCCAGCACCATATCAAGGCAGAACTTGCTTCCCAAATTAACTCCACAGAAGAACATTCTTCCGACAGCGACGTCGAAGGCGACGCCATTATTTTCGATTAGTCTTTCAGCACGTTCAACACTACATCGAAGCTCGCTCGCCGGCATACCCAATTCAATTCAAACAAAAGCCAACCCAGCTCATTAATTAGCACCCAAAAATAGCAGACAGTACTACTTTCAGTGTGCATGGAAGCGATAACATACAAATGGGGAGCATTCCATCCTATTATTAGACACCACCACCACATGGGGTTGTCATGGAAATTTACAAACGAAAATTCACACCCAACTATGTATGTGATGCACCCAAAAACTTCTATCGCGAGTAAGAAGTTAACGAAACATCTGCGTCTCGAAGCCTGAATTCGTGACGAAATGAAATTTATTTGTTAAAATACAAGTTATGAACTAAAACGCATTCGGATACAGCGGCCATTACACTGGCCAGATGGTTTCGTATATTTTTAAACACAACCTTGACACGAAACAGACCGAGCTTTCGTTTTAAAATAAATTGGCATCTCCGATCCGTCAGATTGAGCTGAACTTTCCATTTTCGTGAGCCCTTCCCTGTGGGTATGCCTGGAAAAAGGTGCAACGAATAGTGCTGCCTCCCTTGACACGTAAGATCTCACCTTCAAAAAGTCAGCCCAGGCGAGAAAAATTAAATTTCATTCCATCAAGAGTATCTGTTTCAGTGGCATTCCGTTTGGGGTTTTTCTGGCTAAGATGGTGCAATCACAAAACGGAGACAAAGTACGAAAGTTGGCAGCTCTGATTGCATACGCAGGCATCGTATAGCCAAGCCATTCGAAACCACGAGTGTGTGATAATTTAATTAGCAGCTCATGCAGTAAACAAAAGTTTAAATTGTGGTGAAATTGTGCCCCGTGGTGCGATGCGGGAAGGGAGACAATCAATAAGAGGTAATAGCTTTTTGCTACAAGTCCAAGGACAGAGAAGCCTGCAAATGAAATACTATAGTATTTCCCTTTTCCCTTTATAAAGGGAACGGCATTAACTGCTGGCGAAGTGGTCCATGAGTTGGTTGTGAATTACAAGTCCGTGGATGGCTTGAAAAGGGACGGTAATCCGAGTTTAACAATCGGCTGATTGATCACACAAAAGAGCTGTTGAGCTCCGTCTTCAGCTGGGTCTCTAAAAATGTTCCATTAAAGGCTAGAGACCTTTCGAACTGAGACCATTTTAGAGGCAAAGTCGAAAATATCAACAACCTTTTAGCAGACTAACCACAAATCGAAGAAAAAATTCGTGGCCACCCTAGACTGAGTTGCCAATAACACGAAATTTTACTAGACCGTCTAATCGATGAAAAATTTCTCGATATTGGCAGCTCCAGATTCATGGTAGGGTAGGTAGGTGGAAGTGGCGGTTTAACTAAAAACCCAAGTAGCACCATGTGCCGTTTTGTTACCACAACTCATTCGACCTGGTTGTTTAAGATTATCAATAGGAGGTTTTAGATCCAGCCTGTGGAATTCAAGAAGGTTATCAATTCCCCAATACTACTTTTCGACAAAGGGAGTCGAAGAAGGGTTTACCAAGAGATCTTTGTCTGGCCCTAGCTAGTGCCGGACAAACGCAGAGGTAGTGAGTGAGTGTTTCCTTTTCGGCAGCGTCATTACAGCTACGGCAGTGTGTATTATGTGGGATGCCTAGTCTTAATGCAAGTTCCCCTATTGGCCAATGGCCTGTGATTATCGCTGTTATTCTGACAATATTTTTACGTGATTTGCTTAGGAGGTAGGTAGTTTTTTTCAGTGCTGTAGTTTGGGCACATCCTTCTGGATATGATACAGTACGTCAGACTCCTGAAAATCTTCCAAAGACACTATGAGATTAGCAAGCGCGAATTAAAACACTTGTTTCTTACTTTTAAAATTAAACAATATTTATTTGGAACTATGTCCTTTATTATTGAAATACTTTTTACTAATTCTAAAAGGAGCTTAAGGCTACTATGTAGTTACAATAAGACTGTTGATAAATTCATCATACAGTCGTATTTATATACTTTTCTTATCTATCTACAAGGAGACCCAAGCGTACAATCGTCTTGCTTGATAATGAAGAAGAGATAATATTCCAACATTGTATACAAACGATATTATCTCTTTTACATATGTTATCATTGTAGCGTTGTGTGCAAGACTGTACTAGAGACTAAAGATATCATTGAATACAAATAATGTTATCTTTTTTCTCAATATGTCTTGCTATGGATACTTAACTCCCCCCCTTGTTAAACGAAATCGTCCCGATTTTTCGACGCTATTTTTAACATTTCTCTTTCATAAGTTTTGTTATATGCGTCAATCTTTTTTTGTTTTTGACGATCTGTTATACATTGTATAGTTTTTATCATTACGTACGTAAATGCTAGAATAACAATCAGTGTTACAATTGTGTATATAGTTGATAATATCGGTTTTTCTTCAAAAGGAATAATTAGTTTTTTTAAAGTATCTATGTTATCGAATTTGTACATTGTATCTTCTTTAATTATTTGGTCGATGTAAGACTCTGAATTATGATTTCTTAATATAACTTCTTTAATTTGCTTATGCATGTTTTTGTATATTTTATCGTCTAGATTTATAGTATTTTCATAAGTAACTAAGTTTATACCATTAATTGTTTGATTATTTAACTTATGCTTACCGCTTAATAACATAACACCGGATTCAATTTCTAAGTCGTAATCGTATTCTTGTTTAATGTTGCATTTTGAAGTTATATTCTTTAAAAGTGGAATAAGACAATTTTCTTCTTCAAAGTTAATTTCACAAATGTTTTTACTTAGATGATTTTGACAATTTCTTGTTCTTAAATAAGTTTGGTTACATAAGGCAATTGTTTTATCTGTAATGATTTTTCCATGTTTTGAATTTAAAGGTGTTACTTTATACAATTTACATGATTTAATTAGAACTGGATATTTATATATTGTGATGAAGAATTCATCAGTTCTAGCTAATAATATTTTAGAGTACTCAAGTATATTTATTATGGGTACTTGAATTATTTCATGTTGAATAATATTTTTAATGTCATCTAAGTCTAGGCTTTCTGATAAATATTCATTATTTTTTGCTGCATTAATTGTTCTGGTCAATAATAATAATTGTTCGTACACTTGTTCTATTACTAAATGTTCTTTAAGGCTCTGACCTTCGAATTGTTGCAAAATTTGTTCAAATCTAGAATTTATAGTTTTTTGTTTATTATTGTTTTCTATGAGATTATTTATACTCGTTTCTATGTTAACTAAGTCATAATGGTCAGGATTACCAAACACATATTTGAAAGCTGTTCCTAAAAAGTTAATTGATCTAGTATGCCTAGTATGTTCTTGTAATTGGTCTGCTAAATTCTTAATTTTACTTAACCAAATTTTTTCTTCTTGTGTAGGTTGATATTTACTAGTTACGATATTTACGTAAGGTTGAAATATCGAAGTCAGGTTGGTGGCATGTAACAAATAAGTTTGTTCTTTGAATAAATACACGTCATCTGTTTGCGTAAGTATAAACTTCTTGTTTAGTAACTCAGTTATTTGAACGTTTCCTTGCCCTTCTTGACTCTGTACAATTCCTAGTAATGTTAGGAATATTAATATTTTCGTCATCTGAAAAATGATAATTCTTTATGTTATCCTTGTGAATTTTTATTCCTTCTTTAGAGATTACAGTGTCTCCTTTATCTTCTTCTACTATTCTTGTTATGTATCTGGCGTTAGATTTCTTTCTAAGACCTGTGATTCTTACCATTATCTTATCTCCTTTTTTATACTCTCTGTGTCGAGTTCCTTTATTTAGACGTTCGATCACTTTTTTGGATGCTGAGTTTAGTTTATTTATTATAATTTCACTATTGCTATATTTATTTTGATTAAAGAAAATGTCTCTAGGTTTCAAACCGGTAACTGAGTGTATAGAATTATTTAATTCACGCACTGTTCTAAATATTTCTTCGATAAGTCTTGTTTTATTCTGAATTGTGAATATTCTAGACAGTTCAGTTATTGTACCGTTTACACGTTCTACCTGACCGTTCGCTGTCGATCTGTATACTGGAGTTTCTACTTTAGTTATGTTGTATTTCAAACACATTTGGTTCACCATTTCTGTTTTGAATCCCTTCTCGTTATCTGTCATGAGTCGTTCACATTTTGGGAAATAATTAGATAAGACCTCTTCCATAACGTCGTACAGTCTGTTTCGAGTTTCGATTTCCCGAAGGATTGTATATTTAGAATACTTATCTACTGTTACAAGGAAAGTATACTTGTCGTTGAAGTATATGTCCATATGAATGTGTGTTCCCACATGTGTTGGTATTTCTGAATTATTCAGAGGTTCTCTGATAGGTTTTCTTTCATATTTTCCAAATAGACATGCTATGCATTTTCTGTTGAAACTCTTTGCTTGTTTATTTAGATCGGGCCAGTAATATTTCTCTGAGATTTCTTGTATATTGTTACGTAACCCTCGGTGTGCTCTTTCGTGAGTTACCCTTACAAGTTTTAGTTGTTCCTCCAAATTTGTCACGTCTTGAAGTTTTCTTGGTGTGAATATAAATCTTACTAGTGGGAATTCTTTTTTTATGTTTTCACCATATTTGTATATGTTTTCAAATTTCGTATGCAAAGCTACAATCTTTTGGGGTTGTATAACTTCTTTCATCTGCCTTAGTAAAGAGTCTTTGTCCTTAAACTTTATTATGAGTCTTATTTTGTTACTAAAATAGATTTGTGTTTCGATATTATTTGTTATATCTTCAATAAGTTCGAACTGTGCAGTGTATGCATTAAAAGGCTGATTCACAGTTTTTATTATATCATTAGAAGAACTTTCAGCTGAATGTGCTGTTTCTATGGTAGAAGTATTTATGCGTTGACGTGATAATGCGTCAGCTACAAGATTTAGGTTTCCTGGTTTATAAACTAATTTTGCTCCAAAGTCTTCAATGATTCCCTTCCAACGTTTCAGCTTTGTGTTGGGATTTTTTTCTGATACAGAATATATAAGGCTCTGGTGATCGGTATATATGGTTAAGTCTGCTATACCATATATGTAGTTTCTGAGTTTTTGTAAGGACCATATGATCGCTAATAGCTCTTTCTCGTTTGTGCTATAGTTCTCTTCTGTCTTACTCAGTGTTCTTGACAAGAAGTGTATAGGTTGCTTATTCTGACTTAGTACGGCTCCAATAGCTATGTTGGATGCATCAGTAGTAAGCTCGAATGGTTTACTATAATCCGGTTGAAAAAGTTCGACTTGTTCTTTCAAATAATTTTTTAAATTTCTAATCGCTTCTAATGCTGAATCATTCAGATTTAACTTAATATTTTTACTTTGTTTTTTGTTTACTTTACCGTTATCTCCTCGTAAATATAATGTCAGGGGCTTGGCTATGCTTGCGTATCCTTTTATAAACTTACGATAGTAACCTGTAAGACCTAAAAATCCTCTCAAATCCTTTACCGTTTGTGGGACTGGAAAATTTTCTATAGCTGCTATTTTCTCAGGGTTCGTAGTGATTCTACCATGTCTGATTATGTGACCTAAGTATTCTACTTCTTCTTGAAAAAACTTACTTTTCTCATCAGATATTTTTAATGTGGCTTTATTGAGTACGTCGAATACTTGACTTATGTGCTGTATATGTTCTTCCTCAGATGAAGAATATATCAATACGTCATCAATGTAAACGTGTACGAATTTACCTACAAAGTCTCTCAAAATGTCGTCCACGCATCTCTGAAATATGCTTGGTGCATTTTTGAGCCCGAAAGGCATTCGTTTAAAATGATATTTTGCGCCATTTATAGCAAAAGCTGTTTTTTCTTTATCATCTGTTTTGATTTTAATTTGGTGGAAACCTGACTCCAAATCTAATGTTGTAAAGTACTTGGCTTTACCTAAATTTTGAATTGTCATGTTGACATCCGGAATGGGGTATCTGTCTGTTACAGTGTGAACGTTAAGTTTTTGGAAATCAACAACCATGCGCCGTTTTGGTTTTCCTTTTTCGTCCAAACCTTTTTTAGGTACTGTCCATATGGGACTGTTATAAGGACTATGGCTTTTTTCTATTATATCGTCATGTAAGAGTTTCTGTATTTCTTTGTTTACGAATTCGTTATCTGCTATGGGATATGGATATTGTTTAACATAAACCGGATTATCATTGGTCGTCCTAATGCTTGCTTCTATAGTATCTGTAAAGGGTAACGGTCCTATGCTGTTATTAATCTTCATCAGTCTATCTATGTCTGCTTTATAAATATTATTTTCCCCAATTATGTAATTAATTTTCTGAATAGATTCGACACTGCTTATGGTAGTTAGAGTCATATTACTGAAATTTATTTCCGCGTTTAGAACTTTAAGTCCTTCATATCCTAATATCATATCAAAAGACTGAATATCCTCTAATTCAAAAAATGTTATATTTTTCTTTAATATCCTAACTACTTTCTTTGTATCTACCATAGAATAACCATGCATTGTTTTTATTTTTATAGGTTTAATTTTAATTTTTTCGCTAGAATCGCATTTTCTATTAATGTAATTATGGGTTGCACCAGTATTGTTGCAAAATTATTAATGATACTTTTAACGCGATCAAACTACTAATTAAGTAAGTTAATGGGCGAAACAAAACGAAATCAAGAACAAAAATGCAGTCGCCACTGCCCGATAGGAAAGTCGATAGTGAATAATGACAATTGCCAGAGATCGGCAACGAGAGATCGCGAACAATTTTGCAACTGTAGCCAGTGAAAGGGGCTACGTTCGGTTTGCTCAGCGAGAAGGGGTGGGTTCACTGATGTTAAGCGCACTATGCACTTATTGGGTTTATTTTTGCCAAAATTATATGTGTTGAGAAAAAAAAGAAAAAAATGGGCGCCACGTAATTTTCGGCAAATTACGAAACCTGAAAAACAGAAACTCAAAAAAGGAAACAAAAGTTTTAAAAACGTTATAAAAGCTCCGTTGGAGCGCGGTCTTTTATTAGTGGGGTAAAAAAAAGGCCCCGAAGAAGAAAATGTTGATGGCGACGCAACACCAAAATGTATATATATATATGTATATAGATGGTTGGACCGTTGGCGTGGCCCGCTATCGCGTTGTCTCGAAAATTTAAACAAAAAAATGAAAAAACTAACAGGTCGCGAGTCCCGCTTTTTCGGGAATTTACGGAACGAAAGTCTACCGAAATCTCACTTCACAAAAAAACCTAAACCAAACGATTTTCACTGTACTTATCTTTTCTGTTGGGTTCCTTGCCCACTTCAAAATTGTTGCCGTTGTCCTTCTGACAACCTTCACCTTCACTCTCCGTCCTATGCCCTGTCCACTCTGCAGGATCCTTCCTTCCGCTTGTCCTTGTTGGAATTCACTCCACAAATTTACTCTACTCAACCAAAAACTCAAAAAAACCTCCACGGTTTACTGATTAATTTTGTCTCAAAAAGTTGCTTTTCCGCAACGCCAAATCAAAAAATCTCTATCAAAAAAACTTCCAAACTTAATCTTTTGCTGGTCAGCCAAGAAGTGACTTCCAGGGCTCTCGCTTTGTTCGAAGTCGCTCAGCTTCCTCACACACACTCTCTCATACATTCGCTGGTATTAGACCCCAACGGTGGGATCTTAAGATGGCATTCAGCAATGCCTCCCACGGCCATTAACCGCCACATTCAACATATTAGCGGGCTAAACGGTCAATTTAGTGCGACACCAATGCGCTGCCGTAACCCGCTAATCCTCTCAAAATTTCCATGCACTCCTCTCTTTATATACTGGAATTCGCCTTGAGGGGATCCTTCCAGTATATTTGGATTAGCCAGCCGACTTCGAACTCTCTTCTCTTCTTTCCAGAGTTAGCCTTCTTTTAATAAGTTTTCTATGACCATCTGTCATAGTAAACAAAACAAAGTAATTCGTGGAGGAATTTGCAACCGGCATTTTTCCCCACGAATTAAGTTAAAAAACGAACAAATAAACAAAACAATACAATTAGAAGAAAGGATGCTGGTGGACGCAGTTATTCCCTCCATTCTGGACCCTTCCCTAAACGTGGGAAGCCTCAATTACTCCCAAATACCCGGCAAGGAATCCATCAGGTATTTTTTTTTGTTTACTTTTTCCGCGCAATCTAATCTACTTCGGTGGACTTTCGCGCAGATTTGGGGGATGAGACTTGCAGATAGCAGGCCATTCCTTACAAAGTTTTGGAATTTAGGGTGGGCTCTCGGCCATTATTTGCGTTGCAACATTCGTGTTTAGTGTTATTTTCGCCTTGATCTGTTTCGTTTGTGCCGCTGTGATCGTCTACCATACGATGTTTCTGGTTGTGTTTTAGTGATGGTGTTTTGGTGTTCGTGTTCGTTTTGTCACGCACTTTCTGTGCGGGTTCTATGATGAGAGTGCGTTTTCTGTGGCCGTCCGCCCACACTCTCTGCTGCTCCTCCGTTGCTCCCTCGTCGGGGCATTTACTTAGGGATCGTCTTCCCTATGCCCATCGAACCAGACTCTCTACCGTGGTGCTGGTAGTTCTTGTTTTTGTGAAGAGTGCCTAATTAGTTGGCCGTCCGCCTGCACTCCTCTGCTGCTCCTTCGTTGCTCCAGCGGCGGGGTGATTTGTGAGAGAGATCGTCGTCTCTCCACCCATCGAACATAGTGCATTCGTCACCATTTGTGTCTGTGTGACAGCCGTTGGGGTGTTTTGTGTTGGCTGTCCGCCACACCCTTTTACTAGACATAGTCATTGTCTAGTTATCCCTCGATGGAGTGTTTGCTAAGGGGATCGTCCTCCCCCCACTCTTTTGTTTGTACCGACCTCCTGTCGGTACATCTGCCCTGTTGAGTCGGTGGGAGTCTCCTGACGACCTGCCAGGCTCACCATCCGACTTCCGCTCGCTCTTAATCGACGGTTGCGAGTCTCCCTTCCGTCCAAAGGGCTACGCAACCGGAACTTCCGTTCCGTTGTGACCGACCTGTCACTTTCGTATTCCTGTTCGGTTGCACCCTAAGGTTCCAAGGAGGTGGTCCGAAGGCTGATGGGGGCCTCGGATGCCCATCCACATCCCAGGACCTCGAGTGCGAAACCCAAGAAAAAGAGGGACCATGGGTGGGGTAAGAAGGGATCTGAGAGCAGACCTTGTTGCGGTAAAATTTAACGCAACAAACCCCACCCTCACCTCCTGGGAAATGAGCTTGGTTTTCGAAGGAACCCAAATCATTTTCCAAGGTATAGGTTGACATCACAACAAAGGAAAGACATTCCCACCATTGGCCAAAACTGCCCGTCTAGATCTCAAACAAAACAAAATCCAAAAACAAAAACAAACTAACGCTACTCTATTGGGACTTCTAGACTACTCTGCATCGTGATGAGGCTTAAGATCCTTCACGTGCCATGTTCCACGGTCTTTACCGTTCTCATCCGCTAGCGTGTATGTCCAAGGTGACACCCGCTTACTTATCCTGAAGGGACCGACGAATTTGGGAGCCAACTTTGCGGCATAATAATTAGCGGCATCTGATAACGCGAAATTTCTGCGCCATACTAACTCGTTCGGGAGATATTGGGTATCTCGCCGTCGGAGGTTGTAGACTTTCGCGGACTTCTTGGCGGCCGCCGCTAACTTTCTACCTATATCTAACCTAAGCTCCCTAAATCGATGTTCTATCTCGGCCCTATCTACATCCCCATCTCCTACGTCTAAATCTCTGTCTTCTACAGCTAAATCCCTATCTTCTAAAGCTAAGTACCTACTTGTCGAAGCTGCCTCCGCACTACCCGGAGCTGCTTCCCTATTTCCGACGTGATAACTTGTAGGAGCTACCTCTCGACCACAAGTCATCATGTCCCTACCAAAATTCGCATAATATGGCGAAATCCCTAAAACGTCGTGTTGGGCCGTGCGTATCGCGCACGCTACTTTCGCCAACTGCGAGTCCCAACTTCGGTGATTTTCCGAGACATACGCTCTCAGCGTTGTCTTTATAATTTGATTAATCCTTTCCGCAGGATTAGCCTGTGGATGATAATGTGCTGTATATCTTAATTGTGACGCGTACGCCTGGCAAAGCGCTTTCAGTTCCTTACTACGGAACTGCGGGCCGTTGTCACATACGACCGCTGATGGAACGCCAAATAACAGAAAGACATTGTCTTCCAACTCCTTACATACTGCCTTTGCGGTGGCAGATCTCAACGCGAATAACAGGGGAAATTTGGTAAAATAGTCGACGACAGTTAAAATATAAACGAACCCCCTACTGGACTTGGGAAGAGGTCCTACCAAATCTACGCAAATCATTTCCCAAGGCTTCGAAACCCCTACACGTTCCCTCATTAGACCAGCGGGTTTCTCATTCACCGGCTTAACCTGTTGGCAAACTTTACAATTCCTAACGTACCTAGTTATATCCTGTCTCATTTTAGGCCAATAATATTTGCCTCCTACTCTAGCATAAGTTTTCCGGACACCCATATGTCCAGCTAACGGACTGTCATGGCAGTCTCTTAAAATCCCTAATCTACCTGATTTCCCTACAACTAATTTCCACTCGTTATTATCCTCGTGAACTACAATGTGGCTGGCTTTCACGAACTTGAAAAGCCGCCCATTTTCCACTCTCCACGCTGGGTATGCTAATGGGTTCAACTCAACCGCCGAAATCATCTTCACCACCCAAGGGTCCAACTCCGCATCCGAGATCTCGGCCACAACCGGAACTCCTCGCGACAACATGTCCGGGACGACATGTTCCTTCCCCTTGCGATGAATGATTTCAAAGTCAAATTGCTGAAGCCTAACTGCCCAGCGCGCTAACCTACCCGACGGATCCTTAAGATTACTCAGCCATACAAGCGAGTAGTGGTCTGTCACGACCGTAAACCGAACACCTTCGATATACGGGCGCAACTTCTCAACTGCCCACAGCACAGCCAAGCATTCCTTTTCAGTCGTCGAGTAGTTTCTCTCACACCTATTGAGAGACCTACTCAAATAGCAAATAACTTTCTCTCCTTCCTCGAACTCCTGAGATAATACGGCCCCGATACCAAAATCTGATGCATCCGTTTGCACGACAAAAGGTCGCTGAAAATCCGGGCATGTCAAGATCGGTGCCGTAATTAAACATTCTTTCGCCTTCCTAAAACTTTCCTCACATTCTTTCGACCATACGAACTTCCTACTTTTCTTTAACAAATCTGTTAAAGGCCTAACTAAAGTGGCGAAATTTGGTACAAAACGTCTGTACCACGAAATTGTCCCTATAAAGCTCCTAATTTCCTTCACATTCTTCGGTGCAGGAATCCTAACCATGCTTTCCACCTTTTCCGGATCAACATGTAATCCGTTCCTATCAACGACGTAACCTAGGAATTTTAAAGAGGGCCTACAAAAGTTACATTTTTCCCGACTAACTTTCAACCCCGCCTCACACAAACGCTTTAAGACCTCTTCCAGTATCTCAAGATGTTGTTTGAAAGAATTTGTGACGATGATGATATCGTCTAAGTACACGAATACGTGTGGCTCCAAATCGGCACCCAAAACGCTGTCGATAAATCGTTGCCACGTCGCAGGCGCGTTATGTAAGCCGAATGGCATTCGCTTGAACTGGAATAGGCCTCTATTCGGAACCGTAAAGGCTGTGAGTGGGCGCGATCCCTCCTCCATCGGGATCTGCCAATAGGCCGACTTTATGTCTAAAGATGTTAGAAACTTCGCATCTCGAAGCTTATCTAGGGTCGTTGAAATGTACGGAAGTGGATAAGCATCCCTATCTGTTACTTTATTAAGCTTCCTATAGTCGACGCAGAACCTAAATGAACCATCCTTCTTTCGAATAAGGACTATTGGAGATGCCCACGGACTGTTTGATTTCTCAATAACTCCCGCATCCAGCATCTCCTTTAGCTCCTTATCAATATGTCCCTGCATTGCCGGTGAAACCGGATAATATCTTTGTTTAATTGGTTCTGCCGACGTCCTAATCTTATGCTCCACCAATTGTGTGCACCCTAAGCCCTCTGGCATAACTTCGAAAATTTTGTCTACCAAAATTTCGAGTTGCCTGACCTCGGCCACGTCCAACTCGGACTTCTCCCTTATTGCAGAAATTGAGCCAACCATCTGTTGACTCGAAAAATTCCACACGCCTGATCTCAAATCCGGGACCACTCCCGTCAGTGCCCAAAAATCTGCACCTAAGATCATAACGTGTGGTAGAGCTGGTATCACCAAACACTCTAATAACACCGTCTTCTCCTGCACCACAATTGGTAAAGATACCACCCCTAAAACTTCTATCCCTGCTCCATCTGCTAATGCAACCGATTTTATGTTGCCTCTACCTAACACTAGCCCTAAATCTTTCAAAATATTCCACCCGTCCCTACAAATGATTGTGCGTGAAGCGCCCGAATCCAAAAGTCCTAAAAACCTAATCCCATAAATTGTAACTCCTAAGTATGGTCGCCTATCTTCCCCGTTTGCCTCCAAAGTAAAGCCTAAATGAATTTGAGAAATCCCTAACTGGTCACCAGCAGGCGACCTCTCTAATTGCGACGGCGCTCTTGTCCTGCTGACCCAAGAGACCGTTGCGCGTTTCCCGAACAGCGCCGACAATCCTTACGCGACGTCCCTACTGCACCACAACCATAACAACGCCTAGGAGCGGAACAACGATTAGCGAAATGCCCTTCGCTATCGCAATTGAAACACCTCATTGGTCGAGGTGATCGACGCTGTTGGTTGTCTGTAACGACAACCGAAACCCTTGGTTCCTCCGAACCAATGTAGGCCAAATCCGGTTCCAGGAGATGCCTACCCCGAGTTGTTGGAGGTGGAGCAAATGTTTCCACATTTGCTCGCACTGTCTCCAGCTTTCTTCCCAGAGCGACCAGATCACTGACGCACCTGGGCTCTGCGAGTCCAAGTTGCGTCTGGTAAAATGGCGCAAGATTCCTTTGCAGGATCGACAGCTTCCTTCTCTCCGTCAGAGGATCGGAAAGTCTGCCAAACATATTCTGCATTGTCGCAACGTAGACACCAATGGATTCATCCTTCCCTTGGGTACGACGTCGAATCTCTTCTAACAGAAGATCATCGTAGTTGGGAGGTAGAAACTCTAGTTTCAATTCCCTCACCAACTCTTGCCACGAGGAAACAGTCCGCCTAATCGCCCTAAACCACAGAAGCGCCTTCCCAGTAAATAAATCCACCGACGACCTAAACAATTGGGATTCACTGATCCCCCTAGCTTCTCTAAGTTCCTCAACTCTCTCCAAGAAAGAGTTGACTGATGCCCCGCATCGTTCACCCGTAAAAGAAATATTCCACTTGGAGAGGTTTTCAGGCTTCTCCGAGTGGATATATACTCGTTCGTCAGCAAAGGTGTTCGGGTTAATACCCAAACCCGATGCTGACGTAGACGGTTCTACCCGTCGAGGCTCTACTGGCCTTTGAATATGCTGTTGTTGTTGTTGTTGTTGAACAACAGGTTTCGCGCTAGTGGTTGCGTTATCATCGCAATCACTGTCCTCCTCGTCGCTATCCTCCAAGTCCCCGAGGATGTTGACCAACTCGGTCTTTAATTCCTTTTTTATCGCCGTCTCGTCTTCCGTAATAGCACGAGACCTCCCTATCCTATTCATTGCCCAATCTATTTTTGTAAAGGCCTTCTTAAATTCTGAAGATCCCCGCTCAGGGTGGCTTGCTACGAGCGCCTTGATCTCCACTATTTTCCTCTCAACCGAATCCCTATCTTGTTCAAAAGTGAATGGGTACGTGTCCGATTCCACAACCGAACCACGTCGCTCCATTGCCCTAGCTGCCCTAAGCGATTTTCGCATTGGGTCGACGTCGCCAACCGACAATCCTCTGCGCTCAATCTCATAAACGAGTTCATCCCTCGACAACCTATTTATTTCCATATTGATATTGAAACAAAATCAATCAAGAAAAACGAAGAAGACAATATTTGTCTTGGGAAAAATTAACCACTTGTTAAAAAAACCGAAACCAAGAAGGTAGTGTTAGCAACTCCAACACGTCACACAAATCCGAGAAAGAAGTTAACGAAAAATTAATTAAAACAAACAGCCCAGATAGCAAAACCAATAAAAATATAAAATTTTGGCAACTCTACCAACTTCCTCGAATGGGGTGGTAAAGCGAAAAAGAAAAAAAATCAAAACCGAAAAAAAATTAAAACCGAAATCAAAAGAAAATCAAAATCAACGCACAAAAAAAATTACAGGCGGTAACCCTGTTTTATGTATATAGAGTACCACTGGCTTATGAACCACCGGTACCTATATCTATATGTAAACACGAAATAATTCCGAATTAGAAAACGGCAAAAATACTTGTATATAATATGATAAATGGCAACAGAAAAAACTGTATGTACATATATATATGTATATATAAATCACTTGTGTATATGAGAATAAGAACAAATATATATAGATATGGATACGTGAAAAATAACCAAAATAATATCAAAAAGAAAAAAAAGAACAAAACAAAACCACCTACTTGGGTATTTCCTCTGTGGGAAATCTTACTCTGCTTGCTTTTCCTTTGGGTATGTACAAGTACTTCCAACAACAACTCCTGAGACTTTCAGCGACTTTTGCTGTTTCCACTTGGACTTATTCCACCACCAAATATTTCACTTGCACACCTAGAAAATAAATAGCCAAAGTAAAAAGAACTAACAAAAGAAACACAAAACACTTCCCTAAAGACAAAACTTCAATTGGGGTTGGAATTGTGTCACACAAATTCCTTTCAAAACACTCTCAAATGATACAAAAATTGCCCCACGTCGGGTGCCAAATGTTGCAAAATTATTAATGATACTTTTAACGCGATCAAACTACTAATTAAGTAAGTTAATGGGCGAAACAAAACGAAATCAAGAACAAAAATGCAGTCGCCACTGCCCGATAGGAAAGTCGATAGTGAATAATGACAATTGCCAGAGATCGGCAACGAGAGATCGCGAACAATTTTGCAACTGTAGCCAGTGAAAGGGGCTACGTTCGGTTTGCTCAGCGAGAAGGGGTGGGTTCACTGATGTTAAGCGCACTATGCACTTATTGGGTTTATTTTTGCCAAAATTATATGTGTTGAGAAAAAAAAGAAAAAAATGGGCGCCACGTAATTTTCGGCAAATTACGAAACCTGAAAAACAGAAACTCAAAAAAGGAAACAAAAGTTTTAAAAACGTTATAAAAGCTCCGTTGGAGCGCGGTCTTTTATTAGTGGGGTAAAAAAAAGGCCCCGAAGAAGAAAATGTTGATGGCGACGCAACACCAAAATGTATATATATATATGTATATAGATGGTTGGACCGTTGGCGTGGCCCGCTATCGCGTTGTCTCGAAAATTTAAACAAAAAAATGAAAAAACTAACAGGTCGCGAGTCCCGCTTTTTCGGGAATTTACGGAACGAAAGTCTACCGAAATCTCACTTCACAAAAAAACCTAAACCAAACGATTTTCACTGTACTTATCTTTTCTGTTGGGTTCCTTGCCCACTTCAAAATTGTTGCCGTTGTCCTTCTGACAACCTTCACCTTCACTCTCCGTCCTATGCCCTGTCCACTCTGCAGGATCCTTCCTTCCGCTTGTCCTTGTTGGAATTCACTCCACAAATTTACTCTACTCAACCAAAAACTCAAAAAAACCTCCACGGTTTACTGATTAATTTTGTCTCAAAAAGTTGCTTTTCCGCAACGCCAAATCAAAAAATCTCTATCAAAAAAACTTCCAAACTTAATCTTTTGCTGGTCAGCCAAGAAGTGACTTCCAGGGCTCTCGCTTTGTTCGAAGTCGCTCAGCTTCCTCACACACACTCTCTCATACATTCGCTGGTATTAGACCCCAACGGTGGGATCTTAAGATGGCATTCAGCAATGCCTCCCACGGCCATTAACCGCCACATTCAACATATTAGCGGGCTAAACGGTCAATTTAGTGCGACACCAATGCGCTGCCGTAACCCGCTAATCCTCTCAAAATTTCCATGCACTCCTCTCTTTATATACTGGAATTCGCCTTGAGGGGATCCTTCCAGTATATTTGGATTAGCCAGCCGACTTCGAACTCTCTTCTCTTCTTTCCAGAGTTAGCCTTCTTTTAATAAGTTTTCTATGACCATCTGTCATAGTAAACAAAACAAAGTAATTCGTGGAGGAATTTGCAACCGGCATTTTTCCCCACGAATTAAGTTAAAAAACGAACAAATAAACAAAACAATACAATTAGAAGAAAGGATGCTGGTGGACGCAGTTATTCCCTCCATTCTGGACCCTTCCCTAAACGTGGGAAGCCTCAATTACTCCCAAATACCCGGCAAGGAATCCATCAGGTATTTTTTTTTGTTTACTTTTTCCGCGCAATCTAATCTACTTCGGTGGACTTTCGCGCAGATTTGGGGGATGAGACTTGCAGATAGCAGGCCATTCCTTACAAAGTTTTGGAATTTAGGGTGGGCTCTCGGCCATTATTTGCGTTGCAACATTCGTGTTTAGTGTTATTTTCGCCTTGATCTGTTTCGTTTGTGCCGCTGTGATCGTCTACCATACGATGTTTCTGGTTGTGTTTTAGTGATGGTGTTTTGGTGTTCGTGTTCGTTTTGTCACGCACTTTCTGTGCGGGTTCTATGATGAGAGTGCGTTTTCTGTGGCCGTCCGCCCACACTCTCTGCTGCTCCTCCGTTGCTCCCTCGTCGGGGCATTTACTTAGGGATCGTCTTCCCTATGCCCATCGAACCAGACTCTCTACCGTGGTGCTGGTAGTTCTTGTTTTTGTGAAGAGTGCCTATTTAGTTGGCCGTCCGCCTGCACTCCTCTGCTGCTCCTTCGTTGCTCCAGCGGCGGGGTGATTTGTGAGAGAGATCGTCGTCTCTCCACCCATCGAACATAGTGCATTCGTCACCATTTGTGTCTGTGTGACAGCCGTTGGGGTGTTTTGTGTTGGCTGTCCGCCACACCCTTTTACTAGACATAGTCATTGTCTAGTTATCCCTCGATGGAGTGTTTGCTAAGGGGATCGTCCTCCCCCCACTCTTTTGTTTGTACCGACCTCCTGTCGGTACATCTGCCCTGTTGAGTCGGTGGGAGTCTCCTGACGACCTGCCAGGCTCACCATCCGACTTCCGCTCGCTCTTAATCGACGGTTGCGAGTCTCCCTTCCGTCCAAAGGGCTACGCAACCGGAACTTCCGTTCCGTTGTGACCGACCTGTCACTTTCGTATTCCTGTTCGGTTGCACCCTAAGGTTCCAAGGAGGTGGTCCGAAGGCTGATGGGGGCCTCGGATGCCCATCCACATCCCAGGACCTCGAGTGCGAAACCCAAGAAAAAGAGGGACCATGGGTGGGGTAAGAAGGGATCTGAGAGCAGACCTTGTTGCGGTAAAATTTAACGCAACAGTATCAATAAGAATTTTATAAATTTCCTTAGAAATAGTACTAGTTAAATTTAAGCAGGGCAACCCGTCTACTAGTTTAAATGATCTATTCTTATGTTATTATTTACCATACATTCCGTTTCATCTGCTTCTGCATATGTACTGCTGACATCGTCTCTGCGTTGTTGTCGGGAGTTATTTACTCTCTGCTGCTTGAAGTTCTGCTGATAAGATCGTTGCGGTCTGTTGTGTGTGTTGAAACTCCCGCTGTGTTCACGTTTCGCTGGTGGATTATATACATCGGGTTTGTATTGATTCCAATTTTGTCGCTGTGCATGTACAATTTGTCTCGAGTTTATCTCCATCGGCTGTGGTCCTTGATTGTGTTGCTGCATATTATCGTATTGCTTCTGGGGTTGATAATTCGTTGTTTGGCTCGAATAATTTGGTCTTCTTTCGTTTCTGCGTTCATGTGGCATATTTTTGTGGTGCTTATCTTGAGTGAGATGTAAATGCCTGTGCACATTATCATGTTCTATTCTGCGAGCAATTGCGAATGCGTGTTCTAGATCATTTATTGTAGCTGAATATAATGATCCTCTTGTAAAGTTGTCACTCATACCATCAATGAATATACGAACTGCGTCGTCGTTAGCATTTTTAATTAGTCTGTCGATTATATTCGGCGGATCACCTGACATAGTGATTTTTGATATTATTAAATTGAGATTTTTATTTATCTGGTCGTGGTATTCAGACAGTGTGCTTCTTTTTTGCGTGATGGCTTTCATCATGTCTTGTAGCACGTATAGAGGTTCTTGATTAGAGTACGTATAATCTAATCTGTTACGTATCGCCTCAAAATTAAAAATTGTGTTATAATTGGTTAACACATTCGCGGCTGCACCCTGTATTTTACTTTTCACTATAGTCAATGCTGCTGCGTACTTACTGTGTGTTTTGAAGTTTTTAATGCTGTCCATTAATCTGGATGCTTCTTCGCGCCACGACCGATAATTTGATTGATCGCCGTTGAAAATAGGTAGGCTTTTAAATGCGTCTAACTGTATTTCACTACCATCTGTATATGTGGTTCTTATTTCCTCTAGCACAGGTATGTTTGGTACTATGCGTAATCCAGATTTTACTTCATTTAGTTTTGTTTCTAAATTAGTGTTTATTTGATTTTGGTTAGTTATTATTGCTGCTAACCTTGCATTCTCTGTGCGTGTGTGCTCTAGGGTTTGTGTTACTGTGTTGCTCCTGGTTTCTAAAGCTTCTAATCTTGCCATTAATACTGCGAGTTGTTCCATTTTGAACTCGTGTCTGTTGTCGTCGAATTTGTGTGTTTTTTTTCTCCACATATACACTTTCACTGAATTGCTTTGCTGCTTCGTACGAAGAAGCTATATTTGTACCTGCTATGCTAGGTAATTCTTGTAACCGGTAACGCGAGTGTTCTGTTTATACTAGATTTCACTACTTGTTCCCGAGGTCCGCTCGATTGAAGTTAAAAAGTATATTTAACCTCCTGGCAGGATCGCCAATTAAAACACTTGTTTCTTACTTTTAAAATTAAACAATATTTATTTGGAACTATGTCCTTTATTATTGAAATACTTTTTACTAATTCTAAAAGGAGCTTAAGGCTACTATGTAGTTACAATAAGACTGTTGATAAATTCATCATACAGTCGTATTTATATACTTTTCTTATCTATCTACAAGGAGACCCAAGCGTACAATCGTCTTGCTTGATAATGAAGAAGAGATAATATTCCAACATTGTATACAAACGATATTATCTCTTTTACATATGTTATCATTGTAGCGTTGTGTGCAAGACTGTACTAGAGACTAAAGATATCATTGAATACAAATAATGTTATCTTTTTTCTCAATATGTCTTGCTATGGATACTTAACTCGCGTTCTCATAATAGTGTCAGATTTTTACTGACTAAAAACACCACCCTTCTAAAGATTGTTACATACTGCAACTAAGATATAACTTATCAAGCAATTTTTCTATCATTAAATAACAACTTTTGAAAGGTTACTTTCCAATGAAAGATCCTGCGTGTTCCGCAAATTACTGGTGGTCAGGGATAAGATTATTGTCTTCGATAACCGGTTGTAGGCGCCTAAGAAATATTCGCTTGAAGACTTTGGATATGACTGGAAGAAGGGAAATTGGTCTATACGATTTTACTTCATTTGGCGGTTTTCCTGGTTTTAAAACCATTATAACCTCCGCGACTTTCCATTGACAAGTGTTTTAGTCTGAGCGCAGCATTTATAATATGAAGAAGCTTAATTGATGCTTTCCTTGGTAGAGCTTTTAGAACTTCTCCGGTGATCAAATCATAACCAGGAGCTTTCTTAGGTTTTAGGGATTCGATTTCACGTTTTAGTTCACTTAGCGTTGCACTAGTGAGTGTTGAATCGTCAGATTGTGATTCCGCACTATTAGCATTGTCGTGGATCGCTTGGCCATCGTACGGTTTAAAAGTTTCTTCTAGATGAGCGGCACAAACGTCCGCTTTTTCCTTATCTTCCCTTGCCCATTCATTTCGATTTATTCTAATTGGCGGCGCGGGGATTTTGGGCCTTTTGGTGCCTTTTACAGATTTCCAAAGTGAATAATTGGAATCTTTTTTCGCTGTTAAACTTTCAAGGTAAGAACCTATCGCACAATTTTTAAAATCCTTAATAACTGCCTTCAACAATTTACACAAATAATTCAAATGTGCTTTATGTTGCGGAGCGCGACTCTGTTGCCATTTCTTACGCGCCTTCCTTTTTTCGTTGACCAATTCTTTTATTTCGGGAGGATATCGTAGCCCATATTTGGCCGTCGTTTTCCATGCATTAGGCGTATGTACGATCTCGACGAAGCGATCAACTTCAACCTGAAGTTCATAGGGTGTCGTAAGTGTTACACTCAGTTCAACGTTCTCTTCAATTTCGTTCCTAAAGCCTTCCCAGTTAGTTTTTCTACCAGTTAATCTCGCTGGCTCTAGGTTATTGGCTAAACGTTGCTATGACCTGGAACCCAGATCAGGGTGACCTTGAACTGGTCAAGCGAGGCCAGCTCCTTACGGCATTCTAATACTAATTTTGAGGTTATATTGACTGAGGCGATAGCCTTGATAGCAGCTTGACTATCAATAAAAATGTCTATCGTTTGCCTCGGAACTATGTTTGTCTGTCGTTTGATTTGACGACAGGCCTCGCGGAAGGCCAGTTATTTCGCCTTAAGCACACTGGCCGTAGCCGGTAGCCTAAAGGATTTTGCGATGTTAAGAGACTCAGAAAAAACACCTGCACCTACTCCACAGTCCATTTTTGAACCGTCTGTGTAGATTGTTAGGTTCGTGTCCCTGTTCAACCGGCCATCCTGCCAATCTAATCTTGAAGGGAATTTTACTTTTTACTTTACTTCCTGGGCCATGTGCTAACCTTCCCTAGAGCATTTTCAATAATTTCACTAACTACGGAAGGAAACTTCCCTGACACCAGTATCACCATATCGTCCGCATATCCGACCACTTTAATTCTTTCTCTGTCTAAATTTACGAGTATTTTGTTCATCACTATGACCCACAGCAGTGGTGAGATAACACCTCCTTGGGGTGTGCCTCTGCTGGCAAATTTGGTACTAAGCGTAGAGGCAATCCATAGACTTAGATGGTTCTCTATCCCTAGCTTTCTAAGGGAATCCAGAATTGCTTCAGTGTGTACATTGTTGAAAGCCCCTTCTATATCTAGAAAGGTTGCTAAAGTGTATTCTTTATAGTGTATTGACTTTTCGATTGTTCGCACTACCTCATGAAGAGCCGTTTCTGTTGATCTTCCTTTAAGGTAGGCGTGCTGTGCCTTGGATATTGATATTTCTATTGTACACGCAAATGGCTATCTAGAAGTCGCTCGAGGGTCTTCAGACCAAAGGAGATCAGACTGATTGGCCTGAAATCTTTCGAGATTTCATGACCGCGTCTACTAGATTCATACTCAGTCTATATAGGAATTCCAATACTTCGAAATTATTTTTCGATTGGGCGGTCTGTCCCACCCCATACCTTTTGGATGCCACATTCATTTTATTTTTCAGAAATATAATGAAAGCTGACGATAATCAAAAAAATTCGTCCAGAATATAACTTATTATGGTCATCTACACTTCAAATACGACGGCCTCTTCCGGACCTTGAAGAAACATTCTTTGCAGCAGCGGTCGCCTGGGCAACACTTTACGACAGATGGAAATCAGCTCAGCGACACACTTAATCGCAGCGACAAATGACAATTCACAAGACACAATGACAGAACACACTTCTGTGAGAATGTCCGCTTCCCACTGACAACAGAAAAATTCCGCTGTCTATGTCACTGGACAAAAATAAAAAATCAAACCCCCTCCCACTTTCTCATCGGTTCGTATGGACACGCTTTCTCAACTTCTCTTGTCGAAATTCACTTTTGAAATGTGTACACATATTTTTGAAATAAATATTCTCCGTTATTGAGTCGTTCAAACAAACAGCAGGCGCAACATCATAAATTTGACGGCGGGGCATAGCTAAACCACATTACATTGAGTGGTGTTGTTTTCGCTCTGAAGTAGCACAAGGAAGATGGAGTTTTTCGAGTGATTTCGTAAGCACGAAATTCGCCCATTATCCACATGCACGATATTAAAAAGAAAAAAATGATAAAATGAAAAAATTCCGAAAGAATGAAATAATCTGTTTCGCTGACAGCGTGTGACATGACGCGAGGATTGTGCTCGCGGGGAAAAGTTTCGAAAGCAAGAAGAAGTGCTCTACGTCATGTTGGCTATGATTCTGACGGTAATGATGGGGAAATTTTAAATTTATGCAATATGCCAGAGAGCATATGGTCACACTAGCGCTAAATGCACCATTAGGTAAATAATATGTAGTTAATTCCAATTGACAAACAACATAAAAGACATGTAATAAACCGTAAGCAAAATGACAGAGAGAGCTCTCTCAACAACTTGAACATTAGAAACAGTTCACTATCTATTTACCATCTATATACTGACTATCAGCGATCATTGGTACAGTCGTTTTCTTCTCCAGTCCTCTTGTGCAAGCCGACCACTGCATACCAATATTAGTTTCTCATGGAGGAAAACAAAGAATTTGAATTTAAACAAAAAAAACGTGGTGTTTTATTTTAATTTTAATAATAAAACAGATAGTTTTATTTTGTATCTTGGTGTGTTTACACTGATGGCGGACCATTATGACCTTTATGCGTTGGGAAATGACAGGCGGTTTTAAATAGTTTTCGACTCTTGAATTGGGCTACAGACTGTAAAGAGTGATCGCTGGTATATAACTAATGAAGAGGGAGACATTGGAGGCTTGCAAAATTGACTTATGAGTGACAGGGTTGTGACAAATGTGACGTCTGCATCAGAGATTGCTACAGAAGCGCGAAGGAGACAAAAAGCGACCCTAAATATATTCAGTTCATTCAAAACCCACAAATTCAGTTGGAGGTCATGAAAAGAATAGTTCTTAAGACGATTATTCCAGTCGAAGAAACAAACACCAATAAGTGAGAGAAATAAATTCGAAACGAGTGCCAGTTTTTGAACAGGTGTCAAAACAATCACAATTTTAATAATATCCGAATTTTTCTGCTAGAATGTTGTAGTTTTTAATGCCCCATGCGTTTCGAACCTCAGTCTTCCCATAGCAAAAATGTTTGCCGTCAAAATCTGCACAGTTATCATTGATGCCGTCATCTTGTTTCTTTTATCCGTCCACAGTTGAGCGAGATTTTCTTTAAGCCTATAACACAGCACGTGCGGTGATTTATTGGTAAGTTTGTTGGACTTCCAAGCGAGAGTTACGGGGTACTATCTCCGGAAAACAAAAAAGTTTCATCTGACATCTGACGTCAGACTTGTGTGTAAAATTGTTACATGAAAGAGCTTCTCAAATAAGCCAGTCACAGTCCAGGGAATGGAATGTCCAAACTACTTTTTTTCTACAACACAGAGCGATAAGTTGATTCCAGGAACTCTAGTTCACTCTTTGACACTCTGTTGTTTCGTTTTCCAAGCCCAATCTCCTCTAATCAAACGGCCGACAAACACTTCACAAACACACTCGTGGTGGCTTCTATAATTTTGTCTAAAATAAACGGCCATCTTCTCCTCTTATTTATGTGTATCCAACGGGCCGGCCCAAGTTCATTGACTCCCAGTAATTAAATGCATGAAATCTTCTCCATCTGAAGAGATCATCGTTTATGTTTTGGACAAATTTATATAGCCATATCTCCGTTGTTTCCACCACCACGGACTTCACAGAGAACTTCATGATTATCACCGTATCACCGATCGTTTTGCGAAAAAAAGAAATCAAAATGGGTACTCGCTATTTACTGCTGCCCACTTACCTACTTGGAATAGTAGGTACAGGGTGTAGCAGAAGTCTTGATTCGCTTTAGCGATCTTCAGTGCAACTTGAAGCTTTCCACGATTTGGGTGAGTTCTGTCGGGTACACCCTATCATCGTGTACAATAGTACTTGGCCGTATACCGAACGTTTAATTACTACCACAAGTGAATCTATGGTAATATCCATCTCTAGAGCTTTCTCTTTGTGAGTTACCCCATCTAAGCCGATGGTGCTTGCTGGTGCTGATGCTGGTGTGTTATTCAATCCCTCGTGCTTGGGCATCTTAAGTAAATGAGAAATCGAAAAGTGGCTGAGTCCACTCTGCGTACCGATACCCGTTGCGTCTTTTTGTATGTGTGGAACCCTTGAGCAACTTTGAAGTGTTCGAGTTGAGGTCGCTGGCAGAGAGAGCCAGAGATGATGGGATAGTGTTGGAGCTTGCTGTGACGATGGCGACTGTGTGCTCATCAGTCGTGTATGGTTCTTGTCAAATTTAGCTTTGCTTGGTCGTTTTGGATGTAAGAGAGATGGGAAGTGCAAGGCCAACGAATCTAGTCAAAAGCGACGCATATTAGTCAAACCTGCAGACTGAAATTAGAACTGTTTTGAGGGGTGTTAAACGGGCTTAAATGAATAGAGGATCCTCCACTGTTCAGAAAGAACTCGCGGAGCAGTCTGTCAAATTAATAGAATAAGATCAACCCTAGAGGAATCTACGAAAGTTGTACTAGACAGTAAACTTACTTACTTACTTAACGGGCTCCCGACCCGTGAAGAGTATCTGCCTGAGACACTGCAGCGTTCCATCCTTTGCGATCCCGGGTACGCTGCTTCCAGTTTGCCAGACAACGCGCTCTGGTATCCGCGTTGGCTTGGTCTTTGAAACGGAGGTTCGGTCATCCTTGTCGTCTCGAGCCTGGGGGCTGGGATTCAAAGATCCTCTTAGTTGGGACATTGTTGTCCATTCGCTCGATGTGGCCGAGCCAATGTAGTCGAGGTGTTTTGGCTTTTTGGACTAGATTAACATCTTGGTACAGCTCATAGAGTTCGCGGTTGTATCTTCTCCTCCATTAGCCCTCCTTGCACACAGGACCAAAAATCCGACAAAGAATTTTTCTTTCGAAGGAGCCCAGTATTAGCTGTCCCTTCCTGCTTATCGTCCAGCACTCGGCGCCATAAAGCAGAACTGGTAGGAAGCATACATTTCGTCCTTCGAGTTATGAGTTTTGAACCCAATTATTTTGCCAAACCGAAGTAGCAGCGGTTTCCTAGGGTAATTCTTCGCCTGATTTCCACGAGGGTGTCATTCGTGGAGGTCCATGTTTACTCTGAGGTAGATGAACTCCTTAACTCGAAATTGTTGCTATCAATAGTGACGTTTTGTCCTAGGCGGTGGACATAATGCGTGTTTGTTTGTTGATAGCATGATAGCGCATCTCCTTGCCGAAATCCGGTAGATGTTTGGAATATTTCGGAGGAGCTACTTCCAAATTGCACGTAGCAGCGCGTGTTCTCCAGTGTCACCCGACACAGCTGGATCAGTTTCGCCGGGTTTCCGTAATCGGCCATCGCCGATAAATAGGTGGTGAGTCTCGACTTAAAATTCATTGGTCTTTTCCAGGATTTCCCTTAGTGTGAAAATTTGGTCTATGGTCGATCTTCCGGGCCGGAAGACACACTGGTACTTGCCGATTAGTGTGTTGCAGAACGGTTTAAGACGTTCACTCAGTACTTTGGATAGGATCTTGTATGCGACATTATAAGCATGGATATGCCTCGATAATTCTTGCAAGACATAGGATCGCCTTTTTTGTAGATGGGGCATATGGAGCTGATAGTCCACTCATCGGGCATGTTTTCCAAAACATCACCACCGTATTTAAAGAGATCCGCTGGTAAGCCATCCGAGCCTGCGGCCTTGTTTTTCTTAAGCTTTTTTATAGCTAAGCCAACCTCTTCTATACTGGGTGGTGGAACAGGTTCTTCATTGACTGGACGTGGGTTATCTTCTTGCCCTACCACTCTCTCAATATGATGAGAAGCACCATACGAAGCCAACTCCACGTGCCACTCCATTGTTTACCAAATTGTTTAATTGCTTTCAATAGCCCAACATAAAAGCTGTGCCGCTCCAAGGTATTTCTCTGTATATGCATCAGTCATCACTACTCGACTAACTATAATTAATCTAGCTGAAAGGTCTTGAACAATACCCGTAACTCACTGTTTACTCAGCCACTCCAGCACCTATCGAACCGAAAAGTATTTACACACCACCCAACCGTAACCTCTATTAGCCACCTGTGCAACTACAGTCACAAACAGGAAGGCACACAAAGAGTGGGCGTTCAGTTAACTGACAATTGAAAACAGGCTCGGCCAGCTCGATCATTAAAACAGGCCTAAGCCTGTCAAGTCAAGGTTCACAAGACAAGTTTCTGCACCATTTTTGGACGTGTCAGATGACACCCATAAGTTTGAGTGTTGCTTTCATTCTCACAATTGTCATTTTGTTTTTTTTTCGTGGTTTGTAGCGATGCGTTCACAGATGACTAACGACTTTTGATGGGAACATAAAGTAATCAAAACTACAATAAAAACTCTTTGAAGTGCGATCAGAAATTCGGACCATCATCAGTATGAATCATAATTAGCGGGCGCACATTATTATTTTTAGAACAACTCCCGTCAGAATTATAACTTTCACCACAGCAAGCATAGCTACTTGGGTTGTTTTGAACTCTTTTCCATACGCATACCGTGTGTATCAATGCCTTAGGCTTGTGGTCAGTGGGTGTATTTGCATATTACCGGTGTAGTGCTTATGCTTTAGGCGCAACCTGGATTTTTATTTAATTCTTTTGCATGCGCTATCTTATAAGGTATGCTTATTTGCAGTCACAGTTTACCGCAGAGAGAATGAGCGAATGTTAATGCGACAGCAGGAACGTAATGACTTTGGAATGGATTCGTTGATCGTAAACTCTTGATCATAGCTCGCTCTTCGATTTACATTGTTCTCATTATGTTAATTTAAGCTAAGTCTTTGAGTAGTCACCTGTTAAAAATTATAAGCGCTTTCGAATACCTCAATAACTCGTCAACTGATTTTAATCTGCATATTTGAGTAATACGCCAAGCTGAATGAACTTGGAGGTCAGTGGTTATACCAACAAAGTTTTTAGTTCCAATTGGTTTGGATGACATTTGACAGTCGTAGAGAGTGAGGCCGTTCGGATACCTAGATCACGTAAAACGTCAACTATGGATTTGTCTGTAATAGGTATACGAACGCGTTGATAGTAAACATGAACTGTTTTTATATTCTCGCTGTTTCGATTTTCTTGACTATAGACTGCCCCTCCATACAATCATAATAACTGCAAAAAAAACCAATAAAAACTGAAATATATCAGCCGTCAGACTTGCTAAACTAGAAGTGCGAATGTTCCCAGTGATGGAAATGGATTTACCACGGAGCAGAATGCGTCGCAAACCAAACTTTAAAAACAATTATTCAGCTGCAATGACCATAAGCTGCGGCGAATTTGGAGTGGTCAAGTTTTACAGCTCAGAATAGACGAACACTATTTTCTAGAAAAAAAAAATCATTATGAGTGACGAGGAGAGCGACAAAGCACATTTATTGGCTGGGTTTGGAAATAAACAGAAATAAATAGAGTAACCGCAGTCATGGTAGGCCGCATTTATGTCGGTGAGGTACATCTTCATCATTGGGCCATGTTTCTTTGAGGATACTAGCGACAATGACGACCCATATCGGAATATATTTTTGAACAATTTCTTACGAACAAAACAGCTCAAATGGTGCTAGAGAAATTTGGTTCCAACAATACTGAGCCACATGACCACAGCTCAATCATCAAGTACGTGGATGGCGAGACCGCGGTGGCACTAAACGATCCCAGGTAGATCAAACTCCGATTTATCAGAATTTACACCCACCTGAGCCTCGTTTAGTGCCAAAACAGTTGGTTTATATTTAGCAACGTACGCCGAGAAGAGATTCGATCGTAGCGCACGAATGTTGCACATGTCAACCCTAAAACTCCCTATCAATACAAAAAACAGACACCAACAAATCTTGGACAAGTTGTAGTGCAAGACAATTGCAGAAGAGGATGGCAATTCAACTTGAAATTCCAGTGAACGCATGTAAAATGTAAATATATCCGAAACAGAATTCAAAATCGAAATGTAGAAAGCTGTATAGAGACACAAAAGACAAACAGAGCGCACGTAACGTACACTACATGAAACACTGACACGGCGAAGGTGAAAAGAATGTAGAACAAGTGGTTCTATTCTTCTTTTTTTCCATATTTTTGCTTATTCATATATTTTTTTTCTGTTTTCATGGTTGCACAAGAGGGAACCAGTGACGATATTTTTTTTTTTTTTTTTTTTTTGTTTATTCAAGTGTCTTTTGTTTTGCTTTCGGTTTGGGTTGGGTATAGGGTGGATAGATGATTTACTTTGCCTTTCGACTTTACCCACTTTACGGGAAGTTTAAAGGAAACTCACCGTCGTATATGTACTTGATTTACGGGTGGAAATTGAGAACAACTTACCTGTGTGGAAAAAAAATGGGAATTTGACTCTTAAAATGTGAGATAACGTGTACAGGTTTTTGAAGGGGGTATAGGTATGTCTCACATGATTTATGCAGCAGTTTGGATGAAAGCGCACAATAATGAGGATAACGAAAATCCTTCTCTCAAGCTGTCATGGGCAGTTATGACAACTGAAACTCTATTGGTAGCCTACTAACAAAATTAGACACCTCAATAAAGAAGTGTGGTAGGTGTTGAATAAATAAAAGGCTGCCCTGTAAAGATTCGTAGTAAATTTGAAAATTGTGGGTCGCTGGGAACTCTTTTTGGATGGACTTTTGATTGGTCTGCTTCGCATTTCACTCGTTGGAGTTCAGCTGGGGGCAGATCACGTTTGACGACGATCGCCTGAATTACGTTTTTGCGAAAG
Source organism: Cheilosia vernalis (assembly GCA_949126925.1). Lineage (NCBI taxonomy): Eukaryota > Metazoa > Arthropoda > Insecta > Diptera > Syrphidae > Cheilosia > Cheilosia vernalis. The sequence continues at coordinate 61,142,680 of OX421362.1, forward strand.
AAAAAGTATTTTACCACGTTATAACATCTTTATTGTTTCAAGTTCGACTTACGACTGCTTAACTCTAACATAGAACATAATTATGAAAACTTAAAGTAACAGGAACAAGAAGACATCATTGACAATAACAACAGAATGCTTATCGCAGTTGTGACTATCAGTCATATAGTGACTGCAGCTGTACACTAGCTGTGTGGCGTTTTGGGTACATAGACGCTGCTATTGTTGTGACCCTGAAGTTGTTTGTCACATTTGGTCTCGCTGTTATTTTGCTGTTGGTCTGATGCTGCTGTTGATTTGAGGTTGCAGGTGCACACTTGTCGTCAGATTCTACATAGTGTGACCCTGAAGTTGTTTGTTATGTTTTATGTTTGTGTGACGCTGTTGTTACTGGGCGCCTTTGGATTATATCAGTCGTTAATATATGATATTGGTAGTTGTGCACGTAACTCCTCCCGCCGAAGAGTGAACTTATCGAGATCCATTGAGTTAAGCATCACTACAGCTATGACTGGTGGCCAATGTTACTCCAACCAATGTTTCGGCATAAATAGGATGCTGATTACGTTTATTGTTGTGTTGTTCTTGCATTAGGATAACAGGCATTGGCGATTGTGTTGCTACCATAACGACTCCCAGAGAAGGTTAAATATCTATAGTTCTGATATCTATATAACTATCGGTTAAGGGGTAGGAAAGGAAGGGAAGGGAAAAAAAATTGTCCATTCTGGAGAGCACAAAATCTGAATTCATTAGCAGTTCCTTTTCACTATTATATAATATATATTTAACATTTATATATATGTATAATATTTGTTAAATATATATTTTTTCCGTTAAATTACAAATGTAATTCTATAGGAAAGCAATCAATCAGTTCAGGAAACTAAGAACACAAATTCAAATATTATTAAGATTTAAGTTGTTTCTTCTTTTCTTACTTTACTTATGAATAATTTGCTAACTAGGTATAGGTATTTTCATGTGAAATTATGATTTTTTTGCGTTTTTTTTTCCTTACTTTTTGCTTGTGTACCTTCCTTCTATTTGTATCTAGAGTAATTCTATTATTCTTGATAACGCTATGCTTAATGTATTTAGGTGCTAATTTATTTCTCCTGTCATCTGATTCGAATATGACTTCTTCAGGGAAGAAATCAGGTGGATTCTTACGGCTATTGTTACGTTTCTCTATTATGTATTTTTTATGATTCAAACTTCTATCTTTTATTATTTTTGCTAAATTTGAATAGTCCCTTATATGGTCCCTTAAATATTCCTGTTCTGTTTGCGAAGTTACTTTAATTGGAAACGGTTTGTTCGTGTTTAAATGACCAGTCAATAGTTCGAACGGGGTCAAGTTTGTTGCAGAATGAACGGAGTTGTTATAAGTAAGCACGGCTTCATCCACAATTTCGCATATAGCTTTGTTTTTATGCTGGTATTTTATAATACGAATAAGTTCTGTTAGAGTTGAATGGAATCTCTCGACTGGTGAGTTTCCAGTTGAACTTTTCGCACAAGTGTTATGTAGGTGTATACCATAAGCTTCTAAAAACTCTTTAAAGGTAACTGACACAAACTCACTGCCATTGTCAGTTATAATTTTTTGCGGAACGCCATGATGGGAAAAATAGTGCTTTAGAGATTTAACTAAATTTATACTATTTCTAGAAGTCAATAAATAAACACACGCAAATTTGGTAAACTTATCAATAATTGTCAAAAAATTCTCTTTATGAATCGAGTATATATCCATATGAATAATTTCTAAAGGTCTTGATGGCGTCTCAGTTATTTCAAACTTCAGTTTCTCACGATTACGATCATATTTGTTTATGCTACATATCTCACAATTATTTATAATACGAGTAATTATGTTTTTCATATTCGGGAAATACGTATTCCTTTTGATATGAATATAGCTTTCTGTAATACCTCTGTGATTGGACTTTTTATGGTATTCGCGGACAACTTCTTCTTGGCTATCTCTGTTTGTTATATCTTCCAAGATAATATTAGATCTTACTAATCTGAGACACCGGTTATTGAAGTACGTCATAAAAACATATTGAACTGTCTTAAATGTCTCGTCATCTGCCAAAATCGCAGTTAGTCTTTTAGAATTTAAATATTCTTTAAAGATGGATACTATAATGCTTTCACTGCTAATGTCTTTATGCTGAATTATATACCTTTTCTTTCTTTTAAACAATATTTGAAATTTGACAGAAAGCTTAGGCTTACTATCGTTTCTTCTAAGAATAATTTGATTAGAAAATTCGTTTATAGGGCGTTCTGTAATTGGTATCCCATCATTCAAATTTTCCAATGCGGAATGAACTGTAGAAATTTCGTCCGGATCATCGACATTGTTTACCATTGACTCAAAATCCAAATCGTCTAAGTCTTGTTCAGTGTCATTGGCCTCATTAACATACAACTCAATTCGAGACAAGGCATCGGCATTTAGATTTGTCTTTCCCTTTTTGTAAGTTATGTAGTAGTCGTATTCTTCCAATTTAAGTCTCCACCGAACAAGCTTAGAATTTGGTTCTTTTAATGAAAAGAGCCATACCAGTGGTTTGTGGTCTGTGACAATTTGGAATTTTCTTCCGAACAAATAGGGACGAAAATATTTTGTTGCCCATACAATGGCTAGCAGCTCCTTTTCGATTGTACTATAATTTTGCTCGGATTTAGATAAGGTCCGACTTGCAAAGCAAATTGGTTTATCTGATCCTATAGAGCCTTGGGATAGTACTGCACCTATTGCAACGTTACTCGCATCGGTAGTAAGGTTGAAAGGCTTTGTGAAATCGGGGTGCTGAAGCAGTGGATCATTGCAAAGGATGGATTTACAAATTTCAAAGCATTCCAAATACCTTGAGTCAAGTTTAATAGTTTTTCCTTTTCTAAGACACTCAGTCATTGGCTTAGTAAGGTTTGCGAAGTCCTTTATAAACTTTCTATAATAGCCTAAGAGTCCCAAAAAGGATTTAATTTGTTTAGCTGTCTTAGGTACTGGAAAGTTTTTTACTGCGCTTATTTTGTCCGGGTTTGGCTTTATACCTTCAGGTGTTACAATATGTCCTAGAAAAGCTACTTCTTTTCGAAGAAATTCGGACTTTTCGACCTGTATTTTGAGATTCGCTTCTCTGAACTTATCGAACAGTGCAGTGAGGTTTTCAATATGTTCCTGACGAGAAGTGGAATAAACAATTACATCGTCCATGTATATTAAGCAAATTTTGCCTTGGAGGTCTCTTAAAACGTTGTCCATAACGCGTTGAAATGTTGATGGAGCGTTTTTAAGTCCAAATGGCATGCGGAGAAATTCATAATGTCCATTCTCCACAGAAAAAGCTGTTTTGTGGACATCTTCTGGCATTACTTCGATCTGGTGAAATCCTGAAGCTAGGTCTAATGTACTGAAATACATGCACTTCCCAAGCTTGTCCAAAATGTCAGTAATATTTGGGATTGGATATCTATCATCGACAGTTTTTTCGTTGAGTTTTCGATAGTCGATAACCAACCGCCATTTTTTTTCTCCACTATGGTCCGCCTTTTTTGGGACAATCCAAATCGGAGAGGACCATGGGGAAAAACTTGGACGAATGATACCCTGATCTAACATATCGGCTATTTGATTCTTTATTTCATTCTTATGGATGTACGGGTATCGATACGACTTGCAATATATGGGTGTGTCGTCTTTGGTTTTAATTTGATGTTTCACTACATTTGTAAATGTTAAGTTCTGTCCCTTTACGAAAAAAATGTCCTCATATTGCTTTTTTTATATCATTTGCCTCTTCGATATTTAAATGATCTGTCCGTATTAGTTCACAGATACTCTTGTCTCCTAGGTTTTCTTTATTGTTAATCGTAAAGTTATGGAGTTCAAAATGTGAATTTTGATCGATCAGACTTGCTTTAATTGGTTGTTCTAATAAAAATGTTTGCGGATATTCGGATATATTAACTACTTCCACGAAACAATACCAATTTTTAGTTTGATATACTCCTTCCGATATTATTAAATTGTTTGTAATGGAAGTTGGTTTAACGTAAATACTTCCATTTTCTACATCAACGGGGAGGTTACATACAGTCTTACTGAGACTCGGAATGGTATATAGTTTGGACATTAAATTTGGTTTGAATGCCAAAGGTATTCTCAGATTGTCCATTTCTAAGAGTGACTTCTTTAAATCTATTTTGATGCCCAGGTTTTTCATTATGTCGGTCCCTATAAGCCCATCAAAATAGTTATGGAATTTAAATATCAAGAAGGATAAAGGTTTCTTCGTCCCGAGCTCTGGTAACCCGTTAAACGTTACTTTTTTATTAACAAATTGTTTGTTAAATATGGTCTTAATTTCTACTGGTTGAATAAATGTGGTTTTTAAACAATTAGCTACATCTGGACTTACGAAGGATTTATTGCTTCCAGTGTCAATCAAAAACCTACATTTTGTTTTGCATATACTATTGATAATTATATAGGGCAATATATTTAAATTGTGATTATTAATATCTATATACCCAATTGATTTGCTGAGGCTTGTGCACAAAAATTTGTGTCATCTACCTCTTGTTCATTAATCAAATTGGATGTAGATGGAATATCCAAATTCGGGTAGTAATTTTGTTCATTATTGGGGAATGATATACTAGTCGAAGGATAGAGAACTGGGCCATTATTAGAGCATGTGTTTGGGATATTGTTTGCGTTGCAATTTTGGCAATAGCTTTCCAAGTTGAACAGCTGATTTCGACCTTGTATTTGAGCATTGTTCCTTTGGTTGTTACTGTGGTGGCTCGTACGTGTAATTGCACTAGTAACATCCATCGGCTCAGGGATTGGAAACTGTCTAAAATCTGAATTTACATTGAAAGATTGGGGGTTGTTGTAAGTGTGTCTAAATTGAGTTTGTTGTACGTTTGGTCGTGGGTGTCTATAATTATATTGTTGTTGATGTTGGTTAGGGCTAAAAAACTCTTGATTGTTAGTTTGATTTAAGATCTGTTGAGGTCGAATAGGGGTATGTATGACTTGCGGGTAATTATTGTTTCCGGGTTGATTTAGTCTAACAGAGGGTCTTCCATGTAAATAGCTAGGTTTTCTAAAATAGTGAGCATTTTGCTCCTCAAGACAAAAATTAAAAGCGTCAGTAATTTTACCTGGCCTCATAGCCCTAATTGTTGAACCCAGTGGTTCTTTCAGTCCTGATAAAAATGTGTTTAAGGACATTTCATTATAAAGAATTTGCTTAGCATTTATAACATTTTTGTCGCTTTCATGAACACGTATGAAATTGACATTGTTGAAAGAACTTCTATAATTCTTGAATAAAACTTTTCAACAGAATCGTTATTCTGTCTTATTTGGTGCAAGTCTCTTATAAGACTCGTTTCGTTACGCTTGTCGGAGTAGTGAACGATTAAATTGTTTTTAATGTCTTCCCAGTCCACCAGCGTTCCGTACATATTGAGAATTTCATTCGCTTCGCCTATTATTTTATTCCTAATAGCCCTCAAAATAATTTTTTCGTAACTAGAACCTTTGATATTTGGTATTACAGCTAGGACTTCCTCGACATTGCTTAAAAAATCATAGAGTAACCTAGGGTTTCCGTCGAAGGAAGGTACATCCTTAATAGCGTCAGGAATTCTAAGTGAATTAAAGACGTCTGTGGCAATAGCGGAATTATTCATAATTTTATCTGTATTTAAATTTACAGGAAATAAGTTTACTTGAGCTGAATTATTGTTCTCGATCGATTTGATAGAAAATGAACTAATTGCTGAATCCACAAAATCACTTTTATTCAAATTTATATACTCCTTTGAATTTTTCAACGTTTTACGAATTGGGCTACTAAAGGTACTAAGATTTGTGATTTCGTGCTTTCCAACCGGACAATTTGTCTTAGGAATTAGAGGCATAGGGCATAAATATAACCGACAGTTTAGAATCAGAAACAATAGACTTACCCCTCTAAATATGTCGCAAATATGGTCAACTGTATCAGTAATCCTGCATCGTTGTAATCCTTTTTTCGTAGCAGCAATCACAACACAATAATGTCTTTATTATAGTTATACGTACAATGTTTTTTTTTCTCAGTTTTATCACTTTTGTTTTATTAATATTGCCTATTAGGTTCTCCTCGTTAAAGGATAAAAATCCACCACTCCGATATTCATTCGAAGTGTACGAAATGCTTTTCCAGCTACAATTTTTTAAGCTACTCGACTGTTCACTTTTTTATTTTTGAATGCTGTACTTAGCAATCCCAAGCACCGACTGCGCCAATTACGTTTTTGCGAAAGAAAAAGTATTTTACCACGTTATAACATCTTTATTGTTTCAAGTTCGACTTACGACTGCTTAACTCTAACATAGAACATAATTATGAAAACTTAAAGTAACAGGAACAAGAAGACATCATTGACAATAACAACAGAATGCTTATCGCAGTTGTGACTATCAGTCATATAGTGACTGCAGCTGTACACTAGCTGTGTGGCGTTTTGGGTACATAGACGCTGCTATTGTTGTGACCCTGAAGTTGTTTGTCACATTTGGTCTCGCTGTTATTTTGCTGTTGGTCTGATGCTGCTGTTGATTTGAGGTTGCAGGTGCACACTTGTCGTCAGATTCTACATAGTGTGACCCTGAAGTTGTCTGTTATGTTTTATGTTTGTGTGACGCTGTTGTTACTGGGCGCCTTTGGATTATATCAGTCGTTAATATATGATATTGGTAGTTGTGCACGTAACTCCTGCAGGATATCGTGTTTTGAAAATTTTATGACCAAAATAGGTAAGTTCTTTTCTGGACGACTTTTTTGTAATTATCGTCATCATTACATTTAACATTTGTGTAGAGTGAAATGTGTTGGCAACGCCGCCAGAAGATACTCGTACAGCAGAATAGCGCCGCCATTAAATCAAATGGAATGAGGCGAAAAAATTAACTAGCACGCACTCAATAAAGGAGAAAAACCTAAAGTAAAATCGTTCCTTTGCAGGAAATTTAAAATTTTTTCAACCCTTATTTTCGTAACTTAAAAATTATGTAGATAAAATTCGAAAATTGCTAGATTTAAATACACTTTTTTGAGTGCGATATATATGTAATTTGCACTACTTGCTAATTTTGAAGGTATATCGTTTCGACGACAGTCGTCATAAAAGCTACGTGAACTGGTCCCTGAAAAATGGCACAGTCTAAACTTCATAGCTAGAAAGGAGTATTAATTACGCCAGGAATTGGGTCTCGCACAACGTTTAGTCGTATCGGTCTCGGGAAACAGCAAGATTGGCGTTGGGCTGCTTTTAGTCAGCTATAAGAATCGCACTATTAGTCGCATTTGTAAAACGAAGCCATACGCTTTTCGTTTGGCCGCTTTGCGAAACTTGGAAAACTTATAGCGTTACTGAAAACCTATAGAAGTGTAGCCTAAAATAAACTTCGTACCTTTCCGATAGCTTTCTTTGAAAAAGTCCCAGACTGGTTTTACCTCAACTTCAATAAGGTTTAACAGAATATATGTTGACAGCGTTTAAGAGGACATTTAGGTAGACGCTACTCTTCGACATATTAAGCTAACAATGCCAATAGTACAGAAAACATTGAAAGTCTTCGTATATCTACTTTTGGCTAAAAACTCTTGATATGTAGCTGAACTTGATATCCTTTTTGCATAGGCAAAGTGGACGTGTCTATTTCTGATAATCTTGTATATTGCGTGACAAGACTGTCAACAATTGCACCGAAATCTAATTGACCAAACCTACTTACTAGTTCCAGATTAATGTAGGAAAATATCGACAAGTTCAACAGGTTTTAAAATGCTTGTTGCACTTTTTACTTGTCGAAATGAGAAAGTTGATAAACTACAGCCAGAGCTAAAACTTGAATTTTCCTTTAAAAAGTTTGAGTTTGATTAGGCGCTGTTGGCAACGTTGAGCGTCACTGAGTCACTTACTTACGCATCTTTAAAGGCCTCAACTAACAAGCCTCCCAGTTAAGCTGTTTAGTCAGAGCATCAGAGCTAAAACTTGCGCATTTCCTTTTAAGAAGTTTGAGTTTAATAAGGCGTTCAACGACGGATTCGCTGAGCCATTCTATTCGCTGTACGTGTTCGTGCTAACTTATTACCATTGAATCTATTTTCAAACAGAATGGTTTAAAACATTGACATTTGAAAGATTGCAACTCAAAAAAGCAATAACCTCGTTGAGAAAATGTTGTAGGTACCTAAAAAGTTAATGTCGCTCAGAGAAACTAAAACCAATCTCAGTAATAATAATAATAATAATTTTTGGCGCAACAGGTCCGTAGGGACCCTAGGCCTAGCTTCTCGCAACCATTCGTTTTGTGTGAGTTTTCATTTTTTGGAACGAATGGAAGGGATCTACAATTTTATGCCGATTCCAAACGGCTAATTGAGAAGCTCTTTCATGACAGTTATACTCTCGGATGTTTGTCAGACGTTCGCGAGAGGTGGCGCAGTGAAAAAACCCTGAGTTGGAAATTGGGTTTTTGCGGGATTCGAACCTGAACCCCTCGCTTAGTAGTCCAACACACTAACCACCAAGCCACTGCGCCCACCAACCAATCTCAGTGCAAAGACCTAAACTGTGTTGTAAAGACTCAGTTCCGATTCATCAACATGATAATGACGTACCTACTTTTCATCAATATGACGAACAAGTTCATGAAAACTTTTTGACAATTGATGAACCTTTTTTCGTCAATTTTTTTTGGCGGGGTTCTGATAAAAATTTGACGTAATTTTTAATGAACTACGTTCTACATCATTTCATCAAAACATTCCATCAATATGACGAAAACACTTATTTTGATGAATTCAATTATTTATTCATCTAGTTGATGATTAATTCGTTTTATCGATGTACGCAATCATCGTATTGAAGTACGATTGCCAAGTTTTAAATTTTCATCATATTGATAACGGCGTTCATCGTATTGATGACCGCGTTCATCAAAAAACAGACTTTAATTTATATTAAGGAGAATGTTGATGCTGATGGTGAAACGTTCGTCTTATAGATGAACTGATCTGTTATATTGATGACAAAAATCAAATTCACCGTTATTTTCATCATATTGATGAATTTCTTTTATCGTTTTCTTTAATGTGATGTACAGATTGTTAATATGATGTATGCAGTATGCTGTAGGTGTACACACACGAAGTATCGGTACAGCATTTATACTTACACACGCAACATGCATCTTAAAATGTTTGCATGCGTGAATAATAATATGACATATGACGTTACTCATCAAGCGTAAAGTATCTAAACAGGGTGGCGTTAATTCACTTTCAAATGCGAATTAACGCCATAATTCACTTATGGCCTTATTTCACTTTTAAATGAAAACTTAAGTGAAGTGATATGGTTTTAGTTCGTTTTAGAAAGTGGTCATAGTTCTCAATTGAATGTGAATTAAAGCCACTCGCAGCATTCTCAACAATCTTCTATATATATGTATATATATATCTATATATATAAAAGGCAATGAAGTCCGTGTGTGCGCGCATAACTCGATAAAGGATTGTTGGATTTCAACGATTTTGGGCTTGACGGTTTCGTTTTGGACCAAGGAAGGTTACAGGCTTCTTTTTGTCGAGAAAACAAAACTTTGAGGGGATGAAAAAGGTTATGAAAGTTTGTATGGGGAAATGCACTTTGAAAAAAAAATAAACAGGGTGGAAATCGAGTAGTGATATTTCAAATACAAAAAAAAAATATTTTTAATATTCAAAGCAATTGTTGCTGTCAATTATCATCATCATTATATTAATACGTGAACATCCAAGCTTTCCGTACGCTTTTTTTGCATTTAATAATATAATGAGGAGAATGAAACTTATCTTATTTGAAAGGTGCTGTGCCATAGATGTGCACAAACACAAAATCGTGGGTATATGTCGCCATTAAGACTGGTAAAATTAAGTTAAGACTTCCCCATACAAAACAGGTACTAAAAGGATTTTGGTGACAATCAAGTTTTCGCTGTCATGTTTCCATAGTAACGTATTTAATCATCTAAGATTAGAACCTGTTGAAGAGAATCATTTACCCATAAAGGTATGCAATTTTACTGCCCCTAAAAATAAGCAATAATTGTAAGAAATTTATTAAGGGGAATTATTTATTATTTGTCGCCACTTACCATAGTAACGTACCTATTAAAAACATAAATCATTTTAGATTAGAATCTGTTTCCGATGGAGCAGCTCATTTACGTATTTTTTAACTTTCTCCATTACGTAGATAGTAAGAGAAAGATATTATTTTTGTGCAAAATTTCGGACTCGAGATATTAATCAATTCTGATATAACGATGATAGAGGAAATCAAAAAAGTGGATTGCAAAATTCTGTCCGGTCTGTCGGTCTGTCCGTCCTTCCACAGGCTTACAGCCTAAACGGCTTCCCGGATTACGTTCACACCTCGGATTTGGAGTTTTTGGGCTTACAGTTCGGGAGGTGTTTTTTTTTCAAGGTAAACTCAATATTAATGGTACTTCCTATATGCAATTTTCGTACCAGTTTGATTTGATCGAAAACGGCTATAACGATTTCAACCAAAATTGATATTTAAGCTTAAGTAGGTGAGGTCACCATGACTGCGTACCCAGTTTTTGGCTAAAAATTCGAACAACGGTACTTTTGAAATTTCGACATATCTCGAAAACGCTAAATACGATTGTAACAAAAAATAATTTCTAAGGTAATGTGGTCATTTATAACTTAATAGCAAACTCAGTTTTTCTCTATATTATCGTACAATGGATTTTTGAAAACACTATTCTTTAGGCGCGTTGGGCACTTTTAGATGGGAAGAAATTGATAAATTCGCGTTACCTTTATGTAAAACGACACCGCGTCATCGTCACCGAAAAACCGACACCCGATGTTGTCCATTTTCTGAGAAACTCAACCGATCTCATTGAAACTTTGTATGTGAGCATGGTTGGATTCAGCTAGAAAGATACAATAGTTTTGGACCCGATAGGTGGCGCTGTTGTCCATTTTCTGAGAAACTTAATCGATCTCAATGAAACTTTGTTTGTGTGCATAGTTGTATGCAGCTAGAAAGATAGGATAGTTTTGGACCCGATAGGTGGCGCTGTTGTCGATTTTTTTCTGAGAAACTCAACCGATCTCAATGAAACTTTGTATGTGTGCATAGTTGGATGCAACTAGAAAGATACAATAGTTTTGGACCCGATAGGTGGCGCTGTTGTCGATTTTTTTCTGAGAAACTCAACCGATCTCAATGAAACTTTGTATAAGTGCATAGTTGGATGCAACTAGAAAGATACAATAGTTTTGGACCCGATAGGTGCCGTCGTTGTCGATTTTCTGAGAAATTCAATTGATCTCAATGAAACTTTGTTTGTGTGCAT